>CANUEZ040000139.1:5433333-8150000 GCA_948099385.1 Fasciola hepatica | reverse complement strand
TCGTTACTATTTGCAATTGAGTAGTGGGAGATTAGATTTGTATATAATATGATTGATCATGCAGCTTGAACGCTCAACTCACCATTGAAAAGCATGGAAGCAGTGTACAGCTGTTTCATCCTTGTTGGGAATCATAAGCAATTCTTATCAAAAGATTACTTCGGGGACTCCATTTCGGTATGGACGAACTTCACACGAACACCTCAAAACCAACCCTATCAAGGGCTGGATCCCATCGGAGTGTTCAAAATCTACACTACATGATATAGCACCGTTCCATCACTGGCTTCTTTTGAACGGTAACAACCAGCACAACCCACACAGCGATCCACTCCTATCATGGATCACTTCTCTGTAGGGGCCTTAGTACAACCAACGCATTCCCTTATGAACAACCTACACAGCTTCGTTACTATTTGCAATTGAGTAGTGGGAGATTAGATTTGTATATAATATGATTGATCATGCAGCTTGAACGCTCAACTCACCATTGAAAAGCATGGAAGCAGTGTACAGCTGTTTCATCCTTGTTGGGAATTATGAGCAATGCACATCGAAATAGCACTACGGAGACTCGCATTCGGCCTTCGCGATTGTTAATCGAACACCTTAACCGCAAGCCTATCAAGGGCTGGATGTCATCGCATTTTTAACATCTACACTACATGATATAGCCTCGTTCCGTCACTGGTTTCTTTGGAACGGTAACAACCAGCACAACCCACACACCGATCCACTCCTATCATGGATCACTTCTCTGTAGGGGCCTTAGTACAACGAACGCATTCCCTTATGAACAACCTAATACAGCTTCGTTACTATTTGCAATTGAGTAGTGGGAGATTAGATTTGTATATAATATGATTGATCATGCAGCTTGAACGCTCAACTCACCATTGAAAAGCATGGAACCAGTGTACAGCTGTTTCATCCTTGTTGGGAATCTTGAGCAATGCACATCGAAAGAGATCTACAGGGACTCCGTTCCGGCATGAACCACCGTTTTGCGAACACCTCAAAAGGAACCCAATCAAGGTCTGCCATTCATCCCTTTGTTCAAAATCTACACTACATTATATGGCAACGTTTCTTCACTTGCTTCTTTTGAACGGTAACAACCAGCACAACCCACACACCGATGCACTCCTATCACGGATCACTTCTCTGAAGAGGCCTCAATACTTCCAACGGATGCTCTTGTGAACAACCTACACCGCTTCGTTACTATTTGCAATTGAGTAGTGGGAGGTTAGATTTGTATATAATATGATTGATCATGCAGCTTGAACGCTCAACTCACCATTGAAAAGCATGGAAGCAGTGTACAGCTGTTTCATCCTTGTTGGGAATCATGAGAAATGCACATCGACCGAGCCCCACGGGGAATCCATTTCCGCATGAACGATTGTAAATCTCGAACCACAAACGCAAGCATATCCAGTGATGGATCTCAACGGTTTGTTCAACATCTCCACTATATGATTTATCACTCTTCATTCACTGGGTTCTTTTGAACGGTAACAACCAGCACATCCCCCTCGATGGATGTGCAATGCTGATGATTCCAAAAAGGGATAAATAAGATGGACAGTGATTACATCATTTCAATGGTGAGCTGAGCGCTCAAGCTGCATGATCATTCATATTATATACAAATCTAATCTCACACTAGTCAACTGCAAACAGTAACGAAGCTGTGTAGGGTGTTCATAAGCGAATGCGTTGGTTGAACTTATACCATTAAAGAGAATTGACCGATAATATGAGTCGATCGCTGTGCGGGAAGTCGGTTTTTACCGTTCAAAAGAAGCCAGTGAAGGAAGGGTGCAATATCATGTAGTGTAGATGTTGAACAAACCGCTGAGAGCCAACCCGGATAGCCTTGTGTTTGAGGTGTTTGATTCACAATCGTTCACCCTTCGTTCGAGTCCCCGTGGGGGGTCGGTGGATGTGCACTGCTCATGATTCCCAACAAGGATGAAACAGCTGTACAGTGTTTCCATGCTTTTCAATGGTGAGTTGAATGTTCAAGCAGCATGATCAATCATATTATATACAAATCTAATCTCGTACAACTCAATTTTCAAACAGTAATTTGGCTCTGTATATTGTTCATAAGGGAATGCGTTGGTTGTATTCAGGCACTTACAGAGAAATCATCCATGATAGGAGTGGATCGGTGTGTGAGAATCGGGTTGTTACCGTTCAACAGAAGCCAGTGACGGAAGTGTGCAATATCATGTAGTGTAGATGTTGAACAAACGGTTGAGAGCCAACCCGGATAGCATTGTGGTTGAGGTGTTCGATTCACAATCGTTCACCCTTCGTTCGAGTCCCCGTGGGGGCTCGGTGGATGTGCACTGCTCATGATTCCCAACAAGGATGAAACAGCTGTAGAGTGTTTCCATGCTTTTCAATGGTCAGTTGAGTATTCAAGTGTATGATCAATCATATTACAATAATATACAAATCTAATCTCGTACAACTCAATTTGCAAAGAGTAACGATGCTGTGTAGGTTGTTCATAACGGAATGCGTTCGTTGTACTTAGGCCCCCACAGAGAAGTCATCCATCATAGGAGTCGATCGGTGTGTGAGAATCGGGTTGTAAATCCTTTCAAAAGCCAGTGAAGGAAGGTGGCTATTTCATGTAGTGTAGATGTTGAACAAACGGTTGAGAGCCAACCCGGATAGCATTGTGGTTGAGGTGTTCGATTCACAATCGTTCACCCTTCGTTCGAGTCCCCGTGGGGGCTCGGTGGATGTGCACTGCTCATGATTCCCAACAAGGATGAAACAGCTGTACACTGCTTCCATGCTTTTCAATGGTGAGTTGAGCGTTCAAGCTGCATGATCAATCATATTATATACAAATCTAATCTCGTACAACTCAATTTGCAAAGAGTAACGAAGCTGTGTAGGTTGTTCATAACGGAATGCGTTCGTTGTACTTAGGCCCCTACAGAGAAGTCATCCATCATAGGAGTCGATCGGTGTGTGAGAATCGGGTTGTTACCGTTCAAAAGAAGCCAGTGACGGAACGGTGTTATATCATTTAGTGTAGAAGTGGAAAAAACGGTTGAGAGCCAACCCGGATAGCATTGTGGTTGAGGTGTTCGATTCACAATCGTTCACCCTTCGTTCGAGTCCCCGTGGGGGCTCGGTGGATGTGCACTGCTCATGATTCCCAACAAGGATGAAACAGCTGTACACTGCATCCATGCTTTTCAATGGTGAGTTGAGCGTTCAAGCTGCATGATCAATCATATTATATACAAATCTAATCTCCTACAACTCAATTGTCAAACAGTAATTAGGCTCTGTATATTGTTCATAAGGGAATGCGTTGGTTGTGTTTAGGCACTTACAGAGAAATCATCAATCATAGGACTCGATCGGTGTGTGAGAATCGGGTTGTTACCGTTCAAAAGAAGCCAGTGACGGAAGTGTGCAATATCATGTAGTGTAGATGTTGAACAAACCGTTGAGAGCCAACCCGGATAGCATTGTGGTTGAGGTGTTCGATTCACAATCGTTCACCCTTCGTTCGAGTCCCCGTGGGGGCTCGGTGGATGTGCACTGCTCATGATTCCCAACAAGGATGAAACAGCTGTACACTGCTTCCATGCTTTTCAATGGTGAGTTGAGCGCTCGAGCTGCCTGATCAATCAAATGATATACAAATCCAATCTCGTACAACTCAATTTGCAAACAGTAATTACGCTCTATAGGTTGTTCATAACGGAATGCGTTCGTTGTACTTAGGCCCCGACAGAGAATTCGTCCATCATAGGTGTCGATCGGTGTGTGAGAATCGGGTTGTTACCGTTCAAAAGAAGCCAGTGAGGGAATTGTGCTATATCATGTAGTGTAGGTGTTGAACAAACGGTTGCGAGCCAACTCGGATAGCATTGTGGTTGAGGTGTTCGATTCACAATCGTTCACCCTTCGTTCGAGTCCCCGTGGGGGCTCGGTGGATGTGCACTGCTCATGATTCCCAACAAGGATGAAACAGCTGTACACTGGTTCCATGCTTTTCAATGGTGAGTTGAGCGTTCAAGCTGCATGATCAATCATATTATATACAAATCTAATCTCGTACAACTCAATTTGCAAACAGTGACCAAGCTCTGTAGATTGTTCATAACGGAATGCGTTCGTTGTACTTAGGCCCCTACAGAGAATTCATCCATCATAGGAGTCGATCGGTGTGTGAGAATCGGGTTGTAAATCCTTTCAAAAGCCATTAACGGAAGGGTGCAATATCATGTAGTGTAGATGTTGAACAAACGGTTGAGAGCCAACCCGGATAGCATTGTGGTTGAGGTATTCGATTCACAATCGTTCACCCTTCGTTCGAGTCCCCGTGGGGGCTCGGTGGATGTGCATTGCTCATGATTCCTAACAAGGATGAAACAGCTGTACACTGCTTCCATGCTTTTCAATGGTGAGTTGAATGTTCAAGCTGCATGATCAATCATATTATATACAAATCTAATCTCGTACAACTCAATTTGCAAAGAGTAACGAAGCTGTGTAGGTTGTTCATAACGGAATGCGTTCGTTGTACTTAGGCCCCTACAGAGAATTCATCCATCATATTAGTGGATCGGTGTGTGAGAAACGTGTTGTTACCGTTCAAAAGAAGCCAGTTACGGAATTGTGCAATATCATGTAGTGTAGATGTTGAAGAAACGGTTGAGAGCCATCCCGGATAGCATTGTGGTTGAGGTGTTCGATTCACAATCGTTCACCCTTCGTTCGAGTCCCCGTGGGGGCTCGGTGGATGTGCAGTGCCCATAATACCCAACAAGGATGAAACAGCTGTACACTGCTTCCATGCTTTTCAATGGTGAGTTGAGCGTTCAAGCTGCATGATCAATCATATTATATACAAATCTAATCTCCCACTACTCAATTGCGAATAGTACCGAAGCTGTGTAGGTTGTTCATAAGGGAATGCGTTGGTTGTACTAAGGCCCCTACAGAGAAGTCATCCATCATAGGAGTCGATCGGTGTGTGAGAATCGGGTTGTAAATCCTTTCAAAAGCCAGTGAAGGAAGGTGGCTATTTCATGTAGTGTAGATGTTGAACAAACGGTTGAGAGCCAACCCGGATAGCATTGTGGTTGAGGTGTTCGATTCACAATCGTTCACCCTTCGTTCGAGTCCCCGTGGGGGCTCGGTGGATGTGCACTGCTCATGATTCCCAACAAGGATGAAACAGCTGTACACTGCTTCCATGCTTTTCAATGGTGAGTTGAATGTTCAAGCTGCATGATCAATCATATTATATACAAATCTAATCTCGTACAACTCAATTTGCAAACAGTGAACAAGCTGTGTAGGTTGTTCATAACGGAATGCGTTCGTTGTACTTAGGCCCCCACAGAGAAGTCATCCATCATAGGAGTCGATCGGTGTGTGAGAATCGGGTTGTAAATCCTTTCAAAAGCCAGTAAATGAAGGTGGCTATTTCATGTAGTGTAGATGTTGAACAAACGGTTGAGAGCCAACCCGGATAGCATTGTGGTTGAGGTGTTCGATTCACAATCGTTCACCCTTCGTTCGAGTCCCCGTGGGGGCTCGGTGGATGTGCAGTGCCCATGATTCCCAACAAGGATGAAACAGCTGTACACTGCTTCCATGCTTTTCAATGGTGAGTTGAATGTTCAAGCAGCATGATCAATCATATTATATACAAATCTAATCTCGTACAACTCAATTTGCAAATAGTAACGAAGCTGTGTAGGTTGTTCATAACGGAATGCGTTCGTTGTACTTAGGCCCCTACAGAGAATTCATCCATCATAGGAGTCGATCGGTGTGTGAGAATCGGGTTGTTAACGTTCAAAAGAAGCCAGTGACGGAATTGTGCAATATCATGTAGTGTAGATGTTGAACAAACGGTTGAGAGCCAACCCGGATAGCATTGTGGTTGAGGTGTTCGATTCACAATCGTTCACCCTTCGTTCGAGTCCCCGTGGGGGCTCGGTGGATGTGCACTGCTCATGATTCCCAACAAGGATGAAACAGCTGTACACTGCTTCCATGCTTTTCAATGGTGAGTTGAATGTTCAAGCAGCATGATCAATCATATTATATACAAATCTAATCTCCTACAACTCAATTTGATACAGTAATTACGCTCTATAGGTTGTTCATAACGGAATGCGTTCGTTGTACTTAGGCCCCGACAGAGAAGTCATCCATCATAGGAGTCGATCGGTGTGTGAGAAACGTGTTGTTACCGTTCAAAAGAAGCCAGTGACGGAATTGTGCTATATCATGTAGTGTAGATGTTGAACAAACCGCTGAGAGCCAACTCGGATAGCATTGTGGTTGAGGTGTTCGATTCACAATCGTTCACCCTTCGTTCGAGTCCCCGTGGGGGCTCGGTGGATGTGCACTGCTCATGATTCCCAACAAGGATGAAACAGCTGTACAGTGTTTCCATGCTTTTCAATGGTGAGTTGAATGTTCAAGCAGCATGATCAATCATATTATATACAAATCCAATCTCGTACAACTCAATTTTCAAACAGTAATTAGGCTCTGTATATTGTTCATAAGGGAATGCGTTGGTTGTATTTAGGCACTTACAGAGAATTCATCCATGATAGGAGTGGATCGGTGTGTGAGAATCGGGTTGTTACCGTTCAAAAGAAGCCAGTGACGGAAGTGTGCAATATCATGTAGTGTAGAAGTTGAACAAACGGTTGAGAGCCAACCCGGATAGCATTGTGGTTGAGGTGTTCGATTCACAATCGTTCACCCTTCGTTCGAGTCCCCGTGGGGGCTCGGTGGATGTGCACTGCTCATGATTCCCAACAAGGATGAAACAGCTGTACACTGCTTCCATGCTTTTCAATGGTGAGTTGAGCGTTCAAGCTGCATGATCATTCATATTATATACAAATCTAATCTCGTACAACTCAATTTGCAAACAGTAATTACGCTCTATAGGTTGTTCATAACGGAATGCGTTCGTTGTACTTAGGCTCCGACAGAGAAATCATCCATCATAGGAGTCGATCGGTGTGTGAGAATCGGGTTGTTACCGTTCCAAAGAAGCTAGTGACGGAAGTGTGCAATATCATGTAGTGTAGATGTTGAACAAACGGTTGAGAGCCAACCCGGATAGCATTGTGGTTGAGGTGTTCGATTCACAATCGTTCACCCTTCGTTCGAGTCCCCGTGGGGGCTCGGTGGATGTGCAGTGCCCATGATTCCCAACAAGGATGAAACAGCTGTACACTGCTTCCATGCTTTTCAATGGTGAGTTGAATGTTCAAGCAGCATGATCAATCATATTATATACAAATCTAATCTCGTACAACTCAATTTGCAAATAGTAACGAAGCTGTGTAGGTTGTTCATAACGGAATGCGTTCGTTGTACTTAGGCCCCTACAGAGAATTCATCCATCGTAGGAGTGGATCGGTGTGTGAGAATCGGGTTGTTAACGTTCAAAAGAAGCCAGTGACGGAATTGTGCAATATCATGTAGTGTAGATGTTGAACAAACGGTTGAGAGCCAACCCGGATAGCATTGTGGTTGAGGTGTTCGATTCACAATCGTTCACCCTTCGTTCGATTCCCCGTGGGGGCTCGGTGGATGTGCACTGCTCATGATTCCCAACAAGGATGAAACAGCTGTACACTGCTTCCATGCTTTTCAATGGTGAGTTGAATGTTCAAGCAGCATGATCAATCATATTATATACAAATCTAATCTCCTACAACTCAATTTGCAAAGAGTAACGAAGCTGTGTAGGTTGTTCATAACGGAATGCGTTGGTTGTACTTAGGCCCCGACAGAGAAGTCATCCATCATAGGAGTCGATCGGTGTGTGAGAAACGTGTTGTTACCGTTCAAAAGAAGCCAGTGACGGAATTGTGCTATATCATGTAGTGTAGATGTTGAAGAAACCGCTGAGAGCCAACTCGGATAGCATTGTGGTTGAGGTGTTCGATTCACAATCGTTCACCCTTCGTTCGAGTCCCCGTGGGGGCTCGGTGGATGTGCACTGCTCATGATTCCCAACAAGGATGAAACAGCTGTACAGTGTTTCCATGCTTTTCAATGGTGAGTTGAATGTTCAAGCAGCATGATCAATCATATTATATACAAATCCAATCTCGTACAACTCAATTTTCAAACAGTAATTAGGCTCTGTATATTGTTCATAAGGGAATGCGTTGGTTGTATTTAGGCACTTACAGAGAAATCATCCATGATAGGAGTGGATCGCTGTGTGAGAATCGGGTTGTTACCGTTCAAAAGAAGCCAGTGACGGAAGTGTGCAATATCATGTAGTGTAGAAGTTGAACAAACGGTTGAGAGCCAACCCGGATAGCATTGTGGTTGAGGTGTTCGATTCACAATCGTTCACCCTTCGTTCGAGTCCCCGTGGGGGCTCGGTGGATGTGCACTGCTCATGATTCCCAACAAGGATGAAACAGCTGTACACTGCTTCCATGCTTTTCAATGGTGAGTTGAATGTTCAAGCAGCATGATCAATCATATTTTATACAAATCTAATCTCCTACAACTCAATTTGCAAAGAGTAACGAAGCTGTGTAGGTTGTTCATAACGGAATGCGTTCGTTGTACTTAGGCCCCTACAGAGAATTCATCCATCATAGTAGTGGATCGGTGTGTGAGAATGGGGTTGTTACCGTTCAAAAGAAGCCAGTGACGGAATTGTGCTATATCATGTAGTGTAGATGTTGAAGAAACCGCTGAGAGCCAACTCGGATAGCATTGTGGTTGAGGTGTTCGATTCACAATCGTTCACCCTTCGTTCGAGTCCCCGTGGGGGCTCGGTGGATGTGCACTGCTCATGATTCCCAACAAGGATGAAACAGCTGTACAGTGTTTCCATGCTTTTCAATGGTGAGTTGAATGTTCAAGCAGCATGATCAATCATATTATATACAAATCCAATCTCGTACAACTCAATTTTCAAACAGTAATTAGGCTCTGTATATTGTTCATAAGGGAATGCGTTGGTTGTATTTAGGCACTTACAGAGAAATCATCCATGATAGGAGTGGATCGCTGTGTGAGAATCGGGTTGTTACCGTTCAAAAGAAGCCAGTGACGGAAGTGTGCAATATCATGTAGTGTAGAAGTTGAACAAACGGTTGAGAGCCAACCCGGATAGCATTGTGGTTGAGGTGTTCGATTCACAATCGTTCACCCTTCGTTCGAGTCCCCGTGGGGGCTCGGTGGATGTGCATTGCTCATGATTCCCAACAAGGATGAAACAGCTGTACACTGCTTCCATGCTTTTCAATGGTGAGTTGAGCGTTCAAGCTGCATGATCATTCATATTATATACAAATCTAATCTCGTACAACTCAATTTGCAAACAGTAATTACGCTCTATAGGTTGTTCATAACGGAATGCGTTGGTTGTACTTAGGCCCCGACAGAGAAGTCATCCATCATAGGAGTCGATCGGTGTGTGAGAATCGGGTTGTTACCGTTCCAAAGAAGCCAGTGACGGAAGTGTGCAATATCATGTAGTGTAGATGTTGAACAAACGGTTGAGAGCCAACCCGGATAGCATTGTGGTTGAGGTGTTCGATTCACAATCGTTCACCCTTCGTTCGAGTCCCCGTGGGGGCTCGGTGGATGTGCACTGCCCATGATTCCCAACAAGGATGAAACAGCTGTACACTGCTTCCATGCTTTTCAATGGTGAGTTGAATGTTCAAGCAGCATGATCAATCATATTATATACAAATCTAATCTCGTACAACTCAATTTGCAAATAGTAACGAAGCTGTGTAGGTTGTTCATAACGGAATGCGTTCGTTGTACTTAGGCCCCTACAGAGAATTCATCCATCGTAGGAGTGGATCGGTGTGTGAGAATCGGGTTGTTAACGTTCAAAAGAAGCCAGTGACGGAATTGTGCAATATCATGTAGTGTAGATGTTGAACAAACGGTTGAGAGCCAACCCGGATAGCATTGTGGTTGAGGTGTTCGATTCACAATCGTTCACCCTTCGTTCGATTCCCCGTGGGGGCTCGGTGGATGTGCACTGCTCATGATTCCCAACAAGGATGAAACAGCTGTACAGTGTTTCCATGCTTTTCAATGGTGAGTTGAATGTTCAAGCAGCATGATCAATCATATTATATACAAATCCAATCTCGTACAACTCAATTTTCAAACAGTAATTAGGCTCTGTATATTGTTCATAAGGGAATGCGTTGGTTGTATTTAGGCACTTACAGAGAAATCATCCATGATAGGAGTGGATCGCTGTGTGAGAATCGGGTTGTTACCGTTCAAAAGAAGCCAGTGACGGAAGTGTGCAATATCATGTAGTGTAGAAGTTGAACAAACGGTTGAGAGCCAACCCGGATAGCATTGTGGTTGAGGTGTTCGATTCACAATCGTTCACCCTTCGTTCGAGTCCCCGTGGGGGCTCGGTGGATGTGCATTGCTCATGATTCCCAACAAGGATGAAACAGCTGTACACTGCTTCCATGCTTTTCAATGGTGAGTTGAGCGTTCAAGCTGCATCATCATTCATATTATATACAAATCTAATCTCGTACAACTCAATTTGCAAACAGTAATTACGCTCTATAGGTTGTTCATAACGGAATGCGTTGGTTGTACTTAGGCCCCGACAGAGAAGTCATCCATCATAGGATTCGATCGGTGTGTGAGAATCGGGTTGTTACCGTTCCAAAGAAGCCAGTGACGGAAGTGTGCAATATCATGTAGTGTAGATGTTGAACAAACGGTTGAGAGCCAACCCGGATAGCATTGTGGTTGAGGTGTTCGATTCACAATCGTTCACCCTTCGTTCGAGTCCCCGTGGGGGCTCGGTGGATGTGCACTGCTCATGATTCCCAACAAGGATGAAACAGCTGTACAGTGTTTCCATGCATTTCAATGGTGAGTTGAGCGTTCAAGCTGCATGATCAATCATATTATATACAAATCTAATCTCCCACTACTCAATTGCAAATAGTAACGAAGCTGTGTAGGTTGTTCATAAGGGAATGCGTTCGTTGTACTTAGGCCCCTACAGAGAAGTGATCCATGATAGGAGTGGATCGGTGTGTGGGTTGTGCTGATTGATACCGTTCAAAAGAAGCCAGTGACGGAAGGGTGCTAAATCATGTAGTAAGGATGTTGAAATATCCGCTGACATCCAGCCCTTGATAGGCTTGCGTTTAAGGGGTTCCATTGATAAACGTTTATGCCGAAATCGTTTCCGTTAGTTATTTCGGTGTGCATTGATCATGATTCCCAACAAGGATGAAACAGCTGTACAGTGTTTCCATGCTTTTCAATGGTGAGTTCAATGTTCAACCTGCATGATCATTCATATTATATACAAATCTAATCTTCCACTACTCAATTGCAAACAGTAATTAAGCTCTGTATATTGTTCATAACGGAATGCGTTGGTTGTACTTAGGCCCCTACAGAGAATTCATCCATCATAGGAGACGATCGGTGTGTGAGAAACGTGTTGTTAACGTTCAAAAGAAGCCAGTGAAAAAAGGTTGCTATATCATGTAGTGTAGATGTTGAAGAAACGGTTGAGAGCCAACCTGGATAGCCTTGTGGTTGAGGTGATCGATTCACAATCGTTCACCCTTCGTTGGAGTCCCCGTGGGGTCTCGGTGGATGTGCATTGCTCATGATTCCCAACAAGGATGAAACAGCTGTACACTGCTTCCATGCTTTTCAATGGTGAGTTGAGCGTTCAAGCTGCATGATCAATCATATTATATACAAATCTAATCTCCCACTACTCAATTGCAAATAGTACCGAAGCTGTGTAGGTTGTTCATAAGGGAATGCGTTGGTTGTACTAAGTCCCCTACAGAGAAGTGATCCATGATATGAGTGGATCGTTGTGTGGGTTGTGCTGATTGATACCGTTCAAAAGAAGCCAGTGACGGAACGGTGCTGTATCATGTAGTGTAGATGTTGAAACATGCGACGAGTTCCTGCCCTGTATATGCTCCCGTTAAAGTGATCGTTTGACAAACTTTCACCCCGAAATCCAATCCTAGTTGGGCTCTTTCGGTTTTTAATGCACTTCATTCTCAACAAGAATGAATCAGCTGTACACTGCTTCCATGCTTTTCAATGGTGAGTTGAGCGCTCGAGCTGCCTGATCAATCAAATGATATACAAATCCAATCTCGTACAACTCAATTTGCAAACAGTAATCACGCTCTATAGGTTGTTCATAACGGAATGCGTTGGTTGTACTTAGGCCCCGACAGAGAAGTCATCCATCATAGGAGTCGATCAGTGTGTGAGAATCGGGTTGTTACCGTTCAAAAGAAGCCAGTGACGGAATTGTGCTATATCATGTAGTGTAGATGTTGAACAAACCGCTGAGAGCCAACTCGGATAGCATTGTGGTTGAGGTGTTCGATTCCCAATCGTTCACCCTTCGTTCGAGTCCCCGTGGGGGCTCGGTGGATGTGCACTGCTCATGATTCCCAACAAGGATGAAACAGCTGTACACTGCTTCCATGCTTTTCAATGGTGAGTTGAGCGTTCAAGCTGCATGATCAATCATATTATATACAAATCTAATCTCGTACAACTCAATTTGCAAACAGTGACCAAGCTCTGTAGATTGTTCATAACGGAATGCGTTCGTTGTACTTAGGCCCCTACAGAGAATTCATCCATCATAGGAGTCGATCGGTGTGTGAGAATCGGGTTGTAAATCCTTTCAAAAGCCAGTAACCGAAGGGTGCTATATCATGTAGTGTCGATGTTGAACAAACGGTTGAGAGCCAACCCGGATAGCATTGTGGTTGAGGTGTTCGATTCACAATCGTTCACCCTTCGTTCGAGTCCCCGTGGGGGCTCGGTGGATGTGCACTGCTCATGATTCCCAACAAGGATGAAACAGCTGTACAGTGTTTCCATTGTTTTCAATGATGAGTTGAATGTACGAGCTGCATGATCAATCATATTATATACAAATCTAATCTCGTACAACTCAATTTGCAAACAGTGACCAAGCTCTGTAAATTGTTCATAACGGAATGCGTTCGTTGTACTTAGGCCCCTACAGAGAAGTCATCCATCATAGGAGTCGATCGGTGTGTGAGAATCGGGTTGTAAATCCTTTCAAAAGCCAGTAACGGAAGGGTGCTATATCATGTAGTGTAGATGTTGAACAAACGGTTGAGAGCCAACCCGGATAGCATTGTGGTTGAGGTATTCGATTCACAATCGTTCACCCTTCGTTCGAGTCCCCGTGGGGGCTCGGTGGATGTGCATTGCTCATGATTCCCAACAAGGATGAAACAGCTGTACACTGCTTCCATGCTTTTCAATGGTGAGTTGAGCGTTCAAGCTGCCTGATCAATCATATTATATACAAATCTAATCTCGTACAACTCAATTTGCAAACAGTAATTACGCTCTATAGGTTGTTCATAACGGAATGCGTTGGTTGTACTTAGGCCCCGACAGAGAAATCATCCATCATAGGAGTCGATCGGTGTGTGAGAATCGGGTTGTTACCGTTCAAAAGAAGCCAGTGACGGAATTGTGCTATATCGTGTAGTGTAGATGTTGAACAAACCGTTGAGAGCCAACTCGGATAGCATTGTGGTTGAGGTGTTCGATTCACAATCGTTCACCCTTCGTTCGAGTCCCCGTGGGGGCTCCGTGGATGTGCACTGCTCATGATTCCCAACAAGGATGAAACAGCTGTACAGTGTTTCCATGCTTTTCAATGGTGAGTTGAATGTTCAAGCAGCATGATCAATCATATTATATACAAATCCAATCTCGTACAACTCAATTTTCAAACAGTAATTAGGCTCTGTATATTGTTCATAAGGGAATGCGTTGGTTGTATTTAGGCACTTACAGAGAAATCATCCATGATAGGAGTGGATCGGTGTGTGAGAATCGGGTTGTTACCGTTCAAAAGAAGCCAGTGACGGAAGTGTGCAATATCATGTAGTGTAGATGTTGAACAAACGGTTGAGAGCCAACCCGGATAGCATTGTGGTTGAGGTGTTCGATTCACAATCGTTCACCCTTCGTTCGATTCCCCGTGGGGGCTCGGTGGATGTGCACTGCTCATGATTCCCAACAAGGATGAAACAGCTGTACACTGCTTCCATGCTTTTCAATGGTGAGTTGAGCGTTCAAGCTGCATGATCAATCATATTATATACAAATCTAATCTCGTACAACTCAATTTGCAAACAGTGACCAAGCTCTGTAGATTGTTCATAACGGAATGCGTTCGTTGTACTTAGGCCCCTACAGAGAATTCGTCCATCATAGGAGTGGATCGGTGTGTGAGAATCGGGTTGTAAAACCTTTCAAAAGCCAGTGAAGGAAGGTGGCTATTCCATGTAGTGTAGATGTTGAACAAACGGTTGAGAGCCAACCCGGATAGCATTGTGGTTGAGGTGTTCGATTCACAATCGTTCACCCTTCGTTCGAGTCCCCGTGGGGGCTCGGTGGATGTGCAGTGCCCATGATTCCCAACAAGGATGAAACAGCTGTACACTGCTTCCATGCTTTTCAATGGTGAGTTGAGCGTTCAAGCTGCATGATCAATCATATTATATACAAATCTAATCTCGTACAACTCAATTTGCAAAGAGTAACGAAGCTGTGTAGGTTGTTCATAACGGAATGCGTTCGTTGTACTTAGGCCCCTACAGAGAATTCATCCATCATAGTAGTGGATCGGTGTGTGAGAATGGGGTTGTTACCGTTCAAAAGAAGCCAGTGACGGAATTGTGCTATATCATGTAGTGTAGATGTTGAACAAACGGTTGAGAGCCATCCCGGATAGCATTGTGGTTGAGGTATTCGATTCACAATCGTTCACCCTTCGTTCGAGTCCCCGTGGGGGCTCGGTGGATGTGCACTGCTCATGATTCCCAACAAGGATGAAACAGCTGTAGAGTGTTTCCGTGCTTTTCAATGGTGAGTTGAATGTTCAAGCTGCATGATCAATCATATTATATACAAATCTAATCTCGTACAACTCAATTTGCAAACAGTGACCAAGCTCTGTAGATTGTTCATAACGGAATGCGTTCGTTGTACTTAGGCCCCTACAGAGAAGTCATCGATGATAGTATTCGGTCAATGTGTGAGAATCGGTTTGTAAATCCTCTCAAAAGCCAGTGAAGGAAGGTGGCTATTTCATGTAGTGTAGATGTTGAACAAACGGTTGAGAGCCAACCCGGATAGCATTGTGGTTGAGGTGTTCGATTCACAATCGTTCACCCTTCGTTCGAGTCCCCGTGGGGGCTCGGTGGATGTGCACTGCTCATGATTCCCAACAAGGATGAAACAGCTGTACAGTGTTTCCATTGTTTTCAATGATGAGTTGAATGTACGAGCTGCATGATCAATCATATTATATACAAATCTAATCTCGTACAACTCAATTTCCAAAGAGTAATTAGGTTCTGTAGATTGTTCATAACGGAATGCGTTCGTTGTTTTTAGGCACCTACAGAGAATTCATCCATCATAGTAGTGGATCGCTGTGTGAGAATCGGGTTGTTACCGTTCAAAAGAAGCCAGTGACGGAAGTGTGCAATATCATATAGTGTAGATGTTGAACAAACGGTTGAGAGCCAACCCGGATAGCATTGTGGTTGAGGTGTTCGATTCACAATCGTTCACCCTTCGTTCGAGTCCCCGTGGGGGCTCGGTGGATGTGCACTGCTCATGATTCCCAACAAGGATGAAACAGCTGTACAGTGTTTCCATGCTTTTCAATGGTGAGTTGAATGTTCAAGCTGCATGAACAATCATATTATATACAAATCTAATCTCGTACAACTCAATTTGCAAACAGTAACCAACCTCTGTAAATTTTTCATAACGGAATGCGTTCGTTGTACTTAGGCCCCTACAGAGGAGTCATCGATGATAGGAGTCGATCGGTGTGTGAGAATCGCTTTGTAAAATCCTTCAAAAGCCAGTGAAGGAAGGTGGCTATTTCATGTAGTGTAGATTTTGAACAAACGATTGAGAGCCAACCCGGATAGCATTGTGGTTGAGGTGTTCGATTCACAATCGTTCACCCTTCGTTCGAGTCCCCGTGGGGGCTCGGTGGATGTGCACTGCTCATGATTCCCAACAAGGATGAAACAGCTGTACACTGCTTCCATGCTTTTCAATGGTGAGTTGAGCGTTCAAGCTGCATGATCAATCATATTATATACAAATCTAATCTCGTACAACTCAATTTGCAAAGAGTAACGAAGCTGTGTAGGTTGTTCATAACGGAATGCGTTCGTTGTACTTAGGCCCCTACAGAGAAGTCATCGATGATAGGATTCGGTCATTTTGTGAGAATCGGGTTGTAAAAGATTTCAAAAGCCAGTGACGGAAGGTTGCTATGTCATGTAGTGTAAATTTTGAACAAACGGTTGAGAGCCAACCCGGATAGCATTGTGGTTGATGTGTTCGATTCACAATCGTTCACCCTTCATTCGAGTCCCCGTGGAGGCTCGGTGGATGTGCAGTGCCCATGATTCCCAACAAGGATGAAACAGCTGTACAGTGTTTCCATGCTTTCCAATGGTGAGTTGAGCGTTCAAGCTGCATGATCAATCATATTATATACAAATCTAATCTCCCACTTCTCAATTGCAAATAGTAACGAAGCTGTGTAGGTTGTTCATAAGGGAATGCGTTCGTTGTACTTAGGCCCCTACAGAGAAGTGATCCATGATAGGAGTGGATCGGTGTGTGGGTTGTGCTGATTGATACCGTTCAAAAGAAGCCAGTGACGGAAGGGTGCTAAATCATGTAGTAAAGATGTTGAAATATCCGCTGACATCCAGCCCTTGATACGCTTGCGTTTAAGGGGTTCCATTGATAAACGTTTATGCCGAAATCGTTTCCGTTAGTTATTTCGGTGTGCATTGATCATGATTCCCAACAAGGATGAAACAGCTGTACAGTGTTTCCATGCTTTTCAATGGTGAGTTGTGCGTTCAAGCGACATGATCAATCATATTATATACAAATCTAATCTTCCACTACTCAATTGCAAACAGTAATTAAGCTCTGTATATTGTTCATAACGGAATGCGTTGGTTGTACTTAGGCCCCTACAGAGAATTCATCCATCATAGGAGTCGATCGGTGTGTGAGAATCGGTTTGTAAAACCTTTCAAAAGCCAGTGACGGAGGGGTGCAATATCACCTAGTGTAGATTTTGAACAAACGATTGAGAGCCAACCCGGATAGCATTGTGGTTGAGGTGTTCGATTCACAATCGTTCACCCTTCGTTCGAGTCCCTGTGGGGGCTCGGTGGATGTGCACTGCTCATGATTCCCAACAAGGATGAAACAGCTGTACAGTGTTTCCATGCTTTTCAATGGTGAGTTGAATGTTCAAGCTGCATGATCAATCATATTATATACAAATCTAATCTCCCACTACTCAATTGCAAATAGTAACCAAACTGTGTAGGTTGATCACAAGGCAATGCGTTGGTTGTTCCTAATCCCCTTCAGAGAACTGATCCAAGATAGGAGTGGATCGGTTTGTTGATTGTGCTGGTTGTTACCGTTCAAAGAATCCAGTGATGGAACGGTGCTATATCATGTAATGTGGATGTTGAAAAATCCGATGATATTCCGTTCGTGATAGCAATTCTATTATTTGTTCGATGGTCAAAAGTTCAACCCGAATTCGAGATCTAGTGGGGCTCTTTGGATGTTCAACTCCCTTCAATCTCAACAGGGATGAAACAGCTTTACACTGCTTCCATGCTTTTCAATGGTGAGTTGAGCGTTCAAGCTGCATGATCAATCATATTATATACAAATCTAATCTCCCACTACTCAATTGCAAATAGTAACGAAGCTGTGTAGGTTGTTCATAAGGGAATGCGTTCGTTGTACTTAGGCCCCTACAGAGAAGTGATCCATGATAGGAGTGGATCGGTGTGTGGGTTGTGCTGATTGATACCGTTCAAAAGAAGCCAGTGACGGAAGGGTGCTAAATCATGTAGTAAAGATGTTGAAATATCCGCTGACATCCAGCCCTTGATAGGCTTGCGTTTAAGGGGTTCCATTGATAAACGTTTATGCCGAAATCGTTTCCCTTAGTTATTTCGGTGTGCATTGATCATGATTCCCAACAAGGATGAAACAGCTGTACACTGCTTCCATGCTTTTCAATGGTGAGTTGTGCGTTCAAGCGACATGATCAATCATATTATATACAAATCTAATCTTCCACTACTCAATTGCAAACAGTAACTAAGCTCTGTATATTGTTCATAACGGAATGCGTTGGTTGTACTTAGGCCCCTACAGAGAATTCATCCATCATAGGAGACGATCGGTGTGTGAGAAACGTGTTGTTAACGTTCAAAAGAAGCCAGTGAAAAAAGGTTGCTATATCATGTAGTGTAGATGTTGAAGAAACGGTTGAGAGCCAACCTGGATAGCCTTGTGGTTGAGGTGATCGATTCACAATCGTTCACCCTTCGTTCGAGTCCCCGTGGGGTCTCGGTGGATGTGCATTGCTCATGATTCCCAACAAGGATGAAACAGCTGTACACTGCTTCCATGCTTTTCAATGGTGAGTTGAGCGTTCGAGCTGCATGATCAATCATATTATATACAAATCTAATCTCCCACTACTCAATTGCGAATAGTACCGACGCTGTGTAGGTTGTTCATAAGAGAATGCGTTCGTTGTACTAAGGCCCCTACAGAGAAGTGATCCATGATAGGAGTGGATCGTTATGTGGGTTGTGCTGATTGATACCTTTCAAAAGAAGCCAGTGACGGAACGGTGCTGTATCATGTAGTGTAGATGTTGAAACATGCGACGAGTTGCTGCCCTGTATATGCTCCCGTTAAAGTGATCGTTTGACAAACTTTCACCCCGAAATCCAATCCTAGTTGGGCTCTTTCGGTTTTAATGCACTTCATTCTCAACAAGAATGAAACAGCTGTACACTGCTTCCATGCTTTTCAATGGTGAGTTGAACGTTCAAGCTGCATGATAAATCATATTATATACAAATCTAATCTCCCACTACTCAATTTCAAATAGTAACGAAGCTGTGTAGGTTGTTCATAAGGGAATGCGTTGGTTGTACTTAGGCCCCTAAAAAGAATTGATCAACGATAGGTGTGGATCGGTGTGTGGGTTGTGCTGGTTGTTAGCGTTTAAAAGAAGCCAGTGACGGAACGGTGCTATATCATGTAGTGTAGATGTTGAAAAATCCGATGAGTTCCATCCCTGGATAGGATTGTGTTTGAGGTTTTCGTATGACGGTGGTTCATGCCGAAATCGAATACCCGTAGTGCTCTTTGGATAAGCAGCGCTCATGATTCCCAACAAGGATGAAACAGCTGTACACTGCTTCCATGCTTTTCAATGGTGAGTTGAGCGTTCAAGCTGCATGATCAATCATATTATATACAAATCTAATCTCCCACTACTCAATTGCAAATAGTAACGAAGCTGTGTAGGTTGTTCATAAGGGAATGCGTTGGTTGAACTTAGGACCCTAAAAAGCCTTGATCCAGGATAGGTGTGGATCGTTGTGTGGGTTGTGCTGGTTGTTACCGTTCGAAAGATGCCAGTGGCGGAACGGTGCTATATCATGTAGTGTAGATGTTGAACAATGCGTTGAGATCAAGCCCTTGATAGGGTTGCGGTTCAGGTTTTCGATTTACAATCGTTCATCTGGTAATCGGGTCTCCGTGGTGCTCATTCAATGTGCATTGCTCATGATTCCCAACAAGGATGAAACAGCTGTACACTGCTTCCATGCTTTTCAATGGTGAGTTGAGCGTTCAAGCAGCATGATCAATCATATTATATACAAATCTAATCTCGTACAACTCAATTGGAAATAGTTACGAATCTGTGTAGGTTATTCATAAGGGAATGCGTTCGTTGTACTTAGACCCCTACCGTGAAGTGATCCATGATAGGAGTGGATCGGTGTGTGGGTTGTGCTGATTGATACCGTTCAAAAGAAGCCAGTGACGGAACAGTGCTACATCATGTAGTGTAGATGTTGAAAAATGCGACTAGTTCCTGACCTGGATATGCTCCCGTTAAAGTGATCGTTCGACAATCTTTCACCCCGAAATCCAATCCTAGTTGGGCTCTTTCTGTTTTTAATGCACTTCAATCTCAACAAGAATGAAACAGCTGTGCACTGCTTCCATGCTTTTCAATGGTGAGTTGAGCGTTCGAGCTGCATGATCAATCATATTATATACAAATCTAATCTCCCACTACTCAATTGCAAATAGTAACGAAGCTGTTTATGTTATTCCTAAGGGAATGCGTTGGTTGTACTGAGGCCCCTACAGAGAAGTGATCCATGATAGGAGTGGATCGGTGTGTTGGTTGTGCTGGATGTTGCCGTTCAAATGAAGCCAGTGACGGAACGGTGCTATATCATGTAGTGTAGATGCTGAACAATGCGATGAGATCCAGATTTAGAGGCTTGCAGTGAAAGATTTCGATTGACAATTTTTGATTTTTTAATGGAGTATCAGCAATCCTCTTTCGATGTGCATTGCTCATGATTCCCAACAAGGATGAAACAGCTGTACAGTGTTTCCATGCTTTTCAATGTTGGGTTGAGCGTTCAAGCTGCATGATCAATCATATTATATACAAATCTAATCTCCCACTACTCAATTGCAAATAGTAACGAAGCTGTGATGGTTGTTCATAAGGGAATGCGTTGGTTGTGCTTACGCCCCTACAGAGAATTGTTCCATGATGTTAGTGGATCAGTGTGTGGTTTGTGCTCTTTGTTAACTTTCAGAAGATGCCGGTGAAGGAACGGTGCTTTATCATGTAGTGTAGATGTTGAACAATGTGATGAGATCCAGCCATTGAAAGGCTTGCTGTTAACGTATCGATTGACAAATTCCCCCGCCGATTTCGAGTCCCCGTGTCTCTCGGTCTATGTGCATTTCTCACGATTCCCAACAAGGATGAAACAGATGTACACTGCTTCCATGCTTTTCAGTGGTGAGTTCAGCGTTCAAGCTGCATGATCAATCATATTATATACAAATCTAATCTCCCACTACTCAATTGCAAATAGTAACGAAGCTGTGTAGGTTGTTCATAAGGGAATGCGTTGGTTGTACATAGGCCCATACAGGGAAGTGATCCATGATAGGAGTGGATCGGTATGTGGGTTGTGCTGGTTGTTACCGTTCAAAAGACGCCAGTGACGGAACGGTGCTATATCATGTAGTGTAGATGTTGAACAATGCGATGAGATCCAGCCCTTGATAGGGTTTCTTTTGAGGTGTTCGTATGAAGGTCGTTCATACCGAAATGGAGTCCCCGAAGTAATATTTTGATAAGCATTGCTCATGATTCCCAACAAGGATGAAACAGCTGTACACTGCTTCCATGCTTTTCAATGGTGAGTTGAGCGTTCAAGCTGCATGATCAATCATATTATATACAAATCTAATCTCCCACTACTCAATTGCAAATAGTAACGAAGCTGTGTAGGTTGTTCATAAGGGAATGCGTTCGTTGTACTTAGGCCCCTACAGAGAAGTGATCCATGATAGGAGTGGATCGATGTGTGGGTTGTGCTGGTTGTTACCGTCCAAAAGAAGCCGGTGACTGATAGTTCTGTGTCATGCATTGTAGATGGTGAACAAACCGTTGATATCTAGCCATTGACACGCTTGATCTTAGGGTGTTCTTATGACGGTCGTTCATCATTAAATCGATTCTACATAGTGCTCATTCGATGTGCATTGCTCATGATTCCCAACAAGGATGAAACAGCTGTACACTGCTTCCATGCTATTCAATGGTGAGTTGAGCGTTCAAGCAGCATAGTCAATCATATTATATAAAAACCTAATCTTCCACTACTCAATTGCAAATAGTAACGAAGCTGTGTAGGTTGTTCATGAGGGAATGCGTTGGTTGTACTCAGGCCCCTTCATAGAAGGGATCGATGATGGGGTGGTTCGGTGTGTGGGATGTGCTGGTTGTTGCCGTTCAAAAGAAGCCAGTGACGGAACGGTGCTATATCATGTAGTGTAGATGTTGAACAGTGCGATGCGATCCAGCTCATGATAGTCTGGCGTATTTAAGGTATTCGATTGTCAATTTTTGATGCATAAATCGATTCCCCTGTGGCTCGGTCGATGTGCATTGCTCATGATTCCCAACAAGGATGAATCAGCTGTACACTGCTTCCATGCTTTTCAATGATGAGTTGAGCGTTCAAGCTGCATGATCAATCATAATATATGCAAACCTAATCTTCCACTACTCAATTGCAAATAGTAACGAAGCTGTGTAGGTTGTTCATAAGGGAATGAGTTGGATGTACTTAGGCCCTTAAAGAGAATTGATCCATGATAGGTGTGGATCGGTGTGTTGATTGTGCTGGTTGTTACCGTTCAAAAGAAGCCAGTGACGGAACGGTGCTATATCATGTAGTGTAGATGTTGAAAAATCCGATGAGATACAGCCCTTGATAGGCTTGCATTTGCGGTGTTCCTATGACAGTCTTTCATGCCGTAATCGAATCCCCGTTGTGCTCTTTCGATTTGCATTGCTCATGATTCCCAACAAGGATGAAACAGCTGTACACTGCTTCCATGCTTTTCAATGGTGAGTTGAGCGTTCAAGCTGCATGATCAATCATATTTCATACAAATCTAATCTCCTACTACTCAATTGCAAATAGTACCGAAGCTGTGTAGGTTGTTCATAAGGGAATGCGTTGGTTGTATTTAGGCCCCTACAGAGAAGTGATCCATGATAGGAGTGAATCTGTGTGACGGTTGTGCTTGTTTTTACCGTTCAAAAGAAGCCAGTGACGGAACGGTGCTATATCATGTAGTGTAGATTTTGAACAATGCGATGAGATTCATTCCTTGATAGGCTTGCGGTTAAGGTGTTTCTTTTGACTACCTTTTATGCCGAAATCTGTTCTCCGTTATGCTTTTCCGATGTGCAATCCTCATGATTCCCAACAATGATGAACTAGCTGTTCTCCGCTTCCGCACTTTTCAGCTTGGAGTTTGGGGTTGAATATGCGTGATTCATCATATTTTTTACAATAACCAATACATATTTTCTTGCATCTTTCAGGTTCTTAACAATCCATTGTATGCCTTTATCTACTGACGATATGGTAATTTGAAATTACGTATTTAATTTTCAGCAGATCTCAGATGCTCTCGAATGACTACCGTGTTCTTAGCTATACCGTGATCATAGCAACAATTATTCTTCCTCATAATTTTAGTAAATGGTTTGTCTTTCGTCAAACTAACTGATGGTCCAAGGAATTGATCGCTGTTTACATGCTCTGCGTTTTACAGTTTAACGGCCGAACGGAAAGTCAAAGCGTTTAATGTTATAGTTCGGACTTGCTCTAACTTTTATGGGTCATTTGCACATTGAGCTTCCAGTGAAAGTTATCCCTGTTTGCTTTAACTTATTTAGTAGGCCACGCCACTACTGAACGTTGGTCTTGACTTATCTGTACCGATCTTAGTGAAATGCATTCAGAACCCAGATTGGAGCCTACAATGTAGTCAAACTACGTGTTGCTTGCTGTACATTCTTTCACGAACACTACATTCAGGTTGTAGAGAATATTTTCGCACTAACTTTTGTCGTCTTAACTTTATCGGAGGAAAAAGTCTTGTTGCAGGCAATAAAATGTTTGAAACAAGGTTACAGTAAAGAAGTATATTGGGAGGTTCCCCCATACATTCAGTTCCATATTTTCCACACTGATCTAGATACCATGGAAGTGGATTCTCATCTGGCCTTATGACGTATTCCTGACACGTTCATCTTGTCCCATCGAATCGGGAGTGACCTAATTAAGGAAAAATACCCCATGAACGCATCCGCTAGTCACAGTAGGCTTTTAAATATGTGATAAATAATGTACGCGATTCATCAGTGGGAACATTTCTTTGGTCACAAGGGAACTTCACATGGATTGGAAATCATTCGGTAACTTCATCCCTTCGAATTTTCTTCGGTCTTTTGGATAAGAACTGTTTCATGAATGAGAAAAAATAATTTGGATCTCAGAAATACTACATGGATACTTTCACTGTTAGATTGGAAATAATTTGATCCAGAGAAGTTCCACCAGGTTTTCTCAGTTCCTCAATTTACTGCATGAATGACGCAGTCAGATCTTTTGAATTCCATAGCCCGTGCAACTTTGCTTTGAATCTATGTTTATAGCTTTCTTTAAATCCCAGCTTATTTTACCCGAACTTAGCTTGTTTTCAAGGTAATTCTTCCATGTTATCAAAGTAGAATTTTCGTTTCATTTTGAGGTATTCATGTAATCAGTCGCATATCTTCTAGCCTATTTTTGAAGTGGTCAAAAGGATAAAGGATTCGTACTTTGTTGCTCGTGAAGAACTTGTTTGCTTCACGTAGAGATACATACGATTAACTTTTAGCAACAACGGATTAACTTCCGGTCGGAATATTATAGTTTGTTCTAGCATATACGATACATTGTTTTATTCCTTCACCCTAAGAGGAAAAGTAAGTCTACCTTTACCCGCCATCCCCATTTCGTAATGGTAGATGCTTCAAGACTTATCCACTATAGGTGTGACACACCCCGAATTTCGCACTACCCTTGTCTTCCGTGTGCACCGTTCACTCGAATACCTCTACTCGCATTAGTATTAGTAGTCAGTATAGCAGTCAGTGACAATGACAAAACGAAGGAAGAACAGTTAGTAGAAGATTTTACACTATTATATTTATTCCTTATCACTGAGCAGGTTTTGAGGCTTAAATGTCATCTTTATCTGAGTGACATGTTGTATTTATGGGGCAAGCGACGCCAACTTTTGCGACACTGACTTTTATTTGAAACCGTATCTCTGAGGAGTTAATGGTAAGACCACTTTGTTCCGAAGAGCTCACAATATCTTGAAGATTAGCAAATAGGTTAGCAAAATCTACTTCGACTGCTACAGTATCACAGATAGTTAAGAGTGAACATTCGTATTTTCAGTTCCGAAGAAGTTAGAGGAAAGTCGCTAACTCAAGTGTGAAAAAGGATGAAAGCGCAGCAGCGTGCAGAACGCCATGATTATTGACTAGAAATCTGAGTGGCTTGCCGGAGAATCCAGTGTCTGGGATCTGTCTCAAAAAATAACTGGTATGTCATGGCAACAAACTAGATGAAAAACCAAATAAATGAGGTCTCAGCAATAACAGTGAGAATGTGAAGAAATTGGCCGTTGTAGAATAGACATGAAATAAGAACCTGATAGATTTAACAGAGCTGTTAAGCAGCTTACGGAAGGAAAGAACCAGATAGGATGCACAGAGTTATTCTGTTTGGCTGATTTTCAATATAATTTTCGTGTTGACATACAGGGATGATTGCAAATGAACTGAAAGCCTGTTTGTTTATTTGTACTGCACTTTTAGTGCATTTTTAAATTTCCGCTGAGTAAAATTCGAAATTGCCTCGTTATTCCTTGACATACTTCTCGAACGAATCCTCGATTCACTTACACGTTATATGAACAAACAAAACGTCATGTAACTAGACACTTGCAATGAAATCGAACATGTGAGCCGAGTGTGTACCTATCGCCAACATCTTACCGGGATTCGATGCTACAGTAGCACAAAGTGTAGCCCGGTCGACGACAGTAGCATTAACCGGGTACTGTGATAAATCACTATGCACTGTTGAAACATTGCATCATTACCTGTAAGGTGAAATATTTCCATCGTATCATTTGTGACAACTCACCTAATCATTGGTTGATTAAGAATTAATGAAGCGAAAATTCAGTGAGCTGCTTCAGAATAGAAACCAGGGAAATGTACACCAAAAATTCCGAATAATATCCAAATTTTACAATAATTACTAAGTGCACCTGGCCGTCAAGTTTCGGATGGGGGAACTGTGGTCAACGATTTCATAATAATACGGTTATCGAAAATGCCAACTCATCGCTGGTCCCTGGTACAGGGACGTTTTCCCTCGGGATTAGGGCAGTCAACGTTGCTTGTTATTTTCTCCCATCAGCGTTTTTTCAAAATCAAACTGACAGAATTTCGTTACTGGTTATGATTAGTGGTTCAGAAAGGAGGAAATTTAGTAGGCCTTGGGTGATGTTCTCGTAAGAACGGTATCTCGAAATGGCCGTGCAGTAATTGGACAAACCCCATACTACTGTAAATCAAGAAGTTCCTAGAAAATGGTGCTTGTTGGTTTCAACAGGAATTAATATTGAACACTGCATTCAAATAAGTGTAATTGGGTCATCTTTCTTTATGCAAATAAGCAGGTATTTATCCGATGAAATGCCATTTTGTCGGATAACACTGCTGTGAGTGTGAGGCTCCAACAACTGAATTCGTCGAAGACAGGAGCGCACTTCAGTGTGATTAACATAGCGATTTTGCTAGTAAAGTTTAACCCAAACGATATATCATTTTGAATTTGTTATTAGCTGTTCTGTTTGACAGAAAAGTGGCTGAAACGTATCAGCTAGAAGTAATGAAATGTTCATTGATTACAAATAAATTATTATTGTTTAGTTTTGGTGGACAAGACTGCAGAAGTACTATAATTAATGTAGGATAACAATTGGTTTTTTAAGCATAAAATGCACCTGTGAAATTAGAAGAAATTTTTTATAATGTTTATCATGTTATGTGTTCCCTTTTATGTGCCACTGGGAGAAAATATGCATTGAGATGATCTGACAGCAAACTAGTATCACACAAAACAGACCAGAATGGAAGATCAGCAAGTCGTATAGCCAGTGAAACTGAACACCGGTAAATCCAGGAGTTTTGACAAGATTCGTGAGTATGGGTTGTAAGTTGAGATTGCAATTTAGACAAAATGAAAGTAACATGAATGGACCACTTGAAGTTACGGTCAGGCAAAAGTCTACATTACTTAGTTAGCTCAAGAACGTTCAGCTGTTCTTATTCTGTTGAAGTATAAATACAGTCATTTTGAAAATTGTCTTCCGTACCACCGTTCAATAAGAGAAATGTAATGAAACCAGAATTTATTGGGTTAAGGTTTACGTTATAAACCTCAGACAAATACGAGATTTGATTGATGCCATTTTGTGGGTAGGAAAAGTAAAATCAAAATTATGAGGCTCACGAAATATAAAGGTTTCCGCGTGTCTGACAAGGAGAATATTTTCCGGCACATTCTTTTAACAGCTGGAAGTCCTTGATGAACTCTAGGAGTGTAGTAACAACGGATTGGGGCATTGAGAATAAAATGGGTTTACTACTAGCAATTGGTAAAGTAATCCGTCGAAATTGAATCAATGATAGTTTAAATACAAGAAACTGAGGAAAGGGAGCAGTTTTATTCCTGTCGACGCTGTTGAATGCCTCGTTATTGTCTAGGATGCACTTACTTACCACCTAACTCTTCCCGTCAAGTGTGGACAAAGTATGTGGCAAAATATTGAAGGCATCGATGGTGGAGCGTGATTGTCGGTAAGCTAAATGATCAGGATCTGTGAAACCAGACTTATCAGTCAGTTGTCGAAGAGCTAATATTTCAAAATCTCCCAATGAGGCAGAGCTTCAAGTAGTAGGACGAAATTATGTAGTCCTTTTGGGAACGGAAGTTATGAGTCCCATCCTCCAATAATCTAGAATCTCACTGTTCTTTAGATATCGGTTGAGATTATTAGAGAGACTAAGCGTGAGGGTAACCACCCCCTACTTGAGCAATACGGGACTGAGTCTATCTAGTCAGGATGGTTTTCTGGGATTTATGAGGAGCAGTTCCTTGAAAACACTAACGGTGGGGATGGAAATTTGACTTAACAGAGAGGGAATTTCTCCACAAATTATAAAACTAGAAGAGAATACCTTACTTTTGCGTGAATCTTCGAACATGTCCACGCCAACAAAATCAGATTTGCTCGCGGATGAACCATCTAATACGTAATTTAGGAAGTCCGGCATGTCACGATTATTGTCCTTCGCAAGAAGGCGACGCTAAACTACAAAAATTAACCGGGCTTTCTGATATCCCGAACATTGATAGGTCTTCAAAATCCTTTCCTTTACTAGACTTTCCAGCACCACTGTGCACAACACATACACCACAAGCTAAGTTTAAATAGGAAATGAATAGCTGGTGTGGTAATATCAACCAGCCTAATGAAGTTCCTTCAATGATAACTTAGCTAGTGTACGGACACTCTCACATCTGTATAACCATGATTTGGTGTTTTCATTGCCCAACCTTACTATTGATATCCATTGCTTGAAATTTATTAGTCTCATCACAATTTCCCAGTTGTTTTTCACTGTCTCTCCATTCCTGTAATTGCGGCATAATCGATACTGTGATTTTGGCTACGTACTTTCGAGTTTTATTAGTTACGTGCACTGGGCAAGTAATTCGCTCGATTTGATTTGCTCTAGGTGATCCGTTATTCTAGGCAAACGAGGCAGAAATCGGGTGGCACCTCGATGAGCAACCGGTTTCCCTTAGTACGTTTATTGTTAGAAAGTGTGATACGCCATTTTTTGGCTCCATAAATTGATCAAACGCGCACAACTACAGACCGGACATCGTACCTCACTATCGATTGCGCTCCATCTGAATTTCCTGCCCAAATAAACACAAAATATGCTATCAGTATTGCATAATTGTAATTGACTGACCAGTATGCGATTGGATATTAAAGGATTCATTCACAGGGGCCAAATAAAAGCGTTTCTTGTGGCATCGGATCTTTCGGGCTGCTTCAATAGAGGAGCCGAAACAAAGCTTATAGTTCTTAGAGTCGTAGGCGGCGGAATCCTAATAACTTGAGCAGAAAAACACTCAGGGCTATGCAAAGGTTTAACTCTCATTTGTGTGACAGTTTGTTGGTGGCTGGAGTTTGTTGAAAATGGGGCGTAAAATGAACCAGGGTTGGAGCCTCGAGATACGTTTGGTGGAAAATAACGTTGTAGTATATATGTCATAATTTTCGAATAAATGGCATTATTACGTGCAAAACTATGACGGCGTGCAACTACCAAATTGGGGTTACAATTTTTACCCCTTTTTACTTCAGTGGATGACACTTTGTAATCACACGGATCGATGTGTCCATAGGTTAGGGGACAAATAAACGCGGTTGGATAGAGTAACAAACTGGAGTACTGATTGACACAAGACATGGATATAATGCGACTCATTCACTGAGGAGTTAATCCAACTAAAACTACTTCATGGGATGCGGATAACATTTATTCAGTGAGTGTAAGTGAGTCAATCATTCAGAATGGACAGTCAGTATAAGCGATTAACTTTGAGTGTTTATCAAACGGAATTCGGCGATCAACCACACGTGGTAAGTATTGCTTGCACAATCACATTTGCGTCGTAGCCTTGCTCACATAGGTGGTCCAACTTCACCAGTTCTTTTGCAACTTCCGGTACCTGAAATATCATCAGACGAACATAATTAGGACACACTGCACTCAGGATTCTGGGGAATAAATATACTTTCTTCCTTGAGCTTGCACCTCTCATGTCAATCTTACTTGGCACGTTCCATTCGCTGTCCAAATACAGTCTATCGGATTTATTGAATAGCTGAACAAAGTCTTCACTGTGATGTTTCAGTTGTGGTCTTATCTGATAAATTACACTAAGTGGGAACAGTTATCCCGATACAAATCACCGGGAAATGGAGTGAATTATTCATTATGACCGTTTAAACAAAAGTACAGGAATAGAATAATTCATAGAAGTGGTGTGAGTATTAGGAGAGGGAAGTTTTACGTAATGTAATTCGTATTGCAGTGTGAGTTTTCAAATGACTGAAAATCACAGAAGCTCTGTACAGTTGTTTCATCTCTGTTATGAATCATCAGCAGTGCACATCTATCAAATGAAAATTGGCACTCGAACCCGAAGTGGACGATTGTGAATGGAACACCTAAATCCCAAGTCCATTCAGTCTGGCTTTCAGTGGTTCGAAGGTTCACTTTCCAAGGCTGATCAACTTATGTAACATTCATAAAGTATTGTCTTGTTTTTAATTATTGAGACAAAATTTGGACGTACAAGCATGACCAGACTGTGGTCGAATCACTAGCTGGACGTTACAACCGGCACCAGTGCGACAACTCATCAAAACTGATCCAAAGTGGTCATAAATGATGGACTTTTTTGTAAAGTACAAGAGTAGGTGACTTTTCATCACCTTAAATGTGGCCTGTTATTTTCCTCATCAGCGCATGAATGTGCAGGACATGCTGAAAAATGGTCGTCTTACTTTCCTTTGAGTTAGGAAATCGTTCTCAATGATGGGACATTTTTCGTTCTGTCATTGATAAATGCTAAGGTTCTCTCAGCCCAAGAAGTAAACCATACCATCAATGTGAATGATTTCTATCTTGTATTCTGGGTAAAATGATGGTTAGTTTACAGACAAGACGTATCTAATTATATATTAGCAACTCACTTGTTGTATAGTGAAGCACTTATTTTTGTACTGAGCATAAACTGTTTGATAGCAATCCAGATGTTCGTGTATACCAATGGGTGTTCCCGTGGGCGCACTCGTGGTTGTGACCTCTTCCACAATTTCATCCACAGTTTCCTTCACCATTTTACTCAAGTGCAATCAAGACAATCATTCCATGGTAGTTAAGCAATTGATAACAAATCCAATTTGCTTCAAATATAAATACGAAAGATTTCAGCTGTGTTGCTTGAGACATTATGTAAATATTCACCTTCTATCTCAACAGGTTCAGACAATACCAAACTGGAATGGATTGCATTTGTGCAAAATGAAATAGGGAGACTTTGACTGTGAATTTGTCAAAAATACACCTAATCAGGTCAATCAGTTCACTGTTCCTAATCTCAGTTCCCAAGTTTCTATAATGAGCACTGTTTAAATGTGATGACTTAATGTCATGTATTCAGCACGGTATATGCAGCCCAAGGTGAAGTTCTTTTGATCTAACAAACGATCAACAATACAACGCTGATCTTCACACAGTTAACAAATCAATGGGAGCTAAACTCACTGAACATACAATTGCGGTTGAAAAATTATCACGGATCTAAATAACTGCTGTTTCTCACAACAGTTTTCACATTGCCGATGTCAAGAGAGATTTGGTGAATACAAATTTACCTCCAGTGCACGGAGTAAGCGTCGTTGTGCCAGTTCCATTTGACTCAACGATTTTGATCTCTTCAATTGGTGCATCAGAGGAACCAAATGTGCACGAATGGCTACCGATCTATCCCGTGGTGTCATTGACTTTCAGATCAGTGAATTGTTTCCGATTAAGATGCGATTTGAGTTCATTCGTATTTTGTAGTGTGAAAAAATGGAATAGCATGAGTTTATGCTCAAACAGTCCATCAAAAGCATATATAAAGATTTGCACATAAAGTCGAAATTGCAGCCAATCAGGTTCTGTACGAATGAATCAAATGGTTGCAAGAATCAGGCAGTGCTATATCGACTGGGACATGAAGACGTCTATTACATTACGCTGTTGTATAATTGCTTTCACAATAGATATGTTTGAGAATAAGGAAAAGAAAAGGACTGGAACAACGAAGAATGATTGGAATGTTATTTTTCGTTTTTAAAATTGCAACTTAATTGGCGTTAAGGAAACTTACGAGTTCTGATTGTCAGACTAGAATAATCCATACTGTGTTTTGTATATTTGCATTTGCAGTGAAATGTTGAAAATGTCCACTTGTTTACTTACCCTATTTGCAGAAAATGCGGTTGCACCCACTCGTGTAACATTGGCCTGAAACTCTCCAACGGAGAGTGAGGATATATCCTGAATATTGGGGATAACAATATTTCGTGTAACACAGTGTTGATTCAGTTAGATCCCACGATGAATTTGAACAAGCTAGATAAAATAAGTACGCTAGGAGAAGAATTCTCTTTGCATACTCTCACTGGTCACGAAAGTATAACAGTACACAGAAAATACGCAATGAGATGCTTGAGAATGTGGCACAAATGGATTCAGGTGTGCGTGTGTTTTCAAGTCTGTGTGTGATTCACCACTTCATGGCTTAATAAAGCCATAGTAGTTTCCCGGCTGTGTTCCACGATTTGAACGTTTAATGTGAAGCTATTGTGGCTGATCAAAAGCGGATCTAGAAGTCTAAGATGACGTAGGTCACGGTGAAGTAGGAAACTGAATAACATATTGGCAGTAATAACCTAGTGCTTACATTAACTATAAAATTAATTTGTTTGAAGAACATTCTGTGTACAACATCAATATACTTATTACTCGAAAATCTGAATCGAAAGTATTTTTTCATTGAATTCTTCGCACAAACAGCTAAACTATTATTTGCTGAATTTTCAGATTCAATAGCGGAAAAATAATTCGCTGAAGATTTCAACATAAATAACTCTAATCCCTGTTGGTGATCGATTCAGACTCCAGTTGATCATTGGCAGCCGGAGAACGCTTGGAGTAGACTGGATGCTCATCATCGCACCATTCAGTTTTATTGGAAAACGTGGACAGTTCCGGGTTTTCGGGAAGTTTGTGCAGGAGTAGAAGGCTTTATCCAAAATCCAACACAATAAACGGGCAATGGAGAGTTAAAATGCTAGAGTCGTTAGTGTCACAAGTCCATTGTGCAATCCTGGCCAATTCGAATGGGCATAATTTGATTTGAAACATTCTACCACGCGGGTCCTAGTATTTCATGACTCATGTTGGCCAGAATAAAATCGAGTTGGCCATCAATTAAGCACCATTTATTTAAATAATAAATTTGTAAATCACTTTGTGACCAAAAACGTACAAACATCGAGGTATGCCCTGAACCACGGTTCCCCAGATTCTTGACGGCACTCGTGGCCGACCTACATAAATAGCTTTTATACTGATCTTGGCAAATCACGCAACTTCCTACTTATGAAACAAAGTCCATTTCATTGCAATAATACCAAATGAAATAATGCCAAAAGAACCATCATAATATACAAATGTAATTATTTCAGATTTGCAATCCAATTAGGTCTATGAAAAACATGGGCCGTTGGCACCAATCTTCGCCACGACTTGACATAGAGTTTACGGAATTTTTAGAAATCGATGAATAGTGCATCACGGGTGGCATTGGAATATCCACCTCAAATTATGCATAGTTTATTACCGATTATGCAAACGGCTGTTAATAGCAATGCGCCACTTACCCAGTCACCGTACCGCATCACATGACTGCTCCACACGTCCTGTTTAACAGCTTAAAACTGCATGCCAACTGTCCATTCGGATAGATCTCGCTGATGCTAGAACAATGTTGACGAACGGAACTTAGATAAATATGTACGTGTGTTAAACAATTCAGCAAAGCTAGACAGAACAACTTTCAGGCTTGTCCTTTTTTGACCATATTTCTGGGCTGCTAAAAGCATTCACCTGTGTTTGAGATGAATCTAAACCAAAGAAGAAATATTATGAGATACAAGCCCTTCGATCACTGTTGTCTAGCCTTTATGATACCGGTCGCATGCTTCCCCATTTCTCGTCCATTTCGGGAGTATGTGAATCCCTTACTGAATAGCAAATAACTATTAAATGTAGATGGTTTCCGAATCAAAATCTGGATATTATGATGCATACGGGCAAACGAACAACTAAGCCGCAATGCAGTTCTGCAGCCGATGATTAATTTGATTATTTCTTTAGTTTTTCAACGAATCGTCAATTTTTTTCACGGAGTAGCTAGCTGGTTACATTTGCTTCTGGTCGTATAAGTATAGAGAGAAAATAAAGGTTCAGCAGAGGGAAAAAACACCCTGATCTATTTCATTGCGTTTACCTTTTCCGTATCTTTCAACCAATGGTAAGAGAAATCGTCCCCCAGACAAGTATGAATCTTGGGATCCTCACAGAATGCGGCCCAGCTTGGTTCATTTTCGTGGGCAGCGGTGACAGCGAGAAGTAGAAGTTTGGTTTGGAGTGTGAAAAAGGACGCATAGAGAATTAGAAGAACAGTTTAGCCATATGAACTTTGCATCGCCAATCGACTTTTCTCCGTATGGAATGAAGTGCTCTTTACAACAGATTATACCTAATGATTACAATATGTATCGGTGATCCAAGGAGGTTCCCTCCAGTCTATTCGACGGCGCGTCAGTCAGTTCAATGAAAAACCGAATAACCAAGAAACTCACTGTCGATGTTCTCAGGAAGAATTCGCCGGAACATGGACCCAGAGTAACAAGCCTCGATATAAATGACCATTTTCTTGTACATCCGAGCGTTGTTCATGTAGGCCAAAGTTTTGTTAAGTTGATTTGCAGAAAGCTACAAATTTGCGAACGGATAAAATAGTATATAACTGCAAACAATGGAATCCGAGAATTTGAATATGAAAAACATGAGAAGTTTGTAATGAACAAATATGGTCCACTGTCTACTCAAAAACTCAAATCTCGAATATTTGAATTAATTGATCTTGATCTGCCTTCTTGGGTTACGCTAGTACTTTTCAGGTTTGCAGTGACAAACATTGAATAATACAACGGAATTGGTCTATTCAACAAAGTGACAGCAACTTTTCTGATTTGTATTGTGTTGGTGGTTAATAATAATTGCGATCTATTTATTTTTTTAGAGTAAACACAAACCCCGTTCTTAGCCGGTAAGCAAGCAGAGACGCTGGTCATAAATATCTCGAAGGTGAGCCTCATGCGCATGATGGAGCATATTTCCCGCGGGTCAAACAACGTAAATCGATATGTAGCGCTATCCCACCTACCTTTGCTCTTACGAGATTATTTCCTGTTGAAGGATTGGTTAGCCCGATGAGTATGCTAAAGAAATCTGGCCGTCTGGCAGCATTTCGGCACAAATTGCGATCCAATCAGTTGTTGATTGGCTGAGAGAGCGCATCTGGTTGCGCGCACACTTGTGAACAAGCTGAGAACAACAGCGAAATTCGGAGCGGCTGGTTCTTCGCCTGATTTTCGCAAGCTAAGTCCTCCCTTACTGAAATTAGCACACATTTCCGATACGACAGTTCATGGCGCGCATGCGTGGTTTGGCAATAGTGCGTTCATTTACGTGAATCCATCTCATCTTGGGTGTGAATATCTATGAGCGTTTTACGCGATCGTCAGTTTTCATCCGTGCACCATTTTGTTCATATCGCTTGGTCTGTCTTTGATATGACCAAGTTAGCTACGTTTGTGATAAACGACACCAGCAAAGTACTTCACAATAAATATTTTCATCTGCGAGGACCATCAGTGCAGTTTTACGCACATGTTGCCCGGAGAATAACTAGCCCTCTTCGGAAGTGTTCTTCTTCGTAATTCGTCCGCTCGCCCAAGGACATCCATCGCAGTAACTCAAATTTACGTTGTCTTCGTGGTGAGTGGTTTGACGTTGCTAGTAATTTCTTCTGGTAAACAACCGGGCTGCGCAGTATGATTAACAATGCTTCGCTGAAGGTTAGCAGCATCGAATTACGAATAAGTGGCGAATTTTCGAACGACAAACTTGGACACACTTGTGTCTTTTCTAAACAACGGCAAGAGCTCAATGATATTTTAGTGATTATTGTCAGCCATATTCCGTTGCACATATTCTTATGCTGGATCAGATTAAGCTTCCGCTGGTGGCCAATAGATCACATGATGAAGCCATTTTTCGCCATGATGCTTCTGTCCACTGCTAATGCGCCATAACATGTTGACTGTTTTTCAACCGGATCAAGGGCAGGCAGTGGTCAGTCTACAGACCTTATCTGAACCCATCTGAGACAATATGGTGTCTACCAGCTGGTCAGATGTACAATGTTTCCATGGTTTACTGATTGGAGAAAGAGCTGATGACCATTCTTGAGTGAGAATGGATGAATATTAACCAAGAGGCGAACAAAGATCTTGTAGGTATATGCCACGAATGTACGCCCAGGTCCTCAAATAAAATGACAGCTGCACACCATTTTGTTTGGTGACTACTGAAGCCCAGATTAGGGGGTCTTATAATATTGTCACCCACTCTTTGTGTCTGCTGATTTAATCAACTCAAAGTCAATTATTTTGTTGTGAAGTCATATTCGGTATCATAAAGGGTATTGGGTAGCTCTGACACGATATGGTTTCTTTAGAGAATACAGATGCGGAAATATGAGGAAAAATGAGGGGGTCCTATATTTCTGTCACTCAGTGCATACACCAAGTAGATGCTTTCTCGACAAAGAAGCAGCTCTCGATCATCCGATGCGCAAGTCTTTGAATGAAGTGAAGTCAAACATTTAACATTATTCTACACAATCTTATCTACTACTCAACCCCCTCCCCTCTCGGACGTCTCTAAGATTATTTCATTATTGAGTGTGGGCTGTAAACACCACAAGTATGCACTGGTGAATGGATGCAACCATACCCAAACACACCCACAGAGCAACTATTCATTTCTCATAACAGTCCACTTCGGTAGGTGTAACGCATACCAATTCAGCACTGCTCTTCTGCTTGTGTTGCGCAGAGTACCCTTATGACCCACAACAGTCGTTTAATTAGGTTGCCACCTGGCAAAGAACTAGATCATTAATAGAACGCAGTAAACAGTGGAATTGACAATCAAGTTGATGTGTCTTTACGAAAGGACAAGTAGTCGCTCCCCAGTTCTGAAGAGAATCAATGCTTCACTCTGGGTGCAGATTTTTGTCGTGGTTTCCATTGGAGTAGTTGATCAAAAGACCACAACGCATCCCGTAAAATCCGCCTTGGCCGAACCTTCCTAACATGAAAACTCTCCAGCATCATAGTTATTGTATCTCTGCTAGCAGATTCGATTCAGGCTCTCCATCCATCCGCAGTGAATTGTTAATGTAATTTTCATGAGGACACCAGGAAATCTTTGGTGATGATTGTTCCTGTAGTGTGATTGTTATATAACAGATTCATACGATACCACTATGGGACATCCCCCAAACCGCAAAAACGTGAATGACATTTCGGCATTCAAAAAGGGCCAAACCCTTATTCCGTCGGACAAAATTGGTATGTGATTGAGCTTACTGCAAATTGCAGATGGAAAATAACCCAGTTTTCTCCGGTAGTTTTGTAACTATGTACAGAAACATAAGCAAAATTTCACTTGAAAAAGAGACTGAAGCTGAATTCCAACCAATGACACCTGTCGTATATGCTTCCGAAAACTTGATAATGCAAGCTTTAACCGGCCTGCAAGAAGCTGGTTTTATTAACCCTGTGAGATATTCAATGTGGGCAGCACCGATGGTAGTTTTGAAGAAACCAAACGGTACAATGCCCATATGCGCAAACTTTTTACTAGTTATAAACGATGCATTGGAGACAAGTTAGTATCCTCTCTTTGTTCGGGAGCATATTTTCGCTAAATTATTCGGCGGAAGCATATTTATCAAGATCGACTTTCGGCTGCTTATCTGCAGGTACAACTCGACAAGGAATCGAGACAATTATTCACCATGAATACACACAAATGGCTATACAGATATAACAGATTATCGTTCGGCGTTGAATGTGCACCTGCCATATTTCGGCAAATTATGTACACTATGCTGTCGAGTATGCCCCAAGTGGAAGCTTATACGGATGACAGTGTGTTCGTTAGCACAAACATCAGTGAGCACTTCCATCATCTGACCAAGTCATTGAATCGCATCAGACAGTTTAGTTTCCGCATTCATCTCAGAAAAATACTCTTTCTTCACTGAGTGGGTCATATATTTTGGTTTGATTGTTGATGCTACAGGCAGGTATCCGAATTCGGAAAAACTGAAACCCATTCATGATACATCAACACCCACTGAATTCGATGCACCTCAATCGATTCTGGTCATGATCAGTTGTATTTTCAGTTTGTATCACACATGCACATATTTCCAGTTATTTAGACAAACGACTTGCCCCTTCTAGTTAGTGGAAAGGGACACACGATTGTTAGCATGCTTTGAGTCAATCGAAAGCATTCTCATCTCTCTCATTGCAGTAGTCCTAAACCGGTTAGCGGATGGTTATCAGAAAGCGATCACACACGACTCCAGGTGGTTATCGTATGCTGAATATGACTACAGCCAAGTAGAGAAGGAGACTTTGGTTATTATCTTTGCAATATACAAATTTCACAAAAAGGCCAAGGAAGTAAGTTTATCCTCCAAACCGACGACAAACCACTTCCGCTTATCTTTACCCCTCAGATGGATATACCAATTCATACCACTAATCACCTACAAGGGTAGTCTACAATTTTGTTGGGGTGCAATTTCCAGATTCACCATAAATCCTCCCCCGAAATGAGGCACGCCGATGCATTATCCAAATTAGTATCGGCAAATGTACAAATGAAAGACGAATTGGTTATCGCCTCCAGTGACGTTGAGAAACGGTTTCAGCAAGTGTTCGTGAACATTATCTCATTACCTAAAAACGGCGGTCGACACGACCAAGAAAACCATTATTACTGACAGCGCGATCGATTCAATTGATACGTTTTTGGAGCACAAGTGGTCAATAAAAATACTTGAACCCCTCAGTTCTCGAGCTCTTAGGACGCTTTTCATTAGTGAGCACATATGACTGCCATTTATCGGAGAACGAACTGTTATCCCGAAATCACTCAGGTCTGATATCTTGAGATAGTTCCAAGAGGTATATTTAGGGCTGGCCAAAATGTAACCATTGATGAGCAGCTATGTTTACTGGTTTTGTACGGAATAATACATCCAACAATTAGTGAGAGAGTGCCTCGATTGGGTACAGTTTTCAAATCACGACCCCAAGTTGAGCTACAGTTATATCCCTTGGCACTAATATCATAAAACTGTGATCTGATCTATTTTTCTGGACAGGTTCACCGCATCTATCTTATAATTCAAGTGGATTCAACATCAAGGAAGCAAGAAGTCGACATTATTCAGTGACCTACTAGATGGTTTACAATTATTTACCTCAGAAGTATATTCTGCAGACTGGTTATGCAAGAGACACTATTTGCTCAACTGGCAACCACAGTACTTTCAAAATTGTGTTTACTGAATATACTCTACACGCACAAACTCCACCATACAATAGCGTATAAACGGACAGGCGGAACGTTTTGCTGATACTATAAAACCCCCAAAACTTTTCGAGTGAGTGTCAATTGGGCAACTCTGATTAACTTTTTATTATTTTATTATAGGATGACTATAAATTTAAAGTTTCCTGGAGGTGTATTATCCAGCAACCCTTTGGTTGGGCGTAAAATAATAACCCAGTAACGAGTGCTGTTTCCAAAACCTCCAGCAGAGGATCCGCAGTTAGTAAAACTGGAAGATCGATCGCAAGTATCCAAATGTGGATTCACTTTACGAGACAAATTTTGCGTAGATGATTTCACACAACGTCATATTACATGGACTTCGGGGAAGGCAACAGGAAGGAGAGGACCAATTTTTTACAAGCTGCCGGTTGTATCAGAACAGTGGATGAGGCAAGTCGGTCAGCTTCGAAAGAAATGCGGTTCAAATGGTCTTGCCTGACTGGATAACGATGTAACTTTGAGGCATTTTCAACATCAAAACATGTCACTCAGAATACGCTACTCGGAACAATCGTTCACTCAGATTAGAGACACAATACTTTCCGCCTAACTATTCACTCCTCGTTTTCATGAAAGCTGGTCAAGACTATGGTGGATTAGGAAGCACAAGTGAGTCTATTAGCAGACTGTTCTTAGCCGCACAAAGCCAAGGAATATGACAGTTACCGCGTCGATCAGTGCGATCATTCGGTCCCTTTTCGACAAATGTCTTTCCTAACCAATGTCCTGAACTCGTGGGTCAATAGAAACACCTTTGTAACCTACATCTAAGTATCTTGATGAAATGGAAGTTTTGACGACGAACTGGTTCTACTTGAGAACTTCGAGTGATTTCTTCAAGATAGAAAACAGTGCGAAAAGAAGACAGGTGGTGGTGGTGATGGTCCGGAAAGTATGAAGTTATTTTTACTTCCTCTTGTAATTTTTTGACTGCGTGGCTAATTAATGTCATTCGAAATACACTGCTTTTCGAGGTACTGTGATCAGGAACCTGTATATAGCTCCCTTTAGCTCCCAGAAAGAAATCGACCAGCTCTTTGATGCTTTAAATCCCGTCCTGATTCTACTGATGTCCGACTGCTTGCACATTGTTGTTGATGATTTTAATCATCCACCCACGTATCCCTTACCTGATTTTGGTAAAGTGACTTTTATCTTATTTCAATTAGAAAGTGTGCTGTTCTAGACAGGATTATCATCAACCATCCCCAACATTTTCAGTAACAACTGAAGCTCCTTTTTTATTCAGCGATCATGCTCCCTTTCTCAATAGACCCTAAACATACTTTCAGCACAACTTCCAATCGTAGGGACAAAACAAAGTAAAGATCATCTGTAATAACCTGTCTCTCATCAACATAAGCCTTCTTCGAAGATCCATTTGCACCGTTTCTTCGTGGTTTTCTTTCGACTGCTCTCTTTGCTCGCTAGACCTATTAACGAAGACAATGAGTGAGGTGTTTGATTTGTGATGTCCTATGGAGACTGCATATTTTACCAACAACAGATTATCTTCTCCATTGCTGAAATCTCTGAGAAGGTGAAAAGGACTTGGCTATAAGCTACACGACCAAGCTTCGGTGAAATGATAGTCCATCCTGATTGAACAAGAGATACGACGGCTGAAGATGACATTTGCCCGCTAGTTCTTCTGTACTACCATTAACTAACTGCTGCGGCACGAAATTCGTCTTCTTCGTAGAAAAAGGGGCCCGGTCAAGAAACTACAACATATATGCAGACATCCTAAAAGTCGCATTTATTCATATTTCATGCGATACCCCGCCATCCTACTTTCCCTTCTGTTCCCTCAGATATAGAGCTTTTTCCTCATAAGAAGTCTTCAAGTTTCGTCTGATCTCAAAGTCAATTTCTGTTGTGGGTTCAGACAGTTCAGGCTCCGTTGTTCTCTAATTCGGAGCCTTTCAACTATCCGGAATTATGGTTCCCTCCAATAAAACAATTTTTGATTCTGGCTCTATTTCTGCCTCCTGGAATCCCATGACAGTAGCAAGTATTCCCAAAAATTCCATAACAACATTACAAGATTTTGTCAAAACGTTTTTGCCCCATCGCCGTCACTTCTTCTACGCTCAAGTTGACCCAGCGCGTTACCCTAAGTCGAGTGCTTTCGTCTTTTGTCGCTTCAAATAAACCCATCAGTTTACTCACAAATCCAAAAGGTGTATTCTGGATGTAGTAGCTTTGGCTTGGTATTTCATTTAAAACAACTTGAATAGTTCCATGAAGTTCATTCGATATATTTTCCTTGACTATTCCTCCTCACATGATTCGGTTCCTTGTTCTCTACTCGTTCAAGAGCTAGAGTCTATTTACTATCCCCGTTCCTTACTCTCCAGTGATTGAAAGGCTAATTTTCCAACAGAACTCAGTGTGCTGAAGTTAGTGAAAGTTTATCGAGTCCTTTGAACAACAACTCGGGCCTTCTTTTGAATGCCTTTCTCTCTCCCTTTTTTCATCACATATATCAGCGACCTGACCCCTTACCACCTGCATAACCTATTACTTAAGCCGACGACGTTATGCTCTGTCAATCTATCTCCAGCCAACGGGACTTTAGCTCTCTTTTCGAGAAATTATACAATATTCATAATTTATTGTTCCATACTGGACTACATCTCAAGTCCAAATGTTTTCAGTTTACTATCTCCCTTTCCCATTCTTACCCCAATGAGTAATCGGCTATCAACAGTGTCCCCTTTTCCAGAGCTGACTCTGTCAGGTACTTAAGCGTTACCACCAGCACTAATTTACACTGATCCTCTCATATTCTTGATTGTGTTAAAAATTACGTAGACTGTCTTTTCAAATTCATAGGCTAAGGCGGATTGTACCAAACGAGCTGTAAATTTTCCATTCGTCCATCAATATATTTTCCCAGTCGTAATCTACTGCTCTACCACAATATTTCCTGGTCTGCCTATGAAAGATTTTATTACGCCACACCGATACCCGGCCACTATCAGTCTTGTCTCTTTGATTTCCATGTGCTCTCTTATTTCCGTAGTTCGTGATTTGCACAATATAGCCTGTGAAAAATTCGCCAAGAAGATTCATGCGGACCCAATCCATCTCTTATGGCATGACGCATTTGCATGGCATTCTGCGTCTGGAATAACTTCTTACTGTATAGAAGTCTATCGCAACTCTACGGTGCCTTGCTTAACACGTGTTCTGGTTGACAGGATGAAAGTCACTGATGGAGTTCGCAAGAACCCCGGTGGCTAAAACAGTTTTATTTCTACAGTATTTACTGTCATGCTTATTTCAAAGTCTCTATGATCAGTCTCCCTCCGTTTGACTGAAATGTGAGTTTGTTGACTTGCTGAAGTCTTCAATACAATACGGTACAACACAATACTCTATCTAGGATGCATCCACACCCCCGCAGTGGTTTCGCCTGACCATTGCGGATCCACCCGTAACTAAGCACCTACGAAGCGTAAACAAATACGAGGCAGATATTACGGAGGTAACGGAATAGTGACCGTGTCTCAATTAGAAGCTGTTGAATGACATCAAAACAAACTTATTTCGGCGATTCGGAGCAGCCCGGAGAGGTTCGTGATGGTGCTGCTGTAACACGCGCGCCTTCAAAGTGAAAAAGCCAGGGTTCAGACCCTGGGTGCAGCCGTGGATATGCAACACCGATGCGCTCTAACAAAGGCAAAACTCGATTTTGGGTTTCTCGATTGCAAGGTTTGTTGGATAACCTGTTGTTTGTTCGAGAAAAGTTTATCCGAATTACAGTCATCCAGGCAAAGCATCTGCAGTTCCACACTCTACTCACAAGTAATTGCGAGGTGACCTTAGATATTACGGAGCCAGTCAGAATTTGGGCGGATAATCATATTTACCTTTGACCTCGGATATACTTTGTTTTGAGGCCTAAAGCTTGCGGCATGCCCTTTTCATTCACTTGAATACACTCAAGTCTCTCGTGGGATTGTGGTCTGTGCCCCTCCACTAGGCTTGTTCGGAAACTTATCACGTGCCAGATAAACCCGCAGCCGCCGAACCATATTCTCGTAAACGCTGTCCTGCTTGGAAGTTGTGATTTACTTGTCACCAGATTCGATTCAGGACTTCAGTCCATTCACAGTTTCCGGCTTGGGTTTGTAAAAACATTCCTCTTGACATAACCCCACAAGAAAAAGGCCAGCGTGTGTCAAAATATATTTCCTCAGGAAAAGTGACCAGTTTAGTATTGCGGCACGTAACAAGCAAATATCAGTCACTACTTAACAATCAGTGGCTCATGAAGCTCAACGCGTCGCTCAGATTGCATGGCCAAAATGTGCCAAAGAATAGTCCCCCATATATTAATCAAAAAAGCTAATTTGAAGAAGTTAAACGAAAAGTCACATCCAATGCATCCCTCCTTCGTGCTTTTTTGGTTACTCCATCAACTCGGCAAATATGAGTGCTTTGTCAGGATGTAAATTTTGTTTTTTTTTCAGCAGTCATTTCACCGTCGTAGGTTCGCGTAAACCTGTCACAATTTGGTCATTCACAAGACTCGCCTCTTTGTGAGTGAAAAAAATTACAGAATCATGCAACAGATTTCAGGGACAACTGAAATGGGTCGAATGGTTGATTTACCAATTGTGTTTGCTATTTGAAAACGGAACCCTCGTACTTCTCATTACACTCGTCAAGACAGTATTGTTCCAATTTGAATGTAACGTCCTCCAGCCGCTTCTGTTTCCATTGGCCTCAAATGAAAATCTATTGCTGATACAAAGTGCTTACGGTCCAGCAATGTGACTAAATAGTTCAAGCTGGACGGACTTTGATTCACCTTTCATTGCAGACAGTGCACTTAAATCGCCATATTATGCTCGCCACAGCCTCATATTTTCAGCCCGTTGCTCCGTATTGCCCAGAGGCGAACTGGAGGGCAGAATAATCCGCAGACTACTTTACAGTGTAACTGATAGTGCCATTTTCACTTCGATTTTGGCCGGCTATTATATCAGATGTCACATCTTCAGGAAATGTGATCGGTTTTGTTGTTTCAGCGTGCAACAAGAAAACCCCAGCTAATGTTTATCAAGCAGAGGCTAGTCAAGTCCGAAGCAACATCACGATTACTTTGCTAAAATGTCCCGACGAACATGGACCAATAAGGAACCAAAAGTTGAATCAGTAAAAGAAAAATCATACCAACAGAATGTAGTCAGGTCCGATGAACTTTGAGGCCGTAGCACCGGGCTCTTCCCTCCGATCCATTGCAAAGCGAACGCCTCTTCAATTTAGTCACTGACAACGGTTGCGGAGTTTGTTGGGGGGGGAGGGTTCTTGCGTTGAACATTTTAAGCATAGTTAGCAAGGGGAAACTTCCCAGGTGTTCAAAAACCGTCTCCTTCACCCCGTGTGAGTAGGTATTTTATTCACCTTATCGGGAAGGAACACGGGACCAACAAGTGGAGAAACGTGCATGTCGTATTTTACATTCTCCTTCTCATCGCCTTGCACGTTATTTGAATAATAGTCAGGGGGGTTATTCTTGTGCAGCGCACCAATTCCAAGCCACATATATGTGTCATGCACGCTCAGATACGAAATATTTGTGCTGTGTTAAGGATAGAAAGGTTGAGTCTAGAGAAACCACGAAGATCTCCAGCCATTCCGAATTTCGCCATTGTTCCTAGCCTGTTCACAGGAGAGCGTGCATGCTGATTCACTCACTCAGTCACTCGGCTTTCAGCAGGAGACTGTCCACTTCGTAATCCTTCTGACTGTCAGGCTTTCTATAACAGATGGACTGAATTTTGATACCGAACTGAGCTGAGCACGTTGTCTGTGATTGTGTCAACCACCCACGCTCTTATGCGTATCATGTGACACATTTGCAACGTGTGTGCTAAGCACAGCTTTCGAGATATACTCGTGGGGTGCATTGCACTTTGTGATGTTTGCAATATTTTGCCTACTAACATACGCTGAAATAGTGAACTGCGAATTTCGACATCCTTGCTTTGCCTAGAACAATTTTGAACACATTTAGCGTATCTGAATATCGTGGTGGTTCACAAACTCTGTTAAGAGTAATTTTGTGAATCCCTCTGCAATCTGTTGCACAGAAGCTCAGCATATATATATATATATATATATATATATATATATATATATATTGCAAATGATTCCCTTCATTATTTCACCTAACTCGCATTTCGAAATACACATTCATAGATGAGATAGTCTTTGCGTGAATTGCAGCAACCGCAAGCTTCCGGTTAAAGTATTTCATTTGAATGAACCGGGATATGTTTATATTCCGGCAAATATTCCCCTCAGCCTTGTTAGGGTCACATTCAGCTGTATGCAGACATTACGAATTTATTTAAAAGAAAGTTTTTTACCAGAGCACAACATGGGACTTAAAAAACAGGACAACACTAAAAAACCTTAAATTCATTCCCGATTCCTTGCTGAATCACACTCACAACGCCCTATACTGTGATATTTTGTAGTGAGCTGAAAGCAATGTTGTTCCTTGGGGTTGCTTGTGTGCGATCTTAGAAGACACAGGAGTACAGTCCAGTGAATCCGAGCTCAGTAAGTGTGTGAGCAGTCACCAGCACTCAATTCCGAAAGTATGAGTAAGGCTATAATTTTCATAGCTGAAAACAGCGGAACGAGGATTAGGCTGATATTCTATAGGGGTTCATGTGAGAACTGAATCGGTTGAGAAATACTGGGATTATTGTTGTTCTATCTGATAGTTGCCTCCCATTATCCCAGCCCAACTTCTATCGACAAAATCAATAAGCAGTCAGAAACGTAGATTTGCAAGGCGCAACCTATACCTTTTCACTGCATCTGTACATGTGTATACTGCAGTCAATGAAGCTTTTATATAGGCAGTAGAATAACCAATGTTACTGAAACAAGATTGAATTGGGTATGAAGTAAATTCAGGTAAATCGTTTGGGGTTATGTAGAACACCACCAATACGAGATTGCTTAGATATGCTGAAACCCTAGTCTTTCTCAATTATAAACCCAAACTGTGCAAACAGCGTGAATGGCTTGTCAGTTTGGCCCTATCCTGTTGACCTAACATTTAGTACCCCCGTTCATTCTTGTCCTCTCCTATAACTTTTAAACCACTTCAATCATGTTTCGGTTTCATTGGTTATTCCGCTGACTAGATAAAAATCATGTTGACAGCAATATGTACGTGTACAGCCGAAGCGAATTGTTCCTCGATGCATTGTGCAAAACTAAATTTATTACTTCACTTTTCAAATCTGTGACGGGAACTCACTGTTTCTCAAATCCAAGGGACAAAACTCTCAGCTCATGTTCTTAGCCGATAAAAACGGCGCCCTAATCGCGCATGCTATTCTCCTATTTATTCATCCTAGTCGAAACGATGGGAGGAAAAATATAAAATGGAACTTTATTACAGCCTAAATACTATTTCCTTAAGACAAATGAAATTTATAAACGACGACTCTATACGGATTGGCGAACAACTAGCACAGCCTGTGTTACCAAATCTTTGATTCCCCTTTAAAACCAGCCACCCGCCTACAGTAATATAAAATAAATCATATTATTATAGAAAATTGCCGCACCACTTTTCATTTCAGTTTATTGGACTGTTACCGTCGCGTTTCTGTGCTCTGATTTCGATTGCTACCTTCCAGTATTCTCGAGTCAAGGGAAAATGGAAAGAAGCGCGGAATGAAAAGAATCCAAAAAGTCAAAGTAGTTGGAAGAAATTACGATTGCTACAAAAGGAGTTCCATTGTAACTACGCAAATGTCTGGAAAGCCTAGCCGTATCACCTAATATCTCCAATCAATTAGTAGGTGGGTCTCGTGGACGCCAACACGAGTCTGGGTTTCCATACTTATTTATCATGTCGAGGGGTGACAACCTCGACCTACATTCCAACGACTACCCGCCTCGGTGAACAGTGTACGCCAAGGAAATCTGTCGGTAGGCATGCGTAAGATATGCCCTGCCTCAATCTGTTTGGATGAAGCACCTGATCCAGAAACTGATATCTGGTTCCCTACACCCTACGTCTAACCTCAGCATTGCTGATGCGGAGTTCCTATCCTATTCGGGCAATGCTACCGAAATATCGATGCTAAACCACCGACAGTCTTCTACTCCTAATGGTCAGGAAAAGACCTAAAACCTGCATGGTATACTCGACCCTTAACGGACAGTTTGATGTCAAGCCGGAAGCATAGATGACGGAGGTTAGCAAAGGCCAAATGCACCTTCTGTGAAGGTGATGACACTTCGACCGATATCTGTCCACCCGGTGAGATTTAACTACGCAGATAACAAAACTGATCCACTTCAGCTAAAGCTTCCTTTTAGCAAGACAAGGTTTGCCGTACACCCGATCGAGTCCTGCAGCAGCCTTTCACACTTGGAAGGTGCAAAACGCATCCCAAACATTGCTACACATTTGTTTAGGCTATTCTTGGAAGCTTAAAACTTATTTGGATCTTCACCCAGAATAACAACATCGTCCGCGTATTCCAAGTCAGAAAGTCAACTTCTTGAGCAGAGATAGCTACCTCTATTCTCATACGACGATGGAGATTTTCAAGAAGCAGTTCAGTTGCAAAGTTTAATAGGAAGGTCTAAAGAGGGCAACCCTGACGAACTCCACTGTCCGTGGTGAATTTAGGTAGAAGATCGCGGTAAGCAGGAACTCAGCTTCAGCTGTTGACAAACAAGCATTAGAAAAAAGAAATACCTTTCTCTCTGGGACATCCTTCAGTTAAAGGCAGGGCCAGAGAACTGTGTGATCGACTGAGTCGAAGGCTACTTTCAGGCCAAGAAAGATAGCGACTGAGACCATACGGAATATGTTTGTGCTCTAAAGTTTTTCGAAGAGTAAAGATTTGGTTGACACAACTACGACCACGTCTGAAACCAGCTTGGTTTTCAGGCATACTCATTTGGCGCGAGCTGGAATAATCAGTGGAGAATAAGTCCGGTGAGCAATTTGAACTCGATACCGATCGAGCTAATTCCTCTGTGGTTTTCACAAAAGAACCTGTAACCTTTCTTGTAAACCGACACAATCACGGATTTTCACCATTACCTGGGAATCCCCCCATTATCCCAGATTACCCGGGGGAGTTTTGTTAACTCCAAAACTAAAGCTTTGTTTCCATCCTTGAAACAAGGAGACAGCTCATTGAATCCAGTGACTTTGAACCTTTTCAAGTAACTTACCTCTCGCAAAATCTCTTTTTCTAGTGGAGGTTTGATATCTACCAGCTTTCTTTTCTCTGGTGGGTATATTCGGGAGGTTCAACTCAGAAGGTCCATCACGGAGAGGTGACACCCCATTGCGACGAGACTGTACCTTGACGTAATGTGATGGCTTGATTGCCTCCTTCAATCAAAGGGGTATGCTGAATGGCTTCCTTAAGCAAGTGATGCAGTCACGCTTGACAGGTCAGTGGGTAGAGACCAGACGAAGTCCAGTCTCAGAACCGGTTGCTGGGCAACATCTGGTTCTGACCACTATGCCCTTGGAGAAGATACTCCAGCGAGTTAACACAGAGAAAAAAAGTTTATCGGTCTAAAATTCCCTACCAGATGGAAGTAGGAGTGGAGTACCTGAGGTGTTCTTGACCGTAGGAAAAGGCATCACACTTCATTGAGCAGATATCGCCTGCCTAAACTAGGCTGTCCCCGGAACAAAGGAAGTTGCCCAGTCGACGTTCCGCTTACTTCACCGGGTGTATGGAACTGAGGACTGAATCCAAAGAGCCAATCGATCACAAAGCACCAGCAAAGACAAACCAGAATGCTTGCAACCATCATGTATCACCTGATTGACCGGAAGAGATTCCTTCACGGGTTCGTCGGTCCCGTTCCCGTGCTGCGGTAACCCGTACTACCTTGTGGGTGAGACTTTTGAGTCAAAGGTTCCGGTTAGGGTTCCCAAAGAGAGACCCGTTCTGCGATGTGTACAGCTGCCCAGTATGGTTTGTCCAGAAACCTCCAGCACCTTTTATTTAAAAAGACTTACCAATCGACACACTGAAAAGTATCTTTCCACGGTTCTCAGTCAGGCTTCATTACGGAAATCAACAACCTGGCAATTTATTTATTACAAAGAATATAATGAATAATAACCAGATTTGGGAAGAACATGAAAAAAGGATATTCTTCGGCCGATCCGAGGTTGCTCTGCGCAACCCGCTCGGTAGCAAATCATGCAAATGCACAAAAGCCTTTTTAAGCAGCATAGTCCCAGTCGATGTTAGTATAACAATTCCGCCTCAAACTAAAGCCTCAGTGACAAGCCCCTACGTTGATAACTTTTCCATAGAAGCATCACATTTTCTTGATAAGACCTAGAGTTTTCTTAACAGTATCCACACCTAGCCACTGTTTGTTCTATATTGGATAACAAATCTAAAAAGTTCACATAAAATAGGATCAATGTCGAACATGATTTAAATCGTGCATAGCATTTTGTTGCGCTAACGTATATACTGTGCTAGAAAAGTTGCCCAAGTGATTCATGATGTTGCATAAGAGTTTGCGAACAACATTCCTGGATCGAGGTCTTGGAGGTGTTAGTGAACAGTCAGTTGAGGAGAAATCTGTAGATGAATCCCGCCAGATCAGCCTTGCTATACTGATCACAAATTACACGCCGTAATTTCTCCCTATCGATCCGCCTTCACCACGGAGCAGACCTGTTGATTTGGAAATTACAACATTATTTCATCTTTTTTCACTTATTCACCTCACAGCTGAATATTGCAGTGCAATCAAAACGAACCAGTTATATTTGAATGCAGCTGATCAGTCTATTTGGTCACGTGGATCGTACCTGTCAATAAAAATAATAGAAATAATGTTTGCTTATGATCACGTGATCAGATATCCAATGACAGGAAGTACAGCCAAGTGAAAAATCCAGTTTTAATTTTACAGGGTCATTCGTCTTCTGCATAGCAATAGTCGTGTAATTATCATGGAGTAGTAGTGTACCTAATGATTCGGGTTGGATGGCAGTTGACTGATTTTGGTACGCACCAATTTGCAGTAACAAACTTCCGTTAACATTCGTTAAAATAGCATGGGAGCACATTAGGTATTTATTGTTATATTATTAGTTAGTACTGAATTGTTAAGAACACCCAGAACGAACAATCAATGGCAATCGAGTTTTCCGTATTGTTGGAGGGACTTCATTTATAAACAGAAAAACGTCACCAGCGGACTAAATGAGACGTAGCCTTAGATACCTATTCCGCATGATTCAAGCTCAGCTGATTGCCCTTTATTGCAGTATGAGTTGGGAATAAATTCAGAATAAATTTCGAACGTGATGTTACTTTAGTTTTGACGACAGATGCATGATGTATGACGAACTTCAGAGGAAACAAAACATGTCATCTGTGGGACAGATTTTGTTTTGGAATACACATACACTATCAACAAACTTGAGGTATCCATCAAACCTGATGATCTACTCCGCGACATGACATATTCCCTCTTGCTTTTGCGGCACTCCTAAAGAGCCTTATTGCACTCATGGAAAGAATGCCTTCTGATTTTCCGACCACATTTTCTAGTCACACTATCGATTTATAAAGATAAAGATACAGCTCATCAAAAGCTTTGTGGCATTTTGTTCGTCTATATATATATATATATATATATATATATATATGTATATATATATATATATACTCCTAAAGCCATGAATTTCAGAAGATTGTAATGTTTCCAACTGCTCCCTGAGTGCATCGATATGAACAAGAGTTTTCCAGTTTTTAAGGACGGATTTTGCTCAGTTTTGTGTACGATGAAATTTGGAGAACAAAGGATCCGTGTTGCTGCTGCGTCTAATGTGAACAAAACAAGTAGGCTGTAGTTCTGCTTGTTATTTATTCACTGAGAATTTCATTCTATGCTGATTATCAAACGATTATGAATTTCAAAATTTTAAAGTGGAGCAGTTCTCCCACGAGGCCCAGTCGTTTAAGAATGCAATGGTAAAGCTTTAGATTTAGAAGTTAGTAATTGAATGGATGGTTGTAAATGTCCCTAATGTGTAGCAAAATGTTCCGTCTAACCTGAATGATAAATTGAAATTACAATTCCTCTTAAGCTTACTATAAGACTTTTTTAATGACTATGTCTGCTGCTGTTCTCTCGAAGCTGACGATTAAAATCAGAGACGGCGAAGATTGGGGTAACAGATCACTTCGATCGGTAGCCAATAATTTATTGGGTACCTCACAACCCGGTTTGCAGATATTGTTACGCATAATCACAAGGTAATCGCAAGTTTTGATCTGTGTTTCAAAATCTTTTGTTCTGCGACCCTTGACGTGCACACTCCAGACACTCTTGCTGCCTTGTAACAAACCATAGAACCATGTTCCACCTTTGAATTCGTTTGTAATTTTAAATTGATGGTTAATGGGAGACCTGGTGGTAAACGTGCACCTATGCTGTCAAGTGATTTCCTCAGAGCAACTTTATCAACTGCTCACAGATAAAAGCCTGTTTGTTACAACAAACAATGAAAGTACGTGTGTTTATTGTGTGGTTATAGTTCAAAAGGCAATTGTCCAACCAGGAGAATAATCTAATAAAACAGCGCACATCGTATTTTACATGTACGGGTAACACCGTTTAATGTGTCACATGCAGCATTTTCATCTATGTCGTTTATTAAAAATACCAAAAAAGTGATCAGTACGTTGGGGGTGCTCCTTAGCAAATTTACTGGCCCACTTCAGGAGGACTCCTTCATAGTGTTGATTCTGATTGCTCATGTTTGATCCTCCCCAAATATTTACTATCGCACCTGTGTGCAACTCGTTTAGATTTCTTCAACTGCTATGTAAAACAATAGTATTAGTAGGATTTTGACATCTGGCGAAAGATTACTTTGGTTTGCATTACTGTTCGGGGTGTACCAAACAACATGGACACTCTCCTCCTGATTGAACTGGCCAAGCGGGTCAATTTTCCAGGGCGTCACATGGAAACCTCGAGTAGAATCGCACCTTGCGTAGTATCAGCTTGGTTGTTAATTATTCATTAGCACGAGTCCTATCCTTATCCTGTTCTCAATTCAGCTGCGAGTAATCACAATAAACTCCTGAATTTCAGGTACTTAGACGAATGTGATCACATTGCAATAACCAATAAAGTTTCATTAGTTGGGACCCTTCTGATTGCATATGTTAAAGGCAAACAGTACCAGTGCACCACATAATCTTTGATATTTCTGAATGACCGCATTAGTTCATTTTTCTTAGCTCGATCACATTGGTAATATTAGCAATTTGGTCACTAGTTTGTGCATAGAAGAGCCTTATGTGTCCTGATTCGTTGTGTTATCCATCTACTTATACTCGCCGGTTGGATGGAACCAGTGGTCACGGAGTCCGACAAGCCCCAAATGGGCAACTTGAATGACCAATTTTTAATACTCCCATTCACCTAATAACGTTAATCCTATCCAGGTTGATAAGGGGTATAGTACTATCGATGGTCAAGTTAACATCACCAAACAGACTGCAGAAAAAATCTGTATGCTGTATTTCGTCTCGTGCTCGCTAAAATTTCATTCAAAAGACTTCATGTAACTGCCAAATAGAGATGGACGATAATCACTTTTGTTGCCTCTGGTGGAATACACAGAAAGTGGAGTTATTCAGTGCCCAATCCTTTGTGCTCCTGGCCTAACTCTTGAACAAACTTCGATTGACTTCTTGATTATGCAGTTCAGCGAGCGTTACGGTGATGAGATATATCAGGTGACTTTGAAAAATGTTGGATAAGCCGGAAAATTTGATTCGAGTTTATTGCTCCCTCGGCATTTTTGCCTGGATTACGCTGAATTATACTACCATTTTGTGATGATCCAACACAGTTGCATCGCGGTCCTTTGGCATCTTTCAACTTAAATTATTCAGTTTCAGTAACTGTTACAATTTTTGCCTTCGTGTAGTCGTCCATTGTTTATCTGTCCTACCTTGAGAGACAATTTCATATGCCCATGGTAGATTTAAGATAGCTTGGTCATTTTTCTATTTTGCTGACCGAGACGTGACTTTCTAATCTTTGAATTTTACCGAAAATTCATCAGCTGAGATAGAAAATGACACAATCCTGTTTGACTTGACAAAAATGAAGAGGTTATAATCTAGTTATGGTAAAGGCAAACTGTACCGATTCACCACGTAGTCACTCAGACTTCTGAGTAACCTCATCAGCCCGGTTTTCCTAAGCTCGATCTTATTGTTACTAATACGGGAATACGTATGGCACTGTTGAAGGAAGAAAGGAAATTATCTAACAAGCTATTATCCCTACCCATCCATGTTAACTTACGCGTGGTAAGAATTAGCATTATTATTTATGCACCGCGAAATCAATGAGAGACAAAACTGCATGAGCAATAAAATTACTGGGATACGCGAAATTAGATAAGGAGTGAGACAACTGATGCACAGAATGATATCAGAATCCTAATTGAAATTACTAGCTAATTCTTCAGTACCACAGTACACGACTCTAGTGGATTTCACATGAACTTTTGCATTCCAAGTGGAGAATTCAGCTCATCTGTGATAGAAGTCAACGTCGGAAATGTAAGTCCATACCGGTCACCCTTCATTTGCCTCATAAAATGTCTCTATTTTAGATGGGCGATGTTACAGGTGATAGACAGTGTACAAAGCTTTCGTACAATAAGAAAATATATAGACTAGCAAGTGATGTATTTGACAACACCTCGATAAACAGATCAAAGCATTTCATATGAAAACGCCAGCAAAGTTACCCCCTGATATTCAAGAACAATTACTTTTAATTTGCCAGTCTAAATCCCACTGTGTTTTCCCGAGAAAGTTGGAGCTGTTTGTATTTTGTGACTTTTTGCTAACCTTCGGTAAAGTATAAAGTAGCACGAAGTTTATCAAGTGAAAAGGTACATCCATCTGAAAAAACGTGTTGTCTGAGATACCTCTGATACTACTAACAAGTCGCTGGGAAAACGGAATTCTCTCGAGTGATCGGTTACCCCATTTATTGGTTAAAAGTGTTATTAAAATTCTCGTTCACAATATTCATTCTCCCCGTTTACTTGAGAAAACGCTCACAACACGATTAAGTTGATGAAACGTCTCATTACAGAGCAACGTCATTAGACATATGAAATCGACCCTTGGTGTTCTACGAGTTGTGGGCACATCTCCACTGAAAACACAAAACCGTAGCTTTTAGATGGTAAAGGTGACAGGAGAACGTCTTACGGTGCAAATGGTTTCTGGACAACGTAAAAACGGTTACGTTTCAGAGGATATATTTAATTTACCAAGCATTCATGAAATGCTCAGACGGAATAATCCTCCCTTGATTCCTAAAATTCCTCGATATCATTCGATCTAATGTAACTGGCAGTTACGAGTTATAGGACCGAAAAACGACGATCCTCTTAGAGTGTATTAATTGGTGCTTGTGTTTGAAAGGTGGAACGAATATTACAATCAGTTATACCTGATAGGGATGTAAAGCGATGATACGCTCAGACAAAGGATACACTTTCTCGTAAAATGCAGCTAGCGCATAAATTACATTTTCCCAAGTAGGGTAGCCCCCTATTTTTTATAAACATATGTTTCTAGTTGTTCTGTGATTTGGACAAACGCCTTTGATTTCTTTTTATTCGTTGTCTTTGTTTGATGTTATACTGCATGTTGTTTTCATCTGTCTTCGATGAGCATCACTTTATCCTGAATATATCTTGTGCATTAATAAAATATATGCTTTCCTAATAATAACTAATGATAATCTTGTCCACGCTACCAAAATGCCTCATCCACTAGGCTACTAGTTTGCTCACTAAAATATCGACCTCTCAGTTTCTCTTAAAACTGCAAGTACCAATGATATTTGGACGTGAACACAAAAGCAGTTAATTGCTTGAGACATATGAACTGAATAATGTGTGTCTTTTGTCGAAGGAGACAAAGATTTCTTGGATTGATTATAACGAACGTGAAACCGCAGACGTATGTTTGAGTGCTTTTAGCTGCTATCGTTCTATCTCTCTTCAGCTTGCTGATTTGATTAAAGTAACCACGTCGGATTTTAAAATACTGGTATAAAGCCACCGACCAAATTCACCGGAGTTCATATCGAAAACAAAACCCTTAGATGGCCCTGAAACGATATTCAATGAATTCGAGTTTCGATGCTTCTGGGGTCATCGGGTGAGAAGTTACTTCATTGCGGTTAACTTCCAAATGTTTAAATCCACCCCCTTAGTATTGAACAAGTGATAGATTTTATCGTATAAGTCAAACAACGTTCTAGAAGCAGTCGAGTCATTCTACTATTTCAGTAATTGATAGTCCTTTGTATATTTCGACTTCTTCGTGTTCTGTTCACGCAGACATTATGTTGGGTGCTGACTATTTTGATTTGACCATCAGGTTTCGCATAGGTTGGCTCTTATGATATATTCCCTTTGTAGGGTTAAGTAAATACCTACTTATCAGCGATAAAGTTCAACTAGTGAGAGGGTAAATCGTGCGTGAAGATGGCTGGATAATGATGCACAATAATACAATTTCAAAAACATTTTAACTTTCACGACATGTAAATGTCATACCACTGGGGCACACAAATTTTGAACCGTATAGTTCAATAAACTACTTCGGAAAATCAGTTCAATGATAACCAAATTCATACATGTGAGTAAGATATATGGGAAAAATTCCACAACGAATCACTTCGCCACTGAACAGAATGAAGGTAAACAACCTATAAATCAAATTTTTTATTCGGGATTAACTATCGTTTGGAGCCTTTTGTATCCTTCAATTCTGTTCTGCACTTTTTTAGAAGTTGAGTTGTCTGGCCGCCAATCACGAACCACATTATTTCCTGTTTCAATAAACTTGTCCTAATTGATTTGCTGAACATTACTCAAACTACGACAAATTTAAAAAACCTATATGTCCAGAGAAAGAGTTGTTTGCACGAGGAGAGTGAATTGTATGTCATGGGAAATCTACTTGCATTGATCACATCAAAAAGTCGGACGTCGGCTCGCTGCTTCCGACTTTCCCATGAGAAATATGCAAGTGGATTTTCCGATACAAGCATATACGCAGTCAATAAAACTTACCACCGTAGAAACCATATATATATATATATATATATATATATATATATATATATATATATATATATATATATATATATATATATATATATAAATTATATACATCCGTCTGTAAGTCTGTTTTCTGTCTGACCGTCTGTCTGTTTATTTGCTGTCCGTAAGGTTTTCTGTCTTACTCTCTCTTTCTTGATCGTTCTCTCGCTGTCTCCTTCTCTTCAAGTGCAGTTTTTGGGGTACACGCGTGAAAGAACGAATAATATGGTGCTTGGGTTCCGTCATATCCCATGTCATTCGTCGAGACATTACAGGTACCGTGTTCTTTGTGGGTGGGTACACGTCGGGCATTCGTATTTATATTTGTACTACTGGAAATGCTGACAGTAGCTAGATTTGTTTCTTCTACGAATTCTCGCGAGAAAAAGTGTTTTGCATTGTCCATTTGGGAAAACGGCAGCCAACACCGGAATTTGGAATAAATACATCTGAAGGTGCTACTGTGAAGCACAAAGTGATCGGATAAACCTGGTCATGATGGTCAATTTAGAAGCTCCTTGCATGGAAAGCCCGAATCGAATTGTAGCTCACGTATTATCTGACCAGCGATACGTCATCCATTAGCACAGTGTATATCGCTAACCCGTTTTTGGCTTCACCTTGTGGAAAGTACTCATCATTATACATCCACACTCACAGTGCGTGCACATTTCGTTCCAGGCAATTTGCACATAAGAGATGAGCGTAAAAACACCCATGCCATGAATCATTTATGAAACAAAATTCCCAGCCACCACTCAACTTCAGGTAACTGAAATTTCCATTCCATTTCAGGAAACGAAATTTACTGTTTCCATCTATTGACTGTTTTATGGCGGTCAGGTGAATATATGGAGAATTATTTGTGGAAGTGGTACGAGAATTGAAACACCTCGTTTTCAGTATTTGAATCATTGAAATACTTTTTTCCTTTCTTATGAAAAGCAATGATCTAGACTCGAAGATCATCCTACTAATATATCTTTCTGAAAGCTGTTTTAAAGTACGCCTCACCTATTCCCAGATTTAGTGTTCCGGACTTTGGTGAGACCATCTAATTGAGGTCTCCGGAAGAATTTGCTGGACGGATTTAATTGCACGAGTGACAACCGTAATCATTTTTGTGGATGTTGGCCTGACCGAAACATAAACCCGTAGGGGTTGTTCTTAAAATTGTAATATATCGAGAAGCACCGTGTGAGAAATTTCACAAAAATCTAAGCCCTGAAACATCTGAATATTTCCGTAGAGAGGTGTTATGCTTTGTAATGTAGGTATGAAACACAGTGTCTTCATTGCTTGGAGGTGACCGATGCTGGGGTTTGCCCAATTTACTGAACCATATTCAGGATGAAGCAACTTTAGTCTCCACGAGCACTTTCTTCATCGCAACTTCAGCATAGATATCGTGAGATATAAATCGTGCCACAACACTGTTTTGATCCATCCCGCTAGCACTAGTACGAAGAAATTTCTGCCTTCGAACAATCTCACTTTATTGGCTCAGTGCACTCTGTTTATTCAGTGAGAAAGTGTCAGTGTTATCGATCTTTGCGAACTCAAATCACTTGATTCAAACTTGTATTTGGTACATTTTATTCTATTTGCTGGATCGGTGATACGGCGAGCCACATTTTGGCGGGAATCTATTCTAGTCTGGAATCTGGACAAACGCTGGAGTGCTGTCTGCAATGGAGACTAGGTCCCCTCTTGAATAATGCGTCAGACTATACAAATGAAAAGAAGTATGCATGTCAGAACGTTTGTTTTAGGATAAATAAGCTAATTTTCCCAAATTTCAACTCTAACGACGATAGCTCAGGAGTGTCAATGTTGCTTACTTGGTAATCTGTTGGGGTCAGAGTCATCGGCGAAGTCAAGTCCATATGTATACAAATGAGTACGGTAAATGAGATAAAGTTATGCATGTAAATCATGCAGTTGCATCCGCTGGTAGGATAACTTATGTCTTCAAATTGACTCGACAATCGTTGTGCTAATACGTGTTGTTATTAAAATTTGTTAGCATTAAGGAAGTACGAATGAGTTCTCCCACAATTACTGATTTCTTTACACACTTCGTCTTGTGGACTAATGCATTCCTAGCTGAGGTGATTAGGCAAAGAAGATATCATTTTATTTGGTGTCAACTCTTCTTGAACTTCAGCACCTTTCAGCTGTTGTTGTTAGTCATATAGTATAGCTATCTGACTACAAGACGTGAGACAGTGATTAGAACTCGACCCAACCCGGTTGACTTTAATCGATTTTGTTTAATTTTCCAATGCATACTCGAGTATGTGCGCACTGATAGGGGAATTGTCATTTTCCTCAAAGTCCCGCTAAGGTAGAGGTGATAAATGGCGCAATGAAACTGAGGCGTGTAGTCGCTAACAGCATAGAGTCTCAACGGGTCAATCGTGGTAACGGGTCAGTGAAAACGAACTCCTGTCGACCCTATCGGGATTCAGATTTGCTATCTCTTTGTTTTCATGTTCTCCTAATCCACTTGAAAACAGTCGGTCTTCCAACTTGCTCTCCCTTATTGTAGCTTAGTGCTTCGTTGTGGTTGTATACCTTATTTCTGCCACTATACCCTTGGTTAGATTCGGAATAAAACAAACAGTATAACAAATGTGTCCAAAGCCAACGCGTAACTTGTTCCAATAGTACATCTCGTGAGGTTTAAGAGTATATCGTAGAAAGAATAATCATTTTTCAGATGATTTATTCAAGCCGGTAGGTTCGATAGACCGGTCGCAATTTGGCATAGTGAGCGTTTGTTGTTCTATCCATATTCGGCCTCCAGATAAATCGATATCATCAACGTGAATAGCATCTAAATTACCATAGGACATTTTGACAACTTATCTCCAGCCGTCGTGCATACGCTGGAAATAACGGTGAACAACGAGATTCCCTCGGAAAAAAATACTGATAGGAGGATATTACCAAGGAATCACTACCACAAAACGATTTTACCTTAAAACTATCTGGTGACCACGTGATTTGCTGGTTGGAGAAGTGATAAAAAACCTTTTTCGAGAACTGAAAGTTCCTTAGTGGATCAGCTCGCTCAGCCCTATGAAAAAAGCCATTTGGTGCAAACCACATCCGGGGGAGAAATTTTATTGTGTCTTATGCACGGATAAAGTGGAATATAAAACAATTATTTCAGTGGTTAGAATACATGATAATTTGTAGAGCAATGTAGGATGCGCCAGAATTACAGTTAGACGGAAACAAAAATAAGACTTGGACCAAAGTCCTCCATCGCACTAGTGACTGGTGATTTCATCTTTGCATTCGGCTTGATCTTTCACGAGATAAATATTTCAGGTTGGGGCATTCAAGTGTATTGTGACGTATCTTTCAAAACTAGGGGAGTTATTCATCTTATTCGAAATGTATAGCGCGAATAATTTGTCAGAGAAGTGATCCTAGCCTTGCTACCACCTTAAATTTTCCATAGATACTTGATCTTTGAGCCATTCAAAGTATATTTAAAATACCACCACTAGTACTCAGGTCTTAGCTACTGAGTATGCTATCGGAATAGCAGGATTCTCGCAGTCAAAATAATTTAGCAATTGTTATAAAATTAACCTATATCTGACACTCAGTCAATACTACACCTGTTGAATTCCAAAGCAAGATATCAAATGGAATTCCTCTTTGTTGTCTGTCTTTTTTTCCTTTTATCAAATATTTCAGTGAAAAATAGATCAACTGAGGATTGCCGCTACTGTGTACGAATCTGGCAATCGCACTTTCAGGTGCTGTCCTGGCATTCATTAAAGGAACCATCTTTTCAGACGCGCCGAGGTAATCTTGATTACACTGGACCCCGGAGAGGAGTTGATCTTTTTGAAGTATGCTTTAGAACTTTATGGTAGCATTCTTAGCAGTCTGATGGCTTGGAAAACCAAGACAGTTAATAAGGCGCCACATTTTCTGAATTGATAATAACTGGGTGAACTAATCCAGGATGAAGAAAACAATAATGCTGGCGATGCATATAAACAATAATTCCGTTAAAAATTGTTCCCGAAGTTGAACTGTATCATCGGAATGACCGTAGCCCACAAGGCACGATGTGATATTTGTTGGGGAGTCGGAAATCTCCCTGAAACACGTTATCAGCGAGGCTGCAGTCCACCTTCTTCCAGCCCATGGACAGGGTGCCTTGTAAATTCTAACCAATGACAAGGCCCATATATCCCACAAAGCAGTGCAGTCGTGACTCCTGAGTCCATGAACCAGTCAGTCCATCACACGGCTACCTACCTTTCACAACAATCCACCAACCAATCAGACTTACTGCATACTATGATCCAAATTAACCAATCACATCGGCACCCCAAGCTGGGTAATCAGTAACAACGTCATACGTGTCCACGTATTCCTTGTCTCACTCTATATACCGTGTTCACTTTTAGTTACAAAGAATACAGTTTCGGCACTTGTTCGTGGTTACTTTTCCTTTGGGATTGGACGATCGAGGAATCACTGGCCCGGGATAATCCATAGGTTTGCACACTGACAAGACGAAGATAACTTTTGCTGATCACTTTCCGTTGAAAATTATTACAAATATAAGCAAGACGAATCCTTTCACGACTATTTCACAATATCCAATAAAAATGATCAGTTGGTCGTTCTATGTTTATTGTTTGCAATGGTTTCGTTTTATCTGACCAGCCATTGAGTGAAATACCGTTATGCGATGGGGTTGCCCACTGCATTGGTTACGTCTCATTATTATTCAAGGCTGTTGGCAGATAGACACTAATTAAAGTATCGCAGACAGTCTAAGTATTTATTTGTGTGATCTACGAAAATATATTTCGGGACCAAGCACCAGGTTGAACTGAAATGATGTGCTCTACTGACCATTCCTGATAATGCGGCTGAGTACTTAGACCATACAATGTGCCATTCCGAGAAAAAATAAAGCTGCTGTTGGTAGTTTCATTTTGTAAAGGGATGACAGGACACGATTTCCCCGCAAGCATAAAGTCGGTTTCGTGGTTGAAGCCGAGCATCAAATCGAATACCTGGCTATAGTCTGCCCAGTCATCTCTAGGCTTGATCATTCCACAATCGGTTTGTGGTTCCAATCCTGTTTGAAAGTTAACACATGGGCATGGACAAATTTTCTATCATGTGCTTCAAAAAAGGACTTTTTGGTCTTGCGTGATCCTTACGACTCGAATGAGATTACGGCCATAAAAAAGCGCCTATGTTTATCCTAGTCTTTAAAAACGAGATTTGGAGGTCAATATCACTTTACTTTTCAATGATCCATTTCGCATTACTTGGTAATTAGTTCGAGTTCGCATGACAACTATTCGACTTTGATCATCCACAGAGTTAGTAATACCTAAAACCGTCACAGTGAAGTATACTTTCAGATTTAGGACCTTTCTGTCTTCAAGTTCAAATTTTGTCCTTTGAAAATCATCCTTCTTTAACAAACTCTAACCATTTCCTGAAGTATTTTGAATATTGTGGGTATATTGGGGTCATCTGTTTGTCCTTGTCCCGGTTACGCACGAGTTTTACAGCAGACTATAGATAATAATATTAATTGATAATCGGTCAAGCAATTAATCTCTGAGAAGTCTGCCATGAATCACATTATGTGAATAGACGTGACCACACAAATAGCTTTATTTGCAATGGCATGGAATACTGAGGGCAGTTCTGGCTTCTGTCAATCGTTTTTGTGGACTTCCGATAAGTGAATTTGGCGTATGGGTGACCATCGTGCGTGCATCAATCATGGTGAATTCAGAGTGCACTGCTGCTCTTGCATGAAACTAGTCAGCAATTATTAGAGTAAAAGAGAAATCAAAAGCGACAGCCTGTTGGTTTAGCTTCATAGTAACACATTTAGAGTGAACATGATTTCCGGAGATAAACCCCCTAAATTTAGTGAGTTCGTAAACCCAGTATCACTTAATCAGAAGAGAATACTTATATATTTGGTTTTCAGTCAGCTTAGCTGTGGCTACTGGGATGGTTGAGAACCCATATTATGGCATCCACTTGGCATATAGATAATTTATATCCCATATTTCGCATTAAATTTTTCTTCTCCAGCGCCAACACGTGCAATTCAATGCTAATAAAATATGCGATAATCCAAAATTGATGCGTTCAAGAAAAACTAGGTTGTTCATAACGGAATGTTGTACTTAAGCCCTGCAGAAAAGTCATCCACCATAGGAGTCAGCAGCTGTGTGGGAAGCGGGTTGTTACCGTTCAAAGCCAGCGAAGGAAGGGTGCGATATCATAAAATGTAGATGATCAACGAACCATTGCGAGCCATCCCGGATAGCCTTGTGGTTAAGGTGTTCGATTGACAATCGTTCACTCCGGGTTCTAGTCCCCGTGGGGGCTCGGTGGATGTGTAATGCTGCTGATTCCCAATAGGGATGAATCAGCTGTGCGGTGCTTCCATCGTTTTCAATGGTGAGTTGAGCGTTCAAGCTGCATGATGAATCATATTAGACAAAAACCAGACTGTTTCGAAGTTGATGGTTTACAGAATGGATAAGTCTGAATATGTTGGTAAAACTAACAACCCATGCCTAACTGGAGACAACATTTTACCGATAAATAATCTACGGAACAAATATTGAGCTTGTGCAGTGATCATCCAATCAACCACAAGAGCTTTTGCATAATGACCCTGTTTAACAGAGGTAAAACACAGCAGCAACACAAAACCAGTAGAACAGAACGAACAGAACTAAATCTTCATGCTGTTTCAACGGAACGGATACTCAGTAATATCCAAGCGGAGAACCTCATTCGGAACCAAAACTGAAACCGGCCAGGGAACACAATCTAACAGAAGGGTGGCATTGGCATACATCAGAAAACAAGTGCAAGACACCTCTAGTTGCAAAGTGCCACATTTGCACACAAGCTGACAAAAATGCCGAAGAAAAAGCATCAAGACCGAAAGGGCAATTCGAGATCAAAGAACAAAAGAATGTGGACTACAAGGACCGTAACAAATGGTACGTCGATCAAATTGGGAGAAAGGTTGCAACACGAATGGGAGAAACAGAACTAGCTACAAGAAGACATGCTCAGTTCTCCCTAATGCCCGTTCACGAGGATCACGTAGGGCACGCGTTCAATATGGATGAGGTTCATGTTCTGGACAAAGCAACCACGAGACACGCAAGGGAGTTCTCGGAGGTCTGGCTTTTTCCAACGAACATAAAAAACACATTGAAGTGGACCAAATTCACAGTTTCCTAATGCGCAGGAAAGCTAACTGACTCAAGCAATGGAGAGTGAATAAACTGCAGATCACTTGTAGGGACGCAAAGTCGTGAAATCCGGTTCTTCTTGTGAACTCCTAGACCAAAATAATTCCCTGGTGACTCTGAAACAAGATTCTTAGGGAATGACATTGAGGGGTTACAGCAATAAGGAAATATACAAAACGGACTACAAAATAAACCCTGGATGACATTTGTAAATATATATTTGCATATATATACATATATATATATATATATTATGTATATATATATGTATATATGTATATGCATATATATAAAGAGGAGCAGGTATGGAAGACGTTTGATTTCCGAGGAAGGTGGTACTAGGTGGTTCGGAGCTTAGTTTAACAAGACTAGAATCTTATGGCGATAGGTCAAAAGCACAATATCCTCGTGTTATTAACCTGTTAAGATCGAGGTCGTTGGAGAATTCATGTCCAAGGTCAGAGTAGGTTCAGCTTTTATTCGAAGGTGTATCGTCTTCACCTCCACACTGACAGTTTCATATAAACTGGTGATGAGTCTTTAACAACCTCAATCCTAACCTCGGCGAAGAGAAGGCTTAGTAATTCACCATCCTGAGCTACAATCAACATTAATTTTCCAGAGTATTTATTGGTTTCATGGATTTGTTGAACTTTAGATAATCCAGTGCACAGAGAAGTAAGATTCTTAATTTTTTTTGTTCACCAATTTTTGGAGTGCTGTTGAACAACTGGCTCATATTAAGTATTATTATCATCATAGTTTATTAGAATAACTTAGTACTAATTTTTTCCTTACTGTAGAATAGATGGTTTAGGAAGGGATATTTTCAGCAATGTCAACGTCGAACTCACCATGAAAAATCCACGGAAGCGATGTGTACAAGTATGGCATACCAATTGCGTGCTCCCTCAGCTGCATCACATATTCACTGAGACCCAGGTGGAACTCAAACCCGAAGCGCGCAATTTGAATTCCACTTGATAATTACGAGTCTTCCGGACATGTCTCTAAATGACTTGTCCAGTGTCACACAGTTATGCGATACCCTGGCAATTTTGGACAAATCTCCCAATCCGATTTGTCCTTCCATCGATTTACAGGAAGGTAAACTGTCTGCTTTCCATTGAATCCTTTGTTCATCCTCCGTATGTGAATCGATGAAACACGTTGACTCTATTTCGAGTGTATGAATTTGAATAACGACTGTTGTACCATCGGACGCAACTTATATTGTACCTCCGAGTTAGTTCTTTCTTGGTTCGCTTTATTAAATCGTCACACAGTAGGTACCAAGATCCCAGTTCTTCCAGTGTATGCCAAATCAAAGGTAACTCTGAGCCAGCTGAATGTGTGTGAACTATCTTGCCAGGATAAAACCGTCCGAACAAGTGAAGTCAAGATATGATCGAGTTTTGAATTCTATACCCATGACAAGTGCTGATTGACCTTAACCGGTATCTGTTTGGGGTCCACTTGTTGGCTCAATCTGTTCTTACCGAATGCTGATTCCTAACAGATTTTATCTCTTACATTACCTTTCTCCCCCTTTATGTATCTATGCCCACTGACCCACTAGTATCCACGACCCGTTCTGTTATGACTTTATGATTTCCTGAGTTACTTGAAGTATTTAACTCTCTCCCTCTTTGTCTCGCCTGTGTGACAGGTTGAACTTTGGCCATGGCATCATAATCCTACTATTTCCTCATAGTCAATGCTACTCCGTTTGTTGTTCACCACGTTTGTTTTCCCTCAGGCAAATACTACTTTATATGTCTCTCAGTTAATTCTGAGTAGTAAGCATGATTGCTGAGAACTGCTAGGCTGAGTGTCCTTTAGGCTGCGCATTTCCCGTAGAACAAGCTTACTCAGTGATTCTGACCAGCCCGGACGGTAGCGGAATGGTGCATTGGCAATACATATATTAGCTATGTGAATAGGTGAGGGTTGAAACCGTGAGTGCGTTGGGCGATATGCACCACTGATGATCTCTAACAAGGGCAAAACTCACGTCTGGTGATTTCGAATGCATGTTTGATCGGATGAACTGAGGTATGTGTGTGGAAGTGGAGTCCGAGGGACGACGAGCCAAGCGAACAATGCTTCTTCTCTGACCGTTCGTTTGTCAGAAAGCTTCCCATAAATAAAAACCATTTTTGTGAAATACTGGACTAGCTATTTATTTACCACTTACTTGAGCCATCTCATCATCAAATGTATTATATGCGGATACCCTGGAATTTTGGCGCTTGCTCCTTTCGGGTGCTGGTGATGGAGTTGGTAGTGATGAGAGAGTTCAATGAAAATGTTGAGTGGATTCGACTCTCGAGAAATACAAAGGTTTCATGATCAATTAAATCCCCCATAACTGGGATCCTGTTTCAGTTGGTTTTGTTAGTTTAGACCAAAAGACAGATGTAACTGAACCGCTGTCCAGTGAAAGAGTGATTCATAGAACATGAACCCGAAATCCAAATCGAAAAAGGCGAGTCGGGGAACTACGTGTACTGCTGAGAACAGTCATTGCAGTTACAAGCAACAGACCTCAATTTATGGGCAATCCAATCAAAAGGGTCAAGGAATAGACTTTATATCTTTGGAAGGGTCTGTCGGGAAAAGTACACCGAGCAATACGGGACGGAATGATTGGAATAGGGTGAAATCCATCTCGTATAGGTAGAACAATCGACCACTCAGGGAAAGAGTGGGAAGCGTACACGAGAGGGAGGGGCAGATATGACCATAAATTAGATCAGTCAAGGACAAAAAGAATCGAACACGGGTTTGACCTAGACCCTCACGCAGGCGTGGCGTGATCTCTATCATGGAAGGAAAATACAAAAGTCACTCGTGCCGTGCGAGTGAGAAAGCGAACAGAAAACGGAGGCGAACATGACACACAAGGTCGGGCACATATGACGCAAAAACCGTGAAGATCGTAGGCCCCTGGATTGACCGCAATGGAAAATTGGTCCACCGTAAAGTACATTCATTGAAAGACGACAGGTGAACTGAGAAATGGTGACCGAGTTCAACATATGAAAGGAAGGAAGATGTGTAGGCTATCGCAAGTCTTATTAGTTCAGTCCCCATAGCTGTATGGCGCGTCCATAAGAATGAAAATGGTGCAAATGATTGATGTAGGATCATGACAATAGTAATGTACAAGACCAAGTCTAATATAAGGCATTCAGACTAACAACAGCGTTGAAACCACTTCGAACTTGTAATCAGGGGGGAAATTTGCATACATGGGTTTGTGAAACAAATCGCCTTTGGCAAGTCTACGAATGATTTTGTACAAGATCACTCAACGCTAGAATGACTTGAGAGCGGCAGTGGGCCGTTGTTGAAATTTCAACAAGGATTTGTTTTGTGTTTTGTTCATTTTTTCCGCGGATTTCCGGGAGCAAGCTAATGATGTTATTATCAACTTAACAAAGTCGTCATCTCAATTATCAGTTAAAAGTTGGGATCTAAGCGCCAAGCTGAGTGGTCAAGTACCCGCACAAGTTAATAACCTATTTTTTTGTGCTACATATTTTAGGTAAACCGATCATGCTTACACTTGCTATTTACTTATCCACTTCGAATGTTGTACCTGTTAGATTACAAGATGAAGGACGAATGATATTTCAGTGTTCTCAGAAATAAGCTCATAAACGGTAATTTCAATTTGTGAGTTTCCCCTACGTGGGAAACAAAACCGTTTTCCTCAATTATTCCTACCCTCTATGGTATTAAGTGTTTCATCCATATAAATGTCCTTTGTCTACAAGCTTCAATATTGTGACAACAATACCGTATGAATGAAAAATGACCGCATTTCTGACATGATCAAGTACAGATATTAAGTTGAGTGAAGAAATTTCCGTGTATTATTCTTCCAAAACACACCGACCAGGTGAAACGCTTCCTTGTCAAATGACAGGTCGATGTCGCCGTTGTATCTCATATTGATATTAGATTGAGGTTTACACCGCATACTCCTTGTCGCCTCATCGGTAGATTGGGTGTTTTTCACTCAATCAGTCAATGCTACAATGACATAGAGAAGAATATTATGACCCACCAGCCCGTCCCTTACCGAGTAATCGAGGTTACCCATGATGCTTTCTAAACATTCAAAAGTCCTCATGACTGCGAGCTTCTTTGAAAGCAATTCACGTGCACGTTTTAATTCAACTTTCCCATATTTTCAGTCATCTACGAATTTCGGATGGGGTTTTGCCAGTTCATCTTAGAGCAACTCACCAACAGGCCACGTATCGCAAAGAAAGAAACATTCTTGTGAAATCATTCATTAGTCAGTTCAAATGCTACTTATCGATTCCAAATCTTAAGGTGTACTGAGTATCCGTTGCGTCCTTCTTGGAAATCCAAAAATGAGTTGCATATCCGTATAATCAAAAAGAGAACGGAGATTTGTGAATCATATTCATCGACAATAGCAATCATTCAGCCGTGACTTTGAAGTCATAATCTACAAAAACTGAACTTCTCGGATCATTGTTGTTCGCATTTGTGCTACGAAAATCCGCCTCATACTTCGTATTATTTCAGGACAGAAGTTCAATCGTGTTATACATCCTATACGGAAAAGGAAGGTGTTGAGAAACATACCAGTTAGCATTACAACGGATTCATAACAACATGTAAACTGGAAATTGAACATATGCGTCAGTTGAATAAGCAGATGATGTTAAACTGATTATATGAATTGCGGTAAGCTGCCCGAGAATTTATTCAGACCTTTGTTTAATTAGTGATCGCCCATATTCAAACGTCTGCTTGTTGCACCAAATCCCTAAACAAGATGCTAGCAACGATCAATTGATGAGATTTCTGAATTCATCCCTAGTGACGATTCGTTTGGCACAATGTGGCCACAGTGCCTCAATAGCACAATTTTACAACTTAGAAGAATGATTACAAAACGGAGAAAAGTGTCATATGAAGCGACCTCAGACAGCATTCACAAAACTATCTAAACTGCATACAGTTGGTGTCTGATGGTAGAGAACTTTGATCCCCAATTGAGTTTTGTACGCGACTACATACCTAGTGATATCTACGATACAGCTTCCTCACAGTCGAAACGCCTCTTGATCAATGGAGACTGCGAATACCATACACATGCAGTTGAGTTCATCAAACGAATAACTACGGCCCATTGCGATCAAGTTCTCGGTTGATGTACTTTGTTCGATCCAACCGTTGAGTTTATCATTCTTGATATACGACTTTGTGGACAAAGCAATCCCTCCCCACAATCCTCCATCCTTGTGCTCAAAAATAATGCGGGCGTGCGTCTCAGTCCCACTGGCTAACACTCCACAATACAACAGACCAAGAACCAGACGAAAACTGGCGTGACACGTGTTAAACAATCCACATCCGGTCTAGATTTAGGTTACGTTCTCCTATTTGTCTATTTGGTTCAATCCCTTTAATCGTTTCCATAGATTATCATGTAATTAAATAATACTGAATCACTGAAAACGAGCTCGTACGCATATCCATGTTTTATAAATAAATATATACGTGTACAATTAGTCGATAATCGGTATGCTTTCAATCGGCGTGGCGAACAAACTGGTCTCCAATAATTTGTGCTCACACCAACACATATCAGTAGATATGATTCAAAAACAAGGAAGGGTACTGATTATCCATATCTGTCGTTCTATGTGCATGTGTGCGTATGCGTGTGCGTGTGCGTGTGAAACTGATCACAGTGCAGCATGTTGTATTGGTTGCACACGTGTTCGGAAACATGAGGTGGTCCAAGGGAGCTTGGGTGCTCGCACACATTGTTTCGCAACACAAAGGGGATATCGTTGAGACAAATACTCACGGGCTCGAATGTGGTCAAGATACAACACTTGAAAGTATTGATTCCTTGCATTGAACTTTGAAAATCGTTTGTAAGGCGCATATCACATCGATGTACTAGTCTTGAAAATAAGACTTATCATCTTCTATGTACTAAAACTGAAGTGGCATGTGTCACACTTTATTCAACCAGATATATTATGCTTCGATTTGTCTCATATAATTTGCCACGTGCTTCTGTTATTCTATTGTTTGGTTTGCTTGTTGAAGATCTCGAAAGTAATTGTTAGATTCCCCAAATATCTTTCCAGATACAGTGGAATATCTCCACGCCAACTCACTCAATTTATCGTAATTCAGCTCAATCACACTTGCGTAGCGTGTTTCTAAAATATAATTACTGCCATGAATATCTCATTTCTCCAGATCTCACTAACTACTCTGATATTTCCTGCATGTCTATATATCTGCATCATTGAGGCTTCTCGTCTAATCAATGGATGGTTACTTCAACCAACTAAGGTTCGCTGTATCCATTTTCCCCCCTACGAATGAACTTTTCCACACAAACTCGATTTTGTTCAACCATGTCATGAGGAAGTTCTAAGTGAAATAGTTTCTTCATGCGGTTCATTCGGTCAAATCAATTAACTGTTTTACGCACCTCGATTGGCGAATATTCAGCTCTCATATAACCATGTACACGCCCTCAAAAATGAAACCTACACAAAGTGAAATAAAATGGAACACGGTGTAATGAGTAGTGAGCATCTGTATTGTTCCAAATGTTGTATTTGTTCCGATATTACATAAACTGGATTGTGCAAATAGCTTGCCGGGTAGGGGATAATATAAACAGATGTATGTTCTAGTGCGTGCATAACGATGTTTGCATTGAGAACATGTGGACGAAGTGGATATACATCTCACTAGGTCTCTGTGATGTGTATGAGCATGAGACTAATCTGAAATTTGAGAGATGCCATTTTGTAGGGTGGGAAAAAAAAGAACCGCGCGCGTACTGCACACGAACTATGACATTATCCGCAAATTTGATTGGAAGAGTATTGTTCTTACAGGGATAGTAGGAAAGTAGGCAAAGAATAAAAATAGGAACGGCAGGGTTCCTCGAGGAACACCACTTTTAGTGGTTACAAGGGAGGAGATGTTGCTGCTGTAACGAGTGAATTGCTGGCGATTGTGAAGGCAATCTGTCGACAAGAAAAATGGTAATGCTGAATAACAAAGAGAGGGAGAGAGAAAAAGAGAGAGAAAGTAAAGCAGCTTGTTTCTGTTGACGCAGTGGTGGGGACACCGAGAGTGGAGCGCGACTGGAATCTTTCTTCCCGTAAGACCTTGGCTGAAAAATCAGGGAGAATAAAGCTGAAGATAACGGCACACTCCTTGAGCACCATGGGGTTGAGTTCGCCGGGTCCGAATGATTTTCCGGGGTTAGGGAGAAGCAGCCCCCTGTAGACGTTCATGGTTGGGGTGCAAAATGTAGGTCCCTGAGATCTACTTTCCTAAAGAAGTACAGGAACGAAAGGTTCTACTGCTCTGTTGAATGACTTGTTGAGCTCTTCCACGTAAATAAAAGCAGATTTGCGTGAGCATAAGCCACCAGTTAGATATTTCAGGTGCTTCCACGTATCGCGATGAATTCCGTTGTCTAGAAGGGTAGATGTGCAGATGGAACTGAGGTGTTATAGCTCAGTCTTGTTGTTGATTTTGATAGAAACTTGACGGCTGGGAGACTATAATGTTTGAATTTGTGTTCCTTCTTGCTCCTTGAGGTAGAAGATGACAGATGATCAGGGCGAAAATACCAAGTTTCGACTGGGCAGCAAAGTATAGAAGCAAAAACCCAAATAGCTGATAAGATTGTTCCAGGGAACCAAAAGATCCGTAACTGAGAAGGCAGAAAATTCTGTCTGAGAAACTATTTCCCGTAGCTTTAAATGTTTCATGACAAATATGCCTCTTTCAAACGGGGCGATTACGGTCTCGCGTCAATTGTGCATGTTTAATGGGTCTGCTGATCTTGGGTGGGGTTTTGATTATTGCATGGTCAGAAGAGCCTAGTGGAGAGTGACTTGAAGTGGAAAAAGACATGGGCTGTTGTCTAGTAGTAAGTCAAGAAACGCGTCTAGTCCAGTTGAAAATGCAAAAGCTCTCGTAAAACCGAAGGGATAAACAAGGCATTTATTGTGTACCAATGTCCAAAAAAGGTCGTTCCCGATGGAGGGTTCTTCTCCTTGGTATTTTTCGGTGAACCACTGGAATATTTTACCGAGTCAAGCATCACTTTATTGGCACAACAACAGTTATATTAATCACGGTGAATAATACAGTTAACCAGATAATGCGCGTCTGGTTATGTGATACACATTCCGATCGAGATGGAACAGCTCGACCCGAATCGAAGGCCCCGCCGTGCCTGTATTTTACTTTCCTGTCTGTCAGGCTTTCATTGTAACCGCTAAATAATCACGCGTGCGTATAGGCTAATTAATTACCTTTACGAGAACTGATACATCGGGAAACTTTGACTGGTCTGGAGGGATCCGTGATCATGATATGAAGACAGTACTCACCCCTGTTCATACGTGTGTAGTTGGTGTCCAAGAATCCTGGGTGAACGTGAATACTGACAACTCCTTGGTACTCCTAGATCGATATCAGTGCTGCCATCAGGATTAGCTGTAGAGAAGGAATAAATATGGGGACCCGCTTGTAATCTACATCAACCCATCCTGGCGTGGCAAATCTACCGTTTTCCTCGTATTAGGAGTATAACTGAAACCAACACTTTGAATTAATTCCCCGTTCTCTACTTCGTCAAAAGCTCAAAGCTTTTAGTTGTCCCACACTAGTTCCTGCCCAGATCTCAAACTATTTTCACCAATGTACGAAGAAAACAGGGCGCTGAATTTATGAGTCATAGTATAGTAATTATTAGTCCTCCTTCATCTATCGCCACTGATAATGAACTCGGTAACTAGAATTTTGAGTCTTATTTGAACTTAGCCTACGAAATACTCCAGGACCTCACTCATTCATTGCATACAGAAAAGTCGTTTTGTCACTCCCATTCGTCCACATGGCCTCCAGTCCGGCAAGAGAATAAAAGTGTACAAAACCTCTCCTGTACTCTATTTTGCTCGATATTTCATCCCAGGGAGGAGACAAACCAGAGTTACTTACAAAACTTATAACTAACGTCATTTTTACTTACCGTCCGAAACACACTCCGGCTATGATCTGTCTATCAATATTTACCCAGTTTGCACTTTCCACTTCTATAATCTTCCTTAATTTCTGCGTTGCACTTTTGTGTCCAATGTTTTGAATGTTGGAATTCTACTTACAAACGTCTAACGCACCAACGTGTATTAACACTAAGCTCGTGTTGGTAAATGTGAGATTTGATTTGACTACCAGATTGTTCATCCTGCCGAAAATAACAGATCAATTTACCATTGAACTCCAGGGAAGCACAGCACAGCTATTTCATTCCTGGTAGAGAAAATCAACGATGTATACGTATAGTCCGCAGGGTAGAAAATATCGGAACAGTTAGTGAGATCTGGAGAAATGAGATATTCATGGCAGTAATTATATTTTAGAAACACGCTACGCAAGTGTGATTGAGCTGAATTACGATAAATTGAGTGAGTTGGCGTGGAGATATTCCACTGTATCTGGAAAGATATTTGGGGAATCTAACAATTACTTTCGAGATCTTCAACAAGCAAACCAAACAATAGAATAACAGAAGCACGTGGCAAATTATATGAGACAAATCGAAGCATAATATATCTGGTTGAATAAAGTGTGACACATGCCACTTCAGTTTTAGTACATAGAAGATGATAAGTCTTATTTTCAAGACTAGTACATCGATGTGATATGCGCCTTACAAACGATTTTCAAAGTTCAATGCAAGGAATCAATACTTTCAAGTGTTGTATCTTGACCACATTCGAGCCCGTGAGTATTTGTCTCAACGATATCCCCTTTGTGTTGCGAAACAATGTGTGCGAGCACCCAAGCTCCCTTGGACCACCTCATGTTTCCGAACACGTGTGCAACCAATACAACATGCTGCACTGTGATCAGTTTCACACGCACACGCACACGCATACGCACACATGCACATAGAACGACAGATATGGATAATCAGTACCCTTCCTTGTTTTTGAATCATATCTACTGATATGTGTTGGTGTGAGCACAAATTATTGGAGACCAGTTTGTTCGCCACGCCGATTGAAAGCATACCGATTATCGACTAATTGTACACGTATATATTTATTTATAAAACATGGAAATGCGTACGAGCTCGTTTTCAGTGATTCAGTATTATTTAATTACATGATAATCTATGGAAACGATTAAAGGGATTGAACCAAATAGACAAATAGGAGAACGTAACCTAAATCTAGACCGGATGTGGATTGTTTAACACGTGTCACGCCAGTTTTCGTCTGGTTCTTGGTCTGTTGTATTGTGGAGTGTTAGCCAGTGGGACTGAGACGCACGCCCGCATTATTTTTGAGCACAAGGATGGAGGATTGTGGGGAGGGATTGCTTTGTCCACAAAGTCGTATATCAAGAATGATAAACTCAACGGTTGGATCGAACAAAGTACATCAACCGAGAACTTGATCGCAATGGGCCGTAGTTATTCGTTTGATGAACTCAACTGCATGTGTATGGTATTCGCAGTCTCCATTGATCAAGAGGCGTTTCGACTGTGAGGAAGCTGTATCGTAGATATCACTAGGTATGTAGTCGCGTACAAAACTCAATTGGGGATCAAAGTTCTCTACCATCAGACACCAAATGTATGCAGTTTAGATAGTTTTGTGAATGCTGTCTGAGGTCGCTTCATATGACACTTTTCTCCGTTTTGTAATAATTCTTCTAAGTTGTAAAATTGTGCTATTGAGGCACTGTGGCCACATTGTGCCAAACGAATCGTCACTAGGGATGAATTCAGAAATCTCATCAATTGATCGTTGCTAGCATCTTGTTTAGGGATTTGGTGCAACAAGCAGACGTTTGAATATGGGCGATCACTAATTAAACAAAGGTCTGAATAAATTCTCGGGCAGCTTACCGCAATTCATATAATCAGTTTAACATCATCTGCTTATTCAACTGACGCATATGTTCAATTTCCAGTTTACATGTTGTTATGAATCCGTTGTAATGCTAACTGGTATGTTTCTCAACACCTTCCTTTTCCGTATAGGATGTATAACACGATTGAACTTCTGTCCTGAAATAATACGAAGTATGAGGCGGATTTTCGTAGCACAAATGCGAACAACAATGATCCGAGAAGTTCAGTTTTTGTAGATTATGACTTCAAAGTCACGGCTGAATGATTGCTATTGTCGATGAATATGATTCACAAATCTCCGTTCTCTTTTTGATTATACGGATATGCAACTCATTTTTGGATTTCCAAGAAGGACGCAACGGATACTCAGTACACCTTAAGATTTGGAATCGATAAGTAGCATTTGAACTGACTAATGAATGATTTCACAAGAATGTTTCTTTCTTTGCGATACGTGGCCTGTTGGTGAGTTGCTCTAAGATGAACTGGCAAAACCCCATCCGAAATTCGTAGATGACTGAAAATATGGGAAAGTTGAATTAAAACGTGCACGTGAATTGCTTTCAAAGAAGCTCGCAGTCATGAGGACTTTTGAATGTTTAGAAAGCATCATGGGTAACCTCGATTACTCGGTAAGGGACGGGCTGGTGGGTCATAATATTCTTCTCTATGTCATTGTAGCATTGACTGATTGAGTGAAAAACACCCAATCTACCGATGAGGCGACAAGGAGTATGCGGTGTAAACCTCAATCTAATATCAATATGAGATACAACGGCGACATCGACCTGTCATTTGACAAGGAAGCGTTTCACCTGGTCGGTGTGTTTTGGAAGAATAATACACGGAAATTTCTTCACTCAACTTAATATCTGTACTTGATCATGTCAGAAATGCGGTCATTTTTCATTCATACGGTATTGTTGTCACAATATTGAAGCTTGTAGACAAAGGACATTTATATGGATGAAACACTTAATACCATAGAGGGTAGGAATAATTGAGGAAAACGGTTTTGTTTCCCACGTAGGGGAAACTCACAAATTGAAATTACCGTTTATGAGCTTATTTCTGAGAACACTGAAATATCATTCGTCCTTCATCTTGTAATCTAACAGGTACAACATTCGAAGTGGATAAGTAAATAGCAAGTGTAAGCATGATCGGTTTACCTAAAATATGTAGCACAAAAAAATAGGTTATTAACTTGTGCGGGTACTTGACCACTCAGCTTGGCGCTTAGATCCCAACTTTTAACTGATAATTGAGATGACGACTTTGTTAAGTTGATAATAACATCATTAGCTTGCTCCCGGAAATCCGCGGAAAAAATGAACAAAACACAAAACAAATCCTTGTTGAAATTTCAACAACGGCCCACTGCCGCTCTCAAGTCATTCTAGCGTTGAGTGATCTTGTACAAAATCATTCGTAGACTTGCCAAAGGCGATTTGTTTCACAAACCCATGTATGCAAATTTCCCCCCTGATTACAAGTTCGAAGTGGTTTCAACGCTGTTGTTAGTCTGAATGCCTTATATTAGACTTGGTCTTGTACATTACTATTGTCATGATCCTACATCAATCATTTGCACCATTTTCATGTCTTATGGACGCACTATACATTTCTTCAGACTGAACTGGGAAGACGAGCGATAGTGGTTGAGCAGTATCCGCATGGAGTCTATCTGTTTGCACCCTGTTCAGTTGCCTGATAACTTGGGTTCTTTAGGTTTGTCGATAACTGGCAGTATGGAACTGAATCTACACTCTACTCCCAAATTTTAGTGAAATTCCACCCGTCTCTAAAGGAAAGCAATTAAAGCGCCTCTCCTACCTCTGTCGCTGGAGTGCACGCATCCGTCTTGGATGTCCAAGTTTTCTACAGTCTGGTGTGCTCACACCTAATCCATCATTCGTATTATCAACCAGCTTCGAATCACAGTTGGACCGCTTGTTCATATTTGAGGACTGTGACTACCCTAATAGCAAAGCGTCTCGTTTTGTTGTTTGCTTGAATAAACCGTCCGCTGGTGGTCCCGAATGTGAATGAGTATCTGAAAACGACTGGAGAAATCATCGCTTTACCGAATTCGTATATACAGAATTAGGGGCAACTTTTGGTTATATACTGGGTAAATGTATTAAGGGAAGTTCTTTAAACATAACTTTTTAACTGAACCAAATTCTGAGCTCCTATGGTCTATCTTCAATCAACGAGATCATATCTAAGAGCTTTGAATGGATCATGCAGTTTACCGGCGAAAAATATATTAACACTTGTTATTGGCTACGTTGTGCAAGATTCACGAGTGACCTGACATATGTACACAGCCACTGCTGATGCTACTGATTTCAAACGAGGACGAGAAATGAACCATCAGTATGCATCATATGCTTCTTCGATCGTCTATGTGCGAATGCAATCATGAGTGTGTGGAATTATTTCCAATCCCTCCTATCAAAATTGACAATTTGATATTCTACCCCGAATGGTTATAGTTTGGACCACTGGGCGTATCGATGTTAAGTTGTTTTAGAAATATTTGATAACATATGTGAATCAACGCGAATGTTCTCTTCTCGCAAGTAGTTTGATATTTAAATCTCAATTTGAGCTACCGGTTTTAGACAGACTGGTAACGATATCTACAAATAGAAATTTCATAATAAATTGTTTTTTTCAGTCGAATCAGTGCTACCGGCAACGTGTTGTCCATAGTCCATCACCATATACCTTCAGCAGATTCATTGGGAGTATCTAAGTGAAAAAATGACCTGCATTATATTATGTTTCTTTCCGGTAGGTAAACATTCATTGCAATCATTAAAAGTCAGAAGACTGAAGCAGTTATATACAACTGATCTGTAAACACGTTAACTACAGATACAATGCTAATGGATGAAATACAACCAAACAAGATTTGACTTGGATTTTCTATTGAAGGTCGGGCAAACGTGATCAGCATGAACAGTTTATTCAACATAGATATGTTCACATTGATTGTCATACCTATAACAATGTCCCAGGGATATGCGGATAGCTGTGTGAGATCGCATCGCCGTAAAGTGAAGTATTTTCGACTCTTTACTTAGCAAATAACGTCATCATTTGGCGCCTTCTCACGTAGACAACCTAAAGCATTTTTTCACCGGATTTCAAAATCTAACTACTCCCATCGTTTTCTGTAGTGCATACAGATATCCAAATCGCCAGAAGTGAATTAGGTTGGATTTAGTTAACCGCTTGATAGCGTGACTATGGGCTCAGAACTAAGCTCCTTTTTAGTTGACAACTTCATAACAAACTTATTGCGTAGTTGACCCCTTTAGCTTAGTTAAGAAACACCAACCTCGAATTACAAATGAATTCAGAAAAGGAAACTGGTTTTATTTAACACTAGTTTGTAAGTTCATTTTGAATTTAGAAAACATATGGCGGTATGTACGTCGAAAGTTATAGGTCAATTGCATAAGAATTTTCCTAAGGCGATGCCCGTGAAACATTTGCTGATATTCCCCGATTTCCGAGAAAGCACTCAATATATCGAAGGAGTTTCTTGAAAATCAACCAATAGGCAGTATCACAGGATGGCGAGTAAGGTGGGTATGTGCGCCGGAGAATTACTGAAAGGTCCTAGGAATGTCTTTGATTATTTCACTTCGTGACCTTTCCAATGAGGAAGGTATTCCGGGTTTTCTTGCGTATCGATGTAGAAGAACTCAAAAAATGTTAAAACTCGATATCGTGTAGATGGCACTGACTCACAAATGTGAGCGCAACTGATCACTTTTCTCCCAGTAAACAATCCGTCAGTTTGATTTTTTCTCTAGATTACCTAATCCAGTCTCTGAGACGCTGAGTTCTCAGAACGCTGCTAGCATACTGTTATGCCACATCGTGAATCACTTGAGCAAATTTTCTAACACATCATATACATTGTAGTGAGCAGGCTGTTAGCAGCCATACTGGTGTTCGATTAGTGTAAGTGTAGGATCTTGTTGATGCATTTACTGAGCCTTTGTGCTCATGGAATTCTCTGTTTTATTATTTTTCAGATCGATTACGAGCAACTCCGTTGGAAGACACTGATCTTTGCATACTACAACATTATCAGTAACAAGTTGCTATGTACAATCTAAATTATTTTCGACACTGGTTGCGAATGATTTGAATTCTTTAGATTTGTTACCCATTGTAGAACAAACTGTGGAAAGAGCTGGTTCCTAACAACAATTTACGAAGGTGCTATACAGTGGTTTTCCAAGTAAGGGCTGTCTACTGTGGCATTAATTTATTGAGTAATCTCTACACTGACAATATGCGGGTTACAAAGGTTTTCACGGAATAAGATTCTACGTTTGCGGAGCGGTTTGGACAGAGCAACCTCGGGTCGTGGGAAGAATTTTCGTCTTGTCATTTCGGTCATATTTGTGTTTTATGTTAAGTACCGTTTGGAGAACAATTTTTTTTCAGCAATTCGCACTTACGCGATAACATCCAAATATATTGAACATGTTCCCGGGGAAGCCTACGAACACATAACTCGCTTTTCACTACACAGACTTACGTATACACTGGAAGCGGATGCTAACAGCTTCATTTAGCTGGTCTTGATTGTCATCTCCGTAGTTTTACCGATCACCGAAAGCCTAGAACACGCTTAGTCTGTGATGAGACTGAGCTGTGTGAAAATGCCGCACTGGTTAGTGACTTACTTGCTCCAGTGATTGCTAGATGTTCTATTCTTACATCGAAGTGCAAAATTTGTTTCAAAAATTGGATATAAATTTCAGAAACAGATCAGGTCTAAATCATAGTACAAAGTCTTCACAACAAATTAATAAAGGAACGTCTGCCATCGAAATATCAAAAAAGCCGCATTCATATGTGATGAATAAAAACAGACTCCTTTGGATGGCAACTTAAGCATAGTTTATCTCTGAGACATCCATCGTAATATATCAATGAGAAAAATACTCGATGGTGTTTCAAGTCGGAAATTCGACTATTCAAATGAAGTGCCCTCTCACTAAAAACACTAATCAAAGGTCATTTTAAAAAATCACAGATGGCGAAGTGACTTTTCAGTCCTCAGTCCTAGCTTTCCAGAATAGAATATGACCGATGGGCGCAGTGGTTTAATAAAGACTGTATATAAGTTAGCACCCAACTTCGGGCATTTGGAGTAGCGTAAGACCGCTAAACTATGCAGTTCATTTTGCTAATACTCAGCTTGCTGATTAGCTTTACTCTCGGTTTGGAGGACAATGGGAGAACACACTGGGCTGTGCTTGTGGCCGGTTCTAATGGTTGGTCAAACTATCGTCATCAGGTAAGCCAAAATTATTAAATGTTCTCTTTGTCTCATTAGGTTTCATCGTTTATTGCTTATGCTGATAGTGAATACACGACTAAATATTCGTTATTCGTTCTGTGTCCTTAAGTGAATCAATGGACTATCACACTAGTGGTCTGATTGTTTCGATAGGGGTTATTCAAATTGTCTCACCAAATACTGTCAGCAGTGAGGCGTTTCAAGGGATTATTAACACATAGGTTGTACCAAAACAGTACCGGTTTTCATTTTTCAAACCATGTTGCCATTACGACCATTGTCCCGTTGAGAGATGTCAAAGTACTCTGGCGAATTTGTGGAACTCATCAAGTCTTCAATTTCATCAAAAAATGTATTGAGAAATCAGTTAGAAACAGAATACAGCATACACACTGTCGAAGAAACACCTTGTTCCATTGAAGGTGGCTTTTCGGCAGCGAAAATATCACTCATATGCATGTCAATTATTCTCAGTTCAAATGTGCACTCACACATTAGAAACTTCAGTTCTTCGTCAATAATATGGAAAACATAGAAACACACTGCTACAAGAAGCATGGCTCGATGGTTAATTTGACGAAAAATTATCCATCTCAATGGCTAAGTCCGCTGCCGCGCTGACCGATTCTCACCTCGTCAGAACGTGGACGGGTTTATTACGTACTTTAGAAGCAGTTGCAGTAATTCTGTCCAGATGATATTCATGCACTCAGGTTCTTACATCAGTGCTTTTATGATGTTATCAAAACCCAGAGGTATGATTATATACTGCTCCTAATTTATTACAAACATTCATATTACTCACACTTGCTCTATTATTATTTTGAAGGACTCCTCGAAAATTTTCTCTTCAAGACTTTTAAGCTACATTGTTTCTTCGCCGACCTTTGCTTGTGATGATTCCACCTATTCTTGGATAGAACTGTTAAAAATACTTGCTCCGAAAATCGTTGTGAACTGTGTAACTAGGACTGACGACTACCTTGATCACTGTTCCACAAACAACCCCGATCTAGTTCGAACCGCACGCAGGTCCCCTTTGAGGACGTCAAATGACGTCACAAAACTGCTCACATCAGTGATGTGTAGATCAGGTAAACATAATGTTCTAACCCACTGTCGTGAACTGTAGCGCGAAATTAGTCAATTTGATCCACAGATCCTACAAAGATTTCGAGGTATAATCAAGCAGACTAACTTCGACATCAACCATCAGGACCCTACTGTGTTTTGCGAGCATCTCACTAGTTACTTGAACTTATGATGCGCTATGTGTTGCTAATTGGAAACCATATACTTCCGTTTTGACCGATTCCCCTCTCCGTCCCTCAAATATTACGCCGTAGGTAGGAAAGTGTTTCAAATAGTGAGAAACACCGAACAGTGGCAATCCTTTCTTTGTCATTTAAATCAAAAATCCTCAGACCAAATGGTATTTACAGTCGTGTGCTCTTAGCCAACAGTATTTACCAAGAACTTTGGATATCCATTAAATATTTGAGTGGTAGCTCCACGAGATACTTATCCACGAACGTAAATTTCGAACATCTAAACCGCAACTTCAACACGTAGTCTCGTTCTTCGTGGTCCACCTGTCTCAACGCACTATCTCATCCCACATTTACCGGCTCCGTCCCCCACAAGCTGTTTACGAAGAACTGTCAAACCACAAATGAAACAAATCCCACGGACCAGATAATCTCCTTTCAGTTGTACGTAGGCGATGTGCGCAAATACTTACACCAGTAACAACAAAATTACTTAGTCGGCGCCTGGATTGTGAAAGATTCCTGACTGTTGGGGATCAGCTTACATCAAAACAATGCCCAAGAAAGGAACGACCAAATTCCTTCCAACTGGATGTATCTCCATTACATCAAAGGTGTCTGAGAAGTTGTTACTCCAAGGACTGACCAATGATTGTACAATACGAAATATAAACCAGCTCGCATACCGTCTATCCTGTTGTACCCTGGATGTCATTGCTTCACTGACTCATAATATACTGTCTTCACTGGACAAAATGTAACATTCTGTGTGAACCTGCTTCCCAAATTATAGGAACGCCCTTAAAAGAGATGATAAATAAGTATTTCTCAACGTCATCTCTCATAACGGAATATAACCCTCACTTATTGGACTATTATCTGATTGCTCTTTTCATCGACAACATTTTGCACGATACGGAGGCAGAACCTCTTCCATCCCCGTTTCCATCCAAGATATCCTATAAGGCGCAATCCTATCCTTGTTTCCATTCTCAACCTACACGTCCTTCATGCCTGTCAGTGACTGTTACTTCGTTAAAACGTATGCAAAGGATGCTGAGGTTGGGCTATCCCATCCCAATTTCTTAGTTCACAAGTCACCCCTTCTCTTTGTATTCTTTATTTTTGGTAATGGTGTGTTTGGTTTTCGTGTAATTGTTGGGAATATAGCCGTTCACTGTCAAATATCTTCCCATGGATATGTAAAAAGCAAACACCTGATTTGACTTCAGACTGAAATCATTGGTGACCTGCAAAAATGTATGTTCCCCATATGTATCCCAAATATAGAGCTGTGTCGTGGAGGCATACTCCCGTTATTGACACTTTCTAAATCTCATATCCAGCGGTGGATGGGTAATATGCGATATTGCATGGGCAAGAAATAAACAATGAAAATAAACGAATCCAGCTGTACTAACGTTTGTCAGAAGTTGTTAAAGTTACTCTCTGTGAGAGTAAACATTTATGTTAAATCCCCTTATAGAAACGCGTTTGGTTGGAGTAATGTAGTAATTTTTGATTCGATTATGAATAGATCACAGCTACTCCTACCGGAGCATTTCAATCCTGTACAAGCAATTCAGCAACCAGTGGGCAAGGTAATCTGAGAAAATCTGATGAAGAAGGACCTATGCATATTTCTCATTTTCAGGCTGATGTATGTCACGCTTATCATGTTTTGAGGAAAAATGGAATTCCACCCGAGAACATCATCACCATGATTTACGATGACATTGCCAACAACACTAAGTAAGTTTCTTCAGAAATAAACAATTTTGCATTCAGTGTTGCATTACTGTACTCTGATGGACTGAATTTCCACTGATATTTAGACTGCGCTCATTTCTGTCTTCTCCACAAGAACCAGTTGGATGATAATCACGGGATTCTCTGTATTACATGTGTTTCACATTTCGTTCTAATAAATTACATGGAAATCATTGTTATTCACCAGTGAAGAAATTTTCCTTTCCACACGATACACCAGGAGCTCCATAGTCAATCACTAACTACAGTGGAGAGAATTTTCTGACTTTGCACCATATCAATTTATTGATAAAGAATACATATGTGGGATGATCATAACCAAATCTTTGCATCAGAACTTATTGACCCACTGATATTTTTATGCCGTCCTTTAGGCTGATGTGTTTGGTTTCACCCTGATTGATTGATCCGTCTCCGGTCGGTTCAGAAAAGTGCTGGCAGCTGATTGGATCATTGATCCGGTTGGCTGCCTCCATTCTTTCTTGTGATTCTAGGCAGCCGATCGTATTCTCTACGTAGCTGACTTCGAACTTGCCTCTGATCCTGGACGGCCGATAGTATGCTATCTGCTGACTGAACCAGACCGTTTATTCATGGCCTGTCTGGCAGTACCATTACACCAAGCAAAATTCAAAATATTGTCATTCGTGTACACTAGAGTGCAGGTTGTGTCTTGACCGAATTCAAACTAAGTAGATCTGATAAACGCAATGAAGGAGCGTTTAAATTAATCATAAGTTAGAACAGTGTTTGAATTCCTCTTGTTTCTACTCATCTCGTTTAAAAGCAACCCGTTCCCGGGTAAACTGTTCAACGATTATCAACACAAGGATGTTTACGCAGGAGTGAAAATTAATTATCGGGGAGAAGTAAGTGCTCGTTTTCGATTTAACGTGATATCGATATCTCTGCTCGATATATATTGAGTAAAAGAATCTGAGTAAATTAGTCGGCGAACGGTGTTTGTACACCAGTGATTGAGACGAGTAGATTGCAAGATCATCCTGTTGTGAACAGATATTTTAAAATTCAATATTAAATGAATGATTGGTAAGGAACTGTTTTTGATTGTGATTATGATTATGAATAAAGAAGTGAAAAATGCTACACTTACCGGCTGTGTAAAGCTACCGATATTTCCATCAAGATACACAGGTACAGTCTATATGACACTGTTCTGCTGATTTCTACAACGTACAAATCAAAACCAATTTCATGTAAGTGAAAAAGGGCTTCCCTAAATTATGAAAACATTCGTCAAGTAGTAACAATGCTAAACTTCCCAGTTGAAACTACGGAACCAATGGGGAGTAATCATAATGAGGACAACACAAGTGTATAGCACTCTCATGATTCATAATGATGAGAGGAGCCTTATCACTCGTTCGACAACGATTTTTGTGGACGCCTTCTCTCTACTCGTTTCCACTCAAGTAGTGAAAATTACACACCATTTGAGTTTAGTGCTTACATACATTCAAATTGTTTTATTGGTGGATAATATGCATCTCAGCTGTCACCTCAAAACCACTTTACACTATGATAAACCTTATTCATTTAGTCAGTTATTCATTTATTTACTCGAGTCTGCATATATCTACAAATGTTTGGATCTGCTTTGCGATAACTTTGTCCTTATTTTCAATTCACAGAATGTTACAGCAGACATGTTCCTTCGTGTGTTAGAAGGCGATCGGAAATTGAAAGAATCTGGACTCAAAGTACTTGAATCGTAAGAAATATTGACAATACTCGATAATACGAACATCTTAACGAGCAACATGACGATCTACATGATGTTTTTCCGATTCAAATATGTTATTCTGAAGGGTGCAACTTATTAGAGAAAAAGGGAACGATTCCATTTCTGTATCAATAATGTACACACAAAACTATTGCTTGAAGAGAATACCCAATGGTGCAAATTGAACTGCAACAGAAAATAACACGATAAATTGTTCTTAAACTTGTTCAATTTCACACTGATTCCTGATTTATAGTTCCAAGTGTAACATATTATGCCATTACATCATATGTTATATGAACAGATAAGGCGATGAGTCAAAACTTAAGTGGGGGAGAGGCGATCAAATGTCACATGCGTGGCCTCGATCTATCTCTGGACCATGAATGAGTGACTGCGGTGTCATTAGTCGGATCAACGGATCTGTGCGACTATTTTCAAGAAAACAACATGAACTTGGGCCTTCCGGTGGACAAAATGAAGCAACTCCTCTTTGTTTGCACGTTTAAAGTGCAATTTAAATTCATTGACGAAATCTATCGTCAAAAAGAGGGAGTATCAATGGAACCACTATTCGCCGATGTTTCCATGGCGAAAATTGGGAATAATCAACTGCAGTCCACCATCAGGCAATGTGTGCTTTATAAACGCTATGTGGATGATAGAATGTGTGTGGCGAAAGACACCATGGACATAAACTTTATGTTAAACACATTCAGCACAGCCCATCCTAATATGCAGTTTACGATGGAAAAAGAGGCATACAATGAAATAGCCTTTCTAGATGTGTGCCTAAGCCGGCGAGTGGATAGCTCAGCTCAACGATCAGTGCACAGGAAAGCAACGTGGAATGGGCGTTACATTCACTTCGAAAGTTTCGTCCCACTCCAACTTAAGCGCAACTTAATCCGTTGCCTGATTAATACAGCACTCAAAATTTGTACTGAGGACACAATGGACAACGAACTTCGTTCTCTGCGCAATGTGTTCCTGAAAAACGGATATCTGGATCGTTTCATTGATAAGACAATGCGACAAGTGGAAGAAAGAGCGAAGGCCACAGTTGTCCCAAAAAAGTCAGTATACATTCGCCTGCCCTTCAAAGGTGATATCCCAGGGGATATTATACATCGTAGATTATCAGAAGCCGTCGACAGAACATTTTATACGGCAAAGCTCCATATTGTATTCACATCAAAGCCGTGTGTGTAGTTACGATTAAAGGATAAGGTGTCAGATTCTATGGCCTCATTCTGTGTGTACTCCTTTACTTGTTCCTGTGGGACAACCTATATTGGCCGTAAGACCAGACACTTATCCGAACGCGTCCGTGAACACCACTCAGTTTGGTTGAACACTGGAGCAATCAATGTAATAACGAGCGCTGTGTATTCACACCTTGTTCAGTTTAACCACTCAGTGAATGTGACCAAAGCATTCCGGCCAATCTACAAAGTTCGAAGTGGGCAATCAAGACTGATGAAGTGCCGTGTTCTAGCCACTGCAGAAGCGGTATGCATTCGTCCCTACAAACCCCCGTTGTGCGCCCAAAACAGTTCGTGCAACCGCTAAGGCTTCCTTGACTCAGCCCTACCCACAAACAAACCGCAGATCCGTTGATCCGACTAATGACACCGCCGACACCCAATCACGATCCAGAGACGGATCGAGGCCACGCATGTGATATTTGATCCTCTCTCCCCCACTCAAATTTTGACTCATCGCCCTATACTGCAGAATAAGCCCATCATAGTACTCAGAACACGAGTTTTAGACGAACATATGTTTTCGGTGATTTCATTCTTAAGCCATTACAATCATTTATTATCGCCAGAAGGATGGGGTTGCTATGGGGTCACCTCTAGGACCACTTCTTGCTGACATTTTCATGCCAAAACTGGAAACTCAAACATTACGCAGAACAGTAAGTCGATTGGACCACTGCTACCGATATGTTGATGATATATTTTGCATAGCTGATGCGCAAACCAACTTAGATGATATATCACGCGAATTTAACACTACGCACTCCGCAATCAGGTTCACCGCCGAGATGGAAGAAGAAAATTGCCTGCCGTTTCTTGATATACACCTAATCAGACGATCTGATGGCTCGATCCAGAGGAAAGTGTATCGGAAAGCCACCTGGAATGGCCAGTACACAAACTTTCACAGTTTTGTACCACTCGGTTACAAACGTAATCTGATACGTAATCTGATACACAGGGCAAAACATATCTGCACCGCAGATACTCTGGAGGCCGAGCTGTCAAACATAAGGAAGACGCTACTTAGCAACGGTTATACTGAGAAATTTATCCAAAGAAACTGGACCGAACGGATAAAACCAGTGAGAATCACACAAGCATAAAAGAAAGTATTATTCATCCGACTCCTCTTCAAGGGAGATGTCGCAGCCGATAGAGTCTGTAAAATTTTGAGTGCCACGGTTAAGTCCACCTTCAACGCTGCCAAGATCAGATGCGTGTTTTTCACGTCACCAATAATCCGATGTGAAAATAAAGATAAGCTGCCTTTGTTGGCCTCATCCATGATCATTTATCAATTCAGGTGCACCTGTGGTGCTACTCACATAGGTCGAACGGCAAGACAGCTATCAAAACGCATCAAGGAGCATCACCCACGATGGCTTAGACACGAAGGCAATGAAGTAGTATCAAGTTCAATCGTCTCGCACTTGTTAGAAACTGGGTATTCAATCGACATCCAGTCCGCCTTCAAAGTCGTCTACCGGGTCCCACAACACGTGTCAAGAGCAATTAGGCTCCGGATACTAGTAACTGCCGAGGCAATTATCATTCGCCTCTTGAAGCCTGAGCTTTGAGCGCAACGAAAATTAGTCCGAGCACTACAACTCCCATGGCCAACACTCAACTGTGTTACAAAGCCGGGCTTAGCGGTGACGTAAGCTAATTAGCACCGGTTACATAATCTGGTCACTCACACGGGTTTCCATCCTTCCTCACCCATAATTCTCCGCACTGACTTAGTGGGACTTTTTCCACCTCTTCTGAATAACTCGTTTTCATATAAATGTGATTGTAATGGCTTGAGAATGAAATCGCCGAGATCATATGTTCACCTACAACTCATCGCCTTATCTTGACTTCCTTTTTGTTCACCTAACACTGTTTATATAAAATGTGATGTAATGGCATGATTACGAATCACTGAAAACGAGCTTGTTCACCATGTGCCCTGTGGGACTATTCGGACAATTAAAACATATAACCATTAGACCAATATTGATTTGTCTTCTGGTAACACCATTCACGGAATGACAGATGAAACTTAGTTCTTTCATGGGCAAAATGGGCATCACCTTCTGGCTATAACACTGAAATAGAAGAAATTTGTAAGATATATGTGCAAAAGTCCACTTGCAAATCCAGAACTTGCAGTTTTGTTTAAAATTGGTTTGCTAACATCATTACGGCAAGTTTTCTGAAAATTATATTGGTAATTGTTTCTGCAGCATAAATTTAACTCACTGGAGAATATCTCGAAATCAGAAAATCACATCTTGAACTCTCTGTACATATTCATTCTTGTTTGATCCATCGCTTTACGAGTAATCTCCATTTCAAAATCCTTTCCAGTGGACCGGAGGACAACGTGTTTATTTACTACAGTGATCACGGGGCCCCCAACCTGTTAACTTTTCCGAAGGGACTGGTTAGTTTATTTTCCCTGTGTGCCTTATTTGCGATAACAAACAACAGTCTTGATGAACTGAGGATAGCTTACGTCTTGAGATCTAACTAACGAACTCGATCAGAAAATCAAGCCCTTTAGGTGGTTCCTTTATATAGTTCTTCCAGCTAAACGTGCAAGAAAGATATCTCTGATGGGGCTGGCTGGTGAATTTGAAAGTGCCATTTTTATCCCAATTCTTTGATCGATGAACCGATGCACTTGAAGAATATCAACTAGGTATTTCATTTTGATAGTCCAGTAGACATAACTCACTATATATATATATATATATATATATATATATATATATATATATATATATATATATATATATATATATATATATATAAATTCCGTAGATATAACGTGTCAACGAGATTATAGTTTAGTAGGGAAACAATTTGCGAATACATGAAGAATAGAATATTTGAAAATATTTTGTTCGTTGTACGTACGTCTTATCAGATGAAATACTTTGGTTTACTTTTGTATTTTTTGTTGTTTTTATGCATGGAATTGGAAGGATGAGTAATCAGGATAGTATCCTAACCGGTGTTGGGACCACTGGCTCAGGATTTCGATCATCATCATAAGCGTCACAAACAAATTCCATCCAATGTCACTCTTGCTTCAACCTGGTAAACGAAAGTGCTCCACTTTGGCTAAGCTGGAAATCTATTTGCTTAAACTCCTTCTCTAGGTGTTATCTTGTCTGCCATGCCACCGCTTCCAGTCATTTCCATGGAGGGCGAATAGGGTGGGTAGGATGTTTTAAACATTGTGTGGATATGTGCAAGACTTAGTCTAGCCGTTTTTGATGAAAAGGGGAAACAGTTCTTCTAAGTGGCTCAACATTCACTCAAAATACTCGTCTCAGCACTTCGCAATTGCTGACACGAGACTGGCACTACACTCGTCCCATTGATCGTAAACACTTGTGGTCGAACACGGTCAGCCGGCGCAGATACTCATGAACTAGCCAAGTTTTGCAGCCCTGAAGGAGCACCGAGAAAACTGTGGCCTGGGAGACCATCTCTCAGAGAAGGCCTGATACCGTAGCGATGCCACGGGCGCTTTAAATTGGTAAAAGCCAAACAAGCCCTAAAGATGCAGTAGCAGGACTTCGTTTCCGATACTTCACCGGTAGAAATACAAGTTCCACTGTACCCAAAGCTATGACAGTTTTCAAACACTCTCCACAGATATCGAATGTAGGAAGATCTCCTTGCCTTTCTTTAATAATCATTTTACCATGGTTGAAACAACGTATGCCAAACTCAGCGACTTCGGAGACCAATTGGTTTAAGGTACCTTTGGTGTTGTCTTCCGACACTGTAACTCCGTCAGCATAATCTGAATCAACAACTGTGGTGTCCGGTAGAAGTTCCACCCCAACTTTTGGAATACCATCAAAGGTTCCTCAGAGCAGATCGTCCACAAAGAAATTGACGAAGAATGGAAAAAGAAGTTTTCCTTGTTTGAGACAACAGAGTACTGAAATAGTTGTCGATAAACCCTTACCCTGAGAAAAATCTGCGGATAGAGAGCATTTACGATGAAAAAATACTTTTCTGGCACGCCATCCCCCAAAACACAGATCCAAAGGGCGGACCTATGGGCACAGTCAAAGACAGTCATGATACACAGTGATAGAAGGATGGTTTGCCTTCGACAAACATAGCGGTGTTCAAGCTTTAGGTGAAGGGTTGAGATTTGATCTGCTCAGCTGCGGTTGGAACGGAAACTAGCTTGTTATTCACGACATTGGGGCTCGCGCAAAGGAGAATGTCGGTGGTAGATAGCAAACACTTGGAGTTTCGAAGCGACGATGATCAGACATACTCCTCGACGACGGGAAAGTATTGCTTGGTCACCCATTTGAAATATAGATATAATTGTTGACTTGCCCCGAGATTCTAAAGCCTTTTATTCTATCAAAATCTTTCATAACAGGCTTGCGGCAAGCAAGCAATGAAAAGATATTTGAAGAAATCCAAAATCCATGAATGTGGCGGACAGTACTGAAAATTGGCCAGATAATTATTCATTAAGGCTTCTTGCAGTTGCTGTCAGAGATCGTCAACATCAGGCGGAGCAGTGGATTCAGGTGTCTGGATCAGCTTTGTCTAATAGGCCTCCGATACTAGAGGGTCGTTAAAAATGGTAATATTTTAGCGGACATGTTTCGAAATCTTCAAACTCCAAATCGTAAGCTTATATTGTGCAACCTCGATGTCTAGTCACTCGGCAAGAACCTTGGAGTCGGACTACGCAAAGTCGGCTATTGAGAGTAATCCAGTCTGCCACGACCTTCTCAGCTCTAGGACTCGGGGCAATTCCAACACCGGCCTGACCGACCTGCTGCTGTGTCGGTCTTTCTCAAATAAGCTTAGATGGAACTTGGTACTAGTACCAGTAAGAGATGTTATTGTAATCGTGGAGCTTGCATCGTGCAGTCTTGTCTCTAACATGCAGCAAATATCGATTGAGAACGATTCTAGTGTTCGAGCCAGACTAGCCTGTTGCCCGATTTCCATAAGTGTGAGTGCATTGAATTTAATCAATTCGAATCGGACGGTGGGTTGAGGAAAGCTGGGCTGTGGGATGTGATTTATTGCGGGAGTACTTGAGGGAACTGTTCTAGTGGAAGTTTGATCGCAATCAACCTCTGTGGTGGGGTTTTTTCAGTGGCCGGAAAATAACACAGATGAAGGGGTGGAGAGAGGCAGAAGAGCTGCTGAGTGTGATGGTGGATCAGTATTTAACCTTGAATCAGACAAGTATCGTGAGAGAGTGTGACAGAAAGGCGAATTTTTGTGATAGTTGATGTTCCCTTTTTCGAGTGCATTACTTCTAGGGTGTCCAGGTTAGAACAGGTGGCTTTATAAGATGTCTACAACCAAAGCCCTTAGTTGTACAAAGCTGAACTCGCAAGGCAGCGAACGAAGCGCGGAATTCGAAGCCCGCTGGGAGCCGATGATCACTCAACTGATAACCTTTTGGATGAGGCCAAATACTCCTTTTGCTCAGTAAACCCCTCTGTCACGGAATCCAGTGAGCACAATGCTGAATGATTCGTACAACCCCCATGGTTTATTCAGAATCGGGATCCGGCCAACTCCACTAAATTGAATATCAGTCAACCTGGTAGAGAGCGCCGAGTATTCGTCTACGTCCTCACATTGTGATGAAAAGCACCTCTGCCAAGAGAACGCAGTGAGTAGGACTTCCTCATCACAGGCTTCTTGAAACGCACGGTTGCATGGTAACATTCCAAGAAGCTTTCGGGTACAGTAGTAATGTCATAGCCTGGGGACATCCATCCTGAATTGTACTGTACCAAAATACAACTAGTTTTCCTTCATTCACTCCAAAGTCTACGGTGATTCTCTTATTGATAGGACTAAAGATTACACATTGAGAGAACTACACTACAGGTAAGGGATCTTGCGGTTTGAGACCCATCTAGCACCACTGAGCGGATTCCACTCAAATATACAAAAATAATACCATTTTTCATGAAAAAGGAACGAAATATCAAATCAAAAGTCCTAGTTCGTCCATGTGAATATAAAGCTGTGTCCAGCGTAGGAAGCACAAGCAGTTGTTTTCATACTATGAATGGATCTATCGCAAGATGTTTGCTTAGGATTAATCTGTGCATCCTCAGAGACCGGTCTTCTATTACTTTTATGACATAGTACCTTTTTATTTTCTAATGCACATGTGGAGAAATTTCCCAACAGATATATAGTCACACTTTGTGGGGTAGCCAAAATGAACTACAAGAAATAATAAGACAGGACTTTTGCTGAACAAACGAAACTTAGATGACAGATTTTGAATTTCGAATATTCTTGTTCTATCTCATGCATCACTTATTCAGAGGGCTTCTTCTCTCTGACTTATTTCACTTATGGTTCAAAGTTGTCTCAATTCACACGACAAAGGTAAATTTGATCGGATCACCAAGAGCCACCCTAGTTCGCTGCTCGGTATGAGTCCCAAATAACATTATCTGAATTGATCCGTTCGTGTTCATCAAGTGCACCTGAACACTCCGTCACTCAGTTTGTGAAGACGCGACTGTGCGATTTAAGTGGTCTGAAAGCAAAAATCGTGTACCTTATCAATTGAGTGATTTTGTACACGCATACGGCACATTTGAGATGACAGTCTTGATGAATCTTGATTTGTTGTCGTTTTGATGTACACCCAAAACGATTGTTTGCGCAACTCGCTGCGATTCAGATCTACGTTAATAAACAACTAACCAGACGGAACATTTAGATCCCGTGGTGAATTTGAATTAACAATTTAGAAGACAAACATCGCGAGAGGACTTCCTTTTGTATACTCTCATCGGTTGCTTACGCATAAAATCCAGTGAGAAAAATAATAACGGGGTGAAACGAAATGAATAATTAAAGCAGCTTTATGCGTACGCGATCGAATAGGGTGTATGAAAGTAATTCCTGTCGCAGTGTTGATCTTCTGTACTGTTCACTGAAACAACCTATACGCTACATGTTCGCACATGCGACGTTGGCTATCTCAGGCAACTGTGATGAATGATTCTTTAGTTGGGGCATAATTCTGCTACACTACAGGAAATTCAATTCATGTGGAACAAGTGTGAACAGAATAAAACAATAGTTGGTGTATCTACCATATGAGAAACACTGGTTGAGACAGGAAATTCGCTGCACACATTATCGGATTAATATCACGTGCCCTATCAACGAAACTTCCCCCATTCACACATTGTGCTATTACTAACACTGAATCACCATTCATACACGTTGATTTCATGTTGTGGAATAGACCTATGCTACTGGGCTACCCAGCGTCTGTCGCATCAATCGACAAAACTTTGATTATTTCAACTACAAAACTTTGATTATTTCAACTACAAAACTTTTGAAGTACTAATATCACTCCAAATATTCTGTCTACTTGGATCTCTTAAATATACTGATTGATTACATTTGAGACCATTTCTGGTCATTACAAATTCCATACCGTTTTTGAATTGATAGCCAATAATTCCATTATACTTCATTATTTTCATGTTCGTCTGAAAATGAATTGTAGCTGTATGCAAAACAATTGAACAAAACGCTGGCCAATATGTACAGAGAAAAGCGGTTCAAAAAAATGGTCATCTACATAGAGGCTTGCCACTCAGGGTCCATGTTTCGGTGGATTCTTCCCAAAAACATCGATAGTGAGTGTTCTGAATACTCAGTGTAACACTGGACTGAATGACTTGCTATCAAACAGCTTGTATAGAACCGTCCTGAATCATCAACATGGTTGAAATTCACATGATTTGAAATGATCTGTTGAAACATGCACACTATTCACTTCGGCAACAAAAGACATCTGATGCAACATACAGTAATGAAGTAGTTCTTTCAATGATTTATACGCCTTTATTGGACTTCCACTTCTTTATTTCAGTTTGGGCTGTGACCGCTGCCAATCCAACTGAATCAAGCTGGGCCACATTCTGTGAGGATCCCGCGATCACTACTTGTCTATCCGATGAATTCTCTTACCAGTGGATGAGTGACACGGAAAAGGCAAGTGTAATGGCATAGATTGGCGTGTTTTATTCCCTCCGTTGAAGTGTAATTTCACCGAACGCACATAAACGATAATAAGCAAATATGCAACTAGATACTCAGGGAATCCGTCCGCCGTTCTGTGAATAAGTTTAAAGTGAACGGGTAATAATCCGTTAGGTGCTCTCGTGGGAATTATAAGTGTTCGTCAGGCATGAACATCATGATTTGAATTCCGTTGGGCAAAGCATCAATCAGCTGTAAGTAAACATTTTTTTGCGGCACCTTTTTCGAAATTTTCCCTAATTCAGATGACTTACATATTTCTCGACCGTTTAGTGCCCGATAATAATTTCCCTAGCTAAATGCAATCTGAGTCGGCAAAATGGAACAAGATGTGGGAACTGTGCAGTCTCTGTTGTACAAGGCATTCATGGATTGTTTATGAAAGGGCATAAAATGGAATCATACATTCCATTCAAAGAAGTGCCCAAAGATGACCGTATAAATGGAATATAGAAGATATGAGGTCACCCGCAATTCATACCGATCGGAGATTAGGTAGCGTTACCCAGTGGCTTCCAAAACGAAATTGATAGTGTGCCAGTGGTACTCGTGTGTAGCTTTACATGTCTGTATTTCGGGTTCTAACCTCATCACTGCTCCTCACCACAAGTTCGGCACCTCATAATCCAGTATATTATTCCATATTACAACAATCACATAGAGAGAAAACTGGTTGCATGAGTGGTTGACTGGTATGAAAGCAATTGGAGGACAATATTGAATCAGCAGTATATCATAGGATTTAACCTAGTCTTTTGTACGTAATGCTGGCTCACTTCTAACATATGCTGTGTATGATTATCAATATGAAAGAGTTAGCTCAACAACTTCAACATAAAATATATATAGCACATCCCATATTTGAATTTTATATTGTAGAATGTATTTTTTGGACCTTCGTTTTGTTACAATAATCCAACTTTCGTTTGTATGATTTTGCCTTGACTAACGTTGAGGCGATAGTGATCACTTAATGTATCAGAACCGAGATCAGTTCGGTGTGCATCGAAAAATCGATGCGCCATGTGAAATGTTATGGTAGGATTTTATTGCTCAATAGCACGGCGTAGTTGAAATCGTTGGTAAGTTGTCGACGTTTCGGTCACCACGGGTAACTTTTTTCACGACTGGTTTTACAACCGATTTCGACTAAGCTGTGTTATTGAGCAATAAAATTCTACGATAGTGATCGCTGTTTGTAAAATAATGGGTTGAGAAATAGGTTATTGGATCTTTATTAAACTGGGTTGCATTATTCGTCACATTGGCACTGATAGAGCAGGCAATATAGTGTTGCAAAATGCTTCGCTATTTCAAGTGGGTCAATTTTTTGAATGCAGAGGCCTGGATTGGCATTAGGAACCTGAATGATTTATTCTTCAGCTCAATACACCTCATTATTTAGGTGAAAATTGAAGATGAACATGATTAGAGAACCGGTCATTTGAGACAGATTTTCTCAGTAATGCAAGTAGTCTTACACAGAGCAGAAATCGAACAAATACTTTGCGGATTATAAGTGTTTGACTTAATAGCCTTGATCTCGAAAGTAATACAAGACAGCCATTATTTAAGATGTCTTGACAGGACGTGCGGGATGTAGAAGAAGAGTTGTTTAGTCAACCTGGTTGGTTGCTTATATTCATGGATTCTAGTTTCACACTCGAGGAACGTGATCAAATTTACTGCATCTCGTTACATTTTTTCTCTCATTGGATTTAGACTCACTCGTAGTTGAATGCATCTCTTAGCACAGAAGGTCAGTAGTTAAACATTAAATAAGGACAGACGCATATACCAATCTATCTAAGTCTGATAAAACCGCAACGCAGAGACATTCTTACTGATCAAGTTTTCAATTATATTTTCCATTCGTCAACAACCGTCTAGCATCGGGGTCAATTGTTCAATCGATCAATGCTTGATCAATACCTCAGTGTTATGCTGGCCGTGAAAAGGAGTCATGTGATGGAATACGGTGATATAGTGAGTCATTTCGATAGTCGTTTAGATAAATGACCAATAAAACGCATGTTTTCATATGATTATTCGGATCAGACACGTGATCAGTTATTTCTTGCTTTCTATACCAAAACTAAAGTTTTGTGTTAAGTAGTCTCCGATTTTGGCGCTGAGCCCATGCATTTTTCATAGATCTGATGGTATTGCAAGACTGAGCTGTTCGTATGCGGAAATTATAATTATTCATTTAGCATTATTTCGTTTTTCCACTCTCAAAGAAACACATGACATTTTTTGTTAGTGCGAAGTAATATAAGTAGCTCATATCAGTAGTTTGGTTCGTTATGTTGGCCGGCTACGAGTCCTATCTGAGTAGTGGGAGCTGAATTCCAGGGTATGCAGCAATGGTTGTATTTTTCTGATAGCCAGTCGGATCACAAACTTATTAGTTGATTGATCAATCCTCGAATCATGTTGAACGCATGTTTAACCAGACAGCCACGAGGCGTGACTCAAATAAGCCTGTGTTTAAATATTTCAAAAACTAAATACAGGTGTTAAAAATAATGCAGGATTGTGCGTTGGAGCGACCTCATCAACGTACCTAACAAGTTACTACTCTTTTTTCAAGTTGGGCCATCAAAAATAACGGTCATCTTGAGTACATTTTTGGTTGGTGTGCCCTATCTTTCGTCATATTTCCTCATAGAACCGGTGCTAAACATGCCCGCAATCAGTATTCAGATATGGGATAAAGTTTTCGCAAGTCAGCTGAAAGAACCGATTGCAAAGATCTACACTGAATGTTAACTAAAATCTAATGATCATTTAGTATCCGAGACAACCATCGATCGAATACAGATTCATTTGTTTGAGTATTTCAATAAGTGGTTGATTTTGTGGTCGTAACTACGAATTGTTCAATCAGTAGTACATTTATTCATTTGAAAATATGTGTGAAGTAATACGTCCCAGATAAAAGCTTAGGAATTTATCGCCTCGAATTTGTGGATAGTTCATTTTCGGTGAATCATGTTTTAATGTTCAACTTTGCCTCCAGAAAGTATCATTCCTTCCAGTTGGAGAGTTCCAAGCCAATAGTACACATGTTGGTTCAAGTGGATTTAATGGAGACAGTGTAAGTTACTGAACGTGAAGTTTCAAGTTTCACTGAAAACGGGAAATCTATAAAATATAATTCTGCACATTTCTATCTGAGAATGAGAAACTTTTCCTCATGTGCTGACATAATATTGAATCAACTGAAATTTTCAAAACAATAATTCCGTTCCACTCAAACTCGATTATTTCCCCCTCATCTTCCTGGTTTGCTAAAGGATGTGTGCAATGGGGACAGTCCAAGAAAGATGTGTTTAGAATTCTTTTCCAAAATCTCACGGAGGGCATCCTCTACTTGTTATTATGATCAATAATACCCCTTATAAACAAGTTCTCATGGGGTGCTGCATTATATTCCACCAAAATATTTCCTAGTGAATTCTTGTCCTCCGTATGCTTTGAAAATTTGATCGATTAACTCGTTTAGAATCTTCTGTTTTCGCTATTATCGATGCGGCTCATTGTGCACAAACAGATCAATCCAAGCCCTACAGTGTCGGGATCTCCCTTCGTTCAGTCAGCAGAAATCAGCTGATCATATTGTTTCCGATTATTCATCCATTTCCAAGAAGAAAATTCCTCTGCCTTCAGTTGAATGCATGCGTGTATGTGATCATTTGCACCACAATGCTTTAAGTACAATAAAATCGGTCTTGGTTTGATGAGTCTAAAGTAAACTGAGAATAGTAAAATTCTGCGAACGCTATATTTATTGGTCATTTACTGTGATTAATTCGATGGATATATATATATATATATATATATATATATATATATATATATATATATCCTAGGAACAATAATATAAAGTTATTGTGGTTTCCAATGGGTATTCACTAAATAACAACGAAATTGTGTGTACTTGTACGTTCAGGCAATGATATATGACATAGTTGGCAGCCTCCAACAATAGAAAACAAAGCAAGGATTTGAATAATTTACAGGAAACATTCTCGTTGAACAAGGAAAGTAAGCCAGTTGGGTATTTAAATAGAATTACGGATGAGAATAAGGTGATTCAGATTAGTTATACATTATTCTGGGAGACAAGCAGTGAATCTCCTCGATGAACGAAATAAGCATACAACCGTGATATTCTATTTTTCTCATCATATTGATATTTCCAATGATAAATCCCCAACCAAACCTAATTGCATCGAAATCGGGGATCACTTTCATTTCCGAAAGTCAATGGCGACTCGGGATAGATCAATGGCCAGTCATGCACACTTGATTCCTTTGATGCACCAACTGAGGAGATCAAAATCGCCGAAACAAATGGAACTGGCACAACGACGCTTGCACCGCACTCTGAAGGTAAATGTCTACTAGTCAATACGTTCACAACACCAGTGTGATTAGATCTAGTGTAAGAAATGTGAATTCTTTTTATCAGTGAGAATTCTTTGCCCACATAGTGGGCGTTCAAAACCTCCGAGACATGTTACCACCAATGCTCCAACAGTGATAAAGAGATCTTTATCAGTATACATTCTGCAGACGTTACAGTTGAGGTTTCAAACGGAGAAGTGAATAGTGTAATCCAGCTCATTTTTGAATCATCCACAACGAGCACTGCGGGTGGTCATCTTATGGTGTTTCTCAAGAATGCGCATTATTTTGAATGGACTGGACCTATCAAGATGGGTTGCAAGTATTCACATAATTTCCTAGGTAGCACAAATGAAATCATTGGTAGTTACATTTCAAACAAATCCTGCCTGCCATGAACTGCACAACATTCTCGCAATCACTGTCCTGTTTTCAGTTGGGTCAAATGGTCAAAGAGACTGTGGATGAGATTGTGGAAGAGGTTACTTCCAAGAGCGCACCCTCAGGTAAACCAAGTGATGTGCACGAGCATCTGGATTGCTATCAAAACGTATACGATCAGTACAAAATCAAGTGCTTCAGTATTCAACAAGTGGGTCACTAAAATTTAAATATATCCTTTTTCCCTTTACTTAAAACACCATTTTTACCCAAAAAGTAAGTTTGGTTGGATGGATATCGTTTGAATTCATAGTATGATTTATTCTTGATTTTAAGAGAACTGTGAATTAATATACTTTTTCACTGACGATTAATCCCTTCGGAAACGGTGCTTGAGGTTGCCCGTTGTTAATTCCTCCTGCGAAATTGGACTGTCTGACCATAACAATTCCCGGTCTCGACCAAACAATGGAATTACGCGCAAAGTCTCGATTCCAGTCCAATGAAAACCGAAACTGTCGTCTTGTAGGGTACTATTATTCACGTAAATTTCTAATTCGATAAATTGTACAAACCTCAAGTTGTGTTATCTAGTCGTTCACGTTACATAAAGTCACTGAAATAGTGTGTCCAGGGGATAAGACATTTGCTGCTCTGTCCCAGTTAAATAAAACATCTATTAGCTGCATCAGAGGGGGAAGCTATCGAAAGAATGATCGCTCACATGCGGGTCACCTGGTGACACACCGAGGCTGATCAACTGTACATGGGAGACAATCGATCAGAAGGCGTGTAGTGCGTGCACAGGTGACGAAGCAGCAAGCACACAGATGGATGCGTGCGCGAATGCATGTGTGTAACAAGTGGATCAAAAACGAGAACCATTCGATGAATAAAATCAGGACCCACACGAAGTGGCCTGAGATAAGCAAACAGCTGAGTGTGTGTGTGTCTATGTGTTGGCCCAACGGAAGAAGAGCTGTCAATGTGTACACAAGCGAACTGGATGAGAAGTCTGCGTTCACGTAGCAAACGACGTGCCCGTGCATCCTTCTGATTGACCGCGTGATCTATCAAATCGGCGTGAACCGAGCCATGCGTACAATGCACAACTGAAGGGAAAGAGACAAATGTCAACAGGACCGAACCTGGCCCGTGTGGAGTGGAAAAGCAGACGAAGTGAAATAAGAACATGATTCTGCAAAACAGAATCAATACCCGTTGAAACACTTTGTGCTCATTTATGAGCTGAAAAATGAATTAAAGGTAAACTGTTTGGTGAAGAATGCTCTCCACCGTGTGGACTACAATAGAAGAACAGCGTCCATCAAACTGCAAGCATTTTAGATCACTCAGGCCGGTTGTTGTGTGTAGGTGGCAATTTGATTAGATTGCCATGAACGTGTGACTCCAAATGGTCTCGCAGAATAAACACATGACGATATTTTATTGGTTGTTCTATTTCGTTGTTTCTACTGAAACAGCTATGTCCATTTTCTGCGGATATATATCGGTGTTGTAACTCGGAGTATTTTATCAGCTGAAACCAACAAGTGTGACTTCCTATTGATAATAGTTCGCAGAAAAAGTACAAAATGTTGTGGTAAATATCTGAATGTTGAACAAAAACGTCTGAGCTAATTAGAGACTAGTTATATGACTTTAGAGAATGGTGGAAATTTACTCATGACATATGGTAGTTCAGGGTGCTCTCATGTTTTTGTCTGATCACCTTTTTCAGGTGCCAGAAGTTGCAAAAGAACTGGCGAAACTCGACCGATTATGTGAACAAGGCTACGACACAAATGTGATTCTGCAAGCAATATTCAGCACTTGTGATTGATTGGTTATGTTTTGCTTGAAAATTATGCAATGCGAATCGCTTGATGTTTCTGAATGAATAATTTCACCAAACTTAATGAATAAACATATTTAACATCTGATGAAATATTCTCACATTTGGATTTGGAGAAGCTGAACAGTGAATGAGAAGCAATATATCTAGGGTAATAAAACTCTGGATCTGTTTGTTCATCTATCGAAACATGTCTGTTTACCTCACTGTTCATCGTTCCAAAAATCCATGCAATTTTAGTTCACATTTACTCACCTATGAGAACGGCAAAGTTAGAGACCCACTTTCATACTTCCTCACAAATTCGGAATATTTATATAGTGTTATTATTTACCTGAAAATTATTATCACTGAAATACGAAAAATAATCCCCATCAAATCCATCTCCCGAGATCTACTCAGTTCCTTGTTGTACTCTGTTTCCTACATGTGGTAACCAGGATGAAATCGCTACACTGTTGAGGGCCGAAAATCAGTAGAGTTCTGAGGATTTCCACACTAAAATTTCTCAACACTGCTCCGTCAGGTTCACGCAGAATTCAAAGCTTCGTTACAGCTCCCTACCTGGACCAAGCCACTATGACTGTGTGGTTGTGATAACATTTTCTCGAGGATATGAGGCATCAAATTGTAATGGGCTGACTGATATTTTAATTATGCGTGTTTCACCAACGTACAGAGCAAACGAAATGTTGCATTCCTGTTTTCATCGAAAACCTCATTGAGGGCAACCGGATTTCCATCAGGGAGAACTTGGGCGAATAATGTTCATGTCTAACAGAGTACTTCAGGCGAGTCAAGTCGAGCCGAATGCATCTACCTGGGTGAATATTCAGCAGTTCGTACCAGTAACCGAAGTAATTACACAGGAATTGCTCCAAGAGTGGTTACAATAACGTCGACTCGTAAACTGTATCATGGTACCGAGAAGCTGAATGCATTATATTGTCAGCAGTAATTTTCGACAACAAACACAAAGCACGTTTGTACTTGCATTTGTGTGAGTGTGTAAAACTGCCCAGTTAATCCTGGGATATGATCACCTGACCCATTCAACCTGCCATCATTGGGGTTTGAGTATCCTTTATATAGAGCTTCTGCAGATATGTTGTGGATGATGGAGCCGACGAGGCTGGCAAATTGGTGGGTTTCATTGACCGACCCATGATCAGCAAAGCAAAACGCTAACTGAATCCGGAAAACTTGCATCCTTGACTTCACAAGAACATTTTATGAAAAAAAGAAACACTCTCTGACGTCTCTCCAGTCGTTCATAGAAGATAAAATTAACTAATTTATCAGTAACTTGTAAACAAGTAACTAATTGTCGTCGATTTGTTTAGTCGAGTTATTCATCCATGGTGAAACCGAAATTTACAAGCTAAGATAGAACTAACGGTTAGGATAACTCGATGCTGATAGTGATGATGATGCAATACACATCAGTGCAAGGTTTACACAAATTTGAAATGTCAGATTCACTCAATTGCAGTGATAGTACAATGAGGCTGGGCAGTGTTTGAGTGAACTGAAGTAGAGATGGCTAGCACGGCAGTTTTAAATCTGTTCCGAAGTCAGGAAAAGACTTTGTGCATATCTAGCTAAGCGTGCGAATTCTGGTAAAAGCGATTTTAAAGGATGCTAAAGGTGCAGTGTATACAAGAAACGATGAAGCAACGGGTGGCGGATGTCAAAGCATGAAACATGAAGGTGAGGCTAGAATAATACACAATGTGCATTATGGGGTGCCGAAAATTGACTGCAACGAATCCGGTAGACGAGAATGGACCATATCGATCTACGGAATTTGGTGTACAGTTGATTAGTATGAAAGAAAGATCGAAAAAGGAGTCGTGACGTGTAGAAATGGATGCGAGGGCGCACCGACTGGATATCTGGAGGGTCAATATCGAGAAACCGGAGGAAAAGTGATCACCACAAGACGCGGTTGAAAATAAAGCCAACATGGGAATACCAGGCGTAAACATTGATGGCAGCGGCATTATTTTAGGATCGTCTTTCTAAAAAATTCCGAGTTGAATAGTGACGAAGTTTAGGTGGACAAGATGATTAATCAAAGACGCATATAGCATAGATCCAAGGGAATTGCCAGTGTTACAGATAACTGTAAAATTTCACAGGAAAATGTATAAGACTCTCGTTACCGATGAACGATCTTGAGGCTTCCTCTGGATTATAAAGTGCGCTGACTTATATATATATATATATATATATATATATATATATATATATATATAATAAATCTGATTGGTTTTTCCCTACAGAATGCAAAGTGGATCTCATCTGTTTCAGTGAGTAATAAACCGTGACAGATTTGATCTAGCAAGCATCACATATTCGGCAAATCACAGGAGCAAACTAATAACACACCTGCCAAATAGGCCAGGTAAATATGTAGTCGTATTGTGGGTGCTTGTAGATACAAAGTTATGTTTACACCATGCAGCCATATCTGGAAGCATTTCGTAAGGAGCGAATTTGTGGTTGATCTCCCGGTAAAAACATTATTTTAGGATTGATGGACCGTTTGTAGTACAAATTCGGCAATCTCACAACGGATAACGTTCTCACCACTTCCAAGACTGTTCTATAGATGCAGCAACATCACGTGTAACCCCATGCACGCGATCTCTTGATATTTCATGATACTAGTTTATTATTCTGAGTAAAGAACTATTAAGTTTTCGAATTATTTCATTGTTTGAATACTAGTAGGTAACATAAATTAATGAAAAGTGCCGAAAGATTTTTTTAGCAATTATGCGGTGGGTCCAAATTGGTGTTTCACACTTGCACTCCATTTTGCCCCAATTGACTTTCGTATCTTTGAAAGGGCCACATTATTGGATTTTGGATGCAGTTGGATCGGTTTTTTGGGTCTCTCAATTCCGGAGTCGTGTCAGTGTTCTTTTCTCTCGTCGTTCCAGTGTTAGCGTAGGACACTGACAAGGAGTAAATTCAAAATACAATGGGTGCGAAGTATCATAGAGGATTTTCTGTCCAAAAGCAAAGGATGCTGCTATGTGGCTAATGCATAGCTCCAAGAATTAAGGCTATACCAGAAACAAGACTAATGATGATCAAGCGTCTGCGAAGATTGACGAAGTACTTTGTTAGTAATCCTGGGAAAATGACAAGGGAACAATAAGGAATGATAAGCAATATACATTGTCGTACGACAAGGGAAATAACAGACTGCGGGCACTAAATTGCCGTATTTTTCTTATTCGATAATACAAGCGGCGCAGTTTTCCTACTGTTATTTCAACATGCAAAGACCGATGCAGATTATGCTCCAGCGTAACACCAAGAAATTTAACGTGGTTCGTACATGCGAGGGGAATAGAATTAATGGTAAAAGTGTCTTCAATAAATCGAGAACCCGTGATGGAAGAAAATCACCCTTGACACTTAATTTTGTTTAACAGAAGACCAGATTGAATAGGAAAGCTTTTAATATGTGAAAGCTTTCCTATGAATTTGTCGAAGTATGATTTATTTGAGACAGACCTAGCCAAGCTAACGTCATCAGCAAATTTAAAGATGCGGACTGGGTGGAAGACAGGTAAATCACTACTGAATGTTGGAAACAAATATGGAATAAGAACATCGCCTTGAAGTACACCGGGAGACATTTCTGCCTACTTTGGTGCTTTGTATTCTCCCAGCGAAAAAGTCCTTCAACCATCTTAGTACGTATGCGGAGCAGCCAAGTGATTCTAGTGTTTTGATAAGAAGCGAGTGTGATACACTGTCAAAGGTCCACGTGTAGTCTAGGAAAGCGCATCTAACTGACTAGCTGGAATCATTGAGGGATTTGGCTATATGGTGTACAAAGGAAACTAATGCACCAAATGCTGAGCGCTTGAATTTGCACGCAAATTTTAACTCATCGGCTGGACTTCTCACAGTGGATTGAAGATGACGCAGAACAACTTGTTTTGCAAGTTTCAAAGCTGACGAAGATGGAGCTGTTGGTTGATACATTTTGGGTTCCTCCCGGCTCTGGGATTTCTTTGGTATGGGAATAATTGCAGAATGACGCCAAACATCGGGAATGGGATGTGATTCCAGTGAACTCTTAATGACAGAAGTCATCAGACCACATAGAGAATCAGCTCCATATGTGAGCAGCTTCGTTGGAAGACCATCTGAACCAGTTGACCTGGTTACCTGTGTTGATTTGAGTAACTTGAGAACTTCTATGGTTGATACCACTTGAAATTGGACATTGAGACGGTTTACGTCTTCACTCACCTTTGGGGAGTTCTCCGTCTTATCGCAGAGAAGCTTGATTCCATGCCATCTGTATTTGCTATTTCGGGAGTTTAGGAATTGTCGCGACAAATTGTCATCAAGTCGTGTATTCTCGCTCTCTCTTCCTTACTATTCCAAACGCAATTTCAGGGAAGCACGTTAAAGTACGACCGATACGATGCTCGCTGTACATCATCTATTACGTCAGTCACCGAGTAGGTGAGTCTTTCAGGACTGAGTGCACCCCGGGAACTTCGAATATCTAATATCGCTACTGGGAGCGGTAACAGTAGTTAGATATTCACATTTTCTGAACTTCAGTGAGAAAAGTTGTGTTGCATTGTTTGCTGGAGAAAACGGTGAACGACACCTGAATCGGAATAAAATACATCCAAAGGTGCCATTTTTAATCACGAAAAGATCATCTAGATGTCCCATGGTCTAATCGAGTGGTTCGTCAGTGAATATGTTCACCGGGAATAAAGGGGTCATCAGGGACATTATAGGTGCGCCTTTCAAAGAAAGCCCGAGTTGAAGAGTGACTTGCGTAGTATCTGATGGGCCGTATGTCATTCATTTACACAGCGTATATCGCTACCACGCTTATGGTTTAATCTTGCAAAAACCATCCATTATTATAAATCCACACTCACAGTGGATGCACATTTCGTTCTGGGCTATTTGCACATGAGATGAGCGTAAAAACGCCCATGTTTTGAATCATTTATGAAACAAATTTTTCAGTCACCAGTCAACTTCAGTTAGCTGAAGTTGATTTTTCATTGCATGAAATGAAATTTACTGCTTTCATTCGTTGACTGGAATAAAGAGGTCAAGTGAATACTCGGACAGTTATTTGTGGAAATGGTACAAGCATTGAAACGCCTCGTTTCCAGTATTTAAATCACTTTAATAATGCCATCAATTTTTCTAGAACTCAGTGATCTAGAATCAAAAGTTATCTTGCCAGTACATATTTCGACAAGCTCTTTTACTGGTACCCCACCCATTTTTAGAAATATTGTTCTGTACCCTAGTGAGACCATTGCCTTGAAGCCTCGGGAGGAATTTGTTGGACGGATTTGATTGAACGAGTGACAACCGTAATCACTTTTTTGGATGGTGGTTTTGCCAAAACTTTGACCACTTGAGTTTGTTATCGAAATTCTAATTCATCGGGATGCACTGCGTAAAACGCTTCCCATAAATCCAAGCCGCGAAACATCTAAATGTCTCGGTAGATAAGTGTCATACTTTGTAATTGAGGTGTGAAACGCAGTGTTCTCATTGCTTGGTAGTGACCAGTGTTGAAGTAAAACAAACGTGAAAAACATTTAAGTTTACATATTCTATTTGGATAACCTGTCTGCGCCCCTTTCTACATGCGGTAGAAATAACTCTCAATGACGAGTTTACCATGGAAAGAAATACTGACAACAGGACATTACCAACGAATCATTACAGTTAAACGTTTTTAGCTTTAAAAATATCTGTTGATCACTAGATTTGCGAGTTGAAAATGTGAGACATTTACACACCAGTTTTACCGCAGATTATCAGAGAGCGAGTAGTCGTTGTAATCAGTGTAATAATCAGTCAAACTGATAATCCGTGAGAAGTTTGCCATAAATCTCATCACGTGAATCGATGTGTGCACACGAATAGCCTTATTTACAATACCCTGGAATGTTGGTGTTAGTTCTAGCTTCTGTCTATCGTTCTCATGGAATTCTGATAGGTAAATTTGGCGTTTTGGGTGACAATCGTGTATACATCAGTTATGGTGAATTTATCAGCGTGCGCTTAGGCCTTTGCCCTTGTTTCGTTATCAATTTTCGGCAAGCTTAGCTGTAGCGATTGGGATGGTTGAGAACCCACATTATGGCACCAACTTGTCGCACAGATAATTTATATCTGTTCTTTAGGATTAAATCTTTCTTCTCCAGCGCCAACACGTGCACTTCAATGATAATAAAATATTCGATAATCCAAAATTGATGCGTTTAGGAAAAACTAGACTGCTTCGAGGAAAAGTTGATGGTTTACAGAATGGATGAGTCTGAATGTGCTGATAAGATGAACAACCCACGGCCAACTGAAGATAACTTATTACCGAGAACAAAACATACGGAACAAATATTGAGTTTGTGCAGTGATCATCCAATCAACCACAAGAGCTCTTGCATAATGACCCTGTTTAACAGAGGTAAAACACAGCAGCAACACAAAACCAGTAGAACAGAACGAACAGAACTAAATCTTCATGCTGTTTCAACGGAACGGATACTCAGTAATATCCAAGCGGAGAACCTCATTCGAAACCAAAACTGAAACCGGCCAGGGAACACAATCTAACAGAAGGGTGGCATTGGCATACATCAGAAAACAAGTGCAAGACACCTCTAGTTGCAAAGTGCCACATTTGCACACAAGCTGATAAAAATGCCGAGGAAAAAGCATCAAGACCGAAAGGGCAATTCGAGATCAAAGAAAAAAGGAATGTGGACTGCAAGGAACGTAACAAATGGTACGTCGATCAAATTGGGAGAAAGGCTGCAACACGAATGGGTGAAACGGAACTAGCTACAAGAAGACATGCTCAGTTCTCCCTAATGCCCGTTCACGAGGATCACGTAGGGCACGCGTTCAATATGGATGAGGTTCATGTTCTGGACAAAGCAACTACGAGACACGCAAGGGAATTTTCGGAGGTCTTGCTTTTTCCAACGATCATTAAGACAAATTAAAGTGGACCAAATTCGCAGGCTCCTAATGCGCAGGAAAGCTAATTGACTCAAGAAATGGAGTGCGAATAAACTGCACTTCATTCCTACGGGAGCATGGCAGCGAAGTTCAGTTGTTCGTGTGAACACCTGAATCAAAATAAATCCCTGTCTACTCAGTGTAATAAGAGAGGATATGGTTACACGAAAATGTAAGAGATTGGCCAATAAATGAAAAGCTGGATGAGAAATATACATATATGTATACATATATTGGCTAATACATATCAGTACGTTTCATTTCGAAAAATGATGGTACTGCGAGCGTTCGATGCTCAAGATATGAAATTTAGAAGCTTACTGTGATAGGTCAAAAGCTTCATTCTGTAGCCAACATCGACGATTGGCTTGGAACGGTGACACAGCATTATCAGTGCAATCGGTTATCAAAACAAGCAATGCTTTTGTGTTCACTCAAGCAGAACTGCTTTCATCCAGTCAACTCATTCAGTTTTATTCCACTCAGGCAAGTTGTGTTTTAAGTACTCTGAAAAGTCTGATATCAGGGTTTGCAAAACAAAGGATAAAGAGAATGTCGTCGTGCAACATTTGTCATGAGGATCTCCGACGAAATCCCGTTTGTGCGTAGCAGCTCTTATGGATGACCAATATCGGAATCTGTGAAAACGTGCGGAAAAATTGGCCACCGATATTCAAATGGGGTCAAAACTTCAAGCCGTACAGATTTGTTCACGAAACGCGGTAGGAAAGATGGTGATATGCGATATCTAAGACGATGGCATGTAAAATGTTGACCAAAACGAACTTATTTAGTTGGGAATAACTAATGTTTAAGAGTTTCATTTCGATGGTCAAATAGTGGCCATTGATGAGGAAAATCAGAAGTGTACATCCACCGAGCCCCCACGGGGACTCGAAGGAAGGGTGCACGATTGTGAATCGAACACCTCAATCACAAGGCAATCCGGGTTGGCTCTCAACCATTTGTTCAAAATCTACACTACATGATATAGCACCGTTCCGTCACTGGCTTAATTGAACGGTAACAACCCGATTCTCACACACCGATCGACTCTTATGAAGGATGAGTTCTCCGTAGGGGCCTAAGTACAACCAACGCATTCCCTTATGAACAACCTACACAGCTTCGTTACTATTTGCAAATTGAGTTGTACGAGATAAGATTTGTATATAATATGATTGATCATGCAGCTTGAACGCTCAACTCACCATTGAAAAGCATGGAAGCAGTGTACAGCTGTTTCATCCTTGTTGGGAATCATGAGCAATGCACATCGAGAGAGCACTACGGAGACTCGCTTTCCGCCTACACGATTGTCAATCGAACACCTCAAACGCCAGCCTATCAAGGGCTGGATCTCATTGCATTTTTCAACATCTACACTACATGATATAGCACCGTTCCGTCACTGGCTTCTTTTGAACGGTAACAACCAGCACAACCCACATACCGATCCACTCCTATCATGGATCACTTCCCTGTATGGGCCTAAGTACAACCAACGCATTCCCTTATGAACAACCTACACAGCTTGGTTACTATTTGCAATTGAGTAGTGGGAGATTAGATTTGTATATAATATGATTGATCATGCAGCTTGAACGCTCAACTCACCATTGAAAAGCATGGAAGCGGTGTACAGCTGTTTATCCTTGTTGGGAATCATGAGCAATGCACATCGAGAGAGCACTACGGAGACTCGCTTTCCGCCTACACGATTGTCAATCGAACACCTCAAACGAAAGCCTATCGAGGGCTGGATCTCATTGCATTTTTCAACATCTACACTACATGATTTAGCACCGTTCCATCACTGGCTTCTTTTGAACGGTAACAACCAGCACAACCCACACAACGATCTACTCCTATAATGAACCATTTCTATGAATTGGCCTAGGTAAAAGCAACGCATTCCCTCATGAACAACCTACACAGCTTCGTTACTATTTGCAATTGAGTAGTGGGAGATTAGATTTGTATATAATATGATTGATCATGCAGCTTGAACGCTCAACTCACCATTGAAAAGCATGGAAGCAGTGTACAGCTGTTTCATCCTTGTTGAGATTGAAGGGACTTGTACATCGCAAGAGCCCCAATAGGACTCGATTTCAGGGTGAACGAATGTCCATCGAACACCATAAACGCCAGCTTATCAAAGGCTGGATCTCATCGCATTTTTCAACATCTACACTACATCATATAGCACCGTTCCATCAGTATTTTCTTTTGAACAGTAACAACCAGCACAACCCACACACCGATCCACTCCTATGAAGGATGAGTTCTCTGTACGGGCCTAAGTACAACCAACGCATTCCCTTATGAACAACCTACACAGCTTCGTTACTATTTGCAATTGAGTAGTTGGAGATTAGATTTGTATATAATATGATTGATCATGCAGCTTGAACGCTCAACTCACCAATGAAAAGCATGGAAGCAGTGTACAGCTGTTTCATCCTTGTTGGGAATCATGAGCATTGCTTATCAAATGATTAATGCGGGACTTCATTTCGGCATGAACGACGTTCTTACGAACACCTCAAAAGAAACCCTATCAAGGGCTGCATTTCATCGCATTGTTCAACATGTACACTACATGATATAGCACCGTTCCATCACTGGCTTCTTTTGAACGGTAACAACCAGCACAACCCACACACCGATCCACTCCTATCATGGATCACTTCCCTGTATGGGCCTAAGTACAACCAACGCATTCCCTTATGAACAACCTACACAGCTTCATTACTATTTGCAACTGAGTAGTGGGAGATTAGATTTGTATATAATATGATTGATCATGCAGCTTGAACGCTCAACTCACCATTGAAAAGCATGGAAGCAGTGTACAGCTGTTTCATCCTTGTTGGGAATCATGAGCAATGCACATCGAGAGAGCACTACGTAGACTCGATTTCCGCCTACACGATTATCAATCAAACACCATAACCGCAAGCCTATCACGTACTGGTTGTCATCGCATTTTTCAACATCTACACTACATGATATAGCACCGTTCCGTCACTGGCTTCTTTTGAACGGTAACAACCAGCACAACCCACACACCGATCCACTCCTATCATGGATCTCTTCTACGAAGGGGCCTGAGTACAATCAACGCATTCCCTTATGAACAACCTACACAGCTTCGTTACTATTTGCAATTGAGTAGTGGGAGATTAGATTTGTATATAAAATGATTGATCATGCAGCTTGAACGCTCAACTCACCATTGAAAAGCATTGAAGCAGTGTACAGCTGTTTCATCCTTGTTGGGAATCATGAGCAATGCACATCGAGAGAGCACTACGGAGACTCGCTTTCCGCCTACACGATTGTCAATCGAACACCTCAAACGCCAGCCTATCAAGGGCTGGATCTCATCGCATTATTTATCATCTAAACTACATGATATAGCACCGTTCCATCAGTATTATCTTTTGAACGGTAACAACCAGCACAACCCACACACCGATCCACTCCTATCATGGATCACTTCTCTGTAGGGGCTAATTACAAGAAACGCATTCCCTTATGAACAACCTAATACAGCTTGGTTACTATTTGCAATTGAGTAGTGGGAGATTAGATTTGTATATAATATGATTGATCATGCAGCTTGAACGCTCAACTCACCATTGAAAAGCATGGAAGCAGTGTACAGCTGTTTCATCCTTGTTGGGAATCATGAGCAATGCTTATCAAATGATAACTGCGGGACTCCATTTCGGCATGAACGACCTTCATACGAACACCTCAAAAGAAACCCTATCAAGGGCTGCCTTTCATCGCATTGTTCAACATGTACACTACATTATATAGGAACGTTCCGTCACTGGCTTCTTTTGAACGGTAACAACCAGCACAACCCACACACCGATCCACTCCTATCATGGATCACTTCCCTGTATGGGCCTAAGTACAACCAACGCATTCCCTTATGAACAACCTACACAGCTTCGTTACTATTTGCAATTGAGTAGTGGGAGATTAGATTTGTATATAATATGATTGATCATGCTGCTTGAACGCTCAACTCACCATTGAAAAGCATGGAAGCAGTGTACAGCTGTTTCATCCTTGTTGGGAATCATGAGCAATGCACATCGAGAGAGCACTACGGAGAATCGCTTTCCGCATACACGATAGTCAATCAAACACCAGAACCGCAAGCCTATCACGTGCTGGTTGTCATCGCATTTTTCAACATCTACACTACATGATATAGCACCGTTCCGTCACTGGCTTCTTTTGAACGGTAACAACCAGCACAACCCACACACCGATCCACTCCTATCATGGATCACTTCCCTGTATGGGCCTAAGTACAACCAACGCATTCCCTTATGAACAACCTACACAGCTTGGTTACCATTTGCAATTGAGTAGTGGGAGATTAGATTTGTATATAATATGATTGATCTTGCAGCTTGAACGCTCAACTCACCATTGAAAAGCATTGAAGCAGTGTACAGCTGTTTCATCCTTGTTGGGAATCATGAGCAATGCACATCGAGAGAGCACTACGGAGACTCGCTTTCCGCCTACACGATTGTCAATCGAACACCTCAAACGCCTGCCTATCAAGGGCTGGATCTCATCGCATTATTTATCATCTAAACTACATGATATAGCACCGTTCCGTCACTGGCTTCTTTTGAACGGTAACAACCAGCACAACCCACACACCGATCCACTCCTATCATGGATCACTTCTCTGTAGGGGCTAATTACAAAAAACGCGTTCCCTTAAGAATAACCTAATACAGCTTCGTTACTATTTGCAATTGAGTAGTGGGAGATTAGATTTGTATATAATATGATTGATCATGCAGCTTGAACGCTCAACTCACCATTGAAAAGCATGGAAGCAGTGTACAGCTGTTTCATCCTTGTTGGGAATCATGAGCAATGCACATCGAGAGAGCACTACGGAGACTCGCTTTCCGCCTACACGATTGTCAATCGAACACCTCAAACGCCAGCCTATCGAGGGCTGGATCTCATCGCATTTTTTATCATCTAAACTAAATGATATAGCACCGTTCCATCAGTATTTTCTTTTGAACAGTAACAACCAGCACAACCCACACACCGATCCACTCCTATGATGGATCACTTCTCTGTAGGGGCTAATTACAAAAAACGCATTCCCTTAAGAATAACCTGATACAGCTTGGTTACTATTTGCAATCGAGTAGTGGGAGATTAGATTTGTATATAATATGATTGATCATGCAGCTTGAACGCTCAACTCACCATTGAAAAGCATGGAAGCAGTGTACAGCTGTTTCATCCTTGTTGGGAATCATGAGCAATGCTTATCAAAAGATTACTGCGGGGACTCCATTTCGGTATGAACGACCTTCATACGAACACCTCAAACGCCAGCCTATCAAGGGCTGCCTTTCAACGTATTGTTCAACATGTACACTACATGATATAGCACCGTTCCATCACTGGCTTCTTTTGAACGGTAACAACCAGCACAACCCACACACCGATCCACTCCTATCATGGATCACTTCCCTGTATGGGCCTAAGTACAACCAACGCATTCCCTTATGAACAACCTACACAGCTTCGATACTATTTGCAATTGAGTAGTGGGAGATTAGATTTCTATATAATATGATTGATCATGCAGCTTGAACGCTCAACTCACCATTGAAAAGCATTGAAGCAGTGTACAGCTGTTTCATCCTTGTTGGGAATCATGAGCAATGCTTATCAAATGATAACTGCGGGACTCCATTTCGGCATGAACGACCTTCATACGAACACCTCAAAAGAAACCCTATCAAGGGCTGCCTTTCATCGCATTGTTCAACATGTACACTACATTATATAGGAACGTTCCGTCACTGGCTTCTTTTGAACGGTAACAACCAGCACAACCCACACACCGATCCACTCCTATCATGGATCACTTCCCTGTATGGGCCTAAGTACAACCAACGCATTCCCTTATGAACAACCTACACAGCTTCGTTACTATTTGCAATTGAGTAGTGGGAGATTAGATTTGTATATAATATGATTGATCATGCTGCTTGAACGCTCAACTCACCATTGAAAAGCATGGAAGCAGTGTACAGCTGTTTCATCCTTGTTGGGAATCATGAGCAATGCACATCGAGAGAGCACTACGGAGAATCGCTTTCCGCATACACGATAGTCAATCAAACACCAGAACCGCAAGCCTATCACGTGCTGGTTGTCATCGCATTTTTCAACATCTACACTACATGATATAGCACCGTTCCGTCACTGGCTTCTTTTGAACGGTAACAACCAGCACAACCCACACACCGATCCACTCCTATCATGGATCACTTCTCTGTAGGGGCTAATTACAAAAAACGCATTCCCTTAAGAATAACCTAATACAGCTTCGTTACTATTTGCAATTGAGTAGTGGGAGATTAGATTTGTATATAATATGATTGATCATGCAGCTTGAACGCTCAACTCACCATTGAAAAGCATGGAAGCAGTGTACAGCTGTTTCATCCTTGTTGGGAATCATGAGCAATGCACATCGAGAGAGCACTACGGAGACTCGCTTTCCGCCTACACGATTGTCAATCGAACACCTCAAACGCCAGCCTATCGAGGGCTGGATCTCATCGCATTTTTTATCATCTAAACTAAATGATATAGCACCGTTCCATCAGTATTTTCCTTTGAACAGTAACAACCAGCACAACCCACACACCGATCCACTCCTATGATGGATCACTTCTCTGTAGGGGCTAATTACAAAAAACGCATTCCCTTAAGAATAACCTGATACAGCTTGGTTACTATTTGCAATCGAGTAGTGGGAGATTAGATTTGTATATAATATGAATGATCATGCAGCTTGAACGCTCAACTCACCATTGAAAAGCACGGAAGCAGTGTACAGCTGTTTCATCCTTGTTGGGAATCATGAGCAATGCTTATCAAAAGATTACTGCGGGGACTCCATTTCGGTATGAACGACCTTCATACGAACACCTCAAACGCCAGCCTATCAAGGGCTGCCTTTCAACGTATTGTTCAACATGTACACTACATGATATAGCACCGTTCCATCACTGGCTTCTTTTGAACGGTAACAACCAGCACAACCCACACACCGATCCACTCCTATCATGGATCACTTCCCTGTATGGGCCTAAGTACAACCAACGCATTCCCTTATGAACAACCTACACAGCTTCGTTACTATTTGCAATTGAGTAGTGGGAGATTAGATTTCTATATAATATGATTGATCATGCAGCTTGAACGCTCAACTCACCATTGAAAAGCATGGAAGCAGTGTACAGCTGTTTCATCCTTGTTGGGAATCATGAGCAATGCACATCGAGAGAGCACTACGGAGACTCGCTTTCCGCCTACACGATTGTCAATCGAACACCTCAAACGCCAGCCTATCAAGGGCTGCCTTTCATCGCATTTTTCAACATCTACACTACATGATATAGCACCGTTCCGTCACTGGCTTATTTTGAACGGTAGCAACCAGCACAACCCACAAACCGATCCACTCCTATCATGGATCACTTCCCTGTATGGGCCTAAGTACAACCAATGCATTCCCTTATGAACAAGCTAATAGAGCTTCGATACTATTTGCAATTGAGAAGTGGGAGATTAGATTTGTATATAATATGATTGATCTTGCAGCTTGAACGCTCAACTCACCATTGAAAAGCATGGAAGCAGTGTACAGCTGTTTCATCCTTGTTGGGAATCATGAGCAATGCACATCGAGAGAGCACTACGGAGAATCGCTTTTCGCATACACGATAGTCAATCAAACACCAGAACCGCAAGCCTATCACGTGCTGGTTGTCATCGCATTTTTCAACATCTACACTACATGATATAGCACCGTTCCGTCACTGGCTGCTTTTGAACGCTAACAACCAGCACAACCCACACACCGATCCACTCCTACCATGGATCACTTCCCTGTATGGGCCTAAGTACAACCAACGCATTCCCTTATGAACAACCTACACAGCTTGGTTACCATTTGCAACTGAGTAGTGGGAGTTTAGATTTGTGTGTAATATGATTGATCATGCAGCTTGAACGCTCAACTCACCATTGAAAAGCATGGAAGCAGTGTACAGCTGTTTCATCCTTGTTGGGAATCATGAGCAATGCACATCAAGAGAGCACTACGGAGACTCGCTTTCCGCCTACACGATTGTCAATCGAACACCTCAAACGCCAGCCTATCAAGGGCTGGATCTCATCGCATTATTTATCATCTAAACTACATGATATAGCACCGTTCCATCACTGGCTTCTTTTGAACGGTAACAACCAGCACAACCCACACACCGATCCACTCCTATCATGGATCACTTCTCTGTAGGGGCTAATTACAAAAAACGCATTCCCTTATGAACAACCTACACAGCTTCGTTACTATTTGCAATTGAGTAGTGGGAGATTAGATTTGTATATAATATGATTGATCATGCAGCTTGAACGCTCAACTCACCATTGAAAAGCACGGAAGCAGTGTACAGCTGTTCCATCCTTGTTGGGAATCATGAGCAATGCTTATCAAAAGATTACTGCGGGGACTCCATTCCGGTATGTAACAACTTCATACGAACACCTCAAACGCCAGCCTATCAAGAGCTGCCTTTCATCGTATTGTTCAACCTGTACACTACATGATATAGCACCGTTCCATCACTGGCTTCTTTTGAACGGTAACAACCAGCACAACCCACACACCGATCGACTCCAATGAAGGATGACTTCTCTGTAGGGGCCTAAGTACAACCAACGCATTCCCTTATGAACAACCTACACAGCTTCGTTACTATTTGCAATTGAGTAGTGGGAGATTAGATTTGTATATAATATGATTGATCATGCAGCTTGAACGCTCAACTCACCATTGAAAAGCATGGAAGCAGTGTACAGCTGTTTCATCCTTGTTGGGAATCATGAGCAATGCACATCGAGAGAGCACTACGGAGACTCGCTTTCCGCCTACACGATTGTCAATCGAACACCTCAAACGCCAGTCTATCGAGGGCTGGATCTCATCGCATTTTTTATCATCTGAACTACATGATATAGCACCGTTTCATCAGTATTTTCTTTTGAACAGTAACAACCAGCACAACCCACACACCGATCCACTCCTATCATGGATCACTTCTCTGTAGGGGCTAATTACAAGAAACGCATTTCCTTATGAATAACCTAATACAGCTTGGTTACTATTTGCAATTTAGTAGTGGGAGATTAGATTTGTATATAATATGAATGATCATGCAGCTTGAACGCTCAACTCACCATTGAAAAGCATGGAAGCAGTGTACAGCTGTTTCATCCTTGTTGGGAATCATGAGCAATGCACATCGAAAGAGCCCCACGGGCACTCGATTTCCTCATGAACGATAGTCAATTGAACACGTTAACAGCAAGCTTATCCAGGGATGGATCTCAACGGTTTGTTCAACGTCTACAGTACCTGATATATCACATTTCAGGAACAGGCTTCTTTTGAACGGTACCAACCAGCACAACCCACACACCGATCCACTCCTACCATGGATCACTTCCCTGTATGGGCCTAAGTACAACCAACGCATTCCCTTATGAACAACCTACACAGCTTCGTTACTATTTGCAATTGAGTAGTGGGAGATTAGATTTGTATATAATATGATTGATCATGCAGCTTGAACGCTCAACTTACCATTGACAAGCATGGAAGCAGTGTACAGCTGTTTCATCCTTGTTGGGAATCATGATCAATGCACATCGAAAGAGCACAACGGGGACTCCATTTCCGCATGAACGATTGTCAATTGAAATCCTCAAACGCAAGCATATCCAGTGATGGATCTCAACGGATTGTTCAACATCTACACTACATCATATAGCACCGTTCCGTCACTGTTTTCTTTTGAATGGTAACAACCAGCACAACCCACACACCGATGCAATCCTATCATGGATCACTTCTCTGTACGGGCCTAAGTACAACCAACGCATTCCCTTATGAACAACCTACACAGCTTGGTTACTATTTGCAATTGAGTAGTGGGAGATTAGATTTGTATATAATATGATTGATCATGCAGCTTGAACGCTCAACTCACCATTGAAAAGCATGGAAGCAGTGTACAGCTGTTTCATCCTTGTTGGGAATCATGAGCAATGCTTATCAAAAGATTACTGCGGGGACTCCATTTCCGCATGAACGATTGTCAATTGAAATCCTCAAACGCAAGCATATCCAGTGATGGATCTCAACGGTTTGTTCAACATCTACACTACATCATATAGCACCGTTCCGTCACTGGCTTCTTTTGAACGCTAACAACCAGCACAACCCACACACCGATCCACTCCTATCATGGATCACTTCTCTGTAAGGGCTAATTACAAAAAACGCATTCCCCTATGAACAACCTACACAGCTTCGTTACTATTTGCAATTGAGTAGTGGGAGATTAGATTTGTATATAATATGATTGATCACGCAGCTTGAACGCTCAGCTTACCATTGACAAGCATGGAAGCAGTGTACAGCTGTTTCATCCTTGTTGGGAATCATGAGCAATGCACATCTAAAGAGCCCCACGGGCACTCGATTTCCTCATGAACGATTGTCAATTGAACACGTTAACAGCAAGCTTATCCAGGGATGGATCTCAACGGTTTGTTCAACGTCTACAGTACCTGATATATCACCTTTCAGGAACAGGCTTCTTTTGAACGGTAACAACCAGCACAACCCACACACCGATCCACTCCTATCATGGATCACTTCCCTGTATGGGCCTAAGTACAACCAACGCATTCCCTTATGAACAACCTACACAGCTTCGATACTATTTGCAATTGAGTAGTGGGAGATTAGATTTGTATATAATATGATTGATCATGCAGCTTGAACGCTCAACTCACCATTGTAAAGCATGGAAGCAGTGTACAGCTGTTTCATCCTTGTTGGGAATCATGATCAATGCACATCGAAGGAGCACAACGGGGACTCCATTTCCGCATGAACGATTGTCAATTGAAATCCTGAAACACAAGCATATCCAGTGATGGATCTCAACGGTTTGTTCAACATCTACACTACATCATATAGCACCGTTCCGTCACTGTTTTCTTTTGAATGGTAACAACCAGCACAACCCACAAACCGATCCACTCCTATCATGGATCACTTCCCTGTATGGGCCTAAGTACAACCAACGCATTCCCTTATGAACAACCTACACAGCTTCGTTACTATTTGCAATTGAGTAGTGGGAGATTAGATTTGTATATAATATGATTGATCATGCAGCTTGAACGCTCAACTCACCATTGAAAAGCATGGAAGCAGTGTACAGCTGTTTTATCCTTGTTGGGAATCATGATCAATGCACATCGAAGGAGCACCACGGGGACTCCATTTCCGCATGAACGATTGTCAATTGAAATCCTCAAACACAAGCATATCCAGTGATGGATCTCAACGGTTTGTTCAACATCTACACTACATCATATAGCACCGTTCCGTCACTGGCTTCTTTTGAACGCTAACAACCAGCACATCCCACACACCGATCCACTCCTATCATGGATAACTTCTCTGTATGGGCCTAAGTACAACCAACGCATTCCCTTATGAACAACCTACACAGCTTCGTTACTATTTGCAATTGAGTAGTGGGAGATTAGATTTGTATATAATATGATTGATCACGCAGCTTGAACGCTCAGCTTACCATTGACAAGCATGGAAGCAGTGTACAGCTGTTTCATCCTTGTTGGGAATCATGAGAAATGCACATCGACTGAGCCACACGGGGATCCCATTTCCGCATGAACGGTTGTCAAATGAAATCCTCAAACACAAGCTTATCCAGTGATGGATCTCAACAGTTTGTTCAACATTTACAGTACGTGATATATCAACTTACGTGCACTGGATTCAATTGAACGGTAACAACCAGCACAACCCACACATTGATCCACTCCTATCATGGATCACTCCTCTGTAGGGGCCTAAGTACAACCAACGCATTCCCTTATGAACAACCTACACAGCTTGGTTACTATTTGCAATTGAGTAGTGGGAGATTAGATTTCTATATAATATGATTGATCACGCAGCTTGAACGCTCAACTCACCATTGAAAAGCATGGAAGCAGTGTACAGCTGTTTCATCCTTGTTGGGAATCATGAGCAATGCACATCGACCGAGCCCCACTGGGACTCCATTTCCGCATGAACGATTGTCAATCGAACACGCGATTCGCAAGCATATCCAGGGATGGATCTCAACGGTTTGTTCAACATCTACACTACATCATATAGCACCGTTCCGTCACTGGCTGCTTTTGAACGCTAACAACCAGCACATCCCACACACCGATCCACTCCTATCATGGATCACTTCTCTGTACGGGCCTAAGTACAACCAACGCATTCCCTTATGAACAACCTACACAGCTTCGTTACTATTTGCAATTGAGTAGTGGGAGATTAGATTTGTATATATTATGATTGATCATGCAGCTTGAACGCTCAACTCACCATTGAAAAGCATGGAAGCAGTGTACAGCTGTTTCATCCTTGTTGGGAATCATGAGCAATGCACATCGAAGGAGCACAACGGGGTCTCCATTTCCGCATGAACGATTGTCAATTGGAATCCTCAAACGCAAGCATATCCAGTGATGGATCTCAACGGTTTGTTCAACATCTACACTACATCATATAGCACCGTTCCGTCACTGTTTTCTTTTGAATGGTAACAACCAGCACAACCCACAAACCGATCCACTCCTATCATGGATCACTTCCCTGTATGGGCCTAAGTACAACCAACGCATTCCCTTATGAACAACCTACACAGCTTCGTTACTATTTGCAATTGAGTAGTGGGAGATTAGATTTGTATATAATATGATTGATCATGCAGCTTGAACGCTCAACTCACCATTGAAAAGCATGGAAGCAGTGTACAGCTGTTTCATCCTTGTTGGGAATCATGAGAAATGCACATCGACTGAGCCACACGGGGATCCCATTTCCGCATGAACGGTTGTCAAATGAAATCCTCAAACACAAGCTTATCCAGTGATGGATCTAAACGGATTGTTCAACACTTACAGTACGTGATATATCACCTTACGTGCACTGGCTTCAATTGAACGGTAACAACCAGCAAACCCCACACATTGATCCACTCCTATCATGGATCACTCCTCTGTAGGCGCCTAAGTACAACCAACGGATTCCCTTATGAACAACCTACACAGATTCGATACTATTTGCAATTGAGTAGTGGGAGATTAGATTTCTATATAATATGATTGATCACGCAGCTTGAACGCTCAACTCACCATTGAAAAGCATGGAAGCAGTGTACAGCTGTTTCATCCTTGTTGGGAATCATGAGCAATGCACATCGACCGAGCCCCACTGGGACTCCATTTCCGCATGAACGATTGTCAATCGAACACGCGATTCGCAAGCATATCCAGGGATGGATCTCAACGGTTTGTTCAACATCTACACTACATGATATAGCACCGTTCCGTCACTGGCTGCTTTTGAACGCTAACAACCAGCACATCCCACACACCGATCCACTCCTATCATGGATCACTTCTCTGTACGGGCCTAAGTACAACCAACGCATTCCCTTATGAACAACCTACACAGCTTCGTTACTATTTGCAATTGAGTAGTGGGAGATTAGATTTGTATATAATATGATTGATCATGCAGCTTGAACGCTCAACTCACCATTGAAAAGCATGGAAGCAGTGTACAGCTGTTTCATCCTTGTTGGGAATCATGAGCAATGCACATCGAAGGAGCACAACGGGGTCTCCATTTCCGCATGAACGATTGTCAATTGGAATCCTCAAACGCAAGCATATCCAGTGATGGATCTCAACGGTTTGTTCAACATCTACACTACATCATATAGCACCGTTCCGTCACTGTTTTCTTTTGAATGGTAACAACCAGCACAATCCACAAACCGATCCACTCCTATCATGGATCACTTCCCTGTATGAGCCTAAGTACAACCAACGCATTCCCTTATGAACAACCTACACAGCTTCGTTACTATTTGCAATTGAGTAGTGGGAGATTAGATTTGTATATAATATGATTGATCATGCAGCTTGAACGCTCAACTCACCATTGAAAAGCATGGAAGCAGTGTACAGCTGTTTCATCCTTGTTGGGAATCATGAGAAATGCACATCGACTGAGCCACACGGGGATCCCATTTCCGCATGAACGGTTGTCAAATGAAATCCTCAAACACAAGCTTATCCAGTGATGGATCTAAACGGATTGTTCAACACTTACAGTACGTGATATATCACCTTACGTGCACTGGCTTCAATTGAACGGTAACAACCAGCACAACCCACACATTGATCCACTCCTATCATGGATCACTCCTCTGTAGGCGCCTAAGTACAACCAACGGATTCCCTTATGAACAGCCTACACAGCTTCGTTACTATTTGCAATTGAGTAGTGGGAGATTAGATTTCTATATAATATGATTGATCACGCAGCTTGAACGCTCAACTCACCATTGAAAAGCATGGAAGCAGTGTACAGCTGTTTCATCCTTGTTGGGAATCATGAGCAATGCACATCGACCGAGCCCCACTGGGACTCCATTTCCGCATGAACGATTGTCAATCGAACACGTTATTCGCAAGCATATCCAGGGATGGATCTCAACGGTTTGTTCAACATCTACACTACATCATATAGCACCGTTCCGTCACTGGCTTCTTTTGAACGCTAACAACCAGCACATCCCACACACCGATCCACTCCTATCATGGATCACTTCTCTGTACGGGCCTAAGTACAACCAACGCATTCCCTTATGAACAACCTACACAGCTTCGTTACTATTTGCAATTGAGTAGTGGGAGATTAGATTTGTATATAATATGATTGATCATGCTGCTTGAACGCTCAACTTACCATTGACAAGCATGGAAGCAGTGTACAGCTGTTTCATCCTTGTTGGGAATCATGATCAATGCACATCGACCGAGCCCCACGGGGACTCCATTTCCGCATGAACGATTGTCAATTGAAATTCTCAAACACATGCATATCCAGTGATGGATCTCAACGGTTTGTTCAACATCTACACTACATCATATAGCACCGTTCCGTCACTGTTTTCTTTTGAATGGTAACAACCAGCACAACCCACACACCGATCCACTCCTATCATGGATCACTTCCCTGTATGGGCCTAAGTACAACCAACGCATTCCCTTATGAACAACCTACACAGCTTCGTTACTATTTGCAATTGAGTAGTGGGAGATTAGATTTGTATATAATATGATTGATCATGCTGCTTGAACGCTCAACTCACCATTGAAAAGCATGGAAGCAGTGTACAGCTGTTTTATCCTTGTTGGGAATCATGAGCAATGCACATCGAAAGAGCACAACGGGGACTCCATTTCCGCATGAACGATTGTCAATTGAAATCCTCAAACACAAGCATATCCAGTGATGGATCTCAACGGTTTGTTCAACATCTACACTACATCATATAGCACCGTTCCGTCACTGTTTTCTTTTGAATGGTAACAACCAGCACAACCCACACACCGATCCACTCCTATCATGGATCACTTCCCTGTATGGGCCTAAGTACAACCAACGCATTCCCTTATGAACAACCTACACAGCTTCGTTACTATTTGCAATTGAGTAGTGGGAGATTAGATTTGTATATAATATGATTGATCATGCAGCTTGAACGCTCAACTCACCATTGAAAAGCATGGAAGCAGTGTACAGCTGTTTCATCCTTGTTGGGAATCATGAGAAATGCACATCGACTGAGCCACACGGGGATCCCATTTCCGCATGAACGGTTGTCAAATGAAATCCTCAAACACAAGCTTATCCAGTGATGGATCTAAACGGATTGTTCAACACTTACAGTACGTGATATATCACCTTACGTGCACTGGCTTCTTTTGAACGGTAACAACCAGCACAACCCACACACCGATCCACTCCTACCATGGATCACTTCCCTGTATGGGCCTAAGTACAACCAACGCATTCCCTTATGAACAACCTACACAGCTTCGTTACTATTTGCAATTGAGTAGTGGGAGATTAGATTTCTATATAATATGATTGATCACGCAGCTTGAACGCTCAACTCACCATTGAAAAGCATGGAAGCAGTGTACAGCTGTTTCATCCTTGTTGGGAATCATGAGCAATGCACATCGACCGAGCCCCACTGGGACTCCATTTCCGCATGAACGATTGTCAATCGAACACGCGATTCGCAAGCATATCCAGGGATGGATCTCAACGGTTTGTTCAACATCTACACTACATCATATAGCACCGTTCCGTCACTGGCTTCTTTTGAACGCTAACAACCAGCACATCCCACACACCGATCCACTCCTATCATGGATCACTTCTCTGTAGGGGCCTAAGTACAACCAACGCATTCCCTTATGAACAACCTACACAGCTTCGTTACTATTTGCAATTGAGTAGTGGGAGATTAGATTTGTATATAATATGATTGATCATGCTGCTTGAACGCTCAACTTACCATTGACAAGCATGGAAGCAGTGTACAGCTGTTTCATCCTTGTTGGGAATCATGATCAATGCACATCGACCGAGCCCCACGGGGACTCCATTTCCGCATGAACGATTGTCAATTGAAATTCTCAAACACATGCATATCCAGTGATGGATCTCAACGGTTTGTTCAACATCTACACTACATCATATAGCACCGTTCCGTCACTGTTTTCTTTTGAATGGTAACAACCAGCACAACCCACACACCGATCCACTCCTATCATGGATCACTTCCCTGTATGGGCCTAAGTACAACCAACGCATTCCCTTATGAACAACCTACACAGCTTCGTTACTATTTGCAATTGAGTAGTGGGAGATTAGATTTGTATATAATATGATTGATCATGCAGCTTGAACGCTCAACTCACCATTGAAAAGCATGGACGCAGTGTGCAGCTTTAAAATCGCTGGTGGGAATCAACACCAATTCTACTCCATCGAGCCCACACGGGCAATGGTACAGATCGTGGACCTTTGTCTTTCAAATATCCTAATCAGGGGGATATCCGGGATGGATCGCAAATCATTGTTCAACGTCTCCACTACAAAATATAGCACCGTTCCGTCACAGACTTCTTTTGAACGGTAACAACCCACTTCCCGCAAAGCGATCGACTCCCATGATCGAAGGCTTCTCTGTAGGGGCCTAAGTACAACGAACTAATTCCCCTAAGAACAACATACGCAGATAGCTTAATATTTGCAATTGAGTTGTAGGAGATTAGATTTGTATATAATATGATTGATCATGCAGCTTGAACGCTGAACTCACCATTGAAAAGCATGAAAGTAATGCACAACTGATTCATCTCTATCGGGAATCATCAGCAATGCACATCGATCGAGACCACACGGGTACTGGAACCCGGGGAGAACAGTTGTCAATCGATGACCTCCATCAGAAGTCTATCTGGCCTGGATCTCAACGCTTTGTTCAACATCTACACTAAATGATATAGCACTCTTTCGTCACTGGCTTCTTTTGAACGGTAACAACCCACTTCCCGCACAGCGATCGACTCCCATGATCGATTGCATCCCTGTACGTGTCTAATTACAACGATCGCATTCCCTGATGAACAACATACACAGCTTGCTTAATATTTGCATATGAGTAGTAGGAGATAAGATTTGTATAAAATAATTGATCATGCAGCTTGATCGCTCAACTCACCATTGGAATGCATGGAAGCACTCTACAGGTGATTCATCCTCTTTGGAATCATCAGCAATGCACATCCACCGAGCCCTCACGGGAACGGGATACCGTGGTGAACGATTGTCAATAGATAATTATAATAAGAATGCTATCCTGAATGGATCTCAACGATTTGTTGAACACCTACACTAAATGATATAGCACCGTTCCGTCACTGGCTTCTTTTGAACGGTATCATCACGTTTTGCGCACACCGATCGACTCCCATGTTCGATGGTTTCTCTGTAGTTCATGAGTACAAGGAACGCATTCCCTTATGAACAACCTACACAGCTTGATTACTATTTGCAATTGAGTAGTACGAGATTAGATTTGTATAAAATGATTCATCATGTAGCTTGAACGCTCAACTCACCATTGAAATCTCAGAATTGCAAATCCATCGAGCACCCACAGGGAATGGAAACCGTGAAGAGAAGGTGCTATAACATGTCGTGTAGATGTTGAACAAAGCGTTGCGAGCCATCCCGGATATTATTCTGATTAGGATTTTCGAAATACAATCGTTCGCGACGTGTCCCAGGCACCATGTGGGCTCGAAGGGTGTGCATTTCTGATGATTCCCAAAGAGGATGAATCAGCTGTACAGTGTGTCCATGCTATTCAATGGTGAGTTGAGCGTTCAAATTTAAGTCTAAGCTGCAAGTACTCAATAGAAAATAGTATGCAAACAGTGTAGGTTGTTCGTGGGGGAATGCGTTGGGTGCACATAGGCCCCTAGAGAGAAGCCATCGATCATGTGAGACGATCGATGTGCGGGAATATGTTTGTTACCGTTCAAAAGAAGCCAGTGTCGGAAGGGTGCTATATCATGGATTTTTATTTTGTACAGAGCATTTCGAGCTCACCCAGATAATCTTACGATGAATACTTTCCTTTGGCAATCGTTCACCACGGTTCCGTCTACCCGTATGTATTCGATGGATGTGCAATGCTGATGATTCCAAAAAGGGATGAATCAGATGGACAGTGATAACATCATTTCAATGGTGAGCTGAGCGTTCAAGCTGCGTGATCCTTCATATTATATACAAATCTAATCTCCCACTACTCAACTGCAAATAGTAACGAAGCTGTGTAGGTTGTTCATAAGGGAATGCGTTGGTTGTACTTAGGCCCCTACAGAGAACCGACCGAAAATATGAGTCGATCGCTGTGCGGGAAGTCGGATTTACCGCACAAAAGAAGCCAGTGACGGAAGGGTGCAATATCATGTAGTGTAGATGTTGAACAAACGCTGAGAGCCAACCCGGATAGACTTGTGGTTGAGGTGTTCGATTCACAATCGTTCACCCTTCGTTCGAGTCCCCGTGGGGGCTCGGTCGATGTGCATTGCTCATGATTCCCAACAAGGATGAAACAGCTGTACAGTGTTTCCATGCTTTTCAATGGTGAGTTGAGCGTTCGAGCTGCATGATCAATCATATTATATACAAATCTAATCTCGTACAACTCAATTTGCAATCAGTAATTAGGCTCTGTATATTGTTCATAACGGAATGCGTTGGTTGTACTTAGGCCCCTACAGAGGATTCAAACATCATACTAGTGGATCGGTGTGTGAGAATCGGGTTGTTACCGTTCAAAAAAGCCAGTGACGGAAGGGTGCTTTATGCTGTAGTGTAGATATTGAACAAACGGTTGAGAGCCAACCCGGATAGCATTGTGGTTGAGGTGTTCGATTCACAATCGTTCACCCTTCGTTCGAGTCCCCGTGGGGGCTCGGTGGATGTGCACTGCTCATGATTCCCAACAAGGATGAAACAGCTGTACAGTGTTTCCATGCTTTTCAATGGTGAGTTGAGCGTTCAAGCTGCATGATCAATCATATTATATACAAATCCAATCTCGTACAACTCAATTTGCAAACAGTAATTACGCTCTATAGGTTGTTCATGAGGGAATGCGTTCGTTGTATTTAGGCCCCTACGGAGGATTCATACATCAAAGGAGTGGATCGGTGTGAGAATCGGGCTGTTACCGTTCAAAAGAAGCCAGTGACCGAAGGGTGCTATATCATGTAGTGTAGATGTTGAACAAACGGTTGAGAGCCAACCCGGATAGCATTGTGGTTGAGGTGTTCGATTCACAATCGTTCACCCTTCGTTCGAGTCCCCGTGGGGGCTCGGTGGATGTGCACTGCTCATGATTCCCAACAAGGATGAAACAGCTGTACAGTGTTTCCATGCTTTTCAATGGTGAGTTGAGCGTTCAAGCTGCATGATCAATCATATGATATACAAATCTAATCTCCCACTACTCAATTTGCAAACAGTGACCAAGCTATGTAGATTGTTCATAAGGGAATGCGTTCGTTGTACTTAGGCCCCTAGAGAGAAATCATTTATCATAGGAGTGGATCGGTGTGTGAGAATCGGCTTGTAAATCCTTTCAAAAGCCAGTGAAGGAAGGTTGCTATTTCATGTAGTGTAGATGTTGAACAAACGGTTGAGAGCCAACCCGGATAGCATTGTGGTTGAGGTGCTCGATTCACAATCGTTCACCCTTCGTTCGAGTCCCCGTGGGGGCTCGGTGGATGTGCACTGCTCATGATTCCCAACAAGGATGAAACAGCTGTACACTGCTTCCATGCTTTTCAATGGTGAGTTGAGCGTTCAAGCTGCATGATCAATCATATTATATACAAAACTAATCTCTTACAACTCAATTTGCAAACAGTAACAAAGCTGTGTAGGTTGTTCATAACGGAATGCGTTCGTTGTACTGAGGCCCCTACAGAGAAGTCATCCATGATAGGAGTCGATCGGTGTGTGAGAATCGGGTTGTATATCCTTTCAACAGCCAGTGAAGGAAGGTTGCTATTTCATGTCGTGTAGAAGTTGAACACACGGTTGAGAGCCAACCCGGATAGCATTGTGGTTGAGGTGTTCGATTCACAATCGTTCACCATTCGTTCAAGTCCCCGTCGGGGCTCGGTGGATGTGCATTGCTCATGATTCCCAACAAGGATGAAACAGCTGTACAGTGTTTCCATGCTTTCCAATGGTGAGTTGAGCGTTCAAGCTGCATGATCAATCATATTATATACAAAACTAATCCCGTACAAATCAATTTGCAAACAGTAACAAAGCTGTGTAGGTTGTTCATAACGGAATGCGTTCGTTGTACTGAGGCCCCTACAGAGGAGTCATCCATGAAAGGAGTCGATCGGTGTGTGAGAATCGGGTTGTAAATCCTTTCAACAGCCAGTGAATGAAGGTTAATATACATGTAGTGTAGATGTTGAACAAACGGTTGAGAGCCAACCCTGATAGCATTGTGGTTGGGGTGTTCGATTCAAAATCGTTCACCCTTCGTTCAAGTCCCCGTGGGGGCTCGGTGGATGTGCACTGCTCATGATTCCCAACAAGGATGAAACAGCTGTACAGTGTTTCCATGATTTTCAATGATGAGTTGAATGTTCAAGCTGCAAGATCAATCATATTATATACAAATCTAATCTCGTACAACTCAATTTCCAAAGAGTTATTAAGCTATGTAGATTGTTCATAACGGAATGCGTTCGTTGTATTTAGGCCCCTACAGAGAATTCATCCATCATAGTAGTCCATCGGTGTGTGAGAATCGGGTTGTTACCGTTCAAAAGAAGGCAGTGACGGAAGTGTGCTATATCATGTAGTGTAGATGTTGAACAAACGGTTGAGAGCCAACCCGGATAGCATTGTGGTTGAGGTGTTCGATTCACAATCGTTCACCCTTCGTTCGAGTCCCCGTGGGGGCTCGGTGGATGTGCACTGCTCATGATTCCCAACAAGGATGAAACAGCTGTACAGTGTTTCCATGCTTTCCAATGGTGAGTTGAGCGTTCAAGCTGCATGATCAATCATATTATATACAAATCTAATCTCGTACAACTCAATTTGCATACAGTAACTAAGCTATGTAGGTTGTTCATAACGGAATGCGTTCGTTGTACTGAGGCCCCTACAGAGAAGTCATCCATGATAGGAGTCGATCGGTGTGTGAGAATCGGCTTGTAAATCCTTTCAAATGCCAGTGACGGAAGGTGGCTATTTCATGTAGTGTAGATGTTGAACAAACCGTTGAGAGGCAACCTGGATAGCATTGTGGTTGAGGTGTTCGATTCACAATCGTTCACCCTTCGTTCGAGTCCCCGTGGGGGCTCGGTGGATGTGCACTGCTCATGATTCCCAACAAGGATGAAACAGCTGTACAGTGTTTCCATGCTTTTCAATGGTGAGTTGAATGTTCAAGCTGCATGATCAGTCATATGATATACAAATCCAATCTCGTACAACTCAATTTGCAAACAGTAACAAAGCTGTGTAGGTTGTTCATAACGGAATGCGTTCGTTGTACTGAGGCCCCTACAGTGGAGTCATCCATGATAGGAGTCGATCGGTGTGTGAGAATCGGCTTGTAAATCCTTTCAAAAGCCAGTGACGGAAGGTTGCTATTTCATGTAGTGTAGATGTTGAACAAACGGTTGAGAGCCAACCCGGATAGCATTGTGGTTGAGGTGTTCGATTCACAATCGTTCACCCTTCGTTCGAGTCCCCGTGGAGGCTCGGTGGATGTGCACTGCTCATGAGTCGCTACAAGGATGAAACAGCTGTACAGTGTTTCCATGATTTTCAATAGTGAGTTGAGCGTTCAAGCTGCATGATCAATCATATTATATACAAATCCAATCTCGTACAACTCAATTTGCAAATAGTAACAAAGCTCTGTAGATTGTTCATAAGGCAGTGCGTTAGTTGTACTTAGGCCCCTACAGAGAAGTGATCCATGATAGGAGTGGATCGGTGTGTTGGTTGTGCTGGTTGTTATTGTTCAGAAGAAGCCAGTGACGGAACGATGCTATAACATGTAGTGTAGATGTTGCAAATTGCGATGAGTTCCTGCCCTGGATATGCTCCCGTTGAAGTGATCGTTTGACAATCTTTCACCCCGAAATCCAATCCTAGTTGGGCTCTTTGGATTTTTAATGCACTTCATTCTCAACATGAATGAAAAAGCTGTACACTGCTTCCATGCTTTTCAATGGTGAGTTGAGCGTTCAAGCTGCATGATCAATCATATTGAAAACAAATTTAATCTCGCACTACTCAATTTCAAATAGTAACGAAGCTGTGTAGGTTGTTCATAAAGGAATGCGTTGGTTTATCTTAGGGCCCTACACAGAAGTGATCCATGATATGAGTAGATCGGTGTGTTGGTTGTGCTGGTTGTTACCGTTCAAAAGAAGCCAGTGACGGAACGGTGCTATATAATGAAGTGTAGATGTTGAAATATCCGAAGAGTTCCATCCCTGGATAGGCTTGCGTTTGAGGTGTTCGTATGACGGTGGTTCATGCCGAAATCGAGTTACGTTAGTGCTCTTTGGATAAGAATCGCTCATGATTCCCAACAAGGATGAAACAGCTGTACACTGCTTCCATGCTTTTCAATGGTGAGTTGAGCGTTCAAGCTGCATGATCAATCATATTATATACAAATCCAATCTCCCACTACTCAATTGCAAATAGTAACGAAGCTGTGTAGGTTGTTCATAAGGGAATGCGTTGGTTGTACTTAGGCCCCTACAGAGAAGTCATCCATCATAGGAGTGGATCGGTGTGTGGGTTGTGCTGATTGATACCGTTCAAAAGAAGCCAGTGACGGAACGGTGCTATATCATGTAGTGTAAATGTTGAAAAAAGCGATGAGTTTCTGCCCTGGATATGCTCACGTTAAAGTGATCGTTTGACAATCTTTCACCCCGAAATCCAATCCTAGTTGGGCTCTTTCGGTTTTTAATGCACTTCATTCTCAACAAGGATGAAACAGCTGTACACTGCTTCCATGCTTTTCAATGGTGAGTTGAGCGTTCAAGCTGCATGATAAATCATATCATATACAAATGTAATCTCCCACTACTCAATTGCAAATAGTAACGAAGCTGTGTAGGTTGTTCATAAGGGAATGCGTTGGTTGTACTTAGGCCCCTGCAGAGAAGTGATCCATTATAGGAGTGGATCGATGTGTGGTTTGTGCTGGTTGTTACCGTTCAAAAGAAGCCAGTGACGGAACGGTGCTATATCATGTTGTGTAGATGCTGAAAAAACATTTGAGATAGAGCCAAGGATAGGGTAGCGGTTCAGGATTTCGATTTACCATCGTTCATCCCGTAATCGAGCCTACGTTGTGCTCATTCGATGAGCATTGCTCATGATTCCCAACAAGGATGAAACAGCTGTACACCGCTTCCATGCTTTTCAATGGTGAGTTGAGCGTTCAAGCTGCATGATCAATCATGTTATATGCAAATCTAATCTCCCACTACTCAATTGCAAATAGTAACGAAGCTGTGTAGGTTATTCATAAGGGAATGCGTGGGTTGTACTTAGGCCCCTACCGAGAACAGATCGACGAGTAGTGGATCGGTGTGTTGGTTGTGCTGGATGTTGCCGTTCAAAAGAAGCCAGTGACGGAACGGTGCTATATCATGTAGTGTAGATGTTGAACAATGCGATGAGATCCAGACTTTGAGTGGCTTGCAGTGAAAGATTTCGATTGACAATTTTTGATTTTTAAATGGAGTATCAGCAATCCTCTTTCGATGTGCATTGCTCATGATTCCCAACAAGGATGAAACAGCTGTACACTGCTTCCATGCTTTTCAATGGTGAGTTGAGCGGTCAATCATCTTAAATGCAAATCTAATCTGCCACTACTCAATTGCAAATAGTAACGACGCTATGTATGTTGTTCATAAGGGAATGCGTTGGTGGTACTCGGGCCCCTTCAGAGAAGTGATCCATGATAGGAGTGGATCGGTGTGTGGGTTGTGCTGGTTGTTACCGTTCAGAATAAGCCAGTGACGGAACGGTGCTATATGATGTAGTGTAGATGTTGAACAATGCGTTGAGATCTAGCCCTTGATATGCTCGCGGTTAAGGCGTTCGATTGACGGTCGTTCATGCCGAAAACGAGTCCCCAGTGTGATCTTTCGATGTGCATTGCTCATGATTCCCAACAAGGATGAAACAGCTGTACACTGCTTCCATGCTTTTCAATGGTGAGTTGAGCGTTCAAGCAGCATGATCAATCATATTATATACAAACCTAATCTCCCACTACTCAATTGCAAATAGTAACGTAGCTGTGTAGGGTGTTCATGAGGTAATGCGTTGGTTGTACTTAGGCCCCTTCATAGAAGGGATCCATGATGGGGTGGTTTGGTGTGTGGGTGGTGCTGGTTGTTACCGTTCAAAAGAAGCCAGTGACGGAACGGTGCTATATCATGTAGTGTAGATGTTGAACAATGGGATGAGATCCAGCTCATGATAGGCTGGCGTTTTTAAGGTATTCGATTGTCAATTGTTGATGCATAAATCGATTCCCCTGTGGCTCGGTCGATGTGCATTGCTCATGATTCCCAACAAGGATGAAACAGCTGTACACTGCTTCCATGCTTTTCAATGGTGAGTTGAGCGTTCAAGCTGCATGATCAATCATATTATATACAAATCTAATCTCCCACTACTCAATTGCAAATAGTAACGAAGCTGTGTAGGTTGTTCATACGGGAATACGTTGGTTGTACTTAGGCCCCTAAAGAGAAGTGATTCATGATAGGAGTGGATCGGTGTGTGGGTTGTGCTGGTTGTTACCGTTCAAAAGAAGCCAGTGATGGAACGGTGCTATATCATGTAGTGTAGATGTTGAACAATGCGATGAGATCTAGCCCTTGATGGGCTTGCTGTTAGGGTTTTCGTCTGACAATCGTTTAGGGCCAAAGCGATTCCCCGTAGTGCTCTTTCGATGTGCATTGCTCATGATTCCCAACAAGGATGAAACAGCTGTACACTGCTTCCATGCTTTTCAATGGTGAGTTGAGCGTTCAAGCTGCATGATCAATCATATTATAAACAAATCTAATCTCCCACTACTCAATTGCCAATAGTTATCACTGTGTGATGGTTGTTCATAAGGGAATGCTTTGTTTGTAATTAGGCCCTTACGGAGAAGTGATCGACGATGGGTTTGGATCGGTGTGTTGGTTGTGCTGGTTGTTACCGTTCAAAGGAAGCCAGTGACGGAACGGTGCTATATCATGTAGTGTAGATGTTGAACAATGCGATGAGATCCAGCATTTGATAGGCTTGCAGTGAAAGTATTCGATTGATATTGGTTGCTTGTATGATCGAGTGTCAGCAGTCCTATTTCGATGTGCATTCCCCATGGTTCCCAACAAGGATGAAACAGATGTACACTGCTTCCATGCTTTTCAATGGTGAGTTGAGCGTTCAAGCTGCATGATCAATTATATTATAAACAAATCCAATCTCCTCCTACTCAATTGCAAATAGAAACGAAGCTGTGTAGGTTGTTCGAAACGGAATGCGTTCGTTGTACTTAGGCCCCTACCGAGAATAGATCGACGATAGGAGTGGATCGTTGTGTGGGTTGTGCTGGTTGTTACCGTTCAGAATAAGCCAGTGATGGAACGGTGCTATATCATGTAGTGTAGATGTTGAACAATGCGATGAGATCTAGCCCTTGATGGGCTTGCTGTTAGGGTTTTCGTCTGACAATCGTTTAGGGCCAAAGCGATTCCCCGTTGTGCTCTTTCGATGTGCATTGCTCATGATTCCCAACAAGGATGAAACAGCTGTACACCGCTTCCATGCTTTTCAATGGTGAGTTGAGCGTTCAAGCTGCATGATCAATCATATTGTAAACAAATCTAATCTCCCACTACTCAATTGCCAATAGTTATCACTGTGTGATGGTTGTTCATAAGGGAATGCGTTGGTTGTACTTAGGCCCCTACAGAGAAGTGATCCATGATAGGAGTGGATCGTTGTGTTGGTTGTGCTGGATGTTGCCGTTCAAAAGAAGCCAGTGACGGAACGGTGCTATATCATGTAGTGTAGATGTTGAACAATGCGATGAGATCCAGACTTTGAGAGGCTTGCAGTGAAAGATTTCGATTGACAAATTTTGATTTTTAAATGGAGTATCAGCAATCCTCTTTCGATGTGCATTGCTCATGATTCCCAACAAGGATGAAACAGCTGTACAGTGTTTCCATGCTTTTCAATGTTGGGTTGAGCGTTCAAGCTGCATGATCAATCATATTTTATACAAATCCAATCTCCCACTACTCAATTGCAAATAGTAACGAAGCTGTGTAGGTTGTTCATAAGGGAATGCGTTGGTTGTACTCAGGCCCCTACCGAGAAGAGATCGACGATAGGAGTGAATCGGTGTGTGGGTTGTGCTGGTTGTTACCGTTCAAAAGACGCCAGTGTCGGAACGGTGATATATCATGTAGTAAATTATTTGCGCAACCCGTTGATATACATCCCTTGACAGGCTTGCTCATGAGTCCCAAGAAGGATGAAACAGCTGTACAGTGTTTCCATGCTTTTCAATGGTGAGTTGAGCATTCAACCTGCATGAACAATCTTATTCTATGCAAATTTTAATCTCCCACTACTCAATTGCAAATAGTAACGAACGTGTGACGGTTGTTCATAAGAGAATGCGTTGGTTGTACTTAGGCCCCTACAGAGAATTGTTCCATGAAGTTAGTGGATCGGTGTGTGGTTTGTACTGTTTGTTAACTTTCAGAAGATGCCGGTGAAGGAACGGTGCTATATCATGTATTGTAGATGTTGAAAATTGCGATGAGATCCAGCCCTTGAAAGGCTTGCTGTTAAGGTTTCGATTGACAAATTCCCACGCCGAATTCGAGTCCCCGTGTGGCTCGGTCTATGTGCATTGCCCACGATTCCCAACAAGGATGAAACAGATGTACACTGCTTCCATGCTTTTCAATGGTGAGTTGAGCGTTAAAGCTGCATGATCAATCATATTATATGCGAATCTAATATCCCACTACTCAATTGCAAATAGTAACGAAGCTGTGTAGGTTGTTCATAAGGGAATGCGTTGGTTGTACTCAGGCCCCTACCGAGAAGAGATCGACGATAGGAGTGGATCGGGGTGTGGGTTGTGCTGGTTGTTACCGTTCAAAAGAAGCCGGTGACTGATAGTTGCTGTGTCATGCAATGTAGATGGTGAACAAACCGTTGATATCTAGCCATTGACACGCTTGATCTTAGGGTGTTCTTATGACGGTCGTTCATCATTAAATCGATTCTACATAGTGCTCATTCGATGTGCATTGCTCATGATTCCCAACAAGGATGAAACAGCTGTACACTGCTTCCATGCTTTTCAATGGTGAGTTGAGCGTTCAAGCTGCATGATCAATCATATTATATGCAAACCTAATCTCCCACTACTCAATTGCAAATAGTAACGAAGCTGTGTAGGTTGTTCATAAGGGAATGCGTTGGTTGTACTTAGGCCCCTAAAGAGAATTGATCCATGATAGGAGTGGATCGGTGTGCTGGTTGTGCTGGTTGTTACCGTTCAAAAGAAGCCAGTGACGGAACGGTGCTATATCATGTAGTGTAGATGATGAGCAAACCGTTGAGATACAGCCCTTGATAGGCTTGCATTTGCGGTGTTCCTATGACCGTCTTTCCTGCCGTAATCGATTTCCCGTTGTGCTCTTTCGATTTGCATTGCTCATGATTCCCAACAAGGATGAAACAGCTGTACACTGCTTCCATGCTTTTCAATGGTGAGTTGAGCGTTCAAGCTGCATGATCAATCATATTATATGCAAACCTAATCTCCCACTACTCAATTGCAAATAGTAACGAAGCTGTGTAGGTTGTTCATAAGGGAATGCGTTGGTTGTACTTAGGCCCCTAAAGAGAAGTGATCCATGATAGGAGTGGATCGGTGTGTGGGTTGTGCTGGTTGTTACCGTTCAAAAGAAGCCAGTGACGGAAGGGTGCTATATCATGTAGTGTAAATGTTGAACAATGCGATGAGATCTAGCCCTTGATGGGCTTGCTGTTAGGGTTTTCGTCTGACAATCGTTTAGGGCCAAAGCGATTCCCCGTAGTGCTCTTTCGATGTGCATTGCTCATGATTCCCAACAAGGATGAAACAGCTGTACACTGCTTCCATGCTTTTCAATGGTGAGTTGAGCGTTCAAGCTGCATGATCAATCATATTATAAACAAATCTAATCTCCCACTACTCAATTGCCAATAGTTATCACTGTGTGATGGTTGTTCATAAGGGAATGCGTTGGTTGTACTTAGGCCCCTACAGAGAAGTGATCCATGATAGGAGTGGATCGTTGTGTTGGTTGTGCTGGATGTTGCCGTTCAAAAGAAGCCAGTGACGGAACGGTGCTATATCATGTAGTGTAGATGTTGAACAATGCGATGAGATCCAGACTTTGAGAGGCTTGCAGTGAAAGATTTCGATTGACAAATTTTGATTTTTAAATGGAGTATCAGCAATCCTCTTTCGATGTGCATTGCTCATGATTCCCAACAAGGATGAAACAGCTGTACAGTGTTTCCATGCTTTTCAATGTTGGGTTGAGCGTTCAAGCTGCATGATCAATCATATTTTATACAAATCCAATCTCCCACTACTCAATTGCAAATAGTAACGAAGCTGTGTAGGTTGTTCATAAGGGAATGCGTTGGTTGTACTCAGGCCCCTACCGAGAAGAGATCGACGATAGGAGTGAATCGGGGTGTGGGTTGTGCTGGTTGTTACCGTTCAAAAGACGCCAGTGTCGGAACGGTGATATATCATGTAGTAAATTATTTGCGCAACCCGTTGATATACATCCCTTGACAGGCTTGCTCATGAGTCCCAAGGAGGATGAAACAGCTGTACAGTGTTTCCATGCTTTTCAATGGTGAGTTGAGCATTCAACCTGCATGAACAATCTTATTCTATGCAAATTTTAATCTCCCACTACTCAATTGCAAATAGTAACGAACGTGTGATGGTTGTTCATAAGAGAATGCGTTGGTTGTACTTAGGCCCCTACAGAGAATTGTTCCATGAAGTTAGTGGATCGGTGTGTGGTTTGTACTGTTTGTTAACTTTTAGAAGATGCCGGTGAAGGAACGGTGCTATATCATGTATTGTAGATGTTGAAAATTGCGATGAGATCCAGCCCTTGAAAGGCTTGCTGTTAAGGTTTCGATTGACAAATTCCCACGCCGAATTCGAGTCCCCGTGTGGCTCGGTCTATGTGCATTGCCCACGATTCCCAACAAGGATGAAACAGATGTACACTGCTTCCATGCTTTTCAATGGTGAGTTGAGCGTTAAAGCTGCATGATCAATCATATTATATGCGAATCTAATATCCCACTACTCATCTGCAAATAGTAACGAAGCTGTGTAGGTTGTTCATAAGGGAATGCGTTGGTTGTACTCAGGCCCCTACCGAGAAGAGAACGACGATAGGAGTGGATCGGGGTGTGGGTTGTGCTGGTTGTTACCGTTCAAAAGAAGCCGGTGACTGATAGTTGCTGTGTCATGCAATGTAGATGGTGAACAAACCGTTGATATCTAGCCATTGACACGCTTGATCTTAGGGTGTTCTTATGACGGTCGTTCATCATTAAATCGATTCTACATAGTGCTCATTCGATGTGCATTGCTCATGATTCCCAACAAGGATGAAACAGCTGTACACTGCTTCCATGCTTTTCAATGGTGAGTTGAGCGTTCAAGCTGCATGATCAATCATATTATATACAAATCCAATCTCCCACTACTCAATTGCAAATAGTAACGAAGCTGTGTAGGTTGTTCATGAGGGAATGCGTTGGTTGTACTCAGGCCCCTTCATAGAAGGGATCCATGATGGGGTGGTTTGGTGTGTGGGTGGTGTTGGTTGTTGCCGTTCAAAAGAAGCCAGTGACGGAACGGTGCTATATCATGTAGTGTAGATGTTGAACAATGGGATGAGATCCAGCTCATGATAGGCTGGCGTTTTTAAGGTATTCGATTGTCAATTGTTAATGCATAAATCGATTCCCCTGTGGCTCGGTCGATGTGCATTGCTCATGATTCCCAACAAGGATGAAACAGCTGTACACTGCTTCCATGCTTTTCAATGGTGAGTTGAGCGTTCAAGCTGCATGATCAATCATATTTCATACAAATCTATTCTCCTACTACTCAATTGCAAATAGTAACGTAGCAGTGTAGGTTGTTCATACGGGAATGCGTTGGTTGTACTTAGGCCCCTACAGAGAAGCGATCCATGATGGGAGTGAATCGGTGTGACGGTTGTGCTTGTTATTACCGTTCAAAAGAAGCCAGTGACGGAACGGTGCTATATCATGTAGTGTAGATTTTTAACAATGCGTTGAAATTCAATCCTTGATTTGCTTGCGGTTAAGGTGTTTCTTTTGACTACCTTTTATGCCGAAATCTGTTCTCCCTTATGCTTTTTCGATGTGCAATCCTCATGATTCCCAACAATGATCAACTAGCTGTTCTCCGCTTCCGCACTTTTCAGCTTGGAGTTTGGGGTTGAATATGCGTGATTCATCATATTTTTTACAATAACCAATACATATTTTCTTGCATCTTTCAGGTTCTTAACAATCCATGGTATGCCTTTATCTACTGACGATATGGTAATTTGAAATTACGTATTTAATTTTCAGCAGATCTCAGATGCTCTAGAATGACTATCGTGTTCTTAGCTATACCGTGATCATAGCAACAATTATTCTTCCTCATAATTTTAGTAAATGGTTTGTCTTTCGTCAAACTAACTGATGGTCCAAGGAATTGATCGCTGTTTACATGCTCTGCGTTTTACAGTTTAACGGCCGAACGGAAAGTCAAAGCGTTTAACGTTATAGTTCGGACTTGCTCTAACTTTTATGGGTCATTTGCACATTGAGCTTCCAGTGAAAGTTATCCCTGTTTGCTTTAACTTATTTAGTAGGCCACGCCACTACTGAACGTTGGTCTTCACTTATCTGTACCGATCTTAGTGAAATGCATTCAGAACCCAGATTGGAGCCTACAATGTAGTCAAACTACGTGTTGCTTGCTGTACATTCTTTCACGAACACTACATTCAGGTTGTAGAGAATATTTTCGCACTAACTTTTGTCGTCTTAACTTTATCGGAGGAAAAAGTCTTGTTGCAGGCAATAAAATGTTTGAAACAAGGTTACAGTAAAGAAGTATATTGGGAGGTTCCCCCATACATTCAGTTCCATATTTTCCACACTGATCTAGATACCATGGAAGTGGATTCTCATCTGGCCTTATGACGTATTCCTGACACGTTCATCTTGTCCCATCGAATCGGGAGTGACCTAATTAAGGAAAAATACCCCATGAACGCATCCGCTAGTCACAGTAGGCTTTTAAATATGTGATAAATAATGTACGCGATTCATCAGTGGGAACATTTCTTTGGTCACAAGGGAACTTCACATGGATTGGAAATCATTCGGTAACTTCATCCCTTCGAATTTTCTTCGGTCTTTTGGATAAGAACTGTTTCATGAATGAGAAAAAATAATTTGGATCTCAGAAATACTACATGGATACTTTCACTGTTAGATTGGAAATAATTTGATCCAGAGAAGTTCCACCAGGTTTTCTCAGTTCCTCAATTTACTGCATGAATGACGCAGTCAGATCTTTTGAATTCCATAGCCCGTGCAACTTTGCCTTGAATCTATGTTTATAGCTTTCTTTAAATCCCAGCTTATTTTACCCGAACTTAGCTTGTTTTCAAGGTAATTCTTCCATGTTATCAAAGTAGAATTTTCGTTTCATTTTGAGGTATTCATGTAATCAGTCGCATATCTTCTAGCCTATTTTTGAAGTGGTCAAAAGGATAAAGGATTCGTACTTTGTTGCTCGTGAAGAACTTGTTTGCTTCACGTAGAGATACATACGATTAACTTTTAGCAACAACGGATTAACTTCCGGTCGGAATATTATAGTTTGTTCTAGCATATACGATACATTGTTTTATTCCTTCACCCTAAGAGGAAAAGTAAGTCTACCTTTACCCGCCATCCCCATTTCGTAATGGTAGATGCTTCAAGACTTATCCACTATAGGTGTGACACACCCCGAATTTCGCACTACCCTTGTCTTCCGTGTGCACCGTTCACTCGAATACCTCTACTCGCATTAGTATTAGTAGTCAGTATAGCAGTCAGTGACAATGACAAAACGAAGGAAGAACAGTTAGTAGAAGATTTTACACTATTATATTTATTCCTTATCACTGAGCAGGTTTTGAGGCTTAAATGTCATCTTTATCTGAGTGACATGTTGTATTTATGGGGCAAGTGACGCCAACTTTTGCGACACTGACTTTTATTTGAAACCGTATCTCTGAGGAGTTAATGGTAAGACCACTTTGTTCCGAAGAGCTCACAATATCTTGAAGATTAGCAAATAGGTTAGCAAAATCTACTTCGACTGCTACAGTATCACAGATAGTTAAGAGTGAACATTCGTATTTTCAGTTCCGAAGAAGTTAGAGGAAAGTCGCTAACTCAAGTGTGAAAAAGGATGAAAGCGCAGCAGCGTGCAGAACGCCATGATTATTGACTAGAAATCTGAGTGGCTTGCCGGAGAATCCAGTGTCTGGGATCTGTCTCGAAAAATAACTGGTATGTCATGGCAACAAACTAGATGAAAAACCAAATAAATGAGGTCTCAGCAATAACAGTGAGAATGTGAAGAAATTGGCCGTTGTAGAATAGACATGAAATAAGAACCTGATAGATTTAACAGAGCTGTTAAGCAGCTTACGGAAGGAAAGAACCAGATAGGATGCACAGAGTTATTCTGTTTGGCTGATTTTCAATATAATTTTCGTGTTGACATACAGGGATGATTGCAAATGAACTGAAAGCCTGTTTGTTTATTTGTACTGCACTTTTAGTGCATTTTTAAATTTCCGCTGAGTAAAATTCGAAATTGCCTCGTTATTCCTTGACATACTTCTCGAACGAATCCTCGATTCACTTACACGTTATATGAACAAACAAAACGTCATGTAACTAGACACTTGCAATGAAATCGAACATGTGAGCCGAGTGTGTACCTATCGCCAACATCTTACCGGGATTCGATGCTACAGTAGCACAAAGTGTAGCCCGGTCGACGACAGTAGCATTAACCGGGTACTGTGATAAATCACTATGCACTGTTGAAACATTGCATCATTACCTATAAGGTGAAATATTTCCATCGTATCATTTGTGACAACTCACCTAATCATTGGTTGATTAAGAATTAATGAAGCGAAAATTCAGTGAGCTGCTTCAGAATAGAAACCAGGGAAATGTACACCAAAAATTCCGAATAATATCCAAATTTTACAATAATTACTAAGTGCACTTGGCCGTCAAGTTTCGGATGGGGGAACTGTGGTCAACTATTTCATAATAATACGGTTATCGAAAATGCCAACTTATCGCTGGTCCCTGGTACAGGGACGTTTTCCCTCGGGATTAGGGCAGTCAACGTTGCTTGTTATTTTCTCCCATCAGCGTTTTTTCAAAATCAAACTGACAGAATTTCGTTACTGGTTATGATTAGTGGTTCAGAAAGGAGGAAATTTAGTAGGCCTTGGGTGATGTTCTCGTAAGAACGGTATCTCGAAATGGCCGTGCAGTAATTGGACAAACCCCATACTACTGTAAATCAAGAAGTTCCTAGAAAATGGTGCTTGTTGGTTTCAACAGGAATTAATATTGAACACTGCATTCAAATAAGTGTAATTGGGTCATCTTTCTTTATGCAAATAAGCAGGTATTTATCCGATGAAATGCCATTTTGTCGGATAACACTGCTGTGAGTGTGAGGCTCCAACAACTGAATTCGTCGAAGACAGGAGCGCACTTCAGTGTGATTAACATAGCGATTTTGCTAGTAAAGTTTAACCCAAACGATATATCATTTTGAATTTGTTATTAGCTGTTCTGTTTGACAGAAAAGTGGCTGAAACGTATCAGCTAGAAGTAATGAAATGTTCATTGATTACAAATAAATTATTATTGTTTAGTTTTGGTGGACAAGACTGCAGAAGTACTATAATTAATGTAGGATAACAATTGGTTTTTTAAGCATAAAATGCACCTGTGAAATTAGAAGAAATTTTTTATAATGTTTATCATGTTATGTGTTCCCTTTTATGTGCCACTGGGAGAAAATATGCATTGAGATGATCTGACAGCAAACTAGTATCACACAAAACAGACTAGAATGGAAGATCAGCAAGTCGTATAGCCAGTGAAACTGAACACCGGTAAATCCAGGAGTTTTGACAAGATTCGTGAGTATGGGTTGTAAGTTGAGATTGCAATTTAGACAAAATGAAAGTAACATGAATGGACCACTTGAAGTTACGGTCAGGCAAAAGTCTACATTACTTAGTTAGCTCAAGAACGTTCAGCTGTCCTTATTCTGTTGAAGTATAAATACAGTCATTTTAAAAATTGTGTTCCGTACCACCGTTCAATAAGAGAAATGTAATGAAACCAGAATTTATTGGGTTAAGGTTTACGTTATAAACCTCAGACCAATACGAGATTTGATTGATGCCATTTTGTGGGTAGGAAAAGTAAAATCAAAATTATGAGGCTCACGAAATATAAAGGTTTCCGCGTGTCTGACAAGGAGAATATTTTCCGGCACATTCTTTTAACAGCTGGAAGTCCTTGATGAACTCTAGGAGTGTAGTAACAACGGATTGGGGCATTGAGAATAAAATGGGTTTACTACTAGCAATTGGTAAAGTAATCCGTCGAAATTGAATCAATGATAGTTTAAATACAAGAAACTGAGGAAAGGGAGCAGTTTTATTCCTGTCGACGCTGTTGAATGCCTCGTTATTGTCTAGGATGCACTTACTTACCACCTAACTCTTCCCGTCAAGTGTGGACAAAGTATGTGGCAAAATATTGAAGGCATCGATGGTGGAGCGTGATTGTCGGTAAGCTAAATGATCAGGATCTGTGAAACCAGACTTATCAGTCAGTTGTCGAAGAGCTAATATTTCAAAATCTCCCAATGAGGCAGAGCTTCAAGTAGTAGGACGAAATTATGTAGTCCTTTTGGGAACGGAAGTTATGAGTCCCATCCTCCAATAATCTAGAATCTCACTGTTCTTTAGATATCGGTTGAGACTATTAGAGAGACTAAGCGTGAGGGTAACCACCCCCTACTTGAGCAATACGGGACTGAGTCTATCTAGTCAGGATGGTTTTCTGGGATTTATGAGGAGCAGTTCCTTGAAAACACTAACGGTGGGGATGGAAATTTGACTTAACAGAGAGGGAATTTCTCCACAAATTATAAAACTAGAAGAGAATACCTTACTTTTGCGTGAATCTTCGAACAAGTCCACGTCAACAAAATCAGATTTGCTCGCGGATGAACCATCTAATACGTAATTTAGGAAGTCCGGCATGTCACGATTATTGTCCTTCGCAAGAAGGCGACGCTAAACTACAAAAATTAACCGGGCTTTCTGATATCCCGAACATTGATAGGTCTTCAAAATCCTTTCCTTTACTAGACTTTCCAGCACCACTGTGCACAACACATACACCACAAGCTAAGTTTAAATAGGAAATGAATAGCTGGTGTGGTAATATCAACCAGCCTAATGAAGTTCCTTCAATGATAACTTAGCTAGTGTACGGACACTCTCACATCTGTATAACCATGATTTGGTGTTTTCATTGCCCAACCTTACTATTGATATCCATTGCTTGAAATTTATTAGTCTCATCACAATTTCCCAGTTGTTTTTCACTGTCTCTCCATTCCTGTAATTGCGGCATAATCGATACTGTGATTTTGGCTACGTACTTTCGAGTTTTATTAGTTACGTGCACTGGGCAAGTAATTCGCTCGATTTGATTTGCTCTAGGTGATCCGTTATTCTAGGCAAACGAGGCAGAAATCGGGTGGCACCTCGATGAGCAACCGGTTTCCCTTAGTACGTTTATTGTTAGAAAGTGTGATACGCCATTTTTTGGCTCCATAAATTGATCAAACGCGCACAACTACAGACCGGACATCGTACCTCACTATCGATTGCGCTCCATCTGAATTTCCTGCCCAAATAAACACAAAATATGCTATCAGTATTGCATAATTGTAATTGACTGACCAGTATGCGATTGGATATTAAAGGATTCATTCACAGGGGCCAAATAAAAGCGTTTCTTGTGGCATCGGATCTTTCGGGCTGCTTCAATAGAGGAGCCGAAACAAAGCTTATAGTTCTTAGAGTCGTAGGCGGCGGAATCTTAATAACTTGAGCAGAAAAACACTCAGGGATATGCAAAGGTTTAACTCTCATTTGTGTGACAGTTTGTTGGTGGCTGGAGTTTGTTGAAAATGGGGCGTAAAATGAACCAGGGTTGGAGCCTCGAGATACGTTTGGTGGAAAATAACGTTGTAGTATATATGTCATAATTTTCGAATAAATGGCATTATTACGTGCAAAACTATGACGGCGTTCAACTACCAAATTGGGGTTACAATTTTTACCCCTTTTTACTTCAGTGGATGACACTTTGTAATCACACGGATCGATGTGTCCATAGGTTAGGGGACAAATAAACGCGGTTGGATAGAGTAACAAACTGGAGTACTGATTGACACAAGACATGGATATAATGCGACTCATTCACTGAGGAGTTAATCCAACTAAAACTACTTCATGGGATGCGGATAACATTTATTCAGTGAGTGTAAGTGAGTCAATCATTCAGAATGGACAGTCAGTATAAGCGATTAACTTTGAGTGTTTATCAAACGGAATTCGGCGATCAACCACACGTGGTAAGTATTGCTTGCACAATCACATTTGCGTCGTAGCCTTGCTCACATAGGTGGTCCAACTTCACCAGTTCTTTTGCAACTTCCGGTACCTGAAATATCATCAGACGAACATAATTAGGACACACTGCACTCAGGATTCTGGGGAATAAATATACTTTCTTCCTTGAGCTTGCACCTCTCATGTCAATCTTACTTGGCACGTTCCATTCGCTGTCCAAATACAGTCTATCGGATTTATTGAATAGCTGAACAAAGTCTTCACTGTGATGTTTCAGTTGTGGTCTTATCTGATAAATTACACTAAGTGGGAACAGTTATCCCGATACAAATCACCGGGAAATGGAGTGAATTATTCATTATGACCGTTTAAACAAAAGTACAGGAATAGAATAATTCATAGAAGTGGTGTGAGTATTAGGAGAGGGAAGTTTTACGTAATGTAATTCGTATTGCAGTGTGAGTTTTCAAATGACTGAAAATCACAGAAGCTCTGTACAGTTGTTTCATCTCTGTTATGAATCATCAGCAGTGCACATCTATCAAATGAAAATTGGCACTCGAACCCGAAGTGGACGATTGTGAATGGAACACCTAAATCCCAAGTCCATTCAGTCTGGCTTTCAGTGGTTCGAAGGTTCACTTTCCAAGGCTGATCAACTTATGTAACATTCATAAAGTATTGTCTTGTTTTTAATTATTGAGACAAAATTTGGACGTACAAGCATGACCAGACTGTGGTCGAATCACTAGCTGGACGTTACAACCGGCACCAGTGCGACAACTCATCAAAACTGATCCAAAGTGGTCATAAATGATGGACTTTTTTGTAAAGTACAAGAGTAGGTGACTTTTCATCACCTTAAATGTGGCCTGTTATTTTCCTCATCAGCGCATGAATGTGCAGGACATGCTGAAAAATGGTCGTCTTACTTTCCTTTGAGTTAGGAAATCGTTCTCAATGATGGGACATTTTTCGTTCTGTCATTGATAAATGCTAAGGTTCTCTCAGCCCAAGAAGTAAACCATACCATCAATGTGAATGATTTCTATCTTGTATTCTGGGTAAAATGATGGTTAGTTTACAGACAAGACGTATCTAATTATATATTAGCAACTCACTTGTTGTATAGTGAAGCACTTTTTTTGTACTGAGCATAAACTGTTTGATAGCAATCCAGATGTTCGTGTATACCAATGGGTGTTCCCGTGGGCGCACTCGTGGTTGTGACCTCTTCCACAATTTCATCCACAGTTTCCTTCACCATTTTACTCAACTGCAATCAAGACAATCATTCCATGGTAGTTAAGCAATTGATAACAAATCTAATTTGCTTCAAATATAAATACGAAAGATTTCAGCTGTGTTGCTTGAGACATTATGTAAATATTCACCTTCTATCTCAACAGGTTCAGACAATACCAAACTGGAATGGATTGCATTTGTGCAAAATGAAATAGGGAGACTTTGACTGTGAATTTGTCAAAAATACACCTAATCAGGTCAATCAGTTCACTGTTCCTAATCTCAGTTCCCAAGTTTCTATAATGAGCACTGTTTAAATGTGATGACTTAATGTCATGTATTCAGCACGGTATATGCAGCCCAAGGTGAAGTTCTTTTGATCTAACAAACGATCAACAATACAACACTGATCTTCACACAGTTAACAAATCAATGGGAGCTAAACTCACTGAACATACAATTGCGGTTGAAAAATTATCACGGATCTAAATAACTGCTGTTTCTCACAACAGTTTTCACATTGCCGATGTCAAGAGAGATTTGGTGAATACAAATTTACCTCCAGTGCACGGAGTAAGCGTCGTTGTGCCAGTTCCATTTGACTCAACGATTTTGATCTCTTCAATTGGTGCATCAGAGGAACCAAATGTGCACGAATGGCTACCGATCTATCCCGTGGTGTCATTGACTTTCAGATCAGTGAATTGTTTCCGATTAAGATGCGATTTGAGTTCATTCGTATTTTGTAGTGTGAAAAAATGGAATAGCATGAGTTTATGCTCAAACAGTAAATCAAAAGCATATATAAAGATTTGCACATAAAGTCGAAATTGCAGCCAATCAGGTTCTGTACGAATGAATCAAATGGTTGCAAGAATCAGGCAGTGCTATATCGACTGGGACATGAAGACGTCTATTACATTACGCTGTTGTATAATTGCTTTCACAATAGATATGTTTGAGAATAAGGAAAAGAAAAGGACTGGAACAACCAAGAATGATTGGAATGTTATTTTTCGTTTTTAAAATTGCAACTTAATTGGCGTTGAGGAAACTTACGAGTTCTGATTGTCAGACTAGAATAATCCATACTGTGTTTTGTATATTTGCATTTGCAGTGAAATGTTGAAAATGTCCACTTGTTTACTTACCCTATTTGCAGAAAATGCGGTTGCACCCACTCGTGTAACATTGGCCTGAAACTCTCCAACGGAGAGTGAGGATATATCCTGAATGTTGGGGATAACAATATTTCGTGTGACACAGTGTTGATTCAGTTAGATCCCACGATGAATTTGAACAAGCTAGATAGAATAAGTACGCTAGGAGAAGAATTCTCTTTGCATACTCTCACTGGTCACGAAAGTATAACAGTACACAGAAAATACGCAATGAGATGCTTGAGAATGTGGCACAAATGGATTCAGGTGTGCGTGTGTTTTCAAGTCTGTGTGTGATTCACCACTTCATGGCTTAATAAAGCCATAGTAGTTTCCCGGCTGTGTTCCACGATTTGAACGTTTAATGTGAAGCTATTGTGGCTGATCAAAAGCGGATCTAGAAGTCTAAGATGACGTAGGTCACGGTGAAGTAGGAAACTGAATAACATATTGGCAGTAATAACCTAGTGCTTACATTAACTATAAAATTAATTTGTTTGAAGAACATTCTGTGTACAACATCAATATACTTATTACTCGAAAATCTGAATCGAAAGTATTTTTTCATTGAATTCTTCGCACAAACAGCTAAACTATTATTTGCTGAATTTTCAGATTCAATAGCGGAAAAATAATTCGCTGAAGATTTCAACATAAATAACTCTAATCCCTGTTGGTGATCGATTCAGACTCCAGTTGATCATTGGGAGCCGGCGAACGTTTGGAGTAGACTCTCGCAAACAGTTTTAACTACTGGCTTATATGCTCATCATCGCACCATTCAGTTTTATTGGAAAACGTGGACAGTTCCGGGTTTTCGGGAAGTTTGTGCAGGAGTAGAAGGCTTTATCCAAAATCCAACACAATAAACGGGCAATGGAGAGTTAAAATGCTAGAGTCGTTAGTGTCACAAGTCCATTGTGCAATCCTGGCCAATTCGAATGGGCATAATTTGATTTGAAACATTCTACCACGCGGGTCCTAGTATTTCATGACTCATGTTGGCCAGAATAAAATCGAGTTGGCCATCAATTAAGCACCATTTATTTAAATAATAAATTTGTAAATCACTTTGTGACCAAAAACGTACAAACATCGAGGTATGCCCTGAACCACGGTTCCCCAGATTCTTGACGGCACTCGTGGCCGACCTACATAAATAGCTTTTATACTGATCTTGGCAAATCACGCAACTTCCTACTTATGAAACAAAGTCCATTTCATTGCAATAATACCAAATGAAATAATGCCAAAAGAACCATCATAATATACAAATGTAATTATTTCAGATTTGCAATCCAGCTAGGTCTATGAAAAACATGGGCCGTTGGCACCAATCTTCGCCACGACTTGACATAGAGTTTACGGAATTTTTAGAAATCGATGAATAGTGCATCACGGGTGGCATTGGAATATCCACCTCAAATTATGCATAGTTTATTACCGATTATGCAAACGGCTGTTAATAGCAATGCGCCACTTACCCAGTCACCGTACCGCATCACATGACTGCTCCACACGTCCTGTTTAACAGCTTAAAACTGCATGCCAACTGTCCATTCGGATAGATCTCGCTGATGCTAGAACAATGTTGACGAACGGAACTTAGATAAATATGTACGTGTGTTAAACAATTCAGCAAAGCTAGACAGAACAACTTTCAGGCTTGTCCTTTTTTGACCATATTTCTGGGCTGCTAAAAGCATTCACCTGTGTTTGAGATGAATCTAAACCAAAGAAAAAATATTATGAGATACAAGCCCTTCGATCACTGTTGTCTAGCCTTTATGATACCGGTCGCATGCTTCCCCATTTCTCGTCCATTTCGGGAGTATGTGAATCCCTTACTGAATAGCAAATAACTATTAAATGTAGATGGTTTCCGAATCAAAATCTGGATATTATGATGCATACGGGCAAACGAACAACTAAGCCGCAATGCAGTTCTGCAGCCGATGATTAATTTGATTATTTCTTTAGTTTTTCAACGAATCGTCAATTTTTTTCACGGAGTAGCTAGCTGGTTACATTTGCTTCTGGTCGTATAAGTATAGAGAGAAAATAAAGGTTCAGCAGAGGGAAAAAACACCCTGATCTATTTCATTGCGTTTACCTTTTCCGTATCTTTCAACCAATGGTAAGAGAAATCGTCCCCCAGACAAGTATGAATCTTGGGATCCTCACAGAATGCGGCCCAGCTTGGTTCATTTTCGTGGGCAGCGGTGACAGCGAGAAGTAGAAGTTTGGTTTGGAGTGTGAAAAAGGACGCATAGAAAATTAGAAGAACAGTTTAGCCATATGAACTTTGCATCGCCAATCGACTTTTCTCCGTATGGAATGAAGTGCTCTTTACAACAGATTATACCTAATGATTACAATATGTATCGGTGATCCAAGGAGGTTCCCTCCAGTCTATTCGACGGCGCGTCAGTCAGTTCAATGAAAAACCGAATAACCAAGAAACTCACTGTCGATGTTCTCAGGAAGAATTCGCCGGAACATGGACCCAGAGTAACAAGCCTCGATATAAATGACCATTTTCTTGTACATCCGAGCGTTGTTCATGTAGGCCAAAGTTTTGTTAAGTTGATTTGCAGAAAGCTACAAATTTGCGAACGGATAAAATAGTATATAACTGCAAACAATGGAATCCGAGAATTTGAATATGAAAAACATGAGAAGTTTGTAATGAACAAATATGGTCCACTGTCTACTCAAAAACTCAAATCTCGAATATTTGAATTAATTGATCTTGATCTGCCTTCTTGGGTTACGCTAGTACTTTTCAGGTTTGCAGTGACAAACAGTGAATAATACAACGGAATTGGTCTATTCAACAAAGTGACAGCAACTTTTCTGATTTGTATTGTGTTGGTAGTTAATAATAATTGCGATCTATTTATTTTTTTAGAGTAAACACAAACCCCGTTCTTAGCCGGTAAGCAAGCAGAGACGCTGGTCATAAATATCTCGAAAGCGAGCCTCATGCGCATGATGGAGCATATTTCCCGCGGGTCAAACAACGTAAATCGATATGTAGCGCTATCCCACCTACCTTTGCTCTTACGAGATTATTTCCTGTTGAAGGATTGGTTAGCCCGATGAGTATGCTAAAGAAATCTGGCCGTCTGGCAGCATTTCGGCACAAATTGCGATCCAATCAGTTGTTGATTGGCTGAGAGAGCGCATCTGGTTGCGCGCACACTTGTGAACAAGCTGAGAACAACAGCGAAATTCGGAGCGGCTGGTTCTTCGCCTGATTTTCGCAAGCTAAGTCCTCCCTTACTGAAATTAGCACACATTTCCGATACGACAGTTCATGGCGCGCATGCGTGGTTTGGCAATAGTGCGTTCATTTACGTGAATCCATCTCATCTTGGGTGTGAATATCTATGAGCGTTTTACGCGATCGTCAGTTTTCATCCGTGCACCATTTTGTTCATATCGCTTGGTCTGTCTTTGATATGACCAAGTTAGCTACGTTTGTGATAAACGACACCAGCAAAGTACTTCACAATAAATATTTTCATCTGCGAGGACCATCAGTGCAGTTTTACGCACATGTTGCCCGGAGAATAACTAGCCCTCTTCGGAAGTGTTCTTCTTCGTAATTCGTCCGCTCGCCCAAGGGCATCCATCGCAGTAACTCAAATTTACGTTGTCTTCGTGGTGAGTGGTTTGACGTTGCTAGTAATTTCTTCTGGTAAACAACCGGGCTGCGCAGTATGATTAACAATGCTTCGCTGAAAGTTAGCAGCATCGAATTACGAATAAGTGGCGAATTTTCGAACGACAAACTTGGACATACTTGTGTCTTTTCTAAACAACGGCAAGAGCTCAATGATATTTTAGTGATTATTGTCAGCCATATTCCTTTGCACATATTCTTATGCTGGATCAGATTAAGCTTCCGCTGGTGGCCAATAGATCACATGATGAAGCCATTTTTCGCCATGATGCTTCTGTCCACTGCTAATGCGCCATAACATGTTGACTGTTTTTCAACCGGATCAAGGGCAGGCAGTGGTCAGTCTACAGACCTTATCTGAACCCATCTGAGACAATATGGTGTCTACCAGCTGGTCAGATGTACAATGTTTCCATGGTTTACTGATTGGAGAAAGAGCTGATGACCATTCTTGAGTGAGAATGGATGAATATTAACCAAGAGGCGAACAAAGATCTTGTAGGTATATGCCACGAATGTACGCCCAGGTCCTCAAATAAAATGACAGCTGCACACCATTTTGTTTGGTGACTACTGAAGCCCAGATTAGGGGGTCTTATAATATTGTCACCCACTCTTTGTGTCTGCTGATTTAATCAACTCAAAGTCAATTATTTTGTTGTGAAGTCATATTCGGTATCATAAAGGGTATTGGGTAGCTCTGACACGATATGGTTTCTTTAGAGAATACAGATGCGGAAATATGAGGAAAAATGAGGGGGTCCTATATTTCTGTCACTCAGTGCATACACCAAGTAGATGCTTTCTCGACAAAGAAGCAGCTCTCGATCATCCGATGCGCAAGTCTTTGAATGAAGTGAAGTCAAACATTTAACATTATTCTACACAATCTTATCTACTACTCAACCCCCTCCCCTCTCGGACGTCTCTAAGATTATTTCATTATTGAGTGTGGGCTGTAAACACCACAAGTATGCACTGGTGAATGGATGCAACCATACCCAAACACACCCACAGAGCAACTATTCATTTCTCATAACGTTCCACTTCGGTAGGTGTAACGCATACCAATTCAGCACTGCTCTTCTGCTTGTGTTGCGCAGAGTACCCTTATGACCCACAACAGTCGTTTAATTAGGTTGCCACCTGGCAAAGAACTAGATCATTAATAGAACGCAGTAAACAGTGGAATTGACAATCAAGTTGATGTGTCTTTACGAAAGGACAAGTAGTCGCTCCCCAGTTCTGAAGAGAATCAATGCTTCACTCTGGGTGCAGATTTTTGTCGTGGTTTCCATTGGAGTAGTTGATCAAAAGACCACAACGCATCCCGTAAAATCCGCCTTGGCCGAACCTTCCTAACATGAAAACTCTCCAGCATCATAGTTATTGTATCTCTGCTAGCAGATTCGATTCAGGCTCTCCATCCATCCGCAGTGAATTGTTAATGTAATTTTCATGAGGACACCAGGAAATCTTTGGTGATGATTGTTCCTGTAGTGTGATTGTTATATAACAGATTCATACGATACCACTATGGGACATCCCCCAAACCGCAAAAACGTGAATGACATTTCGGCATTCAAAAAGGGCCAAACCCTTATTCCGTCGGACAAAATTGGTATGTGATTGAGCTTACTGCAAATTGCAGATGGAAAATAACCCAGTTTTCTCCGGTAGTTTTGTAACTATGTACAGAAACATAAGCAAAATTTCACTTGAAAAAGAGACTGAAGCTGAATTCCAACCAATGACACCTGTCGTATATGCTTCCGAAAACTTGATAATGCAAGCTTTAACCGGCCTGCAAGAAGCTGGTTTTATTAACCCTGTGAGATATTCAATGTGGGCAGCAACAATGGTAGTTTTGAAGAAACCAAACGGTACAATGCCCATATGCGCAAACTTTTTACTAGTTATAAACGATGCATTGGAGACAAGTTAGTATCCTCTCTTTGTTCGGGAGCATATTTTCGCTAAATTATTCGGCGGAAGCATATTTATCAAGATCGACTTTCGGCTGCTTATCTGCAGGTACAACTCGACAAGGAATCGAGACAATTATTCACCATGAATACACACAAATGGCTATACAGATATAACAGATTATCGTTCGGCGTTGAATGTGCACCTGCCATATTTCGGCAAATTATGTACACTATGCTGTCAAGTATGCCTCAAGTGGAAGCTTATACGGATGACAGTGTGTTCGTTAGCACAAACATCAGTGAGCACTTCCATCATCTGACCAAGTCATTGAATCGCATCAGACAGTTTAGTTTCCGCATTCATCTCAGAAAAATACTCTTTCTTCACTGAGTGGGTCATATATTTTGGTTTGATTGTTGATGCTACAGGCAGGTATCCGAATTCGGAAAAACTGAAACCCATTCATGATACATCAACACCCACTGAATTCGATGCACCTCAATCGATTCTGGTCATGATCAGTTGTATTTTCAGTTTGTATCACACATGCACATATTTCGAGTTATTTAGACAAACGACTTGCCCCTTCTAGTTAGTGGAAAGGGACACACGATTGTTAGCATGCTTTGAGTCAATCGAAAGCATTCTCATCTCTCTCATTGCAGTAGTCCTAAACCGGTTAGCGGATGGTTATCAGAAAGCGATCACACACGACTCCAGGTGGTTATCGTATGCTGAATATGACTACAGCCAAGTAGAGAAGGAGACTTTGGTTATTATCTTTGCAATATACAAATTTCACAAAAAGGCCAAGGAAGTAAGTTTATCCTCCAAACCGACGACAAACCACTTCCGCTTATCTTTACCCCTCAGATGGATATACCAATTCATACCACTAATCACCTACAAGGGTAGTCTACAATTTTGTTGGGGTGCAATTTCCAGATTCACCATAAATCCTCCCCCGAAATGAGGCACGCCGATGCATTATCCAAATTAGTATCGGCAAATGTACAAATGAAAGACGAATTGGTTATCGCCTCCAGTGACGTTGAGAAACGGTTTCAGCAAGTGTTCGTGAACATTATCTCATTACCTAAAAACGGCGGTCGACACGACCAAGAAAACCATTATTACTGACAGCGCGATCGATTCAATTGATACGTTTTTGGAGCACAAGTGGTCAATAAAAATACTTGAACCCCTCAGTTCTCGAGCTCTTAGGACGCTTTTCATTAGTGAGCACATATGACTGCCATTTATCGGAGAACGAACTGTTATCCCGAAATCACTCAGGTCTGATATCTTGAGATAGTTCCAAGAGGTATATTTAGGGCTGGCCAAAATGTAACCATTGATGAGCAGCTATGTTTCCTGGTTTTGTACGGAATAATACATCCAACAATTAGTGAGAGAGTGTCTCGATTGGGTACAGTTTTCAAATCACGACCCCAAGTTGAGCTACCGTTATATCCCTTGGCACTAATATCATAAAACTGTGATCTGATCTATTTTTCTGGACAGGTTCACCGCATCTATCTTATAATTCAAGTGGATTCAACATCAAGGAAGCAAGAAGTCGACATTATTCAGTGACCTACTAGATGGTTTACAATTCTTTACCTCAGAAGTATATTCTGCAGATTGGTTATCCAAGAGACACTATTTGCTCAACTGGCAACCACAGTACTTTCAAAATTGTGTTTACTGAATATACTCTACACGCACAAACTCCACCATACAATAGCGTATAAACGGACAGGCGGAACGTTTTGTTGATACTATAAAACCCCCAAAACTTTTCGAGTGAGTGTCAATTGGGCAACTCTGATTAACTTTTTATTATTTTATTATAGGATGACTATAAATCTCCACCATACAATAGCGTATAAACGGACAGGCGGAACGTTTTGCTGATACTATAAAACCCCCAAAACTTTTCGAGTGAGTGTCAATTGGGCAACTCTGATTAACTTTTTATTATTTTATTATAGGATGACTATAAATCTCCACCATACAATAGCATATAAACGGACAGGCGGAACGTTTTGCTGATACTATAAAACCCCCAAAACTTTTCGAGTGAGTGTCAATTGGGCAACTCTGATTAACTTTTTATTATTTTATTATAGGATGACTATAAATCTCCACCATACAATAGCATATAAACGGACAGGCGGAACGTTTTGCTGATACTATAAAACCCCCAAAACTTTTCGAGTGAGTGTCAATTGGGCAACTCTGATTAACTTTTTATTATTTTATTATAGGATGACTATAAATTTAAAGTTTCCTGGAGGTGTATTATCCAGCAACCCTTTGGTTGGGCGTAAAATAATAACCCAGTAACGAGTGCTGTTTCCAAAACCTCCAGCAGATGATCCGCAGTTAGTAAAACTGGAAGATCGATCGCAAGTATCTAAATGTGGATTCACTTTACGAGACAAATTTTGCGTAGATGATTTCACACAACGTCATATTACATGGACTTCGGGGAAGGCAACAGGAAGGAGAGGACCAATTTTTTACAAGCTGCCGGTTGTATCAGAACAGTGGATGAGGCAAGTCGGTCAGCTTCGAAAGAAATGCGGTTCAAATGGTCTTGCCTGACTGGATAACGATGTAACTTTGAGGCATTTTCAACATCAAAACATGTCACTCAGAATACGCTACTCGGAACAATCGTTCACTCAGATTAGAGACACAATACTTTCCGCCTAACTATTCACTCCTCGTTTTCATGAAAGCTGGTCAAGACTATGGTGGATTAGGAAGCACAAGTGAGTCTATTAGCAGACTGTTCTTAGCCGCACAAAGCCAAGGAATATGACAGTTACCGCGTCGATCAGTGCGATCATTCGGTCCCTTTTCGACAAATGTCTTTCCTAACCAATGTCCTGAACTCGTGGGTCAATAGAAACACCTTTGTAACCTACATCTAAGTATCTTGGTGAAATGGAAGTTTTGACGACGAACTGGTTCTACTTGAGAACTTCGAGTGATTTCTTCAAGATAGAAAACAGTGCGAAAAGAAGACAGGTGGTGGTGGTGATGGTCCGGAAAGTATGAAGTTATTTTTACTTCCTCTTGTAATTTTTTGACTGTGTGGCTAATTAATGTCATTCGAAATACACTGCTTTTCGAGGTACTGCGATCAGGAACCTGTATATAGCTCCCTTTAGCTCCCAGAAAGAAATCGACCAGTTCTTTGATGCTTTAAATCCCGTCCTGATTCTACTGCTGTCCGACTGCTTGCACATTGTTGTTGATGATTTTAATCATCCACCCACGTATCCCTTACCTGATTTTGGTAAAGTGACTTTTATCTTATTTCAATTAGAAAGTGTGCTGTTCTAGACAGGATTATCATCAACCATCCCCAACATTTTCAGTAACAACTGAAGCTCCTTTTTTATTCAGCGATCATGCTCCCTTTCTCAATAGACCCTAAACATACTTTCAGCACAACTTCCAATCGTAGGGACAAAACAAAGTAAAGATCATCTGTAATAACCTGTCTCTCATCAACATAAGCCTTCTTCGAAGATCCATTTGCACCGTTTCTTCGTGGTTTTCTTTCGACTGCTCTCTTTGCTCGCTAGACCTATTAACGAAGACAATGAGTGAGGTGTTTGATTTTTGATGTCCTATGGAGACTGCATATTTTACCAACAACAGATTATCTTCTCCATTGCTGAAATCTCTGAGAAGGTGAAAAGGACTTGGCTATAAGCTACACGACCAAGCTTCGGTGAAATGATAGTCCATCCTGATTGAACAAGAGATACGACGGCTGAAGATGACATTTGCCCGCTAGTTCTTCTGTACTACCATTAACTAACTGCTGTGGCACGAAATTCGTCTTCTTCGTAGAAAAAGGGGCCCGGTCAAGAAACTACAACATATATGCAGACATCCTAAAAGTCGCATTTATTCATATTTCATGCGATACCCCGCCATCCTACTTTCCCTTCTGTTCCCTCAGATATAGAGCTTTTTCCTCATAAGAAGTCTTCAAGTTTCGTCTGATCTCAAAGTCAATTTCTGTTGTGGGTTCAGACAGTTCAGGCTCCGTTGTTCTCTAATTCGGAGCCTTTCAACTATCCGGAATTATGGTTCCCTCCAATAAAACAATTTTTGATTCTGGCTCTATTTCTGCCTGCTGGAATCCCATGACAGTAGCAAGTATTCCCAAAAATTCCATAACAACATTACAAGATTTTGTCAAAACGTTTTTGCCCCATCGCCGTCACTTCTTCTACGCTCAAGTTGACCCAGCGCGTTACCCTAAGTCGAGTGCTTTCGTCTTTTGTCGCTTCAAATAAACCCATCAGTTTACTCACAAATCCAAAAGGTGTATTCTGGATGTAGTAGCTTTGGCTTGGTATTTCATTTAAAACAACTTGAATAGTTCCATGAAGTTCATTCGATATATTTTCCTTGACTATTCCTCCTCACATGATTCGGTTCCTTGTTCTCTACTCGTTCAAGAGCTAGAGTCTATTTACTATCCCAGTTCCTTACTCTCCAGTGATTGAAAGGCTAATTTTCCAACAGAACTCAGTGTGCTGAAGTTAGTGAAAGTTTATCGAGTCCTTTGAACAACAACTCGGGCCTTCTTTTGAATGTCTTTCTCTCTCCCTTTTTTTCATCACATATATCAGCGACCTGACCCCTTACCACCTGCATAACCTATTACTTAAGCCGACGACGTTATGCTCTGTCAATCTATCTCCAGCCAACGGGACTTTAGCTCTCTTTTCGAGAAACTATACAATATTCAGAATTTATTGTTCCATACTGGACTACATCTCAAGTCCAAATGTTTTCAGTTTACTATCTCCCTTTCCCATTCTTACCCCAATGAGTAATCGGCTATCAACAGTGTCCCCTTTTCCAGAGCTGACTCTGTCAGGTACTTAAGCGTTACCACCAGCACTAATTTACACTGATCCTCTCATATTCTCGATTGTGTTAAAAATTACGTAGACTGTCTTTTCAAATTCATAGGCTAAGGCGGATTGTACCAAACGAGCTGTAAATTTTCCATTCGTCCATCAATATATTTTCCCAGTCGTAATCTACTGCTCTACCACAATATTTCCTGGTCTGCCTATGAAAGATTTTATTACGCCACACCGATACCCGGCCACTATCAGTCTTGTCTCTTTGATTTCCATGTGCTCTCTTATTTCCGTAGTTCGTGATTTGCACAATATAGCCTGTGAAAAATTCGCCAAGAAGATTCTTGCGGACCCAATCCATCTCTTATGGCATGACGCATTTGCATGGCATTCTGCGTCTGGAATAACCTCTTACTGTATAGAAGTCTATCGCAACTCTACGGTGCCTTGCTTAACACGTGTTCTGGTTGACAGGATGAAAGTCACTGATGGAGTTCGCAAGAACCCCGGTGGCTAAAACAGTTTTATTTCTACAGTATTTACTGTCATGCTTATTTCAAAGTCTCTATGATCAGTCTCCCTCCGTTTGACTGAAATGTGAGTTTGTTGACTTGCTGAAGTCTTCAATACAATACGGTACAACACAATACTCTATCTAGGATGCATCCACACCCCCGCAGTGGTTTCGCCTGACCATTGCGGATCCACCCGTAACTAAGCACCTACGAAGCGTAAACAAATACGAGGCAGATATTACGGAGGTAACGGAATAGTGACCGTGTCTCAATTAGAAGCTGTTGAATGACATCAAAACAAACTTATTTCGGCGATTCGGAGCAGCCCGGAGAGGTTCGTGATGGTGCTGCTGTAACACGCGCGCCTTCAAAGTGAAAAAGCCAGGGTTCAGACCCTGGGTGCAGCCGTGGATATGCAACACCGATGCGCTCTAACAAAGGCAAAACTCGATTTTGGGTTTCTCGATTGCAAGGTGTGTTGGATAACCTGTTGTTTGTTCGAGAAAAGTTTATCCGAATTACAGTCATCCAGGCAAAGCATCTGCAGTTCCACACTCTACTCACAAGTAATTGCGAGGTGACCTTAGATATTACGGAGCCAGTCAGAATTTGGGCGGATAATCATATTTACCTTTGACCTCGGATATACTTTGTTTTGAGGCCTAAAGCTTGCGGCATGCCCTTTTCATTCACTTGAATACACTCAAGTCTCTCGTGGGATTGTGGTCTGTGCCCCTCCACTAGGCTTGTTCGGAAACTTATCACGTGCCAGATAAACCCGCAGCCGCCGAACCATATTCTCGTAAACGCTGTCCTGCTTGGAAGTTGTGATTTACTTGTCACCAGATTCGATTCAGGACTTCAGTCCATTCACAGTTTCCGGCTTGGGTTTGTAAAAACATTCCTCTTGACATAACCCCACAAGAAAAAGGCCAGCGTGTGTCAAAATATATTTCCTCAGGAAAAGTGACCAGTTTAGTATTGCGGCACGTAACAAGCAAATATCAGTCACTACTTAACAATCAGTGGCTCATGAAGCTCAACGCGTCGCTCAGATTGCATGGCCAAAATGTGCCAAAGAATAGTCCCCCATATATTAATCAAAAAAGCTAATTTGAAGAAGTTAAACGAAAAGTCACATCCAATGCATCCCTCCTTCGTGCTTTTTTGGTTACTCCATCAACTCGGCAAATATGAGTGCTTTGTCAGGATGTAAATTTTGTTTTTTTTTCAGCAGTCATTTCACCGTCGTAGGTTCGCGTAAACCTGTCACAATTTGGTCATTCACAAGACTCGCCTCTTTGTGAGTGAAAAAAATTACAGAATCATGCAACAGATTTCAGGGACAACTGAAATGGGTCGAATGGTTGATTTACCAATTGTGTTTGCTATTTGAAAACGGAACCCTCGTACTTCTCATTACACTCGTCAAGACAGTATTGTTCCAATTTGAATGTAACGTCCTCCAGCCGCTTCTGTTTCCATTGGCCTCAAATGAAAATCTATTGCTGATACAAAGTGCTTACGGTCCAGCAATGTGACTAAATAGTTCAAGCTGGACGGACTTTGATTCACCTTTCATTGCAGACAGTGCACTTAAATCGCCATATTATGCTCGCCGCAGCCTCATATTTTCAGCCCGTTGCTCCGTATTGCCCAGAGGCGAACTGGAGGGCAGAATAATCCGCAGACTACTTTACAGTGTAACTGATAGTGCCATTTTCACTTCGATTTTGGCCGGCTATTATATCAGATGTCACATCTTCAGGAAATGTGATCGGTTTTGTTGTTTCAGCGTGCAACAAGAAAACCCCAGCTAATGTTTATCAAGCAGAGGCTAGTCAAGTCCGAAGCAACATCACGATTACTTTGCTAAAATGTCCCGACGAACATGGACCAATAAGGAACCAAAAGTTGAATCAGTAAAAGAAAAATCATACCAACAGAATGTAGTCAAGTCCGATGAACTTTGAGGCCGTAGCACCGGGCTCTTCCCTCCGATCCATTGCAAAGCGAACGCCTCTTCAATTTAGTCACTGACAACGGTTGCGGAGTTTGTTGGGGGGGGGGAGGGTTCTTGCGTTGAACATTTTAAGCATAGTTAGCAAGGGGAAACTTCCCAGGTGTTCAAAAACCGTCTCCTTCACCCCGTGTGAGTAGGTATTTTATTCACCTTATCGGGAAGGAACACGGGACCAACAAGTGGAGAAACGTGCATGTCGTATTTTACATTCTCCTTCTCATCGCCTTGCACGTTATTTGAATAATAGTCAGGGGGGTTATTCTTGTGCAGCGCACCAATTCCAAGCCACATATATGTGTCATGCACGCTCAGATACGAAATATTTGTGCTGTGTTAAGGATAGAAAGGTTGAGTCTAGAGAAACCACGAAGATCTCCAGCCATTCCGAATTTCGCCATTGTTCCTAGCCTGTTCACAGGAGAGCGTGCATGCTGATTCACTCACTCAGTCACTCGGCTTTCAGCAGGAGACTGTCCACTTCGTAATCCTTCTGACTGTCAGGCTTTCTATAACAGATGGACTGAATTTTGATACCGAACTGAGCTGAGCACGTTGTCTGTGATTGTGTCAACCACCCACGCTCTTATGCGTATCATGTGACACATTTGCAACGTGTGTGCTAAGCACAGCTTTCGAGATATACTCGTGGGGTGCATTACACTTTGTGATGTTTGCAATATTTTGCCTACTAACATACGCTGAAATAGTGAACTGCGAATTTCGACATCCTTGCTTTGCCTAGAACAATTTTGAACACATTTAGCGTATCTGAATATCGTGGTGGTTCACAAACTCTGTTAAGAGTAATTTTGTGAATCCCTCTGCAATCTGTTGCACAGAAGCTCAGCATATATATATATATATATATATATATATATATATATATATATATATATTGCAAATGATTCCCTTCATTATTTCACCTAACTCGCATTTCGAAATACACATTCATAGATGAGATAGTCTTTGCGTGAATTGCAGCAACCGCAAGCTTCCGGTTAAAGTATTTCATTTGAATGAACCGGGATATGTTTATATTCCGGCAAATATTCCCCTCAGCCTTGTTAGGGTCACATTCAGCTGTATGCAGATATTACGAATTTATTTAAAAGAAAGTTTTTTACCAGAGCACAACATGGGACGTAAAAAACAGGACAACACTAAAAAACCTTAAATTCATTCCCGATTCCTTGCTGAATCACACTCACAACGCCCTATACTGTGATATTTTGTAGTGAGCTGAAAGCAATGTTGTTCCTTGGGGTTGCTTGTGTGCGATCTTAGAAGACACAGGAGTACAGTCCAGTGAATCCGAGCTCAGTAAGTGTGTGAGCAGTCACCAGCACTCAATTCCGAAAGTATGAGTAAGGCTATAATTTTCATAGCTGAAAACAGCGGAACGAGGATTAGGCTGATATTCTATAGGGGTTCATGTGAGAACTGAATCGGTTGAGAAATACTGGGATTATTGTTGTTCTATCTGATAGTTGCCTCCCATTATCCCAGCCCAACTTCTATCGACAAAATCAATAAGCAGTCAGAAACGTAGATTTGCAAGGCGCAACCTATACCTTTTCACTGCATCTGTACATGTGTATACTGCAGTCAATGAAGCTTTTATATAGGCAGTAGAATAACCAATGTTACTGAAACAAGATTGAATTGGGTATGAAGTAAATTCAGGTAAATCGTTTGGGGTTATGTAGAACACCACCAATACGAGATTGCTTAGATATGCTGAAACCCTAGTCTTTCTCAATTATAAACCCAAACTGTGCAAACAGCGTGAATGGCTTGTCAGTTTGGCCCTATCCTGTTGACCTAACATTTAGTACCCCCGTTCATTCTTGTCCTCTCCTATAACTTTTAAACCACTTCAATCATGTTTCGGTTTCATTGGTTATTCCGCTGACTAGATAAAAATCATGTTGACAGCAATATGTACGTGTACAGCCGAAGCGAATTGTTCCTCGATGCATTGTGCAAAACTAAATTTCTTACTTCACTTTTCAAATCTGTGACGGGAACTCACTGTTTCTCAAATCCAAGGGACAAAACTCTCAGCCCATGTTCTTAGCCGATAAAAACGGCGCCCTAATCGCGCATGCTATTCTCCTATTTATTCATCCTAGTCGAAACGACGGGAGGAAAAATATAAAATGGAACTTTATTACAGCCTAAATACTATTTCCTTAAGACAAATGAAATTTATAAACGACGACTCTATACGGATTGGCGAACAACTAGCAAAGCCTGTGTTACCAAATCTTTGATTCCCCTTTAAAATCAGCCACCCGCCTACAGTAATATAAAATAAATCATATTATTATAGAAAATTGCCGCACCACTTTTCATTTCAGTTTATTGGACTGTTACCGTCGCGTTTCTGTGCTCTGATTTCGATTGCTACCTTCCAGTATTCTCGAGTCAAGGGAAAATGGAAAGAAGCGCGGAATGAAAAGAATCCAAAAAGTCAAAGTAGTTGGAAGAAATTACGATTGCTACAAAAGGAGTTCCATTGTAACTACGCAAATGTCTGGAAAGCCTAGCCGTATCACCTAATATCTCCAATCAATTAGTAGGTGGGTCTCGTGGACGCCAACACGAGTCTGGGTTTCTATACTTATTTATCATGTCGAGGGGTGACAACCTCGACCTACATTCCAACGACTACCCGCCTCGGTGAACAGTGTACGCCAAGGAAATCTGTCGGTAGGCATGCGTAAGATATGCCCTGCCTCAATCTGTTTGGATGAAGCACCTGATCCAGAAACTGATATCTGGTTCCCTACACCCTACGTCTAACCTCAGCATTGCTGATGCGGAGTTCCTATCCTATTCGGGCAATGCTACCGAAATATCGATGCTAAACCACCGACAGTCTTCTACTCCTAATGGTCAGGAACAGACCTAAAACCTGCATGGTATACTCGACCCTTAACGGACAGTTTGATGTCAAGCCGGAAGCATAGATGACGGAGGTTAGCAAAGGCCAAATGCACCTTCTGTGAAGGTGATGACACTTCGACCGATATCTGTCCACCCGGTGAGATTTAACTACGCAGATAACAAAACTGATCCACTTCAGCTAAAGCTTCCCTTTAGCAAGACAAGGTTTGCCGTACACCCGATCGAGTCCTGCAGCAGCCTTTCACACTTGGAAGGTGCAAAACGCATCCCAAACATTGCTACACATTTGTTTAGGCTATTCTTGGAAGCTTAAAACTTATTTGGATCTTCACCCAGAATAACAACATCGTCCGCGTATTCCAAGTCAGAAAGTCAACTTCTTGAGCAGAGATAGCTACCTCTATTCTCATACGACGATGGAGATTTTCAAGAAGCAGTTCAGTTGCAAAGTTTAATAGGAAGGTCTAAAGAGGGCAACCCTGACGAACTCCACTGTCCGTGGTGAATTTAGGTAGAAGATCGCGGTAAGCAGGAACTCAGCTTCAGCTGTTGACAAACAAGCATTAGAAAAAAGAAATACCTTTCTCTCTGGGACATCCTTCAGTTAAAGGCAGGGCCAGAGAACTGTGTGATCGACTGAGTCGAAGGCTACTTTCAGGCCAAGAAAGATAGCGACTGAGACCATACGGAATATGTTTGTGCTCTAAAGTTTTTCGAAGAGTAAAGATTTGGTTGACACAACTACGACCACGTCTGAAACCAGCTTGGTTTTCAGGCATACTCATTTGGCGCGAGCTGGAATAATCAGTGGAGAATAAGTCCGGTGAGCAATTTGAACTCGATACCGATCGAGCTAATTCCTCTGTGGTTTTCACAAAAGAACCTGTAACCTTTCTTGTAAACCGACACAATCACGGATTTTCACCATTACCTGGGAATCCCCCCATTATCCCAGATTACCCGGGGGAGTTTTGTTAACTCCAAAACTAAAGCTTTGTTTCCATCCTTGAAACAAGGAGACAGCTCATTGAATCCAGTGACTTTGAACCTTTTCAAGTAACTTACCTCTCGCAAAATCTCTTTTTCTAGTGGAGGTTTGATATCTACCAGCTTTCTTTTCTCTGGTGGGTATATTCGGGAGGTTCAACTCAGAAGGTCCATCACGGAGAGGTGACACCCCATTGCGACGAGACTGTACCTTGACGTAATGTGATGGCTTGATTGCCTCCTTCAATCAAAGGGGTATGCAGAATGGCTTCCTTAAGCAAGTGATGCAGTCACGCTTGACAGGTCAGTGGGTAGAGACCAGACGAAGTCCAGTCTCAGAACCGGTTGCTGGGCAACATCTGGTTCTGACCACTATGCCCTTGGAGAAGATACTCCAGCGAGTTAACACAGAGAAAAAAAGTTTATCGGTCTAAAATTCCCTACCAGATGGAAGTAGGAGTGGAGTACCTGAGGTGTTCTTGACCGTAGGAAAAGGCATCACACTTCATTGAGCAGATATCGCCTGCCTAAACTAGGCTGTCCCCGGAAAAAAGGAAGTTGCCCAGTCGACGTTCCGCTTACTTCACCGGGTGTATGGAACTGAGGACTGAATCCAAAGAGCCAATCGATCACAAAGCACCAGCAAAGACAAACCAGAATGCGTGCAACCATCATGTATCACCTGATTGACCGGAAGAGATTCCTTCACGGGTTCGTCGGTCCCGTTCCCGTGCTGCGGTAACCCGTACTACCTTGTGGGTGAGACTTTTGAGTCAAAGGTTCCGGTTAGGGTTCCCAAAGAGAGACCCGTTCTGCGATGTGTACAGCTGCCCAGTATGGTTTGTCCAGAAACCTCCAGCACCTTTTATTTAAAAAGACTTACCAATCGACACACTGAAAAGTATCTTTCCACGGTTCTCAGTCAGGCTTCATTACGGAAATCAACAACCTGGCAATTTATTTATTACAAAGAATATAATGAATAATAACCAGATTTGGGAAGAACATGAAAAAAGGATATTCTTCGGCCGATCCGAGGTTGCTCTGTGCAACCCGCTCGGTAGCAAATCATGCAAATGCACAAAAGCCTTTTTAAGCAGCATAGTCCCAGTCGATGTTAGTATAACAATTCCGCCTCAAACTAAAGCCTCAGTGACAAGCCCCTACGTTGATAACTTTTCCATAGAAGCATCACATTTTCTTGATAAGACCTAGAGTTTTCTTAACAGTATCCACACCTAGCCACTGTTTGTTCTATATTGGATAACAAATCTAAAAAGTTCACATAAAATAGGATCAATGTCGAACATGATTTAAATCGTGCATAGCATTTTGTTGCGCTAACGTATATACTGTGCTAGAAAAGTTGCCCAAGTGATTCATGATGTTGCATAAGAGTTTGCGAACAACATTCCTGGATCGAGGTCTTGGAGGTGTTAGTGAACAGTCAGTTGAGGAGAAATCTGTAGATGAATCCCGCCAGATCAGCCTTGCTATACTGATCACAAATTACACGCCGTAATTTCTCCCTATCGATCCGCCTTCACCACGGAGCAGACCTGTTGATTTGGAAATTACAACATTATTTCATCTTTTTTCACTTATTCACCTCACAGCTGAATATTGCAGTGCAATCAAAACGAACCAGTTATATTTGAATGCAGCTGATCAGTCTATTTGGTCACGTGGATCGTACCTGTCAATAAAAATAATAGAAATAATGTTTGCTTACGATCACGTGATCAGATATCCAATGACAGGAAGTACAGCCAAGTGAAAAATCCAGTTTTAATTTTACAGGGTCATTCGTCTTCTGCATAGCAATAGTCGTGTAATTATCATGGAGTAGTAGTGTACCTAATGATTCGGGTTGGATGGCAGTTGACTGATTTTGGTACGCACCAATTTGCAGTAACAAACTTCCGTTAACATTCGTTAAAATAGCATGGGAGCACATTAGGTATTTATTGTTATATTATTAGTTAGTACTGAATTGTTAAGAACACCCAGAACGAACAATCAATGGCAATCGAGTTTTCCGTATTGTTGGAGGGACTTCATTTATAAACAGAAAAACGTCACCAGCGGACTAAATGAGACGTAGCCTTAGATACCTATTCCGCATGATTCAAGCTCAGCTGATTGCCCTTTATTGCAGTATGAGTTGGGAATAAATTCAGAATAAATTTCGAACGTGATGTTACTTTAGGTTTGACGACAGATGCATGATGTATGACGAACTTCAGAGGAAACAAAACACGTCATCTGTGGGACAGATTTTGTTTTGGAATACACATACACTATCAACAAACTTGAGGTATCCATCAAACCTGATGATCTACTCCGCGACATGACATATTCCCTCTTGCTTTTGCGGCACTCCTAAAGAGCCTTATTGCACTCATGGAAAGAATGCCTTCTGATTTTCCGACCACATTTTCTAGTCACACTATCGATTTATAAAGATAAAGATACAGCTCATCAAAAGCTTTGTGGCATTTTGTTCGTCTATATATATATATATATATATATATATATATATATATATATATATATATATATATATATATATATATATATATATATATATATATATATATATATATATATATATATATATATATACTCCTAAAGCCATGAATTTCAGAAGATTGTAATGTTTCCAACTGCTCCCTGAGTGCATCGATATGAACAAGAGTTTTCCAGTTTTTAAGGACGGATTTTGCTCAGTTTTGTGTACGATGAAATTTGGAGAACAAAGGATGAGACATCTATTGGGGAACTTGATTAACAGCGACTTCATCTTTAACTCGGTGGACGACATGCCCAAAAGCCTGGAGGAGGTAATTCAGGTAGAAAGCCACCCAGCAGATCATTCGTTGAAAGATAGTGTATAAGTTGGGCGATTCGGCACAAAATCCCAAAATTATCAGCTCATTTTTGTTCATAAAACGTCATTTGAACTAAACCTAATCACTAGCGAACGGGATTATTTACGGGGAGCCTTTGAGATCCGTGTTGCTGCTGCGTGTAATGTGAACAAAACAAGTAGGCTGTAGTTCTGCTTGTTATTTATTCACTGAGAATTTCATTCTATGCTGATTATCAAACGATTATTAATTTCAAAATTTTAAAGTGGAGCAGTTCTCCCACGAGGCCCAGTCGTTTAAGAATGCAATGGTAAAGCTTTAGATTTAGAAGTTAGTAATTGAATGGATGGTTGTAAATGTCCCTAATGTGTAGCAAAATGTTCCGTCTAACCTGAATGATAAATTGAAATTACAATTCCTCTTAAGCTTACTATAAGACTTTTTTAATGACTATGTCTGCTGCTGTTCTCTCGAAGCTGACGATTAAAATCAGAGACGGCGAAGATTGGGGTAACAGATCACTTCGATCGGTAGCCAATAATTTATTGGGTACCTCACAACCCGGTTTGCAGATATTGTTACGCATAATCACAAGGTAATCGCAAGTTTTGATCTGTGTTTCAAAATCTTTTGTTCTGCGACCCTTGACGTGCACACTCCAGACACTCTTGCTGCCTTGTAACAAACCATAGAACCATGTTCCACCTTTGAATTCGTTTGTAATTTTAAATTGATGGTTAATGGGAGACCTGGTGGTAAACGTGCACCTATGCTGTCAAGTGGTTTCCTCAGAGCAACTTTATCAACTGCTCACAGATAAAAGCCTGTTTGTTACAACAAACAATGAAAGTACGTGTGTTTATTGTGTGGTTATAGTTCAAAAGGCAATTGTCCAACCAGGAGAATAATCTAATAAAACAGCGCACATCGTATTTTACATGTACGGGTAACACCGTTTAATGTGTCACATGCAGCATTTTCATCTATGTCGTTTATTAAAAATACCAAAAAAGTGATCAGTACGTTGGGGGTGCTCCTTAGCAAATTTACTGGCCCACTTCAGGAGGACTCCTTCATAGTGTTGATTCTGATTGCTCATGTTTGATCCTCCCCAAATATTTACTATCGCACCTGTGTGCAACTCGTTTAGATTTCTTCAACTGCTATGTAAAACAATAGTATTAGTAGGATTTTGACATCTGGCGAAAGATTACTTTGGTTTGCATTACTGTTCGGGGTGTACCAAACAACATGGACACTCTCCTCCTGATTGAACTGGCCAAGCGGGTCAATTTTCCAGGGCGTCACATGGAAACCTCGAGTAGAATCGCACCTTGCGTAGTATCAGCTTGGTTGTTAATTATTCATTAGCACGAGTCCTATCCTTATCCTGTTCTCAATTCAGCTGCGAGTAATCACAATAAACTCCTGAATTTCAGGTACTTAGACGAATGTGATCACATTGCAATAACCAATAAAGTTTCATTAGTTGGGACCCTTCTGATTGCATATGTTAAAGGCAAACAGTACCAGTGCACCACATAATCTTTGATATTTCTGAATGACCGCATTAGTTCATTTTTCTTAGCTCGATCACATTGGTAATATTAGCAATTTGGTCACTAGTTTGTGCATAGAAGAGCCTTATGTGTCCTGATTCGTTGTGTTATCCATCTACTTATACTCGCCGGTTGGATGGAACCAGTGGTCACGGAGTCCGACAAGCCCCAAATGGGCAACTTGAATGACCAATTTTTAATACTCCCATTCACCTAATAACGTTAATCCTATCCAGGTTGATAAGGGGTATAGTACTATCGATGGTCAAGTTAACATCACCAAACAGACTGCAGAAAAAATCTGTATGCTGTATTTCGTCTCGTGCTCGCTAAAATTTCATTCAAAAGACTTCATGTAACTGCCAAATAGAGATGGACGATAATCACTTTTGTTGCCTCTGGTGGAATACACAGAAAGTGGAGTTATTCAGTGCCCAATCCTTTGTGCTCCTGGCCTAACCCTTGAACATACTTCGATTGACTTCTTGATTATGCAGTTCAGCGAGCGTTACGGTGATGAGATATATCAGGTGACTTTGAAAAATGTTGGATAAGCCGGAAAATTTGATTCGAGTTTATTGCTCCCTCGGCATTTTTGCCTGGATTACGCTGAATTATACTACCATTTTGTGATGATCCAACACAGTTGCATCGCGGTCCTTTGGCATCTTTCAACTTAAATTATTCAGTTTCAGTAACTGTTACAATTTTTGCCTTCGTGTGGTCGTCCATTGTTTATCTGTCCTACCTTGAGAGACAATTTCATATGCCCATGGTAGATTTAAGATAGCTTGGTCATTTTTCTATTTTGCTGACCGAGACGTGACTTTCTAATCTTTGAATTTTACCGAAAATTCATCAGCTGAGATAGAAAATGACACAATCCTGTTTGACTTGACAAAAATGAAGAGGTTATAATCTAGTTATGGTAAAGGCAAACTGTACCGATTCACCACGTAGTCACTCAGACTTCTGAGTAACCTCATCAGCCCGGTTTTCCTAAGCTCGATCTTATTGTTACTAATACGGGAATACGTATGGCACTGTTGAAGGAAGAAAGGAAATTATCTAACAAGCTATTATCCCTACCCATCCATGTTAACTTACGCGTGGTAAGAATTAGCATTATTATTTATGCACCGCGAAATCAATGAGAGATAAAACTGCATGAGCAATAAAATTACTGGGATACGCGAAATTAGATAAGGAGTGAGACAACTGATGCACAGAATGATATCAGAATCCTAATTGAAATTACTAGCTAATTCTTCAGTACCACAGTACACGACTCTAGTGGATTTCACATGAACTTTTGCATTCCAAGTGGAGAATTCAGCTCATCTGTGATAGAAGTCAACGTCGGAAATGTAAGTCCATACCGGTCACCCTTCATTTGCCTCATAAAATGTCTCTATTTTAGATGGGCGATGTTACAGGTGATAGACAGTGTACAAAGCTTTCGTACAATAAGAAAATATATAGACTAGCAAGTGATGTATTTGACAACACCTCGATAAACAGATCAAAGCATTTCATATGAAAACGCCAGCAAAGTTACCCCCTGATATTCAAGAACAATTACTTTTAATTTGCCAGTCTAAATCCCACTGTGTTTTCCCGAGAAAGTTGGAGCTGTTTGTATTTTGTGACTTTTTGCTAACCTTCGGTAAAGTATAAAGTAGCACGAAGTTTATCAAGTGAAAAGGTACATCCATCTGAAAAAACGTGTTGTCTGAGATACCTCTGATACTACTAACAAGTCGCTGGGAAAACGGAATTCTCTCGAGTGATCGGTTACCCCATTTATTGGTTAAAAGTGTTGTTAAAATTCTCGTTCACAATATTCATTCTCCCCGTTTACTTGAGAAAACGCTCACAACACGATTAAGTTGATGAAACGTCTCATTACAGAGCAACGTCATTAGACATATGAAATTGACCCTTGGTGTTCTACGAGTTGTGGGCACATCTCCACTGAAAACACAAAACCGTAGCTTTTAGATAGTAAAGGTGACAGGAGAACGTCTTACGGTGCAAATGGTTTCTGGACAACGTAAAAACGGTTACGTTTCAGAGGATATATTTAATTTACCAAGCATTCATGAAATGCTCAGACGGAATAATCCTCCCTTGATTCCTAAAATTCCTCGATATCATTCGATCTAATGTAACTGGCAGTTACGAGTTATAGGACCGAAAAACGACGATCCTTTTAGAGTGTATTAATTGGTGCTTGTGCTTGAAAGGTGGAACGAATATTACAATCAGTTATACCTGATAGGGATGTAAAGCGATGATACGCTCAGACAAAGGATACACTTTCTCGTAAAATGCAGCTAGCGCATAAATTAATTTTCCCAAGTAGGGTAGCCCCCTATTTTTCATAAACATATGTTTCTAGTTGTTCTGTGATTTGGACAAACGCTTTTGATTTCTTTTTATTCGTTGTCTTTGTTTGATGTTATACTGCATGTTGTTTTCATCTGTCTTCGATGAGCATCACTTTATCCTGAATATATCTTGTGCATTAATAAAATATATGCTTTCCTAATAATAACTAATGATAATCTTGTCCACGCTACCAAAATGCCTCATCCACTAGGCTACTAGTTTGCTCACTAAAATATCGGCCTCTCAGTTTCTCTTAAAACTGCAAGTACCAATGATATTTGGACGTGAACACAAAAGCAGTTAATTGCTTGAGACATATGAACTGAATAATGTGTGTCTTTTGTCGAAGGAGACAAAGATTTCTTGGATTGATTATAACGAACGTGAAACCGCAGACGTATGTTTGAGTGCTTTTAGCTGCTATCGTTCTATCTCTCTTCAGCTTGCTGATTTGATTAAAGTAACCACGTCGGATTTTAAAATACTGGTATAAAGCCACCGACCAAATTCACCGGAGTTCATATCGAAAACAAAACCCTTAGATGGCCCTGAAACGATATTCAATGAATTCGAGTTTCGATGCTTCTGGGGTCATCGGGTGAGAAGTTACTTCATTGCGGTTAACTTCCAAATGTTTAAATCCACCCCCTTAGTATTGAGCAAGCGATAGATTTTATCGTATAAGTCAAACAACGTTCTAGAAGCAGTCGAGTCATTCTACTATTTCAGTAATTGATAGTCCTTTGTATATTTCGACTTCTTCGTGTTCTGTTCACGCAGACATTATGTTGGGTGCTGACTATTTTGATTTGACCATCAGGTTTCGCATAGGTTGGCTCTTATGATATATTCCCTTTGTAGGGTTAAGTAAATACCTACTTATCAGCGATAAAGTTCAACTAGTGAGAGGGTAAATCGTGCGTGAAGATGGCTGGATAATGATGCACAATAATACAATTTCAAAAACATTTTAACTTTTACGACATGTAAATGTCATACCACTGGGGCACACAAATTTTGAACCGTATAGTTCAATAAACTACTTCGGAAAATCAGTTCAATGATAACCAAATTCATACATGTGAGTAAGATATATGGGAAAAATTCCACAACGAATCACTTCGCCACTGAACAGAATGAAGGTAAACAACCTATAAATCAAATTTTTTATTCGGGATTAACTATCGTTTGGAGCCTTTTGTATCCTTCAATTCTGTTCTGCACTTTTTTAGAAGTTGAGTTGTCTGGCCGCCAATCACGAACCACATTATTTCCTGTTTCAATAAACTTGTCCTAATTGATTTGCTGAACATTACTCAAGCTACGACAAATTTAAAAAACCTATATGTCCAGAGAAAGAGTTGTTTGCACGAGGAGAGTGAATTGTATGTCATGGGAAATCTACTTGCATTGATCACATCAAAAAGTCGGACGTCGGCTCGCTGCTTCCGACTTTCCCATGAGAAATATGCAAGTGGATTTTCCGATACAAGTATATACGCAGTCAATAAAACTTACCACCGTAGAAACCATATATATATATATATATATATATAAATTATATACATCCGTCTGTAAGTCTGTTTTCTGTCTGACCGTCTGTCTGTTTATTTGCTGTCCGTAAGGTTTTCTGTCTTACTCTCTCTTTCTTGATCGTTCTCTCGCTGTCTCCTTCTCTTCAAGTGCAGTTTTTGGGGTACACGCGTGAAAGAACGAATAATATGGTGCTTGGGTTCCGTCATATCCCATGTCATTCGTCGAGACATTACAGGTACCGTGTTCTTTGTGGGTGGGTACACGTCGGGCATTCGTATTTATATTTGTACTACTGGAAATGCTGACAGTAGCTAGATTTGTTTCTTCTACGAATTCTCGCGAGAAAAAGTGTTTTGCATTGTCCATTTGGGAAAACGGCAGCCAACACCGGAATTTGGAATAAATACATCTGAAGGTGCTACTGTGAAGCACAAAGTGATCGGATAAACCTGGTCATGATGGTCAATTTAGAAGCTCCTTGCATGGAAAGCCCGAATCGAATTGTAGCTCACGTATTATCTGACCAGCGATACGTCATCCATTAGCACAGTGTATATCGCTAACCCGTTTTTGGCTTCACCTTGTGGAAAGTACTCATCATTATACATCCACACTCACAGTGCGTGCACATTTCGTTCCAGGCAATTTGCACATAAGAGATGAGCGTAAAAACACCCATGCCATGAATCATTTATGAAACAAAATTCCCAGCCACCACTCAACTTCAGGTAACTGAAATTTCCATTCCATTTCAGGAAACGAAATTTACTGTTTTCATCTATTGACTGTTTTATGGCGGTCAGGTGAATATATAGAGAATTATTTGTGGAAGTGGTACGAGAATTGAAACACCTCGTTTTCAGTATTTGAATCATTGAAATACTTTTTTCCTTTCTTATGAAAAGCAATGATCCAGACTCGAAGATCATCCTACTAATATATCTTTCTGAAAGCTGTTTTAAAGTACGCCTCACCTATTCCCAGATTTAGTGTTCCGGACTTTGGTGAGACCATCTAATTGAGGTCTCCGGAAGAATTTGCTGGACGGATTTAATTGCACGAGTGACAACCGTAATCATTTTTGTGGATGTTGGCCTGACCGAAACATAAACCCGTAGGGGTTGTTCTTAAAATTGTAATATATCGAGAAGCACCGTGTGAGAAATTTCACAAAAATCTAAGCCCTGAAACATCTGAATATTTCCGTAGAGAGGTGTTATGCTTTGTAATGTAGGTATGAAACACAGTGTCTTCATTGCTTGGAGGTGACCGATGCTGGGGTTTGCCCAATTTACTGAACCATATTCAGGATGAAGCAACTTTAGTCTCCACGAGCACTTTCTTCATCGCAACTTCAGCATAGATATCGTGAGATATAAATCGTGCCACAACACTGTTTTGATCCATCCCGCTAGCACTAGTACGAAGAAATTTCTACCTTCGAACAATCTCACTTTATTGGCTCAGTGCACTCTGTTTATTCAGTGAGAAAGTGTCAGTTTTATCGATCTTTGCGAACTCAAATCACTTGATTCAAACTTGTATTTGGTACATTTTATTCTATTTGCTGGATCGGTGATACGGCGAGCCACATTTTGGCGGGAATCTATTCTAGTCTGGAATCTGGACAAACGCTGGAGTGCTGTCTGCAATGGAGACTAGGTCCCCTCTTGAATAATGCGTCAGACTATACAAATGAAAAGAAGTATGCATGTCAGAACGTTTGTTTTAGGATAAATAAGCTAATTTTCCCAAATTTCAACTCTAACGACGATAGCTCAGGAGTGTCAATGTTGCTTACTTGGTAATCTGTTGGGGTCAGAGTCATCGGCGAAGTCAAATCCATATGTATACAAATGAGTACGGTAAATGAGATAAAGTTATGCATGTAAATCATGCAGTTGCATCCGCTGGTAGGATAACTTATATCTTCAAATTGACTCGACAATCGTTGTGCTAATACGTGTTGTTATTAAAATTTGTTAGCATTAAGGAAGTACGAATGAGTTCTCCCACAATTACTGATTTCTTTACACACTTCGTCTTGTGGACTAATGCATTCCTAGCTGAGGTGATTAGGTAAAGAAGATGTCATTTTATTTGGTGTCAACTCTTCTTGAACTTCAGCACCTTTCAGCTGTTGTTGTTAGTCATATAGTATAGCTATCTGACTACAAGACGTGAGACAGTGATTAGAACTCGACCCAACCCGGTTGACTTTAATCGATTTTGTTTAATTTTCCAATGCATACTCGAGTATGTGCGCACTGATAGGGGAATTGTCATTTTCCTCAAAGTCCCGCTAAGGTAGAGGTGATAAATGGCGCAATGAAACTGAGGCGTGTAGTCGCTAACAGCATAAAGTCTCAACGGGTCAATCGTGGTAACGGGTCAGTGAAAACGAACTGCTGTCGACCCTATCGGGATTCAGATTTGCTATCTCTTTGTTTTCATGTTCTCCTAATCCACTTGAAAACAGTCGGTCTTCCAACTTGCTCTCCCTTATTGTAGCTTAGTGCTTCGTTGTGGTTGTATACCTTATTTCTGCCACTATACCCTTGGTTAGATTCGGAATAAAACAAACAGTATAACAAATGTGTCCAAAGCCAACGCGTAACTTGTTCCAATAGTACATCTCGTGAGGTTTAAGAGTATATCGTAGAAAGAATAATCATTTTTCAGATGATTTATTCAAGCCGGTAGGTTCGATAGACCGGTCGCAATTTGGCATAGTGAGCGTTTGTTGTTCTATCCATATTCGGCCTCCAGATAAATCGATATCATCAACGTGAATAGCATCTAAATTACCATAGGACATTTTGACAACTTATCTCCAGCCGTCGTGCATACGCTGGAAATAACGGTGAACAACGAGATTCCCTCGGAAAAAAATACTGATAGGAGGATATTACCAAGGAATCACTACCACAAAACGATTTTACCTTAAAACTATCTGGTGACCACGTGATTTGCTGGTTGGAGAAGTGATAAAAAACCTTTTTCGAGAACTGAAAGTTCCTTAGTGGATCAGCTCGCTCAGCCCTATGAAAAAAGCCATTTGGTGCAAACCACATCCGGGGGAGAAATTTTATTGTGTCTTATGCACGGATAAAGTGGAATATAAAACAATTATTTCAGTGGTTAGAATACATGATAATTTGTAGAGCAATGTAGGATGCGCCAGAATTACAGTTAGACGGAAACAAAAATAAGACTTGGACCAAAGTCCTCCATCGCACTAGTGACTGGTGATTTCATCTTTGCATTCGGCTTGATCTTTCACGAGATAAATATTTCAGGTTGGGGCATTCAAGTGTATTGTGACGTATCTTTCAAAACTAGGGGAGTTATTCATCTTATTCGAAATGTATAGCGCGAATAATTTGTCAGAGAAGTGATCCTAGCCTTGCTACCACCTTAAATTTTCCATAGATACTTGATCTTTGAGCCATTCAAAGTATATTTAAAATACCACCACTAGTACTCAGGTCTTAGCTACTGAGTATGCTATCGGAATAGCAGGATTCTCGCAGTCAAAATAATTTAGCAATTGTTATAAAATTAACCTATATCTGACACTCAGTCAATACTACACCTGTTGAATTCCAAAGCAAGATATCAAATGGAATTCCTCTTTGTTGTCTGTCTTTTTTTCCTTTTATCAAATATTTCAGTGAAAAATAGATCAACTGAGGATTGCCGCTACTGTGTACGAATCTGGCAATCGCACTTTCAGGTGCTGTCCTGGCATTCATTAAAGGAACCATCTTTTCAGACGCGCCGAGGTAATCTTGATTACACTGGACCCCGGAGAGGAGTTGATCTTTTTGAAGTATGCTTTAGAACTTTATGGTAGCATTCTTAGCAGTCTGATGGCTTGGAAAACCAAGACAGTTAATAAGGCGCCACATTTTCTGAATTGATAATAACTGGGTGAACTAATCCAGGATGAAGAAAACAATACTGCTGGCGATGCATATAAACAATAATTCCGTTAAAAATTGTTCCCGAAGTTGAACTGTATCATCGGAATGACCGTAGCCCACAAGGCACGATGTGATATTTGTTGGGGAGTCGGAAATCTCCCTGAAACACGTTATCAGCGAGGCTGCAGTCCACCTTCTTCCAGCCCATGGACAGGGTGCCTTGTAAATTCTAACCAATGACAAGGCCCATATATCCCACAAAGCAGTGCAGTCGTGACTCCTGAGTCCATGAACCAGTCAGTCCATCACACGGCTACCTACCTTTCACAACAATCCACCAACCAATCAGACTTACTGCATACTATGATCCAAATTAACCAATCACATCGGCACCCCAAGCTGGGTAATCAGTAACAACGTCATACGTGTCCACGTATTCCTTGTCTCACTCTATATACCGTGTTCACTTTTAGTTACAAAGAATACAGTTTCGGCACTTGTTCGTGGTTACTTTTCCTTTGGGATTGGACGATCGAGGAATCACTGGCCCGGGATAATCCATAGGTTTGCACACTGACAAGACGAAGATAACTTTTGCTGATCACTTTCCGTTGAAAATTATTACAAATATAAGCAAGACGAATCCTTTCACGACTATTTCACAATATCCAATAAAAATGATCAGTTGGTCGTTCTATGTTTATTGTTTGCAATGGTTTCGTTTTATCTGACCAGCCATTGAGTGAAATACCGTTATGCGATGGGGTTGCCCACTGCATTGGTTACGTCTCATTATTATTCAAGGCTGTTGGCAGATAGACACTAATTAAAGTATCGCAGACAGTCTAAGTATTTATTTGTGTGATCTACGAAAATATATTTCGGGACCAAGCACCAGGTTGAACTGAAATGATGTGCTCTACTGACCATTCCTGATAATGCGGCTGAGTACTTAGACCATACAATGTGCCATTCCGAGAAAAAATAAAGCTGCTGTTGGTAGTTTCATTTTGTGAAGGGATGACAGGACACGATTTCCCCGCAAGCATAAAGTCGGTTTCGTGGTTGAAGCCGAGCATCAAATCGAATACCTGGCTATAGTCTGCCCAGTCATCTCTAGGCTTGATCATTCCACAATCGGTTTGTGGTTCCAATCCTGTTTGAAAGTTAACACATGGGCATGGACAAATTTTCTATCATGTGCTTCAAAAAAGGACTTTTTGGTCTTGCGTGATCCTTATGACTCGAATGAGATTACGGCCATAAAAACGCGCCTATGTTTATCCTAGTCTTTAAAAACGAGATTTGGAGGTCAATATCACTTTACTTTTCAATGATCCATTTCGCATTACTTGGTAAATAGTTCGAGTTCGCATGACAACTATTCGACTTTGATCATCCACAGAGTTAGTAATACCTAAAACCGTCACAGTGAAGTATACTTTCAGATTTAGGACCTTTCTGTCTTCAAGTTCAAATTTTGTCCTTTGAAAATCATCCTTCTTTAACAAACTCTAACCATTTCCTGAAGTATTTTGAATATTGTGGGTATATTGGGGTCATCTGTTTGTCCTTGTCCCGGTTACGCACGAGTTTTACAGCAGACTATAGATAATAATATTAATTGATAATCGGTCAAGCAATTAATCTCTGAGAAGTCTGCCATGAATCACATTATGTGAATAGACGTGACCACACAAATAGCTTTATTTGCAATGGCATGGAATACTGAGGGCAGTTCTGGCTTCTGTCAATCGTTTTTGTGGACTTCCGATAAGTGAATTTGGCGTATGGGTGACCATCGTGCGTGCATCAATCATGGTGAATTCAGAGTGCACTGCTGCTCTTGCATGAAACTAGTCAGCAATTATTAGAGTAAAAGAGAAATCAAAAGCGACAGCCTGTTGGTTTAGCTTCATAGTAACACATTTAGAGTGAACATGATTTCCGGAGATAAACCCCCTAAATTTAGTGAGTTCGTAAACCCAGTATCACTTAATCAGAAGAGAATACTTATATATTTGGTTTTCAGTCAGCTTAGCTGTGGCTACTGGGATGGTTGAGAACCCATATTATGGCATCCACTTGGCATATAGATAATTTATATCCCATATTTAGCATTAAATTTTTCTTCTCCAGCGCCAACACGTGCAATTCAATGCTAATAAAATATGCGATAATCCAAAATTGATGCGTTCAAGAAAAACTAGGTTGTTCATAACGGAATGTTGTACTTAAGCCCTGCAGAAAAGTCATCCACCATAGGAGTCAGCAGCTGTGTGGGAAGCGGGTTGTTACCGTTCAAAGCCAGCGAAGGAAGGGTGCGATATCATAAAATGTAGATGACCAACGAACCATTGCGAGCCATCCCGGATAGCCTTGTGGTTAAGGTGTTCGATTGACAATCGTTCACCCCGGGTTCTAGTCCCCGTGGGGGCTCGGTGGATGTGTAATGCTGCTGATTCCCAATAGGGATGAATCAGCTGTGCGGTGCTTCCATCGTTTTCAATGGTGAGTTGAGCGTTCAAGCTGCATGATGAATCATATTAGACAAAAACCAGACTGTTTCGAAGTTGATGGTTTACAGAATGGATAAGTCTGAATATGTTGGTAAAACTAACAACCCATGCCTAACTGGAGACAACATTTTACCGATAAATAATCTACGGAACAAATATTGAGTTTGTGCAGTGATCATCCAATCAACCACAAGAGCTCTTGCATAATGACCCTGTTTAACAGAGGTAAAACACAGCAGCAACACAAAACCAGTAGAACAGAACGAACAGAACTAAATCTTCATGCTGTTTCAACGGAACGGATACTCAGTAATATCCAAGCGGAGAACCTCATTCGAAACCAAAACTGAAACCGGCCAGGGAACACAATCTAACAGAAGGGTGGCATTGGCATACATCAGAAAACAAGTGCAAGACACCTCTAGTTGCAAAGTGCCACATTTGCACACAAGCTGACAAAAATGCCGAAGAAAAAGCATCAAGACCGAAAGGGCAATTCGAGATCAAAGAACAAAAGAATGTGGACTACAAGGACCGTAACAAATGGTACGTCGATCAAATTGGGAGAAAGGTTGCAACACGAATGGGAGAAACAGAACTAGCTACAAGAAGACATGCTCAGTTCTCCCTAATGCCCGTTCACGAGGATCACGTAGGGCACGCGTTCAATATGGATGAGGTTCATGTTCTGGACAAAGCAACCACGAGACACGCAAGGGAGTTCTCGGAGGTCTTGCTTTTTCCAACGAACATAAAAAACACATTGAAGTGGACCAAATTCACAGTTTCCTAATGCGCAGGAAAGCTAACTGACTCAAGCAATGGAGAGTGAATAAACTGCAGATCACTTGTAGGGACGCAAAGTCGTGAAATCCGGTTCTTCTTGTGAACTCCTAGACCAAAATAATTCCCTGGTGACTCTGAAACAAGATTCTTAGGGAATGATATTGAGGGGTTACAGCAATAAGGAAATATACAAAACGGACTACAAAATAAACCCTGGATGACATTTGTAAATATATATTTGCATATATATACATATATATATATATATATATTTATGTATATATATATATGTATATATGTATATGCATATATATATAAAGAGGAGCAGGTATGGAAGACGTTTGATTCCCGAGGAAGGTGGTACTAGGTGGTTCGGAGCTTAGTTTAACAAGACTAGAATCTTATGGCGATAGGTCAAAAGCACAATATCCTCGTGTTATTAACCTGTTAAGATCGAGGTCGTTGGAGAATTCATGTCCAAGGTCAGAGTAGGTTCAGCTTTTATTCGAAGGTGTATCGTCTTCACCTCCACACTGACAGTTTCATATAAACTGGTGATGAGTCTTTAACAACCTCAATCCTAACCTCGGCGAAGAGAAGGCTTAGTAATTCACCATCCTGAGCTACAATCAACATTAATTTTCCAGAGTATTTATTGGTTTCATGGATTTGTTGAACTTTAGATAATCCAGTGCACAGAGAAGTAAGATTCTCAATTTTTTTTGTTCACCAATTTTTGGAGTGCTGTTGAACAACTGGCTCATATTAAGTATTATTATCATCATAGTTTATTAGAATAACTTAGTACTAATTTTTTCCTTACTGTAGAATAGATGGTTTAGGAAGGGATATTTTCAGCAATGTCAACGTCGAACTCACCATGAAAAATCCACGGAAGCGATGTGTACAAGTATGGCATACCAATTGCGTGCTCCCTCAGCTGCATCACATATTCACTGAGACCCAGGTGGAACTCAAACCCGAAGCGCGCAATTTGAATTCCACTTGATAATCACGAGTCTTCCGGACATGTCTCTAAATGACTTGTCCAGTGTCACACAGTTATGCGATACCCTGGCAATTTTGGACAAATCTCCCAATCCGATTTGTCCTTCCATCGATTTACAGGAAGGTAAACTGTCTGCTTTCCATTGAATCCTTTGTTCATCCTCCGTATGTGAATCGATGAAACACGTTGACTCTATTTCGAGTGTATGAATTTGAATAACGACTGTTGTACCATCGGACGCAACTTATATTGTACCTCCGAGTTAGTTCTTTCTTGGTTCGCTTTATTAAATCGTCACACAGTAGGTACCAAGATCCCAGTTCTTCCAGTGTATGCCAAATCAAAGGTAACTCTGAGCCAGCTGAATGTGTGTGAACTATCTTGCCAGGATAAAACCGTCCGAACAAGTGAAGTCAAGATATGATCGAGTTTTGAATTCTATACCCATGACAAGTGCTGATTGACCTTAACCGGTATCTGTTTGGGGTCCACTTGTTGGCTCAATCTGTTCTTACCGAATGCTGATTCCTAACAGATTTTATCTCTTACATTACCTTTCTCCCCCTTTATGTATCTATGCCCACTGACCCACTAGTATCCACGACCCGTTCTGTTATGACTTTATGATTTCCTGAGTTACTTGAAGTATTTAACTCTCTCCCTCTTTGTCTCGCCTGTGTGACAGGTTGAACTTTGGCCATGGCATCATAATCCTACTATTTCCTCATAGTCAATGCTACTCCGTTTGTTGTTCACCACGTTTGTTTTCCCTCAGGCAAATACTACTTTATATGTCTCTCAGTTAATTCTGAGTAGTAAGCATGATTGCTGAGAACTGCTAGGCTGAGTGTCCTTTAGGCTGCGCATTTCCCGTAGAACAAGCTTACTCAGTGATTCTGACCAGCCCGGACGGTAGCGGAATGGTGCATTGGCAATACATATATTAGCTATGTGAATAGGTGAGGGTTGAAACCGTGAGTGCGTTGGGCGATATGCACCACTGATGATCTCTAACAAGGGCAAAACTCACGTCTGGTGATTTCGAATGCATGTTTGATCGGATGAACTGAGGTATGTGTGTGGAAGTGGAGTCCGAGGGACGACGAGCCAAGCGAACAATGCTTCTTCTCTGACCGTTCGTTTGTCAGAAAGCTTCCCATAAATAAAAACCATTTTTGTGAAATACTGGACTAGCTATTTATTTACCACTTACTTGAGCCATCTCATCATCAAATGTATTATATGCGGATACCCTGGAATTTTGGCGCTTGCTCCTTTCGGGTGCTGGTGATGGAGTTGGTAGTGATGAGAGAGTTCAATGAAAATGTTGAGTGGATTCGACTCTCGAGAAATACAAAGGTTTCATGATCAATTAAATCCCCCATAACTGGGATCCTGTTTCAGTTGGTTTTGTTAGTTTAGACCAAAAGACAGATGTAACTGAACCGCTGTCCAGTGAAAGAGTGATTCATAGAACATGAACCCGAAATCCAAATCGAAAAAGGCGAGTCGGGGAACTACGTGTACTGCTGAGAACAGTCATTGCAGTTACAAGCAACAGACCTCAATTTATGGGCAATCCAATCAAAAGGGTCAAGGAATAGACTTTATATCTTTGGAAGGGTCTGTCGGGAAAAGTACACCGAGCAATACGGGACGGAATGATTGGAATAGGGTGAAATCCATCTCGTATAGGTAGAACAATCGACCACTCAGGGAAAGAGTGGGAAGCGTACACGAGAGGGAGGGGCAGATATGACCATAAATTAGATCAGTCAAGGACAAAAAGAATCGAACACGGGTTTGACCTAGACCCTCACGCAGGCGTGGCGTGATCTCTATCATGGAAGGAAAATACAAAAGTCACTCGTGCCGTGCGAGTGAGAAAGCGAACAGAAAACGGAGGCGAACATGACACACAAGGTCGGGCACATATGACGCAAAAACCGTGAAGATCGTAGGCCCCTGGATTGACCGCAATGGAAAATTGGTCCACCGTAAAGTACATTCATTGAAAGACGACAGGTGAACTGAGAAATGGTGACCGAGTTCAACATATGAAAGGAAGGAAGATGTGTAGGCTATCGCAAGTCTTATTAGTTCAGTCCCCATAGCTGTATGGCGCGTCCATAAGACATGAAAATGGTGCAAATGATTGATGTAGGATCATGACAATAGTAATGTACAAGACCAAGTCTAATATAAGGCATTCAGACTAACAACAGCGTTGAAACCACTTCGAAATTGTAATCAGGGGGGAAATTTGCATACATGGGTTTGTGAAACAAATCGCCTTTGGCAAGTCTACGAATGATTTTGTACAAGATCACTCAACGCTAGAATGACTTGAGAGCGGCAGTGGGCCGTTGTTGAAATTTCAACAAGGATTTGTTTTGTGTTTTGTTCATTTTTTCCGCGGATTTCCGGGAGCAAGCTAATGATGTTATTATCAACTTAACAAAGTCGTCATCTCAATTATCAGTTAAAAGTTGGGATCTAAGCGCCAAGCTGAGTGGTCAAGTACCCGCACAAGTTAATAACCTATTTTTTTGTGCTACATATTTTAGGTAAACCGATCATGCTTACACTTGCTATTTACTTATCCACTTCGAATGTTGTACCTGTTAGATTACAAGATGAAGGACGAATGATATTTCAGTGTTCTCAGAAATAAGCTCATAAACGGTAATTTCAATTTGTGAGTTTCCCCTACGTGGGAAACAAAACCGTTTTCCTCAATTATTCCTACCCTCTATGGTATTAAGTGTTTCATCCATATAAATGTCCTTTGTCTACAAGCTTCAATATTGTGACAACAATACCGTATGAATGAAAAATGACCGCATTTCTGACATGATCAAGTACAGATATTAAGTTGAGTGAAGAAATTTCCGTGTATTATTCTTCCAAAACACACCGACCAGGTGAAACGCTTCCTTGTCAAATGACAGGTCGATGTCGCCGTTGTATCTCATATTGATATTAGATTGAGGTTTACACCGCATACTCCTTGTCGCCTCATCGGTAGATTGGGTGTTTTTCACTCAATCAGTCAATGCTACAATGACATAGAGAAGAATATTATGACCCACCAGCCCGTCCCTTACCGAGTAATCGAGGTTACCCATGATGCTTTCTAAACATTCAAAAGTCCTCATGACTGCGAGCTTCTTTGAAAGCAATTCACGTGCACGTTTTAATTCAACTTTCCCATATTTTCAGTCATCTACGAATTTCGGATGGGGTTTTGCCAGTTCATCTTAGAGCAACTCAGCAACAGGCCACGTATCGCAAAGAAAGAAACATTCTTGTGAAATCATTCATTAGTCAGTTCAAATGCTACTTATCGATTCCAAATCTTAAGGTGTACTGAGTATCCGTTGCGTCCTTCTTGGAAATCCAAAAATGAGTTGCATATCCGTATAATCAAAAAGAGAACGGAGATTTGTGAATCATATTCATCGACAATAGCAATCATTCAGCCGTGACTTTGAAGTCATAATCTACAAAAACTGAACTTCTCGGATCATTGTTGTTCGCCTTTGTGCTACGAAAATCCGCCTCATACTTCGTATTATTTCAGGACAGAAGTTCAATCGTGTTATACATCCTATACGGAAAAGGAAGGTGTTGAGAAACATACCAGTTAGCATTACAACGGATTCATAACAACATGTAAACTGGAAATTGAACATATGCGTCAGTTGAATAAGCAGATGATGTTAAACTGATTATATGAATTGCGGTAAGCTGCCCGAGAATTTATTCAGACCTTTGTTTAATTAGTGATCGCCCATATTCAAACGTCTGCTTGTTGCACCAAATCCCTAAACAAGATGCTAGCAACGATCAATTGATGAGATTTCTGAATTCATCCCTAGTGACGATTCGTTTGGCACAATGTGGCCACAGTGCCTCAATAGCACAATTTTACAACTTAGAAGAATGATTACAAAACGGAGAAAAGTGTCATATGAAGCGACCTCAGACAGCATTCACAAAACTATCTAAACTGCATACATTTGGTGTCTGATGGTAGAGAACTTTGATCCCCAATTGAGTTTTGTACGCGACTACATACCTAGTGATATCTACGATACAGCTTCCTCACAGTCGAAACGCCTCTTGATCAATGGAGACTGTGAATACCATACACATGCAGTTGAGTTCATCAAACGAATAACTACGGCCCATTGCGATCAAGTTCTCGGTTGATGTACTTTGTTCGATCCAACCGTTGAGTTTATCATTCTTGATATACGACTTTGTGGACAAAGCAATCCCTCCCCACAATCCTCCATCCTTGTGCTCAAAAATAATGCGGGCGTGCGTCTCAGTCCCACTGGCTAACACTCCACAATACAACAGACCAAGAACCAGACGAAAACTGGCGTGACACGTGTTAAACAATCCACATCCGGTCTAGATTTAGGTTACGTTCTCCTATTTGTCTATTTGGTTCAATCCCTTTAATCGTTTCCATAGATTATCATGTAATTAAATAATACTGAATCACTGAAAACGAGCTCGTGCGCATATCCATGTTTTATAAATAAATATATACGTGTACAATTAGTCGATAATCGGTATGCTTTCAATCGGCGTGGCGAACAAACTGGTCTCCAATAATTTGTGCTCACACCAACACATATCAGTAGATATGATTCAAAAACAAGGAAGGGTACTGATTATCCATATCTGTCGTTCTATGTGCATGTGTGCGTATGCGTGTGCGTGTGCGTGTGAAACTGATCACAGTGCAGCATGTTGTATTGGTTGCACACGTGTTCGGAAACATGAGGTGGTCCAAGGGAGCTTGGGTGCTCGCACACATTGTTTCGCAACACAAAGGGGATATCGTTGAGACAAATACTCACGGGCTCGAATGTGGTCAAGATACAACACTTGAAAGTATTGATTCCTTGCATTGAACTTTGAAAATCGTTTGTAAGGCGCATATCACATCGATGTACTAGTCTTGAAAATAAGACTTATCATCTTCTATGTACTAAAACTGAAGTGGCATGTGTCACACTTTATTCAACCAGATATATTATGCTTCGATTTGTCTCAAATAATTTGCCACGTGCTTCTGTTATTCTATTGTTTGGTTTGCTTGTTGAAGATCTCGAAAGTAATTGTTAGATTCCCCAAATATCTTTCCAGATACAGTGGAATATCTCCACGCCAACTCACTCAATTTATCGTAATTCAGCTCAATCACACTTGTGTAGCGTGTTTCTAAAATATAATTACTGCCATGAATATCTCATTTCTCCAGATCTCACTAACTACGCTGATATTTCCTGCATGTCTATATATCTGCATCATTGAGGCTTCTCGTCTAATCAATGGATGGTTACTTCAACCAACTAAGGTTCGCTGTATCCATTTTTCCCCCTACGAATGAACTTTTCCACACAAACTCGATTTTGTTCAACCATGTCATGAGGAAGTTCTAAGTGAAATAGTTTCTTCATGCGGTTCATTCGGTCAAATCAATTAACTGTTTTACGCACCTCGATTGGTGAATATTCAGCTCTCATATAACCATGTACACGCCCTCAAAAATGAAACCTACACAAAGTGAAATAAAATGGAACACGGTGTAATGAGTAGTGAGCATCTGTATTGTTCCAAATGTTGTATTTGTTCTGATATTACATAAACTGGATTGTGCAAATAGCTTGCCGGGTAGGGGATAATATAAACAGATGTATGTTCTAGTGCGTGCATAACGATGTTTGCATTGAGAACATGTGGACGAAGTGGATATACATCTCACTAGGTCTCTGTGATGTGTATGAGCATGAGACTAATCTGAAATTTGAGAGATGCCATTTTGTAGGGTGGGAAAAAAAAGAACCGCGCGCGTACTGCACACGAACTATGACATTATCCGCAAATTTGATTGGAAGAGTATTGTTCTTACAGGGATAGTAGGAAAGTAGGCAAAGAATAAAAATAGGAACGGCAGGGTTCCTCGAGGAACACCACTTTTAGTGGTTACAAGGGAGGAGATGTTGCTGCTGTAACGAGTGAATTGCTGGCGATTGTGAAGGCAATCTGTCGACAAGAAAAATGGTAATGCTGAATAACAAAGAGAGGGAGAGAGAAAAAGAGAGAGAAAGTAAAGCAGCTTGTTTCTGTTGACGCAGTGGTGGGGACACCGAGAGTGGAGCGCGACTGGAATCTTTCTTCCCGTAAGACCTTGGCTGAAAAATCAGGGAGAATAAAGCTGAAGATAACGGCACACTCCTTGAGCACCATGGGGTTGAGTTCGCCGGGTCCGAATGATTTTCCGGGGTTAGGGAGAAGCAGCCCCCTGTAGACGTTCATGGTTGGGGTGCAAAATGTAGGTCCCTGAGATCTACTTTCCTAAAGAAGTACAGGAACGAAAGGTCCTACTGCTCTGTTGAATGACTTGTTGAGCTCTTCCACGTAAATAAAAGCAGATTTGCGTGAGCATAAGCCACCAGTTAGATATTTCAGGTGCTTCCACGTATCGCGATGAATTCCGTTGTCTAGAAGGGTAGATGTGCAGATGGAACTGAGGTGTTATAACTCAGTCTTGTTGTTGATTTTGATAGAAACTTGACGGCTGGGAGACTATAATGTTTGAATTTGTGTTCCTTCTTGCTCCTTGAGGTAGAAGATGACAGATGATCAGGGCGAAAATACCAAGTTTCGACTGGGCAGCAAAGTATAGAAGCAAAAACCCAAATAGCTGATAAGATTGATCCAGGGAACCAAAAGATCCGTAACTGAGAAGGCAGAAAATTCTGTCTGAGAAACTATTTCCCGTAGCTTTAAATGTTTCATGACAAATATGCCTCTTTCAAACGGGGCGATTACGGTCTCGCGTCAATTGTGCATGTTTAATGGGTCTGCTGATCTTGGGTGGGGTTTTGATTATTGCATGGTCAGAAGAGCCTAGTGGAGAGTGACTTGAAGTGGAAAAAGACATGGGCTGTTGTCTAGTAGTAAGTCAAGAAACGCGTCTAGTCCAGTTGAAAATGCAAAAGCTCTCGTAAAACCGAAGGGATAAACAAGGCATTTATTGTGTACCAATGTCCAAAAAAGGTCGTTCCCGATGGAGGGTTCTTCTCCTTGGTATTTTTCGGTGAACCACTGGAATATTTTACCGAGTTAAGCATCACTTTATTGGCACAACAACAGTTATATTAATCACGGTGAATAATGCAGTTAACCAGATAATGCGCGTCTGGTTATGTGATACACATTCCGATCGAGATGGAACAGCTCGACCCGAATCGAAGGCCCCGCCGTGCCTGTATTTTACTTTCCTGTCTGTCAGGCTTTCATTGTAACCGCTAAATAATCACGCGTGCGTATAGGTTAATTAATTACCTTTACGAGAACTGATACATCGGGAAACTTTGACTGGTCTGGAGGGATCCGTGATCATGATATGAAGACAGTACTCACCCCTGTTCATACGTGTGTAGTTGGTGTCCAAGAATCCTGGGTGAACGTGAATACTGACAACTCCTTGGTACTCCTAGATCGATATCAGTGCTGCCATCAGGATTAGCTGTAGAGAAGGAATAAATATGGGGACCCGCTTGTAATCTACATCAACCCATCCTGGCGTGGCAAATCTACCGTTTTCCTCGTATTAGGAGTATAACTGAAACCAACATGTATATCGCTTACTGGTTTTCTGTGATACAATTGTACCATAACTACTTCCTCTGTTGGATGAGAATTTACTTTATTTCCGTAGATTTGAATCAAGCTAGAACAAATCTAAGGCGTTCTTCCGGTTCAACTGGTGTCAGAAATTTCCCACGAGAGTAAACTGTGTTTTCGTCAAAGCCATCATCAATGAACCACTGCTATTCTCCGTTAGACTTGAAGCTCCTACATCTACAAGCTACTGCAATTTGCTACCTCTGAAATAGGAATTTATTCACACACCACTCATAGTTTCTTAACAGAACTGAATTGGGTGAAATTTCACCTTCGAAACTTTTCGCCCAATAACACATCTGTTCAAAAAGTAGCAAGGAATTCGAACCTTTTCCCTTTTCCGATATAGTTAAAATTATCTTTCAGTACTTAACCGTCTTCTCATGCAATTCCCAGTGACATCTACCCTGCCTTTTTGGGCACGGAGCTACCCGTCTGGCGGGAGGTCCGACATTCTTATTAGATGGTTCCCTATACAACCGTTCAATCCTTGATGTTAAGCGACCAGTCACCGGTATCCCAATTCCCAAGGGCCCAACAAAAATGGTGCAAAAAGAGTTCTCGTCCGATTGCTCTCCCATCGACAGCACTCAAAATTGCCAAGAAGGCTACATTTGGTCGTCTTCAAACCCGCCTGAATTAATCTCCGAACTCTTATCAGTTCGCCCTCAAACATAAAAGATCAACTCTCGATGCTGTTGTTGTCTTCGGCCACTTCATTGATAAATCCCTGGATAAATCCTTGTGATTTGTTTTCTGTGAGTTTCTTGATTATTTCTCACACTTTGAATTAATTCCCCGTTCTCTACTTCGTCAAAAGCTCAAAGCTTTTAGTTGTCCCACACTAGTTCCTGCCCAGATCTCAAACTATTTTCACCAATGTACGAAGAAAACAGGGCGCTGAATTTATGAGTCATAGTATAGTAATTATTAGTCCTCCTTCATCTATCACCACTGATAATGAACTCGGTAACTAGAATTTTGAGTCTTATTTGAACTTAGCCTACGAAATACTCCAGGACCTCACTCATTCATTGCATACAGAAAAGTCGTTTTGTCACTCCAATTCGTCCACATGGCCTCCAGTCCGGCAAGAGAATAAAAGTGTACAAAACCTCTCCTGTACTCTATTTTGCTCGATATTTCATCCCAGGGAGGAGACAAACCAGAGTTACTTACAAAAACTTATAACTAACGTCATTTTTACTTACCGTCCGAAACACACTCCGGCTATGATCTGTCTATCAATATTTACCCAGTTTGCACTTTCCACTTCTATAATCTTCCTTAATTTCTGCGTTGCACTTTTGTGTCCAATGTTTTGAATGTTGGAATTCTACTTACAAACGTCTAACGCACAAACGTGTATTAACACTAAGCTCGTGTTGGTAAATGTGAGATTTGATTTGACTACCAGATTGTTCATCCTGCCGAAAATAACAGATCAATTTACCATTGAACTCCAGGGAAGCACAGCACAGCTATTTCATTCCTGGTAGAGAAGATCAACGATGTATACGTATAGTCCGCAGGGTAGAAAATATCGGAACAGTTAGTGAGATCTGGAGAAATGAGATATTCATGGCAGGAACGTTTTTGCGTAATAACGTCACAAAAACTTGACTGAGCTGAATTACGATAAATTGAGTGAGTTGGCGTGGAGATATTCCACTGTATCTGGAAAGATATTTGGGGAATCTAACAAATACTTTCGAGATCTTCAACAAGCAAACCAAACAATAGAATAACAGAAGCACGTGGCAAATTATATGAGACAAATCGAAGCATAATATATCTGGTTGAATAAAGTGTGACACATGCCACTTCAGTTTTAGTACATAGAAGATGATAAGTCTTATTTTCAAGACTAGTACATCGATGTGATATGCGCCTTACAAACGATTTTCAAAGTTCAATGCAAGGAATCAATACTTTCAAGTGTTGTATCTTGACCACATTCGAGCCCGTGAGTATTTGTCTCAACGATATCCCCTTTGTGTTGCGAAACAATGTGTGCGAGCACCCAAGCTCCCTTGGACCACCTCATGTTTCCGAACACGTGTGCAACCAATACAACATGCTGCACTGTGATCAGTTTCACACGCACACGCACACGCATACGCACACATGCACATAGAACGACAGATATGGATAATCAGTACCCTTCCTTGTTTTTGAATCATATCTACTGATATGTGTTGGTGTGAGCACAAATTATTGGAGACCAGTTTGTTCGCCACGCCGATTGAAAGCATACCGATTATCGACTAATTGTACACGTATATATTTATTTATAAAACATGGATATGCGTACGAGCTCGTTTTCAGTGATTCAGTATTATTTAATTACATGATAATCTATGGAAACGATTAAAGGGATTGAACCAAATAGACAAATAGGAGAACGTAACCTAAATCTAGACCGGATGTGGATTGTTTAACACGTGTCACGCCAGTTTTCGTCTGGTTCTTGGTCTGTTGTATTGTGGAGTGTTAGCCAGTGGGACTGAGACGCACGCCCGCATTATTTTTGAGCACAAGGATGGAGGATTGTGGGGAGGGATTGCTTTGTCCACAAAGTCGTATATCAAGAATGATAAACTCAACGGTTGGATCGAACAAAGTACATCAACCGAGAACTTGATCGCAATGGGCCGTAGTTATTCGTTTGATGAACTCAACTGCATGTGTATGGTATTCGCAGTCTCCATTGATCAAGAGGCGTTTCGAATGTGAGGAAGCTGCATCGTAGATATCACTAGGTATGTAGTCGCGTACAAAACTCAATTGGGGATCAAAGTTCTCTACCATCAGACACCAAATGTATGCAGTTTAGATAGTTTTGTGAATGCTGTCTGAGGTCGCTTCATATGACACTTTCCTCCGTTTTGTAATCATTCTATGTTCTATGTGCATGTGTGCGTATGCGTGTGCGTGTGCGTGTGAAACTGATCACAGTGCAGCATGTTGTATTGGTTGCACACGTGTTCGGAAACATGAGGTGGTCCAAGGGATCTTGGGTGCTCGCACACATTGTTTCGCAACACAAAGGGGATATCGTTGAGACAAATACTCACGGGCTCGAATGTGGTCAAGATACAACACTTGAAAGTATTGATTCCTTGCATTGAACTTTGAAAATCGTTTGTAAGGCGCATATCACATCGATGTACTAGTCTTGAAAATAAGACTTATCATCTTCTATGTACTAAAACTGAAGTGGCATGTGTCACACTTTATTCAACCAGATATATTATGCTTCGATTTGTCTCATATAATTTGCCACGTGCTTCTGTTGTTCTATTGTTTGGTTTGCTTGTTGAAGATCTCGAAAGTAATTGTTAGATTCCCCAAATATCTTTCCAGATACAGTGGAATATCTCTACGCCAACTCACCTAATTTATCATAATTCAGCTCAGTCAAGTTTTTGTGACGTTATTACGCAAAAACGTTCCTGCCATGAATATCTCATTTCTCCAGATCTCACTAACTGTTCCGATATTTTCTACCCTGCGGACTATACGTATACATCGTTGATCTTCTCTACCAGGAATGAAATAGCTGTGCTGTGCTTCCCTGGAGTTCAATGGTAAATTGATCTGTTATTTTCGGCAGGATGAACAATCTGGTAGTCAAATCAAATCTCACATTTACCAACACGAGCTTAGTGTTAATACACGTTTGTGCGTTAGACGTTTGTAAGTAGAATTCCAACATTCAAAACATTGGACACAAAAGTGCAACGCAGAAATTAAGGAAGATTATAGAAGTGGAAAGTGCAAACTGGGTAAATATTGATAGACAGATCATAGCCGGAGTGTGTTTCGGACGGTAAGTAAAAATGACGTTAGTTATAAGTTTTTGTAAGTAACTCTGGTTTGTCTCCTCCCTGGGATGAAATATCGAGCAAAATAGAGTACAGGAGAGGTTTTGTACACTTTTATTCTCTTGCCGGACTGGAGGCCATGTGGACGAATTGGAGTGACAAAACGACTTTTCTGTATGCAATGAATGAGTGAGGTCCTGGAGTATTTCGTAGGCTAAGTTCAAATAAGACTCAAAATTCTAGTTACCGAGTTCATTATCAGTGGTGATAGATGAAGGAGGACTAATAATTACTATACTATGACTCATAAATTCAGCGCCCTGTTTTCTTCGTACATTGGTGAAAATAGTTTGAGATCTGGGCAGGAACTAGTGTGGGACAACTAAAAGCTTTGAGCTTTTGACGAAGTAGAGAACGGGGAATTAATTCAAAGTGTGAGAAATAATCAAGAAACTCACAGAAAACAAATCACAAGGATTTATCCAGGGATTTATCAATGAAGTGGCCGAAGACAACAACAGCATCGAGAGTTGATCTTTTATGTTTGAGGGCGAACTGATAAGAGTTCGGAGATTAATTCAGGCGGGTTTGAAGACGACCAAATGTAGCCTTCTTGGCAATTTTGAGTGCTGTCGATGGGAGAGCAATCGGACGAGAACTCTTTTTGCACCATTTTTGTTGGGCCCTTGGGAATTGGGATACCGGTGACTGGTCGCTTAACATCAAGGATTGAACGGTTGTATAGGGAACCATCTAATAAGAATGTCGGACCTCCCGCCAGACGGGTAGCTCCGTGCCCAAAAAGGCAGGGTAGATGTCACTGGGAATTGCATGAGAAGACGGTTAAGTACTGAAAGATAATTTTAACTATATCGGAAAAGGGAAAAGGTTCGAATTCCTTGCTACTTTTTGAACAGATGTGTTATTGGGCGAAAAGTTTCGAAGGTGAAATTTCACCCAATTCAGTTCTGTTAAGAAACTATGAGTGGTGTGTGAATAAATTCCTATTTCAGAGGTAGCAAATTGCAGTAGCTTGTAGATGTAGGAGCTTCAAGTCTAACGGAGAATAGCAGTGGTTCATTGATGATGGCTTTGACGAAAACACAGTTTACTCTCGTGGGAAATTTCTGACACCAGTTGAACCGGAAGAACGCCTTAGATTTGTTCTAGCTTGATTCAAATCTACGGAAATAAAGTAAATTCTCATCCAACAGAGGAAGTAGTTATGGTACAATTGTATCACAGAAAACCAGTAAGCGATATACATGTTGGTTTCAGTTATACTCCTAATACGAGGAAAACGGTAGATTTGCCACGCCAGGATGGGTTGATGTAGATTACAAGCGGGTCCCCATATTTATTCCTTCTCTACAGCTAATCCTGATGGCAGCACTGATATCGATCTAGGAGTACCAAGGAGTTGTCAGTATTCACGTTCACCCAGGATTCTTGGACACCAACTACACACGTATGAACAGGGGTGAGTACTGTCTTCATATCATGATCACGGATCCCTCCAGACCAGTCAAAGTTTCCCGATGTATCAGTTCTCGTAAAGGTAATTAATTAACCTATACGCACGCGTGATTATTTAGCGGTTACAATGAAAGCCTGACAGACAGGAAAGTAAAATACAGGCACGGCGGGGCCTTCGATTCGGGTCGAGCTGTTCCATCTCGATCGGAATGTGTATCACATAACCAGACGCGCATTATCTGGTTAACTGCATTATTCACCGTGATTAATATAACTGTTGTTGTGCCAATAAAGTGATGCTTAACTCGGTAAAATATTCCAGTGGTTCACCGAAAAATACCAAGGAGAAGAACCCTCCATCGGGAACGACCTTTTTTGGACATTGGTACACAATAAATGCCTTGTTTATCCCTTCGGTTTTACGAGAGCTTTTGCATTTTCAACTGGACTAGACGCGTTTCTTGACTTACTACTAGACAACAGCCCATGTCTTTTTCCACTTCAAGTCACTCTCCACTAGGCTCTTCTGACCATGCAATAATCAAAACCCCACCCAAGATCAGCAGACCCATTAAACATGCACAATTGACGCGAGACCGTAATCGCCCCGTTTGAAAGAGGCATATTTGTCATGAAACATTTAAAGCTACGGGAAATAGTTTCTCAGACAGAATTTTCTGCCTTCTCAGTTACGGATCTTTTGGTTCCCTGGATCAATCTTATCAGCTATTTGGGTTTTTGCTTCTATACTTTGCTGCCCAGTCGAAACTTGGTATTTTCGCCCTGATCATCTGTCATCTTCTACCTCAAGGAGCAAGAAGGAACACAAATTCAAACATTATAGTCTCCCAGCCGTCAAGTTTCTATCAAAATCAACAACAAAACTGAGTTATAACACCTCAGTTCCATCTGCACATCTACCCTTCTAGACAACGGAATTCATCGCGATACGTGGAAGCACCTGAAATATCTAACTGGTGGCTTATGCTCACGCAAATCTGCTTTTATTTACGTGGAAGAGCTCAACAAGTCATTCAACAGAGCAGTAGGACCTTTCGTTCCTGTACTTCTTTAGGAAAGTAGATCTCAGGGACCTACATTTTGCACCCCAACCATGAACGTCTACAGGGGGCTGCTTCTCCCTAACCCCGGAAAATCATTCGGACCCGGCGAACTCAACCCCATGGTGCTCAAGGAGTGTGCCGTTATCTTCAGCTTTATTCTCCCTGATTTTTCAGCCAAGGTCTTACGGGAAGAAAGATTCCAGTCGCGCTCCACTCTCGGTGTCCCCACCACTGCGTCAACAGAAACAAGCTGCTTTACTTTCTCTCTCTTTTTCTCTCTCCCTCTCTTTGTTATTCAGCATTACCATTTTTCTTGTCGACAGATTGCCTTCACAATCGCCAGCAATTCACTCGTTACAGCAGCAACATCTCCTCCCTTGTAACCACTAAAAGTGGTGTTCCTCGAGGAACCCTGCCGTTCCTATTTTTATTCTTTGCCTACTTTCCTACTATCCCTGTAAGAACAATACTCTTCCAATCAAATTTGCGGATAATGTCATAGTTCGTGTGCAGTACGCGCGCGGTTCTTTTTTTTCCCACCCTACAAAATGGCATCTCTCAAATTTCAGATTAGTCTCATGCTCATACACATCACAGAGACCTAGTGAGATGTATATCCACTTCGTCCACATGTTCTCAATGCAAACATCGTTATGCACGCACTAGAACATACATCTGTTTATATTATCCCCTACCCGGCAAGCTATTTGCACAATCCAGTTTATGTAATATCAGAACAAATACAACATTTGGAACAATACAGATGCTCACTACTCATTACACCGTGTTCCATTTTATTTCACTTTGTGTAGGTTTCATTTTTGAGGGCGTGTACATGGTTATATGAGAGCTGAATATTCGCCAATCGAGGTGCGTAAAACAGTTAATTGATTTGACCGAATGAACCGCATGAAGAAACTATTTCACTTAGAACTTCCTCATGACATGGTTGAACAAAATCGAGTTTGTGTGGAAAAGTTCATTCGTAGGGGGAAAAATGGATACAGCGAACCTTAGTTGGTTGAAGTAACCATCCATTGATTAGACGAGAAGCCTCAATGATGCAGATATATAGACATGCAGGAAATATCAGAGTAGTTAGTGAGATCTGGAGAAATGAGATATTCATGGCAGTAATTATATTTTAGAAACACGCTACGCAAGTGTGATTGAGCTGAATTACGATAAATTGAGTGAGTTGGCGTGGAGATATTCCACTGTATCTGGAAAGATATTTGGGGAATCTAACAATTACTTTCGAGATCTTCAACAAGCAAACCAAACAATAGAATAACAGAAGCACGTGGCAAATTATATGAGACAAATCGAAGCATAATATATCTGGTTGAATAAAGTGTGACACATGCCACTTCAGTTTTAGTACATAGAAGATGATAAGTCTTATTTTCAAGACTAGTACATCGATGTGATATGCGCCTTACAAACGATTTTCAAAGTTCAATGCAAGGAATCAATACTTTCAAGTGTTGTATCTTGACCACATTCGAGCCCGTGAGTATTTGTCTCAACGATATCCCCTTTGTGTTGCGAAACAATGTGTGCGAGCACCCAAGCTCCCTTGGACCACCTCATGTTTCCGAACACGTGTGCAACCAATACAACATGCTGCACTGTGATCAGTTTCACACGCACACGCACACGCATACGCACACATGCACATAGAACGACAGATATGGATAATCAGTACCCTTCCTTGTTTTTGAATCATATCTACTGATATGTGTTGGTGTGAGCACAAATTATTGGAGACCAGTTTGTTCGCCACGCCGATTGAAAGCATACCGATTATCGACTAATTGTACACGTATATATTTATTTATAAAACATGGATATGCGTACGAGCTCGTTTTCAGTGATTCAGTATTATTTAATTACATGATAATCTATGGAAACGATTAAAGGGATTGAACCAAATAGACAAATAGGAGAACGTAACCTAAATCTAGACCGGATGTGGATTGTTTAACACGTGTCACGCCAGTTTTCGTCTGGTTCTTGGTCTGTTGTATTGTGGAGTGTTAGCCAGTGGGACTGAGACGCACGCCCGCATTATTTTTGAGCACAAGGATGGAGGATTGTGGGGAGGGATTGCTTTGTCCACAAAGTCGTATATCAAGAATGATAAACTCAACGGTTGGATCGAACAAAGTACATCAACCGAGAACTTGATCGCAATGGGCCGTAGTTATTCGTTTGATGAACTCAACTGCATGTGTATGGTATTCACAGTCTCCATTGATCAAGAGGCGTTTCGACTGTGAGGAAGCTGTATCGTAGATATCACTAGGTATGTAGTCGCGTACAAAACTCAATTGGGGATCAAAGTTCTCTACCATCAGACACCAAATGTATGCAGTTTAGATAGTTTTGTGAATGCTGTCTGAGGTCGCTTCATATGACACTTTTCTCCGTTTTGTAATCATTCTTCTAAGTTGTAAAATTGTGCTATTGAGGCACTGTGGCCACATTGTGCCAAACGAATCGTCACTAGGGATGAATTCAGAAATCTCATCAATTGATCGTTGCTAGCATCTTGTTTAGGGATTTGGTGCAACAAGCAGACGTTTGAATATGGGCGATCACTAATTAAACAAAGGTCTGAATAAATTCTCGGGCAGCTTACCGCAATTCATATAATCAGTTTAACATCATCTGCTTATTCAACTGACGCATATGTTCAATTTCCAGTTTACATGTTGTTATGAATCCGTTGTAATGCTAACTGGTATGTTTCTCAACACCTTCCTTTTCCGTATAGGATGTATAACACGATTGAACTTCTGTCCTGAAATAATACGAAGTATGAGGCGGATTTTCGTAGCACAAAGGCGAACAACAATGATCCGAGAAGTTCAGTTTTTGTAGATTATGACTTCAAAGTCACGGCTGAATGATTGCTATTGTCGATGAATATGATTCACAAATCTCCGTTCTCTTTTTGATTATACGGATATGCAACTCATTTTTGGATTTCCAAGAAGGACGCAACGGATACTCAGTACACCTTAAGATTTGGAATCGATAAGTAGCATTTGAACTGACTAATGAATGATTTCACAAGAATGTTTCTTTCTTTGCGATACGTGGCCTGTTGCTGAGTTGCTCTAAGATGAACTGGCAAAACCCCATCCGAAATTCGTAGATGACTGAAAATATGGGAAAGTTGAATTAAAACGTGCACGTGAATTGCTTTCAAAGAAGCTCGCAGTCATGAGGACTTTTGAATGTTTAGAAAGCATCATGGGTAACCTCGATTACTCGGTAAGGGACGGGCTGGTGGGTCATAATATTCTTCTCTATGTCATTGTAGCATTGACTGATTGAGTGAAAAACACCCAATCTACCGATGAGGCGACAAGGAGTATGCGGTGTAAACCTCAATCTAATATCAATATGAGATACAACGGCGACATCGACCTGTCATTTGACAAGGAAGCGTTTCACCTGGTCGGTGTGTTTTGGAAGAATAATACACGGAAATTTCTTCACTCAACTTAATATCTGTACTTGATCATGTCAGAAATGCGGTCATTTTTCATTCATACGGTATTGTTGTCACAATATTGAAGCTTGTAGACAAAGGACATTTATATGGATGAAACACTTAATACCATAGAGGGTAGGAATAATTGAGGAAAACGGTTTTGTTTCCCACGTAGGGGAAACTCACAAATTGAAATTACCGTTTATGAGCTTATTTCTGAGAACACTGAAATATCATTCGTCCTTCATCTTGTAATCTAACAGGTACAACATTCGAAGTGGATAAGTAAATAGCAAGTGTAAGCATGATCGGTTTACCTAAAATATGTAGCACAAAAAAATAGGTTATTAACTTGTGCGGGTACTTGACCACTCAGCTTGGCGCTTAGATCCCAACTTTTAACTGATAATTGAGATGACGACTTTGTTAAGTTGATAATAACATCATTAGCTTGCTCCCGGAAATCCGCGGAAAAAATGAACAAAACACAAAACAAATCCTTGTTGAAATTTCAACAACGGCCCACTGCCGCTCTCAAGTCATTCTAGCGTTGAGTGATCTTGTACAAAATCATTCGTAGACTTGCCAAAGGCGATTCGTTTCACAAACCCATGCATGCAAATTTCCCCCCTGATTACAAGTTCGAAGTGGTTTCAACGCTGTTGTTAGTCTGAATGCCTTATATTAGACTTGGTCTTGTACATTACTATTGTCATGATCCTACATCAATCATTTGCACCATTTTCATGTCTTATGGACGCACTATACATTTCTTCAGACTGAACTGGGAAGACGAGCGATAGTGGTTGAGCAGTATCCGCATGGAGTCTATCTGTTTGCACCCTGTTCAGTTGCCTGATAACTTGGGTTCTTTAGGTTTGTCGATAACTGGCAGTATGGAACTGAATCTACACTCTACTCCCAAATTTTAGTGAAATTCCACCCGTCTCTAAAGGAAAGCAATTAAAGCGCCTCTCCTACCTCTGTCGCTGGAGTGCACGCATCCGTCTTGGATGTCCAAGTTTTCTACAGTCTGGTTGCTCACACCTAATCCATCATTCGTATTATCAACCAGCTTCGAATCACAGTTGGACCGCTTGTTCATATTTGAGGACTGTGACTACCTTAATAGCAAAACGTCTCGTTTTGTTGTTTGCTTGAATAAACCGTCCGCTGGTGGTCCCGAATGTGAATGAGTATCTGAAAACGACTGGAGAAATCATCGCTTTACCGAATTCGTATATACAGAATTAGGGGCAACCTTTGGTTATATACTGGGTAAATGTATTAAGGGAAGTTCTTTAAACATAACTTTTTAACTGAACCAAATTCTGAGCTCCTATGGTCTATCTTCAATCAACGAGATCATATCTAAGAGCTTTGAATGGATCATGCAGTTTACCGGCGAAAAATATATTAACACTTGTTATTGGCTACGTTGTGCAAGATTCACGAGTGACCTGACATATGTACACAGCCACTGCTGATGCTACTGATTTCAAACGAGGACGAGAAATGAACCATCAGTATGCATCATATGCTTCTTCGATCGTCTATGTGCGAATGCAATCATGAGTGTGTGGAATTATTTCCAATCCCTCCTATCAAAATTGACAATTTGATATTCTACCCCGAATGGTTATAGTTTGGACCACTGGGCGTATCGATGTTAAGTTGTTTTAGAAATATTTGATAACATATGTGAATCAACGCGAATGTTCTCTTCTCGCAAGTAGTTTGATATTTAAATCTCAATTTGAGCTACCGGTTTTAGACAGACTGGTAACGATATCTACAAATAGAAATTTCATAATAAATTATTTTTTCCAGTCGAATCAGTGCTACCGGCAACGTGTTGTCCATAGTCCATCACCATATACCTTCAGCAGATTCATTGGGAGTATCTAAGTGAAAAAATGACCTGCATTATATTATGTTTCTTTCCGGTAGGTAAACATTCATTGCAATCATTAAAAGTCAGAAGACTGAAGCAGTTATATATAACTGATCTGTAAACACGTTAACTACAGATACAATGCTAATGGATGAAATACAACCAAACAAGATTTGACTTGGATTTTCTATTGAAGGTCGGGCAAACGTGATCAGCATGAACAGTTTATTCAACATAGATATGTTCACATTGGTTGTCATACCTATAACAATGTCCCAGGGATATGCGGATAGCTGTGTGAGATCGCATCGCCGTAAAGTGAAGTATTTTCGACTCTTTACTTAGCAAATAACGTCATCATTTGGCGCCTTCTCACGTAGACAACCTAAAGCATTTTTTCACCGGATTTCAAAATCTAACTACTCCCATCGTTTTCTGTAGTGCATACAGATATCCAAATCGCCAGAAGTGAATTAGGTTGGATTTATTTAACCGCTTGATAGCGTGACTATGGGCTCAGAACTAAGCTCCTTTTTAGTTGACAACTTCATAACAAACTTATTGCGTAGTTGACCCCTTTAGCTTAGTTAAGAAACACCAACCTCGAATTACAAATGAATTCAGAAAAGGAAACTGGTTTTATTTAACACTAGTTTGTAAGTTCATTTTGAATTTAGAAAACATGTGGCGGTATGTACGTCGAAAGTTATAGGTCAATTGCATAAGAATTTTCCTAAGGCGATGCCCGTGAAACATTTGCTGATATTCCCCGATTTCCGAGAAAGCACTCAATATATCGAAGGAGTTTCTTGAAAATCAACCAATAGGCAGTATCACAGGATGGCGAGTAAGGTGGGTATGTGCGCCGGAGAATTACTGAAAGGTCCTAGGAATGTCTTTGATTATTTCACTTCGTGACCTTTCCAATGAGGAAGGTATTCCGGGTTTTCTTGCGTATCGATGTAGAAGAACTCAAAAAATGTTAAAACTCGATATCGTGTAGATGGCACTGACTCACAAATGTGAGCGCAACTGATCACTTTTCTCCCAGTAAACAATCCGTCAGTTTGATTTTTTCTCTAGATTACCTAATCCAGTCTCTGAGACGCTGAGTTCTCAGAACGCTGCTAGCATACTGTTATGCCACATCGTGAATCACTTGAGCAAATTTTCTAACACATCATATACATTGTAGTGAGCAGGCTGTTAGCAGCCATACTGGTGTTCGATTAGTGTAAGTGTAGGATCTTGTTGATGCATTTACTGAGCCTTTGTGCTCATGGAATTCTCTGTTTTATTATTTTTCAGATCGATTACGAGCAACTCCGTTGGAAGACACTGATCTTTGCATACTACAACATTATCAGTAACAAGTTGCTATGTACAATCTAAATTATTTTCGACACTGGTTGCGAATGATTTGAATTCTTTAGATTTGTTACCCATTGCAGAACAAACTGTGGAAAGAGCTGGTTCCTAACAACAATTTACGAAGGTGCTATACAGTGGTTTTCCAAGTAAGGGCTGTCTACTGTGGCATTAATTTATTGAGTAATCTCTACACTGACAATATGCGGGTTACAAAGGTTTTCACGGAATAAGATTCTACGTTTGCGGAGCGGTTTGGACAGAGCAACCTCGGGTCGTGGGAAGAATTTTCGTCTTGTCATTCCGGTCATATTTGTGTTTTATGTTAAGTACCGTTTGGAGAACAATTTTTTTTCAGCAATTCGCACTTACGCGATAACATCCAAATATATTGAACATGTTCCCGGGGAAGCCTACGAACACATAACTCGCTTTTCACTACACAGACTTACGTATACACTGGAAGCGGATGCTAACAGCTTCATTTAGCTGGTCTTGATTGTCATCTCCGTAGTTTTACCGATCACCGAAAGCCTAGAACACGCTTAGTCTGTGATGAGACTGAGCTGTGTGAAAATGCCGCACTGGTTAGTGACTTACTTGCTCCAGTGATTGCTAGATGTTCTATTCTTACATCGAAGTGCAAAATTTGTTTCAAAAATTGGATATAAATTTCAGAAACAGATCAGGTCTAAATCATAGTACAAAGTCTTCACAACAAATTAATAAAGGAACGTCTGCCATCGAAATATCAAAAAAGCCGCATTCATATGTGATGAATAAAAACAGACTCCTTTGGATGGCAACTTAAGCATAGTTTATCTCTGAGACATCCATCGTAATATATCAATGAGAAAAATACTCGATGGTGTTTCAAGTCGGAAATTCGACTATTCAAATGAAGTGCCCTCTCACTAAAAACACTAATCAAAGGTCATTTTAAAAAATCACAGATGGCGAAGTGACGTTTCAGTCCTCAGTCCTAGCTTTCCAGAATAGAATATGACCGATGGGCGCAGTGGTTTAATAAAGACTGTATATAAGTTAGCACCCAACTTCGGGCATTTGGAGTAGCGTAAGACCGCTAAACTATGCAGTTCATTTTGCTAATACTCAGCTTGCTGATTAGCTTTACTCTCGGTTTGGAGGACAATGGGAGAACACACTGGGCTGTGCTTGTGGCCGGTTCTAATGGTTGGTCAAACTATCGTCATCAGGTAAGCCAAAATTATTAAATGTTCTCTTTGTCTCATTAGGTTTCATCGTTTATTGCTTATGCTGATAGTGAATACACGACTAAATATTCGTTATTCGTTCTGTGTCCTTAAGTGAATCAATGGACTATCACACTAGTGGTCTGATTGTTTCGATAGGGGTTATTCAAATTGTCTCACCAAATACTGTCAGCAGTGAGGCGTTTCAAGGGATTATTAACACATAGGTTGTACCAAAACAGTACCGGTTTTCATTTTTCAAACCATGTTGCCATTACGACCATTGTCCCGTTGAGAGATGTCAAAGTACTCTGGCGAATTTGTGGAACTCATCAAGTCTTCAATTTCATCAAAAAATGTATTGAGAAATCAGTTAGAAACAGAATACAGCATACACACTTTCGAAGAAACACCTTGTTCCATTGAAGGTGGCTTTTCGGCAGCGAAAATATCACTCATATGCATGTCAATTATTCTCAGTTCAAATGTGCACTCACACATTAGAAACTTCAGTTCTTCGTCAATAATATGGAAAACATAGAAACACACTGCTACAAGAAGCATGGCTCGATGGTTAATTTGACGAAAAATTATCCATCTCAATGGCTAAGTCCGCTGCCGCGCTGACCGATTCTCACCTCGTCAGAACGTGGACGGGTTTATTACGTACTTTAGAAGCAGTTGCAGTAATTCTGTCCAGATGATATTCATGCACTCAGGTTCTTACATCAGTGCTTTTATGATGTTATCAAAACCCAGAGGTATGATTATATACTGCTCCTAATTTATTACAAACATTCATATTACTCACACTTGCTCTATTATTATTTTGAAGGACTCCTCGAAAATTTTCTCTTCAAGACTTTTAAGCTACATTGTTTCTTCGCCGACCTTTGCTTGTGATGATTCCACCTATTCTTGGATAGAACTGTTAAAAATACTTGCTCCGAAAATCGTTGTGAACTGTGTAACTAGGACTGACGACTACCTTGATCACTGTTCCACAAACAACCCCGATCTAGTTCGAACCGCACGCAGGTCCCCTTTGAGGACGTCAAATGACGTCACAAAACTGCTCACATCAGTGATGTGTAGATCAGGTAAACATAATGTTCTAACCCACTGTCGTGAACTGTAGCGCGAAATTAGTCAATTTGATCCACAGATCCTACAAAGATTTCGAGGTATAATCAAGCAGACTAACTTCGACATCAACCATCAGGACCCTACTGTGTTTTGCGAGCATCTCACTAGTTACTTGAACTTATGATGCGCTATGTGTTGCTAATTGGAAACCATATACTTCCGTTTTGACCGATTCCCCTCTCCGTCCCTCAAATATTACGCCGTAGGTAGGAAAGTGTTTCAAATAGTGCGAAACACCGAACAGTGGCAATCCTTTCTTTGTCATTTAAATCAAAAATCCTCAGACCAAATGGTATTTACAGTCGTGTGCTCTTAGCCAACAGTATTTACCAAGAACTTTGGATATCCATTAAATATTTGAGTGGTAGCTCCACGAGATACTTATCCACGAACGTAAATTTCGAACATCTAAACCGCAACTTCAACACGTAGTCTCGTTCTTCGTGGTCCACCTGTCTCAACGCACTATCTTATCCCACATTTACCGGCTCCGTCCCCCACAAGCTGTTTACGAAGAACTGTCAAACCACAAATGAAACAAATCCCACGGATCAGATAATCTCCTTTCAGTTGTACGTAGGCGATGTGCGCAAATACTTACACCAGTAACAACAAAATTACTTAGTCGGCGCCTGGATTGTGAAAGATTCCTGACTGTTGGGGATCAGCTTACATCAAAACAATGCCCAAGAAAGGAACGACCAAATTCCTTCCAACTGGATGTATCTCCATTACATCAAAGGTGTCTGAGAAGTTGTTACTCCAAGGACTGACCAATTATTGTACAATACGAAATATAAACCAGCTCGCATACCGTCTATCATGTTGTACCCTGGATGTCATTGCTTCACTGACTCATAATATACTGTCTTCACTGGACAAAAAATAACATTCTGTATGAACCTGCTTCCCAAATTATAAGGGCGCCCTTAAAAGAGATGATAAATAAGTAATTCTCAACGTCATCTCGCATAACGGAATATAACCCTCACTTATTGGACTATTATCTGATTGCTCTTTTCATCGACAACATTTTGCACGATACGGAGGCAGAACCTCTTCCATCCCCGTTTCCATCCAAGATATCCTATAAGGCGCAATCCTATCCTTGTTTCCATTCTCAACCTACACGTCCTTCATGCCTGTCAGTGACTGTTACTTCGTTAAAACGTATGCAAAGGATGCTGAGGTTGGGCTATCCCATCCCAATTTCTTAGTTCACAAGTCACCCCTTCTCTTTGTATTCTTTATTTTTGGTAATGGTGTGTTTGGTTTTCGTGTAATTGTTGGGAATATAGCCGTTCACTGTCAAATATCTTCCCACGGATATGTAAAAAGCAAACACCTGATTTGACTTCAGACTGAAATCATTGGTGACCTGCAAAAATGTATGTTCCCCATATGTATCCCAAATATAGAGCTGTGTCGTGGAGGCATACTCCCGTTATTGACACTTTCTAAATCTCATATCCAGCGGTGGATGGGTAATATGCGATATTGCATGGGCAAGAAATAAACAATGAAAATAAACGAATCCAGCTGTACTAACGTTTGTCAGAAGTTGTTAAAGTTACTCTCTGTGAGAGTAAACATTTATGTTAAATCCCCTTATAGAAACGCGTTTGGTTGGAGTAATGTAGTAATTTTTGATTCGATTATGAATAGATCACAGCTACTCCTACCGGAGCATTTCAATCCTGTACAAGCAATTCAGCAACCAGTGGGCAAGGTAATCTGAGAAAATCTGATGAAGAAGGACCTATGCATATTTCTCATTTTCAGGCTGATGTATGTCACGCTTATCATGTTTTGAGGAAAAATGGAATTCCACCCGAGAACATCATCACCATGATTTACGATGACATTGCCAACAACACTAAGTAAGTTTCTTCAGAAATAAACAATTTTGCATTCAGTGTTGCATTACTGTACTCTGATGGACTGAATTTCCACTGATATTTAGACTGCGCTCATTTCTGTCTTCTCCACAAGAACCAGTTGGATGATAATCACGGGATTCTCTGTATTACATGTGTTTCACATTTCGTTCTAATAAATTACATGGAAATCATTGTTATTCACCAGTGAAGAAATTTTCCTTTCCACACGATACACCAGGAGCTCCATAGTCAATCACTAACTACAGTGGAGAGAATTTTCTGACTTTGCACCATATCAATTTATTGATAAAGAATACATATGTGGGATGATCATAACCAAATCTTTGCATCAGAACTTATTGACCCACTGATATTTTTATGCCGTCCTTTAGGCTGATGTGTTTGGTTTCACCCTGATTGATTGATCCGTCTCCGGTCGGTTCAGAAAAGTGCTGGCAGCTGATTGGATCATTGATCCGGTTGGCTGCCTCCATTCTTTCTTGTGATTCTAGGCAGCCGATCGTATTCTCTACGTAGCTGACTTCGAACTTGCCTCTGATCCTGGACGGCCGATAGTATGCTATCTGCTGACTGAACCAGACCGTTTATTCATGGCCTGTCTGCCAGTACCATTACACCAAGCAAAATTCAAAATATTGTCGTTCGTGTACACTAGAGTGCAGGTTGTGTCTTGACCGAATTCAAACTAAGTAGATCTGATAAACGCAATGAAGGAGCGTTTAAATTAATCATAAGTTAGAACAGTGTTTGAATTCCTCTTGTTTCTACTCATCTCGTTTAAAAGCAACCCGTTCCCGGGTAAACTGTTCAACGATTATCAACACAAGGATGTTTACGCAGGAGTGAAAATTAATTATCGGGGAGAAGTAAGTGCTCGTTTTCGATTTAACGTGATATCGATATCTCTGCTCGATATATATTGAGTAAAAGAATCTGAGTAAATTAGTCGGCGAACGGTGTTTGTACACCAGTGATTGAGACGAGTAGACTGCAAGATCATCCTGTTGTGAACAGATATTTTAAAATTCAATATTAAATGAATGATTGGTAAGGAACTGTTTTTGATTGTGATTATGATTATGAATAAAGAAGTGAAAAATGCTACACTTACCGGCTGTGTAAAGCTACCGATATTTCCATCAAGATACACAGGTACAGTCTATATGACACTGTTCTGCTGATTTCTACAACGTACAAATCAAAACCAATTTAATGTAAGTGAAAAAGGGCTTCCCTAAATTATGAAAACATTCGTCAAGTAGTAACAATGCTAAACTTCCCAGTTGAAACTACGGAACCAATGGGGAGTAATCATAATGAGGACAACACAAGTGTATAGCACTCGCATGATTTATAATGATGAGAGGAGCCTTATCACTCGTTCGACAACGATTTTTGTGGACGCCTTCTCTCTACTCGTTTCCACTCAAGTAGTGAAAATTACACACCATTTGAGTTTTGTGCTTACATACATTCAAATTGTTTTATTGGTGGATAATATGCATCTCAGCTGTCACCTCAAAACCACTTTACACTATGATAAACCTTATTCATTTAGTCAGTTATTCATTTATTTACTCGAGTTTGCATATATCTACAAATGTTTGGATCTGCTTTGCGATAACTTTGTCCTTATTTTCAATTCACAGAATGTTACAGCAGACATGTTCCTTCGTGTGTTAGAAGGCGATCGGAAATTGAAAGAATCTGGACTCAAAGTACTTGAATCGTAAGAAATATTGACAATACTCGATAATACGAACATCTTAACGAGCAACATGACGATCTACATGATGTTTTTCCGATTCAAATATGTTATTCTGAAGGGTGCAACTTATTAGAGAAAAAGGGAACGATTCCATTTCTGTATCAATAATGTACACACAAAACTATTGCTTGAAGAGAATACCCAATGGTGCAAATTGAACTGCAACAGAAAATAACACGATAAATTGTTCTTAAACTTGTTCAATTTCACACTGATTCCTGATTTATAGTTCCAAGTGTAACATATTATGCCATTACATCATATGTTATATGAACAGATAAGGCGATGAGTCAAAACTTAAGTGGGGGAGAGGCAATCAAATGTCACATGCGTGGCCTCGATCCGTCTCTGGACCATGAATGAGTGACTGCGGTGTCATTAGTCGGATCAACGGATCTGTGCGACTATTTTCAAGAAAACAACATGAACTTGGGCCTTCCGGTGGACAAAATGAAGCAACTCCTCTTTGTTTGCACGTTTAAAGTGCAATTTAAATTCATTGACGAAATCTATCGTCAAAAAGAGGGAGTATCAATGGAACCACTATTCGCCGATGTTTCCATGGCGAAAATTGGGAATAATCAACTGCAGTCCACCATCAGGCAATGTGTGCTTTATAAACGCTATGTGGATGATAAAATGTGTGTGGCGGAAGACACCATGGACATAAACTTTATGTTAAACACATTCAGCACAGCCCATCCTAATATGCAGTTTACGATGGAAAAAGAGGCATACAATGAAATAGCCTTTCTAGATGTGTGCCTAAGCCGGCGAGTGGATAGCTCAGCTCAACGATCAGTGCACAGGAAAGCAACGTGGAATGGGCGTTACATTCACTTCGAAAGTTTCGTCCCACTCCAACTTAAGCGCAACTTAATCCGTTGCCTGATTAATACAGCACTCAAAATTTGTACTGAGGACACAATGGACAACGAACTTCGTTCTCTGCGCAATGTGTTCCTGAAAAACGGATATCTGGATCGTTTCATTGATAAGACAATGCGACAAGTGGAAGAAAGAGCGAAGGCCACAGTTGTCCCAAAAAAGTCAGTATACATTCGCCTGCCCTTCAAAGGTGATATCCCAGGGGATATTATACATCGTAGATTATCAGAAGCCGTCGACAGAACATTTTATACGGCAAAGCTCCATATTGTATTCACATCAAAGCCGTGTGTGTAGTTACGATTAAAGGATAAGGTGTCAGATTCTATGGCCTCATTCTGTGTGTACTCCTTTACTTGTTCCTGTGGGACAACCTACATTGGCCGTAAGACCAGACACTTATCCGAACGCGTCCGTGAACACCACTCAGCTTGGTTGAACACTGGAGCGATCAATGTAACTACGAGCGCTGTGTATTCACACCTTGTTAAGTTTAACCATTCAGTGAATGTGACCAAAGCATTCCGGCAAATCTACAAAGTCCGAAGTGGGCAATCAAGACTGATGAAGTGCCGTGTTCTAGCCACTGCAGAAGCGGTATGCATTCGTCCCTACAAACCCCCGTTGTGCGCCCAAAACAGTTCGTGCAACCGCTAAGGCTTCCTTGACTCAGCCCTACCCACAAACAAACCGCAGATCCGTTGATCCGACTAATGACACCGCCGACACCCAATCACGATCCAGAGACGGATCGAGGCCACGCATGTGATATTTGATCCTCTCTCCCCCACTCAAATTTTGACTCATCGCCCTATACTGCAGAATAAGCCCATCATAGTACTCAGAACACGAGTTTTAGACGAACATATGTTTTCGGTGATTTCATTCTTAAGCCATTACAATCATTTATTATCGCCAGAAGGATGGGGTTGCTATGGGGTCACCTCTAGGACCACTTCTTGCTGACATTTTCATGCCAAAACTGGAAACTCAAACATTACGCAGAACAGTAAGTCGATTGGACCACTGCTACCGATATGTTGATGATATATTTTGCATAGCTGATGCGCAAACCAACTTAGATGATATATCACGCGAATTTAACACTACGCACTCCGCAATCAGGTTCACCGCCGAGATGGAAGAAGAAAATTGCCTGCCGTTTCTTGATATACACCTAATCAGACGATCTGATGGCTCGATCCAGAGGAAAGTGTATCGGAAAGCCACCTGGAATGGCCAGTACACAAACTTTCACAGTTTTGTACCACTCGGTTACAAACGTAATCTGATACGTAATCTGATACACAGGGCAAAACATATCTGCACCGCAGATACTCTGGAGGCCGAGCTGTCAAACATAAGGAAGACGCTACTTAGCAACGGTTATACTGAGAAATTTATCCAAAGAAACTGGACCGAACGGATAAAACCAGTGAGAATCACACAAGCAGAAAAGAAAGTATTATTCATCCGACTCCTCTTCAAGGGAGATGTCGCAGCCGATAGAGTCTGTAAAATTTTGAGTGCCACGGTTAAGTCCACCTTCAACGCTGCCAAGATCAGATGCGTGTTTTTCACGTCACCAATAATCCGATGTGAAAATAAAGATAAGCTGCCTTTGTTGACCTCATCCATGATCATTTATCAATTCAGGTGCACCTGTGGTGCTACTCACATAGGTCGAACGGCAAGACAGCTATCAAAACGCATCAAGGAGCATCACCCACGATGGCTTAGACACGAAGGCAATGAAGTAGTATCAAGTTCAATCGTCTCGCACTTGTTAGAAACTGGGTATTCAATCGACATCCAGTCCGCCTTCAAAGTCGTCTACCGGGTCCCACAACACGTGTCAAGAGCAATTAGGCTCCGGATACTAGTAACTGCCGAGGCAATTATCATTCGCCTCTTGAAGCCTGAGCTTTGAGCGCAACGAAAATTAGTCCGAGCACTACAACTCCCATGGCCAACACTCAACTGTGTTACAAAGCCGGGCTTAGCGGTGACGTAAGCTAATTAGCACCGGTTACATAATCTGGTCACTCACACGGGTTTCCATCCTTCCTCACCCATAATTCTCCGCACTGACTTAGTGGGACTTTTTCCACCTCTTCTTAATAACTCGTTTTCATATAAATGTGATTGTAATGGCTTGAGAATGAAATCGCCGAGATCATATGTTCACCTACAACTCATCGCCTTATCTTGACTTCCTTTTTGTTCACCTAACACTGTTTATATAAAATGTGATGTAATGGCATGATTACGAATCACTGAAAACGAGCTTGTTCACCATGTGCCCTGTGGGACTATTCGGACAATTAAAACATATAACCATTAGACCAATAATGATTTGTCTTCTGGTAACACCATTCACGGAATGACAGATGAAACTTAGTTCTTTCATGAGCAAAATGGGCATCAACTTCTGGCTATAACACTGAAATAGAAGAAATTTGTAAGATATATATGCAAAAGTCCACTTGCAAATCCAGAACTTGCAGTTTTGTTTAAAATTGGTTTGCTAACATCATTACGGCAAGTTTTCTGAAAATTATATTGGTAATTGTTTCTGCAGCATAAATTTAACTCACTGGAGAATATCTCGAAATCAGAAAATCACATCTTGAACTCTCTGTACATATTCATTCTTGTTTGATCCATCGCTTTACGAGTAATCTCCATTTCAAAATCCTTTCCAGTGGACCGGAGGACAACGTGTTTATTTACTACAGTGATCACGGGGCCCCCAACCTGTTAACTTTTCCGAAGGGACTGGTTAGTTTATTTTCCCTGTGTGCCTTATTTGCGATAACAAACAACAGTCTTGATGAACTGAGGATAGCTTACGTCTTGAGATCTAACTAACGAACTCGATCAGAAAATCAAGCCCTTTAGGTGGTTCCTTTATATAGTTCTTCCAGCTAAACGTGCAAGAAAGATATCTCTGATGGGGCTGGCTGGTGAATTTGAAAGTGCCATTTTTATCCCAATTCTTTGATCGATGAACCGATGCACTTGAAGAATATCAACTAGGTATTTCATTTTGATAGTCCAGTAGACATAACTCACTATATATATATATATATATATATATATATATATATATATATATATATATATATATATATATAAATTCCGTAGATATAACGTGTCAACGAGATTATAGTTTAGTAGGGAACAATTTGCGAATACATGAAGAATAGAATATTTGCAAATATTTTGTTCGTTGTACGTACGTCTTATCAGATGAAATACTTTGGTTTACTTTTGTATTTTTTGTTGTTTTTATGCATGGAATTGGAAGGATGAGTAATCAGGATAGTATCCTAACCGGTGTTGGGACCACTGGCTCATGATTTCGATCATCATCATAAGCGTCACAAACAAATTCCATCCAATGTCACTCTTGCTTCAACCTGGTAAACGAAAGTGCTCCACTTTGGCTAAGCTGGAAATCTATTTGCTTAAACTCCTTCTCTAGGTGTTATCTTGTCTGCCATGCCACCGCTTCCAGTCATTTCCATGGAGGGCGAATAGGGTGGGTAGGATGTTTTAAACATTGTGTGGATATGTGCAAGACTTAGTCTAGCCGTTTTTGATGAAAAGGGGAAACAGTTCTTCTAAGTGGCTCAACATTCACTCAAAATACTCGTCTCAGCACTTCGCAATTGCTGACACGAGACTGGCACTACACTCGTCCCATTGATCGTAAACACTTGTGGTCGAACACGGTCAGCCGGCGCAGATAATCATGAACTAGCCAAGTTTTGCAGCCCTGAAGGAGCACCGAGAAAACTGTGGCCTGGGAGACCATCTCTCAGAGAAGGCCTGATACCGTAGCGATGCCACGGGCGCTTTAAATTGGTAAAAGCCAAACAAGCCCTAAAGATGCAGTAGCAGGACTTCGTTTCCGATACTTCACCGGTAGAAATACAAGTTCCACTGTACCCAAAGCTATGACAGTTTTCAAACACTCTCCACAGATATCGAATGTAGGAAGATCTCCTTGCCTTTCTTTAATAATCATTTTACCATGGTTGAAACAACGTATGCCAAACTCAGCGACTTCGGAGACCAATTGGTTTAAGGTACCTTTGGTGTTGTCTTCCGACACTGTAACTTCGTCAGCATAATCTGAATCAACAACTGTGGTGTCCGGTAGAAGTTCCACCCCAACTTTTGGAATACCATCAAAGGTTCCTCAGAGCAGATCGTCCACAAAGAAATTGACGAAGAATGGAAAAAGAAGTTTTCCTTGTTTGAGACAACAGAGTACTGAAATAGTTGTCGATAAACCCTTACCCTGAGAAAAATCTGCGGATAGAGAGCATTTACGATGAAAAAATACTTTTCTGGCACGCCATCCCCCAAAACACAGATCCAAAGGGCGGACCTATGGGCACAGTCAAAGACAGTCATGATACACAGTGATAGAAGGATGGTTTGCCTTCGACAAACATAGCGGTGTTCAAGCTTTAGGTGAAGGGTTGAGATTTGATCTGCTCAGCTGCGGTTGGAACGGAAACTAGCTTGTTATTGACGACATTGGGGCTCGCGCAAAGGAGAATGTCGGTGGTAGATAGCAAACACTTGGAGTTTCGAAGCGACGATGATCAGACATACTCCTCGACGACGGGAAAGTATTGCTTGGTCACCCATTTGAAATATAGATATAATTGTTGACTTGCCCCGAGATTCTAAAGCCTTTTATTCTATCAAAATCTTTCATAACAGGCTTGCGGCAAGCAAGCAATGAAAAGATATTTGAAGAAATCCAAAATCCATGAATGTGGCGGACAGTACTGAAAATTGGCCAGATAATTATTCATTAAGGCTTCTTGCAGTTGCTGTCAGAGATCGTCAACATCAGGCGGAGCAGTGGATTCAGGTGTCTGGATCAGCTTTGTCTAATAGGCCTCCGATACTAGAGGGTCGTTAAAAATGGTAATATTTTAGCGGACATGTTTCGAAATCTTCAAACTCCAAATCGTAAGCTTATATTGTGCAACCTCGATGTCTAGTCACTCGGCAAGAACCTTGGAGTCGGACTACGCAAAGTCGGCTATTGAGAGTAATCCAGTCTGCCACGACCTTCTCAGCTCTAGGACTCGGGGCAATTCCAACACCGGCCTGACCGACCTGCTGCTGTGTCGGTCTTTCTCAAATAAGCTTAGATGGAACTTGGTACTAGTACCAGTAAGAGATGTTATTGTAATCGTGGAGCTTGCATCGTGCAGTCTTGTCTCTAACATGCAGCAAATATCGATTGAGAACGATTCTAGTGTTCGAGCCAGACTAGCCTGTTGCCCGATTTCCATAAGTGTGAGTGCATTGAATTTAATCAATTCGAATCGGACGGTGGGTTGAGGAAAGCTGGGCTGTGGGATGTGATTTATTGCGGGAGTACTTGAGGGAACTGTTCTAGTGGAAGTTTGATCGCAATCAACCTCTGTGGTGGGGTTTTTTCAGTGGCCGGAAAATAACACAGATGAAGAGGTGGAGAGAGGCAGAAGAGCTGCTGAGTGTGATGGTGGATCAGTATTTAACCTTGAATCAGACAAGTATCGTGAGAGAGTGTGACAGAAAGGCGAATTTTTGTGATAGTTGATGTTCCCTTTTTCGAGTGCATTACTTCTAGGGTGTCCAGGTTAGAACAGGTGGCTTTATAAGATGTCTACAACCAAAGCCCTTAGTTGTACAAAGCTGAACTCGCAAGGCAGCGAACGAAGCGCGGAATTCGAAGCCCGCTGGGAGCCGATGATCACTCAACTGATAACCTTTTGGATGAGGCCAAATACTCCTTTTGCTCAGTAAACCCCTCTGTCACGGAATCCAGTGAGCACAATGCTGAATGATTCGTACAACCCCCATGGTTTATTCAGAATCGGGATCCGGCCAACTCCACTAAATTGAATATCAGTCAACCTGGTAGAGAGCGCCGAGTATTCGTCTACGTCCTCACATTGTGATGAAAAACACCTCTGCCAAGAGAACGCAGTGAGTAGGACTTCCTCATCACAGGCTTCTTGAAACGCACGGTTGCATGGTAACATTCCAAGAAGCTTTCGGGTACAGTAGTAATGTCATAGCCTGGGGACATCCATCCTGAATTGTACTGTACCAAAATACAACTAGTTTTCCTTCATTCACTCCAAAGTCTACGGTGATTCTCTTATTGATAGGACTAAAGATTACACATTGAGAGAACTACACTACAGGTAAGGGATCTTGCGGTTTGAGACCCATCTAGCACCACTGAGCGGATTCCACTCAAATATACAAAAATAATACCATTTTTCATGAAAAAGGAACAAAATATCAAATCAAAAGTCCTAGTTCGTCCATGTGAATATAAAGCTGTGTCCAGCGTAGGAAGCACAAGCAGTTGTTTTCATACTATGAATGGATCTATCGCAAGATGTTTGCTTAGGATTAATCTGTGCATCCTCAGAGACCGGTCTTCTATTACTTTTATGACATAGTACCTTTTTATTTTCTAATGCACATGTGGAGAAATTTCCCAACAGATATATAGTCACACTTTGTGGGGTAGCCAAAATGAACTACAAGAAATAATAAGACAGGACTTTTGCTGAACAAACGAAACTTAGATGACAGATTTTGAATTTCGAATATTCTTGTTCTATCTCATGCATCACTTATTCAGAGGGCTTCTTCTCTCTGACTTATTTCACTTATGGTTCAAAGTTGTCTCAATTCACACGACAAAGGTAAATTTGATCGGATCACCAAGAGCCGCCCTCGTTCGCTGCTCGGTATGAGTCCCAAATAACATTATCTGAATTGATCCGTTCGTGTTCATCAAGTGCACCTGAACACTCCGTCACTCAGTTTGTGAAGACGCGACTGTGCGACTTAAGTGGTCTGAAAGCAAAAATCGTGTACCTTATCAATTGAGTGATTTTGTACACGCATACGGCACATTTGAGATGACAGTCTTGATGAATCTTGATTTGTTGTCGTTTTGATGTACACCCAAAACGATTGTTTGCGCAACTCGCTGCGATTCAGATCTACGTTAATAAACAACTAACCAGACGGAACATTTAGATCCCGTGGTGAATTTGAATTAACAATTTAGAAGACAAACATCGCGAGAGGACTTCCTTTTGTATACTCTCATCGGTTGCTTACGCATAAAATCCAGTGAGAAAAATAATAACGGGGTGAAACGAAATGAATAATTAAAGCAGCTTTATGCGTACGCGATCGAATAGGGTGTATGAAAGTAATTCCTGTCGCAGTGTTGATCTTCTGTACTGTTCACTGAAACAACCTATACGCTACATGTTCGCACATGCGACGTTGGCTATCTCAGGCAACTGTGATGAATGATTCTTTAGTTGGGGCATAATTCTGCTACACTACAGGAAATTCAATTCATGTGGAACAAGTGTGAACAAAATAAAACAATAGTTGGTGTATCTACCATATGAGAAACACTGGTTGAGACAGGAAATTCGCTGCACACATTATCGGATTAATATCACGTGCCCTATCAACGAAACTTCCCCCATTCACACATTGTGCTATTACTAACACCGAATCACCATTCATACACGTTGATTTCATGTTGTGGAATAGACCTATGCTACTGGGCTACCCAGCGTCTGTCGCATCAATCGACAAAACTTTGATTATTTCAACTACAAAACTTTGATTATTTCAACTACAAAACTTTTGAAGTACTAATATCACTCCAAATATTCTGTCTACTTGGATCTCTTAAATATACTGATTGATTACATTTGAGACCATTTCTGGTCATTACAAATTCCATACCGTTTTTGAATTGATAGCCAATAATTCCATTATACTTCATTATTTTCATGTTCGTCTGAAAATGAATTGTAGCTGTATGCAAAACAATTGAACAAAACGCTGGCCAATATGTACAGAGAAAAGCGGTTCAAAAAAATGGTCATCTACATAGAGGCTTGCAACTCAGGGTCCATGTTTCGGTGGATTCTTCCCAAAAACATCGATAGTGAGTGTTCTGAATACTCAGTGTAACACTTGACTGAATGACTTGCTATCAAACAGCTTGTATAGAACCGTCCTGAATCATCAACATAGTTGAAATTCATATCATTTGAAATGATTTGTTGGAATATGCACACTATTCACTTCGGCAACAAAAGACATCTGATGCAACATTCAGTAATGAAGTAGTTCTTTCAATGATTTATACGCCTTTATTGGACTTCCACTTCTTTATTTCAGTTTGGGCTGTGACCGCTGCCAATCCAACTGAATCAAGCTGGGCCACATTCTGTGAGGATCCCGCGATCACTACTTGTCTATCCGATGAATTCTCTTACCAGTGGATGAGTGACACGGAAAAGGCAAGTGCAATGGCATAGATTGGCGTGTTTTATTCCCTCCGTTGAATTGTAATTTCACCGAACGCACATAAACGATAATAAGCAAATATGCAACTAGATACTCAGGGAATCCGTCCGCCGTTCTGCGAATAAGTTTAAAGTGAACGGGTAATAATCCGTTAGGTGCTCTCGTGGGAATTATAAGTGTTCGTCAGGCATGAACATCATGATTTGAATTCCGTTGGGCAAAGCATCAATCAGCTGTAAGTAAACATTTTTTTGCGGCACCTTTTTCGAAATTTTCCCTAATTCAGATGACTTACATATTTCTCGACCGTTTAGTGCCCGATAATAATTTCCCTAGCTAAATGCAATCTGAGTCGGCAAAATGGAACAAGATGTGGGAACTGTGCAGTCTCTGTTGTACAAGGCATTCATGGATTGTTTATGAAAGGGCATAAAATGGAATCATACATTCCATTCAAAGAAGTGCCCAAAGATGACCGTATAAATGGAATATAGAAGATGTGAGGTCACCCGCAATTCATACCGATCGGAGATTAGGTAGCGTTACCCAGTGGCTTCCAAAACGAAATTGATAGTGTGCCAGTGGTACTCGTGTGTAGCTTTACATGTCTGTATTTCGGGTTCTAACCTCATCACTGCTCCTCACCACAAGTTCGGCACCTCATAATCCAGTATATTATTCCATATTACAACAATCACATAGAGAGAAAACTGGTTGCATGAGTGGTTGACTGGTATGAAAGCAATTGGAGGACAATATTGAATCAGCAGTATATCATAGGATTTAACCTAGTCTTTTGTACGTAATGCTGGCTCACTTCTAACATATGAAAGAGTTAGCTCAACAACTTCAACATAAAATATATATAGCACATCCCATATTTGAATTTTATATTGTAGAATGTAATTTTTGGACCTTCGTTTTGTTACAATAATCCAACTTTCGTTTGTATGATTTTGCCTTGACTAACGTTGAGGCGATAGTGATCACTTAATGTATCAGAACCGAGATCAGTTCGGTGTGCATCGAAAAATCGATGCGCCATGTGAAATGTTATGGTAGGATTTTATTGCTCAATAGCACGGCGTAGTTGAAATCGTTGGTAAGTTGTCGACGTTTCGGTCACCACGGGTAACTTTTTTCACGACTGGTTTTACAACCGATTTCGACTAAGCTGTGTTATTGAGCAATAAAATTCTACGATAGTGATCGCTGTTTGTAAAATAATGGGTTGAGAAATAGGTTATTGGATCTTTATTAAACTGGGTTGCATTATTCGTCACATTGGCACTGATAGAGCAGGCAATATAGTGTTGCAAAATGCTTCGCTATTTCAAGTGGGTCAATTTTTTGAATGCAGAGGCCTGGATTGGCATTAGGAACCTGAATGATTTATTCTTCAGCTCAATACACCTCATTATTTAGGTGAAAATTGAAGATGAACATGATTAGAGAACCGGTCATTTGAGACAGATTTTCTCAGTAATGCAAGTAGTCTTACACAGAGCAGAAATCGAACAAATACTTTGCGGATTATAAGTGTTTGACTTAATAGCCTTGATCTCGAAAGTAATACAAGACAGCCATTATTTAAGATGTCTTGACAGGACGTGCGGGATGTAGAAGAAGAGTTGTTTAGTCAACCTGGTTGGTTGCTTATATTCATGGAATCTAGTTTCACACTCGAGGAACGTGATCAAATTTACTGCATCTCGTTACATTTTTTCTCTCATTGGATTTAGACTCACTCGTAGTTGAATGCATCTCTTAGCACAGAAGGTCAGTAGTTAAACATTAAATAAGGACAGACGCATATACCAATCTATCTAAGTCTGATAAAACCGCAACGCAGAGACATTCTTACTGATCAAGTTTTCAATTATATTTTCCATTCGTCAACAACCGTCTAGCATCGGGGTCAATTGTTCAATCGATCAATGCTTGATCAATACCTCAGTGTTATGCTGGCCGTGAAAAGGAGTCATGTGATGGAATACGGTGATATAGTGAGTCATTTCGATAGTCGTTTAGATAAATGACCAATAAAACGCATGTTTTCATATGATTATTCGGATCAGACACGTGATCAGTTATTTCTTGCTTTCTATACCAAAACTAAAGTTTTGTGTTAAGTAGTCTCCGATTTTGGCGCTGAGCCCATGCATTTTTCATAGATCTGATGGTATTGCAAGACTGAGCTGTTCGTATGCGGAAATTATAATTATTCATTTAGCATTATTTCGTTTTTCCGCTCTCAAAGAAACACATGACATTTTTTGTTAGTGCGAAGTAATATAAGTAGCTCATATCAGTAGTTTGGTTCGTTATGTTGGCCGGCTACGAGTCCTATCTGAGTAGTGGGAGCTGAATTCCAGGGTATGCAGCAATGGTTGTATTTTTCTGATAGCCAGTCGGATCACAAACTTATTAGTTGATTGATCAATCCTCGAATCATGTTGAACGCATGTTTAACCAGACAGCCACGAGGCGTGACTCAAATAAGCCTGTGTTTAAATATTTCAAAAACTAAATACAGGTGTTAAAAATAATGCAGGATTGTGCGTTGGAGCGACCTCATCAACGTACCTAACAAGTTACTACTCTTTTTTCAAGTTGGGCCATCAAAAATAACGGTCATCTTGTGTACATTTTTGGTTGGTGTGCCCTATCTTTCGTCATATTTCCTCATAGAACCGGTGCTAAACATGCCCGCAATCAGTATTCAGATATGGGATAAAGTTTTCGCAAGTCAGCTGAAAGAACCGATTGCAAAGATCTACACTGAATGTTAACTAAAATCTAATGATCATTTAGTATCCGAGACAACCATCGATCGAATACAGATTCATTTGTTTGAGTATTTCAATAAGTGGTTGATTTTGTGGTCGTAACTACGAATTGTTCAATCAGTAGTACATTTATTCACTTGAAAATATGTGTGAAGTAATACGTCCCAGATAAAAGCTTAGGAATTTATCGCCTCGAATTTGTGGATAGTTCATTTTCGGTGAATCATGTTTTAATGTTCAACTTTGCCTCCAGAAAGTATCATTCCTTCCAGTTGGAGAGTTCCAAGCCAATAGTACACATGTTGGTTCAAGTGGATTTAATGGAGACAGTGTAAGTTACTGAACGTGAAGTTTCAAGTTTCACTGAAAACGGGAAATCTATAAAATATAATTCTGCACATTTCTATCTGAGAATGAGAAACTTTTCCTCATGTGCTGACATAATATTGAATCACCTGAAATTTTCAAAACAATAATTCCGTTCCACTCAAACTCGATTATTTCCCCCTCATCTTCCTGGTTTGCTAAAGGATGTGTGCAATGGGGACAGTCCAATAAAGATGTGTTTAGAATTCTTTTCCAAAATCTCACGGAGGGCATCCTCTACTTGTTATTATGATCAATAATACCCCTTATAAACAAGTTCTCATGGGGTGCTGCATTATATTCCACCAATATATTTCCTAGTGAATTCTTGTCCTCCGTATGCTTTGAAAATTTGATCGATTAACTCGTTTAGAATCTTCTGTTTTCGCTATTATCGATGCGGCTCATTGTGCACAAACAGATCAATCCAAGCCCTACAGTGTCGGGATCTCCCTTCGTTCAGTCAGCAGAAATCAGCTGATCATATTGTTTCCGATTATTCATCCATTTCCAAGAAGAAAATTCCTCTGCCTTCAGTTGAATGCATGCGTGTATGTGATCATTTGCACCACAATGCTTTAAGTACAATAAAATCGGTCTTGGTTTGATGAGTCTAAAGTAAACTGAGAATAGTAAAATTCTGCGAACGCTATATTTATTGGTCATTTACTGTGATTAATTCGATGGATATATATATATATATATATAAATATATATATATATCCTAGGAACAATAATATAAAGTTATTGTGGTTTCCAATGGGTATTCACTAAATAACAACGAAATTGTGTGTACTTGTACGTTCAGGCAATGATATATGACATAGTTGGCAGCCTCCAACAATAGAAAACAAAGCAAGGATTTGAATAATTTACAGGAAACATTCTCGTTGAACAAGGAAAGTAAGCCAGTTGGGTATTTAAATAGAATTACGGATGAGAATAAGGTGATTCAGATTAGTTATACATTATTCTGGGAGACAAGCAGTGAATCTCCTCGATGAACGAAATAAGCATACAACCGTGATATTCTATTTTTCTCATCATATTGATATTTCCAATGATAAATCCCCAACCAAACCTAATTGGATCGAAATCGGGGATCATTTTCATTTCCGAAAGTCAATGGCGACTCGGGATAGATCAATGGCCAGTCATGCACACTTGATTCCTTTGATGCACCAACTGAGGAGATCAAAATCGCCGAAACAAATGGAACTGGCACAACGACGCTTGCACCGCACTCTGAAGGTAAATGTCTACTAGTCAATACGTTCACAACACCAGTGTGATTAGATCTAGTGTAAGAAATGTGAATTCTTTTTATCAGTGAGAATTCTTTGCCCACATGGTAGGCGTTCAAAACCTCCGAGACATGTTACCACCAATGCTCCAACAGTGATAAAGAGATCTTTATCAGTATACATTCTGCAGACATTACAGTTGAGGTTTCAAGCGGAAAAGTGAATAGTGTAATCCAGCTCATTTTTGAATCATCCACAACGAGCACTGCGGGTGGTCATCTTATGGTGTTTCTCAAGAATGCGCATTATTTTGAATGGACTGGACCTATCAAGATGGGTTGCAAGTATTCACATAATTTCCTAGGTAGCACAAATGAAATCATTGGTAGTTACATTTCAAACAAATCCTGCCTGCCATGAACTGCACAACATTCTCGCAATCACTGTCCTGTTTTCAGTTGGGTCAAATGGTCAAAGAGACTGTGGATGAGATTGTGGAAGAGGTTACTTCCAAGAGCGCACCCTCAGGTAAACCAAGTGATGTGCACGAGCATCTGGATTGCTATCAAAACGTATACGATCAGTACAAAATCAAGTGCTTCAGTATTCAACAAGTGGGTCACTAAAATTTAAATATATCCTTTTTCCCTTTACTTAAAACACCATTTTTACCCAAAAAGTAAGTTTGGTTGGATGGATATCGTTTGAATTCATAGTATGATTTATTCTTGATTTTAAGAGAACTGTGAATTAATATACTTTTTCACTGACGATTAATCCCTTCGGAAACGGTGCTTGAGGTTGCCCGTTGTTAATTCCTCCTGCGAAATTGGACTGTCTGACCATAACAATTCCCGGTCTCGACCAAACAATGGAATTACGCGCAAAGTCTCGATTCCAGTCCAATGAAAACCGAAACTGTCGTCTTGTAGGGTACTATTATTCACGTAAATTTCTAATTCGATAAATTGTACAAACCTCAAGTTGTGTTATCTAGTCGTTCACGTTACATAAAGTCACTGAAATAGTGTGTCCAGGGGATAAGACATTTGCTGCTCTGTCCCAGTTAAATAAAACATCTATTAGCTGCATCAGAGGGGGAAGCTATCGAAAGAATGATCGCTCACATGCGGGTCACCTGGTGACACACCGAGGCTGATCAACTGTACATGGGAGACAATCGATCAGAAGGCGTGTAGTGCGTGCACAGGTGACGAAGCAGCAAGCACACAGATGGATGCGTGCGCGAATGCATGTGTGTAACAAGTGGATCAAAAACGAGAACCATTCGATGAATAAAATCAGGACCCACACGAAGTGGCCTGAGATAAGCAAACAGCTGAGTGTGTGTGTGTCTATGTGTTGGCCCAACGGAAGAAGAGCTGTCAATGTGTACACAAGCGAACTGGATGAGAAGTCTGCGTTCACGTAGCAAACGACGTGCCCGTGCATCCTTCTGATTGACCGCGTGATCTATCAGATCGGCGTGAACCGAGCCATGCGTACAATGCACAACTGAAGGGAAAGAGACAAATGTCAACAGGACCGAACCTGGCCCGTGTGGAGTGGAAAAGCAGACGAAGTGAAATAAGAACATGATTCTGCAAAACAGAATCAATACCCGTTGAAACACTTTGTGCTCATTTATGAGCTGAAAAATGAATTAAAGGTAAACTGCTTGGTGAAGAATGCTCTCCACCGTGTGGACTACAATAGAAGAACAGCGTCCATCAAACTGCAAGCATTTTAGATCACTCAGGCCGGTTGTTGTGTGTAGGTGGCAATTTGATTAGATTGCCATGAACGTGTGACTCCAAATGGTCTCGCAGAATAAACACATGACGATATTTTATTGGTTGTTCTATTTCGTTGTTTCTACTGAAACAGCTATGTCCATTTTCTGCGGATATATATCGGTGTTGTAATTCGGAGTATTTTATCAGCTGAAACCAACAAGTGTGACTTCCTATTGATAATAGTTCGCAGAAAAAGTACAAAATGTTGTGGTAAATATCTGAATGTTGAACAAAAACGTCTGAGCTAATTAGAGACTAGTTATATGACTTTAGAGAATGGTGGAAATTTACTCATGACATATGGTAGTTCAGGGTGCTCTCATGTTTTTGTCTGATCACCTTTTTCAGGTGCCAGAAGTTGCAAAAGAACTGGCGAAACTCGACCGATTATGTGAACAAGGCTACGACACAAATGTGATTCTGCAAGCAATATTCAGCACTTGTGATTGATTGGTTATGTTTTGCTTGAAAATTATGCAATGCGAATCGCTTGATGTTTCTGAATGAATAATTTCACCAAACTTAATGAATAAACATATTTAACATCTGATGAAATATTCTCACATTTGGATTTGGAGAAGCTGAACATTGAATGAGAAGCAATATATCTAGGGTAATAAAACTCTGGATCTGTTTGTTCATCTATCGAAACATGTCTGTTTACCTCACTGTTCATCGTTCCAAAAATCCATGCAATTTTAGTTCACATTTACTCACCTATGAGAACGGCAAAGTTAGAGACCCACTTTCATACTTCCTCACAAATTCGGAATATTTATATAGTGTTATTATTTACCTGAAAATTATTATCACTGAAATACGAAAAATAATCCCCATCAAATCCATCTCCCGAGATCTACTCAGTTCCTTGTTGTACTCTGTTTCCTACATGTGGTAACCAGGATGAAATCGCTACACTGTTGAGGGCCGAAAATCAGTAGAGTTCTGAGGATTTCCACACTAAAATTTCTCAACACTGCTCCGTCAGGTTCACGCAGAATTCAAAGCTTCGTTACAGCTCCCTACCTGGACCAAGCCACTATGACTGTGTGGTTGTGATAACATTTTCTCGAGGATATGAGGCATCAAATTGTAATGGGCTGACTGATATTTTAATTATGCGTGTTTCACCAACGTACAGAGCAAACGAAATGTTGCATTCCTGTTTTCATCGAAAACCTCATTGAGGACAACCGGATTTCCATCAGGGAGAACTTGGGTGAATAATGTTCATGTCTAACAGAGTACTTCAGGCGAGTCAAGTCGAGCCGAATGCATCTACCTGGGTGAATATTTAGCAGTTCGTACCAGTAACCGAAGTAATTACACAGGAATTGCTCCAAGAGTGGCTACAATAACGTCGACTCGTAAACTGTATCATGGTACCGAGAAGCTGAATGCATTATATTGTCAGCAGTAATTTTCGACAACAAACACAAAGCACGTTTGTACTTGCATTTGTGTGAGTGTGTAAAACTGCCCAGTTAATCCTGGGATATGATCACCTGACCCATTCAACCTGCCATCATTGGGGTTTGAGTATCCTTTATATAGAGCTTCTGCAGATATGTTGTGGATGATGGAGCCGACGGGGCTGGCAAATTGGTGGGTTTCATTGACCGACCCATGATCAGCAAAGCAAAACGCTAACTGAATCCGGAAAACTTGCATCCTTGACTTCACAAGAACATTTTATGAAAAAAAGAAACACTCTCTGACGTCTCTCCAGTCGTTCATAGAAGATAAATTTAACTAATTTATCAGTAACTTGTAAACAAGTAACTAATTGTCGTCGATTTGTTTAGTCGAGTTATTCATCCATGGTGAAACCGAAATTTACAAGCTAAGATAGAGCTAACGGTTAGGATAACTCGATGCTGATAGTGATGATGATGCAATACACATCAGTGCAAGGTTTACACAAATTTGAAATGTCAGATTCACTCAATTGCAGTGATAGTACAATGAGGCTGGGCAGTGTTTGAGTGAACTGAAGTAGAGATGGCTAGCACGGCAGTTTTAAATCTGTTCCGAAGTCAGGAAAAGACTTTGTGCGTATCTAGCCAAGCGTGCAAATTCTGGTAAAAGCGATTTTAAAGGATGCTTAAGGTGCAGTGTATACAAGAAAAGATGAAGCAACGGGTGGCGGATGTCAAAGCATGAAACATGAAGGTGAGGCTAGAATAATACACAATGTGCATTATGGGGTGCCGAAAATTGACTGCAACGAATCCGGTAGACGAGAATGGACCATATCGATCTACGGAATTTGGTGTACAGTTGATTAGTATGAAAGAAAGATCGAAAAAGGAGTCGTGACGTGTAGAAATGGATGCGAGGGTGCACCGACTGGATATCTGGAGGGTCAATATCGAGAAACCAGAGGAAAAGTGATCACCACAAGACGCGGTTGAAAATAAAGCCAACATGGGAATACCAGGCGTAAACATTGATGGCAGCGGCATTATTTTAGGATCGTCTTTCTAAAAAATTCCGAGTTGAATAGTGACGAAGTTTAGGTGGACAAGATGATCAATCAAAGACGCATATAGCATAGATCCAAGGGAATTGCCAGTGTTACAGATAACTGTAAAATTTCACAGGAAAATGTATAAGACTCTCGTTACCGATGAACGATCTTGAGGCTTCCTCTGGATTAAAAAGTTCGCTGACATATATATATATATATATATATATATATATATATATATATATATATATATATAATAAATCTGATTGGTTTTTCCCTACAGAATGCAAAGTGGATCTCATCTGTTTCAGTGAGTAATAAACCGTGACAGATTTGATCTAGCATGCATCACATATTCGGCAAATCACAGGAGCAAACTAATAACACACCTGCCAAATAGGCCAGGTAAATATGTAGTCGTATTGTGGGTGCTTGTAGATACAAAGTTATGTTTACACCATGCAGCCATATCTGGAAGCATTCCGTAAGGAGCGAATTTGTGGTTGATCTCCCGGTAAAAACATTATTTTAAGATTGATGGACCGTTTGTAGTACAAATTCGGCAATCTCACAACGGATAACGTTCTCACCACTTCCAAGACTGTTCTATAGATGCAGCAACATCACGTGTAACCCCATGCACGCGATCTCTTGATATTTCATGATACTAGTTTATTATTCTGAGTAAAGAACTATTAAGTTTTCGAATTATTTCATTGTTTGAATACTAGTAGGTAACATAAATTAATGAAAAGTGCCGAAAGATTTTTTTAGCAATTATGCAGTGGGTCCAAATTGGTGTTTCACACTTGCACTCCATTTTGCCCCAATTGACTTTCGTATCTTTGAAAGGGCCACATTATTGGATTTTGGATGCAGTTGGATCGGTTTTTTGGGTCTCTCAATTCCGGAGTCGTGTCAGTGTTCTTTTCTCTCGTCGTTCCAGTGTTAGCGTAGGACACTGACAAGGAGTAAATTCAAAATACAATGGGTGCGAAGTATCATAGAGGATTTTCTGTCCAAAAGCAAAGGATGCTGCTATGTGGCTAATGCATAGCTCCAAGAATTAAGGCTATACCAGAAACAAGACTAATGATGATCAAGCGTCTGCGAAGATTGACGAAGTACTTTGTTAGTAATCCTGGGAAAATGACAAGGGAACAATAAGGAATGATAAGCAATATACATTGTCGTACGACAAGGGAAATAACAGACTGCGGGCACTAAATTGCCGTATTTTTCTTATTCGATAATACAAGCGGCGCAGTTTTCCTACTGTTATTTCAACATGCAAAGACCGATGCAGATTATGCTCCAGCGTAACACCAAGAAATTTAACGTGGTTCGTACATGCGAGGGGAATAGAATTAATGGTAAAAGTGTCTTCAATAAATCGAGAACCCGTGATGGAAGAAAATCACCCTTGACACTTAATTTTGTTTAACAGAAGACCAGATTGAATAGGAAAGCTTTTAATATGTGAAAGCTTTCCTATGAATTTGTCGAAGTATGATTTATTTAAGACAGACCTAGCCAAGCTAACGTCATCAGCAAATTTAAAGATGCGGACTGGGTGGAAGACAGGTAAATCACTACTGAATGTTGGAAACAAATATGGAATAAGAACATCGCCTTGAAGTACACCGGGAGACATTTCTGCCTACTTTGGTGCTTTGTATTCTCCCAGCGAAAAAGTCCTTCAACCATCTTAGTACGTATGCGGAGCAGCCAAGTGATTCTAGTGTTTTGATAAGAAGCGAGTGTGATACACTGTCAAAGGTCCACGTGTAGTCTAGGAAAGCACATCTAACTGACTAGCTGGAATCATTGAGGGATTTGGCTATATGGTGTACAAAGGAAACTAATGCACCAAATGCTGAGCGCTTGAATTTGCACGCAAATTTTAACTCATCGGCTGGACTTCTCACAGTGGATTGAAGATGACGCAGAACAACTTGTTTTGCAAGTTTCAAAGCTGACGAAGATGGAGCTGTTGGTTGATACATTTTGGGTTCCGTCCGGCTCTGGGATTTCTTTGGTATGGGAATAATTGCAGAATGACGCCAAACATCGGGAATGGGATGTGATTCCAGTGAACTCTTAATGACAGAAGTCATCAGACCACATAGAGAATCAGCTCCATATGTGAGCAGCTTCGTTGGAAGACCATCTGAACCAGTTGACCTGGTTACCTGTGTTGATTTGAGTAACTTGAGAACTTCTATGGTTGATACCACTTGAAATTGGACATTGAGACGGTTTACTTCTTCACTCACCTTTGGGGAGTTCTCCGTCCTATCGCAGAGAAGCTTGATTCCATGCCATCTGTATTTGCTATTTCGGGAGTTTAGGAATTGTCGCGACAAATTGTCATCAAGTCGTGTATTCTCGCTCTCTCTTCCTTACTACTCCAAACGCAATTTCAGGGAAGCACGTTAAAGTACGACCGATACGATGCTCGCTGTACATCATCTATTACGTCAGTCACCGAGTAGGTGAGTCTTTCAGGACTGAGTGCACCCCGGGAACTTCGAATATCTAATATCGCTACTGGGAGCGGTAACAGTAGTTAGATATTCACATTTTCTGAACTTCAGTGAGAAAAGTTGTGTTGCATTGTTTGCTGGAGAAAACGGTGAACGACACCTGAATCGGAATAAAATACATCCAAAGGTGCCATTTTTAATCACGAAAAGATCATCTAGATGTCCCATGGTCTAATCGAGTGGTTCGTCAGTGAATATGTTCACCGGGAATAAAGGGGTCATCAGGGACATTTTAGGTGCGCCTTTCAAAGAAAGCCCGAGTTGAAGAGTGACTTGCGTAGTATCTGATGGGCCGTATGTCATTCATTTACACAGCGTATATCGCTACCACGCTTATGGTTTAATCTTGCAAAAACCATCCATTATTATAAATCCACACTCACAGTGGATGCACATTTCGTTCTGGGCTATTTGCACATGAGAGATGAGCGTAAAAACGCCCATGTTTTGAATCATTTATGAAACAAATTTTTCAGTCACCAGTCAACTTCAGTTAGCTGAAGTTGATTTTTCATTGCATGAAATGAAATTTACTGCTTTCATTCGTTGACTGGAATAAAGAGGTCAAGTGAATACTCGGACAGTTATTTGTGGAAATGGTACAAGCATTGAAACGCCTCGTTTCCAGTATTTAAATCACTTTAATAAAGCCATCAATTTTTCTAGAACTCAGTGATCTAGAATCAAAAGTTACCTTGCCAGTACATATTTCGATAATCTCTTTTACTGGTACCCCACCCATTTTTAGAAATATTGTTCTGTACCCTAGTGAGACCATTGCCTTGAAGCCTCGGGAGGAATTTGTTGGACGGATTTGATTGAACGAGTGACAACCGTAATCACTTTTTTGGATGGTGGTTTTGCCAAAACTTTGACCACTTGAGTTTGTTATCGAAATTCTAATTCATCGGGATGCACTGCGTAAAACGCTTCCCATAAATCCAAGCCGCGAAACATCTAAATGTCTCGGTAGATAAGTGTCATACTTTGTAATTGAGGTGTGAAACGCAGTGTTCTCATTGCTTGGTAGTGACCAGTGTTGAAGTAAAACAAACGTGAAAAACATTTAAGTTTACATATTCTATTTGGATAACCTGTCTGCGCCCCTTTCTACATGCGGTAGAAATAACTCTCAATGACGAGTTTACCATGGAAAGAAATACTGACAACAGGACATTACCAACGAATCATTACAGTTAAACGTTTTTAGCTTTAAAAATATCTGTTGATCACTAGATTTGCGAGTTGAAAATGTGAGACATTTACACACCAGTTTTACCGCAGATTATCAGAGAGCGAGTAGTCGTTGTAATCAGTGTAATAATCAGTCAAACTGATAATCCGTGAGAAGTTTGCCATAAATCTCATCACGTGAATCGATTTGTGCACACGAATAGCCTTATTTACAATACCCTGGAATGTTGGTGTTACTTCTAGCTTCTGTCTATCGTTCTCATGGAATTCTGATAGGTAAATTTGGCGTTTTGGGTGACAATCGTGTATACATCAGTCATGGTGAATTTATCAGCGTGCGCTTAGGCCTTTGCCCTTGTTTCGTTATCAATTTTCGGCAAGCTTAGCTGTAGCGATTGGGATGGTTGAGAACCCACATTATGGCACCAACTTGTCGCACAGATAATTTATATCTGTTCTTTAGGATTAAATCTTTCTTCTCCAGCGCCAACACGTGCACTTCAATGATAATAAAATATTCGATAATCCAAAATTGATGCGTTTAGGAAAAACTAGACTGCTTCGAGGAAAAGTTGATGGTTTACAGAATGGATGAGTCTGAATGTGCTGATAAGATGAACAACCCACGGCCAACTGAAGATAACTTATTACCGAGAAAAAAACATACGGAACAAATATTGAGTTTGTGCAGTGATCATCCAATCAACCACAAGAGCTCTTGCATAATGACCCTGTTTAACAGAGGTAAAACACAGCAGCAACACAAAACCAGTAGAACAGAACGAACAGAACTAAATCTTCATGCTGTTTCAACGGAACGGATACTCAGTAATATCCAAGCGGAGAACCTCATTCGAAACCAAAACTGAAACCGGCCAGGGAACACAATCTAACAGAAGGGTGGCATTGGCATACATCAGAAAACAAGTGCAAGACACCTCTAGTTGCAAAGTGCCACATTTGCACACAAGCTGACAAAAATGCCGAAGAAAAAGCATCAAGACCGAAAGGGCAATTCGAGATCAAAGAACAAAAGAATGTGGACTACAAGGACCGTAACAAATGGTACGTCGATCAAATTGGGAGAAAGGCTGCAACACGAATGGGTGAAACGGAACTAGCTACAAGAGGACATGCTCAGTTCTCCCTAATGCCCGTTCACGAGGATCACGTAGGGCACGCGTTCAATATAGATGAGGTTCATGTTCTGGACAAAGCAACTACGAGACACGCAAGGGAATTTTCGGAGGTCTTGCTTTTTCCAACGATCATTAAGACAAATTAAAGTGGACCAAATTCGCAGGCTCCTAATGCGCAGGAAAGCTAATTGACTCAAGAAATGGAGTGCGAATAAACTGCACTTCATTCCTACGGGAGCATGGCAGCGAAGTTCAGTTGTTCGTGTGAACACCTGAATCAAAATAAATCCCTGTCTACTCAGTGTAATAAGAGAGGATATGGTTACACGAAAATGTAAGAGATTGGCCAATAAATGAAAAGCTGGATGAGAAATATACATATATGTATACATATATTGGCTAATACATATCAGTACGTTTCATTTCGAAAAATGATGGTACTGCGAGCGTTCGATGCTCAAGATATGAAATTTAGAAGCTTACTGTGATAGGTCAAAAGCTTCATTCTGTAGCCAACATCGACGATTGGCTTGGAACGGTGACGCAGCATTATCAGTGCAATCGGTTATCAAAACAAGCAATGCTTTTGTGTTCACTCAAGCAGAACTGCTTTCATCCAGTCAACTCATTCTGTTTTATTCCACTCAGGCAAGTTGTGTTTTAAGTACTCTGAAAAGTCTGATATCAGGGTTTGCAAAACAAAGGATAAAGAGAATGTCGTCGTGCAACATTTGTCATGAGGATCTCCGACGAAATCCCGTTTGTGCGTAGCAGCTCTTATGGATGACCAATATCGGAATGTGTGAAAAAGTGCGGAAAAATTGGCCACCGATATTCAAATGGGGTCAAAACTTCAAGCCGTACAGTTTTGTTCACGAAACGCGGTAGGAAAGATGGTGATATGCGATATCTAGGACGATGGCATGTAAAATGTTGACCAAAACGAACTTATTTAGTTGGGAATAACTAATGTTTAAGGGATTCATTTCGATGGTCAAATAGTGGCCATTGATGAGGAAAATCAGCAGTGCACATCCACCGAACCCCCACGGGGACTCGAACGAAGGGTGAACGAATGTGAATCGAACACCTCAAACACAAGGCTATCCCGGTTGGCTCTCAACCGTTTGTTCAACATCTACACTACATGATATAGCACCCTTCCGTCACTGGCTTCTTTTGAACGGTAACAACCCGATTCTCACACACCGATCGACTCCTATGATGGAGGAATTCTCTGTAGGGGCCTAAGTACAACCAACGCATTCCCTTATGAACAACCTACACAGCTTGGTTACTGTTTGCAAATTGAGTTGTACGAGATTAGATTTGTATATAATATGATTGATCATGCAGCTTGAACGCTCAACTCACCATTGAAAAGCATGGAAGCAGTGTACAGCTGTTTCATCCTTGTTGGGAATGATGAGCAGTGCACATCCACCGAGCCCCCACGGGGACTCGAACGAAGGGTGAACGATTGTGAATCGAACACCTCAAACACAAGGCTATCCCGGTTGGCTCTCAACCGTTTGTTCAACATCTACACTACATGATATAGCACCGTTCCGTCACTGGCTTCTTTTGAACGGTAACAACCCGATTCTCACACACCGATCGACTCCAATGAAAGATGACTTCTCTGTAGGGGCGTAAGTACAACCAACGCATTCCGTTATGAACAACCTACACAGCTTCGTTACTATTTGCAAATTGAGTTGTACGAGATAAGATTTGTATATGATATGATTGATCATGCAGCCTGAACGCTCAACTAACCATTGAAAAGCATGGAAGCAGTGTACAGCTGTTTCATCCTTGTTGAGAATGAAGAGCGCTGAACATCGAATGAGCCCCATTAGGGCTCGATTTCAGGGTGGCAATTGGCCAACTAACACCTTAAAAGCAAGCCTACCAGGGGCTGGAACTCAATGGATGTTCAACGTCTACACTACATGATACATCACCCTTCAAGCACTGGCATCTCTGAACGGTAACAACCAGCACAACCCACACATTGATCAACTCCTATGATGGATGACTTCTCTGTAGGGGCCTAAGTGCAACCAACGTATTCCCTTATGAACAACCTACACAGCTTCGTTACTATTTGCAATTGAGTATTGGGAGATTAGATTTGCATGTAATATGATTGATCATGCAGCTTGAACGCTCAACTCACCATTGAAAAGCATGGAAGCAGTGTACAGCTGTTTCATCCTTGTTGAGATTGAAAGGACTGGAACATAGAAAGAGCCCAAATAGGACTCGATTTCAGGGTGAACGAATGTCCATTGAACACCATAAACGCCAGCCTCTCAAGGGCTGTACCTCATCGCATTTTTCAACATCTACACTACATGATATAGCCTCGTTCCGTCACTGGCTTCTTTTGAACGGTAACAACCAGCACAACCCACACAAAGATCCACTCCTATAATGCATCACTTCTCTGTAGGGGCCTAAGTACAACCAACGCATTCCCTTATGAACAACCTACACAGCTTCGTTACTATTTGCAATTGAGTAGTGGGAGATTAGATTTGAATATAATATGATTCATCATGCAGCTTGAACGCTCAACTCACCATTGAAAAGCATGGAAGCAGTGTACAGCTTTTTCATCCTTGTTGGGAATTATGAGCAATGCACATCGAGAGTGTACTACGGAGACTCGCATTCGGCCTTCGCGATTGTTAATCGAACACCTTAACCGCAAGCCTATCACGGGCTGGTTGTCATCGCATTTTTCAACATCTACACTACATGATATAGCACCGTTCCATCACTGGCTTCTCTTGAACGGTAACAACCAGCACAACCCACACAACGATCCACTCCTATCATGGATCACTTCTCTGTAGGGGCCTAAGTACAACCAACGCATTCCCTTATGAACAACCTACACAGCTTCGTTACTATTTGCAATTGAGTAGTGGGAGATTAGATTTGTATATAATATGATTGATCATGCAGCTTGAACGCTCAACTCACCATTGAAAAGCATGGAAGCAGTGTACAGCTGTTTCATCCTTGTTGGGAATCATGAGCAATGCACATCGAAATAGCACTACGGAGACTCGCATTCGGCCTTCGCGATTGGTAATCGAACACCTTAACCGCAAGCCTATCACGGGCTGGTTGTCATCGCATTTTTCAACATCTACACTACATGATATAGCACCGTTCCGTCACTGGCTTCTTTTGAACGGTAACAACCAGCACAACCCACACAACGATCCACTCCTATAATGCATCACTTCTCTGTAGGGGCCTAAGTACAACCAACGCATTCCCTTATGTACAACCTACACAGCTTCGTTACTATTTGCAATTGAGTAGTGGGAGATTAGATTTGTATATAATATGATTGATCATGCAGCTTGAACGCTCAACTCACCATTGAAAAGCATGGAAGCAGTGTACAGCTGTTTCATCCTTGTTGGGAGTCATGAGCAATGCTTATCAGAAGATTACTGCGGGACTCCATTTCGGCATGAACGACCTTCATTAGAACACCTCAAACGCAAGCCTATCAATGACTGCCTTTCATCGCATTGTACAACATTTTCACTACATTATATAGCACCGTTCCGTCACTGGCTTCTTTTGAACGGTAACAACCAGCACAACCCACACAACGATCCACTCCTATAATGGATCACTTCCCTCTATGAGCCTAGGTAAATCTAACGCCTTCCCTTAAGAACAACCTACACAGCTTGGTTACTATTTGCAATTGAGTAGTTGGAGATTAGATTTGTATATAATATGATTGATCATGCAGCTTGAACGCTCAACTCACCATTGAAAAGCATGGAAGCAGTGTACAGCTGTTTCATCCTTGTTCGAATCATGAGCAATGCACATCGAGAGAGCACTACGGAGATTCGCTTTCCGCCTACACGATTGTCAATCGAACACCATAACCGCAAGCCTATCACGGGCTGGTTGTCATCGCATTTTTCAACATCTACACACATGATATAGCACCGTTCCGTCACTGGCTTATTTTGAACGGTAACAACCAGCACACCCCACACACCGATCCACTCCTATCATGGATCACTTCTCTGTATTGGCTAATTACAAAAAACGCATTCCCTCGTGAATAACCTAATACAGCTTGGTTACGATTTGCAATTGAGTAGTGGGAGATTAGATTTGTATATAATATGATTGATCATGCAGCTTGAACGCTCAACTCACCATTGAAAAGCATGGAAGCAGTGTACAGCTGTTTTATCCTTGTTGGGAATCATGAGCAATGCACATCTATAGAGCACCAGGGGGACTGCATATCCGCATGAACCACCGTCATACGAAAAACTCAAAGGCCAGCCTATCAAGGGCTTGATCTCATCGCATTTTTCAACATCCTCTCTACATCACATGGCACCGTTCCGTCACTGGCTTCTTTTGAACGGTAACAACCAGCACAACCCACACAAAGATCCACTCCTATAATGCATCACTTCTCTGTAGGGGCCTAAGTACAACCAACGCATTCCCTTATGTACAACCTACACAGCTTCGTTACTATTTGCAATTGAGTAGTGGGAGATTAGATTTGTATATAATATGATTGATCATGCAGCTTGAACGCTCAACTCACCATTGAAAAGCATGGAAGCAGTGTACAGCTGTTTTATCCTTGTTGGGAATCATGAGCAATGCACATCGAAATAGCACTACGGAGACTCCCATTCGGCCTTCGCGATTGTTAATCGAACACCTTAACCGCAAGCCTATCAAGGGCTGGATGTCATCGCATTTTTAACATCTACACTACATGATATAGCCTCGTTCCGTCACTGGCTTCTTTTGAACGGTAACAACCAGCACAACCCACACAAAGATCCACTCCTATCATGGATCACTTCTCTGTAGGGGCCTAAGTACAACCAACGCATTCCCTTATGAACAACCTAATACAGCTTCGTTACTATTGGCAATTGAGTAGTGGGAGATTAGATTTGTATATAATATGATTGATCATGCAGCTTGAACGCTCAACTCACCATTGAAAAGCATGGAAGCAGTGTACAGCTGTTTCATCCTTGTTGGGAATCATGAGCAATGCTTATCAAAAGATTACTTCGGGGACTCCATTTCGGTATGGACGAACTTCATACGAACACCTCAAAAGAAACCCTATCAAGGGCTGGATCTCATCGCAGTGTTCAACATCTACACTACATGATATAGCACCGTTCCGTCACTGGCTTCTTTTGAACGGTAACAACCAGCACATCCCACATACCGATCCACTCCTATCATGGATCACTTCCCTGTATGGGCCTAAGTACAACCAACGCATTCCCTTATGAACAACCTACACAGCTTCGTTACTATTTGCAATTGAGTAGTGGGAGATTAGATTTGTATATAATATGATTGATCATGCAGCTTGAGCGCTCAACTCACCATTGAAAAGCATGGAAGCAGTGTACAGCTGTTTCATCCTTGTTGGGAATCATGAGCAATGCACATCGAAAGAGCACTACGGAGACTCGCTTTCGCCTACACGATTGTCAATCGAACACCTCAAACGCCAGCCTATCAAGGTCTGGATCTCATCGCATTTTTCAACATCTACACTACATGATATAGCACCGTTCCATCACTGGCTTCTTTTGAAAGCTAACAACCAGCACAACCCACACATTGATCCACTCCTATCATGGATCAATTCTCTGTAGGGGCCTAAGTACAACCAAAGCATTCCCTTATGAACAACCTACACAGCTTCGTTACTATTTGCAATTGAGTAGTGGGAGATTAGATTTGTATATAATATGATTGATCATGCAGCTTGAACGCTCAACTCACCATTGAAAAGCATGGAAGCAGTGTACAGCTGTTTCATCCTTGTTCGAATCATGAGCAATGCACATCGAGAGAGCACTACGGAGATTCGCTTTCCGCCTACACGATTGTCAATCGAACACCATAACCGCAAGCCTATCACGGGCTGGTTGTCATCGCATTTTTCAACATCTACACACATGATATAGCACCGTTCCGTCACTGGCTTATTTTGAACGGTAACAACCAGCACAACCCACACACCGATCCACTCCTATCATGGATCACTTCTCTGTATTGGCTAATTACAAAAAACGCATTCCCTCGTGAATAACCTAATACAGCTTGGTTACGATTTGCAATTGAGTAGTGGGAGATTAGATTTGTATATAATATGATTGATCATGCAGCTTGAACGCTCAACTCACCATTGAAAAGCATGGAAGCAGTGTACAGCTGTTTTATCCTTGTTGGGAATCATGAGCAATGCACATCTATAGAGCACCAGGGGGACTGCATATCCGCATGAACCACCGTCATACGAACAACTCAAAGGCCAGCCTATCAAGGGCTTGATCTCATCGCATTTTTCAACATCCTCTCTACATCACATGGCACCGTTCCGTCACTGGCTTCTTTTGAATGGTAACAACAAGCACATCCCACACACCGATCCACTCCTATCATGGATCACTTCTCTGTAGGGGCCTAAGTACAACCAACGCATTCCCTTATGAACAACCTACACAGCTTCGTTACTATTTGCAATTGAGTAGTGGGAGATTAGATTTGTATATAATATGATTGATCATGCAGCTTGAACGCTCAACTCACCATTGAAAAGCATGGAAGCAGTGTACAGCTGTTTCATCCTTGTTGGGAATCATGAGCAATGCACATCGAAATAGCACTACGGAGACTCCCATTCGGCCTTCGCGATTGTTAATCGAACACCTTAACCGCAAGCCTATCAAGGGCTGGATGTCATCGCATTTTTAACATCTACACTACATGATATAGCCTCGTTCCGTCACTGGCTTCTTTTGAACGGTAACAACCAGCACAACCCACACAAAGATCCACTCCTATAATGCATCACTTCTCTGTAGGGGCCTAAGTACAACCAACGCATTCCCTTATGAACAACCTACACAGCTTCGTTACTATTTGCAATTGAGTAGTGGGAGATTAGATTTGTATATAATATGATTGATCATGCAGCTTGAACGCTCAACTCACCATTGAAAAGCATGGAAGCAGTGTACAGCTGTTTCATCCTTGTTGGGAATCATGAGCAATGCTTATCAAAAGATTACTTCGGGGACTCCATTTCGGTATGGACGAACTTCATACGAACACCTCAAAAGAAACCCTATCAAGGGCTGGATCTCATCGCAGTGTTCAACATCTACACTACGTGATATAGCACCGTTCCGTCACTGGCTTCTTTTGAACGGTAACAACCAGCACATCCCACATACCGATCCACTCCTATCATGGATCACTTCCCTGTATGGGCCTAAGTACAACCAACGCATTCCCTTATGAACAACCTACACAGCTTCGTTACTATTTGCAATTGAGTAGTGGGAGATTAGATTTGTATATAATATGATTGATCATGCAGCTTGAACGCTCAACTCACCATTGAAAAGCATGGAAGCAGTGTACAGCTGTTTTATCCTTGTTGGGAATCATGAGCAATGCACATCGAAAGAGCACTACGGAGACTCGCTTTCGCCTACACGATTGTCAATCGAACACCTCAAACGCCAGCCTATCAAGGTCTGGATCTCATCGCATTTTTCAACATCTACACTACATGATATAGCACCGTTCCATCACTGGCTTCTTTTGAAAGCTAACAACCAGCAGAACCCACACATTGATCCACTCCTATCATGGATCAATTCTCTGTAGGGGCCTAAGTACAACCAAAGCATTCCCTTATGAACAACCTACACAGCTTCGTTACTATTTGCAATTGAGTAGTGGGAGATTAGATTTGTATATAATATGATTGATCATGCAGCTTGAACGCTCAACTCACCATTGAAAAGCATGGAAGCAGTGTACAGCTGTTTCATCCTTGTTGGGAATCATGATCAATGCACATCCACCGAGCCCCACGGGGAGTCCAGTACCGCATGAACGATTGTCAATCGAACACGTTAACTTCAAGCATATCCAGGGATGGATCTCGACGATTTGTTCAACATCTACATTACATGATATAGCACCGTTCCTTCACTGGCTTCATGTGAGCGCTGACAACCAGCACAACACGCACATTGATCCAATCCTATCATGGATCACTTCTCTGTAGGGGCCTAAGAACAACCAACGCATTCTCTTATGAACAACCTACACAGCTTCGTTACTATTTGCAATTGAGTAGTGGGAGATTAGATTTGTATATAATATGATTGATCATGCAGCTTGAACGCTGAACTCCCCATTGAAAAGCATGAAAGTAATGCACAACTGATTCATCTCTATCGGGAATCATCAGCAATGCACATCGATCGAGACCACACGGGTACTGGAACCCGGGGAGAACAGTTGTCAATCGATGACCTCCATCAAAAGTCTCTCTGGCCTGGATCTCAACGCTTTGTTCAACATCTACACTAAATGATATAGCACTCTTTCGTCACTGGCTTCTTTTGAACGGTAACAACCCACTTCCCGCACAGCGATCGACTCCCATGATCGATTGCATCCCTGTACGGGTCTAATTACAACGATCGCATTCCCTGATGAACAACATACACAGCTTGCTTAATATTTGCATATGAGTAGTAGGAGATTAGATTTGTATAAAATAATTGATCATGCAGCTTGATCGCTCAACTCACCATTGGAAAGCATGGAAGCACTCTACAGGTGATTCATCCTCTTTGGAATCATCAGCAATGCACATCCACCGAGCCCTCACGGGAACGGGATACCGTGGTGAACGATTGTCAATAGATATCTAGAATAAGAAGGCTATCCTGAATGGATCTCAACGATTTGTTGAACACCTACACTAAATGATATAACACCGTTCCGTCACTGGCTTCTTTTGAACGGTATCATCACGTTTTGCGCACACCGATCGACTCCCATGTTCGATGGTTTCTCTGTAGTTCATGAGTACAAGGAACGCATTCCCTTATGAACAACCTACACAGCTTGATTACTATTTGAAATTTAGAAGTAGGATATTAGATTTGTAAAGTATGATTCATCATGAAGCCTGAACGCTCAACTCACCATTGAAAGCATGGTAGCACTGTACAGCTGATATATCTATATTTTAGATTCATCAGCATTGCCCATCCGACAAGCCCACTGCGGTACTGGAACCCGTGGTGAACTAATGTCCATCGAACATCCTGAAAACATTGCTATCCGGGATGTCTCACATCGGTTTCTTCAACACCCAAACTATATGATTTAGCACCGTTCCGTCACTGACTTCTTTTGAACGGTAACAACCCACTTTCCGCACAGAGATCGACTCGCATGCTCGATTGCATCCCTGTACGGGCCTAAGTACAACGAACACTTTGCATTATGATCAACATACACAGCATGCTTACTATTTGCAATTGAGTAGTACGAGATTAGATTTGTATAAAATGATTCATCATGTAGCTTGAACGCTCAACTCACCATTGAAATCTCAGAATTGCAAATCCATCGAGCACCCACAGGGAATGGAAACCGTGAAGAGACGGTGCTATAACATGTAGTGTAGATGTTGAACAAAGCGTTGCGAGCCATCCCGGATATTATTCTGATTAGGATTTTCGAAATACAATCGTTCGCGACGTGTCCCAGGCACCATGTGGGCTCGAAGGGTGTGCATGTCTGATGATTCCCAAAGAGGATGAATCAGCTGTACAGTGTTTCCATGCTTTTCAATGGTGAGTTGAGCGTTCAAGCTGCATGATCAATCAAATTTTTTAAGTCTAAGCTGCAAGTACTCAATAGAAAATAGTATGCAAACAGTGTAGGTTGTTCGTGAGGGAATGCGTTGGGTGCACATAGGCCCCTAGAGAGAAGCCATCGATCATGTGAGACGATCGCTGTGCGGGAATATGTTTGCTACCGTTCAAAAGAAGCCAGTGTCGGAAGGGTGCTATATCATGGATTTTTATTTTGTACAGAGCATTTCGAGCTCACCCAGATAATCTTACGATGAATACTTTCCTTTGGCAATCGTTCACCACGGTTTCGTCTCCCCGTATGTACTCGATGGATGTGCAATGCTGATGATTCCAAAAAGGGATGAATCAGATGGACAGTGATTACATCATTTCAATGGTGAGCTGAGCGTTCAAGCTGCATGATCATTCATATTATATACAAATCTAATCTCCCACTAGTCAACTGCAAACAGTAACGAAGCTGTGTAGGGTGTTCATAAGGGAATGCGTTGGTTGTACTTATACCCCTACAGAGAACTGACCGATAATATGAGTCGATCGCTGTGCGGGAAGTCGGTTTTTACCGTTCAAAAGAAGCCAGTGACGGAAGGGTGCAATATCATGTAGTGTAGATGTTGAACAAACCGCTGAGAGCCATCCCGGATAGCCTTGTGTTTGAGGTGTTCGATTCACAATTGTTCAGCCTTCGTTCGAGTCCCCGTGGGGGGTCGGTGGATGTGCACTGCTCATGATTCCCAACAAGGATGAAACAGCTGTACAGTGTTTCCATGCTTTTCAATGGTCAGTTGAGTATTCAAGTTTATGATCAATCATATTACAATCATATACAAATCTAATCTCGTACAACTCAATTTGCAAACAGTAACCAAGCTGTGTAGGTTGTTCATAACGGAATGCGTTCGTTGTACTTAGGCCCCTACAGAGAAGTCATCCATCATAGGAGTTGATCGGTGTGTGAGAATCGGGTTGTTACCGTTCAAAAGAAGCCAGTGGAGGCAGGGTAATATATCATGTAGTGTAGATGTTGAACAAACGTTTGAGAGCCAACCCGGATAGCCTTGTGATTTAGGTGTTCGATTCACAATCGTTCACCCTTCGTTCGAGTCCCCGTGGGGGGTCGGTGGATGTGCACTGCTCATGATTCCCAACAAGGATGAAACAGCTGTACAGTGTTTCCATGCTTTTCAATGGTCAGTTGAGTATTCAAGTTTATGATCAATCATATTACAATCATATACAAATCTAATCTCGTACAACTCAATTTGCAAACAGTAACCAAGCTGTGTAGGTTGTTCATAACGGAATGCGTTCGTTGTACTTAGGCCCCTACAGAGAAGTCATCCATCATAGGAGTTGATCGGTGTGTGAGAATCGGGTTGTTACCGTTCAAAAGAAGCCAGTGGAGGCAGGGTAATATATCATGTAGTGTAGATGTTGAACAAACGTTTGAGAGCCAACCCGGATAGCCTTGTGATTTAGGTGTTCGATTCACAATCGTTCACCCTTCGTTCGAGTCCCCGTGGGGGCTCGGTGGATGTGCACTGCTCATCATTCCCAACAAGGATGAAACAGCTGTACAGTGTTTCCATGCTTTTCAATGGTGAGTTGAGCGTTCAAGCTGCATGATCAATCATATTATATACAAATCCAATCTCGTACAACTCAATTTGCAAACAGTGACCAAGCTCTGTAGATTGTTCATAACGGAATGCGTTCGTTCTACTCAGGCCCCTACAGAGAAGTCATCCATCATAGGAGTCGATCGGTGTGTGAGAATCGGGTTGTAAATCCTTTCAAAAGCCAGTAACGGAAGGGTGCTATATCATGTAGTGTAGATGTTGAACAAACGGTTGAGAGCCAACTCGGATAGCATCGTGGTTTAGGTGTTCGATTCACAATCGTTCACCCTTCGTTCGAGTCCCCGTGGGGGCTCGGTGGATGTGCACTGCTCATGATTCCCAACAAGGATGAAACAGCTGTACAGTGTTTCCATGCTTTTCAATGGTGAGTTGTGCGTTCAAGCGACATGATCAATCATATTATATACAAATCTAATCTTCCACTACTCAATTGCAAACGGTAATTAAGCTCTGTATATTGTACATAACGGAATGCGTTGGTTGTACTTAGGCCCCTACAGAGAATTCATCCATCATAGGAGACGATCGGTGTGTGAGAATCGGGTTGTTAACGTTCAAAAGAAGCCAGTGAAAAAAGGTTGCTATATCATGTAGTGTAGATGTTGAAGAAACGGTTGAGAGCCAACCTGGATAGCCTTGTGGTTGAGGTGATCGATTCACAATCGTTCACCCTTCGTTCGAGTCCCCGTGGGGTCTCGGTGGATGTGCATTGCTCATGATTCCCAACAAGGATGAAACAGCTGTACACTGCTTCCATGCTTTTCAATGGTGAGTTGAGCGTTCAAGCTGCATGATCACTCATATTATATACAAATCTAATCTCCCACTACTCAATTGCGAATAGTACCGAAGCTGTGTAGGTTGTTCATAAGGGAATGCGTTCGTTGTACTAAGGCCCCTACAGAGAAGTGATCCATGATAGGAGTGGATCGTTGTGTGGGTTGTGCTGATTGATACCGTTCAAAAGAAGCCAGTGAGGGAACGGTGCTGTATCATGTAGTGTAGATGTTGAAACATGCGACGAGTTCCTGCCCTGTATATGCTCCCGTTAAACTGATCGTTTGACAAACTTTCACCCCGAAATCCAATCCTAGTTGGGCTCTTTCTGTTTTTAATGCACTTCATTCTCAACAAGAATGAATCAGCTGTACACTGCTTCCATGCTTTTCAATGGTGAGTTGAGCGCTCGAGCTGCCTGATCAATCAAATGATATACAAATCCAATCTCGTACAACTCAATTTGCAAACAGTAATTACGCTCTATAGGTTGTTCATAACGGAATGCGTTGGTTGTACTTAGGCCCCTACAGAGAAGTCATCCATCATAGGAGTCGATCGGTGTGTGAGAATCGGGTTGTTACCGTTCAAAAGAAGCCAGTGACGGAATTGTGCAATATCATGTAGTGTAGATGTTGAACAAACCGCTGAGATCCAACTCGGATAGCATCGTGGTTTAGGTGTTCGATTCACAATCGTTCACCCTTCGTTCGAGTCCCCGTGGGGGCTCGGTGGATGTGCATTGCTCATGATTCCCAACAAGGATGAAACAGCTGTACAGTGTTTCCATGCTTTTCAATGGTGAGTTGAGCGTTCAAGCTGCATGATCAATCATATTATATACAAATCTAATCTCGTACAACTCAATTTGCAAACAGTAACCAAGCTCTGTAGATTGTTCATAACGGAATGCGTTCGTTGTACTTAGGCCCCTACAGAGAAGTCATCCATCATAGGAGTCGATCGGTGTGTGAGAATCAGGTTGTAAATCCTTTCAAAAGCCAGTAACGGAAGGGTGCTATATCATGTAGTGTAGATGTTGAACAAACGGCTGAGAGCCAACTCGGATAGCATCGTGGTTTAGGTGTTCGATTCACAATCGTTCACCCTTCGTTCGAGTCCCCGTGGGGGCTCGGTGGATGTGCACTGCTCATGATTCCCAACAAGGATGAAACAGCTGTACAGTGTTTCCATGCTTTTCAATGGTGAGTTGTGCGTTCAAGCGACATGATCAATCATATTATATACAAATCTAATCTTCCACTACTCAATTGCAAACGGTAATTAAGCTCTGTATATTGTTCATAACGGAATGCGTTCGTTGTACTTAGGCCTCTACAGAGAATTCGTCCATCATAGGAGACGATCGGTGTGTGAGAATCGGGTTGTTACCGTTCAAAAGAAGCCAGTGAAAAAAGGTTGCTATATCATGTAGTGTAGATGTTGAACAAACGGTTGAGAGCCAACCTGGATAGCCTTGTGTTTGAGGTGTTCGATTCACAATCGTTCACCCTTCGTTCGAGTCCCCGTGGGGTCTCGGTGGATGTGCAGTGCCCATGATTCCCAACAAGGATGAAACAGCTGTACACTGCTTCCATGCTTTTCAATGGTGAGTTGAGCGTTCAAGCTGCATGATCATTCATATTATATACAAATCTAATCTCCTACAACTCAATTTGCAAACAGTAACCAAGCTGTGTAGGTTGTTCATAACGGAATGCGTTCGTTGTACTTAGGCCCCTACAGAGAATTGATCCATGATGGGTGTCGATCGGTGTGTGAGAATCGGTTTGTAAAACCTTTCAAAAGGCAGTGACGGATGGGTGCAATATCACCTAGTGTAGATTTTGAACAAACGATTGAGAGCCAACCCGGATAGCATTGTGGTTGAGGTGTTCGATTCACATTCGTTCACCCTTCGTTCGAGTCCCTGTGGGGGCTCGGTGGATGTGCACTGCTCATGATTCCCAACAAGGATGAAACAGCTGTACAGTGTTTCCATGCTTTTCAATGGTGAGTTGAATGTTCAAGCTGCATGATCAATCATATTATATACAAATCTAATCTCCCACTACTCAATTGCAAATAGTAACCAAACTGTGTAGGTTGATCACAAGGCAATGCGTTGGTTGTTCCTAATCCCCTTCAGAGAACAGATCCTAGATAGGAGTGGATCGGTGTGTTGATTGTGCTGGTTGTTACCGTTCAAAGAATCCAGTGACGGAACGGTGCTATATCATGTAATGTGGATGTTGAAAAATCCGATGATATTCCGTTCGTGATAGCAATTCTATTATTTGTTCGATGGTCAAAAGTTCAACCCGAATTCGAGATCTAGTGGGGCTCTTTGGATGTTCAACTCCCTTCAATCTCAACAGGGATGAAACAGCTTTACACCGCTTCCATGCTTTTCAATGGTGAGTTGAGCGTTCAAGCTGCATGATCAATCATATTATATACAAATCTAATCTCCCACTACTCAATTGCAAATAGTAACGAAGCTGTGTAGGTTGTTCATAACGGAAAGCGTTCGTTGTACTTAGGCCCCTACAGAGAAGTGATCCATGATAGGAGTGGATCGGTGTGTGGGTTGTGCTGATTGATACCGTTCAAAAGAAGCCAGTGACGGAAGGGTGCTAAATCATGTAGTAAAGATGTTGAAATATCCGCTGACATCCAGCCCTTGATAGGCTTGCTTTTAAGGGGTTCCATTGATAAACGTTTATGCCGAAATCGTTTCCCTTAGTTATTTCGGTGTGCATTGATCATGAATCCCAACAAGGATGAAACAGCTGTACAGTGTTTCCATGCTTTTCAATGGTGAGTTGTGCGTTCAAGCGACATGATCAATCATATTATATACAAATCTAATCTTCCACTACTCAATTGCAAACGGTAATTAAGCTCTGTATATTGTTCATAACGGAAGGCTTTGGTTGTACTTAGGCCCCTACAGAGAATTCATCCATCATAGGAGTCGATCGGTGTGTGAGAAACGTGTTGTTAACGTTCAAAAGAAGCCAGTGAAAAAAGGTTGCTATATCATGTAGTGTAGATGTTGAAGAAACGGTTGAGAGCCAACCTGGATAGCCTTGTGGTTGAGGTGATCGATTCACAATCGTTCACCCTTCGTTCGAGTCCCCGTGGGGTCTCGGTGGATGTGCATTGCTCATGATTCCCAACAAGGATGAAACAGCTGTACACTGCTTCCATGCTTTTCAATGGTGAGTTGAGCGTGCAAGCTGCATGATCAATTATATCACATACTAATCTAATCTCCCACTACTCAATTGCAAATAGTAACGAAGCTGTGTAGGCTGTTCATAAGGGAATGCGTTCGTTGTACTTAGGCCCCTACAGAGAATTCATCCATGATAGGAGTGGATCGGTGTGTGGGTTGTGCTGCTTGTTATTGTTCAGAAGCCAGTGACGGAACGATGCTATATCATGTAGTGTAGATGCTGAAAATTGCAATGAGATCCTGCCCTGGATACGCTCCCGTTAAAGTGATCGTTTGACAATCTTTCACCCCGAAATCCAATCCCAGTTGGGCTCTTTCGATTTTTAATGCACTTCATTCTCAACAAGAATGAAACAGCTGTACACTGCTTCCATGCTTTTCAATGGTGAGTTGAGCGTTCAAGCTGCATGATCACTCATATTATATACAAATCTAATCTCCCACTACTCAATTGCGAATAGTACCGAAGCTGTGTAGGTTGTTCATAAGGGAATGCGTTCGTTGTACTTAGGCCCCTACAGAGAAGTGATCCATGATAGGAGTGGATCGGTGTGTGGGTTGTGCTGGTTGTTACCGTTCAAAAGAAGCCAGTGACGGAACGGTGCTATTACATGTAGTGTAGATGTTGAAAAATGCGACTAGTTCCTGACCTGGATATGCTCCCGTTAAAGTGATCGTTTGACAAACTTTCACCCCGAAATCCAATCCTAGTTGGGCTCTTTCTGTTTTTAATGCACTTCATTCTCAACAAGAATGAAACAGCTGTACACTGCTTCCATGCTTTTCAATGGTGAGTTGAGCGTTCGAGCTGCATGATCAATCATATTATATACAAATCTAATCTCCCACTACTCCATTGCAAATAGTAACGAAGCTGTTTAGGTTATTCCTAAGGGAATGCGTTGGTTGTACTGAGGCCCCTACAGAGAAGTGATCCATGATAGGAGTGGATCGTTGTGTTGGTTGTGCTGGATGTTGCCGTTCAAAAGAAGCCAGTGACGGAACGGTGCTATATCATGTATTGTAGATGTTGAACAATGCGATGAGATCCAGACTTTGAGAGGCTTGCAGAGAAAGATTTCGATTGACAATTTTTGATTTTTTAATGGAGTATCAGCAATCCAATTTCGATGTGCATTGCTCATGATTCCCAACAAGGATGAAACAGCTGTACAGTGTTTCCATGTTTTCAATGGTGAGTTGAGCATTCAACCTGCATGATCAATCTTATTCTATACAAATCTAATCTCCCACTACTCAATTGCAAATAGTAACGAAGCTGTGATGGTTGTTCATAAGGGAATGCGTTGGTTGTGCTTACGCCCCTACAGAGAATTGTTCCATGATATTAGTGGATCAATGTGTGGTTTGTGCTCTTTGTTAACTTTCAGAAGAAGCCAGTGAAGGAACGGTGCTATTACATGTAGTGTAGATGTTGAAAAATCCGATGAGTTTCATCCCTGGATGGGCTTGCGTTTGAGGTGTTCGTACAACGGTGTTTCATGCCAAAATCGAATACCCGTAGTGCTCTTTGCATAAGCAGCGCTCATGATTCCCAACAAGGATGAAACAGCTGTACACTGCTTCCATGCTTTTCAATGGTGAGTTGAGCGTTCAAGCTGCATGATCAATCATATTATATACAAATCTAATCTCCCACTACTCAATTGCAAATAGTAACGAAGCTGTGTAGGTTGTTCATAAGGGAATGCGTTGGTTGAAATTAGGACCCTAAAAAGCCTTGATCCAGGATAGGTGTGGATCGGTGTGTGGGTTGTGCTGGTTGTTACCGTTCGAAAGATGCCAGTGGCGGAACGGTGCTATATCATGTAGTGTAGATGTTGAACAATGCGTTGAGATCAAGCCCTTGATAGGCCTGCGGTTCAGGTTTTCGATTAACAATCGTTTATCTGGTAATCGGATCTCCGTGGTGCTCATTCAATGTGCATTGCTCATGATTCCCAACAAGGATGAAACAGCTGTACACTGCTTCCATGCTTTTCAATGGTGAGTTGAGCGTTCAAGCAGCATGATCAATCATATTATATACAAATCTAATCTCCCACTACTCAATTGCGAATAGTAACGAATCTGTGTAGGTTATTCATAAGGGAATGCGTTCGTTGTACTTAGACCCCTACAGAGAAGTGATCCATGATAGGAGTGGATCGGTGTGTGGGTTGTGCTGATTGATACCGTTCAAAAGACGCCAGTGACGGAACAGTGCTATATCATGTAGTGTAGATGTTGAAAAATGCGACTAGTTCCTGACCTGGATATGCTCCCGTTAAAGTGATCGTTTGACAAACTTTCACCCCGAAATCCAATCCTAGTTGGGCTCTTTCTGTTTTTAATGCACTTCATTCTCAACAAGAATGAAACAGCTGTACACTGCTTCCATGCTTTTCAATGGTGAGTTGAGCGTTCGAGCTGCATGATCAATCATATTATATACAAATCTAATCTCCCACTACTCCATTGCAAATAGTAACGAAGCTGTTTAGGTTATTCCTAAGGGAATGCGTTGGTTGTACTTAGGCCCCTACAGAGAAGTGATCCATGATAGGAGTGGATCGGTGTGTGGGTTGTGCTGGTTGTTACCGTTCAAAAGAAGCCAGTGAAGGAACGGTGCTATTACATGTAGTGTAGATGTTGAAAAATCCGATGAGTTTCATCCCTGGATGGGCTTGCGTTTGAGGTGTTCGTACAACGGTGTTTCATGCCGAAATCGAATACCCGTAGTGCTCTTTGCATAAGCAGCGCTCATGATTCCCAACAAGGATGAAACAGCTGTACACTGCTTCCATGCTTTTCAATGGTGAGTTGAGCGTTCAAGCTGCATGATCAATCATATTATATACAAATCTAATCTCCCACTACTCAATTGCAAATAGTAACGAAGCTGTGTAGGTTGTTCATAAGGGAATGCGTTGGTTGAAATTAGGACCCTAAAAAGCCTTGATCCAGGATAGGTGTGGATCGGTGTGTGGGTTGTGCTGGTTGTTACCGTTCGAAAGATGCCAGTGGCGGAACGGTGCTATATCATGTAGTGTAGATGTTGAACAATGCGTTGAGATCAAGCCCTTGATAGGCCTGCGGTTCAGGTTTTCGATTAACAATCGTTTATCTGGTAATCGGATCTCCGTGGTGCTCATTCAATGTGCATTGCTCATGATTCCCAACAAGGATGAAACAGCTGTACACTGCTTCCATGCTTTTCAATGGTGAGTTGAGCGTTCAAGCAGCATGATCAATCATATTAAATACAAATCTCATCTCGTACAACTCAATTGCAAATAGTAACGAATCTGTGTAGGTTATTCATAAGGGAATGCGTTCGTTGTACTTAGACCCCTACAGAGAAGTGATCCATGATAGGAGTGGATCGGTGTGTGGGTTGTGCTGATTGATACCGTTCAAAAGACGCCAGTGACGGAACAGTGCTATATCATGTAGTGTAGATGTTGAAAAATGCGACTAGTTCCTGACCTGGATATGCTCCCGTTAAAGTGATCGTTTGACAATCTTTCACCCCGAAATCCAATCCTAGTTGGGCTCTTTCGCTTTTTAATGCACTTCATTCTCAACAAGAATGAAACAGCTGTACACTGCTTCCATGCTTTTCAATGGTGAGTTGAGCGTTCGAGCTGCATGATCAATCATATTATATACAAATCTAATCTCCCACTACTCCATTGCAAATAGTAACGAAGCTGTTTAGGTTATTCCTAAGGGAATGCGTTGGTTGTACTTAGGCCCATACAGTGAAGTGATCCATGATAGGAGTGGATCGTTGTGTTGGTTGTGCTGGATGTTGCCGTTCAAAAGAAGCCAGTGACGGAACGGTGCTATATCATGTATTGTAGATGTTGAACAATGCGATGAGATCCAGACTTTGAGAGGCTTGCAGTGAAAGATTTCGATTGACAATTTTTGATTTTTTAATGGAGTATCAGCAATCCAATTTCGATGTGCATTGCTCATGATTCCCAACAAGGATGAAACAGCTGTACAGTGTTTCCATGCTTTTCAATGTTCGGTTGAGCGTTCAAGCTGCATGATCAATCATATTATATAGAAATCCAATCTCCCACTACTAAAGTGCAAATAGTAACGAAGCTGTGTAGGTTGTTCATAAGGGAATGCGTTGGTTGTACTTAGGCTCCTACCGAGAAGAGATCGACGATAGGAGTGGATCGGGGTGTGGGTTGTCCTGGTTGTTACCGTTCAAAAGACGCCAGTGTCGGAACGGTGCTATATGATGTTGTAAATTATTTGCGCAACCCGTTGATATACATCCCTTGACAGGCTTGCTCCTGATTCCCAACAAGGATGAAACAGCTGTACAGTGTTTCCATGTTTTCAATGGTGAGTTGAGCATTCAACCTGCATGATCAATCTTATTCTATACAAATCTAATCTCCCACTACTCAATTGCAAATAGTAACGAAGCTGTGATGGTTGTTCATAAGGGAATGCGTTGGTTGTGCTTACGCCCCTACAGAGAATTGTTCCATGATATTAGTGGATCAATGTGTGGTTTGTGCTCTTTGTTAACTTTCAGAAGATGCCGGTGAAGGAACGGTGCTATATCATGTAGTGTAGATGTTGAAAAATGCGATGAGATCCAGCACTTGAAAGGCTTGCTTTTAAGGTATCGATTGACAAATTCCCCCGCCGATTTCGAGTCCCCGTGTCTCTCGGTCTATGTGCATTTCTCACGATTCCCAACAAGGATGAAACAGATGTACACTGCTTCCATGCTTTTCAGTGGTGAGTTCAGCGTTCAAGCTGCATGATCAATCATATTATATGCAAATCTAATCTCCCACTACTCAATTGCAAATAGTAACGATGTTGTGTAGGTTGTTCATAAGGGAATGCGTTGGTTGTACTTAGGCCCATACAGTGAAGTGATCCATGATAGGAGTGGATCGGTATGTGGGTTGTGCTGGTTGTTACCGTTCAAAAGACGCCAGTGACGGAACGGTGCTATATCATGTAGTGTAGATGTTGAACAATGCGATGAGATCCAGCCCTTGATAGGGTTTCTTTTGAGGTGTTCGTATGAAGGTCGTTGATACCGAAATGGAGTCCCCGAAGTAATCTTTTGATAAGCATTGCTCATGATTCCCAACAAGGATGAAACAGCTGTACACTGCTTCCATGCTTTTCAATGATGAGTTGAGCTTTCAAGCTGCATGATCAATCATAATATATGCAAACCTAATCTTCCACTACTCAATTGCAAATAGTAACGAAGCTGTGTAGGTTGTTCATAAGGGAATGAGTTGGATGTTCTTAGGCCCTTAAAGAGAATTGATCCATGATAGGTGTGGATCGGTGTGTTGATTGTGCTGGTTGTTACCGTTCAAAAGAAGCCAGTGACGGAACGGTGCTATATCATTTAGTGTAGATGTTGAAAAATCCGATGAGATACAGCCCTTGATAGGCTTGCATTTGCGGTGTTCCTATGACAGTCTTTTATGCCGTAATCGATTTCCCGTTGTGCTCTTTCGATTTGCATTGCTCATGATTCCCAACAAGGATGAAACAGCTGTACACTGCTTCCATGCTTTTCAATGGTGAGTTGAGCGTTCAAGCTGCATGGTCAATCATATTTCATACAAATCTAATCTCCTACTACTCAATTGCAAATAGTGACGAAGCTGTGTAGGTTGTTCATAACGGAATGCGTTGGTTGTACTTAGGCCCCTACAGAGAAGTGATCCATGATAGGAGTGAATCGGTGTGACGGTTGTGCTTGTTGTTACCGTTCAAAAGAAGCCAGTGACGGAACGGTGCTATATCATGTAGTGTAGATTTTGAACAATGCGATGAGATTCATTCCTTGATAGGCTTGCGGTTAAGGTGTTTCTTTTGACTACCTTTTATGCCGAAATCTGTTCTCCGTTATGCTGTTCCGATGTGCAATCCTCATGATTCCCAACAATGATGAACTAGCTGTTCTCCGCTTCCGCACTTTTCAGCTTGGAGTTTGGGGTTGAATATGCGTGATTCATCATATTTTTTACAATAACCAATACATATTTTCTCGCATCTTTCAGGTTCTTAACAATCCATTGTATGCCTTTATCTACTGACGATATGGTAATTTGAAATTACGTATTTAATTTTCAGCAGATCTCAGATGCTCTAGAATGACTACCGTGTTCTTAGCTATACCGTGATCATAGCAACAATTATTCTTCCTCATAATTTTAGTAAATGGTTTGTCTTTCGTCAAACTAACTGATGGTCCAAGGAATTGATCGCTGTTTACATGCTCTGCGTTTTACAGTTTAACGGCCGAACGGAAAGTCAAAGCGTTTAATGTTATAGTTCGGACTTGCTCTAACTTTTATGGGTCATTTGCACATTGAGCTTCCAGTGAAAGTTATCCCTGTTTGCTTTAACTTATTTAGTAGGCCACGCCACTACTGAACGTTGGTCTTGACTTATCTGTACCGATCTTAGTGAAATGCATTCAGAACCCAGATTGGAGCCTACAATGTAGTCAAACTACGTGTTGCTTGCTGTACATTCTTTCACGAACACTACATTCAGGTTGTAGAGAATATTTTCGCACTAACTTTTGTCGTCTTAACTTTATCGGAGGAAAAAGTCTTGTTGCAGGCAATAAAATGTTTGAAACAAGGTTACAGTAAAGAAGTATATTGGGAGGTTCCCCCATACATTCAGTTCCATATTTTCCACACTGATCTAGATACCATGGAAGTGGATTCTCATCTGGCCTTATGACGTATTCCTGACACGTTCATCTTGTCCCATCGAATCGGGAGTGACCTAATTAAGGAAAAATACCCCATGAACGCATCCGCTAGTCACAGTAGGCTTTTAAATATGTGATAAATAATGTACGCGATTCATCAGTGGGAACATTTCTTTGGTCACAAGGGAACTTCACATGGATTGGAAATCATTCGGTAACTTCATCCCTTCGAATTTTCTTCGGTCTTTTGGATAAGAACTGTTTCATGAATGAGAAAAAATAATTTGGATCTCAGAAATACTACATGGATACTTTCACTGTTAGATTGGAAATAATTTGGTCCAGAGAAGTTCCACCAGGTTTTCTCAGTTCCTCAATTTACTGCATGAATGACGCAGTCAGATCTTTTGAATTCCATAGCCCGTGCAACTTTGCCTTGAATCTATGTTTATAGCTTTCTTTAAATCCCAGCTTATTTTACCCGAACTTAGCTTGTTTTCAAGGTAATTCTTCCATGTTATCAAAGTAGAATTTTCGTTTCATTTTGAGGTATTCATGTAATCAGTCGCATATCTTCTAGCCTATTTTTGAAGTGGTCAAAAGGATAAAGGATTCGTACTTTGTTGCTCGTGAAGAACTTGTTTGCTTCACGTAGAGATACATACGATTAACTTTTAGCAACAACGGATTAACTTCCGGTCGGAATATTATAGTTTGTTCTAGCATATACGATGCATTGTTTTATTCCTTCACCCTAAGAGGAAAAGTAAGTCTACCTTTACCCGCCATCCCCATTTCGTAATGGTAGATGCTTCAAGACTTATCCACTATAGGTGTGACACACCCCGAATTTCGCACTACCCTTGTCTTCCGTGTGCACCGTTCACTCGAATACCTCTACTCGCATTAGTATTAGTAGTCAGTATAGCAGTCAGTGACAATGACAAAACGAAGGAAGAACAGTTAGTAGAAGATTTTACACTATTATATTTATTCCTTATCACTGAGCAGGTTTTGAGGCTTAAATGTCATCTTTATCTGAGTGACATGTTGTATTTATGGGGCAAGTGACGCCAACTTTTGCGACACTGACTTTTATTTGAAACCGTATCTCTGAGGAGTTAATGGTAAGACCACTTTGTTCCGAAGAGCTCACAATATCTTGAAGATTAGCAAATAGGTTAGCAAAATCTACTTCGACTGCTACAGTATCACAGATAGTTAAGAGCGAACATTCGTATTTTCAGTTCCGAAGAAGTTAGAGGAAAGTCGCTAACTCAAGTGTGAAAAAGGATGAAAGCGCAGCAGCGTGCAGAACGCCATGATTATTGACTAGAAATCTGAGTGGCTTGCCGGAGAATCCAGTGTCTGGGATCTGTCTCGAAAAATAACTGGTATGTCATGGCAACAAACTAGATGAAAAACCAAATAAATGAGGTCTCAGCAATAACAGTGAGAATGTGAAGAAATTGGCCGTTGTAGAATAGACATGAAATAAGAACCTGATAGATTTAACAGAGCTGTTAAGCAGCTTACGGAAGGAAAGAACCAGATAGGATGCACAGAGTTATTCTGTTTGGCTGATTTTCAATATAATTTTCGTGTTGACATACAGCGATGATTGCAAATGAACTGAAAGCCTGTTTGTTAATTTGTACTGCACTTTTAGTGCATTTTTAAATTTCCGCTGAGTAAAATTCGAAATTGCCTCGTTATTCCTTGACATACTTCTCGAACGAATCCTCGATTCACTTACACGTTATATGAACAAACAAAACGTCATGTAACTAGACACTTGCAATGAAATCGAACATGTGAGCCGAGTGTGTACCTATCGCCAACATCTTACCGGGATTCGATGCTACAGTAGCACAAAGTGTAGCCCGGTCGACGACAGTAGCATTAACCGGGTACTGTGATAAATCACTATGCACTGTTGAAACATTGCATCATTACCTATAAGGTGAAATATTTCCATCGTATCATTTGTGACAACTCACCTAATCATTGGTTGATTAAGAATTAATGAAGCGAAAATTCAGTGAGCTGCTTCAGAATAGAAACCAGGGAAATGTACACCAAAAATTCCGAATAATATCCAAATTTTACAATAATTACTAAGTGCACTTGGCCGTCAAGTTTCGGATGGGGGAACTGTGGTCAACGATTTCATAATAATACGGTTATCGAAAATGCCAACTCATCGCTGGTCCCTGGTACAGGGACGTTTTCCCTCGGGATTAGGGCAGTCAACGTTGCTTGTTATTTTCTCCCATCAGCGTTTTTTCAAAATCAAACTGACAGAATTTCGTTACTGGTTATGATTAGTGGTTCAGAAAGGAGGAAATTTAGTAGGCCTTGGGTGATGTTCTCGTAAGAACGGTATCTCGAAATGGCCGTGCAGTAATTGGACAAACCCCATACTACTGTAAATCAAGAAGTTCCTAGAAAATGGTGCTTGTTGGTTTCAACAGGAATTAATATTGAACACTGCATTCAAATAAGTGTAATTGGGTCATCTTTCTTTATGCAAATAAGCAGGTATTTATCCGATGAAATGCCATTTTGTCGGATAACACTGCTGTGAGTGTGAGGCTCCAACAACTGAATTCGTCGAAGACAGGAGCGCACTTCAGTGTGATTAACATAGCGATTTTGCTAGTAAAGTTTAACCCAAACGATATATCATTTTGAATTTGTTATTAGCTGTTCTGTTTGACAGAAAAGTGGCTGAAACGTATCAGCTAGAAGTAATGAAATGTTCATTGATTACAAATAAATTATTATTGTTTAGTTTTGGTGGACAAGACTGCAGAAGTACTATAATTAATGTAGGATAACAATTGGTTTTTTAAGCATAAAATGCACCTGTGAAATTAGAAGAAATTTTTTATAATGTTTATCATGTTATGTGTTCCCTTTTATGTGCCACTGGGAGAAAATATGCATTGAGATGATCTGACAGCAAACTAGTATCACACAAAACAGACTAGAATGGAAGATCAGCAAGTCGTATAGCCAGTGAAACTGAACACCGGTAAATCCAGGAGTTTTGACAAGATTCGTGAGTATGGGTTGTAAGTTGAGATTGCAATTTAGACAAAATGAAAGTAACATGAATGGACCACTTGAAGTTACGGTCAGGCAAAAGTCTACATTACTTAGTTAGCTCAAGAACGTTCAGCTGTTCTTATTCTGTTGAAGTATAAATACAGTCATTTTAAAAATTGTGTTCCGTACCACCGTTCAATAAGAGAAATGTAATGAAACCAGAATTTATTGGGTTAAGGTTTACGTTATAAACCTCAGACCAATACGAGATTTGATTGATGCCATTTTGTGGGTAGGAAAAGTAAAATCAAAATTATGAGGCTCACGAAATATAAAGGTTTCCGCGTGTCTGACAAGGAGAATATTTTCCGGCACATTCTTTTAACAGCTGGAAGTCCTTGATGAACTCTAGGAGTGTAGTAACAACGGATTGGGGCATTGAGAATAAAATGGGTTTACTACTAGCAATTGGTAAAGTAATCCGTCGAAATTGAATCAATGATAGTTTAAATACAAGAAACTGAGGAAAGGGAGCAGTTTTATTCCTGTCGACGCTGTTGAATGCCTCGTTATTGTCTAGGATGCACTTACTTACCACCTAACTCTTCCCGTCAAGTGTGGACAAAGTATGTGGCAAAATATTGAAGGCATCGATGGTGGAGCGTGATTGTCGGTAAGCTAAATGATCAGGATCTGTGAAACCAGACTTATCAGTCAGTTGTCGAAGAGCTAATATTTCAAAATCTCCCAATGAGGCAGAGCTTCAAGTAGTAGGACGAAATTATGTAGTCCTTTTGGGAACGGAAGTTATGAGTCCCATCCTCCAATAATCTAGAATCTCACTGTTCTTTAGATATCGGTTGAGATTATTAGAGAGACTAAGCGTGAGGGTAACCACCCCCTACTTGAGCAATACGGGACTGAGTCTATCTAGTCAGGATGGTTTTCTGGGATTTATGAGGAGCAGTTCCTTGAAAACACTAACGGTGGGGATGGAAATTTGACTTAACAGAGAGGGAATTTCTCCACAAATTATAAAACTAGAAGAGAATACCTTACTTTTGCGTGAATCTTCGAACATGTCCACGTCAACAAAATCAGATTTGCTCGCGGATGAACCATCTAATACGTAATTTAGGAAGTCCGGCATGTCACGATTATTGTCCTTCGCAAGAAGGCGACGCTAAACTACAAAAATTAACCGGGCTTTCTGATATCCCGAACATTGATAGGTCTTCAAAATCCTTTCCTTTACTAGACTTTCCAGCACCACTGTGCACAACACATACACCACAAGCTAAGTTTAAATAGGAAATGAATAGCTGGTGTGGTAATATCAACCAGCCTAATGAAGTTCCTTCAATGATAACTTAGCTAGTGTACGGACACTCTCACATCTGTATAACCATGATTTGGTGTTTTCATTGCCCAACCTTACTATTGATATCCATTGCTTGAAATTTATTAGTCTCATCACAATTTCCCAGTTGTTATTCACTGTCTCTCCATTCCTGTAATTGCGGCATAATCGATACTGTGATTTTGGCTACGTACTTTCGAGTTTTATTAGTTACGTGCACTGGGCAAGTAATTCGCTCGATTTGATTTGCTCTAGGTGATCCGTTATTCTAGGCAAACGAGGCAGAAATCGGGTGGCACCTCGATGAGCAACCGGTTTCCCTTAGTACGTTTATTGTTAGAAAGTGTGATACGCCATTTTTTGGCTCCATAAATTGATCAAACGCGCACAACTACAGACCGGACATCGTACCTCACTATCGATTGCGCTCCATCTGAATTTCCTGCCCAAATAAACACAAAATATGCTATCAGTATTGCATAATTGTAATTGACTGACCAGTATGCGATTGGATATTAAAGGATTCATTCACAGGGGCCAAATAAAAGCGTTTCTTGTGGCATCGGATCTTTCGGGCTGCTTCAATAGAGGAGCCGAAACAAAGCTTATAGTTCTTAGAGTCGTAGGCGGCGGAATCTTAATAACTTGAGCAGAAAAACACTCAGGGCTATGCAAAGGTTTAACTCTCATTTGTGTGACAGTTTGTTGGTGGCTGGAGTTTGTTGAAAATGGGGCGTAAAATGAACCAGGGTTGGAGCCTCGAGATACGTTTGGTGGAAAATAACGTTGTAGTATATATGTCATAATTTTCGAATAAATGGCATTATTACGTGCAAAACTATGACGGCGTGCAACTACCAAATTGGGGTTACAATTTTTACCCCTTTTTACTTCAGTGGATGACACTTTGTAATCACACGGATCGATGTGTCCATAGGTTAGGGGACAAATAAACGCGGTTGGATAGAGTAACAAACTGGAGTACTGATTGACACAAGACATGGATATTATGCGACTCATTCACTGAGGAGTTAATCCAACTAAAACTACTTCATGGGATGCGGATAACATTTATTCAGTGAGTGTAAGTGAGTCAATCATTCAGAATGGACAGTCAGTATAAGCGATTAACTTTGAGTGTTTATCAAACGGAATTCGGCGATCAACCACACGTGGTAAGTATTGCTTGCACAATCACATTTGCGTCGTAGCCTTGCTCACATAGGTGGTCCAACTTCACCAGTTCTTTTGCAACTTCCGGTACCTGAAATATCATCAGACGAACATAATTAGGACACACTGCACTCAGGATTCTGGGGAATAAATATACTTTCTTCCTTGAGCTTGCACCTCTCATGTCAATCTTACTTGGCACGTTCCATTCGCTGTCCAAATACAGTCTATCGGATTTATTGAATAGCTGAACAAAGTCTTCACTGTGATGTTTCAGTTGTGGTCTTATCTGATAAATTACACTAAGTGGGAACAGTTATCCCGATACAAATCACCGGGAAATGGAGTGAATTATTCATTATGACCGTTTAAACAAAAGTACAGGAATAGAATAATTCATAGAAGTGGTGTGAGTATTAGGAGAGGGAAGTTTTACGTAATGTAATTCGTATTGCAGTGTGAGTTTTCAAATGACTGAAAATCACAGAAGCTCTGTACAGTTGTTTCATCTCTGTTATGAATCATCAGCAGTGCACATCTATCAAATGAAAATTGGCACTCGAACCCGAAGTGGACGATTGTGAATGGAACACCTAAATCCCAAGTCCATTCAGTCTGGCTTTCAGTGGTTCGAAGGTTCACTTTCCAAGGCTGATCAACTTATGTAACATTCATAAAGTATTGTCTTGTTTTTAATTATTGAGACAAAATTTGGACGTACAAGCATGACCAGACTGTGGTCGAATCACTAGCTGGACGTTACAACCGGCACCAGTGCGACAACTCATCAAAACTGAACCAAAGTGGTCATAAATGATGGACTTTTTTGTAAAGTACAAGAGTAGGTGACTTTTCATCACCTTAAATGTGGCCTGTTATTTTCCTCATCAGCGCATGAATGTGCAGGACATGCTGAAAAATGGTCGTCTTACTTTCCTTTGAGTTAGGAAATCGTTCTCAATGATGGGACATTTTTCGTTCTGTCATTGATAAATGCTAAGGTTCTCTCAGCCCAAGAAGTAAACCATACCATCAATGTGAATGATTTCTATCTTGTATTCTGGGTAAAATGATGGTTAGTTTACAGACAAGACGTATCTAATTATATATTAGCAACTCACTTGTTGTATAGTGAAGCACTTATTTTTGTACTGAGCATAAACTGTTTGATAGCAATCCAGATGTTCGTGTATACCAATGGGTGTTCCCGTGGGCGCACTCGTGGTTGTGACCTCTTCCACAATTTCATCCACAGTTTCCTTCACCATTTTACTCAAGTGCAATCAAGACAATCATTCCATGGTAGTTAAGCAATTGATAACAAATCCAATTTGCTTCAAATATAAATACGAAAGATTTCAGCTGTGTTGCTTGAGACATTATGTAAATATTCACCTTCTATCTCAACAGGTTCAGACAATACCAAACTGGAATGGATTGCATTTGTGCAAAATGAAATAGGGAGACTTTGACTGTGAATTTGTCAAAAATACACCTAATCAGGTCAATCAGTTCACTGTTCCTAATCTCAGTTCCCAAGTTTCCATAATGAGCACTGTTTAAATGTGATGACTTAATGTCATGTATTCAGCACGGTATATGCAGCCCAAGGTGAAGTTCTTTTGATCTAACAAACGATCAACAATACAACGCTGATCTTCACACAGTTAACAAATCAATGGGAGCTAAACTCACTGAACATACAATTGCGGTTGAAAAATTATCACGGATCTAAATAACTGCTGTTTCTCACAACAGTTTTCACATTGCCGATGTCAAGAGAGATTTGGTGAATACAAATTTACCTCCAGTGCACGGAGTAAGCGTCGTTGTGCCAGTTCCATTTGACTCAACGATTTTGATCTCTTCAATTGGTGCATCAGAGGAACCAAATGTGCACGAATGGCTACCGATCTATCCCGTGGTGTCATTGACTTTCAGATCAGTGAATTGTTTCCGATTAAGATGCGATTTGAGTTCATTCGTATTTTGTAGTGTGAAAAAATGGAATAGCATGAGTTTATGCTCAAACAGTCCATCAAAAGCATATATAAAGATTTGCACATAAAGTCGAAATTGCAGCCAATCAGGTTCTGTACGAATGAATCAAATGGTTGCAAGAATCAGGCAGTGCTATATCGACTGGGACATGAAGACGTCTATTACATTACGCTGTTGTATAATTGCTTTCACAATAGATATGTTTGAGAATAAGGAAAAGAAAAGGACTGGAACAACCAAGAATGATTGGAATGTTATTTTTCGTTTTTAAAATTGCAACTTAATTGGCGTTAAGGAAACTTACGAGTTCTGATTGTCAGACTAGAATAATCCATACTGTGTTTTGTATATTTGCATTTGCAGTGAAATGTTGAAAATGTCCACTTGTTTACTTACCCTATTGCAGAAAATGCGGTTGCACCCACTCGTGTAACATTGGCCTGAAACTCTCCAACGGAGAGTGAGGATATATCCTGAATGTTGGGGATAACAATATTTCGTGTAACACAGTGTTGATTCAGTTAGATCCCACGATGAATTTGAACAAGCTAGATAGAATAAGTACGCTAGGAGAAGAATTCTCTTTGCATACTCTCACTGGTCACGAAAGTATAACAGTACACAGAAAATACGCAATGAGATGCTTGAGAATGTGGCACAAATGGATTCAGGTGTGCGTGTGTTTTCAAGTCTGTGTGTGATTCACCACTTCATGGCTTAATAAAGCCATAGTAGTTTCCCGGCTGTGTTCCACGATTTGAACGTTTAATGTGAAGCTATTGTGGCTGATCAAAAGCGGATCTAGAAGTCTAAGATGACGTAGGTCACGGTGAAGTAGGAAACTGAATAACATATTGGCAGTAATAACCTAGTGCTTACATTAACTATAAAATTAATTTGTTTGAAGAACATTCTGTGTACAACATCAATATACTTATTGCTCGAAAATCTGAATCGAAAGTATTTTTTCATTGAATTCTTCGCACAAACAGCTAAACTATTATTTGCTGAATTTTCAGATTCAATAGCAAAAAAATAACTAGCTGAAGATTTCAACATAAATAAATCTAATCTCTGTTGGTGATCGATTCAGACTCCAGTTGATCATTGGGAGCCGGCGAACGTTTGGAGTAGACTCTCGCAAACAGTTTTAACTACTGGCTTATATGCTCATCATCGCACCATTCAGTTTTATTGGAAAACGTGGACAGTTCCGGGTTTTCGGGAAGTTTGTGCAGGAGTAGAAGGCTTTATCCAAAATCCAACACAATAAACGGGCAATGGAGAGTTAAAATGCTAGAGTCGTTAGTGTCACAAGTCCATTGTGCAATCCTGGCCAATTCGAATGGGCATAATTTGATTTGAAACATTCTACCACGCGGGTCCTAGTATTTCATGACTCATGTTGGCCAGAATAAAATCGAGTTGGCCATCAATTAAGCACCATTTATTTAAATAATAAATTTGTAAATCACTTTGTGACCAAAAACGTACAAACATCGAGGTATGCCCTGAACCACGGTTCCCCAGATTCTTGACGGCACTCGTGGCCGACCTACATAAATAGCTTTTATACTGATCTTGGCAAATCACGCAACTTCCTACTTATGAAACAAAGTCCATTTCATTGCAATAATACCAAATGAAATAATGCCAAAAGAACCATCATGATATACAAATGTAATTATTTCAGATTTGCAATCCAATTAGGTCTATGAAAAACATGGGCCGTTGGCACCAATCTTCGCCACGACTTGACATAGAGTTTACGGAATTTTTAGAAATCGATGAATAGTGCATCACGGGTGGCATTGGAATATCCACCTCAAATTATGCATAGTTTATTACCGATTATGCAAACGGCTGTTAATAGCAATGCGCCACTTACCCAGTCACCGTACCGCATCACATGACTGCTCCACACGTCCTGTTTAACAGCTTAAAACTGCATGCCAACTGTCCATTCGGATAGATCTCGCTGATGCTAGAACAATGTTGACGAACGGAACTTAGATAAATATGTACGTGTGTTAAACAATTCAGCAAAGCTAGACAGAACAACTTTCAGGCTTGTCCTTTTTTGACCATATTTCTGGGCTGCTAAAAGCATTCACCTGTGTTTGAGATGAATCTAAACCAAAGAAGAAATATTATGAGATACAAGCCCTTCGATCACTGTTGTCTAGCCTTTATGATACCGGTCGCATGCTTCCCCATTTCTCGTCCATTTCGGGAGTATGTGAATCCCTTACTGAATAGCAAATAACTATTAAATGTAGATGGTTTCCGAATCAAAATCTGGATATTATGATGCATACGGGCAAACGAACAACTAAGCCGCAATGCAGTTCTGCAGCCGATGATTAATTTGATTATTTCTTTAGTTTTTCAACGAATCGTCAATTTTTTTCACGGAGTAGCTAGCTGGTTACATTTGCTTCTGGTCGTATAAGTATAGAGAGAAAATAAAGGTTCAGCAGAGGGAAAAAACACCCTGATCTATTTCATTGCGTTTACCTTTTCCGTATCTTTCAACCAATGGTAAGAGAAATCGTCCCCCAGACAAGTATGAATCTTGGGATCCTCACAGAATGCGGCCCAGCTTGGTTCATTTTCGTGGGCAGCGGTGACAGCGAGAAGTAGAAGTTTGGTTTGGAGTGTGAAAAAGGACGCATAGAGAATTAGAAGAACAGTTTAGCCATATGAACTTTGCATCGCCAATCGACTTTTCTCCGTATGGAATGAAGTGCTCTTTACAACAGATTATACCTAATGATTACAATATGTATCGGTGATCCAAGGAGGTTCCCTCCAGTCTATTCGACGGCGCGTCAGTCAGTTCAATGAAAAACCGAATAACCAAGAAACTCACTGTCGATGTTCTCAGGAAGAATTCGCCGGAACATGGACCCAGAGTAACAAGCCTCGATATAAATGACCATTTTCTTGTACATCCGAGCGTTGTTCATGTAGGCCAAAGTTTTGTTAAGTTGATTTGCAGAAAGCTACAAATTTGCGAACGGATAAAATAGTATATAACTGCAAACAATGGAATCCGAGAATTTGAATATGAAAAACATGAGAAGTTTGTAATGAACAAATATGGTCCACTGTCTACTCAAAAACTCAAATCTCGAATATTTGAATTAATTGATCTTGATCTGCCTTCTTGGGTTACGCTAGTACTTTTCAGGTTTGCAGTGACAAACAGTGAATAATACAACGGAATTGGTCTATTCAACAAAGTGACAGCAACTTTTCTGATTTGTATTGTGTTGGTAGTTAATAATAATTGCGATCTATTTATTTTTTTAGAGTAAACACAAACCCCGTTCTTAGCCGGTAAGCAAGCAGAGACGCTGGTCATAAATATCTCGAAGGCGAGCCTCATGCGCATGATGGAGCATATTTCCCGCGGGTCAAACAACGTAAATCGATATGTAGCGCTATCCCACCTACCTTTGCTCTTACGAGATTATTTCCTGTTGAAGGATTGGTTAGCCCGATGAGTATGCTAAAGAAATCTGGCCGTCTGGCAGCATTTCGGCACAAATTGCGATCCAATCAGTTGTTGATTGGCTGAGAGAGCGCATCTGGTTGCGCGCACACTTGTGAACAAGCTGAGAACAACAGCGAAATTCGGAGCGGCTGGTTCTTCGCCTGATTTTCGCAAGCTAAGTCCTCCCTTACTGAAATTAGCACACATTTCCGATACGACAGTTCATGGCGCGCATGCGTGGTTTGGCAATAGTGCGTTCATTTACGTGAATCCATCTCATCTTGGGTGTGAATATCTATGAGCGTTTTACGCGATCGTCAGTTTTCATCCGTGCACCATTTTGTTCATATCGCTTGGTCTGTCTTTGATATGACCAAGTTAGCTACGTTTGTGATAAACGACACCAGCAAAGTACTTCACAATAAATATTTTCATCTGCGAGGACCATCAGTGCAGTTTTACGCACATGTTGCCCGGAGAATAACTAGCCCTCTTCGGAAGTGTTCTTCTTCGTAATTCGTCCGCTCGCCCAAGGGCATCCATCGCAGTAACTCAAATTTACGTTGTCTTCGTGGTGAGTGGTTTGACGTTGCTAGTAATTTCTTCTGGTAAACAACCGGGCTGCGCAGTATGATTAACAATGCTTCGCTGAAAGTTAGCAGCATCGAATTACGAATAAGTGGCGAATTTTCGAACGACAAACTTGGACACACTTGTGTCTTTTCTAAACAACGGCAAGAGCTCAATGATATTTTAGTGATTATTGTCAGCCATATTCCTTTGCACATATTCTTATGCTGGGTCAGATTAAGCTTCCGCTGGTGGCCAATAGATCACATGATGAAGCCATTTTTCGCCATGATGCTTCTGTCCACTGCTAATGCGCCATAACATGTTGACTGTTTTTCAACCGGATCAAGGGCAGGCAGTGGTCAGTCTACAGACCTTATCTGAACCCATCTGAGACAATATGGTGTCTACCAGCTGGTCAGATGTACAATGTTTCCATGGTTTACTGATTGGAGAAAGAGCTGATGACCATTCTTGAGTGAGAATGGATGAATATTAACCAAGAGGCGAACAAAGATCTTGTAGGTATATGCCACGAATGTACGCCCAGGTCCTCAAATAAAATGACATCTGCACACCATTTTGTTTGGTGACTACTGAAGCCCAGATTAGGGGGTCTTATAATATTGTCACCCACTCTTTGTGTCTGCTGATTTAATCAACTCAAAGTCAATTATTTTGTTGTGAAGTCATATTCGGTATCATAAAGGGTATTGGGTAGCTCTGACACGATATGGTTTCTTTAGAGAATACAGATGCGGAAATATGAGGAAAAATGAGGGGGTCCTATATTTCTGTCACTCAGTGCATACACCAAGTAGATGCTTTCTCGACAAAGAAGCAGCTCTCGATCATCCGATGCGCAAGTCTTTGAATGAAGTGAAGTCAAACATTTAACATTATTCTACACAATCTTATCTACTACTCAACCCCCTCCCCTCTCGGACGTCTCTAAGATTATTTCATTATTGAGTGTGGGCTGTAAACACCACAAGTATGCACTGGTGAATGGATGCAACCATACCCAAACACACCCACAGAGCAACTATTCATTTCTCATAACGTTCCACTTCGGTAGGTGTAACGCATACCAATTCAGCACTGCTCTTCTGCTTGTGTTGCGCAGAGTACCCTTATGACCCACAACAGTCGTTTAATTAGGTTGCCACCTGGCAAAGAACTAGATCATTAATAGAACGCAGTAAACAGTGGAATTGACAATCAAGTTGATGTGTCTTTACGAAAGGACAAGTAGTCGCTCCCCAGTTCTGAAGAGAATCAATGCTTCACTCTGGGTGCAGATTTTTGTCGTGGTTTCCATTGGAGTAGTTGATCAAAAGACCACAACGCATCCCGTAAAATCCGCCTTGGCCGAACCTTCCTAACATGAAAACTCTCCAGCATCATAGTTATTGTATCTCTGCTAGCAGATTCGATTCAGGCTCTCCATCCATCCGCAGTGAATTGTTAATGTAATTTTCATGAGGACACCAGGAAATCTTTGGTGATGATTGTTCCTGTAGTGTGATTGTTATATAACAGATTCATACGATACCACTATGGGACATCCCCCAAACCGCAAAAACGTGAATGACATTTCGGCATTCAAAAAGGGCCAAACCCTTATTCCGTCGGACAAAATTGGTATGTGATTGAGCTTACTGCAAATTGCAGATGGAAAATAACCCAGTTTTCTCCGGTAGTTTTGTAACTATGTACAGAAACATAAGCAAAATTTCACTTGAAAAAGAGACTGAAGCTGAATTCCAACCAATGACACCTGTCGTATATGCTTCCGAAAACTTGATAATGCAAGCTTTAACCGGCCTGCAAGAAGCTGGTTTTATTAACCCTGTGAGATATTCAATGTGGGCAGCACCGATGGTAGTTTTGAAGAAACCAAACGGTACAATGCCCATATGCGCAAACTTTTTACTAGTTATAAACGATGCATTGGAGACAAGTTAGTATCCTCTCTTTGTTCGGGAGCATATTTTCGCTAAATTATTCGGCGGAAGCATATTTATCAAGATCGACTTTCGGCTGCTTATCTGCAGGTACAACTCGACAAGGAATCGAGACAATTATTCACCATGAATACACACAAATGGCTATACAGATATAACAGATTATCGTTCGGCGTTGAATGTGCACCTGCCATATTTCGGCAAATTATGTACACTATGCTGTCGAGTATGCCTCAAGTGGAAGCTTATACGGATGACAGTGTGTTCGTTAGCACAAACATCAGTGAGCACTTCCATCATCTGACCAAGTCATTGAATCGCATCAGACAGTTTAGTTTCCGCATTCATCTCAGAAAAATACTCTTTCTTCACTGAGTGGGTCATATATTTTGGTTTGATTGTTGATGCTACAGGCAGGTATCCGAATTCGGAAAAACTGAAACCCATTCATGATACATCAACACCCACTGAATTCGATGCACCTCAATCGATTCTGGTCATGATCAGTTGTATTTTCAGTTTGTATCACACATGCACATATTTCGAGTTATTTAGACAAACGACTTGCCCCTTCTAGTTAGTGGAAAGGGACACGCGATTGTTAGCATGCTTTGAGTCAATCGAAAGCATTCTCATCTCTCTCATTGCAGTAGTCCTAAACCGGTTAGCGGATGGTTATCAGAAAGCGATCACACACGACTCCAGGTGGTTATCGTATGCTGAATATGACTACAGCCAAGTAGAGAAGGAGACTTTGGTTATTATCTTTGCAATATACAAATTTCACAAAAAGGCCAAGGAAGTAAGTTTATCCTCCAAACCGACGACAAACCACTTCCGCTTATCTTTACCCCTCAGATGGATATACCAATTCATACCACTAATCACCTACAAGGGTAGTCTACAATTTTGTTGGGGTGCAATTTCCAGATTCACCATAAATCCTCCCCCGAAATGAGGCACGCCGATGCATTATCCAAATTAGTATCGGCAAATGTACAAATGAAAGACGAATTGGTTATCGCCTCCAGTGACGTTGAGAAACGGTTTCAGCAAGTGTTCGTGAACATTATCTCATTACCTAAAAACGGCGGTCGACACGACCAAGAAAACCATTATTACTGACAGCGCGATCGATTCAATTGATACGTTTTTGGAGCACAAGTGGTCAATAAAAATACTTGAACCCCTCAGTTCTCGAGCTCTTAGGACGCTTTTCATTAGTGAGCACATATGACTGCCATTTATCGGAGAACGAACTGTTATCCCGAAATCACTCAGGTCTGATATCTTGAGATAAATCCAAGAGGTATATTTAGGGCTGGCCAAAATGTAACCATTGATGAGCAGCTATGTTTACTGGTTTTGTACGGAATAATACATCCAACAATTAGTGAGAGAGTGCCTCGATTGGGTACAGTTTTCAAATCACGACCCCAAGTTGAGCTACAGTTATATCCCTTGGCACTAATATCATAAAACTGTGATCTGATCTATTTTTCTGGACAGGTTCACCGCATCTATCTTATAATTCAAGTGGATTCAACATCAAGGAAGCAAGAAGTCGACATTATTCAGTGACCTACTAGATGGTTTACAATTCTTTACCTCAGAAGAATATTCTGCAGATTGGTTATCCAAGAGATACTATTTGCTCAACTGGCAACCACAGTACTTTCCAAATTGTGTTTACTGAATATACTCTACACGCACAAACTCCACCATACAATAGCGTATAAACGGACAGGCGGAACGTTTTGCTGATACTATAAAACCCCCAAAACTTTTCGAGTGAGTGTCAATTGGGCAACTCTGATTAACTTTTTATTATTTTATTATAGGATGACTATAAATCTCCACCATACAATAGCATATAAACGGACAGGCGGAACGTTTTGCTGATACTATAAAACCCCCAAAACTTTTCGAGTGAGTGTCAATTGGGCAACTCTGATTAACTTTTTATTATTTTATTATAGGATGACTATAAATCTCCACCATACAATAGCATATAAACGGACAGGCGGAACGTTTTGCTGATACTATAAAACCCCCAAAACTTTTCGAGTGAGTGTCAATTGGGCAACTCTGATTAACTTTTTATTATTTTATTATAGGATGACTATAAATCTCCACCATACAATAGCATATAAACGGACAGGCGGAACGTTTTGCTGATACTATAAAACCCCCAAAACTTTTCGAGTGAGTGTCAATTGGGCAACTCTGATTAACTTTTTATTATTTTATTATAGGATGACTATAAATCTCCACCATACAATAGCGTATAAACGGACAGGCGGAACGTTTTGCTGATACTATAAAACCCCCAAAACTTTTCGAGTGAGTGTCAATTGGGCAACTCTGATTAACTTTTTATTATTTTATTATAGGATGACTATAAATCTCCACCATACAATAGCATATAAACGGACAGGCGGAACGTTTTGCTGATACTATAAAACCCCCAAAACTTTTCGAGTGAGTGTCAATTGGGCAACTCTGATTAACTTTTTATTATTTTATTATAGGATGACTATAAATCTCCACCATACAATAGCGTATAAACGGACAGGCGGAACGTTTTGCTGATAGTATAAAACCCCCAAAACTTTTCGAGTGAGTGTCAATTGGGCAACTCTGATTAACTTTTTATTATTTTATTATAGGATGACTATAAATCTCCACCATACAATAGCATATAAACGGACAGGCGGAACGTTTTGCTGATACTATAAAACCCCCAAAACTTTTCGAGTGAGTGTCAATTGGGCAACTCTGATTAACTTTTTATTATTTTATTATAGGATGACTATAAATCTCCACCATACAATAGCATATAAACGGACAGGCGGAACGTTTTGCTGATACTATAAAACCCCCAAAACTTTTCGAGTGAGTGTCAATTGGGCAACTCTGATTAACTTTTTATTATTTTATTATAGGATGACTAAAAATCTCCACCATACAATAGCGTATAAACGGACAGGCGGAACGTTTTGCTGATACTATAAAACCCCCAAAACTTTTCGAGTGAGTGTCAATTGGGCAACTCTGATTAACTTTTTATTATTTTATTATAGGATGACTATAAATCTCCACCATACAATAGCATATAAACGGACAGGCGGAACGTTTTGCTGATACTATAAAACCCCCAAAACTTTTCGAGTGAGTGTCAATTGGGCAACTCTGATTAACTTTTTATTATTTTATTATAGGATGACTAAAAATCTCCACCATACAATAGCGTATAAACGGACAGGCGGAACGTTTTGCTGATACTATAAAACCCCCAACACTTTTCGAGTGAGTGTCAATTGGGCAACTCTGATTAACTTTTTATTATTTTATTATAGGATGACTATAAATCTCCACCATACAATAGCATATAAACGGACAGGCGGAACGTTTTGCTGATACTATAAAACCCCCAAAACTTTTCGAGTGAGTGTCAATTGGGCAACTCTGATTAACTTTTTATTATTTTATTATAGGATGACTATAAATCTCCACCATACAATAGCATATAAACGGACAGGCGGAACGTTTTGCTGATACTATAAAACCCCCAAAACTTTTCGAGTGAGTGTCAATTGGGCAACTCTGATTAACTTTTTATTATTTTATTATAGGATGACTATAAATCTCCACCATACAATAGCATATAAACGGACAGGCGGAACGTTTTGCTGATACTATAAAACCCCCAAAACTTTTCGAGTGAGTGTCAATTGGGCAACTCTGATTAACTTTTTATTATTTTATTATAGGATGACTATAAATCTCCACCATACAATAGCATATAAACGGACAGGCGGAACGTTTTGCTGATACTATAAAACCCCCAAAACTTTTCGAGTGAGTGTCAATTGGGCAACTCTGATTAACTTTTTATTATTTTATTATAGGATGACTATAAATCTCCACCATACAATAGCGTATAAACGGACAGGCGGAACGTTTTGCTGATACTATAAAACCCCCAAAACTTTTCGAGTGAGTGTCAATTGGGCAACTCTGATTAACTTTTTATTATTTTATTATAGGATGACTATAAATCTCCACCATACAATAGCATATAAACGGACAGGCGGAACGTTTTGCTGATACTATAAAACCCCCAAAACTTTTCGAGTGAGTGTCAATTGGGCAACTCTGATTAACTTTTTATTATTTTATTATAGGATGACTATAAATCTCCACCATACAATAGCGTATAAACGGACAGGCGGAACGTTTTGCTGATAGTATAAAACCCCCAAAACTTTTCGAGTGAGTGTCAATTGGGCAACTCTGATTAACTTTTTATTATTTTATTATAGGATGACTATAAATCTCCACCATACAATAGCATATAAACGGACAGGCGGAACGTTTTGCTGATACTATAAAACCCCCAAAACTTTTCGAGTGAGTGTCAATTGGGCAACTCTGATTAACTTTTTATTATTTTATTATAGGATGACTATAAATCTCCACCATACAATAGCATATAAACGGACAGGCGGAACGTTTTGCTGATACTATAAAACCCCCAAAACTTTTCGAGTGAGTGTCAATTGGGCAACTCTGATTAACTTTTTATTATTTTATTATAGGATGACTAAAAATCTCCACCATACAATAGCGTATAAACGGACAGGCGGAACGTTTTGCTGATACTATAAAACCCCCAAAACTTTTCGAGTGAGTGTCAATTGGGCAACTCTGATTAACTTTTTATTATTTTATTATAGGATGACTATAAATCTCCACCATACAATAGCATATAAACGGACAGGCGGAACGTTTTGCTGATACTATAAAACCCCCAAAACTTTTCGAGTGAGTGTCAATTGGGCAACTCTGATTAACTTTTTATTATTTTATTATAGGATGACTAAAAATCTCCACCATACAATAGCGTATAAACGGACAGGCGGAACGTTTTGCTGATACTATAAAACCCCCAACACTTTTCGAGTGAGTGTCAATTGGGCAACTCTGATTAACTTTTTATTATTTTATTATAGGATGACTATAAATCTCCACCATACAATAGCATATAAACGGACAGGCGGAACGTTTTGCTGATACTATAAAACCCCCAAAACTTTTCGAGTGAGTGTCAATTGGGCAACTCTGATTAACTTTTTATTATTTTATTATAGGATGACTATAAATCTCCACCATACAATAGCATATAAACGGACAGGCGGAACGTTTTGCTGATACTATAAAACCCCCAAAACTTTTCGAGTGAGTGTCAATTGGGCAACTCTGATTAACTTTTTATTATTTTATTATAGGATGACTATAAATCTCCACCATACAATAGCATATAAACGGACAGGCGGAACGTTTTGCTGATACTATAAAACCCCCAAAACTTTTCGAGTGAGTGTCAATTGGGCAACTCTGATTAACTTTTTATTATTTTGTTATAGGATCACTATAAATCTCCACCATACAATAGCATATAAACGGACAGGCGGAACGTTTTGCTGATACTATAAAACCCCCAAAACTTTTCGAGTGAGTGTCAATTGGGCAACTCTGATTAACTTTTTATTATTTTATTATAGGATGACTATAAATCTCCACCATACAATAGCGTATAAACGGACAGGCGGAACGTTTTGCTGATACTATAAAACCCCCAAAACTTTTCGAGTGAGTGTCAATTGGGCAACTCTGATTAACTTTTTATTATTTTATTATAGGATGACTATAAATCTCCACCATACAATAGCATATAAACGGACAGGCGGAACGTTTTGCTGATACTATAAAACCCCCAAAACTTTTCGAGTGAGTGTCAATTGGGCAACTCTGATTAACTTTTTATTATTTTATTATAGGATGACTATAAATCTCCACCATACAATAGCATATAAACGGACAGGCGGAACGTTTTGCTGATACTATAAAACCCCCAAAACTTTTCGAGTGAGTGTCAATTGGGCAACTCTGATTAACTTTTTATTATTTTATTATAGGATGACTATAAATTTAAAGTTTCCTGGACGTGTATTATCCAGCAACCCTTTGGTTGGGCGTAAAATAATAACCCAGTAACGAGTGCTGTTTCCAAAACCTCCAGCAGAGGATCCGCAGTTAGTAAAACTGGAAGATCGATCGCAAGTATCTAAATGTGGATTCACTTTACGAGACAAATTTTGCGTAGATGATTTCACACAACGTCATATTACATGGACTTCGGGGAAGGCAACAGGAAGGAGAGGACCAATTTTTTACAAGCTGCCGGTTGTATCAGAACAGTGGATGAGGCAAGTCGGTCAGCTTCGAAAGAAATGCGGTTCAAATGGTCTTGCCTGACTGGATAACGATGTAACTTTGAGGCATTTTCAACATCAAAACATGTCACTCAGAATACGCTACTCGGAACAATCGTTCACTCAGATTAGAGACACAATACTTTCCGCCTAACTATTCACTCCTCGTTTTCATGAAAGCTGGTCAAGACTATGGTGGATTAGGAAGCACAAGTGAGTCTATTAGCAGACTGTTCTTAGCCGCACAAAGCCAAGGAATATGACAGTTACCGCGTCGATCAGTGCGATCATTCGGTCCCTTTTCGACAAATGTCTTTCCTAACCAATGTCCTGAACTCGTGGGTCAATAGAAACACCTTTGTAACCTACATCTAAGTATCTTGGTGAAATGGAAGTTTTGACGACGAACTGGTTCTACTTGAGAACTTCGAGTGATTTCTTCAAGATAGAAAACAGTGCGAAAAGAAGGCAGGTGGTGGTGGTGATGGTCCGGAAAGTATGAAGTTATTTTTACTTCCTCTTGTAATTTTTTGACTGCGTGGCTAATTAATGTCATTCGAAATACACTGCTTTTCGAGGTACTGCGATCAGGAACCTGTATATAGCTCCCTTTAGCTCCCAGAAAGAAATCGACCAGTTCTTTGATGCTTTAAATCCCGTCCTGATTCTACTGCTGTCCGACTGCTTGCACATTGTTGTTGATAATTTTAATCATCCACCCACGTATCCCTTACCTGATTTTGGTAAAGTGACTTTTATCTTATTTCAATTAGAAAGTGTGCTGTTCTAGACAGGATTATCATCAACCATCCCCAACATTTTCAGTAACAACTGAAGCTCCTTTTTTATTCAGCGATCATGCTCCCTTTCTCAATAGACCCTAAACATACTTTCAGCACAACTTCCAATCGTAGGGACAAAACAAAGTAAAGATCATCTGTAATAACCTGTCTCTCATCAACATAAGCCTTCTTCGAAGATCCATTTGCACCGTTTCTTCGTGGTTTTCTTTCGACTGCTCTCTTTGCTCGCTAGACCTATTAACGAAGACAATGAGTGAGGTGTTTGATTTTTGATGTCCTATGGAGACTGCATATTTTACCAACAACAGATTATCTTCTCCATTGCTGAAATCTCTGAGAAGGTGAAAAGGACTTGGCTATAAGCTACACGACCAAGCTTCGGTGAAATGATAGTCCATCCTGATTGAACAAGAGATACGACGGCTGAAGATGACATTTGCCCGCTAGTTCTTCTGTACTACCATTAACTAACTGCTGTGGCACGAAATTCGTCTTCTTCGTAGAAAAAGGGGCCCGGTCAAGAAACTACAACATATATGCAGACATCCTAAAAGTCGCATTTATTCATATTTCATGCGATACCCCGCCATCCTACTTTCCCTTCTGTTCCCTCAGATATAGAGCTTTTTCCTCATAAGAAGTCTTCAAGTTTCGTCTGATCTCAAAGTCAATTTCTGTTGTGGGTTCAGACAGTTCAGGCTCCGTTGTTCTCTAATTCGGAGCCTTTCAACTATCCGGAATTATGGTTCCCTCCAATAAAACAATTTTTGATTCTGGCTCTATTTCTGCCTCCTGGAATCCCATGACAGTAGCAAGTATTCCCAAAAATTCCATAACAACATTACAAGATTTTGTCAAAACGTTTTTGCCCCATCGCCGTCACTTCTTCTACGCTCAAGTTGACCCAGCGCGTTACCCTAAGTCGAGTGCTTTCGTCTTTTGTCGCTTCAAATAAACCCATCAGTTTACTCACAAATCCAAAAGGTGTATTCTGGATGTAGTAGCTTTGGCTTGGTATTTCATTTAAAACAACTTGAATAGTTCCATGAAGTTCATTCGATATATTTTCCTTGACTATTCCTCCTCACATGATTCGGTTCCTTGTTCTCTACTCGTTCAAGAGCTAGAGTCTATTTACTATCCCAGTTCCTTACTCTCCAGTGATTGAAAGGCTAATTTTCCAACAGAACTCAGTGTGCTGAAGTTAGTGAAAGTTTATCGAGTCCTTTGAACAACAACTCGGGCCTTCTTTTGAATGCCTTTCTCTCTCCCTTTTTTTCATCACATATATCAGCGACCTGACCCCTTACCACCTGCATAACCTATTACTTAAGCCGACGACGTTATGCTCTGTCAATCTATCTCCAGCCAACGGGACTTTAGCTCTCTTTTCGAGAAACTATACAATATTCAGAATTTATTGTTCCATACTGGACTACATCTCAAGTCCAAATGTTTTCAGTTTACTATCTCCCTTTCCCATTCTTACCCCAATGAGTAATCGGCTATCAACAGTGTCCCCTTTTCCAGAGCTGACTCTGTCAGGTACTTAAGCGTTACCACCAGCACTAATTTACACTGATCCTCTCATATTCTTGATTGTGTTAAAAATTACGTAGACTGTCTTTTCAAATTCATAGGCTAAGGCGGATTGTACCAAACGAGCTGTAAATTTTCCATTCGTCCATCAATATATTTTCCCAGTCGTAATCTACTGCTCTACCACAATATTTCCTGGTCTGCCTATGAAAGATTTTATTACGCCACACCGATACCCGGCCACTATCAGTCTTGTCTCTTTGATTTCCATGTGCTCTCTTATTTCCGTAGTTCGTGATTTGCACAATATAGCCTGTGAAAAATTCGCCAAGAAGATTCTTGCGGACCCAATCCATCTCTTATGGCATGACGCATTTGCATGGCATTCTGCGTCTGGAATAACCTCTTACTGTATAGAAGTCTATCGCAACTCTACGGTGCCTTGCTTAACACCTGTTCTGGTTGACAGGATGAAAGTCACTGATGGAGTTCGCAAGAACCCCGGTGGCTAAAACAGTTTTATTTCTACAGTATTTACTGTCATGCTTATTTCAAAGTCTCTATGATCAGTCTCCCTCCGTTTGACTGAAATGTGAGTTTGTTGACTTGCTGAAGTCTTCAATACAATACGGTACAACACAATACTCTATCTAGGATGCATCCACACCCCCGCAGTGGTTTCGCCTGACCATTGCGGATCCACCCGTAACTAAGCACCTACGAAGCGTAAACAAATACGAGGCAGATATTACGGAGGTAACGGAATAGTGACCGTGTCTCAATTAGAAGCTGTTGAATGACATCAAAACAAACTTATTTCGGCGATTCGGAGCAGCCCGGAGAGGTTCGTGATGGTGCTGCTGTAACACGCGCGCCTTCAAAGTGAAAAAGCCAGGGTTCAGACCCTGGGTGCAGCCGTGGATATGCAACACCGATGCGCTCTAACAAAGGCAAAACTCGATTTTGGGTTTCTCGATTGCAAGGTTTGTTGGATAACCTGTTGTTTGTTCGAGAAAAGTTTATCCGAATTACAGTCATCCAGGCAAAGCATCTGCAGTTCCACACTCTACTCACAAGTAATTGCGAGGTGACCTTAGATATTACGGAGCCAGTCAGAATTTGGGCGGATAATCATATTTACCTTTGACCTCGGATATACTTTGTTTTGAGGCCTAAAGCTTGCGGCATGCCCTTTTCATTCACTTGAATACACTCAAGTCTCTCGTGGGATTGTGGTCTGTGCCCCTCCACTAGGCTTGTTCGGAAACTTATCACGTGCCAGATAAACCCGCAGCCGCCGAACCATATTCTCGTAAACGCTGTCCTGCTTGGAAGTTGTGATTTACTTGTCACCAGATTCGATTCAGGACTTCAGTCCATTCACAGTTTCCGGCTTGGGTTTGTAAAAACATTCCTCTTGACATAACCCCACAAGAAAAAGGCCAGCGTGTGTCAAAATATATTTCCTCAGGAAAAGTGACCAGTTTAGTATTGCGGCACGTAACAAGCAAATATCAGTCACTACTTAACAATCAGTGGCTCATGAAGCTCAACGCGTCGCTCAGATTGCATGGCCAAAATGTGCCAAAGAATAGTCCCCCATATATTAATCAAAAAAGCTAATTTGAAGAAGTTAAACGAAAAGTCACATCCAATGCATCCCTCCTTCGTGCTTTTTTGGTTACTCCATCAACTCGGCAAATATGAGTGCTTTGTCAGGATGTAAATTTTGTTTTTTTTTCAGCAGTCATTTCACCGTCGTAGGTTCGCGTAAACCTGTCACAATTTGGTCATTCACAAGACTCGCCTCTTTGTGAGTGAAAAAAATTACAGAATCATGCAACAGATTTCAGGGACAACTGAAATGGGTCGAATGGTTGATTTACCAATTGTGTTTGCTATTTGAAAACGGAACCCTCGTACTTCTCATTACACTCGTCAAGACAGTATTGTTCCAATTTGAATGTAACGTCCTCCAGCCGCTTCTGTTTCCATTGGCCTCAAATGAAAATCTATTGCTGATACAAAGTGCTTACGGTCCAGCAATGTGACTAAATAGTTCAAGCTGGACGGACTTTGATTCACCTTTCATTGCAGACAGTGCACTTAAATCGCCATATTATGCTCGCCACAGCCTCATATTTTCAGCCCGTTGCTCCGTATTGCCCAGAGGCGAACTGGAGGGCAGAATAATCCGCAGACTACTTTACAGTGTAACTGATAGTGCCATTTTCACTTCGATTTTGGCCGGCTATTATATCAGATGTCACATCTTCAGGAAATGTGATCGGTTTTGTTGTTTCAGCGTGCAACAAGAAAACCCCAGCTAATGTTTATCAAGCAGAGGCTAGTCAAGTCCGAAGCAACATCACGATTACTTTGCTAAAATGTCCCGACGAACATGGACCAATAAGGAACCAAAAGTTGAATCAGTAAAAGAAAAATCATACCAACAGAATGTAGTCAGGTCCGATGAACTTTGAGGCCGTAGCACCGGGCTCTTCCCTCCGATCCATTGCAAAGCGAACGCCTCTTCAATTTAGTCACTGACAACGGTTGCGGAGTTTGTTGGGGGGGGGAGGGTTCTTGCGTTGAACATTTTAAGCATAGTTAGCAAGGGGAAACTTCCCAGGTGTTCAAAAACCGTCTCCTTCACCCCGTGTGAGTAGGTATTTTATTCACCTTATCGGGAAGGAACACGGGACCAACAAGTGGAGAAACGTGCATGTCGTATTTTACATTCTCCTTCTCATCGCCTTGCACGTTATTTGAATAATAGTCAGGGGGGTTATTCTTGTGCAGCGCACCAATTCCAAGCCACATATATGTGTCATGCACGCTCAGATACGAAATATTTGTGCTGTGTTAAGGATAGAAAGGTTGAGTCTAGAGAAACCACGAAGATCTCCAGCCATTCCGAATTTCGCCATTGTTCCTAGCCTGTTCACAGGAGAGCGTGCATGCTGATTCACTCACTCAGTCACTCGGCTTTCAGCAGGAGACTGTCCACTTCGTAATCCTTCTGACTGTCAGGCTTTCTATAACAGATGGACTGAATTTTGATACCGAACTGAGCTGAGCACGTTGTCTGTGATTGTGTCAACCACCCACGCTCTTATGCGTATCATGTGACACATTTGCAACGTGTGTGCTAAGCACAGCTTTCGAGATATACTCGTGGGGTGCATTGCACTTTGTGATGTTTGCAATATTTTGCCTACTAACATACGCTGAAATAGTGAACTGCGAATTTCGACATCCTTGCTTTGCCTAGAACAATTTTGAACACATTTAGCGTATCTGAATATCGTGGTGGTTCACAAACTCTGTTAAGAGTAATTTTGTGAATCCCTCTGCAATCTGTTGCACAGAAGCTCAGCATATATATATATATATATATAAATATATATATATATATATATATATATAGATATATATATATATATATATATATTGCAAATGATTCCCTTCATTATTTCACCTAACTCGCATTTCGAAATACACATTCATAGATGAGATAGTCTTTGCGTGAATTGCAGCAACCGCAAGCTTCCGGTTAAAGTATTTCATTTGAATGAACCGGGATATGTTTATATTCCGGCAAATATTCCCCTCAGCCTTGTTAGGGTCACATTCAGCTGTATGCAGATATTACGAATTTATTTAAAAGAAAGTTTTTTACCAGAGCACAACATGGGACTTAAAAAACAGGACAACACTAAAAAACCTTAAATTCATTCCCGATTCCTTGCTGAATCACACTCACAACGCCCTATACTGTGATATTTTGTAGTGAGCTGAAAGCAATGTTGTTCCTTGGGGTTGCTTGTGTGCGATCTTAGAAGACACAGGAGTACAGTCCAGTGAATCCGAGCTCAGTAAGTGTGTGAGCAGTCACCAGCACTCAATTCCGAAAGTATGAGTAAGGCTATAATTTTCATAGCTGAAAACAGCGGAACGAGGATTAGGCTGATATTCTATAGGGGTTCATGTGAGAACTGAATCGGTTGAGAAATACTGGGATTATTGTTGTTCTATCTGATAGTTGCCTCCCATTATCCCAGCCCAACTTCTATCGACAAAATCAATAAGCAGTCAGAAACGTAGATTTGCAAGGCGCAACCTATACCTTTTCACTGCATCTGTACATGTGTATACTGCAGTCAATGAAGCTTTTATATAGGCAGTAGAATAACCAATGTTACTGAAACAAGATTGAATTGGGTATGAAGTAAATTCAGGTAAATCGTTTGGGGTTATGTAGAACACCACCAATACGAGATTGCTTAGATATGCTGAAACCCTAGTCTTTCTCAATTATAAACCCAAACTGTGCAAACAGCGTGAATGGCTTGTCAGTTTGGCCCTATCCTGTTGACCTAACATTTAGTACCCCCGTTCATTCTTGTCCTCTCCTATAACTTTTAAACCACTTCAATCATGTTTCGGTTTCATTGGTTATTCCGCTGACTAGATAAAAATCATGTTGACAGCAATATGTACGTGTACAGCCGAAGCGAATTGTTCCTCGATGCATTGTGCAAAACTAAATTTCTTACTTCACTTTTCAAATCTGTGACGGGAACTCACTGTTTCTCAAATCCAAGGGACAAAACTCTCAGCTCATGTTCTTAGCCGATAAAAACGGCGCCCTAATCGCGCATGCTATTCTCCTATTTATTCATCCTAGTCGAAACGATGGGAGGAAAAATATAAAATGGAACTTTATTACAGCCTAAATACTATTTCCTTAAGACAAATGAAATTTATAAACGACGACTCTATACGGATTGGCGAACAACTAGCACAGCCTGTGTTACCAAATCTTTGATTCCCCTTTAAAACCAGCCACCCGCCTACAGTAATATAAAATAAATCATATTATTATAGAAAATTGCCGCACCACTTTTCATTTCAGTTTATTGGACTGTTACCGTCGCGTTTCTGTGCTCTGATTTCGATTGCTACCTTCCAGTATTCTCGAGTCAAGGGAAAATGGAAAGAAGCGCGGAATGAAAAGAATCCAAAAAGTCAAAGTAGTTGGAAGAAATTACGATTGCTACAAAAGGAGTTCCATTGTAACTACGCAAATGTCTGGAAAGCCTAGCCGTATCACCTAATATCTCCAATCAATTAGTAGGTGGGTCTCGTGGACGCCAACACGAGTCTGGGTTTCCATACTTATTTATCATGTCGAGGGGTGACAACCTCGACCTACATTCCAACGACTACCCGCCTCGGTGAACAGTGTACGCCAAGGAAATCTGTCGGTAGGCATGCGTAAGATATGCCCTGCCTCAATCTGTTTGGATGAAGCACCTGATCCAGAAACTGATATCTGGTTCCCTACACCCTACGTCTAACCTCAGCATTGCTGATGCGGAGTTCCTATCCTATTCGGGCAATGCTACCGAAATATCGATGCTAAACCACCGACAGTCTTCTACTCCTAATGGTCAGGAAAAGACCTAAAACCTGCATGGTATACTCGACCCTTAACGGACAGTTTGATGTCAAGCCGGAAGCATAGATGACGGAGGTTAGCAAAGGCCAAATGCACCTTCTGTGAAGGTGATGACACTTCGACCGATATCTGTCCACCCGGTGAGATTTAACTACGCAGATAACAAAACTGATCCACTTCAGCTAAAGCTTCCTTTTAGCAAGACAAGGTTTGCCGTACACCCGATCGAGTCCTGCAGCAGCCTTTCACACTTGGAAGGTGCAAAACGCATCCCAAACATTGCTACACATTTGTTTAGGCTATTCTTGGAAGCTTAAAACTTATTTGGATCTTCACCCAGAATAACAACATCGTCCGCGTATTCCAAGTCAGAAAGTCAACTTCTTGAGCAGAGATAGCTACCTCTATTCTCATACGACGATGGAGATTTTCAAGAAGCAGTTCAGTTGCAAAGTTTAATAGGAAGGTCTAAAGAGGGCAACCCTGACGAACTGCACTGTCCGTGGTGAATTTAGGTAGAAGATCGCGGTAAGCAGGAACTCAGCTTCAGCTGTTGACAAACAAGCATTAGAAAAAAGAAATACCTTTCTCTCTGGGACATCCTTCAGTTAAAGGCAGGGCCAGAGAACTGTGTGATCGACTGAGTCGAAGGCTACTTTCAGGCCAAGAAAGATAGCGACTGAGACCATACGGAATATGTTTGTGCTCTAAAGTTTTTCGAAGAGTAAAGATTTGGTTGACACAACTACGACCACGTCTGAAACCAGCTTGGTTTTCAGGCATACTCATTTGGCGCGAGCTGGAATAATCAGTGGAGAATAAGTCCGGTGAGCAATTTGAACTCGATACCGATCGAGCTAATTCCTCTGTGGTTTTCACAAAAGAACCTGTAACCTTTCTTGTAAACCGACACAATCACGGATTTTCACCATTACCTGGGAATCCCCCCATTATCCCAGATTACCCGGGGGAGTTTTGTTAACTCCAAAACTAAAGCTTTGTTTCCATCCTTGAAACAAGGAGACAGCTCATTGAATCCAGTGACTTTGAACCTTTTCAAGTAACTTACCTCTCGCAAAATCTCTTTTTCTAGTGGAGGTTTGATATCTACCAGCTTTCTTTTCTCTGGTGGGTATATTCGGGAGGTTCAACTCAGAAGGTCCATCACGGAGAGGTGACACCCCATTGCGACGAGACTGTACCTTGACGTAATGTGATGGCTTGATTGCCTCCTTCAATCAAAGGGGTATGCTGAATGGCTTCCTTAAGCAAGTGATGCAGTCACGCTTGACAGGTCAGTGGGTAGAGACCAGACGAAGTCCAGTCTCAGAACCGGTTGCTGGGCAACATCTGGTTCTGACCACTATGCCCTTGGAGAAGATACTCCAGCGAGTTAACACAGAGAAAAAAAGTTTATCGGTCTAAAATTCCCTACCAGATGGAAGTAGGAGTGGAGTACCTGAGGTGTTCTTGACCGTAGGAAAAGGCATCACACTTCATTGAGCAGATATCGCCTGCCTAAACTAGGCTGTCCCCGGAACAAAGGAAGTTGCCCAGTCGACGTTCCGCTTACTTCACCGGGTGTATGGAACTGAGGACTGAATCCAAAGAGCCAATCGATCACAAAGCACCAGCAAAGACAAACCAGAATGCTTGCAACCATCATGTATCACCTGATTGACCGGAAGAGATTCCTTCACGGGTTCGTCGGTCCCGTTCCCGTGCTGCGGTAACCCGTACTACCTTGTGGGTGAGACTTTTGAGTCAAAGGTTCCGGTTAGGGTTCCCAAAGAGAGACCCGTTCTGCGATGTGTACAGCTGCCCAGTATGGTTTGTCCAGAAACCTCCAGCACCTTTTATTTAAAAAGACTTACCAATCGACACACTGAAAAGTATCTTTCCACCGTTCTCAGTCAGGCTTCATTACGGAAATCAACAACCTGGCAATTTATTTATTACAAAGAATATAATGAATAATAACCAGATTTGGGAAGAACATGAAAAAAGGATATTCTTCGGCCGATCCGAGGTTGCTCTGTGCAACCCGCTCGGTAGCAAATCATGCAAATGCACAAAAGCCTTTTTAAGCAGCATAGTCCCAGTCGATGTTAGTATAACAATTCCGCCTCAAACTAAAGCCTCAGTGACAAGCCCCTACGTTGATAACTTTTCCATAGAAGCATCACATTTTCTTGATAAGACCTAGAGTTTTCTTAACAGTATCCACACCTAGCCACTGTTTGTTCTATATTGGATAACAAATCTAAAAAGTTCACATAAAATAGGATCAATGTCGAACATGATTTAAATCGTGCATAGCATTTTGTTGCGCTAACGTATATACTGTGCTAGAAAAGTTGCCCAAGTGATTCATGATGTTGCATAAGAGTTTGCGAACAACATTCCTGGATCGAGGTCTTGGAGGTGTTAGTGAACAGTCAGTTGAGGAGAAATCTGTAGATGAATCCCGCCAGATCAGCCTTGCTATACTGATCACAAATTACACGCCGTAATTTCTCCCTATCGATCCGCCTTCACCACGGAGCAGACCTGTTGATTTGGAAATTACAACATTATTTCATCTTTTTTCACTTATTCACCTCACAGCTGAATATTGCAGTGCAATCAAAACGAACCAGTTATATTTGAATGCAGCTGATCAGTCTATTTGGTCACGTGGATCGTACCTGTCAATAAAAATAATAGAAATAATGTTTGCTTATGATCACGTGATCAGATATCCAATGACAGGAAGTACAGCCAAGTGAAAAATCCAGTTTTAATTTTACAGGGTCATTCGTCTTCTGCATAGCAATAGTCGTGTAATTATCATGGAGTAGTAGTGTACCTAATGATTCGGGTTGGATGGCAGTTGACTGATTTTGGTACGCACCAATTTGCAGTAACAAACTTCCGTTAACATTCGTTAAAATAGCATGGGAGCACATTAGGTATTTATTGTTATATTATTAGTTAGTACTGAATTGTTAAGAACACCCAGAACGAACAATCAATGGCAATCGAGTTTTCCGTATTGTTGGAGGGACTTCATTTATAAACAGAAAAACGTCACCAGCGGACTAAATGAGACGTAGCCTTAGATACCTATTCCGCATGATTCAAGCTCAGCTGATTGCCCTTTATTGCAGTATGAGTTGGGAATAAATTCAGAATAAATTTCGAACGTGATGTTACTTTAGTTTTGACGACAGATGCATGATGTATGACGAACTTCAGAGGAAACAAAACACGTCATCTGTGGGACAGATTTTGTTTTGGAATACACATACACTATCAACAAACTTGAGGTATCCATCAAACCTGATGATCTACTCCGCGACATGACATATTCCCTCTTGCTTTTGCGGCACTCCTAAAGAGCCTTATTGCACTCATGGAAAGAATGCCTTCTGATTTTCCGACCACATTTTCTAGTCACACTATCGATTTATAAAGATAAAGATACAGCTCATCAGAAGCTTTGTGGCATTTTGTTCGTCTATATATACATATATATATATATATATATATATATATATATATATATATATATATATATATATATATATATATACTCCTAAAGCCATGAATTTCAGAAGATTGTAATGTTTCCAACTGCTCCCTGAGTGCATCGATATGAACAAGAGTTTTCCAGTTTTTAAGGACGGATTTTGCTCAGTTTTGTGTACGATGAAATTTGGAGAACAAAGGATGAGACATCTATTGGGGAACTTGATTAACAGCGACTTCATCTTTAACTCGGTGGACGACATGCCCAAAAGCCTGGAGGAGGTAATTCAGGTAGAAAGCCACCCAGCAGATCATTCGTTGAAAGATAGTGTATAAGTTGGGCGATTCGGCACAAAATCCCAAAATTATCAGCTCATTTTTGTTCATAAAACGTCATTTGAACTAAACCTAATCACTAGCGAACGGGATTATTTACGGGGAGCCTTTGAGATCCGTGTTGCTGCTGCGTGTAATGTGAACAAAACAAGTAGGCTGTAGTTCTGCTTGTTATTTATTCACTGAGAATTTCATTCTATGCTGATTATCAAACGATTATGAATTTCAAAATTTTAAAGTGGAGCAGTTCTCCCACGAGGCCCAGTCGTTTAAGAATGCAATGGTAAAGCTTTAGATTTAGAAGTTAGTAATTGAATGGATGGTTGTAAATGTCCCTAATGTGTAGCAAAATGTTCCGTCTAACCTGAATGATAAATTGAAATTACAATTCCTCTTAAGCTTACTATAAGACTTTTTTAATGACTATGTCTGCTGCTGTTCTCTCGAAGCTGACGATTAAAATCAGAGACGGCGAAGATTGGGGTAACAGATCACTTCGATCGGTAGCCAATAATTTATTGGGTACCTCACAACCCGGTTTGCAGATATTGTTACGCATAATCACAAGGTAATCGCAAGTTTTGATCTGTGTTTCAAAATCTTTTGTTCTGCGACCCTTGACGTGCACACTCCAGACACTCTTGCTGCCTTGTAACAAACCATAGAACCATGTTCCACCTTTGAATTCGTTTGTAATTTTAAATTGATGGTTAGTGGGAGACCTGGTGGTAAACGTGCACCTATGCTGTCAAGTGGTTTCCTCAGAGCAACTTTATCAACTGCTCACAGATAAAAGCCTGTTTGTTACAACAAACAATGAAAGTACGTGTGTTTATTGTGTGGTTATAGTTCAAAAGGCAATTGTCCAACCAGGAGAATAATCTAATAAAACAGCGCACATCGTATTTTACATGTACGGGTAACACCGTTTAATGTGTCACATGCAGCATTTTCATCTATGTCGTTTATTAAAAATACCAAAAAAGTGATCAGTACGTTGGGGGTGCTCCTTAGCAAATTTACTGGCCCACTTCAGGAGGACTCCTTCATAGTGTTGATTCTGATTGCTCATGTTTGATCCTCCCCAAATATTTACTATCGCACCTGTGTGCAACTCGTTTAGATTTCTTCAACTGCTATGTAAAACAATAGTATTAGTAGGATTTTGACATCTGGCGAAAGATTACTTTGGTTTGCATTACTGTTCGGGGTGTACCAAACAACATGGACACTCTCCTCCTGATTGAACTGGCCAAGCGGGTCAATTTTCCAGGGCGTCACATGGAAACCTCGAGTAGAATCGCACCTTGCGTAGTATCAGCTTGGTTGTTAATTATTCAGAACAAAACAGCGTGATGAACAAGCTCGTTTTCAGTTATTCGTACTCATACCAATACATAACATTAAATACGACTCAAACCAACAAAGGGGATGATCATCCAAATCTGTCTGTGCACGTGTGTGTGTGTGTGTGTATGCATGTGAAATTGATCACAGCGAAGAATATTCAAGTGGTTGCACACGTGTTCGGGAACAAGAAGTGGGCCATGGAAGTTTAAGTGCTTGCACAAATTGTTTCTGAGCGCACAGGGGAGGATTGTAGAGTCGAATGCTCACGGCTTCGGCTGTGGCTAAGATGCGACACTTGACAAGTCTTGATTGCTTTCCCCGGACTTTGTAAATTGTGCGAAAAGCGTTTATCACCTCTACGGAATGGTTTGACTCAACAAGGTGTGAACACACAGCACTCGTAATTGTCTTAATTGCTCCAGTGTTCAACCAAGCCGGGTGGTGTTCACGAACACGTTCGGATAAGCGCCTGGTCGTGCGGCCAACGTACCTGGTTCCACAGGAACAGGTGAATGAATATACACAAAAAGATGCTGCAGAATCTGGCACTTTATCCTTCAGTCGAAAACACACGATCGGTTTAGACTCGAACATAATTTGTAATTGTGCAGCGTAGAATGTTCTACTGACTGCTCCTGTTAGTCTTCGTTGAATGACTTCAGTTTCCGTATCTCCTTTGAATGGCAAACGGACAAATACGGGCTTCTTTTCGACTACTGTCTGTCTTGACCTATCCTCATTTCGTTGCATCGTCTTGTCAATGAACCGTTCAGGATAGCCGTTTTCTAGGAAAACACTCCTCAGAAAACGAAGTTCATTTTCTATTGTGTCTTCTGTGCAGATTTTCCTTGCTCTATTAACCAGGCAACGCACTAGATTTCTCTTTACTTTGAGTGGTACGAAACTGTGAAAATGAATGTATTGACCGTTCCAAGTTGCTTTCCTGTGCACTGACAACTGAACGGAACCATCACTTCGACGGCTTACGCAAACATCTAAGTAAGGTAGACTGTTTTCTTTTTCTTGTTCCAAAGTGAATTGAACATTTGGATGGGCTGTGTTAAATCTGTCAAGTAGTACATTTGGATCAACTTTGGTATCTACTACACATACGATATCGTCCACGTACCGCTTGTATAAGGTGCACCCTTCGATTGTTGACATGAGTTGGTTATTTTCAAGTTTTGCCATGAAAATATCAGCAAATAAGGGTCCCAAAGGTGACCCCATTGCGACCCCGTCCTTCTGACGATATATTTCACCGTTAAACTGAAACTGGATATTATGAGTGCAGACAAATAGTAACTGTTTCAGCTCATCCAACGAGATGCCCGGATCGATACTGTTCTCGTGCATGTAATCACATAGATAGTTGATTGTTTCAGCGATCGGGACATTGGTGAACAGTGAGGTAACGTCTAGCGAGATCATTTGCTTGCCTTCCAGGTCTAGATTTCCCACAGTCTCTACAAAATGAAATGTGTCTCGTAGGCTGTGTCTGGAAATCATGATTCTTACTGGTTCTAACAATGTAGCCAACCATTTCGCTACTGCGTGATACGGCGAGTTGCACATATCCAAAATTGGTCTCAAGGGGACACCTTCTTTGTGTACCTTCGGTAGGCCGTACAACCTAGGAATCGTCGTCCCGGTTGGTCGTATCCTTTCGAAGGTTACCGCATCGATCATGCCTTTCTGTTTCAATAATTTCACCCTCGTAGAAATTGACTTTTCTATGGTAATCGTCCTGTCCTTTTCAGTTGGGGTCTTTGTAAACTTGGAGACATCATTCAATATCGTCTTCATCTTCTCTATATAATCCGATTTATTAAGGATTACAATACCCGCTCCTTTATCTGGTCTTGACAACATTATTTCTCTGTTAGCCTGCAATTCTTTAAGACGGTTCAGGTGCTCTAACGTTACTAATCCTTTCGTCGATGGTCTATTTTCACGGTATTGATAACACGCGTTCACAAGTGTGGATTTGAGCTTCTCTAACTCCTGTGAGGAGGACGGGACGAGACCGGATAGTTGATCAAATAGGCTCTCAAATTCAACCTCCATATCCAATTGTTTGGTTTTACTGGTTGGACAGCAAAATTTTGGTCCTAGCGACAACACCTCAAGTAATGTCTTATCCAGACTTACAGACGACAAGTTATGGACCAATCTTTTCGGATCTGAAGGGAACTCACCAGTCGGTTTTCTCGGGTTGACGCGTTTCCATAGTTTGGCACACACCCTCTCGACTTGCCTGTCAACTATCGACTGGACATAAGCAACGAACTTATTCCTTTCTTCTGGGGTCAGCTCGTCCAGCACTTGACACGACTTCATAAAATGACGCTCCATTTCTGGCACGCGACTTGATATGGTATCTCTTTCGTTAAGCGCTTGGCGACGCAAAGACACAGTGGTGATGTTAATCCGATTTCTCCTCAGAATAGTTTGATATTGTTTGGGATATTCTGAATTAGATATGCACTCATCGATAAACTGAACACGAGCCTTTGCCAGGGCCAGTTTCGTACGAAACTTAACGTATCCGTTTAGTTCACGAAGTACGGCTGGGTCTTTGGCCTGTTTCAAATGTATAAAGAATCCCACAGAACACATTGAGAACAAAACAGCGTGATGAACAAGCTCGTTTTCAGTTATTCGTACTCATACCAATACATAACATTAAATACGACTCAAACCAACAAAGGGGATGATCATCCAAATCTGTCTGTGCACGTGTGTGTGTGTGTGTGTATGCATGTGAAATTGATCACAGCGAAGAATGTTCAAGTGGTTGCACACGTGTTCGGGAACAAGAAGTGGGCCATGGAAGTTTAAGTGCTTGCACACAATAGAAAATGAACTTCGTTTTCTGAGGAGTGTTTTCCTAGAAAACGGCTATCCTGAACGGTTCATTGACAAGACGATGCAACGAAATGAGGATAGGTCAAGACAGACAGTAGTCGAAAAGAAGCCCGTATTTGTCCGTTTGCCATTCAAAGGAGATACGGAAACTGAAGTCATTCAACGAAGACTAACAGGAGCAGTCAGTAGAACATTCTACGCTGCACAATTACAAATTATGTTCGAGTCTAAACCGATCGTGTGTTTTCGACTGAAGGATAAAGTGCCAGATTCTGCAGCATCTTTTTGTGTATATTCATTCACCTGTTCCTGTGGAACCAGGTACGTTGGCCGCACGACCAGGCGCTTATCCGAACGTGTTCGTGAACACCACCCGGCTTGGTTGAACACTGGAGCAATTAAGACAATTACGAGTGCTGTGTGTTCACACCTTGTTGAGTCAAACCATTCCGTAGAGGTGATAAACGCTTTTCGCACAATTTACAAAGTCCGGGGAAAGCAATCAAGACTTGTCAAGTGTCGCATCTTAGCCACAGCCGAAGCCGTGAGCATTCGACTCTACAATCCTCCCCTGTGCGCTCAGAAACAATTTGTGCAAGCACTTAAACTTCCATGGCCCACTTCTTGTTCCCGAACACGTGTGCAACCACTTGAATATTCTTCGCTGTGATCAATTTCACATGCATACACACACACACACACGTGCACAGACAGATTTGGATGATCATCCCCTTTGTTGGTTTGAGTCGTATTTAATGTTATGTTAATTATTCATTAGCAGGAGTCCTATCCTTATCCTGTTCTCAATTCAGCTGCGAGTAATCACAATAAACTCCTGAATTTCAGATACTTAGACGAATGTGATCACATTGCAATAACCAATAAAGTTTCATTAGTTGGGACCCTTCTGATTGCATATGTTAAAGGCAAACAGTACCAGTGCACCACATAATCTTTGATATTTCTGAATGACCGCATTAGTTCATTTTTCTTAGCTCGATCACATTGGTAATATTAGCAATTTGGTCACTAGTTTGTGCATAGAAGAGCCTTATGTGTCCTGATTCGTTGTGTTATCCATCTACTTATACTAGCCGGTTGGATGGAACCAGTGGTCACGGAGTCCGACAAGCCCCAAATGGGCAACTTGAATGACCAATTTTTAATACTCCCATTCACCTAATAACGTTAATCCTATCCAGGTTGATAAGGGGTATAGTACTATCGATGGTCAAGTTAACATCACCAAACAGACTGCAGAAAAAATCTGTATGCTGTATTTCGTCTCGTGCTCGCTAAAATTTCATTCAAAAGACTTCATGTAACTGCCAAATAGAGATGGACGATAATCACTTTTGTTGCCTCTGGTGGAATACACAGAAAGTGGAGTTATTCAGTGCCCAATCCTTTGTGCTCCTGGCCTAACCCTTGAACATACTTCGATTGACTTCTTGATTATGCAGTTCAGCGAGCGTTACGGTGATAAGATATATCAGGTGACTTTGAAAAATGTTGGATAAGCCGGAAAATTTGATTCGAGTTTATTGCTCCCTCGGCATTTTTGCCTGGATTACGCTGAATTATACTACCATTTTGTGATGATCCAACACAGTTGCATCGCGGTCCTTTGGCATCTTTCAACTTAAATTATTCAGTTTCAGTAACTGTTACAATTTTTGCCTTCGTGTAGTCGTCCATTGTTTATCTGTCCTACCTTGAGAGACAATTTCATATGCCCATGGTAGATTTAAGATAGCTTGGTCATTTTTCTATTTTGCTGACCGAGACGTGACTTTCTAATCTTTGAATTTTACCGAAAATTCATCAGCTGAGATAGAAAATGACACAATCCTGTTTGACTTGACAAAAATGAAGAGGTTATAATCTAGTTATGGTAAAGGCAAACTGTACCGATTCACCACGTAGTCACTCAGACTTCTGAGTAACCTCATCAGCCCGGTTTTCCTAAGCTCGATCTTATTGTTACTAATACGGGAATACGTATGGCACTGTTGAAGGAAGAAAGGAAATTATCTAACAAGCTATTATCCCTACCCATCCATGTTAACTTACGCGTGGTAAGAATTAGCATTATTATTTATGCACCGCGAAATCAATGAGAGACAAAACTGCATGAGCAATAAAATTACTGGGATACGCGAAATTAGATAAGGAGTGAGACAACTGATGCACAGAATGATATCAGAATCCTAATTGAAATTACTAGCTAATTCTTCAGTACCACAGTACACGACTCTAGTGGATTTCACATGAACTTTTGCATTCCAAGTGGAGAATTCAGCTCATCTGTGATAGAAGTCAACGTTGGAAATGTAAGTCCATACCGGTCACCCTTCATTTGCCTCATAAAATGTCTCTATTTTAGATGGGCGATGTTACAGGTGATAGAGAGTGTACAAAGCTTTCGTACAATAAGAAAATATATAGACTAGCAAGTGATGTATTTGACAACACCTCGATAAACAGATCAAAGCATTTCATATGAAAACGCCAGCAAAGTTACCCCCTGATATTCAAGAACAATTACTTTTAATTTGCCAGTCTAAATCCCACTGTGTTTTCCCGAGAAAGTTGGAGCTGTTTGTATTTTGTGACTTTTTGCTAACCTTCGGTAAAGTATAAAGTAGCACGAAGTTTATCAAGTGAAAAGGTACATCCATCTGAAAAAACGTGTTGTCTGAGATACCTCTGATACTACTAACAAGTCGCTGGGAAAACGGAATTCTCTCGAGTGATCGGTTACCCCATTTATTGGTTAAAAGTGTTATTAAAATTCTCGTTCACAATATTCATTCTCCCCGTTTACTTGAGAAAACGCTCACAACACGATTAAGTTGATGAAACGTCTCATTACAGAGCAACGTCATTAGACATATGAAATCGACCCTTGGTGTTCTACGAGTTGTGGGCACATCTCCACTGAAAACACAAAACCGTAGCTTTTAGATGGTAAAGGTGACAGGAGAACGTCTTACGGTGCAAATGGTTTCTGGACAACGTAAAAACGGTTACGTTTCAGAGGATATATTTAATTTACCAAGCATTCATGAAATGCTCAGACGGAATAATCCTCCCTTGATTCCTAAAATTCCTCGATATCATTCGATCTAATGTAACTGGCAGTTACGAGTTATAGGACCGAAAAACGACGATCCTCTTAGAGTGTATTAATTGGTGCTTGTGTTTGAAAGGTGGAACGAATATTACAATCAGTTATACCTGATAGGGATGTAAAGCGATGATACGCTCAGACAAAGGATACACTTTCTCGTAAAATGCAGCTAGCGCATAAATTACATTTTCCCAAGTAGGGTAGCCCCCTATTTTTTATAAACATATGTTTCTAGTTGTTCTGTGATTTGGACAAACGCCTTTGATTTCTTTTTATTCGTTGTCTTTGTTTGATGTTATACTGCATGTTGTTTTCATCTGTCTTCGATGAGCATCACTTTATCCTGAATATATCTTGTGCATTAATAAAATATATGCTTTCCTAATAATAACTAATGATAATCTTGTCCACGGTACCAAAATGCCTCATCCACTAGGCTACTAGTTTGCTCACTAAAATATCGACCTCTCAGTTTCTCTTAAAACTGCAAGTACCAATGATATTTGGACGTGAACACAAAAGCAGTTAATTGCTTGAGACATATGAACTGAATAATGTGTGTCTTTTGTCGAAGGAGACAAAGATTTCTTGGATTGATTATAACGAACGTGAAACCGCAGACGTATGTTTGAGTGCTTTTAGCTGCTATCGTTCTATCTCTCTTCAGCTTGCTGATTTGATTAAAGTAACCACGTCGGATTTTAAAATACTGGTATAAAGCCACCGACCAAATTCACCGGAGTTCATATCGAAAACAAAACCCTTAGATGGCCCTGAAACGATATTCAATGAATTCGAGTTTCGATGCTTCTGGGGTCATCGGGTGAGAAGTTACTTCATTGCGGTTAACTTCCAAATGTTTAAATCCACCCCCTTAGTATTGAACAAGTGATAGATTTTATCGTATAAGTCAAACAACGTTCTAGAAGCAGTCGAGTCATTCTACTATTTCAGTAATTGATAGTCCTTTGTATATTTCGACTTCTTCGTGTTCTGTTCACGCAGACATTATGTTGGGTGCTGACTATTTTGATTTGACCATCAGGTTTCGCATAGGTTGGCTCTTATGATATATTCCCTTTGTAGGGTTAAGTAAATACCTACTTATCAGCGATAAAGTTCAACTAGTGAGAGGGTAAATCGTGCGTGAAGATGGCTGGATAATGATGCACAATAATACAATTTCAAAAACATTTTAACTTTCACGACATGTAAATGTCATACCACTGGGGCACACAAATTTTGAACCGTATAGTTCAATAAACTACTTCGGAAAATCAGTTCAATGATAACCAAATTCATACATGTGAGTAAGATATATGGGAAAAATTCCACAACGAATCACTTCGCCACTGAACAGAATGAAGGTAAACAACCTATAAATCAAATTTTTTATTCGGGATTAACTATCGTTTGGAGCCTTTTGTATCCTTCAATTCTGTTCTGCACTTTTTTAGAAGTTGAGTTGTCTGGCCGCCAATCACGAACCACATTATTTCCTGTTTCAATAAACTTGTCCTAATTGATTTGCTGAACATTACTCAAGCTACGACAAATTTAAAAAACCTATATGTCCAGAGAAAGAGTTGTTTGCACGAGGAGAGTGAATTGTATGTCATGGGAAATCTACTTGCATTGATCACATCAAAAAGTCGGACGTCGGCTCGCTGCTTCCGACTTTCCCATGAGAAATATGCAAGTGGATTTTCCGATACAAGTATATACGCAGTCAATAAAACTTACCACCGTAGAAACCATATATATATATATATATATATATATATAAATTATATACATCCGTCTGTAAGTCTGTTTTCTGTCTGACCGTCTGTCTGTTTATTTGCTGTCCGTAAGGTTTTCTGTCTTACTCTCTCTTTCTTGATCGTTCTCTCGCTGTCTCCTTCTCTTCAAGTGCAGTTTTTGGGGTACACGCGTGAAAGAACGAATAATATGGTGCTTGGGTTCCGTCATATCCCATGTCATTCGTCGAGACATTACAGGTACCGTGTTCTTTGTGGGTGGGTACACGTCGGGCATTCGTATTTATATTTGTACTACTGGAAATGCTGACAGTAGCTAGATTTGTTTCTTCTACGAATTCTCGCGAGAAAAAGTGTTTTGCATTGTCCATTTGGGAAAACGGCAGCCAACACCGGAATTTGGAATAAATACATCTGAAGGTGCTACTGTGAAGCACAAAGTGATCGGATAAACCTGGTCATGATGGTCAATTTAGAAGCTCCTTGCATGGAAAGCCCGAATCGAATTGTAGCTCACGCATTATCTGACCAGCGATACGTCATCCATTAGCACAGTGTATATCGCTAACCCGTTTTTGGCTTCACCTTGTGGAAAGTACTCATCATTATACATCCACACTCACAGTGCGTGCACATTTCGTTCCAGGCAATTTGCACATAAGAGATGAGCGTAAAAACACCCATGCCATGAATCATTTATGAAACAAAATTCCCAGCCACCACTCAACTTCAGGTAACTGAAATTTCCATTCCATTTCAGGAAACGAAATTTACTGTTTTCATCTATTGACTGTTTTATGGCGGTCAGGTGAATATATGGAGAATTATTTGTGGAAGTGGTACGAGAATTGAAACACCTCGTTTTCAGTATTTGAATCATTGAAATACTTTTTTCCTTTCTTATGAAAAGCAATGATCTAGACTCGAAGATCATCCTACTAATATATCTTTCTGAAAGCTGTTTTAAAGTACGCCTCACCTATTCCCAGATTTAGTGTTCCGGACTTTGGTGAGACCATCTAATTGAGGTCTCCGGAAGAATTTGCTGGACGGATTTAATTGCACGAGTGACAACCGTAATCATTTTTGTGGATGTTGGCCTGACCGAAACATAAACCCGTAGGGGTTGTTCTTAAAATTGTAATATATCGAGAAGCACCGTGTGAGAAATTTCACAAAAATCTAAGCCCTGAAACATCTGAATATTTCCGTAGAGAGGTGTTATGCTTTGTAATGTAGGTATGAAACACAGTGTCTTCATTGCTTGGAGGTGACCGATGCTGGGGTTTGCCCAATTTACTGAACCATATTCAGGATGAAGCAACTTTAGTCTCCACGAGCACTTTCTTCATCGCAACTTCAGCATAGATATCGTGAGATATAAATCGTGCCACAACACTGTTTTGATCCATCCCGCTAGCACTAGTACGAAGAAATTTCTGCCTTCGAACAATCTCACTTTATTGGCTCAGTGCACTCTGTTTATTCAGTGAGAAAGTGTCAGTGTTATCGATCTTTGCGAACTCAAATCACTTGATTCAAACTTGTATTTGGTACATTTTATTCTATTTGCTGGATCGGTGATACGGCGAGCCACATTTTGGCGGGAATCTATTCTAGTCTGGAATCTGGACAAACGCTGGAGTGCTGTCTGCAATGGAGACTAGGTCCCCTCTTGAATAATGCGTCAGACTATACAAATGAAAAGAAGTATGCATGTCAGAACGTTTGTTTTAGGATAAATAAGCTAATTTTCCCAAATTTCAACTCTAACGACGATAGCTCAGGAGTGTCAATGTTGCTTACTTGGTAATCTGTTGGGGTCAGAGTCATCGGCGAAGTCAAGTCCATATGTATACAAATGAGTACGGTAAATGAGATAAAGTTATGCATGTAAATCATGCAGTTGCATCCGCTGGTAGGATAACTTATATCTTCAAATTGACTCGACAATCGTTGTGCTAATACGTGTTGTTATTAAAATTTGTTAGCATTAAGGAAGTACGAATGAGTTCTCCCACAATTACTGATTTCTTTACACACTTCGTCTTGTGGACTAATGCATTCCTAGCTGAGGTGATTAGGTAAAGAAGATATCATTTTATTTGGTGTCAACTCTTCTTGAACTTCAGCACCTTTCAGCTGTTGTTGTTAGTCATATAGTATAGCTATCTGACTACAAGACGTGAGACAGTGATTAGAACTCGACCCAACCCGGTTGACTTTAATCGATTTTGTTTAATTTTCCAATGCATACTCGAGTATGTGCGCACTGATAGGGGAATTGTCATTTTCCTCAAAGTCCCGCTAAGGTAGAGGTGATAAATGGCGCAATGAAACTGAGGCGTGTAGTCGCTAACAGCATAAAGTCTCAACGGGTCAATCGTGGTAACGGGTCAGTGAAAACGAACTGCTGTCGACCCTATCGGGATTCAGATTTGCTATCTCTTTGTTTTCATGTTCTCCTAATCCACTTGAAAACAGTCGGTCTTCCAACTTGCTCTCCCTTATTGTAGCTTAGTGCTTCGTTGTGGTTGTATACCTTATTTCTGCCACTATACCCTTGGTTAGATTCGGAATAAAACAAACAGTATAACAAATGTGTCCAAAGCCAACGCGTAACTTGTTCCAATAGTACATCTCGTGAGGTTTAAGAGTATATCGTAGAAAGAATAATCATTTTTCAGATGATTTATTCAAGCCGGTAGGTTCGATAGACCGGTCGCAATTTGGCATAGTGAGCGTTTGTTGTTCTATCCATATTCGGCCTCCAGATAAATCGATATCATCAACGTGAATAGCATCTAAATTACCATAGGACATTTTGACAACTTATCTCCAGCCGTCGTGCATACGCTGGAAATAACGGTGAACAACGAGATTCCCTCGGAAAAAAATACTGATAGGAGGATATTACCAAGGAATCACTACCACAAAACGATTTTACCTTAAAACTATCTGGTGACCACGTGATTTGCTGGTTGGAGAAGTGATAAAAAACCTTTTTCGAGAACTGAAAGTTCCTTAGTGGATCAGCTCGCTCAGCCCTATGAAAAAAGCCATTTGGTGCAAACCACATCCGGGGGAGAAATTTTATTGTGTCTTATGCACGGATAAAGTGGAATATAAAACAATTATTTCAGTGGTTAGAATACATGATAATTTGTAGAGCAATGTAGGATGCGCCAGAATTACAGTTAGACGGAAACAAAAATAAGACTTGGACCAAAGTCCTCCATCGCACTAGTGACTGGTGATTTCATCTTTGCATTCGGCTTGATCTTTCACGAGATAAATATTTCAGGTTGGGGCATTCAAGTGTATTGTGACGTATCTTTCAAAACTAGGGGAGTTATTCATCTTATTCGAAATGTATAGCGCGAATAATTTGTCAGAGAAGTGATCCTAGCCTTGCTACCACCTTAAATTTTCCATAGATACTTGATCTTTGAGCCATTCAAAGTATATTTAAAATACCACCACTAGTACTCAGGTCTTAGCTACTGAGTATGCTATCGGAATAGCAGGATTCTCGCAGTCAAAATAATTTAGCAATTGTTATAAAATTAACCTATATCTGACACTCAGTCAATACTACACCTGTTGAATTCCAAAGCAAGATATCAAATGGAATTCCTCTTTGTTGTCTGTCTTTTTTTCCTTTTATCAAATATTTCAGTGAAAAATAGATCAACTGAGGATTGCCGCTACTGTGTACGAATCTGGCAATCGCACTTTCAGGTGCTGTCCTGGCATTCATTAAAGGAACCATCTTTTCAGACGCGCCGAGGTAATCTTGATTACACTGGACCCCGGAGAGGAGTTGATCTTTTTGAAGTATGCTTTAGAACTTTATGGTAGCATTCTTAGCAGTCTGATGGCTTGGAAAACCAAGACAGTTAATAAGGCGCCACATTTTCTGAATTGATAATAACTGGGTGAACTAATCCAGGATGAAGAAAACAATAATGCTGGCGATGCATATAAACAATAATTCCGTTAAAAATTGTTCCCGAAGTTGAACTGTATCATCGGAATGACCGTAGCCCACAAGGCACGATGTGATATTTGTTGGGGAGTCGGAAATCTCCCTGAAACACGTTATCAGCGAGGCTGCAGTCCACCTTCTTCCAGCCCATGGACAGGGTGCCTTGTAAATTCTAACCAATGACAAGGCCCATATATCCCACAAAGCAGTGCAGTCGTGACTCCTGAGTCCATGAACCAGTCAGTCCATCACACGGCTACCTACCTTTCACAACAATCCACCAACCAATCAGACTTACTGCATACTATGATCCAAATTAACCAATCACATCGGCACCCCAAGCTGGGTAATCAGTAACAACGTCATACGTGTCCACGTATTCCTTGTCTCACTCTATATACCGTGTTCACTTTTAGTTACAAAGAATACAGTTTCGGCACTTGTTCGTGGTTACTTTTCCTTTGGGATTGGACGATCGAGGAATCACTGGCCCGGGATAATCCATAGGTTTGCACACTGACAAGACGAAGATAACTTTTGCTGATCACTTTCCGTTGAAAATTATTACAAATATAAGCAAGACGAATCCTTTCACGACTATTTCACAATATCCAATAAAAATGATCAGTTGGTCGTTCTATGTTTATTGTTTGCAATGGTTTCGTTTTATCTGACCAGCCATTGAGTGAAATACCGTTATGCGATGGGGTTGCCCACTGCATTGGTTACGTCTCATTATTATTCAAGGCTGTTGGCAGATAGACACTAATTAAAGTATCGCAGACAGTCTAAGTATTTATTTGTGTGATCTACGAAAATATATTTCGGGACCAAGCACCAGGTTGAACTGAAATGATGTGCTCTACTGACCATTCCTGATAATGCGGCTGAGTACTTAGACCATACAATGTGCCATTCCGAGAAAAAATAAAGCTGCTGTTGGTAGTTTCATTTTGTAAAGGGATGACAGGACACGATTTCCCTGCAAGCATAAAGTCGGTTTCGTGGTTGAAGCCGAGCATCAAATCGAATACCTGGCTATAGTCTGCCCAGTCATCTCTAGGCTTGATCATTCCACAATCGGTTTGTGGTTCCAATCCTGTTTGAAAGTTAACACATGGGCATGGACAAATTTTCTATCATGTGCTTCAAAAAAGGACTTTTTGGTCTTGCGTGATCCTTACGACTCGAATGAGATTACGGCCATAAAAAAGCGCCTATGTTTATCCTAGTCTTTAAAAACGAGATTTGGAGGTCAATATCACTTTACTTTTCAATGATCCATTTCGCATTACTTGGTAATTAGTTCGAGTTCGCATGACAACTATTCGACTTTGATCATCCACAGAGTTAGTAATACCTAAAACCGTCACAGTGAAGTATACTTTCAGATTTAGGACCTTTCTGTCTTTAAGTTCAAATTTTGTCCTTTGAAAATCATCCTTCTTTAACAAACTCTAACCATTTCCTGAAGTATTTTGAATATTGTGGGTATATTGGGGTCATCTGTTTGTCCTTGTCCCGGTTACGCACGAGTTTTACAGCAGACTATAGATAATAATATTAATTGATAATCGGTCAAGCAATTAATCTCTTAGAAGTCTGCCATGAATCACATTATGTGAATAGACGTGACCACACAAATAGCTTTATTTGCAATGGCATGGAATACTGAGGGCAGTTCTGGCTTCTGTCAATCGTTTTTGTGGACTTCCGATAAGTGAATTTGGCGTATGGGTGACCATCGTGCGTGCATCAATCATGGTGAATTCAGAGTGCACTGCTGCTCTTGCATGAAACTAGTCAGCAATTATTAGAGTAAAAGAGAAATCAAAAGCGACAGCCTGTTGGTTTAGCTTCATAGTAACACATTTAGAGTGAACATGATTTCCGGAGATAAACCCCCTAAATTTAGTGAGTTCGTAAACCCAGTATCACTTAATCAGAAGAGGATACTTATATATTTGGTTTTCAGTCAGCTTAGCTGTGGCTACTGGGATGGTTGAGAACCCATATTATGGCATCCACTTGGCATATAGATAATTTATATCCCATATTTAGCATTAAATTTTTCTTCTCCAGCGCCAACACGTGCAATTCAATGCTAATAAAATATGCGATAATCCAAAATTGATGCGTTCAAGAAAAACTAGGTTGTTCATAACGGAATGTTGTACTTAAGCCCTGCAGAAAAGTCATCCACCATAGGAGTCAGCAGCTGTGTGGGAAGCGGGTTGTTACCGTTCAAAGCCAGCGAAGGAAGGGTGCGATATCATAAAATGTAGATGATCAACGAACCATTGCGAGTCATCCCGGATAGCCTTGTGGTTAAGGTGTTCGATTGACAATCGTTCACCCCGGGTTCTAGTCCCCGTGGGGGCTCGGTGGATGTGTAATGCTGCTGATTCCTAATAGGGATGAATCAGCTGTGCGGTGCTTCCATCGTTTTCAATGGTGAGTTGAGCGTTCAAGCTGCATGATGAATCATATTAGACAAAAACCAGACTGTTTCGAAGTTGATGGTTTACAGAATGGATAAGTCTGAATATGTTGGTAAAACTAACAACCCATGCCTAACTGGAGACGACATTTTACCGATAAATAATCTACGGAACAAATATTGAGCTTGTGCAGTGATCATCCAATCAACCACAAGAGCTCTTGCATAATGACCCTGTTTAACAGAGGTAAAACACAGCAGCAACACAAAACCAGTAGAACAGAACGAACAGAACTAAATCTTCATGCTGTTTCAACGGAACGGATACTCAGTAATATCCAAGCGGAGAACCTCATTCGAAACCAAAACTGAAACCGGCCAGGGAACACAATCTAACAGAAGGGTGGCATTGGCATACATCAGAAAACAAGTGCAAGACACCTCTAGTTGCAAAGTGCCACATTTGCACACAAGCTGACAAAAATGCCGAAGAAAAAGCATCAAGACCGAAAGGGCAATTCGAGATCAAAGAACAAAAGAATGTGGACTACAAGGACCGTAACAAATGGTACGTCGATCAAATTGGGAGAAAGGTTGCAACACGAATGGGAGAAACAGAACTAGCTACAAGAAGACATGCTCAGTTCTCCCTAATGCCCGTTCACGAGGATCACGTAGGGCACGCGTTCAATATGGATGAGGTTCATGTTCTGGAGGGAGTTCTCGGAGGTCTGGCTTTTTCCAACGAACATAAAAAACACATTGAAGTGGACCAAATTCACAGTTTCCTAATGCGCAGGAAAGCTAACTGACTCAAGCAATGGAGAGTGAATAAACTGCAGATCACTTGTAGGGACGCAAAGTCGTGAAATCCGGTTCTTCTTGTGAACTCCTAGACCAAAATAATTCCCTGGTGACTCTGAAACAAGATTCTTAGGGAATGACATTGAGGGGTTACAGCAATAAGGAAATATACAAAACGGACTACAAAATAAACCCTGGATGACATTTGTAAATATATATTTGCATATATATACATATATATATATATTTATGTATATATATATGTATATATGTATATGCATATATATAAAGAGGAGCAGGTATGGAAGACGTTTGATTTCCGAGGAAGGTGGTACTAGGTGGTTCGGAGCTTAGTTTAACAAGACTAGAATCTTATGGCGATAGGTCAAAAGCACAATATCCTCGTGTTATTAACCTGTTAAGATCGAGGTCGTTGGAGAATTCATGTCCAAGGTCAGAGTAGGTTCAGCTTTTATTCGAAGGTGTATCGTCTTCACCTCCACACTGACAGTTTCATATAAACTGGTGATGAGTCTTTAACAACCTCAATCCTAACCTCGGCGAAGAGAAGGCTTAGTAATTCACCATCCTGAGCTACAATCAACATTAATTTTCCAGAGTATTTATTGTTTTCATGGATTTGTTGAACTTTAGATAATCCAGTGCACAGAGAAGTAAGATTCTTAATTTTTTTTGTTCACCAATTTTTGGAGTGCTGTTGAACAACTGGCTCATATTAAGTATTATTATCATCATAGTTTATTAGAATAACTTAGTACTAATTTTTTCCTTACTGTAGAATAGATGGTTTAGGAAGGGATATTTTCAGCAATGTCAACGTCGAACTCACCATGAAAAATCCACGGAAGCGATGTGTACAAGTATGGCATACCAATTGCGTGCTCCCTCAGCTGCATCACATATTCACTGAGACCCAGGTGGAACTCAAACCCGAAGCGCGCAATTTGAATTCCACTTGATAATCACGAGTCTTCCGGACATGTCTCTAAATGACTTGTCCAGTGTCACACAGTTATGCGATACCCTGGCAATTTTGGACAAATCTCCCAATCCGATTTGTCCTTCCATCGATTTACAGGAAGGTAAACTGTCTGCTTTCCATTGAATCCTTTGTTCATCCTCCGTATGTGAATCGATGAAACACGTTGACTCTATTTCGAGTGTATGAATTTGAATAACGACTGTTGTACCATCGGACGCAACTTATATTGTACCTCCGAGTTAGTTCTTTCTTGGTTCGCTTTATTAAATCGTCACACAGTAGGTACCAAGATCCCAGTTCTTCCAGTGTATGCCAAATCAAAGGTAACTCTGAGCCAGCTGAATGTGTGTGAACTATCTTGCCAGGATAAAACCGTCCGAACAAGTGAAGTCAAGATATGATCGAGTTTTGAATTCTATACCCATGACAAGTGCTGATTGACCTTAACCGGTATCTGTTTGGGGTCCACTTGTTGGCTCAATCTGTTCTTACCGAATGCTGATTCCTAACAGATTTTATCTCTTACATTACCTTTCTCCCCCTTTATGTATCTATGCCCACTGACCCACTAGTATCCACGACCCGTTCTGTTATGACTTTATGATTTCCTGAGTTACTTGAAGTATTTAACTCTCTCCCTCTTTGTCTCGCCTGTGTGACAGGTTGAACTTTGGCCATGGCATCATAATCCTACTATTTCCTCATAGTCAATGCTACTCCGTTTGTTGTTCACCACGTTTGTTTTCCCTCAGGCAAATACTACTTTATATGTCTCTCAGTTAATTCTGAGTAGTAAGCATGATTGCTGAGAACTGCTAGGCTGAGTGTCCTTTAGGCTGCGCATTTCCCGTAGAACAAGCTTACTCAGTGATTCTGACCAGCCCGGACGGTAGCGGAATGGTGCATTGGCAATACATATATTAGCTATGTGAATAGGTGAGGGTTGAAACCGTGAGTGCGTTGGGCGATATGCACCACTGATGATCTCTAACAAGGGCAAAACTCACGTCTGGTGATTTCGAATGCATGTTTGATCGGATGAACTGAGGTATGTGTGTGGAAGTGGAGTCCGAGGGACGACGAGCCAAGCGAACAATGCTTCTTCTCTGACCGTTCGTTTGTCAGAAAGCTTCCCATAAATAAAAACCATTTTTGTGAAATACTGGACTAGCTATTTATTTACCACTTACTTGAGCCATCTCATCATCAAATGTATTATATGCGGATACCCTGGAATTTTGGCGCTTGCTCCTTTCGGGTGCTGGTGATGGAGTTGGTAGTGATGAGAGAGTTCAATGAAAATGTTGAGTGGATTCGACTCTCGAGAAATACAAAGGTTTCATGATCAATTAAATCCCCCATAACTGGGATCCTGTTTCAGTTGGTTTTGTTAGTTTAGACCAAAAGACAGATGTAACTGAACCGCTGTCCAGTGAAAGAGTGATTCTTAGAACATGAACCCGAAATCCAAATCGAAAAAGGCGAGTCGGGGAACTACGTGTACTGCTGAGAACAGTCATTGCAGTTACAAGCAACAGACCTCAATTTATGGGCAATCCAATCAAAAGGGTCAAGGAATAGACTTTATATCTTTGGAAGGGTCTGTCGGGAAAAGTACACCGAGCAATACGGGACGGAATGATTGGAATAGGGTGAAATCCATCTCGTATAGGTAGAACAATCGACCACTCAGGGAAAGAGTGGGAAGCGTACACGAGAGGGAGGGGCAGATATGACCATAAATTAGATCAGTCAAGGACAAAAAGAATCGAACACGGGTTTGACCTAGACCCTCACGCAGGCGTGGCGTGATCTCTATCATGGAAGGAAAATACAAAAGTCACTCGTGCCGCGCGAGTGAGAAAGCGAACAGAAAACGGAGGCGAACATGACACACAAGGTCGGGCACATATGACGCAAAAACCGTGAAGATCGTAGGCCCCTGGATTGACCGCAATGGAAAATTGGTCCACCGTAAAGTACATTCATTGAAAGACGACAGGTGAACTGAGAAATGGTGACCGAGTTCAACATATGAAAGGAAGGAAGATGTGTAGGCTATCGCAAGTCTTATTAGTTCAGTCCCCATAGCTGTATGGCGCGTCCATAAGACATGAAAATGGTGCAAATGATTGATGTAGGATCATGACAATAGTAATGTACAAGACCAAGTCTAATATAAGGCATTCAGACTAACAACAGCGTTGAAACCACTTCGAACTTGTAATCAGGGGGGAAATTTGCATACATGGGTTTGTGAAACAAATCGCCTTTGGCAAGTCTACGAATGATTTTGTACAAGATCACTCAACGCTAGAATGACTTGAGAGCGGCAGTGGGCCGTTGTTGAAATTTCAACAAGGATTTGTTTTGTGTTTTGTTCATTTTTTCCGCGGATTTCCGGGAGCAAGCTAATGATGTTATTATCAACTTAACAAAGTCGTCATCTCAATTATCAGTTAAAAGTTGGGATCTAAGCGCCAAGCTGAGTGGTCAAGTACCCGCACAAGTTAATAACCTATTTTTTTGTGCTACATATTTTAGGTAAACCGATCATGCTTACACTTGCTATTTACTTATCCACTTCGAATGTTGTACCTGTTAGATTACAAGATGAAGGACGAATGATATTTCAGTGTTCTCAGAAATAAGCTCATAAACGGTAATTTCAATTTGTGAGTTTCCCCTACGTGGGAAACAAAACCGTTTTCCTCAATTATTCCTACCCTCTATGGTATTAAGTGTTTCATCCATATAAATGTCCTTTGTCTACAAGCTTCAATATTGTGACAACAATACCGTATGAATGAAAAATGACCGCATTTCTGACATGATCAAGTACAGATATTAAGTTGAGTGAAGAAATTTCCGTGTATTATTCTTCCAAAACACACCGACCAGGTGAAACGCTTCCTTGTCAAATGACAGGTCGATGTCGCCGTTGTATCTCATATTGATATTAGATTGAGGTTTACACCGCATACTCCTTGTCGCCTCATCGGTAGATTGGGTGTTTTTCACTCAATCAGTCAATGCTACAATGACATAGAGAAGAATATTATGACCCACCAGCCCGTCCCTTACCGAGTAATCGAGGTTACCCATGATGCTTTCTAAACATTCAAAAGTCCTCATGACTGCGAGCTTCTTTGAAAGCAATTCACGTGCACGTTTTAATTCAACTTTCCCATATTTTCAGTCATCTACGAATTTCGGATGGGGTTTTGCCAGTTCATCTTAGAGCAACTCACCAACAGGCCACGTATCGCAAAGAAAGAAACATTCTTGTGAAATCATTCATTAGTCAGTTCAAATGCTACTTATCGATTCCAAATCTTAAGGTGTACTGAGTATCCGTTGCGTCCTTCTTGGAAATCCAAAAATGAGTTGCATATCCGTATAATCAAAAAGAGAACGGAGATTTGTGAATCATATTCATCGACAATAGCAATCATTCAGCCGTGACTTTGAAGTCATAATCTACAAAAACTGAACTTCTCGGATCATTGTTGTTCGCCTTTGTGCTACGAAAATCCGCCTCATACTTCGTATTATTTCAGGACAGAAGTTCAATCGTGTTATACATCCTATACGGAAAAGGAAGGTGTTGAGAAACATACCAGTTAGCATTACAACGGATTCATAACAACATGTAAACTGGAAATTGAACATATGCGTCAGTTGAATAAGCAGATGATGTTAAACTGATTATATGAATTGCGGTAAGCTGCCCGAGAATTTATTCAGACCTTTGTTTAATTAGTGATCGCCCATATTCAAACGTCTGCTTGTTGCACCAAATCCCTAAACAAGATGCTAGCAACGATCAATTGATGAGATTTCTGAATTCATCCCTAGTGACGATTCGTTTGGCACAATGTGGCCACAGTGCCTCAATAGCACAATTTTACAACTTAGAAGAATGATTACAAAACGGAGAAAAGTGTCATATGAAGCGACCTCAGACAGCATTCACAAAACTATCTAAACTGCATACATTTGTTGTCTGATGGTAGAGAACTTTGATCCCCAATTGAGTTTTGTACGCGACTACATACCTAGTGATATCTACGATACAGCTTCCTCACAGTCGAAACGCCTCTTGATCAATGGAGACTGTGAATACCATACACATGCAGTTGAGTTCATCAAACGAATAACTACGGCCCATTGCGATCAAGTTCTCGGTTGATGTACTTTGTTCGATCCAACCGTTGAGTTTATCATTCTTGATATACGACTTTGTGGACAAAGCAATCCCTCCCCACAATCCTCCATCCTTGTGCTCAAAAATAATGCGGGCGTGCGTCTCAGTCCCACTGGCTAACACTCCACAATACAACAGACCAAGAACCAGACGAAAACTGGCGTGACACGTGTTAAACAATCCACATCCGGTCTAGATTTAGGTTACGTTCTCCTATTTGTCTATTTGGTTCAATCCCTTTAATCGTTTCCATAGATTATCATGTAATTAAATAATACTGAATCACTGAAAACGAGCTCGTACGCATATCCATGTTTTATAAATAAATATATACGTGTACAATTAGTCGATAATCGGTATGCTTTCAATCGGCGTGGCGAACAAACTGGTCTCCAATAATTTGTGCTCACACCAACACATATTAGTAGATATGATTCAAAAACAAGGAAGGGTACTGATTATCCATATCTGTCGTTCTATGTGCATGTGTGCGTATGCGTGTGCGTGTGCGTGTGAAACTGATCACAGTGCAGCATGTTGTATTGGTTGCACACGTGTTCGGAAACATGAGGTGGTCCAAGGGAGCTTGGGTGCTCGCACACATTGTTTCGCAACACAAAGGGGATATCGTTGAGACAAATACTCACGGGCTCGAATGTGGTCAAGATACAACACTTGAAAGTATTGATTCCTTGCATTGAACTTTGAAAATCGTTTGTAAGGCGCATATCACATCGATGTACTAGTCTTGAAAATAAGACTTATCATCTTCTATGTACTAAAACTGAAGTGGCATGTGTCACACTTTATTCAACCAGATATATTATGCTTCGATTTGTCTCATATAATTTGCCACGTGCTTCTGTTATTCTATTGTTTGGTTTGCTTGTTGAAGATCTCGAAAGTAATTGTTAGATTCCCCAAATATCTTTCCAGATACAGTGGAATATCTCTACGCCAACTCACCTAATTTATCATAATTCAGCTCAATCAAGTTTTTGTGACGTTATTACGCAAAAACGTTCCTGCCATGAATATCTCATTTCTCCAGATCTCACTAACTGTTCCGATATTTTCTACCCTGCGGACTATACGTATACATCGTTGATCTTCTCTACCAGGAATGAAATAGCTGTGCTGTGCTTCCCTGGAGTTCAATGGTAAATTGATCTGTTATTTTCGGCAGGATGAACAATCTGGTAGTCAAATCAAATCTCACATTTACCAACACGAGCTTAGTGTTAATACACGTTTGTGCGTTAGACGTTTGTAAGTAGAATTCCAACATTCAAAACGTTGGACACAAAAGTGCAACGCAGAAATTAAGGAAGATTATAGAAGTGGAAAGTGCAAACTGGGTAAATATTGATAGACAGATCATAGCCGGAGTGTGTTTCGGACGGTAAGTAAAAATGACGTTAGTTATAAGTTTTTGTAAGTAACTCTGGTTTGTCTCCTCCCTGGGATGAAATATCGAGCAAAATAGAGTACAGGAGAGGTTTTGTACACTTTTATTCTCTTGCCGGACTGGAGGCCATGTGGACGAATTGGAGTGACAAAACGACTTTTCTGTATGCAATGAATGAGTGAGGTCCTGGAGTATTTCGTAGGCTAAGTTCAAATAAGACTCAAAATTCTAGTTACCGAGTTCATTATCAGTGGTGATAGATGAAGGAGGACTAATAATTACTATACTATGACTCATAAATTCAGCGCCCTGTTTTCTTCGTACATTGGTGAAAATAGTTTGAGATCTGGGCAGGAACTAGTGTGGGACAACTAAAAGCTTTGAGCTTTTGACGAAGTAGAGAACGGGGAATTAATTCAAAGTGTTGGTTTCAGTTATACTCCTAATACGAGGAAAACGGTAGATTTGCCACGCCAGGATGGGTTGATGTAGATTACAAGCGGGTCCCCATATTTATTCCTTCTCTACAGCTAATCCTGATGGCAGCACTGATATCGATCTAGGAGTACCAAGGAGTTGTCAGTATTCACGTTCACCCAGGATTCTTGGACACCAACTACACACGTATGAACAGGGGTGAGTACTGTCTTCATATCATGATCACGGATCCCTCCAGACCAGTCAAAGTTTCCCGATGTATCAGTTCTCGTAAAGGTAATTAATTAACCTATACGCACGCGTGATTATTTAGCGGTTACAATGAAAGCCTGACAGACAGGAAAGTAAAATACAGGCACGGCGGGGCCTTCGATTCGGGTCGAGCTGTTCCATCTCGATCGGAATGTGTATCACATAACCAGACGCGCATTATCTGGTTAACTGTATTATTCACCGTGATTAATATAACTGTTGTTGTGCCAATAAAGTGATGCTTAACTCGGTAAAATATTCCAGTGGTTCACCGAAAAATACCAAGGAGAAGAACCCTCCATCGGGAACGACCTTTTTTGGACATTGGTACACAATAAATGCCTTGTTTATCCCTTCGGTTTTACGAGAGCTTTTGCATTTTCAACTGGACTAGACGCGTTTCTTGACTTACTACTAGACAACAGCCCATGTCTTTTTCCACTTCAAGTCACTCTCCACTAGGCTCTTCTGACCATGCAATAATCAAAACCCCACCCAAGATCAGCAGACCCATTAAACATGCACAATTGACGCGAGACCGTAATCGCCCCGTTTGAAAGAGGCATATTTGTCATGAAACATTTAAAGCTACGGGAAATAGTTTCTCAGACAGAATTTTCTGCCTTCTCAGTTACGGATCTTTTGGTTCCCTGGAACAATCTTATCAGCTATTTGGGTTTTTGCTTCTATACTTTGCTGCCCAGTCGAAACTTGGTATTTTCGCCCTGATCATCTGTCATCTTCTACCTCAAGGAGCAAGAAGGAACACAAATTCAAACATTATAGTCTCCCAGCCGTCAAGTTTCTATCAAAATCAACAACAAGACTGAGTTATAACACCTCAGTTCCATCTGCACATCTACCCTTCTAGACAACGGAATTCATCGCGATACGTGGAAGCACCTGAAATATCTAACTGGTGGCTTATGCTCACGCAAATCTGCTTTTATTTACGTGGAAGAGCTCAACAAGTCATTCAACAGAGCAGTAGGACCTTTCGTTCCTGTACTTCTTTAGGAAAGTAGATCTCAGGGACCTACATTTTGCACCCCAACCATGAACGTCTACAGGGGGCTGCTTCTCCCTAACCCCGGAAAATCATTCGGACCCGGCGAACTCAACCCCATGGTGCTCAAGGAGTGTGCCGTTATCTTCAGCTTTATTCTCCCTGATTTTTCAGCCAAGGTCTTACGGGAAGAAAGATTCCAGTCGCGCTCCACTCTCGGTGTCCCCACCACTGCGTCAACAGAAACAAGCTGCTTTACTTTCTCTCTCTTTTTCTCTCTCCCTCTCTTTGTTATTCAGCATTACCATTTTTCTTGTCGACAGATTGCCTTCACAATCGCCAGCAATTCACTCGTTACAGCAGCAACATCTCCTCCCTTGTAACCACTAAAAGTGGTGTTCCTCGAGGAACCCTGCCGTTCCTATTTTTATTCTTTGCCTACTTTCCTACTATCCCTGTAAGAACAATACTCTTCCAATCAAATTTGCGGATAATGTCATAGTTCGTGTGCAGTACGCGCGCGGTTCTTTTTTTTCCCACCCTACAAAATGGCATCTCTCAAATTTCAGATTAGTCTCATGCTCATACACATCACAGAGACCTAGTGAGATGTATATCCACTTCGTCCACATGTTCTCAATGCAAACATCGTTATGCACGCACTAGAACATACATCTGTTTATATTATCCCCTACCCGGCAAGCTATTTGCACAATCCAGTTTATGTAATATCAGAACAAATACAACATTTGGAACAATACAGATGCTCACTACTCATTACACCGTGTTCCATTTTATTTCACTTTGTGTAGGTTTCATTTTTGAGGGCGTGTACATGGTTATATGAGAGCTGAATATTCGCCAATCGAGGTGCGTAAAACAGTTAATTGATTTGACCGAATGAACCGCATGAAGAAACTATTTCACTTAGAACTTCCTCATGACATGGTTGAACAAAATCGAGTTTGTGTGGAAAAGTTCATTCGTAGGGGGAAAAATGGATACAGCGAACCTTAGTTGGTTGAAGTAACCATCCATTGATTAGACGAGAAGCCTCAATGATGCAGATATATAGACATGCAGGAAATATCAGAGTAGTTAGTGAGATCTGGAGAAATGAGATATTCATGGCAGTAATTATATTTTAGAAACACGCTACGCAAGTGTGATTGAGCTGAATTACGATAAATTGAGTGAGTTGGCGTGGAGATATTCCACTGTATCTGGAAAGATATTTGGGGAATCTAACAATTACTTTCGAGATCTTCAACAAGCAAACCAAACAATAGAATAACAGAAGCACGTGGCAAATTATATGAGACAAATCGAAGCATAATATATCTGGTTGAATAAAGTGTGACACATGCCACTTCAGTTTTAGTACATAGAAGATGATAAGTCTTATTTTCAAGACTAGTACATCGATGTGATATGCGCCTTACAAACGATTTTCAAAGTTCAATGCAAGGAATCAATACTTTCAAGTGTTGTATCTTGACCACATTCGAGCCCGTGAGTATTTGTCTCAACGATATCCCCTTTGTGTTGCGAAACAATGTGTGCGAACAACAATGATCCGAGAAGTTCAGTTTTTGTAGATTATGACTTCAAAGTCACGGCTGAATGATTGCTATTGTCGATGAATATGATTCACAAATCTCCGTTCTCTTTTTGATTATACGGATATGCAACTCATTTTTGGATTTCCAAGAAGGACGCAACGGATACTCAGTACACCTTAAGATTTGGAATCGATAAGTAGCATTTGAACTGACTAATGAATGATTTCACAAGAATGTTTCTTTCTTTGCGATACGTGGCCTGTTGGTGAGTTGCTCTAAGATGAACTGGCAAAACCCCATCCGAAATTCGTAGATGACTGAAAATATGGGAAAGTTGAATTAAAACGTGCACGTGAATTGCTTTCAAAGAAGCTCGCAGTCATGAGGACTTTTGAATGTTTAGAAAGCATCATGGGTAACCTCGATTACTCGGTAAGGGACGGGCTGGTGGGTCATAATATTCTTCTCTATGTCATTGTAGCATTGACTGATTGAGTGAAAAACACCCAATCTACCGATGAGGCGACAAGGAGTATGCGGTGTAAACCTCAATCTAATATCAATATGAGATACAACGGCGACATCGACCTGTCATTTGACAAGGAAGCGTTTCACCTGGTCGGTGTGTTTTGGAAGAATAATACACGGAAATTTCTTCACTCAACTTAATATCTGTACTTGATCATGTCAGAAATGCGGTCATTTTTCATTCATACGGTATTGTTGTCACAATATTGAAGCTTGTAGACAAAGGACATTTATATGGATGAAACACTTAATACCATAGAGGGTAGGAATAATTGAGGAAAACGGTTTTGTTTCCCACGTAGGGGAAACTCACAAATTGAAATTACCGTTTATGAGCTTATTTCTGAGAACACTGAAATATCATTCGTCCTTCATCTTGTAATCTAACAGGTACAACATTCGAAGTGGATAAGTAAATAGCAAGTGTAAGCATGATCGGTTTACCTAAAATATGTAGCACAAAAAAATAGGTTATTAACTTGTGCGGGTACTTGACCACTCAGCTTGGCGCTTAGATCCCAACTTTCAACTGATAATTGAGATGACGACTTTGTTAAGTTGATAATAACATCATTAGCTTGCTCCCGGAAATCCGCGGAAAAAATGAACAAAACACAAAACAAATCCTTGTTGAAATTTCAACAACGGCCCACTGCCGCTCTCAAGTCATTCTAGCGTTGAGTGATCTTGTACAAAATCATTCGTAGACTTGCCAAAGGCGATTTGTTTCACAAACCCATGTATGCAAATTTCCCCCCTGATTACAAGTTCGAAGTGGTTTCAACGCTGTTGTTAGTCTGAATGCCTTATATTAGACTTGGTCTTGTACATTACTATTGTCATGATCCTACATCAATCATTTGCACCATTTTCATGTCTTATGGACGCACTATACATTTCTTCAGACTGAACTGGGAAGACGAGCGATAGTGGTTGAGCAGTATCCGCATGGAGTCTATCTGTTTGCACCCTGTTCAGTTGCCTGATAACTTGGGTTCTTTAGGTTTGTCGATAACTGGCAGTATGGAACTGAATCTACACTCTACTCCCAAATTTTAGTGAAATTCCACCCGTCTCTAAAGGAAAGCAATTAAAGCGCCTCTCCTACCTCTGTCGCTGGAGTGCACGCATCCGTCTTGGATGTCCAAGTTTTCTACAGTCTGGTTGCTCACACCTAATCCATCATTCGTATTATCAACCAGCTTCGAATCACAGTTGGACCGCTTGTTCATATTTGAGGACTGTGACTACCCTAATAGCAAAACGTCTCGTTTTGTTGTTTGCTTGAATAAACCGTCCGCTGATGGTCCCGAATGTGAATGAGTATCTGAAAACGACTGGAGAAATCATCGCTTTACCGAATTCGTATATACAGAATTAGGGGCAACCTTTGGTTATATACTGGGTAAATGTATTAAGGGAAGTTCTTTAAACATAACATTTTAACTGAACCAAATTCTGAGCTCCTATGGTCTATCTTCAGTCAACGAGATCATATCTAAGAGCTTTGAATGGATCATGCAGTTTACCGGCGAAAAATATATTAACACTTGTTATTGGCTACGTTGTGCAAGATTCACGAGTGACCTGACATATGTACACAGCCACAGCTGATGCTACTGATTTCAAACGAGGACGAGAAATGAACCATCAGTATGCATCATATGCTTCTTCGATCGTCTATGTGCGAATGCAATCATGATTGTGTGGAATTATTTCCAATCCCTCCTATCAAAATTGACAATTTGATATTCTACCCCGAATGGTTATAGTTTGGACCACTGGGCGTATCGATGTTAAGTTGTTTTAGAAATATTTGATAACATATGTGAATCAACGCGAATGTTCTCTTCTCGCAAGTAGTTTGATATTTAAATCTCAATTTGAGCTACCGGTTTTAGACAGACTGGTAACGATATCTACAAATAGAAATTTCATAATAAATTGTTTTTTTCAGTCGAATCAGTGCTACCGGCAACGTGTTGTCCATAGTCCATCACCATATACCTTCAGCAGATTCATTGGGAGTATCTAAGTGAAAAAATGACCTGCATTATATTAGGTTTCTTTCCGGTAGGTAAACATTCATTGCAATCATTAAAAGTCAGAAGACTGAAGCAGTTATATATAACTGATCTGTAAACACGTTAACTACAGATACAATGCTAATGGATGAAATACAACCAAACAAGATTTGACTTGGATTTTCTATTGAAGGTCGGGCAAACGTGATCAGCATGAACAGTTTATTCAACATAGATATGTTCACATTGATTGTCATACCTATAACAATGTCCCAGGGATATGTGGATAGCTGTGTGAGATCGCATCGCCGTAAAGTGAAGTATTTTCGACTCTTTACTTAGCAAATAACGTCATCATTTGGCGCCTTCTCACGTAGACAACCTAAAGCATTTTTTCACCGGATTTCAAAATCTAACTACTCCCATCGTTTTCTGTAGTGCATACAGATATCCAAATCGCCAGAAGTGAATTAGGTTGGATTTAGTTAACCGCTTGATAGCGTGACTATGGGCTCAGAACTAAGCTCCTTTTTAGTTGACAACTTCATAACAAACTTATTGCGTAGTTGACCCCTTTAGCTTAGTTAAGAAACACCAACCTCGAATTACAAATGAATTCAGAAAAGGAAACTGGTTTTATTTAACACTAGTTTGTAAGTTCATTTTGAATTTAGAAAACATGTGGCGGTATGTACGTCGAAAGTTATAGGTCAATTGCATAAGAATTTTCCTAAGGCGATGCCCGTGAAACATTTGCTGATATTCCCCGATTTCCGAGAAAGCACTCAATATATCGAAGGAGTTTCTTGAAAATCAACCAATAGGCAGTATCACAGGATGGCGAGTAAGGTGGGTATGTGCGCCGGAGAATTACTGAAAGGTCCTAGGAATGTCTTTGATTATTTCACTTCGTGACCTTTCCAATGAGGAAGGTATTCCGGGTTTTCTTGCGTATCGATGTAGAAGAACTCAAAAAATGTTAAAACTCGATATCGTGTAGATGGCACTGACTCACAAATGTGAGCGCAACTGATCACTTTTCTCCCAGTAAACAATCCGTCAGTTTGATTTTTTCTCTAGATTACCTAATCCAGTCTCTGAGACGCTGAGTTCTCAGAACGCTGCTAGCATACTGTTATGCCACATCGTGAATCACTTGAGCAAATTTTCTAACACATCATATACATTGTAGTGAGCAGGCTGTTAGCAGCCATACTGGTGTTCGATTAGTGTAAGTGTAGGATCTTGTTGATGCATTTACTGAGCCTTTGTGCTCATGGAATTCTCTGTTTTATTATTTTTCAGATCGATTACGAGCAACTCCGTTGGAAGACACTGATCTTTGCATACTACAACATTATCAGTAACAAGTTGCTATGTACAATCTAAATTATTTTCGACACTGGTTGCGAATGATTTGAATTCTTTAGATTTGTTACCCATTGTAGAACAAACTGTGGAAAGAGCTGGTTCCTAACAACAATTTACGAAGGTGCTATACAGTGGTTTTCCAAGTAAGGGCTGTCTACTGTGGCATTAATTTATTGAGTAATCTCTACACTGACAATATGCGGGTTACAAAGGTTTTCACGGAATAAGATTCTACGTTTGCGGAGCGGTTTGGACAGAGCAACCTCGGGTCGTGGGAAGAATTTTCGTCTTGTCATTTCGGTCATATTTGTGTTTTATGTTAAGTACCGTTTGGAGAACAATTTTTTTTCAGCAATTCGCACTTACGCGATAACATCCAAATATATTGAATATGTTCCCGGGGAAGCCTACGAACACATAACTCGCTTTTCACTACACAGACTTACGTATACACTGGAAGCGGATGCTAACAGCTTCATTTAGCTGGTCTTGATTGTCATCTCCGTAGTTTTACCGATCACCGAAAGCCTAGAACACGCTTAGTCTGTGATGAGACTGAGCTGTGTGAAAATGCCGCACTGGTTAGTGACTTACTTGCTCCAGTGATTGCTAGATGTTCTATTCTTACATCGAAGTGCAAAATTTGTTTCAAAAATTGGATATAAATTTCAGAAACAGATCAGGTCTAAATCATAGTACAAAGTCTTCACAACAAATTAATAAAGGAACGTCTGCCATCGAAATATCAAAAAAGCCGCATTCATATGTGATGAATAAAAACAGACTCCTTTGGATGGCAACTTAAGCATAGTTTATCTCTGAGACATCCATCGTAATATATCAATGAGAAAAATACTCGATGGTGTTTCAAGTCGGAAATTCGACTATTCAAATGAAGTGCCCTCTCACTAAAAACACTAATCAAAGGTCATTTTAAAAAATCACAGATGGCGAAGTGACTTTTCAGTCCTCAGTCCTAGCTTTCCAGAATAGAATATGACCGATGGGCGCAGTGGTTTAATAAAGACTGTATATAAGTTAGCACCCAACTTCGGGCATTTGGAGTAGCGTAAGACCGCTAAACTATGCAGTTCATTTTGCTAATACTCAGCTTGCTGATTAGCTTTACTCTCGGTTTGGAGGACAATGGGAGAACACACTGGGCTGTGCTTGTGGCCGGTTCTAATGGTTGGTCAAACTATCGTCATCAGGTAAGCCAAAATTATTAAATGTTCTCTTTGTCTCATTAGGTTTCATCGTTTATTGCTTATGCTGATAGTGAATACACGACTAAATATTCGTTATTCGTTCTGTGTCCTTAAGTGAATCAATGGACTATCACACTAGTGGTCTGATTGTTTCGATAGGGGTTATTCAAATTGTCTCACCAAATACTGTCAGCAGTGAGGCGTTTCAAGGGATTATTAACACATAGGTTGTACCAAAACAGTACCGGTTTTCATTTTTCAAACCATGTTGCCATTACGACCATTGTCCCGTTGAGAGATGTCAAAGTACTCTGGCGAATTTGTGGAACTCATCAAGTCTTCAATTTCATCAAAAAATGTATTGAGAAATCAGTTAGAAACAGAATACAGCATACACACTTTCGAAGAAACACCTTGTTCCATTGAAGGTGGCTTTTCGGCAGCGAAAATATCACTCATATGCATGTCAATTATTCTCAGTTCAAATGTGCACTCACACATTAGAAACTTCAGTTCTTCGTCAATAATATGGAAAACATAGAAACACACTGCTACAAGAAGCATGGCTCGATGGTTAAGTTGACGAAAAATTATCCATCTCAATGGCTAAGTCCGCTGCCGCGCTGACCGATTCTCACCTCGTCAGAACGTGGACGGGTTTATTACGTACTTTAGAAGCAGTTGCAGTAATTCTGTCCAGATGATATTCATGCACTCAGGTTCTTACATCAGTGCTTTTATGATGTTATCAAAACCCAGAGGTATGATTATATACTGCTCCTAATTTATTACAAACATTCATATTACTCACACTTGCTCTATTATTATTTTGAAGGACTCCTCGAAAATTTTCTCTTCAAGACTTTTAAGCTACATTGTTTCTTCGCCGACCTTTGCTTGTGATGATTCCACCTATTCTTGGATAGAACTGTTAAAAATACTTGCTCCGAAAATCGTTGTGAACTGTGTAACTAGGACTGACGACTACCTTGATCACTGTTCCACAAACAACCCCGATCTAGTTCGAACCGCACGCAGGTCCCCTTTGAGGACGTCAAATGACGTCACAAAACTGCTCACATCAGTGATGTGTAGATCAGGTAAACATAATGTTCTAACCCACTGTCGTGAACTGTAGCGCGAAATTAGTCAATTTGATCCACAGATCCTACAAAGATTTCGAGGTATAATCAAGCAGACTAACTTCGACATCAACCATCAGGACCCTACTGTGTTTTGCGAGCATCTCACTAGTTACTTGAACTTATGATGCGCTATGTGTTGCTAATTGGAAACCATATACTTCCGTTTTGACCGATTCCCCTCTCCGTCCCTCAAATATTACGCCGTAGGTAGGAAAGTGTTTCAAATAGTGCGAAACACCGAACAGTGGCAATCCTTTCTTTGTCATTTAAATCAAAAATCCTCAGACCAAATGGTATTTACAGTCGTGTGCTCTTAGCCAACAGTATTTACCAAGAACTTTGGATATCCATTAAATATTTGAGTGGTAGCTCCACGAGATACTTATCCACGAACGTAAATTTCGAACATCTAAACCGCAACTTCAACACGTAGTCTCGTTCTTCGTGGTCCACCTGTCTCAACGCACTATCTTATCCCACATTTACCGGCTCCGTCCCCCACAAGCTGTTTACGAAGAACTGTCAAACCACAAATGAAACAAATCCCACGGATCAGATAATCTCCTTTCAGTTGTACGTAGGCGATGTGCGCAAATACTTACACCAGTAACAACAAAATTACTTAGTCGGCGCCTGGATTGTGAAAGATTCCTGACTGTTGGGGATCAGCTTACATCAAAACAATGCCCAAGAAAGGAACGACCAAATTCCTTCCAACTGGATGTATCTCCATTACATCAAAGGTGTCTGAGAAGTTGTTACTCCAAGGACTGACCAATGATTGTACAATACGAAATATAAACCAGCTCGCATACCGTCTATCCTGTTGTACCCTGGATGTCATTGCTTCACTGACTCATAATATACTGTCTTCACTGGACAAAAAATAACATTCTGTATGAACCTGCTTCCCAAATTATAAGGGCGCCCTTAAAAGAGATGATAAATAAGTAATTCTCAACGTCATCTCGCATAACGGAATATAACCCTCACTTATTGGACTATTATCTGATTGCTCTTTTCATCGACAACATTTTGCACGATACGGAGGCAGAACCTCTTCCATCCCCGTTTCCATCCAAGATATCCTATAAGGCGCAATCCTATCCTTGTTTCCATTCTCAACCTACACGTCCTTCATGCCTGTCAGTGACTGTTACTTCGTTAAAACGTATGCAAAGGATGCTGAGGTTGGGCTATCCCATCCCAATTTCTTAGTTCACAAGTCACCCCTTCTCTTTGTATTCTTTATTTTTGGTAATGGTGTGTTTGGTTTTCGTGTAATTGTTGGGAATATAGCCGTTCACTGTCAAATATCTTCCCACGGATATGTAAAAAGCAAACACCTGATTTGACTTCAGACTGAAATCATTGGTGACCTGCAAAAATGTATGTTCCCCATATGTATCCCAAATATAGAGCTGTGTCGTGGAGGCATACTCCCGTTATTGACACTTTCTAAATCTCATATCCAGCGGTGGATGGGTAATATGCGATATTGCATGGGCAAGAAATAAACAATGAAAATAAACGAATCCAGCTGTACTAACGTTTGTCAGAAGTTGTTAAAGTTACTCTCTGTGAGAGTAAACATTTATGTTAAATCCCCTTATAGAAACGCGTTTGGTTGGAGTAATGTAGTAATTTTTGATTCGATTATGAATAGATCACAGCTACTCCTACCGGAGCATTTCAATCCTGTACAAGCAATTCAGCAACCAGTGGGCAAGGTAATCTGAGAAAATCTGATGAAGAAGGACCTATGCATATTTCTCATTTTCAGGCTGATGTATGTCACGCTTATCATGTTTTGAGGAAAAATGGAATTCCACCCGAGAACATCATCACCATGATTTACGATGACATTGCCAACAACACTAAGTAAGTTTCTTCAGAAATAAACAATTTTGCATTCAGTGTTGCATTACTGTACTCTGATGGACTGAATTTCCACTGATATTTAGACTGCGCTCATTTCTGTCTTCTCCACAAGAACCAGTTGGATGATAATCACGGGATTCTCTGTATTACATGTGTTTCACATTTCGTTCTAATAAATTACATGGAAATCATTGTTATTCACCAGTGAAGAAATTTTCCTTTCCACACGATACACCAGGAGCTCCATAGTCAATCACTAACTACAGTGGAGAGAATTTTCTGACTTTGCACCATATCAATTTATTGATAAAGAATACATATGTGGGATGATCATAACCAAATCTTTGCATCAGAACTTATTGACCCACTGATATTTTTATGCCGTCCTTTAGGCTGATGTGTTTGGTTTCACCCTGATTGATTGATCCGTCTCCGGTCGGTTCAGAAAAGTGCTGGCAGCTGATTGGATCATTGATCCGGTTGGCTGCCTCCATTCTTTCTTGTGATTCTAGGCAGCCGATCGTATTCTCTACGTAGCTGACTTCGAACTTGCCTCTGATCCTGGACGGCCGATAGTATGCTATCTGCTGACTGAACCAGACCGTTTATTCATGGCCTGTCTGCCAGTACCATTACACCAAGCAAAATTCAAAATATTGTCGTTCGTGTACACTAGAGTGCAGGTTGTGTCTTGACCGAATTCAAACTAAGTAGATCTGATAAACGCAATGAAGGAGCGTTTAAATTAATCATAAGTTAGAACAGTGTTTGAATTCCTCTTGTTTCTACTCATCTCGTTTAAAAGCAACCCGGAGTGAAAATTAATTATCGGGGAGAAGTAAGTGCTCGTTTCCGATTTAACGTGATATCGATATCTCTGCTCGATATATATTGAGTAAAAGAATCTGAGTAAATTAGTCGGCGAACGGTGTTTGTACACCAGTGATTGAGACGAGTAGACTGCAAGATCATCCTGTTGTGAACAGATATTTTAAAATTCAATATTAAATGAATGATTGGTAAGGAACTGTTTTTGATTGTGATTATGATTATGAATAAAGAAGTGAAAAATGCTACACTTACCGGCTGTGTAAAGCTACCGATATTTCCATCAAGATACACAGGTACAGTCTATATGACACTGTTCTGCTGATTTCTACAACGTACAAATCAAAACCAATTTAATGTAAGTGAAAAAGGGCTTCCCTAAATTATGAAAACATTCGTCAAGTAGTAACAATGCTAAACTTCCCAGTTGAAACTACGGAACCAATGGGGAGTAATCATAATGAGGACAACACAAGTGTATAGCACTCGCATGATTTATAATGATGAGAGGAGCCTTATCACTCGTTCGACAACGATTTTTGTGGACGCCTTCTCTCTACTCGTTTCCACTCAAGTAGTGAAAATTACACACCATTTGAGTTTAGTGCTTACATACATTCAAATTGTTTTATTGGTGGATAATATGCATCTCAGCTGTCACCTCAAAACCACTTTACACTATGATAAACCTTATTCATTTAGTCAGTTATTCATTTATTTACTCGAGTCTGCATATATCTACAAATGTTTGGATCTGCTTTGCGATAACTTTGTCCTTATTTTCAATTCACAGAATGTTACAGCAGACATGTTCCTTCGTGTGTTAGAAGGCGATCGGAAATTGAAAGAATCTGGACTCAAAGTACTTGAATCGTAAGAAATATTGACAATACTCGATAATACGAACATCTTAACGAGCAACATGACGATCTACATGATGTTTTTCCGATTCAAATATGTTATTCTGAAGGGTGCAACTTATTAGAGAAAAAGGGAACGATTCCATTTCTGTATCAATAATGTACACACAAAACTATTGCTTGAAGAGAATACCCAATGGTGCAAATTGAACTGCAACAGAAAATAACACGATAAATTGTTCTTAAACTTGTTCAATTTCACACTGATTCCTGATTTATAGTTCCAAGTGTAACATATTATGCCATTACATCATATGTTATATGATGTTATATGTTATGAGTCAAAACTTAAGTGGGGGAGAGGCAATCAAATGTCACATGCGTGGCCTCGATCCGTCTCTGGACCATGAATGAGTGACTGCGGTGTCATTAGTCGGATCAACGGATCTGTGCGACTATTTTCAAGAAAACAACATGAACTTGGGTCTTCCGGTGGACAAAATGAAGCAACTCCTCTTTGTTTGCACGTTTAAAGTGCAATTTAAATTCATTGACGAAATCTATCGTCAAAAAGAGGGAGTATCAATGGAACCACTATTCGCCGATGTTTCCATGGCGAAAATTGGGAATAATCAACTGCAGTCCACCATCAGGCAATGTGTGCTTTATAAACGCTATGTGGATGATAAAATGTGTGTGGCGGAAGACACCATGGACATAAACTTTATGTTAAACACATTCAGCACAGCCCATCCTAATATGCAGTTTACGATGGAAAAAGAGGCATACAATGAAATAGCCTTTCTAGATGTGTGCCTAAGCCGGCGAGTGGATAGCTCAGCTCAACGATCAGTGCACAGGAAAGCAACGTGGAATGGGCGTTACATTCACTTCGAAAGTTTCGTCCCACTCCAACTTAAGCGCAACTTAATCCGTTGCCTGATTAATACAGCACTCAAAATTTGTACTGAGGACACAATGGACAACGAACTTCGTTCTCTGCGCAATGTGTTCCTGAAAAACGGATATCTGGATCGTTTCATTGATAAGACAATGCGACAAGTGGAAGAAAGAGCGAAGGCCACAGTTGTCCCAAAAAAGTCAGTATACATTCGCCTGCCCTTCAAAGGTGATATCCCAGGGGATATTATACATCGTAGATTATCAGAAGCCGTCGACAGAACATTTTATACGGCAAAGCTCCATATTGTATTCACATCAAAGCCGTGTGTGTAGTTACGATTAAAGGATAAGGTGTCAGATTCTATGGCCTCATTCTGTGTGTACTCCTTTACTTGTTCCTGTGGGACAACGTACATTGGCCGTACGACCAGACACTTATCCGAACGCGTCCGTGAACACCACTCAGCTTGGTTGAACACTGGAGCGATCAATGTAACTACGAGCGCTGTGTATTCACACCTTGTTAAGTTTAACCATTCAGTGAATGTGACCAAAGCATTCCGGCAAATCTACAAAGTCCGAAGTGGGCAATCAAGACTGATGAAGTGCCGTGTTCTAGCCACTGCAGAAGCGGTATGCATTCGTCCCTACAAACCCCCGTTGTGCGCCCAAAACAGTTCGTGCAACCGCTAAGGCTTCCTTGACTCAGCCCTACCCACAAACAAACCGCAGATCCGTTGATCCGACTAATGACACCGCCGACACCCAATCACGATCCAGAGACGGATCGAGGCCACGCATGTGATATTTGATCCTCTCTCCCTCACTCAAATTTTGACTCATCGCCCTATACTGCAGAATAAGCCCATCATAGTACTCAGAACACGAGTTTTAGACGAACATATGTTTTCGGTGATTTCATTCTTAAGCCATTACAATCATTTATTATCGCCAGAAGGATGGGGTTGCTATGGGGTCACCTCTAGGACCACTTCTTGCTGACATTTTCATGCCAAAACTGGAAACTCAAACATTACGCAGAACAGTAAGTCGATTGGACCACTGCTACCGATATGTTGATGATATATTTTGCATAGCTGATGCGCAAACCAACTTAGATGATATATCACGCGAATTTAACACTACGCACTCCGCAATCAGGTTCACCGCCGAGATGGAAGAAGAAAATTGCCTGCCGTTTCTTGATATACACCTAATCAGACGATCTGATGGCTCGATCCAGAGGAAAGTGTATCGGAAAGCCACCTGGAATGGCCAGTACACAAACTTTCACAGTTTTGTACCACTCGGTTACAAACGTAATCTGATACGTAATCTGATACACAGGGCAAAACATATCTGCACCGCAGATACTCTGGAGGCCGAGCTGTCAAACATAAGGAAGACGCTACTTAGCGACGGTTATACTGAGAAATTTATCCAAAGAAACTGGACCGAACGGATAAAACCAGTGAGAATCACACAAGCAGAAAAGAAAGTATTATTCATCCGACTCCTCTTCAAGGGAGATGTCGCAGCCGATAGAGTCTGTAAAATTTTGAGTGCCACGGTTAAGTCCACCTTCAACGCTGCCAAGATCAGATGCGTGGTTTTCACGTCACCAATAATCCGATGTGAAAATAAAGATAAGCTGCCTTTGTTGACCTCATCCATGATCATTTATCAATTCAGGTGCACCTGTGGTGCTACTCACATAGGTCGAACGGCAAGACAGCTATCAAAACGCATCAAGGAGCATCACCCACGATGGCTTAGACACGAAGGCAATGAAGTAGTATCAAGTTCAATCGTCTCGCACTTGTTAGAAACTGGGTATTCAATCGACATCCAGTCCGCCTTCAAAGTCGTCTACCGGGTCCCACAACACGTGTCAAGAGCAATTAGGCTCCGGATACTAGTAACTGCCGAGGCAATTATCATTCGCCTCTTGAAGCCTGAGCTTTGAGCGCAACGAAAATTAGTCCGAGCACTACAACTCCCATGGCCAACACTCAACTGTGTTACAAAGCCGGGCTTAGCGGTGACGTAAGCTAATTAGCACCGGTTACATAATCTGGTCACTCACACGGGTTTCCATCCTTCCTCACCCATAATTCTCCGCACTGACTTGGTGGGACTTTTTCCACCTCTTCTTAATAACTCGTTTTCATATAAATGTGATTGTAATGGCTTGAGAATGAAATCGCCGAGATCATATGTTCACCTACAACTCATCGCCTTATCTTGACTTCCTTTTTGTTCACCTAACACTGTTTATATAAAATGTGATGTAATGGCATGATTACGAATCACTGAAAACGAGCTTGTTCACCATGTGCCCTGTGGGACTATTCGGACAATTAAAACATATAACCATTAGACCAATATTGATTTGTCTTCTGGTAACACTATTCACGGAATGACAGATGAAACTTAGTTCTTTCATGAGCAAAATGGGCATCAACTTCTGGCTATAACACTGAAATAGAAGAAATTTGTAAGATATATATGCAAAAGTCCACTTGCAAATCCAGAACTTGCAGTTATGTTTAAAATTGGTTTGCTAACATCATTACGGCAAGTTTTCTGAAAATTATATTGGTAATTGTTTCTGCAGCATAAATTTAACTCACTGGAGAATATCTCGAAATCAGAAAATCACATCTTGAACTCTCTGTACATATTCATTCTTGTTTGATCCATCGCTTTACGAGTAATCTCCATTTCAAAATCCTTTCCAGTGGACCGGAGGACAACGTGTTTATTTACTACAGTGATCACGGGGCCCCCAACCTGTTAACTTTTCCGAAGGGACTGGTTAGTTTATTTTCCCTGTGTGCCTTATTTGCGATAACAAACAACAGTCTTGATGAACTGAGGATAGCTTACGTCTTGAGATCTAACTAACGAACTCGATCAGAAAATCAAGCCCTTTAGGTGGTTCCTTTATATAGTTCTTCCAGCTAAACGTGCAAGAAAGATATCTCTGATGGGGCTGGCTGGTGAATTTGAAAGTGCCATTTTTATCCCAATTCTTTGATCGATGAACCGATGCACTTGAAGAATATCAACTAGGTATTTCATTTTGATAGTCCAGTAGACATAACTCACTATATATATATATATATATATGTATATATATATATATATATATATATATATATATATATATATAAATTCCGTAGATATAACGTGTCAACGAGATTATAGTTTAGTAGGGAAACAATTTGCGAATACATGAAGAATAGAATATTTGCAAATATTTTGTTCGTTGTACGTACGTCTTATCAGATGAAATACTTTGGTTTACTTTTGTATTTTTTGTTGTTTTTATGCATGGAATTGGAAGGATGAGTAATCAGGATAGTATCCTAACCGGTGTTGGGACCACTGGCTCAGGATTTCGATCATCATCATAAGCGTCACAAACAAATTCCATCCAATGTCACTCTTGCTTCAACCTGGTAAACGAAAGTGCTCCACTTTGGCTAAGCTGGAAATCTATTTGCTTAAACTCCTTCTCTAGGTGTTATCTTGTCTGCCATGCCACCGCTTCCAGTCATTTCCATGGAGGGCGAATAGGGTGGGTAGGATGTTTTAAACATTGTGTGGATATGTGCAAGACTTAGTCTAGCCGTTTTTGATGAAAAGGGGAAACAGTTCTTCTAAGTGGCTCAACATTCACTCAAAATACTCGTCTCAGCACTTCGCAATTGCTGACACGAGACTGGCACTACACTCGTCCCATTGATCGTAAACACTTGTGGTCGAACACGGTCAGCCGGCGCAGATAATCATGAACTAGCCAAGTTTTGCAGCCCTGAAGGAGCACCGAGAAAACTGTGGCCTGGGAGACCATCTCTCAGAGAAGGCCTGATACCGTAGCGATGCCACGGGCGCTTTAAATTGGTAAAAGCCAAACAAGCCCTAAAGATGCAGTAGCAGGACTTCGTTTCCGATACTTCACCGGTAGAAATACAAGTTCCACTGTACCCAAAGCTATGACAGTTTTCAAACACTCTCCACAGATATCGAATGTAGGAAGATCTCCTTGCCTTTCTTTAATAATCATTTTACCATGGTTGAAACAACGTATGCCAAACTCAGCGACTTCGGAGACCAATTGGTTTAAGGTACCTTTGGTGTTGTCTTCCGACACTGTAACTTCGTCAGCATAATCTGAATCAACAACTGTGGTGTCCGGTAGAAGTTCCACCCCAACTTTTGGAATACCATCAAAGGTTCCTCAGAGCAGATCGTCCACAAAGAAATTGACGAAGAATGGAAAAAGAAGTTTTCCTTGTTTGAGACAACAGAGTACTGAAATAGTTGTCGATAAACCCTTACCCTGAGAAAAATCTGCGGATAGAGAGCATTTACGATGAAAAAATACTTTTCTGGCACGCCATCCCCCAAAACACAGATCCAAAGGGCGGACCTATGGGCACAGTCAAAGACAGTCATGATACACAGTGATAGAAGGATGGTTTGCCTTCGACAAACATAGCGGTGTTCAAGCTTTAGGTGAAGGGTTGAGATTTGATCAGCTCAGCTGCGGTTGGAACGGAAACTAGCTTGTTATTCACGACATTGGGGCTCGCGCAAAGGAGAATGTCGGTGGTAGATAGCAAACACTTGGAGTTTCGAAGCGACGATGATCAGACATACTCCTCGACGACGGGAAAGTATTGCTTGGTCACCCATTTGAAATATAGATATAATTGTTGACTTGCCCCGAGATTCTAAAGCCTTTTATTCTATCAAAATCTTTCATAACAGGCTTGCGGCAAGCAAGCAATGAAAAGATATTTGAAGAAATCCAAAATCCATGAATGTGGCGGACAGTACTGAAAATTGGCCAGATAATTATTCATTAAGGCTTCTTGCAGTTGCTGTCAGAGATCGTCAACATCAGGCGGAGCAGTGGATTCAGGTGTCTGGATCAGCTTTGTCTAATAGGCCTCCGATACTAGAGGGTCGTTAAAAATGGTAATATTTTAGCGGACATGTTTCGAAATCTTCAAACTCCAAATCGTAAGCTTATATTGTGCAACCTCGATGTCTAGTCACTCGGCAAGAACCTTGGAGTCGGACTACGCAAAGTCGGCTATTGAGAGTAATCCAGTCTGCCACGACCTTCTCAGCTCTAGGACTCGGGGCAATTCCAACACCGGCCTGACCGACCTGCTGCTGTGTCGGTCTTTCTCAAATAAGCTTAGATGGAACTTGGTACTAGTACCAGTAAGAGATGTTATTGTAATCGTGGAGCTTGCATCGTGCAGTCTTGTCTCTAACATGCAGCAAATATCGATTGAGAACGATTCTAGTGTTCGAGCCAGACTAGCCTGTTGCCCGATTTCCATAAGTGTGAGTGCATTGAATTTAATCAATTCGAATCGGACGGTGGGTTGAGGAAAGCTGGGCTGTGGGATGTGATTTATTGCGGGAGTACTTGAGGGAACTGTTCTAGTGGAAGTTTGATCGCAATCAACCTCTGTGGTGGGGTTTTTTCAGTGGCCGGAAAATAACACAGATGAAGAGGTGGAGAGAGGCAGAAGAGCTGCTGAGTGTGATGGTGGATCAGTATTTAACCTTGAATCAGACAAGTATCGTGAGAGAGTGTGACAGAAAGGCGAATTTTTGTGATAGTTGATGTTCCCTTTTTCGAGTGCATTACTTCTAGGGTGTCCAGGTTAGAACAGGTGGCTTTATAAGATGTCTACAACCAAAGCCCTTAGTTGTACAAAGCTGAACTCGCAAGGCAGCGAACGAAGCGCGGAATTCGAAGCCCGCTGGGAGCCGATGATCACTCAACTGATAACCTTTTGGATGAGGCCAAATACTCCTTTTGCTCAGTAAACCCCTCTGTCACGGAATCCAGTGAGCACAATGCTGAATGATTCGTACAACCCCCATGGTTTATTCAGAATCGGGATCCGGCCAACTCCACTAAATTGAATATCAGTCAACCTGGTAGAGAGCGCCGAGTATTCGTCTACGTCCTCACATTGTGATGAAAAACACCTCTGCCAAGAGAACGCAGTGAGTAGGACTTCCTCATCACAGGCTTCTTGAAACGCACGGTTGCATGGTAACATTCCAAGAAGCTTTCGGGTACAGTAGTAATGTCATAGCCTGGGGACATCCATCCTGAATTGTACTGTACCAAAATACAACTAATTTTCCTTCATTCACTCCAAAGTCTACGGTGATTCTCTTATTGATAGGACTAAAGATTACACATTGAGAGAACTACACTACAGGTAAGGGATCTTGCGGTTTGAGACCCATCTAGCACCACTGAGCGGATTCCACTCAAATATACAAAAATAATACCATTTTTCATGAAAAAGGAACAAAATATCAAATCAAAAGTCCTAGTTCGTCCATGTGAATATAAAGCTGTGTCCAGCGTAGGAAGCACAAGCAGTTGTTTTCATACTATGAATGGATCTATCGCAAGATGTTTGCTTAGGATTAATCTGTGCATCCTCAGAGACCGGTCTTCTATTACTTTTATGACATAGTACCTTTTTATTTTCTAATGCACATGTGGAGAAATTTCCCAACAGATATATAGTCACACTTTGTGGGGTAGCCAAAATGAACTACAAGAAATAATAAGACAGGACTTTTGCTGAACAAACGAAACTTAGATGACAGATTTTGAATTTCGAATATTCTTGTTCTATCTCATGCATCACTTATTCAGAGGGCTTCTTCTCTCTGACTTATTTCACTTATGGTTCAAAGTTGTCTCAATTCACACGACAAAGGTAAATTTGATCGGATCACCAAGAGCCGCCCTCGTTCGCTGCTCGGTATGAGTCCCAAATAACATTATCTGAATTGATCCGTTCGTGTTCATCAAGTGCACCTGAACACTCCGTCACTCAGTTTGTGAAGACGCGACTGTGCGATTTAAGTGGTCTGAAAGCAAAAATCGTGTACCTTATCAATTGAGTGATTTTGTACACGCATACGGCACATTTGAGATGACAGTCTTGATGAATCTTGATTTGTTGTCGTTTTGATGTACACCCAAAACGATTGTTTGCGCAACTCGCTGCGATTCAGATCTACGTTAATAAACAACTAACCAGACGGAACATTTAGATCCCGTGGTGAATTTGAATTAACAATTTAGAAGACAAACATCGCGAGAGGACTTCCTTTTGTATACTCTCATCGGTTGCTTACGCATAAAATCCAGTGAGAAAAATAATAACGGGGTGAAACGAAATGAATAATTAAAGCAGCTTTATGCGTACGCGATCGAATAGGGTGTATGAAAGTAATTCCTGTCGCAGTGTTGATCTTCTGTACTGTTCACTGAAACAACCTATACGCTACATGTTCGCACATGCGACGTTGGCTATCTCAGGCAACTGTGATGAATGATTCTTTAGTTGGGGCATAATTCTGCTACACTACAGGAAATTCAATTCATGTGGAACAAGTGTGAACAAAATAAAACAATAGTTGGTGTATCTACCATATGAGAAACACTGGTTGAGACAGGAAATTCGCTGCACACATTATCGGATTAATATCACGTGCCCTATCAACGAAACTTCCCCCATTCACACATTGTGCTATTACTAACACCGAATCACCATTCATACACGTTGATTTCATGTTGTGGAATAGACCTATGCTACTGGGCTACCCAGCGTCTGTCGCATCAATCGACAAAACTTTGATTATTTCAACTACAAAACTTTGATTATTTCAACTACAAAACTTTTGAAGTACTAATATCACTCCAAATATTCTGTCTACTTGGATCTCTTAAATATACTGATTGATTACATTTGAGACCATTTCTGGTCATTACAAATTCCATACCGTTTTTGAATTGATAGCCAATAATTCCATTATACTTCATTATTTTCATGTTCGTCTGAAAATGAATTGTAGCTGTATGCAAAACAATTGAACAAAACGCTGGCCAATATGTACAGAGAAAAGCGGTTCAAAAAAATGGTCATCTACATAGAGGCTTGCAACTCAGGGTCCATGTTTCGGTGGATTCTTCCCAAAAACATCGATAGTGAGTGTTCTGAATACTCAGTGTAACACTTGACTGAATGACTTGCTATCAAACAGCTTGTATAGAACCGTCCTGAATCATCAACATAGTTGAAATTCATATCATTTGAAATGATTTGTTGGAATATGCACACTATTCACTTCGGCAACAAACGACATCTGATGCAACATTCAGTAATGAAGTAGTTCTCTCAATGATTTATACGCCTTTATTGGACTTCCACTTCTTTATTTCAGTTTGGGCTGTGACCGCTGCCAATCCAACTGAATCAAGCTGGGCCACATTCTGTGAGGATCCCGCGATCACTACTTGTCTATCCGATGAATTCTCTTACCAGTGGATGAGTGACACGGAAAAGGCAAGTGTAATGGCATAGATTGGCGTGTTTTATTCCCTCCGTTGAATTGTAATTTCACCGAACGCACATAAACGATAATAAGCAAATATGCAACTAGATACTCAGGGAATCCGTCCGCCGTTCTGTGAATAAGTTTAAAGTGAACGGGTAATAATCCGTTAGGTGCTCTCGTGGGAATTATAAGTGTTCGTCAGGCACGAACATCATGATTTGAATTCCGTTGGGCAAAGCATCAATCAGCTGTAAGTAAACATTTTTTTGCGGCACCTTTTTCGAAATTTTCCCTAATTCAGATGACTTACATATTTCTCGACCGTTTAGTGCCCGATAACAATTTCCCTAGCTAAATGCAATCTGAGTCGGCAAAATGGAACAAGATGTGGGAACTGTGCAGTCTCTGTTGTACAAGGCATTCATGGATTGTTTATGAAAGGGCATGAAATGGAATCATACATTCCATTCAAAGAAGTGCCCAAAGATGACCGTATAAATGGAATATAGAAGATATGAGGTCACCCGCAATTCATACCGATCGGAGATTAGGTAGCGTTACCCAGTGGCTTCCAAAACGAAATTGATAGTGTGCCAGTGGTACTCGTGTGTAGCTTTACATGTCTGTATTTCGGGTTCTAACCTCATCACTGCTCCTCACCACAAGTTCGGCACCTCATAATCCAGTATATTATTCCATATTACAACAATCACATAGAGAGAAAACTGGTTGCATGAGTGGTTGACTGGTATGAAAGCAATTGGAGGACAATATTGAATCAGCAGTATATCATAGGATTTAACCTAGTCTTTTGTACGTAATGCTGGCTCACTTCTAACATATGCTGTGTATGATTATCAATATGAAAGAGTTAGCTCAACAACTTCAACATAAAATATATATAGCACATCCCATATTTGAATTTTATATTGTAGAATGTAATTTTTGGACCTTCGTTTTGTTACAATAATCCAACTTTCGTTTGTATGATTTTGCCTTGACTAACGTTGAGGCGATAGTGATCACTTAATGTATCAGAACCGAGATCAGTTCGGTGTGCATCGAAAAATCGATGCGCCATGTGAAATGTTATGGTAGGATTTTATTGCTCAATAGCACGGCGTAGTTGAAATCGTTGGTAAGTTGTCGACGTTTCGGTCACCACGGGTAACTTTTTTCACGACTGGTTTTACAACCGATTTCGACTAAGCTGTGTTATTGAGCAATAAAATTCTACGATAGTGATCGCTGTTTGTAAAATAATGGGTTGAGAAATAGGTTATTGGATCTTTATTAAACTGGGTTGCATTATTCGTCACATTGGCACTGATAGAGCAGGCAATATAGTGTTGCAAAATGCTTCGCTATTTCAAGTGGGTCAATTTTTTGAATGCAGAGGCCTGGATTGGCATTAGGAACCTGAATGATTTATTCTTCAGCTCAATACACCTCATTATTTAGGTGAAAATTGAAGATGAACATGATTAGAGAACCGGTCATTTGAGACAGATTTTCTCAGTAATGCAAGTAGTCTTACACAGAGCAGAAATCGAACAAATACTTTGCGGATTATAAGTGTTTGACTTAATAGCCTTGATCTCGAAAGTAATACAAGACAGCCATTATTTAAGATGTCTTGACAGGACGTGCGGGATGTAGAAGAAGAGTTGTTTAGTCAACCTGGTTGGTTGCTTATATTCATGGAATCTAGTTTCACACTCGAGGAACGTGATCAAATTTACTGCATCTCGTTACATTTTTTCTCTCATTGGATTTAGACTCACTCGTAGTTGAATGTATCTCTTAGCACAGAAGGTCAGTAGTTAAACATTAAATAAGGACAGACGCATATACCAATCTATCTAAGTCTGATAAAACCGCAACGCAGAGACATTCTTACTGATCAAGTTTTCAATTATATTTTCCATTCGTCAACAACCGTCTAGCATCGGGGTCAATTGTTCAATCGATCAATGCTTGATCAATACCTCAGTGTTATGCTGGCCGTGAAAAGGAGTCATGTGATGGAATACGGTGATATAGTGAGTCATTTCGATAGTCGTTTAGATAAATGACCAATAAAACGCATGTTTTCATATGATTATTCGGATCAGACACGTGATCAGTTATTTCTTGCTTTCTATACCAAAACTAACGTTTTGTGTTAAGTAGTCTCCGATTTTGGCGCTGAGCCCATGCATTTTTCATAGATCTGATGGTATTGCAAGACTGAGCTGTTCGTATGCGGAAATTATAATTATTCATTTAGCATTATTTCGTTTTTCCGCTCTCAAAGAAACACATGACATTTTTTGTTAGTGCGAAGTAATATAAGTAGCTCATATCAGTAGTTTGGTTCGTTATGTTGGCCGGCTACGAGTCCTATCTGAGTAGTGGGAGCTGAATTCCAGGGTATGCAGCAATGGTTGTATTTTTCTGATAGCCAGTCGGATCACAAACTTATTAGTTGATTGATCAATCCTCGAATCATGTTGAACGCATGTTTAACCAGACAGCCACGAGGCGTGACTCAAATAAGCCTGTGTTTAAATATTTCAAAAACTAAATACAGGTGTTAAAAATAATGCAGGATTGTGCGTTGGAGCGACCTCATCAACGTACCTAACAAGTTACTACTCTTTTTTCAAGTTGGGCCATCAAAAATAACGGTCATCTTGTGTACATTTTTGGTTGGTGTGCCCTATCTTTCGTCATATTTCCTCATAGAACCGGTGCTAAACATGCCCACAATCAGTATTCAGATATGGGATAAAGTTTTCGCAAGTCAGCTGAAAGAACCGATTGCAAAGATCTACACTGAATGTTAACTAAAATCTAATGATCATTTAGTATCCGAGACAACCATCGATCGAATACAGATTCATTTGTTTGAGTATTTCAATAAGTGGTTGATTTTGTGGTCGTAACTACGAATTGTTCAATCAGTAGTACATTTATTCATTTGAAAATATGTGTGAAGTAATACGTCCCAGATAAAAGCTTAGGAATTTATCGCCTCGAATTTGTGGATAGTTCATTTTCGGTGAATCATGTTTTAATGTTCAACTTTGCCTCCAGAAAGTATCATTCCTTCCAGTTGGAGAGTTCCAAGCCAATAGTACACATGTTGGTTCAAGTGGATTTAATGGAGACAGTGTAAGTTACTGAACGTGAAGTTTCAAGTTTCACTGAAAACGGGAAATCTATAAAATATAATTCTGCACATTTCTATCTGAGAATGAGAAACTTTTCCTCATGTGCTGACATAATATTGAATCAACTGAAATTTTCAAAACAATAATTCCGTTCCACTCAAACTCGATTATTTCCCCCTCATCTTCCTGGTTTGCTAAAGGATGTGTGCAATGGGGACAGTCCAATAAAGATGTGTTTAGAATTCTTTTCCAAAATCTCACGGAGGGCATCCTCTACTTGTTATTATGATCAATAATACCCCTTATAAACAAGTTCTCATGGGGTGCTGCATTATATTCCACCAAAATATTTCCTAGTGAATTCTTGTCCTCCGTATGCTTTGAAAATTTGATCGATTAACTCGTTTAGAATCTTCTGTTTTCGCTATTATCGATGCGGCTCATTGTGCACAAACAGATCAATCCAAGCCCTACAGTGTCGGGATCTCCCTTCGTTCAGTCAGCAGAAATCAGCTGATCATATTGTTTCCAATTATTCATCCATTTCCAAGAAGAAAATTCCTCTGCCTTCAGTTGAATGCATGCGTGTATGTGATCATTTGCATCACAATGCTTTAAGTACAATAAAATCGGTCTTGGTTTGATGAGTCTAAAGTAAACTGAGAATAGTAAAATTCTGCGAACGCTATATTTATTGGTCATTTACTGTGATTAATTCGATGGATATATATATATATATATATAAATATATATATATATCCTAGGAACAATAATATAAAGTTATTGTGGTTTCCAATGGGTATTCACTAAATAACAACGAAATTGTGTGTACTTGTACGTTCAGGCAATGATATATGACATAGTTGGCAGCCTCCAACAATAGAAAACAAAGCAAGGATTTGAATAATTTACAGGAAACATTCTCGTTGAACAAGGAAAGTAAGCCAGTTGGGTATTTAAATAGAATTACGGATGAGAATAAGGTGATTCAGATTAGTTATACATTATTCTGGGAGACAAGCAGTGAATCTCCTCGATGAACGAAATAAGCATACAATCGTGATATTCTATTTTTCTCATCATATTGATATTTCCAATGATAAATCCCCAACCAAACCTAATTGGATCGAAATCGGGGATCATTTTCATTTCCGAAAGTCAATGGCGACTCGGGATAGATCAATGGCCAGTCATGCACACTTGATTCCTTTGATGCACCAACTGAGGAGATCAAAATCGCCGAAACAAATGGAACTGGCACAACGACGCTTGCACCGCGCACTGAAGGTAAATGTCTACTAGTCAATACGTTCACAACACCAGTGTGATTAGATCTAGTGTAAGAAATGTGAATTCTTTTTATCAGTGAGAATTCTTTGCCCACATGGTAGGCGTTCAAAACCTCCGAGACATGTTACCACCAATGCTCCAACAGTGATAAAGAGATCTTTATCAGTATACATTCTGCAGACATTACAGTTGAGGTTTCAAGCGGAAAAGTGAATAGTGTAATCCAGCTCATTTTTGAATCATCCACAACGAGCACTGCGGGTGGTCATCTTATGGTGTTTCTCAAGAATGCGCATTATTTTGAATGGACTGGACCTATCAAGATGGGTTGCAAGTATTCACATAATTTCCTAGGTAGCACAAATGAAATCATTGGTAGTTACATTTCAAACAAATCCTGCCTGCCATGAACTGCACAACATTCTCGCAATCACTGTCCTGTTTTCAGTTGGGTCAAATGGTCAAAGAGACTGTGGATGAGATTGTGGAAGAGGTTACTTCCAAGAGCGCACCCTCAGGTAAACCAAGTGATGTGCACGAGCATCTGGATTGCTATCAAAACGTATACGATCAGTACAAAATCAAGTGCTTCAGTATTCAACAAGTGGGTCACTAAAATTTAAATATATCCTTTTTCCCTTTACTTAAAACACCATTTTTACCCAAAAAGTAAGTTTGGTTGGATGGATATCGTTTGAATTCATAGTATGATTTATTCTTGATTTTAAGAGAACTGTGAATTAATATACTTTTTCACTGACGATTAATCCCTTCGGAAACGGTGCTTGAGGTTGCCCGTTGTTAATTCCTCCTGCGAAATTGGACTGTCTGACCATAACAATTCCCGGTCTCGACCAAACAATGGAATTACGCGCAAAGTCTCGATTCCAGTCCAAAGAAAACCGAAACTGTCGTCTTGTAGGGTACTATTATTCACGTAAATTTCTAATTCGATAAATTGTACAAACCTCAAGTTGTGTTATCTAGTCGTTCACGTTACATAAAGTCACTGAAATAGTGTGTCCAGGGGATAAGACATTTGCTGCTCTGTCCCAGTTAAATAAAACATCTATTAGCTGCATCAGAGGGGGAAGCTATCGAAAGAATGATCGCTCACATGCGGGTCACCTGGTGACACACCGAGGCTGATCAACTGTACATGGGAGACAATCGACCAGAAGGCGTGTAGTGCGTGCACAGGTGACGAAGCAGCAAGCACACAGATGGATGCGTGCGCGAATGCATGTGTGTAACAAGTGGATCAAAAACGAGAACCATTCGATGAATAAAATCAGGACCCACACGAAGTGGCCTGAGATAAGCAAACAGCTGAGTGTGTGTGTGTCTATGTGTTGGCCCAACGGAAGAAGAGCTGTCAATGTGTACACAAGCGAACTGGATGAGAAGTCTGCGTTCACGTAGCAAACGACGTGCCCGTGCATCCTTCTGATTGACTGCGTGATCTATCAGATCGGCGTGAACCGAGCCATGCGTACAATGCACAACTGAAGGGAAAGAGACAAATGTCAACAGGACCGAACCTGGCCCGTGTGGAGTGGAAAAGCAGACGAAGTGAAATAAGAACATGATTCTGCAAAACAGAATCAATACCCGTTGAAACACTTTGTGCTCATTTATGAGCTGAAAAATGAATTAAAGGTAAACTGTTTGGTGAAGAATGCTCTCCACCGTGTGGACTACAATAGAAGAACAGCGTCCATCAAACTGCAAGCATTTTAGATCACTCAGGCCGGTTGTTGTGTGTAGGTGGCAATTTGATTAGATTGCCATGAACGTGTGACTCCAAATGGTCTCGCAGAATAAACACATGACGATATTTTATTGGTTGTTCTATTTCGTTGTTTCTACTGAAACAGCTATGTCCATTTTCTGCGGATATATATCGGTGTTGTAATTCGGAGTATTTTATCAGCTGAAACCAACAAGTGTGACTTCCTATTGATAATAGTTCGCAGAAAAAGTACAAAATGTTGTGGTAAATATCTGAATGTTGAACAAAAACGTCTGAGCTAATTAGAGACTAGTTATATGACTTTAGAGAATGGTGGAAATTTACTCATGACATATGGTAGTTCAGGGTGCTCTCATGTTTTTGTCTGATCACCTTTTTCAGGTGCCAGAAGTTGCAAAAGAACTGGCGAAACTCGACCGATTATGTGAACAAGGCTACGACACAAATGTGATTCTGCAAGCAATATTCAGCACTTGTGATTGATTGGTTATGTTTTGCTTGAAAATTATGCAATGCGAATCGCTTGATGTTTCTGAATGAATAATTTCACCAAACTTAATGAATAAACATATTTAACATCTGATGAAATATTCTCACATTTGGATTTGGAGAAGCTGAACATTGAATGAGAAGCAATATATCTAGGGTAATAAAACTCTGGATCTGTTTGTTCATCTATCGAAACATGTCTGTTTACCTCACTGTTCATCGTTCCAAAAATCCATGCAATTTTAGTTCACATTTACTCACCTATGAGAACGGCAAAGTTAGAGACCCACTTTCATACTTCCTCACAAATTCGGAATATTTATATAGTGTTATTATTTACCTGAAAATTATTATCACTGAAATACGAAAAATAATCCCCATCAAATCCATCTCCCGAGATCTACTCAGTTCCTTGTTGTACTCTGTTTCCTACATGTGGTAACCAGGATGAAATCGCTACACTGTTGAGGGCCGAAAATCAGTAGAGTTCTGAGGATTTCCACACTAAAATTTCTCAACACTGCTCCGTCAGGTTCACGCAGAATTCAAAGCTTCGTTACAGCTCCCTACCTGGACCAAGCCACTATGACTGTGTGGTTGTGATAACATTTTCTCGAGGATATGAGGCATCAAATTGTAATGGGCTGACTGATATTTTAATTATGCGTGTTTCACCAACGTACAGAGCAAACGAAATGTTGCATTCCTGTTTTCATCGAAAACCTCATTGAGGACAACCGGATTTCCATCAGGGAGAACTTGGGCGAATAATGTTCATGTCTAACAGAGTACTTCAGGCGAGTCAAGTCGAGCCGAATGCATCTACCTGGGTGAATATTTAGCAGTTCGTACCAGTAACCGAAGTAATTACACAGGAATTGCTCCAAGAGTGGTTACAATAACGTCGACTCGTAAACTGTATCATGGTACCGAGAAGCTGAATGCATTATATTGTCAGCAGTAATTTTCGACAACAAACACAAAGCACGTTTGTACTTGCATTTGTGTGAGTGTGTAAAACTGCCCAGTTAATCCTGGGATATGATCACCTGACCCATTCAACCTGCCATCATTGGGGTTTGAGTATCCTTTATATAGAGCTTCTGCAGATATGTTGTGGATGATGGAGCCGACGAGGCTGGCAAATTGGTGGGTTTCATTGACCGACCCATGATCAGCAAAGCAAAACGCTAACTGAATCCGGAAAACTTGCATCCTTGACTTCACAAGAACATTTTATGAAAAAAAGAAACACTCTCTGACGTCTCTCCAGTCGTTCATAGAAGATAAATTTAACTAATTTATCAGTAACTTGTAAACAAGTAACTAATTGTCGTCGATTTGTTTAGTCGAGTTATTCATCCATGGTGAAACCGAAATTTACAAGCTAAGTTAGAGCTAACGGTTAGGATAACTCGATGCTGATAGTGATGATGATGCAATACACATCAGTGCAAGGTTTACACAAATTTGAAATGTCAGATTCACTCAATTGCAGTGATAGTACAATGAGGCTGGGCAGTGTTTGAGTGAACTGAAGTAGAGATGGCTAGCACGGCAGTTTTAAATCTGTTCCGAAGTCAGGAAAAGACTTTGTGCGTATCTAGCCAAGCGTGCAAATTCTGGTAAAAGCGATTTTAAAGGATGCTAAAGGTGCAGTGTATACAAGAAAAGATGAAGCAGCGGGTGGCGGATGTCAAAGCATGAAACATGAAGGTGAGGCTAGAATAATACACAATGTGCATTATGGGGTGCCGAAAATTGACTGCAACGAATCCGGTAGACGAGAATGGACCATATCGATCTACGGAATTTGGTGTACAGTTGATTAGTATGAAAGAAAGATCGAAAAAGGAGTCGTGACGTGTAGAAATGGATGCGAGGGTGCACCGACTGGATATCTGGAGGGTCAATATCGAGAAACCGGAGGAAAAGTGATCACCACAAGACGCGGTTGAAAATAAAGCCAACATGGGAATACCAGGCGTAAACATTGATGGCAGCGGCATTATTTTAGGATCGTCTTTCTAAAAAATTCCGAGTTGAATAGTGACGAAGTTTAGGTGGACAAGATGATCAATCAAAGACGCATATAGCATAGATCCAAGGGAATTGCCAGTGTTACAGATAACTGTAAAATTTCACAGGAAAATGTATAAGACTCTCGTTACCGATGAACGATCTTGAGGCTTCCTCTGGATTAAAAAGTGCGCTGACATATATATATATATATATATATATATATATATATATATATATATATATATAATAAATCTGATTGGTTTTTCCCTACAGAATGCAAAGTGGATCTCATCTGTTTCAGTGAGTAATAAACCGTGACAGATTTGATCTAGCATGCATCACATATTCGGCAAATCACAGGAGCAAACTAATAACACACCTGCCAAATAGGCCAGGTAAATATGTAGTCGTATTGTGGGTGCTTGTAGATACAAAGTTATGTTTACACCATGCAGCCATATCTGGAAGCATTTCGTAAGGAGCGAATTTGTGGTTGATCTCCCGGTAAAAACATTATTTTAAGATTGATGGACCGTTTGTAGTACAAATTCGGCAATCTCACAACGGATAACGTTCTCACCACTTCCAAGACTGTTCTATAGATGCAGCAACATCACGTGTAACCCCATGCACGCGATCTCTTGATATTTCATGATACTAGTTTATTATTCTGAGTAAAGAACTATTAAGTTTTCGAATTATTTCATTGTTTGAATACTAGTAGGTAACATAAATTAATGAAAAGTGCCGAAAGATTTTTTTAGCAATTATGCGGTGGGTCCAAATTGGTGTTTCACACTTGCACTCCATTTTGCCCCAATTGACTTTCGTATCTTTGAAAGGGCCACATTATTGGATTTTGGATGCAGTTGGATCGGTTTTTTGGGTCTCTCAATTCCGGAGTCGTGTCAGTGTTCTTTTCTCTCGTCGTTCCAGTGTTAGCGTAGGACACTGACAAGGAGTAAATTCAAAATACAATGGGTGCGAAGTATCATAGAGGATTTTCTGTCCAAAAGCAAAGGATGCTGCTATGTGGCTAATGCATAGCTCCAAGAATTAAGGCTATACCAGAAACAAGACTAATGATGATCAAGCGTCTGCGAAGATTGACGAAGTACTTTGTTAGTAATCCTGGGAAAATGACAAGGGAACAATAAGGAATGATAAGCAATATACATTGTCGTACGACAAGGGAAATAACAGACTGCGGGCACTAAATTGCCGTATTTTTCTTATTCGATAATACAAGCGGCGCAGTTTTCCTACTGTTATTTCAACATGCAAAGACCGATGCAGATTATGCTCCAGCGTAACACCAAGAAATTTAACGTGGTTCGTACATGCGAGGGGAATAGAATTAATGGTAAAAGTGTCTTCAATAAATCGAGAACCCGTGATGGAAGAAAATCACCCTTGACACTTAATTTTGTTTAACAGAAGACCAGATTGAATAGGAAAGCTTTTAATATGTGAAAGCTTTCCTATGAATTTGTCGAAGTATGATTTATTTAAGACAGACCTAGCCAAGCTAACGTCATCAGCAAATTTAAAGATGCGGACTGGGTGGAAGACAGGTAAATCACTACTGAATGTTGGAAACAAATATGGAATAAGAACATCGCCTTGAAGTACACCGGGAGACATTTCTGCCTACTTTGGTGCTTTGTATTCTCCCAGCGAAAAAGTCCTTCAACCATCTTAGTACGTATGCGGAGCAGCCAAGTGATTCTAGTGTTTTGATAAGAAGCGAGTGTGATACACTGTCAAAGGTCCACGTGTAGTCTAGGAAAGCACATCTAACTGACTAGCTGGAATCATTGAGGGATTTGGCTATATGGTGTACAAAGGAAACTAATGCACCAAATGCTGAGCGCTTGAATTTGCACGCAAATTTTAACTCATCGGCTGGACTTCTCACAGTGGATTGAAGATGACGCAGAACAACTTGTTTTGCAAGTTTCAAAGCTGACGAAGATGGAGCTGTTGGTTGATACATTTTGGGTTCCGTCCGGCTCTGGGATTTCTTTGGTATGGGAATAATTGCAGAATGACGCCAAACATCGGGAATGGGATGTGATTCCAGTGAACTCTTAATGACAGAAGTCATCAGACCACATAGAGAATCAGCTCCATATGTGAGCAGCTTCGTTGGAAGACCATCTGAACCAGTTGACCTGGTTACCTGTGTTGATTTGAGTAACTTGAGAACTTCTATGGTTGATACCACTTGAAATTGGACATTGAGACGGTTTACTTCTTCACTCACCTTTGGGGAGTTCTCCGTCCTATCGCAGAGAAGCTTGATTCCATGCCATCTGTATTTGCTATTTCGGGAGTTTAGGAATTGTCGCGACAAATTGTCATCAAGTCGTGTATTCTCGCTCTCTCTTCCTTACTACTCCAAACGCAATTTCAGGGAAGCACGTTAAAGTACGACCGATACGATGCTCGCTGTACATCATCTATTACGTCAGTCACCGAGTAGGTGAGTCTTTCAGGACTGAGTGCACCCCGGGAACTTCGAATATCTAATATCGCTACTGGGAGCGGTAACAGTAGTTAGATATTCACATTTTCTGAACTTCAGTGAGAAAAGTTGTGTTGCATTGTTTGCTGGAGAAAACGGTGAACGACACCTGAATCGGAATAAAATACATCCAAAGGTGCCATTTTTAATCACGAAAAGATCATCTAGATGTCCCATGGTCTAATCGAGTGGTTCGTCAGTGAATATGTTCACCGGGAATAAAGGGGTCATCAGGGACATTATAGGTGCGCCTTTCAAAGAAAGCCCGAGTTGAAGAGTGACTTGCGTAGTATCTGATGGGCCGTATGTCATTCATTTACACAGCGTATATCGCTACCACGCTTATGGTTTAATCTTGCAAAAACCATCCATTATTATAAATCCACACTCACAGTGGATGCACATTTCGTTCTGGGCTATTTGCACATGAGAGATGAGCGTAAAAACGCCCATGTTTTGAATCATTTATGAAACAAATTTTTCAGTCACCAGTCAACTTCAGTTAGCTGAAGTTGATTTTTCATTGCATGAAATGAAATTTACTGCTTTCATTCGTTGACTGGAATAAAGAGGTCAAGTGAATACTCGGACAGTTATTTGTGGAAATGGTACAAGCATTGAAACGCCTCGTTTCCAGTATTTAAATCACTTTAATAATGCCATCAATTTTTCTAGAACTCAGTGATCTAGAATCAAAAGTTATCTTGCCAGTACATATTTCGACAAGCTCTTTTACTGGTACCCCACCCATTTTTAGAAATATTGTTCTGTACCCTAGTGAGACCATTGCCTTGAAGCCTCGGGAGGAATTTGTTGGACGGATTTGATTGAACGAGTGACAACCGTAATCACTTTTTTGGATGGTGGTTTTGCCAAAACTTTGACCACTTGAGTTTGTTATCGAAATTCTAATTCATCGGGATGCACTGCGTAAAACGCTTCCCATAAATCCAAGCCGCGAAACATCTAAATGTCTCGGTAGATAAGTGTCATACTTTGTAATTGAGGTGTGAAACGCAGTGTTCTCATTGCTTGGTAGTGACCAGTGTTGAAGTAAAACAAACGTGAAAAACATTTAAGTTTACATATTCTATTTGGATAACCTGTCTGCGCCCCTTTCTACATGCGGTAGAAATAACTCTCAATGACGAGTTTACCATGGAAAGAAATACTGACAACAGGACATTACCAACGAATCATTACAGTTAAACGTTTTTAGCTTTAAAAATATCTGTTGATCACTAGATTTGCGAGTTGAAAATGTGAGACATTTACACACCAGTTTTACCGCAGATTATCAGAGAGCGAGTAGTCGTTGTAATCAGTGTAATAATCAGTCAAACTGATAATCCGTGAGAAGTTTGCCATAAATCTCATCACGTGAATCGATGTGTGCACACGAATAGCCTTATTTACAATACCCTGGAATGTTGGTGTTACTTCTAGCTTCTGTCTATCGTTCTCATGGAATTCTGATAGGTAAATTTGGCGTTTTGGGTGACAATCGTGTATACATCAGTCATGGTGAATTTATCAGCGTGCGCTTAGGCCTTTGCCCTTGTTTCGTTATCAATTTTCGGCAAGCTTAGCTGTAGCGATTGGGATGGTTGAGAACCCACATTATGGCACCAACTTGTCGCACAGATAATTTATATCTGTTCTTTAGGATTAAATCTTTCTTCTCCAGCGCCAACACGTGCACTTCAATGATAATAAAATATTCGATAATCCAAAATTGATGCGTTTAGGAAAAACTAGACTGCTTCGAGGAAAAGTTGATGGTTTACAGAATGGATGAGTCTGAATGTGCTGATAAGATGAACAACCCACGGCCAACTGAAGATAACTTATTACCGAGAAAAAAACATACGGAACAAATATTGAGTTTGTGCAGTGATCATCCAATCAACCACAAGAGCTCTTGCATAATGACCCTGTTTAACAGAGGTAAAACACAGCAGCAACACAAAACCAGTAGAACAGAACGAACAGAACTAAATCTTCATGCTGTTTCAACGGAACGGATACTCAGTAATATCCAAGCGGAGAACCTCATTCGAAACCAAAACTGAAACCGGCCAGGGAACACAATCTAACAGAAGGGTGGCATTGGCATACATCAGAAAACAAGTGCAAGACACCTCTAGTTGCAAAGTGCCACATTTGCACACAAGCTGACAAAAATGCCGAAGAAAGAGCATCAAGACCGAAAGGGCAATTCGAGATCAAAGAACAAAAGAATGTGGACTACAAGGACCGTAACAAATGGTACGTCGATCAAATTGGGAGAAAGGCTGCAACACGAATGGGTGAAACGGAACTAGCTACAAGAAGACATGCTCAGTTCTCCCTAATGCCCGTTCACGAGGATCACGTAGGGCACGCGTTCAATATAGATGAGGTTCATGTTCTGGACAAAGCAACTACGAGACACGCAAGGGAATTTTCGGAGGTCTTGCTTTTTCCAACGATCATTAAGACAAATTAAAGTGGACCAAATTCGCAGGCTCCTAATGCGCAGGAAAGCTAATTGACTCAAGAAATGGAGTGCGAATAAACTGCACTTCATTCCTACGGGAGCATGGCAGCGAAGTTCAGTTGTTCGTGTGAACACCTGAATCAAAATAAATCCCTGTCTACTCAGTGTAATAAGAGAGGATATGGTTACACGAAAATGTAAGAGATTGGCCAATAAATGAAAAGCTGGATGAGAAATATACATATATGTATACATATATTGGCTAATACATATCAGTACGTTTCATTTCGAAAAATGATGGTACTGCGAGCGTTCGATGCTCAAGATATGAAATTTAGAAGCTTACTGTGATAGGTCAAAAGCTTCATTCTGTAGCCAACATCGACGATTGGCTTGGAACGGTGACGCAGCATTATCAGTGCAATCGGTTATCAAAACAAGCAATGCTTTTGTGTTCACTCAAGCAGAACTGCTTTCATCCAGTCAACTCATTCTGTTTTATTCCACTCAGGCAAGTTGTGTTTTAAGTACTCTGAAAAGTCTGATATCAGGGTTTGCAAAACAAAGGATAAAGAGAATGTCGTCGTGCAACATTTGTCATGAGGATCTCCGACGAAATCCCGTTTGTGCGTAGCAGCTCTTATGGATGACCAATATCGGAATGTGTGAAAACGTGCGGAAAAATTGGCCACCGATATTCAAATGGGGTCAAAACTTCAAGCCGTACAGTTTTGTTCACGAAACGCGGTAGGAAAGATGGTGATATGCGATATCTAGGACGATGGCATGTAAAATGTTGACCAAAACGAACTTATTTAGTTGGGAATAACTAATGTTTAAGGGTTTCATTTCGATGGTCAAATAGTGGCCATTGATGAGGAAAATCAGCAGTGCACATCCACAGAACCCCCACGGGGACTCGAACGAAGGGTGAACGAATGTGAATCGAACACCTCAACCACAAGGCTATCCCGGTTGGCTCTCAACCGTTTGTTCAACATCTACACTACACGATATAGCACCCTTCCGTCACTGGCTTCTTTTGAACGGTAACAACCCGATTCTCACACACAGATCCACTCCTATGATGGATGACTTCTCTGTAGGGGCCTAAGTACAACCAACGTATTCCCTTATGAACAACCTACACAGCTTGGTTACTATTTGCAATTGAGTAGTGGGAGATTAGATTAGTATATGATATGATTGATCATGCAGCTTGAATGCTCAACTCACCATTGAAAAGCATGGAAGCAGTGTACAGTTGTTTTATCCTTGGTGGGAATCATCATTAATCCACATCGAAAGAGCACTGTGGATAATAGATTTTAGGATGAACGATTGTCAAAAGAACACTACAAACGCCAGCCCATGAAGGGCTTGAGCTCATCGCATTTTTCAAAATCTACACTACATGATATAGCACCGTTCCATTACTGGCTTCTTTTGAACGGTAACAACCAGCACAACACACACAACGATCCAATCCTATAATGCATCAATTCTCTGTAGGGGCCTAAGTACAATCAACGCATTCCCTTATGAACAACCTACACAGCTTCGTTACTATTTGCAATTGAGTAGTGGGAGATTAGATTTGTATATAATATGATTGATCATGCAGCTTGAACGCTCAACTCACCATTGAAAAGCATGGAAGCAGTGTACAGCTGTTTCATCCTTGTTGAGAATTAAGACCGATGAGCATCGAAAGAGCCCCAATAGGACTCGATTGCAGGGTGAACGTTTGGCCGTCCAGCACCTCAAACGGAAGCCTATCAAAGACTGGATCTCATCGCATTGTTCAACATCTACACTACATGATATAGCCTCGTTCCATCACTGGCTTCTTTTGCACGGTAACAACCAGCACAACCCACACAACGATCCACTCTTATAATGCATCACTTCTCTGTACGGGCCTAAGTACAACCAACGTATTCCCTTATGAACAACCTACACAGCTTCGTTACTATTTGCAATTGAGTAGTGGGAGATTAGATTTGTATATAATATGATTGATCATGCAGCTTGAACGCTCAACTCACCATTGAAAAGCATGGAAACACTGTACAGCTGTTTCATCCTTGTTGGGAATCATGAGCAATGCACATCGAAAGAGCACAGGGGGACGGCATTTACGCACGAACCACTGTCATACGAACACCTCAAACGCAAGGCTATCAACGGCTGGATCTCAACGGTTTGTTCAAAATCTACACTGCACGATATAGCACCGTTCCGTCACTGGCTTCTTTTGAACGGTAACAACCAGCACAACCCACACACCGATCCACTCCTATCATGGATCACTTCTCTGTATTGGCTAATTACAAAAAACGCATTCCCTCGTGAATAACCTAATACAGCTTGGTTACTATTTGCAATTGAGTAGTGGGAGATTAGATTTGCATATAATATGATTGATCATGCAGCTTGAACGCTCAACTCACCATTGAAAAGCATGGAAGCAGTGTACAGCTGTTTCATCCTTGTTGAGATTGAAAGGACTGGAACATAGAAAGAGCCCCAATAGGACTCGATTTCAGGGTGAACGAATGTCCATTGATCACCATAAACGCCAGCCAATCAAGGGCTGTATCTCATCGCATTTTTCAACATCTACACTACATGATATAGCACCGTTCCGTCACTGGCTTCTTTTGAACGGTAACAACCAGCACAACCCACACAACGATCCACTCCTATCAAGGATCACTTCTCTGTAGGGGCCTAAGTACAACCAACGCATTCCCTTATGAACAACCTACACAGCTTCGTTACTATTTGCAATTGAGTAGTGGGAGATCAGATTTGTATATAATATGATCGATCATGCAGCTTGAACGCTCAACTCACCATTGAAAAGCATGGAAGCAGTGTACAGCTTTTTCATCCTTGTTGGGAATTATGAGCAATGCACATCGAAATAGCACTACGGAGACTCGCATTCGGCCTTCGCGATTGTTAATCGAACACCTTAACCGCAAGCCTATCACGGGCTGGTTGTCATCGCATTTTTCAACATCTACACTACATGATATAGCACCGTTCCATCACTGGCTTCTTTTGAACGGTAACAACCAGCACAACCCACACAACGATCCACTCCTATCATGGATCACTTCTCTGTATTGGCTAATTACAAAAAGCGCATTCCCTCGTGAATAACCTAATAGAGCTTGGTTACTATTTGCAATTGAGTAGTGGGAGATTAGATTTGTATATAATATGATTGATCATGCAGCTTGAACGCTCAACTCACCATTGAAAAGCATGGAAGCAGTGTACAGCTGTTTCATCCTTGTTGGGAATCATGAGCATTGCACATCGAGAGTGTACTACGGGAACTCAATTTCGGCATGAACGACCTTCATAAGAACACCTCAAACGCAAGCCTATCAAGGGCGGTATCTCATCGCATTGTTCAAAATGTACACTATATGAAATAGCACCGTTCCTTCACTGGCTTCTTTTGAATGGTAACAACCAGCACATTCCACACACCGATCCACTCCTATCATGGATCACTTCTCTGTAGGGGCCTAAGTACAACGAACGCATTCCCTTATGAACAACCTACACAGCTTCGGTACTATTTGCAATTGAGTAGTGGGAGATTAGATTTCTATATAATATGATTGATCATGCAGCTTGAACGCTCAACTCACCATTGAAAAGCATGGAAGCAGTGTACAGCTGTTTCATCCTTGTTGGGAATCATGAGCAATGCACATCGAAATAGCACTACGGAGACTCGCATTCGGCCTTCGCGATTGTTAATCGAACACCTTAACCGCAAGCCTATCACGGGCTGGATGTCATCGCATTTTTAACATCTACACTACATGATATAGCCTCGTTCCATCACTGGCTTCTTTTGAACGGTAACAACCAGCACAACCCACACAACGATCCACTCCTATCATGGATCACTTCTCTGTAGGGGCCTAAGTACAACCAACGCATTCCCTTATGAACAACCTACACAGCTTCGTTACTATTTGCAATTGAGTAGTGGGAGATTAGATTAGTATATGATATGATTGATCATGCAGCTTGAACGCTCAACTCACCATTGGAAAGCATGGAAGCAGTGTACAGCTGTTTCATCCTTGTTGGGAATCATGAGCAATGCTTATCAAATGATTACTTCGGGGACTCCATTTCGGTATGGACGAACTTCATACGAACACCTCAAAAGAAACCCTATCAAGGGCTGGATCTCATCGCAGTGTTCAACATCTACACTACATGATATAGCACCGTTCCGTCACTGGCTTCTTTTGAACGGTAACAACCAGCACAACCCACATACCGATCCACTCCTATCATGGATCACTTCCCTGTATGGGCCTAAGTACAACCAACGCATTCCCTTATGAACAACCTACACAGCTTGGTTACTATTTGCAATTGAGTAGTGGGAGATTAGATTTGTATATAATATGATTGATCATGCAGCTTGAACGCTCAACTCACCATTGAAAAGCATGGAAGCAGTGTACAGCTGTTTTATCCTTGTTGGGAATCATGAGCAATGCACATCGAAAGAGCACTACGGAGACTCGCTTTCGCCTACACGATTGTCAATCGAACACCTCAAACGCCAGCCTATCAAGGGCTGGATGTCATCGCATTTTTCAACATCTACACTACATGATATAGCACCGTTCCATCACTGGCTTCTTTTGAACGGTAACAACCAGCACAACCCACACAACGATCCACTCCTATCATGGATCACTTCTCTGTAGGGGCCTAAGTACAATCAAAGCATTCTCCTATGAACAACCTACACAGCTTCGTTACTATTTGCAATTGAGTAGTGGGAGATTAGATTTGTATATAATATGATTGATCATGCAGCTTGAACGCTCAACTCACCATTGAAAAGCATGGAAGCAGTGTACAGCTGTTTCATCCTTGTTGGGAATCTTGAGCAATGCACATCGAAAGAGATCTACAGGGACTCCGTTCCGGCATGAACCACCGTTTTGCCAACACCTCAAAAGGAACCCAATCAAGGGCTGCCATTCATCCCTTTGTTCAAAATCTACACTACATTATATGGCACCGTTTCTTCACTTGCTTCTTTTGAACGGTAACAACCAGCACAACCCACACACCGATCCACTCCTATCATGGATCACTTCTCTGAAGAGGCCTCAATACATCCAATGGATTCTCTTGTGAACAACATACACAGCATCGTTACTATTTGCAATTGAGTAGTGGGAGGTTAGATTTGTATATAATATGATTGATCATGCAGCTTGAACGCTCAACTCACCATTGAAAAGCATGGAAGCAGTGTACAGCTGTTTCATCCTTGTTGGGAATCATGAGCAATGCTTATCAAATGATTACTTCGGGGACTCCATTTCGGTATGGACGAACTTCATACGAACACCTCAAAAGAAACCCTATCAAGGGCTGGATCTCATCGCAGTGTTCAACATCTACACTACATGATATAGCACCGTTCCGTCACTGGCTTCTTTTGAACGGTAACAACCAGCACAACACACATACCGATCCACTCCTATCATGGATCACTTCCCTGTATGGGCCTATGTACAACCAACGCATTCCCTTATGAACAACCTACACAGCTTCGTTACTATTTGCAATTGAGTAGTGGGAGATTAGATTTGTATATAATATGATTGATCATGCAGCTTGAACGCTCAACTCACCATTGAAAAGCATGGAAGCAGTGTACAGCTGTTTTATCCTTGTTGGGAATCATGAGCAATGCACATCGAAAGAGCACTACGGAGACTCGCTTTCGCCTACACGATTGTCAATCGAACACCTCAAACGCCAGCCTATCAAGGGCTGGATGTCATCGCATTTTTCAACATCTACACTACATGATATAGCACCGTTCCATCACTGGCTTCTTTTGAACGGTAACAACCAGCACAACCCACACAACGATCCACTCCTATCATGGATCACTTCTCTGTAGGGGCCTAAGTACAATCAAAGCATTCTCCTATGAACAACCTACACAGCTTCGTTACTATTTGCAATTGAGTAGTGGGAGATTAGATTTCTATATAATATGATTGATCATGCAGCTTGAACGCTCAACTCACCATTGAAAAGCATGGAAGCAGTGTACAGCTGTTTCATCCTTGTTGGGAATCTTGAGCAATGCACATCGAAAGAGATCTACAGGGACTCCGTTCCGGCATGAACCACCGTTTTGCGAACACCTCAAAAGGAACCCAATCAAGGGCTGCCATTCATCCCTTTGTTCAACATCTACACTACATTATATGGCACCGTTTCTTCACTTGCTTCGTTTGAACGGTAACAACCAGCACAACCCACATACCGATCCACTCCTATCATGGATCACTTCTCTGAAGAGGCCTCAATACATCCAACGGATTCTCTTGTGAACAACATACACAGCATCGTTACTATTTGCAATTGAGTAGTGGGAGGTTAGATTTGTATATAATATGATTGATCATGCAGCTTGAACGCTCAACTCACCATTGAAAAGCATGGAAGCAGTGTACAGCTGTTTCATCCTTGTTGGGAATCATGATCAATGCACATTGACCGAGCCCCACGGGGAATCCATTTCCGCATGAACGATTGTAAATCTAGAACCACAAACGCAAGCCTATCCAGGGATGGATCTCAACGGTTTGTTCAACATCTCCACTATATGATTTATCACTCTTCATTCACTGGCTTCTTTGGAACGGTAACAACCAGCACAACCCACACAACGATCCACTCCTATCATGGATCACTTCTCTGAAGGGGCCTTAGTACAACCAACGCATTCCCTTATGAACAACCTACACAGCTTCGTTACTATTTGCAATTGAGTAGTGGGAGATTAGATTTGTATATAATATGATTGATCATGCAGCTTGAACGCTCAACTCACCATTGAAAAGCATGGAAGCAGTGTACAGCTGTTTCATCCGTGTTGGTAATCATGAGCATTGCACATCGAACGAGCCAATGGCAGACACCATTTGAGCATGAACGTTTGTCAAACGATCACCTGAAAGGCTAGCATATAAAGGGCTGCATCTCATCGCATTTATCAACATCTACACTACATGATATAGCACCGTTCCATCACTGGCTTCTTTTGAACGGTAACAACCAGCACAACCCACACAACGATCCACTCCTATCATGGATCACTTCTCTGTAGGGGCCTAAGTAAAACCAACGCATTCCCTTATGAACAACCTACACAGCTTCGTTACTATTTGCAATTGAGTAGTGGGAGATTAGATTTGTATATAATATGATTGATCATGCAGCTTGAACGCTCAACTCACCATTGAAAAGCATGGAAGCAGTGTACAGCTGTTTCATCCTTGTTGGGAATCTTGAGCAATGCACATCGAAAGAGATCTACAGGGACTCCGTTCCGGCATGAACCACCGTTTTGCCAACACCTCAAAAGGAACCCAATCAAGGGCTGCCATTCATCCCTTTGTTCAAAATCTACACTACATTATATGGCACCGTTTCTTCACTTGCTTCTTTTGAACGGTAACAACCAGCACAACCCACACACCGATCCACTCCTATCATGGATCACTTCTCTGAAGAGGCCTCAATACATCCAACGGATTCTCTTGTGAACAACATACACAGCTGCGTTACTATTTGCAATTGAGTAGTGGGAGATTAGATTTGTATATAATATGATTGATCATGCAGCTTGAACGCTCAACTCACCATTGAAAAGCATGGAAACACTGTACAGCTGTTTCATCCTTGTTGCGAATCATGAGCAATGCACATCGAAAGAGCACTACGGGGACACCATTTGCGCATGAACGATTGTCAATCGAAATCCTCAAACGCAAGCATATCCAGGGATGGATCTCAACGGTTTGTTAAACATATACACTATATGATATATCACCGTTCCATCACTGGCTTCTTTTGAAAGCTAACAACCAGCACAACCCACACACCGATCCACTCCTATCATGGATCACTTCTCTGAAGAGGCCTCAATACATCCAACGGATTCTCTTGTGAACAACCTACACAGCTTCGTTACTATTTGCAATTGAGTAGTGGGAGATTAGATTTGTATATAATATGATTGATCATGCAGCTTGAACGCTCAACTCACCATTGAAAAGCATGGAAGCAGTGTACAGCTGTTTCATCCTTGTTGGGAATCATGATCAATGCACATTGACCGAGCCCCACGGGGAATCCATTTCCGCATGAACGATTGTAAATCTAGAACCACAAACGCAAGCATATCCAGTGATGGATCTCAACGGTTTGTTCAACATCTCCACTATATGATTTATCACTCTTAATTCACTGGCTTCTTTGGAACGGTAACAACCAGCACAACACACACACCGATCCACTCCTATCTTGGATCACTTATCTGAAGGGGCCTAAGTACAACCAACGCATTCCCTTATGAACAACCTACACAGCTTCGTTACTATTTGCAATTGAGTAGTGGGAGATTAGATTTCTATATAAAATGATTGATCATGCAGCTCGAACGCTCAACTCACCATTGAAAAGCATGGAAGCAGTGTACAGCTGTTTCATCCTTGTTGGGAATCATGATCAATGCACATCGAAGGAGCCCCACGGGGAATCCATTTCCGCATGAACGATTGTCAATCGAACACGTTATTCCCAAGCATATAGAGGGATGGATCTCAACGGTTTGTTCAACATCTACACTACATGATATATCACCTTTCATGCACTGGCTTCTTTTGAACGATAACAACCAGCACATCCCACACACCGATCCACTCCATTCATGGATCACTTCTCTGTAGGGGCCTAAGTACAACCAACGCATTCCCTTATGAACAACCTACACAGCTTCGTTACTATTTGCAATTGAGTAGTGGGAGATTAGATTTGTATATAATATGATTGATCATGCAGCTTGAACGCTCTACTCACCATTGAAAAGCATGGAAGCAGTGTAAAGCTGTTTCATCCTTGTTGGGAATCATGAGAAATCCACATCGATCGAGCCCCACGGGGACTGTATTCCGGCATGAACGATTGTCAATCGAACACGTTAACCGCAAGCATATCCAGGGATGGATCTCGACGATTTGTTCAACATCTACATTACATGATATAGCACCGTTCCTTCACTGGTTTCATGTGAGCGCTGACAACCAGCACAACCCGCACATTGATCCAATCCTATCATGGATCACTTCTCTGTAGGGGCCTTAGTACAACCAACGCATTCCCTTATGAACAACCTACACAGCTTCGTTACTATTTGCAATTGAGTAGTGGGAGATTAGATTTGTATATAATATGATTGATCATGCTGCTTGAACGCTAAACTCACCATTGAAAAGCATGGAAGCAGTGTACAGCTGTTTCATCCTTGTTGGGAAACATGAGAATTGCACATCGACCGAGCCCCACGGGGAATCCATTTCCGCTTGAACGATTGTCAATCGAACACGTTAACCGCAAGCCTATCCAGGGATGGATCTCAACGGTTTGTTCAACATCTACTCTACATGACATAGCAGCGGTAAGTCACTTGCATCCTTTGAACGGTAACAACCAGCACAACCCACACACCGATCCACTCCATTCATGGATCACTTCTCTGTAGGGGCCTAAGTACAACCAACGCATTCCCTTATGAACAACCTACACAGCTTCGTTACTATTTGCAATTGAGTAGTGGGAGATTAGATTAGTATATGATATGATTGATCATGCAGCTTGAACGCTCAACTCACCATTGAAAAGCATGGAAGCAGTGTAAAGCTGTTTCATCCTTGTTGGGAATCATGAGCAATGCACATCGACCGAGCCCCACGGGGACTCCGTTTCCGCATGAACGATTGTCAAACGAACACGTTAACCGCAAGCATATCCAGGGATGGATCTCGACGATTTGTTCAACATCTACATTACATGATATAGCACCGTTCCTTCACTGGCTTCATGTGAGCGCTGACAACATGCACAACCCGCACATTGATCCAATCCTATCATGGAACACTTCCCTGTATGGGCCTAAGTACAACCAACGCATTCCCTTATGAACAACCTACACAGCTTCGTTACTATTTGCAATGTAGTAGTGGTAGATTAGATTTGTATATAATATGATTGATCATGCAGCTTGAACGCTCAACTCACCATTGAAAAGCATGGAAGCAGTGTACAGCTGTTTCATCCTTGTTGGGAATCATGATCAATGCACATCGACCGAGCCCCACGAGGAATCCATTTCCGCATGAACGATTGTCAATCGAACACGTTATTCGCAAGCATATAAAGGGATGGATCTCAACGGTTTGTTCAACATCTACACTACATGATATAGCACCTTTCAGGCACTGGCTTCTTTTGAACGATAACAACCAGCACATCCCACACACCGATCCACTCCATTCATGGATCACTTCTCTGTAGGGGCCTAAGTACAACCAACGCATTCCCTTATGAACAACCTACACAGCTTCGTTACTATTTGCAATTGAGTAGTGGGAGATTAGATTTGTATATAATATGATTGATCATGCAGCTTGAACGCTCTACTCACCATTGAAAAGCATGGAAGCAGTGTAAAGCTGTTTCATCCTTGTTGGGAATCATGAGAAATCCACATCGATCGAGCCCCACGGGGACTGTATTCCGGCATGAACGATTGTCAATCGAACACGTTAACCGCAAGCATATCCAGGGATGGATCTCGACGATTTGTTCAACATCTACATTACATGATATAGCACCGTTCCTTCACTGGTTTCATGTGAGCGCTGACAACCAGCACAACCCGCACATTGATCCAATCCTATCATGGATCACTTCTCTGTAGGGGCCTAAGTACAACCAACGCATTCCCTTATGAACAACCTACACAGCTTCGTTACTATTTGCAATTGAGTAGTGGGAGATTAGATTTGTATATAATATGATTGATCATGCTGCTTGAACGCTAAACTCACCATTGAAAAGCATGGAAGCAGTGTACAGCTGTTTCATCCTTGTTGGGAAACATGAGAATTGCACATCGACCGAGCCCCACGGGGAATCCATTTCCGCTTGAACGATTGTCAATCGAACACGTTAACCGCAAGCCTATCCAGGGATGGATCTCAACGGTTTGTTCAACATCTACTCTACATGACATAGCAGCGGTAAGTCACTTGCATCCTTTGAACGGTAACAACCAGCACAACCCACACACCGATCCACTCCTATCATGGATCACTTCCCTGTATGGGCCTAAGTACAACCAACGCATTCCCTTATGAACAACCTACACAGCTTCGTTACTATTTGCAATTGAGTAGTGGGAGATTAGATTTCTATATAAAATGATTGCTCATGCAGCTTGAACGCTCAACTCACCACTGAAAAGCATGGAAACACTGTACAGCTGTTTCATCCTTGTTGGGAATCATGAGCATTGCACATCGACCGAGCCCCACGGGGACTCCATTTCCGCATGAACGATTGTCAATCGAAATCCTCAAACACAAGCATATCCAGTGATGGATCTCAACTTTTTGTTCAACATCTACAGTAACTGATATATCTCCATTCATTCACGGGATTCTTTTGAACGGTAACAACCAGCACAACCCACACATTGATCCAATCCTATCATGGATCACGTCTCTGTAGGGGCCTAAGTACAACCAACGCATTCCCTTATGAACAACCTACACAGCTTCGTTACTATTTGCAATTGAGTAGTGGGAGATTAGATTTGTATATAATATGATTGGTCATGCAGCTTGAACGCTCAACTCACCATTGAAAAGCATGGAAGCAGTGTACAGCTGTTTCATCCTTGTTGGGAATCATGAGCAGTGCACATCGACCGAGCCCCACGGGGACTCCATTTCCGCATGAACGATTGTCAATCGAACACGTTAACCGAAATCGGATCCAGGGATGGATCTCGACGGTTTTTCCACATCTGCATAATATGATATATCAAATTTCAGGCACAGGCTACTTTTTAACGGTAAAAACCAGCACAATACACACACCGATCCACTCCTATCATGGATCACTTCTCTGTAGGGGCGTAAGTACAACCAACGCATTCCCTTATGAACAACCTACACAGCTTCGTTACTATTTGCAATTGAGTAGTGGGAGATTAGATTTGTATATAATATGATTGATCATGCAGCGTGAACGCTCAACTCACCATTGAAAAGCATGGAAGCAGTGTACAGCTGTTTCATCCTTGTTGGGAATCATGAGAAATGCACATCGACCGAGCCCCACGGGGCTCTTTACGCATGAACGAATGTCAATCGAACACGTTAACCGAAATCGTATCCAGGGATGGATCTCGACGGTTTTTCCACATCTGCAAAATATGATATATCAAATTTCAGGCACAGGCTACTTTTTAACGGTAACAACCAGCACAACACACACAACGATCCACTCCTATCATGGATCACTTCTCTGTAGGGGCCTAAGTACAACCAACGCATTCCCTTATGAACAACCTACACAGCTTCGTTACTATTTGCAATTGAGTAGTGGGAGATTAGATTTGTATATAATATGATTGATCATGCAGCTTGAACGCTCAACTCACCATTGAAAAGCATGGAAGCAGTGTAAAGCTGTTTCATCCTTGTTGGGAATCATGAGCATTGCACATCGACCGAGCCCCACGGGGACTCCGTTTCCGCATGAACGATTGTCAAACGAACACGTTAACCGCAAGCATATCCAGGGATGGATCTCGACGATTTGTTCAACATCTACATTACATGATATAGCAACGTTCCTTCACTGGTTTCATGTGAGCGCTGACAACCAGCACAACCCGCACATTGATCCAATCCTATCATGGATCACTTCTCTGTAGGGGCCTAAGTACAACCAACGCATTCCCTTATGAACAACCTACACAGCTTCGTTACTATTTGCAATTGAGTAGTGGGAGATTAGATTTGTATATGATATGGTTGATCATGCAGCTTGAACGCTCAACTCACCATTGAAAAGCATGGAAGCAGTGTACAGCTGTTTCATCCTTGTTGGGAATCATGAGCAATGCACATCGACCGAGCCCCACGGGGAATCAATTTCCGCTTGAACGATTGTCAATCGAACACGTTAACCGCAAGCCTATCCAGGGATGGATCTCAACGGTTTGTTCAACATCTACTCTACATTATATGGCAGCGGTAAGTCACTTGCATCTTTTGAACGGTAACAACCAGCACAACCCACACACCGATCCACTCCTATCATGGATCACTTCCCTGTATGGGCCTAAGTACAACCAACGCATTCCCTTATGAACAACCTACACAGCTTCGTTACTATTTGCAATTGAGTAGTGGGAGATTAGATTTGTATATAATATGATTGCTCATGCAGCTTGAACGCTCAACTCACCACTGAAAAGCATGGAAACACTGTACAGCTGTTTCATCCTTGTTGGGAATCATGAGCATTGCACATCGACCGAGCCCCACGGGGACTCCATTTCCGCATGAACGATTGTCAATCGAAATCCTCAAACACAAGCATATCCAGTGATGGATCTCAACTGTTTGTTCAACATCTACAGTAACTGATATATCTCCATTCATTCACGGGATTCTTTTGAACGGTAACAACCAGCACAACCCACACATTGATCCAATCCTATCATGGATCACTTCTCTGTAGGGGCCTAAGTACAACCAACGCATTCCCTTATGAACAACCTACACAGCTTGGTTACTATTTGCAATTGAGTAGTGGGAGATTAGATTTGTATATAATATGATTGATCATGCAGCTTGAACGCTCTACTCACCATTGAAAAGCATGGAAGCAGTGTACAGCTGTTTCATCCTTGTTGGGAATCATGAGCAATGCACATCGACCGAGCCCCACGGGGACTCTTTACGCATGAACGATTGTCAATCGAACACGTTAATCGAAATCGTATCCAGGGATGGATCTCGACGGTTTTTCCACATCTGCAAAATATGATATATCAAATTTCAGGCACAGGCTACTTTTTAACGGTAACAACCAGCACAACCCACACACCGATCCACTCCTATCATGGATCACTTTTCTGAAGGGGCCTAAGTACAACCAAAGCATTCCCTTATGAACAACCTACACAGCTTCGTTACTATTTGCAATTGAGTAGTGGGAGATTAGATTTGTATATAATATGATTGATCATGCTGCTTGAACGCTCAACTCACCATTGAAAAGCATGGAAGCAGTGTACAGCTGTTTCATCCTTGTTGGGAATCATGTGCAGTGCACATCGAAATAGCACCACGGGGACTCCATTTCCGCATGAACGATTGTCAATCGAACACGTTAACCGCAAGCCTATCCAGGGATGGATCTGAACGGTTTGTTCAACATCTACTCTACATTATATGGCAGCGGTAAGTCACTTGCATCTTTTGAACGGTAACAACCAGCACAACCCACACACCGATCCACTCCTATCATGGATCACTTCCCTGTATGGGCCTAAGTACAACCAACGCATTCCCTTATGAACAACCTACACAGCTTCGTTACTATTTGCAATTGAGTAGTGGGAGATTAGATTTCTATATAAAATGATTGCTCATGCAGCTTGAACGCTCAACTCACCATTGAAAAGCATGGAAACACTGTACAGCTGTTTCATCCGTGTTGCGAATCATGAGCAGTGCACATCGACCGAGCCCCACGGGGACTCCATTTCCGCATGAACGATTGTCAATCGAAATCCTCAAACACAAGCATATCCAGTGATGGATCTCAACTGTTTGTTCAACATCTACAGTAACTGATATATCTCCATTCATTCACGGGATTCTTTTGAACGGTAACAACCAGCACAACCCACACATTGATCCAATCCTATCATGGATCACTTCTCTGTAGGGGCCTAAGTACAACCAACGCATTCCCTTATGAACAACCTACACAGCTTCGTTACTATTTGCAATTGAGTAGTGGGAGATTAGATTTGTATATAATATGATTGGTCATGCAGCTTGAACGCTCAACTCACCATTGAAAAGCATGGAAGCAGTGTACAGCTGTTTCATCCTTGTTGGGAATCATGAGCAATGCACATCGACCGAGCCCCACGGGGACTCTTTACGCATGAACGATTGTCAATCGAACACGTTAATCGAAATCGTATCCAGGGATGGATCTCGACGGTTTTTCCACATCTGCAAAATATGATATATCAAATTTCAGGCACAGGCTACTTTTTAACGGTAACAACCAGCACAACCCACACACCGATCCACTCCTATCATGGATCACTTTTCTGAAGGGGCCTAAGTACAACCAAAGCATTCCCTTATGAACAACCTACACAGCTTCGTTACTATTTGCAATTGAGTAGTGGGAGATTAGATTTGTATATAATATGATTGATCATGCTGCTTGAACGCTCAACTCACCATTGAAAAGCATGGAAGCAGTGTACAGCTGTTTCATCCTTGTTGGGAATCATGTGCAGTGCACATCGAAATAGCACCACGGGGACTCCATTTCCGCATGAACGATTGTCAATCGAACACGTTAACCGCAAGCCTATCCAGGGATGGATCTGAACGGTTTGTTCAACATCTACTCTACATTATATGGCAGCGGTAAGTCACTTGCATCTTTTGAACGGTAACAACCAGCACAACCCACACACCGATCCACTCCTATCATGGATCACTTCCCTGTATGGGCCTAAGTACAACCAACGCATTCCCTTATGAACAACCTACACAGCTTCGTTACTATTTGCAATTGAGTAGTGGGAGATTAGATTTCTATATAAAATGATTGCTCATGCAGCTTGAACGCTCAACTCACCATTGAAAAGCATGGAAGCAGTGTACAGCTGTTTCATCCTTGTTGCGAATCATGTGCAGTGCACATCGACCGAGCCCCACGGGGACTCCATTTCCGCATGAACGATTGTCAATCGAAATCCTCAAACACAAGCATATCCAGTGATGGATCTCAACTGTTTGTTCAACATCTACAGTAACTGATATATCTCCATTCATTCACGGGATTCTTTTGAACGGTAACAACCAGCACAACCCACACATTGATCCAATCCTATCATGGATCACTTCTCTGTAGGGGCCTAAGTACAACCAACGCATTCCCTTATGAACAACCTACACAGCTTCGTTACTATTTGCAATTGAGTAGTGGGAGATTAGATTTGTATATAATATGATTGATCATGCAGCTTGAACGCTCTACTCACCATTGAAAAGCATGGAAGCAGTGTACAGCTGTTTCATCCTTGTGGGGAATCATGAGAAATGCACATCGACCGAGCCCCACGGGGACTCCATTTCCGCATGAACGATTGTCAATCGAACACGTTAACCGAAATCAGATCCAGGGATGGATCTCGACGGTTTTTCCACATCTGCATAATATGATATATCAAATTTCAGGCACAGGCTACTTTTTAACGGTAAAAACCAGCACAACACACACACCGATCCACCCCTATCGTGGATCACTTCTCTGTAGGGGCCTAAGTACAACCAAAGCATTCCCTTATGAACAACCTACACAGCTTCGTTACTATTTGCAATTGAGTAGTGGGAGATTAGATTTCTATATAATATGATTGATCATGCTGCTTGAACGCTCAACTCACCATTGAAAAGCATGGAAGCAGTGTACAGCTGTTTCATCCGTGTTGCGAATCATGAGCAGTGCACATCGAAAGAGCACCACGGGGACTCCATTTCCGCATGAACGATTGTCAATCGAAATCCTCAAACGCAATCATATCCAGTGATGGATCTCAACTGTTTGTTCAACATCTACAGTAACTGATATATCTCCATTCATTCACGGGATTCTTTTGAACGGTAACAACCAGCACAACCCACGCATTGATCCAATCCTATCATGGATCACTTCTCTGTAGGGGCCTAAGAACAACCAACGCATTCTCTTATGAACAACCTACACAGCTTCGTTACTATTTGCAATTGAGTAGTGGGAGATTAGATTTGTATATAATATGATTGATCATGCAGCTTGAACGCTCAACTCACCATTGAAAAGCATGGAAGCAGTGTGCAGCTGTAAAATCGCTGGTGGGAATCAACACCAATTCTACTCCATCGAGCCCACACGGGCAATGGTACAGATCGTGGACCTTTGTCTTTCAAATATCCTAATCACGGGAATATCCGGGATGGATCGCAAATCATTGTTCAACGTCTCCACTACAAAATATAGCACCGTTCCGTCCCAGACTTCTTTTGAACGGTAACAACCCACTTCCCGCAAAGCGATCGACTCCCATGATCGAAGGCTTCTCTGTAGGGGCCTAAGTACAACGAACTAATTCCCCTAAGAAGAACATACGCAGATAGCTTAATATTTGCAATTGAGTTGGAGGAGATTAGATTTGTATATAATATGATTGATCATGCAGCTTGAACGCTGAACTCACCATTGAAAAGCATGAAAGTAATGCACAACTGATTCATCTCTATCGGGAGTCATCAGCAATGCACATCGATCGAGACCACACGGGTACTGGAACCCGGGGAGAACAGTTGTCAATCGATGACCTCCATCAGAAGTTTATCTGGCCTGGATCTCAACGCTTTGTTCAACATCTACACTAAATGATATAGCACTCTTTCGTCACTGGATTCTTTTGAACGGTAACAACCCACTTCCCGCACAGCGATCGACTCCCATGATCGATTGCATCCCTGTACGTGTCTAATTACAACGATCGCATTCCCTGATGAACAACATACACAGCTTGCTTAATATTTGCATATGAGTAGTAGGAGATTAGATTTGTATAAAATAATTGATCATGCAGCTTGATCGCTCAACTCACCATTGGAATGCATGGAAGCACTCTACAGGTGATTCATCCTCTTTGGAATCATCAGCAATGCACATCCACCGAGCCCTCACGGGAACGGGATACCGTGGTGAACGATTGTCAATAGATAATTATAATAAGAATGCTATCCTGAATGGATCTCAACGATTTGTTGAACACCTACACTAAATGATATAGCACCGTTCCGTCACTGGCTTCTTTTGAACGGTATCATCACGTTTTGCGCACACCGATCGACTCCCATGTTCGATGGTTTCTCTGTAGTTCATGAGTACAAGGAACGCATTCCCTTATGAACAACCTACACAGCTTGATTACTATTTGAAATTTAGAAGTAGGATATTAGATTTGTAAAGTATGATTCATCATGAAGCCTGAACGCTCAACTCACCATTGAAAGCATGGTAGCACTGTACAGCTGATATATCTATATTTTAGATTCATCAGCATTGCCCATCCGACAAGCCCACTGCGGTACTGGAACCCGTGGTGAACTAATGTCCATCGAACATCCTGAAAACATTGCTATCCGGGATGTCTCACATCGGTTTCTTCAACACACAAACTATATGATTTAGCACCGTTCCGTCACTGACTTCTTTTGAACGGTAACAACCCACTTTCCGCACAGAGATCGACTCGCATGCTCGATTGCATCCCTGGATTTGCAATTCTGAGATTTCAATGGTGAGTTGAGCGTTCAAGATACATGATGAATCATTTTATACAAATCTAATCTCGTACTACTCAATTTTCAAACAGTAATTAGGCTCTGCATATTGTTCATAAGGGAATGCGTTGGTTGTATTTAGGCACTTAAACAGAAATCATCCATGATAGGAGTGGATCGGTGTGTGAGAATCGGGTTGTTACCGTTCAAAAGAGGCCAGTGACGGAACGGTGCTATATCATGTAGTGTAGATGTTGAACAAACGGTTGAGAGCCAACCCGGATAGCATTGTGGTTGAGGTGTTCGATTCACAATCGTTCACCCTTCGTTCGAGTCCCCGTGGGGGCCCGGTGGATGTGCACTGCTCATGATTCCCAACAAGGATGAAACAGCTGTACACTGCTTCCATGCTTTTCAATGGTGAGTTGAGCGCTCGAGCTGCCTGATCAATCATATTATATACAAATCCAATCTCGTACAACTCAATTTGCAAACAGTAATTACGCTCTATAGGTTGTTCATAACGGAATGCGTTGGTTGTACTTAGGCCCCTACAGAGGATTCATCCATCATAGGAGTGGATCGGTGTGTGAGAATCGGGTTGTTACCGTTCAAAAGAAGCCAGTGACGGAACGGTGCTATATCATGTAGTGTAGAAGTGGAAAAAACGGTTGAGAGCCAACCCGGATAGCATTGTGGTTGAGGTGTTCGATTCACAATCGTTCACCCTTCGTTCGAGTCCTTGTGGGGTCTCGGTGGATGTGCACTGCTCATCATTCCCAACAAGGATGAAACAGCTGTACACTGCTTCCATGCTTTTCAATGGTGAGTTGAGCGTTCAAGCTGCATGATCAATCATATTATATACAAATCTAATCTCGTACAACTCAATTTGCAAACAGTGACCAAGCTCTGTAGATTGTTCATAACGGAATGCGTTCGTTGTACTTAGGCCCCTACAGAGAAGTCATCCATCATAGGAGTCGATCGGTGTGTGAGAATCGGGTTGTAAATCGTTTCAAAAGCCAGTGAAGGAAGGTGGCTATTTCATGTAGTGTAGATGTTGAACAAACGGTTGAGAGCCAACCCGGATAGCATTGTGGTTGAGGTGTTCGATTCACAATCGTTCACCCTTCGTTCGAGTCCCCGTGGGGGCTCGGTGGATGTGCAGTGCCCATGAATCCCAACAAGGATGAAACAGCTGTACAGTGTTTCCATGCTTTTCAATGGTGAGTCGAATGTTCAAGCAGCATGATCAATCATATTATATACAAATCTAATCTCGTACAACTCAATTTGCAAAGAGTAACGAAGCTGTGTAGGTTGTTCATAACGGAATGCGTTCGTTGTACTTAGGCCCCTACAGAGGATTCATCCATTATAGGAGTGGATCGGTGTGTGAGAATCGGGTTGTTACCGTTCAAAAGAAGCCAGTGACGGAATTGTGCTATATCATGTAGTGTAGATGTTGAACAAACGGTTGAGAGCCATCCCGGATAGCATTGTGGTTGAGGTGTTCGATTCACAATCGTTCACCCTTCGTTCAAGTCCCCGTGGGGGCTCGGTGGATGTGCAGTGCCCATAATTCCCAACAAGGATGAAACAGCTGTACAGTGTTTCCATGCTTTTCAATGGTGAGTTGAATGTTCAAGCTGCATGATCAATCATATTATATACAAATCTAATCTCGTACAACTCAATTTGCAAAGAGTAACGAAGCTGTGTAGGTTGTTCATAAGGGAATTCGTTCGTTGTAATTAGGCCCCTACAGAGGAGTCATCGATTATAGGATTCGGTCATTGTGTGAGAATCGGTTTGTAAAACCTTTCAAAAGCCAGTGAAGGAAGGTGGCTATTTCATGTAGTGTAGATGTTGAACAAACCGTTGAGGGCCAAACCGGATAGCATTGTGGTTGAGGTGTTCGATTCACAATCGTTCACCCTTCGTTCGAGTCCCCGTGGGGGCTCGGTGGATGTGCACTGCTCATGATTCCCAACAAGGATGAAACAGCTGTACACTGCTTTCATGCTTTTCAATGGTGAGTAGAGCGTTCAAGCTGCATGATCAATCATATTATATACAAATCTAATCTCCCACTACTCAATTGCAAATAGTAACGTAGCTGTGTAGGTTGTTCATAACGGAATGCGTTGGTTGTACTTAGGCCCCGACAGAGTAGTCATCCAACATAGAAGTCGATCGGTGTGTGAGAATCGGGTTGTTACCGTTCAAAAGAAGCCAGTGACGGAACGGTGCTATATCATGTAGTGTAGAAGTGGAAAAAACGGTTGAGAGCCAACCCGGATAGCATTGTGGTTGAGGTATTCGATTCACAATCGTTCACCCTTCGTTCGAGTCCCCGTGGGGGCTCGGTGGATGTGCACTGCTCATGATTCCCAACAAGGATGAAACAGCTGTACAGTGTTTCCATGCTTTTCAATGGTGAGTTGAATGTTCAAGCTGCATGATCAATCATATTATATACAAATCTAATCTCGTACAACTCAATTTGCAAACAGTGACCAAGCTCTGTAGATTGTTCATAAGGGAATGCGTTCGTTGTACTTAGGCCCCTACAGAGAAGTCATCCATCATAGGAGTCGATCGGTGTGTGAGAATCGGGTTGTTACCGTTCAAAAGAAGCCAGTGACGGAATTGTGCTATATCATGTAGTGTAGAAGTGGAAAAAACGGTTGAGAGCCAACCCGGATAGCATTGTGGTTGAGGTGTTCGATTCACAATCGTTCACCCTTCGTTCGAGTCCCCGTGGGGGCTCGGTGGATGTGCACTGCTCATGATTCCCAACAAGGATGAAACAGCTGTACACTGCTTCCATGCCTTTCAATGGTGAGTTGAATGTTCAAGCTGCATGATCAATCATATTATATACAAATCTAATCTCGTACAACTCAATTTGCAAACAGTGACCAAGCTCTGTAGATTGTTCATAAGGGAATGCGTTCGTTGTACTTAGGCCCCTACAGAGAATTCATCCATGATAGGAGTCGATCGGTGTGTGAGAATCGGGTTGTAAAACCTTTTAAAAGCCAGTGAAGGAAGGTGGCTATTTCACGTAGTGTAGATTTTGAACAAACGGTTGAGAGCCAACCCGGATAGCATTGTGGTTGAGGTGTTCGATTCACAATCGTTCACCCTTCGTTCGAGTCCCCGTGGGGGCTCGGTGGATGTGCAGTGCCCATGATTCCCAACAAGGATGAAACAGCTGTACACTGCTTCCATGCTTTTCAATGGTGAGTTGAGCGTTCAAGCTGCATGATCAATCATATTATATACAAATCTAATCTCGTACAACTCAATTTGCAAAGAGTAACGAAGCTGTGTAGGTTGTTCATAAGGGAATTCGTTCGTTGTACTTAGGCCCCTACAGAGACGTCATCCATCATAGGAGTGGATCGGTGTGTGAGAATCGGGTTGTTACCGTTCAAAAGAAGCCAGTGACGGAATTGTGCTATATCATGTAGTGTAGATGTTGAACAAACGGTTGAGAGCCAACCCGGATAGCATTGTGGTTGAGGTATTCGATTCACAATCGTTCACCCTTCGTTCGAGTCCCCGTGGGGGCTCGGTGGATGTGCAGTGCCCATGATTCCCAACAAGGATGAAACAGCTGTACACTGCTTCCATGCTTTTCAATGGTGAGTTGAGCGTTCAAGCTGCATGATCAATCATATTATATACAAATCTAATCTCGTACAACTCAATTTGCAAAGAGTAACGAAGCTGTGTAGGTTGTTCATAAGGGAATGCGTTCGTTGTACTTAGGCCCCTACAGAGAATTGATCCATGATAGGAGTCGATCGGTGTGTGAGAATCGGTTTGTAAAACCTTTCAAAAGCCAGTGACGGTGGGGTGCAATATCACCTAGTGTAGATTTTGAACAAACGATTGAGAGCCAACCCGGATAGCATTGTGGTTGAGGTGTTCGATTCACAATCGTTCACCCTTCGTTCGAGTCCCTGTGGGGGCTCGGTGGATGTGCACTGCTCATGATTCCCAACAAGGATGAAACAGCTGTACAGTGTTTCCATGCTTTTCAATGGTGAGTTGAATGTTCAAGCTGCATGATCAATCATATTATATACAAATCTAATCTCCCACTACTCAATTGCAAATAGTAACCAAACTGTGTAGGTTGATCACAAGGCAATGCGTTGGTTGTTCCTAATCCCCTTCAGAGAACTGATCCAAGATAGGAGTGGATCGGTGTGTTGATTGTGCTGGTTGTTACCATTCAAAGAATCCAGTGACGGAACGGTGCTATATCATGTAATGTGGATGTTGAAAAATCCGATGATATTCCGTTCGTGATAGCAATTCTATTATTTGTTCGATGGTCAAAACTTCAACCCGAATTCGAGATCTAGTGGGGCTCTTTGGATGTTCAACTCCCTTCAATCTCAACAGGGATGAAACAGCTTTACACCGCTTCCATGCTTTACAATGGTGAGTTGAGCGTTCGAGCTGCATGATCAATCATATTATATACAAATCTAATCTTCCACTACTCAATTGCAAACAGTAATTAAGCTCTGTAATTTGTTCATAACGGAATGCGTTGGTTGTACTTAGGCCCCGACAGAGAAGTCATCCATCATAGGAGACGATCGGTGTGTGAGAAACGTGTTGTTAACGTTCAAAAGAAGGCAGTGAAAAAAGGTTGCTATATCATGTAGTGTAGAAGTGGAAGAAACGGTTGAGAGCCAACCTGGATAGCCTTGTGGTTGAGGTGATCGAATCACAATCGTTCACCCTTCGTTCGAGTCCCCGTGGGGTCTCGGTGGATGTGCATTGCTCATGATTCCCAACAAGGATGAAACAGCTGTACACTGCTTCCATGCTTTTCAATGGTGAGTTGAGCGTTCAAGCTGCATGATCAATCATATTATATACAAATCTAATCTCCCACTACTCAATTGCGAATAGTACCGAAGCTGTGTAGGTTGTTCATAAGGGAATGCGTTCGTTGTACTTAGGCCCCTACAGAGAATTGATCCATGATAGGAGTCGATCGGTGTGTGAGAATCGGTTTGTAAAACCTTTCAAAAGCCAGTGACGGAGGGTGCAATATCACCTAGTGTAGATTTTGAACAAACGATTGAGAGCCAACCCGGATAGCATTGTGGTTGAGGTGTTCGATTCACAATCGTTCACCCTTCGTTCGAGTCCCTGTGGGGGCTCGGTGGATGTGCACTGCTCATGATTCCCAACAAGGATGAAACATCTGTACAGTGTTTCCATGCTTTTCAATGGTGAGTTGAATGTTCAAGCTGCATGATCAATCATATTATATACAAATCTAATCTCCCACTACTCAATTGCAAATAGTAACCAAACTGTGTAGGTTGATCACAAGGCAATGCGTTGGTTGTTCCTAATCCCCTTCAGAGAACTGATCCAAGATAGGAGTGGATCGGTGTGTTGATTGTGCTGGTTGTTACCATTCAAAGAATCCAGTGACGGAACGGTGCTATATCATGTAATGTGGATGTTGAAAAATCCGATGATATTCCGTTCGTGATAGCAATTCTATTATTTGTTCGATGGTCAAAACTTCAACCCGAATTCGAGATCTAGTGGGGCTCTTTGGATGTTCAACTCCCTTCAATCTCAACAGGGATGAAACAGCTTTACACCGCTTCCATGCTTTTCAATGGTGAGTTGAGCGTTCAAGCTGCATGATCAATCATATTATATACAAATCTAATCTCCCACTACTCAATTGCAAATAGTAACGAAGCTGTGTAGGTTGTTCATAACGGAATGCGTTCGTTGTACTTAGGCCCCTACAGAGAAGTGATCCATGATAGGAGTGGATCGGTGTGTGGGTTGTGCTGATTGATACCGTTCAAAAGAAGCCAGTGACGGAAGGGTGCTAAATCATGTAGTAAAGATGTTGAAATATCCGCTGACATGCAGCCCTTGATAGGCTTGCGTTTAGGGGTTCCATTGATAAACGTTTATGACGAAATCGTTTCCCTTAGTTATTTCGGTGTGCATTGATCATGATTCCCAACAAGGATCAAACAGCTGTACAGTGTTTCCATGCTTTTCAATGGTGAGTTGTGCGTTCAAGCGACATGATCAATCATATTATATACAAATCTAATCTCGTACAACTCAATTGCAAACAGTAATTACGCTCTATAGGTTGTTCATAACGGAATGCGTTGGTTGTACTTAGGCCCCTACAGATAAGTCATCGATGATAGGATTCGGTCATTGTGTGAGAATCGGGTTGTTACCGTTCAAAAGAAGCCAGTGACGGAATTGTGCTATATCATGTAGTGTAGATGTTGAACAAACGGTTGAGAGCCAACCTGGATAGCCTTGTGGTTGAGGTGATCGATTCACAATCGTTCACCCTTCGTTCGAGTCCCCGTGGGGTCTCGGTGGATGTGCATTGCTCATGATTTCCAACAAGGATGAAACAGCTGTACACTGCTTCCATGCTTTTCAATGGTGAGTTGAGCGTTCAAGCTGCATGATCAATCATATTATATACAAATCTAATCTCCCACTACTCAATTGCGAATAGTACCGAAGCTGTGTAGGTTGTTCATAAGGGAATGCGTTCGTTGTACTAAGGCCCCTACAGAGAAGTGTTCCATGATAGGAGTGGATCGTTGTGTGGGTTGTGCTGATTGATACCGTTCAAAAGAAGCCAGTGACGGAACGGTGCTGTATCATGTAGTGTAGATGTTGAAACATGCGACGAGATCCTGCCCTGTATATGCTCCCTTTAAAGTGATCGTTTGACAAACTTTCACCCCGAAATCCAATCCTAGTTGGGCTCTTTCGGTTTTTAATGCACTTCATTCTCAACAAGAATGAATCAGCTGTACACTGCTTCCATGCTTTTCAATGGTGAGTTGAGCGCTCGAGCTGCCTGATCAATCAAATGATATACAAATCCAATCTCGTACAACTCAATTTGCAAACAGTAATTACGCTCTATACGTTGTTCATAACGGAATGCGTTGGTTGTACTTAGGCCCCGACAGAGAAGTCATCCATGATAGGAGTGGATCGGTGTGTGAGAATCGGGTTGTTACCGTTCAAAAGAAGCCAGTGACGGAATTGTGCTATATCATGTAGTGTAGATGTTGAACAAACCGCTGAGAGCCAACTCGGATAGCATTGTGGTTGAGGTGTTCGATTCACAATCGTTCACCCTTCGTTCGAGTCCCCGTGGGGGCTCGGTGGATGTGCACTGCTCATGATTCCCAACAAGGATGAAACAGCTGTACAGTGTTTCCATGCTTTTCAATGGTGAGTTGAATGTTCAAGCTGCATGATCAATCATATTATATACAAATCTAATCTCGTACAACTCAATTTGCAAACAGTGACCAAGCTCTGTAGATTGTTCATAACGGAATGCGTTCGTTGTACTTAGGCCCCTACAGAGTAGTCATCCATCATAGGAGTCGATCGGTGTGTGAGAATCGGGTTGTAAATCGTTTCAAAAGCCAGTAACGGAAGGGTGCTATATCATGTAGTGTAGATGTTGAACAAACGGTTGAGAGCCAACCCGGATAGCATTGTGGTTGAGGTGTTCGATTCCCAATCGTTCACCCTTCGTTCAAGTCCCCGTGGGGGCTCGGTGGATGTGCACTGCTCATGATTCCCAACAAGGATGAAACAGCTGTACACTGCTTCCATGGTTTTCAATGGTGAGTTGAGCGCTCGAGCTGCCTGATCAATCAAATTATATACAAATCCAATCTCGTACAACTCAATTTGCAAACAGTAATTACGCTCTATACGTTGTTCATAACGGAATGCGTTGGTTGTACTTAGGCCCCGACAGAGAAGTCATCCATCATAGGAGACGATCGGTGTGTGAGAATCGGGTTGTTACCGTTCAAAAGAAGCCAGTGACGGAATTGTGCTATATCATGTAGTGTAGATGTTGAACAAACCGCTGAGATCCAACTCGGATAGCATTGTGGTTGAGGTGTTCGATTCACAATCGTTCACCCTTCGTTCGAGTCCGCGTGGGGCCTCGGTGGATGTGCAATGCTCATGATTCCCAACAAGGATGAAACAGCTGTACACTGCTTCCATGCTTTTCAATGGTGAGTTGAATGTTCAAGCAGCATGATCAATCATATTATATACAAATCTAATCTCGTACAACTCAATTTGCAAAGAGTAACGAAGATGTGTAGGTTGTTCATAACGGAATGCGTTCGTTGTACTTAGGCCCCTACAGAGGATTCATCCATCATAGGAGTCGATCGGTGTGTGAGAATCGGGTTGTTACCGTTCAAAAGAAGCCAGTGACGGAATTGTGCTATATCATGTAGTGTAGATGTTGAACAAACGGTTGAGAGCCATCCCGGATAGCATTGTGGTTGAGGTGTTCGATTCACAATCGTTCACCCTTCGTTCGAGTCCTTGTGGGGGCTCGGCGGATGTGCACTGCTCATGATTCCCAACAAGGATGAAACAGCTGTACACTGCTTCCATGCTTTTCAATGGTGAGTTGAGCGTTCAAGCTGCATGATCAATCATATTATATACAAATCTAATCTCGTACAACTCAATTTGCAAAGAGTAACGAAGCTGTGTAGGTTGTTCATAAGGGAATGCGTTGGTTGTACTTAGGCTCCTACAGAGAATTGATCCATCATAGGAGACGATCGGTGTGTGAGAACCGGGTTGTAAAACCTTTCAAAAGCCAGTGAAGGAAGGTGGCTATTTCATGTAGTGTAGATGTTGAACAAACGGTTGAGAGCCAACCCGGATAGCATTGTGGTTGAGGTATTCGATTCACAATCGTTCACCCTTCGTTCGAGTCCCCGTGGGGGCTCGGTGGATGTGCAGTGCCCATGATTCCCAACAAGGATGAAACAGCTGTACACTGCTTCCATGCTTTTCAATGGTGAGTTGAGCGTTCAAGCTGCATGATCAATCATATTATATACAAATCTAATCTCGTACAACTCAATTTGCAAACAGTAACCAAGCTGTGTAGGTTGTTCATAACGGAATGCGTTCGTTGTACTTAGGCCCCTACAGAGTAGTCATCGATGATAGGATTCGGTCAATGTGTGAGAATGGGTTTGTAATACATTTCAAATGCCAGTGAAGGAAGGTGGCAATTTCATGTAGTGTAGATGTTGAACAAACGGTTGAGAGCCAACCCGGATAGGATTGTGGTTGAGGTATTCGATTCACAATCGTTCACCCTTCGTTCGAGTCCCCGTGGGGGCTCGGTGGATGTGCAGTGCCCATGAATCCCAACAAGGATGAAACAGCTGTACACTGCTTCCATGCTTTTCAATGGTGAGTTGAATGTTCAAGCAGCATGATCAATCATATTATATACAAATCTAATCTCGTACAACTCAATTTGCAAAGAGTAACGAAGCTGTGTAGGTTGTTCATAACGGAATGCGTTCGTTGTATTTAGGCCCCTACAGAGAAGTCATCAATCATAGGTGTGGATCGGTGTGTGAGAATCGGGTTGTTACCGTTCAAAAGAAGCCAGTGACGGAATTGTGCTATATCATGTAGTGTAGATGTTGAACAAACGGTTGAGAGCCAACCCGGATAGCATTGTGGTTGAGGTATTCGATTCACAATCGTTCACCCTTCGTTCGAGTCCCCGTGGGGCCTCGGTGGATGTGCAGTGCCCATAATTCCCAACAAGGATGAAACAGCTGTACAGTGTTTCCATGATTTTCAATGATGAGCTGTATGTACGAGCTGCATGATCAATCATATTATATACAAATCTAATCTCGTACAACTCAATTTCCAAAGAGTAATTAAGCTCCGTAGATTGTTCATAACGGAATGCGTTCGTTGTATTTAGGCCCCTACAGAGAATTCATCCATCATAAGAGTCGATCTGTGTGTGAGAATCGGGTTGTTACCGTTCAAAAGAAGCCAGTGACGGAAGTGTGCTATATCATGTAGTGTAGATGTTGAACAAACGGTTGAGAGCCATCCCGGATAGCATTGTGGTTGAGGTGTTCGATTCACAATCGTTCACCCTTCGCTCGAGTCCCCGTGGGGGCTCGGTGGATGTGCAGTGCCCATGATTCCCAACAAGGATGAAACAGCTGTACAGTGTTTCCATGCTTTTCAATGGTGAGTTGAATGTTCAAGCTGCATGATCAATCATATTATATACAAATCTAATCTCGTACAACTCAATTTGCAAACAGTAACCAAGCTCTGTAGATTGTTCATAACGGAATGCGTTCGTTGTACTTAGGCCCCTACAGAGGAGTCATCGATGATAGGATTCGGTCATTGTGTGAGAATCGCTTTGTAAATTCTTTCAAAAGCCAGTGAAGGAAGGTGGCTATTTCATGTAGTGTAGAAGTTGAACAAACGATTGAGAGCCAACCCGGATAGCATTGTGGTTGAGGTGTTCGATTCACAATCGTTCACCCTTCGTTCGAGTCCCCGTGGGGGCTCGGTGGATGTGCACTGCTCATGATTCCCAACAAGGATAAACAGCTGTACACTGCTTCCATGCTTTTCAATGGTGAGTTGAGCGTTCAAGCTGCATGATCATTCATACTATATACAAATCGAATCTCGTACAACTCAATTTGCAAAGAGTAACGAAGCTGTGTAGGTTGTTCATAACGGAATGCGTTCGTTGTATTTAGGCCCCTACAGAGAATTCATCCATGATAGGAGTCGATCGGTGTGTGAGAATCGGTTTGTAAAACCTTTCAAAAGCCAGTGACTGATGGGTGCAATATCACCTAGTGTAGATTTTGAACAAACGATTGAGAGCCAACCCGGATAGCATTGTGGTTGAGGTGTTCGATTCACAATCGTTCACCCTTCGTTCGAGTCCCCGTGGGGGCTCGGTGGATGTGCACTGCTCATCATTCCCAACAAGGATGAAACAGCTGTACACTGCTTCCATGCTTTTCAATGGTGAGTTGAGCGTTCAAGCTGCATGATCAATCATATTATATACAAATCTAATCTCGTACAACTCAATTTGCAAACAGTAACCAAGCTGTGTAGGTTGTTCATAACGGAATGCGTTCGTTGTATTTAGGCCCCTACAGAGAATTCATCCATGATAGGAGTCGATCGGTGTGTGAGAATCGGTTTGTAAAACCTTTCAAAAGCCAGTGACGGAGGGGTGCAATATCACCTAGTGTAGATTTTGAACAAACGATTGAGAGCCAACCCGGATAGCATTGTGGTTGAGGTGTTCGATTCACAATCGTTCACCCTTCGTTCGAGTCCCTGTGGGGCCTCGGTGGATGTGCATTGCTCATGATTCCCAACAAGGATGAAACAGCTGTACAGTGTTTCCATGCTTTTCCATGGTGAGTTGAATGTTCAAGCTGCATGATCAATCATATTATATACAAATCTAATCTCCCACTACTCAATTGCAAATAGTAACCAAACTGTGTAGGTTGATCACAAGGCAATGCGTTGGTTGTTCCTAATCCCCTTCAGAGAACTGATCCAAGATAGGAGTGGATCGGTGTGTTGATTGTGCTGGTTGTTACCGTTCAAAGAATCCAGTGACGGAACGGTGCTATATCATGTAATGTGGATGTTGAAAAATCCGATGATATTCCGTTCGTGATAGCAATTCTATTATTTGTTCGATGGTCAAAACTTCAACCCGAATTCGAGATCTAGTGGGGCTCTTTGGATGTTCAACTCCCTTGAATCTCAACAGGGATGAAACAGCTTTACACCGCTTCCATGCTTTTCAATGGTGAGTTGAGCGTTCAAGCTGCATGATCAATCATATTATATACAAATCTAATCTCCCACTACTCAATTGCAAATAGTAACGAAGCTGTGTAGGTTGTTCATAAGGGAATGCGTTCGTTGTACTTAGGCCCCTACAGAGAAGTGATCCATGATAGGAGTGGATCGGTGTGTGGGTTGTGCTGATTGATACCGTTCAAAAGAAGCCAGTGACGGAAGGGTGCTAAATCATGTAGTAAAGATGTTGAAATATCCGCTGACATGCAGCCCTTGATAGGCTTGCGTTTAAGGGGTTCCATTGATAAACGTTTATGCCGAAATCGTTTCCCTTAGTTATTTCGGTGTGCATTGATCATGATTCCCAACAAGGATGAAACAGCTGTACAGTGTTTCCATGCTTTTCAATGGTGAGTTGTGCGTTCAAGCGACATGATCAATCATATTATATACAAATCTAATCTTCCACTACTCAATTGCAAACAGTAATTAAGCTCTGTATATTGTTCATAACGGAATGCGTTGGTTGTACTTAGGCCCCTACAGAGAATTCATCCATCATAGGAGACGATCGGTGTGTGAGAAACGTGTTGTTAACGTTCAAAAGAAGCCAGTGAAAAAAGGTTGCTATATCATGTAGTGTAGATGTTGAAGAAACGGTTGAGAGCCAACCTGGATAGCCTTGTGGTTGAGGTGATCGATTCACAATCGTTCACCCTTCGTTCGAGTCCCCGTGGGGTCTCGGTGGATGTGCATTGCTCATGATTCCCAACAAGGATGAAACAGCTGTACACTGCTTCCATGCTTTTCAATGGTGAGTTGAGCGTTCAAGCTGCATGATCAATCATATTATATACAAATCTAATCTCCCACTACTCAATTGCGAATAGTACCGAAGCTGTGTAGGTTGTTCATAAGGGAATGCGTTCGTTGTACTGAGGCCCCTACAGAGAAGTGATCCATGATAGGAGTGGGTCGTTGTGTGGGTTGTGCTGATTGATACCGTTCAAAAGAAGCCAGTGACGGAACGGTGCTGTATCATGTAGTGTAGATGTTGAAACATGCGACGAGTTCCTGCCCTGTATATTCTCCCTTTAAAGTGATCGTTTGACAATCTTTCACCCCGAAATCCAATCCTAGTTGGGCTCTTTCGGTTTTTAATGCACTTCATTCTCAACAAGAATGAAACAGCTGTACACTGCTTCCATGCTTTTCAATGGTGAGTTGAGCGTTCAAGCTGCATGATAAATCATATTATATACAAATCTAATCTCCCACTACTCAATTTCAAATAGTAACGAAGCTGTGTAGGTTGTTCATAAGGGAATGCGTTCGTTGTACTTAGGCCCCTACAGAGAATTGATCCATGATAGGAGTCTATCGGTGTGTGAGATTCGGTTTGTAAAACCTTTCAAAAGCCAGTGACGGAGGGGTGCAATATCACCTAGTGTAGATTTTGAACAAACGATTGAGAGCCAACCCGGATAGCATTGTGGTTGAGGTGTTCGATTCACAATCGTTCACCCTTCGTTCGAGTCCCTGTGGGGGCTCGGTGGATGTGCACTGCTCATGATTCCCAACAAGGATGAAACAGCTGTACAGTGTTTCCATGCTTTTCCATGGTGAGTTGAATGTTCAAGCTGCATGATCAATCATATTATATACAAATCTAATCTCCCACTACTCAATTGCAAATAGTAACCAAACTGTGTAGGTTGATCACAAGGCAATGCGTTGGTTGTTCCTAATCCCCTTCAGAGAACTGATCCAAGATAGGAGTGGATCGGTGTGTTGATTGTGCTGGTTGTTACCGTTCAAAGAATCCAGTGACGGAACGGTGCTATATCATGTAATGTGGATGTTGAAAAATCCGATGATATTCCGTTCGTGATAGCAATTCTATTATTTGTTCGATGGTCAAAACTTCAACCCGAATTCGAGATCTAGTGGGGCTCTTTGGATGTTCAACTCCCTTCAATCTCAACAGGGATGAAACAGCTTTACACCGCTTCCATGCTTTTCAATGGTGAGTTGAGCGATCAAGCTGCATGATCAATCATATTATATACAAATCTAATCTCCCACTACTCAATTGCAAATAGTAACGAAGCTGTGTAGGTTGTTCATAAGGGAATGCGTTCGTTGTACTTAGGCCCCTACAGAGAAGTGATCCATGATAGGAGTGGATCGGTGTGTGGGTTGTGCTGATTGATACCGTTCAAAAGAAGCCAGTGACGGAAGGGTGCTAAATCATGTAGTAAAGATGTTGAAATATCCGCTGACATGCAGCCCTTGATAGGCTTGCGTTTAAGGGGTTCCATTGATAAACGTTTATGCCGAAATCGTTTCCCTTAGTTATTTCGGTGTGCATTGATCATGATTCCCAACAAGGATGAAACAGCTGTACAGTGTTTCCATGCTTTTCAATGGTGAGTTGTGCGTTCAAGCGACATGATCAATCATATTATATACAAATCTAATCTTCCACTACTCAATTGCAAACAGTAATTAAGCTCTGTATATTGTTCATAACGGAATGCGTTGGTTGTACTTAGGCCCCTACAGAGAAGTCATCCATCATAGGAGACGATCGGTGTGTGAGAAACGTGTTGTTAACGTTCAAAAGAAGCCAGTGAAAAAAGGTTGCTATATCATGTAGTGTAGATGTTGAAGAAACGGTTGAGAGCCAACCTGGATAGCCTTGTGGTTGAGGTGATCGATTCACAATCGTTCACCCTTCGTTCGAGTCCCCGTGGGGTCTCGGTGGATGTGCATTGCTCATGATTCCCAACAAGGATGAAACAGCTGTACACTGCTTCCATGCTTTTCAATGGTGAGTTGAGCGTTCAAGCTGCATGATCAATCATATTATATACAAATCTAATCTCCCACTACTCAATTGCGAATAGTACCGAAGCTGTGTAGGTTGTTCATAAGGGAATGCGTTCGTTGTACTTAGGCCCCTACAGAGAAGTGATCCATGATAGGAGTGGATCGTTGTGTGGGTTGTGCTGATTGATACCGTTCAAAAGAAGCCAGTGACGGAACGGTGCTGTATCATGTAGTGTAGATGTTGAAACATGCGACGAGTTCCTGCCCTGTATATTCTCCCTTTAAAGTGATCGTTTGACAATCTTTCACCCCGAAATCCAATCCTAGTTGGGCTCTTTCGGTTTTTAATGCACTTCATTCTCAACAAGAATGAAACAGCTGTACAGTGTTTGCATGCTTTTAAATGGTGAGTTGAGCGTTCAAGCTGCATGATCAATCATATCATATACAAATCTAATCTCCCACTACTCAATTACAAATAGTAACGAAGCTGTGTAGGTTGTTCATAAGGGAATGCGTTCGTTGTACTTAGGCCCCTAAAAAGAATTGATCAACGATAGGTGTGGATCGGTGTGTGGGTTGCGCTGGTTGTTACCGTTCAAAAGAAGCCAGTGACGGAACGGTGCTATATCATGTAGTGTAGATGTTGAACAATGCGTTGAGATCAAGCCCCTGATAGGGGTGCGGATCAGGTTTTCGATTTACAATCGTTCATCTCGTAATCGGGACTCCATGGTGCTCATTCGATGTGCATTGCTCATGATTCCCAACGAGGATGAAAAAGCTGTACACTGCTTCCATGCTTTTCAATGGTGAGTTGAGCGTGCAAGCTGCATGATAAATTATATCACATACTATTCTAATCTCCCACTACTCAATTTCAAAAAGAACCGAAGCTGTGTAGGTTGTTCATAAGGGAATGCGTTGGTTGTACTTAGGCCCCTACAGAGAATTCATCCATGATAGGAGTGGATCGGTGTGTGGGATGTGCTGCTTGTTATTGTTCAGAAGAAGCCAGTGACGGAACGATGCTATATAATGAAGTGTAGATGTTGAAAAATCCGATGAGTTCCATCCCTGGATAGGATTGTGTTTGAGGTTTTTTATGACGGTGGTTCATGCCGAAATCGAATACCCGTAGTTCTCTTTGGATAAGCAGCGCTCATGATTCCCAACAAGGATGAAACAGCTGTACACTGCTTCCATGCTTTTCAATGATGAGTTGAGCGTTCAAGCTGAATGATCAATCATATTATATACAAATCTAATCTCCCACTACTCAATTGCGAATAGTACCGAAGCTGTGTAGGTTGTTCATAAGGGAATGCGTTCGTTGTACTAAGGCCCCTACAGAGAAGTGATCCATGATAGGAGTGGATCGGTGTGTGGGTTGTGCTGATTGATACCGTTCAAAAGAAGCCAGTGACGGAACGGTGCTATATCATGTAGTGTAGATGTCGGAAAATGCGACTAGTTCCTGACCTGGATATGCTCCCGTTAAAGTGATCGTTTGACAATTTTTCACCCCGAAATCCAATCCTAGTTGGGCTCTTTCGGTTTTTAATGCACTTCATTCTCAACAAGAATGAAACAGCTGTACACTGCTTCCATGCTTTTCAATGGTGAGTTGAGCGTTCGAGCTGCATGATCAATCATATTATATACAAATCTAATCTCCCACTACTCAATTGCAAATAGTAACGAAGCTGTTTAGGTTATTCCTAAGGGAATGCGTTGGTTTTACTGAGGCCCCTACAGAGAAGTGATCCATGATAGGAGTGGATCGGTGTGTTGGTTGTGCTGGATGTTGCCGTTCAAAAGAAGCCAGTGACGGAACGGTGCTATATCATGTAGTGTAGATGTTGAACAATGCGATGAGATCCAGACTTTGAGAGGCTTGCAGTGAAAGATTTCGATTGACAATTTTTGATTTTTTAATGGAGTATCAGCAATCCACTTTCGATGTGCATTGCTCATGATTCCCAACAAGGATGAAACAGCTGTACAGTGTTTCCATGCTTTTCAATGTTGGGTTGAGCGTTCAAGCTGCATGATCAATCATAATATATAGAAATCCAATCTCCCACTACTCAATTGCAAAAAGTAACGAAGCTGTGTAGGTTGTTCATAAGGGAATGCGTTCGTTGTACTTAGGCCCCTACCGAGAAGAGATCGACGATAGGAGTGGATCGGGGTGTGGGTTGTCCTGGTTGTTACCGTTCAAAAGACGCCAGTGTCGGAACGGTGCTATATCATGTTGTAAATTATTTGCGCAACCCGTTGATATACATCCCTTGACAGGCTTGCTCATGATTCCCAACAAGGATGAAACAGCTGTACAGTGTTTCCATGTTTTCAATGGTGAGTTGAGCATTCAACCTGCATGGTCAATCTTATTCTATACAAATCTAATCTCCCACTACTCAATTGCAAATAGTAACGAAGCTGTGATGGTTGTTCATAAGGGAATGCGTTGGTTGTACTTAGGCCCCTACAGGGAAGTGATCCATGATAGGAGTGGATCGGTATGTGGGTTGTGCTGGTTGTTACCGTTCAAAAGACGCCAGTGACGGAACGGTGCTATATCATGTAGTGTAGATGTTGAACAATGCGATGAGATCCAGCCCTTGATAGGGTTTCTTTTGAGGTGTTCGTATGAAGGTCGTTCATACCGAAATGGAGTCCCCGAAGTAATCTTTTGATAAGCATTGCTCATGATTCCCAAGAAGGATGAAACAGCTGTACACTGCTTCCATGCTTTTCAATGGTGAGTTGAGCGTTCAAGCTGCATGATCAATCATATTATATACAAATCTAATCTACCACTACTACATTGCAAATAGTACCGTAGCTGTGTAGGTTGTTCATAAGGGAATGCGTTGGTTGTACTTAGGCCCCTACAGGGAAGTGATCCATTATAGGAGTGGATGGATGTGTGGGTTATGCTGGTTGTTACCGTTCAAAAGAAGCCGGTGACTGATAGATCTGTTTCATGCAATGTAAATGGTGAACAAACCGTTGATATCTAGCCATTGACACGCTTGATCTTAGGGTGTTCTTATGACGGTCGTTCATCATTAAATCGATTCTACATAGCGCTCATTCGATGTGCATTGCTCATGATTCCCAACAAGGATGAAACAGCTGTACACTGCTTCCATGCTATTCAATGGTGAGTTGAGCGTACAAGCAGCATGATCAATCATATTATATACAAATCTAATCTTCCACTACTCAATTGCAAATAGTAACGAAGCTGTGTAGGTTGTTCATGAGGGAATGCGATGGTTGTACTCAGGCCCCTTCATAGAAGGGATCGATGATGGGGTGGTTCGGTGTGTGGGATGTGCTGGTTGTTGCCGTTCAAAAGAAGCCAGTGACGGAACGGTGCTATATCATGTAGTGTAGATGTTGAACAGTGCGATGAGATCCAGCTGATGATAGTCTGGCGTATTTAAGGTATTCGATTGTCAATTTTTGATGCATAAATCGATTCCCCTGTGGCTCGGTCGATGTGCATTGCTAATGATTCCCAACAAGGATGAATCAGCTGTACACTGCTTCCATGCTTTTCAATGATGAGTTGAGCGTTCAAGCTGCATGATCAATCATTATATATGCAAACCAATCTTCCACTACTCAATTGCAAATAGTAACGAAGCTGTATTAGGTTGTTCATAAGGGAATGAGTTGGATGTTCTTAGGCCCTTAAAGAGAATTGATCCATGATATGTGTGGATCGGTTTGTTGATTGTGCTGTTTGTTACCGTTCAAAAGAAGCCAGTGACGGAACGGTACTATATCATGTAGTGTAGATGTTGAAAAATCCGATGAGATACAGCCCTTGATAGGCTTGCATTTGCGGTGTTCCTATGACAGTCTTTCATGCCGTAATCGATTTCCCGTTGTGCTCTTTCGATTTGCATTGCTCATGATTCCCAACAAGGATGAAACAGCTGTACACTGCTTCCATGCTTTTCAATGGTGAGTTGAGCGTTCAAGCTGCATGATCAATCATATTTCATACAAATCTAATCTCCTACTACTCAATTGCAGATAGTAACGAAGCTGTGTAGGTTGTTCATAAGGGAATGCGTTGGTTGTACTTAGGCCCCTACAGAGAAGTGATCCATGATAGGAGTGAATCGGTGTGACGTTTGTGCTTGTGGTTACCGTTCAAAAGAAGCCAGTGACGGAACGGTGCTATATCATGTAGTGTAGATTTTGAACAATGCGATGAGATTCATTCCTTGATAGGCTTGCGGTTAAGGTGTTTCTTTTGACTACCTTTTATGCCGAAATCTGTTCTCCGTTATGCTTTTCCGATGTGCAATCCTCATGATTCCCAACAATGATGAACTAGCTGTTCTCCGCTTCCGCACTTTTCAGCTTGGAGTTTGGGGTTGAATATGCGTGATTCATCATATTTTTTACAATAACCAATACATATTTTCTTGCATCTTTCAGGTTCTTAACAATCCATTGTATGCCTTTATCTACTGACGATATGGTAATTTGAAATTACGTATTTAATTTTCAGCAGATCTCAGATGCTCTAGAATGACTACCGTGTTCTTAGCTATACCGTGATCATAGCAACAATTATTCTTCCTCATAATTTTAGTAAATGGTTTGTCTTTCGTCAAACTAACTGATGGTCCAAGGAATTGATCGCTGTTTACATGCTCTGCGTTTTACAGTTTAACGGCCGAACGGAAAGTCAAAGCGTTTAATGTTATAGTTCGGACTTGCTCTAACTTTTATGGGTCATTTGCACATTGAGCTTCCAGTGAAAGTTATCCCTGTTTGCTTTAACTTATTTAGTAGGCCACGCCACTACTGAACGTTGGTCTTGACTTATCTGTACCGATCTTAGTGAAATGCATTCAGAACCCAGATTGGAGCCTACAATGTAGTCAAACTACGTGTTGCTTGCTGTACATTCTTTCACGAACACTACATTCAGGTTGTAGAGAATATTTTCGCACTAACTTTTGTCGTCTTAACTTTATCGGAGGAAAAAGTCTTGTTGCAGGCAATAAAATGTTTGAAACAAGGTTACAGTAAAGAAGTATATTGGGAGGTTCCCCCATACATTCAGTTCCATATTTTCCACACTGATCTAGATACCATGGAAGTGGATTCTCATCTGGCCTTATGACGTATTCCTGACACGTTCATCTTGTCCCATCGAATCGGGAGTGACCTAATTAAGGAAAAATACCCCATGAACGCATCCGCTAGTCACAGCAGGCTTTTAAATATGTGATAAATAATGTACGCGATTCATCAGTGGGAACATTTCTTTGGTCACAAGGGAACTTCACATGGATTGGAAATCATTCGGTAACTTCATCCCTTCGAATTTTCTTCGGTCTTTTGGATAAGAACTGTTTCATGAATGAGAAAAAATAATTTGGATCTCAGAAATACTACATGGATACTTTCACTGTTAGATTGGAAATAATTTGATCCAGAGAAGTTCCACCAGGTTTTCTCAGTTCCTCAATTTACTGCATGAATGACGCAGTCAGATCTTTTGAATTCCATAGCCCGTGCAACTTTGCCTTGAATCTATGTTTATAGCTTTCTTTAAATCCCAGCTTATTTTACCCGAACTTAGCTTGTTTTCAAGGTAATTCTTCCATGTTATCAAAGTAGAATTTTCGTTTCATTTTGAGGTATTCATGTAATCAGTCGCATATCTTCTAGCCTATTTTTGAAGTGGTCAAAAGGATAAAGGATTCGTACTTTGTTGCTCGTGAAGAACTTGTTTGCTTCACGTAGAGATACATACGATTAACTTTTAGCAACAACGGATTAACTTCCGGTCGGAATATTATAGTTTGTTCTAGCATATACGATACATTGTTTTATTCCTTCACCCTAAGAGGAAAAGTAAGTCTACCTTTACCCGCCATCCCCATTTCGTAATGGTAGATGCTTCAAGACTTATCCACTATAGGTGTGACACACCCCGAATTTCGCACTACCCTTGTCTTCCGTGTGCACCGTTCACTCGAATACCTCTACTCGCATTAGTATTAGTAGTCAGTATAGCAGTCAGTGACAATGACAAAACGAAGGAAGAACAGTTAGTAGAAGATTTTACACTATTATATTTATTCCTTATCACTGAGCAGGTTTTGAGGCTTAAATGTCATCTTTATCTGAGTGACATGTTGTATTTATGGGGCAAGTGACGCCAACTTTTGCGACACTGACTTTTATTTGAAACCGTATCTCTGAGGAGTTAATGGTAAGACCACTTTGTTCCGAAGAGCTCACAATATCTTGAAGATTAGCAAATAGGTTAGCAAAATCTACTTCGACTGCTACAGTATCACAGATAGTTAAGAGTGAACATTCGTATTTTCAGTTCCGAAGAAGTTAGAGGAAAGTCGCTAACTCAAGTGTGAAAAAGGATGAAAGCGCAGCAGCGTGCAGAACGCCATGATTATTGACTAGAAATCTGAGTGGCTTGCCGGAGAATCCAGTGTCTGGGATCTGTCTCGAAAAATAACTGGTATGTCATGGCAACAAACTAGATGAAAAACCAAATAAATGAGGTCTCAGCAATAACAGTGAGAATGTGAAGAAATTGGCCGTTGTAGAATAGACATGAAATAAGAACCTGATAGATTTAACAGAGCTGTTAAGCAGCTTACGGAAGGAAAGAACCAGATAGGATGCACAGAGTTATTCTGTTTGGCTGATTTTCAATATAATTTTCGTGTTGACATACAGCGATGATTGCAAATGAACTGAAAGCCTGTTTGTTAATTTGTACTGCACTTTTAGTGCATTTTTAAATTTCCGCTGAGTAAAATTCGAAATTGCCTCGTTATTCCTTGACATACTTCTCGAACGAATCCTCGATTCACTTACACGTTATATGAACAAACAAAACGTCATGTAACTAGACACTTGCAATGAAATCGAACATGTGAGCCGAGTGTGTACCTATCGCCAACATCTTACCGGGATTCGATGCTACAGTAGCACAAAGTGTAGCCCGGTCGACGACAGTAGCATTAACCGGGTACTGTGATAAATCACTATGCACTGTTGAAACATTGCATCATTACCTATAAGGTGAAATATTTCCATCGTATCATTTGTGACAACTCACCTAATCATTGGTTGATTAAGAATTAATGAAGCGAAAATTCAGTGAGCTGCTTCAGAATAGAAACCAGGGAAATGTACACCAAAAATTCCGAATAATATCCAAATTTTACAATAATTACTAAGTGCACTTGGCCGTCAAGTTTCGGATGGGGGAACTGTGGTCAACTATTTCATAATAATACGGTTATCGAAAATGCCAACTCATCGCTGGTCCCTGGTACAGGGACGTTTTCCCTCGGGATTAGGGCAGTCAACGTTGCTTGTTATTTTCTCCCATCAGCGTTTTTTCAAAATCAAACTGACAGAATTTCGTTACTGGTTATGATTAGTGGTTCAGAAAGGAGGAAATTTAGTAGGCCTTGGGTGATGTTCTCGTAAGAACGGTATCTCGAAATGGCCGTGCAGTAATTGGACAAACCCCATACTACTGTAAATCAAGAAGTTCCTAGAAAATGGTGCTTGTTGGTTTCAACAGGAATTAATATTGAACACTGCATTCAAATAAGTGTAATTGGGTCATCTTTCTTTATGCAAATAAGCAGGTATTTATCCGATGAAATGCCATTTTGTCGGATAACACTGCTGTGAGTGTGAGGCTCCAACAACTGAATTCGTCGAAGACAGGAGCGCACTTCAGTGTGATTAACATAGCGATTTTGCTAGTAAAGTTTAACCCAAACGATATATCATTTTGAATTTGTTATTAGCTGTTCTGTTTGACAGAAAAGTGGCTGAAACGTATCAGCTAGAAGTAATGAAATGTTCATTGATTACAAATAAATTATTATTGTTTAGTTTTGGTGGACAAGACTGCAGAAGTACTATAATTAATGTAGGATAACAATTGGTTTTTTAAGCATAAAATGCACCTGTGAAATTAGAAGAAATTTTTTATGATGTTTATCATGTTATGTGTTCCCTTTTATGTGCCACTGGGAGAAAATATGCATTGAGATGATCTGACAGCAAACTAGTATCACACAAAACAGACCAGAATGGAAGATCAGCAAGTCGTATAGCCAGTGAAACTGAACACCGGTAAATCCAGGAGTTTTGACAAGATTCGTGAGTATGGGTTGTAAGTTGAGATTGCAATTTAGACAAAATGAAAGTAACATGAATGGACCACTTGAAGTTACGGTCAGGCAAAAGTCTACATTACTTAGTTAGCTCAAGAACGTTCAGCTGTTCTTATTCTGTTGAAGTATAAATACAGTCATTTTGAAAATTGTGTTCCGTACCACCGTTCAATAAGAGAAATGTAATGAAACCAGAATTTATTGGGTTAAGGTTTACGTTATAAACCTCAGACCAATACGAGATTTGATTGATGCCATTTTGTGGGTAGGAAAAGTAAAATCAAAATTATGAGGCTCACGAAATATAAAGGTTTCCGCGTGTCTGACAAGGAGAATATTTTCCGGCACATTCTTTTAACAGCTGGAAGTCCTTGATGAACTCTAGGAGTGTAGTAACAACGGATTGGGGCATTGAGAATAAAATGGGTTTACTACTAGCAATTGGTAAAGTAATCCGTCGAAATTGAATCAATGATAGTTTAAATACAAGAAACTGAGGAAAGGGAGCAGTTTTATTCCTGTCGACGCTGTTGAATGCCTCGTTATTGTCTAGGATGCACTTACTTACCACCTAACTCTTCCCGTCAAGTGTGGACAAAGTATGTGGCAAAATATTGAAGGCATCGATGGTGGAGCGTGATTGTCGGTAAGCTAAATGATCAGGATCTGTGAAACCAGACTTATCAGTCAGTTGTCGAAGAGCTAATATTTCAAAATCTCCCAATGAGGCAGAGCTTCAAGTAGTAGGACGAAATTATGTAGTCCTTTTGGGAACGGAAGTTATGAGTCCCATCCTCCAATAATCTAGAATCTCACTGTTCTTTAGATATCGGTTGAGATTATTAGAGAGACTAAGCGTGAGGGTAACCACCCCCTACTGGAGCAATACGGGACTGAGTCTATCTAGTCAGGATGGTTTTCTGGGATTTATGAGGAGCAGTTCCTTGAAAACACTAACGGTGGGGATGGAAATTTGACTTAACAGAGAGGGAATTTCTCCACAAATTATAAAACTAGAAGAGAATACCTTACTTTTGCGTGAATCTTCGAACATGTCCACGTCAACAAAATCAGATTTGCTCGCGGATGAACCATCTAATACGTAATTTAGGAAGTCCGGCATGTCACGATTATTGTCCTTCGCAAGAAGGCGACGCTAAACTACAAAAATTAACCGGGCTTTCTGATATCCCGAACATTGATAGGTCTTCAAAATCCTTTCCTTTACTAGACTTTCCAGCACCACTGTGCACAACACATACACCACAAGCTAAGTTTAAATAGGAAATGAATAGCTGGTGTGGTAATATCAACCAGCCTAATGAAGTTCCTTCAATGATAACTTAGCTAGTGTACGGACACTCTCACATCTGTATAACCATGATTTGGTGTTTTCATTGCCCAACCTTACTATTGATATCCATTGCTTGAAATTTATTAGTCTCATCACAATTTCCCAGTTGTTATTCACTGTCTCTCCATTCCTGTAATTGCGGCATAATCGATACTGTGATTTTGGCTACGTACTTTCGAGTTTTATTAGTTACGTGCACTGGGCAAGTAATTCGCTCGATTTGATTTGCTCTAGGTGATCCGTTATTCTAGGCAAACGAGGCAGAAATCGGGTGGCACCTCGATGAGCAACCGGTTTCCCTTAGTACGTTTATTGTTAGAAAGTGTGATACGCCATTTTTTGGCTCCATAAATTGATCAAACGCGCACAACTACAGACCGGACATCGTACCTCACTATCGATTGCGCTCCATCTGAATTTCCTGCCCAAATAAACACAAAATATGCTATCAGTATTGCATAATTGTAATTGACTGACCAGTATGCGATTGGATATTAAAGGATTCATTCACAGGGGCCAAATAAAAGCGTTTCTTGTGGCATCGGATCTTTCGGGCTGCTTCAATAGAGGAGCCGAAACAAAGCTTATAGTTCTTAGAGTCGTAGGCGGCGGAATCCTAATAACTTGAGCAGAAAAACACTCAGGGCTATGCAAAGGTTTAACTCTCATTTGTGTGACAGTTTGTTGGTGGCTGGAGTTTGTTGAAAATGGGGCGTAAAATGAACCAGGGTTGGAGCCTCGAGATACGTTTGGTGGAAAATAACGTTGTAGTATATATGTCATAATTTTCGAATAAATGGCATTATTACGTGCAAAACTATGACGGCGTGCAACTACCAAATTGGGGTTACAATTTTTACCCCTTTTTACTTCAGTGGATGACACTTTGTAATCACACGGATCGATGTGTCCATAGGTTAGGGGACAAATAAACGCGGTTGGATAGAGTAACAAACTGGAGTACTGATTGACACAAGACATGGATATTATGCGACTCATTCACTGAGGAGTTAATCCAACTAAAACTACTTCATGGGATGCGGATAACATTTATTCAGTGAGTGTAAGTGAGTCAATCATTCAGAATGGACAGTCAGTATAAGCGATTAACTTTGAGTGTTTATCAAACGGAATTCGGCGATCAACCACACGTGGTAAGTATTGCTTGCACAATCACATTTGCGTCGTAGCCTTGCTCACATAGATGGTCCAACTTCACCAGTTCTTTTGCAACTTCCGGTACCTGAAATATCATCAGACGAACATAATTAGGACACACTGCACTCAGGATTCTGGGGAATAAATATACTTTCTTCCTTGAGCTTGCACCTCTCATGTCAATCTTACTTGGCACGTTCCATTCGCTGTCCAAATACAGTCTATCGGATTTATTGAATAGCTGAACAAAGTCTTCACTGTGATGTTTCAGTTGTGGTCTTATCTGATAAATTACACTAAGTGGGAACAGTTATCCCGATACAAATCACCGGGAAATGGAGTGAATTATTCATTATGACCGTTTAAACAAAAGTACAGGAATAGAATAATTCATAGAAGTGGTGTGAGTATTAGGAGAGGGAAGTTTTACGTAATGTAATTCGTATTGCAGTGTGAGTTTTCAAATGACTGAAAATCACAGAAGCTCTGTACAGTTGTTTCATCTCTGTTATGAATCATCAGCAGTGCACATCTATCAAATGAAAATTGGCACTCGAACCCGAAGTGGACGATTGTGAATGGAACACCTAAATCCCAAGTCCATTCAGTCTGGCTTTCAGTGGTTCGAAGGTTCACTTTCCAAGGCTGATCAACTTATGTAACGTTCATAAAGTATTGTCTTGTTTTTAATTATTGAGACAAAATTTGGACGTACAAGCATGACCAGACTGTGGTCGAATCACTAGCTGGACGTTACAACCGGCACCAGTGCGACAACTCATCAAAACTGATCCAAAGTGGTCATAAATAATGGACTTTTTTGTAAAGTACAAGAGTAGGTGACTTTTCATCACCTTAAATGTGGCCTGTTATTTTCCTCATCAGCGCATGAATGTGCAGGACATGCTGAAAAATGGTCGTCTTACTTTCCTTTGAGTTAGGAAATCGTTCTCAATGATGGGACATTTTTCGTTCTGTCATTGATAAATGCTAAGGTTCTCTCAGCCCAAGAAGTAAACCATACCATCAATGTGAATGATTTCTATCTTGTATTCTGGGTAAAATGATGGTTAGTTTACAGACAAGACGTATCTAATTATATATTAGCAACTCACTTGTTGTATAGTGAAGCAATTTTTTTTGTACTGAGCATAAACTGTTTGATAGCAATCCAGATGTTCGTGTATACCAATGGGTGTTCCCGTGGGCGCACTCGTGGTTGTGACCTCTTCCACAATTTCATCCACAGTTTCCTTCACCATTTTACTCAACTGCAATCAAGACAATCATTCCATGGTAGTTAAGCAATTGATAACAAATCCAATTTGCTTCAAATATAAATACGAAAGATTTCAGCTGTGTTGCTTGAGACATTATGTAAATATTCACCTTCTATCTCAACAGGTTCAGACAATACCAAACTGGAATGGATTGCATTTGTGCAAAATGAAATAGGGAGACTTTGACTGTGAATTTGTCAAAAATGCACCTAATCAGGTCAATCAGTTCACTGTTCCTAATCTCAGTTCCCAAGTTTCTATAATGAGCACTGTTTAAATGTGATGACTTAATGTCATGTATTCAGCACGGTATATGCAGCCCAAGGTGAAGTTCTTTTGATCTAACAAACGATCAACAATACAACGCTGATCTTCACACAGTTAACAAATCAATGGGAGCTAAACTCACTGAACATACAATTGCGGTTGAAAAATTATCACGGATCTAAATAACTGCTGTTTCTCACAACAGTTTTCACATTGCCGATGTCAAGAGAGATTTGGTGAATACAAATTTACCTCCAGTGCACGGAGTAAGCGTCGTTGTGCCAGTTCCATTTGACTCAACGATTTTGATCTCTTCAATTGGTGCATCAGAGGAACCAAATGTGCACGAATGGCTACCGATCTATCCCGTGGTGTCATTGACTTTCAGATCAGTGAATTGTTTCCGATTAAGATGCGATTTGAGTTCATTCGTATTTCGTAGTGTGAAAAAATGGAATAGCATGAGTTTATGCTCAAACAGTCCATCAAAAGCATATATAAAGATTTGCACATAAAGTCGAAATTGCAGCCAATCAGGTTCTGTACGAATGAATCAAATGGTTGCAAGAATCAGGCAGTGCTATATCGACTGGGACATGAAGACGTCTATTACATTACGCTGTTGTATAATTGCTTTCACAATAGATATGTTTGAGAATAAGGAAAAGAAAAGGACTGGAACAACGAAGAATGATTGGAATGTTATTTTTCGTTTTTAAAATTGCAACTTAATTGGCGTTAAGGAAACTTACGAGTTCTGATTGTCAGACTAGAATAATCCATACTGTGTTTTGTATATTTGCATTTGCAGTGAAATGTTGAAAATGTCCACTTGTTTACTTACCCTATTTGCAGAAAATGCGGTTGCACCCACTCGTGTAACATTGGCCTGAAACTCTCCAACGGAGAGTGAGGATATATCCTGAATATTGGGGATAACAATATTTCGTGTAACACAGTGTTGATTCAGTTAGATCCCACGATGAATTTGAATAAGCTAGATAGAATAAGTACGCTAGGAGAAGAATTCTCTTTGCATACTCTCACTGGTCACGAAAGTATAACAGTACACAGAAAATACGCAATGAGATGCTTGAGAATGTGGCACAAATGGATTCAGGTGTGCGTGTGTTTTCAAGTCTGTGTGTGATTCACCACTTCATGGCTTAATAAAGCCATAGTAGTTTCCCGGCTGTGTTCCACGATTTGAACGTTTAATGTGAAGCTATTGTGGCTGATCAAAAGCGGATCTAGAAGTCTAAGATGACGTAGGTCACGGTGAAGTAGGAAACTGAATAACATATTGGCAGTAATAACCTAGTGCTTACATTAACTATAAAATTAATTTGTTTGAAGAACATTCTGTGTACAACATCAATATACTTATTACTCGAAAATCTGAATCGAAAGTATTTTTTCATTGAATTCTTCGCACAAACAGCTAAACTATTATTTGCTGAATTTTCAGATTCAATAGCAAAAAAATAATTCGCTGAAGATTTCAACATAAATAAATCTAATCTCTGTTGGTGATCGATTCAGACTCCAGTTGATCATTGGCAGCCGGAGAACGCTTGGAGTAGACTGGATGCTCATCATCGCACCATTCAGTTTTATTGGAAAACGTGGACAGTTCCGGGTTTTCGGGAAGTTTGTGCAGGAGTAGAAGGCTTTATCCAAAATCCAACACAATAAACGGGCAATGGAGAGTTAAAATGCTAGAGTCGTTAGTGTCACAAGTCCATTGTGCAATCCTGGCCAATTCGAATGGGCATAATTTGATTTGAAACATTCTACCACGCGGGTCCTAGTATTTCATGACTCATGTTGGCCAGAATAAAATCGAGTTGGCCATCAATTAAGCACCATTTATTTAAATAATAAATTTGTAAATCACTTTGTGACCAAAAACGTACAAACATCGAGGTATGCCCTGAACCACGGTTCCCCAGATTCTTGACGGCACTCGTGGCCGACCTACATAAATAGCTTTTATACTGATCTTGGCAAATCACGCAACTTCCTACTTATGAAACAAAGTCCATTTCATTGCAATAATACCAAATGAAATAATGCCAAAAGAACCATCATAATATACAAATGTAATTATTTCAGATTTGCAATCCAATTAGGTCTATGAAAAACTTGGGCCGTTGGCACCAATCTTCGCCACGACTTGACATAGAGTTTACGGAATTTTTAGAAATCGATGAATAGTGCATCACGGGTGGCATTGGAATATCCACCTCAAATTATGCATAGTTTATTACCGATTATGCAAACGGCTGTTAATAGCAATGCGCCACTTACCCAGTCACCGTACCGCATCACATGACTGCTCCACACGTCCTGTTTAACAGCTTAAAACTGCATGCCAACTGTCCATTCGGATAGATCTCGCTGATGCTAGAACAATGTTGACGAACGGAACTTAGATAAATATGTACGTGTGTTAAACAATTCAGCAAAGCTAGACAGAACAACTTTCAGGCTTGTCCTTTTTTGACCATATTTCTGGGCTGCTAAAAGCATTCACCTGTGTTTGAGATGAATCTAAACCAAAGAAGAAATATTATGAGATACAAGCCCTTCGATCACTGTTGTCTAGCCTTTATGATACCGGTCGCATGCTTCCCCATTTCTCGTCCATTTCGGGAGTATGTGAATCCCTTACTGAATAGCAAATAACTATTAAATGTAGATGGTTTCCGAATCAAAATCTGGATATTATGATGCATACGGGCAAACGAACAACTAAGCCGCAATGCAGTTCTGCAGCCGATGATTAATTTGATTATTTCTTTAGTTTTTCAACGAATCGTCAATTTTTTTCACGGAGTAGCTAGCTGGTTACATTTGCTTCTGGTCGTATAAGTATAGAGAGAAAATAAAGGTTCAGCAGAGGGAAAAAACACCCTGATCTATTTCATTGCGTTTACCTTTTCCGTATCTTTCAACCAATGGTAAGAGAAATCGTCCCCCAGACAAGTATGAATCTTGGGATCCTCACAGAATGCGGCCCAGCTTGGTTCATTTTCGTGGGCAGCGGTGACAGCGAGAAGTAGAAGTTTGGTTTGGAGTGTGAAAAAGGACGCATAGAGAATTAGAAGAACAGTTTAGCCATATGAACTTTGCATCGCCAATCGACTTTTCTCCGTATGGAATGAAGTGCTCTTTACAACAGATTATACCTAATGATTACAATATGTATCGGTGATCCAAGGAGGTTCCCTCCAGTCTATTCGACGGCGCGTCAGTCAGTTCAATGAAAAACCGAATAACCAAGAAACTCACTGTCGATGTTCTCAGGAAGAATTCGCCGGAACATGGACCCAGAGTAACAAGCCTCGATATAAATGACCATTTTCTTGTACATCCGAGCGTTGTTCATGTAGGCCAAAGTTTTGTTAAGTTGATTTGCAGAAAGCTACAAATTTGCGAACGGATAAAATAGTATATAACTGCAAACAATGGAATCCGAGAATTTGAATATGAAAAACATGAGAAGTTTGTAATGAACAAATATGGTCCACTGTCTACTCAAAAACTCAAATCTCGAATATTTGAATTAATTGATCTTGATCTGCCTTCTTGGGTTACGCTAGTACTTTTCAGGTTTGCAGTGACAAACAGTGAATAATACAACGGAATTGGTCTATTCAACAAAGTGACAGCAATTTTTCTGATTTGTATTGTGTTGGTAGTTAATAATAATTGCGATCTATTTATTTTTTTAGAGTAAACACAAACCCCGTTCTTAGCCGGTAAGCAAGCAGAGACGCTGGTCATAAATATCTCGAAGGCGAGCCTCATGCGCATGATGGAGCATATTTCCCGCGGGTCAAACAACGTAAATCGATATGTAGCGCTATCCCACCTACCTTTGCTCTTACGAGATTATTTCCTGTTGAAGGATTGGTTAGCCCGATGAGTATGCTAAAGAAATCTGGCCGTCTGGCAGCATTTCGGCACAAATTGCGATCCAATCAGTTGTTGATTGGCTGAGAGAGCGCATCTGGTTGCGCGCACACTTGTGAACAAGCTGAGAACAACAGCGAAATTCGGAGCGGCTGGTTCTTCGCCTGATTTTCGCAAGCTAAGTCCTCCCTTACTGAAATTAGCACACATTTCCGATACGACAGTTCATGGCGCGCATGCGTGGTTTGGCAATAGTGCGTTCATTTACGTGAATCCATCTCATCTTGGGTGTGAATATCTATGAGCGTTTTACGCGATCGTCAGTTTTCATCCGTGCACCATTTTGTTCATATCGCTTGGTCTGTCTTTGATATGACCAAGTTAGCTACGTTTGTGATAAACGACACCAGCAAAGTACTTCACAATAAATATTTTCATCTGCGAGGACCATCAGTGCAGTTTTACGCACATGTTGCCCGGAGAATAACTAGCCCTCTTCGGAAGTGTTCTTCTTCGTAATTCGTCCGCTCGCCCAAGGGCATCCATCGCAGTAACTCAAATTTACGTTGTCTTCGTGGTGAGTGGTTTGACGTTGCTAGTAATTTCTTCTGGTAAACAACCGGGCTGCGCAGTATGATTAACAATGCTTCGCTGAAAGTTAGCAGCATCGAATTACGAATAAGTGGCGAATTTTCGAACGACAAACTTGGACACACTTGTGTCTTTTCTAAACAACGGCAAGAGCTCAATGATATTTTAGTGATTATTGTCAGCCATATTCCGTTGCACATATTCTTATGCTGGATCAGATTAAGCTTCCGCTGGTGGCCAATAGATCACATGATGAAGCCATTTTTCGCCATGATGCTTCTGTCCACTGCTAATGCGCCATAACATGTTGACTGTTTTTCAACCGGATCAAGGGCAGGCAGTGGTCAGTCTACAGACCTTATCTGAACCCATCTGAGACAATATGGTGTCTACCAGCTGGTCAGATGTACAATGTTTCCATGGTTTACTGATTGGAGAAAGAGCTGATGACCATTCTTGAGTGAGAATGGATGAATATTAACCAAGAGGCGAACAAAGATCTTGTAGGTATATGCCACGAATGTACGCCCAGGTCCTCAAATAAAATGACATCTGCACACCATTTTGTTTGGTGACTACTGAAGCCCAGATTAGGGGGTCTTATAATATTGTCACCCACTCTTTGTGTCTGCTGATTTAATCAACTCAAAGTCAATTATTTTGTTGTGAAGTCATATTCGGTATCATAAAGGGTATTGGGTAGCTCTGACACGATATGGTTTCTTTAGAGAATACAGATGCGGAAATATGAGGAAAAATGAGGGGGTCCTATATTTCTGTCACTCAGTGCATACACCAAGTAGATGCTTTCTCGACAAAGAAGCAGCTCTCGATCATCCGATGCGCAAGTCTTTGAATGAAGTGAAGTCAAACATTTAACATTATTCTACACAATCTTATCTACTACTCAACCCCCTCCCCTCTCGGACGTCTCTAAGATTATTTCATTATTGAGTGTGGGCTGTAAACACCACAAGTATGCACTGGTGAATGGATGCAACCATACCCAAACACACCCACAGAGCAACTATTCATTTCTCATAACGTTCCACTTCGGTAGGTGTAACGCATACCAATTCAGCACTGCTCTTCTGCTTGTGTTGCGCAGAGTACCCTTATGACCCACAACAGTCGTTTAATTAGGTTGCCACCTGGCAAAGAACTAGATCATTAATAGAACGCAGTAAACAGTGGAATTGACAATCAAGTTGATGTGTCTTTACGAAAGGACAAGTAGTCGCTCCCCAGTTCTGAAGAGAATCAATGCTTCACTCTGGGTGCAGATTTTTGTCGTGGTTTCCATTGGAGTAGTTGATCAAAAGACCACAACGCATCCCGTAAAATCCGCCTTGGCCGAACCTTCCTAACATGAAAACTCTCCAGCATCATAGTTATTGTATCTCTGCTAGCAGATTCGATTCAGGCTCTCCATCCATCCGCAGTGAATTGTTAATGTAATTTTCATGAGGACACCAGGAAATCTTTGGTGATGATTGTTCCTGTAGTGTGATTGTTATATAACAGATTCATACGATACCACTATGGGACATCCCCCAAACCGCAAAAACGTGAATGACATTTCGGCATTCAAAAAGGGCCAAACCCTTATTCCGTCGGACAAAATTGGTATGTGATTGAGCTTACTGCAAATTGCAGATGGAAAATAACCCAGTTTTCTCCGGTAGTTTTGTAACTATGTACAGAAACATAAGCAAAATTTCACTTGAAAAAGAGACTGAAGCTGAATTCCAACCAATGACACCTGTCGTATATGCTTCCGAAAACTTGATAATGCAAGCTTTAACCGGCCTGCAAGAAGCTGGTTTTATTAACCCTGTGAGATATTCAATGTGGGCAGCACCGATGGTAGTTTTGAAGAAACCAAACGGTACAATGCCCATATGCGCAAACTTTTTACTAGTTATAAACGATGCATTGGAGACAAGTTAGTATCCTCTCTTTGTTCGGGAGCATATTTTCGCTAAATTATTCGGCGGAAGCATATTTATCAAGATCGACTTTCGGCTGCTTATCTGCAGGTACAACTCGACAAGGAATCGAGACAATTATTCACCATGAATACACACAAATGGCTATACAGATATAACAGATTATCGTTCGGCGTTGAATGTGCACCTGCCATATTTCGGCAAATTATGTACACTATGCTGTCGAGTATGCCTCAAGTGGAAGCTTATACGGATGACAGTGTGTTCGTTAGCACAAACATCAGTGAGCACTTCCATCATCTGACCAAGTCATTGAATCGCATCAGACAGTTTAGTTTCCGCATTCATCTCAGAAAAATACTCTTTCTTCACTGAGTGGGTCATATATTTTGGTTTGATTGTTGATGCTACAGGCAGGTATCCGAATTCGGAAAAACTGAAACCCATTCATGATACATCAACACCCACTGAATTCGATGCACCTCAATCGATTCTGGTCATGATCAGTTGTATTTTCAGTTTGTATCACACATGCACATATTTCGAGTTATTTAGACAAACGACTTGCCCCTTCTAGTTAGTGGAAAGGGACACGCGATTGTTAGCATGCTTTGAGTCAATCGAAAGCATTCTCATCTCTCTCATTGCAGTAGTCCTAAACCGGTTAGCGGATGGTTATCAGAAAGCGATCACACACGACTCCAGGTGGTTATCGTATGCTGAATATGACTACAGCCAAGTAGAGAAGGAGACTTTGGTTATTATCTTTGCAATATACAAATTTCACAAAAAGGCCAAGGAAGTAAGTTTATCCTCCAAACCGACGACAAACCACTTCCGCTTATCTTTACCCCTCAGATGGATATACCAATTCATACCACTAATCACCTACAAGGGTAGTCTACAATTTTGTTGGGGTGCAATTTCCAGATTCACCATAAATCCTCCCCCGAAATGAGGCACGCCGATGCATTATCCAAATTAGTATCGGCAAATGTACAAATGAAAGACGAATTGGTTATCGCCTCCAGTGACGTTGAGAAACGGTTTCAGCAAGTGTTCGTGAACATTATCTCATTACCTAAAAACGGCGGTCGACACGACCAAGAAAACCATTATTACTGACAGCGCGATCGATTCAATTGATACGTTTTTGGAGCACAAGTGGTCAATAAAAATACTTGAACCCCTCAGTTCTCGAGCTCTTAGGACGCTTTTCATTAGTGAGCACATATGACTGCCATTTATCGGAGAACGAACTGTTATCCCGAAATCACTCAGGTCTGATATCTTGAGATAAATCCAAGAGGTATATTTAGGGCTGGCCAAAATGTAACCATTGATGAGCAGCTATGTTTACTGGTTTTGTACGGAATAATACATCCAACAATTAGTGAGAGAGTGCCTCGATTGGGTACAGTTTTCAAATCACGACCCCAAGTTGAGCTACAGTTATATCCCTTGGCACTAATATCATAAAACTGTGATCTGATCTATTTTTCTGGACAGGTTCACCGCATCTATCTTATAATTCAAGTGGATTCAACATCAAGGAAGCAAGAAGTCGACATTATTCAGTGACCTACTAGATGGTTTACAATTCTTTACCTCAGAAGAATATTCTGCAGATTGGTTATCCAAGAGACACTATTTGCTCAACTGGCAACCACAGTACTTTCCAAATTGTGTTTACTGAATATACTCTACACGCACAAACTCCACCATACAATAGCGTATAAACGGACAGGCGGAACGTTTTGCTGATAATATAAAAACCCCAAAACTTTTCGAGTGAGTGTCAATTGGGCAACTCTGATTAACTTTTTATTATTTTATTATAGGATGACTATAAATCTCCACCATACAATAGCATATAAACGGACAGGCGGAACGTTTTGCTGATACTATAAAACCCCCAAAACTTTTCGAGTGAGTGTCAATTGGGCAACTCTGATTAACTTTTCATTATTTTATTATAGGATGACTATAAATCTCCACCATACAATAGCATATAAACGGACAGGCGGAACGTTTTGCTGATACTATAAAACCCCCAAAACTTTTCGAGTGAGTGTCAATTGGGCAACTCTGATTAACTTTTTATTATTTTATTATAGGATGACTATAAATCTCCACCATACAATAGCATATAAACGGACAGGCGGAACGTTTTGCTGATACTATAAAACCCCCAAAACTTTTCGAGTGAGTGTCAATTGGGCAACTCTGATTAACTTTTTATTATTTTATTATAGGATGACTATAAATCTCCACCATACAATAGCATATAAACGGACAGGCGGAACGTTTTGCTGATACTATAAAACCCCCAAAACTTTTCGAGTGAGTGTCAATTGGGCAACTCTGATTAACCTTTTATTATTTTATTATAGGATGACTATAAATCTCCACCATACAATAGCGTATAAACGGACAGGCGGAACGTTTTGCTGATACTATAAAACCCCCAAAACTTTTCGAGTGAGTGTCAATTGGGCAACTCTGATTAACTTTTTATTATTTTATTATAGGATGACTATAAATCTCCACCATACAATAGCATATAAACGGACAGGCGGAACGTTTTGCTGATACTATAAAACCCCCAAAACTTTTCGAGTGAGTGTCAATTGGGCAACTCTGATTAACTTTTTATTATTTTATTATAGGATGACTATAAATCTCCACCATACAATAGCATATAAACGGACAGGCGGAACGTTTTGCTGATACTATAAAACCCCCAAAACTTTTCGAGTGAGTGTCAATTGGGCAACTCTGATTAACTTTTTATTATTTTATTATAGGATGACTATAAATCTCCACCATACAATAGCATATAAACGGACAGGCGGAACGTTTTGCTGATACTATAAAACCCCCAAAACTTTTCGAGTGAGTGTCAATTGGGCAACTCTGATTAACTTTTTATTATTTTATTATAGGATGACTATAAATCTCCACCATACAATAGCATATAAACGGACAGGCGGAACGTTTTGCTGATACTATAAAACCCCCAAAACTTTTCGAGTGAGTGTCAATTGGGCAACTCTGATTAACCTTTTATTATTTTATTATAGGATGACTATAAATCTCCACCATACAATAGCGTATAAACGGACAGGCGGAACGTTTTGCTGATACTATAAAACCCCCAAAACTTTTCGAGTGAGTGTCAATTGGGCAACTCTGATTAACTTTTTATTATTTTATTATAGGATGACTATAAATCTCCACCATACAATAGCATATAAACGGACAGGCGGAACGTTTTGCTGATACTATAAAACCCCCAAAACTTTTCGAGTGAGTGTCAATTGGGCAACTCTGATTAACTTTTTATTATTTTATTATAGGATGACTATAAATCTCCACCATACAATAGCATATAAACGGACAGGCGGAACGTTTTGCTGATACTATAAAACCCCCAAAACTTTTCGAGTGAGTGTCAATTGGGCAACTCTGATTAACTTTTCATTATTTTATTATAGGATGACTATAAATCTCCACCATACAATAGCATATAAACGGACAGGCGGAACGTTTTGCTGATACTATAAAACCCCCAAAACTTTTCGAGTGAGTGTCAATTGGGCAACTCTGATTAACTTTTTATTATTTTATTATAGGATGACTATAAATCTCCACCATACAATAGCATATAAACGGACAGGCGGAACGTTTTGCTGATACTATAAAACCCCCAAAACTTTTCGAGTGAGTGTCAATTGGGCAACTCTGATTAACTTTTTATTATTTTATTATAGGATGACTATAAATCTCCACCATACAATAGCATATAAACGGACAGGCGGAACGTTTTGCTGATACTATAAAACCCCCAAAACTTTTCGAGTGAGTGTCAATTGGGCAACTCTGATTAACCTTTTATTATTTTATTATAGGATGACTATAAATCTCCACCATACAATAGCGTATAAACGGACAGGCGGAACGTTTTGCTGATACTATAAAACCCCCAAAACTTTTCGAGTGAGTGTCAATTGGGCAACTCTGATTAACTTTTTATTATTTTATTATAGGATGACTATAAATCTCCACCATACAATAGCATATAAACGGACAGGCGGAACGTTTTGCTGATACTATAAAACCCCCAAAACTTTTCGAGTGAGTGTCAATTGGGCAACTCTGATTAACTTTTTATTATTTTATTATAGGATGACTATAAATCTCCACCATACAATAGCATATAAACGGACAGGCGGAACGTTTTGCTGATACTATAAAACCCCCAAAACTTTTCGAGTGAGTGTCAATTGGGCAACTCTGATTAACTTTTTATTATTTTATTATAGGATGACTATAAATCTCCACCATACAATAGCATATAAACGGACAGGCGGAACGTTTTGCTGATACTATAAAACCCCCAAAACTTTTCGAGTGAGTGTCAATTGGGCAACTCTGATTAACTTTTTATTATTTTATTATAGGATGACTATAAATCTCCACCATACAATAGCATATAAACGGACAGGCGGAACGTTTTGCTGATACTATAAAACCCCCAAAACTTTTCGAGTGAGTGTCAATTGGGCAACTCTGATTAACTTTTTATTATTTTATTATAGGATGACTATAAATCTCCACCATACAATAGCGTATAAACGGACAGGCGGAACGTTTTGCTGATACTATAAAACCCCCAAAACTTTTCGAGTGAGTGTCAATTGGGCAACTCTGATTAACTTTTTATTATTTTATTATAGGATGACTATAAATCTCCACCATACAATAGCATATAAACGGACAGGCGGAACGTTTTGCTGATACTATAAAACCCCCAAAACTTTTCGAGTGAGTGTCAATTGGGCAACTCTGATTAACTTTTTATTATTTTATTATAGGATGACTATAAATCTCCACCATACAATAGCATATAAACGGACAGGCGGAACGTTTTGCTGATACTATAAAACCCCCAAAACTTTTCGAGTGAGTGTCAATTGGGCAACTCTGATTAACTTTTTATTATTTTATTATAGGATGACTATAAATCTCCACCATACAATAGCATATAAACGGACAGGCGGAACGTTTTGCTGATACTATAAAACCCCCAAAACTTTTCGAGTGAGTGTCAATTGGGCAACTCTGATTAACTTTTTATTATTTTATTATAGGATGACTATAAATCTCCACCATACAATAGCATATAAACGGACAGGCGGAACGTTTTGCTGATACTATAAAACCCCCAAAACTTTTCGAGTGAGTGTCAATTGGGCAACTCTGATTAACTTTTTATTATTTTATTATAGGATGACTATAAATCTCCACCATACAATAGCATATAAACGGACAGGCGGAACGTTTTGCTGATACTATAAAACCCCCAAAACTTTTCGAGTGAGTGTCAATTGGGCAACTCTGATTAACTTTTTATTATTTTATTATAGGATGACTATAAATCTCCACCATACAATAGCATATAAACGGACAGGCGGAACGTTTTGCTGATACTATAAAACCCCCAAAACTTTTCGAGTGAGTGTCAATTGGGCAACTCTGATTAACTTTTTATTATTTTATTATAGGATGACTATAAATCTCCACCATACAATAGCATATAAACGGACAGGCGGAACGTTTTGCTGATACTATAAAACCCCCAAAACTTTTCGAGTGAGTGTCAATTGGGCAACTCTGATTAACTTTTTATTATTTTATTATAGGATGACTATAAATCTCCACCATACAATAGCATATAAACGGACAGGCGGAACGTTTTGCTGATACTATAAAACCCCCAAAACTTTTCGAGTGAGTGTCAATTGGGCAACTCTGATTAACTTTTTATTATTTTATTATAGGATGACTATAAATCTCCACCATACAATAGCATATAAACGGACAGGCGGAACGTTTTGCTGATACTATAAAACCCCCAAAACTTTTCGAGTGAGTGTCAATTGGGCAACTCTGATTAACTTTTTATTATTTTATTATAGGATGACTATAAATCTCCACCATACAATAGCATATAAACGGACAGGCGGAACGTTTTGCTGATACTATAAAACCCCCAAAACTTTTCGAGTGAGTGTCAATTGGGCAACTCTGATTAACTTTTTATTATTTTATTATAGGATGACTATAAATCTCCACCATACAATAGCGTATAAACGGACAGGCGGAACGTTTTGCTGATACTATAAAACCCCCAAAACTTTTCGAGTGAGTGTCAATTGGGCAACTCTGATTAACTTTTTATTATTTTATTATAGGATGACTATAAATCTCCACCATACAATAGCATATAAACGGACAGGCGGAACGTTTTGCTGATACTATAAAACCCCCAAAACTTTTCGAGTGAGTGTCAATTGGGCAACTCTGATTAACTTTTTATTATTTTATTATAGGATGACTATAAATCTCCACCATACAATAGCATATAAACGGACAGGCGGAACGTTTTGCTGATACTATAAAACCCCCAAAACTTTTCGAGTGAGTGTCAATTGGGCAACTCTGATTAACTTTTTATTATTTTATTATAGGATGACTATAAATCTCCACCATACAATAGCATATAAACGGACAGGCGGAACGTTTTGCTGATACTATAAAACCCCCAAAACTTTTCGAGTGAGTGTCAATTGGGCAACTCTGATTAACTTTTTATTATTTTATTATAGGATGACTATAAATCTCCACCATACAATAGCATATAAACGGACAGGCGGAACGTTTTGCTGATACTATAAAACCCCCAAAACTTTTCGAGTGAGTGTCAATTGGGCAACTCTGATTAACTTTTTATTATTTTATTATAGGATGACTATAAATCTCCACCATACAATAGCATATAAACGGACAGGCGGAACGTTTTGCTGATACTATAAAACCCCCAAAACTTTTCGAGTGAGTGTCAATTGGGCAACTCTGATTAACTTTTTATTATTTTATTATAGGATGACTATAAATCTCCACCATACAATAGCATATAAACGGACAGGCGGAACGTTTTGCTGATACTATAAAACCCCCAAAACTTTTCGAGTGAGTGTCAATTGGGCAACTCTGATTAACTTTTTATTATTTTATTATGGGATGACTATAAATTTAAAGTTTCCTGGAGGTGTATTATCCAGCAAGCCTTTGGTTGGGCGTAAAATAATAACCCAGTAACGAGTGCTGTTTCCAAAACCTCGAGCAGAGGATCCGCAGTTAGTAAAACTGGAAGATCGATCGCAAGTATCCAAATGTGGATTCACTTTACGAGACAAATTTTGCGTAGATGATTTCACACAACGTCATATTACATGGACTTCGGGGAAGGCAACAGGAAGGAGAGGACCAATTTTTTACAAGCTGCCGGTTGTATCAGAACAGTGGATGAGGCAAGTCGGTCAGCTTCGAAAGAAATGCGGTTCAAATGGTCTTGCCTGACTGGATAACGATGTAACTTTGAGGCATTTTCAACATCAAAACATGTCACTCAGAATACGCTACTCGGAACAATCGTTCACTCAGATTAGAGACACAATACTTTCCGCCTAACTATTCACTCCTCGTTTTCATGAAAGCTGGTCAAGACTATGGTGGATTAGGAAGCACAAGTGAGTCTATTAGCAGACTGTTCTTAGCCGCACAAAGCCAAGGAATATGACAGTTACCGCGTCGATCAGTGCGATCATTCGGTCCCTTTTCGACAAATGTCTTTCCTAACCAATGTCCTGAACTCGTGGGTCAATAGAAACACCTTTGTAACCTACATCTAAGTATCTTGGTGAAATGGAAGTTTTGACGACGAACTGGTTCTACTTGAGAACTTCGAGTGATTTCTTCAAGATAGAAAACAGTGCGAAAAGAAGGCAGGTGGTGGTGGTGATGGTCCGGAAAGTATGAAGTTATTTTTACTTCCTCTTGTAATTTTTTGACTGCGTGGCTAATTAATGTCATTCGAAATACACTGCTTTTCGAGGTACTGCGATCAGGAACCTGTATATAGCTCCCTTTAGCTCCCAGAAAGAAATCGACCAGTTCTTTGATGCTTTAAATCCCGTCCTGATTCTACTGCTGTCCGACTGCTTGCACATTGTTGTTGATGATTTTAATCATCCACCCACGTATCCCTTACCTGATTTTGGTAAAGTGACTTTTATCTTATTTCAATTAGAAAGTGTGCTGTTCTAGACAGGATTATCATCAACCATCCCCAACATTTTCAGTAACAACTGAAGCTCCTTTTTTATTCAGCGATCATGCTCCCTTTCTCAATAGACCCTAAACATACTTTCAGCACAACTTCCAATCGTAGGGACAAAACAAAGTAAAGATCATCTGTAATAACCTGTCTCTCATCAACATAAGCCTTCTTCGAAGATCCATTTGCACCGTTTCTTCGTGGTTTTCTTTCGACTGCTCTCTTTGCTCGCTAGACCTATTAACGAAGACAATGAGTGAGGTGTTTGATTTGTGATGTCCTATGGAGACTGCATATTTTACCAACAACAGATTATCTTCTCCATTGCTGAAATCTCTGAGAAGGTGAAAAGGACTTGGCTATAAGCTACACGACCAAGCTTCGGTGAAATGATAGTCCATCCTGATTGAACAAGAGATACGACGGCTGAAGATGACATTTGCCCGCTAGTTCTTCTGTACTACCATTAACTAACTGCTGTGGCACGAAATTCGTCTTCTTCGTAGAAAAAGGGGCCCGGTCAAGAAACTACAACATATATGCAGACATCCTAAAAGTCGCATTTATTCATATTTCATGCGATACCCCGCCATCCTACTTTCCCTTCTGTTCCCTCAGATATAGAGCTTTTTCCTCATAAGAAGTCTTCAAGTTTCGTCTGATCTCAAAGTCAATTTCTGTTGTGGGTTCAGACAGTTCAGGCTCCGTTGTTCTCTAATTCGGAGCCTTTCAACTATCCGGAATTATGGTTCCCTCCAATAAAACAATTTTTGATTCTGGCTCTATTTCTGCCTCCTGGAATCCCATGACAGTAGCAAGTATTCCCAAAAATTCCATAACAACATTACAAGATTTTGTCAAAACGTTTTTGCCCCATCGCCGTCACTTCTTCTACGCTCAAGTTGACCCAGCGCGTTACCCTAAGTCGAGTGCTTTCGTCTTTTGTCGCTTCAAATAAACCCATCAGTTTACTCACAAATCCAAAAGGTGTATTCTGGATGTAGTAGCTTTGGCTTGGTATTTCATTTAAAACAACTTGAATAGTTCCATGAAGTTCATTCGATATATTTTCCTTGACTATTCCTCCTCACATGATTCGGTTCCTTGTTCTCTACTCGTTCAAGAGCTAGAGTCTATTTACTATCCCAGTTCCTTACTCTCCAGTGATTGAAAGGCTAATTTTCCAACAGAACTCAGTGTGCTGAAGTTAGTGAAAGTTTATCGAGTCCTTTGAACAACAACTCGGGCCTTCTTTTGAATGCCTTTCTCTCTCCCTTTTTTTCATCACATATTTCAGCGACCTGACCCCTTACCACCTGCATAACCTATTACTTAAGCCGACGACGTTATGCTCTGTCAATCTATCTCCAGCCAACGGGACTTTAGCTCTCTTTTCGAGAAACTATACAATATTCAGAATTTATTGTTCCATACTGGACTACATCTCAAGTCCAAATGTTTTCAGTTTACTATCTCCCTTTCCCATTCTTACCCCAATGAGTAATCGGCTATCAACAGTGTCCCCTTTTCCAGAGCTGACTCTGTCAGGTACTTAAGCGTTACCACCAGCACTAATTTACACTGATCCTCTCATATTCTTGATTGTGTTAAAAATTACGTAGACTGTCTTTTCAAATTCATAGGCTAAGGCGGATTGTACCAAACGAGCTGTCAATTTTCCATTCGTCCATCAATATATTTTCCCAGTCGTAATCTACTGCTCTACCACAATATTTCCTGGTCTGCCTATGAAAGATTTTATTACGCCACACCGATACCCGGCCACTATCAGTCTTGTCTCTTTGATTTCCATGTGCTCTCTTATTTCCGTAGTTCGTGATTTGCACAATATAGCCTGTGAAAAATTCGCCAAGAAGATTCTTGCGGACCCAATCCATCTCTTATGGCATGACGCATTTGCATGGCATTCTGCGTCTGGAATAACCTCTTACTGTATAGAAGTCTATCGCAACTCTACGGTGCCTTGCTTAACACCTGTTCTGGTTGACAGGATGAAAGTCACTGATGGAGTTCGCAAGAACCCCGGTGGCTAAAACAGTTTTATTTCTACAGTATTTACTGTCATGCTTATTTCAAAGTCTCTATGATCAGTCTCCCTCCGTTTGACTGAAATGTGAGTTTGTTGACTTGCTGAAGTCTTCAATACAATACGGTACAACACAATACTCTATCTAGGATGCATCCACACCCCCGCAGTGGTTTCGCCTGACCATTGCGGATCCACCCGTAACTAAGCACCTACGAAGCGTAAACAAATACGAGGCAGATATTACGGAGGTAACGGAATAGTGACCGTGTCTCAATTAGAAGCTGTTGAATGACATCAAAACAAACTTATTTCGGCGATTCGGAGCAGCCCGGAGAGGTTCGTGATGGTGCTGCTGTAACACGCGCGCCTTCAAAGTGAAAAAGCCAGGGTTCAGACCCTGGGTGCAGCCGTGGATATGCAACACCGATGCGCTCTAACAAAGGCAAAACTCGATTTTGGGTTTCTCGATTGCAAGGTTTGTTGGATAACCTGTTGTTTGTTCGAGAAAAGTTTATCCGAATTACAGTCATCCAGGCAAAGCATCTGCAGTTCCACACTCTACTCACAAGTAATTGCGAGGTGACCTTAGATATTACGGAGCCAGTCAGAATTTGGGCGGATAATCATATTTACCTTTGACCTCGGATATACTTTGTTTTGAGGCCTAAAGCTTGCGGCATGCCCTTTTCATTCACTTGAATACACTCAAGTCTCTCGTGGGATTGTGGTCTGTGCCCCTCCACTAGGCTTGTTCGGAAACTTATCACGTGCCAGATAAACCCGCAGCCGCCGAACCATATTCTCGTAAACGCTGTCCTGCTTGGAAGTTGTGATTTACTTGTCACCAGATTCGATTCAGGACTTCAGTCCATTCACAGTTTCCGGCTTGGGTTTGTAAAAACATTCCTCTTGACATAACCCCACAAGAAAAAGGCCAGCGTGTGTCAAAATATATTTCCTCAGGAAAAGTGACCAGTTTAGTATTGCGGCACGTAACAAGCAAATATCAGTCACTACTTAACAATCAGTGGCTCATGAAGCTCAACGCGTCGCTCAGATTGCATGGCCAAAATGTGCCAAAGAATAGTCCCCCATATATTAATCAAAAAAGCTAATTTGAAGAAGTTAAACGAAAAGTCACATCCAATGCATCCCTCCTTCGTGCTTTTTTGGTTACTCCATCAACTCGGCAAATATGAGTGCTTTGTCAGGATGTAAATTTTGTTTTTTTTTCAGCAGTCATTTCACCGTCGTAGGTTCGCGTAAACCTGTCACAATTTGGTCATTCACAAGACTCGCCTCTTTGTGAGTGAAAAAAATTACAGAATCATGCAACAGATTTCAGGGACAACTGAAATGGGTCGAATGGTTGATTTACCAATTGTGTTTGCTATTTGAAAACGGAACCCTCGTACTTCTCATTACACTCGTCAAGACAGTATTGTTCCAATTTGAATGTAACGTCCTCCAGCCGCTTCTGTTTCCATTGGCCTCAAATGAAAATCTATTGCTGATACAAAGTGCTTACGGTCCAGCAATGTGACTAAATAGTTCAAGCTGGACGGACTTTGATTCACCTTTCATTGCAGACAGTGCACTTAAATCGCCATATTATGCTCGCCACAGCCTCATATTTTCAGCCCGTTGCTCCGTATTGCCCAGAGGCGAACTGGAGGGCAGAATAATCCGCAGACTACTTTACAGTGTAACTGATAGTGCCATTTTCACTTCGATTTTGGCCGGCTATTATATCAGATGTCACATCTTCAGGAAATGTGATCGGTTTTGTTGTTTCAGCGTGCAACAAGAAAACCCCAGCTAATGTTTATCAAGCAGAGGCTAGTCAAGTCCGAAGCAACATCACGATTACTTTGCTAAAATGTCCCGACGAACATGGACCAATAAGGAACCAAAAGTTGAATCAGTAAAAGAAAAATCATACCAACAGAATGTTGTCAGGTCCGATGAACTTTGAGGCCGTAGCACCGGGCTCTTCCCTCCGATCCATTGCAAAGCGAACGCCTCTTCAATTTAGTCACTGACAACGGTTGCGGAGTTTGTTGGGGGGGGAGGGTTCTTGCGTTGAACATTTTAAGCATAGTTAGCAAGGGGAAACTTCCCAGGTGTTCAAAAACCGTCTCCTTCACCCCGTGTGAGTAGGTATTTTATTCACCTTATCGGGAAGGAACACGGGACCAACAAGTGGAGAAACTTGCATGTCGTATTTTACATTCTCCTTCTCATCGCCTTGCACGTTATTTGAATAATAGTCAGGGGGGTTATTCTTGTGCAGCGCACCAATTCCAAGCCACATATATGTGTCATGCACGCTCAGATACGAAATATTTGTGCTGTGTTAAGGATAGAAAGGTTGAGTCTAGAGAAACCACGAAGATCTCCAGCCATTCCGAATTTCGCCATTGTTCCTAGCCTGTTCACAGGAGAGCGTGCATGCTGATTCACTCACTCAGTCACTCGGCTTTCAGCAGGAGACTGTCCACTTCGTAATCCTTCTGACTGTCAGGCTTTCTATAACAGATGGACTGAATTTTGATACCGAACTGAGCTGAGCACGTTGTCTGTGATTGTGTCAACCACCCACGCTCTTATGCGTATCATGTGACACATTTGCAACGTGTGTGCTAAGCACAGCTTTCGAGATATACTCGTGGGGTGCATTGCACTTTGTGATGTTTGCAATATTTTGCCTACTAACATACGCTGAAATAGTGAACTGCGAATTTCGACATCCTTGCTTTGCCTAGAACAATTTTGAACACATTTAGCGTATCTGAATATCGTGGTGGTTCACAAACTCTGTTAAGAGTAATTTTGTGAATCCCTCTGCAATCTGTTGCACAGAAGCTCAGCATATATATATATATATAAATATATATATATATATATATATATAGATATATATATATATATATATATATATTGCAAATGATTCCCTTCATTATTTCACCTAACTCGCATTTCGAAATACACATTCATAGATGAGATAGTCTTTGCGTGAATTGCAGCAACCGCAAGCTTCCGGTTAAAGTATTTCATTTGAATGAACCGGGATATGTTTATATTCCGGCAAATATTCCCCTCAGCCTTGTTAGGGTCACATTCAGCTGTATGCAGATATTACGAATTTATTTAAAAGAAAGTTTTTTACCAGAGCACAACATGGGACTTAAAAAACAGGACAACACTAAAAAACCTTAAATTCATTCCCGATTCCTTGCTGAATCACACTCACAACGCCCTATACTGTGATATTTTGTAGTGAGCTGAAAGCAATGTTGTTCCTTGGGGTTGCTTGTGTGCGATCTTAGAAGACACAGGAGTACAGTCCAGTGAATCCGAGCTCAGTAAGTGTGTGAGCAGTCACCAGCACTCAATTCCGAAAGTATGAGTAAGGCTATAATTTTCATAGCTGAAAACAGCGGAACGAGGATTAGGCTGATATTCTATAGGGGTTCATGTGAGAACTGAATCGGTTGAGAAATACTGGGATTATTGTTGTTCTATCTGATAGTTGCCTCCCATTATCCCAGCCCAACTTCTATCGACAAAATCAATAAGCAGTCAGAAACGTAGATTTGCAAGGCGCAACCTATACCTTTTCACTGCATCTGTACATGTGTATACTGCAGTCAATGAAGCTTTTATATAGGCAGTAGAATAACCAATGTTACTGAAACAAGATTGAATTGGGTATGAAGTAAATTCAGGTAAATCGTTTGGGGTTATGTAGAACACCACCAATACGAGATTGCTTAGATATGCTGAAACCCTAGTCTTTCTCAATTATAAACCCAAACTGTGCAAACAGCGTGAATGGCTTGTCAGTTTGGCCCTATCCTGTTGACCTAACATTTAGTACCCCCGTTCATTCTTGTCCTCTCCTATAACTTTTAAACCACTTCAATCATGTTTCGGTTTCATTGGTTATTCCGCTGACTAGATAAAAATCATGTTGACAGCAATATGTACGTGTACAGCCGAAGCGAATTGTTCCTCGATGCATTGTGCAAAACTAAATTTCTTACTTCACTTTTCAAATCTGTGACGGGAACTCACTGTTTCTCAAATCCAAGGGACAAAACTCTCAGCTCATGTTCTTAGCCGATAAAAACGGCGCCCTAATCGCGCATGCTATTCTCCTATTTATTCATCCTAGTCGAAACGATGGGAGGAAAAATATAAAATGGAACTTTATTACAGCCTAAATACTATTTCCTTAAGACAAATGAAATTTATAAACGACGACTCTATACGGATTGGCGAACAACTAGCACAGCCTGTGTTACCAAATCTTTGATTCCCCTTTAAAACCAGCCACCCGCCTACAGTAATATAAAATAAATCATATTATTATAGAAAATTGCCGCACCACTTTTCATTTCAGTTTATTGGACTGTTACCGTCGCGCTTCTGTGCTCTTATTTCGATTGCTACCTTCCAGTATTCTCGAGTCAAGGGAAAATGGAAAGAAGCGCGGAATGAAAAGAATCCAAAAAGTCAAAGTAGTTGGAAGAAATTACGATTGCTACAAAAGGAGTTCCATTGTAACTACGCAAATGTCTGGAAAGCCTAGCCGTATCACCTAATATCTCCAATCAATTAGTAGGTGGGTCTCGTGGACGCCAACACGAGTCTGGGTTTCCATACTTATTTATCATGTCGAGGGGTGACAACCTCGACCTACATTCCAACGACTACCCGCCTCGGTGAACAGTGTACGCCAAGGAAATCTGTCGGTAGGCATGCGTAAGATATGCCCTGCCTCAATCTGTTTGGATGAAGCACCTGATCCAGAAACTGATATCTGGTTCCCTACACCCTACGTCTAACCTCAGCATTGCTGATGCGGAGTTCCTATCCTATTCGGGCAATGCTACCGAAATATCGATGCTAAACCACCGACAGTCTTCTACTCCTAATGGTCAGGAAAAGACCTAAAACCTGCATGGTATACTCGACCCTTAACGGACAGTTTGATGTCAAGCCGGAAGCATAGATGACGGAGGTTAGCAAAGGCCAAATGCACCTTCTGTGAAGGTGATGACACTTCGACCGATATCTGTCCACCCGGTGAGATTTAACTACGCAGATAACAAAACTGATCCACTTCAGCTAAAGCTTCCTTTTAGCAAGACAAGGTTTGCCGTACACCCGATCGAGTCCTGCAGCAGCCTTTCACACTTGGAAGGTGCAAAACGCATCCCAAACATTGCTACACATTTGTTTAGGCTATTCTTGGAAGCTTAAAACTTATTTGGATCTTCACCCAGAATAACAACATCGTCCGCGTATTCCAAGTCAGAAAGTCAACTTCTTGAGCAGAGATAGCTACCTCTATTCTCATACGACGATGGAGATTTTCAAGAAGCAGTTCAGTTGCAAAGTTTAATAGGAAGGTCTAAAGAGGGCAACCCTGACGAACTCCACTGTCCGTGGTGAATTTAGGTAGAAGATCGCGGTAAGCAGGAACTCAGCTTCAGCTGTTGACAAACAAGCATTAGAAAAAAGAAATACCTTTCTCTCTGGGACATCCTTCAGTTAAAGGCAGGGCCAGAGAACTGTGTGATCGACTGAGTCGAAGGCTACTTTCAGGCCAAGAAAGATAGCGACTGAGACCATACGGAATATGTTTGTGCTCTAAAGTTTTTCGAAGAGTAAAGATTTGGTTGACACAACTACGACCACGTCTGAAACCAGCTTGGTTTTCAGGCATACTCATTTGGCGCGAGCTGGAATAATCAGTGGAGAATAAGTCCGGTGAGCAATTTGAACTCGATACCGATCGAGCTAATTCCTCTGTGGTTTTCACAAAAGAACCTGTAACCTTTCTTGTAAACCGACACAATCACGGATTTTCACCATTACCTGGGAATCCCCCCATTATCCCAGATTACCCGGGGGAGTTTTGTTAACTCCAAAACTAAAGCTTTGTTTCCATCCTTGAAACAAGGAGACAGCTCATTGAATCCAGTGACTTTGAACCTTTTCAAGTAACTTACCTCTCGCAAAATCTCTTTTTCTAGTGGAGGTTTGATATCTACCAGCTTTCTTTTCTCTGGTGGGTATATTCGGGAGGTTCAACTCAGAAGGTCCATCACGGAGAGGTGACACCCCATTGCGACGAGACTGTACCTTGACGTAATGTGATGGCTTGATTGCCTCCTTCAATCAAAGGGGTATGCTGAATGGCTTCCTTAAGCAAGTGATGCAGTCACGCTTGACAGGTCAGTGGGTAGAGACCAGACGAAGTCCAGTCTCAGAACCGGTTGCTGGGCAACATCTGGTTCTGACCACTATGCCCTTGGAGAAGATACTCCAGCGAGTTAACACAGAGAAAAAAAGTTTATCGGTCTAAAATTCCCTACCAGATGGAAGTAGGAGTGGAGTACCTGAGGTGTTCTTGACCGTAGGAAAAGGCATCACACTTCATTGAGCAGATATCGCCTGCCTAAACTAGGCTGTCCCCGGAACAAAGGAAGTTGCCCAGTCGACGTTCCGCTTACTTCACCGGGTGTATGGAACTGAGGACTGAATCCAAAGAGCCAATCGATCACAAAGCACCAGCAAAGACAAACCAGAATGCTTGCAACCATCATGTATCACCTGATTGACCGGAAGAGATTCCTTCACGGGTTCGTCGGTCCCGTTCCCGTGCTGCGGTAACCCGTACTACCTTGTGGGTGAGACTTTTGAGTCAAAGGTTCCGGTTAGGGTTCCCAAAGAGAGACCCGTTCTGCGATGTGTACAGCTGCCCAGTATGGTTTGTCCAGAAACCTCCAGCACCTTTTATTTAAAAAGACTTACCAATCGACACACTGAAAAGTATCTTTCCACGGTTCTCAGTCAGGCTTCATTACGGAAATCAACAACCTGGCAATTTATTTATTACAAAGAATATAATGAATAATAACCAGATTTGGGAAGAACATGAAAAAAGGATATTCTTCGGCCGATCCGAGGTTGCTCTGTGCAACCCGCTCGGTAGCAAATCATGCAAATGCACAAAAGCCTTTTTAAGCAGCATAGTCCCAGTCGATGTTAGTATAACAATTCCGCCTCAAACTAAAGCCTCAGTGACAAGCCCCTACGTTGATAACTTTTCCATAGAAGCATCACATTTTCTTGATAAGACCTAGAGTTTTCTTAACAGTATCCACACCTAGCCACTGTTTGTTCTATATTGGATAACAAATCTAAAAAGTTCACATAAAATAGGATCAATGTCGAACATGATTTAAATCGTGCATAGCATTTTGTTGCGCTAACGTATATACTGTGCTAGAAAAGTTGCCCAAGTGATTCATGATGTTGCATAAGAGTTTGCGAACAACATTCCTGGATCGAGGTCTTGGAGGTGTTAGTGAACAGTCAGTTGAGGAGAAATCTGTAGATGAATCCCGCCAGATCAGCCTTGCTATACTGATCACAAATTACACGCCGTAATTTCTCCCTATCGATCCGCCTTCACCACGGAGCAGACCTGTTGATTTGGAAATTACAACATTATTTCATCTTTTTTCACTTATTCACCTCACAGCTGAATATTGCAGTGCAATCAAAATGAACCAGTTATATTTGAATGCAGCTGATCAGTCTATTTGGTCACGTGGATCGTACCTGTCAATAAAAATAATAGAAATAATGTTTGCTTATGATCACGTGATCAGATATCCAATGACAGGAAGTACAGCCAAGTGAAAAATCCAGTTTTAATTTTACAGGGTCATTCGTCTTCTGCATAGCAATAGTCGTGTAATTATCATGGAGTAGTAGTGTACCTAATGATTCGGGTTGGATGGCAGTTGACTGATTTTGGTACGCACCAATTTGCAGTAACAAACTTCCGTTAACATTCGTTAAAATAGCATGGGAGCACATTAGGTATTTATTGTTATATTATTAGTTAGTACTGAATTGTTAAGAACACCCAGAACGAACAATCAATGGCAATCGAGTTTTCCGTATTGTTGGAGGGACTTCATTTATAAACAGAAAAACGTCACCAGCGGACTAAATGAGACGTAGCCTTAGATACCTATTCCGCATGATTCAAGCTCAGCTGATTGCCCTTTATTGCAGTATGAGTTGGGAATAAATTCAGAATAAATTTCGAACGTGATGTTACTTTAGTTTTGACGACAGATGCATGATGTATGACGAACTTCAGAGGAAACAAAACACGTCATCTGTGGGACAGATTTTGTTTTGGAATACACATACACTATCAACAAACTTGAGGTATCCATCAAACCTGATGATCTACTCCGCGACATGACATATTCCCTCTTGCTTTTGCGGCACTCCTAAAGAGCCTTATTGCACTCATGGAAAGAATGCCTTCTGATTTTCCGACCACATTTTCTAGTCACACTATCGATTTATAAAGATAAAGATACAGCTCATCAGAAGCTTTGTGGCATTTTGTTCGTCTATATATATATATATATATATATATATATATATATATATATATATATATATATATATATATATATATATATATATATATATATATACTCCTAAAGCCATGAATTTCAGAAGATTGTAATGTTTCCAACTGCTCCCTGAGTGCATCGATATGAACAAGAGTTTTCCAGTTTTTAAGGACGGATTTTGCTCAGTTTTGTGTACGATGAAATTTGGAGAACAAAGGATGAGACATCTATTGGGGAACTTGATTAACAGCGACTTCATCTTTAACTCGGTGGACGACATGCCCAAAAGCCTGGAGGAGGTAATTCAGGTAGAAAGCCACCCAGCAGATCATTCGTTGAAAGATAGTGTATAAGTTGGGCGATTCGGCACAAAATCCCAAAATTATCAGCTCATTTTTGTTCATAAAACGTCATTTGAACTAAACCTAATCACTAGCGAACGGGATTATTTACGGGGAGCCTTTGAGATCCGTGTTGCTGCTGCGTGTAATGTGAACAAAACAAGTAGGCTGTAGTTCTGCTTGTTATTTATTCACTGAGAATTTCATTCTATGCTGATTATCAAACGATTATGAATTTCAAAATTTTAAAGTGGAGCAGTTCTCCCACGAGGCCCAGTCGTTTAAGAATGCAATGGTAAAGCTTTAGATTTAGAAGTTAGTAATTGAATGGATGGTTGTAAATGTCCCTAATGTGTAGCAAAATGTTCCGTCTAACCTGAATGATAAATTGAAATTACAATTCCTCTTAAGCTTACTATAAGACTTTTTTAATGACTATGTCTGCTGCTGTTCTCTCGAAGCTGACGATTAAAATCAGAGACGGCGAAGATTGGGGTAACAGATCACTTCGATCGGTAGCCAATAATTTATTGGGTACCTCACAACCCGGTTTGCAGATATTGTTACGCATAATCACAAGGTAATCGCAAGTTTTGATCTGTGTTTCAAAATCTTTTGTTCTGCGACCCTTGACGTGCACACTCCAGACACTCTTGCTGCCTTGTAACAAACCATAGAACCATGTTCCACCTTTGAATTCGTTTGTAATTTTAAATTGATGGTTAATGGGAGACCTGGTGGTAAACGTGCACCTATGCTGTCAAGTGGTTTCCTCAGAGCAACTTTATCAACTGCTCACAGATAAAAGCCTGTTTGTTACAACAAACAATGAAAGTACGTGTGTTTATTGTGTGGTTATAGTTCAAAAGGCAATTGTCCAACCAGGAGAATAATCTAATAAAACAGCGCACATCGTATTTTACATGTACGGGTAACACCGTTTAATGTGTCACATGCAGCATTTTCATCTATGTCGTTTATTAAAAATACCAAAAAAGTGATCAGTACGTTGGGGGTGCTCCTTAGCAAATTTACTGGCCCACTTCAGGAGGACTCCTTCATAGTGTTGATTCTGATTGCTCATGTTTGATCCTCCCCAAATATTTACTATCGCACCTGTGTGCAACTCGTTTAGATTTCTTCAACTGCTATGTAAAACAATAGTATTAGTAGGATTTTGACATCTGGCGAAAGATTACTTTGGTTTGCATTACTGTTCGGGGTGTACCAAACAACATGGACACTCTCCTCCTGATTGAACTGGCCAAGCGGGTCAATTTTCCAGGGCGTCACATGGAAACCTCGAGTAGAATCGCACCTTGCGTAGTATCAGCTTGGTTGTTAATTATTCAGAACAAAACAGCGTGATGAACAAGCTCGTTTTCAGTTATTCGTACTCATACCAATACATAACATTAAATACGACTCAAACCAACAAAGGGGATGATCATCCAAATCTGTCTGTGCACGTGTGTGTGTGTGTGTATGCATGTTAAATTGATCACAGCGAAGAATGTTCAAGTGGTTGCACACGTGTTCGGGAACAAGAAGTGGGCCATGGAAGTTTAAGTGCTTGCACAAATTGTTTCTGAGCGCACAGGGGAGGATTGTAGAGTCGAATGCTCACGGCTTCGGCTGTGGCTAAGATGCGACACTTGACAAGTCTTGATTGCTTTCCCCGGACTTTGTAAATTGTGCGAAAAGCGTTTATCACCTCTACGGAATGGTTTGACTCAACAAGGTGTGAACACACAGCACTCGTAATTGTCTTAATTGCTCCAGTGTTCAACCAAGCCGGGTGGTGTTCACGAACACGTTCGGATAAGCGCCTGGTCGTGCGGCCAACGTACCTGGTTCCACAGGAACAGGTGAATGAATATACACAAAAAGATGCTGCAGAATCTGGCACTTTATCCTTCAGTCGAAAACACACGATCGGTTTAGACTCGAACATAATTTGTAATTGTGCAGCGTAGAATGTTCTACTGACTGCTCCTGTTAGTCTTCGTTGAATGACTTCAGTTTCCGTATCTCCTTTGAATGGCAAACGGACAAATACGGGCTTCTTTTCGACTACTGTCTGTCTTGACCTATCCTCATTTCGTTGCATCGTCTTGTCAATGAACCGTTCAGGATAGCCGTTTTCTAGGAAAACACTCCTCAGAAAACGAAGTTCATTTTCTATTGTGTCTTCTGTGCAGATTTTCCTTGCTCTATTAACCAGGCAACGCACTAGATTTCTCTTTACTTTGAGTGGTACGAAACTGTGAAAATGAATGTATTGACCGTTCCAAGTTGCTTTCCTGTGCACTGACAACTGAACGGAACCATCACTTCGACGGCTTACGCAAACATCTAAGTAAGGTAGACTGTTTTCTTTTTCTTGTTCCAAAGTGAATTGAACATTTGGATGGGCTGTGTTAAATCTGTCAAGTAGTACATTTGGATCAACTTTGGTATCTACTACACATACGATATCGTCCACGTACCGCTTGTATAAGGTACACCCTTCGATTGTTGACATGAGTTGGTTATTTTCAAGTTTTGCCATGAAAATATCAGCAAATAAGGGTCCCAAAGGTGACCCCATTGCGACCCCGTCCTTCTGACGATATATTTCACCGTTAAACTGAAACTGGATATTATGAGTGCAGACAAATAGTAACTGTTTCAGCTCATCCAACGAGATGCCCGGATCGATACTGTTCTCGTGCATGTAATCACATAGATAGTTGATTGTTTCAGCGATCGGGACATTGGTGAACAGTGAGGTAACGTCTAGCGAGATCATTTGCTTGCCTTCCAGGTCTAGATTTCCCACAGTCTCTACAAAATGAAATGTGTCTCGTAGGCTGTGTCTGGAAATCATGATTCTTACTGGTTCTAACAATGTAGCCAACCATTTCGCTACTGCGTGATACGGCGAGTTGCACATATCCAAAATTGGTCTCAAGGGGACACCTTCTTTGTGTACCTTCGGTAGGCCGTACAACCTAGGAATCGTCGTCCCGGTTGGTCGTATCCTTTCGAAGGTTACCGCATCGATCATGCCTTTCTGTTTCAATAATTTCACCCTCGTAGAAATTGACTTTTCTATGGTAATCGTCCTGTCCTTTTCAGTTGGGGTCTTTGTAAACTTGGAGACATCATTCAATATCGTCTTCATCTTCTCTATATAATCCGATTTATTAAGGATTACAATACCCGCTCCTTTATCTGGTCTTGACAACATTATTTCTCTGTTAGCCTGCAATTCTTTAAGACGGTTCAGGTGCTCTAACGTTACTAATCCTTTCGTCGATGGTCTATTTTCACGGTATTGATAACACGCGTTCACAAGTGTGGATTTGAGCTTCTCTAACTCCTGTGAGGAGGACGGGACGAGACCGGATAGTTGATCAAATAGGCTCTCAAATTCAACCTCCATATCCAATTGTTTGGTTTTACTGGTTGGACAGCAAAATTTTGGTCCTAGCGACAACACCTCAAGTAATGTCTTATCCAGACTTACAGACGACAAGTTATGGACCAATCTTTTCGGATCTGAAGGGAACTCACCAGTCGGTTTTCTCGGGTTGACGCGTTTCCATAGTTTGGCACACACCCTCTCGACTTGCCTGTCAACTATCGACTGGACATAAGCAACGAACTTATTCCTTTCTTCTGGGGTCAGCTCGTCCAGCACTTGACACGACTTCATAAAATGACGCTCCATTTCTGGCACGCGACTTGATATGGTATCTCTTTCGTTAAGCGCTTGGCGACGCAAAGACACAGTGGTGATGTTAATCCGATTTCTCCTCAGAATAGTTTGATATTGTTTGGGATATTCTGAATTAGATATGCACTCATCGATAAACTGAACACGAGCCTTTGCCAGGGCCAGTTTCGTACGAAACTTAACGTATCCGTTTAGTTCACGAAGTACGGCTGGGTCTTTGGCCTGTTTCAAATGTATAAAGAATCCCACAGAACACATTGAGAACAAAACAGCGTGATGAACAAGCTCGTTTTCAGTTATTCGTACTCATACCAATACATAACATTAAATACGACTCAAACCAACAAAGGGGATGATCATCCAAATCTGTCTGTGCACGTGTGTGTGTGTGTGTGTATGCATGTGAAATTGATCACAGCGAAGAATGTTCAAGTGGTTGCACACGTGTTCGGGAACAAGAAGTGGGCCATGGAAGTTTAAGTGCTTGCACACAATAGAAAATGAACTTCGTTTTCTGAGGAGTGTTTTCCTAGAAAACGGCTATCCTGAACGGTTCATTGACAAGACGATGCAACGAAATGAGGATAGGTCAAGACAGACAGTAGTCGAAAAGAAGCCCGTATTTGTCCGTTTGCCATTCAAAGGAGATACGGAAACTGAAGTCATTCAACGAAGACTAACAGGAGCAGTCAGTAGAACATTCTACGCTGCACAATTACAAATTATGTTCGAGTCTAAACCGATCGTGTGTTTTCGACTGAAGGATAAAGTGCCAGATTCTGCAGCATCTTTTTGTGTATATTCATTCACCTGTTCCTGTGGAACCAGGTACGTTGGCCGCACGACCAGGCGCTTATCCGAACGTGTTCGTGAACACCACCCGGCTTGGTTGAACACTGGAGCAATTAAGACAATTACGAGTGCTGTGTGTTCACACCTTGTTGAGTCAAACCATTCCGTAGAGGTGATAAACGCTTTTCGCACAATTTACAAAGTCCGGGGAAAGCAATCAAGACTTGTCAAGTGTCGCATCTTAGCCACAGCCGAAGCCGTGAGCATTTGACTCTACAATCCTCCCCTGTGCGCTCAGAAACAATTTGTGCAAGCACTTAAACTTCCATGGCCCACTTTTTGTTCCCGAACCCGTGTGCAACCACTTGAACATTCTTCGCTGTGATCAATTTCACATGCATACACACACACACACACGTGCACAGACAGATTTGGATGATCATCCCCTTTGTTGGTTTGAGTCGTATTTAATGTTATGTTAATTATTCATTAGCACGAGTCCTATCCTTATCCTGTTCTCAATTCAGCTGCGAGTAATCACAATAAACTCCTGAATTTCAGGTACTTAGACGAATGTGATCACATTGCAATAACCAATAAAGTTTCATTAGTTGGGACCCTTCTGATTGCATATGTTAAAGGCAAACAGTACCAGTGCACCACATAATCTTTGATATTTCTGAATGACCGCATTAGTTCATTTTTCTTAGCTCGATCACATTGGTAATATTAGCAATTTGGTCACTAGTTTGTGCATAGAAGAGCCTTATGTGTCCTGATTCGTTGTGTTATCCATCTACTTATACTCGCTGGTTGGATGGAACCAGTGGTCACGGAGTCCGACAAGCCCCAAATGGGCAACTTGAATGACCAATTTTTAATACTCCCATTCACCTAATAACGTTAATCCTATCCAGGTTGATAAGGGGTATAGTACTATCGATGGTCAAGTTAACATCACCAAACAGACTGCAGAAAAAATCTGTATGCTGTATTTCGTCTCGTGCTCGCTAAAATTTCATTCAAAAGACTTCATGTAACTGCCAAATAGAGATGGACGATAATCACTTTTGTTGCCTCTGGTGGAATACACAGAAAGTGGAGTTATTCAGTGCCCAATCCTTTGTGCTCCTGGCCTAACCCTTGAACATACTTCGATTGACTTCTTGATTATGCAGTTCAGCGAGCGTTACGGTGATGAGATATATCAGGTGACTTTGAAAAATGTTGGATAAGCCGGAAAATTTGATTCGAGTTTATTGCTCCCTCGGCATTTTTGCCTGGATTACGCTGAATTATACTACCATTTTGTGATGATCCAACACAGTTGCATCGCGGTCCTTTGGCATCTTTCAACTTAAATTATTCAGTTTCAGTAACTGTTACAATTTTTGCCTTCGTGTAGTCGTCCATTGTTTATCTGTCCTACCTTGAGAGACAATTTCATATGCCCATGGTAGATTTAAGATAGCTTGGTCATTTTTCTATTTTGCTGACCGAGACGTGACTTTCTAATCTTTGAATTTTACCGAAAATTCATCAGCTGAGATAGAAAATGACACAATCCTGTTTGACTTGACAAAAATGAAGAGGTTATAATCTAGTTATGGTAAAGGCAAACTGTACCGATTCACCACGTAGTCACTCAGACTTCTGAGTAACCTCATCAGCCCGGTTTTCCTTAGCTCGATCTTATTGTTACTAATACGGGAATACGTATGGCACTGTTGAAGGAAGAAAGGAAATTATCTAACAAGCTATTATCCCTACCCATCCATGTTAACTTACGCGTGGTAAGAATTAGCATTATTATTTATGCACCGCGAAATCAATGAGAGACAAAACTGCATGAGCAATAAAATTACTGGGATACGCGAAATTAGATAAGGAGTGAGACAACTGATGCACAGAATGATATCAGAATCCTAATTGAAATTACTAGCTAATTCTTCAGTACCACAGTACACGACTCTAGTGGATTTCACATGAACTTTTGCATTCCAAGTGGAGAATTCAGCTCATCTGTGATAGAAGTCAACGTCGGAAATGTAAGTCCATACCGGTCACCCTTCATTTGCCTCATAAAATGTCTCTATTTTAGATGGGCGATGTTACAGGTGATAGACAGTGTACAAAGCTTTCGTACAATAAGAAAATATATAGACTAGCAAGTGATGTATTTGACAACACCTCGATAAACAGATCAAAGCATTTCATATGAAAACGCCAGCAAAGTTACCCCCTGATATTCAAGAACAATTACTTTTAATTTGCCAGTCTAAATCCCACTGTGTGTTTTCCCGAGAAAGTTGGAGCTGTTTGTATTTTGTGACTTTTTGCTAACCTTCGGTAAAGTATAAAGTAGCACGAAGTTTATCAAGTGAAAAGGTACATCCATCTGAAAAAACGTGTTGTCTGAGATACCTCTGATACTACTAACAAGTCGCTGGGAAAACGGAATTCTCTCGAGTGATCGGTTACCCCATTTATTGGTTAAAAGTGTTATTAAAATTCTCGTTCACAATATTCATTCTCCCCGTTTACTTGAGAAAACGCTCACAACACGATTAAGTTGATGAAACGTCTCATTACAGAGCAACGTCATTAGACATATGAAATCGACCCTTGGTGTTCTACGAGTTGTGGGCACATCTCCACTGAAAACACAAAACCGTAGCTTTTAGATGGTAAAGGTGACAGGAGAACGTCTTACGGTGCAAATGGTTTCTGGACAACGTAAAAACGGTTACGTTTCAGAGGATATATTTAATTTACCAAGCATTCATGAAATGCTCAGACGGAATAATCCTCCCTTGATTCCTAAAATTCCTCGATATCATTCGATCTAATGTAACTGGCAGTTACGAGTTATAGGACCGAAAAACGACGATCCTCTTAGAGTGTATTAATTGGTGCTTGTGTTTGAAAGGTGGAACGAATATTACAATCAGTTATACCTGATAGGGATGTAAAGCGATGATACGCTCAGACAAAGGATACACTTTCTCGTAAAATGCAGCTAGCGCATAAATTACATTTTCCCAAGTAGGGTAGCCCCCTATTTTTTATAAACATATGTTTCTAGTTGTTCTGTGATTTGGACAAACGCCTTTGATTTCTTTTTATTCGTTGTCTTTGTTTGATGTTATACTGCATGTTGTTTTCATCTGTCTTCGATGAGCATCACTTTATCCTGAATATATCTTGTGCATTAATAAAATATATGCTTTCCTAATAATAACTAATGATAATCTTGTCCACGGTACCAAAATGCCTCATCCACTAGGCTACTAGTTTGCTCACTAAAATATCGACCTCTCAGTTTCTCTTAAAACTGCAAGTACCAATGATATTTGGACGTGAACACAAAAGCAGTTAATTGCTTGAGACATATGAACTGAATAATGTGTGTCTTTTGTCGAAGGAGACAAAGATTTCTTGGATTGATTATAACGAACGTGAAACCGCAGACGTATGTTTGAGTGCTTTTAGCTGCTATCGTTCTATCTCTCTTCAGCTTGCTGATTTGATTAAAGTAACCACGTCGGATTTTAAAATACTGGTATAAAGCCACCGACCAAATTCACCGGAGTTCATATCGAAAACAAAACCCTTAGATGGCCCTGAAACGATATTCAATGAATTCGAGTTTCGATGCTTCTGGGGTCATCGGGTGAGAAGTTACTTCATTGCGGTTAACTTCCAAATGTTTAAATCCACCCCCTTAGTATTGAACAAGTGATAGATTTTATCGTATAAGTCAAACAACGTTCTAGAAGCAGTCGAGTCATTCTACTATTTCAGTAATTGATAGTCCTTTGTATATTTCGACTTCTTCGTGTTCTGTTCACGCAGACATTATGTTGGGTGCTGACTATTTTGATTTGACCATCAGGTTTCGCATAGGTTGGCTCTTATGATATATTCCCTTTGTAGGGTTAAGTAAATACCTACTTATCAGCGATAAAGTTCAACTAGTGAGAGGGTAAATCGTGCGTGAAGATGGCTGGATAATGATGCACAATAATACAATTTCAAAAACATTTTAACTTTCACGACATGTAAATGTCATACCACTGGGGCACACAAATTTTGAACCGTATAGTTCAATAAACTACTTCGGAAAATCAGTTCAATGATAACCAAATTCATACATGTGAGTAAGATATATGGGAAAAACTCCACAACGAATCACTTCGCCACTGAACAGAATGAAGGTAAACAACCTATAAATCAAATTTTTTATTCGGGATTAACTATCGTTTGGAGCCTTTTGTATCCTTCAATTCTGTTCTGCACTTTTTTAGAAGTTGAGTTGTCTGGCCGCCAATCACGAACCACATTATTTCCTGTTTCAATGAACTTGTCCTAATTGATTTGCTGAACATTACTCAAGCTACGACAAATTTAAAAAACCTATATGTCCAGAGAAAGAGTTGTTTGCACGAGGAGAGTGAATTGTATGTCATGGGAAATCTACTTGCATTGATCACATCAAAAAGTCGGACGTCGGCTCGCTGCTTCCGACTTTCCCATGAGAAATATGCAAGTGGATTTTCCGATACAAGCATATACGCAGTCAATAAAACTTACCACCGTAGAAACCATATATATATATATATATATATATATATATATATATATATATATATATATAAATTATATACATCCGTCTGTAAGTCTGTTTTCTGTCTGACCGTCTGTCTGTTTATTTGCTGTCCGTAAGGTTTTCTGTCTTACTCTCTCTTTCTTGATCGTTCTCTCGCTGTCTCCTTCTCTTCAAGTGCAGTTTTTGGGGTACACGCGTGAAAGAACGAATAATATGGTGCTTGGGTTCCGTCATATCCCATGTCATTCGTCGAGACATTACAGGTACCGTGTTCTTTGTGGGTGGGTACACGTCGGGCATTCGTATTTATATTTGTACTACTGGAAATGCTGACAGTAGCTAGATTTGTTTCTTCTACGAATTCTCGCGAGAAAAAGTGTTTTGCATTGTCCATTTGGGAAAACGGCAGCCAACACCGGAATTTGGAATAAATACATCTGAAGGTGCTACTGTGAAGCACAAAGTGATCGGATAAACCTGGTCATGATGGCCAATTTAGAAGCTCCTTGCATGGAAAGCCCGAATCGAATTATAGCTCACGTATTATCTGACCAGCGATACGTCATCCATTAGCACAGCGTATATCGCTAACCCGTTTTTGGCTTCACCTTGTGGAAAGTACTCATCATTATACATCCACACTCACAGTGCGTGCACATTTCGTTCCAGGCAATTTGCACATAAGAGATGAGCGTAAAAACACCCATGCCATGAATCATTTATGAAACAAAATTCCCAGCCACCACTCAACTTCAGGTAACTGAAATTTCCATTCCATTTCAGGAAACGAAATTTACTGTTTCCATCTATTGACTGTTTTATGGCGGTCAGGTGAATATATGGAGAATTATTTGTGGAAGTGGTACGAGAATTGAAACACCTCGTTTTCAGTATTTGAATCATTGAAATACTTTTTTCCTTTCTTATGAAAAGCAATGATCTAGACTCGAAGATCATCCTACTAATATATCTTTCTGAAAGCTGTTTTAAAGTACGCCTCACCTATTCCCAGATTTAGTGTTCCGGACTTTGGTGAGACCATCTAATTGAGGTCTCCGGAAGAATTTGCTGGACGGATTTAATTGCACGAGTGACAACCGTAATCATTTTTGTGGATGTTGGCCTGACCGAAACATAAACCCGTAGGGGTTGTTCTTAAAATTGTAATATATCGAGAAGCACCGTGTGAGAAATTTCACAAAAATCTAAGCCCTGAAACATCTGAATATTTCCGTAGAGAGGTGTTATGCTTTGTAATGTAGGTATGAAACACAGTGTCTTCATTGCTTGGAGGTGACCGATGCTGGGGTTTGCCCAATTTACTGAACCATATTCAGGATGAAGCAACTTTAGTCTCCACGAGCACTTTCTTCATCGCAACTTCAGCATAGATATCGTGAGATATAAATCGTGCCACAACACTGTTTTGATCCATCCCGCTAGCAATAGTACGAAGAAATTTCTGCCTTCGAACAATCTCACTTTATTGGCTCAGTGCACTCTGTTTATTCAGTGAGAAAGTGTCAGTGTTATCGATCTTTGCGAACTCAAATCACTTGATTCAAACTTGTATTTGGTACATTTTATTCTATTTGCTGGATCGGTGATACGGCGAGCCACATTTTGGCGGGAATCTATTCTAGTCTGGAATCTGGACAAACGCTGGAGTGCTGTCTGCAATGGAGACTAGGTCCCCTCTTGAATAATGCGTCAGACTATACAAATGAAAAGAAGTATGCATGTCAGAACGTTTGTTTTAGGATAAATAAGCTAATTTTCCCAAATTTCAACTCTAACGACGATAGCTCAGGAGTGTCAACGTTGCTTACTTGGTAATCTGTTGGGGTCAGAGTCATCGGCGAAGTCAAGTCCATATGTATACAAATGAGTACGGTAAATGAGATAAAGTTATGCATGTAAATCATGCAGTTGCATCCGCTGGTAGGATAACTTATATCTTCAAATTGACTCGACAATCGTTGTGCTAATACGTGTTGTTATTAAAATTTGTTAGCATTAAGGAAGTACGAATGAGTTCTCCCACAATTACTGATTTCTTTACACACTTCGTCTTGTGGACTAATGCATTCCTAGCTGAGGTGATTAGGTAAAGAAGATATCATTTTATTTGGTGTCAACTCTTCTTGAACTTCAGCACCTTTCAGCTGTTGTTGTTAGTCATATAGTATAGCTATCTGACAACAAGACGTGAGACAGTGATTAGAACTCGACCCAACCCGGTTGACTTTAATCGATTTTGTTTAATTTTCCAATGCATACTCGAGTATGTGCGCACTGATAGGGGAATTGTCATTTTCCTCAAAGTCCCGCTAAGGTAGAGGTGATAAATGGCGCAATGAAACTGAGGCGTGTAGTCGCTAACAGCATAAAGTCTCAACGGGTCAATCGTGGTAACGGGTCAGTGAAAACGAACTCCTGTCGACCCTATCGGGATTCAGATTTGCTATCTCTTTGTTTTCATGTTCTCCTAATCCACTTGAAAACAGTCGGTCTTCCAACTTGCTCTCCCTTATTGTAGCTTAGTGCTTCGTTGTGGTTGTATACCTTATTTCTGCCACTATACCCTTGGTTAGATTCGGAATAAAACAAACAGTATAACAAATGTGTCCAAAGCCAACGCGTAACTTGTTCCAATAGTACATCTCGTGAGGTTTAAGAGTATATCGTAGAAAGAATAATCATTTTTCAGATGATTTATTCAAGCCGGTAGGTTCGATAGACCGGTCGCAATTTGGCATAGTGAGCGTTTGTTGTTCTATCCATATTCGGCCTCCAGATAAATCGATATCATCAACGTGAATAGCATCTAAATTACCATAAGACATTTTGACAACTTATCTCCAGCCGTCGTGCATACGCTGGAAATAACGGTGAACAACGAGATTCCCTCGGAAAAAAATACTGATAGGAGGATATTACCAAGGAATCACTACCACAAAACGATTTTACCTTAAAACTATCTGGTGACCACGTGATTTGCTGGTTGGAGAAGTGATAAAAAACCTTTTTCGAGAACTGAAAGTTCCTTAGTGGATCAGCTCGCTCAGCCCTATGAAAAAAGCCATTTGGTGCAAACCACATCCGGGGGAGAAATTTTATTGTGTCTTATGCACGGATAAAGTGGAATATAAAACAATTATTTCAGTGGTTAGAATACATGATAATTTGTAGAGCAATGTAGGATGCGCCAGAATTACAGTTAGACGGAAACAAAAATAAGACTTGGACCAAAGTCCTCCATCGCACTAGTGACTGGTGATTTCATCTTTGCATTCGGCTTGATCTTTCACGAGATAAATATTTCAGGTTGGGGCATTCAAGTGTATTGTGACGTATCTTTCAAAACTAGGGGAGTTATTCATCTTATTCGAAATGTATAGCGCGAATAATTTGTCAGAGAAGTGATCCTAGCCTTGCTACCACCTTAAATTTTCCATAGATACTTGATCTTTGAGCCATTCAAAGTATATTTAAAATACCACCACTAGTACTCAGGTCTTAGCTACTGAGTATGCTATCGGAATAGCAGGATTCTCGCAGTCAAAATAATTTAGCAATTGTTATAAAATTAACCTATATCTGACACTCAGTCAATACTACACCTGTTGAATTCCAAAGCAAGATATCAAATGGAATTCCTCTTTGTTGTCTGTCTTTTTTTCCTTTTATCAAATATTTCAGTGAAAAATAGATCAACTGAGGATTGCCGCTACTGTGTACGAATCTGGCAATCGCACTTTCAGGTGCTGTCCTGGCATTCATTAAAGGAACCATCTTTTCAGACGCGCCGAGGTAATCTTGATTACACTGGACCCCGGAGAGGAGTTGATCTTTTTGAAGTATGCTTTAGAACTTTATGGTAGCATTCTTAGCAGTCTGATGGCTTGGAAAACCAAGACAGTTAATAAGGCGCCACATTTTCTGAATTGATAATAACTGGGTGAACTAATCCAGGATGAAGAAAACAATAATGCTGGCGATGCATATAAACAATAATTCCGTTAAAAATTGTTCCCGAAGTTGAACTGTATCATCGGAATGACCGTAGCCCACAAGGCACGATGTGATATTTGTTGGGGAGTCGGAAATCTCCCTGAAACACGTTATCAGCGAGGCTGCAGTCCACCTTCTTCCAGCCCATGGACAGGGTGCCTTGTAAATTCTAACCAATGACAAGGCCCATATATCCCACAAAGCAGTGCAGTCGTGACTCCTGAGTCCATGAACCAGTCAGTCCATCACACGGCTACCTACCTTTCACAACAATCCACCAACCAATCAGACTTACTGCATACTATGATCCAAATTAACCAATCACATCGGCACCCCAAGCTGGGTAATCAGTAACAACGTCATACGTGTCCACGTATTCCTTGTCTCACTCTATATACCGTGTTCACTTTTAGTTACAAAGAATACAGTTTCGGCACTTGTTCGTGGTTACTTTTCCTTTGGGATTGGACGATCGAGGAATCACTGGCCCGGGATAATCCATAGGTTTGCACACTGACAAGACGAAGATAACTTTTGCTGATCACTTTCCGTTGAAAATTATTACAAATATAAGCAAGACGAATCCTTTCACGACTATTTCACAATATCCAATAAAAATGATCAGTTGGTCGTTCTATGTTTATTGTTTGCAATGGTTTCGTTTTATCTGACCAGCCATTGAGTGAAATACCGTTATGCGATGGGGTTGCCCACTGCATTGGTTACGTCTCATTATTATTCAAGGCTGTTGGCAGATAGACACTAATTAAAGTATCGCAGACAGTCTAAGTATTTATTTGTGTGATCTACGAAAATATATTTCGGGACCAAGCACCAGGTTGAACTGAAATGATGTGCTCTACTGACCATTCCTGATAATGCGGCTGAGTACTTAGACCATACAATGTGCCATTCCGAGAAAAAATAAAGCTGCTGTTGGTAGTTTCATTTTGTGAAGGGATGACAGGACACGATTTCCCCGCAAGCATAAAGTCGGTTTCGTGGTTGAAGCCGAGCATAGATAATTTATATCCCATATTTAGCATTAAATTTTTCTTCTCCAGCGCCAACACGTGCAATTCAATGCTAATAAAATATGCGATAATCCAAAATTGATGCGTTCAAGAAAAACTAGGTTGTTCATAACGGAATGTTGTACTTAAGCCCTGCAGAAAAGTCATCCACCATAGGAGTCAGCAGCTGTGTGGGAAGCGGGTTGTTACCGTTCAAAGCCAGCGAAGGAAGGGTGCGATATCATAAAATGTAGATGATCAACGAACCATTGCGAGCCATCCCGGATAGCCTTGTGGTTAAGGTGTTCGATTGACAATCGTTCACTCCGGGTTCTAGTCCCCGTGGGGGCTCGGTGGATGTGTAATGCTGCTGATTCCCAATAGGGATGAATCAGCTGTGCGGTGCTTCCATCGTTTTCAATGGTGAGTTGAGCGTTCAAGCTGCATGATGAATCATATTAGACAAAAACCAGACTGTTTCGAAGTTGATGGTTTACAGAATGGATAAGTCTGAATATGTTGGTAAAACTAACAACCCATGCCTAACTGGAGACAACATTTTACCGATAAATAATCTACGGAACAAATATTGAGCTTGTGCAGTGATCATCCAATCAACCACAAGAGCTCTTGCATAATGACCCTGTTTAACAGAGGTAAAACACAGCAGCAACACAAAACCAGTAGAACAGAACGAACAGAACTAAATCTTCATGCTGTTTCAACGGAACGGATACTCAGTAATATCCAAGCGGAGAACCTCATTCGGAACCAAAACTGAAACCGGCCAGGGAACACAATCTAACAGAAGGGTGGCATTGGCATACATCAGAAAACAAGTGCAAGACACCTCTAGTTGCAAAGTGCCACATTTGCACACAAGCTGACAAAAATGCCGAAGAAAAAGCATCAAGACCGAAAGGGCAATTCGAGATCAAAGAACAAAAGAATGTGGACTACAAGGACCGTAACAAATGGTACGTCGATCAAATTGGGAGAAAGGTTGCAACACGAATGGGAGAAACAGAACTAGCTACAAGAAGACATGCTCAGTTCTCCCTAATGCCCGTTCACGAGGATCACGTAGGGCACGCGTTCAATATGGATGAGGTTCATGTTCTGGACAAAGCAACCACGAGACACGCAAGGGAGTTCTCGGAGGTCTGGCTTTTTCCAACGAACATAAAAAACACATTGAAGTGGACCAAATTCACAGTTTCCTAATGCGCAGGAAAGCTAACTGACTCAAGCAATGGAGAGTGAATAAACTGCAGATCACTTGTAGGGACGCAAAGTCGTGAAATCCGGTTCTTCTTGTGAACTCCTAGACCAAAATAATTCCCTGGTGACTCTGAAACAAGATTCTTAGGGAATGACATTGAGGGGTTACAGCAATAAGGAAATATACAAAACGGACTACAAAATAAACCCTGGATGACATTTGTAAATATATATTTGCATATATATACACATATATATATATATATTTATGTATATATATATGTATATATGTATATGCATATATATAAAGAGGAGCAGGTATGGAAGACGTTTGATTTCCGAGGAAGGTGGTACTAGGTGGTTCGGAGCTTAGTTTAACAAGACTAGAATCTTATGGCGATAGGTCAAAAGCACAATATCCTCGTGTTATTAACCTGTTAAGATCGAGGTCGTTGGAGAATTCATGTCCAAGGTCAGAGTAGGTTCAGCTTTTATTCGAAGGTGTATCGTCTTCACCTCCACACTGACAGTTTCATATAAACTGGTGATGAGTCTTTAACAACCTCAATCCTAACCTCGGCGAAGAGAAGGCTTAGTAATTCACCATCCTGAGCTACAATCAACATTAATTTTCCAGAGTATTTATTGGTTTCATGGATTTGTTGAACTTTAGATAATCCAGTGCACAGAGAAGTAAGATTCTTAATTTTTTTTGTTCACCAATTTTTGGAGTGCTGTTGAACAACTGGCTCATATTAAGTATTATTATCATCATAGTTTATTAGAATAACTTAGTACTAATTTTTTCCTTACTGTAGAATAGATGGTTTAGGAAGGGATATTTTCAGCAATGTCAACGTCGAACTCACCATGAAAAATCCACGGAAGCGATGTGTACAAGTATGGCATACCAATTGCGTGCTCCCTCAGCTGCATCACATATTCACTGAGACCCAGGTGGAACTCAAACCCGAAGCGCGCAATTTGAATTCCACTTGATAATTACGAGTCTTCCGGACATGTCTCTAAATGACTTGTCCAGTGTCACACAGTTATGCGATACCCTGGCAATTTTGGACAAATCTCCCAATCCGATTTGTCCTTCCATCGATTTACAGGAAGGTAAACTGTCTGCTTTCCATTGAATCCTTTGTTCATCCTCCGTATGTGAATCGATGAAACACGTTGACTCTATTTCGAGTGTATGAATTTGAATAACGACTGTTGTACCATCGGACGCAACTTATATTGTACCTCCGAGTTAGTTCTTTCTTGGTTCGCTTTATTAAATCGTCACACAGTAGGTACCAAGATCCCAGTTCTTCCAGTGTATGCCAAATCAAAGGTAACTCTGAGCCAGCTGAATGTGTGTGAACTATCTTGCCAGGATAAAACCGTCCGAACAAGTGAAGTCAAGATATGATCGAGTTTTGAATTCTATACCCATGACAAGTGCTGATTGACCTTAACCGGTATCTGTTTGGGGTCCACTTGTTGGCTCAATCTGTTCTTACCGAATGCTGATTCCTAACAGATTTTATCTCTTACATTACCTTTCTCCCCCTTTATGTATCTATGCCCACTGACCCACTAGTATCCACGACCCGTTCTGTTATGACTTTATGATTTCCTGAGTTACTTGAAGTATTTAACTCTCTCCCTCTTTGTCTCGCCTGTGTGACAGGTTGAACTTTGGCCATGGCATCATAATCCTACTATTTCCTCATAGTCAATGCTACTCCGTTTGTTGTTCACCACGTTTGTTTTCCCTCAGGCAAATACTACTTTATATGTCTCTCAGTTAATTCTGAGTAGTAAGCATGATTGCTGAGAACTGCTAGGCTGAGTGTCCTTTAGGCTGCGCATTTCCCGTAGAACAAGCTTACTCAGTGATTCTGACCAGCCCGGACGGTAGCGGAATGGTGCATTGGCAATACATATATTAGCTATGTGAATAGGTGAGGGTTGAAACCGTGAGTGCGTTGGGCGATATGCACCATTGATGATCTCTAACAAGGGCAAAACTCACGTCTGGTGATTTCGAATGCATGTTTGATCGGATGAACTGAGGTATGTGTGTGGAAGTGGAGTCCGAGGGACGACGAGCCAAGCGAACAATGCTTCTTCTCTGACCGTTCGTTTGTCAGAAAGCTTCCCATAAATAAAAACCATTTTTGTGAAATACTGGACTAGCTATTTATTTACCACTTACTTGAGCCATCTCATCATCAAATGTATTATATGCGGATACCCTGGAATTTTGGCGCTTGCTCCTTTCGGGTGCTGGTGATGGAGTTGGTAGTGATGAGAGAGTTCAATGAAAATGTTGAGTGGATTCGACTCTCGAGAAATACAAAGGTTTCATGATCAATTAAATCCCCCATAACTGGGATCCTGTTTCAGTTGGTTTTGTTAGTTTAGACCAAAAGACAGATGTAACTGAACCGCTGTCCAGTGAAAGAGTGATTCTTAGAACATGAACCCGAAATCCAAATCGAAAAAGGCGAGTCGGGGAACTACGTGTACTGCTGAGAACAGTCATTGCAGTTACAAGCAACAGACCTCAATTTATGGGCAATCCAATCAAAAGGGTCAAGGAATAGACTTTATATCTTTGGAAGGGTCTGTCGGGAAAAGTACACCGAGCAATACGGGACGGAATGATTGGAATAGGGTGAAATCCATCTCGTATAGGTAGAACAATCGACCACTCAGGGAAAGAGTGGGAAGCGTACACGAGAGGGAGGGGCAGATATGACCATAAATTAGATCAGTCAAGGACAAAAAGAATCGAACACGGGTTTGACCTAGACCCTCACGCAGGCGTGGCGTGATCTCTATCATGGAAGGAAAATACAAAAGTCACTCGTGCCGTGCGAGTGAGAAAGCGAACAGAAAACGGAGGCGAACATGACACACAAGGTCGGGCACATATGACGCAAAAACCGTGAAGATCGTAGGCCCCTGGATTGACCGCAATGGAAAATTGGTCCACCGTAAAGTACATTCATTGAAAGACGACAGGTGAACTGAGAAATGGTGACCGAGTTCAACATATGAAAGGAAGGAAGATGTGTAGGCTATCGCAAGTCTTATTAGTTCAGTCCCCATAGCTGTATGGCGCGTCCATAAGACATGAAAATGGTGCAAATGATTGATGTAGGATCATGACAATAGTAATGTACAAGACCAAGTCTAATATAAGGCATTCAGACTAACAACAGCGTTGAAACCACTTCGAACTTGTAATCAGGGGGGAAATTTGCATACATGGGTTTGTGAAACAAATCGCCTTTGGCAAGTCTACGAATGATTTTGTACAAGATCACTCAACGCTAGAATGACTTGAGAGCGGCAGTGGGCCGTTGTTGAAATTTCAACAAGGATTTGTTTTGTGTTTTGTTCATTTTTTCCGCGGATTTCCGGGAGCAAGCTAATGATGTTATTATCAACTTAACAAAGTCGTCATCTCAATTATCAGTTAAAAGTTGGGATCTAAGCGCCAAGCTGAGTGGTCAAGTACCCGCACAAGTTAATAACCTATTTTTTTGTGCTACATATTTTAGGTAAACCGATCATGCTTACACTTGCTATTTACTTATCCACTTCGAATGTTGTACCTGTTAGATTACAAGATGAAGGACGAATGATATTTCAGTGTTCTCAGAAATAAGCTCATAAACGGTAATTTCAATTTGTGAGTTTCCCCTACGTGGGAAACAAAACCGTTTTCCTCAATTATTCCTACCCTCTATGGTATTAAGTGTTTCATCCATATAAATGTCCTTTGTCTACAAGCTTCAATATTGTGACAACAATACCGTATGAATGAAAAATGACCGCATTTCTGACATGATCAAGTACAGATATTAAGTTGAGTGAAGAAATTTCCGTGTATTATTCTTCCAAAACACACCGACCAGGTGAAACGCTTCCTTGTCAAATGACAGGTCGATGTCGCCGTTGTATCTCATATTGATATTAGATTGAGGTTTACACCGCATACTCCTTGTCGCCTCATCGGTAGATTGGGTGTTTTTCACTCAATCAGTCAATGCTACAATGACATAGAGAAGAATATTATGACCCACCAGCCCGTCCCTTACCGAGTAATCGAGGTTACCCATGATGCTTTCTAAACATTCAAAAGTCCTCATGACTGCGAGCTTCTTTGAAAGCAATTCACGTGCACGTTTTAATTCAACTTTCCCATATTTTCAGTCATCTACGAATTTCGGATGGGGTTTTGCCAGTTCATCTTAGAGCAACTCACCAACAGGCCACGTATCGCAAAGAAAGAAACATTCTTGTGAAATCATTCATTAGTCAGTTCAAATGCTACTTATCGATTCCAAATCTTAAGGTGTACTGAGTATCCGTTGCGTCCTTCTTGGAAATCCAAAAATGAGTTGCATATCCGTATAATCAAAAAGAGAACGGAGATTTGTGAATCATATTCATCGACAATAGCAATCATTCAGCCGTGACTTTGAAGTCATAATCTACAAAAACTGAACTTCTCGGATCATTGTTGTTCGCCTTTGTGCTACGAAAATCCGCCTCATACTTCGTATTATTTCAGGACAGAAGTTCAATCGTGTTATACATCCTATACGGAAAAGGAAGGTGTTGAGAAACATACCAGTTAGCATTACAACGGATTCATAACAACATGTAAACTGGAAATTGAACATATGCGTCAGTTGAATAAGCAGATGATGTTAAACTGATTATATGAATTGCGGTAAGCTGCCCGAGAATTTATTCAGACCTTTGTTTAATTAGTGATCGCCCATATTCAAACGTCTGCTTGTTGCACCAAATCCCTAAACAAGATGCTAGCAACGATCAATTGATGAGATTTCTGAATTCATCCCTAGTGACGATTCGTTTGGCACAATGTGGCCACAGTGCCTCAATAGCACAATTTTACAACTTAGAAGAATGATTACAAAACGGAGAAAAGTGTCATATGAAGCGACCTCAGACAGCATTCACAAAACTATCTAAACTGCATACATTTGGTGTCTGATGGTAGAGAACTTTGATCCCCAATTGAGTTTTGTACGCGACTACATACCTAGTGATATCTACGATACAGCTTCCTCACAGTCGAAACGCCTCTTGATCAATGGAGACTGCGAATACCATACACATGCAGTTGAGTTCATCAAACGAATAACTACGGCCCATTGCGATCAAGTTCTCGGTTGATGTACTTTGTTCGATCCAACCGTTGAGTTTATCATTCTTGATATACGACTTTGTGGACAAAGCAATCCCTCCCCACAATCCTCCATCCTTGTGCTCAAAAATAATGCGGGCGTGCGTCTCAGTCCCACTGGCTAACACTCCACAATACAACAGACCAAGAACCAGACGAAAACTGGCGTGACACGTGTTAAACAATCCACATCCGGTCTAGATTTAGGTTACGTTCTCCTATTTGTCTATTTGGTTCAATCCCTTTAATCGTTTCCATAGATTATCATGTAATTAAATAATACTGAATCACTGAAAACGAGCTCGTACGCATATCCATGTTTTATAAATAAATATATACGTGTACAATTAGTCGATAATCGGTATGCTTTCAATCGGCGTGGCGAACAAACTGGTCTCCAATAATTTGTGCTCACACCAACACATATCAGTAGATATGATTCAAAAACAAGGAAGGGTACTGATTATCCATATCTGTCGTTCTATGTGCATGTGTGCGTATGCGTGTGCGTGTGCGTGTGAAACTGATCACAGTGCAGCATGTTGTATTGGTTGCACACGTGTTCGGAAACATGAGGTGGTCCAAGGGAGCTTGGGTGCTCGCACACATTGTTTCGCAACACAAAGGGGATATCGTTGAGACAAATACTCACGGGCTCGAATGTGGTCAAGATACAACACTTGAAAGTATTGATTCCTTGCATTGAACTTTGAAAATCGTTTGTAAGGCGCATATCACATCGATGTACTAGTCTTGAAAATAAGACTTATCATCTTCTATGTACTAAAACTGAAGTGGCATGTGTCACACTTTATTCAACCAGATATATTATGCTTCGATTTGTCTCATATAATTTGCCACGTGCTTCTGTTATTCTATTGTTTGGTTTGCTTGTTGAAGATCTCGAAAGTAATTGTTAGATTCCCCAAATATCTTTCCAGATACAGTGGAATATCTCCACGCCAACTCACTCAATTTATCGTAATTCAGCTCAATCACACTTGCGTAGCGTGTTTCTAAAATATAATTACTGCCATGAATATCTCATTTCTCCAGATCTCACTAACTACTCTGATATTTCCTGCATGTCTATATATCTGCATCATTGAGGCTTCTCGTCTAATCAATGGATGGTTACTTCAACCAACTAAGGTTCGCTGTATCCATTTTCCCCCCTACGAATGAACTTTTCCACACAAACTCGATTTTGTTCAACCATATCATGAGGAAGTTCTAAGTGAAATAGTTTCTTCATGCGGTTCATTCGGTCAAATCAATTAACTGTTTTACGCACCTCGATTGGCGAATATTCAGCTCTCATATAACCATGTACACGCCCTCAAAAATGAAACCTACACAAAGTGAAATAAAATGGAACACGGTGTAATGAGTAGTGAGCATCTGTATTGTTCCAAATGTTGTATTTGTTCCGATATTACATAAACTGGATTGTGCAAATAGCTTGCCGGGTAGGGGATAATATAAACAGATGTATGTTCTAGTGCGTGCATAACGATGTTTGCATTGAGAACATGTGGACGAAGTGGATATACATCTCACTAGGTCTCTGTGATGTGTATGAGCATGAGACTAATCTGAAATTTGAGAGATGCCATTTTGTAGGGTGGGAAAAAAAAGAACCGCGCGCGTACTGCACACGAACTATGACATTATCCGCAAATTTGATTGGAAGAGTATTGTTCTTACAGGGATAGTAGGAAAGTAGGCAAAGAATAAAAATAGGAACGGCAGGGTTCCTCGAGGAACACCACTTTTAGTGGTTACAAGGGAGGAGATGTTGCTGCTGTAACGAGTGAATTGCTGGCGATTGTGAAGGCAATCTGTCGACAAGAAAAATGGTAATGCTGAATAACAAAGAGAGGGAGAGAGAAAAAGAGAGAGAAAGTAAAGCAGCTTGTTTCTGTTGACGCAGTGGTGGGGACACCGAGAGTGGAGCGCGACTGGAATCTTTCTTCCCGTAAGACCTTGGCTGAAAAATCAGGGAGAATAAAGCTGAAGATAACGGCACACTCCTTGAGCACCATGGGGTTGAGTTCGCCGGGTCCGAATGATTTTCCGGGGTTAGGGAGAAGCAGCCCCCTGTAGACGTTCATGGTTGGGGTGCAAAATGTAGGTCCCTGAGATCTACTTTCCTAAAGAAGTACAGGAACGAAAGGTTCTACTGCTCTGTTGAATGACTTGTTGAGCTCTTCCACGTAAATAAAAGCAGATTTGCGTGAGCATAAGCCACCAGTTAGATATTTCAGGTGCTTCCACGTATCGCGATGAATTCCGTTGTCTAGAAGGGTAGATGTGCAGATGGAACTGAGGTGTTATAGCTCAGTCTTGTTGTTGATTTTGATAGAAACTTGACGGCTGGGAGACTATAATGTTTGAATTTGTGTTCCTTCTTGCTCCTTGAGGTAGAAGATGACAGATGATCAGGGCGAAAATACCAAGTTTCGACTGGGCAGCAAAGTATAGAAGCAAAAACCCAAATAGCTGATAAGATTGTTCCAGGGAACCAAAAGATCCGTAACTGAGAAGGCAGAAAATTCTGTCTGAGAAACTATTTCCCGTAGCTTTAAATGTTTCATGACAAATATGCCTCTTTCAAACGGGGCGATTACGGTCTCGCGTCAATTGTGCATGTTTAATGGGTCTGCTGATCTTGGGTGGGGTTTTGATTATTGCATGGTCAGAAGAGCCTAGTGGAGAGTGACTTGAAGTGGAAAAAGACATGGGCTGTTGTCTAGTAGTAAGTCAAGAAACGCGTCTAGTCCAGTTGAAAATGCAAAAGCTCTCGTAAAACCGAAGGGATAAACAAGGCATTTATTGTGTACCAATGTCCAAAAAAGGTCGTTCCCGATGGAGGGTTCTTCTCCTTGGTATTTTTCGGTGAACCACTGGAATATTTTACCGAGTCAAGCATCACTTTATTGGCACAACAACAGTTATATTAATCACGGTGAATAATACAGTTAACCAGATAATGCGCGTCTGGTTATGTGATACACATTCCGATCGAGATGGAACAGCTCGACCCGAATCGAAGGCCCCGCCGTGCCTGTATTTTACTTTCCTGTCTGTCAGGCTTTCATTGTAACCGCTAAATAATCACGCGTGCGTATAGGCTAATTAATTACCTTTACGAGAACTGATACATCGGGAAACTTTGACTGGTCTGGAGGGATCCGTGATCATGATATGAAGACAGTACTCACCCCTGTTCATACGTGTGTAGTTGGTGTCCAAGAATCCTGGGTGAACGTGAATACTGACAACTCCTTGGTACTCCTAGATCGATATCAGTGCTGCCATCAGGATTAGCTGTAGAGAAGGAATAAATATGGGGACCCGCTTGTAATCTACATCAACCCATCCTGGCGTGGCAAATCTACCGTTTTCCTCGTATTAGGAGTATAACTGAAACCAACACTTTGAATTAATTCCCCGTTCTCTACTTCGTCAAAAGCTCAAAGCTTTTAGTTGTCCCACACTAGTTCCTGCCCAGATCTCAAACTATTTTCACCAATGTACGAAGAAAACAGGGCGCTGAATTTATGAGTCATAGTATAGTAATTATTAGTCCTCCTTCATCTATCACCACTGATAATGAACTCGGTAACTAGAATTTTGAGTCTTATTTGAACTTAGCCTACGAAATACTCCAGGACCTCACTCATTCATTGCATACAGAAAAGTCGTTTTGTCACTCCAATTCGTCCACATGGCCTCCAGTCCGGCAAGAGAATAAAAGTGTACAAAACCTCTCCTGTACTCTATTTTGCTCGATATTTCATCCCAGGGAGGAGACAAACCAGAGTTACTTACAAAAACTTATAACTAACGTCATTTTTACTTACCGTCCGAAACACACTCCGGCTATGATCTGTCTATCAATATTTACCCAGTTTGCACTTTCCACTTCTATAATCTTCCTTAATTTCTGCGTTGCACTTTTGTGTCCAATGTTTTGAATGTTGGAATTCTACTTACAAACGTCTAACGCACCAACGTGTATTAACACTAAGCTCGTGTTGGTAAATGTGAGATTTGATTTGACTACCAGATTGTTCATCCTGCCGAAAATAACAGATCAATTTACCATTGAACTCCAGGGAAGCACAGCACAGCTATTTCATTCCTGGTAGAGAAAATCAACGATGTATACGTATAGTCCGCAGGGTAGAAAATATCGGAACAGTTAGTGAGATCTGGAGAAATGAGATATTCATGGCAGTAATTATATTTTAGAAACACGCTACGCAAGTGTGATTGAGCTGAATTACGATAAATTGAGTGAGTTGGCGTGGAGATATTCCACTGTATCTGGAAAGATATTTGGGGAATCTAACAATTACTTTCGAGATCTTCAACAAGCAAACCAAACAATAGAATAACAGAAGCACGTGGCAAATTATATGAGACAAATCGAAGCATAATATATCTGGTTGAATAAAGTGTGACACATGCCACTTCAGTTTTAGTACATAGAAGATGATAAGTCTTATTTTCAAGACTAGTACATCGATGTGATATGCGCCTTACAAACGATTTTCAAAGTTCAATGCAAGGAATCAATACTTTCAAGTGTTGTATCTTGACCACATTCGAGCCCGTGAGTATTTGTCTCAACGATATCCCCTTTGTGTTGCGAAACAATGTGTGCGAGCACCCAAGCTCCCTTGGACCACCTCATGTTTCCGAACACGTGTGCAACCAATACAACATGCTGCACTGTGATCAGTTTCACACGCACACGCACACGCATACGCACACATGCACATAGAACGACAGATATGGATAATCAGTACCCTTCCTTGTTTTTGAATCATATCTACTGATATGTGTTGGTGTGAGCACAAATTATTGGAGACCAGTTTGTTCGCCACGCCGATTGAAAGCATACCGATTATCGACTAATTGTACACGTATATATTTATTTATAAAACATGGATATGCGTACGAGCTCGTTTTCAGTGATTCAGTATTATTTAATTACATGATAATCTATGGAAACGATTAAAGGGATTGAACCAAATAGACAAATAGGAGAACGTAACCTAAATCTAGACCGGATGTGGATTGTTTAACACGTGTCACGCCAGTTTTCGTCTGGTTCTTGGTCTGTTGTATTGTGGAGTGTTAGCCAGTGGGACTGAGACGCACGCCCGCATTATTTTTGAGCACAAGGATGGAGGATTGTGGGGAGGGATTGCTTTGTCCACAAAGTCGTATATCAAGAATGATAAACTCAACGGTTGGATCGAACAAAGTACATCAACCGAGAACTTGATCGCAATGGGCCGTAGTTATTCGTTTGATGAACTCAACTGCATGTGTATGGTATTCGCAGTCTCCATTGATCAAGAGGCGTTTCGACTGTGAGGAAGCTGTATCGTAGATATCACTAGGTATGTAGTCGCGTACAAAACTCAATTGGGGATCAAAGTTCTCTACCATCAGACACCAAATGTATGCAGTTTAGATAGTTTTGTGAATGCTGTCTGAGGTCGCTTCATATGACACTTTTCTCCGTTTTGTAATCATTCTTCTAAGTTGTAAAATTGTGCTATTGAGGCACTGTGGCCACATTGTGCCAAACGAATCGTCACTAGGGATGAATTCAGAAATCTCATCAATTGATCGTTGCTAGCATCTTGTTTAGGGATTTGGTGCAACAAGCAGACGTTTGAATATGGGCGATCACTAATTAAACAAAGGTCTGAATAAATTCTCGGGCAGCTTACCGCAATTCATATAATCAGTTTAACATCATCTGCTTATTCAACTGACGCATATGTTCAATTTCCAGTTTACATGTTGTTATGAATCCGTTGTAATGCTAACTGGTATGTTTCTCAACACCTTCCTTTTCCGTATAGGATGTATAACACGATTGAACTTCTGTCCTGAAATAATACGAAGTATGAGGCGGATTTTCGTAGCACAAATGCGAACAACAATGATCCGAGAAGTTCAGTTTTTGTAGATTATGACTTCAAAGTCACGGCTGAATGATTGCTATTGTCGATGAATATGATTCACAAATCTCCGTTCTCTTTTTGATTATACGGATATGCAACTCATTTTTGGATTTCCAAGAAGGACGCAACGGATACTCAGTACACCTTAAGATTTGGAATCGATAAGTAGCATTTGAACTGACTAATGAATGATTTCACAAGAATGTTTCTTTCTTTGCGATACGTGGCCTGTTGGTGAGTTGCTCTAAGATGAACTGGCAAAACCCCATCCGAAATTCGTAGATGACTGAAAATATGGGAAAGTTGAATTAAAACGTGCACGTGAATTGCTTTCAAAGAAGCTCGCAGTCATGAGGACTTTTGAATGTTTAGAAAGCATCATGGGTAACCTCGATTACTCGGTAAGGGACGGGCTGGTGGGTCATAATATTCTTCTCTATGTCATTGTAGCATTGACTGATTGAGTGAAAAACACCCAATCTACCGATGAGGCGACAAGGAGTATGCGGTGTAAACCTCAATCTAATATCAATATGAGATACAACGGCGACATCGACCTGTCATTTGACAAGGAAGCGTTTCACCTGGTCGGTGTGTTTTGGAAGAATAATACACGGAAATTTCTTCACTCAACTTAATATCTGTACTTGATCATGTCAGAAATGCGGTCATTTTTCATTCATACGGTATTGTTGTCACAATATTGAAGCTTGTAGACAAAGGACATTTATATGGATGAAACACTTAATACCATAGAGGGTAGGAATAATTGAGGAAAACGGTTTTGTTTCCCACGTAGGGGAAACTCACAAATTGAAATTACCGTTTATGAGCTTATTTCTGAGAACACTGAAATATCATTCGTCCTTCATCTTGTAATCTAACAGGTACAACATTCGAAGTGGATAAGTAAATAGCAAGTGTAAGCATGATCGGTTTACCTAAAATATGTAGCACAAAAAAATAGGTTATTAACTTGTGCGGGTACTTGACCACTCAGCTTGGCGCTTAGATCCCAACTTTTAACTGATAATTGAGATGACGACTTTGTTAAGTTGATAATAACATCATTAGCTTGCTCCCGGAAATCCGCGGAAAAAATGAACAAAACACAAAACAAATCCTTGTTGAAATTTCAACAACGGCCCACTGCCGCTCTCAAGTCATTCTAGCGTTGAGTGATCTTGTACAAAATCATTCGTAGACTTGCCAAAGGCGATTTGTTTCACAAACCCATGTATGCAAATTTCCCCCCTGATTACAAGTTCGAAGTGGTTTCAACGCTGTTGTTAGTCTGAATGCCTTATATTAGACTTGGTCTTGTACATTACTATTGTCATGATCCTACATCAATCATTTGCACCATTTTCATGTCTTATGGACGCACTATACATTTCTTCAGACTGAACTGGGAAGACGAGCGATAGTGGTTGAGCAGTATCCGCATGGAGTCTATCTGTTTGCACCCTGTTCAGTTGCCTGATAACTTGGGTTCTTTAGGTTTGTCGATAACTGGCAGTATGGAACTGAATCTACACTCTACTCCCAAATTTTAGTGAAATTCCACCCGTCTCTAAAGGAAAGCAATTAAAGCGCCTCTCCTACCTCTGTCGCTGGAGTGCACGCATCCGTCTTGGATGTCCAAGTTTTCTACAGTCTGGTGTGCTCACACCTAATCCATCATTCGTATTATCAACCAGCTTCGAATCACAGTTGGACCGCTTGTTCATATTTGAGGACTGTGACTACCCTAATAGCAAAGCGTCTCGTTTTGTTGTTTGCTTGAATAAACCGTCCGCTGGTGGTCCCGAATGTGAATGAGTATCTGAAAACGACTGGAGAAATCATCGCTTTACCGAATTCGTATATACAGAATTAGGGGCAACCTTTGGTTATATACTGGGTAAATGTATTAAGGGAAGTTCTTTAAACATAACATTTTAACTGAACCAAATTCTGAGCTCCTATGGTCTATCTTCAATCAACGAGATCATATCTAAGAGCTTTGAATGGATCATGCAGTTTACCGGCGAAAAATATATTAACACTTGTTATTGGCTACGTTTTGCAAGATTCACGAGTGACCTGACATATGTACACAGCCACTGCTGATGCTACTGATTTCAAACGAGGACGAGAAATGAACCATCAGTATGCATCATATGCTTCTTCGATCGTCTATGTGCGAATGCAATCATGATTGTGTGGAATTATTTCCAATCCCTCCTATCAAAATTGACAATTTGATATTCTACCCCGAATGGTTATAGTTTGGACCACTGGGCGTATCGATGTTAAGTTGTTTTAGAAATATTTGATAACATATGTGAATCAACGCGAATGTTCTCTTCTCGCAAGTAGTTTGATATTTAAATCTCAATTTGAGCTACCGGTTTTAGACAGACTGGTAACGATATCTACAAATAGAAATTTCATAATAAATTGTTTTTTTCAGTCGAATCAGTGCTACCGGCAACGTGTTGTCCATAGTCCATCACCATATACCTTCAGCAGATTCATTGGGAGTATCTAAGTGAAAAAATGACCTGCATTATATTATGTTTCTTTCCGGTAGGTAAACATTCATTGCAATCATTAAAAGTCAGAAGACTGAAGCAGTTATATATAACTGATCTGTAAACACGTTAACTACAGATACAATGCTAATGGATGAAATACAACCAAACAAGATTTGACTTGGATTTTCTATTGAAGGTCGGGCAAACGTGATCAGCATGAACAGTTTATTCAACATAGATATGTTCACATTGATTGTCATACCTATAACAATGTCCCAGGGATATGCGGATAGCTGTGTGAGATCGCATCGCCGTAAAGTGAAGTATTTTCGACTCTTTACTTAGCAAATAACGTCATCATTTGGCGCCTTCTCACGTAGACAACCTAAAGCATTTTTTCACCGGATTTCAAAATCTAACTACTCCCATCGTTTTCTGTAGTGCATACAGATATCCAAATCGCCAGAAGTGAATTAGGTTGGATTTAGTTAACCGCTTGATAGCGTGACTATGGGCTCAGAACTAAGCTCCTTTTTAGTTGACAACTTCATAACAAACTTATTGCGTAGTTGACCCCTTTAGCTTAGTTAAGAAACACCAACCTCGAATTACAAATGAATTCAGAAAAGGAAACTGGTTTTATTTAACACTAGTTTGTAAGTTCATTTTGAATTTAGAAAACATATGGCGGTATGTACGTCGAAAGTTATAGGTCAATTGCATAAGAATTTTCCTAAGGCGATGCCCGTGAAACATTTGCTGATATTCCCCGATTTCCGAGAAAGCACTCAATATATCGAAGGAGTTTCTTGAAAATCAACCAATAGGCAGTATCACAGGATGGCGAGTAAGGTGGGTATGTGCGCCGGAGAATTACTGAAAGGTCCTAGGAATGTCTTTGATTATTTCACTTCGTGACCTTTCCAATGAGGAAGGTATTCCGGGTTTTCTTGCGTATCGATGTAGAAGAACTCAAAAAATGTTAAAACTCGATATCGTGTAGATGGCACTGACTCACAAATGTGAGCGCAACTGATCACTTTTCTCCCAGTAAACAATCCGTCAGTTTGATTTTTTCTCTAGATTACCTAATCCAGTCTCTGAGACGCTGAGTTCTCAGAACGCTGCTAGCATACTGTTATGCCACATCGTGAATCACTTGAGCAACTTTTCTAACACATCATATACATTGTAGTGAGCAGGCTGTTAGCAGCCATACTGGTGTTCGATTAGTGTAAGTGTAGGATCTTGTTGATGCATTTACTGAGCCTTTGTGCTCATGGAATTCTCTGTTTTATTATTTTTCAGATCGATTACGAGCAACTCCGTTGGAAGACACTGATCTTTGCATACTACAACATTATCAGTAACAAGTTGCTATGTACAATCTAAATTATTTTCGACACTGGTTGCGAATGATTTGAATTCTTTAGATTTGTTACCCATTGTAGAACAAACTGTGGAAAGAGCTGGTTCCTAACAACAATTTACGAAGGTGCTATACAGTGGTTTTCCAAGTAAGGGCTGTCTACTGTGGCATTAATTTATTGAGTAATCTCTACACTGACAATATGCGGGTTACAAAGGTTTTCACGGAATAAGATTCTACGTTTGCGGAGCGGTTTGGACAGAGCAACCTCGGGTCGTGGGAAGAATTTTCGTCTTGTCATTTCGGTCATATTTGTGTTTTATGTTAAGTACCGTTTGGAGAACAATTTTTTTTCAGCAATTCGCACTTACGCGATAACATCCAAATATATTGAACATGTTCCCGGGGAAGCCTACGAACACATAACTCGCTTTTCACTACACAGACTTACGTATACACTGGAAGCAGATGCTAACAGCTTCATTTAGCTGGTCTTGATTGTCATCTCCGTAGTTTTACCGATCACCGAAAGCCTAGAACACGCTTAGTCTGTGATGAGACTGAGCTGTGTGAAAATGCCGCACTGGTTAGTGACTTACTTGCTCCAGTGATTGCTAGATGTTCTATTCTTACATCGAAGTGCAAAATTTGTTTCAAAAATTGGATATAAATTTCAGAAACAGATCAGGTCTAAATCATAGTACAAAGTCTTCACAACAAATTAATAAAGGAACGTCTGCCATCGAAATATCAAAAAAGCCGCATTCATATGTGATGAATAAAAACAGACTCCTTTGGATGCCAACTTAAGCATAGTTTATCTCTGAGACATCCATCGTAATATATCAATGAGAAAAATACTCGATGGTGTTTCAAGTCGGAAATTCGACTATTCAAATGAAGTGCCCTCTCACTAAAAACACTAATCAAAGGTCATTTTAAAAAATCACAGATGGCGAAGTGACTTTTCAGTCCTCAGTCCTAGCTTTCCAGAATAGAATATGACCGATGGGCGCAGTGGTTTAATAAAGACTGTATATAAGTTAGCACCCAACTTCGGGCATTTGGAGTAGCGTAAGACCGCTAAACTATGCAGTTCATTTTGCTAATACTCAGCTTGCTGATTAGCTTTACTCTCGGTTTGGAGGACAATGGGAGAACACACTGGGCTGTGCTTGTGGCCGGTTCTAATGGTTGGTCAAACTATCGTCATCAGGTAAGCCAAAATTATTAAATGTTCTCTTTGTCTCATTAGGTTTCATCGTTTATTGCTTATGCTGATAGTGAATACACGACTAAATATTCGTTATTCGTTCTGTGTCCTTAAGTGAATCAATGGACTATCACACTAGTGGTCTGATTGTTTCGATAGGGGTTATTCAAATTGTCTCACCAAATACTGTCAGCAGTGAGGCGTTTCAAGGGATTATTAACACATAGGTTGTACCAAAACAGTACCGGTTTTCATTTTTCAAACCATGTTGCCATTACGACCATTGTCCCGTTGAGAGATGTCAAAGTACTCTGGCGAATTTGTGGAACTCATCAAGTCTTCAATTTCATCAAAAAATGTATTGAGAAATCAGTTAGAAACAGAATACAGCATACACACTGTCGAAGAAACACCTTGTTCCATTGAAGGTGGCTTTTCGGCAGCGAAAATATCACTCATATGCATGTCAATTATTCTCAGTTCAAATGTGCACTCACACATTAGAAACTTCAGTTCTTCGTCAATAATATGGAAAACATAGAAACACACTGCTACAAGAAGCATGGCTCGATGGTTAAGTTGACGAAAAATTATCCATCTCAATGGCTAAGTCCGCTGCCGCGCTGACCGATTCTCACCTCGTCAGAACGTGGACGGGTTTATTACGTACTTTAGAAGCAGTTGCAGTAATTCTGTCCAGATGATATTCATGCACTCAGGTTCTTACATCAGTGCTTTTATGATGTTATCAAAACCCAGAGGTATGATTATATACTGCTCCTAATTTATTACAAACATTCATATTACTCACACTTGCTCTATTATTATTTTGAAGGACTCCTCGAAAATTTTCTCTTCAAGACTTTTAAGCTACATTGTTTCTTCGCCGACCTTTGCTTGTGATGATTCCACCTATTCTTGGATAGAACTGTTAAAAATACTTGCTCCGAAAATCGTTGTGAACTGTGTAACTAGGACTGACGACTACCTTGATCACTGTTCCACAAACAACCCCGATCTAGTTCGAACCGCACGCAGGTCCCCTTTGAGGACGTCAAATGACGTCACAAAACTGCTCACATCAGTGATGTGTAGATCAGGTAAACATAATGTTCTAACCCACTGTCGTGAACTGTAGCGCGAAATTAGTCAATTTGATCCACAGATCCTACAAAGATTTCGAGGTATAATCAAGCAGACTAACTTCGACATCAACCATCAGGACCCTACTGTGTTTTGCGAGCATCTCACTAGTTACTTGAACTTATGATGCGCTATGTGTTGCTAATTGGAAACCATATACTTCCGTTTTGACCGATTCCCCTCTCCGTCCCTCAAATATTACGCCGTAGGTAGGAAAGTGTTTCAAATAGTGAGAAACACCGAACAGTGGCAATCCTTTCTTTGTCATTTAAATCAAAAATCCTCAGACCAAATGGTATTTACAGTCGTGTGCTCTTAGCCAACAGTATTTACCAAGAACTTTGGATATCCATTAAATATTTGAGTGGTAGCTCCACGAGATACTTATCCACGAACGTAAATTTCGAACATCTAAACCGCAACTTCAACACGTAGTCTCGTTCTTCGTGGTCCACCTGTCTCAACGCACTATCTCATCCCACATTTACCGGCTCCGTCCCCCACAAGCTGTTTACGAAGAACTGTCAAACCACAAATGAAACAAATCCCACGGACCAGATAATCTCCTTTCAGTTGTACGTAGGCGATGTGCGCAAATACTTACACCAGTAACAACAAAATTACTTAGTCGGCGCCTGGATTGTGAAAGATTCCTGACTGTTGGGGATCAGCTTACATCAAAACAATGCCCAAGAAAGGAACGACCAAATTCCTTCCAACTGGATGTATCTCCATTACATCAAAGGTGTCTGAGAAGTTGTTACTCCAAGGACTGACCAATGATTGTACAATACGAAATATAAACCAGCTCGCATACCGTCTATCCTGTTGTACCCTGGATGTCATTGCTTCACTGACTCATAATATACTGTCTTCACTGGACAAAATGTAACATTCTGTGTGAACCTGCTTCCCAAATTATAGGAACGCCCTTAAAAGAGATGATAAATAAGTATTTCTCAACGTCATCTCTCATAACGGAATATAACCCTCACTTATTGGACTATTATCTGATTGCTCTTTTCATCGACAACATTTTGCACGATACGGAGGCAGAACCTCTTCCATCCCCGTTTCCATCCAAGATATCCTATAAGGCGCAATCCTATCCTTGTTTCCATTCTCAACCTACACGTCCTTCATGCCTGTCAGTGACTGTTACTTCGTTAAAACGTATGCAAAGGATGCTGAGGTTGGGCTATCCCATCCCAATTTCTTAGTTCACAAGTCACCCCTTCTCTTTGTATTCTTTATTTTTGGTAATGGTGTGTTTGGTTTTCGTGTAATTGTTGGGAATATAGCCGTTCACTGTCAAATATCTTCCCATGGATATGTAAAAAGCAAACACCTGATTTGACTTCAGACTGAAATCATTGGTGACCTGCAAAAATGTATGTTCCCCATATGTATCCCAAATATAGAGCTGTGTCGTGGAGGCATACTCCCGTTATTGACACTTTCTAAATCTCATATCCAGCGGTGGATGGGTAATATGCGATATTGCATGGGCAAGAAATAAACAATGAAAATAAACGAATCCAGCTGTACTAACGTTTGTCAGAAGTTGTTAAAGTTACTCTCTGTGAGAGTAAACATTTATGTTAAATCCCCTTATAGAAACGCGTTTGGTTGGAGTAATGTAGTAATTTTTGATTCGATTATGAATAGATCACAGCTACTCCTACCGGAGCATTTCAATCCTGTACAAGCAATTCAGCAACCAGTGGGCAAGGTAATCTGAGAAAATCTGATGAAGAAGGACCTATGCATATTTCTCATTTTCAGGCTGATGTATGTCACGCTTATCATGTTTTGAGGAAAAATGGAATTCCACCCGAGAACATCATCACCATGATTTACGATGACATTGCCAACAACACTAAGTAAGTTTCTTCAGAAATAAACAATTTTGCATTCAGTGTTGCATTACTGTACTCTGATGGACTGAATTTCCACTGATATTTAGACTGCGCTCATTTCTGTCTTCTCCACAAGAACCAGTTGGATGATAATCACGGGATTCTCTGTATTACATGTGTTTCACATTTCGTTCTAATAAATTACATGGAAATCATTGTTATTCACCAGTGAAGAAATTTTCCTTTCCACACGATACACCAGGAGCTCCATAGTCAATCACTAACTACAGTGGAGAGAATTTTCTGACTTTGCACCATATCAATTTATTGATAAAGAATACATATGTGGGATGATCATAACCAAATCTTTGCATCAGAACTTATTGACCCACTGATATTTTTATGCCGTCCTTTAGGCTGATGTGTTTGGTTTCACCCTGATTGATTGATCCGTCTCCGGTCGGTTCAGAAAAGTGCTGGCAGCTGATTGGATCATTGATCCGGTTGGCTGCCTCCATTCTTTCTTGTGATTCTAGGCAGCCGATCGTATTCTCTACGTAGCTGACTTCGAACTTGCCTCTGATCCTGGACGGCCGATAGTATGCTATCTGCTGACTGAACCAGACCGTTTATTCATGGCCTGTCTGGCAGTACCATTACACCAAGCAAAATTCAAAATATTGTCATTCGTGTACACTAGAGTGCAGGTTGTGTCTTGACCGAATTCAAACTAAGTAGATCTGATAAACGCAATGAAGGAGCGTTTAAATTAATCATAAGTTAGAACAGTGTTTGAATTCCTCTTGTTTCTACTCATCTCGTTTAAAAGCAACCCGTTCCCGGGTAAACTGTTCAACGATTATCAACACAAGGATGTTTACGCAGGAGTGAAAATTAATTATCGGGGAGAAGTAAGTGCTCGTTTTCGATTTAACGTGATATCGATATCTCTGCTCGATATATATTGAGTAAAAGAATCTGAGTAAATTAGTCGGCGAACGGTGTTTGTACACCAGTGATTGAGACGAGTAGACTGCAAGATCATCCTGTTGTGAACAGATATTTTAAAATTCAATATTAAATGAATGATTGGTAAGGAACTGTTTTTGATTGTGATTATGATTATGAATAAAGAAGTGAAAAATGCTACACTTACCGGCTGTGTAAAGCTACCGATATTTCCATCAAGATACACAGGTACAGTCTATATGACACTGTTCTGCTGATTTCTACAACGTACAAATCAAAACCAATTTAATGTAAGTGAAAAAGGGCTTCCCTAAATTATGAAAACATTCGTCAAGTAGTAACAATGCTAAACTTCCCAGTTGAAACTACGGAACCAATGGGGAGTAATCATAATGAGGACAACACAAGTGTATAGCACTCTCATGATTCATAATGATGAGAGGAGCCTTATCACTCGTTCGACAACGATTTTTGTGGACGCCTTCTCTCTACTCGTTTCCACTCAAGTAGTGAAAATTACACACCATTTGAGTTTAGTGCTTACATACATTCAAATTGTTTTATTGGTGGATAATATGCATCTCAGCTGTCACCTCAAAACCACTTTACACTATGATAAACCTTATTCATTTAGTCAGTTATTCATTTATTTACTCGAGTCTGCATATATCTACAAATGTTTGGATCTGCTTTGCGATAACTTTGTCCTTATTTTCAATTCACAGAATGTTACAGCAGACATGTTCCTTCGTGTGTTAGAAGGCGATCGGAAATTGAAAGAATCTGGACTCAAAGTACTTGAATCGTAAGAAATATTGACAATACTCGATAATACGAACATCTTAACGAGCAACATGACGATCTACATGATGTTTTTCCGATTCAAATATGTTATTCTGAAGGGTGCAACTTATTAGAGAAAAAGGGAACGATTCCATTTCTGTATCAATAATGTACACACAAAACTATTGCTTGAAGAGAATACCCAATGGTGCAAATTGAACTGCAACAGAAAATAACACGATAAATTGTTCTTAAACTTGTTCAATTTCACACTGATTCCTGATTTATAGTTCCAAGTGTAACATATTATGCCATTACATCATATGTTATATGAACAGATAAGGCGATGAGTCAAAACTTAAGTGGGGGAGAGGCGATCAAATGTCACATGCGTGGCCTCGATCTATCTCTGGACCATGAATGAGTGACTGCGGTGTCATTAGTCGGATCAACGGATCTGTGCGACTATTTTCAAGAAAACAACATGAACTTGGGCCTTCCGGTGGACAAAATGAAGCAACTCCTCTTTGTTTGCACGTTTAAAGTGCAATTTAAATTCATTGACGAAATCTATCGTCAAAAAGAGGGAGTATCAATGGAACCACTATTCGCCGATGTTTCCATGGCGAAAATTGGGAATAATCCACTGCAGTCCACCATCAGGCAATGTGTGCTTTATAAACGCTATGTGGATGATAGAATGTGTGTGGCGGAAGACACCATGGACATAAACTTTATGTTAAACACATTCAGCACAGCCCATCCTAATATGCAGTTTACGATGGAAAAAGAGGCATACAATGAAATAGCCTTTCTAGATGTGTGCCTAAGCCGGCGAGTGGATAGCTCAGCTCAACGATCAGTGCACAGGAAAGCAACGTGGAATGGGCGTTACATTCACTTCGAAAGTTTCGTCCCACTCCAACTTAAGCGCAACTTAATCCGTTGCCTGATTAATACAGCACTCAAAATTTGTACTGAGGACACAATGGACAACGAACTTCGTTCTCTGCGCAATGTGTTCCTGAAAAACGGATATCTGGATCGTTTCATTGATAAGACAATGCGACAAGTGGAAGAAAGAGCGAAGGCCACAGTTGTCCCAAAAAAGTCAGTATACATTCGCCTGCCCTTCAAAGGTGATATCCCAGGGGATATTATACATCGTAGATTATCAGAAGCCGTCGACAGAACATTTTATACGGCAAAGCTCCATATTGTATTCACATCAAAGCCGTGTGTGTAGTTACGATTAAAGGATAAGGTGTCAGATTCTATGGCCTCATTCTGTGTGTACTCCTTTACTTGTTCCTGTGGGACAACCTATATTGGCCGTAAGACCAGACACTTATCCGAACGCGTCCGTGAACACCACTCAGCTTGGTTGAACACTGGAGCGATCAATGTAACTACGAGCGCTGTGTATTCACACCTTGTTAAGTTTAACCATTCAGTGAATGTGACCAAAGCATTCCGGCAAATCTACAAAGTCCGAAGTGGGCAATCAAGACTGATGAAGTGCCGTGTTCTAGCCACTGCAGAAGCGGTATGCATTCGTCCCTACAAACCCCCGTTGTGCGCCCAAAACAGTTCGTGCAACCGCTAAGGCTTCCTTGACTCAGCCCTACCCACAAACAAACCGCAGATCCGTTGATCCGACTAATGACACCGCCGACACCCAATCACGATCCAGAGACGGATCGAGGCCACGCATGTGATATTTGATCCTCTCTCCCCCACTCAAATTTTGACTCATCGCCCTATACTGCAGAATAAGCCCATCATAGTACTCAGAACACGAGTTTTAGACGAACATATGTTTTCGGTGATTTCATTCTTAAGCCATTACAATCATTTATTATCGCCAGAAGGATGGGGTTGCTATGGGGTCACCTCTAGGACCACTTCTTGCTGACATTTTCATGCCAAAACTGGAAACTCAAACATTACGCAGAACAGTAAGTCGATTGGACCACTGCTACCGATATGTTGATGATATATTTTGCATAGCTGATGCGCAAACCAACTTAGATGATATATCACGCGAATTTAACACTACGCACTCCGCAATCAGGTTCACCGCCGAGATGGAAGGAGAAAATTGCCTGCCGTTTCTTGATATACACCTAATCAGACGATCTGATGGCTCGATCCAGAGGAAAGTGTATCGGAAAGCCACCTGGAATGGCCAGTACACAAACTTTCACAGTTTTGTACCACTCGGTTACAAACGTAATCTGATACGTAATCTGATACACAGGGCAAAACATATCTGCACCGCAGATACTCTGGAGGCCGAGCTGTCAAACATAAGGAAGACGCTACTTAGCAACGGTTATACTGAGAAATTTATCCAAAGAAACTGGACCGAACGGATAAAACCAGTGAGAATCACACAAGCAGAAAAGAAAGTATTATTCATCCGACTCCTCTTCAAGGGAGATGTCGCAGCCGATAGAGTCTGTAAAATTTTGAGTGCCACGGTTAAGTCCACCTTCAACGCTGCCAAGATCAGATGCGTGTTTTTCACGTCACCAATAATCCGATGTGAAAATAAAGATAAGCTGCCTTTGTTGACCTCATCCATGATCATTTATCAATTCAGGTGCACCTGTGGTGCTACTCACATAGGTCGAACGGCAAGACAGCTATCAAAACGCATCAAGGAGCATCACCCACGATGGCTTAGACACGAAGGCAATGAAGTAGTATCAAGTTCAATCGTCTCGCACTTGTTAGAAACTGGGTATTCAATCGACATCCAGTCCGCCTTCAAAGTCGTCTACCGGGTCCCACAACACGTGTCAAGAGCAATTAGGCTCCGGATACTAGTAACTGCCGAGGCAATTATCATTCGCCTCTTGAAGCCTGAGCTTTGAGCGCAACGAAAATTAGTCCGAGCACTACAACTCCCATGGCCAACACTCAACTGTGTTACAAAGCCGGGCTTAGCGGTGACGTAAGCTAATTAGCACCGGTTACATAATCTGGTCACTCACACGGGTTTCCATCCTTCCTCACCCATAATTCTCCGCACTGACTTAGTGGGACTTTTTCCACCTCTTCTTAATAACTCGTTTTCATATAAATGTGATTGTAATGGCTTGAGAATGAAATCGCCGAGATCATATGTTCACCTACAACTCATCGCCTTATCTTGACTTCCTTTTTGTTCACCTAACACTGTTTATATAAAATGTGATGTAATGGCATGATTACGAATCACTGAAAACGAGCTTGTTCACCATGTGCCCTGTGGGACTATTCGGACAATTAAAACATATAACCATTAGACCAATATTGATTTGTCTTCTGGTAACACCATTCACGGAATGACAGATGAAACTTAGTTCTTTCATGAGCAAAATGGGCATCAACTTCTGGCTATAACACTGAAATAGAAGAAATTTGTAAGATATATATGCAAAAGTCCACTTGCAAATCCAGAACTTGCAGTTTTGTTTAAAATTGGTTTGCTAACATCATTACGGCAAGTTTTCTGAAAATTATATTGGTAATTGTTTCTGCAGCATAAATTTAACTCACTGGAGAATATCTCGAAATCAGAAAATCACATCTTGAACTCTCTGTACATATTCATTCTTGTTTGATCCATCGCTTTACGAGTAATCTCCATTTCAAAATCCTTTCCAGTGGACCGGAGGACAACGTGTTTATTTACTACAGTGATCACGGGGCCCCCAACCTGTTAACTTTTCCGAAGGGACTGGTTAGTTTATTTTCCCTGTGTGCCTTATTTGCGATAACAAACAACAGTCTTGATGAACTGAGGATAGCTTACGTCTTGAGATCTAACTAACGAACTCGATCAGAAAATCAAGCCCTTTAGGTGGTTCCTTTATATAGTTCTTCCAGCTAAACGTGCAAGAAAGATATCTCTGATGGGGCTGGCTGGTGAATTTGAAAGTGCCATTTTTATCCCAATTCTTTGATCGATGAACCGATGCACTTGAAGAATATCAACTAGGTATTTCATTTTGATAGTCCAGTAGACATAACTCACTATATATATATATATATATATATATATATATATATATATATATATATATATATATATATATATATATATATAAATTCCGTAGATATAACGTGTCAACGAGATTATAGTTTAGTAGGGAAACAATTTGCGAATACATGAAGAATAGAATATTTGAAAATATTTTGTTCGTTGTACGTACGTCTTATCAGATGAAATACTTTGGTTTACTTTTGTATTTTTTGTTGTTTTTATGCATGGAATTGGAAGGATGAGTAATCAGGATAGTATCCTAACCGGTGTTGGGACCACTGGCTCAGGATTTCGATCATCATCATAAGCGTCACAAACAAATTCCATCCAATGTCACTCTTGCTTCAACCTGGTAAACGAAAGTGCTCCACTTTGGCTAAGCTGGAAATCTATTTGCTTAAACTCCTTCTCTAGGTGTTATCTTGTCTGCCATGCCACCGCTTCCAGTCATTTCCATGGAGGGCGAATAGGGTGGGTAGGATGTTTTAAACATTGTGTGGATATGTGCAAGACTTAGTCTAGCCGTTTTTGATGAAAAGGGGAAACAGTTCTTCTAAGTGGCTCAACATTCACTCAAAATACTCGTCTCAGCACTTCGCAATTGCTGACACGAGACTGGCACTACACTCGTCCCATTGATCGTAAACACTTGTGGTCGAACACGGTCAGCCGGCGCAGATACTCATGAACTAGCCAAGTTTTGCAGCCCTGAAGGAGCACCGAGAAAACTGTGGCCTGGGAGACCATCTCTCAGAGAAGGCCTGATACCGTAGCGATGCCACGGGCGCTTTAAATTGGTAAAAGCCAAACAAGCCCTAAAGATGCAGTAGCAGGACTTCGTTTCCGATACTTCACCGGTAGAAATACAAGTTCCACTGTACCCAAAGCTATGACAGTTTTCAAACACTCTCCACAGATATCGAATGTAGGAAGATCTCCTTGCCTTTCTTTAATAATCATTTTACCATGGTTGAAACAACGTATGCCAAACTCAGCGACTTCGGAGACCAATTGGTTTAAGGTACCTTTGGTGTTGTCTTCCGACACTGTAACTTCGTCAGCATAATCTGAATCAACAACTGTGGTGTCCGGTAGAAGTTCCACCCCAACTTTTGGAATACCATCAAAGGTTCCTCAGAGCAGATCGTCCACAAAGAAATTGACGAAGAATGGAAAAAGAAGTTTTCCTTGTTTGAGACAACAGAGTACTGAAATAGTTGTCGATAAACCCTTACCCTGAGAAAAATCTGCGGATAGAGAGCATTTACGATGAAAAAATACTTTTCTGGCACGCCATCCCCCAAAACACAGATCCAAAGGGCGGACCTATGGGCACAGTCAAAGACAGTCATGATACACAGTGATAGAAGGATGGTTTGCCTTCGACAAACATAGCGGTGTTCAAGCTTTAGGTGAAGGGTTGAGATTTGATCTGCTCAGCTGCGGTTGGAACGGAAACTAGCTTGTTATTGACGACATTGGGGCTCGCGCAAAGGAGAATGTCGGTGGTAGATAGCAAACACTTGGAGTTTCGAAGCGACGATGATCAGACATACTCCTCGACGACGGGAAAGTATTGCTTGGTCACCCATTTGAAATATAGATATAATTGTTGACTTGCCCCGAGATTCTAAAGCCTTTTATTCTATCAAAATCTTTCATAACAGGCTTGCGGCAAGCAAGCAATGAAAAGATATTTGAAGAAATCCAAAATCCATGAATGTGGCGGACAGTACTGAAAATTGGCCAGATAATTATTCATTAAGGCTTCTTGCAGTTGCTGTCAGAGATCGTCAACATCAGGCGGAGCAGTGGATTCAGGTGTCTGGATCAGCTTTGTCTAATAGGCCTCCGATACTAGAGGGTCGTTAAAAATGGTAATATTTTAGCGGACATGTTTCGAAATCTTCAAACTCCAAATCGTAAGCTTATATTGTGCAACCTCGATGTCTAGTCACTCGGCAAGAACCTTGGAGTCGGACTACGCAAAGTCGGCTATTGAGAGTAATCCAGTCTGCCACGACCTTCTCAGCTCTAGGACTCGGGGCAATTCCAACACCGGCCTGACCGACCTGCTGCTGTGTCGGTCTTTCTCAAATAAGCTTAGATGGAACTTGGTACTAGTACCAGTAAGAGATGTTATTGTAATCGTGGAGCTTGCATCGTGCAGTCTTGTCTCTAACATGCAGCAAATATCGATTGAGAACGATTCTAGTGTTCGAGCCAGACTAGCCTGTTGCCCGATTTCCATAAGTGTGAGTGCATTGAATTTAATCAATTCGAATCGGACGGTGGGTTGAGGAAAGCTGGGCTGTGGGATGTGATTTATTGCGGGAGTACTTGAGGGAACTGTTCTAGTGGAAGTTTGATCGCAATCAACCTCTGTGGTGGGGTTTTTTCAGTGGCCGGAAAATAACACAGATGAAGAGGTGGAGAGAGGCAGAAGAGCTGCTGAGTGTGATGGTGGATCAGTATTTAACCTTGAATCAGACAAGTATCGTGAGAGAGTGTGACAGAAAGGCGAATTTTTGTGATAGTTGATGTTCCCTTTTTCGAGTGCATTACTTCTAGGGTGTCCAGGTTAGAACAGGTGGCTTTATAAGATGTCTACAACCAAAGCCCTTAGTTGTACAAAGCTGAACTCTCAAGGCAGCGAACGAAGCGCGGAATTCGAAGCCCGCTGGGAGCCGATGATCACTCAACTGATAACCTTTTGGATGAGGCCAAATACTCCTTTTGCTCAGTAAACCCCTCTGTCACGGAATCCAGTGAGCACAATGCTGAATGATTCGTACAACCCCCATGGTTTATTCAGAATCGGGATCCGGCCAACTCCACTAAATTGAATATCAGTCAACCTGGTAGAGAGCGCCGAGTATTCGTCTACGTCCTCACATTGTGATGAAAAACACCTCTGCCAAGAGAACGCAGTGAGTAGGACTTCCTCATCACAGGCTTCTTGAAACGCACGGTTGCATGGTAACATTCCAAGAAGCTTTCGGGTACAGTAGTAATGTCATAGCCTGGGGACATCCATCCTGAATTGTACTGTACCAAAATACAACTAGTTTTCCTTCATTCACTCCAAAGTCTACGGTGATTCTCTTATTGATAGGACTAAAGATTACACATTGAGAGAACTACACTACAGGTAAGGGATCTTGCGGTTTGAGACCCATCTAGCACCACTGAGCGGATTCCACTCAAATATACAAAAATAATACCATTTTTCATGAAAAAGGAACAAAATATCAAATCAAAAGTCCTAGTTCGTCCATGTGAATATAAAGCTGTGTCCAGCGTAGGAAGCACAAGCAGTTGTTTTCATACTATGAATGGATCTATCGCAAGATGTTTGCTTAGGATTAATCTGTGCATCCTCAGAGACCGGTCTTCTATTACTTTTATGACATAGTACCTTTTTATTTTCTAATGCACATGTGGAGAAATTTCCCAACAGATATATAGTCACACTTTGTGGGGTAGCCAAAATGAACTACAAGAAATAATAAGACAGGACTTTTGCTGAACAAACGAAACTTAGATGACAGATTTTGAATTTCGAATATTCTTGTTCTATCTCATGCATCACTTATTCAGAGGGCTTCTTCTCTCTGACTTATTTCACTTATGGTTCAAAGTTGTCTCAATTCACACGACAAAGGTAAATTTGATCGGATCACCAAGAGCCACCCTAGTTCGCTGCTCGGTATGAGTCCCAAATAACATTATCTGAATTGATCCGTTCGTGTTCATCAAGTGCACCTGAACACTCCGTCACTCAGTTTGTGAAGACGCGACTGTGCGATTTAAGTGGTCTGAAAGCAAAAATCGTGTACCTTATCAATTGAGTGATTTTGTACACGCATACGGCACATTTGAGATGACAGTCTTGATGAATCTTGATTTGTTGTCGTTTTGATGTACACCCAAAACGATTGTTTGCGCAACTCGCTGCGATTCAGATCTACGTTAATAAACAACTAACCAGACGGAACATTTAGATCCCGTGGTGAATTTGAATTAACAATTTAGAAGACAAACATCGCGAGAGGACTTCCTTTTGTATACTCTCATCGGTTGCTTACGCATAAAATCCAGTGAGAAAAATAATAACGGGGTGAAACGAAATGAATAATTAAAGCAGCTTTATGCGTACGCGATCGAATAGGGTGTATGAAAGTAATTCCTGTCGCAGTGTTGATCTTCTGTACTGTTCACTGAAACAACCTATACGCTACATGTTCGCACATGCGACGTTGGCTATCTCAGGCAACTGTGATGAATGATTCTTTAGTTGGGGCATAATTCTGCTACACTACAGGAAATTCAATTCATGTGGAACAAGTGTGAACAAAATAAAACAATAGTTGGTGTATCTACCATATGAGAAACACTGGTTGAGACAGGAAATTCGCTGCACACATTATCGGATTAATATCACGTGCCCTATCAACGAAACTTCCCCCATTCACACATTGTGCTATTACTAACACCGAATCACCATTCATACACGTTGATTTCATGTTGTGGAATAGACCTATGCTACTGGGCTACCCAGCGTCTGTCGCATCAATCGACAAAACTTTGATTATTTCAACTACAAAACTTTGATTATTTCAACTACAAAACTTTTGAAGTACTAATATCACTCCAAATATTCTGTCTACTTGGATCTCTTAAATATACTGATTGATTACATTTGAGACCATTTCTGGTCATTACAAATTCCATACCGTTTTTGAATTGATAGCCAATAATTCCATTATACTTCATTATTTTCATGTTCGTCTGAAAATGAATTGTAGCTGTATGCAAAACAATTGAACAAAACGCTGGCCAATATGTACAGAGAAAAGCGGTTCAAAAAAATGGTCATCTACATAGAGGCTTGCAACTCAGGGTCCATGTTTCGGTGGATTCTTCCCAAAAACATCGATAGTGAGTGTTCTGAATACTCAGTGTAACACTTGACTGAATGACTTGCTATCAAACAGCTTGTATAGAACCGTCCTGAATCATCAACATGGTTGAAATTCACATGATTTGAAATGATCTGTTGAAACATGCACACTATTCACTTCGGCAACAAAAGACATCTGATGCAACATACAGTAATGAAGTAGTTCTTTCAATGATTTATACGCCTTTATTGGACTTCCACTTCTTTATTTCAGTTTGGGCTGTGACCGCTGCCAATCCAACTGAATCAAGCTGGGCCACATTCTGTGAGGATCCCGCGATCACTACTTGTCTATCCGATGAATTCTCTTACCAGTGGATGAGTGACACGGAAAAGGCAAGTGCAATGGCATAGATTGGCGTGTTTTATTCCCTCCGTTGAAGTGTAATTTCACCGAACGCACATAAACGATAATAAGCAAATATGCAACTAGATACTCAGGGAATCCGTCCGCCGTTCTGTGAATAAGTTTAAAGTGAACGGGTAATAATCCGTTAGGTGCTCTCGTGGGAATTATAAGTGTTCGTCAGGCACGAACATCATGATTTGAATTCCGTTGGGCAAAGCATCAATCAGCTGTAAGTAAACATTTTTTTGCGGCACCTTTTTCGAAATTTTCCCTAATTCAGATGACTTACATATTTCTCGACCGTTTAGTGCCCGATAACAATTTCCCTAGCTAAATGCAATCTGAGTCGGCAAAATGGAACAAGATGTGGGAACTGTGCAGTCTCTGTTGTACAAGGCATTCATGGATTGTTTATGAAAGGGCATAAAATGGAATCATACATTCCATTCAAAGAAGTGCCCAAAGATGACCGTATAAATGGAATATAGAAGATATGAGGTCACCCGCAATTCATACCGATCGGAGATTAGGTAGCGTTACCCAGTGGCTTCCAAAACGAAATTGATAGTGTGCCAGTGGTACTCGTGTGTAGCTTTACATGTCTGTATTTCGGGTTCTAACCTCATCACTGCTCCTCACCACAAGTTCGGCACCTCATAATCCAGTATATTATTCCATATTACAACAATCACATAGAGAGAAAACTGGTTGCATGAGTGGTTGACTGGTATGAAAGCAATTGGAGGACAATATTGAATCAGCAGTATATCATAGGATTTAACCTAGTCTTTTGTACGTAATGCTGGCTCACTTCTAACATATGCTGTGTATGATTATCAATATGAAAGAGTTAGCTCAACAACTTCAACATAAAATATATATAGCACATCCCATATTTGAATTTTATATTGTAGAATGTATTTTTTGGACCTTCGTTTTGTTACAATAATCCAACTTTCGTTTGTATGATTTTGCCTTGACTAACGTTGAGGCGATAGTGATCACTTAATGTATCAGAACCGAGATCAGTTCGGTGTGCATCGAAAAATCGATGCGCCATGTGAAATGTTATGGTAGGATTTTATTGCTCAATAGCACGGCGTAGTTGAAATCGTTGGTAAGTTGTCGACGTTTCGGTCACCACGGGTAACTTTTTTCACGACTGGTTTTACAACCGATTTCGACTAAGCTGTGTTATTGAGCAATAAAATTCTACGATAGTGATCGCTGTTTGTAAAATAATGGGTTGAGAAATAGGTTATTGGATCTTTATTAAACTGGGTTGCATTATTCGTCACATTGGCACTGATAGAGCAGGCAATATAGTGTTGCAAAATGCTTCGCTATTTCAAGTGGGTCAATTTTTTGAATGCAGAGGCCTGGATTGGCATTAGGAACCTGAATGATTTATTCTTCAGCTCAATACACCTCATTATTTAGGTGAAAATTGAAGATGAACATGATTAGAGAACCGGTCATTTGAGACAGATTTTCTCAGTAATGCAAGTAGTCTTACACAGAGCAGAAATCGAACAAATACTTTGCGGATTATAAGTGTTTGACTTAATAGCCTTGATCTCGAAAGTAATACAAGACAGCCATTATTTAAGATGTCTTGACAGGACGTGCGGGATGTAGAAGAAGAGTTGTTTAGTCAACCTGGTTGGTTGCTTATATTCATGGATTCTAGTTTCACACTCGAGGAACGTGATCAAATTTACTGCATCTCGTTACATTTTTTCTCTCATTGGATTTAGACTCACTCGTAGTTGAATGCATCTCTTAGCACAGAAGGTCAGTAGTTAAACATTAAATAAGGACAGACGCATATACCAATCTATCTAAGTCTGATAAAACCGCAACGCAGAGACATTCTTACTGATCAAGTTTTCAATTATATTTTCCATTCGTCAACAACCGTCTAGCATCGGGGTCAATTGTTCAATCGATCAATGCTTGATCAATACCTCAGTGTTATGCTGGCCGTGAAAAGGAGTCATGTGATGGAATACGGTGATATAGTGAGTCATTTCGATAGTCGTTTAGATAAATGACCAATAAAACGCAAGTTTTCATATGATTATTCGGATCAGACACGTGATCAGTTATTTCTTGCTTTCTATACCAAAACTAAAGTTTTGTGTTAAGTAGTCTCCGATTTTGGCGCTGAGCCCATGCATTTTTCATAGATCTGATGGTATTGCAAGACTGAGCTGTTCGTATGCGGAAATTATAATTATTCATTTAGCATTATTTCGTTTTTCCGCTCTCAAAGAAACACATGACATTTTTTGTTAGTGCGAAGTAATATAAGTAGCTCATATCAGTAGTTTGGTTCGTTATGTTGGCCGGCTACGAGTCCTATCTGAGTAGTGGGAGCTGAATTCCAGGGTATGCAGCAATGGTTGTATTTTTCTGATAGCCAGTCGGATCACAAACTTATTAGTTGATTGATCAATCCTCGAATCATGTTGAACGCATGTTTAACCAGACAGCCACGAGGCGTGACTCAAATAAGCCTGTGTTTAAATATTTCAAAAACTAAATACAGGTGTTAAAAATAATGCAGGATTGTGCGTTGGAGCGACCTCATCAACGTACCTAACAAGTTACTACTCTTTTTTCAAGTTGGGCCATCAAAAATAACGGTCATCTTGAGTACATTTTTGGTTGGTGTGCCCTATCTTTCGTCATATTTCCTCATAGAACCGGTGCTAAACATGCCCGCAATCAGTATTCAGATATGGGATAAAGTTTTCGCAAGTCAGCTGAAAGAACCGATTGCAAAGATCTACACTGAATGTTAACTAAAATCTAATGATCATTTAGTATCCGAGACAACCATCGATCGAATACAGATTCATTTGTTTGAGTATTTCAATAAGTGGTTGATTTTGTGGTCGTAACTACGAATTGTTCAATCAGTAGTACATTTATTCATTTGAAAATATGTGTGAAGTAATACGTCCCAGATAAAAGCTTAGGAATTTATCGCCTCGAATTTGTGGATAGTTCATTTTCGGTGAATCATGTTTTAATGTTCAACTTTGCCTCCAGAAAGTATCATTCCTTCCAGTTGGAGAGTTCCAAGCCAATAGTACACATGTTGGTTCAAGTGGATTTAATGGAGACAGTGTAAGTTACTGAACGTGAAGTTTCAAGTTTCACTGAAAACGGGAAATCTATAAAATATAATTCTGCACATTTCTATCTGAGAATGAGAAACTTTTCCTCATGTGCTGACATAATATTGAATCAACTGAAATTTTCAAAACAATAATTCCGTTCCACTCAAACTCGATTATTTCCCCCTCATCTTCCTGGTTTGCTAAAGGATGTGTGCAATGGGGACAGTCCAAGAAAGATGTGTTTAGAATTCTTTTCCAAAATCTCACGGAGGGCATCCTCTACTTGTTATTATGATCAATAATACCCCTTATAAACAAGTTCTCATGGGGTGCTGCATTATATTCCACCAAAATATTTCCTAGTGAATTCTTGTCCTCCGTATGCTTTGAAAATTTGATCGATTAACTCGTTTAGAATCTTCTGTTTTCGCTATTATCGATGCGGCTCATTGTGCACAAACAGATCAATCCAAGCCCTACAGTGTCGGGATCTCCCTTCGTTCAGTCAGCAGAAATCAGCTGATCATATTGTTTCCGATTATTCATCCATTTCCAAGAAGAAAATTCCTCTGCCTTCAGTTGAATGCATGCGTGTATGTGATCATTTGCACCACAATGCTTTAAGTACAATAAAATCGGTCTTGGTTTGATGAGTCTAAAGTAAACTGAGAATAGTAAAATTCTGCGAACGCTATATTTATTGGTCATTTACTGTGATTAATTCGATGGATATATATATATATATATAAATATATATATATATATATATATCCTAGGAACAATAATATAAAGTTATTGTGGTTTCCAATGGGTATTCACTAAATAACAACGAAATTGTGTGTACTTGTACGTTCAGGCAATGATATATGACATAGTTGGCAGCCTCCAACAATAGAAAACAAAGCAAGGATTTGAATAATTTACAGGAAACATTCTCGTTGAACAAGGAAAGTAAGCCAGTTGGGTATTTAAATAGAATTACGGATGAGAATAAGGTGATTCAGATTAGTTATACATTATTCTGGGAGACAAGCAGTGAATCTCCTCGATGAACGAAATAAGCATACAACCGTGATATTCTATTTTTCTCATCATATTGATATTTCCAATGATAAATCCCCAACCAAACCTAATTGCATCGAAATCGGGGATCACTTTCATTTCCGAAAGTCAATGGCGACTCGGGATAGATCAATGGCCAGTCATGCACACTTGATTCCTTTGATGCACCAACTGAGGAGATCAAAATCGCCGAAACAAATGGAACTGGCACAACGACGCTTGCACCGCACTCTGAAGGTAAATGTCTACTAGTCAATACGTTCACAACACCAGTGTGATTAGATCTAGTGTAAGAAATGTGAATTCTTTTTATCAGTGAGAATTCTTTGCCCACATGGTGGGCGTTCAAAACCTCCGAGACATGTTACCACCAATGCTCCAACAGTGATAAAGAGATCTTTATCAGTATACATTCTGCAGACGTTACAGTTGAGGTTTCAAACGGAGAAGTGAATAGTGTAATCCAGCTCATTTTTGAATCATCCACAACGAGCACTGCGGGTGGTCATCTTATGGTGTTTCTCAAGAATGCGCATTATTTTGAATGGACTGGACCTATCAAGATGGGTTGCAAGTATTCACATAATTTCCTAGGTAGCACAAATGAAATCATTGGTAGTTACATTTCAAACAAATCCTGCCTGCCATGAACTGCACAACATTCTCGCAATCACTGTCCTGTTTTCAGTTGGGTCAAATGGTCAAAGAGACTGTGGATGAGATTGTGGAAGAGGTTACTTCCAAGAGCGCACCCTCAGGTAAACCAAGTGATGTGCACGAGCATCTGGATTGCTATCAAAACGTATACGATCAGTACAAAATCAAGTGCTTCAGTATTCAACAAGTGGGTCACTAAAATTTAAATATATCCTTTTTCCCTTTACTTAAAACACCATTTTTACCCAAAAAGTAAGTTTGGTTGGATGGATATCGTTTGAATTCATAGTATGATTTATTCTTGATTTTAAGAGAACTGTGAATTAATATACTTTTTCACTGACGATTAATCCCTTCGGAAACGGTGCTTGAGGTTGCCCGTTGTTAATTCCTCCTGCGAAATTGGACTGTCTGACCATAACAATTCCCGGTCTCGACCAAACAATGGAATTACGCGCAAAGTCTCGATTCCAGTCCAATGAAAACCGAAACTGTCGTCTTGTAGGGTACTATTATTCACGTAAATTTCTAATTCGATAAATTGTACAAACCTCAAGTTGTGTTATCTAGTCGTTCACGTTACATAAAGTCACTGGAATAGTGTGTCCAGGGGATAAGACATTTGCTGCTCTGTCCCAGTTAAATAAAACATCTATTAGCTGCATCAGAGGGGGAAGCTATCGAAAGAATGATCGCTCACATGCGGGTCACCTGGTGACACACCGAGGCTGATCAACTGTACATGGGAGACAATCGATCAGAAGGCGTGTAGTGCGTGCACAGGTGACGAAGCAGCAAGCACACAGATGGATGCGTGCGCGAATGCATGTGTGTAACAAGTGGATCAAAAACGAGGACCATTCGATGAATAAAATCAGGACCCACACGAAGTGGCCTGAGATAAGCAAACAGCTGAGTGTGTGTGTGTCTATGTGTTGGCCCAACGGAAGAAGAGCTGTCAATGTGTACACAAGCGAACTGGATGAGAAGTCTGCGTTCACGTAGCAAACGACGTGCCCGTGCATCCTTCTGATTGACCGCGTGATCTATCAAATCGGCGTGAACCGAGCCATGCGTACAATGCACAACTGAAGGGAAAGAGACAAATGTCAACAGGACCGAACCTGGCCCGTGTGGAGTGGAAAAGCAGACGAAGTGAAATAAGAACATGATTCTGCAAAACAGAATCAATACCCGTTGAAACACTTTGTGCTCATTTATGAGCTGAAAAATGAATTAAAGGTAAACTGTTTGGTGAAGAATGCTCTCCACCGTGTGGACTACAATAGAAGAACAGCGTCCATCAAACTGCAAGCATTTTAGATCACTCAGGCCGGTTGTTGTGTGTAGGTGGCAATTTGATTAGATTGCCATGAACGTGTGACTCCAAATGGTCTCGCAGAATAAACACATGACGATATTTTATTGGTTATTCTATTTCGTTGTTTCTACTGAAACAGCTATGTCCATTTTCTGCGGATATATATCGGTGTTGTAACTCGGAGTATTTTATCAGCTGAAACCAACAAGTGTGACTTCCTATTGATAATAGTTCGCAGAAAAAGTACAAAATGTTGTGGTAAATATCTGAATGTTGAACAAAAACGTCTGAGCTAATTAGAGACTAGTTATATGACTTTAGAGAATGGTGGAAATTTACTCATGACATATGGTAGTTCAGGGTGCTCTCATGTTTTTGTCTGATCACCTTTTTCAGGTGCCAGAAGTTGCAAAAGAACTGGCGAAACTCGACCGATTATGTGAACAAGGCTACGACACAAATGTGATTCTGCAAGCAATATTCAGCACTTGTGATTGATTGGTTATGTTTTGCTTGAAAATTATGCAATGCGAATCGCTTGATGTTTCTGAATGAATAATTTCACCAAACTTAATGAATAAACATATTTAACATCTGATGAAATATTCTCACATTTGGATTTGGAGAAGCTGAACATTGAATGAGAAGCAATATATCTAGGGTAATAAAACTCTGGATCTGTTTGTTCATCTATCGAAACATGTCTGTTTACCTCACTGTTCATCGTTCCAAAAATCCATGCAATTTTAGTTCACATTTACTCACCTATGAGAACGGCAAAGTTAGAGACCCACTTTCATACTTCCTCACAAATTCGGAATATTTATATAGTGTTATTATTTACCTGAAAATTATTATCACTGAAATACGAAAAATAATCCCCATCAAATCCATCTCCCGAGATCTACTCAGTTCCTTGTTGTACTCTGTTTCCTACATGTGGTAACCAGGATGAAATCGCTACACTGTTGAGGGCCGAAAATCAGTAGAGTTCTGAGGATTTCCACACTAAAATTTCTCAACACTGCTCCGTCAGGTTCACGCAGAATTCAAAGCTTCGTTACAGCTCCCTACCTGGACCAAGCCACTATGACTGTGTGGTTGTGATAACATTTTCTCGAGGATATGAGGCATCAAATTGTAATGGGCTGACTGATATTTTAATTATGCGTGTTTCACCAACGTACAGAGCAAACGAAATGTTGCATTCCTGTTTTCATCGAAAACCTCATTGAGGGCAACCGGATTTCCATCAGGGAGAACTTGGGCGAATAATGTTCATGTCTAACAGAGTACTTCAGGCGAGTCAAGTCGAGCCGAATGCATCTACCTGGGTGAATATTTAGCAGTTCGTACCAGTAACCGAAGTAATTACACAGGAATTGCTCCAAGAGTGGCTACAATAACGTCGACTCGTAAACTGTATCATGGTACCGAGAAGCTGAATGCATTATATTGTCAGCAGTAATTTTCGACAACAAACACAAAGCACGTTTGTACTTGCATTTGTGTGAGTGTGTAAAACTGCCCAGTTAATCCTGGGATATGATCACCTGACCCATTCAACCTGCCATCATTGGGGTTTGAGTATCCTTTATATAGAGCTTCTGCAGATATGTTGTGGATGATGGAGCCGACGAGGCTGGCAAATTGGTGGGTTTCATTGACCGACCCATGATCAGCAAAGCAAAACGCTAACTGAATCCGGAAAACTTGCATCCTTGACTTCACAAGAACATTTTATGAAAAAAAGAAACACTCTCTGACGTCTCTCCAGTCGTTCATAGAAGATAAAATTAACTAATTTATCAGTAACTTGTAAACAAGTAACTAATTGTCGTCGATTTGTTTAGTCGAGTTATTCATCCATGGTGAAACCGAAATTTACAAGCTAAGATAGAACTAACGGTTAGGATAACTCGATGCTGATAGTGATGATGATGCAATACACATCAGTGCAAGGTTTACACAAATTTGAAATGTCAGATTCACTCAATTGCAGTGATAGTACAATGAGGCTGGGCAGTGTTTGAGTGAACTGAAGTAGAGATGGCTAGCACGGCAGTTTTAAATCTGTTCCGAAGTCAGGAAAAGACTTTGTGCATATCTAGCTAAGCGTGCGAATTCTGGTAAAAGCGATTTTAAAGGATGCTAAAGGTGCAGTGTATACAAGAAACGATGAAGCAACGGGTGGCGGATGTCAAAGCATGAAACATGAAGGTGAGGCTAGAATAATACACAATGTGCATTATGGGGTGCCGAAAATTGACTGCAACGAATCCGGTAGACGAGAATGGACCATATCGATCTACGGAATTTGGTGTACAGTTGATTAGTATGAAAGAAAGATCGAAAAAGGAGTCGTGACGTGTAGAAATGGATGCGAGGGCGCACCGACTGGATATCTGGAGGGTCAATATCGAGAAACCGGAGGAAAAGTGATCACCACAAGACGCGGTTGAAAATAAAGCCAACATGGGAATACCAGGCGTAAACATTGATGGCAGCGGCATTATTTTAGGATCGTCTTTCTAAAAAATTCCGAGTTGAATAGTGACGAAGTTTAGGTGGACAAGATGATTAATCAAAGACGCATATAGCATAGATCCAAGGGAATTGCCAGTGTTACAGATAACTGTAAAATTTCACAGGAAAATGTATAAGACTCTCGTTACCGATGAACGATCTTGAGGCTTCCTCTGGATTATAAAGTGCGCTGACTTATATATATATATATATATATATATATATATATATATATATATATATATATATATATAATAAATCTGATTGGTTTTTCCCTACAGAATGCAAAGTGGATCTCATCTGTTTCAGTGAGTAATAAACCGTGACAGATTTGATCTAGCAAGCATCACATATTCGGCAAATCACAGGAGCAAACTAATAACACACCTGCCAAATAGGCCAGGTAAATATGTAGTCGTATTGTGGGTGCTTGTAGATACAAAGTTATGTTTACACCATGCAGCCATATCTGGAAGCATTTCGTAAGGAGCGAATTTGTGGTTGATCTCCCGGTAAAAACATTATTTTAGGATTGATGGACCGTTTGTAGTACAAATTCGGCAATCTCACAACGGATAACGTTCTCACCACTTCCAAGACTGTTCTATAGATGCAGCAACATCACGTGTAACCCCATGCACGCGATCTCTTGATATTTCATGATACTAGTTTATTATTCTGAGTAAAGAACTATTAAGTTTTCGAATTATTTCATTGTTTGAATACTAGTAGGTAACATAAATTAATGAAAAGTGCCGAAAGATTTTTTTAGCAATTATGCGGTGGGTCCAAATTGGTGTTTCACACTTGCACTCCATTTTGCCCCAATTGACTTTCGTATCTTTGAAAGGGCCACATTATTGGATTTTGGATGCAGTTGGATCGGTTTTTTGGGTCTCTCAATTCCGGAGTCGTGTCAGTGTTCTTTTCTCTCGTCGTTCCAGTGTTAGCGTAGGACACTGACAAGGAGTAAATTCAAAATACAATGGGTGCGAAGTATCATAGAGGATTTTCTGTCCAAAAGCAAAGGATGCTGCTATGTGGCTAATGCATAGCTCCAAGAATTAAGGCTATACCAGAAACAAGACTAATGATGATCAAGCGTCTGCGAAGATTGACGAAGTACTTTGTTAGTAATCCTGGGAAAATGACAAGGGAACAATAAGGAATGATAAGCAATATACATTGTCGTACGACAAGGGAAATAACAGACTGCGGGCACTAAATTGCCGTATTTTTCTTATTCGATAATACAAGCGGCGCAGTTTTCCTACTGTTATTTCAACATGCAAAGACCGATGCAGATTATGCTCCAGCGTAACACCAAGAAATTTAACGTGGTTCGTACATGCGAGGGGAATAGAATTAATGGTAAAAGTGTCTTCAATAAATCGAGAACCCGTGATGGAAGAAAATCACCCTTGACACTTAATTTTGTTTAACAGAAGACCAGATTGAATAGGAAAGCTTTTAATATGTGAAAGCTTTCCTATGAATTTGTCGAAGTATGATTTATTTGAGACAGACCTAGCCAAGCTAACGTCATCAGCAAATTTAAAGATGCGGACTGGGTGGAAGACAGGTAAATCACTACTGAATGTTGGAAACAAATATGGAATAAGAACATCGCCTTGAAGTACACCGGGAGACATTTCTGCCTACTTTGGTGCTTTGTATTCTCCCAGCGAAAAAGTCCTTCAACCATCTTAGTACGTATGCGGAGCAGCCAAGTGATTCTAGTGTTTTGATAAGAAGCGAGTGTGATACACTGTCAAAGGTCCACGTGTAGTCTAGGAAAGCACATCTAACTGACTAGCTGGAATCATTGAGGGATTTGGCTATATGGTGTACAAAGGAAACTAATGCACCAAATGCTGAGCGCTTGAATTTGCACGCAAATTTTAACTCATCGGCTGGACTTCTCACAGTGGATTGAAGATGACGCAGAACAACTTGTTTTGCAAGTTTCAAAGCTGACGAAGATGGAGCTGTTGGTTGATACATTTTGGGTTCCTTCCGGCTCTGGGATTTCTTTGGTATGGGAATAATTGCAGAATGACGCCAAACATCGGGAATGGGATGTGATTCCAGTGAACTCTTAATGACAGAAGTCATCAGACCACATAGAGAATCAGCTCCATATGTGAGCAGCTTCGTTGGAAGACCATCTGAACCAGTTGACCTGGTTACCTGTGTTGATTTGAGTAACTTGAGAACTTCTATGGTTGATACCACTTGAAATTGGACATTGAGACGGTTTACGTCTTCACTCACCTTTGGGGAGTTCTCCGTCTTATCGCAGAGAAGCTTGATTCCATGCCATCTGTATTTGCTATTTCGGGAGTTTAGGAATTGTCGCGACAAATTGTCATCAAGTCGTGTATTCTCGCTCTCTCTTCCTTACTATTCCAAACGCAATTTCAGGGAAGCACGTTAAAGTACGACCGATACGATGCTCGCTGTACATCATCTATTACGTCAGTCACCGAGTAGGTGAGTCTTTCAGGACTGAGTGCACCCCGGGAACTTCGAATATCTAATATCGCTACTGGGAGCGGTAACAGTAGTTAGATATTCACATTTTCTGAACTTCAGTGAGAAAAGTTGTGTTGCATTGTTTGCTGGAGAAAACGGTGAACGACACCTGAATCGGAATAAAATACATCCAAAGGTGCCATTTTTAATCACGAAAAGATCATCTAGATGTCCCATGGTCTAATCGAGTGGTTCGTCAGTGAATATGTTCACCGGGAATAAAGGGGTCATCAGGGACATTATAGGTGCGCCTTTCAAAGAAAGCCCGAGTTGAAGAGTGACTTGCGTAGTATCTGATGGGCCGTATGTCATTCATTTACACAGCGTATATCGCTACCACGCTTATGGTTTAATCTTGCAAAAACCATCCATTATTATAAATCCACACTCACAGTGGATGCACATTTCGTTCTGGGCTATTTGCACATGAGATGAGCGTAAAAACGCCCATGTTTTGAATCATTTATGAAACAAATTTTTCAGTCACCAGTCAACTTCAGTTAGCTGAAGTTGATTTTTCATTGCATGAAATGAAATTTACTGCTTTCATTCGTTGACTGGAATAAAGAGGTCAAGTGAATACTCGGACAGTTATTTGTGGAAATGGTACAAGCATTGAAACGCCTCGTTTCCAGTATTTAAATCACTTTAATAATGCCATCAATTTTTCTAGAACTCAGTGATCTAGAATCAAAAGTTATCTTGCCAGTACATATTTCGACAAGCTCTTTTACTGGTACCCCACCCATTTTTAGAAATATTGTTCTGTACCCTAGTGAGACCATTGCCTTGAAGCCTCGGGAGGAATTTGTTGGACGGATTTGATTGAACGAGTGACAACCGTAATCACTTTTTTGGATGGTGGTTTTGCCAAAACTTTGACCACTTGAGTTTGTTATCGAAATTCTAATTCATCGGGATGCACTGCGTAAAACGCTTCCCATAAATCCAAGCCGCGAAACATCTAAATGTCTCGGTAGATAAGTGTCATACTTTGTAATTGAGGTGTGAAACGCAGTGTTCTCATTGCTTGGTAGTGACCAGTGTTGAAGTAAAACAAACGTGAAAAACATTTAAGTTTACATATTCTATTTGGATAACCTGTCTGCGCCCCTTTCTACATGCGGTAGAAATAACTCTCAATGACGAGTTTACCATGGAAAGAAATACTGACAACAGGACATTACCAACGAATCATTACAGTTAAACGTTTTTAGCTTTAAAAATATCTGTTGATCACTAGATTTGCGAGTTGAAAATGTGAGACATTTACACACCAGTTTTACCGCAGATTATCAGAGAGCGAGTAGTCGTTGTAATCAGTGTAATAATCAGTCAAACTGATAATCCGTGAGAAGTTTGCCATAAATCTCATCACGTGAATCGATGTGTGCACACGAATAGCCTTATTTACAATACCCTGGAATGTTGGTGTTAGTTCTAGCTTCTGTCTATCGTTCTCATGGAATTCTGATAGGTAAATTTGGCGTTTTGGGTGACAATCGTGTATACATCAGTTATGGTGAATTTATCAGCGTGCGCTTAGGCCTTTGCCCTTGTTTCGTTATCAATTTTCGGCAAGCTTAGCTGTAGCGATTGGGATGGTTGAGAACCCACATTATGGCACCAACTTGTCGCACAGATAATTTATATCTGTTCTTTAGGATTAAATCTTTCTTCTCCAGCGCCAACACGTGCACTTCAATGATAATAAAATATTCGATAATCCAAAATTGATGCGTTTAGGAAAAACTAGACTGCTTCGAGGAAAAGTTGATGGTTTACAGAATGGATGAGTCTGAATGTGCTGATAAGATGAACAACCCACGGCCAACTGAAGATAACTTATTACCGAGAACAAAACATACGGAACAAATATTGAGTTTGTGCAGTGATCATCCAATCAACCACAAGAGCTCTTGCATAATGACCCTGTTTAACAGAGGTAAAACACAGCAGCAACACAAAACCAGTAGAACAGAACGAACAGAACTAAATCTTCATGCTGTTTCAACGGAACGGATACTCAGTAATATCCAAGCGGAGAACCTCATTCGAAACCAAAACTGAAACCGGCCAGGGAACACAATCTAACAGAAGGGTGGCATTGGCATACATCAGAAAACAAGTGCAAGACACCTCTAGTTGCAAAGTGCCACATTTGCACACAAGCTGATAAAAATGCCGAGGAAAAAGCATCAAGACCGAAAGGGCAATTCGAGATCAAAGAAAAAAGGAATGTGGACTGCAAGGAACGTAACAAATGGTACGTCGATCAAATTGGGAGAAAGGCTGCAACACGAATGGGTGAAACGGAACTAGCTACAAGAAGACATGCTCAGTTCTCCCTAATGCCCGTTCACGAGGATCACGTAGGGCACGCGTTCAATATAGATGAGGTTCATGTTCTGGACAAAGCAACTACGAGACACGCAAGGGAATTTTCGGAGGTCTTGCTTTTTCCAACGATCATTAAGACAAATTAAAGTGGACCAAATTCGCAGGCTCCTAATGCGCAGGAAAGCTAATTGACTCAAGAAATGGAGTGCGAATAAACTGCACTTCATTCCTACGGGAGCATGGCAGCGAAGTTCAGTTGTTCGTGTGAACACCTGAATCAAAATAAATCCCTGTCTACTCAGTGTAATAAGAGAGGATATGGTTACACGAAAATGTAAGAGATTGGCCAATAAATGAAAAGCTGGATGAGAAATATACATATATGTATACATATATTGGCTAATACATATCAGTACGTTTCATTTCGAAAAATGATGGTACTGCGAGCGTTCGATGCTCAAGATATGAAATTTAGAAGCTTACTGTGATAGGTCAAAAGCTTCATTCTGTAGCCAACATCGACGATTGGCTTGGAACGGTGACACAGCATTATCAGTGCAATCGGTTATCAAAACAAGCAATGCTTTTGTGTTCACTCAAGCAGAACTGCTTTCATCCAGTCAACTCATTCAGTTTTATTCCACTCAGGCAAGTTGTGTTTTAAGTACTCTGAAAAGTCTGATATCAGGGTTTGCAAAACAAAGGATAAAGAGAATGTCGTCGTGCAACATTTGTCATGAGGATCTCCGACGAAATCCCGTTTGTGCGTAGCAGCTCTTATGGATGACCAATATCGGAATCTGTGAAAACGTGCGGAAAAATTGGCCACCGATATTCAAATGGGGTCAAAACTTCAAGCCGTACAGATTTGTTCACGAAACGCGGTAGGAAAGATGGTGATATGCGATATCTAAGACGATGGCATGTAAAATGTTGACCAAAACGAACTTATTTAGTTGGGAATAACTAATGTTTAAGAGTTTCATTTCGATGGTCAAATAGTGGCCATTGATGAGGAAAATCAGAAGTGTACATCCACCGAGCCCCCACGGGGACTCGAACGAAGGGTGAACGATTGTGAATCGAACACCTCAAACACAAGGCAATCCGGGTTGGCTCTCAACCATTTGTTCAAAATCTACACTACATGATATAGCACCGTTCCGTCACTGGCTTCTTTTGAACGGTAACAACCCGATTCTCACACACCGATCGACTCTTATGAAGGATGACTTCTCCGTAGGGGCCTAAGTACAACCAACGCATTCCCTTATGAACAACCTACACATCTTCGTTACTATTTGCAAATTGAGTTGTACGAGATAAGATTTGTATATAATATGATTGATCTTGCAGCTTGAACGCTCAACTCACCATTGAAAAGCATTGAAGCAGTGTACAGCTGTTTCATCCTTGTTGGGAATCATGAGCAATGCACATCGAGAGAGCACTACGGAGACTCGCTTTCCGCCTACACGATTGTCAATCGAACACCTCAAACGCCAGCCTATCAAGGGCTGGATCTCATTGCATTTTTCAACATCTACACTACATGATATAGCACCGTTCCGTCACTGGCTTCTTTTGAACGGTAACAACCAGCACAACCCACATACCGATCCACTCCTATCATGGATCACTTCCCTGTATGGGCCTAAGTACAACCAACGCATTCCCTTATGAACAACCTACACAGCTTGGTTACTATTTGCAATTGAGTAGTGGGAGATTAGATTTGTATATAATATGATTGATCATGCAGCTTGAACGCTCAACTCACCATTGAAAAGCATGGAAGCGGTGTACAGCTGTTTTATCCTTGTTGGGAATCATGAGCAATGCACATCGAGAGAGCACTACGGAGACTCGCTTTCCGCCTACACGATTGTCAATCGAACACCTCAAACGCCAGCCTATCGAGGGCTGGATCTCATTGCATTTTTCAACATCTACACTACATGATATAGCACCGTTCCATCACTGGCTTCTTTTGAACAGTAACAACCAGCACAACCCACACAATGATCTACTCCTATAATGAACCATTTCTATGAATTGGCCTAGGTAAAAGCAACGCATTCCCTTATGAACAACCTACACAGCTTGGTTACTATTTGCAATTGAGAAGTGGGAGATTAGATTTGTATATAATATGATTGATCATGCAGCTTGAACGCTCAACTCACCATTGAAAAGCATGGAAGCAGTGTACAGCTGTTTCATCCTTGTTGGGAATCATGAGCAATGCTTATCAAATGATAACTGCGGGACTCCATTTCGGCATGAACGACCTTCATACGAACACCTCAAAAGAAACCCCATCAAGGGCTGCCTTTCATCGCATTGTTCAACATGTACACTACATTATATAGGAACGTTCCGTCACTGGCTTCTTTTGAACGGTAACAACCAGCACAACCCACACACCGATCCACTCCTATCATGGATCACTTCCCTGTATGGGCCTAAGTACAACCAACGCATTCCCTTATGAACAACCTACACAGCTTGGTTACTATTTGCAATTGAGTAGTGGGAGATTAGATTTGTATATAATATGATTGATCATGCTGCTTGAACGCTCAACTCACCATTGAAAAGCATGGAAGCAGTGTACAGCTGTTTCATCCTTGTTGGGAATCATGAGCAATGCACATCGAGAGAGCACTACGGAGAATCGCTTTCCGCATACACGATAGTCAATCAAACACCAGAACCGCAAGCCTATCACGTGCTGGTTGTCATCGCATTTTTCAACATCTACACTACATGATATAGCACCGTTCCGTCACTGGCTTCTTTTGAACGGTAACAACCAGCACAACCCACACACCGATCCACTCCTATCATGGATCACTTCCCTGTATGGGCCTAAGTACAACCAACGCATTCCCTTATGAACAACCTACACAGCTTCATTACTATTTGCAATTGAGTAGTGGGAGATTAGATTTGTATATAATATGATTGATCTTGCAGCTTGAACGCTCAACTCACCATTGAAAAGCATTGAAGCAGTGTACAGCTGTTTCATCCTTGTTGGGAATCATGAGCAATGCACATCGAGAGAGCACTACGGAGACTCGCTTTCCGCCTACACGATTGTCAATCGAACACCTCAAACGCCAGCCTATCAAGGGCTGGATCTCATCGCATTATTTATCATCTAAACTACATGATATAGCACCGTTCCATCAGTATTTTCTTTTGAACGGTAACAACCAGCACAACCCACACACCGATCCACTCCTATCATGGATCACTTCTCTGTAGGGGCTAATTACAAGAAACGCATTCCCTTATGAATAACCTAATACAGCTTGGTTACTATTTGCAATTGAGTAGTGGGAGATTAGATTTGTATATAATATGATTGATCATGCAGCTTGAACGCTCAACTCACCATTGAAAAGCATGGAAGCAGTGTACAGCTGTTTCATCCTTGTTGGGAATCATGAGCAATGCACATCGAGAGAGCACTACGTAGACTCGCTTTCCGCCTACACGATTGTCAATCGAACACCTCAAACGCCAGCCGATCGAGGGCTGGATCTCATCGCATTTTTCAACATCTACACTACATCATATAGCACCGTTCCGTCACTGGCTTCTTTTGAACGGTAGCAACCAGCACAACCCACAAACCGATCCACTCCTATCATGGATCACTTCTCTGTAGGGGCCTAATTACAACCAACGCATTCCCTTATGAACAAGCTAATACAGCTTCGATACTATTTGCAATTGAGAAGTGGGAGATTAGATTTGTATATAATATGATTGATCTTGCAGCTTGAACGCTCAACTCACCATTGAAAAGCATGGAAGCAGTGTACAGCTGTTTCATCCTTGTTGGGAATCATGAGCAATGCTTATCAAATGATAACTGCGGGACTCCATTTCGGCATGAACGACCTTCATACGAACACCTCAAAAGAAACCCCATCAAGGGCTGCCTTTCATCGCATTGTTCAACATGTACACTACATTATATAGGAACGTTCCGTCACTGGCTTCTTTTGAACGGTAACAACCAGCACAACCCACACACCGATCCACTCCTATCATGGATCACTTCCCTGTATGGGCCTAAGTACAACCAACGCATTCCCTTATGAACAACCTACACAGCTTGGTTACTATTTGCAATTGAGTAGTGGGAGATTAGATTTGTATATAATATGATTGATCATGCTGCTTGAACGCTCAACTCACCATTGAAAAGCATGGAAGCAGTGTACAGCTGTTTCATCCTTGTTGGGAATCATGAGCAATGCACATCGAGAGAGCACTACGGAGAATCGCTTTCCGCATACACGATAGTCAATCAAACACCAGAACCGCAAGCCTATCACGTGCTGGTTGTCATCGCATTTTTCAACATCTACACTACATGATATAGCACCGTTCCGTCACTGGCTTCTTTTGAACGGTAACAACCAGCACAACCCACACACCGATCCACTCCTATCATGGATCACTTCCCTGTATGGGCCTAAGTACAACCAACGCATTCCCTTATGAACAACCTACACAGCTTCATTACTATTTGCAATTGAGTAGTGGGAGATTAGATTTGTATATAATATGATTGATCATGCAGCTTGAACGCTCAACTCACCATTGAAAAGCATGGAAGCAGTGTACAGCTGTTTTATCCTTGTTGGGAATCATGAGCAATGCACATCGAGAGAGCACTACGGAGACTCGCTTTCCGCCTACACGATTGTCAATCGAACACCTCAAACGCCAGCCTATCAAGGGCTGGATCTCATTGCATTTTTCAACATCTACACTACATGATTTAGCACCGTTCCATCACTGGCTTCTTTTGAACGGTAACAACCAGCACAACCCACACAATGATCTACTCCTATAATGAACCATTTCTATGAATTGGCCTAGGTAAAAGCAACGCATTCCCTTATGAACAACCTACACAGCTTGGTTACTATTTGCAATTGAGAAGTGGGAGATTAGATTTGTATATAATATGATTGATCATGCAGCTTGAACGCTCAACTCACCATTGAAAAGCATGGAAGCAGTGTACAGCTGTTTCATCCTTGTTGAGATTGAAGGGACTTGAACATCGAAAGAGCCCCAATAGGACTCGATTTCAGGGTGAACGAAAGTCCATCGAACACCATAAACGCCAGCTTATCAAAGGCTGGATCTCATCGCATTTTTCAACATCTACACTACATGATATAGCACCGTTTCATCAGTATTTTCTTTTGAACAGTAACAACCAGCACAACCCACACACCGATCCACTCCTATGAAGGATGAGTTCTCTGTACGGGCCTAAGTACAACCAACGCATTCCCTTATGAACAACCTACACAGCTTCGTTACTATTTGCAATTGAGTAGTGGGAGATTGGATTTGTATATAATATGATTGATCATGCAGCTTGAACGCTCAACTCACCAATGAAAAGCATGGAAGCAGTGTACAGCTGTTTCATCCTTGTTGGGAATCATGAGCATTGCTTATCAAATGATTAATGCGGGACTTCATTTCGGCATGAACGACGTTCTTACGAACACCTCAAAAGAAACCCTATCAAGGGCTGCATTTCATCGCATTGTTCAACATGTACACTACATGATATAGCACCGTTCCATCACTGGCTTCTTTTGAACGGTAACAACCAGCACAACCCACACACCGATCCACTCCTATCATGGATCACTTCCCTGTATGGGCCTAAGTACAACCAACGCATTCCCTTATGAACAACCTACACAGCTTCATTACTATTTGCAACTGAGTAGTGGGAGATTAGATTTGTATATAATATGATTGATCATGCAGCTTGAACGCTCAACTCACCATTGAAAAGCATTGAAGCAGTGTACAGCTGTTTCATCCTTGTTGGGAATCATGAGCAATGCACATCGAGAGAGCACTACGTAGACTCGATTTCCGCCTACACGATTATCAATCAAACACCATAACCGCAAGCCTATCACGTACTGGTTGTCATCGCATTTTTCAACATCTACACTACATGATATAGCACCGTTCCGTCACTGGCTTCTTTTGAACGGTAACAACCAGCACAACCCACACACCGATCCACTCCTATCATGGATCACTTCCCTGTATGGGCCTAAGTACAACCAACGCATTCCCTTATGAACAACCTACACAGCTTCGTTACTATTTGCAATTGAGTAGTGGGAGATTAGATTTGTATATAAAATGATTGATCATGCAGCTTGAACGCTCAACTCACCATTGAAAAGCATTGAAGCAGTGTACAGCTGTTTCATCCTTGTTGGGAATCATGAGCAATGCACATCGAGAGAGCACTACGGAGACTCGCTTTCCGCCTACACGATTGTCAATCGAACACCTCAAACGCCAGCCTATCAAGGGCTGGATCTCATCGCATTATTTATCATCTAAACTACATGATATAGCACCGTTCCATCAGTATTTTCTTTTGAACGGTAACAACCAGCACAACCCACACACCGATCCACTCCTATCATGGATCACTTCTCTGTAGGGGCCTAATTACAACCAACGCATTCCCTTATGAACAAGCTAATACAGCTTCGATACTATTTGCAATTGAGAAGTGGGAGATTAGATTTGTATATAATATGATTGATCTTGCAGCTTGAACGCTCAACTCACCATTGAAAAGCATGGAAGCAGTGTACAGCTGTTTCATCCTTGTTGGGAATCATGAGCAATGCTTATCAAATGATAACTGCGGGACTCCATTTCGGCATGAACGACCTTCATACGAACACCTCAAAAGAAACCCTATCAAGGGCTGCCTTTCATCGCATTGTTCAACATGTACACTACATTATATAGGAACGTTCCGTCACTGGCTTCTTTTGAACGGTAACAACCAGCACAACCCACACACCGATCCACTCCTATCATGGATCACTTCCCTGTATGGGCCTAAGTACAACCAACGCATTCCCTTATGAACAACCTACACAGCTTGGTTACTATTTGCAATTGAGTAGTGGGAGATTAGATTTGTATATAATATGATTGATCATGCTGCTTGAACGCTCAACTCACCATTGAAAAGCATGGAAGCAGTGTACAGCTGTTTCATCCTTGTTGGGAATCATGAGCAATGCACATCGAGAGAGCACTACGGAGAATCGCTTTCCGCATACACGATAGTCAATCAAACACCAGAACCGCAAGCCTATCACGTGCTGGTTATCATCGCATTTTTCAACATCTACACTACATGATATAGCACCGTTCCGTCACTGGCTTCTTTTGAACGGTAACAACCAGCACAACCCACACACCGATCCACTCCTATCATGGATCACTTCTCTGTAGGGGCTAATTACATAAAACGCATTCCCTTAAGAATAACCTAATACAGCTTCGTTACTATTTGCCATTGAGTAGTGGGAGATTAGATTTGTATATAATATGATTGATCATGCAGCTTGAACGCTCAACTCACCATTGAAAAGCATGGAAGCAGTGTACAGCTGTTTCATCCTTGTTGGGAATCATGAGCAATGCACATCGAGAGAGCACTACGGAGACTCGCTTTCCGCCTACACGATTGTCAATCGAACACCTCAAACGCCAGCCTATCGAGGGCTGGATCTCATCGCATTTTTTATCATCTAAACTAAATGATATAGCACCGTTCCATCAGTATTTTCTTTTGAACAGTAACAACCAGCACAACCCACACACCGATCCACTCCTATGATGGATCACTTCTCTGTAGGGGCTAATTACAAAAAACGCATTCCCTTAAGAATAACCTAATACAGCTTCGTTACTATTTGCAATCGAGTAGTGGGAGATTAGATTTGTATATAATATGATTGATCATGCAGCTTGAACGCTCAACTCACCATTGAAAAGCACGGAAGCAGTGTACAGCTGTTTCATCCTTGTTGGGAATCATGAGCAATGCTTATCAAAAGATTACTGCGGGGACTCCATTTCGGTATGAACGACCTTCATACGAACACCTCAAACGCCAGCCTATCAAGGGCTGCCTTTCAACGTATTGTTCAACATGTACACTACATGATATAGCACCGTTCCATCACTGGCTTCTTTTGAACGGTAACAACCAGCACAACCCACACACCGATCCACTCCTATCATGGATCACTTCCCTGTATGGGCCTAAGTACAACCAACGCATTCCCTTATGAACAACCTACACAGCTTGGTTACTATTTGCAATTGAGTAGTGGGAGATTAGATTTGTATATAATATGATTGATCATGCAGCTTGAACGCTCAACTCACCATTGAAAAGCATGGAAGCAGTGTACAGCTGTTTCATCCTTGTTGGGAATCATGAGCAATGCACATCGAGAGAGCACTACGGAGACTCGCTTTCCGCCTACGCGATTGTCAATCGAACACCTCAAACGCCAGCCTATCAAGGGCTGCCTTTCATCGCATTTTTCAACATCTACACTACATCATATAGCACCGTTCCGTCACTGGCTTCTTTTGAACGGTAGCAACCAGCACAACCCACAAACCGATCCACTCCTATCATGGATCACTTCCCTGTATGGGCCTAAGTACAACCAATGCATTCCCTTATGAACAAGCTAATACAGCTTCGATACTATTTGCAATTGAGAAGTGGGAGATTAGATTTGTATATAATATGATTGATCTTGCAGCTTGAACGCTCAACTCACCATTGAAAAGCATGGAAGCAGTGTACAGCTGTTTCATCCTTGTTGGGAATCATGAGCAATGCTTATCAAATGATAACTGCGGGACTCCATTTCGGCATGAACGACCTTCATACGAACACCTCAAAAGAAACCCTATCAAGGGCTGCCTTTCATCGCATTGTTCAACATGTACACTACATTATATAGGAACGTTCCGTCACTGGCTTCTTTTGAACGGTAACAACCAGCACAACCCACACACCGATCCACTCCTATCATGGATCACTTCCCTGTATGGGCCTAAGTACAACCAACGCATTCCCTTATGAACAACCTACACAGCTTGGTTACTATTTGCAATTGAGTAGTGGGAGATTAGATTTGTATATAATATGATTGATCATGCTGCTTGAACGCTCAACTCACCATTGAAAAGCATGGAAGCAGTGTACAGCTGTTTCATCCTTGTTGGGAATCATGAGCAATGCACATCGAGAGAGCACTACGGAGAATCGCTTTTCGCATACACGATAGTCAATCAAACACCAGAACCGCAAGCCTATCACGTGCTGGTTGTCATCGCATTTTTCAACATCTACACTACATGATATAGCACCGTTCCGTCACTGGCTTCTTTTGAACGGTAACAACCAGCACAACCCACACACCGATCCACTCCTACCATGGATCACTTCCCTGTAGGGGCCTAAGTACAACCAACGCATTCCCTTATGAACAACCTACACAGATTGGTTACCATTAGCAACTGAGTAGTGGGAGATTAGATTTGTGTGTAATATGATTGATCATGCAGCTTGAACGCTCAACTCACCATTGAAAAGCATGGAAGCAGTGTACAGCTGTTTCATCCTTGTTGGGAATCATGAGCAATGCACATCGAGAGAGCACTACGGAGACTCGCTTTCCGCCTACACGATTGTCAATCGAACACCTCAAACGCCAGCCTATCAAGGGCTGGATCTCATCGCATTATTTATCATCTACACTACATGATATAGCACCGTTCCGTCACTGGCTTCTTTTGAACGGTAACAACCAGCACAACCCACACACCGATCCACTCCTATCATGGATCACTTCCCTGTATGGGCCTAAGTACAACCAACGCATTCCCTTATGAACAACCTACACAGCTTGGTTACCATTTGCAACTGAGTAGTGGGAGATTAGATTTGTATATAATATGATTGATCTTGCAGCTTGAACGCTCAACTCACCATTGAAAAGCATTGAAGCAGTGTACAGCTGTTTCATCCTTGTTGGGAATCATGAGCAATGCACATCGAGAGAGCACTACGGAGACTCGCTTTCCGCCTACACGATTGTCAATCGAACACCTCAAACGCCAGCCTATCAAGGGCTGGATCTCATCGCATTATTTATCATCGAAACTACATGATATAGCACCGTTCCATCAGTATTTTCTTTTGAACGGTAACAACCAGCACAACCCACACACCGATCCACTCCTATCATGGATCACTTCTCTGTAGGGGCTAATTACAAAAAACGCATTCCCTTAAGAATAACCTAATACAGCTTCGTTACTATTTGCAATTGAGTAGTGGGAGATTAGATTTGTATATAATATGATTGATCATGCAGCTTGAACGCTCAACTCACCATTGAAAAGCATGGAAGCAGTGTACAGCTGTTTCATCCTTGTTGGGAATCATGAGCAATGCACATCGAGAGAGCACTACGGAGACTCGCTTTCCGCCTACACGATTGTCAATCGAACACCTCAAACGCCAGCCTATCGAGGGCTGGATCTCATCGCATTTTTTATCATCTAAACTAAATGATATAGCACCGTTCCATCAGTATTTTCTTTTGAACAGTAACAACCAGCACAACCCACACACCGATCCACTCCTATGATGGATCACTTCTCTGTAGGGGCTAATTACAAAAAACGCATTCCCTTAAGAATAACCTAATACAGCTTGGTTACTATTTGCAATCGAGTAGTGGGAGATTAGATTTGTATATAATATGATTGATCATGCAGCTTGAACGCTCAACTCACCATTGAAAAGCACGGAAGCAGTGTACAGCTGTTTCATCCTTGTTGGGAATCATGAGCAATGCTTATCAAAAGATTACTGCGGGGACTCCATTTCGGTATGAACGACCTTCATACGAACACCTCAAACGCCAGCCTATCAAGGGCTGCCTTTCAACGTATTGTTCAACATGTACACTACATGATATAGCACCGTTCCATCACTGGCTTCTTTTGAACGGTAACAACCAGCACAACCCACACACCGATCCACTCCTATCATGGATCACTTCCCTGTATGGGCCTAAGTACAACCAACGCATTCCCTTATGAACAACCTACACAGCTTGGTTACTATTTGCAATTGAGTAGTGGGAGATTAGATTTCTATATAATATGATTGATAATGCAGCTTGAACGCTCAACTCACCATTGAAAAGCACGGAAGCAGTGTACAGCTGTTTCATCCTTGTTGGGAATCATGAGCAATGCTTATCAAAAGATTACTGCGGGGACTCCATTCCGGTATGAACGACCTTCATACGAACACCTCAAACGCCAGCCTATCAAGGGCTGCCTTTCATCGCATTTTTCAACATCTACACTACATCATATAGCACCGTTCCGTCACTGGCTTCTTTTGAACGGTAGCAACCAGCACAACCCACAAACCGATCCACTCCTATCATGGATCACTTCTCTGTAGGGGCCTAATTACAACCAACGCATTCCCTTATGAACAAGCTAATACAGCTTCGATACTATTTGCAATTGAGAAGTGGGAGATTAGATTTGTATATAATATGATTGATCTTGCAGCTTGAACGCTCAACTCACCATTGAAAAGCATGGAAGCAGTGTACAGCTGTTTCATCCTTGTTGGGAATCATGAGCAATGCTTATCAAATGATAACTGCGGGACTCCATTTCGGCATGAACGACCTTCATACGAACACCTCAAAAGAAACCCCATCAAGGGCTGCCTTTCATCGCATTGTTCAACATGTACACTACATTATATAGGAACGTTCCGTCACTGGCTTCTTTTGAACGGTAACAACCAGCACAACCCACACACCGATCCACTCCTATCATGGATCACTTCCCTGTATGGGCCTAAGTACAACCAACGCATTCCCTTATGAACAACCTACACAGCTTCATTACTATTTGCAACTGAGTAGTGGGAGATTAGATTTGTATATAATATGATTGATCATGCTGCTTGAACGCTCAACTCACCATTGAAAAGCATGGAAACAGTGTACAGCTGTTTCATCCTTGTTGGGAATCATGAGCAATGCACATCGAGAGAGCACTACGGAGAATCGCTTTTCGCATACACGATAGTCAATCAAACACCAGAACCGCAAGCCTATCACGTGCTGGTTGTCATCGCATTTTTCAACATCTACACTACATGATATAGCACCGTTCCGTCACTGGCTTCTTTTGAACGGTAACAACCAGCACAACCCACACACCGATCCACTCCTACCATGGATCACTTCCCTGTATGGGCCTAAGTACAACCAACGCATTCCCTTATGAACAACCTACACAGCTTGGTTACCATTTGCAACTGAGTAGTGGGAGATTAGATTTGTGTGTAATATGATTGATCATGCAGCTTGAACGCTCAACTCACCATTGAAAAGCATGGAAGCAGTGTACAGCTGTTTCATCCTTGTTGGGAATCATGAGCAATGCACATCAAGAGAGCACTACGGAGACTCGCTTTCCGCCTACACGATTGTCAATCGAACACCTCAAACGCCAGCCTATCAAGGGCTGGATCTCATCGCATTATTTATCATCTAAACTACATGATATAGCACCGTTCCATCACTGGCTTCTTTTGAACGGTAACAACCAGCACAACCCACACACCGATCCACTCCTATCATGGATCACTTCTCTGTAGGGGCTAATTACAAAAAACGCATTCCCTTAAGAATAACCTAATACAGCTTCGTTACTATTTGCAATTGAGTAGTGGGAGATTAGATTTGTATATAATATGATTGATCATGCAGCTTGAACGCTCAACTCACCATTGAAAAGCATGGAAGCAGTGTACAGCTGTTTCATCCTTGTTGGGAATCATGAGCAATGCACATCGAGAGAGCACTACGGAGACTCGCTTTCCGCCTACACGATTGTCAATCGAACACCTCAAACGCCAGCCTATCGAGGGCTGGATCTCATCGCAATTTTTATCATCTAAACTACATGATATAGCACCGTTCCATCAGTATTTTCTTTTGAACGGTAACAACCAGCACAACCCACACACCGATCCACTCCTATGATGGATCACTTCTCTGTAGGGGCTAATTACAAAAAACGCATTCCCTTAAGAATAACCTAATACAGCTTGGTTACTATTTGCAATCGAGTAGTGGGAGATTAGATTTGTATATAATATGATTGATCATGCAGCTTGAACGCTCAACTCACCATTGAAAAGCACGGAAGCAGTGTACAGCTGTTTCATCCTTGTTGGGAATCATGAGCAATGCTTATCAAAAGATTACTGCGGGGACTCCATTTCGGTATGAACGACCTTCATACGAACACCTCAAACGCCAGCCTATCAAGGGCTGCCTTTCAACGTATTGTTCAACATGTACACTAAATGATATAGCACCGTTCCATCACTGGCTTCTTTTGAACGGTAACAACCAGCACAACCCACACACCGATCCACTCCTATCATGGATCACTTCCCTGTATGGGCCTAAGTACAACCAACGCATTCCCTTATGAACAACCTACACAGCTTGGTTACTATGTGCAATTGAGTAGTGGGAGATTAGATTTGTATATAATATGATTGATCATGCAGCTTGAACGCTCAACTCACCATTGAAAAGCATGGAAGCAGTGTACAGCTGTTTCATCCTTGTTGGGAATCATGAGCAATGCTTATCAAAAGATTACTGCGGGGACTCCATTCCGGTATGAACGAACTTCATGCGAACACCTCAAACGCCAGCCTATCAAGGGCTGCCTTTCATCGCATTGTTCAACATGTACACTACATTATATAGGAACGTTCCGTCACTGGCTTCTTTTGAACGGTAACAACCAGCACAACCCACACACCGATCCACTCCTATCATGGATCACTTCCCTGTATGGGCCTAAGTACAACCAACGCATTCCCTTATGAACAACCTACACAGCTTGGTTACTATTTGCAATTGAGTAGTGGGAGATTGGATTTGTATATAATATGATTGATCATGCAGCTTGAACGCTCAACTCACCATTGAAAAGCATGGAAGCAGTGTACAGCTGTTTCATCCTTGTTGGGAATCATGAGCAATGCACATCGAGAGAGCACTACGGAGACTCGCTTTCCGCCTACACGATTGTCAATCGAACACCTCAAACGCCAGCCTATCGAGGGCTGGATCTCATCGCATTTTTTATCATCTGAACTACATGATATAGCACCGTTTCATCAGTATTTTCTTTTGAACAGTAACAACCAGCACAACCCACACACCGATCCACTCCTATCATGGATCACTTCTCTGTAGGGGCTAATTACAAGAAACGCATTCCCTTATGAATAACCTAATACAGCTTGGTTACTATTTGCAATTGAGTAGTGGGAGATTAGATTTGTATATAATATGATTGATCATGCAGCTTGAACGCTCAACTCACCATTGAAAAGCACGGAAGCAGTGTACAGCTGTTCCATCCTTGTTGGGAATCATGAGCAATGCTTATCAAAAGATTACTGCGGGGACTCCATTCCGGTATGTAACAACTTCATGCGAACACCTCAAACGCCAGCCTATCAAGAGCTGCCTTTCAACGTATTGTTCAACATGTACACTACATGATATAGCACCGTTCCATCACGGGCTTCTTTTGAACGGCAACAACCAGCACAACCCACACACCGATCCACTCCTATCGTGGATCACTTCCCTGTATGGGCCTAAGTACAACCAACGCATTCCCTTATGAACAAGCTAAAAGAGCTTGGTTACTATTTGCAATTGAGTAGTGGGAGATTAGATTTGTATATAATATGATTGATCTTGCAGCTTGAACGCTCAACTCACCATTGAAAAGCATGGAAGCAGTGTACAGCTGTTTCATCCTTGTTGGGAATCATGAGCAATGCTTATCAAAATATTACTGCGGGGACTCCATTTCGGCATGAACGACCTTCATACGAACACCTCAAAAGAAACCCTATCAAGGGCTGCCTTTCATCGCATTGTTCAACATGTACACTACATGATATAGCACCGTTCCATCACTGGCTTCTTTTGAACGGTAACAACCAGCACAACCCACACACCGATCGACTCCAATGAAGGATGACTTCTCTGTAGGGGCCTAAGTACAACCAATGCATTCCCTTATGAACAATCTACACAGCTTCATTACTATTTGCAACTGAGTAGTGGGAGATTAGATTTGTATATAATATGATTGATCATGCTGCTTGAACGCTCAACTCACCATTGAAAAGCATTGAAGCAGTGTACAGCTGTTTCATCCTTGTTGGGAATCATGATCAATGCACATCGAGAGAGCACTACGGAGACTCGCTTTCCGCCTACACGATTGTCAATCGAACACCTCAAACGCCAGCCTATCGAGGGCTGGATCTCATCGCAATTTTTATCATCTAAACTGCATGATATAGCACCGTTCCATCAGTATTTTCTTTTGAACGGTAACAACCAGCACAACCCACACACCGATCCACTCCTATCATGGATCACTTCTCTGTAGGGGCTAATTACAAAAAACGCATTCCCTTAAGAATAACCTAATACAGCTTGGTTACTATTTGCAATCGAGTAGTGGGAGATTAGATTTGTATATAATATGATTGATCATGCAGCTTGAACGCTCAACTCACCATTGAAAAGCACGGAAGCAGTGTACAGCTGTTCCATCCTTGTTGGGAATCATGAGCAATGCTTATCAAAAGATTACTGCGGGGACTCCATTCCGGTATGTAACAACTTCATGCGAACACCTCAAACGCCAGCCTATCAAGAGCTGCCTTTCATCGTATTGTTCAACATGTACACTACATGATATAGCACCGTTCCGTCACTGGCTTCTTTTGAACGGTAACAACCAGCACAACCCACACACCGATCCACTCCTATCATGGATCACTTCTCTGTAGGGGCTAATTACAAGAAACGCATTCCCTTATGAATAACCTAATACAGCTTGGTTACTATTTGCAATTGAGTAGTGGGAGATTAGATTTGTATATAATATGATTGATCACGCAGCTTGAACGCTCAGCTTACCATTGAAAAGCATGGAAGCAGTGTACAGCTGTTTCATCCTTGTTGGGAATCATGAGCAATGCACATCGAAAGAGCCCCACGGGCACTCGATTTCCTCATGAACGATTGTCAATTGAACACGTTAACAGCAAGCTTATCCAGGGATGGATCTCAACGGTTTGTTCAACGTCTACAGTACCTGATATATCACCTTTCAGGAACAGGCATCTTTTGAACGGTAACAACCAGCACAACCCACACACCGATCCACTCCTATCATGGATCACTTCCCTGTATGGGCCTAAGTACAACCAACGCATTCCCTTATGAACAACCTACACAGCTTCGATACTATTTGCAATTGAGTAGTGGGAGATTAGATTTGTATATAATATGATTGATCATGCAGCTTGAACGCTCAACTCACCATTGTAAAGCATGGAAGCAGTGTACAGCTGTTTCATCCTTGTTGGGAATCATGATCAATGCACATCGAAAGAGCACAACGGGGACTCCATTTCCGCATGAACGATTGTCAATTGAAATCCTCAAACACAAGCATATCCAGTGATGGATCTCAACGGTTTGTTCAACATCTACACTACGTCATATAGCACCGTTCCGTCACTGTTTTCTTTTGAATGGTAACAACCAGCACAACCCACACACCGATCCACTCCTATCATGGATCACTTCCCTGTATGGGCCTAAGTACAACCAACGCATTCCCTTATGAACAACCTACACAGCTTCGTTACTATTTGCAATTGAGTAGTGGGAGATTAGATTTGTATATAATATGATTGATCATGCAGCTTGAACGCTCAACTCACCATTGAAAAGCATGGAAGCAGTGTACAGCTGTTTTATCCTTGTTGGGAATCATGATCAATGCACATCGAAGGAGCACCACGGGGACTCCATTTCCGCATGAACGATTGTCAATTGAAATCCTCAAACACAAGCATATCCAGTGATGGATCTCAACGGATTGTTCAACATTTACAGTACGTGATATATCAACTTACGTGCACTGGCTTCAATTGAACGGTAACAACCAGCACAACCCACACACCGATCCACTCCTATCATGGATCACTTCCCTGTATGGGCCTAAGTACAACCAACGCATTCCCTTATGAACAACCTACACAGCTTCGTTACTATTTGCAATTGAGAAGTGGGAGATTAGATTTCTATATAATATGATTGATCACGCAGCTTGAACGCTCAACTCACCATTGAAAAGCATGGAAGCAGTGTACAGCTGTTTCATCCTTGTTGGGAATCATGAGCAATGCACATCGACCGAGCCACACTGGGACTCCATTTCCGCATGAACGATTGTCAATCGAACACGCGATTCGCAAGCGTATCCAGGGATGGATCTCAACGGTTTGTTCAACATCTACACTACATGATATAGCACCGTTCCGTCACTGGCTGCTTTTGAACGGTAACAACCAGCACATCCCACACACCGATCCACTCCTATCATGGATCACTTCTCTGTAGGGGCCTAAGTACAACCAACGCATTCCCTTATGAACAACCTACACAGCTTCGTTACTATTTGCAATTGAGTAGTGGGAGATTAGATTTGTATATAATATGATTGATCATGCAGCTTGAACGCTCAACTCACCATTGAAAAGCATGGAAGCAGTGTACAGCTGTTTCATCCTTGTTGGGAATCATGAGCAATGCACATCGAAGGAGCACAACGGGGTCTCCATTTCCGCATGAACGATTGTCAATTGGAATCCTCAAACGCAAGCATATCCAGTGATGGATCTCAACGGTTTGTTCAACATCTACACTACATCATATAGCACCGTTCCGTCACTGTTTTCTTTTGAATGGTAACAACCAGCACAACCCACACACCGATCCACTCCTATCATGGATCACTTCCCTGTATGGGCCTAAGTACAACCAACGCATTCCCTTATGAACAACCTACACAGCTTCGTTACTATTTGCAATTGAGTAGTGGGAGATTAGATTTGTATATAATATGATTGATCATGCAGCTTGAACGCTCAACTCACCATTGAAAAGCATGGAAGCAGTGTACAGCTGTTTCATCCTTGTTGGGAATCATGAGAAATGCACATCGACTGAGCCACACGGGGATCCCATTTCCGCATGAACGGTTGTCAAATGAAATCCTCAAACACAAGCTTATCCAGTGATGGATCTAAACGGATTGTTCAACACTTACAGTACGTGATATATCACCTTACGCGCACTGGCTTCAATTGAACGGTAACAACCAGCAAACCCCACACATTGATCCACTCCTATCATGGATCACTCCTCTGTAGGCGCCTAAGTACAACCAACGGATTCCCTTATGAACAGCCTACACAGCTTCGTTACTATTTGCAATTGAGTAGTGGGAGATTAGATTTCTATATAATATGATTGATCATGCAGCTTGAACGCTCAACTCACCATTGAAAAGCATGGAAGCAGTGTACAGCTGTTTCATCCTTGTTGGGAATCATGAGCAATGCACATCGACCGAGCCCCACTGGGACTCCATTTCCGCATGAACGATTGTCAATCGAACACGTTATTCGCAAGCATATCCAGGGATGGATCTCAACGGTTTGTTCAACATCTACACTACATCATATAGCACCGTTCCGTCACTGGCTTCTTTTGAACTCTAACAACCAGCACATCCCACACACCGATCCACTCCTATCATGGATCACTTCTCTGTACGGGCCTAATTACAACCAACGCATTCCCTTATGAACAACCTACACAGCTTCGTTACTATTTGCAATTGAGTAGTGGGAGATTAGATTTGTATATAATATGATTGATCATGCTGCTTGAACGCTCAACTTACCATTGACAAGCATGGAAGCAGTGTACAGCTGTTTCATCCTTGTTGGGAATCATGATCAATGCACATCGACCGAGCCCCACGGGGACTCCATTTCCGCATGAACGATTGTCAATTGAAATTCTCAAACACATGCATATCCAGTGATGGATCTCAACGGTTTGTTCAACATCTACACTACATCATATAGCACCGTTCCGTCACTGTTTTCTTTTGAATGGTAACAACCAGCACAACCCACACACCGATCCACTCCTATCATGGATCACTTCCCTGTATGGGCCTAAGTACAACCAACGCATTCCCTTATGAACAACCTACACAGCTTCGTTACTATTTGCAACTGAGTAGTGGGAGATTAGATTTGTATATAATATGATTGATCATGCAGCTTGAACGCTCAACTCACCATTGAAAAGCATGGAAGCAGTGTACAGCTGTTTCATCCTTGTTGGGAATCATGATCAATGCACATCGACCGAGCCCCACTGGGACTCCATTTCCGCATGAACGATTGTCAATCGAACACGTTATTCGCAAGCATATCCAGGGATGGATCTCAACGGTTTGTTCAACTTCTACACTACATGATATAGCACCGTTCCGTCACTGGCTTCTTTTGAACGCTAACAACCAGCACATCCCACACACCGATCCACTCCTATCATGGATCACTTCTCTGTACGGGCCTAATTACAACCAACGCATTCCCTTATGAACAACCTACACAGCTTCGTTACTATTTGCAATTGAGTAGTGGGAGATTAGATTTGTATATAATATGATTGATCATGCTGCTTGAACGCTCAACTTACCATTGACAAGCATGGAAGCAGTGTACAGCTGTTTCATCCTTGTTGGGAATCATGATCAATGCACATCGACCGAGCCCCACGGGGACTCCATTTCCGCATGAACGATTGTCAATTGAAATTCTCAAACACATGCATATCCAGTGATGGATCTCAACGGTTTGTTCAACATCTACACTACATCATATAGCACCGTTCCGTCACTGTTTTCTTTTGAATGGTAACAATCAGCACAACCCACACACCGATCCACTCCTATCATGGATCACTTCCCTGTATGGGCCTAAGTACAACCAACGCATTCCCTTATGAACAACCTACACAGCTTCGTTACTATTTGCAATTGAGTAGTGGGAGATTAGATTTGTATATAATATGATTGATCATGCAGCTTGAACGCTCAACTCACCATTGAAAAGCATGGACGCAGTGTGCAGCTTTAAAATCGCTGGTGGGAATCAACACCAATTCTACTCCATCGAGCCCACACGGGCAATGGTACAGATCGTGGACCTTTGTCTTTCAAATATCCTAATCAGGGGGATATCCGGGATGGATCGCAAATCATTGTTCAACGTCTCCACTACAAAATATAGCACCGTTCCGTCACAGACTTCTTTTGAACGGTAACAACCCACTTCCCGCAAAGCGATCGACTCCCATGATCGAAGGCTTCTCTGTAGGGGCCTAAGTACAACGAACTAATTCCCCTAAGAACAACATACGCAGATAGCTTAATATTTGCAATTGAGTTGTAGGAGATTAGATTTGTATATAATATGATTGATCATGCAGCTTGAACGCTGAACTCACCATTGAAAAGCATGAAAGTAATGCACAACTGATTCATCTCTATCGGGAATCATCAGCAATGCACATCGATCGAGACCACACGGGTACTGGAACCCGGGGAGAACAGTTGTCAATCGATGACCTCCATCAGAAGTCTATCTGGCCTGGATCTCAACGCTTTGTTCAACATCTACACTAAATGATATAGCACTCTTTCGTCACTGGCTTCTTTTGAACGGTAACAACCCACTTCCCGCACAGCGATCGACTCCCATGATCGATTGCATCCCTGTACGTGTCTAATTACAACGATCGCATTCCCTGATGAACAACATACACAGCTTGCTTAATATTTGCATATGAGTAGTAGGAGATAAGATTTGTATAAAATAATTGATCATGCAGCTTGATCGCTCAACTCACCATTGGAATGCATGGAAGCACTCTACAGGTGATTCATCCTCTTTGGAATCATCAGCAATGCACATCCACCGAGCCCTCACGGGAACGGGATACCGTGGTGAACGATTGTCAATAGATAATTATAATAAGAATGCTATCCTGAATGGATCTCAACGATTTGTTGAACACCTACACTAAATGATATAGCACCGTTCCGTCACTGGCTTCTTTTGAACGGTATCATCACGTTTTGCGCACACCGATCGACTCCCATGTTCGATGGTTTCTCTGTAGTTCATGAGTACAAGGAACGCATTCCCTTATGAACAACCTACACAGCTTGATTACTATTTGCAATTGAGTAGTACGAGATTAGATTTGTATAAAATGATTCATCATGTAGCTTGAACGCTCAACTCACCATTGAAATCTCAGAATTGCAAATCCATCGAGCACCCACAGGGAATGGAAACCGTGAAGAGAAGGTGCTATAACATGTCGTGTAGATGTTGAACAAAGCGTTGCGAGCCATCCCGGATATTATTCTGATTAGGATTTTCGAAATACAATCGTTCGCGACGTGTCCCAGGCACCATGTGGGCTCGAAGGGTGTGCATTTCTGATGATTCCCAAAGAGGATGAATCAGCTGTACAGTGTGTCCATGCTATTCAATGGTGAGTTGAGCGTTCAAATTTAAGTCTAAGCTGCAAGTACTCAATAGAAAATAGTATGCAAACAGTGTAGGTTGTTCGTGGGGGAATGCGTTGGGTGCACATAGGCCCCTAGAGAGAAGCCATCGATCATGTGAGACGATCGATGTGCGGGAATATGTTTGTTACCGTTCAAAAGAAGCCAGTGTCGGAAGGGTGCTATATCATGGATTTTTATTTTGTACAGAGCATTTCGAGCTCACCCAGATAATCTTACGATGAATACTTTCCTTTGGCAATCGTTCACCACGGTTCCGTCTACCCGTATGTATTCGATGGATGTGCAATGCTGATGATTCCAAAAAGGGATGAATCAGATGGACAGTGATAACATCATTTCAATGGTGAGCTGAGCGTTCAAGCTGCGTGATCCTTCATATTATATACAAATCTAATCTCCCACTACTCAACTGCAAATAGTAACGAAGCTGTGTAGGTTGTTCATAAGGGAATGCGTTGGTTGTACTTAGGCCCCTACAGAGAACCGACCGATAATATGAGTCGATCGCTGTGCGGGAAGTCGGATTTACCGCACAAAAGAAGCCAGTGACGGAAGGGTGCAATATCATGTAGTGTAGATGTTGAACAAACGCTGAGAGCCAACCCGGATAGACTTGTGGTTGAGGTGTTCGATTCACAATCGTTCACCCTTCGTTCGAGTCCCCGTGGGGGCTCGGTCGATGTGCATTGCTCATGATTCCCAACAAGGATGAAACAGCTGTACAGCGTTTCCATGCTTTTCAATGGTGAGTTGAGCGTTCGAGCTGCATGATCAATCATATTATATACAAATCTAATCTCGTACAACTCAATTTGCAATCAGTAATTAGGCTCTGTATATTGTTCATAACGGAATGCGTTGGTTGTACTTAGGCCCCTACAGAGGATTCATACATCATACTAGTGGATCGGTGTGTGAGAATCGGGTTGTTACCGTTCAAAAAAGCCAGTGACGGAAGGGTGCTTTATGCTGTAGTGTAGATATTGAACAAACGGTTGAGAGCCAACCCGGATAGCATTGTGGTTGAGGTGTTCGATTCACAATCGTTCACCCTTCGTTCGAGTCCCCGTGGGGGCTCGGTGGATGTGCAGTGCTCATGATTCCCAACAAGGATGAAACAGCTGTACAGTGTTTCCATGCTTTTCAATGGTGAGTTGAGCGTTCAAGCTGCATGATCAATCATATTATATACAAATCTAATCTCGTACAACTCAATTTGCAAACAGTGACCAAGCTCTGTAGATTGTTCATAACGGAATGCGTTCGTTGTACTGAGGCCCCTACAGAGAATTCATCCATGATAGGAGTGGATCGGTGTGTGAGAATCGGGTTGTAAATCCTTTCAAAAGCCAGTGAAGGAAGGTGGCTATTTCATGTAGTGTAGATGTTGAACAAACGGTTGAGAGCCAACCCGGATAGCATTGTGGTTGAGGTGTTCGATTCACAATCGTTTACCCTTCGTTCGAGTCCCCGTGGGGTTTCGGTGGATGTGCACTGCTCATGATTCCCAACAAGGATGAAACAGCTGTACAGTGTTTCCATGCTTTTCAATGGTGAGTTGAGCGTTCAAGCTGCATGATCAATCCTATTATATACAAATCCAATCTCGTACAACTCAATTTGCAAACAGTAATTACGCTCTATAGGTTGTTCATGAGGGAATGCGTTCGTTGTATTTAGGCCCCTACGGAGGATTCATACATCATAGGAGTGGATCGGTGTGTGAGAATCGGGCTGTTACCGTTCAAAAGAAGCCAGTGACGGAACGGTGCTATATCATGTAGTGTAGATGTTGAACAAACGGTTGAGAGCCAACCCGGATAGCATTGTGGTTGAGGTGTTCGATTCACAATCGTTCACCCTTCGTTCGAGTCCCCGTGGGGGCTCGGTGGATGTGCAGTGCTCATGATTCCCAACAAGGATGAAACAGCTGTACAGTGTTTCCATGCTTTTCAATGGTGAGTTGAGCGTTCAAGCTGCATGATCAATCATATGATATACAAATCTAATCTCCCACTACTCAATTTGCAAACAGTGACCAAGCTATGTAGATTGTTCATAAGGGAATGCGTTCGTTGTACTTAGGCCCCTACAGAGAAGTCATTTATCATAGGAGTGGATCGGTGTGTGAGAATCGGCTTGTAAATCCTTTCAAAAGCCAGTGAAGGAAGGTTGCTATTTCATGTAGTGTAGATGTTGAACAAACGGTTGAGAGCCAACCCGGATAGCATTGTGGTTGAGGTGCTCGATTCACAATCGTTCACCCTTCGTTCGAGTCCCCGTGGGGGCTCGGTGGATGTGCACTGCTCATGATTCCCAACAAGGATGAAACAGCTGTACAGTGTTTCCATGCTTTCCAATGGTGAGTTGAGCGTTCAAGCTGCATGATCAATCATATTATATACAAAACTAATCTCGTACAACTCAATTTGCAAACAGTGACCAAGCTCTGTAGATTGTTCATAACGGAATGCGTTCGTTGTACTGAGGCCCCTACAGAGAATTCATCCATCATAGGAGTTGATCGGTGTGTGAGAATCGGGTTGTTACCGTTCAAAAGAAGCCAGTGACGGAAGTGTGCTATATCATGTAGTGTAGATGTTGAACAAACGGTTGAGAGCCAACCCGGATAGCATTGTGGTTGAGGTGTTCGATTCACAATCGTTCACCCTTCGTTCGAGTCCCCGTGGGTCTCGGTGGATGTGCATTGCTCATGATTCCCAACAAGGATGAAACAGCTGTACAGTGTTTCCATGCTTTCCAATGGTGAGTTGAGCGTTCAAGCTGCATGATCAATCATATTATGTACAAAACTAATCCCGTACAAATCAATTTGCAAACAGTAACAAAGCTGTGTAGGTTGTTCATAACGGAATGCGTTCGTTGTACTGAGGCCCCTAATGAGGAGTCATCCATGATAGGAGTCGATCGGTGTGTGAGAATCGGGTTGTAAATCCTTTCAACAGCCAGTGAATGAAGGTTAATATACATGTAGTGTAGATGTTGAACAAACGGTTGAGAGCCAACCCTGATAGCATTGTGGTTGAGGTGTTCGATTCACAATCGTTCACCCTTCGTTCGAGTCCCCGTGGGGGCTCGGTGGATGTGCACTGCTCATGATTCCCAACAAGGATGAAACAGCTGTACAGTGTTTCCATGATTTTCAATGATGAGTTGAATGTTCAAGCTGCAAGATCAATCATATTATATACAAATCTAATCTCGTACAACTCAATTTCCAAAGAGTTATTAAGCTATGTAGATTGTTCATAACGGAATGCGTTCGTTGTATTTAGGCCCCTACAGAGAATTCATCCATCATACGAGTCCATCGGTGTGTGAGAATCGGGTTGTTACCGTTCAAAAGAAGCCAGTGACGGAACGGTGCTATATCATGTAGTGTAGATGTTGAACAAACGGTTGAGAGCCAACCCGGATAGCATTGTGGTTGAGGTGTTCGATTCACAATCGTTCACCCTTCGTTCGAGTCCCCGTGGGGGCTCGGTGGATGTGCATTGCTCATCATTCCCAACAAGGATGAAACAGCTGTACAGTGTTTCCATGCTTTCCAATGGTGAGTTGAGCGTTCAAGCTGCATGATCAGTCATATGATATACAAATCCAATCTCGTACAACTCAATTTGCAAACAGTAACCAAGCTGTGTAGGTTGTTCATAACGGAATACGTTCGTTGTACTGAGGCCCCTACAGAGGAGTCATGGATGAAAGGAGTCGATCGGTGTGTGAGAATCGGCTTGTAAATACTTTCAAAAGCCAGTGACGGAAGGTTGCTATTTCATGTAGTGTAGATGTTGAACAAACGGTTGAGAGCCAACCCGGATAGCATTGTGGTTGAGGTGTTCGATTCACAATCGTTCACCCTTCGTTCGAGTCCCCGTGGAGGCTCGGTGGATGTGCACTGCTCATGAGTCGCTACAAGGATGAAACAGCTGTACAGTGTTTCCATGCTTTTCAATAGTGAGTTGAGCGTTCAAGCTGCATGATCAATCATATTATATACCAATCCAATCTCGTACAACTCAATTTGCAAATAGTAACGAAGCTCTGTAGGTTGTTCATAAGGCAGTGCGTTCGTTGTACTTAGGCCCCTACAGAGAAGTGATCCATGATAGGAGTGGATCGGTGTGTTGGTTGTGCTGGTTGTTATTGTTCAGAAGAAGCCAGTGACGGAACGATGCTATAACATGTAGTGTAGATGTTGCAAATTGCGATGAGTTCCTGCCCTGGATATGCTCCCGTTGAAGTGATCGTTTGACAATCTTTCACTCCGAAATCCAATCCTAGTTGGGCTCTTTGGATTTTTAATGCACTTCATTCTCAACATGAATGAAAAAGCTGTACACTGCTTCCATGCTTTTCAATGGTGAGTTGAGCGTTCAAGCTGCATGATCAATCACATTGAAAACAAATTTAATCTCGCACTACCCAATTTCAAATAGTAACGAAGCTGTGTAGGTTGTTCATAAAGGAATGCGTTGGTTTATCTTAGGGCCCTACACAGAAGTGATCCATGATATGAGTAGAACGGTGTGTTGGTTGTGCTGGTTGTTACCGTTCAAAAGAAGCCAGTGACGGAACGGTGCTATATAATGAAGTGTAGATGTTGAAAAATCCGAAGAGTTCCATCCCTGGATAGGCTTGCGTTTGAGGTGTTCGTATGACGGTGGTTCATGCCGAAATCGAGTTACGTTAGTGCTCTTTGGATAAGAATCGCTCATGATTCCCAACAAGGATGAAACAGCTGTACACTGCTTCCATGCTTTTCAATGGTGAGTTGAGCGTTCAAGCTGCATGATCAATCATAATATATACAAAACTAATCTCCCACTACTCAATTGCAAATAGTAACGAAGCTGTGTAGGTTGTTCATAAGGGAATGCGTTTTTTGTAATAAGCCCCTACAGAGAAGTGATCCATGATAGGAGTGGATCGGTGTGTGGGTTGTGCTGGTTGTTACCGTTCAAAAGAAGCCAGTGACGGAACGGAGCAAATAGACGTAGTGTAAAATTAGGAAAAACCGTTGAGATCGAGCACTTGATATGCTTGCGGTAATGAGGAAATTTTAGAAATTTGATGCCGAAATCGTGGAACGTTATTGCAATTTTGATGTGCTATGCTCAGGATTCCCAACAAGGATGAAACAGCTGTACACTGCTTCCATGCTTTTCAATGGTGAGTTGAGCGTTCAAGCTGCATGATCAATCATATTATATACAAATCCAATCTCCCACTACTCAATTGCAAATAGTAACGAAGCTGTGTAGGTTGTTCATAAGGGAATGCGTTGGTTGTACTTAGGCCCCTACAGAGAAGTGATCCATCATAGGAGTGGATCGGTGTGTGGGTTGTGCTGATTGATACCGTTCAAAAGAAGCCAGTGACGGAACGGTGCTATATCATGTAGTGTAAATGTTGAAAAAAGCGATGAGTTTCTGCCCTGGATATGCTCCCGTTAAAGTGATCGTTCGACAATCTTTCACCCCGAAATCCAATCCTAGTTGGGCTCTTTCGGTTTTTAATGCACTTCATTCTCAAGAAGAATGAAACAGCTGTACACTGCTTCCATGCTTTTCAATGGTGAGTTGAGCGTTCAAGCTGCATGATAAATCATATCATATACAAATGTAATCTCCCACTACTCAATTGCAAATAGTAACGAAGCTGTGTAGGTTGTTCATAAGGGAATGCGTTGGTTGTACTTAGGCCCCTGCAGAGAAGTGATCCATTATAGGAGTGGATCGATGTGTGGTTTGTGCTGGTTGTTACCGTTCAAAAGAAGCCAGTGACGGAACGGTGCTATATCATGTAGTGTAGATGCTGAAAAAACAGTTGAGATAGAGCCAAGGATAGGGTTGCGGTTCAGGATTTCGCTTTACCATCGTTCATCCCGTAATCGAGCCTACGTTGTGCTCATTCGATGAGCATTGCTCATGATTCCCAACAAGGATGAAACAGCTGTACACCGCTTCCATGCTTTTCAATGGTGAGTTGAGCGTTCAAGCTGCATGATCAATCATGTTATATGCAAATCTAATCTCCCACTACTCAATTGCAAATAGTAACGAAGCTGTGTAGGTTATTCATAAGGGAATGCGTGGGTTGTACTTAGGCCCCTACCGAGAACAGATCGACGAGTAGTGGATCGGTGTGTTGGTTGTGCTGGATGTTGCCGTTCAAAAGAAGCCAGTGACGGAACGGTGCTATATCATGTAGTGTAGATGTTGAACAACGCGATGAGATCCAGACTTTGAGTGGCTTGCAGTGAAAGATTTCGATTGACAATTTTTGATTTTTAAATGGAGTATCAGCAATCCTCTTTCGATGTGCATTGCTCATGATTCCCAACAAGGATGAAACAGCTGTACACTGCTTCCATGCTTTTCAATGGTGAGTTGAGCGGTCAATCATCTTAAATGCAAATCTAATCTGCCACTACTCAATTGCAAATAGTAACGACGCTATGTATGTTGTTCATAAGGGAATGCGTTGGTGGTACTCGGGCCCCTTCAGAGAAGTGATCCATGATAGGAGTGGATCGGTGTGTGGGTTGTGCTGGTTGTTACCGTTCAGAATAAGCCAGTGACGGAACGGTGCTATATCATGTAGTGTAGATGTTGAAAAATGCGTTGAGATCTAGCCCTTGATATGCTCGCGGTTAAGGCGTTCGATTGACGGTCGTTCATGCCGAAAACGAGTCCCCAGGGTGATCTTTCGATGTGCATTGCTCATGATTCCCAACAAGGATGAAACAGCTGTACACTGCTTCCATGCTTTTCAATGGTGAGTTGAGCGTTCAAGCAGCATGATCAATCATATTATATACAAACCTAATCTCCCACTACTCAATTGCAAATAGTAACGTAGCTGTGTAGGGTGTTCATGAGGTAATGCGTTGGTTGTACTTAGGCCCCTACAGAGAAGTGATCCATGATAGGAGTGGATCGGTGTGTGGGTTGTGCTGGTTGTTACCGTTCAAAAGAAGCCAGTGACGGAACGGTGCTATATCATGTAGTGTAGATGATGAGCAAACCGTTGAGATACAGCCCTTGATAGGCTTGCATTTGCGGTGTTCCTATGACCGTCTTTCCTGCCGTAATCGATTTCCCGTTGTGCTCTTTCGATTTGCATTGCTCATGATTCCCAACAAGGATGAAACAGCTGTACACTGCTTCCATGCTTTTCAATGGTGAGTTGAGCGTTCAAGCTGCATGATCAATCATATTATATGCAAACCTAATCTCCCACTACTCAATTGCAAATAGTAACGAAGCTGTGTAGGTTGTTCATAAGGGAATGCGTTGGTTGTACTTAGGCCCCTAAAGAGAAGTGATCCATGATAGGAGTGGATCGGTGTGTGGGTTGTGCTGGTTGTTACCGTTCAAAAGAAGCCAGTGACGGAAGGGTGCTATATCATGTAGTGTAAATGTTGAACAATGCGATGAGATCTAGCCCTTGATGGGCTTGCTGTTAGGGTTTTCGTCTGACAATCGTTTAGGGCCAAAGCGATTCCCCGTAGTGCTCTTTCGATGTGCATTGCTCATGATTCCCAACAAGGATGAAACAGCTGTACACCGCTTCCATGCTTTTCAATGGTGAGTTGAGCGTTCAAGCTGCATGATCAATCATATTATAAACAAATCTAATCTCCCACTACTCAATTGCCAATAGTTATCACTGTGTGTAGGTTGTTCATAAGGGAATGCGTTGGTTGTACTTAGGCCCCTACAGAGAAGTGATCCATGATAGGAGTGGATCGTTGTGTTGGTTGTGCTGGATGTTGCCGTTCAAAAGAAGCCAGTGACGGAACGGTGCTATATCATGTAGTGTAGATGTTGAACAATGCGATGAGATCCAGACTTTGAGAGGCTTGCAGTGAAAGATTTCGATTGACAATTTTTGATTTTTAAATGGAGTATCAGCAATCCTCTTTCCATGTGCATTGCTCATGATTCCCAACAAGGATGAAACAGCTGTACAGTGTTTCCATGCTTTTCAATGTTGGGTTGAGCGTTCAAGCTGCATGATCAATCATATTATATACAAATCCAATCTCCCACTACTCAATTGCAAATAGTAACGAAGCTGTGTAGGTTGTTCATGAGGGAATGCGTTGGTTGTACTCAGGCCCCTTCATAGAAGGGATCCATGATGGGGTGGTTTGGTGTGTGGGTGGTGTTGGTTGTTGCCGTTCAAAAGAAGCCAGTGACGGAACGGTGCTATATCATGTAGTGTAGATGTTGAACAATGCGATGAGATCCAGCTCATGATAGGCTGGCGTTTTTAAGGTATTCGATTGTCAATTGTTAATGCATAAATCGATTCCCCTGTGGCTCGGTCGATGTGCATTGCTCATGATTCCCAACAAGGATGAAACAGCTGTACACTGCTTCCATGCTTTTCAATGGTGAGTTGAGCGTTCAAGCTGCATGATCAATCATATTTCATACAAATCTAATCTCCTACTACTCAATTGCAAATAGTAACGTAGCAGTGTAGGTTGTTCATAAGGGAATGCGTTGGTTGTACTTAGGCCCCTACAGAGAAGCGATCCATGATAGGAGTGAATCGGTGTGACGGTTGTGCTTGTTATTACCGTTCAAAAGAAGCCAGTGACGGAACGGTGCTATATCATGTAGTGTAGATTTTTAACAATGCGTTGAAATTCAATCCTTGATTTGCTTGCGGTTAAGGTGTTTCTTTTGACTACCTTTTATGCCGAAATCTGTTCTCCCTTATGCTTTTTCGATGTGCAATCCTCATGATTCCCAACAATGATCAACTAGCTGTTCTCCGCTTCCGCACTTTTCAGCTTGGAGTTTGGGGTTGAATATGCGTGATTCATCATATTTTTTACAATAACCAATACATATTTTCTTGCATCTTTCAGGTTCTTAACAATCCATGGTATGCCTTTATCTACTGACGATATGGTAATTTGAAATTACGTATTTAATTTTCAGCAGATCTCAGATGCTCTAGAATGACTATCGTGTTCTTAGCTATACCGTGATCATAGCAACAATTATTATTCCTCATAATTTTAGTAAATGGGTTGTCTTTCGTCAAACTAACTGATGGTCCAAGGAATTGATCGCTGTTTACATGCTCTGCGTTTTACAGTTTAACGGCCGAACGGAAAGTCAAAGCGTTTAACGTTATAGTTCGGACTTGCTCTAACTTTTATGGGTCATTTGCACATTGAGCTTCCAGTGAAAGTTATCCCTGTTTGCTTTAACTTATTTAGTAGGCCACGCCACTACTGAACGTTGGTCTTCACTTATCTGTACCGATCTTAGTGAAATGCATTCAGAACCCAGATTGGAGCCTACAATGTAGTCAAACTACGTGTTGCTTGCTGTACATTCTTTCACGAACACTACATTCAGGTTGTAGAGAATATTTTCGCACTAACTTTTGTCGTCTTAACTTTATCGGAGGAAAAAGTCTTGTTGCAGGCAATAAAATGTTTGAAACAAGGTTACAGTAAAGAAGTATATTGGGAGGTTCCCCCATACATTCAGTTCCATATTTTCCACACTGATCTAGATACCATGGAAGTGGATTCTCATCTGGCCTTATGACGTATTCCTGACACGTTCATCTTGTCCCATCGAATCGGGAGTGACCTAATTAAGGAAAAATACCCCATGAACGCATCCGCTAGTCACAGTAGGCTTTTAAATATGTGATAAATAATGTACGCGATTCATCAGTGGGAACATTTCTTTGGTCACAAGGGAACTTCACATGGATTGGAAATCATTCGGTAACTTCATCCCTTCGAATTTTCTTCGGTCTTTTGGATAAGAACTGTTTCATGAATGAGAAAAAATAATTTGGATCTCAGAAATACTACATGGATACTTTCACTGTTAGATTGGAAATAATTTGATCCAGAGAAGTTCCACCAGGTTTTCTCAGTTCCTCAATTTACTGCATGAATGACGCAGTCAGATCTTTTGAATTCCATAGCCCGTGCAACTTTGCCTTGAATCTATGTTTATAGCTTTCTTTAAATCCCAGCTTATTTTACCCGAACTTAGCTTGTTTTCAAGGTAATTCTTCCATGTTATCAAAGTAGAATTTTCGTTTCATTTTGAGGTATTCATGTAATCAGTCGCATATCTTCTAGCCTATTTTTGAAGTGGTCAAAAGGATAAAGGATTCGTACTTTGTTGCTCGTGAAGAACTTGTTTGCTTCACGTAGAGATACATACGATTAACTTTTAGCAACAACGGATTAACTTCCGGTCGGAATATTATAGTTTGTTCTAGCATATACGATACATTGTTTTATTCCTTCACCCTAAGAGGAAAAGTAAGTCTACCTTTACCCGCCATCCCCATTTCGTAATGGTAGATGCTTCAAGACTTATCCACTATAGGTGTGACACACCCCGAATTTCGCACTACCCTTGTCTTCCGTGTGCACCGTTCACTCGAATACCTCTACTCGCATTAGTATTAGTAGTCAGTATAGCAGTCAGTGACAATGACAAAACGAAGGAAGAACAGTTAGTAGAAGATTTTACAATATTATATTTATTCCTTATCACTGAGCAGGTTTTGAGGCTTAAATGTCATCTTTATCTGAGTGACATGTTGTATTTATGGGGCAAGCGACGCCAACTTTTGCGACACTGACTTTTATTTGAAACCGTATCTCTGAGGAGTTAATGGTAAGACCACTTTGTTCCGAAGAGCTCACAATATCTTGAAGATTAGCAAATAGGTTAGCAAAATCTACTTCGACTGCTACAGTATCACAGATAGTTAAGAGTGAACATTCGTATTTTCAGTTCCGAAGAAGTTAGAGGAAAGTCGCTAACTCAAGTGTGAAAAAGGATGAAAGCGCAGCAGCGTGCAGAACGCCATGATTATTGACTAGAAATCTGAGTGGCTTGCCGGAGAATCCAGTGTCTGGGATCTGTCTCGAAAAATAACTGGTATGTCATGGCAACAAACTAGATGAAAAACCAAATAAATGAGGTCTCAGCAATAACAGTGAGAATGTGAAGAAATTGGCCGTTGTAGAATAGACATGAAATAAGAACCTGATAGATTTAACAGAGCTGTTAAGCAGCTTACGGAAGGAAAGAACCAGATAGGATGCACAGAGTTATTCTGTTTGGCTGATTTTCAATATAATTTTCGTGTTGACATACAGGGATGATTGCAAATGAACTGAAAGCCTGTTTGTTTATTTGTACTGCACTTTTAGTGCATTTTTAAATTTCCGCTGAGTAAAATTCGAAATTGCCTCGTTATTCCTTGACATACTTCTCGAACGAATCCTCGATTCACTTACACGTTATATGAACAAACAAAACGTCATGTAACTAGACACTTGCAATGAAATCGAACATGTGAGCCGAGTGTGTACCTATCGCCAACATCTTACCGGGATTCGATGCTACAGTAGCACAAAGTGTAGCCCGGTCGACGACAGTAGCATTAACCGGGTACTGTGATAAATCACTATGCACTGTTGAAACATTGCATCATTACCTATAAGGTGAAATATTTCCATCGTATCATTTGTGACAACTCACCTAATCATTGGTTGATTAAGAATTAATGAAGCGAAAATTCAGTGAGCTGCTTCAGAATAGAAACCAGGGAAATGTACACCAAAAATTCCGAATAATATCCAAATTTTACAATAATTACTAAGTGCACTTGGCCGTCAAGTTTCGGATGGGGGAACTGTGGTCAACTATTTCATAATAATACGGTTATCGAAAATGCCAACTTATCGCTGGTCCCTGGTACAGGGACGTTTTCCCTCGGGATTAGGGCAGTCAACGTTGCTTGTTATTTTCTCCCATCAGCGTTTTTTCAAAATCAAACTGACAGAATTTCGTTACTGGTTATGATTAGTGGTTCAGAAAGGAGGAAATTTAGTAGGCCTTGGGTGATGTTCTCGTAAGAACGGTATCTCGAAATGGCCGTGCAGTAATTGGACAAACCCCATACTACTGTAAATCAAGAAGTTCCTAGAAAATGGTGCTTGTTGGTTTCAACAGGAATTAATATTGAACACTGCATTCAAATAAGTGTAATTGGGTCATCTTTCTTTATGCAAATAAGCAGGTATTTATCCGATGAAATGCCATTTTGTCGGATAACACTGCTGTGAGTGTGAGGCTCCAACAACTGAATTCGTCGAAGACAGGAGCGCACTTCAGTGTGATTAACATAGCGATTTTGCTAGTAAAGTTTAACCCAAACGATATATCATTTTGAATTTGTTATTAGCTGTTCTGTTTGACAGAAAAGTGGCTGAAACGTATCAGCTAGAAGTAATGAAATGTTCATTGATTACAAATAAATTATTATTGTTTAGTTTTGGTGGACAAGACTGCAGAAGTACTATAATTAATGTAGGATAACAATTGGTTTTTTAAGCATAAAATGCACCTGTGAAATTAGAAGAAATTTTTTATAATGTTTATCATGTTATGTGTTCCCTTTTATGTGCCACTGGGAGAAAATATGCATTGAGATGATCTGACAGCAAACTAGTATCACACAAAACAGACTAGAATGGAAGATCAGCAAGTCGTATAGCCAGTGAAACTGAACACCGGTAAATCCAGGAGTTTTGACAAGATTCGTGAGTATGGGTTGTAAGTTGAGATTGCAATTTAGACAAAATGAAAGTAACATGAATGGACCACTTGAAGTTACGGTCAGGCAAAAGTCTACATTACTTAGTTAGCTCAAGAACGTTCAGCTGTCCTTATTCTGTTGAAGTATAAATACAGTCATTTTAAAAATTGTGTTCCGTACCACCGTTCAATAAGAGAAATGTAATGAAACCAGAATTTATTGGGTTAAGGTTTACGTTATAAACCTCAGACCAATACGAGATTTGATTGATGCCATTTTGTGGGTAGGAAAAGTAAAATCAAAATTATGAGGCTCACGAAATATAAAGGTTTCCGCGTGTCTGACAAGGAGAATATTTTCCGGCACATTCTTTTAACAGCTGGAAGTCCTTGATGAACTCTAGGAGTGTAGTAACAACGGATTGGGGCATTGAGAATAAAATGGGTTTACTACTAGCAATTGGTAAAGTAATCCGTCGAAATTGAATCAATGATAGTTTAAATACAAGAAACTGAGGAAAGGGAGCAGTTTTATTCCTGTCGACGCTGTTGAATGCCTCGTTATTGTCTAGGATGCACTTACTTACCACCTAACTCTTCCCGTCAAGTGTGGACAAAGTATGTGGCAAAATATTGAAGGCATCGATGGTGGAGCGTGATTGTCGGTAAGCTAAATGATCAGGATCTGTGAAACCAGACTTATCAGTCAGTTGTCGAAGAGCTAATATTTCAAAATCTCCCAATGAGGCAGAGCTTCAAGTAGTAGGACGAAATTATGTAGTCCTTTTGGGAACGGAAGTTATGAGTCCCATCCTCCAATAATCTAGAATCTCACTGTTCTTTAGATATCGGTTGAGACTATTAGAGAGACTAAGCGTGAGGGTAATCACCCCCTACTTGAGCAGTACGGGACTGAGTCTATCTAGTCAGGATGGTTTTCTGGGATTTATGAGGAGCAGTTCCTTGAAAACACTAACGGTGGGGATGGAAATTTGACTTAACAGAGAGGGAATTTCTCCACAAATTATAAAACTAGAAGAGAATACCTTACTTTTGCGTGAATCTTCGAACAAGTCCACGTCAACAAAATCAGATTTGCTCGCGGATGAACCATCTAATACGTAATTTAGGAAGTCCGGCATGTCACGATTATTGTCCTTCGCAAGAAGGCGACGCTAAACTACAAAAATTAACCGGGCTTTCTGATATCCCGAACATTGATAGGTCTTCAAAATCCTTTCCTTTACTAGACTTTCCAGCACCACTGTGCACAACACATACACCACAAGCTAAGTTTAAATAGGAAATGAATAGCTGGTGTGGTAATATCAACCAGCCTAATGAAGTTCCTTCAATGATAACTTAGCTAGTGTACGGACACTCTCACATCTGTATAACCATGATTTGGTGTTTTCATTGCCCAACCTTACTATTGATATCCATTGCTTGAAATTTATTAGTCTCATCACAATTTCCCAGTTGTTTTTCACTGTCTCTCCATTCCTGTAATTGCGGCATAATCGATACTGTGATTTTGGCTACGTACTTTCGAGTTTTATTAGTTACGTGCACTGGGCAAGTAATTCGCTCGATTTGATTTGCTCTAGGTGATCCGTTATTCTAGGCAAACGAGGCAGAAATCGGGTGGCACCTCGATGAGCAACCGGTTTCCCTTAGTACGTTTATTGTTAGAAAGTGTGATACGCCATTTTTTGGCTCCATAAATTGATCAAACGCGCACAACTACAGACCGGACATCGTACCTCACTATCGATTGCGCTCCATCTGAATTTCCTGCCCAAATAAACACAAAATATGCTATCAGTATTGCATAATTGTAATTGACTGACCAGTATGCGATTGGATATTAAAGGATTCATTCACAGGGGCCAAATAAAAGCGTTTCTTGTGGCATCGGATCTTTCGGGCTGCTTCAATAGAGGAGCCGAAACAAAGCTTATAGTTCTTAGAGTCGTAGGCGGCGGAATCTTAATAACTTGAGCAGAAAAACACTCAGGGATATGCAAAGGTTTAACTCTCATTTGTGTGACAGTTTGTTGGTGGCTGGAGTTTGTTGAAAATGGGGCGTAAAATGAACCAGGGTTGGAGCCTCGAGATACGTTTGGTGGAAAATAACGTTGTAGTATATATGTCATAATTTTCGAATAAATGGCATTATTACGTGCAAAACTATGACGGCGTTCAACTACCAAATTGGGGTTACAATTTTTACCCCTTTTTACTTCAGTGGATGACACTTTGTAATCACACGGATCGATGTGTCCATAGGTTAGGGGACAAATAAACGCGGTTGGATAGAGTAACAAACTGGAGTACTGATTGACACAAGACATGGATATAATGCGACTCATTCACTGAGGAGTTAATCCAACTAAAACTACTTCATGGGATGCGGATAACATTTATTCAGTGAGTGTAAGTGAGTCAATCATTCAGAATGGACAGTCAGTATAAGCGATTAACTTTGAGTGTTTATCAAACGGAATTCGGCGATCAACCACACGTGGTAAGTATTGCTTGCACAATCACATTTGCGTCGTAGCCTTGCTCACATAGGTGGTCCAACTTCACCAGTTCTTTTGCAACTTCCGGTACCTGAAATATCATCAGACGAACATAATTAGGACACACTGCACTCAGGATTCTGGGGAATAAATATACTTTCTTCCTTGAGCTTGCACCTCTCATGTCAATCTTACTTGGCACGTTCCATTCGCTGTCCAAATACAGTCTATCGGATTTATTGAATAGCTGAACAAAGTCTTCACTGTGATGTTTCAGTTGTGGTCTTATCTGATAAATTACACTAAGTGGGAACAGTTATCCCGATACAAATCACCGGGAAATGGAGTGAATTATTCATTATGACCGTTTAAACAAAAGTACAGGAATAGAATAATTCATAGAAGTGGTGTGAGTATTAGGAGAGGGAAGTTTTACGTAATGTAATTCGTATTGCAGTGTGAGTTTTCAAATGACTGAAAATCACAGAAGCTCTGTACAGTTGTTTCATCTCTGTTATGAATCATCAGCAGTGCACATCTATCAAATGAAAATTGGCACTCGAACCCGAAGTGGACGATTGTGAATGGAACACCTAAATCCCAAGTCCATTCAGTCTGGCTTTCAGTGGTTCGAAGGTTCACATTCCAAGGCTGATCAACTTATGTAACATTCATAAAGTATTGTCTTGTTTTTAATTATTGAGACAAAATTTGGACGTACAAGCATGACCAGACTGTGGTCGAATCACTAGCTGGACGTTACAACCGGCACCAGTGCGACAACTCATCAAAACTGATCCAAAGTGGTCATAAATGATGGACTTTTTTGTAAAGTACAAGAGTAGGTGACTTTTCATCACCTTAAATGTGGCCTGTTATTTTCCTCATCAGCGCATGAATGTGCAGGACATGCTGAAAAATGGTCGTCTTACTTTCCTTTGAGTTAGGAAATCGTTCTCAATGATGGGACATTTTTCGTTCTGTCATTGATAAATGCTAAGGTTCTCTCAGCCCAAGAAGTAAACCATACCATCAATGTGAATGATTTCTATCTTGTATTCTGGGTAAAATGATGGTCAGTTTACAGACAAGACGTATCTAATTATATATTAGCAACTCACTTGTTGTATAGTGAAGCACTTTTTTTGTACTGAGCATAAACTGTTTGATAGCAATCCAGATGTTCGTGTATACCAATGGGTGTTCCCGTGGGCGCACTCGTGGTTGTGACCTCTTCCACAATTTCATCCACAGTTTCCTTCACCATTTTACTCAACTGCAATCAAGACAATCATTCCATGGTAGTTAAGCAATTGATAACAAATCTAATTTGCTTCAAATATAAATACGAAAGATTTCAGCTGTGTTGCTTGAGACATTATGTAAATATTCACCTTCTATCTCAACAGGTTCAGACAATACCAAACTGGAATGGATTGCATTTGTGCAAAATGAAATAGGGAGACTTTGACTGTGAATTTGTCAAAAATACACCTAATCAGGTCAATCAGTTCACTGTTCCTAATCTCAGTTCCCAAGTTTCTATAATGAGCACTGTTTAAATGTGATGACTTAATGTCATGTATTCAGCACGGTATATGCAGCCCAAGGTGAAGTTCTTTTGATCTAACAAACGATCAACAATACAACACTGATCTTCACACAGTTAACAAATCAATGGGAGCTAAACTCACTGAACATACAATTGCGGTTGAAAAATTATCACGGATCTAAATAACTGCTGTTTCTCACAACAGTTTTCACATTGCCGATGTCAAGAGAGATTTGGTGAATACAAATTTACCTCCAGTGCACGGAGTAAGCGTCGTTGTGCCAGTTCCATTTGACTCAACGATTTTGATCTCTTCAATTGGTGCATCAGAGGAACCAAATGTGCACGAATGGCTACCGATCTATCCCGTGGTGTCATTGACTTTCAGATCAGTGAATTGTTTCCGATTAAGATGCGATTTGAGTTCATTCGTATTTTGTAGTGTGAAAAAATGGAATAGCATGAGTTTATGCTCAAACAGTAAATCAAAAGCATATATAAAGATTTGCACATAAAGTCGAAATTGCAGCCAATCAGGTTCTGTACGAATGAATCAAATGGTTGCAAGAATCAGGCAGTGCTATATCGACTGGGACATGAAGACGTCTATTACATTACGCTGTTGTATAATTGCTTTCACAATAGATATGTTTGAGAATAAGGAAAAGAAAAGGACTGGAACAACCAAGAATGATTGGAATGTTATTTTTCGTTTTTAAAATTGCAACTTAATTGGCGTTGAGGAAACTTACGAGTTCTGATTGTCAGACTAGAATAATCCATACTGTGTTTTGTATATTTGCATTTGCAGTGAAATGTTGAAAATGTCCACTTGTTTACTTACCCTATTTGCAGAAAATGCGGTTGCACCCACTCGTGTAACATTGGCCTGAAACTCTCCAACGGAGAGTGAGGATATATCCTGAATGTTGGGGATAACAATATTTCGTGTAACACAGTGTTGATTCAGTTAGATCCCACGATGAATTTGAACAAGCTAGATAGAATAAGTACGCTAGGAGAAGAATTCTCTTTGCATACTCTCACTGGTCACGAAAGTATAACAGTACACAGAAAATACGCAATGAGATGCTTGAGAATGTGGCACAAATGGATTCAGGTGTGCGTGTGTTTTCAAGTCTGTGTGTGATTCACCACTTCATGGCTTAATAAAGCCATAGTAGTTTCCCGGCTGTGTTCCACGATTTGAACGTTTAATGTGAAGCTATTGTGGCTGATCAAAAGCGGATCTAGAAGTCTAAGATGACGTAGGTCACGGTGAAGTAGGAAACTGAATAACATATTGGCAGTAATAACCTAGTGCTTACATTAACTATAAAATTAATTTGTTTGAAGAACATTCTGTGTACAACATCAATATACTTATTACTCGAAAATCTGAATCGAAAGTATTTTTTCATTGAATTCTTCGCACAAACAGCTAAACTATTATTTGCTGAATTTTCAGATTCAATAGCGGAAAAATAATTCGCTGAAGATTTCAACATAAATAACTCTAATCCCTGTTGGTGATCGATTCAGACTCCAGTTGATCATTGGGAGCCGGCGAACGTTTGGAGTAGACTCTCGCAAACAGTTTTAACTACTGGCTTATATGCTCATCATCGCACCATTCAGTTTTATTGGAAAACGTGGACAGTTCCGGGTTTTCGGGAAGTTTGTGCAGGAGTAGAAGGCTTTATCCAAAATCCAACACAATAAACGGGCAATGGAGAGTTAAAATGCTAGAGTCGTTAGTGTCACAAGTCCATTGTGCAATCCTGGCCAATTCGAATGGGCATAATTTGATTTGAAACATTCTACCACGCGGGTCCTAGTATTTCATGACTCATGTTGGCCAGAATAAAATCGAGTTGGCCATCAATTAAGCACCATTTATTTAAATAATAAATTTGTAAATCACTTTGTGACCAAAAACGTACAAACATCGAGGTATGCCCTGAACCACGGTTCCCCAGATTCTTGACGGCACTCGTGGCCGACCTACATAAATAGCTTTTATACTGATCTTGGCAAATCACGCAACTTCCTACTTATGAAACAAAGTCCATTTCATTGCAATAATACCAAATGAAATAATGCCAAAAGAACCATCATAATATACAAATGTAATTATTTCAGATTTGCAATCCAGCTAGGTCTATGAAAAACATGGGCCGTTGGCACCAATCTTCGCCACGACTTGACATAGAGTTTACGGAATTTTTAGAAATCGATGAATAGTGCATCACGGGTGGCATTGGAATATCCACCTCAAATTATGCATAGTTTATTACCGATTATGCAAACGGCTGTTAATAGCAATGCGCCACTTACCCAGTCACCGTACCGCATCACATGACTGCTCCACACGTCCTGTTTAACAGCCTAAAACTGCATGCCAACTGTCCATTCGGATAGATCTCGCTGATGCTAGAACAATGTTGACGAACGGAACTTAGATAAATATGTACGTGTGTTAAACAATTCAGCAAAGCTAGACAGAACAACTTTCAGGCTTGTCCTTTTTTGACCATATTTCTGGGCTGCTAAAAGCATTCACCTGTGTTTGAGATGAATCTAAACCAAAGAAGAAATATTATGAGATACAAGCCCTTCGATCACTGTTGTCTAGCCTTTATGATACCGGTCGCATGCTTCCCCATTTCTCGTCCATTTCGGGAGTATGTGAATCCCTTACTGAATAGCAAATAACTATTAAATGTAGATGGTTTCCGAATCAAAATCTGGATATTATGATGCATACGGGCAAACGAACAACTAAGCCGCAATGCAGTTCTGCAGCCGATGATTAATTTGATTATTTCTTTAGTTTTTCAACGAATCGTCAATTTTTTTCACGGAGTAGCTAGCTGGTTACATTTGCTTCTGGTCGTATAAGTATAGAGAGAAAATAAAGGTTCAGCAGAGGGAAAAAACACCCTGATCTATTTCATTGCGTTTACCTTTTCCGTATCTTTCAACCAATGGTAAGAGAAATCGTCCCCCAGACAAGTATGAATCTTGGGATCCTCACAGAATGCGGCCCAGCTTGGTTCATTTTCGTGGGCAGCGGTGACAGCGAGAAGTAGAAGTTTGGTTTGGAGTGTGAAAAAGGACGCATAGAGAATTAGAAGAACAGTTTAGCCATATGAACTTTGCATCGCCAATCGACTTTTCTCCGTATGGAATGAAGTGCTCTTTACAACAGATTATACCTAATGATTACAATATGTATCGGTGATCCAAGGAGGTTCCCTCCAGTCTATTCGACGGCGCGTCAGTCAGTTCAATGAAAAACCGAATAACCAAGAAACTCACTGTCGATGTTCTCAGGAAGAATTCGCCGGAACATGGACCCAGAGTAACAAGCCTCGATATAAATGACCATTTTCTTGTACATCCGAGCGTTGTTCATGTAGGCCAAAGTTTTGTTAAGTTGATTTGCAGAAAGCTACAAATTTGCGAACGGATAAAATAGTATATAACTGCAAACAATGGAATCCGAGAATTTGAATATGAAAAACATGAGAAGTTTGTAATGAACAAATATGGTCCACTGTCTACTCAAAAACTCAAATCTCGAATATTTGAATTAATTGATCTTGATCTGCCTTCTTGGGTTACGCTAGTACTTTTCAGGTTTGCAGTGACAAACAGTGAATAATACAACGGAATTGGTCTATTCAACAAAGTGACAGCAACTTTTCTGATTTGTATTGTGTTGGTAGTTAATAATAATTGCGATCTATTTATTTTTTTAGAGTAAACACAAACCCCGTTCTTAGCCGGTAAGCAAGCAGAGACGCTGGTCATAAATATCTCGAAAGCGAGCCTCATGCGCATGATGGAGCATATTTCCCGCGGGTCAAACAACGTAAATCGATATGTAGCGCTATCCCACCTACCTTTGCTCTTACGAGATTATTTCCTGTTGAAGGATTGGTTAGCCCGATGAGTATGCTAAAGAAATCTGGCCGTCTGGCAGCATTTCGGCACAAATTGCGATCCAATCAGTTGTTGATTGGCTGAGAGAGCGCATCTGGTTGCTCGCACACTTGTGAACAAGCTGAGAACAACAGCGAAATTCGGAGCGGCTGGTTCTTCGCCTGATTTTCGCAAGCTAAGTCCTCCCTTACTGAAATTAGCACACATTTCCGATACGACAGTTCATGGCGCGCATGCGTGGTTTGGCAATAGTGCGTTCATTTACGTGAATCCATCTCATCTTGGGTGTGAATATCTATGAGCGTTTTACGCGATCGTCAGTTTTCATCCGTGCACCATTTTGTTCATATCGCTTGGTCTGTCTTTGATATGACCAAGTTAGCTACGTTTGTGATAAACGACACCAGCAAAGTACTTCACAATAAATATTTTCATCTGCGAGGACCATCAGTGCAGTTTTACGCACATGTTGCCCGGAGAATAACTAGCCCTCTTCGGAAGTGTTCTTCTTCGTAATTCGTCCGCTCGCCCAAGGGCATCCATCGCAGTAACTCAAATTTACGTTGTCTTCGTGGTGAGTGGTTTGACGTTGCTAGTAATTTCTTCTGGTAAACAACCGGGCTGCGCAGTATGATTAACAATGCTTCGCTGAAAGTTAGCAGCATCGAATTACGAATAAGTGGCGAATTTTCGAACGACAAACTTGGACACACTTGTGTCTTTTCTAAACAACGGCAAGAGCTCAATGATATTTTAGTGATTATTGTCAGCCATATTCCTTTGCACATATTCTTATGCTGGATCAGATTAAGCTTCCGCTGGTGGCCAATAGATCACATGATGAAGCCATTTTTCGCCATGATGCTTCTGTCCACTGCTAATGCGCCATAACATGTTGACTGTTTTTCAACCGGATCAAGGGCAGGCAGTGGTCAGTCTACAGACCTTATCTGAACCCATCTGAGACAATATGGTGTCTACCAGCTGGTCAGATGTACAATGTTTCCATGGTTTACTGATTGGAGGAAGAGCTGATGACCATTCTTGAGTGAGAATGGATGAATATTAACCAAGAGGCGAACAAAGATCTTGTAGGTATATGCCACGAATGTACGCCCAGGTCCTCAAATAAAATGACAGCTGCACACCATTTTGTTTGGTGACTACTGAAGCCCAGATTAGGGGGTCTTATAATATTGTCACCCACTCTTTGTGTCTGCTGATTTAATCAACTCAAAGTCAATTATTTTGTTGTGAAGTCATATTCGGTATCATAAAGGGTATTGGGTAGCTCTGACACGATATGGTTTCTTTAGAGAATACAGATGCGGAAATATGAGGAAAAATGAGGGGGTCCTATATTTCTGTCACTCAGTGCATACACCAAGTAGATGCTTTCTCGACAAAGAAGCAGCTCTCGATCATCCGATGCGCAAGTCTTTGAATGAAGTGAAGTCAAACATTTAACATTATTCTACACAATCTTATCTACTACTCAACCCCCTCCCCTCTCGGACGTCTCTAAGATTATTTCATTATTGAGTGTGGGCTGTAAACACCACAAGTATGCACTGGTGAATGGATGCAACCATACCCAAACACACCCACAGAGCAACTATTGATTTCTCATAACGTTCCACTTCGGTAGGTGTAACGCATACCAATTCAGCACTGCTCTTCTGCTTGTGTTGCGCAGAGTACCCTTATGACCCACAACAGTCGTTTAATTAGGTTGCCACCTGGCAAAGAACTAGATCATTAATAGAACGCAGTAAACAGTGGAATTGACAATCAAGTTGATGTGTCTTTACGAAAGGACAAGTAGTCGCTCCCCAGTTCTGAAGAGAATCAATGCTTCACTCTGGGTGCAGATTTTTGTCGTGGTTTCCATTGGAGTAGTTGATCAAAAGACCACAACGCATCCCGTAAAATCCGCCTTGGCCGAACCTTCCTAACATGAAAACTCTCCAGCATCATAGTTATTGTATCTCTGCTAGCAGATTCGATTCAGGCTCTCCATCCATCCGCAGTGAATTGTTAATGTAATTTTCATGAGGACACCAGGAAATCTTTGGTGATGATTGTTCCTGTAGTGTGATTGTTATATAACAGATTCATACGATACCACTATGGGACATCCCCCAAACCGCAAAAACGTGAATGACATTTCGGCATTCAAAAAGGGCCAAACCCTTATTCCGTCGGACAAAATTGGTATGTGATTGAGCTTACTGCAAATTGCAGATGGAAAATAACCCAGTTTTCTCCGGTAGTTTTGTAACTATGTACAGAAACATAAGCAAAATTTCACTTGAAAAAGAGACTGAAGCTGAATTCCAACCAATGACACCTGTCGTATATGCTTCCGAAAACTTGATAATGCAAGCTTTAACCGGCCTGCAAGAAGCTGGTTTTATTAACCCTGTGAGATATTCAATGTGGGCAGCACCGATGGTAGTTTTGAAGAAACCAAACGGTACAATGCCCATATGCGCAAACTTTTTACTAGTTATAAACGATGCATTGGAGACAAGTTAGTATCCTCTCTTTGTTCGGGAGCATATTTTCGCTAAATTATTCGGCGGAAGCATATTTATCAAGATCGACTTTCGGCTGCTTATCTGCAGGTACAACTCGACAAGGAATCGAGACAATTATTCACCATGAATACACACAAATGGCTATACAGATATAACAGATTATCGTTCGGCGTTGAATGTGCACCTGCCATATTTCGGCAAATTATGTACACTATGCTGTCGAGTATGCCTCAAGTGGAAGCTTATACGGATGACAGTGTGTTCGTTAGCACAAACATCAGTGAGCACTTCCATCATCTGACCAAGTCATTGAATCGCATCAGACAGTTTAGTTTCCGCATTCATCTCAGAAAAATACTCTTTCTTCACTGAGTGGGTCATATATTTTGGTTTGATTGTTGATGCTACAGGCAGGTATCCGAATTCGGAAAAACTGAAACCCATTCATGATACATCAACACCCACTGAATTCGATGCACCTCAATCGATTCTGGTCATGATCAGTTGTATTTTCAGTTTGTATCACACATGCACATATTTCGAGTTATTTAGACAAACGACTTGCCCCTTCTAGTTAGTGGAAAGGGACACGCGATTGTTAGCATGCTTTGAGTCAATCGAAAGCATTCTCATCTCTCTCATTGCAGTAGTCCTAAACCGGTTAGCGGATGGTTATCAGAAAGCGATCACACACGACTCCAGGTGGTTATCGTATGCTGAATATGACTACAGCCAAGTAGAGAAGGAGACTTTGGTTATTATCTTTGCAATATACAAATTTCACAAAAAGGCCAAGGAAGTAAGTTTATCCTCCAAACCGACGACAAACCACTTCCGCTTATCTTTACCCCTCAGATGGATATACCAATTCATACCACTAATCACCTACAAGGGTAGTCTACAATTTTGTTGGGGTGCAATTTCCAGATTCACCATAAATCCTCCCCCGAAATGAGGCACGCCGATGCATTATCCAAATTAGTATCGGCAAATGTACAAATGAAAGACGAATTGGTTATCGCCTCCAGTGACGTTGAGAAACGGTTTCAGCAAGTGTTCGTGAACATTATCTCATTACCTAAAAACGGCGGTCGACACGACCAAGAAAACCATTATTACTGACAGCGCGATCGATTCAATTGATACGTTTTTGGAGCACAAGTGGTCAATAAAAATACTTGAACCCCTCAGTTCTCGAGCTCTTAGGACGCTTTTCATTAGTGAGCACATATGACTGCCATTTATCGGAGAACGAACTGTTATCCCGAAATCACTCAGGTCTGATATCTTGAGATAAATCCAAGAGGTATATTTAGGGCTGGCCAAAATGTAACCATTGATGAGCAGCTATGTTTACTGGTTTTGTACGGAATAATACATCCAACAATTAGTGAGAGAGTGCCTCGATTGGGTACAGTTTTCAAATCACGACCCCAAGTTGAGCTACAGTTATATCCCTTGGCACTAATATCATAAAACTGTGATCTGATCTATTTTTCTGGACAGGTTCACCGCATCTATCTTATAATTCAAGTGGATTCAACATCAAGCAAGCAAGAAGTCGACATTATTCAGTGACCTACTAGATGGTTTACAATTCTTTACCTAAGAAGAATATTCTGCAGATTGGTTATCCAAGAGACACTATTTGCTCAACTGGCAACCACAGTACTTTCCAAATTGTGTTTACTGAATATACTCTACACGCACAAACTCCACCATACAATAGCGTATAAACGGACAGGCGGAACGTTTTGCTGATACTATAAAACCCCCAAAACTTTTCGAGTGAGTGTCAATTGGGCAACTCTGATTAACTTTTTATTATTTTATTATAGGATGACTATAAATCTCCACCATACAATAGCATATAAACGGACAGGCGGAACGTTTTGCTGATACTATAAAACCCCCAAAACTTTTCGAGTGAGTGTCAATTGGGCAACTCTGATTAACTTTTTATTATTTTATTATAGGATGACTATAAATCTCCACCATACAATAGCATATAAACGGACAGGCGGAACGTTTTGCTGATACTATAAAACCCCCAAAACTTTTCGAGTGAGTGTCAATTGGGCAACTCTGATTAACTTTTTATTATTTTATTATAGGATGACTATAAATCTCCACCATACAATAGCATATAAACGGACAGGCGGAACGTTTTGCTGATACTATAAAACCCCCAAAACTTTTCGAGTGAGTGTCAATTGGGCAACTCTGATTAACTTTTTATTATTTTATTATAGGATGACTATAAATCTCCACCATACAATAGCATATAAACGGACAGGCGGAACGTTTTGCTGATACTATAAAACCCCCAAAACTTTTCGAGTGAGTGTCAATTGGGCAACTCTGATTAACTTTTATTATTTTATTATAGGATGACTATAAATCTCCACCATACAATAGCATATAAACGGACAGGCGGAACGTTTTGCTGATACTATAAAACCCCCAAAACTTTTCGAGTGAGTGTCAATTGGGCAACTCTGATTAACTTTTTATTATTTTATTATAGGATGACTATAAATCTCCACCATACAATAGCATATAAACGGACAGGCGGAACGTTTTGCTGATACTATAAAACCCCCAAAACTTTTCGAGTGAGTGTCAATTGGGCAACTCTGATTAACTTTTTATTATTTTATTATAGGATGACTATAAATCTCCACCATACAATAGCATATAAACGGACAGGCGGAACGTTTTGCTGATACTATAAAACCCCCAAAACGTTTCGAGTGAGTGTCAATTGGGCAACTCTGATTAACTTTTTATTATTTTCTTATAGGATGACTATAAATCTCCACCATACAATAGCATATAAACGGACAGGCGGAACGTTTTGCTGATACTATAAAACCCCCAAAACTTTTCGAGTGAGTGTCAATTGGGCAACTCTGATTAACTTTTATTATTTTATTATAGGATGACTATAAATCTCCACCATACAATAGCATATAAACGGACAGGCGGAACGTTTTGCTGATACTATAAAACCCCCAAAACTTTTCGAGTGAGTGTCAATTGGGCAACTCTGATTAACTTTTTATTATTTTATTATAGGATGACTATAAATCTCCACCATACAATAGCATATAAACGGACAGGCGGAACGTTTTGCTGATACTATAAAACCCCCAAAACTTTTCGAGTGAGTGTCAATTGGGCAACTCTGATTAACTTTTTATTATTTTATTATAGGATGACTATAAATCTCCACCATACAATAGCATATAAACGGACAGGCGGAACGTTTTGCTGATACTATAAAACCCCCAAAACTTTTCGAGTGAGTGTCAATTGGGCAACTCTGATTAACTTTTTATTATTTTATTATAGGATGACTATAAATCTCCACCATACAATAGCGTATAAACGGACAGGCGGAACGTTTTGCTGATACTATAAAACCCCCAAAACTTTTCGAGTGAGTGTCAATTGGGCAACTCTGATTAACTTTTTATTATTTTATTATAGGATGACTATAAATTTAAAGTTTCCTGGAGGTGTATTATCCAGCAACCCTTTGGTTGGGCGTAAAATAATAACCCAGTAACGAGTGCTGTTTCCAAAACCTCCAGCAGAGGATCCGCAGTTAGTAAAACTGGAAGATCGATCGCAAGTATCCAAATGTGGATTCACTTTACGAGACAAATTTTGCGTAGATGATTTCACACAACGTCATATTACATGGACTTCGGGGAAGGCAACAGGAAGGAGAGGACCAATTTTTTACAAGCTGCCGGTTGTATCAGAACAGTGGATGAGGCAAGTCGGTCAGCTTCGAAAGAAATGCGGTTCAAATGGTCTTGCCTGACTGGATAACGATGTAACTTTGAGGCATTTTCAACATCAAAACATGTCACTCAGAATACGCTACTCGGAACAATCGTTCACTCAGATTAGAGACACAATACTTTCCGCCTAACTATTCACTCCTCGTTTTCATGAAAGCTGGTCAAGACTATGGTGGATTAGGAAGCACAAGTGAGTCTATTAACAGACTGTTCTTAGCCGCACAAAGCCAAGGAATATGACAGTTACCGCGTCGATCAGTGCGATCATTCGGTCCCTTTTCGACAAATGTCTTTCCTAATCAATGTCCTGAACTCGTGGGTCAATAGAAACACCTTTGTAACCTACATCTAAGTATCTTGGTGAAATGGAAGTTTTGACGACGAACTGGTTCTACTTGAGAACTTCGAGTGATTTCTTCAAGATAGAAAACAGTGCGAAAAGAAGGCAGGTGGTGGTGGTGATGGTCCGGAAAGTATGAAGTTATTTTTACTTCCTCTTGTAATTTTTTGACTGCGTGGCTAATTAATGTCATTCGAAATACACTGCTTTTCGAGGTACTGCGATCAGGAACCTGTATATAGCTCCCTTTAGCTCCCAGAAAGAAATCGACCAGTTCTTTGATGCTTTAAATCCCGTCCTGATTCTACTGCTGTCCGACTGCTTGCACATTGTTGTTGATGATTTTAATCATCCACCCACGTATCCCTTACCTGATTTTGGTAAAGTGACTTTTATCTTATTTCAATTAGAAAGTGTGCTGTTCTAGACAGGATTATCATCAACCATCCCCAACATTTTCAGTAACAACCGAAGCTCCTTTTTTATTCAGCGATCATGCTCCCTTTCTCAATAGACCCTAAACATACTTTCAGCACAACTTCCAATCGTAGGGACAAAACAAAGTAAAGATCATCTGTAATAACCTGTCTCTCATCAACATAAGCCTTCTTCGAAGATCCATTTGCACCGTTTCTTCGTGGTTTTCTTTCGACTGCTCTCTTTGCTCGCTAGACCTATTAACGAAGACAATGAGTGAGGTGTTTGATTTGTGATGTCCTATGGAGACTGCATATTTCACCAACAACAGATTATCTTCTCCATTGCTGAAATCTCTGAGAAGGTGAAAAGGACTTGGCTATAAGCTACACGACCAAGCTTCGGTGAAATGATAGTCCATCCTGATTGAACAAGAGATACGACGGCTGAAGATGACATTTGCCCGCTAGTTCTTCTGTACTACCATTAACTAACTGCTGTGGCACGAAATTCGTCTTCTTCGTAGAAAAAGGGGCCCGGTCAAGAAACTACAACATATATGCAGACATCCTAAAAGTCGCATTTATTCATATTTCATGCGATACCCCGCCATCCTACTTTCCCTTCTGTTCCCTCAGATATAGAGCTTTTTCCTCATAAGAAGTCTTCAAGTTTCGTCTGATCTCAAAGTCAATTTCTGTTGTGGGTTCAGACAGTTCAGGCTCCGTTGTTCTCTAATTCGGAGCCTTTCAACTATCCGGAATTATGGTTCCCTCCAATAAAACAATTTTTGATTCTGGCTCTATTTCTGCCTCCTGGAATCCCATGACAGTAGCAAGTATTCCCAAAAATTCCATAACAACATTACAAGATTTTGTCAAAACGTTTTTGCCCCATCGCCGTCACTTCTTCTACGCTCAAGTTGACCCAGCGCGTTACCCTAAGTCGAGTGCTTTCGTCTTTTGTCGCTTCAAATAAACCCATCAGTTTACTCACAAATCCAAAAGGTGTATTCTGGATGTAGTAGCTTTGGCTTGGTATTTCATTTAAAACAACTTGAATAGTTCCATGAAGTTCATTCGATATATTTTCCTTGACTATTCCTCCTCACATGATTCGGTTCCTTGTTCTCTACTCGTTCAAGAGCTAGAGTCTATTTACTATCCCAGTTCCTTACTCTCCAGTGATTGAAAGGCTAATTTTCCAACAGAACTCAGTGTGCTGAAGTTAGTGAAAGTTTATCGAGTCCTTTGAACAACAACTCGGGCCTTCTTTTGAATGCCTTTCTCTCTCCCTTTTTTTCATTACATATTTCAGCGACCTGACCCCTTACCACCTGCATAACCTATTACTTAAGCCGACGACGTTATGCTCTGTCAATCTATCTCCAGCCAACGGGACTTTAGCTCTCTTTTCGAGAAACTATACAATATTCAGAATTTATTGTTCCATACTGGACTACATCTCAAGTCCAAATGTTTTCAGTTTACTATCTCCCTTTCCCATTCTTACCCCAATGAGTAATCGGCTATCAACAGTGTCCCCTTTTCCAGAGCTGACTCTGTCAGGTACTTAAGCGTTACCACCAGCACTAATTTACACTGATCCTCTCATATTCTTGATTGTGTTAAAAATTACGTAGACTGTCTTTTCAAATTCATAGGCTAAGGCGGATTGTACCAAACGAGCTGTCAATTTTCCATTCGTCCATCAATATATTTTCCCAGTCGTAATCTACTGCTCTACCACAATATTTCCTGGTCTGCCTATGAAAGATTTTATTACGCCACACCGATACCCGGCCACTATCAGTCTTGTCTCTTTGATTTCCATGTGCTCTCTTATTTCCGTAGTTCGTGATTTGCACAATATAGCCTGTGAAAAATTCGCCAAGAAGATTCTTGCGGACCCAATCCATCTCTTATGGCATGACGCATTTGCATGGCATTCTGCGTCTGGAATAACTTCTTACTGTATAGAAGTCTATCGCAACTCTACGGTGCCTTGCTTAACACGTGTTCTGGTTGACAGGATGAAAGTCACTGATGGAGTTCGCAAGAACCCCGGTGGCTAAAACAGTTTTATTTCTACAGTATTTACTGTCATGCTTATTTCAAAGTCTCTATGATCAGTCTCCCTCCGTTTGACTGAAATGTGAGTTTGTTGACTTGCTGAAGTCTTCAATACAATACGGTACAACACAATACTCTATCTAGGATGCATCCACACCCCCGCAGTGGTTTCGCCTGACCATTGCGGATCCACCCGTAACTAAGCACCTACGAAGCGTAAACAAATACGAGGCAGATATTACGGAGGTAACGGAATAGTGACCGTGTCTCAATTAGAAGCTGTTGAATGACATCAAAACAAACTTATTTCGGCGATTCGGAGCAGCCCGGAGAGGTTCGTGATGGTGCTGCTGTAACACGCGCGCCTTCAAAGTGAAAAAGCCAGGGTTCAGACCCTGGGTGCAGCCGTGGATATGCAACACCGATGCGCTCTAACAAAGGCAAAACTCGATTTTGGGTTTCTCGATTGCAAGGTTTGTTGGATAACCTGTTGTTTGTTCGAGAAAAGTTTATCCGAATTACAGTCATCCAGGCAAAGCATCTGCAGTTCCACACTCTACTCACAAGTAATTGCGAGGTGACCTTAGATATTACGGAGCCAGTCAGAATTTGGGCGGATAATCATATTTACCTTTGACCTCGGATATACTTTGTTTTGAGGCCTAAAGCTTGCGGCATGCCCTTTTCATTCACTTGAATACACTCAAGTCTCTCGTGGGATTGTGGTCTGTGCCCCTCCACTAGGCTTGTTCGGAAACTTATCACGTGCCAGATAAACCCGCAGCCGCCGAACCATATTCTCGTAAACGCTGTCCTGCTTGGAAGTTGTGATTTACTTGTCACCAGATTCGATTCAGGACTTCAGTCCATTCACAGTTTCCGGCTTGGGTTTGTAAAAACATTCCTCTTGACATAACCCCACAAGAAAAAGGCCAGCGTGTGTCAAAATATATTTCCTCAGGAAAAGTGACCAGTTTAGTATTGCGGCACGTAACAAGCAAATATCAGTCACTACTTAACAATCAGTGGCTCATGAAGCTCAACGCGTCGCTCAGATTGCATGGCCAAAATGTGCCAAAGAATAGTCCCCCATATATTAATCAAAAAAGCTAATTTGAAGAAGTTAAACGAAAAGTCACATCCAATGCATCCCTCCTTCGTGCTTTTTTGGTTACTCCATCAACTCGGCAAATATGAGTGCTTTGTCAGGATGTAAATTTTGTTTTTTTTTTCAGCAGTCATTTCACCGTCGTAGGTTCGCGTAAACCTGTCACAATTTGGTCATTCACAAGACTCGCCTCTTTGTGAGTGAAAAAAATTACAGAATCATGCAACAGATTTCAGGGACAACTGAAATGGGTCGAATGGTTGATTTACCAATTGTGTTTGCTATTTGAAAACGGAACCCTCGTACTTCTCATTACACTCGTCAAGACAGTATTGTTCCAATTTGAATGTAACGTCCTCCAGCCGCTTCTGTTTCCATTGGCCTCAAATGAAAATCTATTGCTGATACAAAGTGCTTACGGTCCAGCAATGTGACTAAATAGTTCAAGCTGGACGGACTTTGATTCACCTTTCATTGCAGACAGTGCACTTAAATCGCCATATTATGCTCGCCACAGCCTCATATTTTCAGCCCGTTGCTCCGTATTGCCCAGAGGCGAACTGGAGGGCAGAATAATCCGCAGACTACTTTACAGTGTAACTGATAGTGCCATTTTCACTTCGATTTTGGCCGGCTATTATATCAGATGTCACATCTTCAGGAAATGTGATCGGTTTTGTTGTTTCAGCGTGCAACAAGAAAACCCCAGCTAATGTTTATCAAGCAGAGGCTAGTCAAGTCCGAAGCAACATCACGATTACTTTGCTAAAATGTCCCGACGAACATGGACCAATAAGGAACCAAAAGTTGAATCAGTAAAAGAAAAATCATACCAACAGAATGTAGTCAGGTCCGATGAACTTTGAGGCCGTAGCACCGGGCTCTTCCCTCCGATCCATTGCAAAGCGAACGCCTCTTCAATTTAGTCACTGACAACGGTTGCGGAGTTTGTTGGGGGGGGGGGGGGGTGGGTTCTTGCGTTGAACATTTTAAGCATAGTTAGCAAGGGGAAACTTCCCAGGTGTTCAAAAACCGTCTCCTTCACCCCGTGTGAGTAGGTATTTTATTCACCTTATCGGGAAGGAACACGGGACCAACAAGTGGAGAAACGTGCATGTCGTATTTTACATTCTCCTTCTCATCGCCTTGCACGTTATTTGAATAATAGTCAGGGGGGTTATTCTTGTGCAGCGCACCAATTCCAAGCCACATATATGTGTCATGCACGCTCAGATACGAAATATTTGTGCTGTGTTAAGGATAGAAAGGTTGAGTCTAGAGAAACCACGAAGATCTCCAGCCATTCCGAATTTCGCCATTGTTCCTAGCCTGTTCACAGGAGAGCGTGCATGCTGATTCACTCACTCAGTCACTCGGCTTTCAGCAGGAGACTGTCCACTTCGTAATCCTTCTGACTGTCAGGCTTTCTATAACAGATGGACTGAATTTTGATACCGAACTGAGCTGAGCACGTTGTCTGTGATTGTGTCAACCACCCACGCTCTTATGCGTATCATGTGACACATTTGCAACGTGTGTGCTAAGCACAGCTTTCGAGATATACTCGTGGGGTGCATTGCACTTTGTGATGTTTGCAATATTTTGCCTACTAACATACGCTGAAATAGTGAACTGCGAATTTCGACATCCTTGCTTTGCCTAGAACAATTTTGAACACATTTAGCGTATCTGAATATCGTGGTGGTTCACAAACTCTGTTAAGAGTAATTTTGTGAATCCCTCTGCAATCTGTTGCACAGAAGCTCAGCATATATATATATATATATATATATATATATAAATATATATATATATATATATATATATATATTGCAAATGATTCCCTTCATTATTTCACCTAACTCGCATTTCGAAATACACATTCATAGGTGAGATAGTCTTTGCGTGAATTGCAGCAACCGCAAGCTTCCGGTTAAAGTATTTCATTTGAATGAACCGGGATATGTTTATATTCCGGCAAATATTCCCCTCAGCCTTGTTAGGGTCACATTCAGCTGTATGCAGATATTACGAATTTATTTAAAAGAAAGTTTTTTACCAGAGCACAACATGGGACTTAAAAAACAGGACAACACTAAAAAACCTTAAATTCATTCCCGATTCCTTGCTGAATCACACTCACAACGCCCTATACTGTGATATTTTGTAGTGAGCTGAAAGCAATGTTGTTCCTTGGGGTTGCTTGTGTGCGATCTTAGAAGACACAGGAGTACAGTCCAGTGAATCCGAGCTCAGTAAGTGTGTGAGCAGTCACCAGCACTCAATTCCGAAAGTATGAGTAAGGCTATAATTTTCATAGCTGAAAACAGCGGAACGAGGATTAGGCTGATATTCTATAGGGGTTCATGTGAGAACTGAATCGGTTGAGAAATACTGGGATTATTGTTGTTCTATCTGATAGTTGCCTCCCATTATCCCAGCCCAACTTCTATCGACAAAATCAATAAGCAGTCAGAAACGTAGATTTGCAAGGCGCAACCTATACCTTTTCACTGCATCTGTACATGTGTATACTGCAGTCAATGAAGCTTTTATATAGGCAGTAGAATAACCAATGTTACTGAAACAAGATTGAATTGGGTATGAAGTAAATTCAGGTAAATCGTTTGGGGTTATGTAGAACACCACCAATACGAGATTGCTTAGATATGCTGAAACCCTAGTCTTTCTCAATTATAAACCCAAACTGTGCAAACAGCGTGAATGGCTTGTCAGTTTGGCCCTATCCTGTTGACCTAACATTTAGTACCCCCGTTCATTCTTGTCCTCTCCTATAACTTTTAAACCACTTCAATCATGTTTCGGTTTCATTGGTTATTCCGCTGACTAGATAAAAATCATGTTGACAGCAATATGTACGTGTAAAGCCGAAGCGAATTGTTCCTCGATGCATTGTGCAAAACTAAATTTCTTACTTCACTTTTCAAATCTGTGACGGGAACTCACTGTTTCTCAAATCCAAGGGACAAAACTCTCAGCTCATGTTCTTAGCCGATAAAAACGGCGCCCTAATCGCGCATGCTATTCTCCTATTTATTCATCCTAGTCGAAACGACGGGAGGAAAAATATAAAATGGAACTTTATTACAGCCTAAATACTATTTCCTTAAGACAAATGAAATTTATAAACGACGACTCTATACGGATTGGCGAACAACTAGCACAGCCTGTGTTACCAAATCTTTGATTCCCCTTTAAAACCAGCCACCCGCCTACAGTAATATAAAATAAATCATATTATTATAGAAAATTGCCGCACCACTTTTCATTTCAGTTTATTGGACTGTTACCGTCGCGCTTCTGTGCTCTTATTTCGATTGCTACCTTCCAGTATTCTCGAGTCAAGGGAAAATGGAAAGAAGCGCGGAATGAAAAGAATCCAAAAAGTCAAAGTAGTTGGAAGAAATTACGATTGCTACAAAAGGAGTTCCATTGTAACTACGCAAATGTCTGGAAAGCCTAGCCGTATCACCTAATATCTCCAATCAATTAGTAGGTGGGTCTCGTGGACGCCAACACGAGTCTGGGTTTCCATACTTATTTATCATGTCGAGGGGTGACAACCTCGACCTACATTCCAACGACTACCCGCCTCGGTGAACAGTGTACGCCAAGGAAATCTGTCGGTAGGCATGCGTAAGATATGCCCTGCCTCAATCTGTTTGGATGAAGCACCTGATCCAGAAACTGATATCTGGTTCCCTACACCCTACGTCTAACCTCAGCATTGCTGATGCGGAGTTCCTATCCTATTCGGGCAATGCTACCGAAATATCGATGCTAAACCACCGACAGTCTTCTACTCCTAATGGTCAGGAAAAGACCTAAAACCTGCATGGTATACTCGACCCTTAACGGACAGTTTGATGTCAAGCCGGAAGCATAGATGACGGAGGTTAGCAAAGGCCAAATGCACCTTCTGTGAAGGTGATGACACTTCGACCGATATCTGTCCACCCGGTGAGATTTAACTACGCAGATAACAAAACTGATCCACTTCAGCTAAAGCTTCCTTTTAGCAAGACAAGGTTTGCCGTACACCCGATCGAGTCCTGCAGCAGCCTTTCACACTTGGAAGGTGCAAAACGCATCCCAAACATTGCTACACATTTGTTTAGGCTATTCTTGGAAGCTTAAAACTTATTTGGATCTTCACCCAGAATAACAACATCGTCCGCGTATTCCAAGTCAGAAAGTCAACTTCTTGAGCAGAGATAGCTACCTCTATTCTCATACGACGATGGAGATTTTCAAGAAGCAGTTCAGTTGCAAAGTTTAATAGGAAGGTCTAAAGAGGGCAACCCTGACGAACTCCACTGTCCGTGGTGAATTTAGGTAGAAGATCGCGGTAAGCAGGAACTCAGCTTCAGCTGTTGACAAACAAGCATTAGAAAAAAGAAATACCTTTCTCTCTGGGACATCCTTCAGTTAAAGGCAGGGCCAGAGAACTGTGTGATCGACTGAGTCGAAGGCTACTTTCAGGCCAAGAAAGATAGCGACTGAGACCATACGGAATATGTTTGTGCTCTAAAGTTTTTCGAAGAGTAAAGATTTGGTTGACACAACTACGACCACGTCTGAAACCAGCTTGGTTTTCAGGCATACTCATTTGGCGCGAGCTGGAATAATCAGTGGAGAATAAGTCCGGTGAGCAATTTGAACTCGATACCGATCGAGCTAATTCCTCTGTGGTTTTCACAAAAGAACCTGTAACCTTTCTTGTAAACCGACACAATCACGGATTTTCACCATTACCTGGGAATCCCCCCATTATCCCAGATTACCCGGGGGAGTTTTGTTAACTCCAAAACTAAAGCTTTGTTTCCATCCTTGAAACAAGGAGACAGCTCATTGAATCCAGTGACTTTGAACCTTTTCAAGTAACTTACCTCTCGCAAAATCTCTTTTTCTAGTGGAGGTTTGATATCTACCAGCTTTCTTTTCTCTGGTGGGTATATTCGGGAGGTTCAACTCAGAAGGTCCATCACGGAGAGGTGACACCCCATTGCGACGAGACTGTACCTTGACGTAATGTGATGGCTTGATTGCCTCCTTCAATCAAAGGGGTATGCTGAATGGCTTCCTTAAGCAAGTGATGCAGTCACGCTTGACAGGTCAGTGGGTAGAGACCAGACGAAGTCCAGTCTCAGAACCGGTTGCTGGGCAACATCTGGTTCTGACCACTATGCCCTTGGAGAAGATACTCCAGCGAGTTAACACAGAGAAAAAAAGTTTATCGGTCTAAAATTCCCTACCAGATGGAAGTAGGAGTGGAGTACCTGAGGTGTTCTTGACCGTAGGAAAAGGCATCACACTTCATTGAGCAGATATCGCCTGCCTAAACTAGGCTGTCCCCGGAACAAAGGAAGTTGCCCAGTCGACGTTCCGCTTACTTCACCGGGTGTATGGAACTGAGGACTGAATCCAAAGAGCCAATCGATCACAAAGCACCAGCAAAGACAAACCAGAATGCGTGCAACCATCATGTATCACCTGATTGACCGGAAGAGATTCCTTCACGGATTCGTCGGTCCCGTTCCCGTGCTGCGGTAACCCGTACTACCTTGTGGGTGAGACTTTTGAGTCAAAGGTTCCGGTTAGGGTTCCCAAAGAGAGACCCGTTCTGCGATGTGTACAGCTGCCCAGTATGGTTTGTCCAGAAACCTCCAGCACCTTTTATTTAAAAAGACTTACCAATCGACACACTGAAAAGTATCTTTCCACGGTTCTCAGTCAGGCTTCATTACGGAAATCAACAACCTGGCAATTTATTTATTACAAAGAATATAATGAATAATAACCAGATTTGGGAAGAACATGAAAAAAGGATATTCTTCGGCCGATCCGAGGTTGCTCTGTGCAACCCGCTCGGTAGCAAATCATGCAAATGCACAAAAGCCTTTTTAAGCAGCATAGTCCCAGTCGATGTTAGTATAACAATTCCGCCTCAAACTAAAGCCTCAGTGACAAGCCCCTACGTTGATAACTTTTCCATAGAAGCATCACATTTTCTTGATAAGACCTAGAGTTTTCTTAACAGTATCCACACCTAGCCACTGTTTGTTCTATATTGGATAACAAATCTAAAAAGTTCACATAAAATAGGATCAATGTCGAACATGATTTAAATCGTGCATAGCATTTTGTTGCGCTAACGTATATACTGTGCTAGAAAAGTTGCCCAAGTGATTCATGATGTTGCATAAGAGTTTGCGAACAACATTCCTGGATCGAGGTCTTGGAGGTGTTAGTGAACAGTCAGTTGAGGAGAAATCTGTAGATGAATCCCGCCAGATCAGCCTTGCTATACTGATCACAAATTACACGCCGTAATTTCTCCCTATCGATCCGCCTTCACCACGGAGCAGACCTGTTGATTTGGAAATTACAACATTATTTCATCTTTTTTCACTTATTCACCTCACAGCTGAATATTGCAGTGCAATCAAAACGAACCAGTTATATTTGAATGCAGCTGATCAGTCTATTTGGTCACGTGGATCGTACCTGTCAATAAAAATAATAGAAATAATGTTTGCTTATGATCACGTGATCAGATATCCAATGACAGGAAGTACAGCCAAGTGAAAAATCCAGTTTTAATTTTACAGGGTCATTCGTCTACTGCATAGCAATAGTCGTGTAATTATCATGGAGTAGTAGTGTACCTAATGATTCGGGTTGGATGGCAGTTGACTGATTTTGGTACGCACCAATTTGCAGTAACAAACTTCCGTTAACATTCGTTAAAATAGCATGGGAGCACATTAGGTATTTATTGTTATATTATTAGTTAGTACTGAATTGTTAAGAACACCCAGAACGAACAATCAATGGCAATCGAGTTTTCCGTATTGTTGGAGGGACTTCATTTATAAACAGAAAAACGTCACCAGCGGACTAAATGAGACGTAGCCTTAGATACCTATTCCGCATGATTCAAGCTCAGCTGATTGCCCTTTATTGCAGTATGAGTTGGGAATAAATTCAGAATAAATTTCGAACGTGATGTTACTTTAGTTTTGACGACAGATGCATGATGTATGACGAACTTCAGAGGAAACAAAACACGTCATCTGTGGGACAGATTTTGTTTTGGAATACACATACACTATCAACAAACTTGAGGTATCCATCAAACCTGATGATCTACTCCGCGACATGACATATTCCCTCTTGCTTTTGCGGCACTCCTAAAGAGCCTTATTGCACTCATGGAAAGAATGCCTTCTGATTTTCCGACCACATTTTCTAGTCACACTATCGATTTATAAAGATAAAGATACAGCTCATCAGAAGCTTTGTGGCATTTTGTTCGTCTATATATACATATATATATATATATATATATATATATATATATATATATATATTCCTAAAGCCATGAATTTCAGAAGATTGTAATGTTTCCAACTGCTCCCTGAGTACATCGATATGAACAAGAGTTTTCCAGTTTTTAAGGACGGATTTTGCTCAGTTTTGTGTACGATGAAATTTGGAGAACAAAGGATGAGACATCTATTGGGGAACTTGATTAACAGCGACTTCATCTTTAACTCGGTGGACGACATGCCCAAAAGCCTGGAGGAGGTAATTCAGGTAGAAAGCCACCCAGCAGATCATTCGTTGAAAGATAGTGTATAAGTTGGGCGATTCGGCACAAAATCCCAAAATTATCAGCTCATTTTTGTTCATAAAACGTCATTTGAACTAAACCTAATCACTAGCGAACGGGATTATTTACGGGGAGCCTTTGAGATCCGTGTTGCTGCTGCGTGTAATGTGAACAAAACAAGTAGGCTGTAGTTCTGCTTGTTATTTATTCACTGAGAATTTCATTCTATGCTGATTATCAAACGATTATGAATTTCAAAATTTTAAAGTGGAGCAGTTCTCCCACGAGGCCCAGTCGTTTAAGAATGCAATGGTAAAGCTTTAGATTTAGAAGTTAGTAATTGAATGGATGGTTGTAAATGTCCCTAATGTGTAGCAAAATGTTCCGTCTAACCTGAATGATAAATTGAAATTACAATTCCTCTTAAGCTTACTATAAGACTTTTTTAATGACTATGTCTGCTGCTGTTCTCTCGAAGCTGACGATTAAAATCAGAGACGGCGAAGATTGGGGTAACAGATCACTTCGATCGGTAGCCAATAATTTATTGGGTACCTCACAACCCGGTTTGCAGATATTGTTACGCATAATCACAAGGTAATCGCAAGTTTTGATCTGTGTTTCAAAATCTTTTGTTCTGCGACCCTTGACGTGCACACTCCAGACACTCTTGCTGCCTTGTAACAAACCATAGAACCATGTTCCACCTTTGAATTCGTTTGTAATTTTAAATTGATGGTTAATGGGAGACCTGGTGGTAAACGTGCACCTATGCTGTCAAGTGATTTCCTCAGAGCAACTTTATCAACTGCTCACAGATAAAAGCCTGTTTGTTACAACAAACAATGAAAGTACGTGTGTTTATTGTGTGGTTATAGTTCAAAAGGCAATTGTCCAACCAGGAGAATAATCTAATAAAACAGCGCACATCGTATTTTACATGTACGGGTAACACCGTTTAATGTGTCACATGCAGCATTTTCATCTATGTCGTTTATTAAAAATACCAAAAAAGTGATCAGTACGTTGGGGGTGCTCCTTAGCAAATTTACTGGCCCACTTCAGGAGGACTCCTTCATAGTGTTGATTCTGATTGCTCATGTTTGATCCTCCCCAAATATTTACTATCGCACCTGTGTGCAACTCGTTTAGATTTCTTCAACTGCTATGTAAAACAATAGTATTAGTAGGATTTTGACATCTGGCGAAAGATTACTTTGGTTTGCATTACTGTTCGGGGTGTACCAAACAACATGGACACTCTCCTCCTGATTGAACTGGCCAAGCGGGTCAATTTTCCAGGGCGTCACATGGAAACCTCGAGTAGAATCGCACCTTGCGTAGTATCAGCTTGGTTGTTAATTATTCATTAGCACGAGTCCTATCCTTATCCTGTTCTCAATTCAGCTGCGAGTAATCACAATAAACTCCTGAATTTCAGGTACTTAGACGAATGTGATCACATTGCAATAACCAATAAAGTTTCATTAGTTGGGACCCTTCTGATTGCATATGTTAAAGGCAAACAGTACCAGTGCACCACATAATCTTTGATATTTCTGAATGACCGCATTAGTTCATTTTTCTTAGCTCGATCACATTGGTAATATTAGCAATTTGGTCACTAGTTTGTGCATAGAAGAGCCTTATGTGTCCTGATTCGTTGTGTTATCCATCTACTTATACTCGCCGGTTGGATGGAACCAGTGGTCACGGAGTCCGACAAGCCCCAAATGGGCAACTTGAATGACCAATTTTTAATACTCCCATTCACCTAATAACGTTAATCCTATCCAGGTTGATAAGGGGTATAGTACTATCGATGGTCAAGTTAACATCACCAAACAGACTGCAGAAAAAATCTGTATGCTGTATTTCGTCTCGTGCTCGCTAAAATTTCATTCAAAAGACTTCATGTAACTGCCAAATAGAGATGGACGATAATCACTTTTGTTGCCTCTGGTGGAATACACAGAAAGTGGAGTTATTCAGTGCCCAATCCTTTGTGCTCCTGGCCTAACCCTTGAACATACTTCGATTGACTTCTTGATTATGCAGTTCAGCGAGCGTTACGGTGATAAGATATATCAGGTGACTTTGAAAAATGTTGGATAAGCCGGAAAATTTGATTCGAGTTTATTGCTCCCTCGGCATTTTTGCCTGGATTACGCTGAATTATACTACCATTTTGTGATGATCCAACACAGTTGCATCGCGGTCCTTTGGCATCTTTCAACTTAAATTATTCAGTTTCAGTAACTGTTACAATTTTTGCCTTCGTGTAGTCGTCCATTGTTTATCTGTCCTACCTTGAGAGACAATTTCATATGCCCATGGTAGATTTAAGATAGCTTGGTCATTTTTCTATTTTGCTGACCGAGACGTGACTTTCTAATCTTTGAATTTTACCGAAAATTCATCAGCTGAGATAGAAAATGACACAATCCTGTTTGACTTGACAAAAATGAAGAGGTTATAATCTAGTTATGGTAAAGGCAAACTGTACCGATTCACCACGTAGTCACTCAGACTTCTGAGTAACCTCATCAGCCCGGTTTTCCTAAGCTCGATCTTATTGTTACTAATACGGGAATACGTATGGCACTGTTGAAGGAAGAAAGGAAATTATCTAACAAGCTATTATCCCTACCCATCCATGTTAACTTACGCGTGGTAAGAATTAGCATTATTATTTATGCACCGCGAAATCAATGAGAGACAAAACTGCATGAGCAATAAAATTACTGGGATACGCGAAATTAGATAAGGAGTGAGACAACTGATGCACAGAATGATATCAGAATCCTAATTGAAATTACTAGCTAATTCTTCAGTACCACAGTACACGACTCTAGTGGATTTCACATGAACTTTTGCATTCCAAGTGGAGAATTCAGCTCATCTGTGATAGAAGTCAACGTCGGAAATGTAAGTCCATACCGGTCACCCTTCATTTGCCTCATAAAATGTCTCTATTTTAGATGGGCGATGTTACAGGTGATAGACAGTGTACAAAGCTTTCGTACAATAAGAAAATATATAGACTAGCAAGTGATGTATTTGACAACACCTCGATAAACAGATCAAAGCATTTCATATGAAAACGCCAGCAAAGTTACCCCCTGATATTCAAGAACAATTACTTTTAATTTGCCAGTCTAAATCCCACTGTGTTTTCCCGAGAAAGTTGGAGCTGTTTGTATTTTGTGACTTTTTGCTAACCTTCGGTAAAGTATAAAGTAGCACGAAGTTTATCAAGTGAAAAGGTACATCCATCTGAAAAAACGTGTTGTCTGAGATACCTCTGATACTACTAACAAGTCGCTGGGAAAACGGAATTCTCTCGAGTGATCGGTTACCCCATTTATTGGTTAAAAGTGTTATTAAAATTCTCGTTCACAATATTCATTCTCCCCGTTTACTTGAGAAAACGCTCACAACACGATTAAGTTGATGAAACGTCTCATTACAGAGCAACGTCATTAGACATATGAAATCGACCCTTGGTGTTCTACGAGTTGTGGGCACATCTCCACTGAAAACACAAAACCGTAGCTTTTAGATGGTAAAGGTGACAGGAGAACGTCTTACGGTGCAAATGGTTTCTGGACAACGTAAAAACGGTTACGTTTCAGAGGATATATTTAATTTACCAAGCATTCATGAAATGCTCAGACGGAATAATCCTCCCTTGATTCCTAAAATTCCTCGATATCATTCGATCTAATGTAACTGGCAGTTACGAGTTATAGGACCGAAAAACGACGATCCTCTTAGAGTGTATTAATTGGTGCTTGTGTTTGAAAGGTGGAACGAATATTACAATCAGTTATACCTGATAGGGATGTAAAGCGATGATACGCTCAGACAAAGGATACACTTTCTCGTAAAATGCTGCTAGCGCATAAATTACATTTTCCCAAGTAGGGTAGCCCCCTATTTTTTATAAACATATGTTTCTAGTTGTTCTGTGATTTGGACAAACGCCTTTGATTTCTTTTTATTCGTTGTCTTTGTTTGATGTTATACTGCATGTTGTTTTCATCTGTCTTCGATGAGCATCACTTTATCCTGAATATATCTTGTGCATTAATAAAATATATGCTTTCCTAATAATAACTAATGATAATCTTGTCCACGCTACCAAAATGCCTCATCCACTAGGCTACTAGTTTGCTCACTAAAATATCGACCTCTCAGTTTCTCTTAAAACTGCAAGTACCAATGATATTTGGACGTGAACACAAAAGCAGTTAATTGCTTGAGACATATGAACTGAATAATGTGTGTCTTTTGTCGAAGGAGACAAAGATTTCTTGGATTGATTATAACGAACGTGAAACCGCAGACGTATGTTTGAGTGCTTTTAGCTGCTATCGTTCTATCTCTCTTCAGCTTGCTGATTTGATTAAAGTAACCACGTCGGATTTTAAAATACTGGTATAAAGCCACCGACCAAATTCACCGGAGTTCATATCGAAAACAAAACCCTTAGATGGCCCTGAAACGATATTCAATGAATTCGAGTTTCGATGCTTCTGGGGTCATCGGGTGAGAAGTTACTTCATTGCGGTTAACTTCCAAATGTTTAAATCCACCCCCTTAGTATTGAACAAGTGATAGATTTTATCGTATAAGTCAAACAACGTTCTAGAAGCAGTCGAGTCATTCTACTATTTCAGTAATTGATAGTCCTTTGTATATTTCGACTTCTTCGTGTTCTGTTCACGCAGACATTATGTTGGGTGCTGACTATTTTGATTTGACCATCAGGTTTCGCATAGGTTGGCTCTTATGATATATTCCCTTTGTAGGGTTAAGTAAATACCTACTTATCAGCGATAAAGTTCAACTAGTGAGAGGGTAAATCGTGCGTGAAGATGGCTGGATAATGATGCACAATAATACAATTTCAAAAACATTTTAACTTTCACGACATGTAAATGTCATACCACTGGGGCACACAAATTTTGAACCGTATAGTTCAATAAACTACTTCGGAAAATCAGTTCAATGATAACCAAATTCATACATGTGAGTAAGATATATGGGAAAAATTCCACAACGAATCACTTCGCCACTGAACAGAATGAAGGTAAACAACCTATGAATCAAATTTTTTATTCGGGATTAACTATCGTTTGGAGCCTTTTGTATCCTTCAATTCTGTTCTGCACTTTTTTAGAAGTTGAGTTGTCTGGCCGCCAATCACGAACCACATTATTTCCTGTTTCAATGAACTTGTCCTAATTGATTTGCTGAACATTACTCAAGCTACGACAAATTTAAAAAACCTATATGTCCAGAGAAAGAGTTGTTTGCACGAGGAGAGTGAATTGTATGTCATGGGAAATCTACTTGCATTGATCACATCAAAAAGTCGGACGTCGGCTCGCTGCTTCCGACTTTCCCATGAGAAATATGCAAGTGGATTTTCCGATACAAGCATATACGCAGTCAATAAAACTTACCACCGTAGAAACCATATATATATATATATATATATATATATATATATATATATATATAAATTATATACATCCGTCTGTAAGTCTGTTTTCTGTCTGACCGTCTGTCTGTTTATTTGCTGTCCGTAAGGTTTTCTGTCTTACTCTCTCTTTCTTGATCGTTCTCTCGCTGTCTCCTTCTCTTCAAGTGCAGTTTTTGGGGTACACGCGTGAAAGAACGAATAATATGGTGCTTGGGTTCCGTCATATCCCATGTCATTCGTCGAGACATTACAGGTACCGTGTTCTTTGTGGGTGGGTACACGTCGGGCATTCGTATTTATATTTGTACTACTGGAAATGCTGACAGTAGCTAGATTTGTTTCTTCTACGAATTCTCGCGAGAAAAAGTGTTTTGCATTGTCCATTTGGGAAAACGGCAGCCAACACCGGAATTTGGAATAAATACATCTGAAGGTGCTACTGTGAAGCACAAAGTGATCGGATAAACCTGGTCATGATGGTCAATTTAGAAGCTCCTTGCATGGAAAGCCCGAATCGAATTGTAGCTCACGTATTATCTGACCAGCGATACGTCATCCATTAGCACAGTGTATATCGCTAACCCGTTTTTGGCTTCACCTTGTGGAAAGTACTCATCATTATACATCCACACTCACAGTGCGTGCACATTTCGTTCCAGGCAATTTGCACATAAGAGATGAGCGTAAAAACACCCATGCCATGAATCATTTATGAAACAAAATTCCCAGCCACCACTCAACTTCAGGTAACTGAAATTTCCATTCCATTTCAGGAAACGAAATTTACTGTTTCCATCTATTGACTGTTTTATGGCGGTCAGGTGAATATATTGAGAATTATTTGTGGAAGTGGTACGAGAATTGAAACACCTCGTTTTCAGTATTTGAATCATTGAAATACTTTTTTCCTTTCTTATGAAAAGCAATGATCTAGACTCGAAGATCATCCTACTAATATATCTTTCTGAAAGCTGTTTTAAAGTACGCCTCACCTATTCCCAGATTTAGTGTTCCGGACTTTGGTGAGACCATCTAATTGAGGTCTCCGGAAGAATTTGCTGGACGGATTTAATTGCACGAGTGACAACCGTAATCATTTTTGTGGATGTTGGCCTGACCGAAACATAAACCCGTAGGGGTTGTTCTTAAAATTGTAATATATCGAGAAGCACCGTGTGAGAAATTTCACAAAAATCTAAGCCCTGAAACATCTGAATATTTCCGTAGAGAGGTGTTATGCTTTGTAATGTAGGTATGAAACACAGTGTCTTCATTGCTTGGAGGTGACCGATGCTGGGGTTTGCCCAATTTACTGAACCATATTCAGGATGAAGCAACTTTAGTCTCCACGAGCACTTTCTTCATCGCAACTTCAGCATAGATATCGTGAGATATAAATCGTGCCACAACACTGTTTTGATCCATCCCGCTAGCACTAGTACGAAGAAATTTCTGCCTTCGAACAATCTCACTTTATTGGCTCAGTGCACTCTGTTTATTCAGTGAGAAAGTGTCAGTGTTATCGATCTTTGCGAACTCAAATCACTTGATTCAAACTTGTATTTGGTACATTTTATTCTATTTGCTGGATCGGTGATACGGCGAGCCACATTTTGGCGGGAATCTATTCTAGTCTGGAATCTGGACAAACGCTGGAGTGCTGTCTGCAATGGAGACTAGGTCCCCTCTTGAATAATGCGTCAGACTATACAAATGAAAAGAAGTATGCATGTCAGAACGTTTGTTTTAGGATAAATAAGCTAATTTTCCCAAATTTCAACTCTAACGACGATAGCTCAGGAGTGTCAATGTTGCTTACTTGGTAATCTGTTGGGGTCAGAGTCATCGGCGAAGTCAAGTCCATATGTATACAAATGAGTACGGTAAATGAGATAAAGTTATGCATGTAAATCATGCAGTTGCATCCGCTGGTAGGATAACTTATATCTTCAAATTGACTCGACAATCGTTGTGCTAATACGTGTTGTTATTAAAATTTGTTAGCATTAAGGAAGTACGAATGAGTTCTCCCACAATTACTGATTTCTTTACACACTTCGTCTTGTGGACTAATGCATTCCTAGCTGAGGTGATTAGGTAAAGAAGATATCATTTTATTTGGTGTCAACTCTTCTTGAACTTCAGCACCTTTCAGCTGTTGTTGTTAGTCATATAGTATAGCTATCTGACTACAAGACGTGAGACAGTGATTAGAACTCGACCCAACCCGGTTGACTTTAATCGATTTTGTTTAATTTTCCAATGCATACTCGAGTATGTGCGCACTGATAGGGGAATTGTCATTTTCCTCAAAGTCCCGCTAAGGTAGAGGTGATAAATGGCGCAATGAAACTGAGGCGTGTAGTCGCTAACAGCATAAAGTCTCAACGGGTCAATCGTGGTAACGGGTCAGTGAAAACGAACTCCTGTCGACCCTATCGGGATTCAGATTTGCTATCTCTTTGTTTTCATGTTCTCCTAATCCACTTGAAAACAGTCGGTCTTCCAACTTGCTCTCCCTTATTGTAGCTTAGTGCTTCGTTGTGGTTGTATACCTTATTTCTGCCACTATACCCTTGGTTAGATTCGGAATAAAACAAACAGTATAACAAATGTGTCCAAAGCCAACGCGTAACTTGTTCCAATAGTACATCTCGTGAGGTTTAAGAGTATATCGTAGAAAGAATAATCATTTTTCAGATGATTTATTCAAGCCGGTAGGTTCGATAGACCGGTCGCAATTTGGCATAGTGAGCGTTTGTTGTTCTATCCATATTCGGCCTCCAGATAAATCGATATCATCAACGTGAATAGCATCTAAATTACCATAGGACATTTTGACAACTTATCTCCAGCCGTCGTGCATACGCTGGAAATAACGGTGAACAACGAGATTCCCTCGGAAAAAAATACTGATAGGAGGATATTACCAAGGAATCACTACCACAAAACGATTTTACCTTAAAACTATCTGGTGACCACGTGATTTGCTGGTTGGAGAAGTGATAAAAAACCTTTTTCGAGAACTGAAAGTTCCTTAGTGGATCAGCTCGCTCAGCCCTATGAAAAAAGCCATTTGGTGCAAACCACATCCGGGGGAGAAATTTTATTGTGTCTTATGCACGGATAAAGTGGAATATAAAAAAATTATTTCAGTGGTTAGAATACATGATAATTTGTAGAGCAATGTAGGATGCGCCAGAATTACAGTTAGACGGAAACAAAAATAAGACTTGGACCAAAGTCCTCCATCGCACTAGTGACTGGTGATTTCATCTTTGCATTCGGCTTGATCTTTCACGAGATAAATATTTCAGGTTGGGGCATTCAAGTGTATTGTGACGTATCTTTCAAAACTAGGGGAGTTATTCATCTTATTCGAAATGTATAGCGCGAATAATTTGTCAGAGAAGTGATCCTAGCCTTGCTACCACCTTAAATTTTCCATAGATACTTGATCTTTGAGCCATTCAAAGTATATTTAAAATACCACCACTAGTACTCAGGTCTTAGCTACTGAGTATGCTATCGGAATAGCAGGATTCTCGCAGTCAAAATAATTTAGCAATTGTTATAAAATTAACCTATATCTGACACTCAGTCAATACTACACCTGTTGAATTCCAAAGCAAGATATCAAATGGAATTCCTCTTTGTTGTCTGTCTTTTTTTCCTTTTATCAAATATTTCAGTGAAAAATAGATCAACTGAGGATTGCCGCTACTGTGTACGAATCTGGCAATCGCACTTTCAGGTGCTGTCCTGGCATTCATTAAAGGAACCATCTTTTCAGACGCGCCGAGGTAATCTTGATTACACTGGACCCCGGAGAGGAGTTGATCTTTTTGAAGTATGCTTTAGAACTTTATGGTAGCATTCTTAGCAGTCTGATGGCTTGGAAAACCAAGACAGTTAATAAGGCGCCACATTTTCTGAATTGATAATAACTGGGTGAACTAATCCAGGATGAAGAAAACAATAATGCTGGCGATGCATATAAACAATAATTCCGTTAAAAATTGTTCCCGAAGTTGAACTGTATCATCGGAATGACCGTAGCCCACAAGGCACGATGTGATATTTGTTGGGGAGTCGGAAATCTCCCTGAAACACGTTATCAGCGAGGCTGCAGTCCACCTTCTTCCAGCCCATGGACAGGGTGCCTTGTAAATTCTAACCAATGACAAGGCCCATATATCCCACAAAGCAGTGCAGTCGTGACTCCTGAGTCCATGAACCAGTCAGTCCATCACACGGCTACCTACCTTTCACAACAATCCACCAACCAATCAGACTTACTGCATACTATGATCCAAATTAACCAATCACATCGGCACCCCAAGCTGGGTAATCAGTAACAACGTCATACGTGTCCACGTATTCCTTGTCTCACTCTATATACCGTGTTCACTTTTAGTTACAAAGAATACAGTTTCGGCACTTGTTCGTGGTTACTTTTCGTTTGGGATTGGACGATCGAGGAATCACTGGCCCGGGATAATCCATAGGTTTGCACACTGACAAGACGAAGATAACTTTTGCTGATCACTTTCCGTTGAAAATTATTACAAATATAAGCAAGACGAATCCTTTCACGACTATTTCACAATATCCAATAAAAATGATCAGTTGGTCGTTCTATGTTTATTGTTTGCAATGGTTTCGTTTTATCTGACCAGCCATTGAGTGAAATACCGTTATGCGATGGGGTTGCCCACTGCATTGGTTACGTCTCATTATTATTCAAGGCTGTTGGCAGATAGACACTAATTAAAGTATCGCAGACAGTCTAAGTATTTATTTGTGTGATCTACGAAAATATATTTCGGGACCAAGCACCAGGTTGAACTGAAATGATGTGCTCTACTGACCATTCCTGATAATGCGGCTGAGTACTTAGACCATACAATGTGCCATTCCGAGAAAAAATAAAGCTGCTGTTGGTAGTTTCATTTTGTAAAGGGATGACAGGACACGATTTCCCTGCAAGCATAAAGTCGGTTTCGTGGTTGAAGCCGAGCATCAAATCGAATACCTGGCTATAGTCTGCCCAGTCATCTCTAGGCTTGATCATTCCACAATCGGTTTGTGGTTCCAATCCTGTTTGAAAGTTAACACATGGGCATGGACAAATTTTCTATCATGTGCTTCAAAAAAGGACTTTTTGGTCTTGCGTGATCCTTACGACTCGAATGAGATTACGGCCATAAAAACGCGCCTATGTTTATCCTAGTCTTTAAAAACGAGATTTGGAGGTCAATATCACTTTACTTTTCAATGATCCATTTCGCATTACTTGGTAATTAGTTCGAGTTCGCATGACAACTATTCGACTTTGATCATCCACAGAGTTAGTAATACCTAAAACCGTCACAGTGAAGTATACTTTCAGATTTAGGACCTTTCTGTCTTTAAGTTCAAATTTTGTCCTTTGAAAATCATCCTTCTTTAACAAACTCTAACCATTTCCTGAAGTATTTTGAATATTGTGGGTATATTGGGGTCATCTGTTTGTCCTTGTCCCGGTTACGCACGAGTTTTACAGCAGACTATAGATAATAATATTAATTGATAATCGGTCAAGCAATTAATCTCTTAGAAGTCTGCCATGAATCACATTATGTGAATAGACGTGACCACACAAATAGCTTTATTTGCAATGGCATGGAATACTGAGGGCAGTTCTGGCTTCTGTCAATCGTTTTTGTGGACTTCCGATAAGTGAATTTGGCGTATGGGTGACCATCGTGCGTGCATCAATCATGGTGAATTCAGAGTGCACTGCTGCTCTTGCATGAAACTAGTCAGCAATTATTAGAGTAAAAGAGAAATCAAAAGCGACAGCCTGTTGGTTTAGCTTCATAGTAACACATTTAGAGTGAACATGATTTCCGGAGATAAACCCCCTAAATTTAGTGAGTTCGTAAACCCAGTATCACTTAATCAGAAGAGAATACTTATATATTTGGTTTTCAGTCAGCTTAGCTGTGGCTACTGGGATGGTTGAGAACCCATATTATGGCATCCACTTGGCATATAGATAATTTATATCCCATATTTAGCATTAATTTTTTCTTCTCCAGCGCCAACACGTGCAATTCAATGCTAATAAAATATGCGATAATCCAAAATTGATGCGTTCAAGAAAAACTAGGTTGTTCATAACGGAATGTTGTACTTAAGCCCTGCAGAAAAGTCATCCACCATAGGAGTCAGCAGCTGTGTGGGAAGCGGGTTGTTACCGTTCAAAGCCAGCGAAGGAAGGGTGCGATATCATAAAATGTAGATGACCAACGAACCATTGCGAGCCATCCCGGATAGCCTTGTGGTTAAGGTGTTCGATTGACAATCGTTCACCCCGGGTTCTAGTCCCCGTGGTGGCTCGGTGGATGTGTAATGCTGCTGATTCCCAATAGGGATGAATCAGCTGTGCGGTGCTTCCATCGTTTTCAATGGTGAGTTGAGCGTTCAAGCTGCATGATGAATCATATTAGACAAAAACCAGACTGTTTCGAAGTTGATGGTTTACAGAATGGATAAGTCTGAATATGTTGGTAAAACTAACAACCCATGCCTAACTGGAGACAACATTTTACCGATAAATAATCTACGGAACAAATATTGAGCTTGTGCAGTGATCATCCAATCAACCACAAGAGCTCTTGCATAATGACCCTGTTTAACAGAGGTAAAACACAGCAGCAACACAAAACCAGTAGAACAGAACGAACAGAACTAAATCTTCATGCTGTTTCAACGGAACGGATACTCAGTAATATCCAAGCGGAGAACCTCATTCGAAACCAAAACTGAAACCGGCCAGGGAACACAATCTAACAGAAGGGTGGCATTGGCATACATCAGAAAACAAGTGCAAGACACCTCTAGTTGCAAAGTGCCACATTTGCACACAAGCTGACAAAAATGCCGAAGAAAAAGCATCAAGACCGAAAGGGCAATTCGAGATCAAAGAACAAAAGAATGTGGACTACAAGGACCGTAACAAATGGTACGTCGATCAAATTGGGAGAAAGGTTGCAACACGAATGGGAGAAACAGAACTAGCTACAAGAGGACATACTCAGTTCTCCCTAATGCCCGTTCACGAGGATCACGTAGGGCACGCGTTCAATATGGATGAGGTTCATGTTCTGGACAAAGCAACCACGAGACACGCAAGGGAGTTCTCGGAGGTCTTGCTTTTTCCAACGAACATAAAAAACACATTGAAGTGGACCAAATTCACAGTTTCCTAATGCGCAGGAAAGCTAACTGACTCAAGCAATGGAGAGTGAATAAACTGCAGATCACTTGTAGGGACGCAAAGTCGTGAAATCCGGTTCTTCTTGTGAACTCCTAGACCAAAATAATTCCCTGGTGACTCTGAAACAAGATTCTTAGGGAATGATATTGAGGGGTTACAGCAATAAGGAAATATACAAAACGGACTACAAAATAAACCCTGGATGACATTTGTAAATATATATTTGCATATATATACATATATATATATATATATATTTATGTATATATATATATGTATATATGTATATGCATATATATAAAGAGGAGCAGGTATGGAAGACGTTTGATTTCCGAGGAAGGTGGTACTAGGTGGTTCGGAGCTTAGTTTAACAAGACTAGAATCTTATGGCGATAGGTCAAAAGCACAATATCCTCGTGTTATTAACCTGTTAAGATCGAGGTCGTTGGAGAATTCATGTCCAAGGTCAGAGTAGGTTCAGCTTTTATTCGAAGGTGTATCGTCTTCACCTCCACACTGACAGTTTCATATAAACTGGTGATGAGTCTTTAACAACCTCAATCCTAACCTCGGCGAAGAGAAGGCTTAGTAATTCACCATCCTGAGCTACAATCAACATTAATTTTCCAGAGTATTTATTGGTTTCATGGATTTGTTGAACTTTAGATAATCCAGTGCACAGAGAAGTAAGATTCTTAATTTTTTTTGTTCACCAATTTTTGGAGTGCTGTTGAACAACTGGCTCATATTAAGTATTATTATCATCATAGTTTATTAGAATAACTTAGTACTAATTTTTTCCTTACTGTAGAATAGATGGTTTAGGAAGGGATATTTTCAGCAATGTCAACGTCGAACTCACCATGAAAAATCCACGGAAGCGATGTGTACAAGTATGGCATACCAATTGCGTGCTCCCTCAGCTGCATCACATATTCACTGAGACCCAGGTGGAACTCAAACCCGAAGCGCGCAATTTGAATTCCACTTGATAATCACGAGTCTTCCGGACATGTCTCTAAATGACTTGTCCAGTGTCACACAGTTATGCGATACCCTGGCAATTTTGGACAAATCTCCCAATCCGATTTGTCCTTCCATCGATTTACAGGAAGGTAAACTGTCTGCTTTCCATTGAATCCTTTGTTCATCCTCCGTATGTGAATCGATGAAACACGTTGACTCTATTTCGAGTGTATGAATTTGAATAACGACTGTTGTACCATCGGACGCAACTTATATTGTACCTCCGAGTTAGTTCTTTCTTGGTTCGCTTTATTAAATCGTCACACAGTAGGTACCAAGATCCCAGTTCTTCCAGTGTATGCCAAATCAAAGGTAACTCTGAGCCAGCTGAATGTGTGTGAACTATCTTGCCAGGATAAAACCGTCCGAACAAGTGAAGTCAAGATATGATCGAGTTTTGAATTCTATACCCATGACAAGTGCTGATTGACCTTAACCGGTATCTGTTTGGGGTCCACTTGTTGGCTCAATCTGTTCTTACCGAATGCTGATTCCTAACAGATTTTATCTCTTACATTACCTTTCTCCCCCTTTATGTATCTATGCCCACTGACCCACTAGTATCCACGACCCGTTCTGTTATGACTTTATGATTTCCTGAGTTACTTGAAGTATTTAACTCTCTCCCTCTTTGTCTCGCCTGTGTGACAGGTTGAACTTTGGCCATGGCATCATAATCCTACTATTTCCTCATAGTCAATGCTACTCCGTTTGTTGTTCACCACGTTTGTTTTCCCTCAGGCAAATACTACTTTATATGTCTCTCAGTTAATTCTGAGTAGTAAGCATGATTGCTGAGAACTGCTAGGCTGAGTGTCCTTTAGGCTGCGCATTTCCCGTAGAACAAGCTTACTCAGTGATTCTGACCAGCCCGGACGGTAGCGGAATGGTGCATTGGCAATACATATATTAGCTATGTGAATAGGTGAGGGTTGAAACCGTGAGTGCGTTGGGCGATATGCACCACTGATGATCTCTAACAAGGGCAAAACTCACGTCTGGTGATTTCGAATGCATGTTTGATCGGATGAACTGAGGTATGTGTGTGGAAGTGGAGTCCGAGGGACGACGAGCCAAGCGAACAATGCTTCTTCTCTGACCGTTCGTTTGTCAGAAAGCTTCCCATAAATAAAAACCATTTTTGTGAAATACTGGACTAGCTATTTATTTACCACTTACTTGAGCCATCTCATCATCAAATGTATTATATGCGGATACCCTGGAATTTTGGCGCTTGCTCCTTTCGGGTGCTGGTGATGGAGTTGGTAGTGATGAGAGAGTTCAATGAAAATGTTGAGTGGATTCGACTCTCGAGAAATACAAAGGTTTCATGATCAATTAAATCCCCCATAACTGGGATCCTGTTTCAGTTGGTTTTGTTAGTTTAGACCAAAAGACAGATGTAACTGAACCGCTGTCCAGTGAAAGAGTGATTCATAGAACATGAACCCGAAATCCAAATCGAAAAAGGCGAGTCGGGGAACTACGTGTACTGCTGAGAACAGTCATTGCAGTTACAAGCAACAGACCTCAATTTATGGGCAATCCAATCAAAAGGGTCAAGGAATAGACTTTATATCTTTGGAAGGGTCTGTCGGGAAAAGTACACCGAGCAATACGGGACGGAATGATTGGAATAGGGTGAAATCCATCTCGTATAGGTAGAACAATCGACCACTCAGGGAAAGAGTGGGAAGCGTACACGAGAGGGAGGGGTAGATATGACCATAAATTAGATCAGTCAAGGACAAATGAATCGAACACGGGTTTGACCTAGACCCTCACGCAGGCGTGGCGTGATCTCTATCATGGAAGGAAAATACAAAAGTCACTCGTGCCGTGCGAGTGAGAAAGCGAACAGAAAACGGAGGCGAACATGACACACAAGGTCGGGCACATATGACGCAAAAACCGTGAAGATCGTAGGCCCCTGGATTGACCGCAATGGAAAATTGGTCCACCGTAAAGTACATTCATTGAAAGACGACAGGTGAACTGAGAAATGGCGACCGAGTTCAACATATGAAAGGAAGGAAGATGTGTAGGCTATCGCAAGTCTTATTAGTTCAGTCCCCATAGCTGTATGGCGCGTCCATAAGACATGAAAATGGTGCAAATGATTGATGTAGGATCATGACAATAGTAATGTACAAGACCAAGTCTAATATAAGGCATTCAGACTAACAACAGCGTTGAAACCACTTCGAACTTGTAATCAGGGGGGAAATTTGCATACATGGGTTTGTGAAACAAATCGCCTTTGGCAAGTCTACGAATGATTTTGTACAAGATCACTCAACGCTAGAATGACTTGAGAGCGGCAGTGGGCCGTTGTTGAAATTTCAACAAGGATTTGTTTTGTGTTTTGTTCATTTTTTCCGCGGATTTCCGGGAGCAAGCTAATGATGTTATTATCAACTTAACAAAGTCGTCATCTCAATTATCAGTTAAAAGTTGGGATCTAAGCGCCAAGCTGAGTGGTCAAGTACCCGCACAAGTTAATAACCTATTTTTTTGTGCTACATATTTTAGGTAAACCGATCATGCTTACACTTGCTATTTACTTATCCACTTCGAATGTTGTACCTGTTAGATTACAAGATGAAGGACGAATGATATTTCAGTGTTCTCAGAAATAAGCTCATAAACGGTAATTTCAATTTGTGAGTTTCCCCTACGTGGGAAACAAAACCGTTTTCCTCAATTATTCCTACCCTCTATGGTATTAAGTGTTTCATCCATATAAATGTCCTTTGTCTACAAGCTTCAATATTGTGACAACAATACCGTATGAATGAAAAATGACCGCATTTCTGACATGATCAAGTACAGATATTAAGTTGAGTGAAGAAATTTCCGTGTATTATTCTTCCAAAACACACCGACCAGGTGAAACGCTTCCTTGTCAAATGACAGGTCGATGTCGCCGTTGTATCTCATATTGATATTAGATTGAGGTTTACACCGCATACTCCTTGTCGCCTCATCGGTAGATTGGGTGTTTTTCACTCAATCAGTCAATGCTACAATGACATAGAGAAGAATATTATGACCCACCAGCCCGTCCCTTACCGAGTAATCGAGGTTACCCATGATGCTTTCTAAACATTCAAAAGTCCTCATGACTGCGAGCTTCTTTGAAAGCAATTCACGTGCACGTTTTAATTCAACTTTCCCATATTTTCAGTCATCTACGAATTTCGGATGGGGTTTTGCCAGTTCATCTTAGAGCAACTCAGCAACAGGCCACGTATCGCAAAGAAAGAAACATTCTTGTGAAATCATTCATTAGTCAGTTCAAATGCTACTTATCGATTCCAAATCTTAAGGTGTACTGAGTATCCGTTGCGTCCTTCTTGGAAATCCAAAAATGAGTTGCATATCCGTATAATCAAAAAGAGAACGGAGATTTGTGAATCATATTCATCGACAATAGCAATCATTCAGCCGTGACTTTGAAGTCATAATCTACAAAAACTGAACTTCTCGGATCATTGTTGTTCGCCTTTGTGCTACGAAAATCCGCCTCATACTTCGTATTATTTCAGGACAGAAGTTCAATCGTGTTATACATCCTATACGGAAAAGGGAGGTGTTGAGAAACATACCAGTTAGCATTACAACGGATTCATAACAACATGTAAACTGGAAATTGAACATATGCGTCAGTTGAATAAGCAGATGATGTTAAACTGATTATATGAATTGCGGTAAGCTGCCCGAGAATTTATTCAGACCTTTGTTTAATTAGTGATCGCCCATATTCAAACGTCTGCTTGTTGCACCAAATCCCTAAACAAGATGCTAGCAACGATCAATTGATGAGATTTCTGAATTCATCCCTAGTGACGATTCATTTGGCACAATGTGGCCACAGTGCCTCAATAGCACAATTTTACAACTTAGAAGAATGATTACAAAACGGAGAAAAGTGTCATATGAAGCGACCTCAGACAGCATTCACAAAACTATCTAAACTGCATACATTTGGTGTCTGATGGTAGAGAACTTTGATCCCTAATTGAGTTTTGTACGCGACTACATACCTAGTGATATCTACGATACAGCTTCCTCACAGTCGAAACGCCTCTTGATCAATGGAGACTGTGAATACCATACACATGCAGTTGAGTTCATCAAACGAATAACTACGGCCCATTGCGATCAAGTTCTCGGTTGATGTACTTTGTTCGATCCAACCGTTGAGTTTATCATTCTTGATATACGACTTTGTGGACAAAGCAATCCCTCCCCACAATCCAATTTGATTTGACTACCAGATTGTTCATCCTGCCGAAAATAACAGATCAATTTACCATTGAACTCCAGGGAAGCACAGCACAGCTATTTCATTCCTGGTAGAGAAGATCAACGATGTATACGTATAGTCCGCAGGGTAGAAAATATCGGAACAGTTAGTGAGATCTGGAGAAATGAGATATTCATGGCAGGAACGTTTTTGCGTAATAACGTCACAAAAACTTGACTGAGCTGAATTATGATAAATTAGGTGAGTTGGCGTAGAGATATTCCACTGTATCTGGAAAGATATTTGGGGAATCTAACAATTACTTTCGAGATCTTCAACAAGCAAACCAAACAATAGAATAACAGAAGCACGTGGCAAATTATATGAGACAAATCGAAGCATAATATATCTGGTTGAATAAAGTGTGACACATGCCACTTCAGTTTTAGTACATAGAAGATGATAAGTCTTATTTTCAAGACTAGTACATCGATGTGATATGCGCCTTACAAACGATTTTCAAAGTTCAATGCAAGGAATCAATACTTTCAAGTGCTGTATCTTGACCACATTCGAGCCCGTGAGTATTTGTCTCAACGATATCCCCTTTGTGTTGCGAAACAATGTGTGCGAGCACCCAAGCTCCCTTGGACCACCTCATGTTTCCGAACACGTGTGCAACCAATACAACATGCTGCACTGTGATCAGTTTCACACGCACACGCACACGCATACGCACACATGCACATAGAACATAGAATGATTACAAAACGGAGAAAAGTGTCATTGGGCGAAAAGTTTCGAAGGTGAAATTTCACCCAATTCAGTTCTGTTAAGAAACTATGAGTGGTGTGTGAATAAATTCCTATTTCAGAGGTAGCAAATTGCAGTAGCTTGTAGATGTAGGAGCTTCAAGTCTAACGGAGAATAGCAGTGGTTCATTGATGATGGCTTTGACGAAAACACAGTTTACTCTCGTGGGAAATTTCTGACACCAGTTGAACCGGAAGAACGCCTTAGATTTGTTCTAGCTTGATTCAAATCTACGGAAATAAAGTAAATTCTCATCCAACAGAGGAAGTAGTTATGGTACAATTGTATCACAGAAAACCAGTAAGCGATATACATGTTGGTTTCAGTTATACTCCTAATACGAGGAAAACGGTAGATTTGCCACGCCAGGATGGGTTGATGTAGATTACAAGCGGGTCCCCATATTTATTCCTTCTCTACAGCTAATCCTGATGGCAGCACTGATATCGATCTAGGAGTACCAAGGAGTTGTCAGTATTCACGTTCACCCAGGATTCTTGGACACCAACTACACACGTATGAACAGGGGTGAGTACTGTCTTCATATCATGATCACGGATCCCTCCAGACCAGTCAAAGTTTCCCGATGTATCAGTTCTCGTAAAGGTAATTAATTAACCTATACGCACGCGTGATTATTTAGCGGTTACAATGAAAGCCTGACAGACAGGAAAGTAAAATACAGGCACGGCGGGGCCTTCGATTCGGGTCGAGCTGTTCCATCTCGATCGGAATGTGTATCACATAACCAGACGCGCATTATCTGGTTAACTGTATTATTCACCGTGATTAATATAACTGTTGTTGTGCCAATAAAGTGATGCTTAACTCGGTAAAATATTCCAGTGGTTCACCGAAAAATACCAAGGAGAAGAACCCTCCATCGGGAACGACCTTTTTTGGACATTGGTACACAATAAATGCCTTGTTTATCCCTTCGGTTTTACGAGAGCTTTTGCATTTTCAACTGGACTAGACGCGTTTCTTGACTTACTACTAGACAACAGCCCATGTCTTTTTCCACTTCAAGTCACTCTCCACTAGGCTCTTCTGACCATGCAATAATCAAAACCCCACCCAAGATCAGCAGACCCATTAAACATGCACAATTGACGCGAGACCGTAATCGCCCCGTTTGAAAGAGGCATATTTGTCATGAAACATTTAAAGCTACGGGAAATAGTTTCTCAGACAGAATTTTCTGCCTTCTCAGTTACGGATCTTTTGGTTCCCTGGAACAATCTTATCAGCTATTTGGGTTTTTGCTTCTATACTTTGCTGCCCAGTCGAAACTTGGTATTTTCGCCCTGATCATCTGTCATCTTCTACCTCAAGGAGCAAGAAGGAACACAAATTCAAACATTATAGTCTCCCAGCCGTCAAGTTTCTATCAAAATCAACAACAAGACTGAGCTATAACACCTCAGTTCCATCTGCACATCTACCCTTCTAGACAACGGAATTCATCGCGATACGTGGAAGCACCTGAAATATCTAACTGGTGGCTTATGCTCACGCAAATCTGCTTTTATTTACGTGGAAGAGCTCAACAAGTCATTCAACAGAGCAGTAGGACCTTTCGTTCCTGTACTTCTTTAGGAAAGTAGATCTCAGGGACCTACATTTTGCACCCCAACCATGAACGTCTACAGGGGGCTGCTTCTCCCTAACCCCGGAAAATCATTCGGACCCGGCGAACTCAACCCCATGGTGCTCAAGGAGTGTGCCGTTATCTTCAGCTTTATTCTCCCTGATTTTTCAGCCAAGGTCTTACGGGAAGAAAGATTCCAGTCGCGCTCCACTCTCGGTGTCCCCACCACTGCGTCAACAGAAACAAGCTGCTTTACTTTCTCTCTCTTTTTCTCTCTCCCTCTCTTTGTTATTCAGCATTACCATTTTTCTTGTCGACAGATTGCCTTCACAATCGCCAGCAATTCACTCGTTACAGCAGCAACATCTCCTCCCTTGTAACCACTAAAAGTGGTGTTCCTCGAGGAACCCTGCCGTTCCTATTTTTATTCTTTGCCTACTTTCCTACTATCCCTGTAAGAACAATACTCTTCCAATCAAATTTGCGGATAATGTCATAGTTCGTGTGCAGTACGCGCGCGGTTCTTTTTTTTCCCACCCTACAAAATGGCATCTCTCAAATTTCAGATTAGTCTCATGCTCATACACATCACAGAGACCTAGTGAGATGTATATCCACTTCGTCCACATGTTCTCAATGCAAACATCGTTATGCACGCACTAGAACATACATCTGTTTATATTATCCCCTACCCGGCAAGCTATTTGCACAATCCAGTTTATGTAATATCAGAACAAATACAACATTTGGAACAATACAGATGCTCACTACTCATTACACCGTGTTCCATTTTATTTCACTTTGTGTAGGTTTCATTTTTGAGGGCGTGTACATGGTTATATGAGAGCTGAATATTCGCCAATCGAGGTGCGTAAAACAGTTAATTGATTTGACCGAATGAACCGCATGAAGAAACTATTTCACTTAGAACTTCCTCATGACATGGTTGAACAAAATCGAGTTTGTGTGGAAAAGTTCATTCGTAGGGGGAAAAATGGATACAGCGAACCTTAGTTGGTTGAAGTAACCATCCATTGATTAGACGAGAAGCCTCAATGATGCAGATATATAGACATGCAGGAAATATCAGAGTAGTTAGTGAGATCTGGAGAAATGAGATATTCATGGCAGTAATTATATTTTAGAAACACGCTACGCAAGTGTGATTGAGCTGAATTACGATAAATTGAGTGAGTTGGCGTGGAGATATTCCACTGTATCTGGAAAGATATTTGGGGAATCTAACAATTACTTTCGAGATCTTCAACAAGCAAACCAAACAATAGAATAACAGAAGCACGTGGCAAATTATATGAGACAAATCGAAGCATAATATATCTGGTTGAATAAAGTGTGACACATGCCACTTCAGTTTTAGTACATAGAAGATGATAAGTCTTATTTTCAAGACTAGTACATCGATGTGATATGCGCCTTACAAACGATTTTCAAAGTTCAATGCAAGGAATCAATACTTTCAAGTGTTGTATCTTGACCACATTCGAGCCCGTGAGTATTTGTCTCAACGATATCCCCTTTGTGTTGCGAAACAATGTGTGCGAGCACCCAAGCTCCCTTGGACCACCTCATGTTTCCGAACACGTGTGCAACCAATACAACATGCTGCACTGTGATCAGTTTCACACGCACACGCACACGCATACGCACACATGCACATAGAACGACAGATATGGATAATCAGTACCCTTCCTTGTTTTTGAATCATATCTACTGATATGTGTTGGTGTGAGCACAAATTATTGGAGACCAGTTTGTTCGCCACGCCGATTGAAAGCATACCGATTATCGACTAATTGTACACGTATATATTTATTTATAAAACATGGATATGCGTACGAGCTCGTTTTCAGTGATTCAGTATTATTTAATTACATGATAATCTATGGAAACGATTAAAGGGATTGAACCAAATAGACAAATAGGAGAACGTAACCTAAATCTAGACCGGATGTGGATTGTTTAACACGTGTCACGCCAGTTTTCGTCTGGTTCTTGGTCTGTTGTATTGTGGAGTGTTAGCCAGTGGGACTGAGACGCACGCCCGCATTATTTTTGAGCACAAGGATGGAGGATTGTGGGGAGGGATTGCTTTGTCCACAAAGTCGTATATCAAGAATGATAAACTCAACGGTTGGATCGAACAAAGTACATCAACCGAGAACTTGATCGCAATGGGCCGTAGTTATTCGTTTGATGAACTCAACTGCATGTGTATGGTATTCGCAGTCTCCATTGATCAAGAGGCGTTTCGACTGTGAGGAAGCTGTATCGTAGATATCACTAGGTATGTAGTCGCGTACAAAACTCAATTGGGGATCAAAGTTCTCTACCATCAGACACCAAATGTATGCAGTTTAGATAGTTTTGTGAATGCTGTCTGAGGTCGCTTCATATGACACTTTTCTCCGTTTTGTAATCATTCTTCTAAGTTGTAAAATTGTGCTATTGAGGCACTGTGGCCACATTGTGCCAAATGAATCGTCACTAGGGATGAATTCAGAAATCTCATCAATTGATCGTTGCTAGCATCTTGTTTAGGGATTTGGTGCAACAAGCAGACGTTTGAATATGGGCGATCACTAATTAAACAAAGGTCTGAATAAATTCTCGGGCAGCTTACCGCAATTCATATAATCAGTTTAACATCATCTGCTTATTCAACTGACGCATATGTTCAATTTCCAGTTTACATGTTGTTATGAATCCGTTGTAATGCTAACTGGTATGTTTCTCAACACCTCCCTTTTCCGTATAGGATGTATAACACGATTGAACTTCTGTCCTGAAATAATACGAAGTATGAGGCGGATTTTCGTAGCACAAAGGCGAACAACAATGATCCGAGAAGTTCAGTTTTTGTAGATTATGACTTCAAAGTCACGGCTGAATGATTGCTATTGTCGATGAATATGATTCACAAATCTCCGTTCTCTTTTTGATTATACGGATATGCAACTCATTTTTGGATTTCCAAGAAGGACGCAACGGATACTCAGTACACCTTAAGATTTGGAATCGATAAGTAGCATTTGAACTGACTAATGAATGATTTCACAAGAATGTTTCTTTCTTTGCGATACGTGGCCTGTTGCTGAGTTGCTCTAAGATGAACTGGCAAAACCCCATCCGAAATTCGTAGATGACTGAAAATATGGGAAAGTTGAATTAAAACGTGCACGTGAATTGCTTTCAAAGAAGCTCGCAGTCATGAGGACTTTTGAATGTTTAGAAAGCATCATGGGTAACCTCGATTACTCGGTAAGGGACGGGCTGGTGGGTCATAATATTCTTCTCTATGTCATTGTAGCATTGACTGATTGAGTGAAAAACACCCAATCTACCGATGAGGCGACAAGGAGTATGCGGTGTAAACCTCAATCTAATATCAATATGAGATACAACGGCGACATCGACCTGTCATTTGACAAGGAAGCGTTTCACCTGGTCGGTGTGTTTTGGAAGAATAATACACGGAAATTTCTTCACTCAACTTAATATCTGTACTTGATCATGTCAGAAATGCGGTCATTTTTCATTCATACGGTATTGTTGTCACAATATTGAAGCTTGTAGACAAAGGACATTTATATGGATGAAACACTTAATACCATAGAGGGTAGGAATAATTGAGGAAAACGGTTTTGTTTCCCACGTAGGGGAAACTCACAAATTGAAATTACCGTTTATGAGCTTATTTCTGAGAACACTGAAATATCATTCGTCCTTCATCTTGTAATCTAACAGGTACAACATTCGAAGTGGATAAGTAAATAGCAAGTGTAAGCATGATCGGTTTACCTAAAATATGTAGCACAAAAAAATAGGTTATTAACTTGTGCGGGTACTTGACCACTCAGCTTGGCGCTTAGATCCCAACTTTTAACTGATAATTGAGATGACGACTTTGTTAAGTTGATAATAACATCATTAGCTTGCTCCCGGAAATCCGCGGAAAAAATGAACAAAACACAAAACAAATCCTTGTTGAAATTTCAACAACGGCCCACTGCCGCTCTCAAGTCATTCTAGCGTTGAGTGATCTTGTACAAAATCATTCGTAGACTTGCCAAAGGCGATTTGTTTCACAAACCCATGTATGCAAATTTCCCCCCTGATTACAAGTTCGAAGTGGTTTCAACGCTGTTGTTAGTCTGAATGCCTTATATTAGACTTGGTCTTGTACATTACTATTGTCATGATCCTACATCAATCATTTGCACCATTTTCATGTCTTATGGACGCACTATACATTTCTTCAGACTGAACTGGGAAGACGAGCGATAGTGGTTGAGCAGTATCCGCATGGAGTCTATCTGTTTGCACCCTGTTCAGTTGCCTGATAACTTGGGTTCTTTAGGTTTGTCGATAACTGGCAGTATGGAACTGAATCTACACTCTACTCCCAAATTTTAGTGAAATTCCACCCGTCTCTAAAGGAAAGCAATTAAAGCGCCTCTCCTACCTCTGTCGCTGAAGTGCACGCATCCATCTTGGATGTCCAAGTTTTCTACAGTCTGGTGTGCTCACACCTAATCCATCATTCGTATTATCAACCAGCTTCGAATCACAGTTGGACCGCTTGTTCATATTTGAGGACTGTGACTACCCTAATAGCAAAGCGTCTCGTTTTGTTGTTTGCTTGAATAAACCGTCCGCTGGTGGTCCCGAATGTGAATGAGTATCTGAAAACGACTGGAGAAATCATCGCTTTACCGAATTCGTATATACAGAATTAGGGGCAACCTTTGGTTATATACTGGGTAAATGTATTAAGGGAAGTTCTTTAAACATAACTTTTTAACTGAACCAAATTCTGAGCTCCTATGGTCTATCTTCAATCAACGAGATCATATCTAAGAGCTTTGAATGGATCATGCAGTTTACCGGCGAAAAATATATTAACACTTGTTATTGGCTACGTTTTGCAAGATTCACGAGTGACCTGACATATGTACACAGCCACTGCTGATGCTACTGATTTCAAACGAGGACGAGAAATGAACCATCAGTATGCATCATATGCTTCTTCGATCGTCTATGTGCGAATGCAATCATGAGTGTGTGGAATTATTTCCAATCCCTCCTATCAAAATTGACAATTTGATATTCTACCCCGAATGGTTATAGTTTGGACCACTGGGCGTATCGATGTTAAGTTGTTTTAGAAATATTTGATAACATATGTGAATCAACGCGAATGTTCTCTTCTCGCAAGTAGTTTGATATTTAAATCTCAATTTGAGCTACCGGTTTTAGACAGACTGGTAACGATATCTACAAATAGAAATTTCATAATAAATTATTTTTTTCAGTCGAATCAGTGCTACCGGCAACGTGTTGTCCATAGTCCATCACCATATACCTTCAGCAGATTCATTGGGAGTATCTAAGTGAAAAAATGACCTGCATTATATTATGTTTCTTTCCGGTAGGTAAACATTCATTGCAATCATTAAAAGTCAGAAGACTGAAGCAGTTATATATAACTGATCTGTAAACACGTTAACTACAGATACAATGCTAATGGATGAAATACAACCAAACAAGATTTGACTTGGATTTTCTATTGAAGGTCGGGCAAACGTGATCAGCATGAACAGTTTATTCAACATAGATATGTTCACATTGATTGTCATACCTATAACAATGTCCCAGGGATATGCGGATAGCTGTGTGAGATCGCATCGCCGTAAAGTGAAGTATTTTCGACTCTTTACTTAGCAAATAACGTCATCATTTGGCGCCTTCTCACGTAGACAACCTAAAGCATTTTTTCACCGGATTTCAAAATCTAACTACTCCCATCGTTTTCTGTAGTGCATACAGATATCCAAATCGCCAGAAGTGAATTAGGTTGGATTTAGTTAACCGCTTGATAGCGTGACTATGGGCTCAGAACTAAGCTCCTTTTTAGTTGACAACTTCATAACAAACTTATTGCGTAGTTGACCCCTTTAGCTTAGTTAAGAAACACCAACCTCGAATTACAAATGAATTCAGAAAAGGAAACTGGTTTTATTTAACACTAGTTTGTAAGTTCATTTTGAATTTAGAAAACATGTGGCGGTATGTACGTCGAAAGTTATAGGTCAATTGCATAAGAATTTTCCTAAGGCGATGCCCGTGAAACATTTGCTGATATTCCCCGATTTCCGAGAAAGCACTCAATATATCGAAGGAGTTTCTTGAAAATCAACCAATAGGCAGTATCACAGGATGGCGAGTAAGGTGGGTATGTGCGCCGGAGAATTACTGAAAGGTCCTAGGAATGTCTTTGATTATTTCACTTCGTGACCTTTCCAATGAGGAAGGTATTCCGGGTTTTCTTGCGTATCGATGTAGAAGAACTCAAAAAATGTTAAAACTCGATATCGTGTAGATGGCACTGACTCACAAATGTGAGCGCAACTGATCACTTTTCTCCCAGTAAACAATCCGTCAGTTTGATTTTTTCTCTAGATTACCTAATCCAGTCTCTGAGACGCTGAGTTCTCAGAACGCTGCTAGCATACTGTTATGCCACATCGTGAATCACTTGAGCAACTTTTCTAACACATCATATACATTGTAGTGAGCAGGCTGTTAGCAGCCATACTGGTGTTCGATTAGTGTAAGTGTAGGATCTTGTTGATGCATTTACTGAGCCTTTGTGCTCATGGAATTCTCTGTTTTATTATTTTTCAGATCGATTACGAGCAACTCCGTTGGAAGACACTGATCTTTGTATACTACAACATTATCAGTAACAAGTTGCTATGTACAATCTAAATTATTTTCGACACTGGTTGCGAATGATTTGAATTCTTTAGATTTGTTACCCATTGTAGAACAAACTGTGGAAAGAGCTGGTTCCTAACAACAATTTACGAAGGTGCTATACAGTGGTTTTCCAAGTAAGGGCTGTCTACTGTGGCATTAATTTATTGAGTAATCTCTACACTGACAATATGCGGGTTACAAAGGTTTTCACGGAATAAGATTCTACGTTTGCGGAGCGGTTTGGACAGAGCAACCTCGGGTCGTGGGAAGAATTTTCGTCTTGTCATTTCGGTCATATTTGTGTTTTATGTTAAGTACCGTTTGGAGAACAATTTTTTTTCAGCAATTCGCACTTACGCGATAACATCCAAATATATTGAACATGTTCCCGGGGAAGCCTACGAACACATAACTCGCTTTTCACTACACAGACTTACGTATACACTGGAAGCGGATGCTAACAGCTTCATTTAGCTGGTCTTGATTGTCATCTCCGTAGTTTTACCGATCACCGAAAGCCTAGAACACGCTTAGTCTGTGATGAGACTGAGCTGTGTGAAAATGCCGCACTGGTTAGTGACTTACTTGCTCCAGTGATTGCTAGATGTTCTATTCTTACATCGAAGTGCAAAATTTGTTTCAAAAATTGGATATAAATTTCAGAAACAGATCAGGTCTAAATCATAGTACAAAGTCTTCACAACAAATTAATAAAGGAACGTCTGCCATCGAAATATCAAAAAAGCCGCATTCATATGTGATGAATAAAAACAGACTCCTTTGGATGCCAACTTAAGCATAGTTTATCTCTGAGACATCCATCGTAATATATCAATGAGAAAAATACTCGATGGTGTTTCAAGTCGGAAATTCGACTATTCAAATGAAGTGCCCTCTCACTAAAAACACTAATCAAAGGTCATTTTAAAAAATCACAGATGGCGAAGTGACTTTTCAGTCCTCAGTCCTAGCTTTCCAGAATAGAATATGACCGATGGGCGCAGTGGTTTAATAAAGACTGTATATAAGTTAGCACCCAACTTCGGGCATTTGGAGTAGCGTAAGACCGCTAAACTATGCAGTTCATTTTGCTAATACTCAGCTTGCTGATTAGCTTTACTCTCGGTTTGGAGGACAATGGGAGAACACACTGGGCTGTGCTTGTGGCCGGTTCTAATGGTTGGTCAAACTATCGTCATCAGGTAAGCCAAAATTATTAAATGTTCTCTTTGTCTCATTAGGTTTCATCGTTTATTGCTTATGCTGATAGTGAATACACGACTAAATATTCGTTATTCGTTCTGTGTCCTTAAGTGAATCAATGGACTATCACACTAGTGGTCTGATTGTTTCGATAGGGGTTATTCAAATTGTCTCACCAAATACTGTCAGCAGTGAGGCGTTTCAAGGGATTATTAACACATAGGTTGTACCAAAACAGTACCGGTTTTCATTTTTCAAACCATGTTGCCATTACGACCATTGTCCCGTTGAGAGATGTCAAAGTACTCTGGCGAATTTGTGGAACTCATCAAGTCTTCAATTTCATCAAAAAATGTATTGAGAAATCAGTTAGAAACAGAATACAGCATACACACTGTCGAAGAAACACCTTGTTCCATTGAAGGTGGCTTTTCGGCAGCGAAAATATCACTCATATGCATGCCAATTATTCTCAGTTCAAATGTGCACTCACACATTAGAAACTTCAGTTCTTCGTCAATAATATGGAAAACATAGAAACACACTGCTACAAGAAGCATGGCTCGATGGTTAAGTTGACGAAAAATTATCCATCTCAATGGCTAAGTCCGCTGCCGCGCTGACCGATTCTCACCTCGTCAGAACGTGGACGGGTTTATTACGTACTTTAGAAGCAGTTGCAGTAATTCTGTCCAGATGATATTCATGCACTCAGGTTCTTACATCAGTGCTTTTATGATGTTATCAAAACCCAGAGGTATGATTATATACTGCTCCTAATTTATTACAAACATTCATATTACTCACACTTGCTCTATTATTATTTTGAAGGACTCCTCGAAAATTTTCTCTTCAAGACTTTTAAGCTACATTGTTTCTTCGCCGACCTTTGCTTGTGATGATTCCACCTATTCTTGGATAGAACTGTTAAAAATACTTGCTCCGAAAATCGTTGTGAACTGTGTAACTAGGACTGACGACTACCTTGATCACTGTTCCACAAACAACCCCGATCTAGTTCGAACCGCACGCAGGTCCCCTTTGAGGACGTCAAATGACGTCACAAAACTGCTCACATCAGTGATGTGTAGATCAGGTAAACATAATGTTCTAACCCACTGTCGTGAACTGTAGCGCGAAATTAGTCAATTTGATCCACAGATCCTACAAAGATTTCGAGGTATAATCAAGCAGACTAACTTCGACATCAACCATCAGGACCCTACTGTGTTTTGCGAGCATCTCACTAGTTACTTGAACTTATGATGCGCTATGTGTTGCTAATTGGAAACCATATACTTCCGTTTTGACCAATTCCCCTCTCCGTCCCTCAAATATTACGCCGTAGGTAGGAAAGTGTTTCAAATAGTGAGAAACACCGAACAGTGGCAATCCTTTCTTTGTCATTTAAATCAAAAATCCTCAGACCAAATGGTATTTACAGTCGTGTGCTCTTAGCCAACAGTATTTACCAAGAACTTTGGATATCCATTAAATATTTGAGTGGTAGCTCCACGAGATACTTATCCACGAACGTAAATTTCGAACATCTAAACCGCAACTTCAACACGTAGTCTCGTTCTTCGTGGTCCACCTGTCTAAACGCACTATCTTATCCCACATTTACCGGCTCCGTCCCCCACAAGCTGTTTACGAAGAACTGTCAAACCACAAATGAAACAAATCCCACGGATCAGATAATCTCCTTTCAGTTGTACGTAGGCGATGTGCGCAAATACTTACACCAGTAACAACAAAATTACTTAGTCGGCGCCTGGATTGTGAAAGATTCCTGACTGTTGGGGATCAGCTTACATCAAAACAATGCCCAAGAAAGGAACGACCAAATTCCTTCCAACTGGATGTATCTCCATTACATCAAAGGTGTCTGAGAAGTTGTTACTCCAAGGACTGACCAATGATTGTACAATACGAAATATAAACCAGCTCGCATACCGTCTATCCTGTTGTACCCTGGATGTCATTGCTTCACTGACTCATAATATACTGTCTTCACTGGACAAAAAATAACATTCTGTATGAACCTGCTTCCCAAATTATAAGGGCGCCCTTAAAAGAGATGATAAATAAGTAATTCTCAACGTCATCTCGCATAACGGAATATAACCCTCACTTATTGGACTATTATCTGATTGCTCTTTTCATCGACAACATTTTGCACGATACGGAGGCAGAACCTCTTCCATCCCCGTTTCCATCCAAGATATCCTATAAGGCGCAATCCTATCCTTGTTTCCATTCTCAACCTACACGTCCTTCATGCCTGTCAGTGACTGTTACTTCGTTAAAACGTATGCAAAGGATGCTGAGGTTGGGCTATCCCATCCCAATTTCTTAGTTCACAAGTCACCCCTTCTCTTTGTATTCTTTATTTTTGGTAATGGTGTGTTTGGTTTTCGTGTAATTGTTGGGAATATAGCCGTTCACTGTCAAATATCTTCCCACGGATATGTAAAAAGCAAACACCTGATTTGACTTCAGACTGAAATCATTGGTGACCTGCAAAAATGTATGTTCCCCATATGTATCCCAAATATAGAGCTGTGTCGTGGAGGCATACTCCCGTTATTGACACTTTCTAAATCTCATATCCAGCGGTGGATGGGTAATATGCGATATTGCATGGGCAAGAAATAAACAATGAAAATAAACGAATCCAGCTGTACTAACGTTTGTCAGAAGTTGTTAAAGTTACTCTCTGTGAGAGTAAACATTTATGTTAAATCCCCTTATAGAAACGCGTTTGGTTGGAGTAATGTAGTAATTTTTGATTCGATTATGAATAGATCACAGCTACTCCTACCGGAGCATTTCAATCCTGTACAAGCAATTCAGCAACCAGTGGGCAAGGTAATCTGAGAAAATCTGATGAAGAAGGACCTATGCATATTTCTCATTTTCAGGCTGATGTATGTCACGCTTATCATGTTTTGAGGAAAAATGGAATTCCACCCGAGAACATCATCACCATGATTTACGATGACATTGCCAACAACACTAAGTAAGTTTCTTCAGAAATAAACAATTTTGCATTCAGTGTTGCATTACTGTACTCTGATGGACTGAATTTCCACTGATATTTAGACTGCGCTCATTTCTGTCTTCTCCACAAGAACCAGTTGGATGATAATCACGGGATTCTCTGTATTACATGTGTTTCACATTTCGTTCTAATAAATTACATGGAAATCATTGTTATTCACCAGTGAAGAAATTTTCCTTTCCACACGATACACCAGGAGCTCCATAGTCAATCACTAACTACAGTGGAGAGAATTTTCTGACTTTGCACCATATCAATTTATTGATAAAGAATACATATGTGGGATGATCATAACCAAATCTTTGCATCAGAACTTATTGACCCACTGATATTTTTATGCCGTCCTTTAGGCTGATGTGTTTGGTTTCACCCTGATTGATTGATCCGTCTCCGGTCGGTTCAGAAAAGTGCTGGCAGCTGATTGGATCATTGATCCGGTTGGCTGCCTCCATTCTTTCTTGTGATTCTAGGCAGCCGATCGTATTCTCTACGTAGCTGACTTCGAACTTGCCTCTGATCCTGGACGGCCGATAGTATGCTATCTGCTGACTGAACCAGACCGTTTATTCATGGCCTGTCTGGCAGTACCATTACACCAAGCAAAATTCAAAATATTGTCGTTCGTGTACACTAGAGTGCAGGTTGTGTCTTGACCGAATTCAAACTAAGTAGATCTGATAAACGCAATGAAGGAGCGTTTAAATTAATCATAAGTTAGAACAGTGTTTGAATTCCTCTTGTTTCTACTCATCTCGTTTAAAAGCAACCCGTTCCCGGGTAAACTGTTCAACGATTATCAACACAAGGATGTTTACGCAGGAGTGAAAATTAATTATCGGGGAGAAGTAAGTGCTCGTTTTCGATTTAACGTGATATCGATATCTCTGCTCGATATATATTGAGTAAAAGAATCTGAGTAAATTAGTCGGCGAACGGTGTTTGTACACCAGTGATTGAGACGAGTAGACTGCAAGATCATCCTGTTGTGAACAGATATTTTAAAATTCAATATTAAATGAATGATTGGTAAGGAACTGTTTTTGATTGTGATTATGATTATGAATAAAGAAGTGAAAAATGCTACACTTACCGGCTGTGTAAAGCTACCGATATTTCCATCAAGATACACAGGTACAGTCTATATGACACTGTTCTGCTGATTTCTACAACGTACAAATCAAAACCAATTTAATGTAAGTGAAAAAGGGCTTCCCTAAATTATGAAAACATTCGTCAAGTAGTAACAATGCTAAACTTCCCAGTTGAAACTACGGAACCAATGGGGAGTAATCATAATGAGGACAACACAAGTGTATAGCACTCGCATGATTTATAATGATGAGAGGAGCCTTATCACTCGTTCGACAACGATTTTTGTGGACGCCTTCTCTCTACTCGTTTCCACTCAAGTAGTGAAAATTACACACCATTTGAGTTTAGTGCTTACATACATTCAAATTGTTTTATTGGTGGATAATATGCATCTCAGCTGTCACCTCAAAACCACTTTACACTATGATAAACCTTATTCATTTAGTCAGTTATTCATTTATTTACTCGAGTCTGCATATATCTACAAATGTTTGGATCTGCTTTGCGATAACTTTGTCCTTATTTTCAATTCACAGAATGTTACAGCAGACATGTTCCTTCGTGTGTTAGAAGGCGATCGGAAATTGAAAGAATCTGGACTCAAAGTACTTGAATCGTAAGAAATATTGACAATACTCGATAATACGAACATCTTAACGAGCAACATGACGATCTACATGATGTTTTTCCGATTCAAATATGTTATTCTGAAGGGTGCAACTTATTAGAGAAAAAGGGAACGATTCCATTTCTGTATCAATAATGTACACACAAAACTATTGCTTGAAGAGAATACCCAATGGTGCAAATTGAACTGCAACAGAAAATAACACGATAAATTGTTCTTAAACTTGTTCAATTTCACACTGATTCCTGATTTATAGTTCCAAGTGTAACATATTATGCCATTACATCATATGTTATATGAACAGATAAGGCGATGAGTCAAAACTTAAGTGGGGGAGAGGCAATCAAATGTCACATGCGTGGCCTCGATCCGTCTCTGGACCATGAATGAGTGACTGCGGTGTCATTAGTCGGATCAACGGATCTGTGCGACTATTTTCAAGAAAACAACATGAACTTGGGCCTTCCGGTGGACAAAATGAAGCAACTCCTCTTTGTTTGCACGTTTAAAGTGCAATTTAAATTCATTGACGAAATCTATCGTCAAAAAGAGGGAGTATCAATGGAACCACTATTCGCCGATGTTTCCATGGCGAAAATTGGGAATAATCAACTGCAGTCCACCATCAGGCAATGTGTGCTTTATAAACGCTAAGTGGATGATAAAATGTGTGTGGCGGAAGACACCATGGACATAAACTTTATGTTAAACACATTCAGCACAGCCCATCCTAATATGCAGTTTACGATGGAAAAAGAGGCATACAATGAAATAGCCTTTCTAGATGTGTGCCTAAGCCGGCGAGTGGATAGCTCAGCTCAACGATCAGTGCACAGGAAAGCAACGTGGAATGGGCGTTACATTCACTTCGAAAGTTTCGTCCCACTCCAACTTAAGCGCAACTTAATCCGTTGCCTGATTAATACAGCACTCAAAATTTGTACTGAGGACACAATGGACAACGAACTTCGTTCTCTGCGCAATGTGTTCCTGAAAAACGGATATCTGGATCGTTTCATTGATAAGACAATGCGACAAGTGGAAGAAAGAGCGAAGGCCACAGTTGTCCCAAAAAAGTCAGTATACATTCGCCTGCCCTTCAAAGGTGATATCCCAGGGGATATTATACATCGTAGATTATCAGAAGCCGTCGACAGAACATTTTATACGGCAAAGCTCCATATTGTATTCACATCAAAGCCGTGTGTGTAGTTACGATTAAAGGATAAGGTGTCAGATTCTATGGCCTCATTCTGTGTGTACTCCTTTACTTGTTCCTGTGGGACAACGTACATTGGCCGTACGACCAGACACTTATCCGAACGCGTCCGTGAACACCACTCAGCTTGGTTGAACACTGGAGCGATCAATGTAACTACGAGCGCTGTGTATTCACACCTTGTTAAGTTTAACCATTCAGTGAATGTGACCAAAGCATTCCGGCAAATCTACAAAGTCCGAAGTGGGCAATCAAGACTGATGAAGTGCCGTGTTCTAGCCACTGCAGAAGCGGTATGCATTCGTCCCTACAAACCCCCGTTGTGCGCCCAAAACAGTTCGTGCAACCGCTAAGGCTTCCTTGACTCAGCCCTACCCACAAACAAACCGCAGATCCGTTGATCCGACTAATGACACCGCCGACACCCAATCACGATCCAGAGACGGATCGAGGCCACGCATGTGATATTTGATCCTCTCTCCCCCACTCAAATTTTGACTCATCGCCCTATACTGCAGAATAAGCCCATCATAGTACTCAGAACACGAGTTTTAGACGAACATATGTTTTCGGTGATTTCATTCTTAAGCCATTACAATCATTTATTATCGCCAGAAGGATGGGGTTGCTATGGGGTCACCTCTAGGACCACTTCTTGCTGACATTTTCATGCCAAAACTGGAAACTCAAACATTACGCAGAACAGTAAGTCGATTGGACCACTGCTACCGATATGTTGATGATATATTTTGCATAGCTGATGCGCAAACCAACTTAGATGATATATCACGCGAATTTAACACTACGCACTCCGCAATCAGGTTCACCGCCGAGATGGAAGGAGAAAATTGCCTGCCGTTTCTTGATATACACCTAATCAGACGATCTGATGGCTCGATCCAGAGGAAAGTGTATCGGAAAGCCACCTGGAATGGCCAGTACACAAACTTTCACAGTTTTGTACCACTCGGTTACAAACGTAATCTGATACGTAATCTGATACACAGGGCAAAACATATCTGCACCGCAGATACTCTGGAGGCCGAGCTGTCAAACATAAGGAAGACGCTACTTAGCAACGGTTATACTGAGAAATTTATCCAAAGAAACTGGACCGAACGGATAAAACCAGTGAGAATCACACAAGCAGAAAAGAAAGTATTATTCATCCGACTCCTCTTCAAGGGAGATGTCGCAGCCGATAGAGTCTGTAAAATTTTGAGTGCCACGGTTAAGTCCACCTTCAACGCTGCCAAGATCAGATGCGTGTTTTTCACGTCACCAATAATCCGATGTGAAAATAAAGATAAGCTGCCTTTGTTGACCTCATCCATGATCATTTATCAATTCAGGTGCACCTGTGGTGCTACTCACATAGGTCGAACGGCAAGACAGCTATCAAAACGCATCAAGGAGCATCACCCACGATGGCTTAGACACGAAGGCAATGAAGTAGTATCAAGTTCAATCGTCTCGCACTTGTTAGAAACTGGGTATTCAATCGACATCCAGTCCGCCTTCAAAGTCGTCTACCGGGTCCCACAACACGTGTCAAGAGCAATTAGGCTCCGGATACTAGTAACTGCCGAGGCAATTATCATTCGCCTCTTGAAGCCTGAGCTTTGAGCGCAACGAAAATTAGTCCGAGCACTACAACTCCCATGGCCAACACTCAACTGTGTTACAAAGCCGGGCTTAGCGGTGACGTAAGCTAATTAGCACCGGTTACATAATCTGGTCACTCACACGGGTTTCCATCCTTCCTCACCCATAATTCTCCGCACTGACTTAGTGGGACTTTTTCCACCTCTTCTTAATAACTCGTTTTCATATAAATGTGATTGTAATGGCTTGAGAATGAAATCGCCGAGATCATATGTTCACCTACAACTCATCGCCTTATCTTGACTTCCTTTTTGTTCACCTAACACTGTTTATATAAAATGTGATGTAATGGCATGATTACGAATCACTGAAAACGAGCTTGTTCACCATGTGCCCTGTGGGACTATTCGGACAATTAAAACATATAACCATTAGACCAATATTGATTTGTCTTCTGGTAACACCATTCACGGAATGACAGATGAAACTTAGTTCTTTCATGAGCAAAATGGGCATCAACTTCTGGCTATAACACTGAAATAGAAGAAATTTGTAAGATATATATGCAAAAGTCCACTTGCAAATCCAGAACTTGCAGTTTTGTTTAAAATTGGTTTGCTAACATCATTACGGCAAGTTTTCTGAAAATTATATTGGTAATTGTTTCTGCAGCATAAATTTAACTCACTGGAGAATATCTCGAAATCAGAAAATCACATCTTGAACTCTCTGTACATATTCATTCTTGTTTGATCCATCGCTTTACGAGTAATCTCCATTTCAAAATCCTTTCCAGTGGACCGGAGGACAACGTGTTTATTTACTACAGTGATCACGGGGCCCCCAACCTGTTAACTTTTCCGAAGGGACTGGTTAGTTTATTTTCCCTGTGTGCCTTATTTGCGATAACAAACAACAGTCTTGATGAACTGAGGATAGCTTACGTCTTGAGATCTAACTAACGAACTCGATCAGAAAATCAAGCCCTTTAGGTGGTTCCTTTATATAGTTCTTCCAGCTAAACGTGCAAGAAAGATATCTCTGATGGGGCTGGCTGGTGAATTTGAAAGTGCCATTTTTATCCCAATTCTTTGATCGATGAACCGATGCACTTGAAGAATATCAACTAGGTATTTCATTTTGATAGTCCAGTAGACATAACTCACTATATATATATATATATATATATATATATATATATATATATATATATATATATATATATATATATATATATATATATAAATTCCGTAGATATAACGTGTCAACGAGATTATAGTTTAGTAGGGAAACAATTTGCGAATACATGAAGAATAGAATATTTGAAAATATTTTGTTCGTTGTACGTACGTCTTATCAGATGAAATACTTTGGTTTACTTTTGTATTTTTTGTTGTTTTTATGCATGGAATTGGAAGGATGAGTAATCAGGATAGTATCCTAACCGGTGTTGGGACCACTGGCTCAGGATTTCGATCATCATCATAAGCGTCACAAACAAATTCCATCCAATGTCACTCTTGCTTCAACCTGGTAAACGAAAGTGCTCCACTTTGGCTAAGCTGGAAATCTATTTGCTTAAACTCCTTCTCTAGGTGTTATCTTGTCTGCCATGCCACCGCTTCCAGTCATTTCCATGGAGGGCGAATAGGGTGGGTAGGATGTTTTAAACATTGTGTGGATATGTGCAAGACTTAGTCTAGCCGTTTTTGATGAAAAGGGGAAACAGTTCTTCTAAGTGGCTCAACATTCACTCAAAATACTCGTCTCAGCACTTCGCAATTGCTGACACGAGACTGGCACTACACTCGTCCCATTGATCGTAAACACTTGTGGTCGAACACGGTCAGCCGGCGCAGATACTCATGAACTAGCCAAGTTTTGCAGCCCTGAAGGAGCACCGAGAAAACTGTGGCCTGGGAGACCATCTCTCAGAGAAGGCCTGATACCGTAGCGATGCCACGGGCGCTTTAAATTGGTAAAAGCCAAACAAGCCCTAAAGATGCAGTAGCAGGACTTCGTTTCCGATACTTCACCGGTAGAAATACAAGTTCCACTGTACCCAAAGCTATGACAGTTTTCAAACACTCTCCACAGATATCGAATGTAGGAAGATCTCCTTGCCTTTCTTTAATAATCATTTTACCATGGTTGAAACAACGTATGCCAAACTCAGCGACTTCGGAGACCAATTGGTTTAAGGTACCTTTGGTGTTGTCTTCCGACACTGTAACTTCGTCAGCATAATCTGAATCAACAACTGTGGTGTCCGGTAGAAGTTCCACCCCAACTTTTGGAATACCATCAAAGGTTCCTCAGAGCAGATCGTCCACAAAGAAATTGACGAAGAATGGAAAAAGAAGTTTTCCTTGTTTGAGACAACAGAGTACTGAAATAGTTGTCGATAAACCCTTACCCTGAGAAAAATCTGCGGATAGAGAGCATTTACGATGAAAAAATACTTTTCTGGCACGCCATCCCCCAAAACACAGATCCAAAGGGCGGACCTATGGGCACAGTCAAAGACAGTCATGATACACAGTGATAGAAGGATGGTTTGCCTTCGACAAACATAGCGGTGTTCAAGCTTTAGGTGAAGGGTTGAGATTTGATCTGCTCAGCTGCGGTTGGAACGGAAACTAGCTTGTTATTGACGACATTGGGGCTCGCGCAAAGGAGAATGTCGGTGGTAGATAGCAAACACTTGGAGTTTCGAAGCGACGATGATCAGACATACTCCTCGACGACGGGAAAGTATTGCTTGGTCACCCATTTGAAATATAGATATAATTGTTGACTTGCCCCGAGATTCTAAAGCCTTTTATTCTATCAAAATCTTTCATAACAGGCTTGCGGCAAGCAAGCAATGAAAAGATATTTGAAGAAATCCAAAATCCATGAATGTGGCGGACAGTACTGAAAATTGGCCAGATAATTATTCATTAAGGCTTCTTGCAGTTGCTGTCAGAGATCGTCAACATCAGGCGGAGCAGTGGATTCAGGTGTCTGGATCAGCTTTGTCTAATAGGCCTCCGATACTAGAGGGTCGTTAAAAATGGTAATATTTTAGCGGACATGTTTCGAAATCTTCAAACTCCAAATCGTAAGCTTATATTGTGCAACCTCGATGTCTAGTCACTCGGCAAGAACCTTGGAGTCGGACTACGCAAAGTCGGCTATTGAGAGTAATCCAGTCTGCCACGACCTTCTCAGCTCTAGGACTCGGGGCAATTCCAACACCGGCCTGACCGACCTGCTGCTGTGTCGGTCTTTCTCAAATAAGCTTAGATGGAACTTGGTACTAGTACCAGTAAGAGATGTTATTGTAATCGTGGAGCTTGCATCGTGCAGTCTTGTCTCTAACATGCAGCAAATATCGATTGAGAACGATTCTAGTGTTCGAGCCAGACTAGCCTGTTGCCCGATTTCCATAAGTGTGAGTGCATTGAATTTAATCAATTCGAATCGGACGGTGGGTTGAGGAAAGCTGGGCTGTGGGATGTGATTTATTGCGGGAGTACTTGAGGGAACTGTTCTAGTGGAAGTTTGATCGCAATCAACCTCTGTGGTGGGGTTTTTTCAGTGGCCGGAAAATAACACAGATGAAGAGGTGGAGAGAGGCAGAAGAGCTGCTGAGTGTGATGGTGGATCAGTATTTAACCTTGAATCAGACAAGTATCGTGAGAGAGTGTGACAGAAAGGCGAATTTTTGTGATAGTTGATGTTCCCTTTTTCGAGTGCATTACTTCTAGGGTGTCCAGGTTAGAACAGGTGGCTTTATAAGATGTCTACAACCAAAGCCCTTAGTTGTACAAAGCTGAACTCGCAAGGCAGCGAACGAAGCGCGGAATTCGAAGCCCGCTGGGAGCCGATGATCACTCAACTGATAACCTTTTGGATGAGGCCAAATACTCCTTTTGCTCAGTAAACCCCTCTGTCACGGAATCCAGTGAGCACAATGCTGAATGATTCGTACAACCCCCATGGTTTATTCAGAATCGGGATCCGGCCAACTCCACTAAATTGAATATCAGTCAACCTGGTAGAGAGCGCCGAGTATTCGTCTACGTCCTCACATTGTGATGAAAAACACCTCTGCCAAGAGAACGCAGTGAGTAGGACTTCCTCATCACAGGCTTCTTGAAACGCACGGTTGCATGGTAACATTCCAAGAAGCTTTCGGGTACAGTAGTAATGTCATAGCCTGGGGACATCCATCCTGAATTGTACTGTACCAAAATACAACTAGTTTTCCTTCATTCACTCCAAAGTCTACGGTGATTCTCTTATTGATAGGACTAAAGATTACACATTGAGAGAACTACACTACAGGTAAGGGATCTTGCGGTTTGAGACCCATCTAGCACCACTGAGCGGATTCCACTCAAATATACAAAAATAATACCATTTTTCATGAAAAAGGAACAAAATATCAAATCAAAAGTCCTAGTTCGTCCATGTGAATATAAAGCTGTGTCCAGCGTAGGAAGCACAAGCAGTTGTTTTCATACTATGAATGGATCTATCGCAAGATGTTTGCTTAGGATTAATCTGTGCATCCTCAGAGACCGGTCTTCTATTACTTTTATGACATAGTACCTTTTTATTTTCTAATGCACATGTGGAGAAATTTCCCAACAGATATATAGTCACACTTTGTGGGGTAGCCAAAATGAACTACAAGAAATAATAAGACAGGACTTTTGCTGAACAAACGAAACTTAGATGACAGATTTTGAATTTCGAATATTCTTGTTCTATCTCATGCATCACTTATTCAGAGGGCTTCTTCTCTCTGACTTATTTCACTTATGGTTCAAAGTTGTCTCAATTCACACGACAAAGGTAAATTTGATCGGATCACCAAGAGCCACCCTAGTTCGCTGCTCGGTATGAGTCCCAAATAACATTATCTGAATTGATCCGTTCGTGTTCATCAAGTGCACCTGAACACTCCGTCACTCAGTTTGTGAAGACGCGACTGTGCGATTTAAGTGGTCTGAAAGCAAAAATCGTGTACCTTATCAATTGAGTGATTTTGTACACGCATACGGCACATTTGAGATGACAGTCTTGATGAATCTTGATTTGTTGTCGTTTTGATGTACACCCAAAACGATTGTTTGCGCAACTCGCTGCGATTCAGATCTACGTTAATAAACAACTAACCAGACGGAACATTTAGATCCCGTGGTGAATTTGAATTAACAATTTAGAAGACAAACATCGCGAGAGGACTTCCTTTTGTATACTCTCATCGGTTGCTTACGCATAAAATCCAGTGAGAAAAATAATAACGGGGTGAAACGAAATGAATAATTAAAGCAGCTTTATGCGTACGCGATCGAATAGGGTGTATGAAAGTAATTCCTGTCGCAGTGTTGATCTTCTGTACTGTTCACTGAAACAACCTATACGCTACATGTTCGCACATGCGACGTTGGCTATCTCAGGCAACTGTGATGAATGATTCTTTAGTTGGGGCATAATTCTGCTACACTACAGGAAATTCAATTCATGTGGAACAAGTGTGAACAAAATAAAACAATAGTTGGTGTATCTACCATATGAGAAACACTGGTTGAGACAGGAAATTCGCTGCACACATTATCGGATTAATATCACGTGCCCTATCAACGAAACTTCCCCCATTCACATATTGTGCTATTACTAACACCGAATCACCATTCATACACGTTGATTTCATGTTGTGGAATAGACCTATGCTACTGGGCTACCCAGCGTCTGTCGCATCAATCGACAAAACTTTGATTATTTCAACTACAAAACTTTGATTATTTCAACTACAAAACTTTTGAAGTACTAATATCACTCCAAATATTCTGTCTACTTGGATCTCTTAAATATACTGATTGATTACATTTGAGACCATTTCTGGTCATTACAAATTCCATACCGTTTTTGAATTGATAGCCAATAATTCCATTATACTTCATTATTTTCATGTTCGTCTGAAAATGAATTGTAGCTGTATGCAAAACAATTGAACAAAACGCTGGCCAATATGTACAGAGAAAAGCGGTTCAAAAAAATGGTCATCTACATAGAGGCTTGCAACTCAGGGTCCATGTTTCGGTGGATTCTTCCCAAAAACATCGATAGTGAGTGTTCTGAATACTCAGTGTAACACTTGACTGAATGACTTGCTATCAAACAGCTTGTATAGAACCGTCCTGAATCATCAACATAGTTGAAATTCATATCATTTGAAATGATTTGTTGGAATATGCACACTATTCACTTCGGCAACAAAAGACATCTGATGCAACATTCAGTAATGAAGTAGTTCTTTCAATGATTTATACGCCTTTATTGGACTTCCACTTCTTTATTTCAGTTTGGGCTGTGACCGCTGCCAATCCAACTGAATCAAGCTGGGCCACATTCTGTGAGGATCCCGCGATCACTACTTGTCTATCCGATGAATTCTCTTACCAGTGGATGAGTGACACGGAAAAGGCAAGTGCAATGGCATAGATTGGCGTGTTTTATTCCCTCCGTTGAATTGTAATTTCACCGAACGCACATAAACGATAATAAGCAAATATGCAACTAGATACTCAGGGAATCCGTCCGCCGTTCTGTGAATAAGTTTAAAGTGAACGGGTAATAATCCGTTAGGTGCTCTCGTGGGAATTATAAGTGTTCGTCAGGCATGAACATCATGATTTGAATTCCGTTGGGCAAAGCATCAATCAGCTGTAAGTAAACATTTTTTTGCGGCACCTTTTTCGAAATTTTCCCTAATTCAGATGACTTACATATTTCTCGACCGTTTAGTGCCCGATAATAATTTCCCTAGCTAAATGCAATCTGAGTCGGCAAAATGGAACAAGATGTGGGAACTGTGCAGTCTCTGTTGTACAAGGCATTCATGGATTGTTTATGAAAGGGCATAAAATGGAATCATACATTCCATTCAAAGAAGTGCCCAAAGATGACCGTATAAATGGAATATAGAAGATATGAGGTCACCCGCAATTCATACCGATCGGAGATTAGGTAGCGTTACCCAGTGGCTTCCAAAACGAAATTGATAGTGTGCCAGTGGTACTCGTGTGTAGCTTTACATGTCTGTATTTCGGGTTCTAACCTCATCACTGCTCCTCACCACAAGTTCGGCACCTCATAATCCAGTATATTATTCCATATTACAACAATCACATAGAGAGAAAACTGGTTGCATGAGTGGTTGACTGGTATGAAAGCAATTGGAGGACAATATTGAATCAGCAGTATATCATAGGATTTAACCTAGTCTTTTGTACGTAATGCTGGCTCACTTCTAACATATGCTGTGTATGATTATCAATATGAAAGAGTTAGCTCAACAACTTCAACATAAAATATATATAGCACATCCCATATTTGAATTTTATATTGTAGAATGTATTTTTTGGACCTTCGTTTTGTTACAATAATCCAACTTTCGTTTGTATGATTTTGCCTTGACTAACGTTGAGGCGATAGTGATCACTTAATGTATCAGAACCGAGATCAGTTCGGTGTGCATCGAAAAATCGATGCGCCATGTGAAATGTTATGGTAGGATTTTATTGCTCAATAGCACGGCGTAGTTGAAATCGTTGGTAAGTTGTCGACGTTTCGGTCACCACGGGTAACTTTTTTCACGACTGGTTTTACAACCGATTTCGACTAAGCTGTGTTATTGAGCAATAAAATTCTACGATAGTGATCGCTGTTTGTAAAATAATGGGTTGAGAAATAGGTTATTGGATCTTTATTAAACTGGGTTGCATTATTCGTCACATTGGCACTGATAGAGCAGGCAATATAGTGTTGCAAAATGCTTCGCTATTTCAAGTGGGTCAATTTTTTGAATGCAGAGGCCTGGATTGGCATTAGGAACCTGAATGATTTATTCTTCAGCTCAATACACCTCATTATTTAGGTGAAAATTGAAGATGAACATGATTAGAGAACCGGTCATTTGAGACAGATTTTCTCAGTAATGCAAGTAGTCTTACACAGAGCAGAAATCGAACAAATACTTTGCGGATTATAAGTGTTTGACTTAATAGCCTTGATCTCGAAAGTAATACAAGACAGCCATTATTTAAGATGTCTTGACAGGACGTGCGGGATGTAGAAGAAGAGTTGTTTAGTCAACCTGGTTGGTTGCTTATATTCATGGATTCTAGTTTCACACTCGAGGAACGTGATCAAATTTACTGCATCTCGTTACATTTTTTCTCTCATTGGATTTAGACTCACTCGTAGTTGAATGCATCTCTTAGCACAGAAGGTCAGTAGTTAAACATTAAATAAGGACAGACGCATATACCAATCTATCTAAGTCTGATAAAACCGCAACGCAGAGACATTCTTACTGATCAAGTTTTCAATTATATTTTCCATTCGTCAACAACCGTCTAGCATCGGGGTCAATTGTTCAATCGATCAATGCTTGATCAATACCTCAGTGTTATGCTGGCCGTGAAAAGGAGTCATGTGATGGAATACGGTGATATAGTGAGTCATTTCGATAGTCGTTTAGATAAATGACCAATAAAACGCATGTTTTCATATGATTATTCGGATCAGACACGTGATCAGTTATTTCTTGCTTTCTATACCAAAACTAAAGTTTTGTGTTAAGTAGTCTCCGATTTTGGCGCTGAGCCCATGCATTTTTCATAGATCTGATGGTATTGCAAGACTGAGCTGTTCGTATGCGGAAATTATAATTATTCATTTAGCATTATTTCGTTTTTCCGCTCTCAAAGAAACACATGACATTTTTTGTTAGTGCGAAGTAATATAAGTAGCTCATATCAGTAGTTTGGTTCGTTATGTTGGCCGGCTACGAGTCCTATCTGAGTAGTGGGAGCTGAATTCCAGGGTATGAAGCAATGGTTGTATTTTTCTGATAGCCAGTCGGATCACAAACTTATTAGTTGATTGATCAATCCTCGAATCATGTTGAACGCATGTTTAACCAGACAGCCACGAGGCGTGACTCAAATAAGCCTGTGTTTAAATATTTCAAAAACTAAATACAGGTGTTAAAAATAATGCAGGATTGTGCGTTGGAGCGACCTCATCAACGTACCTAACAAGTTACTACTCTTTTTTCAAGTTGGGCCATCAAAAATAACGGTCATCTTGTGTACATTTTTGGTTGGTGTGCCCTATCTTTCGTCATATTTCCTCATAGAACCGGTGCTAAACATGCCCGCAATCAGTATTCAGATATGGGATAAAGTTTTCGCAAGTCAGCTGAAAGAACCGATTGCAAAGATCTACACTGAATGTTAACTAAAATCTAATGATCATTTAGTATCCGAGACAACCATCGATCGAATACAGATTCATTTGTTTGAGTATTTCAATAAGTGGTTGATTTTGTGGTCGTAACTACGAATTGTTCAATCAGTAGTACATTTATTCATTTGAAAATATGTGTGAAGTAATACGTCCCAGATAAAAGCTTAGGAATTTATCGCCTCGAATTTGTGGATAGTTCATTTTCGGTGAATCATGTTTTAATGTTCAACTTTGCCTCCAGAAAGTATCATTCCTTCCAGTTGGAGAGTTCCAAGCCAATAGTACACATGTTGGTTCAAGTGGATTTAATGGAGACAGTGTAAGTTACTGAACGTGAAGTTTCAAGTTTCACTGAAAACGGGAAATCTATAAAATATAATTCTGCACATTTCTATCTGAGAATGAGAAACTTTTCCTCATGTGCTGACATAATATTGAATCAACTGAAATTTTCAAAACAATAATTCCGTTCCACTCAAACTCGATTATTTCCCCCTCATCTTCCTGGTTTGCTAAAGGATGTGTGCAATGGGGACAGTCCAATAAAGATGTGTTTAGAATTCTTTTCCAAAATCTCACGGAGGGCATCCTCTACTTGTTATTATGATCAATAATACCCCTTATAAACAAGTTCTCATGGGGTGCTGCATTATATTCCACCAAAATATTTCCTAGTGAATTCTTGTCCTCCGTATGCTTTGAAAATTTGATCGATTAACTCGTTTAGAATCTTCTGTTTTCGCTATTATCGATGCGGCTCATTGTGCACAAACAGATCAATCCAAGCCCTACAGTGTCGGGATCTCCCTTCGTTCAGTCAGCAGAAATCAGCTGATCATATTGTTTCCGATTATTCATCCATTTCCAAGAAGAAAATTCCTCTGCCTTCAGTTGAATGCATGCGTGTATGTGATCATTTGCACCACAATGCTTTAAGTACAATAAAATCGGTCTTGGTTTGATGAGTCTAAAGTAAACTGAGAATAGTAAAATTCTGCGAACGCTATATTTATTGGTCATTTACTGTGATTAATTCGATGGATATATATATATATATAAATATATATATATATATATATATATATCCTAGGAACAATAATATAAAGTTATTGTGGTTTCCAATGGGTATTCACTAAATAACAACGAAATTGTGTGTACTTGTACGTTCAGGCAATGATATATGACATAGTTGGCAGCCTCCAACAATAGAAAACAAAGCAAGGATTTGAATAATTTACAGGAAACATTCTCGTTGAACAAGGAAAGTAAGCCAGTTGGGTATTTAAATAGAATTACGGATGAGAATAAGGTGATTCAGATTAGTTATACATTATTCTGGGAGACAAGCAGTGAATCTCCTCGATGAACGAAATAAGCATACAACCGTGATATTCTATTTTTCTCATCATATTGATATTTCCAATGATAAATCCCCAACCAAACCTAATTGGATCGAAATCGGGGATCATTTTCATTTCCGAAAGTCAATGGCGACTCGGGATAGATCAATGGCCAGTCATGCACACTTGATTCCTTTGATGCACCAACTGAGGAGATCAAAATCGCCGAAACAAATGGAACTGGCACAACGACGCTTGCACCGCACTCTGAAGGTAAATGTCTACTAGTCAATACGTTCACAACACCAGTGTGATTAGATCTAGTGTAAGAAATGTGAATTCTTTTTATCAGTGAGAATTCTTTGCCCACATGGTAGGCGTTCAAAACCTCCGAGACATGTTACCACCAATGCTCCAACAGTGATAAAGAGATCTTTATCAGTATACATTCTGCAGACATTACAGTTGAGGTTTCAAGCGGAAAAGTGAATAGTGTAATCCAGCTCATTTTTGAATCATCCACAACGAGCACTGCGGGTGGTCATCTTATGGTGTTTCTCAAGAATGCGCATTATTTTGAATGGACTGGACCTATCAAGATGGGTTGCAAGTATTCACATAATTTCCTAGGTAGCACAAATGAAATCATTGGTAGTTACATTTCAAACAAATCCTGCCTGCCATGAACTGCACAACATTCTCGCAATCACTGTCCTGTTTTCAGTTGGGTCAAATGGTCAAAGAGACTGTGGATGAGATTGTGGAAGAGGTTACTTCCAAGAGCGCACCCTCAGGTAAACCAAGTGATGTGCACGAGCATCTGGATTGCTATCAAAACGTATACGATCAGTACAAAATCAAGTGCTTCAGTATTCAACAAGTGGGTCACTAAAATTTAAATATATCCTTTTTCCCTTTACTTAAAACACCATTTTTACCCAAAAAGTAAGTTTGGTTGGATGGATATCGTTTGAATTCATAGTATGATTTATTCTTGATTTTAAGAGAACTGTGAATTAATATACTTTTTCACTGACGATTAATCCCTTCGGAAACGGTGCTTGAGGTTGCCCGTTGTTAATTCCTCCTGCGAATTTGGACTGTCTGACCATAACAATTCCCGGTCTCGACCAAACAATGGAATTACGCGCAAAGTCTCGATTCCAGTCCAATGAAAACCGAAACTGTCGTCTTGTAGGGTACTATTATTCACGTAAATTTCTAATTCGATAAATTGTACAAACCTCAAGTTGTGTTATCTAGTCGTTCACGTTACATAAAGTTACTGAAATAGTGTGTCCAGGGGATAAGACATTTGCTGCTCTGTCCCAGTTAAATAAAACATCTATTAGCTGCATCAGAGGGGGAAGCTATCGAAAGAATGATCGCTCACATGCGGGTCACCTGGTGACACACCGAGGCTGATCAACTGTACATGGGAGACAATCGATCGGAAGGCGTGTAGTGCGTGCACAGGTGACGAAGCAGCAAGCACACAGATGGATGCGTGCGCGAATGCATGTGTGTAACAAGTGGATCAAAAACGAGAACCATTCGATGAATAAAATCAGGACCCACACGAAGTGGCCTGAGATAAGCAAACAGCTGAGTGTGTGTGTGTCTATGTGTTGGCCCAACGGAAGAAGAGCTGTCAATGTGTACACAAGCGAACTGGATGAGAAGTCTGCGTTCACGTAGCAAACGACGTGCCCGTGCATCCTTCTGATTGACCGCGTGATCTATCAGATCGGCGTGAACCGAGCCATGCGTACAATGCACAACTGAAGGGAAAGAGACAAATGTCAACAGGACCGAACCTGGCCCGTGTGGAGTGGAAAAGCAGACGAAGTGAAATAAGAACATGATTCTGCAAAACAGAATCAATACCCGTTGAAACACTTTGTGCTCATTTATGAGCTGAAAAATGAATTAAAGGTAAACTGCTTGGTGAAGAATGCTCTCCACCGTGTGGACTACAATAGAAGAACAGCGTCCATCAAACTGCAAGCATTTTAGATCACTCAGGCCGGTTGTTGTGTGTAGGTGGCAATTTGATTAGATTGCCATGAACGTGTGACTCCAAATGGTCTCGCAGAATAAACACATGACGATATTTTATTGGTTGTTCTATTTCGTTGTTTCTACTGAAACAGCTATGTCCATTTTCTGCGGATATATATCGGTGTTGTAATTCGGAGTATTTTATCAGCTGAAACCAACAAGTGTGACTTCCTATTGATAATAGTTCGCAGAAAAAGTACAAAATGTTGTGGTAAATATCTGAATGTTGAACAAAAACGTCTGAGCTAATTAGAGACTAGTTATATGACTTTAGAGAATGGTGGAAATTTACTCATGACATATGGTAGTTCAGGGTGCTCTCATGTTTTTGTCTGATCACCTTTTTCAGGTGCCAGAAGTTGCAAAAGAACTGGCGAAACTCGACCGATTATGTGAACAAGGCTACGACACAAATGTGATTCTGCAAGCAATATTCAGCACTTGTGATTGATTGGTTATGTTTTGCTTGAAAATTATGCAATGCGAATCGCTTGATGTTTCTGAATGAATAATTTCACCAAACTTAATGAATAAACATATTTAACATCTGATGAAATATTCTCACATTTGGATTTGGAGAAGCTGAACATTGAATGAGAAGCAATATATCTAGGGTAATAAAACTCTGGATCTGTTTGTTCATCTATCGAAACATGTCTGTTTACCTCACTGTTCATCGTTCCAAAAATCCATGCAATTTTAGTTCACATTTACTCACCTATGAGAACGACAAAGTTAGAGACCCACTTTCATACTTCCTCACAAATTCGGAATATTTATATAGTGTTATTATTTACCTGAAAATTATTATCACTGAAATACGAAAAATAATCCCCATCAAATCCATCTCCCGAGATCTACTCAGTTCCTTGTTGTACTCTGTTTCCTACATGTGGTAACCAGGATGAAATCGCTACACTGTTGAGGGCCGAAAATCAGTAGAGTTCTGAGGATTTCCACACTAAAATTTCTCAACACTGCTCCGTCAGGTTCACGCAGAATTCAAAGCTTCGTTACAGCTCCCTACCTGGACCAAGCCACTATGACTGTGTGGTTGTGATAACATTTTCTCGAGGATATGAGGCATCAAATTGTAATGGGCTGACTGATATTTTAATTATGCGTGTTTCACCAACGTACAGAGCAAACGAAATGTTGCATTCCTGTTTTCATCGAAAACCTCATTGAGGACAACCGGATTTCCATCAGGGAGAACTTGGGCGAATAATGTTCATGTCTAACAGAGTACTTCAGGCGAGTCAAGTCGAGCCGAATGCATCTACCTGGGTGAATATTTAGCAGTTCGTACCAGTAACCGAAGTAATTACACAGGAATTGCTCCAAGAGTGGCTACAATAACGTCGACTCGTAAACTGTATCATGGTACCGAGAAGCTGAATGCATTATATTGTCAGCAGTAATTTTCGACAACAAACACAAAGCACGTTTGTACTTGCATTTGTGTGAGTGTGTAAAACTGCCCAGTTAATCCTGGGATATGATCACCTGACCCATTCAACCTGCCATCATTGGGGTTTGAGTATCCTTTATATAGAGCTTCTGCAGATATGTTGTGGATGATGGAGCCGACGAGGCTGGCAAATTGGTGGGTTTCATTGACCGACCCATGATCAGCAAAGCAAAACGCTAACTGAATCCGGAAAACTTGCATCCTTGACTTCACAAGAACATTTTATGAAAAAAAGAAACACTCTCTGACGTCTCTCCAGTCGTTCATAGAAGATAAATTTAACTAATTTATCAGTAACTTGTAAACAAGTAACTAATTGTCGTCGATTTGTTTAGTCGAGTTATTCATCCATGGTGAAACCGAAATTTACAAGCTAAGATAGAGCTAACGGTTAGGATAACTCGATGCTGATAGTGATGATGATGCAATACACATCAGTGCAAGGTTTACACAAATTTGAAATGTCAGATTCACTCAATTGCAGTGATAGTACAATGAGGCTGGGCAGTGTTTGAGTGAACTGAAGTAGAGATGGCTAGCACGGCAGTTTTAAATCTGTTCCGAAGTCAGGAAAAGACTTTGTGCGTATCTAGCCAAGCGTGCAAATTCTGGTAAAAGCGATTTTAAAGGATGCTAAAGGTGCAGTGTATACAAGAAAAGATGAAGCAACGGGTGGCGGATGTCAAAGCATGAAACATGAAGGTGAGGCTAGAATAATACACAATGTGCATTATGGGGTGCCGAAAATTGACTGCAACGAATCCGGTAGACGAGAATGGACCATATCGATCTACGGAATTTGGTGTACAGTTGATTAGTATGAAAGAAAGATCGAAAAAGGAGTCGTGACGTGTAGAAATGGATGCGAGGGTGCACCGACTGGATATCTGGAGGGTCAATATCGAGAAACCGGAGGAAAAGTGATCACCACAAGACGCGGTTGAAAATAAAGCCAACATGGGAATACCAGGCGTAAACATTGATGGCAGCGGCATTATTTTAGGATCGTCTTTCTAAAAAATTCCGAGTTGAATAGTGACGAAGTTTAGGTGGACAAGATGATCAATCAAAGACGCATATAGCATAGATCCAAGGGAATTGCCAGTGTTACAGATAACTGTAAAATTTCACAGGAAAATGTATAAGACTCTCGTTACCGATGAACGATCTTGAGGCTTCCTCTGGATTAAAAAGTGCGCTGACATATATATATATATATATATATATATATATATATATATATATATATATATATATAATAAATCTGATTGGTTTTTCCCTACAGAATGCAAAGTGGATCTCATCTGTTTCAGTGAGTAATAAACCGTGACAGATTTGATCTAGCATGCATCACATATTCGGCAAATCACAGGAGCAAACTAATAACACACCTGCCAAATAGGCCAGGTAAATATGTAGTCGTATTGTGGGTGCTTGTAGATACAAAGTTATGTTTACACCATGCAGCCATATCTGGAAGCATTTCGTAAGGAGCGAATTTGTGGTTGATCTCCCGGTAAAAACATTATTTTAAGATTGATGGACCGTTTGTAGTACAAATTCGGCAATCTCACAACGGATAACGTTCTCACCACTTCCAAGACTGTTCTATAGATGCAGCAACATCACGTGTAACCCCATGCACGCGATCTCTTGATATTTCATGATACTAGTTTATTATTCTGAGTAAAGAACTATTAAGTTTTCGAATTATTTCATTGTTTGAATACTAGTAGGTAACATAAATTAATGAAAAGTGCCGAAAGATTTTTTTAGCAATTATGCAGTGGGTCCAAATTGGTGTTTCACACTTGCACTCCATTTTGCCCCAATTGACTTTCGTATCTTTGAAAGGGCCACATTATTGGATTTTGGATGCAGTTGGATCGGTTTTTTGGGTCTCTCAATTCCGGAGTCGTGTCAGTGTTCTTTTCTCTCTTCGTTCCAGTGTTAGCGTAGGACACTGACAAGGAGTAAATTCAAAATACAATGGGTGCGAAGTATCATAGAGGATTTTCTGTCCAAAAGCAAAGGATGCTGCTATGTGGCTAATGCATAGCTCCAAGAATTAAGGCTATACCAGAAACAAGACTAATGATGATCAAGCGTCTGCGAAGATTGACGAAGTACTTTGTTAGTAATCCTGGGAAAATGACAAGGGAACAATAAGGAATGATAAGCAATATACATTGTCGTACGACAAGGGAAATAACAGACTGCGGGCACTAAATTGCCGTATTTTTCTTATTCGATAATACAAGCGGCGCAGTTTTCCTACTGTTATTTCAACATGCAAAGACCGATGCAGATTATGCTCCAGCGTAACACCAAGAAATTTAACGTGGTTCGTACATGCGAGGGGAATAGAATTAATGGTAAAAGTGTCTTCAATAAATCGAGAACCCGTGATGGAAGAAAATCACCCTTGACACTTAATTTTGTTTAACAGAAGACCAGATTGAATAGGAAAGCTTTTAATATGTGAAAGCTTTCCTATGAATTTGTCGAAGTATGATTTATTTAAGACAGACCTAGCCAAGCTAACGTCATCAGCAAATTTAAAGATGCGGACTGGGTGGAAGACAGGTAAATCACTACTGAATGTTGGAAACAAATATGGAATAAGAACATCGCCTTGAAGTACACCGGGAGACATTTCTGCCTACTTTGGTGCTTTGTATTCTCCCAGCGAAAAAGTCCTTCAACCATCTTAGTACGTATGCGGAGCAGCCAAGTGATTCTAGTGTTTTGATAAGAAGCGAGTGTGATACACTGTCAAAGGTCCACGTGTAGTCTAGGAAAGCACATCTAACTGACTAGCTGGAATCATTGAGGGATTTGGCTATATGGTGTACAAAGGAAACTAATGCACCAAATGCTGAGCGCTTGAATTTGCACGCAAATTTTAACTCATCGGCTGGACTTCTCACAGTGGATTGAAGATGACGCAGAACAACTTGTTTTGCAAGTTTCAAAGCTGACGAAGATGGAGCTGTTGGTTGATACATTTTGGGTTCCGTCCGGCTCTGGGATTTCTTTGGTATGGGAATAATTGCAGAATGACGCCAAACATCGGGAATGGGATGTGATTCCAGTGAACTCTTAATGACAGAAGTCATCAGACCACATAGAGAATCAGCTCCATATGTGAGCAGCTTCGTTGGAAGACCATCTGAACCAGTTGACCTGGTTACCTGTGTTGATTTGAGTAACTTGAGAACTTCTATGGTTGATACCACTTGAAATTGGACATTGAGACGGTTTACTTCTTCACTCACCTTTGGGGAGTTCTCCGTCCTATCGCAGAGAAGCTTGATTCCATGCCATCTGTATTTGCTATTTCGGGAGTTTAGGAATTGTCGCGACAAATTGTCATCAAGTCGTGTATTCTCGCTCTCTCTTCCTTACTACTCCAAACGCAATTTCAGGGAAGCACGTTAAAGTACGACCGATACGATGCTCGCTGTACATCATCTATTACGTCAGTCACCGAGTAGGTGAGTCTTTCAGGACTGAGTGCACCCCGGGAACTTCGAATATCTAATATCGCTACTGGGAGCGGTAACAGTAGTTAGATATTCACATTTTCTGAACTTCAGTGAGAAAAGTTGTGTTGCATTGTTTGCTGGAGAAAACGGTGAACGACACCTGAATCGGAATAAAATACATCCAAAGGTGCCATTTTTAATCACGAAAAGATCATCTAGATGTCCCATGGTCTAATCGAGTGGTTCGTCAGTGAATATGTTCACCGGGAATAAAGGGGTCATCAGGGACATTTTAGGTGCGCCTTTCAAAGAAAGCCCGAGTTGAAGAGTGACTTGCGTAGTATCTGATGGGCCATATGTCATTCATTTACACAGCGTATATCGCTACCACGCTTATGGTTTAATCTTGCAAAAACCATCCATTATTATAAATCCACACTCACAGTGGATGCACATTTCGTTCTGGGCTATTTGCACATGAGATGAGCGTAAAAACGCCCATGTTTTGAATCATTTATGAAACAAATTTTTCAGTCACCAGTCAACTTCAGTTAGCTGAAGTTGATTTTTCATTGCATGAAATGAAATTTACTGCTTTCATTCGTTGACTGGAATAAAGAGGTCAAGTGAATACTCGGACAGTTATTTGTGGAAATGGTACAAGCATTGAAACGCCTCGTTTCCAGTATTTAAATCACTTTAATAAAGCCATCAATTTTTCTAGAACTCAGTGATCTAGAATCAAAAGTTATCTTGCCAGTACATATTTCGACAATCTCTTTTACTGGTACCCCACCCATTTTTAGAAATATTGTTCTGTACCCTAGTGAGACCATTGCCTTGAAGCCTCGGGAGGAATTTGTTGGACGGATTTGATTGAACGAGTGACAACCGTAATCACTTTTTTGGATGGTGGTTTTGCCAAAACTTTGACCACTTGAGTTTGTTATCGAAATTCTAATTCATCGGGATGCACTGCGTAAAACGCTTCCCATAAATCCAAGCCGCGAAACATCTAAATGTCTCGGTAGATAAGTGTCATACTTTGTAATTGAGGTGTGAAACGCAGTGTTCTCATTGCTTGGTAGTGACCAGTGTTGAAGTAAAACAAACGTGAAAAACATTTAAGTTTACATATTCTATTTGGATAACCTGTCTGCGCCCCTTTCTACATGCGGTAGAAATAACTCTCAATGACGAGTTTACCATGGAAAGAAATACTGACAACAGGACATTACCAACGAATCATTACAGTTAAACGTTTTTAGCTTTAAAAATATCTGTTGATCACTAGATTTGCGAGTTGAAAATGTGAGACATTTACACACCAGTTTTACCGCAGATTATCAGAGAGCGAGTAGTCGTTGTAATCAGTGTAATAATCAGTCAAACTGATAATCCGTGAGAAGTTTGCCATAAATCTCATCACGTGAATCGATGTGTGCACACGAATAGCCTTATTTACAATACCCTGGAATGTTGGTGTTAGTTCTAGCTTCTGTCTATCGTTCTCATGGAATTCTGATAGGTAAATTTGGCGTTTTGGGTGACAATCGTGTATACATCAGTCATGGTGAATTTATCAGCGTGCGCTTAGGCCTTTGCCCTTGTTTCGTTATCAATTTTCGGCAAGCTTAGCTGTAGCGATTGGGATGGTTGAGAACCCACATTATGGCACCAACTTGTCGCACAGATAATTTATATCTGTTCTTTAGGATTAAATCTTTCTTCTCCAGCGCCAACACGTGCACTTCAATGATAATAAAATATTCGATAATCCAAAATTGATGCGTTTAGGAAAAACTAGACTGCTTCGAGGAAAAGTTGATGGTTTACAGAATGGATGAGTCTGAATGTGCTGATAAGATGAACAACCCACGGCCAACTGAAGATAACTTATTACCGAGAAAAAAACATACGGAACAAATATTGAGTTTGTGCAGTGATCATCCAATCAACCACAAGAGCTCTTGCATAATGACCCTGTTTAACAGAGGTAAAACACAGCAGCAACACAAAACCAGTAGAACAGAACGAACAGAACTAAATCTTCATGCTGTTTCAACGGAACGGATACTCAGTAATATCCAAGCGGAGAACCTCATTCGAAACCAAAACTGAAACCGGCCAGGGAACACAATCTAACAGAAGGGTGGCATTGGCATACATCAGAAAACAAGTGCAAGACACCTCTAGTTGCAAAGTGCCACATTTGCACACAAGCTGACAAAAATGCCGAAGAAAAAGCATCAAGACCGAAAGGGCAATTCGAGATCAAAGAACAAAAGAATGTGGACTACAAGGACCGTAACAAATGGTACGTCGATCAAATTGGGAGAAAGGCTGCAACACGAATGGGTGAAACGGAACTAGCTACAAGAGGACATGCTCAGTTCTCCCTAATGCCCGTTCACGAGGATCACGTAGGGCACGCGTTCAATATAGATGAGGTTCATGTTCTGGACAAAGCAACTACGAGACACGCAAGGGAATTTTCGGAGGTCTTGCTTTTTCCAACGATCATTAAGACAAATTAAAGTGGACCAAATTCGCAGGCTGCTAATGCGCAGGAAAGCTAATTGACTCAAGAAATGGAGTGCGAATAAACTGCACTTCATTCCTACGGGAGCATGGCAGCGAAGTTCAGTTGTTCGTGTGAACACCTGAATCAAAATAAATCCCTGTCTACTCAGTGTAATAAGAGAGGATATGGTTACACGAAAATGTAAGAGATTGGCCAATAAATGAAAAGCTGGATGAGAAATATACATATATGTATACATATATTGGCTAATACATATCAGTACGTTTCATTTCGAAAAATGATGGTACTGCGAGCGTTCGATGCTCAAGATATGAAATTTAGAAGCTTACTGTAATAGGTCAAAAGCTTCATTCTGTAGCCAACATCGACGATTGGCTTGGAACGGTGACGCAGCATTATCAGTGCAATCGGTTATCAAAACAAGCAATGCTTTTGTGTTCACTCAAGCAGAACTGCTTTCATCCAGTCAACTCATTCAGTTTTATTCCACTCAGGCAAGTTGTGTTTTAAGTACTCTGAAAAGTCTGATATCAGGGTTTGCAAAACAAAGGATAAAGAGAATGTCGTCGTGCAACATTTGTCATGAGGATCTCCGACGAAATCCCGTTTGTGCGTAGCAGCTCTTATGGATGACCAATATCGGAATGTGTGAAAACGTGCGGAAAAATTGGCCACCGATATTCAAATGGGGTCAAAACTTCAAGCCGTACAGTTTTGTTCACGAAACGCGGTAGGAAAGATGGTGATATGCGATATCTAGGACGATGGCATGTAAAATGTTGACCAAAACGAACTTATTTAGTTGGGAATAACTAATGTTTAAGGGTTTCATTTCGATGGTCAAAGAGTGGCCATTGATGAGGAAAATCAGCAGTGCACATCCACCGAACCCCCACGGGGACTCGAACGAAGGGTGAACGAATGTGAATCGAACACCTCAACCACAAGGCTATCCCGGTTGGCTCTCAACCGTTTGTTCAACATCTACACTACATGATATAGCACCCTTCCGTCACTGGCTTCTTTTGAACGGTAACAACCCGATTCTCACACACCGATCGACTCCTATGATGGATGACTTCTCTGTAGGGGCCTAAGTACAACGAACGCATTCCCTTATGAACAACCTAAACAGCTTGGTTACTGTTTGCAAATTGAGTTGTACGAGATTAGATTTGTATATAATATGATTGATCATGCAGCTTGAACGCTCAACTCACCATTGAAAAGCATGGAAGCAGTGTACAGCTGTTTCATCCTTGTTGGGAATGATGAGCAGTGCACATCCACCGAGCCCCCACGGGGACTCGAACGAAGGGTGAACGATTGTGAATCGAACACCTCAAACACAAGGCTATCCCGGTTGGCTCTCAGCGGTTTGTTCAACATCTACACTACATGATATAGCACCGTTCCGTCACTGGCTTCTTTTGAACGGTAACAACCCGATTCTCACACACCGATCGACTCCTATGAAGGATGAATTCTCTGTAGGGGCGTAAGTACAACCAACGCATTCCGTTATGAACAACCTACACAGCTTGGTTACTCTATGCAAATTGAGTTGTACGAGATAAGATTTGTATATAATATGATTGATCATGCAGCTTGAACGCTCAACTAACCATTGAAAAGCATGGAAGCAGTGTACAGCTGTTTCATCCTTGTTGAGAATGAAGAGCGCTGAACATCGAAAGAGCCCCATTAGGGCTCGATTTCAGGGTGGCAATTGGCCAACTAACACCTTAAAAGCAAGCCTATCAGGGGCCGGAACTCAATGGATGTTCAACGTCTACACTACATGATACATCACCCTTCAATCACTGGCATCTCTGAACGGTAACAACCAGCACAACCCACACAACGATCCACTCCTATAATGCATCACTTCTCTGTACGGGCCTAAGTACAATCAACGCATTCCCTTATGAACAACCTACACAGCTTCGTTACTATTTGCAATTGAGTAGTGGGAGATTAGATTTGTATATAATATGATTGATCATGCAGCTTGAACGCTCAACTCACCATTGAAAAGCATGGAAGCAGTGTACAGCTGTTTCATCCTTGTTGGGAATCATGAGCAATGCATATCGAAAGAGAACAGGGGGACGGCATTTACGCACGAACCACCGTCATACGAACACCACAAACGCAAGGCTATCAACGGCTGGATCTCAACGGTTTGTTCAAAATCTACACTGCACGATATAGCACCGTCCCGTCACTGGCTTCTTTTGAACGGTAACAACCAGCACAACCCACACACCGATCCACTCCTATCATGGATCACTTCTCTGTAGGGGCCTTAGTACAACCAACGCATTCCCTTATGAACAACCTACACAGCTTCGTTACTATTTGCAATTGAGTAGTGGGAGATTAGATTTGTATATAATATGATTGATCATGCAGCTTGAACGCTCAACTCACCATTGAAAAGCATGGAAGCAGTGTACAGCTGTTTCATCCTTGTTGGGAATCATGAGCAATGCACATCGAAATAGCACTACGGGGACTCGCTTTCCGCCTACACGATTGTCAATCGAACACCGCAAACGCCAGCCTATCAAGGCCTGGATCTCATCGCATTTTTAACATCTACACTACATGATATAGCACCGTTCCATCACTGGCTTCTTTTGATCGGTAACAACCAGCACAACCCACACAACGATCCACTCCTATCATGGATCACTTCTCTGTAGGGGCCTAAGTACAACCAACGCATTCCCTTATGAACAACCTACACAGCTTCGTTACTATTTGCAATTGAGTAGTGGTAGATTAGATTTGCATGTAATATGATTGATCATGCAGCTTGAACGCTCAACTCACCATTGAAAAGCATGGAAGCAGTGTACAGCTGTTTCATCCTTGTTGAGATTGAAAGGACTGGAACATAGATAGAGCCCCAATAGGACTCGAATTCAGGGTGAACGAATGTCCATTGAACACCATAAACGCCAGCCTCTCAAGGGCTGTACCTCATCGCATTTTTCAACATCTACACTACATGATATAGCACCGTTCCGTCACTGGCTTCTTTTGAACGGTAACAACCAGCACAACCCACACAACGATCCACTCCTATAATGCATCACTTCTCTGTAGTGCCTAAGTACAACCAACGCATTCCCTTATGAACAACCTACACAGCTTCGTTACTATTTGCAATTGAGTAGTGGGAGATTAGATTAGTATATGATATGATTGATCATGCAGCTTGAACGCTGAACTCACCATTGAAAAGCATGGAAGCAGTGTACAGCTTTTTCATCCTTGTTGGGAATTATGAGCAATGCACATCGAAATAGCACTACGGAGACTCGCATTCGGCCTTCGCGATTGTTAATCGAACACCTTAACCGCAAGCCTATCACGGGCTGGTTGTCATCGCATTTTTCAACATCTACACTACATGATATAGCACCGTTCCATCACTGGCTTCTTTTGAACGGTAACAACCAGCACAACCCACACAACGATCCACTCCTATCATGGATCACTTCTCCGTAGGGGCCTTAGTACAACCAACGCATTCCCTTATGAACAACCTACACAGCTTCGTTACTATTTGCAATTGAGTAGTGGGAGATTAGATTTGTATATAATATGATTGATCATGCAGCTTGAACGCTCAACTCATCATTGAAAAGCATGGAAGCAGTGTACAGCTGTTTCATCCTTGTTGAGAATTAAGACCGATGAGCATCGAAAGAGCCCCAATAGGACTCGATTGCAGGGTGAACGTTTGTCTGTCCAACACCTCGAACGCAAGCCTATCAAAGACTGGATCTCATCGCATTGTTCAACATCTACACTACATGATATATCACCGTTCCATCACTGGCTGCTTTTTAACGGTAACAACCAGCACAACCCACACAACGATCCACTCCTATAATGCATCACTTCTCTGTACGGGCCTAAGTACAATCAACGCATTCCCTTATGAACAACCTACACAGCTTCGTTACTATTTGCAATTGAGTAGTGGGAGATTAGATTTGTATATAATATGATTGATCATGCAGCTTGAACGCTCAACTCACCATTGAAAAGCATGGAAGCAGTGTACAGCTGTTTCATCCTTGTTGGGAATCATGAGCAATGCATATCGAAAGAGAACAGGGGGACGGCATTTACGCACGAACCACCGTCATACGAACACCACAAACGCAAGGCTATCAACGGCTGGATCTCAACGGTTTGTTCAAAATCTACACTGCACGATATAGCACCGTCCCGTCACTGGCTTCTTTTGAACGGTAACAACCAGCACAACCCACACACCGATCCACTCCTATCATGGATCACTTCTCTGTAGGGGCCTTAGTACAACCAACGCATTCCCTTATGAACAACCTACACAGCTTCGTTACTATTTGCAATTGAGTAGTGGGAGATTAGATTTGTATATAATATGATTGATCATGCAGCTTGAACGCTCAACTCACCATTGAAAAGCATGGAAGCAGTGTACAGCTGTTTCATCCTTGTTGGGAATCATGAGCAATGCACATCGAGAGAGCACTACGGGGACTCGCTTTCCGCCTACACGATTGTCAATCGAACACCTCAAACGCCAGCCTATCAAGGCCTGGATCTCATCGCATTTTTAACATCTACACTACATGATATAGCACCGTTCCATCACTGGCTTCATTTGAACGGTAACAACCAGCACAACCCACACAACGATCCACTCCTATAATGGATCACTTCCGTCTATGAGCCTAGGTAAATCTAACGCCTTCCCTTAAGAACAACCTACACAGCTTGGTTACTATTTGCAATTGAGTAGTTGGAGATTAGATTTGTATATAATATGATTGATCATGCAGCTTGAACGCTCAACTCACCATTGAAAAGCATGGAAGCAGTGTACAGCTGTTTCATCCTTGTTCGAATCATGAGCAATGCACATCGAGAGAGCACTACGGAGATTCGCTTTCCGCCTACACGATTGTCAATCGAACACCATAACCGCAAGCCTATCACGGGCTGGTTGTCATCGCATTTTTCAACATCTACACACATGATATAGCACCGTTCCGTCACTGGCTTATTTTGAACGGTAACAACCAGCACAACCCACACAACGATCCACTCCTATCATGGATCACTTCTCTGTATTGGCTAATTACAAAAAACGCATTCCCTCGTGAATAACCTAATACAGCTTCGGTACGATTTGCAATTGAGTAGTGGGAGATTAGATTTGTATATAATATGATTGATCAAGCAGCTTGAACGCTCAACTCACCATTGAAAAGCATGGAAGCAGTGTAAAGCTGTTTTATCCTTGTTGGGAATCATGAGCAATGCACATCGAGAGTGTACTACGGGAACTCAATTTCTGCATGAACGACCTTCATAAATACACCTCAAACGCGAGCCTATCAAGGGCTGCATTTCATCGCATTGTTCAACATGTACACTATATGATATAGCACCGTTCCGTCACTGGCTTCTTTTGAATGGTAACAACCAGCACATCCCACACACCGATCCACTCCTATCATGGATCACTTCTCTGTAGGGGCCTAAGTACAACCAACGCATTCCCTTATGAACAACCTACACAGCTTCGTTACTATTTGCAATTGAGTAGTGGGAGATTAGATTTGTATATAATATGATTGATCATGCAGCTTGAACGCTCAACTCACCATTGAAAAGCATGGAAGCAGTGTACAGCTGTTTCATCCTTGTTGGGAGTCATGAGCAATGCTTATCAGAAGATTACTGCGGGACTCCATTTCGGCATGAACGACCTTCATAAGAACACCTCAAACGCAAGCCTATCAATGACTGCCTTCATCGCATTGTACAACATTTTCACTACATTATATAGCACCGTTCCGTCACTGGCTTCTTTTGAACGGTAACAACCAGCACAACCCACACAACGATCCACTCCTTTAATGGATCACTTCCGTCTATGAGCCTAGGTAAATCTAACGCCTTCCCTTAAGAACAACCTACACAGCTTGGTTACTATTTGCAATTGAGTAGTTGGAGATTAGATTTGTATATAATATGATTGATCATGCAGCTTGAACGCTCAACTCACCATTGAAAAGCATGGAAGCAGTGTACAGCTGTTTCATCCTTGTTCGAATCATGAGCAATGCACATCGAGAGAGCACTACGGAGATTCGCTTTCCGCCTACACGATTGTCAATCGAACACCATAACCGCAAGCCTATCACGGGCTGGTTGTCATCGCATTTTTCAACATCTACACACATGATATAGCACCGTTCCGTCACTGGCTTATTTTGAACGGTAACAACCAGCACAACCCACACAACGATCCACTCCTATCATGGATCACTTCTCTGTATTGGCTAATTACAAAAAACGCATTCCCTCGTGAATAACCTAATACAGCTTCGGTACGATTTGCAATTGAGTAGTGGGAGATTAGATTTGTATATAATATGATTGATCATGCAGCTTGAACGCTCAACTCACCATTGAAAAGCATGGAAGCAGTGTACAGCTGTTTTATCCTTGTTGGGAATCATGAGCAATGCACATCGAGAGTGTACTACCGGAACACAATTTCTGCATGAACGACCTTCATAAAAACACCTCAAACGCGAGCCTATCAAGGGCTGCATTTCATCGCATTGTTCAACATGTACACTATATGATATAGCACCGTTCCGTCACTGGCTTCTTTTGAATGGTAACAACCAGCACATCCCACACACCGATCCACTCCTATAATGCATCACTTCTCTGTACGGGCCTAAGTACAATCAACGCATTCCCTTATGAACAACCTACACAGCTTCGTTACTATTTGCAATTGAGTAGTGGGAGATTAGATTTGTATATAATATGATTGATCATGCAGCTTGAACGCTCAACTCACCATTGAAAAGCATGGAAGCAGTGTACAGCTGTTTCATCCTTGTTGGGAATCATGAGCAATGCACATCGAAATAACACTACGGAGACTCGCATTCGGCCTTCGCGATTGTTAATCGAACACCTTAACCGCAAGCCTATCAAGGGCTGGATGTCATCGCATTTTTAAACATCTACACTACATGATATAGCCTCGTTCCGTCACTGGCTTCTTTTGAACGGTAACAACCAGCACAACCCACGCATTGATCCAATCCTATCATGGATCACTTCTCTGTAGGGGCCTAAGTACAACCAACGCATTCCCTTATGAACAACCTAATACAGCTTCGTTACTATTTGCAATTGAGTAGTGGGAGATTAGATTTGTATATAATATGATTGATCATGCAGCTTGAACGCTCAACTCACCATTGAAAAGCATGGAAGCAGTGTACAGCTGTTTCATCCTTGTTGGGAATCATGAGCAATGCTTATCAAAAGATTACTTCGGGGACTCCATTTCGGTATGGACGAACTTCATACGAACACCTCAAAAGAAACCCTATCAAGGGCTGGATCTCATCGCAGTGTTCAACATCTACACTACATGATATAGCCTCGTTCCGTCACTTCCATCTTTTGAACGGTAACAACCAGCACATCCCACATACCGATCCACTCCTATCATGGATCACTTCCCTGTATGGGCCTAAGTACAACCAACGCATTCCCTTATGAACAACCTACACAGCTTCGTTACTATTTGCAATTGAGTAGTGGGAGATTAGATTTGTATATAATATGATTGATCATGCAGCTTGAACGCTCAACTCACCATTGAAAAGCATGGAAGCAGTGTACAGCTGTTTCATCCTTGTTGGGAATCATGAGCAATGCATATCGAAAGAGCACCACGGAGACTCGCTTTCGCCTACACGATTGTCAATCGAACACCTCAAACGCCAGCCTATCAATGTCTGGATCTCATCGCATTTTTCAACATCTACACTACATGATATAGCACCGTTCCATCACTGGCTTCTTTTGAACGGTAACAACCAGCACAACCCACACAACGATCCACTCCTATAATGCATCACTTCTCTGTAGGGGCCTAAGTACAATCAAAGCATTCTCCTATGAACAACCTACACAGCTTCGTTACTATTTGCAATTGAGTAGTGGGAGATTAGATTTGTATATAATATGATTGATCATGCAGCTTGAACGCTCAACTCACCATTGAAAAGCATGGAAGCAGTGTACAGCTGTTTCATCCTTGTTGGGAATCTTGAGCAATGCACATCGAAAGAGATCTACAGGGACTCCGTTCCGGCATGAACCACCGTTTTGCGAACACCTCAAAAGGAACCCAATCAAGGGCTGCCATTCATCCCTTTGTTCGAAATCTACACTACATTATATGGCACCGTTTCTTCACTTGCTTCTTTTGAACGGTAACAACCAGCACAACCCACACACCGATCCACTCCTATCATGGATCACTTCTCTGAAGAGGCCTCAATACTTCCAACGGATTCTCTTGTGAACAACCTACACAGCTTCGTTACTATTTGCAACTGAGTAGTGGGAGGTTAGATTTATATATAATATGAATGATCATGCAGCTTGCACGCTCAACTCACCATTGAAAAGCATGGAAGCAGTGTACAGCTGTTTCATCATTGTTGGGAATCATGAGCAGTGCACATCGAGAGAGCCCCACGGGGAATCCATTTCCGCATGAACGATTGTAAATCTCGAACCACAAACGCAAGCATATCCAGTGATGGATCTCAACGGTTTGTTCAACATCTCCACTATATGATTTATCACTCTTCATTCACTGGCTTCTTTTGAACGGTAACAACCAGCACAACCCACACAACGATCCACTCCCATCATGGATCAATTTTCTGTAGGGGCCTAAGTACAACCAACGCATTCCCTTATGAACAACCTACACAGCTTCGTTACTATTTGCAATTGAGTAGTGGGAGATTAGATTTGCATGTAATATGATTGATCATGCAGCTTGAACGCTCAACTCACCATTGAAAAGCATGGAATCGGTGTACAGCTGTTTCATCCTTGTTGGGATTCATCAGCAATGCACATCGAGAGAGGCCCAGCGGGAATCCACTTCCGCATGAACGATTGTCAATCGAACACGTAAACGGCAAGCATATCCAGAGATGTATCTCAACGGTTTGTTCAACATCTGCAATACATGATTTATCTTTCTTCAGTCACTGGCTTCATGTGAACGCTAACAACCAGCAAACCCAACACATTTATCCAATCCTATCATGGATCACTTCCCTGTATGGGCCTAAGTACAACCAACGCATTCCCTTATGAACAACCTACACAGCTTCGTTACTATTTGCAATTGAGTAGTGGGAGATTAGATTAGTATATGATATGATTGATCATGCAGCTTGAACGCTCAACTCACCATTGAAAAGCATGGAAGCAGTGTACAGCTGTTTCATCCTTGTTGGGATTCATCAGCAATGCACATGGAGAGAGGCCCAGCGGGAATCCACTTCCGCATGAACGATTGTCAATCGAACACGTTAACCGCAAGCATATCCAGGGATGGATCTCGACGATTTGTTCAACATCTACATTACATGATATAGCACCGTTCCTTCACTGGCATCATGTGAGCGCTGACAACCAGCACAACCCGCACATTGATCCAATCCTATCATGGATCACTTCTCTGTAGGGGCCTAAGTACAACCAACGCATTCCCTTATGAACAACCTATACAGCTTCGTTACTATTTGCAATTGAGTAGTGGGAGATTAGATTAGTATATGATATGATTGATCATGCAGCTTGAACGCTCAACTCACCATTGAAAAGCATGGAAGCAGTGTACAGCTGTTTCATCCTTGTTGAGAATCATGAGCAATGCACATCGACCGAGCCCCACGGGGAAACCATTTCCGCATGAACGATTGTAAATCTCGAACCACAAACGCAAGCATATCCAGTGATGGATCTCAACGGTTTGTTCAACATCTCCACTATATGATTTATCACTCTTCATTCACTGGCTTCTTTTGAACGGTAACAACCAGCACAACCCACACAACGATCCACTGCTATCATGGATCACTTCTCTGTAGGGGCCTTAGTACAACCAACGCATTCCCTTATGAACAACCTACACAGCTTCGTTACTATTTGCAATTGAGTAGTGGGAGATTAGATTTGTATATAATATGATTGATCATGCAGCTTGAACGCTCAACTCACCATTGAAAAGCATGGAAGCAGTGTACAGCTGTTTTAACCTTGTTGGGAATCATGAGCAATGCACATCGACCGAGCCACACGGGGACTCTTTACGCATGAACGATTGTCAAAGGAACACGTTAACCGCAAGCATATCCAGGGATGGATCTCGACGATTTGTTTAACTTCTACATTACATGACATGGCACCGTTCCTTCACTGGCTTCATGTGAGCGCTGACAACCAGCACAACCCGCACATTGATCCAATACTATCATGGATCACTTCTCTGTAGGGGCCTAAGTACAACCAACGCATTCCCTTATGAACAACCTACACAGCTTCGTTACTATTTGCAATTGAGTAGTGGGAGATTAGATTAGTATATGATATGATTGATCATGCAGCTTGAACGCTGAACTCACCATTGAAAAGCATGGAAGCAGTGTACAGCTGTTTCATCCTTGTTGGGAATCATGAGCAATGCACATCGACCGAGCCCCACGGGGACTCCATTTCCGCATGAACGATTGTCAATCGAACACGTTAACCGCAAACCTATCCAGTGATGGATCTCAACGGTTTGTTCAACATCTACTCTACATGATATGGCAGCGGTAAGTCACTTCCATCTTTTGAACGGTAACAACCAGCAGAACCCACACACCGATCCACTGCTATCATGGATCACTTCTCTGAAGGGGCCTAAGTACAACCAACGCATTCCCTTATGAACAACCTACACAGCTTCGTTACTATTTGCAATTGAGTAGTGGGAGATTGGATTTGTATATAATATGATTGATCATGCAGCTTGAACGCTCAACTCACCATTGAAAAGCATGGAAACACTGTACAGCTGTTTCATCCTTGTTGGGAATCATGAGAAATGCACATCGACCGAGCCCCACGGGGACTCTTTACGCATGAACGATTGTCAATCGAACACGTTAACCGAAATCGTATCCAGGGATGGATCTCGACGGTTTTTCCACATCTGCAAAATATGATATATCAAATTTCAGGCACAGGCTACTTTTTAACGGTAACAACCAGCACAACACACACACCGATCCACTCCTATCATGGATCACTTCTCTGTAGGGGCCTAAGTACAACCAACGTATTCCCTTATGAACAACCTACACAGCTTCGTTACTATTTGCAATTGAGTAGTGGGAGATTAGATTTCTATATAATATGATTGATCATGCAGATTGAACGCTCAACTCACCATTGAAAAGCATGGAAACACTGTACAGCTGTTTCATCCTTGTTGGGAATCATGAGCAATGCACATCGACCGAGCCCCACGGGGACTCCATTTCCGCATGAACGATTGTCAATCGAACACGTTAACCGCAAGCCTATCCAGTGATGGATCTCAACGGTTTGTTCAACATCTACAGTACCTGATATATCACGTTTCATGCACTAGCTTCTCTTGAACGCTCACAACCAGCACATCCCACACACCGATCCACTCCCATCATGGATCACTTCTCTGTAGGGGCCTAAGTACAACCAACGTATTCCCTTATGAACAACCTACACAGCTTCGTTACTATTTGCAATTGAGTAGTGGGAGATTAGATTTCTATATAATATGATTGATCATGCAGATTGAACGCTCAACTCACCATTGAAAAGCATGGAAACACTGTACAGCTGTTTCATCCTTGTTGGGAATCATGAGCAATGCACATCGACCGAGCCCCACGGGGACTCCATTTCCGCATGAACGATTGTCAATCGAAATCCTCAAACGCAAGCATATCCAGTGATGGATCTCAACTGTTTGTTCAACATCTACAGTAACTGATATATCTCCATTCATTCACGGGATTCTTTTGAACGGTAACAACCAGCACAACCCGCGCATTGATCCAATCCTATCATGGATCACTTCTCTGTAGGGGCCTAAGTACAACCAACGCATTCTCTTATGAACAACCTACACAGCTTCGTTACTATTTGCAATGTGGTAGTGGTAGATTAGATTTGTATATAATATGATTGATCATGCAGCTTGAACGCTCAACTCACCATTGAAAAGCATGGAAGCAGTGTGCAGCTCTAAATTCGCTGGTGGGAATCAACACCAATTCTACTCCATCGAGCCCACACGGGCAATGGTACAGATCGTGGACCTTTGTCTTTCAAATATCCTTATCAGGGGAATATCCGGGATGGATCGCAAATCATTGTTCAACGTCTCCACTACAAAATATAGCACCGTTCCGTCACAGACTTCTTTTGAACGGTAACAACCCACTTCCCGCAAAGCGATCGACTCCCATGATCGATTGCATCCCTGTACGTGTCTAATTACAACGATCGCATTCCCTGATGAACAACATACACAGCTTGCTTAATATTTGCATATGAGTAGTAGGAGATTAGATTTGTATAAAATAATTGATCATGCAGCTTGATCGCTCAACTCACCATTGGAATGCATGGAAGCACTCTACAGGTGATTCATCCTCTTTGGAATCATCAGCAATGCACATCCACCGAGCCCTCACGGGAACGGGATACCGTGGTGAACGATTGTCAATAGATATCTAGAATAAGAAGGCTATCCTGAATGGATCTCAACGATTTGTTGAACACCTACACTAAATGATATAGCACCGTTCCGTCACTGGCTTCTTTTGAACGGTATCATCACGTTTTGCGCACACCGATCGACTCCCATGTTCGATGGTTTCTCTGTAGTTCATGAGTACAAGGAACGCATTCCCTTATGAACAACCTACACAGCTTGATTACTATTTGAAATTTAGAAGTAGGATATTAGATTTGTAAAGTATGATTCATCATGAAGCCTGAACGCTCAACTCACCATTGAAAGCATGGTAGCACTGTACAGCTGATATATCTATATTTTAGATTCATCAGCATTGCCCATCCGACAAGCCCACTGCGGTACTGGAACCCGTGGTGAACTAATGTCCATCGAACATCCTGAAAACATTGCTATCCGGGATGTCTCACATCGGTTTCTTCAACACCCAAACTATATGATTTAGCACCGTTCCGTCACTGACTTCTTTTGAACGGTAACAACCCACTTTCCGCACAGAGATCGACTCGCATGCTCGATTGCATCCCTGTACGGGCCTAAGTACAACGAACACTTTGCATTATGATCAACATACACAGCATGCTTACTATTTGCAATTGAGTAGTACGAGATTAGATTTGTATAAAATGATTCATCATGTAGCTTGAACGCTCAACTCACCATTGAAATCTCAGAATTGCAAATCCATCGAGCACCCAAAGGGAATGGAAACCGTGAAGAGACGGTGTTATAACATGTAGTGTAGATGTTGAACAAAGCGTTGCGAGCCATCCCCGATATTATTCTGATTAGGATTTTCGAAATACAATCGTTCGCGACGTGTCCCAGGCACCATGTGGGCTCGAAGGGTGTGCATGTCTGATGATTCCCAAAGAGGATGAATCAGCTGTACAGTGTTTCCATGCTTTTCAATGGTGAGTTGAGCGTTCAAGCTGCATGATCAATCAAATTTTTTAAGTCTAAGCTGCAAGTACTCAATAGAAAATAGTATGCAAACTGTGTAGGTTGTTCGTGAGGGAATGCGTTGGGTGCACATAGGCCCCTAGAGAGAAGCCATCGATCATGTGAGACGATCGCTGTGCGGGAATATGTTTGCTACCGTTCAAAAGAAGCCAGTGTCGGAAGGGTGCTATATCATGGATTTTTATTTTGTACAGAGCATTTCGAGCTCACCCAGATAATCTTACGATGAATACTTTCCTTTGGCAATCGTTCACCACGGTTTCGTCTCCCCGTATGTACTCGATGGATGTGCAATGCTGATGATTCCAAAAAGGGATGAATCAGATGGACAGTGATAACATCATTTCAATGGTGAGCTGAGCGTTCAAGCTGCATGATCATTCACAATATATACAAATCTAATCTCCCACTACTCAACTGCAAATAGTAACGAAGCTGTGTAGGTTGTTCATAACAGAATGCGTTCGTTGTACTTAGGCAACTTCAGAGAAGCGCTCGATCGTGGGAGTCGATCGTTGTCCGGGAAGTGGGTTGTTACCGTTCAAAAGAAGCCAGTACCGGAACGGTGCTATATCATGTAGTATAGATGTTGAACTAAGAGATGAGATGCATCGCGGATAGATTTCTTATTCAGGTTTTCGAATGAAAATCGTTCACGAGGTGTTCCGTTCCCCGGGCGGGCTCGATGGATGTGCAATGCTGATGATACCAAAAAGGGATGAATCAGATGGACAGTGATTACATCAGTTCAATGGTGAGCTGAGCGTTCAAGCTGCATGATCATTCATATTATATACAAATCTAATCTCCCACTAGTCAACTGCAAACAGTAACGAAGCTGTGTAGGGTGTTCATAAGGGAATGCGTTGGTTGTACTTATACCCCTACAGAGAACTGACCGATAATATGAGTCGATCGCTGTGCGGGAAGTCGGTTTTTACCGTTCAAAAGAAGCCAGTGACGGAAGGGTGCAATATCATGTAGTGTAGATGTTGAAAAAACCGCTGAGAGCCAACCCGGATAGCCTTGTGTTTGAGGTGTTCGATTCACAATTGTTCAGCCTTCGTTCGAGTCCCCGTGGGGGGTCGGTGGATGTGCACTGCTCATGATTCCCAACAAGGATGAAATAGCTGTACAGTGTTTCCATGCTTTTCAATGGTCAGTTGAGTATTCAAGTATATGATCAATCATATTACAATCATATACAAATATAATCTCGTACAACTCAATTTGGAAACAGTAACCAAGCTGTGTAGGTTGTTCATAACGGAATGCGTTCGTTGTACTTAGGCCCCTACAGAGAATTCATCCATCATAGGAGTTGATCGGTGTGTGAGAATCGGGTTGTTACCGTTCAAAAGAAGCCAGTGGAGGCAGGGTAATATATCATGTAGATTAGATGTTGAACAAACGGTTTAGAGCCAACCGGGATAGCCTTGTGGTTGAGGTGTTCGATTCACAATCGTTCACCCTTCGTTCGAGTCCCCGTGGGGGCTCGGTGGATGTGCACTGCTCATGATTCCCAACAAGGATGAAATAGCTGTACAGTGTTTCCATGCTTTTCAATGGTGAGTTGAGCGTTCAAGCTGCATGATAATTCATATTATATACAAATCTAATCTCGTACAACTCAATTTGCAAAGAGTAACGAAGCTGTGTAGGTTGTTCATAAGGGAATGCGTTCGTTGTACTTAGGCCCCTACAGAGAAGTCATCCATCATAGGAGTCGATCGGTGTGTGAGAATCGGGTTGTTACCGTTCAAAAGAAGCCAGTGACGGAAGTGTGCAATATCATGTAGTGTAGATGTTGAACAAACGGTTGAGAGCCAACCCGGATAGCATTGTGGTTGAGGTGTTCGATTCACAATCGTTCACCCTTCGTTCGAGTCCCCGTGGGGGCTCGGTGGATGTGCACTGCTCATGATTCCCAACAAGGATGAAACAGCTGTACAGTGTTTCCATGCTTTTCAATGGTGAGTTGAGCGTTCAAGCTGCATGATCAATCATATTATATACAAATCCAATCTCGTACAACTCAATTTGCAAACAGTAATTACGCTCTATATGTTGTTCATAACGGAATGCGTTGGTTGTACTTAGGCCCCGACAGAGAAGTCATCCATCATAGGAGTCGATCGGTGTGTGAGAATCGGGTTGTTACCGTTCAAAAGAAGCCAGTGAGGGAATTGTGCTATATCATGTAGTGTAGATGTTGAACAAACCGCTGAGAGCCAACTCGGATAGCATTGTGGTTTAGGTGTTCGATTCACAATCGTTCACCCTTCGTTCGAGTCCCCGTGGGGGCTCGGTGGATGTGCACTGCTCATGATTCCCAACAAGGATGAAACAGCTGTACAGTGTTTCCATGCTTTTCAATGGTGAGTTGAGCGTTCAAGCTGCATGATCAATCATATTATATACAAATCTAATCTCGTACAACTCAATTTGCAAACAGTGACCAAGCTCTGTAGATTGTTCATAACGGAATGCGTTCGTTCTACTCAGGCCCCTACAGAGAAGTCATCCATCATAGGAGACGATCGTTGTGTGAGAATCAGGTTGTAAATCCTTTCAAAAGCCAGTGACGGAAGGGTGCTATATCATGTAGTGTAGATGTTGAACAAACCGCTGAGAGCCAACTCGGATAGCATTGTGGTTTAGGTGTTCGATTCACAATCGTTCACCCTTCGTTCGAGTCCCCGTGGGGGCTCGGTGGATGTGCATTGCTCATGATTCCCAACAAGGATGAAACAGCTGTACAGTGTTTCCATGCTTTTCAATGGTGAGTTGAGCGTTCAAGCTGCATGATCATTCATATTATATACAAATCTTATCTCGTACAACTCAATTTGCAAACAGTGACCAAGCTCTGTAGATTGTTCATAACGGAATGCGTTCGTTCTACTCAGGCCCCTACAGAGAAGTCATCCATCATAGGAGTCGATCGGTGTGTGAGAATCGGGATGTTACCGTTCAAAAGAAGCCAGTGAGGGAATTGTGCTATATCATGTAGTGTAGATGTTGAACAAACCGCTGAGAGCCAACTCGGATAGCATTGTGGTTGAGGTGTTCGATTCACAATCGTTCACCCTTCGTTCGAGTCCCCGTGGGGGCTCGGTGGATGTGCATTGCTCATGATTCCCAACAAGGATGAAACAGCTGTACAGTGTTTCCATGCTTTTCAATGGTGAGTTGAGCGTTCAAGCTGCATGATCAATCATATTATATACAAATCTTATCTCGTACAACTCAATTTGCAAACAGTGACCAAGCTCTGTAGATTGTTCATAACGGAATGCGTTCGTTCTACTCAGGCCCCTACAGAGAATTCATCCATCATAAGAGACGATCGGTGTGTGAGAAACGTGTTGTTAACGTTCAAAAGAAGCCAGTGAAAAAAGGTTGCTATATCATGTAGTGTAGATGTTGAAGAAACGGTTGAGAGCCAACCTGGATAGCCTTGTGGTTGAGGTGATCGATTCACAATCGTTCACCCTTCGTTCGAGTCCCCGTGGGGTCTCGGTGGATGTGCATTGCTCATGATTCCCAACAAGGATGAAACAGCTGTACACTGCTTCCATGCTTTTCAATGGTGAGTTGAGCGTTCAAGCTGCATGATCATTCATATTATATACAAATCTAATCTCCCACTACTCAATTGCAAATAGTAACGAAGCTGTGTAGGTTGTTCATAAGGGAATGCGTTCGTTGTACTAAGGCCCCTATAGAGATGTGATCCATGATAGGAGTAGATCGTTGTGTGGGTTGTGCTGATTGATACCGTTCAAAAGAAGCCCGTGAGGGAAGGGTGCTGTATCATGTAGTGTAGATGTTGAAACATGCGACGAGTTCCTGCCCTGTATATGCTCCCGTTAAAGTGATCGTTTGACAAACTTTCACCCCGAAATCCAATCCTAGTTGGGCTCTCTCGGTTTTTAATGCACTTCATTCTCAACAAGAATGAATCAGCTGTACACTGCTTCCATGCTTTTCAATGGTGAGTTGAGCGTTCAAGCTGCATGATCATTCATATTATATACAAATCTTATCTCGTACAACTCAATTTGCAAACAGTGACCAAGCTCTGTAGATTGTTCATAACGGAATGCGTTGGTTGTACTTAGGCCCCTACAGAGAAGTCATCCATGATAGGAGTCGATCGGTGTGTGAGAATCGGGTTGTAAAACCTTTCAAAAGCCAGTGAAGGAAGGTGGCTATTTCATGTAGTGTAGATGTTGAACAAACGGTTGAGAGCCAACCCGGATAGCATTGTGGTTGAGGTATTCGATTCACAATCGTTCACCCTTCGTTCGAGTCCCCGTGGGGGCTCGGTGGATGTGCAGTGCCCATGATTCCCAACAAGGATGAAACAGCTGTACAGTGTTTCCATGCTTTTCAATGGTGAGTTGAGCGTTCAAGCTGCATGATCAATCATATTATATACAAATCCAATCTCGTACAACTCAATTTGCAAACAGTAATTACGCTCTATAGGTTGTTCATAACGGAATGCGTTGGTTGTACTTAGGCCCCTACAGAGGATTCATCCATCATAGGAGTCGGTCTGTGTGTGAGAATCGGGTTGTTACCGTTCAAAAGAAGCCAGTGACGGAAGTGTGCAACATCATGTAGTGTAGATGTTGAACAAACGGTTGAGAGCCAACCCGGATAGCATTGTGGTTGAGGTGTTCGATTCACAATCGTTCACCCTTCGTTCGAGTCCCCGTGGGGGCTCGGTGGATGTGCACTGCTCATGATTCCCAACAAGGATGAAACAGCTGTACAGTGTTTCCATGCTTTTCAATGGTGAGTTGAGCGTTCAAGCTGCATGATCAATCATATTATATACAAATCTAATCTCGTACAACTCAATTTGCAAACAGTGACCAAGCTCTGTAGATTGTTCATAACGGAATGCGTTCGTTCTACTCAGGCCCCTACAGAGAAGTCATCCATCATAGGAGTCGATCGGTGTGTGAGAATCGGGTTGTAAAACCTTTCAAAAGCCAGTGAAGGAAAGTGGCTATTTCATGTAGTGTAGATGTTGAACAAACGGTTGAGAGCCAACCCGGATAGCATTGTGGTTGAGTTATTCGATTCACAATCGTTCACCCTTCGTTCGAGTCCCCGTGGAGGCTCGGTGGATGTGCAGTGCCCAAGATTCCCAACAAGGATGAAACAGCTGTACAGTGTTTCCATGCTTTTCAATGGTGAGTTGAATGTTCAAGCAGCATGATCAATCATATTATATACAAATCTAATCTCCCACTACTCAATTGCAAATAGTAACCAAGCTGTGTAGGTTGTTCATAACGGAATGCGTTGGTTGTACTTAGGCCCCTACAGAGAATTCATCCATCATAGGAGTCGATCGGTGTGTGAGAATCGGGTTGTTACCGTTCAAAAGAAGCCAGTGACGGAATTGTGCTATATCATGTAGTGTAGATGTTGAACAAACGGTTGAGAGCGAACCGGGATAGCCTTGTGTTTGAGGTGTTCGATTCACAATCGTTCACCCTTCGTTCGAGTCCCTGTGGGGGCTCGGTGGATGTGCACTGCTCATGATTCCCAACAAGGATGAAACAGCTGTACACTGCTTCCATGCTTTTCAATGGTGAGTTGAGCGTTCAAGCTGCATGATCAATCATATTATATACAAATCTCATCTCGTACAACTCAATTTGCAAACAGTAACCAAACTCTGTAGATTGTTCATAAAGGAATGCGTTCATTGTACTTAGGCCCCTACAGAGGAGTCATCGATTATAGGAGTCGATCGGTGTGTGAGAATCGCTTTGTAAAATCTTTCAAAAGCCAGTGAAGGAAGGTGGCTATTTCATGTAGTGTAGATGTTGAACAAACGATTGAGAGCCAACCCGGATTGCATTGTGGTTGAGGTATTCGATTCACAATCGTTCACCCTTCGTTCGAGTCCCCGTGGGGGCTCGGTGGATGTGCATTGCTCATGATTCCCAACAAGGATGAAACAGCTGTACACTGCTTCCATGCTTTTCAATGGTGAGTTGAGCGTTCGAGCTGCATGATCAATCATATTATATACAAATCTAATCTCCCACTACTCCATTGCAAATAGTAACGAAGCTGTTTAGGTTATTCCTAAGGGAATGCGTTGGTTGTACTGAGGCCCCTACAGAGAAGTGATCCATGATAGGAGTGGATCGGTGTGTTGGTTGTGCTGGATGTTACTGTTCAAAAGAAAATACTGATGGAACGGTGCTATATGATGTAGTGTAGATGTTGAACAATGCGATGAGATCCAGACTTTGAGAGGCTTGCAGTGAAAGATTTCGATTGACAATTTTTGATTTTTTAATGGAGTATCAGCAATCCACTTTCGATGTGCATTGCTCATGATTCCCAACAAGGATGAAACAGCTGTACAGTGTTTCCATGCTTTTCAATGTTGGGTTGAGCGTTCAAGCTGCATGATCAATCATATTATATAGAAATCCAATCTCCCACTGCTAAATTGCAAATAGTAACGAAGCTGTGTAGGTTGTTCATAAGGGAATGCGTTCGTTGTACTTAGGCCCCTACCGAGAAGAGATCGACGATAGGAGTGGATCGGGGTGTGGGTTGTCCTGGTTGTTACCGTTCAAAAGACGCCAGTGTCGGAACGGTGCTATATCATGTTGTAAATTATTTGCGCAACCCGTTGATATACATCCCTTGACAGGCTTGCTCATGATTCCCAACAAGGATGAAACAGCTGTACAGTGTTTCCATGTTTTCAATGGTGAGTTGAGCATTCAACCTGCATGATCAATCTTATTCTATACAAATCTAATCTCCCACTACTCAATTGCAAATAGTAACGAAGCTGTGATGGTTGTTCATAAGGGAATGCGTTGGTTGTGCTTACGCCCCTACAGAGAATTGTTCCATGATGTTAGTGGATCAGTGTGTGGTTTGTGCTCTTTGTTAACTTTCAGAAGATGCCGGTGAAGGAACGGTGCTATATCATGTAGTGTAGATGTTGAACAATGCGATGAGATCCAGCCCTTGAAAGGCTTGCTTTTAAGGTATCGATTGACAAATTCCCCCGCCGATTTCGAGTCCCCGTGTCTCTCGGTCTATGTGCATTTCTCACGATTCCCAACAAGGATGAAACAGATGTACACTGCTTCCATGCTTTTCAGTGGTGAGTTCAGCGTTCAAGCTGCATGATCAATCATATTATATGCAAATCTAATCTCCCACTACTCAATTGCAAATAGTAACGAAGCTGTGTAGGTTGTTCATAAGGGAATGCGTTGGTTGTACTTAGGCCCTTACAGGGAAGTGATCCATGATGGGAGTGGATCGGTATGTGGGTTGTGCTGGTTGTTACCGTTCAAAAGACGCCAGTGACGGAACGGTGCTATATCATGTAGTGTAGATGTTGAACAATGCGATGAGATCCAGCCCTTGATAGGGTTTCTTTTGAGGTGTTCGTATGAAGGTCGTTCATACCGAAATGGAGTCCCCGAAGTAATCTTTTGATAAGCGTTGCTCATGATTCCCAACAAGGATGAAACAGCTGTACACTGCTTCCATGCTTTTCAATGGTGAGTTGAGCGTTCAAGCTGCATGATCAATCATATTATATACAAATCTAATCTCCCACTACTCAATTGCAAATAGTACCGAAGCTGTGTAGGTTTTTCATAAGGGAATGCGTTCGTTGTACTTAGGCCCCTACAGAGAAGTGATCCATTATAGGAGTGGATCGATGTGTGGGTTGTGCTGGTTGTTACCGTTCAAAAGAAGCCGGTGACTGATAGTTCTGTGTCATGCAATGTAGATGGTGAACAAACCGTTGATATCTAGCCTTTGACACGCTTGATCTTAGGGTGTTCTTATGACGGTCGTTCATCAATAAATCGATTCTACATAGTGCTCATTCGATGTGCATTGCTCATGATTCCCAACAAGGATGAAACAGCTGTACACTGCTTCCATGCTATTCAATGGTGAGTTGAGCGTTCAAGCAGCATGATCAATCATATTATATAAAAACCTAATCTTCCACTACTAAATTGCAAATAGTAACGAAGCTGTGTAGGTTGTTCATAAGGGAATGCGTTGGTTGTACTCAGGCCCCTTCATAGAAGGGATCGATGATGGGGTGGTTCGGTGTGTGGGATGTGCTGGTTGTTGCCGTTCAAAAGAAGCCAGTGACGGAACGGTGCTATATCATGTAGTGTAGATGTTGAACAGTGCGATGAGATCCAGCTCATGATAGTCTGGCGTATTTAAGGTATTCGATTGTCAATTTTTGATGCATAAATCGATTCCCCTGTGGCTCGGTCGATGTGCATTGATCATGATTCCCAACAAGGATGAAACAGCTGTACACTGCTTCCATGCTTTTCAATGGTGAGTTGAGCGTTCAAGCTGCATGATCAATCATATTATATACAAATCTAATCTCCCACTACTCAATTGCAAATAGTACCGAAGCTGTGTAGGTTGTTCATAAGGGAATGCGTTCGTTGTACTCAGGCCCCTACAGAGAAGTGATCCATGATAGGAGTGGATCGATGTGTGGGTTGTGCTGGTTGTTACCGTTCAAAAGAAGCCGGTGACTGATAGTTCTGTGTCATGCAATGTAGATGGTGAACAAACCGTTGATATCTAGCCTTTGACACGCTTGATCTTAGGGTGTTCTTATGACGGTCGTTCATCATTAAATCGATTCTACATAGTGCTCATTCGATGTGCATTGCTCATGATTCCCAACAAGGATGAAACAGCTGTACACTGCTTCCATGCTATTCAATGGTGAGTTGAGCGTTCAAGCAGCATGATCAATCATATTATATAAAAACCTAATCTTCCACTACTAAATTGCAAATAGTAACGAAGCTGTGTAGGTTGTTCATAAGGGAATGCGTTGGTTGTACTCAGGCCCCTTCATAGAAGGGATCGATGATGGGGTGGTTCGGTGTGTGGGATGTGCTGGTTGTTGCCGTTCAAAAGAAGCCAGTGACGGAACGGTGCTATATCATGTAGTGTAGATGTTGAACAGTGCGATGAGATCCAGCTCATGATAGTCTGGCTTATTTAAGGTATTCGATTGTCAATTTTTGATGCATAAATCGATTCCCCTGTGGCTCGGTCGATGTGCATTGCTCATGATTCCCAACAAGGATGAATCAGCTGTACACTGCTTCCATGCTTTTCAATGATGAGTTGAGCTTTCAAGCTGCATGATCAATCATATTATATACAAATCCAATCTCCCACTACTCAATTGCAAATAGTAACGAAGCTGTGTAGGTTGTTCATAAGGGAATGAGTTGGATGTTCTTAGGCCCTTAAAGAGAATTGATCCATGATAGGTGTGGATCGGTGTGTTGATTGTGCTGGTTGTTACCGTTCAAAAGAAGCCAGTGACGGAACGGTGCTATATCATGTAGTGTAGATGTTGAAAAATCCGATGAGATACAGCCCTTGATAGGCTTGCATTTGCGGTGTTCCTATGACAGTCTTTCATGCCGTAATCGATTTCCCGTTGTGCTCTTTCGATTTGCATTGCTCATGATTCCCAACAAGGACGAAACAGCTGTACACTGCTTCCATGCTTTTCAATGGTGAGTTGAGCGTTCAAGCTGCATGGTCAATCATATTTCATACAAATCTAATCTCCTACTACTCAATTGCAAATAGTAACGAAGCTGTGTAGGGTGTTCATAACGGAATGCGTTGGTTGTACTTAGGCCCCTACAGAGAAGTGATCCATGATAGGAGTGAATCGGTGTGACGGTTGTGCTTGTTGTTACCGTTCAAAAGAAGCCAGTGACGGAACGGTGCTATATCATGTAGTGTAGATTTTGAACAATGCGATGAGATTCATTCCTTGATAGGCTTGCGGTTAAGGTGTTTCTTTTGACTACCTTTTATGCCGAAATCTGTTCTCCGTTATGCTTTTCCGATGTGCAATCCTCATGATTCCCAACAATGATGAACTAGCTGTTCTCCGCTTCCGCACTTTTCAGCTTGGAGTTTGGGGTTGAATATGCGTGATTCATCATATTTTTTACAATAACCAATACATATTTTCTTGCATCTTTCAGGTTCTTAACAATCCATTGTATGCCTTTATCTACTGACGATATGGTAATTTGAAATTACGTATTTAATTTTCAGCAGATCTCAGATGCTCTAGAATGACTACCGTGTTCTTAGCTATACCGTGATCATAGCAACAATTATTCTTCCTCATAATTTTAGTAAATGGTTTGTCTTTCGTCAAACTAACTGATGGTCCAAGGAATTGATCGCTGTTTACATGCTCTGCGTTTTACAGTTTAACGGCCGAACGGAAAGTCAAAGCGTTTAATGTTATAGTTCGGACTTGCTCTAACTTTTATGGGTCATTTGCACATTGAGCTTCCAGTGAAAGTTATCCCTGTTTGCTTTAACTTATTTAGTAGGCCACGCCACTACTGAACGTTGGTCTTGACTTATCTGTACCGATCTTAGTGAAATGCATTCAGAACCCAGATTGGAGCCTACAATGTAGTCAAACTACGTGTTGCTTGCTGTACATTCTTTCACGAACACTACATTCAGGTTGTAGAGAATATTTTCGCACTAACTTTTGTCGTCTTAACTTTATCGGAGGAAAAAGTCTTGTTGCAGGCAATAAAATGTTTGAAACAAGGTTACAGTAAAGAAGTATATTGGGAGGTTCCCCCATACATTCAGTTCCATATTTTCCACACTGATCTAGATACCATGGAAGTGGATTCTCATCTGGCCTTATGACGTATTCCTGACACGTTCATCTTGTCCCATCGAATCGAGAGTGACCTAATTAAGGAAAAATACCCCATGAACGCATCCGCTAGTCACAGTAGGCTTTTAAATATGTGATAAATAATGTACGCGATTCATCAGTGGGAACATTTCTTTGGTCACAAGGGAACTTCACATGGATTGGAAATCATTCGGTAACTTCATCCCTTCGAATTTTCTTCGGTCTTTTGGATAAGAACTGTTTCATGAATGAGAAAAAATAATTTGGATCTCAGAAATACTACATGGATACTTTCACTGTTAGATTGGAAATAATTTGATCCAGAGAAGTTCCACCAGGTTTTCTCAGTTCCTCAATTTACTGCATGAATGACGCAGTCAGATCTTTTGAATTCCATAGCCCGTGCAACTTTGCCTTGAATCTATGTTTATAGCTTTCTTTAAATCCCAGCTTATTTTACCCGAACTTAGCTTGTTTTCAAGGTAATTCTTCCATGTTATCAAAGTAGAATTTTCGTTTCATTTTGAGGTATTCATGTAATCAGTCGCATATCTTCTAGCCTATTTTTGAAGTGGTCAAAAGGATAAAGGATTCGTACTTTGTTGCTCGTGAAGAACTTGTTTGCTTCACGTAGAGATACATACGATTAACTTTTAGCAACAACGGATTAACTTCCGGTCGGAATATTATAGTTTGTTCTAGCATATACGATACATTGTTTTATTCCTTCACCCTAAGAGGAAAAGTAAGTCTACCTTTACCCGCCATCCCCATTTCGTAATGGTAGATGCTTCAAGACTTATCCACTATAGGTGTGACACACCCCGAATTTCGCACTACCCTTGTCTTCCGTGTGCACCGTTCACTCGAATACCTCTACTCGCATTAGTATTAGTAGTCAGTATAGCAGTCAGTGACAATGACAAAACGAAGGAAGAACAGTTAGTAGAAGATTTTACACTATTATATTTATTCCTTATCACTGAGCAGGTTTTGAGGCTTAAATGTCATCTTTATCTGAGTGACATGTTGTATTTATGGGGCAAGTGACGCCAACTTTTGCGACACTGACTTTTATTTGAAACCGTATCTCTGAGGAGTTAATGGTAAGACCACTTTGTTCCGAAGAGCTCACAATATCTTGAAGATTAGCAAATAGGTTAGCAAAATCTACTTCGACTGCTACAGTATCACAGATAGTTAAGAGTGAACATTCGTATTTTCAGTTCCGAAGAAGTTAGAGGAAAGTCGCTAACTCAAGTGTGAAAAAGGATGAAAGCGCAGCAGCGTGCAGAACGCCATGATTATTGACTAGAAATCTGAGTGGCTTGCCGGAGAATCCAGTGTCTGGGATCTGTCTCGAAAAATAACTGGTATGTCATGGCAACAAACTAGATGAAAAACCAAATAAATGAGGTCTCAGCAATAACAGTGAGAATGTGAAGAAATTGGCCGTTGTAGAATAGACATGAAATAAGAACCTGATAGATTTAACAGAGCTGTTAAGCAGCTTACGGAAGGAAAGAACCAGATAGGATGCACAGAGTTATTCTGTTTGGCTGATTTTCAATATAATTTTCGTGTTGACATACAGCGATGATTGCAAATGAACTGAAAGCCTGTTTGTTTATTTGTACTGCACTTTTAGTGCATTTTTAAATTTCCGCTGAGTAAAATTCGAAATTGCCTCGTTATTCCTTGACATACTTCTCGAACGAATCCTCGATTCACTTACACGTTATATGAACAAACAAAACGTCATGTAACTAGACACTTGCAATGAAATCGAACATGTGAGCCGAGTGTGTACCTATCGCCAACATCTTACCGGGATTCGATGCTACAGTAGCACAAAGTGTAGCCCGGTCGACGACAGTAGCATTAACCGGGTACTGTGATAAATCACTATGCACTGTTGAAACATTGCATCATTACCTATAAGGTGAAATATTTCCATCGTATCATTTGTGACAACTCACCTAATCATTGGTTGATTAAGAATTAATGAAGCGAAAATTCAGTGAGCTGCTTCAGAATAGAAACCAGGGAAATGTACACCAAAAATTCCGAATAATATCCAAATTTTACAATAATTACTAAGTGCACTTGGCCGTCAAGTTTCGGATGGGGGAACTGTGGTCAACGATTTCATAATAATACGGTTATCGAAAATGCCAACTCATCGCTGGTCCCTGGTACAGGGACGTTTTCCCTCGGGATTAGGGCAGTCAACGTTGCTTGTTATTTTCTCCCATCAGCGTTTTTTCAAAATCAAACTGACAGAATTTCGTTACTGGTTATGATTAGTGGTTCAGAAAGGAGGAAATTTAGTAGGCCTTGGGTGATGTTCTCGTAAGAACGGTATCTCGAAATGGCCGTGCAGTAATTGGACAAACCCCATACTACTGTAAATCAAGAAGTTCCTAGAAAATGGTGCTTGTTGGTTTCAACAGGAATTAATATTGAACACTGCATTCAAATAAGTGTAATTGGGTCATCTTTCTTTATGCAAATAAGCAGGTATTTATCCGATGAAATGCCATTTTGTCGGATAACACTGCTGTGAGTGTGAGGCTCCAACAACTGAATTCGTCGAAGACAGGAGCGCACTTCAGTGTGATTAACATAGCGATTTTGCTAGTAAAGTTTAACCCAAACGATATATCATTTTGAATTTGTTATTAGCTGTTCTGTTTGACAGAAAAGTGGCTGAAACGTATCAGCTAGAAGTAATGAAATGTTCATTGATTACAAATAAATTATTATTGTTTAGTTTTGGTGGACAAGACTGCAGAAGTACTATAATTAATGTAGGATAACAATTGGTTTTTTAAGCATAAAATGCACCTGTGAAATTAGAAGAAATTTTTTATAATGTTTATCATGTTATGTGTTCCCTTTTATGTGCCACTGGGAGAAAATATGCATTGAGATGATCTGACAGCAAACTAGTATCACACAAAACAGACTAGAATGGAAGATCAGCAAGTCGTATAGCCAGTGAAACTGAACACCGGTAAATCCAGGAGTTTTGACAAGATTCGTGAGTATGGGTTGTAAGTTGAGATTGCAATTTAGACAAAATGAAAGTAACATGAATGGACCACTTGAAGTTACGGTCAGGCAAAAGTCTACATTACTTAGTTAGCTCAAGAACGTTCAGCTGTTCTTATTCTGTTGAAGTATAAATACAGTCATTTTAAAAATTGTGTTCCGTACCACCGTTCAATAAGAGAAATGTAATGAAACCAGAATTTATTGGGTTAAGGTTTACGTTATAAACCTCAGACCAATACGAGATTTGATTGATGCCATTTTGTGGGTAGGAAAAGTAAAATCAAAATTATGAGGCTCACGAAATATAAAGGTTTCCGCGTGTCTGACAAGGAGAATATTTTCCGGCACATTCTTTTAACAGCTGGAAGTCCTTGATGAACTCTAGGAGTGTAGTAACAACGGATTGGGGCATTGAGAATAAAATGGGTTTACTACTAGCAATTGGTAAAGTAATCCGTCGAAAGTGAATCAATGATAGTTTAAATACAAGAAACTGAGGAAAGGGAGCAGTTTTATTCCTGTCGACGCTGTTGAATGCCTCGTTATTGTCTAGGATGCACTTACTTACCACCTAACTCTTCCCGTCAAGTGTGGACAAAGTATGTGGCAAAATATTGAAGGCATCGATGGTGGAGCGTGATTGTCGGTAAGCTAAATGATCAGGATCTGTGAAACCAGACTTATCAGTCAGTTGTCGAAGAGCTAATATTTCAAAATCTCCCAATGAGGCAGAGCTTCAAGTAGTAGGACGAAATTATGTAGTCCTTTTGGGAACGGAAGTTATGAGTCCCATCCTCCAATAATCTAGAATCTCACTGTTCTTTAGATATCGGTTGAGACTATTAGAGAGACTAAGCGTGAGGGTAACCACCCCCTACTTGAGCAATACGGGACTGAGTCTATCTAGTCAGGATGGTTTTCTGGGATTTATGAGGAGCAGTTCCTTGAAAACACTAACGGTGGGGATGGAAATTTGACTTAACAGAGAGGGAATTTCTCCACAAATTATAAAACTAGAAGAGAATACCTTACTTTTGCGTGAATCTTCGAACATGTCCACGTCAACAAAATCAGATTTGCTCGCGGATGAACCATCTAATACGTAATTTAGGAAGTCCGGCATGTCACGATTATTGTCCTTCGCAAGAAGGCGACGCTAAACTACAAAAATTAACCGGGCTTTCTGATATCCCGAACATTGATAGGTCTTCAAAATCCTTTCCTTTACTAGACTTTCCAGCACCACTGCGCACAACACATACACCACAAGCTAAGTTTAAATAGGAAATGAATAGCTGGTGTGGTAATATCAACCAGCCTAATGAAGTTCCTTCAATGATAACTTAGCTAGTGTACGGACACTCTCACATCTGTATAACCATGATTTGGTGTTTTCATTGCCCAACCTTACTATTGATATCCATTGCTTGAAATTTATTAGTCTCATCACAATTTCCCAGTTGTTATTCACTGTCTCTCCATTCCTGTAATTGCGGCATAATCGATACTGTGATTTTGGCTACGTACTTTCGAGTTTTATTAGTTACGTGCACTGGGCAAGTAATTCGCTCGATTTGATTTGCTCTAGGTGATCCGTTATTCTAGGCAAACGAGGCAGAAATCGGGTGGCACCTCGATGAGCAACCGGTTTCCCTTAGTACGTTTATTGTTAGAAAGTGTGATACGCCATTTTTTGGCTCCATAAATTGATCAAACGCGCACAACTACAGACCGGACATCGTACCTCACTATCGATTGCGCTCCATCTGAATTTCCTGCCCAAATAAACACAAAATATGCTATCAGTATTGCATAATTGTAATTGACTGACCAGTATGCGATTGGATATTAAAGGATTCATTCACAGGGGCCAAATAAAAGCGTTTCTTGTGGCATCGGATCTTTCGGGCTGCTTCAATAGAGGAGCCGAAACAAAGCTTATAGTTCTTAGAGTCGTAGGCGGCGGAATCCTAATAACTTGAGCAGAAAAACACTCAGGGCTATGCAAAGGTTTAACTCTCATTTGTGTGACAGTTTGTTGGTGGCTGGAGTTTGTTGAAAATGGGGCGTAAAATGAACCAGGGTTGGAGCCTCGAGATACGTTTGGTGGAAAATAACGTTGTAGTATATATGTCATAATTTTCGAATAAATGGCATTATTACGTGCAAAACTATGACGGCGTGCAACTACCAAATTGGGGTTACAATTTTTACCCCTTTTTACTTCAGTGGATGACACTTTGTAATCACACGGATCGATGTGTCCATAGGTCAGGGGACAAATAAACGCGGTTGGATAGAGTAACAAACTGGAGTACTGATTGACACAAGACATGGATATAATGCGACTCATTCACTGAGGAGTTAATCCAACTAAAACTACTTCATGGGATGCGGATAACATTTATTCAGTGAGTGTAAGTGAGTCAATCATTCAGAATGGACAGTCAGTATAAGCGATTAACTTTGAGTGTTTATCAAACGGAATTCGGCGATCAACCACACGTGGTAAGTATTGCTTGCACAATCACATTTGCGTCGTAGCCTTGCTCACATAGGTGGTCCAACTTCACCAGTTCTTTTGCAACTTCCGGTACCTGAAATATCATCAGACGAACATAATTAGGACACACTGCACTCAGGATTCTGGGGAATAAATATACTTTCTTCCTTGAGCTTGCACCTCTCATGTCAATCTTACTTGGCACGTTCCATTCGCTGTCCAAATACAGTCTATCGGATTTATTGAATAGCTGAACAAAGTCTTCACTGTGATGTTTCAGTTGTGGTCTTATCTGATAAATTACACCAAGTGGGAACAGTTATCCCGATACAAATCACCGGGAAATGGAGTGAATTATTCATTATGACCGTTTAAACAAAAGTACAGGAATAGAATAATTCATAGAAGTGGTGTGAGTATTAGGAGAGGGAAGTTTTACGTAATGTAATTCGTATTGCAGTGTGAGTTTTCAAATGACTGAAAATCACAGAAGCTCTGTACAGTTGTTTCATCTCTGTTATGAATCATCAGCAGTGCACATCTATCAAATGAAAATTGGCACTCGAACCCGAAGTGGACGATTGTGAATGGAACACCTAAATCCCAAGTCCATTCAGTCTGGCTTTCAGTGGTTCGAAGGTTCACTTTCCAAGGCTGATCAACTTATGTAACATTCATAAAGTATTGTCTTGTTTTTAATTATTGAGACAAAATTTGGACGTACAAGCATGACCAGACTGTGGTCGAATCACTAGCTGGACGTTACAACCGGCACCAGTGCGACAACTCATCAAAACTGATCCAAAGTGGTCATAAATAATGGACTTTTTTGTAAAGTACAAGAGTAGGTGACTTTTCATCACCTTAAATGTGGCCTGTTATTTTCCTCATCAGCGCATGAATGTGCAGGACATGCTGAAAAATGGTCGTCTTACTTTCCTTTGAGTTAGGAAATCGTTCTCAATGATGGGACATTTTTCGTTCTGTCATTGATAAATGCTAAGGTTCTCTCAGCCCAAGAAGTAAACCATACCATCAATGTGAATGATTTCTATCTTGTATTCTGGGTAAAATGATGGTTAGTTTACAGACAAGACGTATCTAATTATATATTAGCAACTCACTTGTTGTATAGTGAAGCACTTATTTTTGTACTGAGCATAAACTGTTTGATAGCAATCCAGATGTTCGTGTATACCAATGGGTGTTCCCGTGGGCGCACTCGTGGTTGTGACCTCTTCCACAATTTCATCCACAGTTTCCTTCACCATTTTACTCAAGTGCAATCAAGACAATCATTCCATGGTAGTTAAGCAATTGATAACAAATCCAATTTGCTTCAAATATAAATACGAAAGATTTCAGCTGTGTTGCTTGAGACATTATGTAAATATTCACCTTCTATCTCAACAGGTTCAGACAATACCAAACTGGAATGGATTGCATTTGTGCAAAATGAAATAGGGAGGCTTTGACTGTGAATTTGTCAAAAATACACCTAATCAGGTCAATCAGTTCACTGTTCCTAATCTCAGTTCCCAAGTTTCTATAATGAGCACTGTTTAAATGTGATGACTTAATGTCATGTATTCAGCACGGTATATGCAGCCCAAGGTGAAGTTCTTTTGATCTAACAAACGATCAACAATACAACGCTGATCTTCACACAGTTAACAAATCAATGGGAGCCAAACTCACTGAACATACAATTGCGGTTGAAAAATTATCACGGATCTAAATAACTGCTGTTTCTCACAACAGTTTTCACATTGCCGATGTCAAGAGAGATTTGGTGAATACAAATTTACCTCCAGTGCACGGAGTAAGCGTCGTTGTGCCAGTTCCATTTGACTCAACGATTTTGATCTCTTCAATTGGTGCATCAGAGGAACCAAATGTGCACGAATGGCTACCGATCTATCCCGTGGTGTCATTGACTTTCAGATCAGTGAATTGTTTCCGATTAAGATGCGATTTGAGTTCATTCGTATTTTGTAGTGTGAAAAAATGGAATAGCATGAGTTTATGCTCAAACAGTAAATCAAAAGCATATATAAAGATTTGCACATAAAGTCGAAATTGCAGCCAATCAGGTTCTGTACGAATGAATCAAATGGTTGCAAGAATCAGGCAGTGCTATATCGACTGGGACATGAAGACGTCTATTACATTACGCTGTTGTATAATTGCTTTCACAATAGATATGTTTGAGAATAAGGAAAAGAAAAGGACTGGAACAACCAAGAATGATTGGAATGTTATTTTTCGTTTTTAAAATTGCAACTTAATTGGCGTTAAGGAAACTTACGAGTTCTGATTGTCAGACTAGAATAATCCATACTGTGTTTTGTATATTTGCATTTGCAGTGAAATGTTGAAAATGTCCACTTGTTTACTTACCCTATTTGCAGAAAATGCGGTTGCACCCACTCGTGTAACATTGGCCTGAAACTCTCCAACGGAGAGTGAGGATATATCCTGAATGTTGGGGATAACAATATTTCGTGTAACACAGTGTTGATTCAGTTAGATCCCACGATGAATTTGAACAAGCTAGATAGAATAAGTACGCTAGGAGAAGAATTCTCTTTGCATACTCTCACTGGTCACGAAAGTATAACAGTACACAGAAAATACGCAATGAGATGCTTGAGAATGTGGCACAAATGGATTCAGGTGTGCGTGTGTTTTCAAGTCTGTGTGTGATTCACCACTTCATGGCTTAATAAAGCCATAGTAGTTTCCCGGCTGTGTTCCACGATTTGAACGTTTAATGTGAAGCTATTGTGGCTGATCAAAAGCGGATCTAGAAGTCTAAGATGACGTAGGTCACGGTGAAGTAGGAAACTGAATAACATATTGGCAGTAATAACCTAGTGCTTACATTAACTATAAAATTAATTTGTTTGAAGAACATTCTGTGTACAACATCAATATACTTATTACTCGAAAATCTGAATCGAAAGTATTTTTTCATTGAATTCTTCGCACAAACAGCTAAACTATTATTTGCTGAATTTTCAGATTCAATAGCGGAAAAATAATTCGCTGAAGATTTCAACATAAATAACTCTAATCCCTGTTGGTGATCGATTCAGACTCCAGTTGATCATTGGGAGCCGGCGAACGTTTGGAGTAGACTCTCGCAAACAGTTTTAACTACTGGCTTATATGCTCATCATCGCACCATTCAGTTTTATTGGAAAACGTGGACAGTTCCGGGTTTTCGGGAAGTTTGTGCAGGAGTAGAAGGCTTTATCCAAAATCCAACACAATAAACGGGCAATGGAGAGTTAAAATGCTAGAGTCGTTAGTGTCACAAGTCCATTGTGCAATCCTGGCCAATTCGAATGGGCATAATTTGATTTGAAACATTCTACCACGCGGGTCCTAGTATTTCATGACTCATGTTGGCCAGAATAAAATCGAGTTGGCCATCAATTAAGCATCATTTATTTAAATAATAAATTTGTAAATCACTTTGTGACCAAAAACGTACAAACATCGAGGTATGCCCTGAACCACGGTTCCCCAGATTCTTGACGGCACTCGTGGCCGACCTACATAAATAGCTTTTATACTGATCTTGGCAAATCACGCAACTTCCTACTTATGAAACAAAGTCCATTTCATTGCAATAATACCAAATGAAATAATGCCAAAAGAACCATCATAATATACAAATGTAATTATTTCAGATTTGCAATCCAGCTAGGTCTATGAAAAACATGGGCCGTTGGCACCAATCTTCGCCACGACTTGACATAGAGTTTACGGAATTTTTAGAAATCGATGAATAGTGCATCACGGGTGGCATTGGAATATCCACCTCAAATTATGCATAGTTTATTACCGATTATGCAAACGGCTGTTAATAGCAATGCGCCACTTACCCAGTCACCGTACCGCATCACATGACTGCTCCACACGTCCTGTTTAACAGCTTAAAACTGCATGCCAACTGTCCATTCGGATAGATCTCGCTGATGCTAGAACAATGTTGACGAACGGAACTTAGATAAATATGTACGTGTGTTAAACAATTCAGGAAAGCTAGACAGAACAACTTTCAGGCTTGTCCTTTTTTGACCATATTTCTGGGCTGCTAAAAGCATTCACCTGTGTTTGAGATGAATCTAAACCAAAGAAGAAATATTATGAGATACAAGCCCTTCGATCACTGTTGTCTAGCCTTTATGATACCGGTCGCATGCTTCCCCATTTCTCGTCCATTTCGGGAGTATGTGAATCCCTTACTGAATAGCAAATAACTATTAAATGTAGATGGTTTCCGAATCAAAATCTGGATATTATGATGCATACGGGCAAACGAACAACTAAGCCGCAATGCAGTTCTGCAGCCGATGATTAATTTGATTATTTCTTTAGTTTTTCAACGAATCGTCAATTTTTTTCACGGAGTAGCTAGCTGGTTACATTTGCTTCTGGTCGTATAAGTATAGAGAGAAAATAAAGGTTCAGCAGAGGGAAAAAACACCCTGATCTATTTCATTGCGTTTACCTTTTCCGTATCTTTCAACCAATGGTAAGAGAAATCGTCCCCCAGACAAGTATGAATCTTGGGATCCTCACAGAATGCGGCCCAGCTTGGTTCATTTTCGTGGGCAGCGGTGACAGCGAGAAGTAGAAGTTTGGTTTGGAGTGTGAAAAAGGACGCATAGAGAATTAGAAGAACAGTTTAGCCATATGAACTTTGCATCGCCAATCGACTTTTCTCCGTATGGAATGAAGTGCTCTTTACAACAGATTATACCTAATGATTACAATATGTATCGGTGATCCAAGGAGGTTCCCTCCAGTCTATTCGACGGCGCGTCAGTCAGTTCAATGAAAAACCGAATAACCAAGAAACTCACTGTCGATGTTCTCAGGAAGAATTCGCCGGAACATGGACCCAGAGTAACAAGCCTCGATATAAATGACCATTTTCTTGTACATCCGAGCGTTGTTCATGTAGGCCAAAGTTTTGTTAAGTTGATTTGCAGAAAGCTACAAATTTGCGAACGGATAAAATAGTATATAACTGCAAACAATGGAATCCGAGAATTTGAATATGAAAAACATGAGAAGTTTGTAATGAACAAATATGGTCCACTGTCTACTCAAAATCTCAAATCTCGAATATTTGAATTAATTGATCTTGATCTGCCTTCTTGGGTTACGCTAGTACTTTTCAGGTTTGCAGTGACAAACAGTGAATAATACAACGGAATTGGTCTATTCAACAAAGTGACAGCAACTTTTCTGATTTGTATTGTGTTGGTAGTTAATAATAATTGCGATCTATTTATTTTTTTAGAGTAAACACAAACCCCGTTCTTAGCCGGTAAGCAAGCAGAGACGCTGGTCATAAATATCTCGAAGGCGAGCCTCATGCGCATGATGGAGCATATTTCCCGCGGGTCAAACAACGTAAATCGATATGTAGCGCTATCCCACCTACCTTTGCTCTTACGAGATTATTTCCTGTTGAAGGATTGGTTAGCCCGATGAGTATGCTAAAGAAATCTGGCCGTCTGGCAGCATTTCGGCACAAATTGCGATCCAATCAGTTGTTGATTGGCTGAGAGAGCGCATCTGGTTGCGCGCACACTTGTGAACAAGCTGAGAACAACAGCGAAATTCGGAGCGGCTGGTTCTTCGCCTGATTTTCGCAAGCTAAGTCCTCCCTTACTGAAATTAGCACACATTTCCGATACGACAGTTCATGGCGCGCATGCGTGGTTTGGCAATAGTGCGTTCATTTACGTGAATCCATCTCATCTTGGGTGTGAATATCTATGAGCGTTTTACGCGATCGTCAGTTTTCATCCGTGCACCATTTTGTTCATATCGCTTGGTCTGTCTTTGATATGACCAAGTTAGCTACGTTTGTGATAAACGACACCAGCAAAGTACTTCACAATAAATATTTTCATCTGCGAGGACCATCAGTGCAGTTTTACGCACATGTTGCCCGGAGAATAACTAGCCCTCTTCGGAAGTGTTCTTCTTCGTAATTCGTCCGCTCGCCCAAGGGCATCCATCGCAGTAACTCAAATTTACGTTGTCTTCGTGGTGAGTGGTTTGACGTTGCTAGTAATTTCTTCTGGTAAACAACCGGGCTGCGCAGTATGATTAACAATGCTTCGCTGAAAGTTAGCAGCATCGAATTACGAATAAGTGGCGAATTTTCGAACGACAAACTTGGACACACTTGTGTCTTTTCTAAACAACGGCAAGAGCTCAATGATATTTTAGTGATTATTGTCAGCCATATTCCTTTGCACATATTCTTATGCTGGATCAGATTAAGCTTCCGCTGGTGGCCAATAGATCACATGATGAAGCCATTTTTCGCCATGATGCTTCTGTCCACTGCTAATGCGCCATAACATGTTGACTGTTTTTCAACCGGATCAAGGGCAGGCAGTGGTCAGTCTACAGACCTTATCTGAACCCATCTGAGACAATATGGTGTCTACCAGCTGGTCAGATGTACAATGTTTCCATGGTTTACTGATTGGAGAAAGAGCTGATGACCATTCTTGAGTGAGAATGGATGAATATTAACCAAGAGGCGAACAAAGATCTTGTAGGTATATGCCACGAATGTACGCCCAGGTCCTCAAATAAAATGACAGCTGCACACCATTTTGTTTGGTGACTACTGAAGCCCAGATTAGGGGGTCTTATAATATTGTCACCCACTCTTTGTGTCTGCTGATTTAATCAACTCAAAGTCAATTATTTTGTTGTGAAGTCATATTCGGTATCATAAAGGGTATTGGGTAGCTCTGACACGATATGGTTTCTTTAGAGAATACAGATGCGGAAATATGAGGAAAAATGAGGGGGTCCTATATTTCTGTCACTCAGTGCATACACCAAGTAGATGCTTTCTCGACAAAGAAGCAGCTCTCGATCATCCGATGCGCAAGTCTTTGAATGAAGTGAAGTCAAACATTTGACATTATTCTACACAATCTTATCTACTACTCAACCCCCTCCCCTCTCGGACGTCTCTAAGATTATTTCATTATTGAGTGTGGGCTGTAAACACCACAAGTATGCACTGGTGAATGGATGCAACCATACCCAAACACACCCACAGAGCAACTATTGATTTCTCATAACGTTCCACTTCGGTAGGTGTAACGCATACCAATTCAGCACTGCTCTTCTGCTTGTGTTGCGCAGAGTACCCTTATGACCCACAACAGTCGTTTAATTAGGTTGCCACCTGGCAAAGAACTAGATCATTAATAGAACGCAGTAAACAGTGGAATTGACAATCAAGTTGATGTGTCTTTACGAAAGGACAAGTAGTCGCTCCCCAGTTCTGAAGAGAATCAATGCTTCACTCTGGGTGCAGATTTTTGTCGTGGTTTCCATTGGAGTAGTTGATCAAAAGACCACAACGCATCCCGTAAAATCCGCCTTGGCCGAACCTTCCTAACATGAAAACTCTCCAGCATCATAGTTATTGTATCTCTGCTAGCAGATTCGATTCAGGCTCTCCATCCATCCGCAGTGAATTGTTAATGTAATTTTCATGAGGACACCAGGAAATCTTTGGTGATGATTGTTCCTGTAGTGTGATTGTTATATAACAGATTCATACGATACCACTATGGGACATCCCCCAAACCGCAAAAACGTGAATGACATTTCGGCATTCAAAAAGGGCCAAACCCTTATTCCGTCGGACAAAATTGGTATGTGATTGAGCTTACTGCAAGTTGCAGATGGAAAATAACCCAGTTTTCTCCGGTAGTTTTGTAACTATGTACAGAAACATAAGCAAAATTTCACTTGAAAAAGAGACTGAAGCTGAATTCCAACCAATGACACCTGTCGTATATGCTTCCGAAAACTTGATAATGCAAGCTTTAACCGGCCTGCAAGAAGCTGGTTTTATTAACCCTGTGAGATATTCAATGTGGGCAGCACCGATGGTAGTTTTGAAGAAACCAAACGGTACAATGCCCATATGCGCAAACTTTTTACTAGTTATAAACGATGCATTGGAGACAAGTTAGTATCCTCTCTTTGTTCGGGAGCATATTTTCGCTAAATTATTCGGCGGAAGCATATTTATCAAGATCGACTTTCGGCTGCTTATCTGCAGGTACAACTCGACAAGGAATCGAGACAATTATTCACCATGAATACACACAAATGGCTATACAGATATAACAGATTATCGTTCGGCGTTGAATGTGCACCTGCCATATTTCGGCAAATTATGTACACTATGCTGTCGAGTATGCCCCAAGTGGAAGCTTATACGGATGACAGTGTGTTCGTTAGCACAAACATCAGTGAGCACTTCCATCATCTGACCAAGTCATTGAATCGCATCAGACAGTTTAGTTTCCGCATTCATCTCAGAAAAATACTCTTTCTTCACTGAGTGGGTCATATATTTTGGTTTGATTGTTGATGCTACAGGCAGGTATCCGAATTCGGAAAAACTGAAACCCATTCATGATACATCAACACCCACTGAATTCGATGCACCTCAATCGATTCTGGTCATGATCAGTTGTATTTTCAGTTTGTATCACACATGCACATATTTCGAGTTATTTAGACAAACGACTTGCCCCTTCTAGTTAGTGGAAAGGGACACGCGATTGTTAGCATGCTTTGAGTCAATCGAAAGCATTCTCATCTCTCTCATTGCAGTAGTCCTAAACCGGTTAGCGGATGGTTATCAGAAAGCGATCACACACGACTCCAGGTGGTTATCGTATGCTGAATATGACTACAGCCAAGTAGAGAAGGAGACTTTGGTTATTATCTTTGCAATATACAAATTTCACAAAAAGACCAAGGAAGTAAGTTTATCCTCCAAACCGACGACAAACCACTTCCGCTTATCTTTACCCCTCAGATGGATATACCAATTCATACCACTAATCACCTACAAGGGTAGTCTACAATTTTGTTGGGGTGCAATTTCCAGATTCACCATAAATCCTCCCCCGAAATGAGGCACGCCGATGCATTATCCAAATTAGTATCGGCAAATGTACAAATGAAAGACGAATTGGTTATCGCCTCCAGTGACGTTGAGAAACGGTTTCAGCAAGTGTTCGTGAACATTATCTCATTACCTAAAAACGGCGGTCGACACGACCAAGAAAACCATTATTACTGACAGCGCGATCGATTCAATTGATACGTTTTTGGAGCACAAGTGGTCAATAAAAATACTTGAACCCCTCAGTTCTCGAGCTCTTAGGACGCTTTTCATTAGTGAGCACATATGACTGCCATTTATCGGAGAACGAACTGTTATCCCGAAATCACTCAGGTCTGATATCTTGAGATAAATCCAAGAGGTATATTTAGGGCTGGCCAAAATGTAACCATTGATGAGCAGCTATGTTTACTGGTTTTGTACGGAATAATACATCCAACAATTAGTGAGAGAGTGCCTCGATTGGGTACAGTTTTCAAATCACGACCCCAAGTTGAGCTACAGTTATATCCCTTGGCACTAATATCATAAAACTGTGATCTGATCTATTTTTCTGGACAGGTTCACCGCATCTATCTTATAATTCAAGTGGATTCAACATCAAGGAAGCAAGAAGTCGACATTATTCAGTGACCTACTAGATGGTTTACAATTCTTTACCTCAGAAGAATATTCTGCAGATTGGTTATCCAAGAGACACTATTTGCTCAACTGGCAACCACAGTACTTTCCAAATTGTGTTTACTGAATATACTCTACACGCACAAACTCCACCATACAATAGCGTATAAACGGACAGGCGGAACGTTTTGCTGATAATATAAAACCCCCAAAACTTTTCGAGTGAGTGTCAATTGGGCAACTCTGATTAACTTTTTATTATTTTATTATAGGATGACTATAAATCTCCACCATACAATAGCATATAAACGGACAGGCGGAACGTTTTGCTGATACTATAAAACCCCCAAAACTTTTCGAGTGAGTGTCAATTGGGCAACTCTGATTAACTTTTCATTATTTTATTATAGGATGACTATAAATCTCCACCATACAATAGCATATAAACGGACAGGCGGAACGTTTTGCTGATACTATAAAACCCCCAAAACTTTTCGAGTGAGTGTCAATTGGGCAACTCTGATTAACTTTTTATTATTTTATTATAGGATGACTATAAATCTCCACCATACAATAGCATATAAACGGACAGGCGGAACGTTTTGCTGATACTATAAAACCCCCAAAACTTTTCGAGTGAGTGTCAATTGGGCAACTCTGATTAACTTTTTATTATTTTATTATAGGATGACTATAAATCTCCACCATACAATAGCATATAAACGGACAGGCGGAACGTTTTGCTGATACTATAAAACCCCCAAAACTTTTCGAGTGAGTGTCAATTGGGCAACTCTGATTAACTTTTTATTATTTTATTATAGGATGACTATAAATCTCCACCATACAATAGCATATAAACGGACAGGCGGAACGTTTTGCTGATACTATAAAACCCCCAAAACTTTTCGAGTGAGTGTCAATTGGGCAACTCTGATTAACTTTTTATTATTTTATTATAGGATGACTATAAATCTCCACCATACAATAGCATATAAACGGACAGGCGGAACGTTTTGCTGATACTATAAAACCCCCAAAACTTTTCGAGTGAGTGTCAATTGGGCAACTCTGATTAACTTTTTATTATTTTATTATAGGATGACTATAAATCTCCACCATACAATAGCATATAAACGGACAGGCGGAACGTTTTGCTGATACTATAAAACCCCCAAAACTTTTCGAGTGAGTGTCAATTGGGCAACTCTGATTAACTTTTTATTATTTTATTATAGGATGACTATAAATCTCCACCATACAATAGCATATAAACGGACAGGCGGAACGTTTTGCTGATACTATAAAACCCCCAAAACTTTTCGAGTGAGTGTCAATTGGGCAACTCTGATTAACTTTTTATTATTTTATTATAGGATGACTATAAATCTCCACCATACAATAGCATATAAACGGACAGGCGGAACGTTTTGCTGATACTATAAAACCCCCAAAACTTTTCGAGTGAGTGTCAATTGGGCAACTCTGATTAACTTTTTATTATTTTATTATAGGATGACTATAAATCTCCACCATACAATAGCATATAAACGGACAGGCGGAACGTTTTGCTGATACTATAAAACCCCCAAAACTTTTCGAGTGAGTGTCAATTGGGCAACTCTGATTAACTTTTTATTATTTTATTATAGGATGACTATAAATCTCCACCATACAATAGCATATAAACGGACAGGCGGAACGTTTTGCTGATACTATAAAACCCCCAAAACTTTTCGAGTGAGTGTCAATTGGGCAACTCTGATTAACTTTTTATTATTTTATTATAGGATGACTATAAATCTCCACCATACAATAGCATATAAACGGACAGGCGGAACGTTTTGCTGAAACTATAAAACCCCTAAAACTTTTCGAGTGAGTGTCAATTGGGCAACTCTGATTAACTTTTTATTATTTTATTATAGGATGACTATAAATCTCCACCATACAATAGCATATAAACGGACAGGCGGAACGTTTTGCTGATACTATAAAACCCCCAAAACTTTTCGAGTGAGTGTCAATTGGGCAACTCTGATTAACTTTTTATTATTTTATTATAGGATGACTATAAATCTCCACCATACAATAGCATATAAACGGACAGGCGGAACGTTTTGCTGATACTATAAAACCCCCAAAACTTTTCGAGTGAGTGTCAATTGGGCAACTCTGATTAACTTTTTATTATTTTATTATAGGATGACTATAAATTTAAAGTTTCCTGGAGGTGTATTATCCAGCAACCCTTTGGTTGGGCGTAAAATAATAACCCAGTAACGAATGCTGTTTCCAAAACCTCCAGCAGAGGATCCGCAGTTAGTAAAACTGGAAGATCGATCGCAAGTATCTAAATGTGGATTCACTTTACGAGACAAATTTTGCGTAGATGATTTCACACAACGTCATATTACATGGACTTCGGGGAAGGCAACAGGAAGGAGAGGACCAATTTTTTACAAGCTGCCGGTTGTATCAGAACAGTGGATGAGGCAAGTCGGTCAGCTTCGAAAGAAATGCGGTTCAAATGGTCTTGCCTGACTGGATAACGATGTAACTTTGAGGCATTTTCAACATCAAAACATGTCACTCAGAATACGCTACTCGGAACAATCGTTCACTCAGATTAGAGACACAATACTTTCCGCCTAACTATTCACTCCTCGTTTTCATGAAAGCTGGTCAAGACTATGGTGGATTAGGAAGCACAAGTGAGTCTATTAGCAGACTGTTCTTAGCCGCACAAAGCCAAGGAATATGACAGTTACCGCGTCGATCAGTGCGATCATTCGGTCCCTTTTCGACAAATGTCTTTCCTAACCAATGTCCTGAACTCGTGGGTCAATAGAAACACCTTTGTAACCTACATCTAAGTATCTTGGTGAAATGGAAGTTTTGACGACGAACTGGTTCTACTTGAGAACTTCGAGTGATTTCTTCAAGATAGAAAACAGTGCGAAAAGAAGGCAGGTGGTGGTGGTGATGGTCCGGAAAGTATGAAGTTATTTTTACTTCCTCTTGTAATTTTTTGACTGTGTGGCTAATTAATGTCATTCGAAATACACTGCTTTTCGAGGTACTGCGATCAGGAACCTGTATATAGCTCCCTTTAGCTCCCAGAAAGAAATCGACCAGTTCTTTGATGCTTTAAATCCCGTCCTGATTCTACTGCTGTCCGACTGCTTGCACATTGTTGTTGATGATTTTAATCATCCACCCACGTATCCCTTACCTGATTTTGGTAAAGTGACTTTTATCTTATTTCAATTAGAAAGTGTGCTGTTCTAGACAGGATTATCATCAACCATCCCCAACATTTTCAGTAACAACTGAAGCTCCTTTTTTATTCAGCGATCATGCTCCCTTTCTCAATAGACCCTAAACATACTTTCAGCACAACTTCCAATCGTAGGGACAAAACAAAGTAAATATCATCTGTAATAACCTGTCTCTCATCAACATAAGCCTTCTTCGAAGATCCATTTGCACCGTTTCTTCGTGGTTTTCTTTCGACTGCTCTCTTTGCTCGCTAGACCTATTAACGAAGACAATGAGTGAGGTGTTTGATTTTTGATGTCCTATGGAGACTGCATATTTTACCAACAACAGATTATCTTCTCCATTGCTGAAATCTCTGAGAAGGTGAAAAGGACTTGGCTATAAGCTACACGACCAAGCTTCGGTGAAATGATAGTCCATCCTGATTGAACAAGAGATACGACGGCTGAAGATGACATTTGCCCGCTAGTTCTTCTGTACTACCATTAACTAACTGCTGTGGCACGAAATTCGTCTTCTTCGTAGAAAAAGGGGCCCGGTCAAGAAACTACAACATATATGCAGACATCCTAAAAGTCGCATTTATTCATATTTCATGCGATACCCCGCCATCCTACTTTCCCTTCTGTTCCCTCAGATATAGAGCTTTTTCCTCATAAGAAGTCTTCAAGTTTCGTCTGATCTCAAAGTCAATTTCTGTTGTGGGTTCAGACAGTTCAGGCTCCGTTGTTCTCTAATTCGGAGCCTTTCAACTATCCGGAATTATGGTTCCCTCCAATAAAACAATTTTTGATTCTGGCTCTATTTCTGCCTCCTGGAATCCCATGACAGTAGCAAGTATTCCCAAAAATTCCATAACAACATTACAAGATTTTGTCAAAACGTTTTTGCCCCATCGCCGTCACTTCTTCTACGCTCAAGTTGACCCAGCGCGTTACCCTAAGTCGAGTGCTTTCGTCTTTTGTCGCTTCAAATAAACCCATCAGTTTACTCACAAATCCAAAAGGTGTATTCTGGATGTAGTAGCTTTGGCTTGGTATTTCATTTAAAACAACTTGAATAGTTCCATGAAGTTCATTCGATATATTTTCCTTGACTATTCCTCCTCACATGATTCGGTTCCTTGTTCTCTACTCGTTCAAGAGCTAGAGTCTATTTACTATCCCAGTTCCTTACTCTCCAGTGATTGAAAGGCTAATTTTCCAACAGAACTCAGTGTGCTGAAGTTAGTGAAAGTTTATCGAGTCCTTTGAACAACAACTCGGGCCTTCTTTTGAATGCCTTTCTCTCTCCCTTTTTTTCATCACATATATCAGCGACCTGACCCCTTACCACCTGCATAACCTATTACTTAAGCCGACGACGTTATGCTCTGTCAATCTATCTCCAGCCAACGGGACTTTAGCTCTCTTTTCGAGAAACTATACAATATTCAGAATTTATTGTTCCATACTGGACTACATCTCAAGTCCAAATGTTTTCAGTTTACTATCTCCCTTTCCCATTCTTACCCCAATGAGTAATCGGCTATCAACAGTGTCCCCTTTTCCAGAGCTGACTCTGTCAGGTACTTAAGCGTTACCACCAGCACTAATTTACACTGATCCTCTCATATTCTTGATTGTGTTAAAAATTACGTAGACTGTCTTTTCAAATTCATAGGCTAAGGCGGATTGTACCAAACGAGCTGTAAATTTTCCATTCGTCCATCAATATATTTTCCCAGTCGTAATCTACTGCTCTACCACAATATTTCCTGGTCTGCCTATGAAAGATTTTATTACGCCACACCGATACCCGGCCACTATCAGTCTTGTCTCTTTGATTTCCATGTGCTCTCTTATTTCCGTAGTTCGTGATTTGCACAATATAGCCTGTGAAAAATTCGCCAAGAAGATTCTTGCGGACCCAATCCATCTCTTATGGCATGACGCATTTGCATGGCATTCTGCGTCTGGAATAACCTCTTACTGTATAGAAGTCTATCGCAACTCTACGGTGCCTTGCTTAACACGTGTTCTGGTTGACAGGATGAAAGTCACTGATGGAGTTCGCAAGAATCCCGGTGGCTAAAACAGTTTTATTTCTACAGTATTTACTGTCATGCTTATTTCAAAGTCTCTATGATCAGTCTCCCTCCGTTTGACTGAAATGTGAGTTTGTTGACTTGCTGAAGTCTTCAATACAATACGGTACAACACAATACTCTATCTAGGATGCATCCACACCCCCGCAGTGGTTTCGCCTGACCATTGCGGATCCACCCGTAACTAAGCACCTACGAAGCGTAAACAAATACGAGGCAGATATTACGGAGGTAACGGAATAGTGACCGTGTCTCAATTAGAAGCTGTTGAATGACATCAAAACAAACTTATTTCGGCGATTCGGAGCAGCCCGGAGAGGTTCGTGATGGTGCTGCTGTAACACGCGCGCCTTCAAAGTGAAAAAGCCAGGGTTCAGACCCTGGGTGCAGCCGTGGATATGCAACACCGATGCGCTCTAACAAAGGCAAAACTCGATTTTGGGTTTCTCGATTGCAAGGTTTGTTGGATAACCTGTTGTTTGTTCGAGAAAAGTTTATCCGAATTACAGTCATCCAGGCAAAGCATCTGCAGTTCCACACTCTACTCACAAGTAATTGCGAGGTGACCTTAGATATTACGGAGCCAGTCAGAATTTGGGCGGATAATCATATTTACCTTTGACCTCGGATATACTTTGTTTTGAGGCCTAAAGCTTGCGGCATGCCCTTTTCATTCACTTGAATACACTCAAGTCTCTCGTGGGATTGTGGTCTGTGCCCCTCCACTAGGCTTGTTCGGAAACTTATCACGTGCCAGATAAACCCGCAGCCGCCGAACCATATTCTCGTAAACGCTGTCCTGCTTGGAAGTTGTGATTTACTTGTCACCAGATTCGATTCAGGACTTCAGTCCATTCACAGTTTCCGGCTTGGGTTTGTAAAAACATTCCTCTTGACATAACCCCACAAGAAAAAGGCCAGCGTGTGTCAAAATATATTTCCTCAGGAAAAGTGACCAGTTTAGTATTGCGGCACGTAACAAGCAAATATCAGTCACTACTTAACAATCAGTGGCTCATGAAGCTCAACGCGTCGCTCAGATTGCATGGCCAAAATGTGCCAAAGAATAGTCCCCCATATATTAATCAAAAAAGCTAATTTGAAGAAGTTAAACGAAAAGTCACATCCAATGCATCCCTCCTTCGTGCTTTTTTGGTTACTCCATCAACTCGGCAAATATGAGTGCTTTGTCAGGATGTAAATTTTGTTTTTTTTTCAGCAGTCATTTCACCGTCGTAGGTTCGCGTAAACCTGTCACAATTTGGTCATTCACAAGACTCGCCTCTTTGTGAGTGAAAAAAATTACAGAATCATGCAACAGATTTCAGGGACAACTGAAATGGGTCGAATGGTTGATTTACCAATTGTGTTTGCTATTTGAAAACGGAACCCTCGTACTTCTCATTACACTCGTCAAGACAGTATTGTTCCAATTTGAATGTAACGTCCTCCAGCCGCTTCTGTTTCCATTGGCCTCAAATGAAAATCTATTGCTGATACAAAGTGCTTACGGTCCAGCAATGTGACTAAATAGTTCAAGCTGGACGGACTTTGATTCACCTTTCATTGCAGACAGTGCACTTAAATCGCCATATTATGCTCGCCACAGCCTCATATTTTCAGCCCGTTGCTCCGTATTGCCCAGAGGCGAACTGGAGGGCAGAATAATCCGCAGACTACTTTACAGTGTAACTGATAGTGCCATTTTCACTTCGATTTTGGCCGGCTATTATATCAGATGTCACATCTTCAGGAAATGTGATCGGTTTTGTTGTTTCAGCGTGCAACAAGAAAACCCCAGCTAATGTTTATCAAGCAGAGGCTAGTCAAGTCCGAAGCAACATCACGATTACTTTGCTAAAATGTCCCGACGAACATGGACCAATAAGGAACCAAAAGTTGAATCAGTAAAAGAAAAATCATACCAACAGAATGTTGTCAGGTCCGATGAACTTTGAGGCCGTAGCACCGGGCTCTTCCCTCCGATCCATTGCAAAGCGAACGCCTCTTCAATTTAGTCACTGACAACGGTTGCGGAGTTTGTTGGGGGGGGGAGGGTTCTTGCGTTGAACATTTTAAGCATAGTTAGCAAGGGGAAACTTCCCAGGTGTTCAAAAACCGTCTCCTTCACCCCGTGTGAGTAGGTATTTTATTCACCTTATCGGGAAGGAACACGGGACCAACAAGTGGAGAAACGTGCATGTCGTATTTTACATTCTCCTTCTCATCGCCTTGCACGTTATTTGAATAATAGTCAGGGGGGTTATTCTTGTGCAGCGCACCAATTCCAAGCCACATATATGTGTCATGCACGCTCAGATACGAAATATTTGTGCTGTGTTAAGGATAGAAAGGTTGAGTCTAGAGAAACCACGAAGATCTCCAGCCATTCCGAATTTCGCCATTGTTCCTAGCCTGTTCACAGGAGAGCGTGCATGCTGATTCACTCACTCAGTCACTCGGCTTTCAGCAGGAGACTGTCCACTTCGTAATCCTTCTGACTGTCAGGCTTTCTATAACAGATGGACTGAATTTTGATACCGAACTGAGCTGAGCACGTTGTCTGTGATTGTGTCAACCACCCACGCTCTTATGCGTATCATGTGACACATTTGCAACGTGTGTGCTAAGCACAGCTTTCGAGATATACTCGTGGGGTGCATTGCACTTTGTGATGTTTGCAATATTTTGCCTACTAACATACGCTGAAATAGTGAACTGCGAATTTCGACATCCTTGCTTTGCCTAGAACAATTTTGAACACATTTAGCGTATCTGAATATCGTGGTGGTTCACAAACTCTGTTAAGAGTAATTTTGTGAATCCCTCTGCAATCTGTTGCACAGAAGCTCAGCATATATATATATATATATATAAATATATATATATATATATATATATATATATATATATATATATTGCAAATGATTCCCTTCATTATTTCACCTAACTCGCATTTCGAAATACACATTCATAGATGAGATAGTCTTTGCGTGAATTGCAGCAACCGCAAGCTTCCGGTTAAAGTATTTCATTTGAATGAACCGGGATATGTTTATATTCCGGCAAATATTCCCCTCAGCCTTGTTAGGGTCACATTCAGCTGTATGCAGATATTACGAATTTATTTAAAAGAAAGTTTTTTACCAGAGCACAACATGGGACTTAAAAAACAGGACAACACTAAAAAACCTTAAATTCATTCCCGATTCCTTGCTGAATCACACTCAAAACGCCCTATACTGTGATATTTTGTAGTGAGCTGAAAGCAATGTTGTTCCTTGGGGTTGCTTGTGTGCGATCTTAGAAGACACAGGAGTACAGTCCAGTGAATCCGAGCTCAGTAAGTGTGTGAGCAGTCACCAGCACTCAATTCCGAAAGTATGAGTAAGGCTATAATTTTCATAGCTGAAAACAGCGGAACGAGGATTAGGCTGATATTCTATAGGGGTTCATGTGAGAACTGAATCGGTTGAGAAATACTGGGATTATTGTTGTTCTATCTGATAGTTGCCTCCCATTATCCCAGCCCAACTTCTATCGACAAAATCAATAAGCAGTCAGAAACGTAGATTTGCAAGGCGCAACCTATACCTTTTCACTGCATCTGTACATGTGTATACTGCAGTCAATGAAGCTTTTATATAGGCAGTAGAATAACCAATGTTACTGAAACAAGATTGAATTGGGTATGAAGTAAATTCAGGTAAATCGTTTGGGGTTATGTAGAACACCACCAATACGAGATTGCTTAGATATGCTGAAACCCTAGTCTTTCTCAATTATAAACCCAAACTGTGCAAACAGCGTGAATGGCTTGTCAGTTTGGCCCTATCCTGTTGACCTAACATTTAGTACCCCCGTTCATTCTTGTCCTCTCCTATAACTTTTAAACCACTTCAATCATGTTTCGGTTTCATTGGTTATTCCGCTGACTAGATAAAAATCATGTTGACAGCAATATGTACGTGTAAAGCCGAAGCGAATTGTTCCTCGATGCATTGTGCAAAACTAAATTTCTTACTTCACTTTTCAAATCTGTGACGGGAACTCACTGTTTCTCAAATCCAAGGGACAAAACTCTCAGCTCATGTTCTTAGCCGATAAAAACGGCGCCCTAATCGCGCATGCTATTCTCCTATTTATTCATCCTAGTCGAAACGATGGGAGGAAAAATATAAAATGGAACTTTATTACAGCCTAAATACTATTTCCTTAAGACAAATGAAATTTATAAACGACGACTCTATACGGATTGGCGAACAACTAGCACAGCCTGTGTTACCAAATCTTTGATTCCCCTTTAAAACCAGCCACCCGCCTACAGTAATATAAAATAAATCATATTATTATAGAAAATTGCCGCACCACTTTTCATTTCAGTTTATTGGACTGTTACCGTCGCGCTTCTGTGCTCTGATTTCGATTGCTACCTTCCAGTATTCTCGAGTCAAGGGAAAATGGAAAGAAGCGCGGAATGAAAAGAATCCAAAAAGTCAAAGTAGTTGGAAGAAATTACGATTGCTACAAAAGGAGTTCCATTGTAACTACGCAAATGTCTGGAAAGCCTAGCCGTATCACCTAATATCTCCAATCAATTAGTAGGTGGGTCTCGTGGACGCCAACACGAGTCTGGGTTTCCATACTTATTTATCATGTCGAGGGGTGACAACCTCGACCTACATTCCAACGACTACCCGCCTCGGTGAACAGTGTACGCCAAGGAAATCTGTCGGTAGGCATGCGTAAGATATGCCCTGCCTCAATCTGTTTGGATGAAGCACCTGATCCAGAAACTGATATCTGGTTCCCTACACCCTACGTCTAACCTCAGCATTGCTGATGCGGAGTTCCTATCCTATTCGGGCAATGCTACCGAAATATCGATGCTAAACCACCGACAGTCTTCTACTCCTAATGGTCAGGAAAAGACCTAAAACCTGCATGGTATACTCGACCCTTAACGGACAGTTTGATGTCAAGCCGGAAGCATAGATGACGGAGGTTAGCAAAGGCCAAATGCACCTTCTGTGAAGGTGATGACACTTCGACCGATATCTGTCCACCCGGTGAGATTTAACTACGCAGATAACAAAACTGATCCACTTCAGCTAAAGCTTCCTTTTAGCAAGACAAGGTTTGCCGTACACCCGATCGAGTCCTGCAGCAGCCTTTCACACTTGGAAGGTGCAAAACGCATCCCAAACATTGCTACACATTTGTTTAGGCTATTCTTGGAAGCTTAAAACTTATTTGGATCTTCACCCAGAATAACAACATCGTCCGCGTATTCCAAGTCAGAAAGTCAACTTCTTGAGCAGAGATAGCTACCTCTATTCTCATACGACGATGGAGATTTTCAAGAAGCAGTTCAGTTGCAAAGTTTAATAGGAAGGTCTAAAGAGGGCAACCCTGACGAACTCCACTGTCCGTGGTGAATTTAGGTAGAAGATCGCGGTAAGCAGGAACTCAGCTTCAGCTGTTGACAAACAAGCATTAGAAAAAAGAAATACCTTTCTCTCTGGGACATCCTTCAGTTAAAGGCAGGGCCAGAGAACTGTGTGATCGACTGAGTCGAAGGCTACTTTCAGGCCAAGAAAGATAGCGACTGAGACCATACGGAATATGTTTGTGCTCTAAAGTTTTTCGAAGAGTAAAGATTTGGTTGACACAACTACGACCACGTCTGAAACCAGCTTGGTTTTCAGGCATACTCATTTGGCGCGAGCTGGAATAATCAGTGGAGAATAAGTCCGGTGAGCAATTTGAACTCGATACCGATCGAGCTAATTCCTCTGTGGTTTTCACAAAAGAACCTGTAACCTTTCTTGTAAACCGACACAATCACGGATTTTCACCATTACCTGGGAATCCCCCCATTATCCCAGATTACCCGGGGGAGTTTTGTTAACTCCAAAACTAAAGCTTTGTTTCCATCCTTGAAACAAGGAGACAGCTCATTGAATCCAGTGACTTTGAACCTTTTCAAGTAACTTACCTCTCGCAAAATCTCTTTTTCTAGTGGAGGTTTGATATCTACCAGCTTTCTTTTCTCTGGTGGGTATATTCGGGAGGTTCAACTCAGAAGGTCCATCACGGAGAGGTGACACCCCATTGCGACGAGACTGTACCTTGACGTAATGTGATGGCTTGATTGCCTCCTTCAATCAAAGGGGTATGCAGAATGGCTTCCTTAAGCAAGTGATGCAGTCACGCTTGACAGGTCAGTGGGTAGAGACCAGACGAAGTCCAGTCTCAGAACCGGTTGCTGGGCAACATCTGGTTCTGACCACTATGCCCTTGGAGAAGATACTCCAGCGAGTTAACACAGAGAAAAAAAGTTTATCGGTCTAAAATTCCCTACCAGATGGAAGTAGGAGTGGAGTACCTGAGGTGTTCTTGACCGTAGGAAAAGGCATCACACTTCATTGAGCAGATATCGCCTGCCTAAACTAGGCTGTCCCCGGAAAAAAGGAAGTTGCCCAGTCGACGTTCCGCTTACTTCACCGGGTGTATGGAACTGAGGACTGAATCCAAAGAGCCAATCGATCACAAAGCACCAGCAAAGACAAACCAGAATGCTTGCAACCATCATGTATCACCTGATTGACCGGAAGAGATTCCTTCACGGGTTCGTCGGTCCCGTTCCCGTGCTGCGGTAACCCGTACTACCTTGTGGGTGAGACTTTTGAGTCAAAGGTTCCGGTTAGGGTTCCCAAAGAGAGACCCGTTCTGCGATGTGTACAGCTGCCCAGTATGGTTTGTCCAGAAACCTCCAGCACCTTTTATTTAAAAAGACTTACCAATCGACACACTGAAAAGTATCTTTCCACGGTTCTCAGTCAGGCTTCATTACGGAAATCAACAACCTGGCAATTTATTTATTACAAAGAATATAATGAATAATAACCAGATTTGGGAAGAACATGAAAAAAGGATATTCTTCGGCCGATCCGAGGTTGCTCTGTGCAACCCGCTCGGTAGCAAATCATGCAAATGCACAAAAGCCTTTTTAAGCAGCATAGTCCCAGTCGATGTTAGTATAACAATTCCGCCTCAAACTAAAGCCTCAGTGACAAGCCCCTACGTTGATAACTTTTCCATAGAAGCATCACATTTTCTTGATAAGACCTAGAGTTTTCTTAACAGTATCCACACCTAGCCACTGTTTGTTCTATATTGGATAACAAATCTAAAAAGTTCACATAAAATAGGATCAATGTCGAACATGATTTAAATCGTGCATAGCATTTTGTTGCGCTAACGTATATACTGTGCTAGAAAAGTTGCCCAAGTGATTCATGATGTTGCATAAGAGTTTGCGAACAACATTCCTGGATCGAGGTCTTGGAGGTGTTAGTGAACAGTCAGTTGAGGAGAAATCTGTAGATGAATCCCGCCAGATCAGCCTTGCTATACTGATCACAAATTACACGCCGTAATTTCTCCCTATCGATCCGCCTTCACCACGGAGCAGACCTGTTGATTTGGAAATTACAACATTATTTCATCTTTTTTCACTTATTCACCTCACAGCTGAATATTGCAGTGCAATCAAAACGAACCAGTTATATTTGAATGCAGCTGATCAGTCTATTTGGTCACGTGGATCGTACCTGTCAATAAAAATAATAGAAATAATGTTTGCTTATGATCACGTGATCAGATATCCAATGACAGGAAGTACAGCCAAGTGAAAAATCCAGTTTTAATTTTACAGGGTCATTCGTCTTCTGCATAGCAATAGTCGTGTAATTATCATGGAGTAGTAGTGTACCTAATGATTCGGGTTGGATGGCAGTTGACTGATTTTGGTACGCACCAATTTGCAGTAACAAACTTCCGTTAACATTCGTTAAAATAGCATGGGAGCACATTAGGTATTTATTGTTATATTATTAGTTAGTACTGAATTGTTAAGAACACCCAGAACGAACAATCAATGGCAATCGAGTTTTCCGTATTGTTGGAGGGACTTCATTTATAAACAGAAAAACGTCACCAGCGGACTAAATGAGACGTAGCCTTAGATACCTATTCCGCATGATTCAAGCTCAGCTGATTGCCCTTTATTGCAGTATGAGTTGGGAATAAATTCAGAATAAATTTCGAACGTGATGTTACTTTAGTTTTGACGACAGATGCATGATGTATGACGAACTTCAGAGGAAACAAAACACGTCATCTGTGGGACAGATTTTGTTTTGGAATACACATACACTATCAACAAACTTGAGGTATCCATCAAACCTGATGATCTACTCCGCGACATGACATATTCCCTCTTGCTTTTGCGGCACTCCTAAAGAGCCTTATTGCACTCATGGAAAGAATGCCTTCTGATTTTCCGACCACATTTTCTAGTCACACTATCGATTTATAAAGATAAAGATACAGCTCATCAGAAGCTTTGTGGCATTTTGTTCGTCTATATATATATATATATATATATATATATATATATATACTCCTAAAGCCATGAATTTCAGAAGATTGTAATGTTTCCAACTGCTCCCTGAGTGCATCGATATGAACAAGAGTTTTCCAGTTTTTAAGGACGGATTTTGCTCAGTTTTGTGTACGATGAAATTTGGAGAACAAAGGATGAGACATCTATTGGGGAACTTGATTAACAGCGACTTCATCTTTAACTCGGTGGACGACATGCCCAAAAGCCTGGAGGAGGTAATTCAGGTAGAAAGCCACCCAGCAGATCATTCGTTGAAAGATAGTGTATAAGTTGGGCGATTCGGCACAAAATCCCAAAATTATCAGCTCATTTTTGTTCATAAAACGTCATTTGAACTAAACCTAATCACTAGCGAACGGGATTATTTACGGGGAGCCTTTGAGATCCGTGTTGCTGCTGCGTGTAATGTGAACAAAACAAGTAGGCTGTAGTTCTGCTTGTTATTTATTCACTGAGAATTTCATTCTATGCTGATTATCAAACGATTATGAATTTCAAAATTTTAAAGTGGAGCAGTTCTCCCACGAGGCCCAGTCGTTTAAGAATGCAATGGTAAAGCTTTAGATTTAGAAGTTAGTAATTGAATGGATGGTTGTAAATGTCCCTAATGTGTAGCAAAATGTTCCGTCTAACCTGAATGATAAATTGAAATTACAATTCCTCTTAAGCTTACTATAAGACTTTTTTAATGACTATGTCTGCTGCTGTTCTCTCGAAGCTGACGATTAAAATCAGAGACGGCGAAGATTGGGGTAACAGATCACTTCGATCGGTAGCCAATAATTTATTGGGTACCTCACAACCCGGTTTGCAGATATTGTTACGCATAATCACAAGGTAATCGCAAGTTTTGATCTGTGTTTCAAAATCTTTTGTTCTGCGACCCTTGACGTGCACACTCCAGACACTCTTGCTGCCTTGTAACAAACCATAGAACCATGTTCCACCTTTGAATTCGTTTGTAATTTTAAATTGATGGTTAATGGGAGACCTGGTGGTAAACGTGCACCTATGCTGTCAAGTGGTTTCCTCAGAGCAACTTTATCAACTGCTCACAGATAAAAGCCTGTTTGTTACAACAAACAATGAAAGTACGTGTGTTTATTGTGTGGTTATAGTTCAAAAGGCAATTGTCCAACCAGGAGAATAATCTAATAAAACAGCGCACATCGTATTTTACATGTACGGGTAACACCATTTAATGTGTCACATGCAGCATTTTCATCTATGTCGTTTATTAAAAATACCAAAAAAGTGATCAGTACGTTGGGGGTGCTCCTTAGCAAATTTACTGGCCCACTTCAGGAGGACTCCTTCATAGTGTTGATTCTGATTGCTCATGTTTGATCCTCCCCAAATATTTACTATCGCACCTGTGTGCAACTCGTTTAGATTTCTTCAACTGCTATGTAAAACAATAGTATTAGTAGGATTTTGACATCTGGCGAAAGATTACTTTGGTTTGCATTACTGTTCGGGGTGTACCAAACAACATGGACACTCTCCTCCTGATTGAACTGGCCAAGCGGGTCAATTTTCCAGGGCGTCACATGGAAACCTCGAGTAGAATCGCACCTTGCGTAGTATCAGCTTGGTTGTTAATTATTCAGAACAAAACAGCGTGATGAACAAGCTCGTTTTCAGTTATTCGTACTCATACCAATACATAACATTAAATACGACTCAAACCAACAAAGGGGATGATCATCCAAATCTGTCTGTGCACGTGTGTGTGTGTGTGTATGCATGTGAAATTGATCACAGCGAAGAATGTTCAAGTGGTTGCACACGTGTTCGGGAACAAGAAGTGGGCCATGGAAGTTTAAGTGCTTGCACAAATTGTTTCTGAGCGCACAGGGGAGGATTGTAGAGTCGAATGCTCACGGCTTCGGCTGTGGCTAAGATGCGACACTTGACAAGTCTTGATTGCTTTCCCCGGACTTTGTAAATTGTGCGAAAAGCGTTTATCACCTCTACGGAATGGTTTGACTCAACAAGGTGTGAACACACAGCACTCGTAATTGTCTTAATTGCTCCAGTGTTCAACCAAGCCGGGTGGTGTTCACGAACACGTTCGGATAAGCGCCTGGTCGTGCGGCCAACGTACCTGGTTCCACAGGAACAGGTGAATGAATATACACAAAAAGATGCTGCAGAATCTGGCACTTTATCCTTCAGTCGAAAACACACGATCGGTTTAGACTCGAACATAATTTGTAATTGTGCAGCGTAGAATGTTCTACTGACTGCTCCTGTTAGTCTTCGTTGAATGACTTCAGTTTCCGTATCTCCTTTGAATGGCAAACGGACAAATACGGGCTTCTTTTCGACTACTGTCTGTCTTGACCTATCCTCATTTCGTTGCATCGTCTTGTCAATGAACCGTTCAGGATAGCCGTTTTCTAGGAAAACACTCCTCAGAAAACGAAGTTCATTTTCTATTGTGTCTTCTGTGCAGATTTTCCTTGCTCTATTAACCAGGCAACGCACTAGATTTCTCTTTACTTTGAGTGGTACGAAACTGTGAAAATGAATGTATTGACCGTTCCAAGTTGCTTTCCTGTGCACTGACAACTGAACGGAACCATCACTTCGACGGCTTACGCAAACATCTAAGTAAGGTAGACTGTTTTCTTTTTCTTGTTCCAAAGTGAATTGAACATTTGGATGGGCTGTGTTAAATCTGTCAAGTAGTACATTTGGATCAACTTTGGTATCTACTACACATACGATATCGTCCACGTACCGCTTGTATAAGGTGCACCCTTCGATTGTTGACATGAGTTGGTTATTTTCAAGTTTTGCCATGAAAATATCAGCAAATAAGGGTCCCAAAGGTGACCCCATTGCGACCCCGTCCTTCTGACGATATATTTCACCGTTAAACTGAAACTGGATATTATGAGTGCAGACAAATAGTAACTGTTTCAGCTCATCCAACGAGATGCCCGGATCGATACTGTTCTCGTGCATGTAATCACATAGATAGTTGATTGTTTCAGCGATCGGGACATTGGTGAACAGTGAGGTAACGTCTAGCGAGATCATTTGCTTGCCTTCCAGGTCTAGATTTCCCACAGTCTCTACAAAATGAAATGTGTCTCGTAGGCTGTGTCTGGAAATCATGATTCTTACTGGTTCTAACAATGTAGCCAACCATTTCGCTACTGCGTGATACGGCGAGTTGCACATATCCAAAATTGGTCTCAAGGGGACACCTTCTTTGTGTACCTTCGGTAGGCCGTACAACCTAGGAATCGTCGTCCCGGTTGGTCGTATCCTTTCGAAGGTTACCGCATCGATCATGCCTTTCTGTTTCAATAATTTCACCCTCGTAGAAATTGACTTTTCTATGGTAATCGTCCTGTCCTTTTCAGTTGGGGTCTTTGTAAACTTGGAGACATCATTCAATATCGTCTTCATCTTCTCTATATAATCCGATTTATTAAGGATTACAATACCCGCTCCTTTATCTGGTCTTGACAACATTATTTCTCTGTTAGCCTGCAATTCTTTAAGACGGTTCAGGTGCTCTAACGTTACTAATCCTTTCGTCGATGGTCTATTTTCACGGTATTGATAACACGCGTTCACAAGTGTGGATTTGAGCTTCTCTAACTCCTGTGAGGAGGACGGGACGAGACCGGATAGTTGATCAAATAGGCTCTCAAATTCAACCTCCATATCCAATTGTTTGGTTTTACTGGTTGGACAGCAAAATTTTGGTCCTAGCGACAACACCTCAAGTAATGTCTTATCCAGACTTACAGACGACAAGTTATGGACCAATCTTTTCGGATCTGAAGGGAACTCACCAGTCGGTTTTCTCGGGTTGACGCGTTTCCATAGTTTGGCACACACCCTCTCGACTTGCCTGTCAACTATCGACTGGACATAAGCAACGAACTTATTCCTTTCTTCTGGGGTCAGCTCGTCCAGCACTTGACACGACTTCATAAAATGACGCTCCATTTCTGGCACGCGACTTGATATGGTATCTCTTTCGTTAAGCGCTTGGCGACGCAAAGACACAGTGGTGATGTTAATCCGATTTCTCCTCAGAATAGTTTGATATTGTTTGGGATATTCTGAATTAGATATGCACTCATCGATAAACTGAACACGAGCCTTTGCCAGGGCCAGTTTCGTACGAAACTTAACGTATCCGTTTAGTTCACGAAGTACGGCTGGGTCTTTGGCCTGTTTCAAATCCCACAGAACACATTGAGAACAAAACAGCGTGATGAACAAGCTCGTTTTCAGTTATTCGTACTCATACCAATACATAACATTAAATACGACTCAAACCAACAAAGGGGATGATCATCCAAATCTGTCTGTGCACGTGTGTGTGTGTGTGTATGCATGTGAAATTGATCACAGCGAAGAATGTTCAAGTGGTTGCACACGTGTTCGGGAACAAGAAGTGGGCCATGGAAGTTTAAGTGCTTGCACACAATAGAAAATGAACTTCGTTTTCTGAGGAGTGTTTTCCTAGAAAACGGCTATCCTGAACGGTTCATTGACAAGACGATGCAACGAAATGAGGATAGGTCAAGACAGACAGTAGTCGAAAAGAAGCCCGTATTTGTCCGTTTGCCATTCAAAGGAGATACGGAAACTGAAGTCATTCAACGAAGACTAACAGGAGCAGTCAGTAGAACATTCTACGCTGCACAATTACAAATTATGTTCGAGTCTAAACCGATCGTGTGTTTTCGACTGAAGGATAAAGTGCCAGATTCTGCAGCATCTTTTTGTGTATATTCATTCACCTGTTCCTGTGGAACCAGGTACGTTGGCCGCACGACCAGGCGCTTATCCGAACGTGTTCGTGAACACCACCCGGCTTGGTTGAACACTGGAGCAATTAAGACAATTACGAGTGCTGTGTGTTCACACCTTGTTGAGTCAAACCATTCCGTAGAGGTGATAAACGCTTTTCGCACAATTTACAAAGTCCGGGGAAAGCAATCAAGACTTGTCAAGTGTCGCATCTTAGCCACAGCCGAAGCCGTGAGCATTCGACTCTACAATCCTCCCCTGTGCGCTCAGAAACAATTTGTGCAAGCACTTAAACTTCCATGGCCCACTTCTTGTTCCCGAACACGTGTGCAACCACTTGAACATTCTTCGCTGTGATCAATTTCACATGCATACACACACACACACACGTGCACAGACAGATTTGGATGATCATCCCCTTTGTTGGTTTGAGTCGTATTTAATGTTATGTTAATTATTCATTAGCACGAGTCCTATCCTTATCCTGTTCTCAATTCAGCTGCGAGTAATCACAATAAACTCCTGAATTTCAGGTACTTAGACGAATGTGATCACATTGCAATAACCAATAAAGTTTCATTAGTTGGGACCCTTCTGATTGCATATGTTAAAGGCAAACAGTACCAGTGCACCACATAATCTTTGATATTTCTGAATGACCGCATTAGTTCATTTTTCTTAGCTCGATCACATTGGTAATATTAGCAATTTGGTCACTAGTTTGTGCATAGAAGAGCCTTATGTGTCCTGATTCGTTGTGTTATCCATCTACTTATACTCGCCGGTTGGATGGAACCAGTGGTCACGGAGTCCGACAAGCCCCAAATGGGCAACTTGAATGACCAATTTTTAATACTCCCATTCACCTAATAACGTTAATCCTATCCAGGTTGATAAGGGGTATAGTACTATCGATGGTCAAGTTAACATCACCAAACAGACTGCAGAAAAAATCTGTATGCTGTATTTCGTCTCGTGCTCGCTAAAATTTCATTCAAAAGACTTCATGTAACTGCCAAATAGAGATGGACGATAATCACTTTTGTTGCCTCTGGTGGAATACACAGAAAGTGGAGTTATTCAGTGCCCAATCCTTTGTGCTCCTGGCCTAACCCTTGAACATACTTCGATTGACTTCTTGATTATGCAGTTCAGCGAGCGTTACGGTGATGAGATATATCAGGTGACTTTGAAAAATGTTGGATAAGCCGGAAAATTTGATTCGAGTTTATTGCTCCCTCGGCATTTTTGCCTGGATTACGCTGAATTATACTACCATTTTGTGATGATCCAACACAGTTGCATCGCGGTCCTTTGGCATCTTTCAACTTAAATTATTCAGTTTCAGTAACTGTTACAATTTTTGCCTTCGTGTAGTCGTCCATTGTTTATCTGTCCTACCTTGAGAGACAATTTCATATGCCCATGGTAGATTTAAGATAGCTTGGTCATTTTTCTATTTTGCTGACCGAGACGTGACTTTCTAATCTTTGAATTTTACCGAAAATTCATCAGCTGAGATAGAAAATGACACAATCCTGTTTGACTTGACAAAAATGAAGAGGTTATAATCTAGTTATGGTAAAGGCAAACTGTACCGATTCACCACGTAGTCACTCAGACTTCTGAGTAACCTCATCAGCCCGGTTTTCCTAAGCTCGATCTTATTGTTACTAATACGGGAATACGTATGGCACTGTTGAAGGAAGAAAGGAAATTATCTAACAAGCTATTATCCCTACCCATCCATGTTAACTTACGCGTGGTAAGAATTAGCATTATTATTTATGCACCGCGAAATCAATGAGAGACAAAACTGCATGAGCAATAAAATTACTGGGATACGCGAAATTAGATAAGGAGTGAGACAACTGATGCACAGAATGATATCAGAATCCTAATTGAAATTACTAGCTAATTCTTCAGTACCACAGTACACGACTCTAGTGGATTTCACATGAACTTTTGCATTCCAAGTGGAGAATTCAGCTCATCTGTGATAGAAGTCAACGTCGGAAATGTAAGTCCATACCGGTCACCCTTCATTTGCCTCATAAAATGTCTCTATTTTAGATGGGCGATGTTACAGGTGATAGACAGTGTACAAAGCTTTCGTACAATAAGAAAATATATAGACTAGCAAGTGATGTATTTGACAACACCTCGATAAACAGATCAAAGCATTTCATATGAAAACGCCAGCAAAGTTACCCCCTGATATTCAAGAACAATTACTTTTAATTTGCCAGTCTAAATCCCACTGTGTTTTCCCGAGAAAGTTGGAGCTGTTTGTATTTTGTGACTTTTTGCTAACCTTCGGTAAAGTATAAAGTAGCACGAAGTTTATCAAGTGAAAAGGTACATCCATCTGAAAAAACGTGTTGTCTGAGATACCTCTGATACTACTAACAAGTCGCTGGGAAAACGGAATTCTCTCGAGTGATCGGTTACCCCATTTATTGGTTAAAAGTGTTATTAAAATTCTCGTTCACAATATTCATTCTCCCCGTTTACTTGAGAAAACGCTCACAACACGATTAAGTTGATGAAACGTCTCATTACAGAGCAACGTCATTAGACATATGAAATTGACCCTTGGTGTTCTACGAGTTGTGGGCACATCTCCACTGAAAACACAAAACCGTAGCTTTTAGATGGTAAAGGTGACAGGAGAACGTCTTACGGTGCAAATGGTTTCTGGACAACGTAAAAACGGTTACGTTTCAGAGGATATATTTAATTTACCAAGCATTCATGAAATGCTCAGACGGAATAATCCTCCCTTGATTCCTAAAATTCCTCGATATCATTCGATCTAATGTAACTGGCAGTTACGAGTTATAGGACCGAAAAACGACGATCCTCTTAGAGTGTATTAATTGGTGCTTGTGTTTGAAAGGTGGAACGAATATTACAATCAGTTATACCTGATAGGGATGTAAAGCGATGATACGCTCAGACAAAGGATACACTTTCTCGTAAAATGCAGCTAGCGCATAAATTACATTTTCCCAAGTAGGGTAGCCCCCTATTTTTTATAAACATATGTTTCTAGTTGTTCTGTGATTTGGACAAACGCCTTTGATTTCTTTTTATTCGTTGTCTTTGTTTGATGTTATACTGCATGTTGTTTTCATCTGTCTTCGATGAGCATCACTTTATCCTGAATATATCTTGTGCATTAATAAAATATATGCTTTCCTAATAATAACTAATGATAATCTTGTCCACGCTACCAAAATGCCTCATCCACTAGGCTACTAGTTTGCTCACTAAAATATCGACCTCTCAGTTTCTCTTAAAACTGCAAGTACCAATGATATTTGGACGTGAACACAAAAGCAGTTAATTGCTTGAGACATATGAACTGAATAATGTGTGTCTTTTGTCGAAGGAGACAAAGATTTCTTGGATTGATTATAACGAACGTGAAACCGCAGACGTATGTTTGAGTGCTTTTAGCTGCTATCGTTCTATCTCTCTTCAGCTTGCTGATTTGATTAAAGTAACCATGTCGGATTTTAAAATACTGGTATAAAGCCACCGACCAAATTCACCGGAGTTCATATCGAAAACAAAACCCTTAGATGGCCCTGAAACGATATTCAATGAATTCGAGTTTCGATGCTTCTGGGGTCATCGGGTGAGAAGTTACTTCATTGCGGTTAACTTCCAAATGTTTAAATCCACCCCCTTAGTATTGAACAAGTGATAGATTTTATCGTATAAGTCAAACAACGTTCTAGAAGCAGTCGAGTCATTCTACTATTTCAGTAACTGATAGTCCTTTGTATATTTCGACTTCTTCGTGTTCTGTTCACGCAGACATTATGTTGGGTGCTGACTATTTTGATTTGACCATCAGGTTTCGCATAGGTTGGCTCTTATGATATATTCCCTTTGTAGGGTTAAGTAAATACCTACTTATCAGCGATAAAGTTCAACTAGTGAGAGGGTAAATCGTGCGTGAAGATGGCTGGATAATGATGCACAATAATACAATTTCAAAAACATTTTAACTTTCACGACATGTAAATGTCATACCACTGGGGCACACAAATTTTGAACCGTATAGTTCAATAAACTACTTCGGAAAATCAGTTCAATGATAACCAAATTCATACATGTGAGTAAGATATATGGGAAAAATTCCACAACGAATCACTTCGCCACTGAACAGAATGAAGGTAAACAACCTATAAATCAAATTTTTTATTCGGGATTAACTATCGTTTGGAGCCTTTTGTATCCTTCAATTCTGTTCTGCACTTTTTTAGAAGTTGAGTTGTCTGGCCGCCAATCACGAACCACATTATTTCCTGTTTCAATGAACTTGTCCTAATTGATTTGCTGAACATTACTCAAGCTACGACAAATTTAAAAAACCTATATGTCCAGAGAAAGAGTTGTTTGCACGAGGAGAGTGAATTGTATGTCATGGGAAATCTACTTGCATTGATCACATCAAAAAGTCGGACGTCGGCTCGCTGCTTCCGACTTTCCCATGAGAAATATGCAAGTGGATTTTCCGATACAAGCATATACGCAGTCAATAAAACTTACCACCGTAGAAACCATATATATATATATATATATATATATATATATATATATATATATATATATATATATATATATATATATATATATATATATATATATATATATATATATATAAATTATATACATCCGTCTGTAAGTCTGTTTTCTGTCTGACCGTCTGTCTGTTTATTTGCTGTCCGTAAGGTTTTCTGTCTTACTCTCTCTTTCTTGATCGTTCTCTCGCTGTCTCCTTCTCTTCAAGTGCAGTTTTTGGGGTACACGCGTGAAAGAACGAATAATATGGTGCTTGGGTTCCGTCATATCCCATGTCATTCGTCGAGACATTACAGGTACCGTGTTCTTTGTGGGTGGGTACACGTCGGGCATTCGTATTTATATTTGTACTACTGGAAATGCTGACAGTAGCTAGATTTGTTTCTTCTACGAATTCTCGCGAGAAAAAGTGTTTTGCATTGTCCATTTGGGAAAACGGCAGCCAACACCGGAATTTGGAATAAATACATCTGAAGGTGCTACTGTGAAGCACAAAGTGATCGGATAAACCTGGTCATGATGGTCAATTTAGAAGCTCCTTGCATGGAAAGCCCGAATCGAATTGTAGCTCACGTATTATCTGACCAGCGATACGTCATCCATTAGCACAGTGTATATCGCTAACCCGTTTTTGGCTTCACCTTGTGGAAAGTACTCATCATTATACATCCACACTCACAGTGCGTGCACATTTCGTTCCAGGCAATTTGCACATAAGAGATGAGCGTAAAAACACCCATGCCATGAATCATTTATGAAACAAAATTCCCAGCCACCCACTCAACTTCAGGTAACTGAAATTTCCATTCCATTTCAGGAAACGAAATTTACTGTTTCCATCTATTGACTGTTTTATGGCGGTCAGGTGAATATATGGAGAATTATTTGTGGAAGTGTTACGAGAATTGAAACACCTCGTTTTCAGTATTTGAATCATTGAAATACTTTTTTCCTTTCTTATGAAAAGCAATGATCTAGACTCGAAGATCATCCTACTAATATATCTTTCTGAAAGCTGTTTTAAAGTACGCCTCACCTATTCCCAGATTTAGTGTTCCGGACTTTGGTGAGACCATCTAATTGAGGTCTCCGGAAGAATTTGCTGGACGGATTTAATTGCACGAGTGACAACCGTAATCATTTTTGTGGATGTTGGCCTGACCGAAACATAAACCCGTAGGGGTTGTTCTTAAAATTGTAATATATCGAGAAGCACCGTGTGAGAAATTTCACAAAAATCTAAGCCCTGAAACATCTGAATATTTCCGTAGAGAGGTGTTATGCTTTGTAATGTAGGTATGAAACACAGTGTCTTCATTGCTTGGAGGTGACCGATGCTGGGGTTTGCCCAATTTACTGAACCATATTCAGGATGAAGCAACTTTAGTCTCCACGAGCACTTTCTTCATCGCAACTTCAGCATAGATATCGTGAGATATAAATCGTGCCACAACACTGTTTTGATCCATCCCGCTAGCACTAGTACGAAGAAATTTCTGCCTTCGAACAATCTCACTTTATTGGCTCAGTGCACTCTGTTTATTCAGTGAGAAAGTGTCAGTGTTATCGATCTTTGCGAACTCAAATCACTTGATTCAAACTTGTATTTGGTACATTTTATTCTATTTGCTGGATCGGTGATACGGCGAGCCACATTTTGGCGGGAATCTATTCTAGTCTGGAATCTGGACAAACGCTGGAGTGCTGTCTGCAATGGAGACTAGGTCCCCTCTTGAATAATGCGTCAGACTATACAAATGAAAAGAAGTATGCATGTCAGAACGTTTGTTTTAGGATAAATAAGCTAATTTTCCCAAATTTCAACTCTAACGACGATAGCTCAGGAGTGTCAATGTTGCTTACTTGGTAATCTGTTGGGGTCAGAGTCATCGGCGAAGTCAAGTCCATATGTATACAAATGAGTACGGTAAATGAGATAAAGTTATGCATGTAAATCATGTAGTTGCATCCGCTGGTAGGATAACTTATATCTTCAAATTGACTCGACAATCGTTGTGCTAATACGTGTTGTTATTAAAATTTGTTAGCATTAAGGAAGTACGAATGAGTTCTCCCACAATTACTGATTTCTTTACACACTTCGTCTTGTGGACTAATGCATTCCTAGCTGAGGTGATTAGGTAAAGAAGATATCATTTTATTTGGTGTCAACTCTTCTTGAACTTCAGCACCTTTCAGCTGTTGTTGTTAGTCATATAGTATAGCTATCTGACTACAAGACGTGAGACAGTGATTAGAACTCGACCCAACCCGGTTGACTTTAATCGATTTTGTTTAATTTTCCAATGCATACTCGAGTATGTGCGCACTGATAGGGGAATTGTCATTTTCCTCAAAGTCCCGCTAAGGTAGAGGTGATAAATGGCGCAATGAAACTGAGGCGTGTAGTCGCTAACAGCATAAAGTCTCAACGGGTCAATCGTGGTAACGGGTCAGTGAAAACGAACTGCTGTCGACCCTATCGGGATTCAGATTTGCTATCTCTTTGTTTTCATGTTCTCCTAATCCACTTGAAAACAGTCGGTCTTCCAACTTGCTCTCCCTTATTGTAGCTTAGTGCTTCGTTGTGGTTGTATACCTTATTTCTGCCACTATACCCTTGGTTAGATTCGGAATAAAACAAACAGTATAACAAATGTGTCCAAAGCCAACGCGTAACTTGTTCCAATAGTACATCTCGTGAGGTTTAAGAGTATATCGTAGAAAGAATAATCATTTTTCAGATGATTTATTCAAGCCGGTAGGTTCGATAGACCGGTCGCAATTTGGCATAGTGAGCGTTTGTTGTTCTATCCATATTCGGCCTCCAGATAAATCGATATCATCAACGTGAATAGCATCTAAATTACCATAGGACATTTTGACAACTTATCTCCAGCCGTCGTGCATACGCTGGAAATAACGGTGAACAACGAGATTCCCTCGGAAAAAAATACTGATAGGAGGATATTACCAAGGAATCACTACCACAAAACGATTTTACCTTAAAACTATCTGGTGACCACGTGATTTGCTGGTTGGAGAAGTGATAAAAAACCTTTTTCGAGAACTGAAAGTTCCTTAGTGGATCAGCTCGCTCAGCCCTATGAAAAAAGCCATTTGGTGCAAACCACATCCGGGGGAGAAATTTTATTGTGTCTTATGCACGGATAAAGTGGAATATAAAACAATTATTTCAGTGGTTAGAATACATGATAATTTGTAGAGCAATGTAGGATGCGCCAGAATTACAGTTAGACGGAAACAAAAATAAGACTTGGACCAAAGTCCTCCATCGCACTAGTGACTGGTGATTTCATCTTTGCATTCGGCTTGATCTTTCACGAGATAAATATTTCAGGTTGGGGCATTCAAGTGTATTGTGACGTATCTTTCAAAACTAGGGGAGTTATTCATCTTATTCGAAATGTATAGCGCGAATAATTTGTCAGAGAAGTGATCCTAGCCTTGCTACCACCTTAAATTTTCCATAGATACTTGATCTTTGAGCCATTCAAAGTATATTTAAAATACCACCACTAGTACTCAGGTCTTAGCTACTGAGTATGCTATCGGAATAGCAGGATTCTCGCAGTCAAAATAATTTAGCAATTGTTATAAAATTAACCTATATCTGACACTCAGTCAATACTACACCTGTTGAATTCCAAAGCAAGATATCAAATGGAATTCCTCTTTGTTGTCTGTCTTTTTTTCCTTTTATCAAATATTTCAGTGAAAAATAGATCAACTGAGGATTGCCGCTACTGTGTACGAATCTGGCAATCGCACTTTCAGGTGCTGTCCTGGCATTCATTAAAGGAACCATCTTTTCAGACGCGCCGAGGTAATCTTGATTACACTGGACCCCGGAGAGGAGTTGATCTTTTTGAAGTATGCTTTAGAACTTTATGGTAGCATTCTTAGCAGTCTGATGGCTTGGAAAACCAAGACAGTTAATAAGGCGCCACATCTTCTGAATTGATAATAACTGGGTGAACTAATCCAGGATGAAGAAAACAATAATGCTGGCGATGCATATAAACAATAATTCCGTTAAAAATTGTTCCCGAAGTTGAACTGTATCATCGGAATGACCGTAGCCCACAAGGCACGATGTGATATTTGTTGGGGAGTCGGAAATCTCCCTGAAACACGTTATCAGCGAGGCTGCAGTCCACCTTCTTCCAGCCCATGGACAGGGTGCCTTGTAAATTCTAACCAATGACAAGGCCCATATATCCCACAAAGCAGTGCAGTCGTGACTCCTGAGTCCATGAACCAGTCAGTCCATCACACGGCTACCTACCTTTCACAACAATCCACCAACCAATCAGACTTACTGCATACTATGATCCAAATTAACCAATCACATCGGCACCCCAAGCTGGGTAATCAGTAACAACGTCATACGTGTCCACGTATTCCTTGTCTCACTCTATATACCGTGTTCACTTTTAGTTACAAAGAATACAGTTTCGGCACTTGTTCGTGGTTACTTTTCCTTTGGGATTGGACGATCGAGGAATCACTGGCCCGGGATAATCCATAGGTTTGCACACTGACAAGACGAAGATAACTTTTGCTGATCACTTTCCGTTGAAAATTATTACAAATATAAGCAAGACGAATCCTTTCACGACTATTTCACAATATCCAATAAAAATGATCAGTTGGTCGTTCTATGTTTATTGTTTGCAATGGTTTCGTTTTATCTGACCAGCCATTGAGTGAAATACCGTTATGCGATGGGGTTGCCCACTGCATTGGTTACGTCTCATTATTATTCAAGGCTGTTGGCAGATAGACACTAATTAAAGTATCGCAGACAGTCTAAGTATTTATTTGTGTGATCTACGAAAATATATTTCGGGACCAAGCACCAGGTTGAACTGAAATGATGTGCTCTACTGACCATTCCTGATAATGCGGCTGAGTACTTAGACCATACAATGTGCCATTCCGAGAAAAAATAAAGCTGCTGTTGGTAGTTTCATTTTGTAAAGGGATGACAGGACACGATTTCCCCGCAAGCATAAAGTCGGTTTCGTGGTTGAAGCCGAGCATCAAATCGAATACCTGGCTATAGTCTGCCCAGTCATCTCTAGGCTTGATCATTCCACAATCGGTTTGTGGTTCCAATCCTGTTTGAAAGTTAACACATGGGCATGGACAAATTTTCTATCATGTGCTTCAAAAAAGGACTTTTTGGTCTTGCGTGATCCTTACGACTCGAATGAGATTACGGCCATAAAAAAGCGCCTATGTTTATCCTAGTCTTTAAAAACGAGATTTGGAGGTCAATATCACTTTACTTTTCAATGATCCATTTCGCATTACTTGGTAATTAGTTCGAGTTCGCATGACAACTATTCGACTTTGATCATCCACAGAGTTAGTAATACCTAAAACCGTCACAGTGAAGTATACTTTCAGATTTAGGACCTTTCTGTCTTTAAGTTCAAATTTTGTCCTTTGAAAATCATCCTTCTTTAACAAACTCTAACCATTTCCTGAAGTATTTTGAATATTGTGGGTATATTGGGGTCATCTGTTTGTCCTTGTCCCGGTTACGCACGAGTTTTACAGCAGACTATAGATAATAATATTAATTGATAATCGGTCAAGCAATTAATCTCTTAGAAGTCTGCCATGAATCACATTATGTGAATAGACGTGACCACACAAATAGCTTTATTTGCAATGGCATGGAATACTGAGGGCAGTTCTGGCTTCTGTCAATCGTTTTTGTGGACTTCCGATAAGTGAATTTGGCGTATGGGTGACCATCGTGCGTGCATCAATCATGGTGAATTCAGAGTGCACTGCTGCTCTTGCATGAAACTAGTCAGCAATTATTAGAGTAAAAGAGAAATCAAAAGCGACAGCCTGTTGGTTTAGCTTCATAGTAACACATTTAGAGTGAACATGATTTCCGGAGATAAACCCCCTAAATTTAGTGAGTTCGTAAACCCAGTATCACTTAATCAGAAGAGAATACTTATATATTTGGTTTTCAGTCAGCTTAGCTGTGGCTACTGGGATGGTTGAGAACCCATATTATGGCATCCACTTGGCATATAGATAATTTATATCCCATATTTAGCATTAAATTTTTCTTCTCCAGCGCCAACACGTGCAATTCAATGCTAATAAAATATGCGATAATCCAAAATTGATGCGTTCAAGAAAAACTAGGTTGTTCATAACGGAATGTTGTACTTAAGCCCTGCAGAAAAGTCATCCACCATAGGAGTCAGCAGCTGTGTGGGAAGCGGGTTGTTACCGTTCAAAGCCAGCGAAGGAAGGATGCGATATCATAAAATGTAGATGATCAACGAACCATTGCGAGTCATCCCGGATAGCCTTGTGGTTAAGGTGTTCGATTGACAATCGTTCACCCCGGGTTCTAGTCCCCGTGGGGGCTCGGTGGATGTGTAATGCTGCTGATTCCCAATAGGGATGAATCAGCTGTGCGGTGCTTCCATCGTTTTCAATGGTGAGTTGAGCGTTCAAGCTGCATGATGAATCATATTAGACAAAAACCAGACTGTTTCGAAGTTGATGGTTTACAGAATGGATAAGTCTGAATATGTTGGTAAAACTAACAACCCATGCCTAACTGGAGACAACATTTTACCGATAAATAATCTACGGAACAAATATTGAGCTTGTGCAGTGATCATCCAATCAACCACAAGAGCTCTTGCATAATGACCCTGTTTAACAGAGGTAAAACACAGCAGCAACACAAAACCAGTAGAACAGAACGAACAGAACTAAATCTTCATGCTGTTTCAACGGAACGGATACTCAGTAATATCCAAGCGGAGAACCTCATTCGAAACCAAAACTGAAACCGGCCAGGGAACACAATCTAACAGAAGGGTGGCATTGGCATACATCAGAAAACAAGTGCAAGACACCTCTAGTTGCAAAGTGCCACATTTGCACACAAGCTGACAAAAATGCCGAAGAAAAAGCATCAAGACCGAAAGGGCAATTCGAGATCAAAGAACAAAAGAATGTGGACTACAAGGACCGTAACAAATGGTACGTCGATCAAATTGGGAGAAAGGTTGCAACACGAATGGGAGAAACAGAACTAGCTACAAGAGGACATGCTCAGTTCTCCCTAATGCCCGTTCACGAGGATCACGTAGGGCACGCGTTCAATATGGATGAGGTTCATGTTCTGGAGGGAGTTCTCGGAGGTCTGGCTTTTTCCAACGAACATAAAAAACACATTGAAGTGGACCAAATTCACAGTTTCCTAATGCGCAGGAAAGCTAACTGACTCAAGCAATGGAGAGTGAATAAACTGCAGATCACTTGTAGGGACGCAAAGTCGTGAAATCCGGTTCTTCTTGTGAACTCCTAGACCAAAATAATTCCCTGGTGACTCTGAAACAAGATTCTTAGGGAATGACATTGAGGGGTTACAGCAATAAGGAAATATACAAAACGGACTACAAAATAAACCCTGGATGACATTTGTAAATATATATTTGCATATATATACATATATATATATATATTTATGTATATATATATATGTATATATGTATATGCATATATATAAAGAGGAGCAGGTATGGAAGACGTTTGATTTCCGAGGAAGGTGGTACTAGGTGGTTCGGAGCTTAGTTTAACAAGACTAGAATCTTATGGCGATAGGTCAAAAGCACAATATCCTCGTGTTATTAACCTGTTAAGATCGAGGTCGTTGGAGAATTCATGTCCAAGGTCAGAGTAGGTTCAGCTTTTATTCGAAGGTGTATCGTCTTCACCTCCACACTGACAGTTTCATATAAACTGGTGATGAGTCTTTAACAACCTCAATCCTAACCTCGGCGAAGAGAAGGCTTAGTAATTCACCATCCTGAGCTACAATCAACATTAATTTTCCAGAGTATTTATTGGTTTCATGGATTTGTTGAACTTTAGATAATCCAGTGCACAGAGAAGTAAGATTCTTAATTTTTTTTGTTCACCAATTTTTGGAGTGCTGTTGAACAACTGGCTCATATTAAGTATTATTATCATCATAGTTTATTAGAATAACTTAGTACTAATTTTTTCCTTACTGTAGAATAGATGGTTTAGGAAGGGATATTTTCAGCAATGTCAACGTCGAACTCACCATGAAAAATCCACGGAAGCGATGTGTACAAGTATGGCATACCAATTGCGTGCTCCCTCAGCTGCATCACATATTCACTGAGACCCAGGTGGAACTCAAACCCGAAGCGCGCAATTTGAATTCCACTTGATAATTACGAGTCTTCCGGACATGTCTCTAAATGACTTGTCCAGTGTCACACAGTTATGCGATACCCTGGCAATTTTGGACAAATCTCCCAATCCGATTTGTCCTTCCATCGATTTACAGGAAGGTAAACTGTCTGCTTTCCATTGAATCCTTTGTTCATCCTCCGTATGTGAATCGATGAAACACGTTGACTCTATTTCGAGTGTATGAATTTGAATAACGACTGTTGTACCATCGGACGCAACTTATATTGTACCTCCGAGTTAGTTCTTTCTTGGTTCGCTTTATTAAATCGTCACACAGTAGGTACCAAGATCCCAGTTCTTCCAGTGTATGCCAAATCAAAGGTAACTCTGAGCCAGCTGAATGTGTGTGAACTATCTTGCCAGGATAAAACCGTCCGAACAAGTGAAGTCAAGATATGATCGAGTTTTGAATTCTATACCCATGACAAGTGCTGATTGACCTTAACCGGTATCTGTTTGGGGTCCACTTGTTGGCTCAATCTGTTCTTACCGAATGCTGATTCCTAACAGATTTTATCTCTTACATTACCTTTCTCCCCCTTTATGTATCTATGCCCACTGACCCACTAGTATCCACGACCCGTTCTGTTATGACTTTATGATTTCCTGAGTTACTTGAAGTATTTAACTCTCTCCCTCTTTGTCTCGCCTGTGTGACAGGTTGAACTTTGGCCATGGCATCATAATCCTACTATTTCCTCATAGTCAATGCTACTCCGTTTGTTGTTCACCACGTTTGTTTTCCCTCAGGCAAATACTACTTTATATGTCTCTCAGTTAATTCTGAGTAGTAAGCATGATTGCTGAGAACTGCTAGGCTGAGTGTCCTTTAGGCTGCGCATTTCCCGTAGAACAAGCTTACTCAGTGATTCTGACCAGCCCGGACGGTAGCGGAATGGTGCATTGGCAATACATATATTAGCTATGTGAATAGGTGAGGGTTGAAACCGTGAGTGCGTTGGGCGATATGCACCACTGATGATCTCTAACAAGGGCAAAACTCACGTCTGGTGATTTCGAATGCATGTTTGATCGGATGAACTGAGGTATGTGTGTGGAAGTGGAGTCCGAGGGACGACGAGCCAAGCGAACAATGCTTCTTCTCTGACCGTTCGTTTGTCAGAAAGCTTCCCATAAATAAAAACCATTTTTGTGAAATACTGGACTAGCTATTTATTTACCACTTACTTGAGCCATCTCATCATCAAATGTATTATATGCGGATACCCTGGAATTTTGGCGCTTGCTCCTTTCGGGTGCTGGTGATGGAGTTGGTAGTGATGAGAGAGTTCAATGAAAATGTTGAGTGGATTCGACTCTCGAGAAATACAAAGGTTTCATGATCAATTAAATCCCCCATAACTGGGATCCTGTTTCAGTTGGTTTTGTTAGTTTAGACCAAAAGACAGATGTAACTGAACCGCTGTCCAGTGAAAGAGTGATTCTTAGAACATGAACCCGAAATCCAAATCGAAAAAGGCGAGTCGGGGAACTACGTGTACTGCTGAGAACAGTCATTGCAGTTACAAGCAACAGACCTCAATTTATGGGCAATCCAATCAAAAGGGTCAAGGAATAGACTTTATATCTTTGGAAGGGTCTGTCGGGAAAAGTACACCGAGCAATACGGGACGGAATGATTGGAATAGGGTGAAATCCATCTCGTATAGGTAGAACAATCGACCACTCAGGGAAAGAGTGGGAAGCGTACACGAGAGGGAGGGGCAGATATGACCATAAATTAGATCAGTCAAGGACAAAAAGAATCGAACACGGGTTTGACCTAGACCCTCACGCAGGCGTGGCGTGATCTCTATCATGGAAGGAAAATACAAAAGTCACTCGTGCCGTGCGAGTGAGAAAGCGAACAGAAAACGGAGGCGAACATGACACACAAGGTCGGGCACATATGACGCAAAAACCGTGAAGATCGTAGGCCCCTGGATTGACCGCAATGGAAAATTGGTCCACCGTAAAGTACATTCATTGAAAGACGACAGGTGAACTGAGAAATGGTGACCGAGTTCAACATATGAAAGGAAGGAAGATGTGTAGGCTATCGCAAGTCTTATTAGTTCAGTCCCCATAGCTGTATGGCGCGTCCATAAGACATGAAAATGGTGCAAATGATTGATGTAGGATCATGACAATAGTAATGTACAAGACCAAGTCTAATATAAGGCATTCAGACTAACAACAGCGTTGAAACCACTTCGAACTTGTAATCAGGGGGGAAATTTGCATACATGGGTTTGTGAAACAAATCGCCTTTGGCAAGTCTACGAATGATTTTGTACAAGATCACTCAACGCTAGAATGACTTGAGAGCGGCAGTGGGCCGTTGTTGAAATTTCAACAAGGATTTGTTTTGTGTTTTGTTCATTTTTTCCGCGGATTTCCGGGAGCAAGCTAATGATGTTATTATCAACTTAACAAAGTCGTCATCTCAATTATCAGTTAAAAGTTGGGATCTAAGCGCCAAGCTGAGTGGTCAAGTACCCGCACAAGTTAATAACCTATTTTTTTGTGCTACATATTTTAGGTAAACCGATCATGCTTACACTTGCTATTTACTTATCCACTTCGAATGTTGTACCTGTTAGATTACAAGATGAAGGACGAATGATATTTCAGTGTTCTCAGAAATAAGCTCATAAACGGTAATTTCAATTTGTGAGTTTCCCCTACGTGGGAAACAAAACCGTTTTCCTCAATTATTCCTACCCTCTATGGTATTAAGTGTTTCATCCATATAAATGTCCTTTGTCTACAAGCTTCAATATTGTGGCAACAATACCGTATGAATGAAAAATGACCGCATTTCTGACATGATCAAGTACAGATATTAAGTTGAGTGAAGAAATTTCCGTGTATTATTCTTCCAAAACACACCGACCAGGTGAAACGCTTCCTTGTCAAATGACAGGTCGATGTCGCCGTTGTATCTCATATTGATATTAGATTGAGGTTTACACCGCATACTCCTTGTCGCCTCATCGGTAGATTGGGTGTTTTTCACTCAATCAGTCAATGCTACAATGACATAGAGAAGAATATTATGACCCACCAGCCCGTCCCTTACCGAGTAATCGAGGTTACCCATGATGCTTTTTAAACATTCAAAAGTCCTCATGACTGCGAGCTTCTTTGAAAGCAATTCACGTGCACGTTTTAATTCAACTTTCCCATATTTTCAGTCATCTACGAATTTCGGATGGGGTTTTGCCAGTTCATCTTAGAGCAACTCAGCAACAGGCCACGTATCGCAAAGAAAGAAACATTCTTGTGAAATCATTCATTAGTCAGTTCAAATGCTACTTATCGATTCCAAATCTTAAGGTGTACTGAGTATCCGTTGCGTCCTTCTTGGAAATCCAAAAATGAGTTGCATATCCGTATAATCAAAAAGAGAACGGAGATTTGTGAATCATATTCATCGACAATAGCAATCATTCAGCCGTGACTTTGAAGTCATAATCTACAAAAACTGAACTTCTCGGATCATTGTTGTTCGCCTTTGTGCTACGAAAATCCGCCTCATACTTCGTATTATTTCAGGACAGAAGTTCAATCGTGTTATACATCCTATACGGAAAAGGAAGGTGTTGAGAAACATACCAGTTAGCATTACAACGGATTCATAACAACATGTAAACTGGAAATTGAACATATGCGTCAGTTGAATAAGCAGATGATGTTAAACTGATTATATGAATTGCGGTAAGCTGCCCGAGAATTTATTCAGACCTTTGTTTAATTAGTGATCGCCCATATTCAAACGTCTGCTTGTTGCACCAAATCCCTAAACAAGATGCTAGCAACGATCAATTGATGAGATTTCTGAATTCATCCCTAGTGAGGATTCGTTTGGCACAATGTGGCCACAGTGCCTCAATAGCACAATTTTACAACTTAGAAGAATGATTACAAAACGGAGAAAAGTGTCATATGAAGCGACCTCAGACAGCATTCACAAAACTATCTAAACTGCATACATTTGGTGTCTGATGGTAGAGAACTTTGATCCCCAATTGAGTTTTGTACGCGACTACATACCTAGTGATATCTACGATACAGCTTCCTCACAGTCGAAACGCCTCTTGATCAATGGAGACTGCGAATACCATACACATGCAGTTGAGTTCATCAAACGAATAACTACGGCCCATTGCGATCAAGTTCTCGGTTGATGTACTTTGTTCGATCCAACCGTTGAGTTTATCATTCTTGATATACGACTTTGTGGACAAAGCAATCCCTCCCCACAATCCTCCATCCTTGTGCTCAAAAATAATGCGGGCGTGCGTCTCAGTCCCACTGGCTAACACTCCACAATACAACAGACCAAGAACCAGACGAAAACTGGCGTGACACGTGTTAAACAATCCACATCCGGTCTAGATTTAGGTTACGTTCTCTTATTTGTCTATTTGGTTCAATCCCTTTAATCGTTTCCATAGATTATCATGTAATTAAATAATACTGAATCACTGAAAACGAGCTCGTACGCATATCCATGTTTTATAAATAAATATATACGTGTACAATTAGTCGATAATCGGTATGCTTTCAATCGGCGTGGCGAACAAACTGGTCTCCAATAATTTGTGCTCACACCAACACATATCAGTAGATATGATTCAAAAACAAGGAAGGGTACTGATTATCCATATCTGTCGTTCTATGTGCATGTGTGCGTATGCGTGTGCGTGTGCGTGTGAAACTGATCACAGTGCAGCATGTTGTATTGGTTGCACACGTGTTCGGAAACATGAGGTGGTCCAAGGGAGCTTGGGTGCTCGCACACATTGTTTCGCAACACAAAGGGGATATCGTTGAGACAAATACTCACGGGCTCGAATGTGGTCAAGATACAACACTTGAAAGTATTGATTCCTTGCATTGAACTTTGAAAATCGTTTGTAAGGCGCATATCACATCGATGTACTAGTCTTGAAAATAAGACTTATCATCTTCTATGTACTAAAACTGAAGTGGCATGTGTCACACTTTATTCAACCAGATATATTATGCTTCGATTTGTCTCATATAATTTGCCACGTGCTTCTGTTATTCTATTGTTTGGTTTGCTTGTTGAAGATCTCGAAAGTAATTGTTAGATTCCCCAAATATCTTTCCAGATACAGTGGAATATCTCCACGCCAACTCACTCAATTTATCGTAATTCAGCTCAATCACACTTGCGTAGCGTGTTTCTAAAATATAATTACTGCCATGAATATCTCATTTCTCCAGATCTCACTAACTACTCTGATATTTCCTGCATGTCTATATATCTGCATCATTGAGGCTTCTCGTCTAATCAATGGATGGTTACTTCAACCAACTAAGGTTCGCTGTATCCATTTTTCCCCCTACGAATGAACTTTTCCACACAAACTCGATTTTGTTCAACCATGTCATGAGGAAGTTCTAAGTGAAATAGTTTCTTCATGCGGTTCATTCGGTCAAATCAATTAACTGTTTTACGCACCTCGATTGGCGAATATTCAGCTCTCATATAACCATGTACACGCCCTCAAAAATGAAACCTACACAAAGTGAAATAAAATGGAACACGGTGTAATGAGTAGTGAGCATCTGTATTGTTCCAAATGTTGTATTTGTTCTGATATTACATAAACTGGATTGTGCAAATAGCTTGCCGGGTAGGGGATAATATAAACAGATGTATGTTCTAGTGCGTGCATAACGATGTTTGCATTGAGAACATGTGGACGAAGTGGATATACATCTCACTAGGTCTCTGTGATGTGTATGAGCATGAGACTAATCTGAAATTTGAGAGATGCCATTTTGTAGGGTGGGAAAAAAAAGAACCGCGCGCGTACTGCACACGAACTATGACATTATCCGCAAATTTGATTGGAAGAATATTGTTCTTACAGGGATAGTAGGAAAGTAGGCAAAGAATAAAAATAGGAACGGCAGGGTTCCTCGAGGAACACCACTTTTAGTGGTTACAAGGGAGGAGATGTTGCTGCTGTAACGAGTGAATTGCTGGCGATTGTGAAGGCAATCTGTCGACAAGAAAAATGGTAATGCTGAATAACAAAGAGAGGGAGAGAGAAAAAGAGAGAGAAAGTAAAGCAGCTTGTTTCTGTTGACGCAGTGGTGGGGACACCGAGAGTGGAGCGCGACTGGAATCTTTCTTCCCGTAAGACCTTGGCTGAAAAATCAGGGAGAATAAAGCTGAAGATAACGGCACACTCCTTGAGCACCATGGGGTTGAGTTCGCCGGGTCCGAATGATTTTCCGGGGTTAGGGAGAAGCAGCCCCCTGTAGACGTTCATGGTTGGGGTGCAAAATGTAGGTCCCTGAGATCTACTTTCCTAAAGAAGTACAGGAACGAAAGGTCCTACTGCTCTGTTGAATGACTTGTTGAGCTCTTCCACGTAAATAAAAGCAGATTTGCGTGAGCATAAGTCACCAGTTAGATATTTCAGGTGCTTCCACGTATCGCGATGAATTCCGTTGTCTAGAAGGGTAGATGTGCAGATGGAACTGAGGTGTTATAACTCAGTTTTGTTGTTGATTTTGATAGAAACTTGACGGCTGGGAGACTATAATGTTTGAATTTGTGTTCCTTCTTGCTCCTTGAGGTAGAAGATGACAGATGATCAGGGTGAAAATTTCAAGTTTCGACTGGGCAGCAAAGTATAGAAGCAAAAACCCAAATAGCTGATAAGATTGTTCCAGGGAACCAAAAGATCCGTAACTGAGAAGGCAGAAAATTCTGTCTGAGAAACTATTTCCCGTAGCTTTAAATGTTTCATGACAAATATGCCTCTTTCAAACGGGGCGATTACGGTCTCGCGTCAATTGTGCATGTTTAATGGGTCTGCTGATCTTGGGTGGGGTTTTGATTATTGCATGGTCAGAAGAGCCTAGTGGAGAGTGACTTGAAGTGGAAAAAGACATGGGCTGTTGTCTAGTAGTAAGTCAAGAAACGCGTCTAGTCCAGTTGAAAATGCAAAAGCTCTCGTAAAACCGAAGGGATAAACAAGGCATTTATTGTGTACCAATGTCCAAAAAAGGTCGTTCCCGATGGAGGGTTCTTCTCCTTGGTATTTTTCGGTGAACCACTGGAATATTTTACCGAGTTAAGCATCACTTTATTGGCACAACAACAGTTATATTAATCACGGTGAATAATACAGTTAACCAGATAATGCGCGTCTGGTTATGTGATACACATTCCGATCGAGATGGAACAGCTCGACCCGAATCGAAGGCCCCGCCGTGCCTGTATTTTACTTTCCTGTCTGTCAGGCTTTCATTGTAACCGCTAAATAATCACGCGTGCGTATAGGTTAATTAATTACCTTTACGAGAACTGATACATCGGGAAACTTTGACTGGTCTGGAGGGATCCGTGATCATGATATGAAGACAGTACTCACCCCTGTTCATACGTGTGTAGTTGGTGTCCAAGAATCCTGGGTGAACGTGAATACTGACAACTCCTTGGTACTCCTAGATCGATATCAGTGCTGCCATCAGGATTAGCTGTAGAGAAGGAATAAATATGGGGACCCGCTTGTAATCTACATCAACCCATCCTGGCGTGGCAAATCTACCGTTTTCCTCGTATTAGGAGTATAACTGAAACCAACACGTATATCGCTTACTGGTTTTCTGTGATACAATTGTACCATAACTACTTCCTCTGTTGGATGAGAATTTACTTTATTTCCGTAGATTTGAATCAAGCTAGAACAAATCTAAGGCGTTCTTCCGGTTCAACTGGTGTCAGAAATTTCCCACGAGAGTAAACTGTGTTTTCGTCAAAGCCATCATCAATGAACCACTGCTATTCTCCGTTAGACTTGAAGCTCCTACATCTACAAGCTACTGCAATTTGCTACCTCTGAAATAGGAATTTATTCACACACCACTCATAGTTTCTTAACAGAACTGAATTGGGTGAAATTTCACCTTCGAAACTTTTCGCCCAATAACACATCTGTTCAAAAAGTAGCAAGGAATTCGAACCTTTTCCCTTTTCCGATATAGTTAAAATTATCTTTCAGTACTTAACCGTCTTCTCATGCAATTCCCAGTGACATCTACCCTGCCTTTTTGGGCACGGAGCTACCCGTCTGGCGGGAGGTCCGACATTCTTATTAGATGGTTCCCTATACAACCGTTCAATCCTTGATGTTAAGCGACCAGTCACCGGTATCCCAATTCCCAAGGGCCCAACAAAAATGGTGCAAAAAGAGTTCTCGTCCGATTGCTCTCCCATCGACAGCACTCAAAATTGCCAAGAAGGCTACATTTGGTCGTCTTCAAACCCGCCTGAATTAATCTCCGAACTCTTATCAGTTCGCCCACAAACATAAAAGATCAACTCTCGATGCTGTTGTTGTCTTCGGCCACTTCATTGATAAATCCCTGGATAAATCCTTGTGATTTGTTTTCTGTGAGTTTCTTGATTATTTCTCACACTTTGAATTAATTCCCCGTTCTCTACTTCGTCAAAAGCTCAAAGCTTTTAGTTGTCCCACACTAGTTCCTGCCCAGATCTCAAACTATTTTCACCAATGTACGAAGAAAACAGGGCGCTGAATTTATGAGTCATAGTATAGTAATTATTAGTCCTCCTTCATCTATCACCACTGATAATGAACTCGGTAACTAGAATTTTGAGTCTTATTTGAACTTAGCCTACGAAATACTCCAGGACCTCACTCATTCATTGCATACAGAAAAGTCGTTTTGTCACTCCCATTCGTCCACATGGCCTCCAGTCCGGCAAGAGAATAAAAGTGTACAAAACCTCTCCTGTACTCTATTTTGCTCGATATTTCATCCCAGGGAGGAGACAAACCAGAGTTACTTACAAAAACTTATAACTAACGTCATTTTTACTTACCGTCCGAAACACGCTCCGGCTATGATCTGTCTATCAATATTTACCCAGTTTGCACTTTCCACTTCTATAATCTTCCTTAATTTCTGCGTTGCACTTTTGTGTCCAACGTTTTGAATGTTGGAATTCTACTTACAAACGTCTAACGCACCAACGTGTATTAACACTAAGCTCGTGTTGGTAAATGTGAGATTTGATTTGACTACCAGATTGTTCATCCTGCCGAAAATAACAGATCAATTTACCATTGAACTCCAGGGAAGCACAGCACAGCTATTTCATTCCTGGTAGAGAAGATCAACGATGTATACGTATAGTCCGCAGGGTAGAAAATATCGGAACAGCTAGTGAGATCTGGAGAAATGAGATATTCATGGCAGTAATTATATTTTAGAAACACGCTACGCAAGTGTGATTGAGCTGAATTACGATAAATTGAGTGAGTTGGCGTGGAGATATTCCACTGTATCTGGAAAGATATTTGGGGAATCTAACAATTACTTTCGAGATCTTCAACAAGCAAACCAAACAATAGAATAACAGAAGCACGTGGCAAATTATATGAGACAAATCGAAGCATAATATATCTGGTTGAATAAAGTGTGACACATGCCACTTCAGTTTTAGTACATAGAAGATGATAAGTCTTATTTTCAAGACTAGTACATCGATGTGATATGCGCCTTACAAACGATTTTCAAAGTTCAATGCAAGGAATCAATACTTTCAAGTGTTGTATCTTGACCACATTCGAGCCCGTGAGTATTTGTCTCAACGATATCCCCTTTGTGTTGCGAAACAATGTGTGCGAGCACCCAAGCTCCCTTGGACCACCTCATGTTTCCGAACACGTGTGCAACCAATACAACATGCTGCACTGTGATCAGTTTCACACGCACACGCACACGCATACGCACACATGCACATAGAACGACAGATATGGATAATCAGTACCCTTCCTTGTTTTTGAATCATATCTACTGATATGTGTTGGTGTGAGCACAAATTATTGGAGACCAGTTTGTTCGCCACGCCGATTGAAAGCATACCGATTATCGACTAATTGTACACGTATATATTTATTTATAAAACATGGATATGCGTACGAGCTCGTTTTCAGTGATTCAGTATTATTTAATTACATGATAATCTATGGAAACGATTAAAGGGATTGAACCAAATAGACAAATAAGAGAACGTAACCTAAATCTAGACCGGATGTGGATTGTTTAACACGTGTCACGCCAGTTTTCGTCTGGTTCTTGGTCTGTTGTATTGTGGAGTGTTAGCCAGTGGGACTGAGACGCACGCCCGCATTATTTTTGAGCACAAGGATGGAGGATTGTGGGGAGGGATTGCTTTGTCCACAAAGTCGTATATCAAGAATGATAAACTCAACGGTTGGATCGAACAAAGTACATCAACCGAGAACTTGATCGCAATGGGCCGTAGTTATTCGTTTGATGAACTCAACTGCATGTGTATGGTATTCGCAGTCTCCATTGATCAAGAGGCGTTTCGACTGTGAGGAAGCTGTATCGTAGATATCACTAGGTATGTAGTCGCGTACAAAACTCAATTGGGGATCAAAGTTCTCTACCATCAGACAACAAATGTATGCAGTTTAGATAGTTTTGTGAATGCTGTCTGAGGTCGCTTCATATGACACTTTTCTCCGTTTTGTAATCATTCTATGTTCTATGTGCATGTGTGCGTATGCGTGTGCGTGTGCGTGTGAAACTGATCACAGTGCAGCATGTTGTATTGGTTGCACACGTGTTCGGAAACATGAGGTGGTCCAAGGGAGCTTGGGTGCTCGCACACATTGTTTCGCAACACAAAGGGGATATCGTTGAGACAAATACTCACGGGCTCGAATGTGGTCAAGATACAACACTTGAAAGTATTGATTCCTTGCATTGAACTTTGAAAATCGTTTGTAAGGCGCATATCACATCGATGTACTAGTCTTGAAAATAAGACTTATCATCTTCTATGTACTAAAACTGAAGTGGCATGTGTCACACTTTATTCAACCAGATATATTATGCTTCGATTTGTCTCATATAATTTGCCACGTGCTTCTGTTATTCTATTGTTTGGTTTGCTTGTTGAAGATCTCGAAAGTAATTGTTAGATTCCCCAAATATCTTTCCAGATACAGTGGAATATCTCTACGCCAACTCACCTAATTTATCATAATTCAGCTCAGTCAAGTTTTTGTGACGTTATTACGCAAAAACGTTCCTGCCATGAATATCTCATTTCTCCAGATCTCACTAACTGTTCCGATATTTTCTACCCTGCGGACTATACGTATACATCGTTGATCTTCTCTACCAGGAATGAAATAGCTGTGCTGTGCTTCCCTGGAGTTCAATGGTAAATTGATCTGTTATTTTCGGCAGGATGAACAATCTGGTAGTCAAATCAAATCTCACATTTACCAACACGAGCTTAGTGTTAATACACGTTGGTGCGTTAGACGTTTGTAAGTAGAATTCCAACATTCAAAACGTTGGACACAAAAGTGCAACGCAGAAATTAAGGAAGATTATAGAAGTGGAAAGTGCAAACTGGGTAAATATTGATAGACAGATCATAGCCGGAGCGTGTTTCGGACGGTAAGTAAAAATGACGTTAGTTATAAGTTTTTGTAAGTAACTCTGGTTTGTCTCCTCCCTGGGATGAAATATCGAGCAAAATAGAGTACAGGAGAGGTTTTGTACACTTTTATTCTCTTGCCGGACTGGAGGCCATGTGGACGAATGGGAGTGACAAAACGACTTTTCTGTATGCAATGAATGAGTGAGGTCCTGGAGTATTTCGTAGGCTAAGTTCAAATAAGACTCAAAATTCTAGTTACCGAGTTCATTATCAGTGGTGATAGATGAAGGAGGACTAATAATTACTATACTATGACTCATAAATTCAGCGCCCTGTTTTCTTCGTACATTGGTGAAAATAGTTTGAGATCTGGGCAGGAACTAGTGTGGGACAACTAAAAGCTTTGAGCTTTTGACGAAGTAGAGAACGGGGAATTAATTCAAAGTGTGAGAAATAATCAAGAAACTCACAGAAAACAAATCACAAGGATTTATCCAGGGATTTATCAATGAAGTGGCCGAAGACAACAACAGCATCGAGAGTTGATCTTTTATGTTTGTGGGCGAACTGATAAGAGTTCGGAGATTAATTCAGGCGGGTTTGAAGACGACCAAATGTAGCCTTCTTGGCAATTTTGAGTGCTGTCGATGGGAGAGCAATCGGACGAGAACTCTTTTTGCACCATTTTTGTTGGGCCCTTGGGAATTGGGATACCGGTGACTGGTCGCTTAACATCAAGGATTGAACGGTTGTATAGGGAACCATCTAATAAGAATGTCGGACCTCCCGCCAGACGGGTAGCTCCGTGCCCAAAAAGGCAGGGTAGATGTCACTGGGAATTGCATGAGAAGACGGTTAAGTACTGAAAGATAATTTTAACTATATCGGAAAAGGGAAAAGGTTCGAATTCCTTGCTACTTTTTGAACAGATGTGTTATTGGGCGAAAAGTTTCGAAGGTGAAATTTCACCCAATTCAGTTCTGTTAAGAAACTATGAGTGGTGTGTGAATAAATTCCTATTTCAGAGGTAGCAAATTGCAGTAGCTTGTAGATGTAGGAGCTTCAAGTCTAACGGAGAATAGCAGTGGTTCATTGATGATGGCTTTGACGAAAACACAGTTTACTCTCGTGGGAAATTTCTGACACCAGTTGAACCGGAAGAACGCCTTAGATTTGTTCTAGCTTGATTCAAATCTACGGAAATAAAGTAAATTCTCATCCAACAGAGGAAGTAGTTATGGTACAATTGTATCACAGAAAACCAGTAAGCGATATACGTGTTGGTTTCAGTTATACTCCTAATACGAGGAAAACGGTAGATTTGCCACGCCAGGATGGGTTGATGTAGATTACAAGCGGGTCCCCATATTTATTCCTTCTCTACAGCTAATCCTGATGGCAGCACTGATATCGATCTAGGAGTACCAAGGAGTTGTCAGTATTCACGTTCACCCAGGATTCTTGGACACCAACTACACACGTATGAACAGGGGTGAGTACTGTCTTCATATCATGATCACGGATCCCTCCAGACCAGTCAAAGTTTCCCGATGTATCAGTTCTCGTAAAGGTAATTAATTAACCTATACGCACGCGTGATTATTTAGCGGTTACAATGAAAGCCTGACAGACAGGAAAGTAAAATACAGGCACGGCGGGGCCTTCGATTCGGGTCGAGCTGTTCCATCTCGATCGGAATGTGTATCACATAACCAGACGCGCATTATCTGGTTAACTGTATTATTCACCGTGATTAATATAACTGTTGTTGTGCCAATAAAGTGATGCTTAACTCGGTAAAATATTCCAGTGGTTCACCGAAAAATACCAAGGAGAAGAACCCTCCATCGGGAACGACCTTTTTTGGACATTGGTACACAATAAATGCCTTGTTTATCCCTTCGGTTTTACGAGAGCTTTTGCATTTTCAACTGGACTAGACGCGTTTCTCGACTTACTACTAGACAACAGCCCATGTCTTTTTCCACTTCAAGTCACTCTCCACTAGGCTCTTCTGACCATGCAATAATCAAAACCCCACCCAAGATCAGCAGACCCATTAAACATGCACAATTGACGCGAGACCGTAATCGCCCCGTTTGAAAGAGGCATATTTGTCATGAAACATTTAAAGCTACGGGAAATAGTTTCTCAGACAGAATTTTCTGCCTTCTCAGTTACGGATCTTTTGGTTCCCTGGAACAATCTTATCAGCTATTTGGGTTTTTGCTTCTATACTTTGCTGCCCAGTCGAAACTTGGTATTTTCGCCCTGATCATCTGTCATCTTCTACCTCAAGGAGCAAGAAGGAACACAAATTCAAACATTATAGTCTCCCAGCCGTCAAGTTTCTATCAAAATCAACAACAAAACTGAGTTATAACACCTCAGTTCCATCTGCACATCTACCCTTCTAGACAACGGAATTCATCGCGATACGTGGAAGCACCTGAAATATCTAACTGGTGACTTATGCTCACGCAAATCTGCTTTTATTTACGTGGAAGAGCTCAACAAGTCATTCAACAGAGCAGTAGGACCTTTCGTTCCTGTACTTCTTTAGGAAAGTAGATCTCAGGGACCTACATTTTGCACCCCAACCATGAACGTCTACAGGGGGCTGCTTCTCCCTAACCCCGGAAAATCATTCGGACCCGGCGAACTCAACCCCATGGTGCTCAAGGAGTGTGCCGTTATCTTCAGCTTTATTCTCCCTGATTTTTCAGCCAAGGTCTTACGGGAAGAAAGATTCCAGTCGCGCTCCACTCTCGGTGTCCCCACCACTGCGTCAACAGAAACAAGCTGCTTTACTTTCTCTCTCTTTTTCTCTCTCCCTCTCTTTGTTATTCAGCATTACCATTTTTCTTGTCGACAGATTGCCTTCACAATCGCCAGCAATTCACTCGTTACAGCAGCAACATCTCCTCCCTTGTAACCACTAAAAGTGGTGTTCCTCGAGGAACCCTGCCGTTCCTATTTTTATTCTTTGCCTACTTTCCTACTATCCCTGTAAGAACAATATTCTTCCAATCAAATTTGCGGATAATGTCATAGTTCGTGTGCAGTACGCGCGCGGTTCTTTTTTTTCCCACCCTACAAAATGGCATCTCTCAAATTTCAGATTAGTCTCATGCTCATACACATCACAGAGACCTAGTGAGATGTATATCCACTTCGTCCACATGTTCTCAATGCAAACATCGTTATGCACGCACTAGAACATACATCTGTTTATATTATCCCCTACCCGGCAAGCTATTTGCACAATCCAGTTTATGTAATATCAGAACAAATACAACATTTGGAACAATACAGATGCTCACTACTCATTACACCGTGTTCCATTTTATTTCACTTTGTGTAGGTTTCATTTTTGAGGGCGTGTACATGGTTATATGAGAGCTGAATATTCGCCAATCGAGGTGCGTAAAACAGTTAATTGATTTGACCGAATGAACCGCATGAAGAAACTATTTCACTTAGAACTTCCTCATGACATGGTTGAACAAAATCGAGTTTGTGTGGAAAAGTTCATTCGTAGGGGGAAAAATGGATACAGCGAACCTTAGTTGGTTGAAGTAACCATCCATTGATTAGACGAGAAGCCTCAATGATGCAGATATATAGACATGCAGGAAATATCAGAGTAGTTAGTGAGATCTGGAGAAATGAGATATTCATGGCAGTAATTATATTTTAGAAACACGCTACGCAAGTGTGATTGAGCTGAATTACGATAAATTGAGTGAGTTGGCGTGGAGATATTCCACTGTATCTGGAAAGATATTTGGGGAATCTAACAATTACTTTCGAGATCTTCAACAAGCAAACCAAACAATAGAATAACAGAAGCACGTGGCAAATTATATGAGACAAATCGAAGCATAATATATCTGGTTGAATAAAGTGTGACACATGCCACTTCAGTTTTAGTACATAGAAGATGATAAGTCTTATTTTCAAGACTAGTACATCGATGTGATATGCGCCTTACAAACGATTTTCAAAGTTCAATGCAAGGAATCAATACTTTCAAGTGTTGTATCTTGACCACATTCGAGCCCGTGAGTATTTGTCTCAACGATATCCCCTTTGTGTTGCGAAACAATGTGTGCGAGCACCCAAGCTCCCTTGGACCACCTCATGTTTCCGAACACGTGTGCAACCAATACAACATGCTGCACTGTGATCAGTTTCACACGCACACGCACACGCATACGCACACATGCACATAGAACGACAGATATGGATAATCAGTACCCTTCCTTGTTTTTGAATCATATCTACTGATATGTGTTGGTGTGAGCACAAATTATTGGAGACCAGTTTGTTCGCCACGCCGATTGAAAGCATACCGATTATCGACTAATTGTACACGTATATATTTATTTATAAAACATGGATATGCGTACGAGCTCGTTTTCAGTGATTCAGTATTATTTAATTACATGATAATCTATGGAAACGATTAAAGGGATTGAACCAAATAGACAAATAAGAGAACGTAACCTAAATCTAGACCGGATGTGGATTGTTTAACACGTGTCACGCCAGTTTTCGTCTGGTTCTTGGTCTGTTGTATTGTGGAGTGTTAGCCAGTGGGACTGAGACGCACGCCCGCATTATTTTTGAGCACAAGGATGGAGGATTGTGGGGAGGGATTGCTTTGTCCACAAAGTCGTATATCAAGAATGATAAACTCAACGGTTGGATCGAACAAAGTACATCAACCGAGAACTTGATCGCAATGGGCCGTAGTTATTCGTTTGATGAACTCAACTGCATGTGTATGGTATTCGCAGTCTCCATTGATCAAGAGGCGTTTCGACTGTGAGGAAGCTGTATCGTAGATATCACTAGGTATGTAGTCGCGTACAAAACTCAATTGGGGATCAAAGTTCTCTACCATCAGACACCAAATGTATGCAGTTTAGATAGTTTTGTGAATGCTGTCTGAGGTCGCTTCATATGACACTTTTCTCCGTTTTGTAATCATTCTTCTAAGTTGTAAAATTGTGCTATTGAGGCACTGTGGCCACATTGTGCCAAACGAATCGTCACTAGGGATGAATTCAGAAATCTCATCAATTGATCGTTGCTAGCATCTTGTTTAGGGATTTGGTGCAACAAGCAGACGTTTGAATATGGGCGATCACTAATTAAACAAAGGTCTGAATAAATTCTCGGGCAGCTTACCGCAATTCATATAATCAGTTTAACATCATCTGCTTATTCAACTGACGCATATGTTCAATTTCCAGTTTACATGTTGTTATGAATCCGTTGTAATGCTAACTGGTATGTTTCTCAACACCTTCCTTTTCCGTATAGGATGTATAACACGATTGAACTTCTGTCCTGAAATAATACGAAGTATGAGGCGGATTTTCGTAGCACAAAGGCGAACAACAATGATCCGAGAAGTTCAGTTTTTGTAGATTATGACTTCAAAGTCACGGCTGAATGATTGCTATTGTCGATGAATATGATTCACAAATCTCCGTTCTCTTTTTGATTATACGGATATGCAACTCATTTTTGGATTTCCAAGAAGGACGCAACGGATACTCAGTACACCTTAAGATTTGGAATCGATAAGTAGCATTTGAACTGACTAATGAATGATTTCACAAGAATGTTTCTTTCTTTGCGATACGTGGCCTGTTGCTGAGTTGCTCTAAGATGAACTGGCAAAACCCCATCCGAAATTCGTAGATGACTGAAAATATGGGAAAGTTGAATTAAAACGTGCACGTGAATTGCTTTCAAAGAAGCTCGCAGTCATGAGGACTTTTGAATGTTTAGAAAGCATCATGGGTAACCTCGATTACTCGGTAAGGGACGGGCTGGTGGGTCATAATATTCTTCTCTATGTCATTGTAGCATTGACTGATTGAGTGAAAAACACCCAATCTACCGATGAGGCGACAAGGAGTATGCGGTGTAAACCTCAATCTAATATCAATATGAGATACAACGGCGACATCGACCTGTCATTTGACAAGGAAGCGTTTCACCTGGTCGGTGTGTTTTGGAAGAATAATACACGGAAATTTCTTCACTCAACTTAATATCTGTACTTGATCATGTCAGAAATGCGGTCATTTTTCATTCATACGGTATTGTTGTCACAATATTGAAGCTTGTAGACAAAGGACATTTATATGGATGAAACACTTAATACCATAGAGGGTAGGAATAATTGAGGAAAACGGTTTTGTTTCCCACGTAGGGGAAACTCACAAATTGAAATTACCGTTTATGAGCTTATTTCTGAGAACACTGAAATATCATTCGTCCTTCATCTTGTAATCTAACAGGTACAACATTCGAAGTGGATAAGTAAATAGCAAGTGTAAGCATGATCGGTTTACCTAAAATATGTAGCACAAAAAAATAGGTTATTAACTTGTGCGGGTACTTGACCACTCAGCTTGGCGCTTAGATCCCAACTTTTAACTGATAATTGAGATGACGACTTTGTTAAGTTGATAATAACATCATTAGCTTGCTCCCGGAAATCCGCGGAAAAAATGAACAAAACACAAAACAAATCCTTGTTGAAATTTCAACAACGGCCCACTGCCGCTCTCAAGTCATTCTAGCGTTGAGTGATCTTGTACAAAATCATTCGTAGACTTGCCAAAGGCGATTTGTTTCACAAACCCATGTATGCAAATTTCCCCCCTGATTACAAGTTCGAAGTGGTTTCAACGCTGTTGTTAGTCTGAATGCCTTATATTAGACTTGGTCTTGTACATTACTATTGTCATGATCCTACATCAATCATTTGCACCATTTTCATGTCTTATGGACGCACTATACATTTCTTCAGACTGAACTGGGAAGACGAGCGATAGTGGTTGAGCAGTATCCGCATGGAGTCTATCTGTTTGCACCCTGTTCAGTTGCCTGATAACTTGGGTTCTTTAGGTTTGTCGATAACTGGCAGTATGGAACTGAATCTACACTCTACTCCCAAATTTTAGTGAAATTCCACCCGTCTCTAAAGGAAAGCAATTAAAGCGCCTCTCCTACCTCTGTCGCTGGAGTGCACGCATCCGTCTTGGATGTCCAAGTTTTCTACAGTCTGGTTGCTCACACCTAATCCATCATTCGTATTATCAACCAGCTTCGAATCACAGTTGGACCGCTTGTTCATATTTGAGGACTGTGACTACCTTAATAGCAAAACGTCTCGTTTTGTTGTTTGCTTGAATAAACCGTCCGCTGGTGGTCCCGAATGTGAATGAGTATCTGAAAACGACTGGAGAAATCATCGCTTTACCGAATTCGTATATACAGAATTAGGGGCAACCTTTGGTTATATACTGGGTAAATGTATTAAGGGAAGTTCTTTAAACATAACTTTTTAACTGAACCAAATTCTGAGCTCCTATGGTCTATCTTCAATCAACGAGATCATATCTAAGAGCTTTGAATGGATCATGCAGTTTGCCGGCGAAAAATATATTAACACTTGTTATTGGCTACGTTGTGCAAGATTCACGAGTGACCTGACATATGTACACAGCCACTGCTGATGCTACTGATTTCAAACGAGGACGAGAAATGAACCATCAGTATGCATCATATGCTTCTTCGATCGTCTATGTGCGAATGCAATCATGAGTGTGTGGAATTATTTCCAATCCCTCCTATCAAAATTGACAATTTGATATTCTACCCCGAATGGTTATAGTTTGGACCACTGGGCGTATCGATGTTAAGTTGTTTTAGAAATATTTGATAACATATGTGAATCAACGCGAATGTTCTCTTCTCGCAAGCAGTTTGATATTTAAATCTCAATTTGAGCTACCGGTTTTAGACAGACTGGTAACGATATCTACAAATAGAAATTTCATAATAAATTGTTTTTTTCAGTCGAATCAGTGCTACCGGCAACGTGTTGTCCATAGTCCATCACCATATACCTTCAGCAGATTCATTGGGAGTATCTAAGTGAAAAAATGACCTGCATTATATTATGTTTCTTTCCGGTAGGTAAACATTCATTGCAATCATTAAAAGTCAGAAGACTGAAGCAGTTATATATAACTGATCTGTAAACACGTTAACTACAGATACAATGCTAATGGATGAAATACAACCAAACAAGATTTGACTTGGATTTTCTATTGAAGGTCGGGCAAACGTGATCAGCATGAACAGTTTATTCAACATAGATATGTTCACATTGATTGTCATACCTATAACAATGTCCCAGGGATATGCGGATAGCTGTGTGAGATCGCATCGCCGTAAAGTGAAGTATTTTCGACTCTTTACTTAGCAAATAACGTCATCATTTGGCGCCTTCTCACGTAGACAACCTAAAGCATTTTTTCACCGGATTTCAAAATCTAACTACTCCCATCGTTTTCTGTAGTGCATACAGATATCCAAATCGCCAGAAGTGAATTAGGTTGGATTTAGTTAACCGCTTGATAGCGTGACTATGGGCTCAGAACTAAGCTCCTTTTTAGTTGACAACTTCATAACAAACTTATTGCGTAGTTGACCCCTTTAGCTTAGTTAAGAAACACCAACCTCGAATTACAAATGAATTCAGAAAAGGAAACTGGTTTTATTTAACACTAGTTTGTAAGTTCATTTTGAATTTAGAAAACATGTGGCGGTATGTACGTCGAAAGTTATAGGTCAATTGCATAAGAATTTTCCTAAGGCGATGCCCGTGAAACATTTGCTGATATTCCCCGATTTCCGAGAAAGCACTCAATATATCGAAGGAGTTTCTTGAAAATCAACCAATAGGCAGTATCACAGGATGGCGAGTAAGGTGGGTATGTGCGCCGGAGAATTACTGAAAGGTCCTAGGAATGTCTTTGATTATTTCACTTCGTGACCTTTCCAATGAGGAAGGTATTCCGGGTTTTCTTGCGTATCGATGTAGAAGAACTCAAAAAATGTTAAAACTCGATATCGTGTAGATGGCACTGACTCACAAATGTGAGCGCAACTGATCACTTTTCTCCCAGTAAACAATCCGTCAGTTTGATTTTTTCTCTAGATTACCTAATCCAGTCTCTGAGACGCTGAGTTCTCAGAACGCTGCTAGCATACTGTTATGCCACATCGTGAATCACTTGAGCAACTTTTCTAACACATCATATACATTGTAGTGAGCAGGCTGTTAGCAGCCATACTGGTGTTCGATTAGTGTAAGTGTAGGATCTTGTTGATGCATTTACTGAGCCTTTGTGCTCATGGAATTCTCTGTTTTATTATTTTTCAGATCGATTACGAGCAACTCCGTTGGAAGACACTGATCTTTGCATACTACAACATTATCAGTAACAAGTTGCTATGTACAATCTAAATTATTTTCGACACTGGTTGCGAATGATTTGAATTCTTTAGATTTGTTACCCATTGTAGAACAAACTGTGGAAAGAGCTGGTTCCTAACAACAATTTACGAAGGTGCTATACAGTGGTTTTCCAAGTAAGGGCTGTCTACTGTGGCATTAATTTATTGAGTAATCTCTACACTGACAATATGCGGGTTACAAAGGTTTTCACGGAATAAGATTCTACGTTTGCGGAGCGGTTTGGACAGAGCAACCTCGGGTCGTGGGAAGAATTTTCGTCTTGTCATTTCGGTCATATTTGTGTTTTATGTTAAGTACCGTTTGGAGAACAATTTTTTTTCAGCAATTCGCACTTACGCGATAACATCCAAATATATTGAACATGTTCCCGGGGAAGCCTACGAACACATAACTCGCTTTTCACTACACAGACTTACGTATACACTGGAAGCGGATGCTAACAGCTTCATTTAGCTGGTCTTGATTGTCATCTCCGTAGTTTTACCGATCACCGAAAGCCTAGAACACGCTTAGTCTGTGATGAGACTGAGCTGTGTGAAAATGCCGCACTGGTTAGTGACTTACTTGCTCCAGTGATTGCTAGATGTTCTATTCTTACATCGAAGTGCAAAATTTGTTTCAAAAATTGGATATAAATTTCAGAAACAGATCAGGTCTAAATCATAGTACAAAGTCTTCACAACAAATTAATAAAGGAACGTCTGCCATCGAAATATCAAAAAAGCCGCATTCATATGTGATGAATAAAAACAGACTCCTTTGGATGGCAACTTAAGCATAGTTTATCTCTGAGACATCCATCGTAATATATCAATGAGAAAAATACTCGATGGTGTTTCAAGTCGGAAATTCGACTATTCAAATGAAGTGCCCTCTCACTAAAAACACTAATCAAAGGTCATTTTAAAAAATCACAGATGGCGAAGTGACTTTTCAGTCCTCAGTCCTAGCTTTCCAGAATAGAATATGACCGATGGGCGCAGTGGTTTAATAAAGACTGTATATAAGTTAGCACCCAACTTCGGGCATTTGGAGTAGCGTAAGACCGCTAAACTATGCAGTTCATTTTGCTAATACTCAGCTTGCTGATTAGCTTTACTCTCGGTTTGGAGGACAATGGGAGAACACACTGGGCTGTGCTTGTGGCCGGTTCTAATGGTTGGTCAAACTATCGTCACCAGGTAAGCCAAAATTATTAAATGTTCTCTTTGTCTCATTAGGTTTCATCGTTTATTGCTTATGCTGATAGTGAATACACGACTAAATATTCGTTATTCGTTCTGTGTCCTTAAGTGAATCAATGGACTATCACACTAGTGGTCTGATTGTTTCGATAGGGGTTATTCAAATTGTCTCACCAAATACTGTCAGCAGTGAGGCGTTTCAAGGGATTATTAACACATAGGTTGTACCAAAACAGTACCGGTTTTCATTTTTCAAACCATGTTGCCATTACGACCATTGTCCCGTTGAGAGATGTCAAAGTACTCTGGCGAATTTGTGGAACTCATCAAGTCTTCAATTTCATCAAAAAATGTATTGAGAAATCAGTTAGAAACAGAATACAGCATACACGCTTTCGAAGAAACACCTTGTTCCATTGAAGGTGGCTTTTCGGCAGCGAAAATATCACTCATATGCATGTCAATTATTCTCAGTTCAAATGTGCACTCACACATTAGAAACTTCAGTTCTTCGTCAATAATATGGAAAACATAGAAACACACTGCTACAAGAAGCATGGCTCGATGGTTAATTTGACGAAAAATTATCCATCTCAATGGCTAAGTCCGCTGCCGCGCTGACCGATTCTCACCTCGTCAGAACGTGGACGGGTTTATTACGTACCTTAAAAGCAGTTGCAGTAGTTCTGTCCAGGTGATATTCATGCACTCAAGTTCTTACATCAGTGCTTTTATGATGTTATCAAAACCCAGAGGTATGATTATATACTGCTCCTAATTTATTACAAACATTCATATTACTCACACTTGCTCTATTATTATTTTGAAGGACTCCTCGAAAATTTTCTCTTCAAGACTTTTAAGCTACATTGTTTCTTCGCCGAACTTTGCTTGTGATGATTCCACCTATTCTTGGATAGAACTGTTAAAAATACTTGCTCCGAAAATCGTTGTGAACTGTGTAACTAGGACTGACGACTACCTTGATCACTGTTCCACAAACAACCCCGATCTAGTTCGAACCGCACGCAGGTCCCCTTTGAGGACGTCAAATGACGTCACAAAACTGCTCACATCAGTGATGTGTAGATCAGGTAAACATAATGTTCTAACCCACTGTCGTGAACTGTAGCGCGAAATTAGTCAATTTGATCCACAGATCCTACAAAGATTTCGAGGTATAATCAACCAGACTAACTTCGACATCAACCATCAGGACCCTATTGTGTTTTGCGAGCATCTCACTAGTTACTTGAACTTATGATGCGCTATGTGTTGCTAATTGGAAACCATATACTTCCGTTTTGACCAATTCCCCTCTCCGTCCCTCAAATATTACGCCGTAGGTAGGAAAGTGCTTCAAATAGTGAGAAACACCGAACAGTGGCAACCTTTTCTTTGTCATTTGAATCAAAAATCCTCAGACCAAATGGTATTTACAGTCGTGTGCTCTTAGCCAACAGTATTTACCAAGAACTTTGGATATCCATTAAATATTTGAGTGGTAGCTCCACAAGATACTTATCCACGAACGTAAATTTCGAACATCTAAACCGCGACTTCAACACGTAGTCCCGTTCTTCGTGGTTCACCTGTCTCAATGCACTATCTTATCCCACATTTACCGGCTCCATCTCCAACAAGCTGTTTACGAAGAACTGTCAAATCACAAATGAAACAAATCCCACGGATCAGATAATCTCCACTCATATGTACATAGGCGATGTGCGCAAATACTTACACCAGTAACAACACAATTACTTAGTCGGCGCCTGGATTGTGAAAGATTCCTGACTGTTGGGGATCAGCTTACATCAAAACAATGCCCAAGAAAGGAACGACCAAATTCCTTCCAACTGGATGTATCTCCATTACATCAAAGGTGTCTGAGAAGTTGTTACTCCAAGGACTGACCAATTATTGTACAATACGAAATATAAACCAGCTCGCATACCGTCTATCCTGTTGTACCCTGGATGTCATTGCTTCACTGACTCATAATATACTGTCTTCACTGGACAAAAAATAACATTCTGTATGAACCTGCTTCCCAAATTATAAGGGCGCCCTTAAAAGAGATGATAAATAAGTAATTCTCAACGTCATCTCGCATAACGGAATATAACCCTTACTTATTGGACTATTATCTGATTGCTCTTTTCATCGACAACATTTTGCACGATACGGAGGCAGAACCTCTTCCATCCCCGTTTCCATCCAAGATATCCTATAAGGCGCAATCCTATCCTTGTTTCCATTCTCAACCTACACGTCCTTCATGCCTGTCAGTGACTGTTACTTCGTTAAAACGTATGCAAAGGATGCTGAGGTTGGGCTATCCCATCCCAATTTCTTAGTTCACAAGTCACCCCTTCTCTTTGTATTCTTTATTTTTGGTAATGGTGTGTTTGGTTTTCGTGTAATTGTTGGGAATATAGCCGTTCACTGTCAAATATCTTCCCACGGATATGTAAAAAGCAAACACCTGATTTGACTTCAGACTGAAATCATTGGTGACCTGCAAAAATGTATGTTCCCCATATGTATCCCAAATATAGAGCTGTGTCGTGGAGGCATACTCCCGTTATTGACACTTTCTAAATCTCATATCCAGCGGTGGATGGGTAATATGCGATATTGCATGGGCAAGAAATAAACAATGAAAATAAACGAATCCAGCTGTACTAACGTTTGTCAGAAGTTGTTAAAGTTACTCTCTGTGAGAGTAAACATTTATGTTAAATCCCCTTATAGAAACGCGTTTGGTTGGAGTAATGTAGTAATTTTTGATTCGATTATGAATAGATCACAGCTACTCCTACCGGAGCATTTCAATCCTGTACAAGCAATTCAGCAACCAGTGGGCAAGGTAATCTGAGAAAATCTGATGAAGAAGGACCTATGCATATTTCTCATTTTCAGGCTGATGTATGTCACGCTTATCATGTTTTGAGGAAAAATGGAATTCCACCCGAGAACATCATCACCATGATTTACGATGACATTGCCAACAACACTAAGTAAGTTTCTTCAGAAATAAACAATTTTGCATTCAGTGTTGCATTACTGTACTCTGATGGACTGAATTTCCACTGATATTTAGACTGCGCTCATTTCTGTCTTCTCCACAAGAACCAGTTGGATGATAATCACGGGATTCTCTGTATTACATGTGTTTCACATTTCGTTCTAATAAATTACATGGAAATCATTGTTATTCACCAGTGAAGAAATTTTCCTTTCCACACGATACACCAGGAGCTCCATAGTCAATCACTAACTACAGTGGAGAGAATTTTCTGACTTTGCACCATATCAATTTATTGATAAAGAATACATATGTGGGATGATCATAACCAAATCTTTGCATCAGAACTTATTGACCCACTGATATTTTTATGCCGTCCTTTAGGCTGATGTGTTTGGTTTCACCCTGATTGATTGATCCGTCTCCGGTCGGTTCAGAAAAGTGCTGGCAGCTGATTGGATCATTGATCCGGTTGGCTGCCTCCATTCTTTCTTGTGATTCTAGGCAGCCGATCGTATTCTCTACGTAGCTGACTTCGAACTTGCCTCTGATCCTGGACGGCCGATAGTATGCTATCTGCTGACTGAACCAGACCGTTTATTCATGGCCTGTCTGGCAGTACCATTACACCAAGCAAAATTCAAAATATTGTCGTTCGTGTACACTAGAGTGCAGGTTGTGTCTTGACCGAATTCAAACTAAGTAGATCTGATAAACGCAATGAAGGAGCGTTTAAATTAATCATAAGTTAGAACAGTGTTTGAATTCCTCTTGTTTCTACTCATCTCGTTTAAAAGCAACCCGTTCCCGGGTAAACTGTTCAACGATTATCAACACAAGGATGTTTACGCAGGAGTGAAAATTAATTATCGGGGAGAAGTAAGTGCTCGTTTTCGATTTAACGTGATATCGATATCTCTGCTCGATATATATTGAGTAAAAGAATCTGAGTAAATTAGTCGGCGAACGGTGTTTGTACACCAGTGATTGAGACGAGTAGACTGCAAGATCATCCTGTTGTGAACAGATATTTTAAAATTCAATATTAAATGAATGATTGGTAAGGAACTGTTTTTGATTGTGATTATGATTATGAATAAAGAAGTGAAAAATGCTACACTTACCGGCTGTGTAAAGCTACCGATATTTCCATCAAGATACACAGGTACAGTCTATATGACACTGTTCTGCTGATTTCTACAACGTACAAATCAAAACCAATTTCATGTAAGTGAAAAAGGGCTTCCCTAAATTATGAAAACATTCGTCAAGTAGTAACAATGCTAAACTTCCCAGTTGAAACTACGGAACCAATGGGGAGTAATCATAATGAGGACAACACAAGTGTATAGCACTCGCATGATTTATAATGATGAGAGGAGCCTTATCACTCGTTCGACAACGATTTTTGTGGACGCCTTCTCTCTACTCGTTTCCACTCAAGTAGTGAAAATTACACACCATTTGAGTTTTGTGCTTACATACATTCAAATTGTTTTATTGGTGGATAATATGCATCTCAGCTGTCACCTCAAAACCACTTTACACTATGATAAACCTTATTCATTTAGTCAGTTATTCATTTATTTACTCGAGTCTGCATATATCTACAAATGTTTGGATCTGCTTTGCGATAACTTTGTCCTTATTTTCAATTCACAGAATGTTACAGCAGACATGTTCCTTCGTGTGTTAGAAGGCGATCGGAAATTGAAAGAATCTGGACTCAAAGTACTTGAATCGTAAGAAATATTGACAATACTCGATAATACGAACATCTTAACGAGCAACATGACGATCTACATGGTGTTTTTCCGATTCAAATATGTTATTCTGAAGGGTGCAACTTATTAGAGAAAAAGGGAACGATTCCATTTCTGTATCAATAATGTACACACAAAACTATTGCTTGAAGAGAATACCCAATGGTGCAAATTGAACTGCAACAGAAAATAACACGATAAATTGTTCTTAAACTTGTTCAATTTCACACTGATTCCTGATTTATAGTTCCAAGTGTAACATATTATGCCATTACATCATATGTTATATGAACAGATAAGGCGATGAGTCAAAACTTAAGTGGGGGAGAGGCAATCAAATGTCACATGCGTGGCCTCGATCCGTCTCTGGACCATGAATGAGTGACTGCGGTGTCATTAGTCGGATCAACGGATCTGTGCGACTATTTTCAAGAAAACAACATGAACTTGGGCCTTCCGGTGGACAAAATGAAGCAACTCCTCTTTGTTTGCACGTTTAAAGTGCAATTTAAATTCATTGACGAAATCTATCGTCAAAAAGAGGGAGTATCAATGGAACCACTATTCGCCGATGTTTCCATGGCGAAAATTGGGAATAATCAACTGCAGTCCACCATCAGGCAATGTGTGCTTTATAAACGCTATGTGGATGATAAAATGTGTGTGGCGGAAGACACCATGGACATAAACTTTATGTTAAACACATTCAGCACAGCCCATCCTAATATGCAGTTTACGATGGAAAAAGAGGCATACAATGAAATAGCCTTTCTAGATGTGTGCCTAAGCCGGCGAGTGGATAGCTCAGCTCAACGATCAGTGCACAGGAAAGCAACGTGGAATGGGCGTTACATTCACTTCGAAAGTTTCGTCCCACTCCAACTTAAGCGCAACTTAATCCGTTGCCTGATTAATACAGCACTCAAAATTTGTACTGAGGACACAATGGACAACGAACTTCGTTCTCTGCGCAATGTGTTCCTGAAAAACGGATATCTGGATCGTTTCATTGATAAGACAATGCGACAAGTGGAAGAAAGAGCGAAGGCCACAGTTGTCCCAAAAAAGTCAGTATACATTCGCCTGCCCTTCAAAGGTGATATCCCAGGGGATATTATACATCGTAGATTATCAGAAGCCGTCGACAGAACATTTTATACGGCAAAGCTCCATATTGTATTCACATCAAAGCCGTGTGTGTAGTTACGATTAAAGGATAAGGTGTCAGATTCTATGGCCTCATTCTGTGTGTACTCCTTTACTTGTTCCTGTGGGACAACGTACATTGGCCGTACGACCAGACACTTATCCGAACGCGTCCGTGAACACCACTCAGCTTGGTTGAACACTGGAGCGATCAATGTAACTACGAGCGCTGTGTATTCACACCTTGTTAAGTTTAACCATTCAGTGAATGTGACCAAAGCATTCCGGCAAATCTACAAAGTCCGAAGTGGGCAATCAAGACTGATGAAGTGCCGTGTTCTAGCCACTGCAGAAGCGGTATGCATTCGTCCCTACAAACCCCCGTTGTGCGCCCAAAACAGTTCGTGCAACCGCTAAGGCTTCCTTGACTCAGCCCTACCCACAAACAAACCGCAGATCCGTTGATCCGACTAATGACACCGCCGACACCCAATCACGATCCAGAGACGGATCGAGGCCACGCATGTGATATTTGATCCTCTCTCCCCCACTCAAATTTTGACTCATCGCCCTATACTGCAGAATAAGCCCATCATAGTACTCAGAACACGAGTTTTAGACGAACATATGTTTTCGGTGATTTCATTCTTAAGCCATTACAATCATTTATTATCGCCAGAAGGATGGGGTTGCTATGGGGTCACCTCTAGGACCACTTCTTGCTGACATTTTCATGCCAAAACTGGAAACTCAAACATTACGCAGAACAGTAAGTCGATTGGACCACTGCTACCGATATGTTGATGATATATTTTGCATAGCTGATGCGCAAACCAACTTAGATGATATATCACGCGAATTTAACACTACGCACTCCGCAATCAGGTTCACCGCCGAGATGGAAGAAGAAAATTGCCTGCCGTTTCTTGATATACACCTAATCAGACGATCTGATGGCTCGATCCAGAGGAAAGTGTATCGGAAAGCCACCTGGAATGGCCAGTACACAAACTTTCACAGTTTTGTACCACTCGGTTACAAACGTAATCTGATACGTAATCTGATACACAGGGCAAAACATATCTGCACCGCAGATACTCTGGAGGCCGAGCTGTCAAACATAAGGAAGACGCTACTTAGCAACGGTTATACTGAGAAATTTATCCAAAGAAACTGGACCGAACGGATAAAACCAGTGAGAATCACACAAGCAGAAAAGAAAGTATTATTCATCCGACTCCTCTTCAAGGGAGATGTCGCAGCCGATAGAGTCTGTAAAATTTTGAGTGCCACGGTTAAGTCCACCTTCAACGCTGCCAAGATCAGATGCGTGTTTTTCACGTCACCAATAATCCGATGTGAAAATAAAGATAAGCTGCCTTTGTTGACCTCATCCATGATCATTTATCAATTCAGGTGCACCTGTGGTGCTACTCACATAGGTCGAACGGCAAGACAGCTATCAAAACGCATCAAGGAGCATCACCCACGATGGCTTAGACACGAAGGCAATGAAGTAGTATCAAGTTCAATCGTCTCGCACTTGTTAGAAACTGGGTATTCAATCGACATCCAGTCCGCCTTCAAAGTCGTCTACCGGGTCCCACAACACGTGTCAAGAGCAATTAGGCTCCGGATACTAGTAACTGCCGAGGCAATTATCATTCGCCTCTTGAAGCCTGAGCTTTGAGCGCAACGAAAATTAGTCCGAGCACTACAACTCCCATGGCCAACACTCAACTGTGTTACAAAGCCGGGCTTAGCGGTGACGTAAGCTAATTAGCACCGGTTACATAATCTGGTCACTCACACGGGTTTCCATCCTTCCTCACCCATAATTCTCCGCACTGACTTAGTGGGACTTTTTCCACCTCTTCTTAATAACTCGTTTTCATATAAATGTGATTGTAATGGCTTGAGAATGAAATCGCCGAGATCATATGTTCACCTACAACTCATCGCCTTATCTTGACTTCCTTTTTGTTCACCTAACACTGTTTATATAAAATGTGATGTAATGGCATGATTACGAATCACTGAAAACGAGCTTGTTCACCATGTGCCCTGTGGGACTATTCGGACAATTAAAACATATAACCATTAGACCAATATTGATTTGTCTTCTGGTAACACCATTCACGGAATGACAGATGAAACTTAGTTCTTTCATGAGCAAAATGGGCATCAACTTCTGGCTATAACACTGAAATAGAAGAAATTTGTAAGATATATATGCAAAAGTCCACTTGCAAATCCAGAACTTGCAGTTTTGTTTAAAATTGGTTTGCTAACATCATTACGGCAAGTTTTCTGAAAATTATATTGGTAATTGTTTCTGCAGCATAAATTTAACTCACTGGAGAATATCTCGAAATCAGAAAATCACATCTTGAACTCTCTGTACATATTCATTCTTGTTTGATCCATCGCTTTACGAGTAATCTCCATTTCAAAATCCTTTCCAGTGGACCGGAGGACAACGTGTTTATTTACTACAGTGATCACGGGGCCCCCAACTTGTTAACTTTTCCGAAGGGACTGGTTAGTTTATTTTCCCTGTGTGCCTTATTTGCGATAACAAACAACAGTCTTGATGAACTGAGGATAGCTTACGTCTTGAGATCTAACTAACGAACTCGATCAGAAAATCAAGCCCTTTAGGTGGTTCCTTTATATAGTTCTTCCAGCTAAACGTGCAAGAAAGATATCTCTGATGGGGCTGGCTGGTGAATTTGAAAGTGCCATTTTTATCCCAATTCTTTGATCGATGAACCGATGCACTTGAAGAATATCAACTAGGTATTTCATTTTGATAGTCCAGTAGACATAACTCACTATATATATATATATATATATATATATATATATATATATATATATATATATATAAATTCCGTAGATATAACGTGTCAACGAGATTATAGTTTAGTAGGGAAACAATTTGCGAATACATGAAGAATAGAATATTTGCAAATATTCTGTTCGTTGTACGTACGTCTTATCAGATGAAATACTTTGGTTTACTTTTGTATTTTTTGTTGTTTTTATGCATGGAATTGGAAGGATGAGTAATCAGGATAGTATCCTAACCGGTGTTGGGACCACTGGCTCAGGATTTCGATCATCATCATAAGCGTCACAAACAAATTCCATCCAATGTCACTCTTGCTTCAACCTGGTAAACGAAAGTGCTCCACTTTGGCTAAGCTGGAAATCTATTTGCTTAAACTCCTTCTCTAGGTGTTATCTTGTCTGCCATGCCACCGCTTCCAGTCATTTCCATGGAGGGCGAATAGGGTGGGTAGGATGTTTTAAACATTGTGTGGATATGTGCAAGACTTAGTCTAGCCGTTTTTGATGAAAAGGGGAAACAGTTCTTCTAAGTGGCTCAACATTCACTCAAAATACTCGTCTCAGCACTTCGCAATTGCTGACACGAGACTGGCACTACACTCGTCCCATTGATCGTAAACACTTGTGGTCGAACACGGTCAGCCGGCGCAGATACTCATGAACTAGCCAAGTTTTGCAGCCCTGAAGGAGCACCGAGAAAACTGTGGCCTGGGAGACCATCTCTCAGAGAAGGCCTGATACCGTAGCGATGCCACGGGCGCTTTAAATTGGTAAAAGCCAAACAAGCCCTAAAGATGCAGTAGCAGGACTTCGTTTCCGATACTTCACCGGTAGAAATACAAGTTCCACTGTACCCAAAGCTATGACAGTTTTCAAACACTCTCCACAGATATCGAATGTAGGAAGATCTCCTTGCCTTTCTTTAATAATCATTTTACCATGGTTGAAACAACGTATGCCAAACTCAGCGACTTCGGAGACCAATTGGTTTAAGGTACCTTTGGTGTTGTCTTCCGACACTGTAACTTCGTCAGCATAATCTGAATCAACAACTGTGGTGTCCGGTAGAAGTTCCACCCCAACTTTTGGAATACCATCAAAGGTTCCTCAGAGCAGATCGTCCACAAAGAAATTGACGAAGAATGGAAAAAGAAGTTTTCCTTGTTTGAGACAACAGAGTACTGAAATAGTTGTCGATAAACCCTTACCCTGAGAAAAATCTGCGGATAGAGAGCATTTACGATGAAAAAATACTTTTCTGGCACGCCATCCCCCAAAACACAGATCCAAAGGGCGGACCTATGGGCACAGTCAAAGACAGTCATGATACACAGTGATAGAAGGATGGTTTGCCTTCGACAAACATAGCGGTGTTCAAGCTTTAGGTGAAGGGTTGAGATTTGATCTGCTCAGCTGCGGTTGGAACGGAAACTAGCTTGTTATTGACGACATTGGGGCTCGCGCAAAGGAGAATGTCGGTGGTAGATAGCAAACACTTGGAGTTTCGAAGCGACGATGATCAGACATACTCCTCGACGACGGGAAAGTATTGCTTGGTCACCCATTTGAAATATAGATATAATTGTTGACTTGCCCCGAGATTCTAAAGCCTTTTATTCTATCAAAATCTTTCATAACAGGCTTGCGGCAAGCAAGCAATGAAAAGATATTTGAAGAAATCCAAAATCCATGAATGTGGCGGACAGTACTGAAAATTGGCCAGATAATTATTCATTAAGGCTTCTTGCAGTTGCTGTCAGAGATCGTCAACATCAGGCGGAGCAGTGGATTCAGGTGTCTGGATCAGCTTTGTCTAATAGGCCTCCGATACTAGAGGGTCGTTAAAAATGGTAATATTTTAGCGGACATGTTTCGAAATCTTCAAACTCCAAATCGTAAACTTATATTGTGCAACCTCGATGTCTAGTCACTCGGCAAGAACCTTGGAGTCGGACTACGCAAAGTCGGCTATTGAGAGTAATCCAGTCTGCCACGACCTTCTCAGCTCTAGGACTCGGGGCAATTCCAACACCGGCCTGACCGACCTGCTGCTGTGTCGGTCTTTCTCAAATAAGCTTAGATGGAACTTGGTACTAGTACCAGTAAGAGATGTTATTGTAATCGTGGAGCTTGCATCGTGCAGTCTTGTCTCTAACATGCAGCAAATATCGATTGAGAACGATTCTAGTGTTCGAGCCAGACTAGCCTGTTGCCCGATTTCCATAAGTGTGAGTGCATTGAATTTAATCAATTCGAATCGGACGGTGGGTTGAGGAAAGCTGGGCTGTGGGATGTGATTTATTGCGGGAGTACTTGAGGGAACTGTTCTAGTGGAAGTTTGATCGCAATCAACCTCTGTGGTGGGGTTTTTTCAGTGGCCGGAAAATAACACAGATGAAGAGGTGGAGAGAGGCAGAAGAGCTGCTGAGTGTGATGGTGGATCAGTATTTAACCTTGAATCAGACAAGTATCGTGAGAGAGTGTGACAGAAAGGCGAATTTTTGTGATAGTTGATGTTCCCTTTTTCGAGTGCATTACTTCTAGGGTGTCCAGGTTAGAACAGGTGGCTTTATAAGATGTCTACAACCAAAGCCCTTAGTTGTACAAAGCTGAACTCGCAAGGCAGCGAACGAAGCGCGGAATTCGAAGCCCGCTGGGAGCCGATGATCACTCAACTGATAACCTTTTGGATGAGGCCAAATACTCCTTTTGCTCAGTAAACCCCTCTGTCACGGAATCCAGTGAGCACAATGCTGAATGATTCGTACAACCCCCATGGTTTATTCAGAATCGGGATCCGGCCAACTCCACTAAATTGAATATCAGTCAACCTGGTAGAGAGCGCCGAGTATTCGTCTACGTCCTCACATTGTGATGAAAAACACCTCTGCCAAGAGAACGCAGTGAGTAGGACTTCCTCATCACAGGCTTCTTGAAACGCACGGTTGCATGGTAACATTCCAAGAAGCTTTCGGGTACAGTAGTAATGTCATAGCCTGGGGACATCCATCCTGAATTGTACTGTACCAAAATACAACTAGTTTTCCTTCATTCACTCCAAAGTCTACGGTGATTCTCTTATTGATAGGACTAAAGATTACACATTGAGAGAACTACACTACAGGTAAGGGATCTTGCGGTTTGAGACCCATCTAGCACCACTGAGCGGATTCCACTCAAATATACAAAAATAATACCATTTTTCATGAAAAAGGAACAAAATATCAAATCAAAAGTCCTAGTTCGTCCATGTGAATATAAAGCTGTGTCCAGCGTAGGAAGCACAAGCAGTTGTTTTCATACTATGAATGGATCTATCGCAAGATGTTTGCTTAGGATTAATCTGTGCATCCTCAGAGACCGGTCTTCTATTACTTTTATGACATAGTACCTTTTTATTTTCTAATGCACATGTGGAGAAATTTCCCAACAGATATATAGTCACACTTTGTGGGGTAGCCAAAATGAACTACAAGAAATAATAAGACAGGACTTTTGCTGAACAAACGAAACTTAGATGACAGATTTTGAATTTCGAATATTCTTGTTCTATCTCATGCATCACTTATTCAGAGGGCTTCTTCTCTCTGACTTATTTCACTTATGGTTCAAAGTTGTCTCAATTCACACGACAAAGGTAAATTTGATCGGATCACCAAGAGCCACCCTAGTTCGCTGCTCGGTATGAGTCCCAAATAACATTATCTGAATTGATCCGTTCGTGTTCATCAAGTGCACCTGAACACTCCGTCACTCAGTTTGTGAAGACGCGACTGTGCGATTTAAGTGGTCTGAAAGCAAAAATCGTGTACCTTATCAATTGAGTGATTTTGTACACGCATACGGCACATTTGAGATGACAGTCTTGATGAATCTTGATTTGTTGTCGTTTTGATGTACACCCAAAACGATTGTTTGCGCAACTCGCTGCGATTCAGATCTACGTTAATAAACAACTAACCAGACGGAACATTTAGATCCCGTGGTGAATTTGAATTAACAATTTAGAAGACAAACATCGCGAGAGGACTTCCTTTTGTATACTCTCATCGGTTGCTTACGCATAAAATCCAGTGAGAAAAATAATAACGGGGTGAAACGAAATGAATAATTAAAGCAGCTTTATGCGTACGCGATCGAATAGGGTGTATGAAAGTAATTCCTGTCGCAGTGTTGATCTTCTGGACTGTTCACTGAAACAACCTATACGCTACATGTTCGCACATGCGACGTTGGCTATCTCAGGCAACTGTGATGAATGATTCTTTAGTTGGGGCATAATTCTGCTACACTACAGGAAATTCAATTCATGTGGAACAAGTGTGAACAAAATAAAACAATAGTTGGTGTATCTACCATATGAGAAACACTGGTTGAGACAGGAAATTCGCTGCACACATTATCGGATTAATATCACGTGCCCTATCAACGAAACTTCCCCCATTCACACATTGTGCTATTACTAACACCGAATCACCATTCATACACGTTGATTTCATGTTGTGGAATAGACCTATGCTACTGGGCTACCCAGCGTCTGTCGCATCAATCGACAAAACTTTGATTATTTCAACTACAAAACTTTGATTATTTCAACTACAAAACTTTTGAAGTACTAATATCACTCCAAATATTCTGTCTACTTGGATCTCTTAAATATACTGATTGATTACATTTGAGACCATTTCTGGTCATTACAAATTCCATACCGTTTTTGAATTGATAGCCAATAATTCCATTATACTTCATTATTTTCATGTTCGTCTGAAAATGAATTGTAGCTGTATGCAAAACAATTGAACAAAACGCTGGCCAATATGTACAGAGAAAAGCGGTTCAAAAAAATGGTCATCTACATAGAGGCTTGCAACTCAGGGTCCATGTTTCGGTGGATTCTTCCCAAAAACATCGATAGTGAGTGTTCTGAATACTCAGTGTAACACTTGACTGAATGACTTGCTATCAAACAGCTTGTATAGAACCGTCCTGAATCATCAACATAGTTGAAATTCATATCATTTGAAATGATTTGTTGGAATATGCACACTATTCAATTCGGCAACAAACGACATCTGATGCAACATTCAGTAATGAAGTAGTTCTCTCAATGATTTATACGCCTTTATTGGACTTCTACTTCTTTATTTCAGTTTGGGCTGTGACCGCTGCCAATCCAACTGAATCAAGCTGGGCCACATTCTGTGAGGATCCCGCGATCACTACTTGTCTATCCGATGAATTCTCTTACCAGTGGATGAGTGACACGGAAAAGGCAAGTGTAATGGCATAGATTGGCGTGTTTTATTCCCTCCGTTGAATTGTAATTTCACCGAACGCACATAAACGATAATAAGCAAATATGCAACTAGATACTCAGGGAATCCGTCCGCCGTTCTGTGAATAAGTTTAAAGTGAACGGGTAATAATCCGTTAGGTGCTCTCGTGGGAATTATAAGTGTTCGTCAGGCACGAACATCATGATTTGAATTCCGTTGGGCAAAGCATCAATCAGCTGTAAGTAAACATTTTTTTGCGGCACCTTTTTCGAAATTTTCCCTAATTCAGATGACTTACATATTTCTCGACCGTTTAGTGCCCGATAATAATTTCCCTAGCTAAATGCAATCTGAGTCGGCAAAATGGAACAAGATGTGGGAACTGTGCAGTCTCTGTTGTACAAGGCATTCATGGATTGTTTATGAAAGGGCATAAAATGGAATCATACATTCCATTCAAAGAAGTGCCCAAAGATGACCGTATAAATGGAATATAGAAGATGTGAGGTCACCCGCAATTCATACCGATCGGAGATTAGGTAGCGTTACCCAGTGGCTTCCAAAACGAAATTGATAGTGTGCCAGTGGTACTCGTGTGTAGCTTTACATGTCTGTATTTCGGGTTCTAACCTCATCACTGCTCCTCACCACAAGTTCGGCACCTCATAATCCAGTATATTATTCCATATTACAACAATCACATAGAGAGAAAACTGGTTGCATGAGTGGTTGACTGGTATGAAAGCAATTGGAGGACAATATTGAATCAGCAGTATATCATAGGATTTAACCTAGTCTTTTGTACGTAATGCTGGCTCACTTCTAACATATGCTGTGTATGATTATCAATACGAAAGAGTTAGCTCAACAACTTCAACATAAAATATATATAGCACATCCCATATTTGAATTTTATATTGTAGAATGTATTTTTTGGACCTTCGTTTTGTTACAATAATCCAACTTTCGTTTGTATGATTTTGCCTTGACTAACGTTGAGGCGATAGTGATCACTTAATGTATCAGAACCGAGATCAGTTCGGTGTGCATCGAAAAATCGATGCGCCATGTGAAATGTTATGGTAGGATTTTATTGCTCAATAGCACGGCGTAGTTGAAATCGTTGGTAAGTTGTCGACGTTTCGGTCACCACGGGTAACTTTTTTCACGACTGGTTTTACAACCGATTTCGACTAAGCTGTGTTATTGAGCAATAAAATTCTACGATAGTGATCGCTGTTTGTAAAATAATGGGTTGAGAAATAGGTTATTGGATCTTTATTAAACTGGGTTGCATTATTCGTCACATTGGCACTGATAGAGCAGGCAATATAGTGTTGCAAAATGCTTCGCTATTTCAAGTGGGTCAATTTTTTGAATGCAGAGGCCTGGATTGGCATTAGGAACCTGAATGATTTATTCTTCAGCTCAATACACCTCATTATTTAGGTGAAAATTGAAGATGAACATGATTAGAGAACCGGTCATTTGAGACAGATTTTCTCAGTAATGCAAGTAGTCTTACACAGAGCAGAAATCGAACAAATACTTTGCGGATTATAAGTGTTTGACTTAATAGCCTTGATCTCGAAAGTAATACAAGACAGCCATTATTTAAGATGTCTTGACAGGACGTGCGGGATGTAGAAGAAGAGTTGTTTAGTCAACCTGGTTGGTTGCTTATATTCATGGATTCTAGTTTCACACTCGAGGAACGTGATCAAATTTACTGCATCTCGTTACATTTTTTCTCTCATTGGATTTAGACTCACTCGTAGTTGAATGCATCTCTTAGCACAGAAGGTCAGTAGTTAAACATTAAATAAGGACAGACGCATATACCAATCTATCTAAGTCTGATAAAACCGCAACGCAGAGACATTCTTACTGATCAAGTTTTCAATTATATTTTCCATTCGTCAACAACCGTCTAGCATCGGGGTCAATTGTTCAATCGATCAATGCTTGATCAATACCTCAGTGTTATGCTGGCCGTGAAAAGGAGTCATGTGATGGAATACGGTGATATAGTGAGTCATTTCGATAGTCGTTTAGATAAATGACCAATAAAACGCATGTTTTCATATGATTATTCGGATCAGACACGTGATCAGTTATTTCTTGCTTTCTATACCAAAACTAAAGTTTTGTGTTAAGTAGTCTCCGATTTTGGCGCTGAGCCCATGCATTTTTCATAGATCTGATGGTATTGCAAGACTGAGCTGTTCGTATGCGGAAATTATAATTATTCATTTAGCATTATTTCGTTTTTCCACTCTCAAAGAAACACATGACATTTTTTGTTAGTGCGAAGTAATATAAGTAGCTCATATCAGTAGTTTGGTTCGTTATGTTGGCCGGCTACGAGTCCTATCTGAGTAGTGGGAGCTGAATTCCAGGGTATGAAGCAATGGTTGTATTTTTCTGATAGCCAGTCGGATCACAAACTTATTAGTTGATTGATCAATCCTCGAATCATGTTGAACGCATGTTTAACCAGACAGCCACGAGGCGTGACTCAAATAAGCCTGTGTTTAAATATTTCAAAAACTAAATACAGGTGTTAAAAATAATGCAGGATTGTGCGTTGGAGCGACCTCATCAACGTACCTAACAAGTTACTACTCTTTTTTCAAGTTGGGCCATCAAAAATAACGGTCATCTTGTGTACATTTTTGGTTGGTGTGCCCTATCTTTCGTCATATTTCCTCATAGAACCGGTGCTAAACATGCCCGCAATCAGTATTCAGATATGGGATAAAGTTTTCGCAAGTCAGCTGAAAGAACCGATTGCAAAGATCTACACTGAATGTTAACTAAAATCTAATGATCATTTAGTATCCGAGACAACCATCGATCGAATACAGATTCATTTGTTTGAGTATTTCAATAAGTGGTTGATTTTGTGGTCGTAACTACGAATTGTTCAATCAGTAGTACATTTATTCATTTGAAAATATGTGTGAAGTAATACGTCCCAGATAAAAGCTTAGGAATTTATCGCCTCGAATTTGTGGATAGTTCATTTTCGGTGAATCATGTTTTAATGTTCAACTTTGCCTCCAGAAAGTATCATTCCTTCCAGTTGGAGAGTTCCAAGCCAATAGTACACATGTTGGTTCAAGTGGATTTAATGGAGACAGTGTAAGTTACTGAACGTGAAGTTTCAAGTTTCACTGAAAACGGGAAATCTATAAAATATAATTCTGCACATTTCTATCTGAGAATGAGAAACTTTTCCTCATGTGCTGACATAATATTGAATCAACTGAAATTTTCAAAACAATAATTCCGTTCCACTCAAACTCGATTATTTCCCCCTCATCTTCCTGGTTTGCTAAAGGATGTGTGCAATGGGGACAGTCCAAGAAAGATGTGTTTAGAATTCTTTTCCAAAATCTCACGGAGGGCATCCTCTACTTGTTATTATGATCAATAATACCCCTTATAAACAAGTTCTCATGGGGTGCTGCATTATATTCCACCAAAATATTTCCTAGTGAATTCTTGTCCTCCGTATGCTTTGAAAATTTGATCGATTAACTCGTTTAGAATCTTCTGTTTTCGCTATTATCGATGCGGCTCATTGTGCACAAACAGATCAATCCAAGCCCTACAGTGTCGGGATCTCCCTTCGTTCAGTCAGCAGAAATCAGCTGATCATATTGTTTCCGATTATTCATCCATTTCCAAGAAGAAAATTCCTCTGCCTTCAGTTGAATGCATGCGTGTATGTGATCATTTGCACCACAATGCTTTAAGTACAATAAAATCGGTCTTGGTTTGATGAGTCTAAAGTAAACTGAGAATAGTAAAATTCTGCGAACGCTATATTTATTGGTCATTTACTGTGATTAATTCGATGGATATATATATATATATATATATAAATATATATATATATATATCCTAGGAACAATAATATAAAGTTATTGTGGTTTCCAATGGGTATTCACTAAATAACAACGAAATTGTGTGTACTTGTACGTTCAGGCAATGATATATGACATAGGTGGCAGCCTCCAACAATAGAAAACAAAGCAAGGATTTGAATAATTTACAGGAAACATTCTCGTTGAACAAGGAAAGTAAGCCAGTTGGGTATTTAAATAGAATTACGGATGCGAATAAGGTGATTCAGATTAGTTATACATTATTCTGGGAGACAAGCAGTGAATCTCCTCGATGAACGAAATAAGCATACAACCGTGATATTCTATTTTTCTCATCATATTGATATTTCCAATGATAAATCCCCAACCAAACCTAATTGGATCGAAATCGGGGATCATTTTCATTTCCGAAAGTCAATGGCGACTCGGGATAGATCAATGGCCAGTCATGCACACTTGATTCCTTTGATGCACCAACTGAGGAGATCAAAATCGCCGAAACAAATGGAACTGGCACAACGACGCTTGCACCGCACTCTGAAGGTAAATGTCTACTAGTCAATACGTTCACAACACCAGTGTGATTAGATCTAGTGTAAGAAATGTGAATTCTTTTTATCAGTGAGAATTCTTTGCCCACATGGTAGGCGTTCAAAACCACCAACGCTCCAACAGTGATAAAGAGATCTTTATCAGTATACATTCTGCAGACATTACAGTTGAGGTTTCAAGCGGAAAAGTGAATAGTGTAATCCAGCTCATTTTTGAATCATCCACAACGAGCACTGCGGGTGGTCATCTTATGGTGTTTCTCAAGAATGCGCATTATTTTGAATGGACTGGACCTATCAAGATGGGTTGCAAGTATTCACATAATTTCCTAGGTAGCACAAATGAAATCATTGGTAGTTACATTTCAAACAAATCCTGCCTGCCATGAACTGCACAACATTCTCGCAATCACTGTCCTGTTTTCAGTTGGGTCAAATGGTCAAAGAGACTGTGGATGAGATTGTGGAAGAGGTTACTTCCAAGAGCGCACCCTCAGGTAAACCAAGTGATGTGCACGAGCATCTGGATTGCTATCAAAACGTATACGATCAGTACAAAATCAAGTGCTTCAGTATTCAACAAGTGGGTCACTAAAATTTAAATATATCCTTTTTCCCTTTACTTAAAACACCATTTTTACCCAAAAAGTAAGTTTGGTTGGATGGATATCGTTTGAATTCATAGTATGATTTATTCTTGATTTTAAGAGAACTGTGAATTAATATACTTTTTCACTGACGATTAATCCCTTCGGAAACGGTGCTTGAGGTTGCCCGTTGTTAATTCCTCCTGCGAAATTGGACTGTCTGACCATAACAATTCCCGGTCTCGACCAAACAATGGAATTACGCGCAAAGTCTCGATTCCAGTCCAATGAAAACCGAAACTGTCGTCTTGTAGGGTACTATTATTCACGTAAATTTCTAATTCGATAAATTGTACAAACCTCAAGTTGTGTTATCTAGTCGTTCACGTTACATAAAGTCACTGAAATAGTGTGTCCAGGGGATAAGACATTTGCTGCTCTGTCCCAGTTAAATAAAACATCTATTAGCTGCATCAGAGGGGGAAGCTATCGAAAGAATGATCGCTCACATGCGGGTCACCTGGTGACACACCGAGGCTGATCAACTGTACATGGGAGACAATCGATCAGAAGGCGTGTAGTGCGTGCACAGGTGACGAAGCAGCAAGCACACAGATGGATGCGTGCGCGAATGCATGTGTGTAACAAGTGGATCAAAAACGAGGACCATTCGATGAATAAAATCAGGACCCACACGAAGTGGCCTGAGATAAGCAAACAGCTGAGTGTGTGTGTGTCTATGTGTTGGCCCAACGGAAGAAGAGCTGTCAATGTGTACACAAGCGAACTGGATGAGAAGTCTGCGTTCACGTAGCAAACGACGTGCCCGTGCATCCTTCTGATTGACCGCGTGATCTATCAGATCGGCGTGAACCGAGCCATGCGTACAATGCACAACTGAAGGGAAAGAGACAAATGTCAACAGGACCGAACCTGGCCCGTGTGGAGTGGAAAAGCAGACGAAGTGAAATAAGAACATGATTCTGCAAAACAGAATCAATACCCGTTGAAACACTTTGTGCTCATTTATGAGCTGAAAAATGAATTAAAGGTAAACTGCTTGGTGAAGAATGCTCTCCACCGTGTGGACTACAATAGAAGAACAGCGTCCATCAAACTGCAAGCATTTTAGATCACTCAGGCCGGTTGTTGTGTGTAGGTGGCAATTTGATTAGATTGCCATGAACGTGTGACTCCAAATGGTCTCGCAGAATAAACACATGACGATATTTTATTGGTTGTTCTATTTCGTTGTTTCTACTGAAACAGCTATGTCCATTTTCTGCGGATATATCGGTGTTGTAACTCGGAGTATTTTATCAGCTGAAACCAACAAGTGTGACTTCCTATTGATAATAGTTCGCAGAAAAAGTACAAAATGTTGTGGTAAATATCTGAATGTTGAACAAAAACGTCTGAGCTAATTAGAGACTAGTTATATGACTTTAGAGAATGGTGGAAATTTACTCATGACATATGGTAGTTCAGGGTGCTCTCATGTTTTTGTCTGATCACCTTTTTCAGGTGCCAGAAGTTGCAAAAGAACTGGCGAAACTCGACCGATTATGTGAACAAGGCTACGACACAAATGTGATTCTGCAAGCAATATTCAGCACTTGTGATTGATTGGTTATGTTTTGCTTGAAAATTATGCAATGCGAATCGCTTGATGTTTCTGAATGAATAATTTCACCAAACTTAATGAATAAACATATTTAACATCTGATGAAATATTCTCACATTTGGATTTGGAGAAGCTGAACATTGAATGAGAAGCAATATATCTAGGGTAATAAAACTCTGGATCTGTTTGTTCATCTATCGAAACATGTCTGTTTACCTCACTGTTCATCGTTCCAAAAATCCATGCAATTTTAGTTCACATTTACTCACCTATGAGAACGGCAAAGTTAGAGACCCACTTTCATACTTCCTCACAAATTCGGAATATTTATATAGTGTTATTATTTACCTGAAAATTATTATCACTGAAATACGAAAAATAATCCCCATCAAATCCATCTCCCGAGATCTACTCAGTTCCTTGTTGTACTCTGTTTCCTACATGTGGTAACCAGGATGAAATCGCTACACTGTTGAGGGCCGAAAATCAGTAGAGTTCTGAGGATTTCCACACTAAAATTTCTCAACACTGCTCCGTCAGGTTCACGCAGAATTCAAAGCTTCGTTACAGCTCCCTACCTGGACCAAGCCACTATGACTGTGTGGTTGTGATAACATTTTCTCGAGGATATGAGGCATCAAATTGTAATGGGCTGACTGATATTTTAATTATGCGTGTTTCACCAACGTACAGAGCAAACGAAATGTTGCATTCCTGTTTTCATCGAAAACCTCATTGAGGACAACCGGATTTCCATCAGGGAGAACTTGGGCGAATAATGTTCATGTCTAACAGAGTACTTCAGGCGAGTCAAGTCGAGCCGAATGCATCTACCTGGGTGAATATTTAGCAGTTCGTACCAGTAACCGAAGTAATTACACAGGAATTGCTCCAAGAGTGGTTACAACAACGTCGACTCGTAAACTGTATCATGGTACCGAGAAGCTGAATGCATTATATTGTCAGCAGTAATTTTCGACAACAAACACAAAGCACGTTTGTACTTGCATTTGTGTGAGTGTGTAAAACTGCCCAGTTAATCCTGGGATATGATCACCTGACCCATTCAACCTGCCATCATTGGGGTTTGAGTATCCTTTATATAGAGCTTCTGCAGATATGTTGTGGATGATGGAGCCGACGAGGCTGGCAAATTGGTGGGTTTCATTGACCGACCCATGATCAGCAAAGCAAAACGCTAACTGAATCCGGAAAACTTGCATCCTTGACTTCACAAGAACATTTTATGAAAAAAAGAAACACTCTCTGACGTCTCTCCAGTCGTTCATAGAAGATAAATTTAACTAATTTATCAGTAACTTGTAAACAAGTAACTAATTGTCGTCGATTTGTTTAGTCGAGTTATTCATCCATGGTGAAACCGAAATTTACAAGCTAAGATAGAGCTAACGGTTAGGATAACTCGATGCTGATAGTGATGATGATGCAATACACATCAGTGCAAGGTTTACACAAATTTGAAATGTCAGATTCACTCAATTGCAGTGATAGTACAATGAGGCTGGGCAGTGTTTGAGTGAACTGAAGTAGAGATGGCTAGCACGGCAGTTTTAAATCTGTTCCGAAGTCAGGAAAAGACTTTGTGCGTATCTAGCCAAGCGTGCAAATTCTGGTAAAAGCGATTTTAAAGGATGCTAAAGGTGCAGTGTATACAAGAAAAGATGAAGCAACGGGTGGCGGATGTCAAAGCATGAAACATGAAGGTGAGGCTAGAATAATACACAATGTGCATTATGGGGTGCCGAAAATTGACTGCAACGAATCCGGTAGACGAGAATGGACCATATCGATCTACGGAATTTGGTGTACAGTTGATTAGTATGAAAGAAAGATCGAAAAAGGAGTCGTGACGTGTAGAAATGGATGCGAGGGTGCACCGACTGGATATCTGGAGGGTCAATATCGAGAAACCGGAGGAAAAGTGATCACCACAAGACGCGGTTGAAAATAAAGCCAACATGGGAATACCAGGCGTAAACATTGATGGCAGCGGCATTATTTTAGGATCGTCTTTCTAAAAAATTCCGAGTTGAATAGTGACGAAGTTTAGGTGGACAAGATGATCAATCAAAGACGCATATAGCATAGATCCAAGGGAATTGCCAGTGTTACAGATAACTGTAAAATTTCACAGGAAAATGTATAAGACTCTCGTTACCGATGAACGATCTTGAGGCTTCCTCTGGATTAAAAAGTGCGCTGACATATATATATATATATATATATATATATATATATATATATAATAAATCTGATTGGTTTTTCCCTACAGAATGCAAAGTGGATCTCATCTGTTTCAGTGAGTAATAAACCGTGACAGATTTGATCTAGCATGCATCACATATTCGGCAAATCACAGGAGCAAACTAATAACACACCTGCCAAATAGGCCAGGTAAATATGTAGTCGTATTGTGGGTGCTTGTAGATACAAAGTTATGTTTACACCATGCAGCCATATCTGGAAGCATTTCGTAAGGAGCGAATTTGTGGTTGATCTCCCGGTAAAAACATTATTTTAAGATTGATGGACCGTTTGTAGTACAAATTCGGCAATCTCACAACGGATAACGTTCTCACCACTTCCAAGACTGTTCTATAGATGCAGCAACATCACGTGTAACCCCATGCACGCGATCTCTTGATATTTCATGATACTAGTTTATTATTCTGAGTAAAGAACTATTAAGTTTTCGAATTATTTCATTGTTTGAATACTAGTAGGTAACATAAATTAATGAAAAGTGCCGAAAGATTTTTTTAGCAATTATGCGGTGGGTCCAAATTGGTGTTTCACACTTGCACTCCATTTTGCCCCAATTGACTTTCGTATCTTTGAAAGGGCCACATTATTGGATTTTGGATGCAGTTGGATCGGTTTTTTGGGTCTCTCAATTCCGGAGTCGTGTCAGTGTTCTTTTCTCTCGTCGTTCCAGTGTTAGCGTAGGACACTGACAAGGAGTAAATTCAAAATACAATGGGTGCGAAGTATCATAGAGGATTTTCTGTCCAAAAGCAAAGGATGCTGCTATGTGGCTAATGCATAGCTCCAAGAATTAAGGCTATACCAGAAACAAGACTAATGATGATCAAGCGTCTGCGAAGATTGACGAAGTACTTTGTTAGTAATCCTGGGAAAATGACAAGGGAACAATAAGGAATGATAAGCAATATACATTGTCGTACGACAAGGGAAATAACAGACTGCGGGCACTAAATTGCCGTATTTTTCTTATTCGATAATACAAGCGGCGCAGTTTTCCTACTGTTATTTCAACATGCAAAGACCGATGCAGATTATGCTCCAGCGTAACACCAAGAAATTTAACGTGGTTCGTACATGCGAGGGGAATAGAATTAATGGTAAAAGTGTCTTCAATAAATCGAGAACCCGTGATGGAAGAAAATCACCCTTGACACTTAATTTTGTTTAACAGAAGACCAGATTGAATAGGAAAGCTTTTAATATGTGAAAGCTTTCCTATGAATTTGTCGAAGTATGATTTATTTAAGACAGACCTAGCCAAGCTAACGTCATCAGCAAATTTAAAGATGCGGACTGGGTGGAAGACAGGTAAATCACTACTGAATGTTGGAAACAAATATGGAATAAGAACATCGCCTTGAAGTACACCGGGAGACATTTCTGCCTACTTTGGTGCTTTGTATTCTCCCAGCGAAAAAGTCCTTCAACCATCTTAGTACGTATGCGGAGCAGCCAAGTGATTCTAGTGTTTTGATAAGAAGCGAGTGTGATACACTGTCAAAGGTCCACGTGTAGTCTAGGAAAGCACATCTAACTGACTAGCTGGAATCATTGAGGGATTTGGCTATATGGTGTACAAAGGAAACTAATGCACCAAATGCTGAGCGCTTGAATTTGCACGCAAATTTTAACTCATCGGCTGGACTTCTCACAGTGGATTGAAGATGACGCAGAACAACTTGTTTTGCAAGTTTCAAAGCTGACGAAGATGGAGCTGTTGGTTGATACATTTTGGGTTCCGTCCGGCTCTGGGATTTCTTTGGTATGGGAATAATTGCAGAATGACGCCAAACATCGGGAATGGGATGTGATTCCAGTGAACTCTTAATGACAGAAGTCATCAGACCACATAGAGAATCAGCTCCATATGTGAGCAGCTTCGTTGGAAGACCATCTGAACCAGTTGACCTGGTTACCTGTGTTGATTTGAGTAACTTGAGAACTTCTATGGTTGATACCACTTGAAATTGGACATTGAGACGGTTTACTTCTTCACTCACCTTTGGGGAGTTCTCCGTCCTATCGCAGAGAAGCTTGATTCCATGCCATCTGTATTTGCTATTTCGGGAGTTTAGGAATTGTCGCGACAAATTGTCATCAAGTCGTGTATTCTCGCTCTCTCTTCCTTACTACTCCAAACGCAATTTCAGGGAAGCACGTTAAAGTACGACCGATACGATGCTCGCTGTACATCATCTATTACGTCAGTCACCGAGTAGGTGAGTCTTTCAGGACTGAGTGCACCCCGGGAACTTCGAATATCTAATATCGCTACTGGGAGCGGTAACAGTAGTTAGGTATTCACATTTTCTGAACTTCAGTGAGAAAAGTTGTGTTGCATTGTTTGCTGGAGAAAACGGTGAACGACACCTGAATCGGAATAAAATACATCCAAAGGTGCCATTTTTAATCACGAAAAGATCATCTAGATGTCCCATGGTCTAATCGAGTGGTTCGTCAGTGAATATGTTCACCGGGAATAAAGGGGTCATCAGGGACATTTTAGGTGCGCCTTTCAAAGAAAGCCCGAGTTGAAGAGTGACTTGCGTAGTATCTGATGGGCCATATGTCATTCATTTACACAGCGTATATCGCTACCACGCTTATGGTTTAATCTTGCAAAAACCATCCATTATTATAAATCCACACTCACAGTGGATGCACATTTCGTTCTGGGCTATTTGCACATGAGAGATGAGCGTAAAAACGCCCATGTTTTGAATCATTTATGAAACAAATTTTTCAGTCACCAGTCAACTTCAGTTAGCTGAAGTTGATTTTTCATTGCATGAAATGAAATTTACTGCTTTCATTCGTTGACTGGAATAAAGAGGTCAAGTGAATACTCGGACAGTTATTTGTGGAAATGGTACAAGCATTGAAACGCCTCGTTTCCAGTATTTAAATCACTTTAATAAAGCCATCAATTTTTCTAGAACTCAGTGATCTAGAATCAAAAGTTATCTTGCCAGTACATATTTCGACAATCTCTTTTACTGGTACCCCACCCATTTTTAGAAATATTGTTCTGTACCCTAGTGAGACCATTGCCTTGAAGCCTCGGGAGGAATTTGTTGGACGGATTTGATTGAACGAGTGACAACCGTAATCACTTTTTTGGATGGTGGTTTTGCCAAAACTTTGACCACTTGAGTTTGTTATCGAAATTCTAATTCATCGGGATGCACTGCGTAAAACGCTTCCCATAAATCCAAGCCGCGAAACATCTAAATGTCTCGGTAGATAAGTGTCATACTTTGTAATTGAGGTGTGAAACGCAGTGTTCTCATTGCTTGGTAGTGACCAGTGTTGAAGTAAAACAAACGTGAAAAACATTTAAGTTTACATATTCTATTTGGATAACCTGTCTGCGCCCCTTTCTACATGCGGTAGAAATAACTCTCAATGACGAGTTTACCATGGAAAGAAATACTGACAACAGGACATTACCAACGAATCATTACAGTTAAACGTTTTTAGCTTTAAAAATATCTGTTGATCACTAGATTTGCGAGTTGAAAATGTGAGACATTTACACACCAGTTTTACCGCAGATTATCAGAGAGCGAGTAGTCGTTGTAATCAGTGTAATAATCAGTCAAACTGATAATCCGTGAGAAGTTTGCCATAAATCTCATCACGTGAATCGATGTGTGCACACGAATAGCCTTATTTACAATACCCTGGAATGTTGGTGTTACTTCTAGCTTCTGTCTATCGTTCTCATGGAATTCTGATAGGTAAATTTGGCGTTTTGGGTGACAATCGTGTATACATCAGTCATGGTGAATTTATCAGCGTGCGCTTAGGCCTTTGCCCTTGTTTCGTTATCAATTTTCGGCAAGCTTAGCTGTAGCGATTGGGATGGTTGAGAACCCACATTATGGCACCAACTTGTCGCACAGATAATTTATATCTGTTCTTTAGGATTAAATCTTTCTTCTCCAGCGCCAACACGTGCACTTCAATGATAATAAAATATTCGATAATCCAAAATTGATGCGTTTAGGAAAAACTAGACTGCTTCGAGGAAAAGTTGATGGTTTACAGAATGGATGAGTCTGAATGTGCTGATAAGATGAACAACCCACGGCCAACTGAAGATAACTTATTACCGAGAAAAAAACATACGGAACAAATATTGAGTTTGTGCAGTGATCATCCAATCAACCACAAGAGCTCTTGCATAATGACCCTGTTTAACAGAGGTAAAACACAGCAGCAACACAAAACCAGTAGAACAGAACGAACAGAACTAAATCTTCATGCTGTTTCAACGGAACGGATACTCAGTAATATCCAAGCGGAGAACCTCATTCGAAACCAAAACTGAAACCGGCCAGGGAACACAATCTAACAGAAGGGTGGCATTGGCATACATCAGAAAACAAGTGCAAGACACCTCTAGTTGCAAAGTGCCACATTTGCACACAAGCTGACAAAAATGCCGAAGAAAAAGCATCAAGACCGAAAGGGCAATTCGAGATCAAAGAACAAAAGAATGTGGACTACAAGGACCGTAACAAATGGTACGTCGATCAAATTGGGAGAAAGGCTGCAACACGAATGGGTGAAACGGAACTAGCTACAAGAGGACATGCTCAGTTCTCCCTAATGCCCGTTCACGAGGATCACGTAGGGCACGCGTTCAATATAGATGAGGTTCATGTTCTGGACAAAGCAACTACGAGACACGCAAGGGAATTTTCGGAGGTCTTGCTTTTTCCAACGATCATTAAGACAAATTAAAGTGGACCAAATTCGCAGGCTCCTAATGCGCAGGAAAGCTAATTGACTCAAGAAATGGAGTGCGAATAAACTGCACTTCATTCCTACGGGAGCATGGCAGCGAAGTTCAGTTGTTCGTGTGAACACCTGAATCAAAATAAATCCCTGTCTACTCAGTGTAATAAGAGAGGATATGGTTACACGAAAATGTAAGAGATTGGCCAATAAATGAAAAGCTGGATGAGAAATATACATATATGTATACATATATTGGCTAATACATATCAGTACGTTTCATTTCGAAAAATGATGGTACTGCGAGCGTTCGATGCTCAAGATATGAAATTTAGAAGCTTACTGTGATAGGTCAAAAGCTTCATTCTGTAGCCAACATCGACGATTGGCTTGGAACGGTGACGCAGCATTATCAGTGCAATCGGTTATCAAAACAAGCAATGCTTTTGTGTTCACTCAAGCAGAACTGCTTTCATCCAGTCAACTCATTCTGTTTTATTCCACTCAGGCAAGTTGTGTTTTAAGTACTCTGAAAAGTCTGATATCAGGGTTTGCAAAACAAAGGATAAAGAGAATGTCGTCGTGCAACATTTGTCATGAGGATCTCCGACGAAATCCCGTTTGTGCGTAGCAGCTCTTATGGATGACCAATATCGGAATGTGTGAAAACGTGCGGAAAAATTGGCCACCGATATTCAAATGGGGTCAAAACTTCAAGCCGTACAGTTTTGTTCACGAAACGCGGTAGGAAAGATGGTGATATGCGATATCTAGGACGATGGCATGTAAAATGTTGACCAAAACGAACTTATTTAGTTGGGAATAACTAATGTTTAAGGGTTTCATTTCGATGGTTAAATAGTGGCCATTGATGAGGAAAATCAGCAGTGCACATCCACCGAACCCCCACGGGGACTCGAACGAAGGGTGAACGAATGTGAATCGAACACCTCAACAACAAGGCTATCCCGGTTGGCTCTCAACCGTTTGTTCAACATCTACACTACATGATATAGCACCCTTCCGTCACTGGCTTCTTTTGAACGGTAACAACCCGATTCTCACACACCGATCGACTCCTATGATGGATGACTTCTCTGTAGGGGCCTAAGTACAACCAACGCATTCCGTTATGAACAACCTACACAGCTTCGTTACTCTTTGCAAATTGAGTTGTACGAGATTAGATTTGTATATAATATGATTGATCATGCAGCTTGAACGCTCAACTCACCATTGAAAAGCATGGAAGCAGTGTACAGCTGTTTCATCCTTGTTGGGAATCATGAGCAGTGCACATCCACGGAGCCCCCACGGGGACTCGAACGAAGGGTGAACGATTGTGAGTCGAACACCTCAACCACAATGCTATCCGGGTTGGCTCTCAACCGTTTGTTCAACATCTACACTACATGATATAGCACCGTTCCGTCACTGGCTTCTTTTGAACGGTAACAACCCGATTCTCACACACTGATCGTCTCCTATGATGGATGACTTCTCTGTAGGGGCCTAAGTACAACGAACGCATTCCCTTATGAACAACCTACACAGCTTGGTTACTCTTTGCAAATTGAGTTGTACGAGATAAGATTTGTATATAATATGATTGATCATGCAGCTTGAACGCTCAACTCACCATTGAAAAGCATGGAAGCAGTGTACAGCTGTTTCATCCTTGTTGGGAATCATGAGCAATTCTTATCAAAAGATTACTTCGGGGACTCCATTTCGGTATGGACGAACTTCACACGAACACCTCAAAATCAAACCTATCAAGGGCTGGATCCCATCGCATTGTTCAATATGTACACTATATGATATATACCACCGTTCCGTTACTGGCTTCTTTTGAATGATAACAACCAGCACATCCCACACACCGATCCACTCCTATCATGGATCACTTCTCTGTAGGGGCCTAAGTACAACCAACGCATTCCCTTATGAACAACCTACACAGCTTCGTTACTATTTGCAATTGAGTAGTGGGAGATTAGATTTGTATATAATATGATTGATCATGCAGCTTGAACGCTCAACTCACCATTGAAAAGCATGGAAGCAGTGTACAGCTGTTTCATCCTTGTTGGGAATCATGAGCAATGCTAATCAAAATATTACTTCGGGGACTCCATTTCGGTATGGACGAACTTCATAAGAACACCTCAAAAGAAACCCTATCAAGGGGTGGATGTCATCGCAGTGTTCAACATCTACACTACATGATATAGCACCGTTCCGTCACTGGCTTCTTTTGAACGGTAACAACCAGCACAACACACATATCGATCCACTCCTATCATGGATCACTTCCCTGTATGGGCCTACGTACAATCAACGCATTCCCTTATGAACAACCTACACAGCTTGGTTACTATTTGCAATTGAGTAGTGGGAGATTAGATTTGTATATAATATGATTGATCATGCAGCTTGAACGCTCAACTCACCATTGAAAAGCATGGAAGCAGTGTACAGCTGTTTTATCCTTGTTGGGAATCATGAGCAATGCACATCGAGAGAGCACTACGGAGACTCGCTTTCGCCTACACGATTGTCAATCGAACACCTCAAACGCCAGCCTATCAAGGCCTGGATCTCATCGCATTTTTCAACATCTACACTACATGATATAGCACCGTTCCATCACTGGCTTCTTTTGAACGGTAACAACCAGCACAACCCACACAACGATCCACTCCTATCATGGATCACTTCTCTGTAGGGGCCTTAGTACAACCAACGCATTCCCTTATGAACAACCTACACAGCTTCGTTACTATTTGCAATTGAGTAGTGGGAGATTAGATTTGTATATAATATGATTGATCATGCAGCTTGAACGCTCAACTCACCATTGAAAAGCATGGAAGCAGTGTACAGCTGTTTCATCCTTGTTGGGAATCATGAGCAATTCTTATCAAAAGATTACTTCGGGGACTCCATTTCGGTATGGACGAACTTCATACGAACACCTCAAAACCAACCCTATCAAGGGCTGGATCCCATCGGAGTGTTCAGCATCTACACTACATGATATAGCACCGTTCCATCACCGGCTTCTTTTGAACGGTAACAACCAGCACAACCCACACAACGATCCACTCCTATCATGGATCACTTCCCTGTATGGGCCTAAGTACAACCAACGCATTCCCTTATGAACAACCTACACAGCTTCGTTACTATTTGCAATTGAGTAGTGGGAGATTAGATTTGTATATAATATGATTGATCATGCAGCTTGAACGCTCAACTCACCATTGAAAAGCATGGAAGCAGTGTACAGCTGTTTCATCCTTGTTGGGAATCATGAGCAATGCACATCGAGAGAGCACTACGGAGACTCGCTTTCGCCTACACGATTGTCAATCGAACACCTCAAACGCCAGCCTATCAAGGCCTGGATCTCATCGCATTTTTCAACATCTACACTACATGATATAGCACCGTTCCATCACTGGCTTCTTTTGAACGGTAACAACCAGCACAACCCACACAACGATCCACTCCTATAATGCATCACTTCTCTGTAGGGGCCTAAGTACAATCAAAGCAATCTCCTATGAACAACCTACACAGCTTCGTTACTATTTGCAATTGAGTAGTGGGAGATTAGATTTGTATATAATATGATTGATCATGCAGCTTGAACGCTCAACTCACCATTGAAAAGCATGGAAGCAGTGTACAGCTGTTTCATCCTTGTTGGGAATCTTGAGCAATGCACATCGAAAGAGATCTACAGGGACTCCGTTCCGGCATGAACCACCGTTTTGCGAACACCTCAAAAGGCACCCAATCAAGGGCTGCCATTCATCCCTTTGTTCAAAATCTACACTACATTATATGGCACCGTTTCTTCCCTTGCTTCTTTTGAACGGTAACAACCAGCACAACACACACACCGATCCACTCCTATCATGGATCACTTCTCTGAAGAGGCCTCAATACATCCAACGGATTCTCTTGTGAACAACCTACACAGCTTCGTTACTATTTGCAATTGAGTAGTGGGAGGTTAGATTTGTATATAATATGATTGATCATGCAGCTTGAACGCTCAACTCACCATTGAAAAGCATGGAAGCAGTGTACAGCTGTTTCATCCTTGTTGGGAATCATGAGAAATGCACATCGACCGAGCCCCACGGGGAATCCATTTCCGCATGAACGATTGTAAATCTCGAACCACAAACGCAAGCATATCCAGTGATGGATCTCAACGGTTTGTTCAACATCTCCACTATATGATTTATCACTCTTCATTCACTGGCTTCTTTTGAACGGTAACAACCAGCAGATCCCCCTCGATGAATGTGCAATGCTGATGATTCCAAAAAGGGATGAATAAGATGGACAGTGATTACATCATTTCAATGGTGAGCTGAGCGCTCAAGCTGCATGATCAATCATATTATATACAAATCTAATCTCACACTAGTCAACTGCAAACAGTAACGAAGCTGTGTAGGGTGTTCATAAGGGAATGCGTTGGTTGTACTTATACCCCTACAGAGAACTGACCGATAATATGAGTCGATCGCTATGCGGGAAGTCGGTTTTTACCGTTCAAAAGAAGCCAGTGAAGGAAGGGTGCAATATCATGTAGTGTAGATGTTGAACAAACCGCTGAGAGCCAACCCGGATAGCCTTGTGTTTGAGGTGTTTGATTCACAATCGTTCACCCTTCGTTCGAGTCCCCGTGGGGGGTCGGTGGACGTGCACTGCTCATGATTCCCAACAAGGATGAAACAGCTGTACAGTGTTTCCATGCTTTTCAATGGTGAGTTGAATGTTCAAGCTGCATGATCAATCATATTATATACAAATCCAATCTCGTACAACTCAATTTTCAAACAGTAATTTGGCTCTGTATATTGTTCATAAGGGAATGCGTTGGTTGTATTTAGGCACTTACAGAGAAATCATCCATGATAGGAGTGGATCGGTGTGTGAGAATCGGGTTGTTACCGTTCAAAAGAAGCCAGTGACGGAAGTGTGCAATATCATGTAGTGTAGATGTTGAACAAACGGTTGAGAGCCAACCCGGATAGCATTGTGGTTGAGGTGTTCGATTCACAATCGTTCACCCTTCGTTCGAGTCCCCGTGGGGGCTCGGTGGATGTGCACTGCTCATGATTCCCAACAAGGATGAAACAGCTGTACACTGCTTCCATGCTTTTCAATGGTGAGTTGAGCGTTCAAGCAGCATGATCAATCATATTATATACAAATCTAATCTCGTACAACTCAATTTGCAAAGAGTAACGAAGCTGTGTAGGTTGTTCATAACGGAATGCGTTCGTTGTACTTAGGCCCCGACAGAGAAGTCATCCATCATAGGAGTCGATCGGTGTGTGAGAATCGGGTTGTTACCGTTCAAAAGAAGCCAGTGACGGAACGGTGTTATATCATTTAGTGTAGAAGTGGAAAAAACGGTTGAGAGCCAACCCGGATAGCATTGTGGTTGAGGTGTTCGATTCACAATCGTTCACCCTTCGTTCGAGTCCCCGTGGGGGCTCCGTGGATGTGCACTGCTCATGATTCCCAACAAGGATGAAACAGCTGTACAGTGTTTCCATGCTTTTCAATGGTGAGTTGAATGTTCAAGCAGCATGATCAATCATATTATATACAAATCCAATCTCGTACAACTCAATTTTCAAACAGTAATTTGGCTCTGTATATTGTTCATAAGGGAATGCGTTGGTTGTATTTAGGCACTTACAGAGAAATCATCCATGATATGAGTGGATCGGTGTGTGAGAATCGGGTTGTTACCGTTCAAAAGAAGCCAGTGACGGAAGTGTGCAATATCATGTAGTGTAGATGTTGAACAAACGGTTGAGAGCCAACCCGGATAGCATTGTGGTTGAGGTGTTCGATTCACAATCGTTCACCCTTCGTTCGAGTCCCCGTGGGGGCTCCGTGGATGTGCACTGCTCATGATTCCCAACAAGGATGAAACAGCTGTACACTGCTTCCATGCTTTTCAATGGTGAGTTGAGCGTTCAAGCTGCATGATCAATCATATTATATACAAATCTAATCTCGTACAACTCAATTTGCAAACAGTGACCAAGCTCTGTAGATTGTTCATAACGGAATGCGTTCGTTGTACTTAGGCCCCTACAGAGAATTCATCCATCATAGGAGTCGATCGGTGTGTGAGAATCGGGTTGTAAAACCTTTCAAAAGCCAGTGAAGGAAGGTGGCTATTTCATGTAGTGTAGATGTTGAACAAACGGTTGAGAGCCAACCCGGATAGCATTGTGGTTGAGGTATTCGATTCACAATCGTTCACCCTTCGTTCGAGTCCCCGTGGGGGCTCGGTGGATGTGCAGTGCCCATGATTCCCAACAAGGATGAAACAGCTGTACACTGCTTCCATGCTTTTCAATGGTGAGTTCAATGTTCAAGCAGCATGATCAATCATATTATATACAAATCTAATCTCGTACAACTCAATTTGCAAAGAGTAACGAAGCTGTGTAGGTTGTTCATAACGGAATGCGTTCGTTGTACTTAGGCCCCTACAGAGAATTCATCCATCATATTAGTGGATCGGTGTGTGAGAATCGGGTTGTTACCGTTCAAAAGAAGCCAGTTACGGAATTGTGCTATATCATGTAGTGTAGATGTTGAACAAACGGTTGAGAGCCATCCCGGATAGCATTGTGGTTGAGGTGTTCGATTCACAATCGTTCACCCTTCGTTCGAGTCCCCGTGGGGGCTCGGTGGATGTGCAGTTCACATAATACCCAACAAGGATGAAACAGCTGTACACGGCTTCCATGCTTTTCAATGGTCAGTTGAGTATTCAAGTGTATGATCAATCATATTACAATAATATACAAATCTAATCTCGTACAACTGAATTTGCAAAGAGTAACGAAGCTGTGTAGGTTGTTCATAACGGAATGCGTTGGTTGTACTTAGGGCCCTACAGAGAAGTCATCCATCATAGGAGTTGATCGGTGTGTGAGAATCGGGTTGTTTCCGTTCAAAAGAAGCCAGTGGACGCAGGGTAATATATCATGTAGAGTAGATGTTGAACAAACGGTTGAGAGCCAACCCGGATAGCATTGTGGTTGAGGTGTTCGATTCACAATCGTTCACCCTTCGTTCGAGTCCCCGTGGGGGCTCCGTGGATGTGCACTGCTCATGATTCCCAACAAGGATGAAACAGCTGTACACTGCTTCCATGCTTTTCAATGGTGAGTTGAGCGTTCAAGCAGCATGATCAATCATATTATATACAAATCTAATCTCGTACAACTCAATTTGCAAAGAGTAACGAAGCTGTGTAGGTTGTTCATAACGGAATGCGTTCGTTGTACTTAGGCCCCTACAGAGAAGTCATCCATCATAGGAGTCGATCGGTGTGTGAGAATCGGGTTGTTACCGTTCAAAAGAAGCCAGTGACGGAACGGTGTTATATCATTTAGTGTAGAAGTGGAAAAAACGGTTGAGAGCCAACCCGGATAGCATTGTGGTTGAGGTGTTCGATTCACAATCGTTCACCCTTCGTTCGAGTCCCCGTGGGGGCTCCGTGGATGTGCACTGCTCATGATTCCCAACAAGGATGAAACAGCTGTACACTGCTTCCATGCTTTTCAATGGTGAGTTGAGCGTTCAAGCTGCATGATCAATCATATTATATACAAATCTAATCTCGTACAACTCAATTTGCAAACAGTGACCAAGCTCTGTAGATTGTTCATAACGGAATGCGTTCGTTGTACTTAGGCCCCTACAGAGAAGTCATCCATCATAGGAGTCGATCGGTGTGTGAGAATCGGGTTGTAAATCCTTTCAAAAGCCAGTAAAGGAAGGGTGCAATATCATGTAGTGTAGATGTTGAACAAACGGTTGAGAGCCAACCCGGATAGCATTGTGGTTGAGGTGTTCGATTCACAATCGTTCACCCTTCGTTCGAGTCCCCGTGGGGGCTCGGTGGATGTGCACTGCTCATGATTCCCAACAAGGATGAAACAGCTGTACAGTGTTTCCATGCTTTTCAATGGTGAGTTGAATGTTCAAGCAGCATGATCAATCATATTATATACAAATCCAATCTCGTACAACTCAATTTTCAAACAGTAATTAGGCTCTGTATATTGTTCATAAGGGAATGCGTTGGTTGTATTTAGGCACTTACAGAGAAATCATCCATGATAGGAGTGGATCGTTGTGTGAGAATCGGGTTGTTACCGTTCAAAAGAAGCCAGTGACGGAAGTGTGCAATATCATGTAGTGTAGATGTTGAACAAACGGTTGAGAGCCAACCCGGATAGCATTGTGGTTGAGGTGTTCGATTCACAATCGTTCACCCTTCGTTCGAGTCCCCGTGGGGGCTCCGTGGATGTGCACTGCTCATGATTCCCAACAAGGATGAAACAGCTGTACACTGCTTCCATGCTTTTCAATGGTGAGTTGAGCGTTCAAGCTGCATGATCAATCATATTATATACAAATCTAATCTCGTACAACTCAATTTGCAAACAGTGACCAAGCTCTGTAGATTGTTCATAACGGAATGCGTTCGTTGTACTTAGGCCCCTACAGAGAATTCATCCATCATAGGAGTCGATCGGTGTGTGAGAATCGGGTTGTAAAACCTTTCAAAAGCCAGTGAAGGAAGGTGGCTATTTCATGTAGTGTAGATGTTGAACAAACGGTTGAGAGCCAACCCGGATAGCATTGTGGTTGAGGTATTCGATTCACAATCGTTCACCCTTCGTTCGAGTCCCCGTGGGGGCTCGGTGGATGTGCAGTGCCCATGATTCCCAACAAGGATGAAACAGCTGTACACTGCTTCCATGCTTTTCAATGGTGAGTTGAATGTTCAAGCAGCATGATCAATCATATTATATACAAATCTAATCTCGTACAACTCAATTTGCAAAGAGTAACGAAGCTGTGTAGGTTGTTCATAACGGAATGCGTTCGTTGTACTTAGGCCCCTACAGAGAATTCATCCATCATATTAGTGGATCGGTGTGTGAGAATCGGGTTGTTACCGTTCAAAAGAAGCCAGTTACGTAATTGTGCTATATCATGTAGTGTAGATGTTGAACAAACGATTGAGAGCCATCCCGGATAGCATTGTGGTTGAGGTGTTCGATTCACAATCGTTCACCCTTCGTTCGAGTCCCCGTGGGGGCTCGGTGGATGTGCACTGCTCATGATTCCCAACAAGGATGAAACAGTTGTACACGGCTTCCATGCTTTTCAATGGTGAGTTGAGCGTTCAAGCTGCATGATCAATCATATTATATACAAATCTAATCTCGTACAACTCAATTTGCAAACAGTAATTACGCTCTATAGGTTGTTCATAACGGAATGCGTTGGTTGTACTTAGGCCCCTAGATAGGATTCATCCATCATAGGAGTCGATCGGTGTGTGAGAATCGGGTTGTTACCGTTCAAAAGAAGCCAGTGACGGAACGGTGCTATATCATGTAGTGTGGAAGTGGAAAAAACGGTTGAGAGCCAACCCGGATAGCATTGTGGTTGAGGTGTTCGATTCACAATCGTTCACCCTTCGTTCGAGTCCCCGTGGGGTCTCGGTGGATGTGCACTGCTCATGATTCCCAACAAGGATGAAACAGCTGTACACTGCTTCCATGCTTTTCAATGGTGAGTTGAGCGTTCAAGCTGCATGATCAATCATATTATATACAAATCTAATCTCGTACAACTCAATTTGCAAAGAGTAACGAAGCTGTGTAGGTTGTTCATAACGGAATGCGTTCGTTGTACTTAGGCCCCGACAGAGAAGTCATCCATCATAGGAGTCGATCGGTGTGTGAGAATCGGGTTGTAAATCCTTTCAAAAGCCAGTGAAGGAAGGTGGCTATTTCATGTAGTGTAGATGTTGAACAAACGGTTGAGAGCCAACCCGGATAGCATTGTGGTTGAGGTGTTCGATTCACAATCGTTCACCCTTCGTTCGAGTCCCCGTGGGGGCTCGGTGGATGTGCAGTGCCCATGATTCACAACAAGGATGAAACAGCTGTACACTGCTTCCATGCTTTTCAATGGTGAGTTGAATGTTCAAGCAGCATGATCAATCATATTATATACAAATCTAATCTCGTACAACTCAATTTGCAAATAGTAACGAAGCTGTGTAGGTTGATCATAACGGAATGCGTTCGTTGTACTTAGGCCCCTACAGAGAATTCATCCATCGTATGAGTGGATCGGTGTGTGAGAATCGGGTTGTTTCCGTTCAAAAGAAGCCAGTGACGGAATTGTGCAATATCATGTAGTGTAGATGTTGAACAAACGGTTGAGAGCCAACCCGGATAGCATTGTGGTTGAGGTGTTCGATTCACAATCGTTCACCCTTCGTTCGAGTCCCCGTGGGGGCTCGGTGGATGTGCAGTGCCCATGATTCCCAACAAGGATGAAACAGCTGTACACTGCTTCCATGCTTTTCAATGGTGAGTTGAATGTTCAAGCAGCATGATCAATCATATTATATACAAATCTAATCTTCCACTACTCAATTGCAAACAGTAATTAAGCTCTGTATATTGTTCATAACGGAATGCGTTGGTTGTACTTAGGCCCCGACAGAGAAGTCATCCATCATAGGAGTTGATCGGTGTGTTAGAAACGTGTTGTTAACGTTCAAAAGAAGCCAGTGAAAAAAGGTTGCTATATCATGTAGTGTAGATGTTGAAGAAACGGTTGAGAGCCAACCCGGATAGCATTGTGGTTGAGGTGTTCGATTCACAATCGTTCACCCTTCGTTCGAGTCCCCGTGGGGTCTCGGTGGATGTGCATTGCTCATTATTCCCAACAAGGATGAAACAGCTGTACACTGCTTCCATGCTTTTCAATGGTGAGTTGAGCGTTCAAGCTGCATGATCAATCATATTATATACAAATCTAATCTCCCACTACTCAATTGCGAATAGTACCGAAGCTGTGTAGGTTGTTCATAAGGGAATGCGTTCGTTGTACTAAGGCCCCTACAGAGAATTGATCCATGATAGGAGTCGATCGGTGTGTGAGAATCGGTTTGTAAAACCTTTCAAAAGCCAGTGACGGAGGGGTGCAATATCACCTAGTGTAGATTTTGAACAAACGATTGAGAGCCAACCCGGATAGCATTGTGGTTGAGGTGTTCGATTCACAATCGTTCACCCTTCGTTCGAGTCCCCGTGGGGGCTCGGTGGATGTGCACTGCTCATGATTCCCAACAAGGATGAAACAGCTGTACAGTGTTTCCATGCTTTTCAATGGTGAGTTGAATGTTCAAGCTGCATGATCAATCATATTATATACAAATCTAATCTCCCACTACTCAATTGCAAGTAGTAACCAAACTGTGTAGGTTGATCACAAGGCAATGCGTTGGTTGTTCCTAATCCCCTTCAGAGAACTGATCCAAGATAGGAGTGGATCGGTGTGTTGATTGTGCTGGTTGTTACCGTTCAAAGAATCCAGTGACGTAACGGTGCTATATCATGTAATGTGGATGTTGAAAAATCCGATGATATACCGTTCGTGATAGCAATTCTATTATTTGTTCGATGGTCAAAAGTTCAACCCGAATTCGCGATCTAGTGGGGCTCTTTGGATGTTCAACTCCCTTCAATCTCAACAGGGATGAAACAGCTTTACACTGCTTCCATGCTTTTCAATGGTGAGTTGAGCGTTCAAGCTGCATGATCAATCATATTATATACAAATCTAATCTCCCACTACTCAATTGCAAATAGTAACGAAGCTGTGTAGGTTGTTCATAAGGGAATGCGTTCGTTGTACTAAGGCCCCTACAGAGAATTGATCCATGATAGGAGTCGATCGGTGTGTGAGAATCGGTTTGTAAAACCTTTCAAAAGCCAGTGACGGAGGGGTGCAATATCACCTAGTGTAGATTTTGAACAAACGATTGAGAGCCAACCCGGATAGCATTGTGGTTGAGGTGTTCGATTCACAATCGTTCACCCTTCGTTCGAGTCCCTGTGGGGGCTCGGTGGATGTGCACTGCTCATGATTCCCAACAAGGATGAAACAGCTGTACAGTGTTTCCATGCTTTTCAATGGTGAGTTGAATGTTCAAGCTGCATGATCAATCATATTATATACAAATCTAATCTCCCACTACTCAATTGCAAATTGTAACCAAACTGTGTAGGTTGATCACAAGGCAATGCGTTGGTTGTTCCTAATCCCCTTCAGAGAACTGATCCAAGATAGGAGTGGATCGGTGTGTTGATTGTGCTGGTTGTTACCGTTCAAAGAATCCAGTGACGGAACGGTGCTATATCATGTAATGTGGATGTTGAAAAATCCGATGATATACCGTTCGTGATAGCAATTCTATTATTTGTTCGATGGTCAAAAGTTCAACCCGAATTCGCGATCTAGTGGGGCTCTTTGGATGTTCAACTCCCTTCAATCTCAACAGGGATGAAACAGCTTTACACTGCTTCCATGCTTTTCAATGGTGAGTTGAGCGTTCAAGCTGCATGATCAATCATATTATATACAAATCTAATCTCCCACTAGTCAATTGCAAATAGTAACGAAGCTGTGTAGGTTGTTCATAAGGGAATGCGTTCGTCGTACTTAGGCCCCTACAGAGAAGTGATCCATGATAGGAGTGGATCGGTGTGTGGGTTGTGCTGATTGATACCGTTCAAAAGAAGCCAGTGACGGAAGGGTGCTAAATCATGTAGTAAAGATGTTGAAATATCCGCTGACATCCAGCCCTTGATAGGCTTGCGTTTAAGGGGTTCCATTGATAAACGTTTATGCCGAAATCGTTTCCGTTAGTTATTTCGGTGTGCATTGATCATGATTCCCAACAAGGATGAAACAGCTGTACAGTGTTTCCATGCTTTTCAATGGTGAGTTGTGCGTTCAAGCGACATGATCAATCATATTATATACAAATCTAATCTTCCACTACTCAATTGCAAACAGTAATTAAGCTCTGTATATTGTTCATAACGGAATGCGTTGGTTGTACTTAGGCCCCTACAGAGAATTCATCCATCATAGGAGACGATCGGTGTGTGAGAAACGTGTTGTTAACGTTCAAAAGAAGCCAGTGAAAAAAGGTTGCTATATCATGTAGTGTAGATGTTGAAGAAACGGTTGAGAGCCAACCTGGATAGCCTTGTGGTTGAGGTGATCGATTCACAATCGTTCACCCTTCGTTCGAGTCCCCGTGGGGTCTCGGTGGATGTGCATTGCTCATGATTCCCAACAAGGATGAAACAGCTGTACACTGCTTCCATGCTTTTCAATGGTGAGTTGAGCGTTCAAGCTGCATGATCAATCATATTATATACAAATCTAATCTCCCACTACTCAATTGCGAATAGTACCGAAGCTGTGTAGGTTGTTCATAAGGGAATGCGTTCGTTGTACTAAGGCCCCTACAGAGAAGTGATCCATGATAGGAGTGGATCGTTGTGTGGGTTGTGCTGATTGATACCGTTCAAAAGAAGCCAGTGACGGAACGGTGCTGTATCATGTAGTGTAGATGTTGAAACATGCGACGAGTTCCTGCCCTGTATATGCTCCCGTTAAAGTGATCGTTTGACAAACTTTCACCCCGAAATCCAATCCTAGTTGGGCTCTTTCGGTTTTAATGAACTTCATTCTCAACAAGAATGAATCAGCTGTACACTGCTTCCATGCTTTTCAATGGTGAGTTGAGCGCTCCAGCTGCCTGATCAATCAAATGATATACAAATCCAATCTCGTACAACTCAATTTGCAAACAGTGACCAAGCTCTGTAGATTGTTCATAACGGAATGCGTTCGTTGTACTTAGGCCCCTACAGAGAAGTCATCCATCATAGGAGTCGATCGGTGTGTGAGAATCGGGTTGTAAATCCTTTCAAAAGCCAGTAAAGGAAGGGTGCAATATCATGTAGTGTAGATGTTGAACAAACGGTTGAGAGCCAACCCGGATAGCATTGTGGTTGAGGTGTTCGATTCACAATCGTTCACCCTTCGTTCGAGTCCCCGTGGGGGCTCGGTGGATGTGCACTGCTCATGATTCCCAACAAGGATGAAACAGCTGTACACTGCTTCCATGCTTTTCAATGGTGAGTTGAATGTTCAAGCAGCATGATCAATCATATTATATACAAATCTAATCTCGTACAACTCAATTTGCAAACAGTAATTACGCTCTATAGGTTGTTCATAACGGAATGCGTTCGTTGTACTTAGGCCCCGACAGAGAAGTCATCCATCATAGGAGTCGATCGGTGTGTGAGAATCGGGTTGTTACCGTTCAAAAGAAGCCAGTGACGGAATTGTGCTATATCATGTAGTGTAGATGTTGAACAAACCGCTGAGAGCCAACTCGGATAGCAGTGTGGTTGAGGTGTTCCATTCACAATCGTTCACCATTCGTTCGAGTCCCCGTGGGGGCTCCGTGGATGTGCACTGCTCATGATTCCCAACAAGGATGAAACAGCTGTACAGTGTTTCCATGCTTTTCAATGGTGAGTTGAATGTTCAAGCAGCATGATCAATCATATTATATACAAATCCAATCTCGTACAACTCAATTTTCAAACAGTAATTAGGCTCTGTATATTGTTCATAAGGGAATGCGTTGGTTGTATTTAGGCACTTACAGAGAAATCATCCATGATAGGAGTGGATCGTTGTGTGAGAATCGGGTTGTTACCGTTCAAAAGAAGCCAGTGACGGAAGTGTGCAATATCATGTAGTGTAGATGTTGAACAAACGGTTGAGAGCCAACCCGGATAGCATTGTGGTTGAGGTGTTCGATTCACAATCGTTCACCCTTCGTTCGAGTCCCCGTGGGGGCTCGGTGGATGTGCACTGCTCATGATTCCCAACAAGGATGAAACAGCTGTACAGTGTTTCCATGCTTTTCAATGGTGAGTTGAGCGTTCAAGCTGCATGATCAATCATATTATATACAAATCTAATCTCCCACTACTCAATTGCAAATAGTAACGAAGCTGTGTAGGTTGTTCATAAGGGAATGCGTTCGTTGTACTTAGGCCCCTACAGAGAATTCATCCATGATAGGAGTGGATCGGTGTGTGGGTTGTGCTGATTGATACCGTTCAAAAGAAGCCAGTGACGGAAGGGTGCTAAATCATGTAGTAAAGATGTTGAAATATCCGCTGACATCCAGCCCTTGATAGGCTTGCGTTTAAGGGGTTCCATTGATAAACGTTTATGCCGAAATCGTTTCCGTTAGTTATTTCGGTGTGCATTGATCATGATTCCCAACAAGGATGAAACAGCTGTACAGTGTTTCCATGCTTTTCAATGGTGAGTTGAATGTTCAAGCTGCATAATCAATCATATTATATACAAATCTAATCTTCCACTACTCAATTGCAAACAGTAATTAAGCTCTGTATATTGTTCATAACGGAATGCGTTGGTTGTACTTAGGCCCCTACAGAGAATTCCTCCATCAAAGGAGACGATCGGTGTGTGAGAAACGTGTTGTTAACGTTCAAAAGAAGCCAGTGAAAAAAGGTTGCTATATCATGTAGTGTAGATGTTGAAGAAACGGTTGAGAGCCAACCTGGATAGCCTTGTGGTTGAGGTGATCGATTCACAATCGTTCACCCTTCGTTCGAGTCCCCGTGGGGTCTCGGTGGATGTGCATTGCTCATGATTCCCAACAAGGATGAAACAGCTGTACACTGCTTCCATGCTTTTCAATGGTGAGTTGAGCGTTCAAGCTGCATGATCAATCATATTATATACAAATCTAATCTCGTACAACTCAATTTGCAAACAGTAACCAACCTCTGTAGATTGTTCATAACGGAATGCGTTCGTTGTACTTAGGACCCTACAGAGAATTCATCCATCATAGGAGTCGATCGGTGTGTGAGAATCGGGTTGTTACCGTTCAAAAGAAGCCAGTGACGGAATTGTGCTATATCATGTAGTGTAGATGTTGAACAAACCGCTGAGAGCCAACTCGGATAGCATTGTGGTTGAGGTGTTCGATTCCCAATCGTTCACCCTTCGTTCGAGTCCCCGTGGGGGCTCGGTGGATGTGCACTGCTCATGATTCCCAACAAGGATGAAACAGCTGTACAGTGTTTCCATGCTTTTCAATGGTGAGTTGAATGTTCAAGCAGCATGATCAATCATATTATATACAAATCTAATCTCCCACTACTCAATTGCAAATAGTAACCAAACTGTGTAGGTTGATCACAAGGCAATGCGTTGGTTGTTCCTAATCCCCTTCAGAGAACTGATCCAAGATAGGAGTGGATCGGTGTGTTGATTGTGCTGGTTGTTACCGTTCAAAGAATCCAGTGACGGAACGGTGCTATATCATGTAATGTGGATGTTGAAATATCCGATGATATACCGTTCGTGATAGCAATTCTATTATTTGTTCGATGGTCAAAAGTTCAACCCGAATTCGAGATCTAGTGGGGCTCTTTGGATGTTCAACTCCCTTCAATCTCAACAGGGATGAAACAGCTTTACACTGCTTCCATGCTTTTCAATGGTGAGTTGAGCGTTCAAGCTGCATGATCAATCATATTATATACAAATCTAATCTCCCACTACTCAATTGCAAATAGTAACGAAGCTGTGTAGGTTGTTCATAAGGGAATGCGTTCGTTGTACTTAGGCCCCTACAGAGAAGTGATCCATGATAGGAGTGGATCGGTGTGTGGGTTGTGCTGATTGATACCGTTCAAAAGAAGCCAGTGACGGAAGGGTGCTAAATCATGTAGTAAAGATGTTGAAATATCCGCTGACATCCAGCCCTTGATAGGCTTGCGTTTAAGGGGTTCCATTGATAAACGTTTATGCCGAAATCGTTTCCGTTAGTTATTTCGGTGTGCATTGATCATGATTCCCAACAAGGATGAAACAGCTGTACAGTGTTTCCATGCTTTTCAATGGTGAGTTGTGCGTTTAAGCGACATGATCAATCATATTATATACAAATCTAATCTTCCACTACTCAATTGCAAACAGTAATTAAGCTCTGTATATTGTTCATAACGGAATGCGTTGGTTGTACTTAGGCCCCTACAGAGAAGTCATCCATCATAGGAGTCGATCGGTGTGTGAGAAACGTGTTGTTAACGTTCAAAAGAAGCCAGTGACGGAATTGTGCTATATCATGTAGTGTAGATGTTGAACAAACGGTTGAGAGCCAACCCGGATAGCATTGTGGTTGAGGTGTTCGATTCACAATCGTTCACCCTTCGTTCGAGTCCCCGTGGGGTCTCGGTGGATGTGCACTGCTCATGATTCCCAACAAGGATGAAACAGCTGTACACTGCTTCCATGCTTTTCAATGGTGAGTTGAGCGCTCGAGCTCCCTGATCAATCATATTATATACAAATCTAATCTCGTACAACTCAATTTGCAAAGAGTAACGAAGCTGTGTAGGTTGTTCATAACGGAATGCGTTCGTTGTACTTAGGCCCCTACAGAGAAGTCATCCATCATAGGAGTCGATCGGTGTGTGAGAATCGGGTTGTTACCGTTCAAAAGAATCCAGTGACGGAACGGTGTTATATCATTTAGTGTAGAAGTGGATAAAACGGTTGAGAGCCAACCCGGATAGCATTGTGGTTGAGGTGTTCGATTCACAATCGTTCACCCTTCGTTCGAGTCCCCGTGGGGGCTCGGTGGATGTGCACTGCTCATGATTCCCAACAAGGATGAAACAGCTGTACAGTGTTTCCATGCTTTTCAATGGTGAGTTGAATGTTCAAGCAGCATGATCAATCATATTATATACAAATCTAATCTCGTACAACTCAATTTGCAAACAGTGACCAAGCTCTGTAGATTGTTCATAACGGAATGCGTTCGTTGTAATTAGGCCCCTACAGAGAATTCGTCCATCATAGGAGTCGATCGGTGTGTGAGAATCGGGTTGTAAAACCTTTCAAAAGCCAGTGAAGGAAGGTGGCTATTCCATGTAGTGTAGATGTTGAACAAACGGTTGAGAGCCAACCCGGATAGCATTGCTGTTGAGGTATTCGATTCACAATCGTTCACCCTTCGTTCGAGTCCCCGTGGGGGCTCGGTGGATGTGCAGTGCCCATGATTCCCAACAAGGATGAAACAGCTGTACACTGCTTCCATGCTTTTCAATGGTGAGTTCAATGTTCAAGCAGCATGATCAATCATATTATATACAAATCTAATCTCGTACAACTCAATTTGCAAAGAGTAACGAAGCTGTGTAGGTTGTTCATAACGGAATGCGTTCGTTGTACTTAGGCCCCTACAGAGAAGTCATCGATGAAATTATTCGGTCATTGTGTGAGAATCGGTTTGTAAATCCTTTCAAAAGCCAGTGACGGAAGGTGGCTATTTCATGTAGTGTAGATGTTGAACAAACGGTTGAGAGCCAACCCGGATAGCATTGTGGTTGAGGTGTTCGATTCACAATCGTTCACCCTTCGTTCGAGTCCCCGTGGAGGCTCGGTGGATGTGCACTGCTCATGATTCCCAACAAGGATGAAACAGCTGTACACTGCTTCCATGCTTTTCAATGGTGAGTTGAGCGTTCAAGCTGCATGATCAATCATATTATATACAAATCTAATCTCCCACTACTCAATTGCAAATAGTAACCAAGCTGTGTAGGTTGTTCATAACGGAATGCGTTGGTTGTACTTAGGCCCCTACAGAGAATTCGTCCAACATAGGAGTCGATCGGTGTGTGAGAATCGGGTTGTAAAACCTTTCAAAAGCCAGTGAAGGAAGGTGGCTATTCCATGTAGTGTAGATGTTGAACAAACGGTTGAGAGCCAACCCGGATAGCATTGCTGTTGAGGTATTCGATTCACAATCGTTCACCCTTCGTTCGAGTCCCCGTGGGGGCTCGGTGGATGTGCAGTGCCCATGATTCCCAACAAGGATGAAACAGCTGTACACTGGTTCCATGCTTTTCAATGGTGAGTTGAGCGTTCAAGCTGCATGATCAATCATATTATATACAAATCTAATCTCGTACAACTCAATTTGCAAACAGTAATTACGCTCTATAGGTTGTTCATAACGGAATGCGTTCGTTGTACTTAGGCCCCTACAGAGAAGTCATCGATGATAATATTCGGTCATTGTGTGAGAATCGGTTTGTAAATCCTTTCAAAAGCCAGTGACGGAAGGTGACTATTTAATGTAGTGTAGATGTTGAACAAACGGTTGAGAGCCAACCCGGATAGCATTGTGGTTGAGGTGTTCGATTCACAATCGTTCACCCTTCGTTCGAGTCCCCGTGGGGGCTCGGTGGATGTGCACTGCTCATGATTCCCAACAAGGATGAAACAGCTGTACAGTGTTTCCATGATTTTCAATGATGAGTTGAATGTACGAGCTGCATGATCAATCATATTATATACAAATCTAATCTCGTACAACTCAATTTCCAAAGAGTAATTAGGTTCTGTAGATTGTTCATAACGGAATGCGTTCGTTGTACTTAGGCCCCGACAGAGAAATCATCCATGATATGAGTGCATCGGTGTGTGAGAATCGGGTTGTTACCGTTCAAAAGAAGCCAGTGACGGAAGTGTGCAATATCATATAGTGTAGATGTTGAACAATCCGCTGAGAGCCAACTCGGATAGCATTGTGGTTGAGGTGTTCGATTCACAATCGTTCACCCTTCGTTCGAGTCCCCGTGGGGGCTCGGTGGATGTGCACTGCTCATGATTCCCAACAAGGATGAAACAGCTGTACAGTGTTTCCATGCTTTTCAATGGTGCGTTGAATGTTCAAGCTGCATGAACAATCATATTATATACAAATCTAATCTCGTACAACTCAATTTGCAAACAGTAACCAACCTCTGTAGATTGTTCATAACGGAATGCGTTCGTTGTACTTAGGCCCCTACAGAGGAGTCATCGATGAAAGGAGTCGATCGGTGTGTGAGAATCGCTTTGTAAAATCTTTCAAAAGCCAGTGAAGGAAGGTGGCTATTTCATGTAGTGTAGATTTTGAACAAACGATTGTGAGCCAACCCGGATAGCATTGTGGTTGAGGTGTTCGATTCACAATCGTTCACCCTTCGTTCGAGTCCCCGTGGGGGCTCGGTGGATGTGCATTGCTCATGATTCCCAACAAGGATGAAACAGCTGTACACTGCTTCCATGCTTTTCAATGGTGAGTTGAGCGTTCAAGCTGCATGATCAATCATATTATATACAAATCTAATCTCGTACAACTCAATTTGCAAGCAGTAACCAAGCTGTGTAGGTTGTTCATAACGGAATGCGTTCGTTGTACTTAGGCCCCTACAGAGAAGTCATCGATGATAGGATTCGGTCAATATGTGAGAATCGGGTTGTAAAACCTTTCAAAAGCCAGTGACGGAAGGTTGCTATGTCATGTAGTGTAAATTTTGAACAAACGATTGTGAGCCAACCCGGATAGCATTGTGGTTGAGGTGTTCGATTCACAATCGTTCACCCTTCGTTCGAGTCCCCGTGGAGGCTCGGTGGATGTGCAGTGCCCATGATTCCCAACAAGGATGAAACAGCTGTACAGTGTTTCCATGCTTTCCAATGGTGAGTTGAGCGTTCAAGCTGCATGATCAATCATATTATATACAAATCTAATCTCCCACTACTCAATTGCAAATAGTAACGAAGCTGTGTAGGTTGTTCATAAGGGAATGCGTTCGTTGTACTTAGGCCCCTAGAGAGAAGTGATCCGTGATAGGAGTGGATCGGTGTGTGGGTTGTGCTGATTGATACCGTTCAAAAGAAGCCAGTGACGGAAGGGTGCTAAATCATGTAGTAAAGATGTTGAAATATCCGCTGACATCCAGCCCTTGATAGGCTTGCGTTTAAGGGGTTCCATTGATAAACGTTTATGCCGAAATCGTTTCCGTTAGTTATTTCGGTGTGCATTGATCATGATTCCCAACAAGGATGAAACAGCTGTACAGTGTTTCCATGCTTTTCAATGGTGAGTTGTGCGTTCAAGCGACATGATCAATCATATTATATACAAATCTAATCTTCCACTACTCAATTGCAAACAGTAATTAAGCTCTGTATATTGTTCATAACGGAATGCGTTGGTTGTACTTAGGCCCCGACAGAGAAGTGATCCATGATAGGAGTCGATCGGTGTGTGAGAATCGGTTTGTAAAACCTTTCAAAAGCCAGTGACGGAGGGGTGCAATATCACCTAGTGTAGATTTTGAACAAACGGTTGAGAGCCAACCCGGATAGCATTGTGGTTGAGGTGTTCGATTCACAATCGTTCACCCTTCGTTCGAGTCCCTGTGGGGGCTCGGTGGATGTGCATTGCTCATGATTCCCAACAAGGATGAAACAGCTGTACAGTGTTTCCATGCTTTTCAATGGTGAGTTGAATGTTCAAGCTGCATGATCAATCATATTATATACAAATCTAATCTCCCACTACTCAATTGCAAATAGTAACCAAACTGTGTAGGTTGATCACAAGGCAATGCGTTGGTTGTTCCTAATCCCCTTCAGAGAACTGATCCAAGATAGGAGTGGATCGGTGTGTTGATTGTGCTGGTTGTTACCGTTCAAAGAATCCAGTGACGGAACGGTGCTATATCATGTAATGGGGATGTTGAAAAATCCGATGATATTCCGTTCGTGATAGCAATTCTATTATTTGTTCGATGGTCAAAAAGTTCAACCCGAATTCGAGATCTAGTGGGGCTCTTTGGATGTTCAACTCCCTTCAATCTCAACAGGGATGAAACAGCTTTACACTGCTTCCATGCTTTTCAATGGTGAGTTGAGCGTTCAAGCTGCATGATCAATCATATTATATACAAATCTAATCTCCCACTACTCAATTGCAAATAGTAACGAAGCTGTGTAGGTTGTTCATAAGGGAATGCGTTCGTTGTACTTAGGCCCCTACAGAGAAGTGATCCATGATAGGAGTGGATCGGTGTGTGGGTTGTGCTGATTGATACCGTTCAAAAGAAGCCAGTGACGGAAGGGTGCTAAATCATGTAGTAAAGATGTTGAAATATCCGCTGACATCCAGCCCTTGATAGGCTTGCGTTTAGGGGGTTCCATTGATAAACGTTTATGCCGAAATCGTTTCCGTTAGTTATTTCGGTGTGCATTGATCATGATTCCCAACAAGGATGAAACAGCTGTACAGTGTTTCCATGCTTTTCAATGGTGAGTTGAATGTTCAAGCTGCATGATCAATCATATTATATACAAATCTAATCTTCCACTACTCAATTGCAAACAGTAATTAAGCTCTGTATATTGTTCATAACGGAATGCGTTGGTTGTACTTAGGCCCCTACAGAGAATTCATCCATCATAGGAGACGATCGGTGTGTGAGAAACGTGTTGTTAACGTTCAAAAGAAGCCAGTGAAAAAAGGTTGCTATATCATGTAGTGTAGATGTTGAAGAAACGGTTGAGAGCCAACCTGGATAGCCTTGTGGTTGAGGTGATCGATTCACAATCGTTCACCCTTCGTTCGAGTCCCCGTGGGGTCTCGGTGGATGTGCATTGCTCATGATTCCCAACAAGGATGAAACAGCTGTACACTGCTTCCATGCTTTTCAATGGTGAGTTGAGCGTTCAAGCTGCATGATCAATCATATTATATACAAATCTAATCTCCCACTACTCAATTGCGAATAGTACCGAAGCTGTGTAGGTTGTTCATAAGGGAATGCGTTCGTTGTACTTAGGCCCCTACAGAGAATTGATCCATGATAGGAGTCGATCGGTGTGTGAGAATCGGTTTGTAAAACCTTTCAAAAGCCAGTGACGGAGGGGTGCAATATCACCTAGTGTAGATTTTGAACAAACGGTTGAGAGCCAACCCGGATAGCATTGTGGTTGAGGTGTTCGATTCACAATCGTTCACCCTTCGTTCGAGTCCCTGTGGGGGCTCGGTGGATGTGCATTGCTCATGATTCCCAACAAGGATGAAACAGCTGTACAGTGTTTCCATGCTTTTCAATGGTGAGTTGAATGTTCAAGCTGCATGATCAATCATATTATATACAAATCTAATCTCCCACTACTCAATTGCAAATAGTAACCAAACTGTGTAGGTTGATCACAAGGCAATGCGTTGGTTGTTCCTAATCCCCTTCAGAGAACTGATCCAAGATAGGAGTGGATCGGTGTGTTGATTGTGCTGGTTGTTACCGTTCAAAGAATCCAGTGACGGAACGGTGCTATATCATGTAATGGGGATGTTGAAAAATCCGATGATATTCCGTTCGTGATAGCAATTCTATTATTTGTTCGATGGTCAAAAAGTTCAACCCGAATTCGAGATCTAGTGGGGCTCTTTGGATGTTCAACTCCCTTCAATCTCAACAGGGATGAAACAGCTTTACACTGCTTCCATGCTTTTCAATGGTGAGTTGAGCGTTCAAGCTGCATGATCAATCATATTATATACAAATCTAATCTCCCACTACTCAATTGCAAATAGTAACGAAGCTGTGTAGGTTGTTCATAAGGGAATGCGTTCGTTGTACTTAGGCCCCTACAGAGAAGTGATCCATGATAGGAGTGGATCGGTGTGTGGGTTGTGCTGATTGATACCGTTCAAAAGAAGCCAGTGACGGAAGGGTGCTAAATCATGTAGTAAAGATGTTGAAATATCCGCTGACATCCAGCCCTTGATAGGCTTGCGTTTAGGGGGTTCCATTGATAAACGTTTATGCCGAAATCGTTTCCGTTAGTTATTTCGGTGTGCATTGATCATGATTCCCAACAAGGATGAAACAGCTGTACAGTGTTTCCATGCTTTTCAATGGTGAGTTGAATGTTCAAGCTGCATGATCAATCATATTATATACAAATCTAATCTTCCACTACTCAATTGCAAACAGTAATTAAGCTCTGTATATTGTTCATAACGGAATGCGTTGGTTGTACTTAGGCACTTACAGAGAATTCATCCATCATAGGAGACGATCGGTGTGTGAGAAACGTGTTGTTAACGTTCAAAAGAAGCCAGTGAAAAAAGGTTGCTATATCATGTAGTGTAGATGTTGAAGAAACGGTTGAGAGCCAACCTGGATAGCCTTGTGGTTGAGGTGATCGATTCACAATCGTTCACCCTTCGTTCGAGTCCCCGTGGGGTCTCGGTGGATGTGCATTGCTCATGATTCCCAACAAGGATGAAACAGCTGTACACTGCTTCCATGCTTTTCAATGGTGAGTTGAGCGTTCAAGCTGCATGATCAATCATATTATATACAAATCTAATCTCCCACTACTCAATTGCGAATAGTACCGAAGCTGTGTAGGTTGTTCATAAGGGAATGCGTTCGTTGTACTTAGGCCCCTACAGAGAATTGATCCATGATAGGAGTCGATCGGTGTGTGAGAATCGGTTTGTAAAACCTTTCAAAAGCCAGTGACGGAGGGGTGCAATATCACCTAGTGTAGATTTTGAACAAACGGTTGAGAGCCAACCCGGATAGCATTGTGGTTGAGGTGTTCGATTCACAATCGTTCACCCTTCGTTCGAGTCCCCGTGGGGGCTCGGTGGATGTGCATTGCTCATGATTCCCAACAAGGATGAAACAGCTGTACACTGCTTCCATGCTTTTCAATGGTGAGTTGAGCGTTCAAGCTGCATGATCAATCATATTATATACAAATCTAATCTCGTACAACTCAATTTGCAAGCAGTAACCAAGCTGTGTAGGTTGTTCATAACGGAATGCGTTCGTTGTACTTAGGCCCCTACAGAGAAGTCATCGATGATAGGATTCGGTCAATATGTGAGAATCGGGTTGTAAAACCTTTCAAAAGCCAGTGACGGAAGGTTGCTATGTCATGTAGTGTAAATTTTGAACAAACGATTGTGAGCCAACCCGGATAGCATTGTGGTTGAGGTGTTCGATTCACAATCGTTCACCCTTCGTTCGAGTCCCCGTGGAGGCTCGGTGGATGTGCAGTGCCCATGATTCCCAACAAGGATGAAACAGCTGTACAGTGTTTCCATGCTTTCCAATGGTGAGTTGAGCGTTCAAGCTGCATGATCAATCATATTATATACAAATCTAATCTCCCACTACTCAATTGCAAATAGTAACGAAGCTGTGTAGGTTGTTCATAAGGGAATGCGTTCGTTGTACTTAGGCCCCTAGAGAGAAGTGATCCGTGATAGGAGTGGATCGGTGTGTGGGTTGTGCTGATTGATACCGTTCAAAAGAAGCCAGTGACGGAAGGGTGCTAAATCATGTAGTAAAGATGTTGAAATATCCGCTGACATCCAGCCCTTGATAGGCTTGCGTTTAAGGGGTTCCATTGATAAACGTTTATGCCGAAATCGTTTCCGTTAGTTATTTCGGTGTGCATTGATCATGATTCCCAACAAGGATGAAACAGCTGTACAGTGTTTCCATGCTTTTCAATGGTGAGTTGTGCGTTCAAGCGACATGATCAATCATATTATATACAAATCTAATCTTCCACTACTCAATTGCAAACAGTAATTAAGCTCTGTATATTGTTCATAACGGAATGCGTTGGTTGTACTTAGGCCCCGACAGAGAAGTGATCCATGATAGGAGTCGATCGGTGTGTGAGAATCGGTTTGTAAAACCTTTCAAAAGCCAGTGACGGAGGGGTGCAATATCACCTAGTGTAGATTTTGAACAAACGGTTGAGAGCCAACCCGGATAGCATTGTGGTTGAGGTGTTCGATTCACAATCGTTCACCCTTCGTTCGAGTCCCTGTGGGGGCTCGGTGGATGTGCATTGCTCATGATTCCCAACAAGGATGAAACAGCTGTACAGTGTTTCCATGCTTTTCAATGGTGAGTTGAATGTTCAAGCTGCATGATCAATCATATTATATACAAATCTAATCTCCCACTACTCAATTGCAAATAGTAACCAAACTGTGTAGGTTGATCACAAGGCAATGCGTTGGTTGTTCCTAATCCCCTTCAGAGAACTGATCCAAGATAGGAGTGGATCGGTGTGTTGATTGTGCTGGTTGTTACCGTTCAAAGAATCCAGTGACGGAACGGTGCTATATCATGTAATGGGGATGTTGAAAAATCCGATGATATTCCGTTCGTGATAGCAATTCTATTATTTGTTCGATGGTCAAAAAGTTCAACCCGAATTCGAGATCTAGTGGGGCTCTTTGGATGTTCAACTCCCTTCAATCTCAACAGGGATGAAACAGCTTTACACTGCTTCCATGCTTTTCAATGGTGAGTTGAGCGTTCAAGCTGCATGATCAATCATATTATATACAAATCTAATCTCCCACTACTCAATTGCAAATAGTAACGAAGCTGTGTAGGTTGTTCATAAGGGAATGCGTTCGTTGTACTTAGGCCCCTACAGAGAAGTGATCCATGATAGGAGTGGATCGGTGTGTGGGTTGTGCTGATTGATACCGTTCAAAAGAAGCCAGTGACGGAAGGGTGCTAAATCATGTAGTAAAGATGTTGAAATATCCGCTGACATCCAGCCCTTGATAGGCTTGCGTTTAGGGGGTTCCATTGATAAACGTTTATGCCGAAATCGTTTCCGTTAGTTATTTCGGTGTGCATTGATCATGATTCCCAACAAGGATGAAACAGCTGTACAGTGTTTCCATGCTTTTCAATGGTGAGTTGAATGTTCAAGCTGCATGATCAATCATATTATATACAAATCTAATCTTCCACTACTCAATTGCAAACAGTAATTAAGCTCTGTATATTGTTCATAACGGAATGCGTTGGTTGTACTTAGGCCCCTACAGAGAATTCATCCATCATAGGAGACGATCGGTGTGTGAGAAACGTGTTGTTAACGTTCAAAAGAAGCCAGTGAAAAAAGGTTGCTATATCATGTAGTGTAGATGTTGAAGAAACGGTTGAGAGCCAACCTGGATAGCCTTGTGGTTGAGGTGATCGATTCACAATCGTTCACCCTTCGTTCGAGTCCCCGTGGGGTCTCGGTGGATGTGCATTGCTCATGATTCCCAACAAGGATGAAACAGCTGTACACTGCTTCCATGCTTTTCAATGGTGAGTTGAGCGTTCAAGCTGCATGATCAATCATATTATATACAAATCTAATCTCCCACTACTCAATTGCGAATAGTACCGAAGCTGTGTAGGTTGTTCATAAGGGAATGCGTTCGTTGTACTTAGGCCCCTACAGAGAATTGATCCATGATAGGAGTCGATCGGTGTGTGAGAATCGGTTTGTAAAACCTTTCAAAAGCCAGTGACGGAGGGGTGCAATATCACCTAGTGTAGATTTTGAACAAACGGTTGAGAGCCAACCCGGATAGCATTGTGGTTGAGGTGTTCGATTCACAATCGTTCACCCTTCGTTCGAGTCCCTGTGGGGGCTCGGTGGATGTGCACTGCTCATGATTCCCAACAAGGATGAAACAGCTGTACAGTGTTTCCATGCTTTTCAATGGTGAGTTGAATGTTCAAGCTGCATGATCAATCATATTATATACAAATCTAATCTCCCACTACTCAATTGCAAATAGTAACCAAACTGTGTAGGTTGATCACAAGGCAATGCGTTGGTTGTTCCTAATCCCCTTCAGAGAACTGATCCATGATAGGAGTGGATCGGTTTGTTGATTGTGCTGGTTGTTACCGTTCAAAAGAAGCCAGTGACGGAACGGTGCTATATCATGTAATGTGAATGTTGAAAAATCCGATGATATTCCGTTCGTGATAGCAATTCTATTATTTGTTCGATGGTCAAAAGTTCAACCCGAATTCGAGATCTAGTGGGGCTCTTTGGATGTTCAACTCCCTTCAATCTCAACAGGGATGAAACAGCTTTACACTGCTTCCATGCTTTTCAATGGTGAGTTGAGCGTTCAAGCTGCATGATCAATCATATTATATACAAATCTAATCTCCCACTACTCAATTGCAAATAGTAACGAAGCTGTGTAGGTTGTTCATAAGGGAATGCGTTCGTTGTACTTAGGCCCCTACAGAGAAGTGATCCATGATAGGAGTGGATCGGTGTGTGGGTTGTGCTGATTGATACCGTTCAAAAGAAGCCAGTGACGGAACGGTGCTGTATCATGTAGTGTAGATGTTGAAACATGCGACGAGTTCCTGCCCTGTATATGCTCCCGTTAAAGTGATCGTTTGACAAACTTTCACCCCGAAATCCAATCCTAGTTGGGCTCTTTCGGTTTTAATGCACTTCATTCTCAACAAGAATGAAACAGCTGTACACTGCTTCCATGCTTTTTAATGGTGAGTTGAGCGTTCAAGCTGCATGATAAATCATATTATATACAAATCTAATCTCCCACTACTCAATTTCAAATAGTAACGAAGCTGTGTAGGTTGTTCATAAGGGAATGCGTTGGTTGTACTTAGGCCCCTAAAAAGAATTGATCAACGATAGGTGTGGATCGGTGTGTGGGTTGTGCTGGTTGTTAGCGTTCAAAAGCGCCAGTGACGGAACGGTGCTATATCATGTAGTGTAGATGTTGAAAAATCCGATGAGTTCCATCCCTGGATAGGATTGTGTTTGAGGTTTTCGTATGACGGTGGTTCATGCCGAAATCAAATACCCGTAGTGCTCTTTGGATAAGCAGCGCTCATGATTCCCAACAAGGATGAAACAGCTGTACACTGCTTCCATGCTTTTCAATGGTGAGTTGAGCGTTCAAGCTGCATGATCAATCATATTATATACAAATCTAATCTCCCACTACTCAATTGCAAATAGTAACGAAGCTGTGTAGGTTGTTCATAAGGGAATGCGTTGGTTGAAATTAGGACCCTAAAAAGCCTTGATCCAGGATAGGTGTGGATCGATGTGTGGGTTGTGCTGGTTGTTACCGTTCGAAAGATGCCAGTGGCGGAACGGTGCTATATCATGTAGTGTAGATGTTGAACAATGCGTTGAGATCAAGCCCTTGATAGGGTTGCGTTACAGGTTTTCGATTTACAATCGTTCATCTGGTAATCGGGTCTCCGTGGTGCTCATTTAATGTGCATTGCTCATGATTCCCAACAAGGATGAAACAGCTGTACAGTGTTTCCATGCTTTTCAATGTTGGGTTGAGCGTTCAAGCTGCATGATCAATCATATTATATAGAAATCCAATCTCCCACTACTCAATTGCAAATAGTAACGAAGCTGTGTAGGTTGTTCATAAGGGAATGCGTTGGTTGTACTTAGGCCCCTACCGAGAAGAGATCGACGATAGGAGTGGATCGGGGTGTGGGTTGTCCTGGTTGTTACCGTTCAAAAGAAGCCAGTGTCGGAACGGTGCTATATCATGTTGTAAATTATTTGCGCAACCCGTTGATATACATCCCTTGACAGGCTTGCTCATGATTCCCAACAAGGATGAAACAGCTGTACAGTGTTTCCATGTTTTCAATGGTGAGTTGAGCATTCAACCTGCATGATCAATCTTATTCTATACAAATCTAATCTCCCACTACTCAATTGCAAATAGTAACGAAGCTGTGTAGGTTGTTCATAAGGGAATGCGTTGGTTGTGCTTACGCCCCTACAGAGAATTGTTCCATGATGTTAGTGGATCAGTGTGTGGTTTGTGCTCTTTGATAACTTTCAGAAGATGCCGGTGAAGGAACGGTGCTTTATCATGTAGTTTAGATGTTGAACAATGCGATGAGATCCAGCCCTTGAAAGGCTTGCTGTTAAGGTATCGATTGACAAATTCCCCCGCCGATTTCGAGTCCCCGTGTCTCTCGGTCTATGTGCATTTCTCACGATTCCCAACAAGGATGAAACAGATGTACACTGCTTCCATGCTTTTCAGTGGTGAGTTCAGCGTTCAAGCTGCATGATCAATCATATTATATAGAAATCTAATCTCCCACTACTCAATTGCAAATAGTAACGAAGCTGTGTAGGTTGTTCATAAGGGAATGCGTTGGTTGTACTTAGGCCCATACAGGGAAGTGATCCATGAAAAGGAGTGGATCGGTATGTGGGTTGTGCTGGTTGTTACCGTTCAAAAGACGCCAGTGACGGAACGGTGCTATATCATGTAGTGTAGATGTTGAACAATGCGATGAGATCCAGCCCTTGATAGGGTTTCTTTTGAGGTGTTCGTATGAAGGTCGTTCATACCGAAATGGAGTCCCCGAAGTAATCTTTTGGTAAGCATTGCTCATGATTCCCAACAAGGATGAAACAGCTGTACACTGCTTCCATGCTTTTCAATGGTGAGTTGAGCGTTCAAGCTGCATGATCAATCATATTATATACAAATCTAATCTCCCACTACTCAATTTCAAATAGTACCGAAGCTGTGTAGGTTGTTCATAAGGGAATGCGTTCGTTGTACTTAGGCCCCTACAGAGAAGTGATCCATTATAGGAGTGGATCGATGTGTGGGTTGTGCTGGTTGTTACCGTCCAAAAGAAGCCGGTGACTGATAGTTCTGTGTCATGCAATGTAGAAGGTGAATAAACCGTTGATATCTAGCCATTGACACGCTTGATCTTAGGGTGTTCTTATGACGGTCGTTCATCATTAAATCGATTCTACATAGTGCTCATTCGATGTGCATTGCTCATGATTCCCAACAAGGATGAAACAGCTGTACACTGCTTCCATGCTATTCAATGGTGAGTTGAGCGTTCAAGCAGCATAGTCAATCATATTATATAAAAACCTAATCTTCCACTACTCAATTGCAAATAGTAACGAAGCTGTGTAGGTTGTTCATGAGGGAATGCGTTGGTTGTACTCAGGCCCCTTCATAGAAGGGATCGATGATGGGGTGGTTCGGTGTGTGGGATGTGGTGGGTGGTTGCCGTTCAAAACAAGCCAGTGACGGAACGGTGCTTTATCATGTAGTGTAGATGTTGAACAGTGCGATGCGATCCAGCTCATGATAGTCTGGCGTATTTATGGTATTCGATTGTCAATTTTTGATGCATAAATCGATTCCCCTGTGGCTCGGTCGATGTGCATTGCTCATGATTCCCAACAAGGATGAATCAGCTGTACACTGCTTCCATGCTTTTCAATGATGAGTTGAGCTTTCAAGCTGCATGATCAATCATAATATATGCAAACCTAATCTTCCACTACTCAATTGCAAATAGTAACGAAGCTGTGTAGGTTGTTCATAAGGGAATGAGTTGGATGTACTTAGGCCCTTAAAGAGAATTGATCCATGATAGGTGTGGATCGGTGTGTTGATTGTGCTGGTTGTTACCGTTCAAAAGAAGCCAGTGACGGAACGGTGCTATATCATGTAGTGTAGATTTTGAACAATGCGATGAGATTCATTCCTTGATAGGCTTGCGGTTAAGGTGTTTCTTTTGACTACCTTTTATGCCGTAATCTGTTCTCCGTTATGCTTTTCCGATGTGCAATCCTCATGATTCCCAACAATGATGAACTAGCTGTTCTCCGCTTCCGCACTTTTCAGCTTGGAGTTTGGGGTTGAATATGCGTGATTCATCATATTTTTTACAATAACCAATACATATTTTCTTGCATCTTTCAGGTTCTTAACAATCCATTGTATGCCTTTATCTACTGACGATATGGTAATTTGAAATTACGTATTTAATTTTCAGCAGATCTCAGATGCTCTAGAATGACTACCGTGTTCTTAGCTATACCGTGATCATAGCAACAATTATTCTTCCTCATAATTTTAGTAAATGGTTTGTCTTTCGTCAAACTAACTGATGGTCCAAGGAATTGATCGCTGTTTACATGCTCTGCGTTTTACAGTTTAACGGCCGAACGGAAAGTCAAAGCGTTTAATGTTATAGTTCGGACTTGCTCTAACTTTTATGGGTCATTTGCACATTGAGCTTCCAGTGAAAGTTATCCCTGTTTGCTTTAACTTATTTAGTAGGCCACGCCACTACTGAACGTTGGTCTTGACTTATCTGTACCGATCTTAGTGAAATGCATTCAGAACCCAGATTGGAGCCTACAATGTAGTCAAACTACGTGTTGCTTGCTGTACATTCTTTCACGAACACTACATTCAGGTTGTAGAGAATATTTTCGCACTAACTTTTGTCGTCTTAACTTTATCGGAGGAAAAAGTCTTGTTGCAGGCAATAAAATGTTTGAAACAAGGTTACAGTAAAGAAGTATATTGGGAGGTTCCCCCATACATTCAGTTCCATATTTTCCACACTGATCTAGATACCATGGAAGTGGATTCTCATCTGGCCTTATGACGTATTCCTGACACGTTCATCTTGTCCCATCGAATCGGGAGTGACCTAATTAAGGAAAAATACCCCATGAACGCATCCGCTAGTCACAGTAGGCTTTTAAATATGTGATAAATAATGTACGCGATTCATCAGTGGGAACATTTCTTTGGTCACAAGGGAACTTCACATGGATTGGAAATCATTCGGTAATTTCATCCCTTCGAATTTTCTTCGGTCTTTTGGATAAGAACTGTTTCATGAATGAGAAAAAATAATTTGGATCTCAGAAATACTACATGGATACTTTCACTGTTAGATTGGAAATAATTTGATCCAGAGAAGTTCCACCAGGTTTTCTCAGTTCCTCAATTTACTGCATGAATGACGCAGTCAGATCTTTTGAATTCCATAGCCCGTGCAACTTTGCCTTGAATCTATGTTTATAGCTTTCTTTAAATCCCAGCTTATTTTACCCGAACTTAGCTTGTTTTCAAGGTAATTCTTCCATGTTATCAAAGTAGAATTTTCGTTTCATTTTGAGGTATTCATGTAATCAGTCGCATATCTTCTAGCCTATTTTTGAAGTGGTCAAAAGGATAAAGGATTCGTACTTTGTTGCTCGTGAAGAACTTGTTTGCTTCACGTAGAGATACATACGATTAACTTTTAGCAACAACGGATTAACTTCCGGTCGGAATATTATAGTTTGTTCTAGCATATACGATACATTGTTTTATTCCTTCACCCTAAGAGGAAAAGTAAGTCTACCTTTACCCGCCATCCCCATTTCGTAATGGTAGATGCTTCAAGACTTATCCACTATAGGTGTGACACACCCCGAATTTCGCACTACCCTTGTCTTCCGTGTGCACCGTTCACTCGAATACCTCTACTCGCATTAGTATTAGTAGTCAGTATAGCAGTCAGTGACAATGACAAAACGAAGGAAGAACAGTTAGTAGAAGATTTTACACTATTATATTTATTCCTTATCACTGAGCAGGTTTTGAGGCTTAAATGTCATCTTTATCTGAGTGACATGTTGTATTTATGGGGCAAGTGACGCCAACTTTTGCGACACTGACTTTTATTTGAAACCGTATCTCTGAGGAGTTAATGGTAAGACCACTTTGTTCCGAAGAGCTCACAATATCTTGAAGATTAGCAAATAGGTTAGCAAAATCTACTTCGACTGCTACAGTATCACAGATAGTTAAGAGTGAACATTCGTATTTTCAGTTCCGAAGAAGTTAGAGGAAAGTCGCTAACTCAAGTGTGAAAAAGGATGAAAGCGCAGCAGCGTGCAGAACGCCATGATTATTGACTAGAAATCTGAGTGGCTTGCCGGAGAATCCAGTGTCTGGGATCTGTCTCGAAAAATAACTGGTATGTCATGGCAACAAACTAGATGAAAAACCAAATAAATGAGGTCTCAGCAATAACAGTGAGAATGTGAAGAAATTGGCCGTTGTAGAATAGACATGAAATAAGAACCTGATAGATTTAACAGAGCTGTTAAGCAGCTTACGGAAGGAAAGAACCAGATAGGATGCACAGAGTTATTCTGTTTGGATGATTTTCAATATAATTTTCGTGTTGACATACAGGGATGATTGCAAATGAACTGAAAGCTTGTTTGTTTATTTGTACTGCACTTTTAGTGCATTTTTAAATTTCCGCTGAGTAAAATTCGAAATTGCCTCGTTATTCCTTGACATACTTCTCGAACGAATCCTCGATTCACTTACACGTTATATGAACAAACAAAACGTCATGTAACTAGACACTTGCAATGAAATCGAACATGTGAGCCGAGTGTGTACCTATCGCCAACATCTTACCGGGATTCGATGCTACAGTAGCACAAAGTGTAGCCCGGTCGACGACAGTAGCATTAACCGGGTACTGTGATAAATCACTATGCACTGTTGAAACATTGCATCATTACCTATAAGGTGAAATATTTCCATCGTATCATTTGTGACAACTCACCTAATCATTGGTTGATTAAGAATTAATGAAGCGAAAATTCAGTGAGCTGCTTCAGAATAGAAACCAGGGAAATGTACACCAAAAATTCCGAATAATATCCAAATTTTACAATAATTACTAAGTGCACTTGGCCGTCAAGTTTCGGATGGGGGAACTGTGGTCAACGATTTCATAATAATACGGTTATCGAAAATGCCAACTCATCGCTGGTCCCTGGTACAGGGACGTTTTCCCTCGGGATTAGGGCAGTCAACGTTGCTTGTTATTTTCTCCCATCAGCGTTTTTTCAAAATCAAACTGACAGAATTTCGTTACTGGTTATGATTAGTGGTTCAGAAAGGAGGAAATTTAGTAGGCCTTGGGTGATGTTCTCGTAAGAACGGTATCTCGAAATGGCCGTGCAGTAATTGGACAAACCCCATACTACTGTAAATCAAGAAGTTCCTAGAAAATGGTGCTTGTTGGTTTCAACAGGAATTAATATTGAACACTGCATTCAAATAAGTGTAATTGGGTCATCTTTCTTTATGCAAATAAGCAGGTATTTATCCGATGAAATGCCATTTTGTCGGATAACACTGCTGTGAGTGTGAGGCTCCAACAACTGAATTCGTCGAAGACAGGAGCGCACTTCAGTGTGATTAACATAGCGATTTTGCTAGTAAAGTTTAACCCAAACGATATATCATTTTGAATTTGTTATTAGCTGTTCTGTTTGACAGAAAAGTGGCTGAAACGTATCAGCTAGAAGTAATGAAATGTTCATTGATTACAAATAAATTATTATTGTTTAGTTTTGGTGGACAAGACTGCAGAAGTACTATAATTAATGTAGGATAACAATTGGTTTTTTAAGCATAAAATGCACCTGTGAAATTAGAAGAAATTTTTTATAATGTTTATCATGTTATGTGTTCCCTTTTATGTGCCACTGGGAGAAAATATGCATTGAGATGATCTGACAGCAAACTAGTATCACACAAAACAGACCAGAATGGAAGATCAGCAAGTCGTATAGCCAGTGAAACTGAACACCGGTAAATCCAGGAGTTTTGACAAGATTCGTGAGTATGGGTTGTAAGTTGAGATTGCAATTTAGACAAAATGAAAGTAACATGAATGGACCACTTGAAGTTACGGTCAGGCAAAAGTCTACATTACTTAGTTAGCTCAAGAACGTTCAGCTGTTCTTATTCTGTTGAAGTATAAATACAGTCATTTTGAAAATTGTCTTCCGTACCACCGTTCAATAAGAGAAATGTAATGAAACCAGAATTTATTGGGTTAAGGTTTACGTTATAAACCTCAGACAAATACGAGATTTGATTGATGCCATTTTGTGGGTAGGAAAAGTAAAATCAAAATTATGAGGCTCACGAAATATAAAGGTTTCCGCGTGTCTGACAAGGAGAATATTTTCCGGCACATTCTTTTAACAGCTGGAAGTCCTTGATGAACTCTAGGAGTGTAGTAACAACGGATTGGGGCATTGAGAATAAAATGGGTTTACTACTAGCAATTGGTAAAGTAATCCGTCGAAATTGAATCAATGATAGTTTAAATACAAGAAACTGAGGAAAGGGAGCAGTTTTATTCCTGTCGACGCTGTTGAATGCCTCGTTATTGTCTAGGATGCACTTACTTACCACCTAACTCTTCCCGTCAAGTGTGGACAAAGTATGTGGCAAAATATTGAAGGCATCGATGGTGGAGCGTGATTGTCGGTAAGCTAAATGATCAGGATCTGTGAAACCAGACTTATCAGTCAGTTGTCGAAGAGCTAATATTTCAAAATCTCCCAATGAGGCAGAGCTTCAAGTAGTAGGACGAAATTATGTAGTCCTTTTGGGAACGGAAGTTATGAGTCCCATCCTCCAATAATCTAGAATCTCACTGTTCTTTAGATATCGGTTGAGATTATTAGAGAGACTAAGCGTGAGGGTAACCACCCCCTACTTGAGCAATACGGGACTGAGTCTATCTAGTCAGGATGGTTTTCTGGGATTTATGAGGAGCAGTTCCTTGAAAACACTAACGGTGGGGATGGAAATTTGACTTAACAGAGAGGGAATTTCTCCACAAATTATAAAACTAGAAGAGAATACCTTACTTTTGCGTGAATCTTCGAACATGTCCACGTCAACAAAATCAGATTTGCTCGCGGATGAACCATCTAATACGTAATTTAGGAAGTCCGGCATGTCACGATTATTGTCCTTCGCAAGAAGGCGACGCTAAACTACAAAAATTAACCGGGCTTTCTGATATCCCGAACATTGATAGGTCTTCAAAATCCTTTCCTTTACTAGACTTTCCAGCACCACTGTGCACAACACATACACCACAAGCTAAGTTTAAATAGGAAATGAATAGCTGGTGTGGTAATATCAACCAGCCTAATGAAGTTCCTTCAATGATAACTTAGCTAGTGTACGGACACTCTCACATCTGTATAACCATGATTTGGTGTTTTCATTGCCCAACTTTACTATTGATATCCATTGCTTGAAATTTATTAGTCTCATCACAATTTCCCAGTTGTTTTTCACTGTCTCTCCATTCCTGTAATTGCGGCATAATCGATACTGTGATTTTGGCTACGTACTTTCGAGTTTTATTAGTTACGTGCACTGGGCAAGTAATTCGCTCGATTTGATTTGCTCTAGGTGATCCGTTATTCTAGGCAAACGAGGCAGAAATCGGGTGGCACCTCGATGAGCAACCGGTTTCCCTTAGTACGTTTATTGTTAGAAAGTGTGATACGCCATTTTTTGGCTCCATAAATTGATCAAACGCGCACAACTACAGACCGGACATCGTACCTCACTATCGATTGCGCTCCATCTGAATTTCCTGCCCAAATAAACACAAAATATGCTATCAGTATTGCATAATTGTAATTGACTGACCAGTATGCGATTGGATATTAAAGGATTCATTCACAGGGGCCAAATAAAAGCGTTTCTTGTGGCATCGGATCTTTCGGGCTGCTTCAATAGAGGAGCCGAAACAAAGCTTATAGTTCTTAGAGTCGTAGGCGGCGGAATCCTAATAACTTGAGCAGAAAAACACTCAGGGCTATGCAAAGGTTTAACTCTCATTTGTGTGACAGTTTGTTGGTGGCTGGAGTTTGTTGAAAATGGGGCGTAAAATGAACCAGGGTTGGAGCCTCGAGATACGTTTGGTGGAAAATAACGTTGTAGTATATATGTCATAATTTTCGAATAAATGGCATTATTACGTGCAAAACTATGACGGCGTGCAACTACCAAATTGGGGTTACAATTTTTACCCCTTTTTACTTCAGTGGATGACACTTTGTAATCACACGGATCGATGTGTCCATAGGTTAGGGGACAAATAAACGCGGTTGGATAGAGTAACAAACTGGAGTACTGATTGACACAAGACATGGATATTATGCGACTCATTCACTGAGGAGTTAATCCAACTAAAACTACTTCATGGGATGCGGATAACATTTATTCAGTGAGTGTAAGTGAGTCAATCATTCAGAATGGACAGTCAGTATAAGCGATTAACTTTGAGTGTTTATCAAACGGAATTCGGCGATCAACCACACGTGGTAAGTATTGCTTGCACAATCACATTTGCGTCGTAGCCTTGCTCACATAGGTGGTCCAACTTCACCAGTTCTTTTGCAACTTCCGGTACCTGAAATATCATCAGACGAACATAATTAGGACACACTGCACTCAGGATTCTGGGGAATAAATATACTTTCTTCCTTGAGCTTGCACCTCTCATGTCAATCTTACTTGGCACGTTCCATTCGCTGTCCAAATACAGTCTATCGGATTTATTGAATAGCTGAACAAAGTCTTCACTGTGATGTTTCAGTTGTGGTCTTATCTGATAAATTACACTAAGTGGGAACAGTTATCCCGATACAAATCACCGGGAAATGGAGTGAATTATTCATTATGACCGTTTAAACAAAAGTACAGGAATAGAATAATTCATAGAAGTGGTGTGAGTATTAGGAGAGGGAAGTTTTACGTAATGTAATTCGTATTGCAGTGTGAGTTTTCAAATGACTGAAAATCACAGAAGCTCTGTACAGTTGTTTCATCTCTGTTATGAATCATCAGCAGTGCACATCTATCAAATGAAAATTGGCACTCGAACCCGAAGTGGACGATTGTGAATGGAACACCTAAATCCCAAGTCCATTCAGTCTGGCTTTCAGTGGTTCGAAGGTTCACTTTCCAAGGCTGATCAACTTATGTAACATTCATAAAGTATTGTCTTGTTTTTAATTATTGAGACAAAATTTGGACGTACAAGCATGACCAGACTGTGGTCGAATCACTAGCTGGACGTTACAACCGGCACCAGTGCGACAACTCATCAAAACTGATCCAAAGTGGTCATAAATGATGGACTTTTTTGTAAAGTACAAGAGTAGGTGACTTTTCATCACCTTAAATGTGGCCTGTTATTTTCCTCATCAGCGCATGAATGTGCAGGACATGCTGAAAAATGGTCGTCTTACTTTCCTTTGAGTTAGGAAATCGTTCTCAATGATGGGACATTTTTCGTTCTGTCATTGATAAATGCTAAGGTTCTCTCAGCCCAAGAAGTAAACCATACCATCAATGTGAATGATTTCTATCTTGTATTCTGGGTAAAATGATGGTTAGTTTACAGACAAGACGTATCTAATTATATATTAGCAACTCACTTGTTGTATAGTGAAGCACTTATTTTTGTACTGAGCATAAACTGTTTGATAGCAATCCAGATGTTCGTGTATACCAATGGGTGTTCCCGTGGGCGCACTCGTGGTTGTGACCTCTTCCACAATTTCATCCACAGTTTCCTTCACCATTTTACTCAAGTGCAATCAAGACAATCATTCCATGGTAGTTAAGCAATTGATAACAAATCCAATTTGCTTCAAATATAAATACGAAAGATTTCAGCTGTGTTGCTTGAGACATTATGTAAATATTCACCTTCTATCTCAACAGGTTCAGACAATACCAAACTGGAATGGATTGCATTTGTGCAAAATGAAATAGGGAGACTTTGACTGTGAATTTGTCAAAAATACACCTAATCAGGTCAATCAGTTCACTGTTCCTAATCTCAGTTCCCAAGTTTCTATAATGAGCACTGTTTAAATGTGATGACTTAATGTCATGTATTCAGCACGGTATATGCAGCCCAAGGTGAAGTTCTTTTGATCTAACAAACGATCAACAATACAACGCTGATCTTCACACAGTTAACAAATCAATGGGAGCTAAACTCACTGAACATACAATTGCGGTTGAAAAATTATCACGGATCTAAATAACTGCTGTTTCTCACAACAGTTTTCACATTGCCGATGTCAAGAGAGATTTGGTGAATACAAATTTACCTCCAGTGCACGGAGTAAGCGTCGTTGTGCCAGTTCCATTTGACTCAACGATTTTGATCTCTTCAATTGGTGCATCAGAGGAACCAAATGTGCACGAATGGCTACCGATCTATCCCGTGGTGTCATTGACTTTCAGATCAGTGAATTGTTTCCGATTAAGATGCGATTTGAGTTCATTCGTATTTTGTAGTGTGAAAAAATGGAATAGCATGAGTTTATGCTCAAACAGTCCATCAAAAGCATATATAAAGATTTGCACATAAAGTCGAAATTGCAGCCAATCAGGTTCTGTACGAATGAATCAAATGGTTGCAAGAATCAGGCAGTGCTATATCGACTGGGACATGAAGACGTCTATTACATTACGCTGTTGTATAATTGCTTTCACAATAGATATGTTTGAGAATAAGGAAAAGAAAAGGACTGGAACAACGAAGAATGATTGGAATGTTATTTTTCGTTTTTAAAATTGCAACTTAATTGGCGTTAAGGAAACTTACGAGTTCTGATTGTCAGACTAGAATAATCCATACTGTGTTTTGTATATTTGCATTTGCAGTGAAATGTTGAAAATGTCCACTTGTTTACTTACCCTATTTGCAGAAAATGCGGTTGCACCCACTCGTGTAACATTGGCCTGAAACTCTCCAACGGAGAGTGAGGATATATCCTGAATATTGGGGATAACAATATTTCGTGTAACACAGTGTTGATTCAGTTAGATCCCACGATGAATTTGAACAAGCTAGATAGAATAAGTACGCTAGGAGAAGAATTCTCTTTGCATACTCTCACTGGTCACGAAAGTATAACAGTACACAGAAAATACGCAATGAGATGCTTGAGAATGTGGCACAAATGGATTCAGGTGTGCGTGTGTTTTCAAGTCTGTGTGTGATTCACCACTTCATGGCTTAATAAAGCCATAGTAGTTTCCCGGCTGTGTTCCACGATTTGAACGTTTAATGTGAAGCTATTGTGGCTGATCAAAAGCGGATCTAGAAGTCTAAGATGACGTAGGTCACGGTGAAGTAGGAAACTGAATAACATATTGGCAGTAATAACCTAGTGCTTACATTAACTATAAAATTAATTTGTTTGAAGAACATTCTGTGTACAACATCAATATACTTATTACTCGAAAATCTGAATCGAAAGTATTTTTTCATTGAATTCTTCGCACAAACAGCTAAACTATTATTTGCTGAATTTTCAGATTCAATAGCGGAAAAATAATTCGCTGAAGATTTCAACATAAATAACTCTAATCCCTGTTGGTGATCGATTCAGACTCCAGTTGATCATTGGCAGCCGGAGAACGCTTGGAGTAGACTGGATGCTCATCATCGCACCATTCAGTTTTATTGGAAAACGTGGACAGTTCCGGGTTTTCGGGAAGTTTGTGCAGGAGTAGAAGGCTTTATCCAAAATCCAACACAATAAACGGGCAATGGAGAGTTAAAATGCTAGAGTCGTTAGTGTCACAAGTCCATTGTGCAATCCTGGCCAATTCGAATGGGCATAATTTGATTTGAAACATTCTACCACGCGGGTCCTAGTATTTCATGACTCATGTTGGCCAGAATAAAATCGAGTTGGCCATCAATTAAGCACCATTTATTTAAATAATAAATTTGTAAATCACTTTGTGACCAAAAACGTACAAACATCGAGGTATGCCCTGAACCACGGTTCCCCAGATTCTTGACGGCACTCGTGGCCGACCTACATAAATAGCTTTTATACTGATCTTGGCAAATCACGCAACTTCCTACTTATGAAACAAAGTCCATTTCATTGCAATAATACCAAATGAAATAATGCCAAAAGAACCATCATAATATACAAATGTAATTATTTCAGATTTGCAATCCAGCTAGGTCTATGAAAAACATGGGCCGTTGGCACCAATCTTCGCCACGACTTGACATAGAGTTTACGGAATTTTTAGAAATCGATGAATAGTGCATCACGGGTGGCATTGGAATATCCACCTCAAATTATGCATAGTTTATTACCGATTATGCAAACGGCTGTTAATAGCAATGCGCCACTTACCCAGTCACCGTACCGCATCACATGACTGCTCCACACGTCCTGTTTAACAGCTTAAAACTGCATGCCAACTGTCCATTCGGATAGATCTCGCTGATGCTAGAACAATGTTGACGAACGGAACTTAGATAAATATGTACGTGTGTTAAACAATTCAGCAAAGCTAGACAGAACAACTTTCAGGCTTGTCCTTTTTTGACCATATTTCTGGGCTGCTAAAAGCATTCACCTGTGTTTGAGATGAATCTAAACCAAAGAAGAAATATTATGAGATACAAGCCCTTCGATCACTGTTGTCTAGCCTTTATGATACCGGTCGCATGCTTCCCCATTTCTCGTCCATTTCGGGAGTATGTGAATCCCTTACTGAATAGCAAATAACTATTAAATGTAGATGGTTTCCGAATCAAAATCTGGATATTATGATGCATACGGGCAAACGAACAACTAAGCCGCAATGCAGTTCTGCAGCCGATGATTAATTTGATTATTTCTTTAGTTTTTCAACGAATCGTCAATTTTTTTCACGGAGTAGCTAGCTGGTTACATTTGCTTCTGGTCGTATAAGTATAGAGAGAAAATAAAGGTTCAGCAGAGGGAAAAAACACCCTGATCTATTTCATTGCGTTTACCTTTTCCGTATCTTTCAACCAATGGTAAGAGAAATCGTCCCCCAGACAAGTATGAATCTTGGGATCCTCACAGAATGCGGCCCAGCTTGGTTCATTTTCGTGGGCAGCGGTGACAGCGAGAAGTAGAAGTTTGGTTTGGAGTGTGAAAAAGGACGCATAGAGAATTAGAAGAACAGTTTAGCCATATGAACTTTGCATCGCCAATCGACTTTTCTCCGTATGGAATGAAGTGCTCTTTACAACAGATTATACCTAATGATTACAATATGTATCGGTGATCCAAGGAGGTTCCCTCCAGTCTATTCGACGGCGCGTCAGTCAGTTCAATGAAAAACCGAATAACCAAGAAACTCACTGTCGATGTTCTCAGGAAGAATTCGCCGGAACATGGACCCAGAGTAACAAGCCTCGATATAAATGACCATTTTCTTGTACATCCGAGCGTTGTTCATGTAGGCCAAAGTTTTGTTAAGTTGATTTGCAGAAAGCTACAAATTTGCGAACGGATAAAATAGTATATAACTGCAAACAATGGAATCCGAGAATTTGAATATGAAAAACATGAGAAGTTTGTAATGAACAAATATGGTCCACTGTCTACTCAAAAACTCAAATCTCGAATATTTGAATTAATTGATCTTGATCTGCCTTCTTGGGTTACGCTAGTACTTTTCAGGTTTGCAGTGACAAACAGTGAATAATACAACGGAATTGGTCTATTCAACAAAGTGACAGCAACTTTTCTGATTTGTATTGTGTTGGTAGTTAATAATAATTGCGATCTATTTATTTTTTTAGAGTAAACACAAACCCCGTTCTTAGCCGGTAAGCAAGCAGAGACGCTGGTCATAAATATCTCGAAGGTGAGCCTCATGCGCATGATGGAGCATATTTCCCGCGGGTCAAACAACGTAAATCGATATGTAGCGCTATCCCACCTACCTTTGCTCTTACGAGATTATTTCCTGTTGAAGGATTGGTTAGCCCGATGAGTATGCTAAAGAAATCTGGCCGTCTGGCAGCATTTCGGCACAAATTGCGATCCAATCAGTTGTTGATTGGCTGAGAGAGCGCATCTGGTTGCGCGCACACTTGTGAACAAGCTGAGAACAACAGCGAAATTCGGAGCGGCTGGTTCTTCGCCTGATTTTCGCAAGCTAAGTCCTCCCTTACTGAAATTAGCACACATTTCCGATACGACAGTTCATGGCGCGCATGCGTGGTTTGGCAATAGTGCGTTCATTTACGTGAATCCATCTCATCTTGGGTGTGAATATCTATGAGCGTTTTACGCGATCGTCAGTTTTCATCCGTGCACCATTTTGTTCATATCGCTTGGTCTGTCTTTGATATGACCAAGTTAGCTACGTTTGTGATAAACGACACCAGCAAAGTACTTCACAATAAATATTTTCATCTGCGAGGACCATCAGTGCAGTTTTACGCACATGTTGCCCGGAGAATAACTAGCCCTCTTCGGAAGTGTTCTTCTTCGTAATTCGTCCGCTCGCCCAAGGGCATCCATCGCAGTAACTCAAATTTACGTTGTCTTCGTGGTGAGTGGTTTGACGTTGCTAGTAATTTCTTCTGGTAAACAACCGGGCTGCGCAGTATGATTAACAATGCTTCGCTGAAAGTTAGCAGCATCGAATTACGAATAAGTGGCGAATTTTCGAACGACAAACTTGGACACACTTGTGTCTTTTCTAAACAACGGCAAGAGCTCAATGATATTTTAGTGATTATTGTCAGCCATATTCCGTTGCACATATTCTTATGCTGGATCAGATTAAGCTTCCGCTGGTGGCCAATAGATCACATGATGAAGCCATTTTTCGCCATGATGCTTCTGTCCACTGCTAATGCGCCATAACATGTTGACTGTTTTTCAACCGGATCAAGGGCAGGCAGTGGTCAGTCTACAGACCTTATCCGAACCCATCTGAGACAATATGGTGTCTACCAGCTGGTCAGATGTACAATGTTTCCATGGTTTACTGATTGGAGAAAGAGCTGATGACCATTCTTGAGTGAGAATGGATGAATATTAACCAAGAGGCGAACAAAGATCTTGTAGGTATATGCCACGAATGTACGCCCAGGTCCTCAAATAAAATGACAGCTGCACACCATTTTGTTTGGTGACTACTGAAGCCCAGATTAGGGGGTCTTATAATATTGTCACCCACTCTTTGTGTCTGCTGATTTAATCAACTCAAAGTCAATTATTTTGTTGTGAAGTCATATTCGGTATCATAAAGGGTATTGGGTAGCTCTGACACGATATGGTTTCTTTAGAGAATACAGATGCGGAAATATGAGGAAAAATGAGGGGGTCCTATATTTCTGTCACTCAGTGCATACACCAAGTAGATGCTTTCTCGACAAAGAAGCAGCTCTCGATCATCCGATGCGCAAGTCTTTGAATGAAGTGAAGTCAAACATTTAACATTATTCTACACAATCTTATCTACTACTCAACCCCCTCCCCTCTCGGACGTCTCTAAGATTATTTCGTTATTGAGTGTGGGCTGTAAACACCACAAGTATGCACTGGTGAATGGATGCAACCATACCCAAACACACCCACAGAGCAACTATTCATTTCTCATAACGTTCCACTTCGGTAGGTGTAACGCATACCAATTCAGCACTGCTCTTCTGCTTGTGTTGCGCAGAGTACCCTTATGACCCACAACAGTCGTTTAATTAGGTTGCCACCTGGCAAAGAACTAGATCATTAATAGAACGCAGTAAACAGTGGAATTGACAATCAAGTTGATGTGTCTTTACGAAAGGACAAGTAGTCGCTCCCCAGTTCTGAAGAGAATCAATGCTTCACTCTGGGTGCAGATTTTTGTCGTGGTTTCCATTGGAGTAGTTGATCAAAAGACCACAACGCATCCCGTAAAATCCGCCTTGGCCGAACCTTCCTAACATGAAAACTCTCCAGCATCATAGTTATTGTATCTCTGCTAGCAGATTCGATTCAGGCTCTCCATCCATCCGCAGTGAATTGTTAATGTAATTTTCATGAGGACACCAGGAAATCTTTGGTGATGATTGTTCCTGTAGTGTGATTGTTATATAACAGATTCATACGATACCACTATGGGACATCCCCCAAACCGCAAAAACGTGAATGACATTTCGGCATTCAAAAAGGGCCAAACCCTTATTCCGTCGGACAAAATTGGTATGTGATTGAGCTTACTGCAAATTGCAGATGGAAAATAACCCAGTTTTCTCCGGTAGTTTTGTAACTATGTACAGAAACATAAGCAAAATTTCACTTGAAAAAGAGACTGAAGCTGAATTCCAACCAATGACACCTGTCGTATATGCTTCCGAAAACTTGATAATGCAAGCTTTAACCGGCCTGCAAGAAGCTGGTTTTATTAACCCTGTGAGATATTCAATGTGGGCAGCACCGATGGTAGTTTTGAAGAAACCAAACGGTACAATGCCCATATGCGCAAACTTTTTACTAGTTATAAACGATGCATTGGAGACAAGTTAGTATCCTCTCTTTGTTCGGGAGCATATTTTCGCTAAATTATTCGGCGGAAGCATATTTATCAAGATCGACTTTCGGCTGCTTATCTGCAGGTACAACTCGACAAGGAATCGAGACAATTATTCACCATGAATACACACAAATGGCTATACAGATATAACAGATTATCGTTCGGCGTTGAATGTGCACCTGCCATATTTCGGCAAATTATGTACACTATGCTGTTGAGTATGCCTCAAGTGGAAGCTTATACGGATGACAGTGTGTTCGTTAGCACAAACATCAGTGAGCACTTCCATCATCTGACCAAGTCATTGAATCGCATCAGACAGTTTAGTTTCCGCATTCATCTCAGAAAAATACTCTTTCTTCACTGAGTGGGTCATATATTTTGGTTTGATTGTTGATGCTACAGGCAGGTATCCGAATTCGGAAAAACTGAAACCCATTCATGATACATCAACACCCACTGAATTCGATGCACCTCAATCGATTCTGGTCATGATCAGTTGTATTTTCAGTTTGTATCACACATGCACATATTTCGAGTTATTTAGACAAACGACTTGCCCCTTCTAGTTAGTGGAAAGGGACACGCGATTGTTAGCATGCTTTGAGTCAATCGAAAGCATTCTCATCTCTCTCATTGCAGTAGTCCTAAACCGGTTAGCGGATGGTTATTAGAAAGCGATCACACACGACTCCAGGTGGTTATCGTATGCTGAATATGACTACAGCCAAGTAGAGAAGGAGACTTTGGTTATTATCTTTGCAATATACAAATTTCACAAAAAGGCCAAGGAAGTAAGTTTATCCTCCAAACCGACGACAAACCACTTCCGCTTATCTTTACCCCTCAGATGGATATACCAATTCATACCACTAATCACCTACAAGGGTAGTCTACAATTTTGTTGGGGTGCAATTTCCAGATTCACCATAAATCCTCCCCCGAAATGAGGCACGCCGATGCATTATCCAAATTAGTATCGGCAAATGTACAAATGAAAGACGAATTGGTTATCGCCTCCAGTGACGTTGAGAAACGGTTTCAGCAAGTGTTCGTGAACATTATCTCATTACCTAAAAACGGCGGTCGACACGACCAAGAAAACCATTATTACTGACAGCGCGATCGATTCAATTGATACGTTTTTGGAGCACAAGTGGTCAATAAAAATACTTGAACCCCTCAGTTCTCGAGCTCTTAGGACGCTTTTCATTAGTGAGCACATATGACTGCCATTTATCGGAGAACGAACTGTTATCCCGAAATCACTCAGGTCTGATATCTTGAGATAGTTCCAAGAGGTATATTTAGGGCTGGCCAAAATGTAACCATTGATGAGCAGCTATGTTTACTGGTTTTGTACGGAATAATACATCCAACAATTAGTGAGAGAGTGCCTCGATTGGGTACAGTTTTCAAATCACGACCCCAAGTTGAGCTACAGTTATATCCCTTGGCACTAATATCATAAAACTGTGATCTGATCTATTTTTCTGGACAGGTTCACCGCATCTATCTTATAATTCAAGTGGATTCAACATCAAGGAAGCAAGAAGTCGACATTATTCAGTGACCTACTAGATGGTTTAAAATTCTTTACCTCAGAAGAATATTCGGCAGATTGGTTATCCAAGAAACACTATTTGCTCAACTGGCAACCACAGTAATTTCCAAATTGTGTTCACTGAATATACCCTACACGCACAAACTCCACCATACAATAGCGTATAAACGGACAGGCGGAACGTTTTGCTGATACTATAAAACCCCCAAAACTTTTCGAGTGAGTGTCAATTGGGCAACTCTGATTAACTTTTTATTATTTTATTATAGGATGACTATAAATCTCCACCATACAATAGCATATAAACGGACAGGCGGAACGTTTTGCTGATACTATAAAACCCCCAAAACTTTTCGAGTGAGTGTCAATTGGGCAACTCTGATTAACTTTTTATTATTTTATTATAGGATGACTATAAATCTCCACCATACAATAGCATATAAACGGACAGGCGGAACGTTTTGCTGATACTATAAAACCCCCAAAACTTTTCGAGTGAGTGTCAATTGGGCAACTCTGATTAACTTTTTATTATTTTATTATAGGATGACTATAAATCTCCACCATACAATAGCATATAAACGGACAGGCGGAACGTTTTGCTGATACTATAAAACCCCCAAAACTTTTCGAGTGAGTGTCAATTGGGCAACTCTGATTAACTTTTTATTATTTTATTATAGGATGACTATAAATCTCCACCATACAATAGCATATAAACGGACAGGCGGAACGTTTTGCTGATACTATAAAACCCCCAAAACTTTTCGAGTGAGTGTCAATTGGGCAACTCTGATTAACTTTTTATTATTTTATTATAGGATGACTATAAATCTCCACCATACAATAGCATATAAACGGACAGGCGGAACGTTTTGCTGATACTATAAAACCCCCAAAACTTTTCGAGTGAGTGTCAATTGGGCAACTCTGATTAACTTTTTATTATTTTATTATAGGATGACTATAAATCTCCAACATACAATAGCGTATAAACGGACAGGCGGAACGTTTTGCTGATACTATAAAACCCCCAAAACTTTTCGAGTGAGTGTCAATTGGGCAACTCTGATTAACTTTTTATTATTTTATTATAGGATGACTATAAATCTCCACCATACAATAGCATATAAACGGACAGGCGGAACGTTTTGCTGATACTATAAAACCCCCAAAACTTTTCGAGTGAGTGTCAATTGGGCAACTCTGATTAACTTTTTATTATTTTATTATAGGATGACTATAAATCTCCACCATACAATAGCATATAAACGGACAGGCGGAACGTTTTGCTGATACTATAAAACCCCCAAAACTTTTCGAGTGAGTGTCAATTGGGCAACTCTGATTAACTTTTTATTATTTTATTATAGGATGACTATAAATCTCTACCATACAATAGCATATAAACGGACAGGCGGAACGTTTTGCTGATACTATAAAACCCCCAAAACTTTTCGAGTGAGTGTCAATTGGGCAACTCTGATTAACTTTTTATTATTTTATTATAGGATGACTATAAATCTCCACCATACAATAGCATATAAACGGACAGGCGGAACGTTTTGCTGATACTATAAAACCCCCAAAACTTTTCGAGTGAGTGTCAATTGGGCAACTCTGATTAACTTTTTATTATTTTATTATAGGATGACTATAAATCTCCACCATACAATAGCATATAAACGGACAGGCGGAACGTTTTGCTGATACTATAAAACCCCCAAAACTTTTCGAGTGAGTGTCAATTGGGCAACTCTGATTAACTTTTTATTATTTTATTATAGGATGACTATAAATCTCCACCATACAATAGCGTATAAACGGACAGGCGGAACGTTTTGCTGATACTATAAAACCCCCAAAACTTTTCGAGTGAGTGTCAATTGGGCAACTCTGATTAACTTTTTATTATTTTATTATAGGATGACTATAAATCTCCACCATACAATAGCATATAAACGGACAGGCGGAACGTTTTGCTGATACTATAAAACCCCCAAAACTTTTCGAGTGAGTGTCAATTGGGCAACTCTGATTAACTTTTTATTATTTTATTATAGGATGACTATAAATCTCCACCATACAATAGCATATAAACGGACAGGCGGAACGTTTTGCTGATACTATAAAACCCCCAAAACTTTTCGAGTGAGTGTCAATTGGGCAACTCTGATTAACTTTTTATTATTTTATTATAGGATGACTATAAATCTCCACCATACAATAGCATATAAACGGACAGGCGGAACGTTTTGCTGATACTATAAAACCCCCAAAACTTTTCGAGTGAGTGTCAATTGGGCAACTCTGATTAACTTTTTATTATTTTATTATAGGATGACTATAAATCTCCACCATACAATAGCATATAAACGGACAGGCGGAACGTTTTGCTGATACTATAAAACCCCCAAAACTTTTCGAGTGAGTGTCAATTGGGCAACTCTGATTAACTTTTTATTATTTTATTATAGGATGACTATAAATCTCCACCATACAATAGCATATAAACGGACAGGCGGAACGTTTTGCTGATACTATAAAACCCCCAAAACTTTTCGAGTGAGTGTCAATTGGGCAACTCTGATTAACTTTTTATTATTTTATTATAGGATGACTATAAATCTCCACCATACAATAGCATATAAACGGACAGGCGGAACGTTTTGCTGATACTATAAAACCCCCAAAACTTTTCGAGTGAGTGTCAATTGGGCAACTCTGATTAACTTTTTATTATTTTATTATAGGATGACTATAAATCTCCACCATACAATAGCGTATAAACGGACAGGCGGAACGTTTTGCTGATACTATAAAACCCCCAAAACTTTTCGAGTGAGTGTCAATTGGGCAACTCTGATTAACTTTTTATTATTTTATTATAGGATGACTATAAATCTCCACCATACAATAGCGTATAAACGGACAGGCGGAACGTTTTGCTGATACTATAAAACCCCCAAAACTTTTCGAGTGAGTGTCAATTGGGCAACTCTGATTAACTTTTTATTATTTTATTATAGGATGACTATAAATCTCCACCATACAATAGCGTATAAACGGACAGGCGGAACGTTTTGCTGATACTATAAAACCCCCAAAACTTTTCGAGTGAGTGTCAATTGGGCAACTCTGATTAACTTTTTATTATTTTATTATAGGATGACTATAAATCTCCACCATACAATAGCATATAAACGGACAGGCGGAACGTTTTGCTGATACTATAAAACCCCCAAAACTTTTCGAGTGAGTGTCAATTGGGCAACTCTGATTAACTTTTTATTATTTTATTATAGGATGACTATAAATCTCCACCATACAATAGCATATAAACGGACAGGCGGAACGTTTTGCTGATACTATAAAACCCCCAAAACTTTTCGAGTGAGTGTCAATTGGGCAACTCTGATTAACTTTTTATTATTTTATTATAGGATGACTATAAATCTCCACCATACAATAGCATATAAACGGACAGGCGGAACGTTTTGCTGATACTATAAAACCCCCAAAACTTTTCGAGTGAGTGTCAATTGGGCAACTCTGATTAACTTTTTATTATTTTATTATAGGATGACTATAAATCTCCACCATACAATAGCATATAAACGGACAGGCGGAACGTTTTGCTGATACTATAAAACCCCCAAAACTTTTCGAGTGAGTGTCAATTGGGCAACTCTGATTAACTTTTTATTATTTTATTATAGGATGACTATAAATCTCCACCATACAATAGCATATAAACGGACAGGCGGAACGTTTTGCTGATACTATAAAACCCCCAAAACTTTTCGAGTGAGTGTCAATTGGGCAACTCTGATTAACTTTTTATTATTTTATTATAGGATGACTATAAATCTCCACCATACAATAGCATATAAACGGACAGGCGGAACGTTTTGCTGATACTATAAAACCCCCAAAACTTTTCGAGTGAGTGTCAATTGGGCAACTCTGATTAACTTTTTATTATTTTATTATAGGATGACTATAAATCTCCACCATACAATAGCGTATAAACGGACAGGCGGAACGTTTTGCTGATACTATAAAACCCCCAAAACTTTTCGAGTGAGTGTCAATTGGGCAACTCTGATTAACTTTTTATTATTTTATTATAGGATGACTATAAATCTCCACCATACAATAGCGTATAAACGGACAGGCGGAACGTTTTGCTGATACTATAAAACCCCCAAAACTTTTCGAGTGAGTGTCAATTGGGCAACTCTGATTAACTTTTTATTATTTTATTATAGGATGACTATAAATCTCCACCATACAATAGCGTATAAACGGACAGGCGGAACGTTTTGCTGATACTATAAAACCCCCAAAACTTTTCGAGTGAGTGTCAATTGGGCAACTCTGATTAACTTTTTATTATTTTATTATAGGATGACTATAAATCTCCACCATACAATAGCATATAAACGGACAGGCGGAACGTTTTGCTGATACTATAAAACCCCCAAAACTTTTCGAGTGAGTGTCAATTGGGCAACTCTGATTAACTTTTTATTATTTTATTATAGGATGACTATAAATCTCCACCATACAATAGCATATAAACGGACAGGCGGAACGTTTTGCTGATACTATAAAACCCCCAAAACTTTTCGAGTGAGTGTCAATTGGGCAACTCTGATTAACTTTTTATTATTTTATTATAGGATGACTATAAATCTCCACCATACAATAGCATATAAACGGACAGGCGGAACGTTTTGCTGATACTATAAAACCCCCAAAACTTTTCGAGTGAGTGTCAATTGGGCAACTCTGATTAACTTTTTATTATTTTATTATAGGATGACTCTAAATTTAAAGTTTCCTGGAGGTGTATTATCCAGCAACCCTTTGGTTGGGCGTAAAATAATAACCCAGTAACGAGTGCTGTTTCCAAAACCTCCAGCAGATGATCCGCAGTTAGTAAAACTGGAAGATCGATCGCAAGTATCTAAATGTGGATTCACTTTACGAGACAAATTTTGCGTAGATGATTTCACACAACGTCATATTACATGGACTTCGGGGAAGGCAACAGGAAGGAGAGGACCAATTTTTTACAAGCTGCCGGTTGTATCAGAACAGTGGATGAGGCAAGTCGGTCAGCTTCGAAAGAAATGCGGTTCAAATGGTCTTGCCTGACTGGATAACGATGTAACTTTGAGGCATTTTCAACATCAAAACATGTCACTCAGAATACGCTACTCGGAACAATCGTTCACTCAGATTAGAGACACAATACTTTCCGCCTAACTATTCACTCCTCGTTTTCATGAAAGCTGGTCAAGACTATGGTGGATTAGGAAGCACAAGTGAGTCTATTAGCAGACTGTTCTTAGCCGCACAAAGCCAAGGAATATGACAGTTACCGCGTCGATCAGTGCGATCATTCGGTCCCTTTTCGACAAATGTCTTTCCTAATCAATGTCCTGAACTCGTGGGTCAATAGAAACACCTTTGTAACCTACATCTAAGTATCTTGGTGAAATGGAAGTTTTGACGACGAACTGGTTCTACTTGAGAACTTCGAGTGATTTCTTCAAGATAGAAAACAGTGCGAAAAGAAGACAGGTGGTGGTGGTGATGGTCCGGAAAGTATGAAGTTATTTTTACTCCCTCTTGTAATTTTTTGACTGTGTGGCTAATTAATGTCATTCGAAATACACTGCTTTTCGAGGTACTGCGATCAGGAACCTGTATATAGCTCCCTTTAGCTCCCAGAAAGAAATCGACCAGTTCTTTGATGCTTTAAATCCCGTCCTGATTCTACTGCTGTCCGACTGCTTGCACATTGTTGTTGATGATTTTAATCATCCACCCACGTATCCCTTACCTGATTTTGGTAAAGTGACTTTTATCTTATTTCAATTAGAAAGTGTGCTGTTCTAGACAGGATTATCATCAACCATCCCCAACATTTTCAGTAACAACTGAAGCTCCTTTTTTATTCAGCGATCATGCTCCCTTTCTCAATAGACCCTAAACATACTTTCAGCACAACTTCCAATCGTAGGGACAAAACAAAGTAAAGATCATCTGTAATAACCTGTCTCTCATCAACATAAGCCTTCTTCGAAGATCCATTTGCACCGTTTCTTCGTGGTTTTCTTTCGACTGCTCTCTTTGCTCGCTAGACCTATTAACGAAGACAATGAGTGAGGTGTTTGATTTGTGATGTCCTATGGAGACTGCATATTTCACCAACAACAGATTATCTTCTCCATTGCTGAAATCTCTGAGAAGGTGAAAAGGACTTGGCTATAAGCTACACGACCAAGCTTCGGTGAAATGATAGTCCATCCTGATTGAACAAGAGATACGACGGCTGAAGATGACATTTGCCCGCTAGTTCTTCTGTACTACCATTAACTAACTGCTGTGGCACGAAATTCGTCTTCTTCGTAGAAAAAGGGGCCCGGTCAAGAAACTACAACATATATGCAGACATCCTAAAAGTCGCATTTATTCATATTTCATGCGATACCCCGCCATCCTACTTTCCCTTCTGTTCCCTCAGATATAGAGCTTTTTCCTCATAAGAAGTCTTCAAGTTTCGTCTGATCTCAAAGTCAATTTCTGTTGTGGGTTCAGACAGTTCAGGCTCCGTTGTTCTCTAATTCGGAGCCTTTCAACTATCCGGAATTATGGTTCCCTCCAATAAAACAATTTTTGATTCTGGCTCTATTTCTGCCTCCTGGAATCCCATGACAGTAGCAAGTATTCCCAAAAATTCCATAACAACATTACAAGATTTTGTCAAAACGTTTTTGCCCCATCGCCGTCACTTCTTCTACGCTCAAGTTGACCCAGCGCGTTACCCTAAGTCGAGTGCTTTCGTCTTTTGTCGCTTCAAATAAACCCATCAGTTTACTCACAAATCCAAAAGGTGTATTCTGGATGTAGTAGCTTTGGCTTGGTATTTCATTTAAAACAACTTGAATAGTTCCATGAAGTTCATTCGATATATTTTCCTTGACTATTCCTCCTCACATGATTCGGTTCCTTGTTCTCTACTCGTTCAAGAGCTAGAGTCTATTTACTATCCCAGTTCCTTACTCTCCAGTGATTGAAAGGCTAATTTTCCAACAGAACTCAGTGTGCTGAAGTTAGTGAAAGTTTATCGAGTCCTTTGAACAACAACTCGGGCCTTCTTTTGAATGCCTTTCTCTCTCCCTTTTTTTCATCACATATATCAGCGACCTGACCCCTTACCACCTGCATAACCTATTACTTAAGCCGACGACGTTATGCTCTGTCAATCTATCTCCAGCCAACGGGACTTTAGCTCTCTTTTCGAGAAACTATACAATATTCAGAATTTATTGTTCCATACTGGACTACATCTCAAGTCCAAATGTTTTCAGTTTACTATCTCCCTTTCCCATTCTTACCCCAATGAGTAATCGGCTATCAACAGTGTCCCCTTTTCCAGAGCTGACTCTGTCAGGTACTTAAGCGTTACCACCAGCACTAATTTACACTGATCCTCTCATATTCTTGATTGTGTTAAAAATTACGTAGACTGTCTTTTCAAATTCATAGGCTAAGGCGGATTGTACCAAACGAGCTGTAAATTTTCCATTCGTCCATCAATATATTTTCCCAGTCGTAATCTACTGCTCTACCACAATATTTCCTGGTCTGCCTATGAAAGATTTTATTACGCCACACCGATACCCGGCCACTATCAGTCTTGTCTCTTTGATTTCCATGTGCTCTCTTATTTCCGTAGTTCGTGATTTGCACAATATAGCCTGTGAAAAATTCGCCAAGAAGATTCTTGCGGACCCAATCCATCTCTTATGGCATGACGCATTTGCATGGCATTCTGCGTCTGGAATAACCTCTTACTGTATAGAAGTCTATCGCAACTCTACGGTGCCTTGCTTAACACCTGTTCTGGTTGACAGGATGAAAGTCACTGATGGAGTTCGCAAGAACCCCGGTGGCTAAAACAGTTTTATTTCTACAGTATTTACTGTCATGCTTATTTCAAAGTCTCTATGATCAGTCTCCCTCCGTTTGACTGAAATGTGAGTTTGTTGACTTGCTGAAGTCTTCAATACAATACGGTACAACACAATACTCTATCTAGGATGCATCCACACCCCCGCAGTGGTTTCGCCTGACCATTGCGGATCCACCCGTAACTAAGCACCTACGAAGCGTAAACAAATACGAGGCAGATATTACGGAGGTAACGGAATAGTGACCGTGTCTCAATTAGAAGCTGTTGAATGACATCAAAACAAACTTATTTCGGCGATTCGGAGCAGCCCGGAGAGGTTCGTGATGGTGCTGCTGTAACACGCGCGCCTTCAAAGTGAAAAAGCCAGGGTTCAGACCCTGGGTGCAGCCGTGGATATGCAACACCGATGCGCTCTAACAAAGGCAAAACTCGATTTTGGGTTTCTCGATTGCAAGGTTTGTTGGATAACCTGTTGTTTGTTCGAGAAAAGTTTATCCGAATTACAGTCATCCAGGCAAAGCATCTGCAGTTCCACACTCTACTCACAAGTAATTGCGAGGTGACCTTAGATATTACGGAGCCAGTCAGAATTGGGGCGGATAATCATATTTACCTTTGACCTCGGATATACTTTGTTTTGAGGCCTAAAGCTTGCGGCATGCCCTTTTCATTCACTTGAATACACTCAAGTCTCTCGTGGGATTGTGGTCTGTGCCCCTCCACTAGGCTTGTTCGGAAACTTATCACGTGCCAGATAAACCCGCAGCCGCCGAACCATATTCTCGTAAACGCTGTCCTGCTTGGAAGTTGTGATTTACTTGTCACCAGATTCGATTCAGGACTTCAGTCCATTCACAGTTTCCGGCTTGGGTTTGTAAAAACATTCCTCTTGACATAACCCCACAAGAAAAAGGCCAGCGTGTGTCAAAATATATTTCCTCAGGAAAAGTGACCAGTTTAGTATTGCGGCACGTAACAAGCAAATATCAGTCACTACTTAACAATCAGTGGCTCATGAAGCTCAACGCGTCGCTCAGATTGCATGGCCAAAATGTGCCAAAGAATAGTCCCCCATATATTAATCAAAAAAGCTAATTTGAAGAAGTTAAACGAAAAGTCACATCCAATGCATCCCTCCTTCGTGCTTTTTTGGTTACTCCATCAACTCGGCAAATATGAGTGCTTTGTCAGGATGTAAATTTTGTTTTTTTTTCAGCAGTCATTTCACCGTCGTAGGTTCGCGTAAACCTGTCACAATTTGGTCATTCACAAGACTCGCCTCTTTGTGAGTGAAAAAAATTACAGAATCATGCAACAGATTTCAGGGACAACTGAAATGGGTCGAATGGTTGATTTACCAATTGTGTTTGCTATTTGAAAACGGAACCCTCGTACTTCTCATTACACTCGTCAAGACAGTATTGTTCCAATTTGAATGTAACGTCCTCCAGCCGCTTCTGTTTCCATTGGCCTCAAATGAAAATCTATTGCTGATACAAAGTGCTTACGGTCCAGCAATGTGACTAAATAGTTCAAGCTGGACGGACTTTGATTCACCTTTCATTGCAGACAGTGCACTTAAATCGCCATATTATGCTCGCCGCAGCCTCATATTTTCAGCCCGTTGCTCCGTATTGCCCAGAGGCGAACTGGAGGGCAGAATAATCCGCAGACTACTTTACAGTGTAACTGATAGTGCCATTTTCACTTCGATTTTGGCCGGCTATTATATCAGATGTCACATCTTCAGGAAATGTGATCGGTTTTGTTGTTTCAGCGTGCAACAAGAAAACCCCAGCTAATGTTTATCAAGCAGAGGCTAGTCAAGTCCGAAGCAACATCACGATTACTTTGCTAAAATGTCCCGACGAACATGGACCAATAAGGAACCAAAAGTTGAATCAGTAAAAGAAAAATCATACCAACAGAATGTAGTCAAGTCCGATGAACTTTGAGGCCGTAGCACCGGGCTCTTCCCTCCGATCCATTGCAAAGCGAACGCCTCTTCAATTTAGTCACTGACAACGGTTGCGGAGTTTGTTGGGGGGGGGAGGGTTCTTGCGTTGAACATTTTAAGCATAGTTAGCAAGGGGAAACTTCCCAGGTGTTCAAAAACCGTCTCCTTCACCCCGTGTGAGTAGGTATTTTATTCACCTTATCGGGAAGGAACACGGGACCAACAAGTGGAGAAACGTGCATGTCGTATTTTACATTCTCCTTCTCATCGCCTTGCACGTTATTTGAATAATAGTCAGGGGGGTTATTCTTGTGCAGCGCACCAATTCCAAGCCACATATATGTGTCATGCACGCTCAGATACGAAATATTTGTGCTGTGTTAAGGATAGAAAGGTTGAGTCTAGAGAAACCACGAAGATCTCCAGCCATTCCGAATTTCGCCATTGTTCCTAGCCTGTTCACAGGAGAGCGTGCATGCTGATCCACTCACTCAGTCACTCGGCTTTCAGCAGGAGACTGTCCACTTCGTAATCCTTCTGACTGTCAGGCTTTCTATAACAGATGGACTGAATTTTGATACCGAACTGAGCTGAGCACGTTGTCTGTGATTGTGTCAACCACCCACGCTCTTATGCGTATCATGTGACACATTTGCAACGTGTGTGCTAAGCACAGCTTTCGAGATATACTCGTGGGGTGCATTGCACTTTGTGATGTTTGCAATATTTTGCCTACTAACATACGCTGAAATAGTGAACTGCGAATTTCGACATCCTTGCTTTGCCTAGAACAATTTTGAACACATTTAGCGTATCTGAATTTCGTGGTGGTTCACAAACTCTGTTAAGAGTAATTTTGTGAATCCCTCTGCAATCTGTTGCACAGAAGCTCAGCATATATATATATATTGCAAATGATTCCCTTCATTATTTCACCTAACTCGCATTTCGAAATACACATTCATAGATGAGATAGTCTTTGCGTGAATTGCAGCAACCGCAAGCTTCCGGTTAAAGTATTTCATTTGAATGAACCGGGATATGTTTATATTCCGGCAAATATTCCCCTCAGCCTTGTTAGGGTCACATTCAGCTGTATGCAGATATTACGAATTTATTTAAAAGAAAGTTTTTTACCAGAGCACAACATGGGACGTAAAAAACAGGACAACACTAAAAAACCTTAAATTCATTCCCGATTCCTTGCTGAATCACACTCACAACGCCCTATACTGTGATATTTTGTAGTGAGCTGAAAGCAATGTTGTTCCTTGGGGTTGCTTGTGTGCGATCTTAGAAGACACAGGAGTACAGTCCAGTGAATCCGAGCTCAGTAAGTGTGTGAGCAGTCACCAGCACTCAATTCCGAAAGTATGAGTAAGGCTATAATTTTCATAGCTGAAAACAGCGGAACGAGGATTAGGCTGATATTCTATAGGGGTTCATGTGAGAACTGAATCGGTTGAGAAATACTGGGATTATTGTTGTTCTATCTGATAGTTGCCTCCCATTATCCCAGCCCAACTTCTATCGACAAAATCAATAAGCAGTCAGAAACGTAGATTTGCAAGGCGCAACCTATACCTTTTCACTGCATCTGTACATGTGTATACTGCAGTCAATGAAGCTTTTATATAGGCAGTAGAATAACCAATGTTACTGAAACAAGATTGAATTGGGTATGAAGTAAATTCAGGTAAATCGTTTGGGGTTATGTAGAACACCACCAATACGAGATTGCTTAGATATGCTGAAACCCTAGTCTTTCTCAATTATAAACCCAAACTGTGCAAACAGCGTGAATGGCTTGTCAGTTTGGCCCTATCCTGTTGACCTAACATTTAGTACCCCCGTTCATTCTTGTCCTCTCCTATAACTTTTAAACCACTTCAATCATGTTTCGGTTTCATTGGTTATTCCGCTGACTAGATAAAAATCATGTTGACAGCAATATGTACGTGTACAGCCGAAGCGAATTGTTCCTCGATGCATTGTGCAAAACTAAATTTCTTACTTCACTTTTCAAATCTGTGACGGGAACTCACTGTTTCTCAAATCCAAGGGACAAAACTCTCAGCTCATGTTCTTAGCCGATAAAAACGGCGCCCTAATCGCGCATGCTATTCTCCTATTTATTCATCCTAGTCGAAACGACGGGAGGAAAAATATACAATGGAACTTTATTACAGCCTAAATACTATTTCCTTAAGACAAATGAAATTTATAAACGACGACTCTATACGGATTGGCGAACAACTAGCAAAGCCTGTGTTACCAAATCTTTGATTCCCCTTTAAAATCAGCCACCCGCCTACAGTAATATAAAATAAATCATATTATTATAGAAAATTGCCGCACCACTTTTCATTTCAGTTTATTGGACTGTTACCGTCGCGTTTCTGTGCTCTGATTTCGATTGCTACCTTCCAGTATTCTCGAGTCAAGGGAAAATGGAAAGAAGCGCGGAATGAAAAGAATCCAAAAAGTCAAAGTAGTTGGAAGAAATTACGATTGCTACAAAAGGAGTTCCATTGTAACTACGCAAATGTCTGGAAAGCCTAGCCGTATCACCTAATATCTCCAATCAATTAGTAGGTGGGTCTCGTGGACGCCAACACGAGTCTGGGTTTCCATACTTATTTATCATGTCGAGGGGTGACAACCTCGACCTACATTCCAACGACTACCCGCCTCGGTGAACAGTGTACGCCAAGGAAATCTGTCGGTAGGCATGCGTAAGATATGCCCCGCCTCAATCTGTTTGGATGAAGCACCTGATCCAGAAACTGATATCTGGTTCCCTACACCCTACGTCTAACCTCAGCATTGCTGATGCGGAGTTCCTATCCTATTCGGGCAATGCTACCGAAATATCGATGCTAAACCACCGACAGTCTTCTACTCCTAATGGTCAGGAACAGACCTAAAACCTGCATGGTATACTCGACCCTTAACGGACAGTTTGATGTCAAGCCAGAAGCATAGATGACGGAGGTTAGCAAAGGCCAAATGCACCTTCTGTGAAGGTGATGACACTTCGACCGATATCTGTCCACCCGGTGAGATTTAACTACGCAGATAACAAAACTGATCCACTTCAGCTAAAGCTTCCCTTTAGCAAGACAAGGTTTGCCGTACACCCGATCGAGTCCTGCAGCAGCCTTTCACACTTGGAAGGTGCAAAACGCATCCCAAACATTGCTACACATTTGTTTAGGCTATTCTTGGAAGCTTAAAACTTATTTGGATCTTCACCCAGAATAACAACATCGTCCGCGTATTCCAAGTCAGAAAGTCAACTTCTTGAGCAGAGATAGCTACCTCTATTCTCATACGACGATGGAGATTTTCAAGAAGCAGTTCAGTTGCAAAGTTTAATAGGAAGGTCTAAAGAGGGCAACCCTGACGAACTCCACTGTCCGTGGTGAATTTAGGTAGAAGATCGCGGTAAGCAGGAACTCAGCTTCAGCTGTTGACAAACAAGCATTAGAAAAAAGAAATACCTTTCTCTCTGGGACATCCTTCAGTTAAAGGCAGGGCCAGAGAACTGTGTGATCGACTGAGTCGAAGGCTACTTTCAGGCCAAGAAAGATAGCGACTGAGAGCATACGGAATATGTTTGTGCTCTAAAGTTTTTCGAAGAGTAAAGATTTGGTTGACACAACTACGACCACGTCTGAAACCAGCTTGGTTTTCAGGCATACTCATTTGGCGCGAGCTGGAATAATCAGTGGAGAATAAGTCCGGTGAGCAATTTGAACTCGATACCGATCGAGCTAATTCCTCTGTGGTTTTCACAAAAGAACCTGTAACCTTTCTTGTAAACCGACACAATCACGGATTTTCACCATTACCTGGGAATCCCCCCATTATCCCAGATTACCCGGGGGAGTTTTGTTAACTCCAAAACTAAAGCTTTGTTTCCATCCTTGAAACAAGGAGACAGCTCATTGAATCCAGTGACTTTGAACCTTTTCAAGTAACTTACCTCTCGCAAAATCTCTTTTTCTAGTGGAGGTTTGATATCTACCAGCTTTCTTTTCTCTGGTGGGTATATTCGGGAGGTTCAACTCAGAAGGTCCATCACGGAGAGGTGACACCCCATTGCGACGAGACTGTACCTTGACGTAATGTGATGGCTTGATTGCCTCCTTCAATCAAAGGGGTATGCAGAATGGCTTCCTTAAGCAAGTGATGCAGTCACGCTTGACAGGTCAGTGGGTAGAGACCAGACGAAGTCCAGTCTCAGAACCGGTTGCTGGGCAACATCTGGTTCTGACCACTATGCCCTTGGAGAAGATACTCCAGCGAGTTAACACAGAGAAAAAAAGTTTATCGGTCTAAAATTCCCTACCAGATGGAAGTAGGAGTGGAGTACCTGAGGTGTTCTTGACCGTAGGAAAAGGCATCACACTTCATTGAGCAGATATCGCCTGCCTAAACTAGGCTGTCCCCGGAAAAAAGGAAGTTGCCCAGTCGACGTTCCGCTTACTTCACCGGGTGTATGGAACTCAGGACTGAATCCAAAGAGCCAATCGATCACAAAGCACCAGCAAAGACAAACCAGAATGCGTGCAACCATCATGTATCACCTGATTGACCGGAAGAGATTCCTTCACGGATTCGTCGGTCCCGTTCCCGTGCTGCGGTAACCCGTACTACCTTGTGGGTGAGACTTTTGAGTCAAAGGTTCCGGTTAGGGTTCCCAAAGAGAGACCCGTTCTGCGATGTGTACAGCTGCCCAGTATGGTTTGTCCAGAAACCTCCAGCACCTTTTATTTAAAAAGACTTACCAATCGACACACTGAAAAGTATCTTTCCACCGTTCTCAGTCAGGCTTCATTACGGAAATCAACAACCTGGCAATTTATTTATTACAAAGAATATAATGAATAATAACCAGATTTGGGAAGAACATGAAAAAAGGATATTCTTCGGCCGATCCGAGGTTGCTCTGTGCAACCCGCTCGGTAGCAAATCATGCAAATGCACAAAAGCCTTTTTAAGCAGCATAGTCCCAGTCGATGTTAGTATAACAATTCCGCCTCAAACTAAAGCCTCAGTGACAAGCCCCTACGTTGATAACTTTTCCATAGAAGCATCACATTTTCTTGATAAGACCTAGAGTTTTCTTAACAGTATCCACACCTAGCCACTGTTTGTTCTATATTGGATAACAAATCTAAAAAGTTCACATAAAATAGGATCAATGTCGAACATGATTTAAATCGTGCATAGCATTTTGTTGCGCTAACGTATATACTGTGCTAGAAAAGTTGCCCAAGTGATTCATGATGTTGCATAAGAGTTTGCGAACAACATTCCTGGATCGAGGTCTTGGAGGTGTTAGTGAACAGTCAGTTGAGGAGAAATCTGTAGATGAATCCCGCCAGATCAGCCTTGCTATACTGATCACAAATTACACGCCGTAATTTCTCCCTATCGATCCGCCTTCACCACGGAGCAGACCTGTTGATTTGGAAATTACAACATTATTTCATCTTTTTTCACTTATTCACCTCACAGCTGAATATTGCAGTGCAATCAAAACGAACCAGTTATATTTGAATGCAGCTGATCAGTCTATTTGGTCACGTGGATCGTACCTGTCAATAAAAATAATAGAAATAATGTTTGCTTATAATCACGTGATCAGATATCCAATGACAGGAAGTACAGCCAAGTGAAAAATCCAGTTTTAATTTTACAGGGTCATTCGTCTTCTGCATAGCAATAGTCGTGTAATTATCATGGAGTAGTAGTGTACCTAATGATTCGGGTTGGATGGCAGTTGACTGATTTTGGTACGCACCAATTTGCAGTAACAAACTTCCGTTAACATTCGTTAAAATAGCATGGGAGCACATTAGGTATTTATTGTTATATTATTAGTTAGTACTGAATTGTTAAGAACACCCAGAACGAACAATCAATGGCAATCGAGTTTTCCGTATTGTTGGAGGGACTTCATTTATAAACAGAAAAACGTCACCAGCGGACTAAATGAGACGTAGCCTTAGATACCTATTCCGCATGATTCAAGCTCAGCTGATTGCCCTTTATTGCAGTATGAGTTGGGAATAAATTCAGAATAAATTTCGAACGTGATGTTACTTTAGTTTTGACGACAGATGCATGATGTATGACGAACTTCAGAGGAAACAAAACACGTCATCTGTGGGACAGATTTTGTTTTGGAATACACATACACTATCAACAAACTTGAGGTATCCATCAAACCTGATGATCTACTACGCGACATGACATATTCCCTCTTGCTTTTGCGGCACTCCTAAAGAGCCTTATTGCACTCATGGAAAGAATGCCTTCTGATTTTCCGACCACATTTTCTAGTCACACTATCGATTTATAAAGATAAAGATACAGCTCATCAGAAGCTTTGTGGCATTTTGTTCGTCTATATATATATATATATATATATATATATATATATATATATATATATATATATATATATATATATATATATATATATATATATATATATACTCCTAAAGCCATGAATTTCAGAAGATTGTAATGTTTCCAACTGCTCCCTGAGTGCATCGATATGAACAAGAGTTTTCCAGTTTTTAAGGACGGATTTTGCTCAGTTTTGTGTACGATGAAATTTGGAGAACAAAGGATGAGACATCTATTGGGGAACTTGATTAACAGCGACTTCATCTTTAACTCGGTGGACGACATGCCCAAAAGCCTGGAGGAGGTAATTCAGGTAGAAAGCCACCCAGCAGATCATTCGTTGAAAGATAGTGTATAAGTTGGGCGATTCGGCACAAAATCCCAAAATTATCAGCTCATTTTTGTTCATAAAACGTCATTTGAACTAAACCTAATCACTAGCGAACGGGATTATTTACGGGGAGCCTTTGAGATCCGTGTTGCTGCTGCGTGTAATGTGAACAAAACAAGTAGGCTGTAGTTCTGCTTGTTATTTATTCACTGAGAATTTCATTCTATGCTGATTATCAAACGATTATGAATTTCAAAATTTTAAAGTGGAGCAGTTCTCCCACGAGGCCCAGTCGTTTAAGAATGCAATGGTAAAGCTTTAGATTTAGAAGTTAGTAATTGAATGGATGGTTGTAAATGTCCCTAATGTGTAGCAAAATGTTCCGTCTAACCTGAATGATAAATTGAAATTACAATTCCTCTTAAGCTTACTATAAGACTTTTTTAATGACTATGTCTGCTGCTGTTCTCTCGAAGCTGACGATTAAAATCAGAGACGGCGAAGATTGGGGTAACAGATCACTTCGATCGGTAGCCAATAATTTATTGGGTACCTCACAACCCGGTTTGCAGATATTGTTACGCATAATCACAAGGTAATCGCAAGTTTTGATCTGTGTTTCAAAATCTTTTGTTCTGCGACCCTTGACGTGCACACTCCAGACACTCTTGCTGCCTTGTAACAAACCATAGAACCATGTTCCACCTTTGAATTCGTTTGTAATTTTAAATTGATGGTTAATGGGAGACCTGGTGGTAAACGTGCACCTATGCTGTCAAGTGGTTTCCTCAGAGCAACTTTATCAACTGCTCACAGATAAAAGCCTGTTTGTTACAACAAACAATGAAAGTACGTGTGTTTATTGTGTGGTTATAGTTCAAAAGGCAATTGTCCAACCAGGAGAATAATCTAATAAAACAGCGCACATCGTATTTTACATGTACGGGTAACACCGTTTAATGTGTCACATGCAGCATTTTCATCTATGTCGTTTATTAAAAATACCAAAAAAGTGATCAGTACGTTGGGGGTGCTCCTTAGCAAATTTACTGGCCCACTTCAGGAGGACTCCTTCATAGTGTTGATTCTGATTGCTCATGTTTGATCCTCCCCAAATATTTACTATCGCACCTGTGTGCAACTCGTTTAGATTTCTTCAACTGCTATGTAAAACAATAGTATTAGTAGGATTTTGACATCTGGCGAAAGATTACTTTGGTTTGCATTACTGTTCGGGGTGCACCAAACAACATGGACACTCTCCTCCTGATTGAACTGGCCAAGCGGGTCAATTTTCCAGGGCGTCACATGGAAACCTCGAGTAGAATCGCACCTTGCGTAGTATCAGCTTGGTTGTTAATTATTCATTAGCACGAGTCCTATCCTTATCCTGTTCTCAATTCAGCTGCGAGTAATCACAATAAACTCCTGAATTTCAGGTACTTAGACGAATGTGATCACATTGCAATAACCAATAAAGTTTCATTAGTTGGGACCCTTCTGATTGCATATGTTAAAGGCAAACAGTACCAGTGCACCACATAATCTTTGATATTTCTGAATGACCGCATTAGTTCATTTTTCTTAGCTCGATCACATTGGTAATATTAGCAATTTGGTCACTAGTTTGTGCATAGAAGAGCCTTATGTGTCCTGATTCGTTGTGTTATCCATCTACTTATACTCGCCGGTTGGATGGAACCAGTGGTCACGGAGTCCGACAAGCCCCAAATGGGCAACTTGAATGACCAATTTTTAATACTCCCATTCACCTAATAACGTTAATCCTATCCAGGTTGATAAGGGGTATAGTACTATCGATGGTCAAGTTAACATCACCAAACAGACTGCAGAAAAAATCTGTATGCTGTATTTCGTCTCGTGCTCGCTAAAATTTCATTCAAAAGACTTCATGTAACTGCCAAATAGAGATGGACGATAATCACTTTTGTTGCCTCTGGTGGAATACACAGAAAGTGGAGTTATTCAGTGCCCAATCCTTTGTGCTCCTGGCCTAACCCTTGAACATACTTCGATTGACTTCTTGATTATGCAGTTCAGCGAGCGTTACGGTGATGAGATATATCAGGTGACTTTGAAAAATGTTGGATAAGCCGGAAAATTTGATTCGAGTTTATTGCTCCCTCGGCATTTTTGCCTGGATTACGCTGAATTATATTACCATTTTGTGATGATCCAACACAGTTGCATCGCGGTCCTTTGGCATCTTTCAACTTAAATTATTCAGTTTCAGTAACTGTTACAATTTTTGCCTTCGTGTAGTCGTCCATTGTTTATCTGTCCTACCTTGAGAGACAATTTCATATGCCCATGGTAGATTTAAGATAGCTTGGTCATTTTTCTATTTTGCTGACCGAGACGTGACTTTCTAATCTTTGAATTTTACCGAAAATTCATCAGCTGAGATAGAAAATGACACAATCCTGTTTGACTTGACAAAAATGAAGAGGTTATAATCTAGTTATGGTAAAGGCAAACTGTACCGATTCACCACGTAGTCACTCAGACTTCTGAGTAACCTCATCAGCCCGGTTTTCCTAAGCTCGATCTTATTGTTACTAATACGGGAATACGTATGGCACTGTTGAAGGAAGAAAGGAAATTATCTAACAAGCTATTATCCCTACCCATCCATGTTAACTTACGCGTGGTAAGAATTAGCATTATTATTTATGCACCGCGAAATCAATGAGAGACAAAACTGCATGAGCAATAAAATTACTGGGATACGCGAAATTAGATAAGGAGTGAGACAACTGATGCACAGAATGATATCAGAATCCTAATTGAAATTACTAGCTAATTCTTCAGTACCACAGTACACGACTCTAGTGGATTTCACATGAACTTTTGCATTCCAAGTGGAGAATTCAGCTCATCTGTGATAGAAGTCAACGTCGGAAATGTAAGTCCATACCGGTCACCCTTCATTTGCCTCATAAAATGTCTCTATTTTAGATGGGCGATGTTACAGGTGATAGACAGTGTACAAAGCTTTCGTACAATAAGAAAATATATAGACTAGCAAGTGATGTATTTGACAACACCTCGATAAACAGATCAAAGCATTTCATATGAAAACGCCAGCAAAGTTACCCCCTGATATTCAAGAACAATTACTTTTAATTTGCCAGTCTAAATCCCACTGTGTGTTTTCCCGAGAAAGTTGGAGCTGTTTGTATTTTGTGACTTTTTGCTAACCTTCGGTAAAGTATAAAGTAGCACGAAGTTTATCAAGTGAAAAGGTACATCCATCTGAAAAAACGTGTTGTCTGAGATACCTCTGATACTACTAACAAGTCGCTGGGAAAACGGAATTCTCTCGAGTGATCGGTTACCCCATTTATTGGTTAAAAGTGTTATTAAAATTCTCGTTCACAATATTCATTCTCCCCGTTTACTTGAGAAAACGCTCACAACACGATTAAGTTGATGAAACGTCTCATTACAGAGCAACGTCATTAGACATATGAAATTGACCCTTGGTGTTCTACGAGTTGTGGGCACATCTCCACTGAAAACACAAAACCGTAGCTTTTAGATAGTAAAGGTGACAGGAGAACGTCTTACGGTGCAAATGGTTTCTGGACAACGTAAAAACGGTTACGTTTCAGAGGATATATATTTAATTTAACCAAGCATTCATGAAATGCTCAGACGGAATAATCCTCCCTTGATTCCTAAAATTCCTCGATATCATTCGATCTAATGTAACTGGCAGTTACGAGTTAAAGGACCGAAAAACGACGATCCTTTTAGAGTGTATTAATTGGTGCTTGTGCTTGAAAGGTGGAACGAATATTACAATCAGTTATACTGATAGGGATGTAAAGCGATGATACGCTCAGACAAAGGATACACTTTCTCGTAAAATGCAGCTAGCGCATAAATTACATTTTCCCAAGTAGGGTAGCCCCCTATTTTTCATAAACATATGTTTCTAGTTGTTCTGTGATTTGGACAAACGCTTTTGATTTCTTTTTATTCGTTGTCTTTGTTTGATGTTATACTGCATGTTGTTTTCATCTGTCTTCGATGAGCATCACTTTATCCTGAATATATCTTGTGCATTAATAAAGTATATGCTTTCCTAATAATAACTAATGATAATCTTGTCCACGCTACCAAAATGCCTCATCCACTAGGCTACTAGTTTGCTCACTAAAATATCGACCTCTCAGTTTCTCTTAAAACTGCAAGTACCAATGATATTTGGACGTGAACACAAAAGCAGTTAATTGCTTGAGACATATGAACTGAATAATGTGTGTCTTTTGTCGAAGGAGACAAAGATTTCTTGGATTGATTATAACGAACGTGAAACCGCAGACGTATGTTTGAGTGCTTTTAGCTGCTATCGTTCTATCTCTCTTCAGCTTGCTGATTTGATTAAAGTAACCACGTCGGATTTTAAAATACTGGTATAAAGCCACCGACCAAATTCACCGGAGTTCATATCGAAAACAAAATCCTTAGATGGCCCTGAAACGATATTCAATGAATTCGAGTTTCGATGCTTCTGGGGTCATCGGGTGAGAAGTTACTTCATTGCGGTTAACTTCCAAATGTTTAAATCCACCCCCTTAGTATTGAACAAGCGATAGATTTTATCGTATAAGTCAAACAACGTTCTAGAAGCAGTCGAGTCATTCTACTATTTCAGTAATTGATAGTCCTTTGTATATTTCGACTTCTTCGTGTTCTGTTCACGCAGACATTATGTTGGGTGCTGACTATTTTGATTTGACCATCAGGTTTCGCATAGGTTGGCTCTTATGATATATTCCCTTTGTAGGGTTAAGTAAATACCTACTTATCAGCGATAAAGTTCAACTAGTGAGAGGGTAAATCGTGCGTGAAGATGGCTGGATAATGATGCACAATAATACAATTTCAAAAACATTTTAACTTTCACGACATGTAAATGTCATACCACTGGGGCACACAAATTTTGAACCGTATAGTTCAATAAACTACTTCGGAAAATCAGTTCAATGATAACCAAATTCATACATGTGAGTAAGATATATGGGAAAAATTCCACAACGAATCACTTCGCCACTGAACAGAATGAAGGTAAACAACCTATAAATCAAATTTTTTATTCGGGATTAACTATCGTTTGGAGCCTTTTGTATCCTTCAATTCTGTTCTGCACTTTTTTAGAAGTTGAGTTGTCTGGCCGCCAATCACGAACCACATTATTTCCTGTTTCAATGAACTTGTCCTAATTGATTTGCTGAACATTACTCAAGCTACGACAAATTTAAAAAACCTATATGTCCAGAGAAAGAGTTGTTTGCACGAGGAGAGTGAATTGTATGTCATGGGAAATCTACTTGCATTGATCACATCAAAAAGTCGGACGTCGGCTCGCTGCTTCCGACTTTCCCATGAGAAATATGCAAGTGGATTTTCCGATACAAGCATATACGCAGTCAATAAAACTTACCACCGTAGAAACCATATATATATATATATATATATATATATATATATATATATATATATATATATATATATATATATATATATATATATATATATATATATATATATATATATATATATATATATATATATATATAAATTATATACATCCGTCTGTAAGTCTGTTTTCTGTCTGACCGTCTGTCTGTTTATTTGCTGTCCGTAAGGTTTTCTGTCTTACTCTCTCTTTCTTGATCGTTCTCTCGCTGTCTCCTTCTCTTCAAGTGCAGTTTTTGGGGTACACGCGTGAAAGAACGAATAATATGGTGCTTGGGTTCCGTCATATCCCATGTCATTCGTCGAGACATTACAGGTACCGTGTTCTTTGTGGGTGGGTACACGTCGGGCATTCGTATTTATATTTGTACTACTGGAAATGCTGACAGTAGCTAGATTTGTTTCTTCTACGAATTCTCGCGAGAAAAAGTGTTTTGCATTGTCCATTTGGGAAAACGGCAGCCAACACCGGAATTTGGAATAAATACATCTGAAGGTGCTACTGTGAAGCACAAAGTGATCGGATAAACCTGGTCATGATGGTCAATTTAGAAGCTCCTTGCATGGAAAGCCCGAATCGAATTGTAGCTCACGTATTATCTGACCAGCGATACGTCATCCATTAGCACAGTGTATATCGCTAACCCGTTTTTGGCTTCACCTTGTGGAAAGTACTCATCATTATACATCCACACTCACAGTGCGTGCACATTTCGTTCCAGGCAATTTGCACATAAGAGATGAGCGTAAAAACACCCATGCCATGAATCATTTATGAAACAAAATTCCCAGCCACCACTCAACTTCAGGTAACTGAAATTTCCATTCCATTTCAGGAAACGAAATTTACTGTTTCCATCTATTGACTGTTTTATGGCGGTCAGGTGAATATATGGAGAATTATTTGTGGAAGTGGTACGAGAATTGAAACACCTCGTTTTCAGTATTTGAATCATTGAAATACTTTTTTCCTTTCTTATGAAAAGCAATGATCTAGACTCGAAGATCATCCTACTAATATATCTTTCTGAAAGCTGTTTTAAAGTACGCCTCACCTATTCCCAGATTTAGTGTTCCGGACTTTGGTGAGACCATCTAATTGAGGTCTCCGGAAGAATTTGCTGGACGGATTTAATTGCACGAGTGACAACCGTAATCATTTTTGTGGATGTTGGCCTGACCGAAACATAAACCCGTAGGGGTTGTTCTTAAAATTGTAATATATCGAGAAGCACCGTGTGAGAAATTTCACAAAAATCTAAGCCCTGAAACATCTGAATATTTCCGTAGAGAGGTGTTATGCTTTGTAATGTAGGTATGAAACACAGTGTCTTCATTGCTTGGAGGTGACCGATGCTGGGGTTTGCCCAATTTACTGAACCATATTCAGGATGAAGCAACTTTAGTCTCCACGAGCACTTTCTTCATCGCAACTTCAGCATAGATATCGTGAGATATAAATCGTGCCACAACACTGTTTTGATCCATCCCGCTAGCACTAGTACGAAGAAATTTCTGCCTTCGAACAATCTCACTTTATTGGCTCAGTGCACTCTGTTTATTCAGTGAGAAAGTGTCAGTGTTATCGATCTTTGCGAACTCAAATCACTTGATTCAAACTTGTATTTGGTACATTTTATTCTATTTGCTGGATCGGTGATACGGCGAGCCACATTTTGGCGGGAATCTATTCTAGTCTGGAATCTGGACAAACGCTGGAGTGCTGTCTGCAATGGAGACTAGGTCCCCTCTTGAATAATGCGTCAGACTATACAAATGAAAAGAAGTATGCATGTCAGAACGTTTGTTTTAGGATAAATAAGCTAATTTTCCCAAATTTCAACTCTAACGACGATAGCTCAGGAGTGTCAACGTTGCTTACTTGGTAATCTGTTGGGGTCAGAGTCATCGGCGAAGTCAAGTCCATATGTATACAAATGAGTACGGTAAATGAGATAAAGTTATGCATGTAAATCATGCAGTTGCATCCGCTGGTAGGATAACTTATATCTTCAAATTGACTCGACAATCGTTGTGCTAATACGTGTTGTTATTAAAATTTGTTAGCATTAAGGAAGTACGAATGAGTTCTCCCACAATTACTGATTTCTTTACACACTTCGTCTTGTGGACTAATGCATTCCTAGCTGAGGTGATTAGGTAAAGAAGATATCATTTTATTTGGTGTCAACTCTTCTTGAACTTCAGCACCTTTCAGCTGTTGTTGTTAGTCATATAGTATAGCTATCTGACTACAAGACGTGAGACAGTGATTAGAACTCGACCCAACCCGGTTGACTTTAATCGATTTTGTTTAATTTTCCAATGCATACTCGAGTATGTGCGCACTGATAGGGGAATTGTCATTTTCCTCAAAGTCCCGCTAAGGTAGAGGTGATAAATGGCGCAATGAAACTGAGGCGTGTAGTCGCTAACAGCATAAAGTCTCAACGGGTCAATCGTGGTAACGGGTCAGTGAAAACGAACTGCTGTCGACCCTATCGGGATTCAGATTTGCTATCTCTTTGTTTTCATGTTCTCCTAATCCACTTGAAAACAGTCGGTCTTCCAACTTGCTCTCCCTTATTGTAGCTTAGTGCTTCGTTGTGGTTGTATACCTTATTTCTGCCACTATACCCTTGGTTAGATTCGGAATAAAACAAACAGTATAACAAATGTGTCCAAAGCCAACGCGTAACTTGTTCCAATAGTACATCTCGTGAGGTTTAAGAGTATATCGTAGAAAGAATAATCATTTTTCAGATGATTTATTCAAGCCGGTAGGTTCGATAGACCGGTCGCAATTTGGCATAGTGAGCGTTTGTTGTTCTATCCATATTCGGCCTCCAGATAAATCGATATCATCAACGTGAATAGCATCTAAATTACCATAGGACATTTTGACAACTTATCTCCAGCCGTCGTGCATACGCTGGAAATAACGGTGAACAACGAGATTCCCTCGGAAAAAAATACTGATAGGAGGATATTACCAAGGAATCACTACCACAAAACGATTTTACCTTAAAACTATCTGGTGACCACGTGATTTGCTGGTTGGAGAAGTGATAAAAAACCTTTTTCGAGAACTGAAAGTTCCTTAGTGGATCAGCTCGCTCAGCCCTATGAAAAAAGCCATTTGGTGCAAACCACATCCGGGGGAGAAATTTTATTGTGTCTTATGCACGGATAAAGTGGAATATAAAAAAATTATTTCAGTGGTTAGAATACATGATAATTTGTAGAGCAATGTAGGATGCGCCAGAATTACAGTTAGACGGAAACAAAAATAAGACTTGGACCAAAGTCCTCCATCGCACTAGTGACTGGTGATTTCATCTTTGCATTCGGCTTGATCTTTCACGAGATAAATATTTCAGGTTGGGGCATTCAAGTGTATTGTGACGTATCTTTCAAAACTAGGGGAGTTATTCATCTTATTCGAAATGTATAGCGCGAATAATTTGTCAGAGAAGTGATCCTAGCCTTGCTACCACCTTAAATTTTCCATAGATACTTGATCTTTGAGCCATTCAAAGTATATTTAAAATACCACCACTAGTACTCAGGTCTTAGCTACTGAGTATGCTATCGGAATAGCAGGATTCTCGCAGTCAAAATAATTTAGCAATTGTTATAAAATTAACCTATATCTGACACTCAGTCAATACTACACCTGTTGAATTCCAAAGCAAGATATCAGATGGAATTCCTCTTTGTTGTCTGTCTTTTTTTCCTTTTATCAAATATTTCAGTGAAAAAATAGATCAACTGAGGATTGCCGCTACTGTGTACGAATCTGGCAATCGCACTTTCAGGTGCTGTCCTGGCATTCATTAAAGGAACCATCTTTTCAGACGCGCCGAGGTAATCTTGATTACACTGGACCCCGGAGAGGAGTTGATCTTTTTGAAGTATGCTTTAGAACTTTATGGTAGCATTCTTAGCAGTCTGATGGCTTGGAAAACCAAGACAGTTAATAAGGCGCCACATTTTCTGAATTGATAATAACTGGGTGAACTAATCCAGGATGAAGAAAACAATAATGCTGGCGATGCATATAAACAATAATTCCGTTAAAAATTGTTCCCGAAGTTGAACTGTATCATCGGAATGACCGTAGCCCACAAGGCACGATGTGATATTTGTTGGGGAGTCGGAAATCTCCCTGAAACACGTTATCAGCGAGGCTGCAGTCCACCTTCTTCCAGCCCATGGACAGGGTGCCTTGTAAATTCTAACCAATGACAAGGCCCATATATCCCACAAAGCAGTGCAGTCGTGACTCCTGAGTCCATGAACCAGTCAGTCCATCACACGGCTACCTACCTTTCACAACAATCCACCAACCAATCAGACTTACTGCATACTATGATCCAAATTAACCAATCACATCGGCACCCCAAGCTGGGTAATCAGTAACAACGTCATACGTGTCCACGTATTCCTTGTCTCACTCTATATACCGTGTTCACTTTTAGTTACAAAGAATACAGTTTCGGCACTTGTTCGTGGTTACTTTTCCTTTGGGATTGGACGATCGAGGAATCACTGGCCCGGGATAATCCATAGGTTTGCACACTGACAAGACGAAGATAACTTTTGCTGATCACTTTCCGTTGAAAATTATTACAAATATAAGCAAGACGAATCCTTTCACGCCTATTTCACAATATCCAATAAAAATGATCAGTTGGTCGTTCTATGTTTATTGTTTGCAATGGTTTCGTTTTATCTGACCAGCCATTGAGTGAAATACCGTTATGCGATGGGGTTGCCCACTGCATTGGTTACGTCTCATTATTATTCAAGGCTGTTGGCAGATAGACACTAATTAAAGTATCGCAGACAGTCTAAGTATTTATTTGTGTGATCTACGAAAATATATTTCGGGACCAAGCACCAGGTTGAACTGAAATGATGTGCTCTACTGACCATTCCTGATAATGCGGCTGAGTACTTAGACCATACAATGTGCCATTCCGAGAAAAAATAAAGCTGCTGTTGGTAGTTTCATTTTGTAAAGGGATGACAGGACACGATTTCCCCGCAAGCATAAAGTCGGTTTCGTGGTTGAAGCCGAGCATCAAATCGAATACCTGGCTATAGTCTGCCCAGTCATCTCTAGGCTTGATCATTCCACAATCGGTTTGTGGTTCCAATCCTGTTTGAAAGTTAACACATGGGCATGGACAAATTTTCTATCATGTGCTTCAAAAAAGGACTTTTTGGTCTTGCGTGATCCTTACGACTCGAATGAGATTACGGCCATAAAAACGCGCCTATGTTTATCCTAGTCTTTAAAAACGAGATTTGGAGGTCAATATCACTTTACTTTTCAATGATCCATTTCGCATTACTTGGTAATTAGTTCGAGTTCGCATGACAACTATTCGACTTTGATCATCCACAGAGTTAGTAATACCTAAAACCGTCACAGTGAAGTATACTTTCAGATTTAGGACCTTTCTGTCTTTAAGTTCAAATTTTGTCCTTTGAAAATCATCCTTCTTTAACAAACTCTAACCATTTCCTGAAGTATTTTGAATATTGTGGGTATATTGGGGTCATCTGTTTGTCCTTGTCCCGGTTACGCACGAGTTTTACAGCAGACTATAGATAATAATATTAATTGATAATCGGTCAAGCAATTAATCTCTTAGAAGTCTGCCATGAATCACATTATGTGAATAGACGTGACCACACAAATAGCTTTATTTGCAATGGCATGGAATACTGAGGGCAGTTCTGGCTTCTGTCAATCGTTTTTGTGGACTTCCGATAAGTGAATTTGGCGTATGGGTGACCATCGTGCGTGCATCAATCATGGTGAATTCAGAGTGCACTGCTGCTCTTGCATGAAACTAGTCAGCAATTATTAGAGTAAAAGAGAAATCAAAAGCGACAGCCTGTTGGTTTAGCTTCATAGTAACACATTTAGAGTGAACATGATTTCCGGAGATAAACCCCCTAAATTTAGTGAGTTCGTAAACCCAATATCACTTAATCAGAAGAGGATACTTATATATTTGGTTTTCAGTCAGCTTAGCTGTGGCTACTGGGATGGTTGAGAACCCATATTATGGCATCCACTTGGCATATAGATAATTTATATCCCATATTTAGCATTAAATTTTTCTTCTCCAGCGCCAACACGTGCAATTCAATGCTAATAAAATATGCGATAATCCAAAATTGATGCGTTCAAGAAAAACTAGGTTGTTCATAACGGAATGTTGTACTTAAGCCCTGCAGAAAAGTCATCCACCATAGGAGTCAGCAGCTGTGTGGGAAGCGGGTTGTTACCGTTCAAAGCCAGCGAAGGAAGGGTGCGATATCATAAAATGTAGATGATCAACGAACCATTGCGAGTCATCCCGGATAGCCTTGTGGTTAAGGTGTTCGACTGACAATCGTTCACCCCGGGTTCTAGTCCCCGTGGGGGCTCGGTGGATGTGTAATGCTGCTGATTCCCAATAGGGATGAATCAGCTGTGCGGTGCTTCCATCGTTTTCAATGGTGAGTTGAGCGTTCAAGCTGCATGATGAATCATATTAGACAAAAACCAGACTGTTTCGAAGTTGATGGTTTACAGAATGGATAAGTCTGAATATGTTGGTAAAACTAACAACCCATGCCTAACTGGAGACAACATTTTACCGATAAATAATCTACGGAACAAATATTGAGCTTGTGCAGTGATCATCCAATCAACCACAAGAGCTCTTGCATAATGACCCTGTTTAACAGAGGTAAAACACAGCAGCAACACAAAACCAGTAGAACAGAACGAACAGAACTAAATCTTCATGCTGTTTCAACGGAACGGATACTCAGTAATATCCAAGCGGAGAACCTCATTCGAAACCAAAACTGAAACCGGCCAGGGAACACAATCTAACAGAAGGGTGGCATTGGCATACATCAGAAAACAAGTGCAAGACACCTCTAGTTGCAAAGTGCCACATTTGCACACAAGCTGACAAAAATGCCGAAGAAAAAGCATCAAGACCGAAAGGGCAATTCGAGATCAAAGAACAAAAGAATGTGGACTACAAGGACCGTAACAAATGGTACGTCGATCAAATTGGGAGAAAGGTTGCAACACGAATGGGAGAAACAGAACTAGCTACAAGAGGACATGCTCAGTTCTCCCTAATGCCCGTTCACGAGGATCACGTAGGGCACGCGTTCAATATGGATGAGGTTCATGTTCTGGACAAAGCAACCACGAGACACGCAAGGGAGTTCTCGGAGGTCTGGCTTTTTCCAACGAACATAAAAAACACATTGAAGTGGACCAAATTCACAGTTTCCTAATGCGCAGGAAAGCTAACTGACTCAAGCAATGGAGAGTGAATAAACTGCAGATCACTTGTAGGGACGCAAAGTCGTGAAATCCGGTTCTTCTTGTGAACTCCTAGACCAAAATAATTCCCTGGTGACTCTGAAACAAGATTCTTAGGGAATGACATTGAGGGGTTACAGCAATAAGGAAATATACAAAACGGACTACAAAATAAACCCTGGATGACATTTGTAAATATATATTTGCATATATATACATATATATATATATATATATATTTATGTATATATATATGTATATATGTATATGCATATATATAAAGAGGAGCAGGTATGGAAGACGTTTGATTTCCGAGGAAGGTGGTACTAGGTGGTTCGGAGCTTAGTTTAACAAGACTAGAATCTTATGGCGATAGGTCAAAAGCACAATATCCTCGTGTTATTAACCTGTTAAGATCGAGGTCGTTGGAGAATTCATGTCCAAGGTCAGAGTAGGTTCAGCTTTTATTCGAAGGTGTATCGTCTTCACCTCCACACTGACAGTTTCATATAAACTGGTGATGAGTCTTTAACAACCTCAATCCTAACCTCGGCGAAGAGAAGGCTTAGTAATTCACCATCCTGAGCTACAATCAACATTAATTTTCCAGAGTATTTATTGGTTTCATGGATTTGTTGAACTTTAGATAATCCAGTGCACAGAGAAGTAAGATTCTTAATTTTTTTTGTTCACCAATTTTTGGAGTGCTGTTGAACAACTGGCTCATATTAAGTATTATTATCATCATAGTTTATTAGAATAACTTAGTACTAATTTTTTCCTTACTGTAGAATAGATGGTTTAGGAAGGGATATTTTCAGCAATGTCAACGTCGAACTCACCATGAAAAATCCACGGAAGCGATGTGTACAAGTATGGCATACCAATTGCGTGCTCCCTCAGCTGCATCACATATTCACTGAGACCCATGTGGAACTCAAACCCGAAGCGCGCAATTTGAATTCCACTTGATAATCACGAGTCTTCCGGACATGTCTCTAAATGACTTGTCCAGTGTCACACAGTTATGCGATACCCTGGCAATTTTGGACAAATCTCCCAATCCGATTTGTCCTTCCATCGATTTACAGGAAGGTAAACTGTCTGCTTTCCATTGAATCCTTTGTTCATCCTCCGTATGTGAATCGATGAAACACGTTGACTCTATTTCGAGTGTATGAATTTGAATAACGACTGTTGTACCATCGGACGCAACTTATATTGTACCTCCGAGTTAGTTCTTTCTTGGTTCGCTTTATTAAATCGTCACACAGTAGGTACCAAGATCCCAGTTCTTCCAGTGTATGCCAAATCAAAGGTAACTCTGAGCCAGCTGAATGTGTGTGAACTATCTTGCCAGGATAAAACCGTCCGAACAAGTGAAGTCAAGATATGATCGAGTTTTGAATTCTATACCCATGACAAGTGCTGATTGACCTTAACCGGTATCTGTTTGGGGTCCACTTGTTGGCTCAATCTGTTCTTACCGAATGCTGATTCCTAACAGATTTTATCTCTTACATTACCTTTCTCCCCCTTTATGTATCTATGCCCACTGACCCACTAGTATCCACGACCCGTTCTGTTATGACTTTATGATTTCCTGAGTTACTTGAAGTATTTAACTCTCTCCCTCTTTGTCTCGCCTGTGTGACAGGTTGAACTTTGGCCATGGCATGATAATCCTACTATTTCCTCATAGTCAATGCTACTCCGTTTGTTGTTCACCACGTTTGTTTTCCCTCAGGCAAATACTACTTTATATGTCTCTCAGTTAATTCTGAGTAGTAAGCATGATTGCTGAGAACTGCTAGGCTGAGTGTCCTTTAGGCTGCGCATTTCCCGTAGAACAAGCTTACTCAGTGATTCTGACCAGCCCGGACGGTAGCGGAATGGTGCATTGGCAATACATATATTAGCTATGTGAATAGGTGAGGGTTGAAACCGTGAGTGCGTTGGGCGATATGCACCACTGATGATCTCTAACAAGGGCAAAACTCACGTCTGGTGATTTCGAATGCATGTTTGATCGGATGAACTGAGGTATGTGTGTGGAAGTGGAGTCCGAGGGACGACGAGCCAAGCGAACAATGCTTCTTCTCTGACCGTTCGTTTGTCAGAAAGCTTCCCATAAATAAAAACCATTTTTGTGAAATACTGGACTAGCTATTTATTTACCACTTACTTGAGCCATCTCATCATCAAATGTATTATATGCGGATACCCTGGAATTTTGGCGCTTGCTCCTTTCGGGTGCTGGTGATGGAGTTGGTAGTGATGAGAGAGTTCAATGAAAATGTTGAGTGGATTCGACTCTCGAGAAATACAAAGGTTTCATGATCAATTAAATCCCCCATAACTGGGATCCTGTTTCAGTTGGTTTTGTTAGTTTAGACCAAAAGACAGATGTAACTGAACCGCTGTCCAGTGAAAGAGTGATTCTTAGAACATGAACCCGAAATCCAAATCGAAAAAGGCGAGTCGGGGAACTACGTGTACTGCTGAGAACAGTCATTGCAGTTACAAGCAACAGACCTCAATTTATGGGCAATCCAATCAAAAGGGTCAAGGAATAGACTTTATATCTTTGGAAGGGTCTGTCGGGAAAAGTACACCGAGCAATACGGGACGGAATGATTGGAATAGGGTGAAATCCATCTCGTATAGGTAGAACAATCGACCACTCAGGGAAAGAGTGGGAAGCGTACACGAGAGGGAGGGGCAGATATGACCATAAATTAGATCAGTCAAGGACAAAAAGAATCGAACACGGGTTTGACCTAGACCCTCACGCAGGCGTGGCGTGATCTCTATCATGGAAGGAAAATACAAAAGTCACTCGTGCCGTGCGAGTGAGAAAGCGAACAGAAAACGGAGGCGAACATAACACACAAGGTCGGGCACATATGACGCAAAAACCGTGAAGATCGTAGGCCCCTGGATTGACCGCAATGGAAAATTGGTCCACCGTAAAGTACATTCATTGAAAGACGACAGGTGAACTGAGAAATGGTGACCGAGTTCAACATATGAAAGGAAGGAAGATGTGTAGGCTATCGCAAGTCTTATTAGTTCAGTCCCCATAGCTCTATGGCGCGTCCATAACACATGAAAATGGTGCAAATGACTGATGTAGGATCATGACAATAGTAATGTACAAGACCAAGTCTAATATAAGGCATTCAGACTAACAACAGCGTTGAAACCACTTCGAACTTGTAATCAGGGGGGAAATTTGCATACATGGGTTTGTGAAACAAATCGCCTTTGGCAAGTCTACGAATGATTTTGTACAAGATCACTCAACGCTAGAATGACTTGAGAGCGGCAGTGGGCCGTTGTTGAAATTTCAACAAGGATTTGTTTTGTGTTTTGTTCATTTTTTCCGCGGATTTCCGGGAGCAAGCTAATGATGTTATTATCAACTTAACAAAGTCGTCATCTCAATTGTCAGTTAAAAGTTGGGATCTAAGCGCCAAGCTGAGTGGTCAAGTACCCGCACAAGTTAATAACCTATTTTTTTGTGCTACATATTTTAGGTAAACCGATCATGCTTACACTTGCTATTTACTTATCCACTTCGAATGTTGTACCTGTTAGATTACAAGATGAAGGACGAATGATATTTCAGTGTTCTCAGAAATAAGCTCATAAACGGTAATTTCAATTTGTGAGTTTCCCCTACGTGGGAAACAAAACCGTTTTCCTCAATTATTCCTACCCTCTATGGTATTAAGTGTTTCATCCATATAAATGTCCTTTGTCTACAAGCTTCAATATTGTGACAACAATACCGTATGAATGAAAAATGACCGCATTTCTGACATGATCAAGTACAGATATTAAGTTGAGTGAAGAAATTTCCGTGTATTATTCTTCCAAAACACACCGACCAGGTGAAACGCTTCCTTGTCAAATGACAGGTCGATGTCGCCGTTGTATCTCATATTGATATTAGATTGAGGTTTACACCGCATACTCCTTGTCGCCTCATCGGTAGATTGGGTGTTTTTCACTCAATCAGTCAATGCTACAATGACATAGAGAAGAATATTATGACCCACCAGCCCGTCCCTTACCGAGTAATCGAGGTTACCCATGATGCTTTCTAAACATTCAAAAGTCCTCATGACTGCGAGCTTCTTTGAAAGCAATTCACGTGCACGTTTTAATTCAACTTTCCCATATTTTCAGTCATCTACGAATTTCGGATGGGGTTTTGCCAGTTCATCTTAGAGCAACTCACCAACAGGCCACGTATCGCAAAGAAAGAAACATTCTTGTGAAATCATTCATTAGTCAGTTCAAATGCTACTTATCGATTCCAAATCTTAAGGTGTACTGAGTAGCCGTTGCGTCCTTCTTGGAAATCCAAAAATGAGTTGCATATCCGTATAATCAAAAAGAGAACGGAGATTTGTGAATCATATTCATCGACAATAGCAATCATTCAGCCGTGACTTTGAAGTCATAATCTACAAAAACTGAACTTCTCGGATCATTGTTGTTCGCCTTTGTGCTACGAAAATCCGCCTCATACTTCGTATTATTTCAGGACAGAAGTTCAATCGTGTTATACATCCTATACGGAAAAGGAAGGTGTTGAGAAACATACCAGTTAGCATTACAACGGATTCATAACAACATGTAAACTGGAAATTGAACATATGCATCAGTTGAATAAGCAGATGATGTTAAACTGATTATATGAATTGCGGTAAGCTGCCCGAGAATTTATTCAGACCTTTGTTTAATTAGTGATCGCCCATATTCAAACGTCTGCTTGTTGCACCAAATCCCTAAACAAGATGCTAGCAACGATCAATTGATGAGATTTCTGAATTCATCCCTAGTGACGATTCGTTTGGCACAATGTGGCCACAGTGCCTCAATAGCACAATTTTACAACTTAGAAGAATGATTACAAAACGGAGAAAAGTGTCATATGAAGCGACCTCAGACAGCATTCACAAAACTATCTAAACTGCATACATTTGGTGTCTGATGGTAGAGAACTTTGATCCCCAATTGAGTTTTGTACGCGACTACATACCTAGTGATATCTACGATACAGCTTCCTCACAGTCGAAACGCCTCTTGATCAATGGAGACTGCGAATACCATACACATGCAGTTGAGTTCATCAAACGAATAACTACGGCCCATTGCGATCAAGTTCTCGGTTGATGTACTTTGTTCGATCCAACCGTTGAGTTTATCATTCTTGATATACGACTTTGTGGACAAAGCAATCCCTCCCCACAATCCTCCATCCTTGTGCTCAAAAATAATGCGGGCGTGCGTCTCAGTCCCACTGGCTAACACTCCACAATACAACAGACCAAGAACCAGACGAAAACTGGCGTGACACGTGTTAAACAATCCACATCCGGTCTAGATTTAGGTTACGTTCTCTTATTTGTCTATTTGGTTCAATCCCTTTAATCGTTTCCATAGATTATCATGTAATTAAATAATACTGAATCACTGAAAACGAGCTCGTACGCATATCCATGTTTTATAAATAAATATATACGTGTACAATTAGTCGATAATCGGTATGCTTTCAATCGGCGTGGCGAACAAACTGGTCTCCAATAATTTGTGCTCACACCAACACATATCAGTAGATATGATTCAAAAACAAGGAAGGGTACTGATTATCCATATCTGTCGTTCTATGTGCATGTGTGCGTATGCGTGTGCGTGTGCGTGTGAAACTGATCACAGTGCAGCATGTTGTATTGGTTGCACACGTGTTCGGAAACATGAGGTGGTCCAAGGGAGCTTGGGTGCTCGCACACATTGTTTCGCAACACAAAGGGGATATCGTTGAGACAAATACTCACGGGCTCGAATGTGGTCAAGATACAACACTTGAAAGTATTGATTCCTTGCATTGAACTTTGAAAATCGTTTGTAAGGCGCATATCACATCGATGTACTAGTCTTGAAAATAAGACTTATCATCTTCTATGTACTAAAACTGAAGTGGCATGTGTCACACTTTATTCAACCAGATATATTATGCTTCGATTTGTCTCAAATAATTTGCCACGTGCTTCTGTTATTCTATTGTTTGGTTTGCTTGTTGAAGATCTCGAAAGTAATTGTTAGATTCCCCAAATATCTTTCCAGATACAGTGGAATATCTCCACGCCAACTCACTCAATTTATCGTAATTCAGCTCAATCACACTTGCGTAGCGTGTTTCTAAAATATAATTACTGCCATGAATATCTCATTTCTCCAGATCTCACTAACTACTCTGATATTTCCTGCATGTCTATATATCTGCATCATTGAGGCTTCTCGTCTAATCAATGGATGGTTACTTCAACCAACTAAGGTTCGCTGTATCCATTTTTCCCCCTACGAATGAACTTTTCCACACAAACTCGATTTTGTTCAACCATGTCATGAGGAAGTTCTAAGTGAAATAGTTTCTTCATGCGGTTCATTCGGTCAAATCAATTAACTGTTTTACGCACCTCGATTGGCGAATATTCAGCTCTCATATAACCATGTACACGCCCTCAAAAATGAAACCTACACAAAGTGAAATAAAATGGAACACGGTGTAATGAGTAGTGAGCATCTGTATTGTTCCAAATGTTGTATTTGTTCTGATATTACATAAACTGGATTGTGCAAATAGCTTGCCGGGTAGGGGATAATATAAACAGATGTATGTTCTAGTGCGTGCATAACGATGTTTGCATTGAGAACATGTGGACGAAGTGGATATACATCTCACTAGGTCTCTGTGATGTGTATGAGCATGAGACTAATCTGAAATTTGAGAGATGCCATTTTGTAGGGTGGGAAAAAAAAGAACCGCGCGCGTACTGCACACGAACTATGACATTATCCGCAAATTTGATTGGAAGAGTATTGTTCTTACAGGGATAGTAGGAAAGTAGGCAAAGAATAAAAATAGGAACGGCAGGGTTCCTCGAGGAACACCACTTTTAGTGGTTACAAGGGAGGAGATGTTGCTGCTGTAACGAGTGAATTGCTGGCGATTGTGAAGGCAATCTGTCGACAAGAAAAATGGTAATGCTGAATAACAAAGAGAGGGAGAGAGAAAAAGAGAGAGAAAGTAAAGCAGCTTGTTTCTGTTGACGCAGTGGTGGGGACACCGAGAGTGGAGCGCGACTGGAATCTTTCTTCCCGTAAGACCTTGGCTGAAAAATCAGGGAGAATAAAGCTGAAGATAACGGCACACTCCTTGAGCACCATGGGGTTGAGTTCGCCGGGTCCGAATGATTTTCCGGGGTTAGGGAGAAGCAGCCCCCTGTAGACGTTCATGGTTGGGGTGCAAAATGTAGGTCCCTGAGATCTACTTTCCTAAAGAAGTACAGGAACGAAAGGTCCTACTGCTCTGTTGAATGACTTGTTGAGCTCTTCCACGTAAATAAAAGCAGATTTGCGTGAGCATAAGCCACCAGTTAGATATTTCAGGTGCTTCCACGTATCGCGATGAATTCCGTTGTCTAGAAGGGTAGATGTGCAGATGGAACTGAGGTGTTATAACTCAGTTTTGTTGTTGATTTTGATAGAAACTTGACGGCTGGGAGACTATAATGTTTGAATTTGTGTTCCTTCTTGCTCCTTGAGGTAGAAGATGACAGATGATCAGGGCGAAAATACCAAGTTTCGACTGGGCAGCAAAGTATAGAAGCAAAAACCCAAATAGCTGATAAGATTGTTCCAGGGAACCAAAAGATCCGTAACTGAGAAGGCAGAAAATTCTGTCTGAGAAACTATTTCCCGTAGCTTTAAATGTTTCATGACAAATATGCCTCTTTCAAACGGGGCGATTACGGTCTCGCGTCAATTGTGCATGTTTAATGGGTCTGCTGATCTTGGGTGGGGTTTTGATTATTGCATGGTCAGAAGAGCCTAGTGGAGAGTGACTTGAAGTGGAAAAAGACATGGGCTGTTGTCTAGTAGTAAGTCAAGAAACGCGTCTAGTCCAGTTGAAAATGCAAAAGCTCTCGTAAAACCGAAGGGATAAACAAGGCATTTATTGTGTACCAATGTCCAAAAAAGGTCGTTCCCGATGGAGGGTTCTTCTCCTTGGTATTTTTCGGTGAACCACTGGAATATTTTACCGAGTTAAGCATCACTTTATTGGCACAACAACAGTTATATTAATCACGGTGAATAATACAGTTAACCAGATAATGCGCGTCTGGTTATGTGATACACATTCCGATCGAGATGGAACAGCTCGACCCGAATCGAAGGCCCCGCCGTGCCTGTATTTTACTTTCCTGTCTGTCAGGCTTTCATTGTAACCGCTAAATAATCACGCGTGCGTATAGGTTAATTAATTACCTTTACGAGAACTGATACATCGGGAAACTTTGACTGGTCTGGAGGGATCCGTGATCATGATATGAAGACAGTACTCACCCCTGTTCATACGTGTGTAGTTGGTTTCCAAGAATCCTGGGTGAACGTGAATACTGACAACTCCTTGGTACTCCTAGATCGATATCAGTGCTGCCATCAGGATTAGCTGTAGAGAAGGAATAAATATGGGGACCCGCTTGTAATCTACATCAACCCATCCTGGCGTGGCAAATCTACCGTTTTCCTCGTATTAGGAGTATAACTGAAACCAACATGTATATCGCTTACTGGTTTTCTGTGATACAATTGTACCATAACTACTTCCTCTGTTGGATGAGAATTTACTTTATTTCCGTAGATTTGAATCAAGCTAGAACAAATCTAAGGCGTTCTTCCGGTTCAACTGGTGTCAGAAATTTCCCACGAGAGTAAACTGTGTTTTCGTCAAAGCCATCATCAATGAACCACTGCTATTCTCCGTTAGACTTGAAGCTCCTACATCTACAAGCTACTGCAATTTGCTACCTCTGAAATAGGAATTTATTCACACACCACTCATAGTTTCTTAACAGAACTGAATTGGGTGAAATTTCACCTTCGAAACTTTTCGCCCAATAACACATCTGTTCAAAAAGTAGCAAGGAATTCGAACCTTTTCCCTTTTCCGATATAGTTAAAATTATCTTTCAGTACTTAACCGTCTTCTCATGCAATTCCCAGTGACATCTACCCTGCCTTTTTGGGCACGGAGCTACCCGTCTGGCGGGAGGTCCGACATTCTTATTAGATGGTTCCCTATACAACCGTTCAATCCTTGATGTTAAGCGACCAGTCACCGGTATCCCAATTCCCAAGGGCCCAACAAAAATGGTGCAAAAAGAGTTCTCGTCCGATTGCTCTCCCATCGACAGCACTCAAAATTGCCAAGAAGGCTACATTTGGTCGTCTTCAAACCCGCCTGAATTAATCTCCGAACTCTTATCAGTTCGCCCACAAACATAAAAGATCAACTCTCGATGCTGTTGTTGTCTTCGGCCACTTCATTGATAAATCCCTGGATAAATCCTTGTGATTTGTTTTCTGTGAGTTTCTTGATTATTTCTCACACTTTGAATTAATTCCCCGTTCTCTACTTCGTCAAAAGCTCAAAGCTTTTAGTTGTCCCACACTAGTTCCTGCCCAGATCTCAAACTATTTTCACCAATGTACGAAGAAAACAGGGCGCTGAATTTATGAGTCATAGTATAGTAATTATTAGTCCTCCTTCATCTATCACCACTGATAATGAACTCGGTAACTAGAATTTTGAGTCTTATTTGAACTTAGCCTACGAAATACTCCAGGACCTCACTCATTCATTGCATACAGAAAAGTCGTTTTGTCACTCCAATTCGTCCACATGGCCTCCAGTCCGGCAAGAGAATAAAAGTGTACAAAACCTCTCCTGTACTCTATTTTGCTCGATATTTCATCCCAGGGAGGAGACAAACCAGAGTTACTTACAAAAACTTATAACTAACGTCATTTTTACTTACCGTCCGAAACACACTCCGGCTATGATCTGTCTATCAATATTTACCCAGTTTGCACTTTCCACTTCTATAATCTTCCTTAATTTCTGCGTTGCACTTTTGTGTCCAATGTTTTGAATGTTGGAATTCTACTTACAAACGTCTAACGCACAAACGTGTATTAACACTAAGCTCGTGTTGGTAAATGTGAGATTTGATTTGACTACCAGATTGTTCATCCTGCCGAAAATAACAGATCAATTTACCATTGAACTCCAGGGAAGCACAGCACAGCTATTTCATTCCTGGTAGAGAAGATCAACGATGTATACGTATAGTCCGCAGGGTAGAAAATATCGGAACAGTTAGTGAGATCTGGAGAAATGAGATATTCATGGCAGGAACGTTTTTGCGTAATAACGTCACAAAAACTTGACTGAGCTGAATTATGATAAATTAGGTGAGTTGGCGTGGAGATATTCCACTGTATCTGGAAAGATATTTGGGGAATCTAACAATTACTTTCGAGATCTTCAACAAGCAAACCAAACAATAGAATAACAGAAGCACGTGGCAAATTATTTGAGACAAATCGAAGCATAATATATCTGGTTGAATAAAGTGTGACACATGCCACTTCAGTTTTAGTACATAGAAGATGATAAGTCTTATTTTCAAGACTAGTACATCGATGTGATATGCGCCTTACAAACGATTTTCAAAGTTCAATGCAAGGAATCAATACTTTCAAGTGTTGTATCTTGACCACATTCGAGCCCGTGAGTATTTGTCTCAACGATATCCCCTTTGTGTTGCGAAACAATGTGTGCGAGCACCCAAGCTCCCTTGGACCACCTCATGTTTCCGAACACGTGTGCAACCAATACAACATGCTGCACTGTGATCAGTTTCACACGCACACGCACACGCATACGCACACATGCACATAGAACGACAGATATGGATAATCAGTACCCTTCCTTGTTTTTGAATCATATCTACTGATATGTGTTGGTGTGAGCACAAATTATTGGAGACCAGTTTGTTCGCCACGCCGATTGAAAGCATACCGATTATCGACTAATTGTACACGTATATATTTATTTATAAAACATGGATATGCGTACGAGCTCGTTTTCAGTGATTCAGTATTATTTAATTACATGATAATCTATGGAAACGATTAAAGGGATTGAACCAAATAGACAAATAAGAGAACGTAACCTAAATCTAGACCGGATGTGGATTGTTTAACACGTGTCACGCCAGTTTTCGTCTGGTTCTTGGTCTGTTGTATTGTGGAGTGTTAGCCAGTGGGACTGAGACGCACGCCCGCATTATTTTTGAGCACAAGGATGGAGGATTGTGGGGAGGGATTGCTTTGTCCACAAAGTCGTATATCAAGAATGATAAACTCAACGGTTGGATCGAACAAAGTACATCAACCGAGAACTTGATCGCAATGGGCCGTAGTTATTCGTTTGATGAACTCAACTGCATGTGTATGGTATTCGCAGTCTCCATTGATCAAGAGGCGTTTCGACTGTGAGGAAGCTGTATCGTAGATATCACTAGGTATGTAGTCGCGTACAAAACTCAATTGGGGATCAAAGTTCTCTACCATCAGACACCAAATGTATGCAGTTTAGATAGTTTTGTGAATGCTGTCTGAGGTCGCTTCATATGACACTTTTCTCCGTTTTGTAATCATTCTTCTAAGTTGTAAAATTGTGCTATTGAGGCACTGTGGCCACATTGTGCCAAACGAATCGTCACTAGGGATGAATTCAGAAATCTCATCAATTGATCGTTGCTAGCATCTTGTTTAGGGATTTGGTGCAACAAGCAGACGTTTGAATATGGGCGATCACTAATTAAACAAAGGTCTGAATAAATTCTCGGGCAGCTTACCGCAATTCATATAATCAGTTTAACATCATCTGCTTATTCAACTGACGCATATGTTCAATTTCCAGTTTACATGTTGTTATGAATCCGTTGTAATGCTAACTGGTATGTTTCTCAACACCTTCCTTTTCCGTATAGGATGTATAACACGATTGAACTTCTGTCCTGAAATAATACGAAGTATGAGGCGGATTTTCGTAGCACAAAGGCGAACAACAATGATCCGAGAAGTTCAGTTTTTGTAGATTATGACTTCAAAGTCACGGCTGAATGATTGCTATTGTCGATGAATATGATTCACAAATCTCCGTTCTCTTTTTGATTATACGGATATGCAACTCATTTTTGGATTTCCAAGAAGGACGCAACGGCTACTCAGTACACCTTAAGATTTGGAATCGATAAGTAGCATTTGAACTGACTAATGAATGATTTCACAAGAATGTTTCTTTCTTTGCGATACGTGGCCTGTTGGTGAGTTGCTCTAAGATGAACTGGCAAAACCCCATCCGAAATTCGTAGATGACTGAAAATATGGGAAAGTTGAATTAAAACGTGCACGTGAATTGCTTTCAAAGAAGCTCGCAGTCATGAGGACTTTTGAATGTTTAGAAAGCATCATGGGTAACCTCGATTACTCGGTAAGGGACGGGCTGGTGGGTCATAATATTCTTCTCTATGTCATTGTAGCATTGACTGATTGAGTGAAAAACACCCAATCTACCGATGAGGCGACAAGGAGTATGCGGTGTAAACCTCAATCTAATATCAATATGAGATACAACGGCGACATCGACCTGTCATTTGACAAGGAAGCGTTTCACCTGGTCGGTGTGTTTTGGAAGAATAATACACGGAAATTTCTTCACTCAACTTAATATCTGTACTTGATCATGTCAGAAATGCGGTCATTTTTCATTCATACGGTATTGTTGTCACAATATTGAAGCTTGTAGACAAAGGACATTTATATGGATGAAACACTTAATACCATAGAGGGTAGGAATAATTGAGGAAAACGGTTTTGTTTCCCACGTAGGGGAAACTCACAAATTGAAATTACCGTTTATGAGCTTATTTCTGAGAACACTGAAATATCATTCGTCCTTCATCTTGTAATCTAACAGGTACAACATTCGAAGTGGATAAGTAAATAGCAAGTGTAAGCATGATCGGTTTACCTAAAATATGTAGCACAAAAAAATAGGTTATTAACTTGTGCGGGTACTTGACCACTCAGCTTGGCGCTTAGATCCCAACTTTTAACTGACAATTGAGATGACGACTTTGTTAAGTTGATAATAACATCATTAGCTTGCTCCCGGAAATCCGCGGAAAAAATGAACAAAACACAAAACAAATCCTTGTTGAAATTTCAACAACGGCCCACTGCCGCTCTCAAGTCATTCTAGCGTTGAGTGATCTTGTACAAAATCATTCGTAGACTTGCCAAAGGCGATTTGTTTCACAAACCCATGTATGCAAATTTCCCCCCTGATTACAAGTTCGAAGTGGTTTCAACGCTGTTGTTAGTCTGAATGCCTTATATTAGACTTGGTCTTGTACATTACTATTGTCATGATCCTACATCAATCATTTGCACCATTTTCATGTCTTATGGACGCACTATACATTTCTTCAGACTGAACTGGGAAGACGAGCGATAGTGGTTGAGCAGTATCCGCATGGAGTCTATCTGTTTGCACCCTGTTCAGTTGCCTGATAACTTGGGTTCTTTAGGTTTGTCGATAACTGGCAGTATGGAACTGAATCTACACTCTACTCCCAAATTTTAGTGAAATTCCACCCGTCTCTAAAGGAAAGCAATTAAAGCGCCTCTCCTACCTCTGTCGCTGGAGTGCACGCATCCGTCTTGGATGTCCAAGTTTTCTACAGTCTGGTGTGCTCACACCTAATCCATCATTCGTATTATCAACCAGCTTCGAATCACAGTTGGACCGCTTGTTCATATTTGAGGACTGTGACTACCCTAATAGCAAAGCGTCTCGTTTTGTTGTTTGCTTGAATAAACCGTCCGCTGGTGGTCCCGAATGTGAATGAGTATCTGAAAACGACTGGAGAAATCATCGCTTTACCGAATTCGTATATACAGAATTAGGGGCAACTTTTGGTTATATACTGGGTAAATGTATTAAGGGAAGTTCTTTAAACATAACATTTTAACTGAACCAAATTCTGAGCTCCTATGGTCTATCTTCAATCAACGAGATCATATCTAAGAGCTTTGAATGGATCATGCAGTTTACCGGCGAAAAATATATTAACACTTGTTATTGGCTACGTTGTGCAAGATTCACGAGTGACCTGACATATGTACACAGCCACTGCTGATGCTACTGATTTCAAACGAGGACGAGAAATGAACCATCAGTATGCATCATATGCTTCTTCGATCGTCTATGTGCGAATGCAATCATGAGTGTGTGGAATTATTTCCAATCCCTCCTATCAAAATTGACAATTTGACATTCTACCCCGAATGGTTATAGTTTGGACCACTGGGCGTATCGATGTTAAGTTGTTTTAGAAATATTTGATAACATATGTGAATCAACGCGAATGTTCTCTTCTCGCAAGTAGTTTGATATTTAAATCTCAATTTGAGCTACCGGTTTTAGACAGACTGGTAACGATATCTACAAATAGAAATTTCATAATAAATTATTTTTTTCAGTCGAATCAGTGCTACCGGCAACGTGTTGTCCATAGTCCATCACCATATACCTTCAGCAGATTCATTGGGAGTATCTAAGTGAAAAAATGACCTGCATTATATTATGTTTCTTTCCGGTAGGTAAACATTCATTGCAATCATTAAAAGTCAGAAGACTGAAGCAGTTATATATAACTGATCTGTAAACACGTTAACTACAGATACAATGCTAATGGATGAAATACAACCAAACAAGATTTGACTTGGATTTTCTATTGAAGGTCGGGCAAACGTGATCAGCATGAACAGTTTATTCAACATAGATATGTTCACATTGATTGTCATACCTATAACAATGTCCCAGGGATATGCGGATAGCTGTGTGAGATCGCATCGCCGTAAAGTGAAGTATTTTCGACTCTTTACTTAGCAAATAACGTCATCATTTGGCGCCTTCTCACGTAGACAACCTAAAGCATTTTTTCACCGGATTTCAAAATCTAACTACTCCCATCGTTTTCTGTAGTGCATACAGATATCCAAATCGCCAGAAGTGAATTAGGTTGGATTTAGTTAACCGCTTGATAGCGTGACTATGGGCTCAGAACTAAGCTCCTTTTTAGTTGACAACTTCATAACAAACTTATTGCGTAGTTGACCCCTTTAGCTTAGTTAAGAAACACCAACCTCGAATTACAAATGAATTCAGAAAAGGAAACTGGTTTTATTTAACACTAGTTTGTAAGTTCATTTTGAATTTAGAAAACATATGGCGGTATGTACGTCGAAAGTTATAGGTCAATTGCATAAGAATTTTCCTAAGGCGATGCCCGTGAAACATTTGCTGATATTCCCCGATTTCCGAGAAAGCACTCAATATATCGAAGGAGTTTCTTGAAAATCAACCAATAGGCAGTATCACAGGATGGCGAGTAAGGTGGGTATGTGCGCCGGAGAATTACTGAAAGGTCCTAGGAATGTCTTTGATTATTTCACTTCGTGACCTTTCCAATGAGGAAGGTATTCCGGGTTTTCTTGCGTATCGATGTAGAAGAACTCAAAAAATGTTAAAACTCGATATCGTGTAGATGGCACTGACTCACAAATGTGAGCGCAACTGATCACTTTTCTCCCAGTAAACAATCCGTCAGTTTGATTTTTTCTCTAGATTACCTAATCCAGTCTCTGAGACGCTGAGTTCTCAGAACGCTGCTAGCATACTGTTATGCCACATCGTGAATCACTTGAGCAACTTTTCTAACACATCATATACATTGTAGTGAGCAGGCTGTTAGTAGCCATACTGGTGTTCGATTAGTGTAAGTGTAGGATCTTGTTGATGCATTTACTGAGCCTTTGTGCTCATGGAATTCTCTGTTTTATTATTTTTCAGATCGATTACGAGCAACTCCGTTGGAAGACACTGATCTTTGCATACTACAACATTATCAGTAACAAGTTGCTATGTACAATCTAAATTATTTTCGACACTGGTTGCGAATGATTTGAATTCTTTAGATTTGTTACCCATTGTAGAACAAACTGTGGAAAGAGCTGGTTCCTAACAACAATTTACGAAGGTGCTATACAGTGGTTTTCCAAGTAAGGGCTGTCTACTGTGGCATTAATTTATTGAGTAATCTCTACACTGACAATATGCGGGTTACAAAGGTTTTCACGGAATAAGATTCTACGTTTGCGGAGCGGTTTGGACAGAGCAACCTCGGGTCGTGGGAAGAATTTTCGTCTTGTCATTTCGGTCATATTTGTGTTTTATGTTAAGTACCGTTTGGAGAACAATTTTTTTCAGCAATTCGCACTTACGCGATAACATCCAAATATATTGAACATGTTCCCGGGGAAGCCTACGAACACATAACTCGCTTTTCACTACACAGACTTACGTATACACTGGAAGCAGATGCTAACAGCTTCATTTAGCTGGTCTTGATTGTCATCTCCGTAGTTTTACCGATCACCGAAAGCCTAGAACACGCTTAGTCTGTGATGAGACTGAGCTGTGTGAAAATGCCGCACTGGTTAGTGACTTACTTGCTCCAGTGATTGCTAGATGTTCTATTCTTACATCGAAGTGCAAAATTTGTTTCAAAAATTGGATATAAATTTCAGAAACAGATCAGGTCTAAATCATAGTACAAAGTCTTCACAACAAATTAATAAAGGAACGTCTGCCATCGAAATATCAAAAAAGCCGCATTCATATGTGATGAATAAAAACAGACTCCTTTGGATGCCAACTTAAGCATAGTTTATCTCTGAGACATCCATCGTAATATATCAATGAGAAAAATACTCGATGGTGTTTCAAGTCGGAAATTCGACTATTCAAATGAAGTGCCCTCTCACTAAAAACACTAATCAAAGGTCATTTTAAAAAATCACAGATGGCGAAGTGACTTTTCAGTCCTCAGTCCTAGCTTTCCAGAATAGAATATGACCGATGGGCGCAGTGGTTTAATAAAGACTGTATATAAGTTAGCACCCAACTTCGGGCATTTGGAGTAGCGTAAGACCGCTAAACTATGCAGTTCATTTTGCTAATACTCAGCTTGCAGTTTAGCTTTACTCTCGGTTTGGAGGACAATGGGAGAACACACTGGGCTGTGCTTGTGGCCGGTTCTAATGGTTGGTCAAACTATCGTCATCAGGTAAGCCAAAATTATTAAATGTTCTCTTTGTCTCATTAGGTTTCATCGTTTATTGCTTATGCTGATAGTGAATACACGACTAAATATTCGTTATTCGTTCTGTGTCCTTAAGTGAATCAATGGACTATCACACTAGTGGTCTGATTGTTTCGATAGGGGTTATTCAAATTGTCTCACCAAATACTGTCAGCAGTGAGGCGTTTCAAGGGATTATTAACACATAGGTTGTACCAAAACAGTACCGGTTTTCATTTTTCAAACTATGTTGCCATTACGACCATTGTCCCGTTGAGAGATGTCAAAGTACTCTGGCGAATTTGTGGAACTCATCAAGTCTTCAATTTCATCAAAAAATGTATTGAGAATTCAGTTAGAAACAGAATACAGCATACACACTGTCGAAGAAACACCTTGTTCCATTGAAGGTGGCTTTTCGGCAGCGAAAATATCACTCATATGCATGTCAATTATTCTCAGTTCAAATGTGCACTCACACATTAGAAACTTCAGTTCTTCGTCAATAATATGGAAAACATAGAAACACACTGCTACAAGAAGCATGGCTCGATGGTTAAGTTGACGAAAAATTATCCATCTCAATGGCTAAGTCCGCTGCCGCGCTGACCGATTCTCACCTCGTCAGAACGTGGACGGGTTTATTACGTACTTTAGAAGCAGTTGCAGTAATTCTGTCCAGATGATATTCATGCACTCAGGTTCTTACATCAGTGCTTTTATGATGTTATCAAAACCCAGAGGTATGAGTATATACTGCTCCTAATTTATTACAAACATTCATATTACTCACACCTGCTCTATTATTATTTTGAAGGACTCCTCGAAAATTTTCTCTTCAAGACTTTTAAGCTACATTGTTTCTTCGCCGACCTTTGCTTGTGATGATTCCACCTATTCTTGGATAGAACTGTTAAAAATACTTGCTCCGAAAATCGTTGTGAACTGTGTAACTAGGACTGACGACTACCTTGATCACTGTTCCACAAACAACCCCGATCTAGTTCGAACCGCACGCAGGTCCCCTTTGAGGACGTCAAATGACGTCACAAAACTGCTCACATCAGTGATGTGTAGATCAGGTAAACATAATGTTCTAACCCACTGTCGTGAACTGTAGCGCGAAATTAGTCAATTTGATCCACAGATCCTACAAAGATTTCGAGGTATAATCAAGCAGACTAACTTCGACATCAACCATCAGGACCCTACTGTGTTTTGCGAGCATCTCACTAGTTACTTGAACTTATGATGCGCTATGTGTTGCTAATTGGAAACCATATACTTCCGTTTTGACCGATTCCCCTCTCCGTCCCTCAAATATTACGCCGTAGGTAGGAAAGTGTTTCAAATAGTGCGAAACACCGAACAGTGGCAATCCTTTCTTTGTCATTTAAATCAAAAATCCTCAGACCAAATGGTATTTACAGTCGTGTGCTCTTAGCCAACAGTATTTACCAAGAACTTTGGATATCCATTAAATATTTGAGTGGTAGCTCCACGAGATACTTATCCACGAACGTAAATTTCGAACATCTAAACCGCAACTTCAACACGTAGTCTCGTTCTTCGTGGTCCACCTGTCTCAACGCACTATCTTATCCCACATTTACCGGCTCCGTCCCCCACAAGCTGTTTACGAAGAACTGTCAAACCACAAATGAAACAAATCCCACGGACCAGATAATCTCCTTTCAGTTGTACGTAGGCGATGTGCGCAAATACTTACACCAGTAACAACAAAATTACTTAGTCGGCGCCTGGATTGTGAAAGATTCCTGACTGTTGGGGATCAGCTTACATCAAAACAATGCCCAAGAAAGGAACGACCAAATTCCTTCCAACTGGATGTATCTCCATTACATCAAAGGTGTCTGAGAAGTTGTTACTCCAAGGACTGACCAATGATTGTACAATACGAAATATAAACCAGCTCGCATACCGTCTATCCTGTTGTACCCTGGATGTCATTGCTTCACTGACTCATAATATACTGTCTTCACTGGACAAAATGTAACATTCTGTGTGAACCTGCTTCCCAAATTATAGGAACGCCCTTAAAAGAGATGATAAATAAGTAATTCTCAACGTCATCTCGCATAACGGAATATAACCCTCACTTATTGGACTATTATCTGATTGCTCTTTTCATCGACAACATTTTGCACGATACGGAGGCAGAACCTCTTCCATCCCCGTTTCCATCCAAGATATCCTATAAGGCGCAATCCTATCCTTGTTTCCATTCTCAACCTACACGTCCTTCATGCCTGTCAGTGACTGTTACTTCGTTAAAACGTATGCAAAGGATGCTGAGGTTGGGCTATCCCATCCCAATTTCTTAGTTCACAAGTCACCCCTTCTCTTTGTATTCTTTATTTTTGGTAATGGTGTGTTTGGTTTTCGTGTAATTGTTGGGAATATAGCCGTTCACTGTCAAATATCTTCCCATGGATATGTAAAAAGCAAACACCTGATTTGACTTCAGACTGAAATCATTGGTGACCTGCAAAAATGTATGTTCCCCATATGTATCCCAAATATAGAGCTGTGTCGTGGAGGCATACTCCCGTTATTGACACTTTCTAAATCTCATATCCAGCGGTGGATGGGTAATATGCGATATTGCATGGGCAAGAAATAAACAATGAAAATAAACGAATCCAGCTGTACTAACGTTTGTCAGAAGTTGTTAAAGTTACTCTCTGTGAGAGTAAACATTTATGTTAAATCCCCTTATAGAAACGCGTTTGGTTGGAGTAATGTAGTAATTTTTGATTCGATTATGAATAGATCACAGCTACTCCTACCGGAGCATTTCAATCCTGTACAAGCAATTCAGCAACCAGTGGGCAAGGTAATCTGAGAAAATCTGATGAAGAAGGACCTATGCATATTTCTCATTTTCAGGCTGATGTATGTCACGCTTATCATGTTTTGAGGAAAAATGGGATTCCACCCGAGAACATCATCACCATGATTTACGATGACATTGCCAACAACACTAAGTAAGTTTCTTCAGAAATAAACAATTTTGCATTCAGTGTTGCATTACTGTACTCTGATGGACTGAATTTCCACTGATATTTAGACTGCGCTCATTTCTGTCTTCTCCACAAGAACCAGTTGGATGATAATCACGGGATTCTCTGTATTACATGTGTTTCACATTTCGTTCTAATAAATTACATGGAAATCATTGTTATTCACCAGTGAAGAAATTTTCCTTTCCACACGATACACCAGGAGCTCCATAGTCAATCACTAACTACAGTGGAGAGAATTTTCTGACTTTGCACCATATCAATTTATTGATAAAGAATACATATGTGGGATGATCATAACCAAATCTTTGCATCAGAACTTATTGACCCACTGATATTTTTATGCCGTCCTTTAGGCTGATGTGTTTGGTTTCACCCTGATTGATTGATCCGTCTCCGGTCGGTTCAGAAAAGTGCTGGCAGCTGATTGGATCATTGATCCGGTTGGCTGCCTCCATTCTTTCTTGTGATTCTAGGCAGCCGATCGTATTCTCTACGTAGCTGACTTCGAACTTGCCTCTGATCCTGGACGGCCGATAGTATGCTATCTGCTGACTGAACCAGACCGTTTATTCATGGCCTGTCTGGCAGTACCATTACACCAAGCAAAATTCAAAATATTGTCGTTCGTGTACACTAGAGTGCAGGTTGTGTCTTGACCGAATTCAAACTAAGTAGATCTGATAAACGCAATGAAGGAGCGTTTAAATTAATCATAAGTTAGAACAGTGTTTGAATTCCTCTTGTTTCTACTCATCTCGTTTAAAAGCAACCCGTTCCCGGGTAAACTGTTCAACGATTATCAACACAAGGATGTTTACGCAGGAGTGAAAATTAATTATCGGGGAGAAGTAAGTGCTCGTTTTCGATTTAACGTGATATCGATATCTCTGCTCGATATATATTGAGTAAAAGAATCTGAGTAAATTAGTCGGCGAACGGTGTTTGTACACCAGTGATTGAGACGAGTAGACTGCAAGATCATCCTGTTGTGAACAGATATTTTAAAATTCAATATTAAATGAATGATTGGTAAGGAACTGTTTTTGATTGTGATTATGATTATGAATAAAGAAGTGAAAAATGCTACACTTACCGGCTGTGTAAAGCTACCGATATTTCCATCAAGATACACAGGTACAGTCTATATGACACTGTTCTGCTGATTTCTACAACGTACAAATCAAAACCAATTTAATGTAAGTGAAAAAGGGCTTCCCTAAATTATGAAAACATTCGTCAAGTAGTAACAATGCTAAACTTCCCAGTTGAAACTACGGAACCAATGGGGAGTAATCATAATGAGGACAACACAAGTGTATAGCACTCTCATGATTCATAATGATGAGAGGAGCCTTATCACTCGTTCGACAACGATTTTTGTGGACGCCTTCTCTCTACTCGTTTCCACTCAAGTAGTGAAAATTACACACCATTTGAGTTTAGTGCTTACATACATTCAAATTGTTTTATTGGTGGATAATATGCATCTCAGCTGTCACCTCAAAACCACTTTACACTATGATAAACCTTATTCATTTAGTCAGTTATTCATTTATTTACTCGAGTCTGCATATATCTACAAATGTTTGGATCTGCTTTGCGATAACTTTGTCCTTATTTTCAATTCACAGAATGTTACAGCAGACATGTTCCTTCGTGTGTTAGAAGGCGATCGGAAATTGAAAGAATCTGGACTCAAAGTACTTGAATCGTAAGAAATATTGACAATACTCGATAATACGAACATCTTAACGAGCAACATGACGATCTACATGATGTTTTTCCGATTCAAATATGTTATTCTGAAGGGTGCAACTTATTAGAGAAAAAGGGAACGATTCCATTTCTGTATCAATAATGTACACACAAAACTATTGCTTGAAGAGAATACCCAATGGTGCAAATTGAACTGCAACAGAAAATAACACGATAAATTGTTCTTAAACTTGTTCAATTTCACACTGATTCCTGATTTATAGTTCCAAGTGTAACATATTATGCCATTACATCATATGTTATATGAACAGATAAGGCGATGAGTCAAAACTTAAGTGGGGGAGAGGCGATCAAATGTCACATGCGTGGCCTCGATCTATCTCTGGACCATGAATGAGTGACTGCGGTGTCATTAGTCGGATCAACGGATCTGTGCGACTATTTTCAAGAAAACAACATGAACTTGGGCCTTCCGGTGGACAAAATGAAGCAACTCCTCTTTGTTTGCACGTTTAAAGTGCAATTTAAATTCATTGACGAAATCTATCGTCAAAAAGAGGGAGTATCAATGGAACCACTATTCGCCGATGTTTCCATGGCGAAAATTGGGAATAATCCACTGCAGTCCACCATCAGGCAATGTGTGCTTTATAAACGCTATGTGGATGATAAAATGTGTGTGGCGGAAGACACCATGGACATAAACTTTATGTTAAACACATTCAGCACAGCCCATCCTAATATGCAGTTTACGATGGAAAAAGAGGCATACAATGAAATAGCCTTTCTAGATGTGTGCCTAAGCCGGCGAGTGGATAGCTCAGCTCAACGATCAGTGCACAGGAAAGCAACGTGGAATGGGCGTTACATTCACTTCGAAAGTTTCGTCCCACTCCAACTTAAGCGCAACTTAATCCGTTGCCTGATTAATACAGCACTCAAAATTTGTACTGAGGACACAATGGACAACGAACTTCGTTCTCTGCGCAATGTGTTCCTGAAAAACGGATATCTGGATCGTTTCATTGATAAGACAATGCGACAAGTGGAAGAAAGAGCGAAGGCCACAGTTGTCCCAAAAAAGTCAGTATACATTCGCCTGCCCTTCAAAGGTGATATCCCAGGGGATATTATACATCGTAGATTATCAGAAGCCGTCGACAGAACATTTTATACGGCAAAGCTCCATATTGTATTCACATCAAAGCCGTGTGTGTAGTTACGATTAAAGGATAAGGTGTCAGATTCTATGGCCTCATTCTGTGTGTACTCCTTTACTTGTTCCTGTGGGACAACCTACATTGGCCGTAAGACCAGACACTTATCCGAACGCGTCCGTGAACACCACTCAGTTTGGTTGAACACTGGAGCAATCAATGTAATAACGAGCGCTGTGTATTCACACCTTGTTCAGTTTAACCACTCAGTGAATGTGACCAAAGCATTCCGGCCAGTCTACAAAGTTCGAAGTGGGCAATCAAGACTGATGAAGTGCCGTGTTCTAGCCACTGCAGAAGCGGTATGCATTCGTCCCTACAAACCCCCGTTGTGCGCCCAAAACAGTTCGTGCAACCGCTAAGGCTTCCTTGACTCAGCCCTACCCACAAACAAACCGCAGATCCGTTGATCCGACTAATGACACCGCCGACACCCAATCACGATCCAGAGACGGATCGAGGCCACGCATGTGATATTTGATCCTCTCTCCCCCACTCAAATTTTGACTCATCGCCCTATACTGCAGAATAAGCCCATCATAGTACTCAGAACACGAGTTTTAGACGAACATATGTTTTCGGTGATTTCATTCTTAAGCCATTACAATCATTTATTATCGCCAGAAGGATGGGGTTGCTATGGGGTCACCTCTAGGACCACTTCTTGCTGACATTTTCATGCCAAAACTGGAAACTCAAACATTACGCAGAACAGTAAGTCGATTGGACCACTGCTACCGATATGTTGATGATATATTTTGCATAGCTGATGCGCAAACCAACTTAGATGATATATCACGCGAATTTAACACTACGCACTCCGCAATCAGGTTCACCGCCGAGATGGAAGGAGAAAATTGCCTGCCGTTTCTTGATATACACCTAATCAGACGATCTGATGGCTCGATCCAGAGGAAAGTGTATCGGAAAGCCACCTGGAATGGCCAGTACACAAACTTTCACAGTTTTGTACCACTCGGTTACAAACGTAATCTGATACGTAATCTGATACACAGGGCAAAACATATCTGCACCGCAGATACTCTGGAGGCCGAGCTGTCAAACATAAGGAAGACGCTACTTAGCAACGGTTATACTGAGAAATTTATCCAAAGAAACTGGACCGAACGGATAAAACCAGTGAGAATCACACAAGCAGAAAAGAAAGTATTATTCATCCGACTCCTCTTCAAGGGAGATGTCGCAGCCGATAGAGTCTGTAAAATTTTGAGTGCCACGGTTAAGTCCACCTTCAACGCTGCCAAGATCAGATGCGTGGTTTTCACGTCACCAATAATCCGATGTGAAAATAAAGATAAGCTGCCTTTGTTGACCTCATCCATGATCATTTATCAATTCAGGTGCACCTGTGGTGCTACTCACATAGGTCGAACGGCAAGACAGCTATCAAAACGCATCAAGGAGCATCACCCACGATGGCTTAGACACGAAGGCAATGAAGTAGTATCAAGTTCAATCGTCTCGCACTTGTTAGAAACTGGGTATTCAATCGACATCCAGTCCGCCTTCAAAGTCGTCTACCGGGTCCCACAACACGTGTCAAGAGCAATTAGGCTCCGGATACTAGTAACTGCCGAGGCAATTATCATTCGCCTCTTGAAGCCTGAGCTTTGAGCGCAACGAAAATTAGTCCGAGCACTACAACTCCCATGGCCAACACTCAACTGTGTTACAAAGCCGGGCTTAGCGGTGACGTAAGCTAATTAGCACCGGTTACATAATCTGGTCACTCACACGGGTTTCCATCCTTCCTCACCCATAATTCTCCGCACTGACTTAGTGGGACTTTTTCCACCTCTTCCTAATAACTCGTTTTCATATAAATGTGATTGTAATGGCTTGAGAATGAAATCGCCGAGATCATATGTTCACCTACAACTCATCGCCTTATCTTGACTTCCTTTTTGTTCACCTAACACTGTTTATATAAAATGTGATGTAATGGCATGATTACGAATCACTGAAAACGAGCTTGTTCACCATGTGCCCTGTGGGACTATTCGGACAATTAAAACATATAACCATTAGACCAATATTGATTTGTCTTCTGGTAACACCATTCACGGAATGACAGATGAAACTTAGTTCTTTCATGGGCAAAATGGGCATCACCTTCTGGCTATAACACTGAAATAGAAGAAATTTGTAAGATATATGTGCAAAAGTCCACTTGCAAATCCAGAACTTGCAGTTATGTTTAAAATTGGTTTGCTAACATCATTACGGCAAGTTTTCTGAAAATTATATTGGTAATTGTTTCTGCAGCATAAATTTAACTCACTGGAGAATATCTCGAAATCAGAAAATCACATCTTGAACTCTCTGTACATATTCATTCTTGTTTGATCCATCGCTTTACGAGTAATCTCCATTTCAAAATCCTTTCCAGTGGACCGGAGGACAACGTGTTTATTTACTACAGTGATCACGGGGCCCCCAACCTGTTAACTTTTCCGAAGGGACTGGTTAGTTTATTTTCCCTGTGTGCCTTATTTGCGATAACAAACAACAGTCTTGATGAACTGAGGATAGCTTACGTCTTGAGATCTAACTAACGAACTCGATCAGAAAATCAAGCCCTTTAGGTGGTTCCTTTATATAGTTCTTCCAGCTAAACGTGCAAGAAAGATATCTCTGATGGGGCTGGCTGGTGAATTTGAAAGTGCCATTTTTATCCCAATTCTTTGATCGATGAACCGATGCACTTGAAGAATATCAACTAGGTATTTCATTTTGATAGTCCAGTAGACATAACTCACTATATATATATATATATATATATATATATATATATATATATATATATATATATATATATATATATATATATATATATATATATATATATATATATATATATATATATATATATATATAAATTCCGTAGATATAACGTGTCAACGAGATTATAGTTTAGTAGGGAAACAATTTGCGAATACATGAAGAATAGAATATTTGCAAATATTTTGTTCGTTGTACGTACGTCTTATCAGATGAAATACTTTGGTTTACTTTTGTATTTTTTGTTGTTTTTATGCATGGAATTGGAAGGATGAGTAATCAGGATAGTATCCTAACCGGTGTTGGGACCACTGGCTCAGGATTTCGATCATCATCATAAGCGTCACAAACAAATTCCATCCAATGTCACTCTTGCTTCAACCTGGTAAACGAAAGTGCTCCACTTTGGCTAAGCTGGAAATCTATTTGCTTAAACCCCTTCTCTAGGTGCTATCTTGTCTGCCATGCCACCGCTTCCAGTCATTTCCATGGAGGGCGAATAGGGTGGGTAGGATGTTTTAAACATTGTGTGGATATGTGCAAGACTTAGTCTAGCCGTTTTTGATGAAAAGGGGAAACAGTTCTTCTAAGTGGCTCAACATTCACTCAAAATACTCGTCTCAGCACTTCGCAATTGCTGACACGAGACTGGCACTACACTCGTCCCATTGATCGTAAACACTTGTGGTCGAACACGGTCAGCCGGCGCAGATACTCATGAACTAGCCAAGTTTTGCAGCCCTGAAGGAGCACCGAGAAAACTGTGGCCTGGGAGACCATCTCTCAGAGAAGGCCTGATACCGTAGCGATGCCACGGGCGCTTTAAATTGGTAAAAGCCAAACAAGCCCTAAAGATGCACTAGCAGGACTTCGTTTCCGATACTTCACCGGTAGAAATACAAGTTCCACTGTACCCAAAGCTATGACAGTTTTCAAACACTCTCCACAGATATCGAATGTAGGAAGATCTCCTTGCCTTTCTTTAATAATCATTTTACCATGGTTGAAACAACGTATGCCAAACTCAGCGACTTCGGAGACCAATTGGTTTAAGGTACCTTTGGTGTTGTCTTCCGACACTGTAACTTCGTCAGCATAATCTGAATCAACAACTGTGGTGTCCGGTAGAAGTTCCACCCCAACTTTTGGAATACCATCAAAGGTTCCTCAGAGCAGATCGTCCACAAAGAAATTGACGAAGAATGGAAAAAGAAGTTTTCCTTGTTTGAGACAACAGAGTACTGAAATAGTTGTCGATAAACCCTTACCCTGAGAAAAATCTGCGGATAGAGAGCATTTACGATGAAAAAATACTTTTCTGGCACGCCATCCCCCAAAACACAGATCCAAAGGGCGGACCTATGGGCACAGTCAAAGACAGTCATGATACACAGTGATAGAAGGATGGTTTGCCTTCGACAAACATAGCGGTGTTCAAGCTTTAGGTGAAGGGTTGAGATTTGATCTGCTCAGCTGCGGTTGGAACGGAAACTAGCTTGTTATTGACGACATTGGGGCTCGCGCAAAGGAGAATGTCGGTGGTAGATAGCAAACACTTGGAGTTTCGAAGCGACGATGATCAGACATACTCCTCGACGACGGGAAAGTATTGCTTGGTCACCCATTTGAAATATAGATATAATTGTTGACTTGCCCCGAGATTCTAAAGCCTTTTATTCTATCAAAATCTTTCATAACAGGCTTGCGGCAAGCAAGCAATGAAAAGATATTTGAAGAAATCCAAAATCCATGAATGTGGCGGACAGTACTGAAAATTGGCCAGATAATTATTCATTAAGGCTTCTTGCAGTTGCTGTCAGAGATCGTCAACATCAGGCGGAGCAGTGGATTCAGGTGTCTGGATCAGCTTTGTCTAATAGGCCTCCGATACTAGAGGGTCGTTAAAAATGGTAATATTTTAGCGGACATGTTTCGAAATCTTCAAACTCCAAATCGTAAGCTTATATTGTGCAACCTCGATGTCTAGTCACTCGGCAAGAACCTTGGAGTCGGACTACGTAAAGTCGGCTATTGAGAGTAATCCAGTCTGCCACGACCTTCTCAGCTCTAGGACTCGGGGCAATTCCAACACCGGCCTGACCGACCTGCTGCTGTGTCGGTCTTTCTCAAATAAGCTTAGATGGAACTTGGTACTAGTACCAGTAAGAGATGTTATTGTAATCGTGGAGCTTGCATCGTGCAGTCTTGTCTCTAACCTGCAGCAAATATCGATTGAGAACGATTCTAGTGTTCGAGCCAGACTAGCCTGTTGCCCGATTTCCATAAGTGTGAGTGCATTGAATTTAATCAATTCGAATCGGACGGTGGGTTGAGGAAAGCTGGGCTGTGGGATGTGATTTATTGCGGGAGTACTTGAGGGAACTGTTCTAGTGGAAGTTTGATCGCAATCAACCTCTGTGGTGGGGTTTTTTCAGTGGCCGGAAAATAACACAGATGAAGAGGTGGAGAGAGGCAGAAGAGCTGCTGAGTGTGATGGTGGATCAGTATTTAACCTTGAATCAGACAAGTATCGTGAGAGAGTGTGACAGAAAGGCGAATTTTTGTGATAGTTGATGTTCCCTTTTTCGAGTGCATTACTTCTAGGGTGTCCAGGTTAGAACAGGTGGCTTTATAAGATGTCTACAACCAAAGCCCTTAGTTGTACAAAGCTGAACTCGCAAGGCAGCGAACGAAGCGCGGAATTCGAAGCCCGCTGGGAGCCGATGATCACTCAACTGATAACCTTTTGGATGAGGCCAAATACTCCTTTTGCTCAGTAAACCCCTCTGTCACGGAATCCAGTGAGCACAATGCTGAATGATTCGTACAACCCCCATGGTTTATTCAGAATCGGGATCCGGCCAACTCCACTAAATTGAATATCAGTCAACCTGGTAGAGAGCGCCGAGTATTCGTCTACGTCCTCACATTGTGATGAAAAACACCTCTGCCAAGAGAACGCAGTGAGTAGGACTTCCTCATCACAGGCTTCTTGAAACGCACGGTTGCATGGTAACATTCCAAGAAGCTTTCGGGTACAGTAGTAATGTCATAGCCTGGGGACATCCATCCTGAATTGTACTGTACCAAAATACAACTAGTTTTCCTTCATTCACTCCAAAGTCTACGGTGATTCTCTTATTGATAGGACTAAAGATTACACATTGAGAGAACTACACTACAGGTAAGGGATCTTGCGGTTTGAGACCCATCTAGCACCACTGAGCGGATTCCACTCAAATATACAAAAATAATACCATTTTTCATGAAAAAGGAACAAAATATCAAATCAAAAGTCCTAGTTCGTCCATGTGAATATAAAGCTGTGTCCAGCGTAGGAAGCACAAGCAGTTGTTTTCATACTATGAATGGATCTATCGCAAGATGTTTGCTTAGGATTAATCTGTGCATCCTCAGAGACCGGTCTTCTATTACTTTTATGACATAGTACCTTTTTATTTTCTAATGCACATGTGGAGAAATTTCCCAACAGATATATAGTCACACTTTGTGGGGTAGCCAAAATGAACTACAAGAAATAATAAGACAGGACTTTTGCTGAACAAACGAAACTTAGATGACAGATTTTGAATTTCGAATATTCTTGTTCTATCTCATGCATCACTTATTCAGAGGGCTTCTTCTCTCTGACTTATTTCACTTATGGTTCAAAGTTGTCTCAATTCACACGACAAAGGTAAATTTGATCGGATCACCAAGAGCCGCCCTCGTTCGCTGCTCGGTATGAGTCCCAAATAACATTATCTGAATTGATCCGTTCGTGTTCATCAAGTGCACCTGAACACTCCGTCACTCAGTTTGTGAAGACGCGACTGTGCGATTTAAGTGGTCTGAAAGCAAAAATCGTGTACCTTATCAATTGAGTGATTTTGTACACGCATACGGCACATTTGAGATGACAGTCTTGATGAATCTTGATTTGTTGTCGTTTTGATGTACACCCAAAACGATTGTTTGCGCAACTCGCTGCGATTCAGATCTACGTTAATAAACAACTAACCAGACGGAACATTTAGATCCCGTGGTGAATTTGAATTAACAATTTAGAAGACAAACATCGCGAGAGGACTTCCTTTTGTATACTCTCATCGGTTGCTTACGCATAAAATCCAGTGAGAAAAATAATAACGGGGTGAAACGAAATGAATAATTAAAGCAGCTTTATGCGTACGCGATCGAATAGGGTGTATGAAAGTAATTCCTGTCGCAGTGTTGATCTTCTGTACTGTTAACTGAAACAACCTATACGCTACATGTTCGCACATGCGACGTTGGCTATCTCAGGCAACTGTGATGAATGATTCTTTAGTTGGGGCATAATTCTGCTACACTACAGGAAATTCAATTCATGTGGAACAAGTGTGAACAGAATAAAACAATAGTTGGTGTATCTACCATATGAGAAACACTGGTTGAGACAGGAAATTCGCTGCACACATTATCGGATTAATATCACGTGCCCTATCAACGAAACTTCCCCCATTCACACATTGTGCTATTACTAACACTGAATCACCATTCATACACGTTGATTTCATGTTGTGGAATAGACCTATGCTACTGGGCTACCCAGCGTCTGTCGCATCAATCGACAAAACTTTGATTATTTCAACTACAAAACTTTGATTATTTCAACTACAAAACTTTTGAAGTACTAATATCACTCCAAATATTCTGTCTACTTGGATCTCTTAAATATACTGATTGATTACATTTGAGACCATTTCTGGTCATTACAAATTCCATACCGTTTTTGAATTGATAGCCAATAATTCCATTATACTTCATTATTTTCATGTTCGTCTGAAAATGAATTGTAGCTGTATGCAAAACAATTGAACGAAACGCTGGCCAATATGTACAGAGAAAAGCGGTTCAAAAAAATGGTCATCTACATAGAGGCTTGCCACTCAGGGTCCATGTTTCGGTGGATTCTTCCCAAAAACATCGATAGTGAGTGTTCTGAATACTCAGTGTAACACTGGACTGAATGACTTGCTATCAAACAGCTTGTATAGAACCGTCCTGAATCATCAACATGGTTGAAATTCACATGATTTGAAATGATCTGTTGAAATATGCACACTATTCACTTCGGCAACAAAAGACATCTGATGCAACATTCAGTAATGAAGTAGTTCTTTCAATGATTTATACGCCTTTATTGGACTTCCACTTCTTTATTTCAGTTTGGGCTGTGACCGCTGCCAATCCAACTGAATCAAGCTGGGCCACATTCTGTGAGGATCCCGCGATCACTACTTGTCTATCCGATGAATTCTCTTACCAGTGGATGAGTGACACGGAAAAGGCAAGTGCAATGGCATAGATTGGCGTGTTTTATTCCCTCCGTTGAATTGTAATTTCACCGAACGCACATAAACGATAATAAGCAAATATGCAACTAGATACTCAGGGAATCCGTCCGCCGTTCTGTGAATAAGTTTAAAGTGAACGGGTAATAATCCGTTAGGTGCTCTCGTGGGAATTATAAGTGTTCGTCAGGCATGAACATCATGATTTGAATTCCGTTGGGCAAAGCATCAATCAGCTGTAAGTAAACATTTTTTTGCGGCACCTTTTTCGAAATTTTCCCTAATTCAGATGACTTACATATTTCTCGACCGTTTAGTGCCCGATAATAATTTCCCTAGCTAAATGCAATCTGAGTCGGCAAAATGGAACAAGATGTGGGAACTGTGCAGTCTCTGTTGTACAAGGCATTCATGGATTGTTTATGAAAGGGCATAAAATGGAATCATACATTCCATTCAAAGAAGTGCCCAAAGATGACCGTATAAATGGAATATAGAAGATGTGAGGTCACCCGCAATTCATACCGATCGGAGATTAGGTAGCGTTACCCAGTGGCTTCCAAAACGAAATTGATAGTGTGCCAGTGGTACTCGTGTGTAGCTTTACATGTCTGTATTTCGGGTTCTAACCTCATCACTGCTCCTCACCACAAGTTCGGCACCTCATAATCCAGTATATTATTCCATATTACAACAATCACATAGAGAGAAAACTGGTTGCATGAGTGGTTGACTGGTATGAAAGCAATTGGAGGACAATATTGAATCAGCAGTATATCATAGGATTTAACCTAGTCTTTTGTACGTAATGCTGGCTCACTTCTAACATATGCTGTGTATGATTATCAATATGAAAGAGTTAGCTCAACAACTTCAACATAAAATATATATAGCACATCCCATATTTGAATTTTATATTGTAGAATGTATTTTTTTGGACCTTCGTTTTGTTACAATAATCCAACTTTCGTTTGTATGATTTTGCCTTGACTAACGTTAAGGCGATAGTGATCACTTAATGTATCAGAACCGAGATCAGTTCGGTGTGCATCGAAAAATCGATGCGCCATGTGAAATGTTATGGTAGGATTTTATTGCTCAATAGCACGGCGTAGTTGAAATCGTTGGTAAGTTGTCGACGTTTCGGTCACCACGGGTAACTTTTTTCACGACTGGTTTTACAACCGATTTCGACTAAGCTGTGTTATTGAGCAATAAAATTCTACGATAGTGATCGCTGTTTGTAAAATAATGGGTTGAGAAATAGGTTATTGGATCTTTATTAAACTGGGTTGCATTATTCGTCACATTGGCACTGATAGAGCAGGCAATATAGTGTTGCAAAATGCTTCGCTATTTCAAGTGGGTCAATTTTTTGAATGCAGAGGCCTGGATTAGCATTAGGAACCTGAATGATTTATTCTTCAGCTCAATACACCTCATTATTTAGGTGAAAATTGAAGATGAACATGATTAGGGAACCGGTCATTTGAGACAGATTTTCTCAGTAATGCAAGTAGTCTTACACAGAGCAGAAATCGAACAAATACTTTGCGGATTATAAGTGTTTGACTTAATAGCCTTGATCTCGAAAGTAATACAAGACAGCCATTATTTAAGATGTCTTGACAGGACGTGCGGGATGTAGAAGAAGAGTTGTTTAGTCAACCTGGTTGGTTGCTTATATTCATGGATTCTAGTTTCACACTCGAGGAACGTGATCAAATTTACTGCATCTCGTTACATTTTTTCTCTCATTGGATTTAGACTCACTCGTAGTTGAATGCATCTCTTAGCACAGAAGGTCAGTAGTTAAACATTAAATAAGGACAGACGCATATACCAATCTATCTAAGTCTGATAAAACCGCAACGCAGAGACATTCTTACTGATCAAGTTTTCAGTTATATTTTCCATTCGTCAACAACCGTCTAGCATCGGGGTCAATTGTTCAATCGATCAATGCTTGATCAATACCTCAGTGTTATGCTGGCCGTGAAAAGGAGTCATGTGATGGAATACGGTGATATAGTGAGTCATTTCGATAGTCGTTTAGATAAATGACCAATAAAACGCATGTTTTCATATGATTATTCGGATCAGACACGTGATCAGTTATTTCTTGCTTTCTATACCAAAACTAAAGTTTTGTGTTAAGTAGTCTCCGATTTTGGCGCTGAGCCCATGCATTTTTCATAGATCTGATGGTATTGCAAGACTGAGCTGTTCGTATGCGGAAATTATAATTATTCATTTAGCATTATTTCGTTTTTCCACTCTCAAAGAAACACATGACATTTTTTGTTAGTGCGAAGTAATATAAGTAGCTCATATCAGTAGTTTGGTTCGTTATGTTGGCCGGCTACGAGTCCTATCTGAGTAGTGGGAGCTGAATTCCAGGGTATGCAGCAATGGTTGTATTTTTCTGATAGCCAGTCGGATCACAAACTTATTAGTTGATTGATCAATCCTCGAATCATGTTGAACGCATGTTTAACCAGACAGCCACGAGGCGTGACTCAAATAAGCCTGTGTTTAAATATTTCAAAAACTAAATCCAGGTGTTAAAAATAATGCAGGATTGTGCGTTGGAGCGACCTCATCAACGTACCTAACAAGTTACTACTCTTTTTTCAAGTTGGGCCATCAAAAATAACGGTCATCTTGAGTACATTTTTGGTTGGTGTGCCCTATCTTTCGTCATATTTCCTCATAGAACCGGTGCTAAACATGCCCGCAATCAGTATTCAGATATGGGATAAAGTTTTCGCAAGTCAGCTGAAAGAACCGATTGCAAAGATCTACACTGAATGTTAACTAAAATCTAATGATCATTTAGTATCCGAGACAACCATCGATCGAATACAGATTCATTTGTTTGAGTATTTCAATAAGTGGTTGATTTTGTGGTCGTAACTACGAATTGTTCAATCAGTAGTACATTTATTCATTTGAAAATATGTGTGAAGTAATACGTCCCAGATAAAAGCTTAGGAATTTATCGCCTCGAATTTGTGGATAGTTCATTTTCGGTGAATCATGTTTTAATGTTCAACTTTGCCTCCAGAAAGTATCATTCCTTCCAGTTGGAGAGTTCCAAGCCAATAGTACACATGTTGGTTCAAGTGGATTTAATGGAGACAGTGTAAGTTACTGAACGTGAAGTTTCAAGTTTCACTGAAAACGGGAAATCTATAAAATATAATTCTGCACATTTCTATCTGAGAATGAGAAACTTTTCCTCATGTGCTGACATAATATTGAATCAACTGAAATTTTCAAAACAATAATTCCGTTCCACTCAAACTCGATTATTTCCCCCTCATCTTCCTGGTTTGCTAAAGGATGTGTGCAATGGGGACAGTCCAAGAAAGATGTGTTTAGAATTCTTTTCCAAAATCTCACGGAGGGCATCCTCTACTTGTTATTATGATCAATAATACCCCTTATAAACAAGTTCTCATGGGGTGCTGCATTATATTCCACCAAAATATTTCCTAGTGAATTCTTGTCCTCCGTATGCTTTGAAAATTTGATCGATTAACTCGTTTAGAATCTTCTGTTTTCGCTATTATCGATGCGGCTCATTGTGCACAAACAGATCAATCCAAGCCCTACAGTGTCGGGATCTCCCTTCGTTCAGTCAGCAGAAATCAGCTGATCATATTGTTTCCGATTATTCATCCATTTCCAAGAAGAAAATTCCTCTGCCTTCAGTTGAATGCATGCGTGTATGTGATCATTTGCACCACAATGCTTTAAGTACAATAAAATCGGTCTTGGTTTGATGAGTCTAAAGTAAACTGAGAATAGTAAAATTCTGCGAACGCTATATTTATTGGTCATTTACTGTGATTAATTCGATGGATATATATATATATATATATATATATATATATATATACATATATATATATATATCCTAGGAACAATAATATAAAGTTATTGTGGTTTCCAATGGGTATTCACTAAATAACAACGAAATTGTGTGTGCTTGTACGTTCAGGCAATGATATATGACATAGTTGGCAGCCTCCAACAATAGAAAACAAAGCAAGGATTTGAATAATTTACAGGAAACATTCTCGTTGAACAAGGAAAGTAAGCCAGTTGGGTATTTAAATAGAATTACGGATGAGAATAAGGTGATTCAGATTAGTTATACATTATTCTGGGAGACAAGCAGTGAATCTCCTCGATGAACGAAATAAGCATACAACCGTGATATTCTATTTTTCTCATCATATTGATATTTCCAATGATAAATCTCCAACCAAACCTAATTGCATCGAAATCGGGGATCATTTTCATTTCCGAAAGTCAATGGCGACTCGGGATAGATCAATGGCCAGTCATGCACACTTGATTCCTTTGATGCACCAACTGAGGAGATCAAAATCGCCGAAACAAATGGAACTGGCACAACGACGCTTGCACCGCACTCTGAAGGTAAATGTCTACTAGTCAATACGTTCACAACACCAGTGTGATTAGATCTAGTGTAAGAAATGTGAATTCTTTTTATCAGTGAGAATTCTTTGCCCACATGGTAGGCGTTCAAAACCTCCGAGACATGTTACCACCAATGCTCCAACAGTGATAAAGAGATCTTTATCAGTATACATTCTGCAGACATTACAGTTGAGGTTTCAAGCGGAAAAGTGAATAGTGTAATCCAGCTCATTTTTGAATCATCCACAACGAGCACTGCGGGTGGTCATCTTATGGTGTTTCTCAAGAATGCGCATTATTTTGAATGGACTGGACCTATCAAGATGGGTTGCAAGTATTCACATAATTTCCTAGGTAGCACAAATGAAATCATTGGTAGTTACATTTCAAACAAATCCTGCCTGCCATGAACTGCACAACATTCTCGCAATCACTGTCCTGTTTTCAGTTGGGTCAAATGGTCAAAGAGACTGTGGATGAGATTGTGGAAGAGGTTACTTCCAAGAGCGCACCCTCAGGTAAACCAAGTGATGTGCACGAGCATCTGGATTGCTATCAAAACGTATACGATCAGTACAAAATCAAGTGCTTCAGTATTCAACAAGTGGGTCACTAAAATTTAAATATATCCTTTTTCCCTTTACTTAAAACACCATTTTTACCCAAAAAGTAAGTTTGGTTGGATGGATATCGTTTGAATTCATAGTATGATTTATTCTTGATTTTAAGAGAACTGTGAATTAATATACTTTTTCACTGACGATTAATCCCTTCGGAAACGGTGCTTGAGGTTGCCCGTTGTTATTTCCTCCTGCGAAATTGGACTGTCTGACCATAACAATTCCCGGTCTCGACCAAACAATGGAATTACGCGCAAAGTCTCGATTCCAGTCCAATGAAAACCGAAACTGTCGTCTTGTAGGGTAGTATTATTCACGTAAATTTCTAATTCGATAAATTGTACAAACCTCAAGTTGTGTTATCTAGTCGTTCACGTTACATAAAGTCACTGAAATAGTGTGTCCAGGGGATAAGACATTTGCTGCTCTGTCCCAGTTAAATAAAACATCTATTAGCTGCATCAGAGGGGGAAGCTATCGAAAGAATGATCGCTCACATGCGGGTCACCTGGTGACACACCGAGGCTGATCAACTGTACATGGGAGACAATCGATCAGAAGGCGTGTAGTGCGTGCACAGGTGACGAAGCAGCAAGCACACAGATGGATGCGTGCGCGAATGCATGTGTGTAACAAGTGGATCAAAAACGAGGACCATTCGATGAATAAAATCAGGACCCACACGAAGTGGCCTGAGATAAGCAAACAGCTGAGTGTGTGTGTGTCTATGTGTTGGCCCAACGGAAGAAGAGCTGTCAATGTGTACACAAGCGAACTGGATGAGAAGTCTGCGTTCACGTAGCAAACGACGTGCCCGTGCATCCTTCTGATTGACCGCGTGATCTATCAGATCGGCGTGAACCGAGCCATGCGTACAATGCACAACTGAAGGGAAAGAGACAAATGTCAACAGGACCGAACCTGGCCCGTGTGGAGTGGAAAAGCAGACGAAGTGAAATAAGAACATGATTCTGCAAAACAGAATCAATACCCGTTGAAACACTTTGTGCTCATTTATGAGCTGAAAAATGAATTAAAGGTAAACTGCTTGGTGAAGAATGCTCTCCACCGTGTGGACTACAATAGAAGAACAGCGTCCATCAAACTGCAAGCATTTTAGATCACTCAGGCCGGTTGTTGTGTGTAGGTGGCAATTTGATTAGATTGCCATGAACGTGTGACTCCAAATGGTCTCGCAGAATAAACACATGACGATATTTTATTGGTTGTTCTATTTCGTTGTTTCTACTGAAACAGCTATGTCCATTTTCTGCGGATATATATCGGTGTTGTAACTCGGAGTATTTTATCAGCTGAAACCAACAAGTGTGACTTCCTATTGATAATAGTTCGCAGAAAAAGTACAAAATGTTGTGGTAAATATCTGAATGTTGAACAAAAACGTCTGAGCTAATTAGAGACTAGTTATATGACTTTAGAGAATGGTGGAAATTTACTCATGACATATGGTAGTTCAGGGTGCTCTCATGTTTTTGTCTGATCACCTTTTTCAGGTGCCAGAAGTTGCAAAAGAACTGGCGAAACTCGACCGATTATGTGAACAAGGCTACGACACAAATGTGATTCTGCAAGCAATATTCAGCACTTGTGATTGATTGGTTATGTTTTGCTTGAAAATTATGCAATGCGAATCGCTTGATGTTTCTGAATGAATAATTTCACCAAACTTAATGAATAAACATATTTAACATCTGATGAAATATTCTCACATTTGGATTTGGAGAAGCTGAACAGTGAATGAGAAGCAATATATCTAGGGTAATAAAACTCTGGATCTGTTTGTTCATCTATCGAAACATGTCTGTTTACCTCACTGTTCATCGTTCCAAAAATCCATGCAATTTTAGTTCACATTTACTCACCTATGAGAACGGCAAAGTTAGAGACCCACTTTCATACTTCCTCACAAATTCGGAATATTTATATAGTGTTATTATTTACCTGAAAATTATTATCACTGAAATACGAAAAATAATCCCCATCAAATCCATCTCCCGAGATCTACTCAGTTCCTTGTTGTACTCTGTTTCCTACATGTGGTAACCAGGATGAAATCGCTACACTGTTGAGGGCCGAAAATCAGTAGAGTTCTGAGGATTTCCACACTAAAATTTCTCAACACTGCTCCGTCAGGTTCACGCAGAATTCAAAGCTTCGTTACAGCTCCCTACCTGGACCAAGCCACTATGACTGTGTGGTTGTGATAACATTTTCTCGAGGATATGAGGCATCAAATTGTAATGGGCTGACTGATATTTTAATTATGCGTGTTTCACCAACGTACAGAGCAAACGAAATGTTGCATTCCTGTTTTCATCGAAAACCTCATTGAGGGCAACCGGATTTCCATCAGGGAGAACTTGGGCGAATAATGTTCATGTCTAACAGAGTACTTCAGGCGAGTCAAGTCGAGCCGAATGCATCTACCTGGGTGAATATTTAGCAGTTCGTACCAGTAACCGAAGTAATTACACAGGAATTGCTCCAAGAGTGGTTACAATAACGTCGACTCGTAAACTGTATCATGGTACCGAGAAGCTGAATGCATTATATTGTCAGCAGTAATTTTCGACAACAAACACAAAGCACGTTTGTACTTGCATTTGTGTGAGTGTGTAAAACTGCCCAGTTAATCCTGGGATATGATCACCTGACCCATTCAACCTGCCATCATTGGGGTTTGAGTATCCTTTATATAGAGCTTCTGCAGATATGTTGTGGATGATGGAGCCGACGAGGCTGGCAAATTGGTGGGTTTCATTGACCGACCCATGATCAGCAAAGCAAAACGCTAACTGAATCCGGAAAACTTGCATCCTTGACTTCACAAGAACATTTAAAAAAAAAAAGAAACACTCTCTGACGTCTCTCCAGTCGTTCATAGAAGATAAAATTAACTAATTTATCAGTAACTTGTAAACAAGTAACTAATTGTCGTCGATTTGTTTAGTCGAGTTATTCATCCATGGTGAAACCGAAATTTACAAGCTAAGATAGAACTAACGGTTAGAATAACTCGATGCTGATAGTGATGATGATGCAATACACATCAGTGCAAGGTTTACACAAATTTGAAATGTCAGATTCACTCAATTGCAGTGATAGTACAATGAGGCTGGGCAGTGTTTGAGTGAACTGAAGTAGAGATGGCTAGCACGGCAGTTTTAAATCTGTTCCGAAGTCAGGAAAAGACTTTGTGCATATCTAGCCAAGCGTGCGAATTCTGGTAAAAGCGATTTTAAAGGATGCTAAAGGTGCAGTGTATACAAGAAACGATGAAGCAACGGGTGGCGGATGTCAAAGCATGAAACATGAAGGTGAGGCTAGAATAATACACAATGTGCATTATGGGGTGCCGAAAATTGACTGCAACGAATCCGGTAGACGAGAATGGACCATATCGATCTACGGAATTTGGTGTACAGTTGATTAGTATGAAAGAAAGATCGAAAAAGGAGTCGTGACGTGTAGAAATGGATGCGAGGGCGCACCGACTGGATATCTGGAGGGTCAATATCGAGAAACCGGAGGAAAAGTGATCACCACAAGACGCGGTTGAAAATAAAGCCAACATGGGAATACCAGGCGTAAACATTGATGGCAGCGGCATTATTTTAGGATCGTCTTTCTAAAAAATTCCGAGTTGAATAGTGACGAAGTTTAGGTGGACAAGATGATTAATCAAAGACGCATATAGCATAGATCCAAGGGAATTGCCAGTGTTACAGATAACTGTAAAATTTCACAGGAAAATGTATAAGACTCTCGTTACCGATGAACGATCTTGAGGCTTCCTCTGGATTATAAAGTGCGCTGACTTATATATATATATATATATATATATATATATATATATATATATATATATATATATATATATATATATATATATATATATATATATATATATATATATATATATATATATATATATATATATATATAAATCTGATTGGTTTTTCCCTACAGAATGCAAAGTGGATCTCATCTGTTTCAGTGAGTAATAAACCGTGACAGATTTGATCTAGCAAGCATCACATATTCGGCAAATCACAGGAGCAAACTAATAACACACCTGCCAAATAGGCCAGGTAAATATGTAGTCGTATTGTGGGTGCTTGTAGATACAAAGTTATGTTTACACCATGCAGCCATATCTGGAAGCACTTCGTAAGGAGCGAATTTGTGGTTGATCTCCCGGTAAAAACATTATTTTAAGATTGATGGACCGTTTGTAGTACAAATTCGGCAATCTCACAACGGATAACGTTCTCACCACTTCCAAGACTGTTCTATAGATGCAGCAACATCACGTGTAACCCCATGCACGCGATCTCTTGATATTTCATGATACTAGTTTATTATTCTGAGTAAAGAACTATTAAGTTTTCGAATTATTTCATTGTTTGAATACTAGTAGGTAACATAAATTAATGAAAAGTGCCGAAAGATTTTTTTAGCAATTATGCGGTGGGTCCAAATTGGTGTTTCACACTTGCACTCCATTTTGCCCCAATTGACTTTCGTATCTTTGAAAGGGCCACATTATTGGATTTTGGATGCAGTTGGATCGGTTTTTTGGGTCTCTCAATTCCGGAGTCGTGTCAGTGTTCTTTTCTCTCGTCGTTCCAGTGTTAGCGTAGGACACTGACAAGGAGTAAATTCAAAATACAATGGGTGCGAAGTATCATAGAGGATTTTCTGTCCAAAAGCAAAGGATGCTGCTATGTGGCTAATGCATAGCTCCAAGAATTAAGGCTATACCAGAAACAAGACTAATGATGATCAAGCGTCTGCGAAGATTGACGAAGTACTTTGTTAGTAATCCTGGGAAAATGACAAGGGAACAATAAGGAATGATAAGCAATATACATTGTCGTACGACAAGGGAAATAACAGACTGCGGGCACTAAATTGCCGTATTTTTCTTATTCGATAATACAAGCGGCGCAGTTTTCCTACTGTTATTTCAACATGCAAAGACCGATGCAGATTATGCTCCAGCGTAACACCAAGAAATTTAACGTGGTTCGTACATGCGAGGGGAATAGAATTAATGGTAAAAGTGTCTTCAATAAATCGAGAACCCGTGATGGAAGAAAATCACCCTTGACACTTAATTTTGTTTAACAGAAGACCAGATTGAATAGGAAAGCTTTTAATATGTGAAAGCTTTCCTATGAATTTGTCGAAGTATGATTTATTTGAGACAGACCTAGCCAAGCTAACGTCATCAGCAAATTTAAAGATGCGGACTGGGTGGAAGACAGGTAAATCACTACTGAATGTTGGAAACAAATATGGAATAAGAACATCGCCTTGAAGTACACCGGGAGACATTTCTGCCTACTTTGGTGCTTTGTATTCTCCCAGCGAAAAAGTCCTTCAACCATCTTAGTACGTATGCGGAGCAGCCAAGTGATTCTAGTGTTTTGATAAGAAGCGAGTGTGATACACTGTCAAAGGTCCACGTGTAGTCTAGGAAAGCACATCTAACTGACTAGCTGGAATCATTGAGGGATTTGGCTATATGGTGTACAAAGGAAACTAATGCACCAAATGCTGAGCGCTTGAATTTGCACGCAAATTTTAACTCATCGGCTGGACTTCTCACAGTGGATTGAAGATGACGCAGAACAACTTGTTTTGCAAGTTTCAAAGCTGACGAAGATGGAGCTGTTGGTTGATACATTTTGGGTTCCTTCCGGCTCTGGGATTTCTTTGGTATGGGAATAATTGCAGAATGACGCCAAACATCGGGAATGGGATGTGATTCCAGTGAACTCTTAATGACAGAAGTCATCAGACCACATAGAGAATCAGCTCCATATGTGAGCAGCTTCGTTGGAAGACCATCTGAACCAGTTGACCTGGTTACCTGTGTTGATTTGAGTAACTTGAGAACTTCTATGGTTGATACCACTTGAAATTGGACATTGAGACGGTTTACGTCTTCACTCACCTTTGGGGAGTTCTCCGTCTTATCGCAGAGAAGCTTGATTCCATGCCATCTGTATTTGCTATTTCGGGAGTTTAGGAATTGTCGCGACAAATTGTCATCAAGTCGTGTATTCTCGCTCTCTCTTCCTTACTACTCCAAACGCAATTTCAGGGAAGCACGTTAAAGTACGACCGATACGATGCTCGCTGTACATCATCTATTACGTCAGTCACCGAGTAGGTGAGTCTTTCAGGACTGAGTGCACCCCGGGAACTTCGAATATCTAATATCGCTACTGGGAGCGGTAACAGTAGTTAGATATTCACATTTTCTGAACTTCAGTGAGAAAAGTTGTGTTGCATTGTTTGCTGGAGAAAACGGTGAACGACACCTGAATCGGAATAAAATACATCCAAAGGTGCCATTTTTAATCACGAAAAGATCATCTAGATGTCCCATGGTCTAATCGAGTGGTTCGTCAGTGAATATGTTCACCGGGAATAAAGGGGTCATCAGGGACATTTTAGGTGCGCCTTTCAAAGAAAGCCCGAGTTGAAGAGTGACTTGCGTAGTATCTGATGGGCCGTATGTCATTCATTTACACAGCGTATATCGCTACCACGCTTATGGTTTAATCTTGCAAAAACCATCCATTATTATAAATCCACACTCACAGTGGATGCACATTTCGTTCTGGGCTATTTGCACATGAGAGATGAGCGTAAAAACGCCCATGTTTTGAATCATTTATGAAACAAATTTTTCAGTCACCAGTCAACTTCAGTTAGCTGAAGTTGATTTTTCATTGCATGAAATGAAATTTACTGCTTTCATTCGTTGACTGGAATAAAGAGGTCAAGTGAATACTCGGACAGTTATTTGTGGAAATGGTACAAGCATTGAAACGCCTCGTTTCCAGTATTTAAATCACTTTAATAATGCCATCAATTTTTCTAGAACTCAGTGATCTAGAATCAAAAGTTATCTTGCCAGTACATATTTCGACAAGCTCTTTTACTGGTACCCCACCCATTTTTAGAAATATTGTTCTGTACCCTAGTGAGACCATTGCCTTGAAGCCTCGGGAGGAATTTGTTGGACGGATTTGATTGAACGAGTGACAACCGTAATCACTTTTTTGGATGGTGGTTTTGCCAAAACTTTGACCACTTGAGTTTGTTATCGAAATTCTAATTCATCGGGATGCACTGCGTAAAACGCTTCCCATAAATCCAAGCCGCGAAACATCTAAATGTCTCGGTAGATAAGTGTCATACTTTGTAATTGAGGTGTGAAACGCAGTGTTCTCATTGCTTGGTAGTGACCAGTGTTGAAGTAAAACAAACGTGAAAAACATTTAAGTTTACATATTCTATTTGGATAACCTGTCTGCGCCCCTTTCTACATGCGGTAGAAATAACTCTCAATGACGAGTTTACCATGGAAAGAAATACTGACAACAGGACATTACCAACGAATCATTACAGTTAAACGTTTTTAGCTTTAAAAATATCTGTTGATCACTAGATTTGCGAGTTGAAAATGTGAGACATTTACACACCAGTTTTACCGCAGATTATCAGAGAGCGAGTAGTCGTTGTAATCAGTGTAATAATCAGTCAAACTGATAATCCGTGAGAAGTTTGCCATAAATCTCATCACGTGAATCGATGTGTGCACACGAATAGCCTTATTTACAATACCCTGGAATGTTGGTGTTAGTTCTAGCTTCTGTCTATCGTTCTCATGGAATTCTGATAGGTAAATTTGGCGTTTTGGGTGACAATCGTGTATACATCAGTCATGGTGAATTTATCAGCGTGCGCTTAGGCCTTTGCCCTTGTTTCGTTATCAATTTTCGGCAAGCTTAGCTGTAGCGATTGGGATGGTTGAGAACCCACATTATGGCACCAACTTGTCGCACAGATAATTTATATCTGTTCTTTAGGATTAAATCTTTCTTCTCCAGCGCCAACACGTGCACTTCAATGATAATAAAATATTCGATAATCCAAAATTGATGCGTTTAGGAAAAACTAGACTGCTTCGAGGAAAAGTTGATGGTTTACAGAATGGATGAGTCTGAATGTGCTGATAAGATGAACAACCCACGGCCAACTGAAGATAACTTATTACCGAGAAAAAAACATACGGAACAAATATTGAGCTTGTGCAGTGATCATCCAATCAACCACAAGAGCTCTTGCATAATGACCCTGTTTAACAGAGGTAAAACACAGCAGCAACACAAAACCAGTAGAACAGAACGAACAGAACTAAATCTTCATGCTGTTTCAACGGAACGGATACTCAGTAATATCCAAGCGGAGAACCTCATTCGAAACCAAAACTGAAACCGGCCAGGGAACACAATCTAACAGAAGGGTGGCATTGGCATACATCAGAAAACAAGTGCAAGACACCTCTAGTTGCAAAGTGCCACATTTACACACAAGCTGATAAAAATGCCGAGGAAAAAGCATCAAGACCGAAAGGGCAATTCGAGATCAAAGAAAAAAGGAATGTGGACTGCAAGGAACGTAACAAATGGTACGTCGATCAAATTGGGAGAAAGGCTGCAACACGAATGGGTGAAACGGAACTAGCTACAAGAGGACATGCTCAGTTCTCCCTAATGCCCGTTCACGAGGATCACGTAGGGCACGCGTTCAATATAGATGAGGTTCATGTTCTGGACAAAGCAACTACGAGACACGCAAGGGAATTTTCGGAGGTCTTGCTTTTTCCAACGATCATTAAGACAAATTAAAGTGGACCACATTCGCAGGCTCCTAATGCGCAGGAAAGCTAATTGACTCAAGAAATGGAGTGCGAATAAACTGCACTTCATTCCTACGGGAGCATGGCAGCGAAGTTCAGTTGTTCGTGTGAACACCTGAATCAAAATAAATCCCTGTCTACTCAGTGTAATAAGAGAGGATATGGTTACACGAAAATGTAAGAGATTGGCCAATAAATGAAAAGCTGGATGAGAAATATACATATATGTATACATATATTGGCTAATACATATCAGTACGTTTCATTTCGAAAAATGATGGTACTGCGAGCGTTCGATGCTCAAGATATGAAATTTAGAAGCTTACTGTGATAGGTCAAAAGCTTCATTCTGTAGCCAACATCGACGATTGGCTTGGAACGGTGACACAGCATTATCAGTGCAATCGGTTATCAAAACAAGCAATGCTTTTGTGTTCACTCAAGCAGAACTGCTTTCATCCAGTCAACTCATTCTGTTTTATTCCACTCAGGCAAGTTGCGTTTTAAGTACTCTGAAAAGTCTGATATCAGGGTTTGCAAAACAAAGGATAAAGAGAATGTCATCGTGCAACATTTGTCATGAGGATCTCCGACGAAATCCCGTTTGTGCGTAGCAGCTCTTATGGATGACCAATATCGGAATGTGTGAAAACGTGCGGAAAAATTGGCCACCGATATTCAAATGGGGTCAAAACTTCAAGCCGTACAGTTTTGTTCACGAAACGCGGTAGGAAAGATGGTGATATGCGATATCTAGGACGATGGCATGTAAAATGTTGACCAAAACGAACTTATTTAGTTGGGAATAACTAATGTTTAAGGGTTTCATTTCGACGGTCAAATAGTGGCCATTGATGAGGAAAATCAGCAGTGCACATCCACCGAGCCCCCACGGGGACTCGAACGAAGGGTGAACGAATGTGAATCGAACACCTCAACCACAAGGCTATCCGGGTTGGCTCTCAACCGTTTGTTCAACATCTACACTACATGATATAGCACCCTTCCGTCACTGGCTTCATTTGAACGGTAACAACCCGATTCTCACACACCGATCGACTCCTCTGATGGATGACTTCTCTGTAGGAGCCTAAGTACAACCAACGCATTCCCTTATGAACAACCTACACAGCTTGGTTACTGTTTGCAAATTGAGTTGTACGAGATTAGATTTGCATATAATATGATTGATCATGCAGCTTGAACGCTCAACTCACCATTGAAAAGCATGGAAGCAGTGTACAGCTGTTTCATCCTTGTTGGGAATGACGAGCAGTGCACATCCACCGAGACCCCACGGGGACACGAACGAAGGTTGAACGATTGTGAATCGAACACCTCAACCACAATGCTATCCGGGTTGGCTCTCAACAGTTTGATTCATCCTTGTTGAGAATGAAGAGCGCTGAACATCGAAAGAGCCCCATTAGGGCTCGATTTCAGGGTGGGAATTGGCCAACGAACACCTTAAAAGCAAGCCTATAAAGGGCTGGAACTCAATGGTTTGTTCAACGTCTACACTACATGATACATCACACTTCAATCACTGGAATCTCTGAACGGTAACAGCCAGCACAACCCACACATTGATCCACTCCTATCATGGATCACTTCTCTGTAGGGGCCTAAGTACAACCAACGCATTCCCTTATGATCAACCTACACAGCTTCGTTACTATTTGCAATTGAGTAGTGGGAGATTAGATTTGTATATAATATGATTGATCATGCAGCTTGAACGCTCAACTCACCATTGAAAAGCATGGAAGCAGTGTACAGCTGTTTCATCCTTGTTGGGAATCATGAGCAATGCACATCGAAATAGCACTACGGAGACTCGCTTTCCGCCTACACGAATTTCAGTCGAACACCTCAAAGGCCACCCTATCAAGGGCTGGATCACATCGCATTGTTCAACATCTACACTACATGATATAGCACCGTTCCGTCACTGGCTCCTTTTGAACGGTAACAACCAGCACAACCCACACGCCGATCCACTCCTATCATGGATCACTTCTCTGTATGGGCCTAATTACAAGCAACGCATTCCCTTATGAACAACCTACACAGCTTCGTTACTATTTGCAATTGAGTAGTGGGAGATTAGATTTGTATATAATATGATTGATCATGCAGCTTGAACGCTCAACTCACCATTGAAAAGCATGGAAGCAGTGTACAGCTGTTTCATCCTTGTTGGGAATCATGAGCAATGCACATCGAGAGAGCACTACGGAGACTCGCTTTCCGCCTACACGATTGTCAATCGAACACCTCAAAGGCCACCCTATCAAGGGCTGGATCTCATCGCATTTTTCAAAATCTACACTACATGATATAGCACCGTTCCATCACTGTTTTCTTTTGAACGGTAACAACGAGCACAACCCACATACCGATCCACTCCTATCATGGATCACTTCTCTGTAGGGGCCTAAGTACAACCAACGCATTCCCTTATGAACAACCTACACAGCTTCGTTACTATTTGCAATTGAGTAGTGGGAGATTAGATTTGTATATAATATGATTGATCATGCAGCTTGAACGCTCAACTCACCATTGAAAAGCATGGAAGCAGTGTACAGCTGTTTCACCCTAGTTGAGAATGAAGACCGATGAACATCGAAAGAGACCAAATGGGACTCGATTACAGGGTGAACGTCTGTCCGTCGAACACCTCAACAGCAAGCCTATCAAAGACTGGACCTCATCGCATATTTTGACATCAACACTACATGATATAGCACCGTTCCGTCACTGGCTTCTTTTGAACGGTAACAACCAGCACAACCCACACAACGATCCACTCCTATCGTGGATCACTTCCCTGTATGGGCCTAAGTACAACCAACGCATTCCCTTATGAACAACCTACACAGCTTCGTTACTATTTGCAATTGAGTAGTGGGAGATTAGATTTCTTTATAATATGATTGATCATGCAGCTTGAACGCTCAACTCACCATTGAAAAGCATGGAAGCAGTGTACAGCTGTTTCATCCTTGTTGGGAATCATGAGCAATGCACATCGATAGCGCACCACGGGGACTGCATATCCGCATGACCCACAGTCATACGAACTCCTCAAACGCAAGTCTATCAACGGCTGGATCTCAACGCATTTTTCATCATCTACACTACATGATATAGCACCGTTCCATCACTGGCTTCTTTTGAACAGTAACAACCAGCACAACCCACACACCGATCCATTCCTATCATGGATCACTTCTCTGTAGGGGCCTTAGTACAAACAACGCATTCCCTTATGAACAACCTACACAGCTTCGTTACTATTTGCAATTGAGTAGTGGGAGATTAGATTTGTATATAATATGATTGATCATGCAGCTTGAACGCTCAACTCACCATTGAAAAGCATGGAAGCAGTGTACAGCTGTTTCATCCTTGTTGGGAATCATGAGCAATGCACATCGAGAGAGCACTACGGAGACTCGGTTTCGCCTACACGATTGTCAATCGAACACCTCAAACGCCAGCAATCAAGGGCTGGATCTCATCGCATTTTTCAACATCTACACTACATGATATAGCACCGTTCCGTCACTGGCTCCTTTTGAACGGTAACAACCAGCACAACCCACACACCGATCCACTCCTATCATGGATGACTTCCCTCTGTGAGCATATTTAAAACCAACGCCTTCCCTTATGAACAACCTACACAGCTTCGTTACTATTTGCAATTGAGTAGTGGGAGATTAGATTTGTATATAATATGATTGATCATGCAGCTTGAACGCTCAACTCACCATTGAAAAGCATGGAAGCAGTGTACAGCTGTTTCATCCTTGTTGATATTGAAGGGAGTTGAACATATATAAAGAGCCCCACTAGGACACGATTTCAGGGTGAACGAATGTCCATTAAACACCATAAACGCCAGCCTATCAAGGGCTGTATCTCATCGCAATTTTAACATCTACACTACATGATATAGCACCGTTCCGTCACTGTTTTCTTTTGAACGGTAACAACCAGCACAACCCACACACCATTCCACTCCTATCATGGATCACTTCCCTGTATGGGCCTAATTACAACCAACGCATTCCCTTATGAACAACCTACACAGCTTCGTTACTATTTGCAATTGAGTAGTGGGAGATTAGATTTGTATATAATATGATTGATCATGCAGCTTGAACGCTCAACTCACCATTGAAAAGCATGGAAGCAGTGTACAGCTGTTTCATCCTTGTTGGGAATCATGAGCAATGCACATCGAGAGAGCACTACGGAGACTCGCTTTCGGCCTTCGCGATGGTTAATCGAACACCTTAACAGCAAGCCTATCACGGGCTTGTTGTCATCGTATTTTTCATCATCTACACTACATGATATAGCACCGTTCCATCACTGGCTTCTTTTGAACGGTAACAACCAGCACAACCCACAATCCGATCCACTCATATCATGGATCACTTCCCTGTATGGGCCTAAGTACAACCAACGCATTCCCTTATGAACAACCTACACAGCTTCGTTACTATTTGCAATTGAGTACTGGGAGTTTAGATTTGTATATAATATGATTGATCATGCAGCTTGAACGCTCAACTCACCATTGAAAAGCATGGAAGCAGTGTACAGCTGTTTCATCCTTGTTGGGAATCATGAGCAATGCACATCGAGAGAGCACTACGGAGACTCGCTTTCGCCTACACGATTGTCAACCGAACGCCTCAAACGCCAGCCTATCAAGGGCTGGATCTCAGCGCATTTTTTATCATCTTATCTACATGATATAGCACCGTTCCATCACTTGCTTCTTTTGAACAGTAACAAACAGCACAACCAACACACCGTTCCACTCGTATCATGGATCACTTCTCTGTAGGGGCTAATTAAAAAAACGCATTCCCTTATGAATAACCTAATACAGCTTCGTTACTATTTGCAATTGAGTAGTGGGAGATTAGATTTGTATATAATATGATTGATCATGCAGCTTGAACGCTCAACTCACCATTGAAAAGCATGGAAGCAGTGTACAGCTGTTTCATCCTTGTTGGGAATCATGAGCAATGCACATCGAGAGAGCACTACGGAGACTCGCTTTCGGCCTTCGCGATTGTTAATCGAACACCTTAACCGCAAGCCTATCACGGGCTGGTTGTCATCGTATTTTTCATCATCTACACTACATGATATAGCACCGTTCCATCACTGGCTTCTTTTGAACGGTAACAACCAGCACAACCCACACACCGATCCACTCCTATCATGGATCACTTCTCTGTAGGGGCCTAAGTACAACCAACGCATTCCCTTATGAACAACCTACACAGCTTCGTTACTATTTGCAATTGAGTAGTGGGAGATTAGATTTGTATATAATATGATTGATCATGCAGCTTGAACGCTCAACTCACCATTGAAAAGCATGGAAGCAGTGTACAGCTGTTTCATCCTTGTTGGGAATCATGAGCAATGCACTTCGAGAGAGCACTACGGAGACTCGCTTTCGCCTACACGATTGTCAACCGAACGCCTCAAACGCCAGCCTATCAAGGGCTGGATCTCATCGCATGTTTTATCATCTTATCTACATGATATAGCACCGTTCCATCACTTGCTTCTTTTGAACGGTAACAAACAGCAAAACGCACACACCGTTCCACTCCTATCATGGATCACTTCTCTGTAGGGGCTAATTAAAAAAACGCATTCCCTTATGAATAACCTAATACAGCTTCGTTACTATTTGCAATTGAGTAGTGGGAGATTAGATTTGTATATAATATGATTGATCATGCAGCTTGAACGCTCAACTCACCATTGAAAAGCATGGAAGCAGTGTACAGCAGTTTCATCCTTGTTGGGAATCATGAGCAATGCTTATCAAAAGATTACTGCGGGGACTCAATATCTGTATGAACGACATTCATACGAACACCTCAAATGCAAGCATATCAAGGGCAGGATCTCAACGGTTTTTTCAAAATCTTCACTGCACGATATAGCACCGTTCCATCACGGGCTTCTTTTGAACGGTAACAACCAGCACAACCAACACACCGAGCCACTCATATCATGGATCACTTCTCTGTAGGGGCCTAAGTACAACCAACGCATTCCCTTATGAACAACCTACACAGCTTCGTTACTATTTGCAATTGAGTAGTGGGAGATTAGATTTGTATATAATATGATTGATCATGCAGCTTGAACGCTCAACTCACCATTGAAAAGCATGGAAGCAGTGTACAGCTGTTTCATCCTTGTTGGGAATCATGAGCAATGCTTATCAAATGATTACTGCGGGGACTCCATTTCGGCATGAACGACCTTCATACGAACACCTCAAAAGAAACCCTATCATGGGCTGGATCTCATCGCATTGTTCAACATCTACACTACATGATATAGCACCGTTCCGTCACTGGCTTCTTTTGAACGGTAACAACCAGCACAACCCACACACCGATCCACTCCTATCACGGATCACTTCTCTGTAGGGGCCTAAGTACAACCAACGCATTCCCTTATGAACAACCTACACAGCTTCGTTACTATTTGCAATTGAGTAGTGGGAGATTAGATTTGTATATAATATGATTGATCATGCAGCTTGAACGCTCAACTCACCATTGAAAAGCATGGAAGCAGTGTACAGCTGTTTCATCCTTGTTGGGAATCATGATCAATGCACATCGAAGGAGCACCACGGGGACTCCATTTCCGCATGAACGATTGTCAATCGAACACGTTAACCGCAAGCATATCCAGTGATGGATCTCAACGGTTTGTTCAACATCTACACTACATGATATAGCACCGTTCCGTCACTGTTTTCTTTTGAACGGTAACAACCAGCACAACCCACACACCGATCCACTCCTATCATGGATCACTTCTCTGTAGGGGCCTAAGTACAACCAACGCATTGCCTTATGAACAACCTACACAGCTTCGTTACTATTTGCAATTGAGTAGTGGGAGATTAGATTTCTATATAATATGATTGATCATGCAGCTTGAACGCTCAACTCACCATTGAAAAGCATGGAAGCAGTGTACAGCTGTTTCATCCTTGTTGGGAATCAAGAGCAATGCACATCCAAAGAGCACCACGGGGACTGCATTTCTGCATGAAACACGGTCATACGAACAACTCAAAGGCGAGCCTATCAAGGGCTGGATCTCATCGCATTTTTCAACATCTACACTACATGATATAGCACCGTTCCGTCACTGTTTTCTTTTGAACGGTAACAACCAGCACAACCCACACACCGATCCACTCCTATCATGGATCACTTCTCTGTAGGGGCCTAAGTACAACCAACGCATTCCCTTATGAACAACCTACACAGCTTCGTTACTATTTGCAATTGAGTAGTGGGAGATTAGATTTGTATATAATATGATTGATCATGCAGCTTGAACGCTCAACTCACCATTGAAAAGCATGGAAGCAGTGTACAGCTGTTTCATCCTTGTTGGGAATCATGATCAATGCACATCCAAAGAGCACCACGGGGACTGCATTTCCGGATGAAGGATTGTCAATCGAAATCCTCAAACGGAAGCATATCCAGGGATGGAACTCAACGGTTTGTTCAACATCTACACTACATGATATAGCACCGTTCCATCACTGGCTTCTTTTGAACGGTAACAACCAGCGCAACCCACACATTGATCCTCTCCTATTATGGATCACGTCTCTGTAGGGGCCTAAGTACAACCAACGCATTCCCTTATGAACAACCTACACAGCTTGGTTACTATTTGCAATTGAGTAGTGGGAGATTAGATTTCTTTATAATATGATTGATCATGCAGCGTGAACGCTCAACACACCATTGAAAAGCATGGTAGCAGTGTACAGCTGTTTCATCCTTGTTGGGAATCATGATCAATGCACATCAAAAGAGCGCCACGGGGACTCCATTTCCGCATGAACGATTGTCAATCGCAATCCTCAAACGCAAGCCTATCCAGGGATGGATCTCAACGGTTTGTTCAACATCTACACTACATGATATAGCACCGTTCCGTCACTGGCTTCTTTTGAACGGTAACAACCAGCACAACCCACACACCGATCGACTCCTCTGATGGATGACTTCTCTGTAGGAGCCTAAGTACAACCAACGCATTCCCTTATGAACAACCTACACAGCTTCGTTACTATTTGCAATTGAGTAGTGGGAGATTAGATTTGTATATAATATGATTGATCACGCAGCTTGAACGCTCAACTCACCATTGAAAAGCATGGTAGCAGTGTACAGCTGTTTCATCCTTGTTGGGAATCATGATCGATGCACATCCAAAGATCCCCACGGGGACTGCATTTCTGCATGAACGATTGTCAATCGAAATCCTGAAACGCAAGCCTATCCAGTGACGGATCTAAACGGTTTTCTCAACATCTACAGTACGTGATATATCACCTTTCAGGCACTGGCTTCACTTGAACGGAAACAACCAGCACAACCCACACATTGATCCAATCCTATCGTGGATCACTCCTCCGTAGGGGCCTAAGTACAACCAACGCATTCCCTTATGAACAACCTACACAGCTTCGTTACTATTTGCAATTGAGTAGTGGGAGATTAGATTTGTATATAATATGATTGATCACGCAGCTTGAACGCTCAACTCACCATTGAAAAGCATGGAAGCAGTGTACAGCTGTTTCATCCTTGTTGGGAATCATGATCAATGCACATCCAAAGAGCACCACGGGGACTCCATTTCCGCATGAACGATTGTCAATCGCAATCCTCAAACGCAAGCATATCCAGGGATGGATCGCAACGGTTTGTTCAACATCTACACTACATGATATAGCGCCGTTCCGTCACTGGCTTCTTTTGAACGCATACAACCACCAAACCACAAACATTGCGCTAATCACAACATGGATCACTTCTCTGTAGGGGCCTAAGTACAACCAACGCATTCCCTTATGAACAACCTACACAGCTTCGTTACTATTTGCAATTGAGTAGTGGGAGATTGGATTTGTATATAATATGATTGATCATGCAGCTTGAACGCTCAACACACCATTGAAAAGCATGGTAGCAGTGTACAGCTGTTTCATCCTTGTTGGGAATCTTGATCAATGCACATCAAAAGAGCGCCACGGGGACTCCATTTCCGCATGAACGATTGTCAATCGCAATCCTCAAACGCAAGCCTATCGAGTGATGGATCTCAACGGTTTGTTCAACATCTACTCTACATGATATAGCACCGTTACATCACTGGCTTCATTGAAAGCTAACAACCAGCACAACCAACACACCGAGCCACTCCTATCATGGATCACTCCTCCGTAGGGGCCTAAGTACAACCAACGCATTCCCTTATGAACAACCTACACAGCTTCGTTACTATTTGCAATTGAGTAGTGGGAGATTAGATTTGTATATAATATGATTGATCATGCAGCTTGAACGCTCAACTCACCATGGAAAAGCATGGAAGCAGTGTACAGCTTTTTCATCCTTGTTGGGAATCATGATCAATGCACATCGATCGAGCCCCACGGGGAGTCCCTTTCCGCATGAACGATTTCAATCGTTATCCTCAAACGCAAGCTTAACCGGGGATGGATCGCAACGGTTTGTCAAACATCTACACTACATGATATATCACCTTTCAGGCACTGGCTTCTTTTGAACGCTAACAACCAGCACAACCCACACACCGATCCACTCCTATCATGGATCACTTCTCTGTAGGGGCCTAAGTACAACCAACGCATTCCCTTATGAACAACCTACACAGCTTCGTTACTATTTGCAATTGAGTAGTGGGAGATTAGATTTCTATATAATATGATTGATCATGCAGCTTGAACGCTCAACTCACCATTGAAAAGCATGGAAGCAGTGTACAGCTGTTTCATCCTTGTTGGGAATCATGAGAAATGCACATCGATCGAGCCACACGGGGACTGAATTCCGGCATGAACGATTGTCAATCGAACACGTTAACCGCAAGCATATCCAGTGATGGATCTCAACGGTTTGTTCAACATCTACACTACATGATATAGTACCGTTCCGTCACTGTTTTCTTTTGAACGGTAACAACCAGCACAACCCACACACCGATCCACTCCTATCATGGATCACTTCTCTGTAGGGGCCTAAGTACAACCAACGCATTCCCTTATGAACAACCTCATACAGCTTGGTTACTATTTGCAATCGAGTACTGGGAGATTAGATTTGTATATAATATGATTGATCACGCAGCTTGAACGCTCAACTCACCATTGAAAAGCATGGAAGCAGTGTACAGCTGTTTCATCCTTGTTGGGAATCATGAGCAATGCACATCCAAAGATCCCCACGGGGACTGCATTTCCGCATGAACGATTGTCAATCGAAATCCTCAAACGGAAGCATATCCAGGGATGGATCTCAACGGTTTGTTCAACATCTACACTACATGATATAGCACCGTTCCATCACTGGCTTCTTTTGAACGGTAACAACCAGCACAACCCAGGCATTGATCCAATCCTATCATGGATCACGTCTCTGTAGGGGCCTAAGTACAACCAACGCATTCCCTTATGAACAACCTACACAGCTTCGTTACTATTTGCAATTGAGTAGTGGGAGATTAGATTTCTATATAATATGATTGATCATGCAGCTTGAACGCTCAACTCACCATTGAAAAGCATGGAAGCAGTGTACAGCTGTTTCATCCTTGTTGGGAATCATGATCGATGCACATCCAAAGATCCGCACGGGGACTGCATTTCTGCATGAACGATTGTCAATCGAAATCCTGAAACGCAAGCCTATCCAGTGACGGATCTAAACGGTTTTCTCAACATCTACAGTACGTGATATATCACCTTTCAGGCACTGGCTTCACTTGAACGGAAACAACCAGCACAACCCAAACATTGATCCAATCCTATCATGGATCACTCCTCCGTAGGGGCCTAAGTACAACCAACGCATTCCCTTATGAACAACCTACACAGCTTCGTTACTATTTGCAATTGAGTAGTGGGAGATTAGATTTGTATATAATATGATTGATCACGCAGCTTGAACGCTCAACTCACCATTGAAAAGCATGGAAGCAGTGTACAGCTGTTTCATCCTTGTTGGGAATCATGATCAATGCACATCGATCGAGCCCCACGGGGAGTCCCTTTCCGCATGAACGATTTCAATCGTTATCCTCAAACGCAAGCTTAACCGGGGATGGATCGCAACGGTTTGTCAAACATCTACACTACATGATATATCACCTTTCAGGCACTGGCTTCTTTTGAACGCTAACAACCAGCACAACCCACACACCGATCCACTCCTATCATGGATCACTTCTCTGTAGGGGCCTAAGTACAACCAACGCATTCCCTTATGAACAACCTACACAGCTTCGTTACTATTTGCAATTGAGTAGTGGGAGATTAGATTTCTATATAATATGATTGATCATGCAGCTTGAACGCTCAACTCACCATTGAAAAGCATGGAAGCAGTGTACAGCTGTTTCATCCTTGTTGGGAATCATGAGAAATGCACATCGATCGAGCCACACGGGGACTGAATTCCGGCATGAACGATTGTCAATCGAACACGTTAACCGCAAGCATATCCAGTGATGGATCTCAACGGTTTGTTCAACATCTACACTACATGATATAGTACCGTTCCGTCACTGTTTTCTTTTGAACGGTAACAACCAGCACAACCCACACACCGATCCACTCCTATCATGGATCACTTCTCTGTAGGGGCCTAAGTACAACCAACGCATTCCCTTATGAACAACCTCATACAGCTTGGTTACTATTTGCAATCGAGTACTGGGAGATTAGATTTGTATATAATATGATTGATCACGCAGCTTGAACGCTCAACTCACCATTGAAAAGCATGGAAGCAGTGTACAGCTGTTTCATCCTTGTTGGGAATCATGAGCAATGCACATCCAAAGATCCCCACGGGGACTGCATTTCCGCATGAACGATTGTCAATCGAAATCCTCAAACGGAAGCATATCCAGGGATGGATCTCAACGGTTTGTTCAACATCTACACTACATGATATAGCACCGTTCCATCACTGGCTTCTTTTGAACGGTAACAACCAGCACAACCCAGGCATTGATCCAATCCTATCATGGATCACGTCTCTGTAGGGGCCTAAGTACAACCAACGCATTCCCTTATGAACAACCTACACAGCTTCGTTACTATTTGCAATTGAGTAGTGGGAGATTAGATTTCTATATAATATGATTGATCATGCAGCTTGAACGCTCAACTCACCATTGAAAAGCATGGAAGCAGTGTACAGCTGTTTCATCCTTGTTGGGAATCATGATCGATGCACATCCAAAGATCCCCACGGGGACTGCATTTCTGCATGAACGATTGTCAATCGAAATCCTGAAACGCAAGCCTATCCAGTGACGGATCTAAACGGTTTTCTCAACATCTACAGTACGTGATATATCACCTTTCAGGCACTGGCTTCACTTGAACGGAAACAACCAGCACAACCCAAACATTGATCCAATCCTATCATGGATCACTCCTCCGTAGGGGCCTAAGTACAACCAACGCATTCCCTTATGAACAACCTACACAGCTTCGTTACTATTTGCAATTGAGTAGTGGGAGATTAGATTTGTATATAATATGATTGATCACGCAGCTTGAACGCTCAACTCACCATTGAAAAGCATGGAAGCAGTGTACAGCTGTTTCATCCTTGTTGGGAATCATGATCAATGCACATCCAAAGAGCACCACGGGGACTCCATTTCCGCATGAACGATTGTCAATCGCAATCCTCAAACGCAAGCATATCCAGGGATGGATCGCAACGGTTTGTTCAACATCTACACTACATGATATAGCGCCGTTCCGTCACTGGCTTCTTTTGAACGCATACAACCACCAAACCACAAACATTGCGCTAATCACAACATGGATCACTTCTCTGTAGGGGCCTAAGTACAACCAACGCATTCCCTTATGAACAACCTACACAGCTTGGTTACTATTTGCAATTGAGTAGTGGGAGATTAGATTTGTATATAATATGATTGATCATGCAGCTTGAACGCTCAACTCACCATTGAAAAGCATGGAAGCAGTGTACAGCTGTTTCATCCTTGTTGGGAATAATGAGAAATGCATATCGACCGAGCCCCACGGGGACTCCAGTTCCACATGAACGATTGTCAATCGAACGCGTTAACCGCAAGCCTATCCAGGGATGGATCTCAACGGTTTGTTCAACATCTACAGTACCTGATATATCACCTTTCAGGCACTGGCTTCTTTTGAACGCTAACAACCAGCACAACCCACACACCGATCCACTCCTATCATGGATCACTTCTCTGTAGGGGCCTAAGTACAACCAACGCATTCCCTTATGAACAACCTACACAGCTTCGTTACTATTTGCAATTGAGTAGTGGGAGATTAGATTTCTATATAATATGATTGATCATGCAGCTTGAACGCTCAACTCACCATTGAAAAGCATGGAAGCAGTGTACAGCTGTTTCATCCTTGTTGGGAATCATGATCAATGCACATCGAAGGAGCACCACGGGGACTCCATTTCCGCATGAACGATTGTCAATCGAACACGTTAACCGCAAGCATATCCAGTGATGGATCTCAACGGTTTGTTCAACATCTACACTACATGATATAGTACCGTTCCGTCACTGTTTTCTTTTGAACGGTAACAACCAGCACAACCCACACACCGATCCACTCCTATCATGGATCACTTCTCTGTAGGGGCCTAAGTACAACCAACGCATTCCCTTATGAACAACCTCATACAGCTTGGTTACTATTTGCAATCGAGTACTGGGAGATTAGATTTGTATATAATATGATTGATCACGCAGCTTGAACGCTCAACTCACCATTGAAAAGCATGGAAGCAGTGTACAGCTGTTTCATCCTTGTTGGGAATCATGAGCAATGCACATCCAAAGATCCCCACGGGGACTGCATTTCCGCATGAACGATTGTCAATCGAAATCCTCAAACGGAAGCATATCCAGGGATGGATCTCAACGGTTTGTTCAACATCTACACTACATGATATAGCACCGTTCCATCACTGGCTTCTTTTGAACGGTAACAACCAGCACAACCCAGGCATTGATCCAATCCTATCATGGATCACGTCTCTGTAGGGGCCTAAGTACAACCAACGCATTCCCTTATGAACAACCTACACAGCTTCGTTACTATTTGCAATTGAGTAGTGGGAGATTAGATTTGTATATAATATGATTGATCATGCAGCTTGAACGCTCAACTCACCATTGAAAAGCATGGGAGCAGTGTACAGCTGTTTCATCCTTGTTGGGAATCATGATCGATGCACATCCAAAGATCCCCACGGGGACTGCATTTCTGCATGAACGATTGTCAATCGAAATCCTGAAACGCAAGCCTATCCAGTGACGGATCTAAACGGTTTTCTCAACATCTACAGTACGTGATATATCACCTTTCAGGCACTGGCTTCACTTGAACGGAAACAACCAGCACAACCCAAACATTGATCCAATCCTATCATGGATCACTCCTCCGTAGGGGCCTAAGTACAACCAACGCATTCCCTTATGAACAACCTACACAGCTTCGTTACTATTTGCAATTGAGTAGTGGGAGATTAGATTTGTATATAATATGATTGATCACGCAGCTTGAACGCTCAACTCACCATTGAAAAGCATGGAAGCAGTGTACAGCTGTTTCATCCTTGTTGGGAATCATGATCAATGCACATCCAAAGAGCACCACGGGGACTCCATTTCCGCATGAACGATTGTCAATCGCAATCCTCAAACGCAAGCATATCCAGGGATGGATCGCAACGGTTTGTTCAACATCTACACTACATGATATAGCGCCGTTCCGTCACTGGCTTCTTTTGAACGCATACAACCACCAAACCACAAACATTGCGCTAATCACAACATGGATCACTTCTCTGTAGGGGCCTAAGTACAACCAACGCATTCCCTTATGAACAACCTACACAGCTTCGTTACTATTTGCAATTGATTAGTGGGAGATTAGATTTCTTTATAATATGATTGATCATGCAGCTTGAACGCTCAACTCACCATTGAAAAGCATGGAAGCAGTGTACAGCTGTTTCATCCTTGTTGGGAATCATGATCAATGCACATCGAAGGAGCACCACGGGGACTCCATTTCCGCATGAACGATTGTCAATCGAACACGTTAACCGCAAGCATATCCAGTGATGGATCTCAACGGTTTGTTCAACATCTACACTACATGATATAGCACCGTTCCGTCACTGTTTTCTTTTGAACGGTAATAACCAGCACAACCCACACACCGATCCACTCCTATCATGGATCACTTCTCTGTAGGGGCCTAAGTACAACCAACGCATTGCCTTATGAACAACCTACACAGCTTCGTTACTATTTGCAATTGAGTAGTGGGAGATTAGATTTGTATATAATATGATTGATCATGCAGCTTGAACGCTCAACTCACCATTGAAAAGCATGGAAGCAGTGTACAGCTGTTTCATCCTTGTTGGGAATCATGAGAAATGCATATCGACCGAGCCCCACGGGGACTGCATTTCCACATGAACGATTGTCAATCGAACGCGTTAACCGCAAGCCTATCCAGGGATGGATCTCAACGGTTTGTTCAACATCTACAGTACCTGATATATCACCTTTCAGGCACTGGCTTCTTTTGAACGCAAACAACCAGCACAACCCACACACCGATCCACTCCTATCATGGATCACTTCTCTGTAGGGGCCTAATTACAACCAACGCATTCCCTTATGAACAACCTACACAGCTTGGTTACTATTTGCAATTGAGTAGTGGGAGATTAGATTTGTATATAATATGATTGATCACGCAGCTTGAACGCTCAACTCACCATTGAAAAGCATGGAAGCAGTGTACAGCTGTTTCATCCTTGTTGGGAATCATGAGAAATGCACATCGATCGAGCCACACGGGGACTGAATTCCGGCATGAACGATTGTCAATCGAACACGTTAACCGCAAGCATATCCAGTGATGGATCTCAACGGTTTGTTCAACATCTACACTACATGATATAGTACCGTTCCGTCACTGTTTTCTTTTGAACGGTAACAACCAGCACAACCCACACACCGATCCACTCCTATCATGGATCACTTCTCTGTAGGGGCCTAAGTACAACCAACGCATTCCCTTATGAACAACCTCATACAGCTTGGTTACTATTTGCAATCGAGTACTGGGAGATTAGATTTGTATATAATATGATTGATCACGCAGCTTGAACGCTCAACTCACCATTGAAAAGCATGGAAGCAGTGTACAGCTGTTTCATCCTTGTTGGGAATCATGAGCAATGCACATCCAAAGATCCCCACGGGGACTGCATTTCCGCATGAACGATTGTCAATCGAAATCCTCAAACGGAAGCATATCCAGGGATGGATCTCAACGGTTTGTTCAACATCTACACTACATGATATAGCACCGTTCCATCACTGGCTTCTTTTGAACGGTAACAACCAGCACAACCCAGGCATTGATCCAATCCTATCATGGATCACGTCTCTGTAGGGGCCTAAGTACAACCAACGCATTCCCTTATGAACAACCTACACAGCTTCGTTACTATTTGCAATTGAGTAGTGGGAGATTAGATTTGTATATAATATGATTGATCATGCAGCTTGAACGCTCAACTCACCATTGAAAAGCATGGAAGCAGTGTACAGCTGTTTCATCCTTGTTGGGAATCATGATCGATGCACATCCAAAGATCCCCACGGGGACTGCATTTCTGCATGAACGATTGTCAATCGAAATCCTGAAACGCAAGCCTATCCAGTGACGGATCTAAACGGTTTTCTCAACATCTACAGTACGTGATATATCACCTTTCAGGCACTGGCTTCACTTGAACGGAAACAACCAGCACAACCCAAACATTGATCCAATCCTATCATGGATCACTCCTCCGTAGGGGCCTAAGTACAACCAACGCATTCCCTTATGAACAACCTACACAGCTTCGTTACTATTTGCAATTGAGTAGTGGGAGATTAGATTTGTATATAATATGATTGATCACGCAGCTTGAACGCTCAACTCACCATTGAAAAGCATGGAAGCAGTGTACAGCTGTTTCATCCTTGTTGGGAATCATGATCAATGCACATCCAAAGAGCACCACGGGGACTCCATTTCCGCATGAACGATTGTCAATCGCAATCCTCAAACGCAAGCATATCCAGGGATGGATCGCAACGGTTTGTTCAACATCTACACTACATGATATAGCGCCGTTCCGTCACTGGCTTCTTTTGAACGCATACAACCACCAAACCACAAACATTGCGCTAATCACAACATGGATCACTTCTCTGTAGGGGCCTAAGTACAACCAACGCATTCCCTTATGAACAACCTACACAGCTTGGTTACTATTTGCAATTGAGTAGTGGGAGATTAGATTTGTATATAATATGATTGATCATGCAGCTTGAACGCTCAACTCACCATTGAAAAGCATGGAAGCAGTGTACAGCTGTTTCATCCTTGTTGGGAATCATGATCGATGCACATCCAAAGATCCCCACGGGGACTGCATTTCTGCATGAACGATTGTCAATCGAAATCCTGAAACGCAAGCCTATCCAGTGACGGATCTAAACGGTTTTCTCAACATCTACAGTACGTGATATATCACCTTTCAGGCACTGGCTTCACTTGAACGGAAACAACCAGCACAACCCAAACATTGATCCAATCCTATCATGGATCACTCCTCCGTAGGGGCCTAAGTACAACCAACGCATTCCCTTATGAACAACCTACACAGCTTCGTTACTATTTGCAATTGAGTAGTGGGAGATTAGATTTGTATATAATATGATTGATCACGCAGCTTGAACGCTCAACTCACCATTGAAAAGCATGGAAGCAGTGTACAGCTGTTTCATCCTTGTTGGGAATCATGATCAATGCACATCCAAAGAGCACCACGGGGACTCCATTTCCGCATGAACGATTGTCAATCGCAATCCTCAAACGCAAGCATATCCAGGGATGGATCGCAACGGTTTGTTCAACATCTACACTACATGATATAGCGCCGTTCCGTCACTGGCTTCTTTTGAACGCATACAACCACCAAACCACAAACATTGCGCTAATCACAACATGGATCACTTCTCTGTAGGGGCCTAAGTACAACCAACGCATTCCCTTATGAACAACCTACACAGCTTGGTTACTATTTGCAATTGAGTAGTGGGAGATTAGATTTGTATATAATATGATTGATCATGCAGCTTGAACGCTCAACTCACCATTGAAAAGCATGGAAGCAGTGTACAGCTGTTTCATCCTTGTTGGGAATCATGAGAAATGCATATCGACCGAGCCCCACGGGGACTCCATTTCCGCATGAACGATTGTCAATCGAACACGGTAACCGCAAGCCTATCCAGGGATGGATCTCAACGGTTTGTTCAACATCTACACTACATGATATATCACGTTTCAGGCACTAGCTTCTCTTGAACGCTTACAACCAGCACATCCCACACACCGATCCACTCCTATCATGGATCACTTCTCTGTAGGGGCCTAAGTACAACCAACGCATTCCCTTTTGAACAACCTACACAGCTTGGTTACTATTTGCAATTGAGTAGTGGGAGATTAGATTTGTATATAATATGATTGATCATGCAGCTTGAACGCTCAACTCACCATTGAAAAGCATGGAAGCAGTGTACAGCTGTTTCATCCTTGTTGGGAATCATGAGAAATGCATATCGACCGAGCCCCACGGGGACTCCATTTCCGCATGAACGATTGTCAATCGAACACGGTAACCGCAAGCCTATCCAGGGATGGATCTCAACGGTTTGTTCAACATCTACAGTACCTGATATATCACGTTTCAGGCACTAGCTTCTCTTGAACGCTTACAACCAGCACATCCCACACACCGATCCACTCCTATCATGGATCACTTCTCTGTAGGGGCCTAAGTACAACCAACGCATTCCCTTATTAACAACCTACACAGCTTCGTTACTATTTGCAATTGAGTAGTGGGAGATTAGATTTGTATATAATATGATTGATCATGCAGCTTGAACGCTCAACTCACCATTGAAAAGCATGGAAGCAGTGTGCAGCTGTAAAATCGCTGGTGGGAATCAACACCAATTCTGCTCCATCGAGATAACACGGGCAATGGTACAAATCGTGGACCTTTGTCTTTCAAATATCCTAATCAGGGGAATATCCGGGATGGATCGCAAATCATTGTTCAACTTCTCCACTACAAAATATAGCACCGTTCCGTCACAGACTTCTTTTGAGCGGTAACAACCCACTTCCCGCAATGCGATCGACTCCCATGATCGAAGGCTACTCTGTAGGGGCCTAAGTACAACGAACTAATTCCCCTAAGAACAACATACGCAGATAGCGTAATATTTGCTATTGAGTTGTAGGAGATTAGATTTGTATAAAATAATTGATCATGCAGCTTGATCGCTCAACTCACCATTGGAATGCATGGAAGCACTCTACAGGTGATTCATCCTCTTTGGAATCATCAGCAATGCACATCCACCGAGCCCTCACGGGAACGGGATACCGTGGTGAACGATTGTCAATAGATAACTATAATAAGAAGGCTGTCCTGAATGGATCTCAACGATTTGTTGAACACCTACACTAAATGATATAGCACTGTTCCGTCACTGGCTTCTTTTGAACGGTATCATCACGTTTTGCGCACACCGATCGACTCCCATGTTCGATGGTTTCTCTGTAGTTCATGAGTACAAGGAACGAATTCCCTTATGAACAACCAACACAGCTTGATTACTATTTAAAATTTATTAGTAGGATATTAGATTTGTAAAGTATGATTCATCATGAAGCCTGAACGCTCAACTCACCATTGAAAGCATGGTAGCACTGTACAGCTGATATATCTGTTTTTTAGATTCATCAGCATTGCCCATCCGACAAGCCCACTGCGGTACTGGAACCCGTGGTGAACTAATGTCCATCGAACATCCTGAAAACATTCCTATCCGGGATGTCTCACATCGGTTTCTTCAACACCTAAACTATATGATTTAGCTCCGTTCCGTCACTTACTTCTTTTGAACGGTAACAACCCACTTTCCGCACAGAGATCGACTCGCATGCTCGATTGCATCCCTGTACGGGCCTAAGTACAACGAACACTTTGCATTATGATCAACATACACAGCTTGCTTACTATTTGCAATTGAGTAGTACGAGATTAGATTTGTATAAAATGATTCATCATGTAGCTTGAACGCTCAACTCACCATTGAAATCTCAGAATTGCAAATCCATCGAGCACCCACAGGGAATGGAAACCGTGAAGATACGGTGCTATAACATGTAGTGTAGATGTTGAACAAAGCGTTGCGAGCCATCCCGGATATTATTCTGATTAGGATTTTCGAAATACAATCGTTCGCGACGTGTCCCAGGCACCATGTGGGCTCGAAGGGTGTGCATTTCTGATGATTCCCAAAGAGGATGAATCAGCTGTACACTGCTTCCATGCTTTTCAATGGTGAGTTGAGCGTTCAAGCTGCATGATCAATCAAATTTTTAAGTCTAAGCTCCAAGTACTCAATAGAAAATAGTATGCAAACTGTGTAGGTTGTACGTGAGGGAATGCGTTGGGTGCACATAGGCCCCTACAGAGAAGCCATCGATCATGTGAGTCGATCGCTGTGCGGGAATATGTTTGTTACCGTTCAAAAGAAGCCAGTGTCGGAAGGGTGCTATATCATGGATTTTTATTTTGTACAGAGCATTTCGAGCTCACCCAGATAATCTTACGATGAATACTTTCCTTTGGCAATCGTTCACCACGGTTTCGTCTCCCCGTATGTACTCGATGGATGTGCAATGCTGATGATTCCAAAAAGGGATGAATCAGATGGACAGTGATTACATCATTTCAATGGTGAGCTGAGCGTTCAAGCTGCATGATCATTCATATTATATACAAATCTAATCTCCCACTACTCAACTGCAAATAGTAACGAAGCTGTGTAGGTTGTTCATAAGGGAATGCGTTGGATGTACTTAGGCCCCTACAGAGAAGTGATCCATGATATGATTGGATCAATGTGTGGGGTTTGCTTGTTGTTTCCGTTCAAAAGAAGCCAGTGACGGAACGGTGCTATATCATGAAGTGTAGATTTTGAAGAATCATTGGTGAGCCATCCCGAATAGCAGTGTGTTTAGGATGTTCGATTGACATTAGTTCACCACGGTTTCTATTCCCCGTGTGGGCTCGATGCATGTGAAGTGCTGATGATTCTCAGAATAAATATATCAGCTGTAAAGTGCTTCCATGATTATCAATTGTGAGTTGAGCATTCAAGCTGCATGATCAATCATATTATTTACAAATCTAATCTCGTACAACTCAATTGCAATTTGTAAGCATTCTCTTTAGTTAGTTCATAGAGGAATGCTTTCTTTGTTTTTCGGCCCCTACAGAGAATCCATCGATCATGGTATTAGATCGTTCTGCAGGAAGGAGGTATTTACAGTTCAAAAGAAGCCATTGAAGGAACGGTGCTATATCATTTAGTGTAGATGTTGCACGAAGCGTATGGTGACATCCCGTATTGCTCGTGTTCAAAGTGTTCGAATGGCAATTGTTCGACCGGTAATCCAGTCCCCGTGTGGGCTCGAAGGATCTCCATTGCTCATGATTCCCAACAAGGATGAAACAGCTGTACACTGCTTCCATGCTTTTCAATGGTGAGTTGAGCGTTCAAGCTGCATGATCAATCATATTATATACAAATTTAATCTCCCACTACTCAAATTGGAAACAGTAACCAAGCTCTGTAGGTTGTTCTTAACGGAATGCGTTGGTTGTACTTAGGCCCCTACAGAGGAGTCATCCATCATAGGAGTCGATCGGTGTGTGAGAATCGGGTTGCTACCGTTCAAAAGAAGCCGGTGACGGAAGGGTGCTATATCATGTAGTGTAGATCTTGAACAAACTGTTGAGAGCCAACCCGGATAGCATTGTGGTTGAGGTGTTCGATTCACAATCGTTCACCCTTCGTTCGAGTCCCCGTGGGGGCTCGGTGGATGTGCATTGCTCATGATTCCCAACAAGGATGAAACAGCTGTACAGTGTTTCCATGCTTTTCAATGATGAGTTGAATGTTCAAGCTGCATGATCAATCATATTATATACAAATCTAATCTCGTACAACTCAATTTGCAAACAGTAACCAAGCTGTGTAGGTTGTTCATAAGGGAATGCGTTGGTTGTACTTAGGCCCCGACAGAGAAGTCATCCATCATAGGAGTCGATCGTTGTGTGAGAATCGGGTTGTTACCGTTCAAAAGAAGCCAGTGACGGAAGGGTGCTATATCATGTAGAGTAGATGTTGAACAAACGGTTGAGAGCCAACCCGGATAGCCTTGTGGTTGAGGTGTTCGATTCACAATCGTTCACCCTTCGTTCGAGTCCCCGTGGGGGCTCGGTGGATGTGCATTGCTCATGATTCCCAACAAGGATGAAACAGCTGTACACTGCTTCCATGCTTTTCAATGGTGAGTTGAGCGTTCAAGCTGCATGATCAATCATATTATATACAAATCTAATCTCCCACTACTCAATTGCAAATAGTAACGAAGCTGTGTAGGTTGTTCATAAGGGAATGCGTTGGATGTACTTAGGCCCCTACAGAGAAGTGATCCATGATACGAGTGGATCGGTGTGTTGGTTGTGCTGATTTATACCGTTCAAAAGAAGCCAGAGACGGAATTGTGGTATATCATGAAGTGTAGATGTAGAACAATGCGATGAGATTCAGCCACTGATATGCTTGCGTTCGAGGTGTTCGTATGACGGTGGTTCATGCCGAAGTGGATTTCACGTATTGTTCTTTCTATTTGCATTGCTCATGATTCCACGCAAGGATGAAACAGCTGTACACTGCTTCCATGCTTTTCAATGGTGAGTTGAGCGTTCAAGCTGCATGATCAATCATATTATATACAAATCTAATCTCCCACTACTCAATTGCAAATAGTAACGAAGCTGTGTAGGTTGATCATAAGGGAATGCGTTGGTTGTAATTAGGCCCCTACAGAGAAGTGATCCATGATAGGAGTGGATCGGTGTGTGGGTTGTGCTGGTTGTTTCCGTTCAAAAGAAGCCAGTGACGGAACGGTCCTATAACATGGAGTGTAGATGTTGAACAATGCGATGAGATCCAGCCCTTGAAAGGCTTCGGTATAAGTGTTCGTATCACGGTGGTTCATGCCGAATTCGAGTCCCCGTTGCGCTCGTTAGATGTGCATTTCTTATGATTCCCAACAAGGATGAAACAGCTGTACACTGCTTCCATGCTTTTCAATGGTGAGTTGAGCGTTCAAGCTGCATGATCAATCATATTATATACAAATCTAATCTCCCACTACTCAATTGCAAATAGTAACCAAGCTGTGTAGGTTGTTCATAAGGGAATGCGTTGGTTGTACTTAGGCCCCTACAGAGAAGTGATCCATGATAGGAGTGGATCGGTGTGTGGGTTGTGCTGGTTGTTACCGTTCAAAAGAAGCCAGTGACGGAACGGTGCTATATGATGAAGTGTAGGTGTTGAATAAACCGTTAAGATCAAGCCATTGATAGGCTTGCGGTTAAGGTTTAGATTGACAATCTTTCATCGCTTATTCGAGTCTCCGTAGTGGTCATTCGAGGTGCATTTCTCATGATTCCCAACAAGGATGTAACAGCTTCACACTGGTTCCATGCTTTTCAATGGTGAGTTGAGCGTTCAAGCAGCATGATCAATCATATTATATACAAATCTAATCTCCCACTACTCAATTGCGAATAGTACCGAAGCTGTGTAGGTTGTTCATAAGGGAATGCGTTGGTTGTACTTAGGCCCCTACAGAGAAGTGATCCATGATAGGAGTGGATCGGTGTGTGGGTTGTGCACAATGTTACCGTTCAGAAGAAGCCAGTGCGGGAACGAAGATATATCATGTAGTGTAGATGTTGAATATTGCGATGAGTTCCTGCCCTGGATATACTCCCGTTAAAGTGATCGTTTGACAAACATTCACCCCGAATTCCAATCCTAGTTGGGCTCTTTCGGTTTTTAATGCACTTCATTCTCAACAAGAATGAAAGAGCTGTACACTGCTTCCATGCTTTTCAATGGTGAGTTGAGCGTTCAAGCTGCATGATCAATCATATTATATACAAATCTAATCTCCCACTACTCAATTGCAAATAGTAACGAAGCTGTGTAGGTTGTTCATAAGGGAATGCGTTGGTTGTACTTAGGCCCCTACAGAGAAGTGATCCATGATAGGAGTGGATCGGTGTGTGGGTTGGCTGGTTGTTATTGTTCAAAAGAAGCCAGTGACGGAACGATGCTATATCATGTAGTGTAGATGTTGAAAATTGCGATGAGTTCCTGCCCTGGATATGTTCCCGTTAAAGTGATCGTTTGACAAACTTTCACCCCGAAATCCAATCCTAGTTGGGCTCTTTCGGTTTTTAATGCACTTCATTCTCAACAAGAATGAAAGAGCTGTACACTGCTTCCATGCTTTTCAATGGTGAGTTGAGCGTTCAAGCTGCATGATCAATCATATCATATAGAAATCTAATCTCCCACTACTCAATTGCAAATAGTAACGAAGCTGTGTAGGTTGTTCATAAGGGAATGCGTTGGTTGTACTTAGGCCCATACAGGGAAGTGATCCATGATAGGAGTGGATCGATGTGTGGGTTGTGCTGGTTGTTACCGTTCAGAAGAAGCCAGTGACTAACCGGTGCTATATAATGAAGTGTAGATGTTGAAAAATCCGATGAGTTCCATCCCTGGATAAACTTGCGTTTGAGGTGTTCGTATGACGGTGGTTCATGCCGAAATCGAGTTACCTTAGTGCTCTTTGGATAAGCAGCGCTCATGATTCCCAACAAGGATGAAACAGCTGTACACTGCTTCCATGCTTTTCAATGGTGAGTTGAGCGTTCAAGCTGCATGATCAATCATATTATATAGAAATCTAATCTCCCACTACTCAATTGCAAATAGTAACGAAGCTGTGTAGGTTGTTCATAAGGGAATGCGTTGGTTGTACTTAGGCCCCTACAGAGAAGTGATCCATGATATGATTGGATCAATGTGTGGGGTTTGCTTGTTGTTTCCGTTCAAAAGAAGCCAGTGATGGAACGGTGCTATATGATGAAGTGTAGATGTTGAAAAATCCGATGAGTTGCATCCCTGGATAGGCTTGAGTTTGAGGTGTTCTCATGACGGTGGTTCATGCCGAAATCGAGTTACAATAGTGCTCTTTGGATAAGCAGCGATCATTATTCCCAACAAGGATGAAACAGCTGTACACTGCTCCCATGCTTTTCAGTGGTCATTTTAGCGTTCAAGCTGCATGATCAATCATGTTATATACAAATCCAATCTCCCACTACTCAATTGCAAATAGTAACGAAGCTGTGTAGGTTGATCATAAGGGAATGCGTTGGTTGTACTTAGGCCCCTACAGAGAAGTGATCCATGATAGGAGTGGATCGGTGTGTGGGTTGGCTGGTTGTTATTGTTCAAAAGAAGCCAGTGACGGAACGATCCTATATCATGTAGTGTAGATGTTGAAAATTGCGATGAGTTCCTGCCCTGGATATGCTCCCGTTAAATTGATCGTTTGACAAACTTTCACCCCGAAATCCAATCCTAGTTGGGCTCTTTCGGTTTTTAATGTACTTCATTCTCAACAAGAATGAAAGAGCTGTACACTGCTTCCATGCTTTTCAATGGTGAGTTGAGCGTTCAAGCTGCATGATCAATCATATTATATAGAAATCTAATCTCCCACTACTCAATTGCAAATAGTAACGAAGCTGTGTAGGTTGTTCATAAGGGAATGCGTTGGTTGTACTTAGGCCCCTACAGAGAAGTGATCGATCATAGGAGTGGATCGGCGTGTGGGATGTGCTGGTTGTTATCGTTCAAAAGAAGCCAGTGACGGAACGGTGCTATATCATGTAGTGTGGATGTTGAACAATGCGTTGTGGTCAAGCCCTTGATAGGGTGGCGGTTCAGCTTTTCGATTTACAATCGTTCATCTCGTAATCGGGTCTCCGTGGTGCTCATTCGACGTGCATTGCTCATGATTCCCAACAAGGATGAAACAGCTGTACACTGCTTCCATGCTTTTCAATGGTGAGTTGAGCGTTCAAGCTGCATGATCAATCATATCATATACAAATCTAATCTCCCACTACTCAATTGCAAATAGTAACGAAGCTGTGTAGGTTGTTCATAAGGGAATGCGTTGGTTGTACTTAGGGCACTACAGAGAAGTGATCCATCATATGAGTCGTTCGGTGTGTGGGTTGTGCTGGTTGTTACCGTTCAGAAGAAGCCAGTAACTGAACGGTGCTATATAATGAAGTGTAAATGTTGAAAAATCCGATGAGTTCCATCCCTGGATAAACTTGCGTTTGAGGTGTTCGTATGACGGTGGTTCATGCCGAAATCGAATTCCCGCAGTGCTCTTTGGATAGGCAGCGCTCATGATTCCCAACAAGGATGTAACAGCTTCACACTGATTCCATGCTTTTCAATGGTGAGTTGAGCGTTCAAGCAGCATGATCAATCATATTATATACAAATCTAATCTCCCACTACTCAATTGCGAATAGTACCGAAGCTGTGTAGGTTGTTCATAAGGGAATGCGTTGGTTGTACTTAGGCCCCTACAGAGAAGTGATCCATGATAGGAGTGGATCGGTGTGTGGGTTGTGCACAATGTTACCGTTCAGAAGAAGCCAGTGCCGGAACGAAGATATATCATGTAGTGTAGATGTTGAAAATTGCGATGAGTTCCTGCCCTGGATATGCTCCCGTTAAAGTGATCCTTTGACAAACTTTCACCCCGAAATCCAATCCTAGTTGGGCTCTTTCGGTTTTTAATGCACTTCATTCTCAACAAGAATGAAAGAGCTGTACACTGCTTCCATGCTTTTCAATGGTGAGTTGAGCGTTCAAGCTGCATGATCAATCATATTATATAGAAATCTAATCTCCCACTACTCAATTGCAAATAGTAACGAAGCTGTGTAGGTTGTTCATAAGGGAATGCGTTGGTTGTACTTAGGCCCCTACAGAGAAGTGATCCATGATAGGAGTGGATCGGTGTGTGGGTTGGCTGGTTGTTATTGTTCAAAAGAAGCCAGTGACGGAACGATGCTATATCATGTAGTGTAGATGTTGAAAATTGCGATGAGTTCCTGCCCTGGTTATGCTCCCGGTAAAGTGATCGTTTTACAAACTTTCACCCCGAAATCCAATCCTAGTTGGGCTCTTTCGGTTTTTAATGCACTTCATTCTCAACAAGAATGAAAGAGCTGTACACTGCTTCCATGCTTTTCAATGGTGAGTTGAGCGTTCAAGCTGCATGATCAATCATATTATATACAAATCTAATCTCCCACTACTCAATTGCAAATAGTAACGAAGCTGTGTAGGTTGTTCATAAGGGAATGCGTTGGTTGTACTTAGGCCCCTACAGAGAAGTGATCGATCATAGGAGTCGTTCGGTGTGTGGGTTGTGCTGGTTGTTACCGTTCAGAAGAAGCCAGTGACTAACCGGTGCTATATAATGAAGTGTAGATGTTGAAAAATCCGATGAGTTCCATCCCTGGATAAACTTGCGTTTGAGGTGTTCGTATGACGGTGGTTCATGCCGAAATCGAATTCCCGTAGTGCGCTTTGGATAAGCAGCGCTCATGATTCCCAACAAGGATGAAACAGCTGTACACTGCTTCCATGCTTTTCAATGGTGAGTTGAGCGTTCAAGCTGCATGATCAATCATATTATATAGAAATCTAATCTCCCACTACTCAATTGCAAATAGTAACGAAGCTGTGTAGGTTGTTCATAAGGGAATGCGTTGGTTGTACTTAGGCCCCTACAGAGAAGCGATCCATGATAGGAGTGGATCGCTGTGCGCGTGGTGCTGGTTGTTACCGTTCATAAGAAGCCAGTGTCGGAACGGTGCAATTTCACGTCGTGTAAAATTTGAAAAACCGTTGAGATCGAGCCCTTGATAGGCTTGCGGTAATGAGTAAATTTTATAAATGTTGATGCCGAAATCGTGGAACGTTATTTCAAATACGATGTGCACTGCTCATGATTCCCAACAAGGATGAAACAGCTGTACACTGCTTCCATGCTTTTCAATGGTGAGTTGAGCGTTCAAGCTGCATGATCAATCATATCATATACAAATCTAATCTCCCACTACTCAATTGCAAATAGTAACGAAGCTGTGTAGGTTGTTCATAAGGGAATGCGTTGTTTTTACTTAGGCCCTTACCGAGAAGAGATCGACGATAGGAGAGGATCGGTGTGTTGGTTGTCCTGGTTGTTACCGTTCAAAAGAAGCCAGTGACGGAACGGTGCTGTATCATGTAGTGTAGATGTTGAAAAATGCGATGAGATCCAGCCCGTGATAGGCTCGCGATTAATTTTGCCATTGAAAGATTATTATGACGAAATGACTCCCCTAAATTTCTTTCGATGTGCATTGCTCATGATTCCCAACAAGGATGAAACAGATGTACACTGCTTCCATGCTTTTCAATGGTGAGTTGAGCGTTCAAGCAGCATGATCAATCATATTATATACAAATCTTATCTCCCACTACTCAATTGCGAATAGTACCGAAGCTGTGTAGGTTGTTCATAAGGGAATGCGTTGGTTGTACTTAGGCCCCTCAAGAGAAGTGATCCATGATAGGAGTGGATCGGTATGTGGGTTGTGCTCGTTGTTACCGTTCAAAAGAAGCCAGTGATGGAACGGTGCTATATCATGTCGTGTATAATTTGAAACAACCTTTGAAATCGAGCCCTTGAACGGCTTGCTGTTATTCAGTAAATTTTACAAATGTTGATGCCGAAATCGTGGAAATTTTTTGCACTTTCGATGTGCAATGCTCATTATTCCCAACAAGGATGAAACAGCTGTACACTGCTTCCATGCTTTTCAATGGTGAGTTGAGCGTTCAAGCTGCATGATCAATCATATTATAAAGAAATCTAATCTCCCACTACTCAATTGCGAATAGTACCGTAGCTGTGTAGGTTGTTCATAAGGGAATGCGTTGGTTGTACTTAGGCCACTACAGATAAGCGATCCATGATATGAGTGGATTGGAGTGTTGTTTGTGCTTGTTGTTACCGTTCAAAAGAAGCCAGTGATGGAACGGTGCTATATCATGTAGTGTAGATGTTTAACAATGCGATGAGATCCAGCTCTTGATAGGCTGCCTTTCTTAATGTACTCGATTGACAAGTGGTAATGCATAAATCGAGACCCGTATGGCACGGTGGATGTGCATTGCTCATGATTCCCAACAAGGATGAAACAGCTGTACACTGCTTCCATGCTTTTCAATGGTGAGTTGAGCGTTCAAGCTGCATGATCAATCATATTATATAGAAATCTAATCTCCCACTACTCAATTGCAAATAGTAACGAAGCTGTGTAGGTTGTTCATAAGGGAATGCGTTGGTTGTACTTAGGCCCCTACAGAGAAGTGATCCATGATAGGAGTGGCTCGGTGTGTTGGTTGTGCTTGCTGTTTCCGTTCAAAAGAAGCCAGTGACGGAACGGTGCTATATCATGTAGTGTAGATGTTGAACAATGCGATGAGATCCAGCCTTTGATAGGCTTGCAGTGAAAGATTTCGATTGACAATTGCTGACTTTATAATGGAGTAACAGCACTCCTCTTTCGATGTGCATTGCTCATGATTCCCAACAAGGATGAAACAGCTGTACACTGCTTCCATGCTTTTCAATGGTGAGTTGAGCGTTCAAGCTGCATGATCAATCATATTATATACAAATCTAATCTCCCACTACTCAATTGCAAATAGTAACGAAGCTGTGTAGGTTGTTCATAAGGGAATGCGTTGGTTGTACTTAGGCCCCTACAGAGAAGTGATCCATGATAGGAGTGGATCGGTGTGTTGGTTGTGCTGGTTGTTGCCGTTCAAAAGAAGCCAGTGACGGAACGGTGCTATATCATGTAGTGTAGATGTTGAACAATGCGATGAGATCCAGCCTTTGATAGGCTTGCAGTGAAAGATTTCGATTGACATTTGCTGACTTTATAATGGAGTATCAGCACTCCTCTTTCGATGTGCATTGCTCATGATTCCCAACAAGGATGAAACAGCTGTACACTGCTTCCATGCTTTTCAATGGTGAGTTGAGCGTTCAAGCTGCATGATCAATCATATTATATACAAATCTAATCTCCCACTACTCAATTGCAAATAGTAACGAAGCTGTGTAGGTTGTTCATAAGGGAATGCGTTGATTTTACTTAGGCCCTTACCGAGTAGAGATCGACGATAGAAGTGGATCGGTGTGTTGGTTGTCCTGGTTGTTACCGTTCAAAAGATGCCAGTGACGGAACGGTGCTATATCATGTAGTGTTGATGTCAAAATATGCGATGAGTTCCAGCCATTGATAGGCTTGCAGTGAAAGTATTCGATTGATATTTGTTGATTTTTAATGGAGTGTCAGCAGTCCTCTTTCGATGAGCACTGGTCATGATTCCCAACAAGGATGAAACAGCTGTACACTGATTCCATGCTTTTCAATGGTGAGTTGAGCGTTCAAGCATCATGATCAATCATATGATATACAAATCTAATCTCCCACTACTCAATTGCAAATAGTAACGAATCTGTGTAGGTTGTTCATAAGGGAATGCGTTGGTTGTACTTAGGCCCCTACAGAGAAGTGATCCATGATAGGAGTGGATCGGTGTTTGGGATGTGCGGTTGTTGCCGTTCAAAAGACGCCAGTGTCTGAACGGTGCTATATCATGTAGTAAATTATTTGCGCAACCCGTTGATATACATCCCTTGACAGGCTTCCTCATGAGTCCAAGAAGAATGAAACAGCTGTACACTGCTTCCATGCTTTTCAATGGTGAGTTGAGCATTCAACCTGCATGATCAATCTTGTACTATACAAATCTAATCTCCCACTACTCAATTGCAAATAGTAACGAAGCTGTGTAGGTTGTTCATAAGGGAATGCGTTGGTTGTACTTAGGCCCCTACAGGGAATTGTTCCATGATGTTAGTTGATCGGTGTTTGGGTTGTGCTGTCTGTTAACTTTCAGAAGATGCCGGTGAAGGAACGGTGCTATATCATGTAGTGTAGATGTTGAAAATTGCGATGAGATCCAGCCCTTGAAAGGCTTGCTGTTAGGGTTTCGATTGACAAATTCTTACGCCGAAATCGAGTCCCCGTGTGTCTCGGTCTGTGTGCATTGCTCACGATTCCCAACAAGGATGAAACAGATGTACACTGCTTCCATGCTTTTCAATGGTGAGTTGAGCATTCAAGCTGCATGATCAATCTTATTCTATACAAATCTAATCTCCCACTACTCAATCGCAAATAGTAACGAAGCTGTGATGGTTGTTCATAAGGGAATGCGTTGGTTGTACTTAGGCCCCTACAGGGAATTGTTCCATGATGTTAGTGGATCGGTGTGTGGGTTGTGCTGTCTGTTAACTTTCAGAAGATGCCGGTGAAGGAACGGAGCTATATCATGTAGTGTAGATGTTGAAAATTGCGATGAGATCCAGCCATTGAAAGGCTTGCTGTTAGGGTTTCGTTTGACAGATTCTTACGCCGAAATCGAATCCCCGTGTGTCTCGGTCTGTGTGCATTGCTCACGATTCCCAACAAGGATGAAACAGATGTACACTGCTTCCATGCTTTTCATTGGTGAGTTGAGCGTTCAAGCTGCATGATCAATCATATTATATACAAATCTAATCTCCCACTACTCAATTGCAAATAGTAACGAAGCTGTGTAGGTTGTTCATAAGGGAATGCGTTGGTTGTACTTAGGCCCATACAGGGAAGTGATCCATGATAGGAGTAGATCGGTGTGTGGGTTGTGCTGGTTGTTACCGTTCAAAAGAAGCCAGTGACGGAACGGTGCTATATCATGTAGTGTAGATGTTGAACAATGCGTTGACGTCTAGCCCTTGATAAGCTTGCGGTTAAGGCGTTCGATTTACGGTCGTTCATGCCGAAAACGAGTCCCCATAGTGATATTTCGATGTGCATTGCTCATGATTCCCAACAAGGATGAAACAGCTGTACACTGCTTCCATGCTTTTCAATGGTGAGTTGAGCGTTCAAGCTGCATGATCAATTATATTATAAAGAAATCTAATCTCCCACTGCTCAATTGCAAATAGTAACGAAGCTGTGTAGGTTGTTCATAGGGGAATGCGTTGGATGTTCTTAGGACCCTAAAGAGAATTGATCCATGATAGGAGTGGATCGGTGTGTTGGTTGTGCTGGTTGTTACCGTTCAAAAGAAGCCAGTGACGGAACGGTGCTATATCATTTAGTGTAGATGTTGATCAATGCGATGAGTCCCAGCCTTTGATAGGTTTGCGGTTAAGGTGTTCGATTTACAAAGGTTTCTGCTCAATTCAATCCTACGTACTGCTCATTCGATGTGCATTGCACATGAATCCCAACAAGGATGAAACAGCTGTACACTGCTTCCATGCTTTTCAATGGTGAGTTGAGCATTCAAGCTGCATGATCAATCATATTATATACAAATCTAATCTCCCACTACTCAATTGCAAATAGTAACGAAGCAGTGTAGGTTGTTCATAAGGGAATGCGTTGGTTGTACTTAGGCCCCTACAGGGAATTGTTCCATGATGTTAGTTGATCGGTGTTTGGGTTGTGCTGTCTGTTAACTTTCAGAAGATGCCGGTGAAGGAACGGTGCTATATCATGTAGTGTAGATGTTGAAAATTGCGATGAGATCCAGCCCTTGAAAGGCTTGCTGTTAGGGTTTCGATTGACAAATTCTTACGCCGAAATCGAGTCCCCGTCTGTCTCGGTCTGTGTGCATTGCTCACGATTCCCAACAAGGATGAAACAGATGTACACTGCTTCCATGCTTTTCAATGGTGAGTTGAGCATTCAAGCTGCATGATCAATCTTATTCTATACAAATCTAATCTCCCACTACTCAATCGCAAATAGTAACGAAGCTGTGATGGTTGTTCATAAGGGAATGCGTTGGTTGTACTTAGGCCCCTACAGGGAATTGTTCCATGATGTTAGTGGATCGGTGTGTGGGTTGTGCTGTCTGTTAACTTTCAGAAGATGCCGGTGAAGGAACGGAGCTATATCATGTAGTGTAGATGTTGAAAATTGCGATGAGATCCAGCCATTGAAAGGCTTGCTGTTAGGGTTTCGTTTGACAAATTCTTACGCCGAAATCGAATCCCCGTGTGTCTCGGTCTGTGTGCATTGCTCACGATTCCCAACAAGGATGAAACAGATGTACACTGCTTCCATGCTTTTCATTGGTGAGTTGAGCGTTCAAGCTGCATGATCAATCATATTATATACAAATCTAATCTCCCACTACTCAATTGCAAATAGTAACGAAGCTGTGTAGGTTGTTCATAAGGGAATGCGTTGGTTGTACTTAGGCCCATACAGGGAAGTGATCCATGATAGGAGTAGATCGGTGTGTGGGTTGTGCTGGTTGTTACCGTTCAAAAGAAGCCAGTGACGGAACGGTGCTATATCATGTAGTGTAGATGTTGAACAATGCGTTGACGTCTAGCCCTTGATAAGCTTGCGGTTAAGGCGTTCGATTTACGGTCGTTCATGCCGAAAACGAGTCCCCATAGTGATATTTCGATGTGCATTGCTCATGATTCCCAACAAGGATGAAACAGCTGTACACTGCTTCCATGCTTTTCAATGGTGAGTTGAGCGTTCAAGCTGCATGATCAATTATATTATAAAGAAATCTAATCTCCCACTGCTCAATTGCAAATAGTAACGAAGCTGTGTAGGTTGTTCATAGGGGAATGCGTTGGATGTTCTTAGGACCCTAAAGAGAATTGATCCATGATAGGAGTGGATCGGTGTGTTGGTTGTGCTGGTTGTTACCGTTCAAAAGAAGCCAGTGACGGAACGGTGCTATATCATTTAGTGTAGATGTTGATCAATGCGATGAGTCCCAGCCTTTGATAGGTTTGCGGTTAAGGTGTTCGATTTACAAAGGTTTCTGCTCAATTCAATCCTACGTACTGCTCATTCGATGTGCATTGCACATGAATCCCAACAAGGATGAAACAGCTGTACACTGCTTCCATGCTTTTCAATGGTGAGTTGAGCATTCAAGCTGCATGATCAATCATATTATATACAAATCTAATCTCCCACTACTCAATTGCAAATAGTAACGAAGCAGTGTAGGTTGTTCATAAGGGAATGCGTTGGTTGTACTCGGGCCCCTTCATAGAAGGGATCCATGATGGGGTGGTTCGGTGTGTGGGTTGTGCTGGTTGTTACCGTTCAAAAGAAGCCAGTGACGGAACGGTGCTATATCATGTAGTGTAGATGTTGAACAATGCGTTGCCGTCTAGCCCTTGATAAGCTTGCGGTTAAGGCGTTCGATTTACGGTCGTTCATGCCGAAAACGAGTCCCCATAGTGATATTTCGATGTGCATTGCTCATGATTCCCAACAAGGATGAAACAGCTGTACACTGCTTCCATGCTTTTCAATGGTGAGTTGAGCGTTCAAGCTGCATGATCAATTATATTATAAAGAAATCTAATCTCCCACTGCGCAATTGCAAATAGTAACGAAGCTGTGTAGGTTGTTCATAGGGGAATGCGTTGGATGTTCTTAGGACCCTAAAGAGAATTGATCCATGATAGGAGTGGATCGGTGTGTTGGTTGTGCTGGTTGTTACCGTTCAAAAGAAGCCAGTGACGGAACGGTGCTATATCATTTAGTGTAGATGTTGATCAATGCGATGAGTCCCAGCCTTTGATAGGTTTGCGGTTAAGGTGTTCGATTTACAAAGGTTTCTGCTCAATTCAATCCTACGTACTGCTCATTCGATGTGCATTGCACATGAATCCCAACAAGGATGAAACAGCTGTACACTGCTTCCATGCTTTTCAATGGTGAGTTGAGCATTCAAGCTGCATGATCAATCATATTATATACAAATCTAATCTCCCACTACTCAATTGCAAATAGTAACGAAGCAGTGTAGGTTGTTCATAAGGGAATGCGTTGGTTGTACTTAGGCCCCTACAGGGAATTGTTCCATGATGTTAGTTGATCGGTGTTTGGGTTGTGCTGTCTGTTAACTTTCAGAAGATGCCGGTGAAGGAACGGTGCTATATCATGTAGTGTAGATGTTGAAAATTGCGATGAGATCCAGCCCTTGAAAGGCTTGCTGTTAGGGTTTCGATTGACAAATTCTTACGCCGAAATCGAGTCCCCGTGTGTCTCGGTCTGTGTGCATTGCTCACGATTCCCAACAAGGATGAAACAGATGTACACTGCTTCCATGCTTTTCAATGGTGAGTTGAGCATTCAAGCTGCATGATCAATCTTATTCTATACAAATCTAATCTCCCACTACTCAATCGCAAATAGTAACGAAGCTGTGATGGTTGTTCATAAGGGAATGCGTTGGTTGTACTTAGGCCCCTACAGGGAATTGTTCCATGATGTTAGTGGATCGGTGTGTGGGTTGTGCTGTCTGTTAACTTTCAGAAGATGCCGGTGAAGGAACGGAGCTATATCATGTAGTGTAGATGTTGAAAATTGCGATGAGATCCAGCCATTGAAAGGCTTGCTGTTAGGGTTTCGTTTGACAAATTCTTACGCCGAAATCGAATCCCCGTGTGTCTCGGTCTGTGTGCATTGCTCACGATTCCCAACAAGGATGAAACAGATGTACACTGCTTCCATGCTTTTCATTGGTGAGTTGAGCGTTCAAGCTGCATGATCAATCATATTATATACAAATCTAATCTCCCACTACTCAATTGCAAATAGTAACGAAGCTGTGTAGGTTGTTCATAAGGGAATGCGTTGGTTGTACTTAGGCCCATACAGGGAAGTGATCCATGATAGGAGTAGATCGGTGTGTGGGTTGTGCTGGTTGTTACCGTTCAAAAGAAGCCAGTGACGGAACGGTGCTATATCATGTAGTGTAGATGTTGAACAATGCGTTGACGTCTAGCCCTTGATAAGCTTGCGGTTAAGGCGTTCGATTTACGGTCGTTCATGCCGAAAACGAGTCCCCATAGTGATATTTCGATGTGCATTGCTCATGATTCCCAACAAGGATGAAACAGCTGTACACTGCTTCCATGCTTTTCAATGGTGAGTTGAGCGTTCAAGCTGCATGATCAATTATATTATAAAGAAATCTAATCTCCCACTGCTCAATTGCAAATAGTAACGAAGCTGTGTAGGTTGTTCATAGGGGAATGCGTTGGATGTTCTTAGGACCCTAAAGAGAATTGATCCATGATAGGAGTGGATCGGTGTGTTGGTTGTGCTGGTTGTTACCGTTCAAAAGAAGCCAGTGACGGAACGGTGCTATATCATTTAGTGTAGATGTTGATCAATGCGATGAGTCCCAGCCTTTGATAGGTTTGCGGTTAAGGTGTTCGATTTACAAAGGTTTCTGCTCAATTCAATCCTACGTACTGCTCATTCGATGTGCATTGCACATGAATCCCAACAAGGATGAAACAGCTGTACACTGCTTCCATGCTTTTCAATGGTGAGTTGAGCATTCAAGCTGCATGATCAATCATATTATATACAAATCTAATCTCCCACTACTCAATTGCAAATAGTAACGAAGCAGTGTAGGTTGTTCATAAGGGAATGCGTTGGTTGTACTCGGGCCCCTTCATAGAAGGGATCCATGATGGGGTGGTTCGGTGTGTGGGTTGTGCTGGTTGTTACCGTTCAAAAGAAGCCAGTGACGGAACGGTGCTATATCATGTAGTGTAGATGATGAGCAAACCGTTGAGATACAGCCCTTGATAGTCTTGCATTTGCTGTCTTCCTATGACAGTCGTTGATGCCGTAATCGATTTCCGGTTGTGCTCTTTCGATTTGCATTGGTCATGATTCCCAACAAGGATGAAACAGCTGTACACTGCTTCCATGCTTTTCAATGGTGAGTTGAGCGTTCAAGCTGCATGATCAATCATATTATATACAAATCTAATCTCCCACTACTCAATTGCAAATAGTAACGAAGCTGTGTAGGTTGTTCATAAGGGAATGCGTTGGTTGTACTTAGGCCCCTACAGAGAAGTGATCCATGATAGGAGTGGATCGGTGTGTTGGTTGTCCTGGTTGTTACCGTTCAAAAGAAGCCAGTGTCGGAACGGTGCTATATCATGTAGTGTAGATGTTTAATAATGCGATGAAATTCAGTCCTTGATATGCTTGCGGTTAAGGTGTTCGATTCACTACCCTTTATGGCGAAATCTGTTCTCCCTTATGCTTTTTCGATGTGCAATCCTCATGATTCCCAACAATGATGAACTAACTGTTCACCGCTTCCGTACTTTTCAGCTTGGAGTTTGGGGTTGAATATGCGTGATTCATCATATTTTTTACAATAACCAATACATATTTTCTTGCATCTTTCAGGTTCTTAACAATCCATGGTATGCCTTTATCTACTGACGATATGGTAATTTGAAATTACGTATTTAATTTTCAGCAGATCTCAGATGCTCTAGAATGACTACCGTGTTCTTAGCTATACCGTGATCATAGCAACAATTATTCTTCCTCATAATTTTAGTAAATGGTTTGTCTTTCGTCAAACTAACTGATGGTCCAAGGAATTGATCGCTGTTTACATGCTCTGCGTTTTACAGTTTAACGGCCGAACGGAAAGTCAAAGCGTTTAATGTTATAGTTCGGACTTGCTCTAACTTTTATGGGTCATTTGCACATTGAGCTTCCAGTGAAAGTTATCCCTGTTTGCTTTAACTTATTTAGTAGGCCACGCCACTACTGAACGTTGGTCTTGACTTATCTTTACCGATCTTGGTGAAATGCATTCAGAACCCAGATTGGAGCCTACAATGTAGTCAAACTACGTGTTGCTTGCTGTACATTCTTTCACGAACACTACATTTAGGTTGTAGAGAATATTTTCGCACTAACTTTTGTCGTCTTAACTTTATCGGAGGAAAAAGTCTTGTTGCAGGCAATAAAATGTTTGAAACAAGGTTACAGTAAAGAAGTATATTGGGAGGTTCCCCCATACATTCAGTTCCATATTTTCCACACTGATCTAGATACCATGGAAGTGGATTCTCATCTGGCCTTATGACGTATTCCTGACACGTTCATCTTGTCCCATCGAATCGGGAGTGACCTAATTAAGGAAAAATACCCCATGAACGCATCCGCTAGTCACAGTAGGCTTTTAAATATGTGATAAATAATTTACGCGATTCATCAGTGGGAACATTTCTTTGGTCACAAGGGAACTTCACATGGATTGGAAATCATTCGGTAACTTCATCCCTTCGAATTTTCTTCGGTCTTTTGGATAAGAACTGTTTCATGAATGAGAAAAAATAATTTGGATCTCAGAAATACTACATGGATACTTTCACTGTTAGATTGGAAATAATTTGATCCAGAGAAGTTCCACCAGGTTTTCTCAGTTCCTCAATTTACTGCATGAATGACGCAGTCAGATCTTTTGAATTCCATAGCCCGTGCAACTTTGCCTTGAATCTATGTTTATAGCTTACTTTAAATCCCAGCTTATTTTACCCGAACTTAGCTTGTTTTCAAGGTAATTCTTCCATGTTATCAAAGTAGAATTTTCGTTTCATTTTGAGGTATTCATGTAATCAGTCGCATATCTTCTAGCCTATTTTTGAAGTGGTCAAAAGGATAAAGGATTCGTACTTTGTTGCTCGTGAAGAACTTGTTTGCTTCACGTAGAGATACATACGATTAACTTTTAGCAACAACGGATTAACTTCCGGTCGGAATATTATAGTTTGTTCTAGCATATACGATACATTGTTTTATTCCTTCACCCTAAGAGGAAAAGTAAGTCTACCTTTACCCGCCATCCCCATTTCGTAATGGTAGATGCTTCAAGACTTATCCACTATAGGTGTGACACACCCCGAATTTCGCACTACCCTTGTCTTCCGTGTGCACCGTTCACTCGAATACCTCTACTCGCATTTGTATAGCAGTCAGTGACAATGACAAAACGAAGGAAGAACAGTTAGTAGAAGATTTTACACTATTATATTTATTCCTTATCACTGAGCAGGTTTTGAGGCTTAAATGTCATCTTTATCTGAGTGACATGTTGTATTTATGGGGCAAGTGACGCCAACTTTTGCGACACTGACTTTTATTTGAAACCGTATCTCTGAGGAGTTAATGGTAAGACCACTTTGTTCCGAAGAGCTCACAATATCTTGAAGATTAGCAAATAGGTTAGCAAAATCTACTTCGACTGCTACAGTATCACAGATAGTTAAGAGTGAGCATTCGTATTTTCAGTTCCGAAGAAGTTAGAGGAAAGTCGCTAACTCAAGTGTGAAAAAGGATGAAAGCGCAGCAGCGTGCAGAACGCCATGATTATTGACTAGAAATCTGAGTGGCTTGCCGGAGAATCCAGTGTCTGGGATCTGTCTCGAAAAATAACTGGTATGTCATGGCAACAAACTAGATGAAAAACCAAATAAATGAGGTCTCAGCAATAACAGTGAGAATGTGAAGAAATTGGCCGTTGTAGAATAGACATGAAATAAGAACCTGATAGATTTAACAGAGCTGTTAAGCAGCTTACGGAAGGAAAGAACCAGATAGGATGCACAGAGTTATTCTGTTTGGCTGATTTTCAATATAATTTTCGTGTTGACATACAGCGATGATTGCAAATGAACTGAAAGCCTGTTTGTTTATTTGTACTGCACTTTTAGTGCATTTTTAAATTTCCGCTGAGTAAAATTCGAAATTGCCTCGTTATTCCTTGACATACTTCTCGAACGAATCCTCGATTCACTTACACGTTATATGAACAAACAAAACGTCATGTAACTAGACACTTGCAATGAAATCGAACATGTGAGCCGAGTGTGTACCTATCGCCAACATCTTACCGGGATTCGATGCTACAGTAGCACAAAGTGTAGCCCGGTCGACGACAGTAGCATTAACCGGGTACTGTGATAAATCACTATGCACTGTTGAAACATTGCATCATTACCTATAAGGTGAAATATTTCCATCGTATCATTTGTGACAACTCACCTAATCATTGGTTGATTAAGAATTAATGAAGCGAAAATTCAGTGAGCTGCTTCAGAATAGAAACCAGGGAAATGTACACCAAAAATTCCGAATAATATCCAAATTTTACAATAATTACTAAGTGCACTTGGCCGTCAAGTTTCGGATGGGGGAACTGTGGTCAACGATTTCATAATAATACGGTTATCGAAAATGCCAACTCATCGCTGGTCCCTGGTACAGGGACGTTTTCCCTCGGGATTAGGGCAGTCAACGTTGCTTGTTATTTTCTCCCATCAGCGTTTTTTCAAAATCAAACTGACAGAATTTCGTTACTGGTTATGATTAGTGGTTCAGAAAGGAGGAAATTTAGTAGGCCTTGGGTGATGTTCTCGTAAGAACGGTATCTCGAAATGGCCGTGCAGTAATTGGACAAACCCCATACTACTGTAAATCAAGAAGTTCCTAGAAAAAGGTGCTTGTTGGTTTCAACAGGAATTAATATTGAACACTGCATTCAAATAAGTGTAATTGGGTCATCTTTCTTTATGCAAATAAGCAGGTATTTATCCGATGAAATGCCATTTTGTCGGATAACACTGCTGTGAGTGTGAGGCTCCAACAACTGAATTCGTCGAAGACAGGAGCGCACTTCAGTGTGATTAACATAGCGATTTTGCTAGTAAAGTTTAACCCAAACGATATATCATTTTGAATTTGTTATTAGCTGTTCTGTTTGACAGAAAAGTGGCTGAAACGTATCAGCTAGAAGTAATGAAATGTTCATTGATTACAAATAAATTATTATTGTTTAGTTTTGGTGGACAAGACTGCAGAAGTACTATAATTAATGTAGGATAACAATTGGTTTTTTAAGCATAAAATGCACCTGTGAAATTAGAAGAAATTTTTTATAATGTTTATCATGTTATGTGTTCCCTTTTATGTGCCACTGGGAGAAAATATGCATTGAGATGATCTGACAGCAAACTAGTATCACACAAAACAGACTAGAATGGAAGATCAGCAAGTCGTATAGCCAGTGAAACTGAACACCGGTAAATCCAGGAGTTTTGACAAGATTCGTGAGTATGGCTTGTAAGTTGAGATTGCAATTTAGACAAAATGAAAGTAACATGAATGGACCACTTGAAGTTACGGTCAGGCAAAAGTCTACATTACTTAGTTAGCTCAAGAACGTTCAGCTGTTCTTATTCTGTTGAAGTATAAATACAGTCATTTTGAAAATTGTGTTCCGTATCACCGTTCAATAAGAGAAATGTAATGAAACCAGAATTTATTGGGTTAAGGTTTACGTTATAAACCTCAGACCAATACGAGATTTGATTGATGCCATTTTGTGGGTAGGAAAAGTAAAATCAAAATTATGAGGCTCACGAAATATAAAGGTTTCCGCGTGTCTGACAAGGAGAATATTTTCCGGCACATTCTTTTAACAGCTGGAAGTCCTTGATGAACTCTAGGAGTGTAGTAACAACGGATTGGGGCATTGAGAATAAAATGGGTTTACTACTAGCAATTGGTAAAGTAATCCGTCGAAATTGAATCAATGATAGTTTAAATACAAGAAACTGAGGAAAGGGAGCAGTTTTATTCCTGTCGACGCTGTTGAATGCCTCGTTATCGTCTAGGATGCACTTACTTACCACCTAACTCTTCCCGTCAAGTGTGGACAAAGTATGTGGCAAAATATTGAAGGCATCGATGGTTGAGCGTGATTGTCGGTAAGCTAAATGATCAGGATCTGTGAAACCAGACTTATCAGTCAGTTGTCGAAGAGCTAATATTTCAAAATCTCCCAATGAGGCAGAGCTTCAAGTAGTAGGACGAAATTATGTAGTCCTTTTGGGAACGGAAGTTATGAGTCCCATCCTCCAATAATCTAGAATCTCACTGTTCCTTAGATATCGGTTGAGATTATTAGAGAGACTAAGCGTGAGGGTAACCACCCCCTACTTGAGCAATACGGGACTGAGTCTATCTAGTCAGGATTGTTTTCTGGGATTTATGAGGAGCAGTTCCTTGAAAACACTAACGGTGGGGATGGAAATTTGACTTAACAGAGAGGGAATTTCTCCACAAATTATAAAACTAGAAGAGAATACCTTACTTTTGTGTGAATCTTCGAACATGTCCACGTCAACAAAATCAGATTTGCTCGCGGATGAACCATCTAATACGTAATTTAGGAAGTCCGGCATGTCACGATTATTGTCCTTCGCAAGAAGGCGACGCTAAACTACAAAAATTAACCGGGCTTTCTGATATCCCGAACATTGATAGGTCTTCAAAATCCTTTCCTTTACTAGACTTCCCAGCACCACTGTGCACAACACATACACCACAAGCTAAGTTTAAATAGGAAATGAATAGCTGGTGTGGTAATATCAACCAGCCTAATGAAGTTCCTTCAATGATAACTTAGCTAGTGTACAGACACTCTCACATCTGTATAACCATGATTTGGTGTTTTCATTGCCCAACCTTACTATTGATATCCATTGCTTGAAATTTATTAGTCTCATCACAATTTCCCAGTTGTTATTCACTGTCTCTCCATTCCTGTAATTGCGGCATAATCGATACTGTGATTTTGGCTACGTACTTTCGAGTTTTATTAGTTACGTGCACTGGGCAAGTAATTCGCTCGATTTGATTTGCTCTAGGTGATCCGTTATTCTAGGCAAACGAGGCAGAAATCGGGTGGCACCTCGATGAGCAACCGGTTTCCCTTAGTACGTTTATTGTTAGAAAGTGTGATACGCCATTTTTTGGCTCCATAAATTGATCAAACGCGCACAACTACAGACCGGACATCGTACCTCACTATCGATTGCGCTCCATCTGAATTTCCTGCCCAAATAAACACAAAATATGCTATCAGTATTGCATAATTGTAATTGACTGACCAGTATGCGATTGGATATTAAAGGATTCATTCACAGGGGCCAAATAAAAGCGTTTCTTGTGGCATCGGATCTTTCGGGCTGCTTCAATAGAGGAGCCGAAACAAAGCTTATAGTTCTTAGAGTCGTAGGCGGCGGAATCCTAATAACTTGAGCAGAAAAACACTCAGGGATATGCAAAGGTTTAACTCTCATTTGTGTGACAGTTTGTTGGTGGCTGGAGTTTGTTGAAAATGGGGCGTAAAATGAACCAGGGTTGGAGCCTCGAGATACGTTTGGTGGAAAATAACGTTGTAGTATATATGTCATAATTTTCGAATAAATGGCATTATTACGTGCAAAACTATGACGGCGTGCAACTACCAAATTGGGGTTACAATTTTTACCCCTTTTTACTTCAGTGGATGACACTTTGTAATCACACGGATCGATGTGTCCATAGGTTAGGGGACAAATAAACGCGGTTGGATAGAGTAACAAACTGGAGTACTGATTGACACAAGACATGGATATTATGCGACTCATTCACTGAGGAGTTAATCCAACTAAAACTACTTCATGGGATGCGGATAACATTTATTCAGTGAGTGTAAGTGAGTCAATCATTCAGAATGGACAGTCAGTATAAGCGATTAACTTTGAGTGTTTATCAAACGGAATTCGGCGATCAACCACACGTGGTAAGTATTGCTTGCACAATCACATTTGCGTCGTAGCCTTGCTCACATAGGTGGTCCAACTTCACCAGTTCTTTTGCAACTTCCGGTACCTGAAATATCATCAGACGAACATAATTAGGACACACTGCACTCAGGATTCTGGGGAATAAATATACTTTCCTCCTTGAGCTTGCACCTCTCATGTCAATCTTACTTGGCACGTTCCATTCGCTGTCCAAATACAGTCTATCGGATTTATTGAATAGCTGAACAAAGTCTTCACTGTGATGTTTCAGTTGTGGTCTTATCTGATAAATTACACTAAGTGGGAACAGTTATCCCGATACAAATCACCGGGAAATGGAGTGAATTATTCATTATGACCGTTTAAACAAAAGTACAGGAATAGAATAATTCATAGAAGTGGTGTGAGTATTAGGAGAGGGAAGTTTTACGTAATGTAATTCGTATTGCAGTGTGAGTTTTCAAATGACTGAAAATCACAGAAGCTCTGTACAGTTGTTTCATCTCTGTTATGAATCATCAGCAGTGCACATCTATCAAATGAAAATTGGCACTCGAACCCGAAGTGGACGATTGTGAATGGAACACCTAAATCCCAAGTCCATTCAGTCTGGCTTTCAGTGGTTCGAAGGTTCACATTCCAAGGCTGATCAACTTATGTAACATTCATAAAGTATTGTCTTGTTTTTAATTATTGAGACAAAATTTGGACGTACAAGCATGACCAGACTGTGGTCGAATCACTAGCTGGACGTTACAACCGGCACCAGTGCGACAACTCATCAAAACTGATCCAAAGTGGTCATAAATGATGGACTTTTTTGTAAAGTACAAGAGTAGGTGACTTTTCATCACCTTAAATGTGGCCTGTTATTTTCCTCATCAGCGCATGAATGTGCAGGACATGCTGAAAAATGGTCGTCTTACTTTCCTTTGAGTTAGGAAATCGTTCTCAATGATGGGACATTTTTCGTTCTGTCATTGATAAATGCTAAGGTTCTCTCAGCCCAAGAAGTAAACCATACCATCAATGTGAATGATTTCTATCTTGTATTCTGGGTAAAATGATGGTTAGTTTACAGACAAGACGTATCTAATTATATATTAGCAACTCACTTGTTGTATAGTGAAGCACTTTTTTTTGTACTGAGCATAAACTGTTTGATAGCAATCCAGATGTTCGTGTATACCAATGGGTGTTCCCGTGGGCGCACTCGTGGTTGTGACCTCTTCCACAATTTCATCCACAGTTTCCTTCACCATTTTACTCAAGTGCAATCAAGACAATCATTCCATGGTAGTTAAGCAATTGATAACAAATCCAATTTGCTTCAAATATAAATACGAAAGATTTCAGCTGTGTTGCTTGAAACATTATGTAAATATTCACCTTCTATCTCAACAGGTTCAGACAATACCAAACTGGAATGGATTGCATTTGTGCAAAATGAAATAGGGAGACTTTGACTGTGAATTTGTCAAAAATACACCTAATCAGGTCAATCAGTTCACTGTTCCTAATCTCAGTTCCCAAGTTTCTATAATGAGCACTGTTTAAATGTGATGACTTAATGTCATGTATTCAGCACGGTATATGCAGCCCAAGGTGAAGTTCTTTTGATCTAACAAACGATCAACAATACAACACTGATCTTCACACAGTTAACAAATCAATGGGAGCTAAACTCACTGAACATACAATTGCGGTTGAAAAATTATCACGGATCTAAATAACTGCTGTTTCTCACAACAGTTTTCACATTGCCGATGTCAAGAGAGATTTGGTGAATACAAATTTACCTCCAGTGCACGGAGTAAGCGTCGTTGTGCCAGTTCCATTTGACTCAACGATTTTGATCTCTTCAATTGGTGCATCAGAGGAACCAAATGTGCACGAATGGCTACCGATCTATCCCGTGGTGTCATTGACTTTCAGATCAGTGAATTGTTTCCGATTAAGATGCGATTTGAGTTCATTCGTATTTTGTAGTGTGAAAAAATGGAATAGCATGAGTTTATGCTCAAACAGTCCATCAAAAGCATATATAAAGATTTGCACATAAAGTCGAAATTGCAGCCAATCAGGTTCTGTACGAATGAATCAAATGGTTGCAAGAATCAGGCAGTGCTATATCGACTGGGACATGAAGACGTCTATTACATTACGCTGTTGTATAATTGCTTTCACAATAGATATGTTTGAGAATAAGGAAAAGAAAAGGACTGGAACAACCAAGAATGATTGGAATGTTATTTTTCGTTTTTAAAATTGCAACTTAATTGGCGTTAAGCAAACTTACGAGTTCTGATTGTCAGACTAGAATAATCCATACTGTGTTTTGTATATTTGCATTTGCAGTGAAATGTTGAAAATGTCCACTTGTTTACTTACCCTATTTGCAGAAAATGCGGTTGCACCCACTCGTGTAACATTGGCCTGAAACTCTCCAACGGAGAGTGAGGATATATCCTGAATATTGGGGATAACAATATTTCGTGTAACACAGTGTTGATTCAGTTAGATCCCACGATGAATTTGAACAAGCTAGATAGAATAAGTACGCTAGGAGAAGAATTCTCTTTGCATACTCTCACTGGTCACGAAAGTATAACAGTACACAGAAAATACGCAATGAGATGCTTGAGAATGTGGCACAAATGGATTCAGGTGTGCGTGTGTTTTCAAGTCTGTGTGTGATTCACCATTTCATGGCTTAATAAAGCCATAGTAGTTTCCCGGCTGTGTTCCACGATTTGAACGTTTAATGTGAAGCTATTGTGGCTGATCAAAAGCGGATCTAGAAGTCTAAGATGACGTAGGTCACGGTGAAGTAGGAAACTGAATAACATATTGGCAGTAATAACCTAGTGCTTACATTAACTATAAAATTAATTTGTTTGAAGAACATTCTGTGTACAACATCAATATACTTATTACTCGAAAATCTGAATCGAAAGTATTTTTTCATTGAATTCTTCGCACAAACAGCTAAACTATTATTTGCTGAATTTTCAGATTCAATAGCGGAAAAATAATTCGCTGAAGATTTCAACATAAATAACTCTAATCCCTGTTGGTGATCGATTCAGACTCCAGTTGATCATTGGGAGCCGGCGAACGTTTGGAGTAGACTCTCGCAAACAGTTTTAACTACTGGCTTATATGCTCATCATCGCACCATTCAGTTTTATTGGAAAACGTGGACAGTTCCGGGTTTTCGGGAAGTTTGTGCAGGAGTAGAAGGCTTTATCCAAAATCCAACACAATAAACGGGCAATGGAGAGTTAAAATGCTAGAGTCGTTAGTGTCACAAGTCCATTGTGCAATCCTGGCCAATTCGAATGGGCATAATTTGATTTGAAACATTCTACCACGCGGGTCCTAGTATTTCATGACTCATGTTGGCCAGAATAAAATCGAGTTGGCCATCAATTAAGCACCATTTATTTAAATAATAAATTTGTAAATCACTTTGTGACCAAAAACGTACAAACATCGAGGTATGCCCTGAACCACGGTTCCCCAGATTCTTGACGGCACTCGTGGCCGACCTACATAAATAGCTTTTATACTGATCTTGGCAAATCACGCAACTTCCTACTTATGAAACAAAGTCCATTTCATTGCAATAATACCAAATGAAATAATGCCAAAAGAACCATCATAATATACAAATGTAATTATTTCAGATTTGCAATCCAGCTAGGTCTATGAAAAACATGGGCCGTTGGCACCAATCTTCGCCACGACTTGACATAGAGTTTACGGAATTTTTAGAAATCGATGAATAGTGCATCACGGGTGGCATTGGAATATCCACCTCAAATTATGCATAGTTTATTACCGATTATGCAAACGGCTGTTAATAGCAATGCGCCACTTACCCAGTCACCGTACCGCATCACATGACTGCTCCACACGTCCTGTTTAACAGCTTAAAACTGCATGCCAACTGTCCATTCGGATAGATCTCGCTGATGCTAGAACAATGTTGACGAACGGAACTTAGATAAATATGTACGTGTGTTAAACAATTCAGCAAAGCTAGACAGAACAACTTTCAGGCTTGTCCTTTTTTGACCATATTTCTGGGCTGCTAAAAGCATTCACCTGTGTTTGAGATGAATCTAAACCAGAGAAGAAATATTATGAGATACAAGCCCTTCGATCACTGTTGTCTAGCCTTTATGATACCGGTCGCATGCTTCCCCATTTCTCGTCCATTTCGGGAGTATGTGAATCCCTTACTGAATAGCAAATAACTATTAAATGTAGATGGTTTCCGAATCAAAATCTGGATATTATGATGCATACGGGCAAACGAACAACTAAGCCGCAATGCAGTTCTGCAGCCGATGATTAATTTGATTATTTCTTTAGTTTTTCAACGAATCGTCAATTTTTTTCACGGAGTAGCTAGCTGGTTACATTTGCTTCTGGTCGTATAAGTATAGAGAGAAAATAAAGGTTCAGCAGAGGGAAAAAACACCCTGATCTATTTCATTGCGTTTACCTTTTCCGTATCTTTCAACCAATGGTAAGAGAAATCGTCCCCCAGACAAGTATGAATCTTGGGATCCTCACAGAATGCGGCCCAGCTTGGTTCATTTTCGTGGGCAGCGGTGACAGCGAGAAGTAGAAGTTTGGTTTGGAGTGTGAAAAAGGACGCATAGAGAATTAGAAGAACAGTTTAGCCATATGAACTTTGCATCGCCAATCGACTTTTCTCCGTATGGAATGAAGTGCTCTTTACAACAAATTATACCTAATGATTACAATATGTATCGGTGATCCAAGGAGGTTCCCTCCAGTCTATTCGACGGCGCGTCAGTCAGTTCAATGAAAAACCGAATAACCAAGAAACTCACTGTCGATGTTCTCAGGAAGAATTCGCCGGAACATGGACCCAGAGTAACAAGCCTCGATATAAATGACCATTTTCTTGTACATCCGAGCGTTGTTCATGTAGGCCAAAGTTTTGTTAAGTTGATTTGCAGAAAGCTACAAATTTGCGAACGGATAAAATAGTATATAACTGCAAACAATGGAATCCGAGAATTTGAATATGAAAAACATGAGAAGTTTGTAATGAACAAATATGGTCCACTGTCTACTCAAAAACTCAAATCTCGAATATTTGAATTAATTGATCTTGATCTGCCTTCTTGGGTTACGCTAGTACTTTTCAGGTTTGCAGTGACAAACAGTGAATAATACAACGGAATTGGTCTATTCAACAAAGTGACAGCAACTTTTCTGATTCGTATTGTGTTGGTAGTTAATAATAATTGCGATCTATTTATTTTTTTAGAGTAAACACAAACCCCGTTCTTAGCCGGTAAGCAAGCAGAGACGCTGGTCATAAATATCTCGAAGGTGAGCCTCATGCGCATGATGGAGCATATTTCCCGCGGGTCAAACAACGTAAATCGATATGTAGCGCTATCCCACCTACCTTTGCTCTTACCAGATTATTTCCTGTCGAAGGATTGGTTAGCCCGATGAGTATGCTAAAGAAATCTGGCCGTCTGGCAGCATTTCGGCACAAATTGCGATCCAATTATTTTTTCTGTGAAACTCCACATTCTCCTCGACGGTGTTGGTTAAAGTTTTGAGCTGACTAGCAAAGGAACAGCTCCATCCAAGGGAGTGTATCGGACCGAGTATTTGCTTATTCAACTCTCTCTCGGGGTATCCGTAGGAAATGACCCAGCCAACGCAGATGACATCATTGGAAGTAGTTTGACAGTTTTTTATTTTCAGAGCACGGTCTCCTAGCTTCGTTGCTGAAGAATACGTCACGGTAATTTAATTTCGAAATACGCCACAGGCACCAGTTATCAAACAGCTCTAGCTTTCTAGTTTTCTGGTCTGTCGGTGACCAGGTTTCGAAGCCGTAGCCTCGCGGTAGATACGTAGTTTATTTCCGAATTTCACTCTCATTGCTGGTTCACAACGCTCGTGGTAGCCGGTGAATTGCTTTCCTGGCATAATCTGTTCAAAGCGTTGCTCCATCTTTCACTTGACCCTTTCGGAAGCAGCATTGAGCCTAGATACTTGAACGATGAGATGCACTCGAATAGTCGGTCATTGATGAACAACTGTTGAGTTGATTGCTCTGGGCAATCACGACAGTTAGCCGTTGTAGATTTTTGGTGTGCTATCCTCTTAAGCGACATTTGTGTTAGTCGGATGATCGATGACGGTTGCTATTTCAGTTACAGTCATTGCATTGCAGTTAATATCGTACTCCTCTAGAAGAACGGGTGATTGTAGGTCCATCGTGTGGTTAGGTATTTGGTTGTGCAACCGGCTGTACTCTTCAGGAGCGATTCATGTATGCAGCTCCTATCCGAATCGTAGCAAATGAGGCTGAGAGGCCTGCCAAAGTCACCGATCTCTTCTCTAATCTCCATTTCTTCAGCCGACATTACCCCGTTCCAATTATAGCCAACCTTGTTTCAGAGCAAGATCTCCCTTTTCAATCTGCGGTGCTAGTCACTTCTGATATCGGTTATTCGTGTGCTTTGCCTTACAGTTGAGATGTGCCCGCAGAGATTCGGTCTTTCATAGTCTTTCGGCTGCCCTTAGTTCATTTTGGGAAACTTCTTTAGTCGCTACTTTGACAATCGTCCACTGTTCCACTGGAGCTGCATCAGCTGGTACGTTAGCTATCGTGGAAATTCAGGTGGTGATCTCGCGTGATGGTGCTTCGCATTTCACTGGAATTTCCATGGCGAAAACCTTTCTCCGGGTTAGTGAAATATGTAATTGCTATCAATTTATTTCTATGCACATAAAGTTACCTGAGCCATTTCCAGTAAGTAAGTTGCAAGCAAGCGGGAAAGTGGGTAAGTAATCTCACTGAGCTGATTTTCATCCATGCTGTGATTACATTTTGGTACTGTGAGTCAGTCCCCTTGGACAAATTTGCAAACCAATAAAATAGCACACATTTGAACAGACTACCACAAATATCACACACAAATAAAAAAGTATAAAACGAAATGAACTATCTGGTGCGTGTTCTTCGAATTGGTCCGTTAACTGTTCATCAAAGATTTCAAATAACAAACAACAATTTCGAATTCAGCTGATTGCTTCTACCATGGAGGTGCTATTGGTACATCCTTAATTTGAATTATTGTATAACTGAGCAATCGGCATAGATGGAGGTCAAGACATAAATATTTCTCTTATTTTTCAACGTGGGTTATCGTCAGCTCGAATTTGGCACACGGGAAGACCAACTAACCTCTCCACTCGGAAACACAAGTATGTTTGGAGACCCGTGATCACTGAAGTAAATGAACACATTGTCCTCTGGTCCACTGGAAGGAATTCGGAAACAGAAATTACTGGTAAGACGTTCGGTGAAACACGGGTGGATAAACGCAGACAGTTCAAAAAACAGTTTCTCTTATACTGAGATTTAGTCGGATCAGCCAATTTCGTTTAACAGAAACAACTGCCGGTACCATTTTCACAGATCTATCCGTAGTGATGTTATTGAATCATTTGAGAATGACAGAATAAAAATGAGACCAGCTGTAGTCTCTGACTTTACAGATAGACTGTTTAACGAATATCAAGATGGTTTCTTCCATAACGTTGTTAACAGTGATGAGGTACTCCTATTAGTATATCGAGAATGTGATATTCATTTAGTTCCTGAAGCAACAACCATAATATGATCGTGTTATCGTCTGAGGTAGATTCATTTCGTACTAAAATATCATCTACTTGTTGACTTTTACGTTCATATTTAAGATGAAAATCGAATCTTTTCGTCTTTTCAAACATTTTGAAATCTTGACTATTGCATATTCGAATCAGACAAACTTTAGTTTATTCTGTCACATCTTTCCTTGAAAGCAACAAATTCTAAAATAACTGCAATGATTCTTACGATTCGAGCACCTTAAATCCAGATTCCTTCAATTTTCGATCGCCTTTTAACACGCGAAGAAACTTGTCTGGTGTAACATCCTGCGAATTGGAAATATGAGAATATGTTATCTCGCAGGTGATCCAATTATTGTGAGATGCGTGCTTGCTCAATCAGTAAAATAGACTTTAAAGCGTGAGGTTTCCACAGTGATACTTGTGAACTACAAATGACTATCTTATAAACTGCACTGGAATTGTGTTTGATTGTCTACAACAAGGTGGACAAGTAAACTCTGACTTTGTCAACCGAGACCATTGGGGAATGATCAAAACTACTTCACGATAATAGTCAAGAAAATAATGTCACCATGATCAACTTATTTCATCTCATACCAATTACTAAGAGAGTTGAGGAGATCTTATCAATGAACTCCCACGTCATCACTGAAGGCCCTAAAAGCGCTGCGCACGTCCTTCACCCATCTTATGATTGTCCAGCATTGTTCCCATTATTTCCAAGTACGAATTTGAACTTCCATGCTGTAAAATATTATTTTCACAATTTGAATAAATCCACTTTCACTAATATGAAGTTGGTTTGGATTAGTACATCGCGGATTGAGCAACTCAGACGTATGTGCGCGATACCCACTTGTTTTCCGGTTAACGACGGGTGCTTTTCCAAGTCTGACAAGTGAGGCATTTATGTTACCCATTCATATTACAACCGCAAATATAAATAATTCAAAGCCACTCATTAACTTGACATCAAGTTGTAAATTACCTCCCGAATACAGGATATTTTATCATTCACTCAATCAAAATACCTCCATCGATGAAACATAATTTAGCTTGAAATTATGGACAGAAATTCTATCAATTTATATGCGTCACCTACATCCGGAATCAAACATTTAATTGTATTTGAAATTTCCAACTAAATATCCTTATTATGTCATACCAAATATGGGCACTTACTTGACCCCGATAATCAATTTTCACTCCTGCATAAACATCCACATGTTTATAGTCGTTGAACAGTTTACCCGGGAAAGGATTTCTGGGAAACAAAGTGAAAGGGAAAAAATAGTGGTAGAAATCCGTTATAAAGTGTATTCTCATTGGAACATTTCTATATTTCATCCCTCAGACCTACATTCATTGAAGTCGGTACAGACAAAATTTCCCTTGGGGTTTCTTTTATGACCACATTTTGAATTCACATGGTGCGGAATGTGAATAAGAAAATTGCTCCTCTGATGGACCACAGTAACTTTCGTGCAAGTTATTAGAACAAATTTGGATAAACTGAAGTGTTTAGTGATAGGTGAATATTATTCAGACGGGCCTTGTTGAGATGAATAAAATTAGTTACCGCTCGAGATATTTTGATGTGGTCCAAATTTCTTTCATCGTTTCCGCTTCTGGCATGTTACTAAAGCTCAGCTAGCAGAGCACATGGTATTGGATCTTGGGTGGCGTTCATGCCTGCGTACGAGTCGGGCCAGGGTGAAAATGACTACCAGTTTGCTCATCAAAATTTTATCAAATTTGCTATGCCCTCACATAATTTGAATAATGCTGGAAAATCACTGTATGAGAGAGGAGCAGTGCTGTGTGTTATTTTCGAGGTAAACTCACTTTGGGTCATTTGCCACGTCATCGTACATCATGGTGATAATGTTCTCGGGTGGGATCCCATTTTTTCTAAGCAGTTGATAAGCGTGACATACATCAGCCTAGAAATACGGATGAGCAATAACATGACCGGTCGCAAGTAAATTCAATATTTCATGAAATAAAAGAAATAGATACTTTCATTCTTGATCGGATTTTCGCACACATTAATTTGCACGATGGGTGTTGCATTATTAAACCAGTATAGAATTGCTCTGATCAAGTTATCCCTGACTCATTTTAATCAAATATAGAAAACGTGGCGTGCCGAACACGAATCAGTCTTTTCGGCACTTCCTAATGGACTGTGAAGTACACATGGGCACTTTTAGCGTTGTTCAAAAATGTGATCCAAATGATTCAAGTGAAAGTATAAGAACTATATGTCAAATGGGTATCCGTGGCATTTACATGTGCAATGGACTGGTCTGAGAGAAAGCATCGAAAACTGAACTGGGTTTGGAACGTCACATTTTCAAAATTCAGACTACGGACGTATTAGAAGAAAAAAACAATTTTTTTCATTGAACCATGCATGGAATACCGGAAAACCGCATTTATTCCGCATTTTCGCAATGAACTGTGTGGCATACTTCTCATATATTTGTTGTACGAAGCTTACTTTTTCTACCTAGTTTCAATATAGCTCCAACAGTCTCAAGAGTAAGATCTTCCGGTTATCTACCTAATACTGAACAGAAAATGGGAGAAATAAAGCGGATATCCAACTTGAAAATCACCATTGAATTTCACTGAAAATTAGGAAGCAAGAAAGCAATTACCATTGAGATCATTTGTCACAATTTGAGGTTATGTTTATACATGTTACTGTTAACTGATTACAAAATATTGTGAGATTCAATCAGAATAAACGGGTTTGTAACGTGAGTTTTCACACCACTTTGACTGATGATGAATGCTCAAATAAATAATCAAGCAGCAAAGTGTAACAATCGTGCGTGTTTAGAGTTGTGGTTACCTGATGACGGTAGTCACCCCATCCATTAGAACCGGCCACAAGCACAGCCCAGTGCTTTCCTCCATTGCCTTTTGAACCCAGGGCAATGCCACTCAGTAAGCTGAGTATTAGCAAACAGAACTGCATACTGTACCGTGGTTTTTGCTGTTATAAAATTCTGAGGTCTGGCTTTCATTTATATACGATCTTCATCAGACTACTGAGTGTAAAGTTCATATCCGTTTCAAACAAGATATGTTTTTTATTAGCAGAGCGATTGCTCTGCACTGCACTTTGAGAAATGACCTTTGCTCAGCTCACTGAGCAAGACCTGATATGTCGTTCGAGCTACCGAGTTACCGGTTTAAAATTCCACTGATTATTTTTCTTACAAACGCCTTTCGTTTTAGCTGTTATTTTAAGAAAGATTTCCAGGGTTGGCTTTTGAATTTGTCTGTTGAAGGATTGGTGTACATTTTGTTGATATTGTATTGTGAATGTAGCAGTTTTACGATGGTTTACCTAATCAATTTTGTTAGGAAATAGAAAAATAAGTTCGTCACATGCCAACCGTGACCAGACATGGGAAGGCCAAATAGAAAGTGAAAATCGTGCGGTTTCCAAATAAATATTTGAAACATGCTTTTCCCGAAATAATCTGGAAAAGAAAAGCCGAAACTTGTGATGCAATCAGGGTCAGATCGAAGGCATAATAACAAAGTTCGCAACCATAAGATCCCGTCGTCGGCCGTCGCTCGTAATCTTTTGATGACGCAACATCTAGCTGACCGAAGCAATGCGTTTAGGGTCATTTACGTGGCAAAAAATACCAGGCTTTTGAGGTTTGCTAAAGCTATTGCCATACATCGATGAAAACCTATATTGTGTAAGCAGAAACACCTCTTTGTTAATGTATCTTTACCATGGTGACGTAACCTGACTATTGTAATTTTCAATATATTTGTCGAACATGATGGTTTTACATGAGCTTATATAAACAACATCGTTGTGCAGCGTGCAAAATGTTGAGATGCAGGGAAATCGTCCCGGACATAAATCGTGCTATGTTGCAACTCTGGCTTTTCTTTTCAAGAATAAATATTTGGCAGATACATGAAGTTTTAAGTGCCTAAGTTAAATAACATAGTGATAACTAGTTTTCCGCCCTCTAAACTCGATCGCAAATTGCTAAACACAGCAAACGTTGAGTGAATGCGAAAAACGTAAACGTATCCAGTAAATATAAGACTTCACTTGATAATTGAAACGGAATTAGTTAGGAAAGACAGAGTGTATTGTAACTATTTATATCGCATTGTGTTGAGGACTTCATGAGGTGAACGGACACACGATGACCTTCAACTCTCAATGATCATATCATGGGCAAATCGTTTGAATATTTTGAATAACTTCCGAAGGTTTGATTTATGCCCACTCCACGTCACATATTGCCCATTTGTCACTGACTTTTATCGATAGAACGTTGTTAATGATGGAATTACACTTCCGTGGCATAGGATCTCTCAGTCGGATGCAAAGTAAAAATAACTTGTTACAGGCAACACAGTTCCAATCCTCTGCACACTGCTGATATTATTTTGTCAAACAATTTGAATGACCAAATTGAAACAAAGACCTCACAGCTATGGTATGCGATTGATTCAGTTAGGCTCCTGGGGGAAATCATAAAATGTAATCGAATATTCACATTCTATCTCAGTCACATAATTGACAATGCTAATAAACGTTGACAATTGGGGAGAGAGCGATAGCTTCACGTGTTTTGTAACGCTTTGCTTATCTGATGACAGCAATTGAACCAACCGTGAAAACCTGCAGTTAGCACAGCCCAGTGCTTTCCCTCGTTGAGTCCCGAAACAGCAAGCTCAGTATTAACAAACAGAACTGCATATTCTATCGGGGTTTTCGACAGTTTACACTTTAGAATTCGGGCGTTCATTTTTATACGGTCTTTGTGAGACTACTAAGTTTAACGGTCATATCTACTTTGAACAATCTGGGTTTAAGACTAGCAAAATTATTCCTCTTTATCGCACTTTGGAAATTGACCCTGGTTCAGCTCACTCAGCAACATTTGACATGTCTTTTGAATTTTCGACTTGCCAGTTTGAAATTCAGTTGGTCGATTTTTATTAATATTGTGACACATGTAACGTTTTGGTTGGTATTCAATGGAAGCACACTTGAGTGAGAAGTTTGCAGAAGATTGTTCAGATGTGCATCAGAATGAGAAGACAATTTTCGATCAATACATCAGTTCTCAGAAAAGAGGTAAAGTCTGGTAGACTGAAGATGGAGTGATGGAAGACCACCACATGGGTGTACTAAAAACATCTTACACGTGGTTCAGTTATTAATTCGATGATATACGCGGCAACCATATAGGAAAAGGGAAGGCTCCCTAAATAGCACCATAGATTTTCATTACCAGACTCGGTTTTTTGGTACCAACTTTAGTACTTTACTTCCCATTGCAAAATATGACTTTCAACCATGAAGATAAATAAGTGGGACAGCCAGCATATTCGAGGTATTCAAACAAAATGGAGAATGGAGAACCGGAAAAGCAGGGTTGTAGTCGAGGAATGTTGCTGGAACTTATTTCGTCGGACTATTCAAGTGATTTTGAAAGAAATGCAAACCGAAGGAACAGCCTCCAGAAGGCATCCACTGATTTCTGTACGAAATCATAAGATCATCAGGGAACAAAAATACAGGATCGCAATCAAGTGAGAAAAGTGTGCTCGGTCAGCTGGAGTACAGAATAAGTAATGACGAAAGGGTGAAGGCTTTTCATAAAATGGTAAATAAAAATGTCTGAAAATTGATACCACAGTTTCCGGGAGACAAGAATGGTAAAATTCATTTGACACTACAAGCGGTCACCCATACAAAATTGATTTTCACACAACCAAAAGCTTTATGCAAATATGACTCATCCTAATTCCGATGTTTTACTCGAGATATGAGCCTTTGGATTTCGAGAACTATACATTTATATCACGCAATTGCTTGCAAGTAAAATGTCCTAATTTGTATACTGAAAAACAAGAAAAATTTCACTGCTAGTTCGCATGTCTATTCATTTTATTTCGCCCATTTCAGTCTCTACCAGATCCTTCTTGCGAAGACCACGACGAAATATTGGAAAGGGATCTTTTAGGAAAGGAAGTGTCGTTGAGTGACTCGCTGCTATTTCTGACCTATATTTGTTTCATGCTGACGGGAATGAATGTTCATATCGGGGATAACCTTAGAGTCTGACAGTTGTGAGGGAGTGATCACTTATTGAAACATCTTTCATTTGTGAGTGGAAATGTTGAGGATGGTTGATAATTATTCAGCAATAAATGGCATATCAACTATTGAAGATAAAGTAGAGGTCTCCTTAACCGAATGTAAGTAAAGGATGTGTAGGTTCACGGCTAAAATCTCAGACAGCTATCCATAAACAGCCAGAGAGAAATAGAACCCGAATGGGCATGAAAGTGTTGAATAACATATTGATGTCCCTCTGGGAGAAAGTGAGAGTTATGTACGAAATACTGATCACAGTCCCATGAAATATGAGAAGTATGAAGACATTTACGACCACGTAGTTGAAATCGATGAAAGAGAATGTTGGATTAATTTTTTACTTCAACTCTACCCAGATTTCGGGTGCACTACACCGATGGTCAAATCGATTACCAATGCCATTCGAGTTTTTTTCGCCGTTTCACCAAGTACCCAAAACCATTAGTCGTTTAATACCGGCTTTCAATCAGCCGAATACTTCAGCAATCAATTATTATACATCCTCATGTCATGTACGTGTTATGTATGGGAACTCATTTTCAATCCTCTTTTTCCGATCCATGCTCACTGATTTCTGTTCGCTCTTGTTATCAGAATATATCTAACATCAAAACCTAAGCCGAATATATTTGTTTCTCGCACACCATATCGTGCTATGATATCAATTTCACATGAAAAACGCATTATTTGATTGTCATTCTCAAGAAAAATTGGAAATATGATTCCATAAAACAACTTGTCGAAGAAGTGTGTAAAATATTATCCCTCTCCTTCATATTTTTATCGCGGTATTTGCTGATTTTTAGCATAACGTTTTTAAGCGTAGCAAATTAAAATGGCATTTTATAGGACGACAATCAATGACCTTGAATTTCAAATCCGAAAACCTAAACAAACAAAACGGCGAATGTGATCAGTTCTTTATATTTGCTTCTGTTAGACACACATATGGTACACGATTCAGAAAAAAACGAAATGTTCTCGGTAGGATTATCATTTATTTACTAATGACCAAATCCAACCACAGGTAATTTCATTTTACAGATCTGACATTAGGCCGTATTCATTGTCTGGCTAAATCCGCGTTTATGGAATCCCGGTTAATTTATCATGGTAAACGATGTCACACAATTTACATTGCCAACTGCCTGCAGCCACTGGACCTAAGTGTATTGAATGCGCGCATTCAGTCATGGTGCTTTCCATTGTGATAATATTAGCTTGTTTGAGGTAACATGTTCCGTTCACTCAAAGCTCTGACGAGTCAGTCTCGATCCAACTTATCTTAACTGCATATGATTAATTCAGCGTATATTTTTGCACCTCTGGTTAGTCGAAACTTTAAATTTCAGCAAAACTAATGCATCTACCCTCAATATCATAGACTATTCTCATATATACGTGCATGAATGCAACCACAAACATAAACACGAATACGCAACAACCATCACCTCCCTGTGTCAATTCGTAGTGGTACTTCTCAAGAGGACGATTTAAAGAATACTGCTTGTGTTACTAAATATTCTCATGTAGTTCATTCAGTCCTAGCCACGACAACCAGTCAATATCGTAGTGACAACTTCCAAGATATTTGGCCATAATTTCCACATGGTTTACATTCCTCATTTTGACGATTATCACCTATCACCTAAAGTAGCAGCAATAGAGTTTATTGGTTAGATTGTATCATCAGGGGATCATTGGGATGATCTATATGGAAATCGATGGATAATTTCCGCAATATTCTCAGTGGTACTATGTGGTAGCAACATTTTCTCCAGCACCTTCAGTATCACAGATGACCATGCAATGGGGCGGTGTGTACGAGGCTCCTTTTGTTGCAGGCGTTACCTCCACAATTCTCCATTTTTTTGAAAATATTGCCGCCTTTCAGAAAATAAGTGTAGGTATCAGCCAAGAGAACCAACTGGGCACCGTTGCACTACTAGGGCAACATAGGATAAACCATCGAAGCCTGAGCCTCGATTGGTCTTCAGTATACTCAACTACGTCCAAACAGCCGTGGGCTCGATTTTAGGAGGCTTGATAGTGTTGCCACATATAGGCAACACAGGTATCCTGAGACAGAAAACCAAAGCTCTTGATTCGTTCTTCAATGTCAACGAAACGATTTCCGATCCTGGGCTTATAACCACAAAGCCTTGGTACAGCACGTCATGTGTCCCGACAACTTGCTTTTCCTTGAATGGAATCCAAGTTATGTGAGGGCACGGGCTGACTCACTGTCGATTGAAATTTGAGTCGCGTTAGCAGTCATCACTTGTGTGGTACCAAGCCCAAGGCTGGATACAACGGAACTTTGAGTGACAGGATAGCTGATAGATAGTGTTGATCGATGGAATGAGAGATGAATTCTGTCTGTAGTTTTTAAGCGTCGGGACTTGGTCGCTTACACCAACCGAACCAATACGCTTGTGTGCAATGCCAGGATACACGGAGCAATATCCTATATATTCCTTGGTTTGCACCAGCAAACCGAGGTTATTGGGAGGCAGGACAGAGTTGTCACTACAGTTGGTGGGACAGCTTAAAACATTGCATACCTGGGAGTTCTATTTCCATTTCGATTAGCTCAGTACTCCATTCCACTTCAGAAATGCTCAGTGACGCACCTCATTGGACGAGAAATAACTCTACTTTATTTTTGAATACAAAATCTAGACAAGCAACATTTCCGGTGAGGAAGTGCACCGAGTGTCACAGAGAAAATTGTGTCGAATCTGTCGAAATCACCATCGAATATACACAGAGAATCATTCTAATCGGAGATAACCGAGGTCGATCAAAATCAGAAAATCATGTCAGCTCATTCGCCGTTGTATCTGGGGTTAGGTAAATGTTACCGATGAGTATTGATCGAAAGCCGCTCAGTAAATGCGGCTTGCATTTGATAACATAATAACTTATCATTTCGGGTGGTTATTCGTAGACAAACCTGATTGTCTTGCTCCATCTTGTTTTGGGGCCTTGGCGAGCGATTTGCTTGTGACGCGTGAAAGCCATCCAAATGTATATTTTCATCTGCTACATGATTATCCAGCCAAAATTCTTGTAGCATGCGTATTTCAGCGTTCTGTACAATGTGCACTGGAAGGTGATCCACACCCAGGATGGTTGAATTTCTATAAGTGCTACTGAAAGCGATAGCAGTAGTTATATTTCGACATCCGGCGAAAAAGTGTGCTAGGTTTTCCGGTTGGGACAATGGTTACCGATACCGATATTTGCTAACTATGATTCAAAAAAGAACATTTTACCATGGACTAAGCGCATAAAGCTACCGACGTACTCCTACCACAACGTTAATGATAATATCAATCAATCTATTGTGACTGATATCGTCAAGTTGGTCATCTTAACTGCACGTTTTATGAAAAATTCGAATTATATCACAACTTTAGAAGAACTTGCTAAGTAATACATCAGCAGTTTGCGCTGTGATTATCGGTAAACCTTTTTCTTCGTGGAAGAACTGGAGTATATATTACCGAATATGATTCACGTCCCCCAGCGGTGAGAAATAAGACTGATTGGTCTTGCTTCCCTCCTTTACGAATGCTGCACGGAAGTTCGAATCATTCCATCCATTCTTCAATCTGAGATGGATCACTTCGCCAAGTCAGAGGTTCGATCGACAACGTTATCCTGCCCGCGACGACAATTGCGATGATCGATTTGCCTGAGTTGAAATTAGAAATTATACCAACTGGCACAGAAATGTATTGTTTTATAAGCGTGCAAATTAGGGCGATTTATTGGCAACATAAATGCAGCGAAACGCATACGCACGCAGCATTCGGGTCGCAAGCGCGTGAGTAGTCATCATAAGGTAACTGAATAATGTAAAGCGATAGAGTACGATCGAACGTGTAAACTTTCACAATCTGTGGGCATAGTATGTATTTACAGTCTGAGTTGGAATCAACTGTGTTCACATAACGTTGGTTGTGTTGTAAATACCTATGTGTTATCGACCACATGTCGAACCAAATGAACCTCATCGTGGAATAAAATTCTACTGTTGATATCATCACAGAATCACCACAGAAATGTAGCAATAAGCCGAATACCTTCGTAGTTGCAGTGATAAACATCACAAAGATTCGTACCGCAGTCAACCATGTGGCATCGTCCTTCATCAATTGAAAACCTAAAAAGTTGTTGGAATGGTAATTTCTAATTGAAAATTGGTTCGGGCAATTCCCCATTACATAGTTTTATAGTCTGACGGGGTTTTCTTACTTTTCAATCAGCGGGCATGATAGCGGAGCAAAAAATTCTTTTGGTTTAAGTGTCGTTGTGTATAGAATAAAGTCATATCAATGTGTGCGAAAACCATCATGTTAGTGCATGGAAAATTTCTATCGCTGATCATTTGTCTTTTGAATGATTTTCAAATTTCTCGTCGACTCCCCAGTCAATGTTCTCGTCAATCTCATCCACGCGTGTCCTGAATATATGCTTCATCATATTCACACTGGATACACTTATCTGTGTTTCGTGTCATTATATACGTGCTCTTGTTGTACCTGTCACTGTCACGGATGATAATGGTGCTTCTAGTAGTACTCTTGCCGCTCCTAATGCTACTGCTACTGCTTTGTCTACTACCCCAGTCACTGTACTACTAACACTCCTACTTCTTTTGTTGTTGCTACTACTACAACTACTATTACTGATATAATTATGACCACGAATACCGGTATTAGTACTACTAGTAGTACTACCATTAATCCTGCTCCCACGAATATTGCGTCTATACCTGCTCCTACTGTCATTACTTTTACTAATCCTGTTCCTGCTATGACTATTGTCGTTGCTCTCGTTACTGCGTTTACTATCTTAACTGCACCACCAGTCGTCCGCCGTGTACTTCCTTCTTCAGGAAGCTACAGGTCATATGGTGCCTGGATTGAATGGTCGCGAATTTATTCAAATATTTCCAACGGTTTTGGTCTATCCTCAATAACCACAACCATAAAAGATGTACTTCTACCGTTACCTTGAGCTCAATAGCCACCACCAAATCACTTCTTCCACCAAGAAAAAGGTTTACCGATAATCACAGCGCAAACTGCTGATGTATTACTTAGCAAGTTCTTCTAAAGTTGTGATATAATTCGAATTTTTCATAAAACGTGCAGTTAAGATGACCAACTTGACGATGTCAGCCACAATAGATTGATTGATATATCATTAACGTTGTGGTAGGAGTACGTCGGTAGCTTTATGCGCTTAGTCCATGGTAAAATGTTCTTTTTTGAATCATAGTTAGCAAATATCGGTATCGGTAACCATTGTCCCAACCGGAAAACCTAGCACACTTTTTCGCCGGATGTCGAAATATAACTACTGCTATCGCTTTCAGTAGCACTTATAGAAATTCAACCATCCTGGGTGTGGATCACCTTCCAGTGCACATTGTACAGAACGCTGAAATACGCATGCTACAAGAATTTTGGCTGGATAAACATGTAGCAGATGAAAATATACATTTGGATGGCTTTCACGCGTCACAAGCAAATCGCTCGCCAAGGCCCCAAAACAAGATGGAGCAAGACAATCAGGTTTGTCTACGAATAACCACCCGAAATGATAAGTTATTATGTTATCAAATGCAAGCCGCATTTACTGAGCGGCTTTCGATCAATACTCATCGGTAACATTTACCTAACCCCAGATACAACGGCGAATGAGCTGACATGATTTTCTGATTTTGATCGACCTCGGTTATCTCCGATTAGAATGATTCTCTGTGTATATTCGATGGTGATTTCGACAGATTCGACACAATTTTCTCTGTGACACTCGGTGCACTTCCTCACCGGAAATGTTGCTTGTCTAGATTTTGTATTCAAAAATAAAGTAGAGTTATTTCTCGTCCAATGAGGTGCGTCACTGAGCATTTCTGAAGTGGAATGGAGTACTGAGCTAATCGAAATGGAAATAGAACTCCCAGGTATGCAATGTTTTAAGCTGTCCCACCAACTGTAGTGACAACTCTGTCCTGCCTCCCAATAACCTCGGTTTGCTGGTGCAAACCAAGGAATATATAGGATATTGCTCCGTGTATCCTGGCATTGCACACAAGCGTATTGGTTCGGTTGGTGTAAGCGACCAAGTCCCGACGCTTAAAAACTACAGACAGAATTCATCTCTCATTCCATCGATCAACACTATCTATCAGCTATCCTGTCACTCAAAGTTCCGTTGTATCCAGCCTTGGGCTTGGTACCACACAAGTGATGACTGCTAACGCGACTCAAATTTCAATCGACAGTGAGTCAGCCCGTGCCCTCACATAACTTGGATTCCATTCAAGGAAAAGCAAGTTGTCGGGACACATGACGTGCTGTACCAAGGCTGTGTGGTTATAAGCCCAGGATCGGAAATCGTAAAATGGTCATTCGGATGAGCTCGGAAGGGAGCAGAATGGTGCAGTGGTAACACACACGCGTTCGAGATGGAAGGACCCGTGTTCAAACGTTGGGTGTGGTGGACGATATGCACCACTGATGAGCTCTAACAAGATCGAAACTCGAGTCTGGTGCTTCCGAGTGTACGTTGGTGGAATGACTTGAGGTTTCCGCGTGAATATTCCAGTCCATAAGGAGAGTCCAGCAAACAAAGTACAATCAAACAATCCCACAGTACTCGCAAGTAATTGCGTGATATACATAAATATATATTTATATACATGAAGAAGGCGAAGCATGTTTGAAAATGTGGGTCCGTTGCCCTGATCTTGTGGAGAAGACCTGATGTGTTGGGAGGCATTTGCTTGGAGTTAACTAGGTGCACAACCATGTATCCATTTGAAGCTGTCGGGCATTTCTGGCTGTCATAGAGGTCGACATGTGAACAAACTTAATTTGGTCATTCGGATGAGCACGGAAAGGAGCAGAGTGGTGCAGTGGTAACACACACGCGTTCGAGATGGAAGGGCCCGTGTTCAAACGTTGGGTGTGGTGGACGATATGCACCACTGATGAGCTCTAACAAGATCGAAACTCGAGTCTGGTGCTTCCGAGTGTACTTTGGTAAGATGACCTGAGGTTTGCGTATCAAACGTCCAATCTAAGAGCAAAGTCAACCAAGCAATAAATAATAAACTATTCCAATGTACTCGCAAGTAACTGCGTGATATACATAATTATTTATATATGAAGAAGGCGAATCATGTTTGAAATTATGTGACCGTTGCCCTGATCATGTGAAGAAGTCCTGATGTGGTGGGAGGCATTCGCTTGGAGTTAACCAGGTGCACAACCATGTATCCATTTGGAGCTGTCGGGCATTTCGGGTTTTTCCGAATGTAGTTTCGTCGGATGACCTGAGGTTTGCGCATGAAACGTCCAGTCCAAAAGGACAGTCAACCAAACAAAATAGAGGTAAACAATCCCACAGTACTCGGAAGTAATTTCGTGATGTACATAAATATATATTTATATAAATGAAGAAGGCGAAGCATGTTTGAAAATGTGGGTCCGTTGCCCTCATATTGTGGAGAAGACCTGATGTGGTGGGGGGCACTTGCTTGGAGTTAACTAGGTGCACAACCATGTATCCATTTGGAGCTGTCGGGCATTTCTGGCTGTCATAGAGGTCGACTTGTGAACAAACTTAATTTGGTCATTCGGATGAGCTCGGAAGGGAGCAGAGTGGTGCAGTGGTAACACACACGCGTTCGAGATGGAAGGACCCGTGTTCAAACGTTGGGTGTGGTGGACGATATGCACCACTAATTAGTTCTCACAAGATCGAAACTCGAGTCTGGTGTTTCCGAGTGTGCGTTGGTCGGATGACCTGAGGTTTGCGCACGTAACGTCCAGTCCAAAGGAGCAGTCAACCAAACAGAACACAATGAAACAACCCCACAGTACGCGCAAGTAATTTCGTGATGTACAAAAATATATATTTATATATATGGAGAAGGCGAAGCATGTTTGAAAATGTGGGTCCGTTGCCCTCATCTTGTGGAGCAGACATGATGTGATGGGAGGCATTTGCTTGGAGTTGACAAGGTGCATAACCATGTATCCAATTGGAGCTGTCGGGCATTTCTGGCTGTCATAGAGGTCGACATGTGAACAAACTTAATTTGGTCATTCGGATGAGCTCGGAAGGGAGCAGAGTGGTGCAGTGGTAACACACACGCGTTCGAGATGGAAGGACCCGTGTTCAAACGTTGGGTGTGGTGGACGATATGCACCACTGATGAGCTCTAACAAGATCGAAACTCGAGTCTGGTGTTTCCGAGTGTACGTTGGTCGGATGACCTGAGGTTTGCGCATGAAACGTCCAGTCCAAAGGAGCAGTCAACCAAACAAAATGCAATTAAACGATCCCACAGTACTCGCAAGTAATTTCGTGATGTACATAAATATATATTTATATAAATGAAGAAGGCGAAGCATGTTTGAAAATGTGGGTCCGTTGCCCTCATCTTGTGGAGAAGACCTGATGTGGTGGGAGGCATTTGCTTGGAGTTAACTAGGTGCACAACCATGTATCCATTTGGAGCTGTCGGGCATTTCTGGCTGTCATAGAGGTCGACATGTGAACAAACTTAATTTGGTCATTCGGATGAGCTCGGAAGGGAGCAGAGTGGTGCATTGGTACCACACACGCGTTCGAGATGGAAGGGCCCGTGTTCAAACGTTGGGTGTGGTGCACGTTATGCACCACCGATGAGCTGTAACAAGATCGAAACTCGAGTCTGGTGTTTCCCACTGTACGTTGATCGGATGACCTGAGGTTTGCGCATGAAGCGTCCACTCCATTGAGAGAGTCAACCAAAGGAAATACAATCAAACAATCCCACAGTAGTCGCAAGTAATTTCGTGATGTACATAAATATATATTTATATAAATTAAGAAGGCGAAGCATGTTTGAAAATGTGGGTCCGTTGCCCTCATCTTGTGGAGAAGACCTGATGTGGTGGGAGGCATTTGCTTGGAGTTAACTAGGTGCACAACCATGTATCCATTTGAAGCTGTCGGGCATTTCTGGCTGTCATAGAGGTCGACATGTGAACAAACTTAATTTGGTCATTCGGATGAGCTCGGAAGGGAGCAGAGTGGTGCAGTGATAACACACACGCGTTCGAGATGGAAGGGCCCGTGTTCAAACGTTGGGTGTGGTGGACGATATGCACCACTAATTAGTTCTCACAAGATCGATAATCGAGTCTGGTGTCTCCGAGTGTACGTTGGTCGGATGACCTGAGGTTTGCGCATGAAACTTCCAGTCCAAAGGAGCAGTCAACCAAACAAAATGCAATTAAACGATCCCACAGTACTCGCAAGTAATTTCGTGATGTACATAAGTATATTTTTATATACATGAAGAAGGCGAAGCATGTTTGAAAATGTGGGTCCGTTGCCCTCATCTTGTGGAGAAGACCTGATGTGGTGGGAGGCATTTGCTCTAAGTTAACTGGGTGCGCATCCATGTATCCATTTGGAGCTGTCGGGCATTTCTGGCTGTCATAGAGGTCGACATGTGAACAAACTTAATTTGGTCATTCGGATGAGCTCGGAAGGGAGCAGAGTGGTGCAGTGGTAAAACACACGCGTTCGAGATGGAAGGGCCCGTGTTCAAACGTTGGGTGTGGTGGACGATATGCACCACTGATGAGCTCTAACAAGATAGAAACTCGAGTCTGGTGCTTCCGAGTGTACTTTGGTCGGATGACCTGAGGTTTGCGCGTGAAACGTCCAGTTTAAGGGACTGTCAATCAAAAAAATACAATCAAACAATTCCACAGTACTCGCAAGTAATTGCGTGATATGCATAGGTATTTATATATATGAAGAATGCGAAGCATGTTTGAAAATGTGGGTCCGTTGCCCTGATCTTGTGGAGAAGACCTGATGTGGTGGGAGGCATTTGCTTGGAGTTAACTAGGTGCACAACCATGTATCCATTTGAAGCAGTCGGGCATTTCTGGCTCTCATAGATGTTGACAAGTGAACAAACTTAATTTGGTCATTCGAATGAGCTCGGAAGGGAGCAGAATGGTGCAGTGGTAACACACACGCGTTCGAGATGGAAGGACCCGTGTTCAAACGTTGGGTGTGGTGGACGATATGCACCACTGATGAGCTCTAACAAGATCGAAACTCGAGTCTGGTGCTTCCGAGTGTACGTTGGTGGAATGACTTGAGGTTTCCGCGTGAATATTCCAGTCCATAAGGAGAGTCCAGCAAACAAAGTACAATCAAACAATCCCACAGTACTCGCAAGTAATTGCGTGATATACATAAATATATATTTATATACATGAAGAAGGCGAAGCATGTTTGAAAATGTGGGTCCGTTGCCCTGATCTTGTGGAGAAGACCTGATGTGTTGGGAGGCATTTGCTTGGAGTTAACTAGGTGCACAACCATGTATCCATTTGAAGCTGTCGGGCATTTCTGGCTGTCATAGAGGTCGACATGTGAACAAACTTAATTTGGTCATTCGGATGAGCACGGAAAGGAGCAGAGTGGTGCAGTGGTAACACACACGCGTTCGAGATGGAAGGGCCCGTGTTCAAACGTTGGGTGTGGTGGACGATATGCACCACTGATGAGCTCTAACAAGATCGAAACTCGAGTCTGGTGCTTCCGAGTGTACTTTGGTAAGATGACCTGAGGTTTGCGTATCAAACGTCCAATCTAAGAGCAAAGTCAACCAAGCAATAAATAATAAACTATTCCAATGTACTCGCAAGTAACTGCGTGATATACATAATTATTTATATATGAAGAAGGCGAATCATGTTTGAAATTATGTGACCGTTGCCCTGATCATGTGAAGAAGTCCTGATGTGGTGGGAGGCATTCGCTTGGAGTTAACCAGGTGCACAACCATGTATCCATTTGGAGCTGTCGGGCATTTCGGGTTTTTCCGAATGTAGTTTCGTCGGATGACCTGAGGTTTGCGCATGAAACGTCCAGTCCAAAAGGACAGTCAACCAAACAAAATAGAGGTAAACAATCCCACAGTACTCGGAAGTAATTTCGTGATGTACATAAATATATATTTATATAAATGAAGAAGGCGAAGCATGTTTGAAAATGTGGGTCCGTTGCCCTCATATTGTGGAGAAGACCTGATGTGGTGGGGGGCACTTGCTTGGAGTTAACTAGGTGCACAACCATGTATCCATTTGGAGCTGTCGGGCATTTCTGGCTGTCATAGAGGTCGACTTGTGAACAAACTTAATTTGGTCATTCGGATGAGCTCGGAAGGGAGCAGAGTGGTGCAGTGGTAACACACACGCGTTCGAGATGGAAGGACCCGTGTTCAAACGTTGGGTGTGGTGGACGATATGCACCACTAATTAGTTCTCACAAGATCGAAACTCGAGTCTGGTGTTTCCGAGTGTGCGTTGGTCGGATGACCTGAGGTTTGCGCACGTAACGTCCAGTCCAAAGGAGCAGTCAACCAAACAGAACACAATGAAACAACCCCACAGTACGCGCAAGTAATTTCGTGATGTACAAAAATATATATTTATATATATGGAGAAGGCGAAGCATGTTTGAAAATGTGGGTCCGTTGCCCTCATCTTGTGGAGCAGACATGATGTGATGGGAGGCATTTGCTTGGAGTTGACAAGGTGCATAACCATGTATCCAATTGGAGCTGTCGGGCATTTCTGGCTGTCATAGAGGTCGACATGTGAACAAACTTAATTTGGTCATTCGGATGAGCTCGGAAGGGAGCAGAGTGGTGCAGTGGTAACACACACGCGTTCGAGATGGAAGGGCCCGTGTTCAAACGTTGGGTGTGGTGGACGATATGCACCACTGATGAGCTCTAACAAGATCGAAACTCGAGTCTGGTGTTTCCGAGTGTACGTTGGTCGGATGACCTGAGGTTTGCGCATGAAACGTCCAGTCCAAAGGAGCAGTCAACCAAACAAAATGCAATTAAACGATCCCACAGTACTCGCAAGTAATTTCGTGATGTACATAAATATATATTTATATAAATGAAGAAGGCGAAGCATGTTTGAAAATGTGGGTCCGTTGCCCTCATCTTGTGGAGAAGACCTGATGTGGTGGGAGGCATTTGCTTGGAGTTAACTAGGTGCACAACCATGTATCCATTTGGAGCTGTCGGGCATTTCTGGCTGTCATAGAGGTCGACATGTGAACAAACTTAATTTGGTCATTCGGATGAGCTCGGAAGGGAGCAGAGTGGTGCATTGGTACCACACACGCGTTCGAGATGGAAGGGCCCGTGTTCAAACGTTGGGTGTGGTGCACGTTATGCACCACCGATGAGCTGTAACAAGATCGAAACTCGAGTCTGGTGTTTCCCACTGTACGTTGATCGGATGACCTGAGGTTTGCGCATGAAGCGTCCACTCCATTGAGAGAGTCAACCAAAGGAAATACAATCAAACAATCCCACAGTAGTCGCAAGTAATTTCGTGATGTACATAAATATATATTTATATAAATTAAGAAGGCGAAGCATGTTTGAAAATGTGGGTCCGTTGCCCTCATCTTGTGGAGAAGACCTGATGTGGTGGGAGGCATTTGCTTGGAGTTAACTAGGTGCACAACCATGTATCCATTTGAAGCTGTCGGGCATTTCTGGCTGTCATAGAGGTCGACATGTGAACAAACTTAATTTGGTCATTCGGATGAGCTCGGAAGGGAGCAGAGTGGTGCAGTGATAACACACACGCGTTCGAGATGGAAGGGCCCGTGTTCAAACGTTGGGTGTGGTGGACGATATGCACCACTAATTAGTTCTCACAAGATCGATAATCGAGTCTGGTGTCTCCGAGTGTACGTTGGTCGGATGACCTGAGGTTTGCGCATGAAACTTCCAGTCCAAAGGAGCAGTCAACCAAACAAAATGCAATTAAACGATCCCACAGTACTCGCAAGTAATTTCGTGATGTACATAAGTATATTTTTATATACATGAAGAAGGCGAAGCATGTTTGAAAATGTGGGTCCGTTGCCCTCATCTTGTGGAGAAGACCTGATGTGGTGGGAGGCATTTGCTCTAAGTTAACTGGGTGCGCATCCATGTATCCATTTGGAGCTGTCGGGCATTTCTGGCTGTCATAGAGGTCGACATGTGAACAAACTTAATTTGGTCATTCGGATGAGCTCGGAAGGGAGCAGAGTGGTGCAGTGGTAAAACACACGCGTTCGAGATGGAAGGGCCCGTGTTCAAACGTTGGGTGTGGTGGACGATATGCACCACTGATGAGCTCTAACAAGATAGAAACTCGAGTCTGGTGCTTCCGAGTGTACTTTGGTCGGATGACCTGAGGTTTGCGCGTGAAACGTCCAGTTTAAGGGACTGTCAATCAAAAAAATACAATCAAACAATTCCACAGTACTCGCAAGTAATTGCGTGATATGCATAGGTATTTATATATATGAAGAATGCGAAGCATGTTTGAAAATGTGGGTCCGTTGCCCTGATCTTGTGGAGAAGACCTGATGTGGTGGGAGGCATTTGCTTGGAGTTAACTAGGTGCACAACCATGTATCCATTTGAAGCAGTCGGGCATTTCTGGCTCTCATAGATGTTGACAAGTGAACAAACTTAATTTGGTCATTCGAATGAGCTCGGAAGGGAGCAGAGTGGTGCAGTGGTAACACACACGCGTTCGAGATGGAAGGGCCCGTGTTCAAACGTTGGGTGTGGTGGACGATATGCACCACTGATGAGCTCTAACAAGATCGAAACTCGAGTCTGGTGCTTCCGAGTGTACGTTGGTCGGATGACCTGAGGTTTGCGCATGAATCGTCCAGTCCAAAGGAGCAGTCAACCAAACAAAATACAATTAAACGATCCCACAGTACTCGCAAGTAATTGCGTGATGTACATAAATATTTATACATATGAAGAAGGCGAAGCATGTTTGAAAATGTGGGTCCGTTGCCCTCATCTTGTGGAGAAGACCTGATGTGGTGGGAGGCATTTGCTTGGAGTTAACTAGGTGCACAACCATGTATCCATTTGGAGCTGTCGGGCATTTCTGGCTGTCATAGATGTCGACATGTGAACAAACTTAATTTGGTCATTCGGATGAGCTCGGAAGGGAGCAGAGTGGTGCAGTGGTAACACACACGCGTTCGAGATGGAAGGGCCCGTGTTCAAACGTTTGGTGTGGTGGAAGATATGCACCACTGATGAGCTCTAACAAGATCGAAACTCAAGTCTGGTGCTTCCGAGTGTACGTTGGTCGGATGACCTGAGGTTTGCGCGTGAAACGTTCAGGTTAAACGGACAGTCAACCAAACAAAATACAATCAAACTATCCGACAGTACCCGCAAGTAATTATATGATATACATATATATTTATATAAATGTAGAAGGCGAAACATGTTTGAAAATGTGGGTCCGTTGCCCTGATCTTGTGGAGAAGACCTGATGTGGTGGGAGGCATTTGCTTGGAGTTAACTAGGTGCACAACCATGTATCCATTTGAAGCTGTCGGGCATTTCTGGCTCTCATAGAGGTCGACATGTGAACAAACTTAATGTGGTCATTCGGATGAGCTCGGAAGGGAGCAGAGTGGTGCAGTGGTAACACACACGCGTTCGAGATGGAAGGACCCGTGTTCAAACGTTGGGTGTGGTGGACGATATGCACCACTGATGAGCTCTAACAAGATCGGAACTCGAGTCTGGTGCTTCCGAGTGTACGTTGGTCATTTGACCTGTGGTTTGCGCATGAAACATCCAGTCTAAAAGGTAGTCAAAAATACAAAATATAACTAAACATTCCCATCGCACCAGCACCTATTTGGGTGATATACATATATATTTATATATATGAAGAAGGCGAAGCATGTTTGAAAATGTGGGTCCGTTGCCCTCATCTTGTGGAGAAGACCTGATGTGGTGGGAGGAATTCGCCTGGAGTTAACTAGGTGCACAACCATGTATCCATTTGGAGCTGTCGGGCATTTCTGGCTCTCATAGAGGTCGACATGTGAACAAACTTAATTTGGTCATTCGGATGAGCTCGGAAGGGAGCAGAGTGGTGCAGTGGTAACACACACGCGTTCGAGATGGAAGGGCCCGTGTTCAAACGTTGGGTGTGGTGGACGATATTCACCACTGATGAGCTCTAACAAGATCGAAACTCGAGTCTGGTGTTTCCGAGTGTGCGTTGGTCGGATGACCTGAGGTTTGCGCATGTAACGTTCCGTCCAAAGGAGCAGTCAACCAAACAAAATACAATTAAACGATCCCACAGTACTCGCAAGTAATTTCGTGATGTACATAAATATATATTTATATACATGAAGAAGACCAAGCATGTTTGAAAATGTGGGTCCGTTGCCCTCATCTTGTGGAGAAGACCTGATGTGGTGGGAGGCATTTGCTTGGAGTTAACTAGGTGCACAACCATGTATCCATTTGGAGCTGTCGGGCATTTCTGGCTGTCATAGAGGTCGACATGTGAACAAACTTAATTTGGTCATTCGGATGAGCTCGGAAGGGAGCAGAGTGGTGCAGTGGTAACACACACGCGTTCGAGATGGAAGGGCCCGTGTTCAAACGATGGGTGTGGTGGACGATATGCACCACTAATTAGTTCTCACAAGATCGATAATCGAGTCTGGTGTTTCCGAGTGTACTTTGGTCGGATGACCTGAGGTTTGCGCGTGAAACGTCCAGGTTAAGGGACTGTCAATCAAAAAAATACAATCAAACAATTCCACAGTACTCGCAAGTAATTGCGTGATATGCATAGGTATTTATATATATGAAGAAGGCGAAGCATGTTTGAAAATGTGGGTCCGTTGCCCTCATCTTGTGGAGAAGACCTGATGTGGTGGGAGGAATTCGCCTGGAGTTAACTAGGTGCACAACCATGTATCCATTTGGAGCTGTCGGGCATTTCTGGCTCTCATAGAGGTCGACATGTGAACAAACTTAATTTGGTCATTCGGATGAGCTCGGAAGGGAGCAGAGTGGTGCAGTGGTAACACACACGCGTTCGAGATGGAAGGGCCCGTGTTCAAACGTTGGGTGTGGTGGACGATATTCACCACTGATGAGCTCTAACAAGATCGAAACTCGAGTCTGGTGTTTCCGAGTGTGCGTTGGTCGGATGACCTGAGGTTTGCGCATGTAACGTTCCGTCCAAAGGAGCAGTCAACCAAACAAAATACAATTAAACGATCCCACAGTACTCGCAAGTAATTTCGTGATGTACATAAATATATATTTATATACATGAAGAAGACCAAGCATGTTTGAAAATGTGGGTCCGTTGCCCTCATCTTGTGGAGAAGACCTGATGTGGTGGGAGGCATTTGCTTGGAGTTAACTAGGTGCACAACCATGTATCCATTTGGAGCTGTCGGGCATTTCTGGCTGTCATAGAGGTCGACATGTGAACAAACTTAATTTGGTCATTCGGATGAGCTCGGAAGGGAGCAGAGTGGTGCAGTGGTAACACACACGCGTTCGAGATGGAAGGGCCCGTGTTCAAACGATGGGTGTGGTGGACGATATGCACCACTAATTAGTTCTCACAAGATCGATAATCGAGTCTGGTGTTTCCGAGTGTACTTTGGTCGGATGACCTGAGGTTTGCGCGTGAAACGTCCAGGTTAAGGGACTGTCAATCAAAAAAATACAATCAAACAATTCCACAGTACTCGCAAGTAATTGCGTGATATGCATAGGTATTTATATATATGAAGAAGGCGAAGCATGTTTGAAAATGTGGGTCCGTTGCCCTGATCTTGTGGAGAAGACCTGATGTGGTGGGAGGCATTTGCTTGGAGTTAACTAGGTGCACAACCATGTATCCATTTGAAGCAGTCGGGCATTTCTGGCTCTCATAGATGTCGACATGTGAACAAACTTAATTTGGTCATTCGGATGAGCTCGGAAGGGAGCAGAGTGGTGCAGTGGTAACACACACGCGTTCGAGATGGAAGGGCCCGTGTTCAAACGTTGGGTGTGGTGGACGATATGCACCACTGATGAGCTCTAACAAGATCGAAACCCGAGTCTGGTGCTTCCGAGAGTACGTTGGTCGGATGACCTGAGGTTTGCGCGTGAATGGTCCAAATCAAAACGGACAGTCAACCAAACAACTTAAAATCAAACAATGCCACAATACTCGCAAGTAATTGCGTGATAAATATATACATATTTATGTACATGAAGAAGGCGAAGCATGTTTGAAAATGTGGGTCCATTGTTCTGATCTTGTGGAGAAGACCTGATGTGTTGGGAGGCATTTGCTTGGCATTACATAGGTCCAAAACCATGTATCCATTTGAAGCTGTCGGGCATTTCTGGCTGTCATAGAGGTCGACATGTGAACAAACTTAATTTGGTCATTCGGATGAGCTCGGAAGGGAGCAGAATGGTGCAGTGGTAACACACACGCGTTCGAGATGGAAGGACCCGTGTTCAAACGTTGGGTGTGGTGGACGATATGCACCACTGATGAGCTCTAACAAGATCGAAACTCGAGTCTGGTGCTTCCGAGTGTACGTTGGTGGAATGACTTGAGGTTTCCGCGTGAATATTCCAGTCCATAAGGAGAGTCCAGCAAACAAAGTACAATCAAACAATCCCACAGTACTCGCAAGTAATTGCGTGATATACATAAATATATATTTATATACATGAAGAAGGCGAAGCATGTTTGAAAATGTTGGTCCGTTGCCCTGATCTTGTTGAGAAGACCTGATGTGGTGGGAGGCATTTGCTTGGAGTTAACTAGGTGCACAACCATGTATCCATTTGGAGCTGTCGGGCATTTCTGGCTGTCATAGAGGTCGACATGTGAACAAACTTAATTTGGTCATTCGGATGAGCTCGGAAGGGAGCAGAGTGGTGCATTGGTACCACACACGCGTTCGAGATGGAAGGGCCCGTGTTCAAACGTTGGGTGTGGTGCACGACATGCACCACCGATGAGCTGTAACAAGATCGAAACTCGAGTCTGGTGTTTCCGAGTGTGCGTTGGTCGGATGACCTGAGGTTTGCGCACGTAACGTCCAGTCCAAAGGAGCAGTCAACCAAACAGAACACAATGAAACAACCCCACAGTACGCGCAAGTAATTTCGTGATGTACAAAAATATATATTTATATATATGAAGAAGGCGAAGCATGTTTGAAAATGTGGGTCCGTTGCCCTCATCTTGTGGAGCAGACATGATGTGATGGGAGGCATTTGCTTGGAGTTGACAAGGTGCATAACCATGTATCCAATTGGAGCTGTCGGGCATTTCTGGCTGTCATAGAGGTCGACATGTGAACAAACTTAATTTGGTCATTCGGATGAGCTCGGAAGGGAGCAGAGTGGTGCAGTGGTAACACACACGCGTTCGAGATGGAAGGGCCCGTGTTCAAACGTTGGGTGTGGTGGACGATATTCACCACTGATGAGCTCTAACAAGATCGAAACTCGAGTCTGGTGTTTCCGAGTCTACGTTGGTCGGATGACCTGAGGTTTGCGCATGAAACGTCCAGTCCAAAGGAGCAGTCAACCAAACAAAATGCAATTAAACGATCCCACAGTACTCGCAAGTAATTTCGTGATGTACATAAATATATATTTATATAAATGAAGAAGGCGAAGCATGTTTGAAAATGTGGGTCCGTTGCCCTGATCTTGTGGAGAAGACCTGATGTGGTGGGAGGCATTTGCTTGGAGTTAACTAGGTGCACAACCATGTATCCATTTGGAGCTGTCGGGCATTTCTGGCTGTCATAGAGGTCGACATGTGAACAAACTTAATTTGGTCATTCGGATGAGCTCGGAAGGGAGCAGAGTGGTGCATTGGTACCACACACGCGTTCGAGATGGAAGGGCCCGTGTTCAAACGTTGGGTGTGGTGCACGACATGCACCACCGATGAGCTGTAACAAGATCGAAACTCGAGTCTGGTGTTTCCCACTGTACGTTGATCGGATGACCTGAGGTTTGCGCATGAAGCGTCCACTCCATTGAGAGAGTCAACCAAAGGAAATACAATCAAACAATCCCACAGTAGTCGCAAGTAATTTCGTGATGTACATAAATATATATTTATATAAATTAAGAAGGCGAAGCATGTTTGAAAATGTGGGTCCGTTGCCCTCATCTTGTGGAGAAGACCTGATGTGGTGGGAGGCATTTGCTTGGAGTTAACTAGGTGCACAACCATGTATCCATTTGAAGCTGTCGGGCATTTCTGGCTGTCATAGAGGTCGACATGTGAACAAACTTAATTTGGTCATTCGGATGAGCTCGGAAGGGAGCAGAGTGGTGCAGTGATAACACACACGCGTTCGAGATGGAAGGGCCCGTGTTCAAACGTTGGGTGTGGTGGACGATATGCACCACTAATTAGTTCTCACAAGATCGATAATCGAGTCTGGTGTCTCCGAGTGTACGTTGGTCGGATGACCTGAGGTTTGCGCATGAAACTTCCAGTCCAAAGGAGCAGTCAACCAAACAAAATGCAATTAAACGATCCCACAGTACTCGCAAGTAATTTCGTGATGTACATAAGTATATTTTTATATACATGAAGAAGGCGAAGCATGTTTGAAAATGTGGGTCCGTTGCCCTCATCTTGTGGAGAAGACCTGATGTGGTGGGAGGCATTTGCTCTAAGTTAACTGGGTGCGCATCCATGTATCCATTTGGAGCTGTCGGGCATTTCTGGCTGTCATAGAGGTCGACATGTGAACAAACTTAATTTGGTCATTCGGATGAGCTCGGAAGGGAGCAGAGTGGTGCAGTGGTAAAACACACACGTTCGAGATGGAAGGGCCCGTGTTCAAACGTTGGTTGTGGTGGACGATATGCACCACTGATGAGCTCTAACAAGATAGAAACTCGAGTCTGGTGCTTCCGAGTGTACTTTGGTCGGATGACCTGAGTTTTGCGCGTGAAACGTCCAGTTTAAGGGACTGTCAATCAAAAAAATACAATTAAACAATCCCACAGAACTCGCAAGTAATTGCGTGATATGCATAGGTATTTATATATATGAAGAATGCGAAGCATGTTTGAAAATGTGGGTCCGTTGCCCTCATCTTGTGGAGAAGACCTGATGTGGTGGGAGGCATTTGCTTGGAGTTAACTAGGTGCACAACCATGTATCCATTTGAAGCAGTCGGGCATTTCTGGCTCTCATAGATGTTGACAAGTGAACAAACTTAATTTGGTCATTCGAATGAGCTCGGAAGGGAGCAGAGTGGTGCAGTGGTAACACACACGCGTTCGAGATGGAAGGGCCCGTGTTCAAACGTTGGGTGTGGTGGACGATATGCACCACTGATGAGCTCTAACAAGATCGAAACTCGAGTCTGGTGCTTCCGAGTGTACGTTGGTCGGATGACCTGAGGTTTGCGCATGAATCGTCCAGTCCTAAGGAACAGTCAACCAAACAAAATACAATTAAACGATCCCACAGTACTCGCAAGTAATTGCGTGATGTACATAAATATTTATACATATGAAGAAGGCGAAGCATGTTTGAAAATGTGGGTCCGTTGCCCTCATCTTGTGGAGAAGACCTGATGTGGTGGGAGGCATTTGCTTGGAGTTAACTAGGTGCACAGTCATGTATCCATTTGGAGCTGTCGGGCATTTCTGGCTGTCATAGATGTCGACATGTGAACAAACTTAATTTGGTCATTCGGATGAGCTCGGAAGGGAGCAGAGTGGTGCAGTGGTAACACACACGCGTTCGAGATGGAAGGGCCCGTGTTCAAACGTTTTGTGTGGTGGAAGATATGCACCACTGATGAGCTCTAACAAGATCGAAACTCAAGTCTGGTGCTTCCGAGTGTACGTTGGTCGGATGACCTGAGGTTTGCGCGTGAAACGTTCAGGTTAAACGGACAGTCAACCAAACAAAATACAATCAAACTATCCGACAGTACCCGCAAGTAATTATATGATATACATATATATTTATATAAATGTAGAAGGCGAAACATGTTTGAAAATGTGGGTCCGTTGCCCTGATCTTGTGGAGAAGACCTGATGTGGTGGGAGGCATTTGCTTGGAGTTAACTAGGTGCACAACCATGTATCCATTTGAAGCTGTCGGGCATTTCTGGCTCTCATAGAGGTCGACATGTGAACAAACTTAATGTGGTCATTCGGATGAGCTCGGAAGGGAGCAGAGTGGTGCAGTGGTAACACACACGCGTTCGAGATGGAAGGACCCGTGTTCAAACGTTGGGTGTGGTGGACGATATGCACCACTGATGAGCTCTAACAAGATCGGAACTCGAGTCTGGTGCTTCCGAGTGTACGTTGGTCATTTGACCTGTGGTTTGCGCATGAAACATCCAGTCTAAAAGGTAGTCAAAAATACAAAATATAACTAAACATTCCCATCGCACCAGCACCTATTTGGGTGATATACATATATATTTATATATATGAAGAAGGCGAAGCATGTTTGAAAATGTGGGTCCGTTGCCCTCATCTTGTGGAGAAGACCTGATGTGGTGGGAGGAATTCGCCTGGAGTTAACTAGGTGCACAACCATGTATCCATTTGGAGCTGTCGGGCATTTCTGGCTCTCATAGAGGTCGACATGTGAACAAACTTAATTTGGTCATTCGGATGAGCTCGGAAGGGAGCAGAGTGGTGCAGTGGTAACACACACGCGTTCGAGATGGAAGGGCCCGTGTTCAAACGTTGGGTGTGGTGGACGATATTCACCACTGATGAGCTCTAACAAGATCGAAACTCGAGTCTGGTGTTTCCGAGTGTGCGTTGGTCGGATGACCTGAGGTTTGCGCATGTAACGTTCCGTCCAAAGGAGCAGTCAACCAAACAAAATACAATTAAACGATCCCACAGTACTCGCAAGTAATTTCGTGATGTACATAAATATATATTTATATACATGAAGAAGACGAAGCATGTTTGAAAATGTGGGTCCGTTGCCCTCATCTTGTGGAGAAGACCTGATGTGGTGGGAGGCATTTGCTTGGAGTTAACTAGGTGCACAACCATGTATCCATTTGGAGCTGTCGGGCATTTCTGGCTGTCATAGAGGTCGACATGTGAACAAACTTAATTTGGTCATTCGGATGAGCTCGGAAGGGAGCAGAGTGGTGCAGTGGTAACACACACGCGTTCGAGATGGAAGGGCCCGTGTTCAAACGATGGGTGTGGTGGACGATATGCACCACTAATTAGTTCTCACAAGATCGATAATCGAGTCTGGTGTTTCCGAGTGTACTTTGGTCGGATGACCTGAGGTTTGCGCGTGAAACGTCCAGGTTAAGGGACTGTCAATCAAAAAAATACAATCAAACAATTCCACAGTACTCGCAAGTAATTGCGTGATATGCATAGGTATTTATATATATGAAGAAGGCGAAGCATGTTTGAAAATGTGGGTCCGTTGCCCTCATCTTGTGGAGAAGACCTGATGTGGTGGGAGGAATTCGCCTGGAGTTAACTAGGTGCACAACCATGTATCCATTTGGAGCTGTCGGGCATTTCTGGCTCTCATAGAGGTCGACATGTGAACAAACTTAATTTGGTCATTCGGATGAGCTCGGAAGGGAGCAGAGTGGTGCAGTGGTAACACACACGCGTTCGAGATGGAAGGGCCCGTGTTCAAACGTTGGGTGTGGTGGACGATATTCACCACTGATGAGCTCTAACAAGATCGAAACTCGAGTCTGGTGTTTCCGAGTGTGCGTTGGTCGGATGACCTGAGGTTTGCGCATGTAACGTTCCGTCCAAAGGAGCAGTCAACCAAACAAAATACAATTAAACGATCCCACAGTACTCGCAAGTAATTTCGTGATGTACATAAATATATATTTATATACATGAAGAAGACGAAGCATGTTTGAAAATGTGGGTCCGTTGCCCTCATATTGTGGAGAAGACCTGATGTGGTGGGGGGCACTTGCTTGGAGTTAACTAGGTGCACAACCATGTATCCATTTGGAGCTGTCGGGCATTTCTGGCTCTCATAGAGGTCGACATGTGAACAAACTTAATTTGGTCATTCGGATGAGCTCGGAAGGGAGCAGAGTGGTGCAGTGGTAACACACACGCGTTCGAGATGGAAGGGCCCGTGTTCAAACGATGGGTGTGGTGGACGATATGCACCACTAATTAGTTCTCACAAGATCGATAATCGAGTCTGGTGTTTCCGAGTGTACTTTGGTCGGATGACCTGAGGTTTGCGCGTGAAACGTCCAGGTTAAGGGACTGTCAATCAAAAAAATACAATCAAACAATTCCACAGTACTCGCAAGTAATTGCGTGATATGCATAGGTATTTATATATATGAAGAAGGCGAAGCATGTTTGAAAATGTGGGTCCGTTGCCCTGATCTTGTGGAGAAGACCTGATGTGGTGGGAGGCATTTGCTTGGAGTTAACTAGGTGCACAACCATGTATCCATTTGAAGCAGTCGGGCATTTCTGGCTCTCATAGATGTCGACATGTGAACAAACTTAATTTGGTCATTCGGATGAGCTCGGAAGGGAGCAGAGTGGTGCAGTGGTAACACACACGCGTTCGAGATGTAAGGGCCCGTGTTCAAACGTTGGGTGTGGTGGACGATATGCACCACTGATGAGCTCTAACAAGATCGAAACCCGAGTCTGGTGCTTCCGAGAGTACGTTGGTCGGATGACCTGAGGTTTGCGCGTGAATGGTCCAAATCAAAACGGACAGTCAACCAAACAACTTAAAATCAAACAATGCCACAATACTCGCAAGTAATTGCGTGATAAATATATACATATTTATGTACATGAAGAAGGCGAAGCATGTTTGAAAATGTGGGTCCATTGTTCTGATCTTGTGGAGAAGACCTGATGTGTTGGGAGGCATTTGCTTGGCATTACATAGGTCCAAAACCATGTATCCATTTGAAGCTGTCGGGCATTTCTGGCTGTCATAGAGGTCGACATGTGAACAAACTTAATTTGGTCATTCGGATGAGCTCGGAAGGGAGCAGAGTGGTGCAGTGGTAACACACACGCGTTCGAGATGTAAGGACTCGTGTTCAAACCTTGATTGTGGTGGACGATATGCATCACTGATGAGCTCTAACAAGATCGAAACTCGAGTCTGGTGCTTCCGAGAGTAAGTTGGTCGGATGACCTGAGGTTTGCGCGTGATGCGTCCAGTCCAATATGCAGTCAACCAAACAGAAGACAATGAAACAATCTAACACCATCCACAAGAAGTTGCGTGATATACATATATGTTTATATTAGTGAAGAAGGCGAAGCATGTTTGAAAATGTGGGTCCATTGTTCTGATCTTGTGGAGAAGACCTGATGTGGTGGGGGGCATTTGCTTGGAGTTAACTAGGTGCACAACCATGTATCCATTTGAAGCTGTCGTGCATTTCTGGCTGTCATAGAGGTCGACATGTGTACAAACTTAATTTGGTCATTCGGATGAGCTCGGAAGGGAGCAGAGTGGTGCAGTGGTAACACACACGCGTTCGAGATGGAAGGGCCCGTGTTCAAACGTTGGGTGTGGTGGACGATATGCACCACTGATGAGCTCTAACAAGATCGAAACTCGAGTCTGGTGTTTCCGCGTGTAGGTTGGTCGGATGACATGAGGACTGCGCGTGAAACGTCCAGTCCAATGTGACAGTCAACCAAACAAAATACAATTAAACGATCCCACAGTACTCGCAAGTAATTGCGTCATATACATATATATTTATATATATGAAGAAGGCGAAACATGTTTGAAAATGTGGGTCCGTTGCCCTCATATTGTGGAGAAGACCTGATGTGGTGGGAGGCATTTGCTTGGAGTTAACTAGGTGCATAACCATGTATCCATTTGAAGCTGTCGGGCATTTCTGGCTCTCATAGAGGTCGACATGTGAACAAACTTAATTTGGTCATTCGGATGAGCTCGGAAGGGAGCAGAGTGGTGCAGTGGTAACACACACGCGTTCGAGATGGAAGGGCCTGTGTTCAAACGTTGGGTGTGGTGGACGATATGAACCACTGATGAGCTCTAACAAGATAGAAACTCGAGTCTGGTGCTTCCGAGTGTACGCTGGATCGATGAACTGAGGTTTTCGCGTGAAACGACAAGGCCTAAAGGACAGTCAACAAAACAAAATACAATTAAACAATCCCACAGAACTCGCAAGTAATTGCGTGATATACATATATTTTTATATATATGAAGAAGGCGAAACATGTTTGAAAATATGGGTCCGTTGCCCTCATCTTGTGGAGAAGACCTGATGTGGTGGGAGGCATTTGCTTGGAGTTAACTAGGTGCACAACCATGTATCCATTTGAAGCTGTCGGGCATTTCTGGCTGTCATAGATGTCGACATGTGAACAAACTTAATTTGGTCATTCGGATGAGCTCGGAAGGGAGCAGAGTGGTGCAGTGGTAACACACACGCGTTCGAGATGGAAGGGCCCGTGTTCAAACGTTGGGTGTGGTGGACGATATGCACCACTGATGAGCTCTAACATGAACGGAACCTCGAGTCTAATGGTTCCCAGTGTACGTTGGCCCGATGACCTGAGGTTTGCGCGTGAAACGTCCAGTCCAAAAGGACAGTCAACCAAACAAAATACAGTTAAACCATCGCACATTACTCGCAAGTAACTGCGTGAAATACATATATATTTATATAAGTGAAGAAGGCGAAGCATGTTTGAAAATGTGGGTCCGTTGCCCTGATCTTTTGGAGAAGACCTGATGTGGTGGGAGGCATTTGCTTGGAGTTAACTAGGTGCACAACCATGTATCCATTTGAAGCTGTCGGGCATTTCTGGCTGTCATAGAGGTCGACATGTGAACAAACTTAATTTGGTCATTCGGATGAGCTCGGAAGGGAGCAGAGTGGTGCAGTGGTAACACACACGCGTTCGAGATGGAAGGGCCTGTGTTCAAACGTTGGGTGTGGTGGACGATATTCACCACTGATGAGCTGTAACAAGATCGAAACTCGAATCTTGTGCTTCCCAGTGTGCGTTGGTCGGATGATCTGAGGTTTGCGCGTGAAAGGTCCAGTCCAAAGGAGCAGTCAACCAAACAAAATGCAATTAAACGAACCCAAATTACTCGCAAATTGTTGCGTGATATACATATATATTTATATAAATGTAGAAGGCGAAACATGTTTGAAAATGTGGGTCCGTTGCCCTGATCTTGTGGAGAAGACCTGATGTGGTGGGAGGCATTTGCTTGGAGTTAACTAGGTGCACAACCATGTATCCATTTGAAGCTGTCGGGCATTTCTGGCTCTCATAGAGGTCGACATGTGAACAAACTTAATTTGGTCATTCGGATGAGCTCGGAAGGGAGCAGAGTGGTGCAGTGGTAACACACACGCGTTCGAGATGGAAGGGCCCGTGTTCAAACGTTGGGTGTGGTGGACGATATGCACCACTGATGAGCTCTAACATGAACGGAACCTCGAGTCTAATGATTCCCAGTGTACGTTGGTCGGATGACCTGAGGTTTGCGCGTGAAACGTCCAGTCCAAAAGGACAGTCAACCAAACAAAATACAGTTAAACCATCGCACATTACTCGCAAGTAACTGCGTGAAATACATATATATTTATATAAGTGAAGAAGGCGAAGCATGTTTGAAAATGTGGGTCCGTTGCCCTGATCTTTTGGAGAAGACCTGATGTGGTGGGAGGCATTTGCTTGGAGTTAACTAGGTGCACAACCATGTATCCATTTGAAGCTGTCGGGCATTTCTGGCTGTCATAGAGGTCGACATGTGAACAAACTTAATTTGGTCATTCGGATGAGCTCGGAAGGGAGCAGAGTGGTGCAGTGGTAACACACACGCGTTCGAGATGGAAGGGCCTGTGTTCAAACGTTGGGTGTGGTGGACGATATGCACCACTGATGAGCTGTAACAAGATCGAAACTCGAATCTTGTGCTTCCCAGTGTGCGTTGGTCGGATGATCTGAGGTTTGCGCGTGAAACGTCCAGTCCAAAGGAGCAGTCAACCAAACAAAATGCAATTAAACGAACCCAAATAACTCGCAAGTATTTGCGTGATATACATATATATTTATATAAATGTAGAAGGCTAAACATGATTCAACATGTGGGCCCGTTGCCCTCATCTTGTGGAGAAGACCTGATGTGGTGGGAGGCATTTGCTTGGAGTTAACTAGGTGCACAACCATGTATCCATTTGAAGCTGTCGGGCATTTCTGGCTGTCATAGATGTTGACAAGTGAACAAACTTAATTTGGTCATTCGGATGAGCTCGGAGGGGAGCAGAGTGGTGAAGTGGTAACACACACGCGTTCGAGATGGAAGGGCCTGTGTTCAAACGTTGGGTGTGGTGGACGATATGCACCACTGATGAGCTGTAACAAGATCGAAACTCGAATCTTCTGCTTCCCAGTGTGCGTTGGTCGGATGATCTGAGGTTTGTGCGTGAAAGGTCCAGTCCAAAGGAGCAGTCAACCAAACAAAATGCAATTAAACGAACCCAAATTACTCGCAAGTATTTGCGTGATATACATATATATTTATATAAATGTAGAAGGCGAAACATGTTTGAAAATGTGGGTCCGTTGCCCTGATCTTGTGGAGAAGACCTGATGTGGTGGGAGGCATTTGCTTGGAGTTAACTAGGTGCACAACCATGTATCCATTTGAAGCTGTCGGGCATTTCTGGCTCTGATAGATGTTGACAAGTGAACAAACTTAATTTGGTCATTCGGATGAGCTCGGAAGGGAGCAGAGTGGTGAAGTGGTAACACACACGCGTTCGAGATGGAAGGGCCCGTTTTCAAACGTTGGGTGTGGTGGACGATATCCACCACTGATGAGCTCTAACAAGATCGAAACTCAAGTCTGGTGCTTCCGAGTGTACGTTGGTCGGATGACCTGAGGTTTGCGCATGAAACGTCCAGTCCAAAGGAGCAGTCAACCAAACAAAATGCAATTAAACGATCCCACAGTACTCGCAATTAATTTCGTGATGTACATAAGTGTATTTTTATATACATGAAGAAGGCGAAGCATGTTTGAAAATGTGGGTCCGTTGCCCTCATCTTGTGGAGAAGACCTGATGTGGTGGGAGGCATTTGCTCTAAGTTAACTGGGTGCGCATCCATGTATCCATTTGGAGCTGTCGGGCATTTCTGGCTGTCATAGAGGTCGACATGTGAACAAACTTAATTTGGTCATTCGGATGAGCTCGGAAGGGAGCAGAGTGGTGCAGTGGTAAAACACACACGTTCGAGATGGAAGGGCCCGTGTTCAAACGTTGGGTGTGGTGGACGATATGCACCACTGATGAGCTCTAACAAGATAGAAACTCGAGTCTGGTGCTTCCGAGTGTACTTTGGTCGGATGACCTGAGTTTTGCGCGTGAAACGTCCAGTTTAAGGGACTGTCAATCAAAAAAATACAATCAAACAATTCCACAGTACTCGCAAGTAATTGCGTGATATGCATAGGTATTTATATATATGAAGAATGCGAAGCATGTTTGAAAATGTGGGTCCGTTGCCCTCATCTTGTGGAGAAGACCTGATGTGGTGGGAGGCATTTGCTTGGAGTTAACTAGGTGCACAACCATGTATCCATTTGAAGCAGTCGGGCATTTCTGGCTCTCATAGATGTTGACAAGTGAACAAACTTAATTTGGTCATTCGAATGAGCTCGGAAGGGAGCAGAGTGGTGCAGTGGTAACACACACGCGTTCGAGATGGAAGGGCCCGTGTTCAAACGTTGGGTGTGGTGGACGATATGCACCACTAAATAGTTCTCGCAAGATCGAAACTCGAGTCTCTTGCTTCCGAGAGTACGTTGGTCGGATGACCTGAGGTTTGCGCATGAAACGTCCACTCCAAATGAGCAGTCAACCAAACAAAATGCAATTAAACGTTCCCACAGTACTCGCAAGTAATTGCGTGATATGCATAGGTATTTATATATATGAAGAAGGCGAAGCATGTTTGAAAATGTGGGTCCGTTGCCCTGATCTTGTGGAGAAGACCTGATGAGGTGGGAGGCATTTGCTTGGAGTTAACTAGGTGCACAACCATGTATCCATTTGAAGCAGTCGGGCATTTCTGGCTCTCATAGATGTCGACATGTGAACAAACTTAATTTGGTCATTCGGATGAGCTCGGAAGGGAGCAGAGTGGTGCAGTGGTAACACACACGCGTTCGAGATGGAAGGGCCCGTGTTCAAACGTTTTGTGTGGTGGACGATATGCACCACTGATGAGCTCTAACAAGATCGAAACTCGAGTCTGGTGCTTCCGAGAGTACGTTGGTCGGATGACCTGAGGTTTGCGCGTGAAACGTCCAGGTTAAGGGACTGTCAACCAAACAAAATACAATCAAACAATTCCACAGTACTCGCAAGTAATCGTGTGATATACATATATATTTATATATATGAAGAAGGCGAAGCATGTTTGAAAATGTGGGTCCGTTGCCCTCATCTTGTGGAGAAGACCTGATGTGGTGGGAGGCATTTGCTTGGAGTTAACTAGGTGCACAACCATGTATCCATTTGGAGCTGTCGGGCATTTCTGGCTGTCATAGAGGTCGACATGTGAACAAACTTTATTTGGTCATTCGGATGAGCTCGGAAGGGAGCAGAGTGGTGCATTGGTACCACACACACGTTCGAGATGGAAGGGCCCGTGTTCAAACGTTGGGTGTGGTGGACGATATGCACCACTGATGAGCTCTAACAAGATAGAAACTCGAGTCTGGTGCTTCCGAGTGTACTTTGGTCGGATGACCTGAGTTTTGCTCGTGAAGCGTCCAGGTTAAGGGACTGTCAATCAAAAAAATACAATCAAACAATTCCACAGTACTCGCAAGTAATTGCGTGATATGCATAGGTATTTATATATATGAAGAATGCGAAGCATGTTTGAAAATGTGGGTCCGTTGCCCTCATCTTGTGGAGAAGACCTGATGTGGTGGGAGGCATTTGCTTGGAGTTAACTAGGTGCACAACCATGTATCCATTTGAAGCAGTCGGGCATTTCTGGCTCTCATAGATGTCGACATGTGAACAAACTTAATTTGGTCATTCGGATGAGCTCGGAAGGGAGCAGAGTGGTGCAGTGGTAACACACACGCGTTCGAGATGGAAGGGCCCGTGTTCAAACGTTGGGTGTGGTGGACGATATGCACCACTGATGAGCTGTAACAAGATCGAAACTCGAGTCTGGTGCTTCCGAGTGTACGTTGGTCGGATGACCTGAGGTTTGCGCATGAATCGTCCAGTCCTAAGGAACAGTCAACCAAACAAAATACAATTAAACGATCCCACAGTACTCGCAAGTAATTGCGTGATGTACATAAATATTTATACATATGAAGAAGGCGAAGCATGTTTGAAAATGTGGGTCCGTTGCCCTCATCTTGTGGAGAAGACCTGATGTGGTGGGAGGCATTTGCTTGGAGTTAACTAGGTGCACAACCATGTATCCATTTGAAGCTGTCGGGCATTTCTGGCTGTCATAGATGTCGACATGTGAACAAACTTAATTTGGTCATTCGGATGAGCTCGGAAGGGAGCAGAGTGGTGCAGTGGTAACACACACGCGTTCGAGATGGAAGGGCCCGTGTTCAAACGTTGGGTGTGGTGGAAGATATGAACCACTGATGAGCTCTAACAAGATCGAAACTCAAGTCTGGTGCTTCCGAGGGTACGTTGGTCTGATGACCTGAGGTTTGCGCGTGAAACGTTCAGGTTAAACGGACAGTCAACCAAACAAAATACAATCAAACTATCCGACAGTACCCGCAAGTAATTATATGATATACATATATATTTATATAAATGTAGAAGGCGAAACATGTTTGAAAATGTGGGTCCGTTGCCCTGATCTTGTGGAGAAGACCTGATGTGGTGGGAGGCATTTGCTTGGAGTTAACTAGGTGCATAACCATGTATCCATTTGAAGCTGTCGGGCATTTCTGGCTCTCATAGAGGTCGACATGTGAACAAACTTAATTTGGTCATTCGGATGAGCTCGGAAGGGAGCAGAGTGGTGCAGTGGTAACACACACGCGTTCGAGATGGAAGGACCCGTGTTCAAACGTTGGGTGTGGTGGACGATATGCACCACTGATGAGCTCTAACAAGATCGGAACTCGAGTCTGGTGTTTCCGAGTGTACGTTGGTCATTTGACCTGTGGTTTGCGCATGAAACATCCAGTCTAAAAGGTAGTCAAAAATACAAAATATAACTAAACATTCCCATCGCACCAGCACCTATTTGGGTAATATACATATATATTTATATATATGAAGAAGGCGAAGCATGTTTGAAAATGTGGGTCCGTTGCCCTCATCTTGTGGAGAAGACCTGATGTGGTGGGAGGAATTCGCCTGGAGTTAACTAGGTGCACAACCATGTATCCATTTGGAGCTGTCGGGCATTTCTGGCTCTCATAGAGGTCGACATGTGAACAAACTTAATTTGGTCATTCGGATGAGCTCGGAAGGGAGCAGAGTGGTGCAGTGGTAACACACACGCGTTCGAGATGGAAGGGCCCGTGTTCAAACGTTTTGTGTGGTGGACGATATGCACCACTGATGAGCTCTAACAAGATCGAAACTCGAGTCTGGTGCTTCCGAGAGTACGTTGGTCGGATGACCTGAGGTTTGCGCGTGAAACGTCCAGGTTAAGGGACTGTCAACCAAACAAAATACAATCAAACAATTCCACAGTACTCGCAAGTAATCGTGTGATATACATATATATTTATATATATGAAAAAGTCGAAGCATGTTTGAAAATGTGGGTCCGTTGCCCTCATCTTGTGGAGAAGACCTGATGTGGTGGGAGGCATTTGCTTGGAGTTAACTAGGTGCACAACCATGTATCCATTTGGAGCTGTCGGGCATTTCTGGCTGTCATAGAGGTCGACATGTGAACAAACTTTATTTGGTCATTCGGATGAGCTCGGAAGGGAGCAGAGTGGTGCAGTGGTAACACACACACGTTCGAGATGGAAGGGCCCGTGTTCAAACGTTGGGTGTGGTGGACGATATGCACCACTGATGAGCTCTAACAAGATAGAAACTCGAGTCTGGTGCTTCCGAGTGTACTTTGGTCGGATGACCTGAGTTTTGCTCGTGAAGCGTCCAGGTTAAGGGACTGTCAATCAAAAAAATGCAATCAAACAATTCCACAGTACTCGCAAGTAATTGCGTGATATGCATAGGTATTTATATATATGAAGATGGCGAAGCATGTTTGAAAATGTGGGTCCGTTGCCCTCATCTTGTGGAGAAGACCTGATGTGGTGGGAGGCATTTGCTTGGAGTTAACTAGGTGCACAACCATGTATCCATTTGAAGCAGTCGGGCATTTCTGGCTCTCATAGATGTCGACATGTGAACAAACTTAATTTGGTCATTCGGATGAGCTCGGAAGGGAGCAGAGTGGTGCAGTGGTAACACACACGCGTTCGAGATGGAAGGGCCCGTGTTCAAACGTTGGGTGTGGTGGACGATATGCACCACTGATGAGCTGTAACAAGATCGAAACTCGAGTCTGGTGCTTCCGAGTGTACGTTGGTCGGATGACCTGAGGTTTGCGCATGAATCGTCCAGTCCTAAGGAACTGTCAACCAAACAAAATACAATTAAACGATCCCACAGTACTCGCAAGTAATTGCGTGATGTACATAAATATTTATACATATGAAGAAGGCGAAGCATATTTGAAAATGTGGGTCCGTTGCCCTCATCTTGTGGAGAAGACCTGATGTGGTGGGAGGCATTTGCTTGGAGTTAACTAGGTGCACAGTCATGTATCCATTTGAAGCTGTCGGGCATTTCTGGCTGTCATAGATGTCGACATGTGAACAAACTTAATTTGGTCATTCGGATGAGCTCGGAAGGGAGCAGAGTGGTGCAGTGGTAACACACACGCGTTCGAGATGGAAGGGCCCGTGTTCAAACGTTGGGTGTGGTGGAAGATATGAACCACTGATGAGCTCTAACAAGATCGAAACTCAAGTCTGGTGCTTCCGAGGGTACGTTGGTCTGATGACCTGAGGTTTGCGCGTGAAACGTTCAGGTTAAACGGACAGTCAACCAAACAAAATACAATCAAACTATCCGACAGTACCCGCAAGTAATTATATGATATACATATATATTTATATAAATGTAGAAGGCGAAACATGTTTGAAAATGTGGGTCCGTTGCCCTGATCTTGTGGAGAAGACCTGATGTGGTGGGAGGCATTTGCTTGGAGTTAACTAGGTGCATAACCATGTATCCATTTGAAGCTGTCGGGCATTTCTGGCTCTCATAGAGGTCGACATGTGAACAAACTTAATGTGGTCATTCGGATGAGCTCGGAAGGGAGCAGAGTGGTGCAGTGGTAACACACACGCGTTCGAGATGGAAGGACCCGTGTTCAAACGTTGGGTGTGGTGGACGATATGCACCACTGATGAGCTCTAACAAGATCGGAACTCGAGTCTGGTGCTTCCGAGTGTACGTTGGTCATTTGACCTGTGGTTTGCGCATGAAACATCCAGTCTAAAAGGTAGTCAAAAATACAAAATATAACTAAACATTCCCATCGCACCAGCACCTATTTGGGTAATATACATATATATTTATATATATGAAGAAGGCGAAGCATGTTTGAAAATGTGGGTCCGTTGCCCTCATCTTGTGGAGAAGACCTGATGTGGTGGGAGGAATTCGCCTGGAGTTAACTAGGTGCACAACCATGTATCCATTTGGAGCTGTCGGGCATTTCTGGCTCTCATAGAGGTCGACATGTGAACAAACTTAATTTGGTCATTCGGATGAGCTCGGAAGGGAGCAGAGTGGTGCAGTGGTAACACACACGCGTTCGAGATGGAAGGGCCCGTGTTCAAACGTTGGGTGTGGTGGACGATATGCACCACTAAATAGTTCTCACAAGATCGAAACTCGAGTCTTGTGTTTCCGAGTGTGCGTTGGTCGGATGACCTGAGGTTTGCGCATGTAACGTTCCGTCCAAAGGAGCAGTCAACCAAACAAAATACAATTAAACGATCCCACAGTACTCGCAAGTAATTTCGTGATGTACATAAATATATATTTATATACATGAAGAAGACGAAGCATGTTTAAAAATGTGGGTCCGTTGCCCTCATCTTGTGGAGAAGACCTGATGTGGTGGGAGGCATTTGCTTGGAGTTAACTAGGTGCACAACCATGTATCCATTTGGAGCTGTCGGGCATTTCTGGCTGTCATAGAGGTCGACATGTGAACAAACTTAATTTGGTCATTCGGATGAGCTCGGAAGGGAGCAGAGTGGTGCAGTGGTAACACACACGCGTTCGAGATGGAAGGGCCCGTGTTCAAACGATGGGTGTGGTGGACGATATGCACCACTAATTAGTTCTCACAAGATCGATAATCGAGTCTGGTGTTTCCGAGTGTACTTTGGTCGGATGACCTGAGGTTTGCGCGTGAAACGTCCAGGTTAAGGGACTGTCAATCAAAAAAATACAATCAAACAATTCCACAGTACTCGCAAGTAATTGCGTGATATGCATAGGTATTTATATATATGAAGAAGGCGAAGCATGTTTGAAAATGTGGGTCCGTTGCCCTGATCTTGTGGAGAAGACCTGATGTGGTGGGAGGCATTTGCTTGGAGTTAACTAGGTGCACAACCATGTATCCATTTGAAGCAGTCGGGCATTTCTGGCTCTCATAGATGTCGACATGTGAACAAACTTAATTTGGTCATTCGGATGAGCTCGGAAGGGAGCAGAGTGGTGCAGTGGTAACACACACGCGTTCGAGATGGAAGGACCCGTGTTCAAACGTTGGGTGTGGTGGACGATATGCACCACTGATGAGCTGTAACAAGATCGAAACCCGAGGCTGGTGCTTCCGAGAGTACGTTGGTCGGATGACCTGAGGTTTGCGCGTGAATGGTCCAAATCAAAACGGACAGTCAACCAAACAACTTAAAATCAAACAATTCCACAGTACTCGCAAGTAATTGCGTGATAAATATATACATATTTATGTACATGAAGAAGGCGAAGCATGTTTGAAAATGTGGGTCCATTGTTCTGATCTTGTGGAGAAGACCTGATGTGTTGGGAGGCATTTGCTTGGCATTACATAGGTCCAAAACGATGTATCCATTTGAAGCTGTCGGGCATTTCTGGCTGTCATAGAGGTCGACATGTGAACAAACTTAATTTGGTCATTCGGATGAGCTCGGAAGGGAGCAGAGTGGTGCAGTCGTAACACACACGCGTTCGAGATGTAAGGACTCGTGTTCAAACCTTGATTGTGGTGGACGATATGCATCACTGATGAGCTCTAACAAGATCGAAACTCGAGTCTGGTGCTTCCGAGAGTACGTTGGTCGGATGACCTGAGGTTTGCGCGTGATGCGTCCAGTCCAATATGCAGTCAACCAAACAGAAGACAATGAAACAATCTAACACCATCCACAAGAAGTTGCGTGATATACATATATGTTTATATTAGTGAAGAAGGCGAAGCATGTTTGAAAATGTGGGTCCATTGTTCTGATCTTGTGGAGAAGACCTGATGTGGTGGGGGGCATTTGCTTGGAGTTAACTAGGTGCACAACCATGTATCCATTTGAAGCTGTCGTGCATTTCTGGCTGTCATAGAGGTCGACATGTGTACAAACTTAATTTGGTCATTCGGATGAGCTCGGAAGGGAGCAGAGTGGTGCAGTGGTAACACACACGCGTTCGAGATGGAAGGGCCCGTGTTCAAACGTTGGGTGTGGTGGACGATATGCACCACTGATGAGCTCTAACAAGATCGAAACTCGAGTCTGGTGTTTCCGAGTGTACTTTGGTCGGATGACCTGAGGTTTGCGCGTGAAACGTCCAGGTTAAGGGACTGTCAATCAAAAAAATACAATCAAACAATTCCACAGTACTCGCAAGTAATTGCGTGATATGCATAGGTATTTATATATATGAAGAAGGCGAAGCATGTTTGAAAATGTGGGTCCGTTGCCCTGATCTTGTGGAGAAGACCTGATGTGGTGGGAGGCATTTGCTTGGAGTTAACTAGGTGCACAACCATGTATCCATTTGGAGCTGTCGGGCATTTCTGGCTGTCATAGAGGTCGACATGTGAACAAACTTAATTTGGTCATTCGGATGAGCTCGGAAGGGAGCAGAGTGGTGCAGTGGTAACACACACGCGTTCGAGATGGAAGGGCCCGTGTTCAAACGATGGGTGTGGTGGACGATATGCACCACTAATTAGTTCTCACAAGATCGATAATCGAGTCTGGTGTTTCCGAGTGTACTTTGGTCGGATGACCTGAGGTTTGCGCGTGAAACGTCCAGGTTAAGGGACTGTCAATCAAAAAAATACAATCAAACAATTCCACAGTACTCGCAAGTAATTGCGTGATATGCATAGGTATTTATATATATGAAGAAGGCGAAGCATGTTTGAAAATGTGGGTCCGTTGCCCTGATCTTGTGGAGAAGACCTGATGTGGTGGGAGGCATTTGCTTGGAGTTAACTAGGTGCACAACCATGTATCCATTTGAAGCAGTCGGGCATTTCTGGCTCTCATAGATGTCGACATGTGAACAAACTTAATTTGGTCATTCGGATGAGCTCGGAAGGGAGCAGAGTGGTGCAGTGGTAACACACACGCGTTCGAGATGGAAGGACCCGTGTTCAAACGTTGGGTGTGGTGGACGATATGCACCACTGATGAGCTGTAACAAGATCGAAACCCGAGGCTGGTGCTTCCGAGAGTACGTTGGTCGGATGACCTGAGGTTTGCGCGTGAATGGTCCAAATCAAAACGGACAGTCAACCAAACAACTTAAAATCAAACAATTCCACAGTACTCGCAAGTAATTGCGTGATAAATATATACATATTTATGTACATGAAGAAGGCGAAGCATGTTTGAAAATGTGGGTCCATTGTTCTGATCTTGTGGAGAAGACCTGATGTGTTGGGAGGCATTTGCTTGGCATTACATAGGTCCAAAACGATGTATCCATTTGAAGCTGTCGGGCATTTCTGGCTGTCATAGAGGTCGACATGTGAACAAACTTAATTTGGTCATTCGGATGAGCTCGGAAGGGAGCAGAGTGGTGCAGTCGTAACACACACGCGTTCGAGATGTAAGGACTCGTGTTCAAACCTTGATTGTGGTGGACGATATGCATCACCGATGAGCTCTAACAAGATCGAAACTCGAGTCTGGTGCTTCCGAGAGTACGTTGGTCGGATGACCTGAGGTTTGCGCGTGATGCGTCCAGTCCAATATGCAGTCAACCAAACAGAAGACAATGAAACAATCTAACACCATCCACAAGAAGTTGCGTGATATACATATATGTTTATATTAGTGAAGAAGGCGAAGCATGTTTGAAAATGTGGGTCCATTGTTCTGATCTTGTGGAGAAGACCTGATGTGGTGGGGGGCATTTGCTTGGAGTTAACTAGGTGCACAACCATGTATCCATTTGAAGCTGTCGTGCATTTCTGGCTGTCATAGAGGTCGACATGTGTACAAACTTAATTTGGTCATTCGGATGAGCTCGGAAGGGAGCAGAGTGGTGCAGTGGTAACACACACGCGTTCGAGATGGAAGGGCCCGTGTTCAAACGTTGGGTGTGGTGGACGATATGCACCACTGATGAGCTCTAACAAGATCGAAACTCGAGTCTGGTGTTTCCGCGTGTAGGTTGGTCGGATGACATGAGGACTGCGCGTGAAACGTCCAGTCCAATGTGACAGTCAACCAAACAAAATACAATTAAACGATCCCACAGTACTCGCAAGTAATTGCGTCATATACATATATATTTATATATATATGAAGAAGGCGAAACATGTTTGAAAATGTGGGTCCGTTGCCCTGATCTTGTGGAGAAGACCTGATGTGGTGGGAGGCATTTGCTTGGAGTTAACTAGGTGCATAACCATGTATCCATTTGAAGCTGTCGGGCATTTCTGGCTCTCATAGACGTCGACATGGGAACAAACTTAATTTGGTCATTCGGATGAGCTCGGAAGGGAGCAGAGTGGTGCAGTGGTAACACACACGCGTTCGAGATGGAAGGGCCTGTGTTCAAACGTTGGGTGTGGTGGACGATATGAACCACTGATGAGCTCTAACAAGATAGAAACTCGAGTCTGGTGCTTCCGAGTGTACGCTGGATCGATGAACTGAGGTTTTCGCGTGAAACGACAAGGCCTAAAGGACAGTCAACAAAACAAAATACAATTAAACAATCCCACAGAACTCGCAAGTAATTGCGTGATATACATATATTTTTATATATATGAAGAAGGCGAAACATGTTTGAAAATGTGGGTCCGTTGCCCTCATCTTGTGGAGAAGACCTGATGTGGTGGGAGGCATTTGCTTGGAGTTAACTAGGTGCACAACCATGTATCCATTTGAAGCTGTCGGGCATTTCTGGCTCTCATAGATGTTGACAAGTGAACAAACTTAATTTGGTCATTCGGATGAGCTCGGAAGGGAGCAGAGTGGTGCAGTGGTAACACACACGCGTTCGAGATGGAAGGGCCCGTGTTCAAACGTTGGGTGTGGTGGACGATATGCACCACTGATGAGCTCTAACATGAACGGAACCTCGAGTCTAATGGTTCCCAGTGTACGTTGGCCCGATGACCTGAGGTTTGCGCGTGAAACGTCCAGTCCAAAAGGACAGTCAACCAAACAAAATACAGTTAAACCATCGCACATTACTCGCAAGTAACTGCGTGAAATACATATATATTTATATAAGTGAAGAAGGCGAAGCATGTTTGAAAATGTGGGTCCGTTGCCCTCATCTTGTGGAGAAGACCTGATGTGGTGGGAGGCATTTGCTTGGAGTTAACTAGGTGCACAACCATGTATCCATTTGAAGCTGTCGGGCATTTCTGGCTGTCATAGAGGTCGACATGTGAACAAACTTAATTTGGTCATTCGGATGAGCTCGGAAGGGAGCAGAGTGGTGCAGTGGTAACACACACGCGTTCGAGATGGAAGGGCCCGTGTTCAAACGTTGGGTGTGGTGGACGATATGCACCACTAAATAGTTCTCACAAGATCGATACTCGAGTCTTGTGCTTCGCAGTAAACGTTGGTCCCATGAGCTGAGGTTTGCGTGTGAATCGTCCAGTACAATAGGAGAGTCAACCAAACAAAATACAATCAAACAATCCGACAGTACTCGCAAGTAATTGCGTGATATAAATATATGTTTATATATATATGAAGAAGGCGAAGCATGTTTGAAAATGTGGGTCCTTTTCACTTATCTTGTGGAGAAGACCTGATGTGGTGGGAGGCATTTGCTTGGAGTTAACTAGGTGCACAACCATGTATCCATTTGAAGCAGTCGGGCATTTCTGGCTCTCATAGAGGTCGACATGTGAACAAACTTAATTTGGTCATTCGGATGAGCTCGGAAGGGAGCAGAGTGGTGCAGTGGTAACACACACACGTTCGAGATGGAAGGGCCCGTGTTCAAACGTTGGGTGTGGTGGACGATATGCACCACTAATTAGTTCTCACATGAACGAAACTCGAATCTGGTGCTTCCGAGTGTACGTTGGTCTGATGACCTGAGGTTTGCGCGTGAAACGTTCAGTCCGATATAAGGGTAGTCCATGAAATATACAATAAAATAATCCCAAAGTAATCGCAAGTAATTGCGTGATATACATTTATATTGCTATAAGTTAAGGAGGGGAAGCATGTTTAAAAATGTGGGTCCGTTGCCCTCATCTTGTGGAGAAGACCTGATGTGGTGGGAGGCATTTGCTTGGAGTTAACTAGGTGCATAACCATGTATCCATTTGAAGCTGTCGGGCATTTCTGGCTCTCATAGACGTCGACATGGGAACAAACTTAATTTGGTCATTCGGATGAGCTCGGAAGGGAGCAGAGTGGTGCAGTGGTAACACACACGCGTTCGAGATGGAAGGGCCTGTGTTCAAACGTTGGGTGTGGTGGACGATATGAACCACTGATGAGCTCTAACAAGATAGAAACTCGAGTCTGGTGCTTCCGAGTGTACGCTGGATCGATGAACTGAGGTTTTCGCGTGAAACGACAAGGCCTAAAGGACAGTCAACAAAACAAAATACAATTAAACAATCCCACAGAACTCGCAAGTAATTGCGTGATATACATATATTTTTATATATATGAAGAAGGCGAAACATGTTTGAAAATGTGGGTCCGTTGCCCTCATCTTGTGGAGAAGACCTGATGTGGTGGGAGGCATTTGCTTGGAGTTAACTAGGTGCACAACCATGTATCCATTTGAAGCTGTCGGGCATTTCTGGCTCTCATAGATGTTGACAAGTGAACAAACTTAATTTGGTCATTCGGATGAGCTCGGAAGGGAGCAGAGTGGTGCAGTGGTAACACACACGCGTTCGAGATGGAAGGGCCCGTGTTCAAACGTTGGGTGTGGTGGACGATATGCACCACTGATGAGCTCTAACATGAACGGAACCTCGAGTCTAATGGTTCCCAGTGTACGTTGGCCCGATGACCTGAGGTTTGCGCGTGAAACGTCCAGTCCAAAAGGACAGTCAACCAAACAAAATACAGTTAAACCATCGCACATTACTCGCAAGTAACTGCGTGAAATACATATATATTTATATAAGTGAAGAAGGCGAAGCATGTTTGAAAATGTGGGTCCGTTGCCCTCATCTTGTGGAGAAGACCTGATGTGGTGGGAGGCATTTGCTTGGAGTTAACTAGGTGCACAACCATGTATCCATTTGAAGCTGTCGGGCATTTCTGGCTGTCATAGAGGTCGACATGTGAACAAACTTAATTTGGTCATTCGGATGAGCTCGGAAGGGAGCAGAGTGGTGCAGTGGTAACACACACGCGTTCGAGATGGAAGGGCCCGTGTTCAAACGTTGGGTGTGGTGGACGATATGCACCACTAAATAGTTCTCACAAGATCGATACTCGAGTCTTGTGCTTCGCAGTAAACGTTGGTCCCATGAGCTGAGGTTTGCGTGTGAATCGTCCAGTACAATAGGAGAGTCAACCAAACAAAATACAATCAAACAATCCGACAGTACTCGCAAGTAATTGCGTGATATACATATATGTTTATATATATATGAAGAAGGCGAAGCATGTTTGAAAATGTGGGTCCTTTTCACTTATCTTGTGGAGAAGACCTGATGTGGTGGGAGGCATTTGCTTGGAGTTAACTAGGTGCACAACCATGTATCCATTTGAAGCAGTCGGGCATTTCTGGCTCTCATAGAGGTCGACATGTGAACAAACTTAATTTGGTCATTCGGATGAGCTCGGAAGGGAGCAGAGTGGTGCAGTGGTAACACACACACGTTCGAGATGGAAGGGCCCGTGTTCAAACGTTGGGTGTGGTGGACGATATGCACCACTAATTAGTTCTCACATGAACGAAACTCGAATCTGGTGCTTCCGAGTGTACGTTGGTCTGATGACCTGAGGTTTGCGCGTGAAACGTTCAGTCCGATATAAGGGTAGTCCATGAAATATACAATAAAATAATCCCAAAGTAATCGCAAGTAATTGCGTGATATACATTTATATTGCTATAAGTTAAGGAGGGGAAGCATGTTTAAAAATGTGGGTCCGTTGCCCTCATCTTGTGGAGAAGACCTGATGTGGTGGGAGGCATTTGCTTGGAGTTAACTAGGTGCACAACCATGTATCCATTTGAAGCTGTCGGGCATTTCTGGCTCTCATAGATGTTGACAAGTGAACAAACTTAATTTGGTCATTCGGATGAGCTCGGAAGGGAGCAGAGTGGTGAAGTGGTAACACACACGCGTTCGAGATGGAAGGGCCTGTGTTCAAACGTTGGGTGTGGTGGACGATATGCACCACTGATGAGCTGTAACAAGATCGAAACTCGAATCTTGTGCTTCCCAGTGTGCGTTGGTCGGATGATCTGAGGTTTGCGCGTGAAACGTCCAGTCCAAAGGAGCAGTCAACCAAACAAAATGCAATTAAACGAACCCAAATTACTCGCAAGTATTTGCGTGATATACATATATATTTATATAAATGTAGAAGGCTAAACATGATTCAACATGTGGGCCCGTTGCCCTCATCTTGTGGAGAAGACCTGATGTGGTGGGAGGCATTTGCTTGGAGTTAACTAGGTGCACAACCATGTATCCATTTGAAGCTGTCGGGCATTTCTGGCTCTCATAGATGTTGACAAGTGAACAAACTTAATTTGGTCATTCGGATGAGCTCGGAGGGGAGCAGAGTGGTGAAGTGGTAACACACACGCGTTCGAGATGGAAGGGCCTGTGTTCAAACGTTGGGTGTGGTGGACGATATGCACCACTGATGAGCTGTAACAAGATCGAAACTCGAATCTTGTGCTTCCCAGTGTGCGTTGGTCGGATGATCTGAGGTTTGCGCGTGAAAGGTCCAGTCCAAAGGAGCAGTCAACCAAACAAAATGCAATTAAACGAACCCAAATTACTCGCAAATTGTTGCGTGATATACATATGTATTTATATAAATGTAGAAGGCGAAACATGTTTGAAAATGTGGGTCCGTTGCCCTCATCTTGTGGAGAAGACCTGATGTGGTGGGAGGCATTTGCTTGGAGTTAACTAGGTGCACAACCATGTATCCATTTGGAGCTGTCGGGCATTTCTGGCTCTCATAGACGTCGACATGTGAACAAACTTAATTTGGTCATTCGGATGAGCTCGGAAGGGAGCAGAGTGGTGCAGTGGTAACACACACGCGTTCGAGATGGAAGGGCCCGTGTTCAAACGTTGGGTGTGGTGGACGATATCCACCACTGATGAGCTCTAACAAGATCGAAACTCAAGTCTGGTGCTTCCGAGTGTACGTTGGTCGGATGACCTGAGGTTTGCGCGTGAAACGTCCCGTCCAAAAGACAGTCAACCAAACAAAATACAATTAAACGAACCCAAATTACTCGCAAGTAATTTCGTGATGTACATATATATTTATATAAATGTAGAAGGCGAAGCATGTTTGAAAATGTGGGTCCGTTTCCCTCATCTTGTGGAGAAGACCTGATGTGGTGGGAGGCATTTGCTTGGAGTTAACTAGGTGCACAACGATGTATCCATTTGAAGCAGTCGGGCATTTCTGGCTCTGATAGATGTTGACAAGTGAACAAACTTAATTTGGTCATTCGGATGAGCTCGGAAGGGAGCAGAGTGGTGCAGTGGTAACACACACGCGTTCGAGATGGAAGGGCCCGTGTTCAAACGTTGGGTGTGGTGGACGATATGCACCACTGATGAGCTCTAACATGAACGGAACCTCGAGTCTAATGATTCCCAGTGTACGTTGGCCCGATGACCTGAGGTTTGCGCGTGAAACGTCCAGTCCAAAAGGACAGTCAACCAAACAAAATACAGTTAAACCATCGCACATTACTCGCAAGTAACTGCGTGAAATACATATATATTTATATAAGTGAAGAAGGCGAAGCATGTTTGAAAATGTGGGTCCGTTGCCCTGATCTTTTGGAGAAGACCTGATGTGGTGGGAGGCATTTGCTTGGAGTTAACTAGGTGCACAACCATGTATCCATTTGAAGCTGTCGGGCATTTCTGGCTGTCATAGAGGTCGACATGTGAACAAACTTAATTTGGTCATTCGGATGAGCTCGGAAGGGAGCAGAGTGGTGCAGTGGTAACACACACGCGTTCGAGATGGAAGGGCCCGTGTTCAAACGTTGGGTGTGGTGGACGATATACACCACTGATTAGTTCTCACAAGATCGATACTCGAGTCTTGTGCTTCGCAGTAAACGTTGGTCCCATGAGCTGAGGTTTGCGTGTGAATCGTCCAGTACAATAGGAGAGTCAACCAAACAAAATACAATCAAACAATCCGACAGTACTCGCAAGTAATTGCGTGATATACATATATGTTTATATATATATGAAGAAGGCGAAGCATGTTTGAAAATGTGGGTCCTTTTCACTTATCTTGTGGAGAAGACCTGATGTGGTGGGAGGCATTTGCTTGGAGTTAACTAGGTGCACAACCATGTATCCATTTGAAGCAGTCGGGCATTTCTGGCTGTCATAGAGGTCGACATGTGAACAAACTTAATTTGGTCATTCGGATGAGCTCGGAAGGGAGCAGAGTGGTGCAGTGGTAACACACACACGTTCGAGATGGAAGGGCCCGTGTTCAAACGTTGGGTGTGGTGGACGATATGCACCACTAATTAGTTCTCACATGAACGAAACTCGAATCTGGTGCTTCCGAGTGTACGTTGGTCTGATGACCTGAGGTTTGCGCGTGAAACGTTCAGTCCGATATAAGGGTAGTCCATGAAATATACAATAAAATAATCCCAAAGTAATCGCAAGTAATTGCGTGATATACATTTATATTGCTATAAGTTAAGGAGGGGAAGCATGTTTAAAAATGTGGGTCCGTTGCCCTCATCTTGTGGAGAAGACCTGATGTGGTGGGAGGCATTTGCTTGGAGTTAACTAGGTGCACAACCATGTATCCATTTGAAGCTGTCGGGCATTTCTGGCTCTCATAGATGTTGACAAGTGAACAAACTTAATTTGGTCATTCGGATGAGCTCGGAGGGGAGCAGAGTGGTGAAGTGGTAACACACACGCGTTCGAGATGGAAGGGCCTGTGTTCAAACGTTGGGTGTGGTGGACGATATGCACCACTGATGAGCTGTAACAAGATCGAAACTCGAATCTTGTGCTTCCCAGTGTGCGTTGGTCGGATGATCTGAGGTTTGCGCGTGAAACGTCCAGTCCAAAGGAGCAGTCAACCAAACAAAATGCAATTAAACGAACCCAAATAACTCGCAAGTATTTGCGTGATATACATATATATTTATATAAATGTAGAAGGCTAAACATGATTCAACATGTGGGCCCGTTGCCCTCATCTTGTGGAGAAGACCTGATGTGGTGGGAGGCATTTGCTTGGAGTTAACTAGGTGCACAACCATGTATCCATTTGAAGCTGTCGGGCATTTCTGGCTGTCATAGATGTTGACAAGTGAACAAACTTAATTTGGTCATTCGGATGAGCTCGGAGGGGAGCAGAGTGGTGAAGTGGTAACACACACGCGTTCGAGATGGAAGGGCCTGTGTTCAAACGTTGGGTGTGGTGGACGATATGCACCACTGATGAGCTGTAACAAGATCGAAACTCGAATCTTGTGCTTCCCAGTGTGCGTTGGTCGGATGATCTGAGGTTTGCGCGTGAAAGGTCCAGTCCAAAGGAGCAGTCAACCAAACAAAATGCAATTAAACGAACCCAAATTACTCGCAAATTGTTGCGTGATATACATATGTATTTATATAAATGTAGAAGGCGAAACATGTTTGAAAATGTGGGTCCGTTGCCCTCATCTTGTGGAGAAGACCTGATGTGGTGGGAGGCATTTGCTTGGAGTTAACTAGGTGCACAACCATGTATCCATTTGAAGCTGTCGGGCATTTCTGGCTCTCATAGAGGTCGACATCTGAACAAACTTAATTTGGTCACTCGGATGAGCTCGGAGGGAGCAGAGTGGTGAAGTGGTAAAACACACACGTTCGAGATGGAAGGGCCCGTGTTCAAACGTTGGGTGTGGTGGACGATATCCACCACTGATGAGCTCTAACAAGATCGAAACTCAAGTCTGGTGCTTCCGAGTGTACGTTGGTCGGATGACCTGAGGTTTGCGCGTGAAACGTCCAGTCGAAAAGGACAGTCAACCAAACAAAATACAATTAAACGAACCCAAATTACTCGCAAGTAATTTCGTGATGTACATATATATTTATATAAATGTAGAAGGCGAAGCATGTTTGAAAATGTGGGTCCGTTTCCCTCATCTTGTGGAGAAGACCTGATGTGGTGGGAGGCATTTGCTTGGAGTTAACTAGGTGCACAACCATGTATCCATTTGAAGCTGTCGGGCATTTCTGGCTCTGATAGATGTTGACAAGTGAACAAACTTAATTTGGTCATTCGGATGAGCTCGGAAGGGAGCAGAGTGGTGAAGTGGTAACACACACGCGTTCGAGATGGAAGGGCCCGTTTTCAAACGTTGGGTGTGGTGGACGATATCCACCACTGATGAGCTCTAACAAGATCGAAACTCAAGTCTGGTGCTTCCGAGTGTACGTTGGTCGGATGACCTGAGTTTTGCGCGTGAAACGTCCCGTCCAAAAGGACAGTCAACCAAACAAAATACAATTAAACGAACCCAAATTACTCGCAAGTAATTGCGTGATATATCTATATATTTATATATATATGACTAAGGCGAAGCATGTTCGAAAATGTGGGTCCGTTGCCCTCATCTTGTGGAGAAGACCTGATGTGGTGGGAGGTATTTGCTTGGAGTTAACTAGGTGCACAACCATGTATCCATTTGAAGCTGTCGGGCATTTCTGGCTGTCATAGATGTCGACATGTGAACAAACTTTATTTGGTCATTCGGATGAGCTCGGAAGGGAGCAGAGTGGTGCAGTGGTAACACACACGCGTTCGAGATGGAAGGGCCCGTGTTCAAACGTTGGGTGTGGTGAACGATATGCACCACTAATTAGTTCTCACAAGATCGAAACTCGAGTCTGGTGTTTCCGAGTGTGCGTTGGTCGGATGACCTGAGGTTTGCGCATGAATCGTCCAGTCCAAAGGAGCAGTCAACCAAACATAATACAATTAAACGATCCCACAGTACTCGAAAGTAATTGCGGGATGTACATAAATATATATTTATATACATGAAGAAGGCGAAGCATGTTTGAAAATGTGGGTCCGTTGCCCTCATCTTGTGGAGCAGACCTGATGTGATGGGAGGCATTTGCTTGGAGTTGACAAGGTGCATAACCATGTATCCATTTGAAGCAGTCGGGCATTTCTGGCTCTCATAGAGGTCGACATGTGAACAAACTTAATTTGGTCATTCGGATGAGCTCGGAAGGGAGCAGAGTGGTGCAGTGGTAACACACACGCGTTCGAGATGGAAGGGCCCGTGTTCAAACGTTGGGTGTGGTGGACGATATGCACCACTAATGAGCTCTAACAAGATCGAAACTCGAGTCTGGTGTTTCCGAGTGTACGTTGATCGGATGACCTGATGTTTGCGCGAGAAGCGTCAATTACGAAAGGACATTCAACCAAAAATAATACAATTCACCAATCCCAATGTACTCGCCAATAATTGCCTGATGTACGAATTTATTCACATATATGAAGAAGGCGAAACATGTTTCAAAATGTGGATCAGTGCCCTGTTCTTGTGGAGAAGACCTGATGTGGTGGGAGGCATATGCTTTGAGTTAATAAGTTCCACAACCATTTCGCCATTTGTAGCTGACGGGCATTTCATGATCTCATAGATGTCAACTTCTGAATAAACTTAATTTGGTCATTCGGATGAGCTCGGGAGGGAGCAGAGCTGCGCAGAGGTAACACACACGCGTTCGAGATGGAAGGGCCCGTGTTCAAACCGTGGGTGTGTTGGAGGATATGAACCACTGATGAGCTCTAACAAGATCGAAACTCGCGTCTGGTTCTTCCGAGTGTACGTTGGTCGGATGACCTGAGGTTTGCGCGTGACTCGTCCTGTACGAAAGGACATTCAACAAAACAAAATACAATCCAACAATCCCACTGTACTCGCAAGTAATTGCGTCATATACATATATATTTATATATATGAAGAAGGCGAAGGATGTTTGAAAATATGGATCAGTGCCCTCTTCTTTTGGAGAAGACCTGATGTGGTGGGAGGCATTTGCTTTGAGTTAACTAGGTGCACAACCATGTATCCATTTGCAGCTGTCGGGCATTTCTGGCTGTCATAGAGGTCGACATGTGAACAAACTTAATTTGGTCATTCGGATGAGCTCGGAAGGGAGCAGAGTGGTGAAGTGGTAACACACACGCGTTCGAGATGGAAGGGCCCGTGTTCAAACGTTGGGTGTGGTGGACGATATGCACCACTAATTAGTTCTCGCAAGATCGAAACTCGAGTCTGTTGCTTCCGATAGTACGTTGCTCGGATGACCTGAGGTTTGCGCATGAAACGTCCAGTCCAAATGAGCAGTCAACCAAACAAAATACAATTAAACGATCCCACAGTACTCGCAAGTAATTTCGTGATGTACATAAATATGTATTTATATATATGAAGAACTCGAAGCATGTTTGAAAATGTGGGTCCGTTGCCCTGATCTTGTGGAGAAGACCTGATGTGGTGGGAGGCGCTTACTTGGAGTTACATATGTCGAAAACCATTTCTCCATTTGAAGCTCTGGGGCATTTCTGGCTGTCATAGAGTTCGACATGTGAACAAACTTAAATTGGTCATTCGGATGTGCTCGGAAGGGAGCAGATTGGCGAAGTGTTTACACAAACGCACTCGAGTTATAAGAGACCATTGTCAAGCCGTGGGTGTGTGGGACGATATGAACCACTGATGAGCTCTAAAAAGAACGAAACTCGAGTCTGGTACTTCCGAATGTACGTTGGTCGGATGACCTGTCCAAAAGGACAGTCAACCAAACAAAATACAATCAAACAATAACACATTACTCGCAAGTAATTGCGTGATATAGATATATTTCACCGAATAATCCCATTGCATTATAGAAAAAGGCACGATAGCGAACAAGCTCGTTTTCGGTAACTTCATCATCTGGCTAATACATTTACATATATATACAATAGGAATGCATATTTTCGGAACAACATGGAGGGTATTTAAAGTATCAAATTAAGATTGGTTAATCAATATTGTAGGTGTTTTGCGGTTCGGAAAAGGGGTGGGAAGTTGTTTGTTCGTGGTTGGGAAAACTCGGTGTAGAAAGTACATCTGGGGTGGGTTGACTGCTTCCCGTCACGACTGAAAGGTCGCGGTCGAGGTCACCATGATTTTGTCCCCCATTTTCCGATCGCGGCCAGGGTAGCTGCAGTGATTTGACAAATCGCTTGTGTGAACAAAGCGATGGATTTAACAGCCTAATCGCTACTGCCTCCGCTGCTCCCAAAGTGATTTGGCGAACGATCTTCGAAGAATTCACAGGCACTTTTTAAATTATCTTGAAGGCTTCGTTGTCTACTTGGTGCCCTGTCTCGGCAAGGTGCGCTACGATTGCACTAGTTGTGGTTCTTCTAGTTCCTGTCCTCAGCCAAGCTGGTTTGTGTTCCTTGATTCTTTGGGACAGTTACCGTGTCGTTTTGCCTACATAGCTTGCCGAACATGAGCAAACAAATGAATAGGTTAACATGGAGGAGGAAAGGACAGGCATTTTGTCTTTGAGATTCATAGAAATCATTGACCGGCTTGTGAAGTGGGCGTGTAGAGTAGCGGCGGGAAATGTACGGGCGATTGCATCCTTTAGGCACCGAACTAGTAGTTCGCATTTAACATCTCCTTTGAAGGGAAGTTGCATGTGCAATTCTTTCTTCTTGGCGGTGATTATCGATGGTCACTTGGGTACTTCTGAAATGTTCTTTTGAATAAAACTTTCCGGATACCTGTTGTTTAGTAATATTTGTTTTATGTGATCTAATTCCTCACTCACTGTTTCCTCGGAACAGATCTCTCGTATGCGAGACGCTAGGGATCGGACTAGGTTCTGTTTGCGTTTTAGAGGCACGAAACTGGAAAAATGTGTGTATTGGCCTGTCCATGTTGGCTTACGATAGACACGGCGGACGAGTTTCCCATCTTCCCTTTTCGTAAGGTGTACATCCAGAAAATGAAAGTTGTCGTCTAATTTTACTTCGGATGTGAAACTGAGCGCACTGTGAGCCTGGGTAAACCTTTCCGTTAGTTCATCTAGGTGAACATGTTTGTCAATCATAATGAAGATGTCGTCCACATACCGGCAGTACCTTGGTAGTCTTTCTATGGTGTCTTTGAGTACCCCATTCTCCAGCTTGGCAACGAAAATGTCGGCAAGTAGGGGTCCCAGAGGAGAGCCCATCGCAACTCCATCGGTTTGTCGGTAAAGCTTGTTGTTGAAGCCGAACTGAACATTTAGAGTACATCGTAGTAGTAGTTATTTCAGACTGGCTACCGGAATACCAACGTTTATTTCGTCTTTGATTATATATTTGCACAAATATTCGATGGTTTCTAGAAGTGGGACGCTCGTAAATAGTGATGTTACGTCCAGAGATGCCATTTTAAGTCCTGTCGTATTTTGTTCTTTTATTAATTCTACGAACTGAAATGTGTCATTAAGGCTGTGTTGAGCAATGCTTCTGCGCACTGGTTCCAGTATATCGGCGAGCCAACGAGCAGTAGAGTGGTAGGGAGAAGTGCTCATATCAAGTATCGGTCTTAGTGGTACTCCCGACTTATGTATCTTTGGTAAGCCATATAGGCGAGGAATACTAGTGCCAGTAGGTCGTAACTGTTCATAATTGCCATTCGAAATATAATTCTGATCTTTCAATAGTCTCAGGGCTGCAGTAAGTTGTTCTTCCACTGTCTTGGTTCTGTCCTTCTCTCCTTTGGATTCCGTAAACTTTGTCGAGTCATTTAGAATTGTATCCATTTTGTCAATGTAGTCTTTGCGATTCATTAGCACAACTCCGGAACCTTTGTCAGGCCTGGCAATAACAATGTCTCTATTTCCCCTTAGAACCCTTAACGCTTCCCTGTGTCGGTTACTGACAATGCTTCTAAATTTCCTCTGGGTTCGATGGTATTGATATGAACAGTCAACAAGGGAGGATTTGAAATATTCAAACGCCTCTTGTGATGTCGCTGTTAGTGAACGAGTTTGAGCGTATACATTTTCAAACTGCACTTCTACATCTAGTTGATCATTTCTCAGCGTTGGACAACAGAAACTCAAACCTAGTGATAACGCTTCCAGAAGTGGTGCATCCATAAACAAACTAGAAAAGTTGTGTACATACCGCTCTGGATTAGTTGGGAGATTGGTCCGTGGTTTTGACTCGTTTATAGTGTCCTACAGTTTGACGATCTTCTTATCGATTCGTTTTGTGATCACATCAGTAAGGAAACGCTCAAACCGGATGCGTTGGTATTCGTCTAGGCCATCGATAACATGTCTTCTTTGTGCGCTGTTTCGTTCAAACTGCTGTGCGTTCATTCGTAGAGTATCCATTTGATTTCTCGCGTGACGTTTCAGAGTAACTGAATCGGGTCTTATTCGGGCACGTCTCAGTGATTTCCAATAGGTCTTCGGAAATTCATTTCGTTGGATGCAGCTGTCAAGAAAATTGATCGTTGCTCTCGTTTCCGCAAGTCTGATCTCGAAGCACAAATAACTATTTAGCTCTTTGACGACCAGTTTATCGTTGCGACTGCGTATTTCACTGAATAATCCCATTGCATTATAGAAAAAGGCACGATAGCGAACAAGCTCGTTTTCGGTAACTTCATCATCTGGCTAATACATTTACATATATATACAATAGGAACGCATATTTTCGGAACAACATGGAGGGTATTTAAAGTATCAAATTAAGATTGGTTAATCAATATTGTAGGTGTTTTGCGGTTCGGAAAAGGGGTGGGAAGTTGTTTGTTCGTGGTTGGGAAAACTCGGTGTAGAAAGTACATCTGGGGTGGGTTGACTGCTTCCCGTCACGACTGAAAGGTCGCGGTCGAGGTCACCATGATTTTGTCCCCCATTTTCCGATCGCGGCCAGGGTAGCTGCAGTGATTTGACAAATCGCTTGTGTGAACAAAGCGATGGATTTAACAGCCTAATCGCTACTGCCTCCGCTGCTCCCAAAGTGATTTGGCGAACGATCTTCGAAGAATTCACAGGCACTTTTTAAATTATCTTGAAGGCTTCGTTGTCTACTTGGTGCCCTGTCTCGGCAAGGTGCGCTACGATTGCACTAGTTGTGGTTCTTCTAGTTCCTGTCCTCAGCCAAGCTGGTTTGTGTTCCTTGATTCTTTGGGACAGTTACCGTGTCGTTTTGCCTACATAGCTTGCCGAACATGAGCAAACAAATGAATAGGTTAACATGGAGGAGGAAAGGACAGGCATTTTGTCTTTGAGATTCATAGAAATCATTGACCGGCTTGTGAAGTGGGCGTGTAGAGTAGCGGCGGGAAATGTACGGGCGATTGCATCCTTTAGGCACCGAACTAGTAGTTCGCATTTAACATCTCCTTTGAAGGGAAGTTGCATGTGCAATTCTTTCTTCTTGGCGGTGATTATCGATGGTCACTTGGGTACTTCTGAAATGTTCTTTTGAATAAAACTTTCCGGATACCTGTTGTTTAGTAATATTTGTTTTATGTGATCTAATTCCTCACTCACTGTTTCCTCGGAACAGATCTCTCGTATGCGAGACGCTAGGGATCGGACTAGGTTCTGTTTGCGTTTTAGAGGCACGAAACTGGAAAAATGTGTGTATTGGCCTGTCCATGTTGGCTTACGATAGACACGGCGGACGAGTTTCCCATCTTCCCTTTTCGTAAGGTGTACTTCCAGAAAATGAAAGTTGTCGTCTAATTCCACTTCGGATGTGAAACTGAGCGCACTGTGAGCCTGGGTAAACCTTTCCGTTAGTTCATCTAGGTGAACATGTTTGTCAATCATAATGAAGATGTCGTCCACATACCGGCAGTACCTTGGTAGTCTTTCTATGGTGTCTTTGAGTACCCCATTCTCCAGCTTGGCAACGAAAATGTCGGCAAGTAGGGGTCCCAGAGGAGAGCCCATCGCAACTCCATCGGTTTGTCGGTAAAGCTTGTTGTTGAAGCCGAACTGAACATTTAGAGTACATCGTAGTAGTAGTTCTTTCAGACTGGCTACCGGAATACCAACGTTTATTTCGTCTTTGATTATATATTTGCACAAATATTCGATGGTTTCTAGAAGTGGGACGCTCGTAAATAGTGATGTTACGTCCAGAGATGCCATTTTAAGTCCTGTCGTATTTTGTTCTTTTATTAATTCTACGAACTGAAATGTGTCATTAAGGCTGTGTTGAGCAATGCTTCTGCGCACTGGTTCCAGTATATCGGCGAGCCAACGAGCAGTAGAGTGGTAGGGAGAAGTGCTCATATCAAGTATCGGTCTTAGTGGTACTCCCGACTTATGTATCTTTGGTAAGCCATATAGGCGAGGAATACTAGTGCCAGTAGGTCGTAACTGTTCATAATTGCCATTCGAAATATAATTCTGATCTTTCAATAGTCTCAGGGCTGCAGTAAGTTGTTCTTCCACTGTCTTGGTTCTGTCCTTCTCTCCTTTGGATTCCGTAAACTTTGTCGAGTCATTTAGAATTGTATCCATTTTGTCAATGTAGTCTTTGCGATTCATTAGCACAACTCCGGAACCTTTGTCAGGCCTGGCAATAACAATGTCTCTATTTCCCCTTAGAACCCTTAACGCTTCCCTGTGTCGGTTACTGACAATGCTTCTAAATTTCCTCTGGGTTCGATGGTATTGATATGAACAGTCAACAAGGGAGGATTTGAAATATTCAAACGCCTCTTGTGATGTCGCTGTTAGTGAACGAGTTTGAGCGTATACATTTTCAAACTGCACTTCTACATCTAGTTGATCATTTCTCAGCGTTGGACAACAGAAACTCAAACCTAGTGATAACGCTTCCAGAAGTGGTGCATCCATAAACAAACTAGAAAAGTTGTGTACATACCGCTCTGGATTAGTTGGGAGATTGGTCCGTGGTTTTGACTCGTTTATAGTGTCCTACAGTTTGACGATCTTCTTATCGATTCGTTTTGTGATCACATCAGTAAGGAAACGCTCAAACCGGATGCGTTGGTATTCGTCTAGGCCATCGATAACATGTCTTCTTTGTGCGCTGTTTCGTTCAAACTGCTGTGCGTTCATTCGTAGAGTATCCATTTGATTTCTCGCGTGACGTTTCAGAGTAACTGAATCGGGTCTTATTCGGGCACGTCTCAGTGATTTCCAATAGGTCTTCGGAAATTCATTTCGTTGGATGCAGCTGTCAAGAAAATTGATCGTTGCTCTCGTTTCCGCAAGTCTGATCTCGAAGCACAAATAACTATTTAGCTCTTTGACGACCAGTTTATCGTTGCGACTGCGTATTTCACTGAATAATCCCATTGCATTATAGAAAAAGGCACGATAGCGAACAAGCTCGTTTTCGGTAACTTCATCATCTGGCTAATACATTTACATATATATACAATAGGAATGCATATTTTCGGAACAACATGGAGGGTATTTAAAGTATCAAATTAAGATTGGTTAATCAATATTGTAGGTGTTTTGCGGTTCGGAAAAGGGGTGGGAAGTTGTTTGTTCGTGGTTGGGAAAACTCGGTGTAGAAAGTACATCTGGGGTGGGTTGACTGCTTCCCGTCACGACTGAAAGGTCGCGGTCGAGGTCACCATGATTTTGTCCCCCATTTTCCGATCGCGGCCAGGGTAGCTGCAGTGATTTGACAAATCGCTTGTGTGAACAAAGCGATGGATTTAACAGCCTAATCGCTACTGCCTCCGCTGCTCCCAAAGTGATTTGGCGAACGATCTTCGAAGAATTCACAGGCACTTTTTAAATTATCTTGAAGGCTTCGTTGTCTACTTGGTGCCCTGTCTCGGCAAGGTGCGCTACGATTGCACTAGTTGTGGTTCTTCTAGTTCCTGTCCTCAGCCAAGCTGGTTTGTGTTCCTTGATTCTTTGGGACAGTTACCGTGTCGTTTTGCCTACATAGCTTGCCGAACATGAGCAAACAAATGAATAGGTTAACATGGAGGAGGAAAGGACAGGCATTTTGTCTTTGAGATTCATAGAAATCATTGACCGGCTTGTGAAGTGGGCGTGTAGAGTAGCGGCGGGAAATGTACGGGCGATTGCATCCTTTAGGCACCGAACTAGTAGTTCGCATTTAACATCTCCTTTGAAGGGAAGTTGCATGTGCAATTCTTTCTTCTTGGCGGTGATTATCGATGGTCACTTGGGTACTTCTGAAATGTTCTTTTGAATAAAACTTTCCGGATACCTGTTGTTTAGTAATATTTGTTTTATGTGATCTAATTCCTCACTCGCTGTTTCCTCGGAACAGATCTCTCGTATGCGAGACGCTAGGGATCGGACTAGGTTCTGTTTGCGTTTTAGAGGCACGAAACTGGAAAAATGTGTGTATTGGCCTGTCCATGTTGGCTTACGATAGACACGGCGGACGAGTTTCCCATCTTCCCTTTTCGTAAGGTGTACATCCAGAAAATGAAAGTTGTCGTCTAATTTTACTTCGGATGTGAAACTGAGCGCACTGTGAGCCTGGGTAAACCTTTCCGTTAGTTCATCTAGGTGAACATGTTTGTCAATCATAATGAAGATGTCGTCCACATACCGGCAGTACCTTGGTAGTCTTTCTATGGTGTCTTTGAGTACCCCATTCTCCAGCTTGGCAACGAAAATGTCGGCAAGTAGGGGTCCCAGAGGAGAGCCCATCGCAACTCCATCGGTTTGTCGGTAAAGCTTGTTGTTGAAGCCGAACTGAACATTTAGAGTACATCGTAGTAGTAGTTCTTTCAGACTGGCTACCGGAATACCAACGTTTATTTCGTCTTTGATTATATATTTGCACAAATATTCGATGGTTTCTAGAAGTGGGACGCTCGTAAATAGTGATGTTACGTCCAGAGATGCCATTTTAAGTCCTGTCGTATTTTGTTCTTTTATTAATTCTACGAACTGAAATGTGTCATTAAGGCTGTGTTGAGCAATGCTTCTGCGCACTGGTTCCAGTATATCGGCGAGCCAACGAGCAGTAGAGTGGTAGGGAGAAGTGCTCATATCAAGTATCGGTCTTAGTGGTACTCCCGACTTATGTATCTTTGGTAAGCCATATAGGCGAGGAATACTAGTGCCAGTAGGTCGTAACTGTTCATAATTGCCATTCGAAATATAATTCTGATCTTTCAATAGTCTCAGGGCTGCAGTAAGTTGTTCTTCCACTGTCTTGGTTCTGTCCTTCTCTCCTTTGGATTCCGTAAACTTTGTCGAGTCATTTAGAATTGTATCCATTTTGTCAATGTAGTCTTTGCGATTCATTAGCACAACTCCGGAACCTTTGTCAGGCCTGGCAATAACAATGTCTCTATTTCCCCTTAGAACCCTTAACGCTTCCCTGTGTCGGTTACTGACAATGCTTCTAAATTTCCTCTGGGTTCGATGGTATTGATATGAACAGTCAACAAGGGAGGATTTGAAATATTCAAACGCCTCTTGTGATGTCGCTGTTAGTGAACGAGTTTGAGCGTATACATTTTCAAACTGCACTTCTACATCTAGTTGATCATTTCTCAGCGTTGGACAACAGAAACTCAAACCTAGTGATAACGCTTCCAGAAGTGGTGCATCCATAAACAAACTAGAAAAGTTGTGTACATACCGCTCTGGATTAGTTGGGAGATTGGTCCGTGGTTTTGACTCGTTTATAGTGTCCTACAGTTTGACGATCTTCTTATCGATTCGTTTTGTGATCACATCAGTAAGGAAACGCTCAAACCGGATGCGTTGGTATTCGTCTAGGCCATCGATAACATGTCTTCTTTGTGCGCTGTTTCGTTCAAACTGCTGTGCGTTCATTCGTAGAGTATCCATTTGATTTCTCGCGTGACGTTTCAGAGTAACTGAATCGGGTCTTATTCGGGCACGTCTCAGTGATTTCCAATAGGTCTTCGGAAATTCATTTCGTTGGATGCAGCTGTCAAGAAAATTGATCGTTGCTCTCGTTTCCGCAAGTCTGATCTCGAAGCACAAATAACTATTTAGCTCTTTGACGACCAGTTTATCGTTGCGACTGCGTATTTCACTGAATAATCCCATTGCATTATAGAAAAAGGCACGATAGCGAACAAGCTCGTTTTCGGTAACTTCATCATCTGGCTAATACATTTACATATATATACAATAGGAATGCATATTTTCGGAACAACATGGAGGGTATTTAAAGTATCAAATTAAGATTGGTTAATCAATATTGTAGGTGTTTTGCGGTTCGGAAAAGGGGTGGGAAGTTGTTTGTTCGTGGTTGGGAAAACTCGGTGTAGAAAGTACATCTGGGGTGGGTTGACTGCTTCCCGTCACGACTGAAAGGTCGCGGTCGAGGTCACCATGATTTTGTCCCCCATTTTCCGATCGCGGCCAGGGTAGCTGCAGTGATTTGACAAATCGCTTGTGTGAACAAAGCGATGGATTTAACAGCCTAATCGCTACTGCCTCCGCTGCTCCCAAAGTGATTTGGCGAACGATCTTCGAAGAATTCACAGGCACTTTTTAAATTATCTTGAAGGCTTCGTTGTCTACTTGGTGCCCTGTCTCGGCAAGGTGCGCTACGATTGCACTAGTTGTGGTTCTTCTAGTTCCTGTCCTCAGCCAAGCTGGTTTGTGTTCCTTGATTCTTTGGGACAGTTACCGTGTCGTTTTGCCTACATAGCTTGCCGAACATGAGCAAACAAATGAATAGGTTAACATGGAGGAGGAAAGGACAGGCATTTTGTCTTTGAGATTCATAGAAATCATTGACCGGCTTGTGAAGTGGGCGTGTAGAGTAGCGGCGGGAAATGTACGGGCGATTGCATCCTTTAGGCACCGAACTAGTAGTTCGCATTTAACATCTCCTTTGAAGGGAAGTTGCATGTGCAATTCTTTCTTCTTGGCGGTGATTATCGATGGTCACTTGGGTACTTCTGAAATGTTCTTTTGAATAAAACTTTCCGGATACCTGTTGTTTAGTAATATTTGTTTTATGTGATCTAATTCCTCACTCACTGTTTCCTCGGAACAGATCTCTCGTATGCGAGACGCTAGGGATCGGACTAGGTTCTGTTTGCGTTTTAGAGGCACGAAACTGGAAAAATGTGTGTATTGGCCTGTCCATGTTGGCTTACGATAGACACGGCGGACGAGTTTCCCATCTTCCCTTTTCGTAAGGTGTACTTCCAGAAAATGAAAGTTGTCGTCTAATTCCACTTCGGATGTGAAACTGAGCGCACTGTGAGCCTGGGTAAACCTTTCCGTTAGTTCATCTAGGTGAACATGTTTGTCAATCATAATGAAGATGTCGTCCACATACCGGCAGTACCTTGGTAGTCTTTCTATGGTGTCTTTGAGTACCCCATTCTCCAGCTTGGCAACGAAAATGTCGGCAAGTAGGGGTCCCAGAGGAGAGCCCATCGCAACTCCATCGGTTTGTCGGTAAAGCTTGTTGTTGAAGCCGAACTGAACATTTAGAGTACATCGTAGTAGTAGTTCTTTCAGACTGGCTACCGGAATACCAACGTTTATTTCGTCTTTGATTATATATTTGCACAAATATTCGATGGTTTCTAGAAGTGGGACGCTCGTAAATAGTGATGTTACGTCCAGAGATGCCATTTTAAGTCCTGTCGTATTTTGTTCTTTTATTAATTCTACGAACTGAAATGTGTCATTAAGGCTGTGTTGAGCAATGCTTCTGCGCACTGGTTCCAGTATATCGGCGAGCCAACGAGCAGTAGAGTGGTAGGGAGAAGTGCTCATATCAAGTATCGGTCTTAGTGGTACTCCCGACTTATGTATCTTTGGTAAGCCATATAGGCGAGGAATACTAGTGCCAGTAGGTCGTAACTGTTCATAATTGCCATTCGAAATATAATTCTGATCTTTCAATAGTCTCAGGGCTGCAGTAAGTTGTTCTTCCACTGTCTTGGTTCTGTCCTTCTCTCCTTTGGATTCCGTAAACTTTGTCGAGTCATTTAGAATTGTATCCATTTTGTCAATGTAGTCTTTGCGATTCATTAGCACAACTCCGGAACCTTTGTCAGGCCTGGCAATAACAATGTCTCTATTTCCCCTTAGAACCCTTAACGCTTCCCTGTGTCGGTTACTGACAATGCTTCTAAATTTCCTCTGGGTTCGATGGTATTGATATGAACAGTCAACAAGGGAGGATTTGAAATATTCAAACGCCTCTTGTGATGTCGCTGTTAGTGAACGAGTTTGAGCGTATACATTTTCAAACTGCACTTCTACATCTAGTTGATCATTTCTCAGCGTTGGACAACAGAAACTCAAACCTAGTGATAACGCTTCCAGAAGTGGTGCATCCATAAACAAACTAGAAAAGTTGTGTACATACCGCTCTGGATTAGTTGGGAGATTGGTCCGTGGTTTTGACTCGTTTATAGTGTCCTACAGTTTGACGATCTTCTTATCGATTCGTTTTGTGATCACATCAGTAAGGAAACGCTCAAACCGGATGCGTTGGTATTCGTCTAGGCCATCGATAACATGTCTTCTTTGTGCGCTGTTTCGTTCAAACTGCTGTGCGTTCATTCGTAGAGTATCCATTTGATTTCTCGCGTGACGTTTCAGAGTAACTGAATCGGGTCTTATTCGGGCACGTCTCAGTGATTTCCAATAGGTCTTCGGAAATTCATTTCGTTGGATGCAGCTGTCAAGAAAATTGATCGTTGCTCTCGTTTCCGCAAGTCTGATCTCGAAGCACAAATAACTATTTAGCTCTTTGACGACCAGTTTATCGTTGCGACTGCGTATTTCACTGAATAATCCCATTGCATTATAGAAAAAGGCACGATAGCGAACAAGCTCGTTTTCGGTAACTTCATCATCTGGCTAATACATTTACATATATATACAATAGGAATGCATATTTTCGGAACAACATGGAGGGTATTTAAAGTATCAAATTAAGATTGGTTAATCAATATTGTAGGTGTTTTGCGGTTCGGAAAAGGGGTGGGAAGTTGTTTGTTCGTGGTTGGGAAAACTCGGTGTAGAAAGTACATCTGGGGTGGGTTGACTGCTTCCCGTCACGACTGAAAGGTCGCGGTCGAGGTCACCATGATTTTGTCCCCCATTTTCCGATCGCGGCCAGGGTAGCTGCAGTGATTTGACAAATCGCTTGTGTGAACAAAGCGATGGATTTAACAGCCTAATCGCTACTGCCTCCGCTGCTCCCAAAGTGATTTGGCGAACGATCTTCGAAGAATTCACAGGCACTTTTTAAATTATCTTGAAGGCTTCGTTGTCTACTTGGTGCCCTGTCTCGGCAAGGTGCGCTACGATTGCACTAGTTGTGGTTCTTCTAGTTCCTGTCCTCAGCCAAGCTGGTTTGTGTTCCTTGATTCTTTGGGACAGTTACCGTGTCGTTTTGCCTACATAGCTTGCCGAACATGAGCAAACAAATGAATAGGTTAACATGGAGGAGGAAAGGACAGGCATTTTGTCTTTGAGATTCATAGAAATCATTGACCGGCTTGTGAAGTGGGCGTGTAGAGTAGCGGCGGGAAATGTACGGGCGATTGCATCCTTTAGGCACCGAACTAGTAGTTCGCATTTAACATCTCCTTTGAAGGGAAGTTGCATGTGCAATTCTTTCTTCTTGGCGGTGATTATCGATGGTCACTTGGGTACTTCTGAAATGTTCTTTTGAATAAAACTTTCCGTATACCGGTTGTTTATATATATATATATATATATATATATATATATATATATATATATGTATATAGCGAAGCATGTATCAAAGCTTGGGTACGTTGCCCACATCTTGTGGGGAAGACCTGATGTGGTGGGAGGCATTTTATTGGAGTTATCTAGGTCCACAACCATTTCTCCATTTCAAGCTGTCGGGCATTTCTGTCTGTCATAGAGTTCGACGTGTGAACAAACTTAATTTGTTCATTCGGATGAGCTCGGAAGGGAGCAGAGTGGTGCAGTGGTAACACACACGCGTTCGAGATGGAAGGAACCGTGTTCAAACCGTGGATGTGGTGGACAATATGCACCACTGATGAGCTGTAACAAGAACGATACTCGGGTCTGGTGCTCCCGAGTGTACGTTGGTCGGATGACCGGAGGTTTGCGCGTGAAACGTCCAGTCCGAAATGAGAGTCATCAAAAGAAAATAAAGATAAAGAATCCCACAGTACTCGCAAGTAATTGCGTCATGTACATATATATTGATATATATGAAGAATGCGAAGCGTGTTTCAAAATGTGAGTCCGTTGGCCTTATCTAATGGAGAAGACCTGATGTGGTGGGAGACATTCGCTTGGAGTTATCTATGTCCTCAGCCATGTATCCATTTGAAGCTGTCGGGCATTTCTGGCTCTCATAGAGGTCGACATCTGAACAAACTTAATTTGGTCATTCGGATGAGCCCGGAAGGGAGCAGAGTGGCGCAGTGGTAACACACCGGCGTTCGAGATGGAAGGGCCCGTGTTCAAACCTTGGGTGTGGTGGACGATATGAACCACTGATGAGCTCTAACAAGAACGAAACTCGAGTCTGGTGCTTCCGAGTGTACGTTGATCGGATGACCTGAGGTTGTCGCGTGAATCGTCCCGTCCGAAAGGAAATTCAACCAAACAAAATGCAATTATACTATTTCACACTGCTTGCGGGTATTTCCGTGATATATTTTCATTTTATCGGAAACCATTTTCGAGATCCAGCTCGTTTTCTTCGATTGTTACTCATGCGAGTATATCTTAATTTTCCACGGCATGTTCCGTAATTGCGCCAATTCGCGATTCACGTATTCTTTGAGAGTATTGTTGGCATAATAAAGGAAAAAAATTGATTATAAACCAGGCCTGATAAAGACCGGATATTTATGGTTCCCCGCATATTACATCAGTTCTCTTCCAATCTGTGGCCTGTTGTAAAGTGTAGGGATTGCCAGGGCGGCTTCTCAGCACACACGAATTGTTTTTGAGCAAGCAGAGGGGGGTGGTGTAGGCGAATGCCGACAGCCTCAGCAGTAGCCAGGAGGCGATATTTCGCTTGTTTTAATTGTCGACCCCGGATCTTATACAGAGCACAGAAAGCCTCAGACACGTATACTGTGTTATTGGATTCAGCTAGGTGTGAAACGACTGCGCTAGTGAGCGATTTGTTTGCTCCAGTGTTCTACCATGCAGGGTGGTGTTCGCGGATACCTTCAGGCAAATGTCTGGTCGTGCGGCCGATGTACTTTGTCCCACGGGAACAAGTGAATGAGTACATACATTATAAGGCTGCAGAGTCAGGTATTTTGTCTTTCAACCGTAAAGTAACTGCTGGTCTGAAGTGGAACAACATCCGGAGATTTGCTGCGTAAAATGTTTTGCTGATGACGCCTGACAATCTTATCTGGGCCTTCCCTGCCAACGCGTCGCCTTTCAATGAGAAAGTTATGTATACTGGTTACCTTTCCACCATGGACTTGTAGTGACCTCGATTGTTTTGAGAAAATGACTCTTTTCTGGATACCATTTTGGATTTATTTTTTCTACGATCTTTTCTGACTTTTGACATCGACCTCAAAGTGTTCTCGGGTTGCGTACATTTTACTGGATTGACTTTTCCGAGGTTTCTGTCGACCTCGTTTTAAATCACTTTCACTTTCGGTCGTTCGCCGATTGTGCACGCTCGCGGTTCGCTTTCTGCATAGCCGTCGCGTTTCGTTTCGTTTTCCGTTCGGTGTATCTCTCGTATCGGTACGGTTTCGGTGCCATGATATATAGAATAAACCTCGCATCTGTAAACGGACTTGCGTCCTCTCTATTCGTCCGACAGAGGGGATATCGTTGGTATTTCGTTGCTAGACCCAATAGGAGACACGTTCACCAGCCGCTCTCGAACGTCTTCTATAGACTGTCTTGGAGTTTTCCGCTCTATCTGCATCATTTTATCAACTAGGCCGTCCGGTAGCTGTACTGCGTGAAAATCCTTCGCACGATTTGGAGTACGTCCTCCAATGTGTCCTCCGAACATGTTCGTCTCGCTCTGTCTACAAGGCACCTAATTAGGTTCCTCTTCACCTTAAGAGGCACGAAGCTGTGAAAGTGAATGTACTGTCCATTCCACGTCGCCTTCCTGTGTACGGACCGACTGATTGAACCATCTTCACGACGATTCATCCGAACATGCTAGAAGCCTATCGCGTTGTTTGATTGTTTCCATTGTGAACTGTAAGCTATCATGAACTGAGTTTAACGAACTTAACAGTTGACCTATCTGATCTGAGGAATTGATCACACAAAAGATGTCATCTATATAGCGTCTGTATAAACTACATCTGTGGATCGTTGATTCAAGTGGGCCATTTTCCAACTTTGCCATAAAGACGTCGGTAAGCAGTGGTCAGAGTATGGAGCCCATTGCTACCCCGTCATTTTGGCGGTAGATCTGACCTTTGAACTTGAACTGAATGATGTATGTGCAGAAGAATAGCAGTGGTTTCAATGCTTCCAAAGGGATGCCTATCTCAATTGCGTTCCTTTCGATATAGTCACATGATTAATCGATGGTTTGACCGATTGGAATGTTGGTAAAGAGTGAACTGACATCCAGAGATAGACTCCGTCGCTTTTTCACATTCAGGTCTTTTACACAACTTATGAATTCAAATGGAAATTTTAGGCTGTGCTTCGATATTTTCTGTCTGAACAGTTCCAGCGGAGTTGGCAAACATTTGGCAACTGCATATATATATATATATATATATATATAAATATATATATATATATATATATATATATATATATATATATTACGATAAAGGCAAAGCAGGTCCAGAAATGTGGATCCGTTGCACTCATCTTGTAGAGAAAACATGATCTGGTGGGACGCAATCGGCTGGAGTTAACTAGGTCCACAACCATTTCTCCATTTCAAGCTGTCGGGCATTTCTAGCTCTCATAGAGGTCGACATGGGAACAAACTTAATTTGTTCATTCGGATGAGCTCGGAAGGGAGCAGAGTGGCGCAGTGATAACACACACGCGTTCGAGATGGAAGGGCCCGTGTTCAAACGTTGGGTGTGGTGGACAATATCCACCACTGATGAGCTCTAACAAGATCGAAACTCGAGTCTGGTGTTTCCGAGTGTACGTTGGTCGGATGACCTGAGATTTGCGCGTGAAACGTCCAGTCCAAAACGACAGTCAAACAAACGAAATTCAAATATCTGTGAGACAGCTTCAAGGATCGCTGTATTTACCCATTCATCGGATAATGCTCCTGCACCGGACTGGGTGAGTTTATTTGGTCAGAACACCTGTTACGCTCAAACGTGAGAGCGATTGTTGTGGTCGTCCTGTGCTGTCATTTTGTCACACATGCACGCCTGCAGTCGTACACGCATGCACACAGCTGATCTCCGTCGTCCTTCGTTCCGGATATCATTGACCAATCAGATCGTACTACATGTTGCTAGACCTTGCACCGCCTCATCCGATTGTACAGCAGTCTCGCGCTTTCGATTACAGACATCGTTGACTCACGCACTTGCATTCGTATTTCCGTTTACACGTGCTCGCCTGTACTTGTGCTTCGCCTCGTTGCTACTGCATACACTTTATTCTGCACCAACGTGCCTTCATTCTGATTACTGAGAAATAGTTTAAAACCACACTCATCCACTAACTCAAGAAGACAACCAAATTACGTGTTCGAATTCGTTTGTCCATTTCCATTGTCCCACATTAGTTCGCACTTGTCTTCATGCACATTATATTTCTGTCTACAGATACGTGTATCTTTATTTGGGAATTGCTCCTGGACCGTCTATTGGCCTTACATTGTCGAGTCGTTTATTCGTTATCCGTCTGCATTTCCACTGTTGTCATTGTTTGTACAACATCAGTCTCGTTGTGTCCCCACTCCACTGATACACGGGATTCCACACACACTTCATTAGGGTAATTGTTCGCTCACCCGTAGTCATGTTTCATACACATACTGCTATGCGTCTTGTGACCCTAAGTGTTGTACATTTTAAGTGCCATCATCCATCTGCCTCGCCCCTGTCCGTGTTAAATATTGATCGTGACTTCTCACCTTTCCCTGACCATTTACTATATATTTTTCTGTCCATTGTCATATCGGGTAACCCTGTTCTCGGCTTGCTAAATCTGACACCATTTGATAATTATTCGAACTTTCGTGAGTGAAACCCACATTGCTGCCGTATGACTTACAATTTGACGTATGAATGCATCTGTGTTTGCTTCATTCTGTTTCATCACACGTATATTACCGACTTCGTGTTCTCTGATTAAGGATTCGCCGGACAACAGTCCGGCACAATTCTCACGGGGACTAAAATATGGTTCCACTTCGTGTCTTCAACATGTGTCTCCTGATAGCTAATGCAGACAACTACATGAGATTTATTTTCCGCTGATTTATCCTTTATCTCTGACCCCGTTGCTTGTATCACTTGGTTGGATAATTTCAAAATCCGAAGTCATCTGAAGTGAAGTTCCATCATTTGGTGAATGGAATCGAATTACAAAATGAATCACCCTGATTACTAGTCCACCACAAACTGGTCAGTTGCAATTGCTTCTGGAAGGTTAGGCAAACAGAAAAATTCATTTTGCACTGATTGTTGAAGATAGCCAAGTAAGCAGATATCAGGGAGTAGCTAGATAAATAACCACGCAGATGAAATAAAGGTACATAAATGAGTGAATATACATTACATTTTGTCTGCTGACTACTATCAACAATTCCATGTGTGTGAGAAACCACAATAAGGTATTGCATGTATTTATTTATCGTTCGTTGCATACAGTGGTCAATCGGGAACACAATGAAACATAGGCAATTCGACTTTTCCTATTCCACAGGTAGAACTGAGCAGTTAGTCACAAGTAGCAAAAATTGCTTGCACAATCACATTCGCATCGTATCCTTGTTCACATAGGTGGTCGAATTTGTCAAGTTCATCTGAAAGCTCTGGTACCTGAAATATGGCGAAAGATGAATACTGAACTACCCACAATGAATTATCGCTTGTTATCAATAAAATGTCTCCCTTTTTTAAAATACTCCAAAGGTCACATTGTTTGCTGATACACTTTTTGCTCAATAATCACGTTCTGTAATAAAAATAATCAGTAGTATGATGAAGTTGTTCAAGTAACAAACTTAGACTGAGTTATGCATAAATCATCTTCCGTATGACGTTACACTTCGTGGTCGAAAGTTATAAATCAAAATCAATACCAAGAAAATTTTGGGACAGAACAACGCACGATGAAGCGAAACCATCGCTCATATTCGTCTAAAGCAAACGACACACACATGGCTTGCATTATCAGCAAGTCAAAAATCTCCATTGAAATTGCGTCTTTAGCCAGGTGGTTTTCATCAGTCCCTCAGTAATCAGATCAGCACCCGCATATTTTACACAGTAGTATAATCATACCTCATGAGTCCATAAGCAATCGTCTCATCACACAACACATTTCAAATTGACAAATGCACCATTCATTCCAACACGTCAACCAATCAATCAAATTAGCCCACCACACAGAACGACCAATGACAACGCCATATGTGTGTATGTATTTCTTCTTTCGTGCTGTATATTCAGGTGTTGATTTCTGACTGTACTTGCATACAGTTTTCGTGAGTGTTCGTGAGTAATTTTATGTGAGAATCGAAAGACCAAAGAGACCTGAATCGGAAGAAATCCAAAAGAGTTTGCTCACTGACAAATGTGAGGAAATATTTGAAAGCTCCTATTTATAGGTGGTCTAATCAAGCTAATAATTGAATGTAATCATCCGAAAGTGAGAATTAGGCCTTTCTGAATTGATTCATATCGCCCACCAGTTGATGCACGCTAATGTGTTCAGAAAAAATATTTCCAGTTACTATCACTATTTCTTCACATGCGTTGTATAATTACCTAGGTTCGGATATTATAAGTGTGGAATAGTGCAAAACCACAAACTCCTTTATCCAGCTTTCCCAAACTTTTATGCTTCTGTGGAGCACTGATGATTAGAACGAAGCTTCTCAGCATTCTCTCGCAAAACGTTACACCAGGGGTTCCTTCTTTTCAACAAGATTCGAAAGAAAAAATAATCCTTGGTGGTAAGACGAGTCATTTTATGAAAGAAAAAGTCGATTATACTTCGAAGAGATATGGAGAAGAAGAAGCCGTGCCCCAACGGTTGAAGCTAGGGATTACAGTCTTGTGCTAATGGACGAAAGAATAAGAGGCAACTGGGTCACCGTTGTACTGAAGCCGAAAGAGGAGATAAAAGGGTGCCAGTAATGACCGTAGTTGGTTATGCTTATTTTGTCGACAAGTATTCTTAGGTCGAGAAATGAATACTACTTACTTCAGTGAGCAAACCGTCTGTCAGAAAGAAATAACGGTGCATAGAAGACAACAAGCGAATATTTGACGCTGAAGTCCATATTATGGCTCGAGATTTCGACGAGAATTTGCAAACATTCTTTGTGAAGCATATTTCCCAACCATTCAACATATCCCAACACATTTCTGAATTATCATTATAAGATCGGACATGCACTTCCAGAAGAAACATACTTATTTGGTTCAAAACCTGAACATATTATTTATCAATAACTCACTTGTTGAATGCTGAAACACTTGTGTTTGTACTGTTCATATACTTCACGAAAACATTCGAGACGCTTGTGCACATCGCTCGATTTCCCATTTGGTTCTGCTTGGGAGATCACTTCTTCCACAACCTCATCCACGGAATCTTTGACAAATTTACTCAGCTGTAAACATGGATGTGGTATCGACGGAGAAACAACACACATGATGTGGGTAATTTTCAAAAGCCAATATATCATCCATTCAGTTTGGGATGATTTTAAATTATGTGCTCACTCCTACTTCATCTTCAACGAATTTGACCGGAACAAATAAACATGTGTACCGTTTGAATGCAGAAGATTTGTGATAACGTCTACTACCAATTCCTCTAGAGGCTGGTATTCAAATGTCTCATGAATTCCTCAAAATAGAGATCCAAATATTTTATTCTGTAAGTGCTGATTTGAAGTTCCTATATCAGTGAAAAGGTCAATGAAAGCTGTAAGGTGAGAGTGAATGTAACACAACTGGAAATACGGCAACCAACTCATCCGTTCACATACAACGGTATCATGGACTATAATAAGAATTGGTCAATGAACATTTACCTGTAGTGCGCGGTGTAAGCGTTGGTGTGCCAGTTCTCTTTGCCTCGACGAGTTTGATCTCTTCAGTTGATGCATCAAAGATACCAGATGTGCATGACTGGACATTGATCTATCCAGTGCTGTCGACCACTTTTCGATCACCTAACGGTTCCCAATTTTGATGTGAATTGATGTTATTGGTGGTGTGTGACGAAAAGGGGGAACTTTCAAACGCGATGCTTGTCGAGTCTGGTGTATGTATTCTATCTGTCAGACTATTTGTTTGCTCAATACTTCAAATATGAATAACTAATTCCCAAGTACAATGAGCCAAATTTCTTAATTGTGTCTCGTCAAGAAATCAAGCTAAACACATTTAAGAAGCTAATCCTCTCGAAATTTCAACCTCATACCAATATTATTTATATGATGGTGAATTAAAATAATATTGATATTCTTATACGATAATGACATGTGATTCACAAGGGAGAGAGTCAGTGTCAATGGGTATTTCTCACTTTCTCTGTGTCCATTGTATACTTTTGAACCACTGAAACACCTTGAGCATAACATAAATCTAGCGACATCCATACCGCAATAAACGTGATGACGAGTTATATGGCAAAGTCAGAATTTGTGCCAGAGAGACGGCGTGGAACGTTTAAATCCACTGACTTGTGTAAAATTTCAAACACTTTGGTCTCCAAGTGGGTCTGGACACAGAACGTATCTAGTTTTGGATATTGACTTTCCTGTGTTTCACAGGCAAAATATGAATTACAACGACCGTATTCCAAATATTCATTATAAATAAAACCTACCACCGGTAACTTGTATTGCAAATAGAACATTACGTGGATAATATTTTATGTCAACTGAATCCTCCGAGTTACTGAATCAGATGATTCACAACGATGCGTACGATTACCAATGAGTTAAATTATAAAACGAACCGTTTTTGGCTGAATACAAGAAGATGAGGCTTTCTACAAAATTGACTTTCATGCAGCTGTTCAAGGAGGGATGAAATTTGTATTATTATCTGTGTCTAAATATAAAACATAATGAAACTCTATGCTGCTTTCGATATTGCAGTTTCAAAACCATGCAAGATATAATTCAGTAACTCACATTGGCTTCAGGATTTCCGAGTGAACGCGTATTCAAACCACTGCCTTGGAATTCACCAATAGGGAGTGAGGTCATTCTCTGAATAAACACACGGAGACGAAATAAAACAAATTATTGTATGAGCAAATCTCAACCGCTTTCATTTCAAGTGACTGTTTTGGAGTGTCAAGTGAATTCTATGTAACTGCAAGCGAAGCCACCGTATCCAGACATGTGATTCATTTGGCAATTGGAACTCGTCATCTGCCCCCGAAATATAACTATCCTTCCATGACCAATTACGAATGAGCTGAATTCTGTGGGTTTGAGTGAAAATGTGTGAGAGAATGTCTAGTGCTTCTATTAAATTGCTTTAGCAAGTGCAATATATATATATATATATATATATATATATATATATATATATATTACTGGCTTCAAATAATTGCGGTTTTCATCCTCCCATTGAGTGTATGCAAGAAAGTAAAATTCAATGCCGTGAATGATCGAAGCCCAAGTCATTGCAAGAATTACAGGAAGCATTTTCATAGTCTTTTACTACTGTCCGTACGGAGTGGAGGGCAAATCGTACAAGGTCAATAGAGCAGCAATAATATTGATGATGACTGCTGGTCAAAATGTCTCGAAATCGAATTTTGTACAATCACCGGGAAGTGTGATAGAAAGTGATTGGGAATAACATCAGATGCACGACCATTTTATGTTTAATTGTACATTAGCTACTGGTTCGAAGGTTATCGAATTACGACTCAGTTGTAGAAAGTGAGAACGGAGAGTCCAGTGATTCGTGCACTAGATTAAAAATTCTGTGAAAAATGTGATAAGTTCCCATAATGTTACCATGACAAATCGAGAATAATAGAAACACCGATGCAGCTTTCTAAGTGCTTCGGTGCGATTTCATTTGCTAGCCACGTCATGTATCCTACATGATCCTTTGTCAAATTTAAGCACTTCATCACTGATCCACATAGAAATTAGTTAAAAATTAATTCGCTTATTACGGACTTGCTTTTTCATATAACCGATATTTAGACTACATATTCCTTAGCCATTTCGGAGGTGATATATCGAAGCCGGTAAACAGTTGTCCCTTATCCAAAATTTATTTCAAGATGTCGTATTGTAAATTCATTAGTTAGTTGACGTTTATACAAAATAAATATCAATGGAAACAACCTCGTCTCATCTTCGGACAATGCCAAAACATGAAACCATACTGAAAATAACTTTGATACATTAAGCTAAAAGGTTTCTGACGGATAGATATCACTCACCAAATCACCGTATTTTGAGACATGGCTATTCTTCACAGCTGATTTGACAGTGGAGTACTGTTCACCAAGGGTCCACTTGTTCACTTGACGCTGAATTTCACCAGTGGTTAAAAGAAGTGGTTTACTCATGTAATATAACTTATTGAGTACATTTCCTGAAACAATCCGCAGGTTTTTGCAGTAATGAATTCAGGAACAAAACCGTTTGCGTCGATTGTTTTTCCATAGTAAATAAAGAATTGTCGCTTTGTTGCCGAATAGGTCAATCAGTCAGTCAGTCGTTCCTAATGGGTATTTCACCTCATTTTTCGCATCTGAAAATGCTAGCCACAAGCCAGAGTCAAACTGTCCGATTTCCGCCACTTAGCAACTGTTCTACTGACTGAGTTAACTATTCCTCAAGACATGCTTGTTTACAGTTTCATAGTAAATGGCATGCAAATACTCAGTCATAACGAAAAAATAGAATGAATAGAGAAAAGATCTCTCGAGATGCAATCAATAATAGCGGTGCGCAGCACGAACCATCCAAACCCAAACCGAACGATGTGTAAGCTCCTGTCTATTTGAGGCATCAATTCTCAGTTCTATCCGTGGTGATGAATGCATCCAATGTGGTGTAAAAAATAGTTGGAGCAGAAGGGATTTACGTCGACATTTACACGGATTTCTAAGGATATTGTCATTGTGGACTGAATACAAGTTAGCTTATATATAAGTAGAATGAAAAGGCCTTACAAATGAAAGGGATAATCGGTACAAAGCGCTTCATGTTTAAACTGAACGGGATTTAAAGTACTAGGCGATCCAATGCAACTGATGCTTTGAAGAACTACACTAATCACTATGCATCAACTGAGAGAAAATTGAGCAACGTACGTCTGACACAAAGTCATGCTTATCTTCGCAGTGAATGAACAGATTTCCATCTCTCCCACACCCTTGAATACATATGCATATATATATATATATATATATATATATATATATATATATATTCAGTGTGCAGTAGCCAATCGGATATCCTAATGTTTAAGTCCACACTAGGGAACTACTTAAAAACTGCCCTAACAAAAGTCGGTTTGTTTTTAAATATATATAAAACTATTCAGTACATCTCTCCGATCTCCGAATGGCTAGAATGATAAGCGGTGTGCTGCTCATTTTTCAACGTAGAAATTCCACAGCTCTGAAGTAAACGTAACACACGGTAAGATAAGCGTAACAGTACGGTCTAATTTAGAAGGAAAAATATTTTTTGCCTTTTGTGCTTTACGTTCTTAATTGTCTCCGAATATAATACCAACCAAATGCGGAGTACATCAAATTCTTGCAAACTGAATATATATCACGTTATCCTTGTAATATTCTGCGCGAAGTTCATATGGCGTGAATGTGGCTTACACGACTAATTTGAATGGTTCTTCACAGGGAACATTTAGTAAAGTATCAAATAAGAATAATTAGTAAATTTACAAAAGTAAAATCCCCTGCACGTGGTTTTCACCACAGAGACTGTATTACCGATCCTGCAAGTTGCACTCCTTTTCGCAGAATTGTCGTTTTACGGTTGTTCGTGTGTTCACGAGAAAAATACCTTTGATATTATTTTGGATGCAGGACTTCAAAATCAGGGTCACATGGATGTGGTGCGTGAAATATTCAATTCGTTTCATGATAATTCATTAATACACGTTCATGACAAGACAGATTGACCACATTAGTATATTCAAGAATGGTAACGTATCCTAAAGGGTTGTCTGCGAATGATTCGGTTCAGAACCTTCCCGCAAACAAATAAGCATCATGAATGTAAAAAGGGTGTTCTAAAAGAATGCCGTGGGCAAAAAAGCAATAAAATCTATTTGGATAATGATGCTTTATGATGTTTCCGAAAACGATTCTTGTGATACAATCATCATCAATCCAAAAAGTAATTGGTCTCAGTAAGATGATGAGTTTCCTAGATGTTTTGGAAAATAAGTTGACACACTTCCTTCAAACTTACATCAGAAGTCTGCATCAGATTATAATGTTTTCAATAGAGGACGCGGTAATTCGTATTTTGATAACACCTGTATTATTGTATAAGCAGCTGAATTTATCAGCGGTCATCTCGTAATCAGTGAGCACACACAAGGAATATTAAACTAAGGAATACGATAAAAGAAACCTATTTGAATAAACAGACGTATGTGACCTTCACGATCAACCGGTCAGGCCATATAAGGGAAACTCACATAAGATCAGTCAACAGTCATAGCTCCTCACCACGCAGTTTTCTAACCTATTTTCGATTTCTTACCGACCGGCGTATTGATGTAAGTGTTATTCCGAGGGTTGTTTCGAACGCGGTATTTCGATTCACGATATGCGACCGCTTATCAATGTCTTGATGTTCCAAATGCATTTCGGTGGTCCACGTCTCAAGTGTGGTTGAATTCTGAATATGATTTACATGACGACGAATCTGTTGGCCATCGTGCAATGTTGAAGTGCTCTCCTGAACAGTCTGTCCAATAACAATCTCGTTCGACTAGCTACTGTTTTTTGGATAGGGACTCACATAAACCGGGTCGCATTCGGTAAACTGTTGTGGAGTCGTGTTTCATCATACCGTAATATCATGTATCCTCGATTATCACGGATACGGTGTCCTATATATTTGCGTAGTAGATCTAATCGGATACACAGGCTGATTCCCATGAGTAGATTTTCCCGTGAAATACCGCGGTCGAATGTGGTGTTGTGTGATAGCCGAAAATGAACTGATTTATTCTCGTGTGCATATCTCTGACTAGCTTCAGTATTTCTGGCTTTATTGAAAGTACCAGCCATTTGTCTAGCTATTTTGGGTGAAGGATGTTACGTGAATGTGAGCGGTAAACTCATTATGTTGAGTTTCATGGAGGACCTAAATTTTACGCAGCTAAATATGGCCCTATTTTGCGGAACGATCGCATCTGGTATGCCGTAAATACAAAGCATGGATCACAAGATTCCCATCGTCGTTCAGCTTGTAGCACTTGTCACGGGTTCTGCTTCAATCGACTCGGATTTCGCATCAACAACAATAATCGGTAAACAGACGACACCAGGATTGAAGTGTTAAAGGCCAAGGCGTGAATGGCGTAGCCTCATTGAGGGGTCGTGTTTTTTGGCAAGATTCACATCACATGGCCACTTTTTCTACGTCTTCCTCAACCTGACGTTACCAAACATAATTCCTGGTCAACAGTTTTATCCGTGACACTCCCAAATGGGAAGAAGTTACACCTCAATACCGGGTTCCATAACCTGAGTGGTATCGTAGATCAAATTCCTCATGCCAGACACCAATCACCTGAACTGATCGCATTCATTCGTATGTTACATGGTGTTCGGATTTCGGTTACGGGTTCAGGTGACCCATATTCCAAAAGTCTTCTCACTAGTGTACAAATAATGTCTCAATATATTTATCGGCATCTTCTTATGACACGGTTGATGAAGTAAATAAATCCATTAGAAACACTACCTCTCTGAGTAGCCCAGGCTGCATAGAATATTCACGTGATGGAATGCGGCTTAGGAAATCAGTTGTTCATTTATTTCCACCGAGAATATAGTGGGTAGTGTACTGATGTTCCGCTTGATGAGATGCTTTGTGAATCTTGAACGTTTTTTCCATAGAAACAATGAATAAATTTTGCGTTTTGGCCGTGAACTGACTTTCAATAAACTCGGGAATACGCATTCGAGAGTTGTCAAATGTTTGTCTCCAGTAGAGCCCGTGATCGGAATATCATCCAAATAGGTCACCACATGAGACATATCCTTGGGACAATTCTCAACGGTTTGTTGAATTATTATCAGTGCAGGATTATTTTCTATGAGAAGGTGCGTGAAATGTAATACGCCTTTTGATTGGCGGTCGTTGTCATCAATCTCGAGCGATCATCCAATTCTAACTGCTGCCAAATATTGACAAGATCAATCTTATTGAAATACTTCAGTCCGACTGTAGTGTCGTGAATGGTGTCCGTCTTATGTACGAAAATGATCCCGTGAGTAAGGAAGAATCACCAAGGACGCCGTTTGCACCACAGACTCTGAGATCTATCATTTTGAGAACGAGCACTGTAGATGTTGCCCGATCGGAAAAATCACGTGCTCAATAATCTCTTGCTTCTGCAGTCTGTTCCGCTTCGACTATCTGAATATCCATGTCCAAAAGAATTTTGGTTGAGCGGCTTTCGAATCGGGCAGCCGTAGTTTGACAACTTCTAGCAAACCACCTTCATTGGCAATACGTAATGTATTAAATTACCTTAACAGACGTTAACTAATGGTGACCAAAAGGATTTACTCAAACACAGGTGAGGAAGTGAAGCACGAGTTTATGCATCTATCTCGTGTCTCAATGTAACGCGCACAGTACCCAGCAGTCTTGTATCTTTGTATGCATATGCTCTGACTCGATAATGCAGATATGCCAGCGTTGTTCAGGAAATCGGTTCTGAAGAAAGACAACAAGTCTTGTTCATTACACAAGGAGATTACAAATTCGATGCAAATTTCAAACTGCATTCCGTTTCCGGTAATACTTCAAACAGTACATATTGTCAGACCATGCGCCCGACTAGTGGAATAGTGTACCAATGCTCCCTGTTCAACATCCGCATATTGGGGCTTGCATATTTTGCTTGGTTCCGTTTTCTCAGATATAGAAACTGGATCTGTGTTACCCTCCATTTTGTAAAGATGGCAGACCGTTTCTTTCCGGTGGCACTGATCTGGTGTATTGTGAAATATTCCGTAATGATAAAAGCAACATTCGTTTTCTGTACTATTAGACTCACTGGATGGCGCAGCATTATTACCGTCTTCCGCTTCTTTCCCCACGCGGATTCTCAAACCATTTTCACCTTCCTGAATCTTACAGTTTCCTAATAACACTGCATTTCTATCTGCTGTCTCCATTTCCACGGGAAAGTGTGAGTCCGATTTTGATGAAAGCTTGAGCTCTGCTAGTACTCACTGTTCAATGTAGATATCTCGGACAGAGAATACAAGCTTATCACGTAAAGAATCATCTTTAGCATAACGGAAGTCTAACATCTTCAGTCACCAATCGCAACACATCCTAACCATATCATGTGAATAGAATGCGTTATTGAACATATCGTTAAAACTTCCAGGAAGCTCGCATTCATGAGGCAGGGTACTTTTCATACCGCCGGTGATCGTTGAGCTTGGGGTTTAATTCGAAATCGTCTCATCATCAGTTGAGGTGACATCGTCAATCCACATGCACGATGCCATTCAGACTAGTGATGAAACGTCTGTGAACTAAATGCCGAACTCAACGATTACAACTTGTTGAAATACACCAACCTCAGATACAATCAACATCAATTATTTAAGACGGTGAGCGCATGTTTTGGACTTGTTATTCAGTGCGACGAATTCATGTTTCATACGTTTAGGTGAGAAATCACAAGACAACTAACAGCTTAGTGAAATTAAACGAACCGGTCTCTGAACCCTTACCTAATCGGACAGACCGGCAAATCCATTTCTGAAATGTGTCCCAAATTTGTGGGAATTCTTACTCAAATCGATTACAAGTTATATAAGTTTTCTAGATGTAATTATCAAGAACATGTTGTAGCATGGAACTATGAAGACAATTTCCCGCTGATGCACAAAATAATGATCTAACCAGCTGAAACTGTCTCCCACAACTAACGGCTAATGTACAATGAAGGTATATAACACAACTTCAGGTGCTCGTCTTAAATTCTGTAGGCAATCGGATTGTTTCTGTAGACACAGGAACATTGAATTTAACACGATAAATAAAGCACCACATTCCTTTCGAAAATTCTCACCTTCTCTGTATCAGTCATCCATTGGTGGGTAAACTCATCGCCAAGACAAGTGTCGATTTCCGGATCTGCACAAAGGGCGGCCCAGCTTGATTCCGTTGGATTGGAAGCAGTCATAGTGAAAACTGCAATCGAATGTCGAGGGACGTGCAATAGAATAACCTTAAATTGAGAGTTCAATGTTGCAAATAACTTGGCGAAATCCAAATCGCATGAATTATGGTGTGATATCCTAAGAAATAATGGGGTTCTCCTATACCATGCGGTCATGTGAGCTGCTTAAATCACTGCGTGCTACGATTTAGTGTTTCTGCTTTATTACACTGGCGGCCTTCCACAGTGTGACTTGTTCAATTCTTATTAAAATCTAAAGTCAGTCTGTGCTCTGTTTCCGGCTAGTGTTCACCCGGTGATACATCATTTTATACTGCTTGCTTGCGTAAACTTCTAAACGGATATCATATGTTGCTACACCGTGAAATTGCGAAGTTGTAGAAAAATACAATATCAAGAAAGGTAATAACTTCTCCATTCAATAACTGATTCGTGATGAATTGACACAACAAGTTCAATGAAAATTAGTCAGTTTATTACAAAACTGACTGACCAACCATCTCACCGTTAATATTCGAAGGAAGAATGTCCTCAAACATTGAACCGGAGTAACAAGCTTCCATATGGATGACCAGTTTGTTGAATCGTTTTGCCTCTTTCATGGCCGTCAACGTGTCGTTCAGATCTGTTGCCCAAAGCTATACATTATTATGTAATGTTTGAGAAGAAAAATATAACCACAATAATACTAACCATTGAATGGAATTGTATAGTCCAATGGTAGAAGTTTACAAATTCTATACTACTGATCATACACAGACCTGAAATCAACTGGGTAAGGTTGAATAAAGCTGCCAAAATTTAGATAATCATTGGGGTCCAATTTATTATCTCCCAAGTTTCGTAGTTGGAATCATCATTGATATTTGGTAAATACCAAAGTGATCAGCAGATGCCAGACTACGGAAAATGTTTGGATCAGTTTGCCAGAACCACATTTCATTTTACTGTTCTGGGCTGTGTAAATTGTACTGGGGAAAATGCAAAACAAATAGTTAAAACAGATGCAATGCATGCTACAAAGAAATGGTGTTTGATGCGCGGGAAATTAACCAGGTTTCAGCAAGAAGTACCAAATCTAAAATAGAAGCAATCTCAATGTATCAATGAGATCTCTGCGACATAAACTAAGCTAAACAAGGCATTTCAGAAGTCAGGAAAGAATGAATGATGCCTTGCTATAGCACCTATTCCTCATCACTAGATGGGTTGCGTAGTCAGAATCGTGAGTTTGCTAAAAGCGTTACTTCCAGTTTAAGGTCTGCCACATTCATTTCATTCAAATCCAGAGCGTGCAGATCCACTGGGTTGTTATCGAGTGAACTCAAGTCAGTTTCTTCGACTGATCAATGTAGGTTTCAGGGTAATTATACGTTCTATTGACCTTTCGTTTACCTGCATACAGCATTTGCACTGATAGCCAATTTAATCCAAGCTTCCATAGTAGAAGAAGATGATTTTCCGAGTAATATATTCCCTTCAGAGAAAACATCTCACTAGGGTGACTGAACCGCCTAATCGCAAATATGTTGGCGTTGGTTATTATGGTTGTGGTTAAACGTGTAATGAGTTAGGCTCCAGAAATAAAATCGGTGTGATTGCTCTATCTGAACGGATCAAATATGGGATGTAGAATCAACCCACTTAATCGTCTGATGGGAACAATAATTCACCTCTCGTGTTTTGCCTGTCGAGAAATCACATCTGTCTCATTGGAACCAATAATTGTCGTGCTATGTAATTCACTAGTTAACTTTCAATTAGCCCTATTCTGATATTCACTTTTGTGCAACATAATTTACGATGTACATTGTTTATATTTTGTATGATAATTATAATACACGTGATGAAACTAACCACTCCTGTGGGGAAGGTAAATAAGTTTCGAGTCCCATGATCGCTGAAGTAAACGAACACGTTGTCCTCTGGTCCTCTGGAAAGACATTCAGACGGAGATTTCAATGGGAATATTTCAGAAGAAATGCACTTAAATCAGAGCCGTTTATAAATCATGATATTCCCCGGATTATTTTGTACGTTTGATTAGGTAATAACTGAACTTTGATAAACAAGTGCGGGTTTTAATTCCACAGAGTACATCTTCCGATATGGAAATATCATTTATTCAGAAAAATCCACGAGAATTTTGTATCACATATGTATCGTTTTGCATGAAGTAAAGAAAACACGACTGGTCTACTATTTGTGGAGAGTTATGCATCAAGATTCACGTTCCTCTCATATCCAAAGTGTGATGTCAATTCAACTTTTCCTTCAATAATCCTATTCTGTGTGAAAATCAAAGGAATACTATTGTGCAGTGAAATGAAAACATTTTCCCACACAACATTTGAAGGAATCTTACTGAGAACAAAAAGCGCGTTTATTTTTTTATGAAAGTAACTCTTGTAATTCCCTTTGGCAACCAGAATATTCTCCTCTCATCACTGTGACGTATCATGTGCGAAACTGAGGTAGATTGGTGTTAAGGAGACAGTTCAGTTTCCCCAATATTGAGGTGCTGATTACAACAGTGATATTGTTTTACCCAAAAAGATTTTTTTCTTTTCGATTTATTCTAGTTATCTATTGTTTTGCTGATTTAACTTTTTATATATTATCGCTCGTTTTCAGTGATTCATAATCATGCTGTTACATCACAATATATTACGACAAGTCAGAGGGTTAAACCAATCAGATAAATGGGAAGTGATAAAACCCTCTGACTTGTCGTAATATATTGTGATGTAATGGCATGATTATGAATCACTGAAAACGAGCTTGTTCGCCAAAATGTGTTCTCCAAATGTGTTCATTGGGAATTTTCCGATATATATTATTGCCTCATGATAAATTGGTAACACCCATGTTGCTTGCCTCTGACTGATAGGTAGGCCTAGCTGCCCATCGATTTCCAAGTTCAATCGACCCCAACTTAGCAGAACCTAAATAAACAGCCGAGTACTGTGCTCCCCGAACCACACGACTTGGGTGCCCAATGAGACAATAAACTTCGCCAGTCAAGACATTGACCTGCGTTCTTATTCAAGCTAGTGGATGGTCTAGCTTCCACTACTGAGCTTCTATTGCCGATCGTATTTTTGCGATCCAACGAAAGTCATTGTAGCGGTAATTGAGAGTCTATTATCCGGCGGATTCATGTAAGGGTTTCAACTTTCGGAGATTCCTGTGGAAGACACAACAATTAGCTTCTCTATTCCTGTATTATTTTAAAATCTCGAAATAAATGTCCCAATGAATGATAAAATTCATAAATTTCGCTCTAATTTTTCATTTTTATCCCCATGTTATCGCGTATTGGAAATGAAGTTTACGATTCCAGTACTTTGCGTCCGTTGGCTTTCAGTTTTTATCGCCTTTCATCACGCGCATAAAATTTTCGGGTGAAACATCCTGAAAAGTAGAATTATGATACTATTTATCTCAGGATGGAACGAGATTCGGAGTGCATCGGAAAACCAACGCGCCAATTAGTGCATTGTGCGAGAAAAACGTAGTATTGAAAGCAATAACTTTTCGTTGGAAATATATAGCCAGGCAATGTTTCCATCATCTCGAAAAGTTTACCTCGAGGCAACTTTGTAATTTAAATCAGAATCAATCGTAAAATTGTTGTGAGAAAGGTTAGCAACGATAAACGAATCATCGGTTCATTATAGTATTTCCACCGACAACGCCGTGTTATTGACATCATACTATTCTTGTTTGGGAATATATGAAATTCGGTAACGCATATTACACGAAAATATGCTTGCAGTCGTCTAATTTCAACCTAAAATATAGGTACTGTTAGATTCTGGTAGACTTTGGATTGCCATATGCCAAACTGAAACAATTTCTTTTCAAATACAGTGGAGAACAAATGCACTTACATCCACCGGCTCATGGTTGCCACGATATATGTGGCAATATCTGAGAGGGAAACTGCTAAATCCAAAACCGTTTCCGTAATGATCGTAGTGTCTATATACTTCAAGTCGAAATATGAATACTTTGACGACTGAAACTAAATGCAATAAAAGATTGAGAACTTAATTGGTACAGTATTCAGGTTGAAAAGGACCGTTTCATAAAGCGATTCAGATTCAATTTGTGCATTCAGCTTCATTCAGATGGACGGAACGATGCAAATGTCTCTGGTGGGTGAGAATGTAACTCAGCATCAAAGCATTGCAACTGATTTCCTGGGAAGTCGCGGGGTCAGTTCAAATGTTGAAAGTGAGCTATTTTAGTTAGCCATTAGAATTTTAACGGCAAATTATGTCCACTTATCAGCCAAATTTTAAATCGACGCCATCCAAGAGAATTTCGCGGCCAAATGACACGTTTTACTGATGGGATATAGATAGGACTAGGTGGAATAGGACTAGCGTGATTGTGTGATCTTTGTGACGACTCCGTGTCAAACATTTATCCAAAATACTGACCACACCGATCTCTAGCAAGCTTATAATCAACGCCAATAGACGAGCACTTACTTCGCCCCGATAATCGATTTTCACTCCGGCATAAACGTCCTGGTGTTCATATTCGTTGAATATTTTGCCCGGGAAAGGATTTCTGTGAGACGGCAAAAAAAAAGAGAAATACACAACAGAAGACGATATTCCACGAGATATCCTCGCGTGAGTGGATCGACTATAATTACTACTGATATTTTCATGTTATCAGGTGCACTTGGTAGTATTAGTTTGAAGGAAATCACCGCAGCGGAAAGCGAACTCAATACGCTTCTCTGAGTCCTGCCAAAATGAGTCTCAGGAAAGTGAATGAAGATACTCAGTAGTTCATATACCACTTCAAGTTCCACTCTAGCGCATAACACTTACCATTGCATGTCATATGCATATATTGATGAAAACCTACTTCTTGTTATTTGCAATATCATCATACATCATGGTTATGATGTGATCGGTTGAAATTCCATTTTTCTTCAACAGTTGACAAGCGTGACACACATCAGCCTGAAAATAGAAAATAAGGTGACGGCAAACAGTATAACCGAATTCTATTCTTCCACGAAGTTGATTGATATGCATACTTAATTGCGATATATATATATATATATATATATATATATAAATATATATATATGTATACATATATTTATATGTAAATATATATCCGGTGAACTAACCTGTATATCGACTGCCTAATTCATTTACCGGAACGAAATGAGCATGGAGGAATTGAAACCGCTGTATGTAAAGTCGATTTTGGTAAAAAAAAAAAGCTTTCGTGTAGCATTGATTACCCGTTTCAGTTGAAAATTATTCACAAAACAAACTAAGAGCTCTAAGTCCACGGAAATGAATCTAAAAACCGATTGTTTTTCTCTTCAGCCAAAATTAAATCAAATTAAGGAACATGGACAGTTCATCTTACCAACTCACGTCGAGAAGACATAACAAACAGGAATATCGAATTTATATTCAAAATACAACAAATTTACAACCAGATCTCGGTCCAAGATAACTTTTTGATTGCATCAGCCGTAGCGCTGAGTAAAAATGTTAGTTCAAGGACCTTCCGTGATATCTGAGCCGTAGCTTCTTAGTGTGGGTTATAAATCTCGAATTATTTCATATGACACACTGATCAACTAACTTCACCATGAACATTTTAACAACAAATTGGCTGCTTGCATTTGAACGTAACACACGGAGAGTGAACATGTTTTGACATCTACGCGTCTTATGCGAAATTGTTGCGGATCAACGACATATGTGAGGTTGCAAAAGATGGGAACAGTTATCAACACTTTCTCATATATTTCACCTCATGTTTCTGATTTCCTTACAGAGCACTTCCGGTGGACAATGTGGCACATCACCGATTGAATCAAAATATAGCTAATATATTGGTGCAATTGGCAAGACTGAACGCTTGCACAGATCACAATGAACGGAATTCATTTGATTATTGATATTCGCTACATCAGATATTGTTCATCTTCCGCTTGTTCGGAACGGTAGAACGTTGTCAGCTACAGGAGTATTACTCAATGACACATGCATCACAAGCATAAACCCAAATAAATCCATATTTTGATCGGCAACCTACGATTCAGAACTTCAAGCTATTGGCAACGAATATTTTCTCATAATATGAAAGAAGTTGCAAAAAGGTAAATAATTCCTAAACACTATGTGGGATTGACTCAGAAAAACTTGTAGTCGAAATTGCACACGCACATTCCTGGATTCACACTTGATCTCATCAATCTAACTGACAATACTAGTAAACGGTGGTAATTATTGGAACAAATAAACATCGAAAATCAGAGTGAGAGGTGCATGTTAACTATAGCTCTTTACATACCTGATGACGGTAGTTAGACCAACCATCAGATCCGGCTACAAGCACAGCCCAGTGCTTTCTCGCATTGTCCTCCAAGCCAAGAGCAAAGCTACTCCCACATAGTGTCTTGACAATTGCACCAGAGAAGCGTATTGAGTTCGCTTTCCGCTGCGGTGATTTCCTTCAAACTAATACTACCAAGTGCACCTGATAACATGAAAATATCAGTAGTAATTATAGTCGATCCACTCACGCGAGGATATCTCGTGGAATATCGTCTTCTGTTGTGTATTTCTCTTTTTTTTTGCCGTCTCACAGAAATCCTTTCCCGGGCAAAATATTCAACGAATATGAACACCAGGACGTTTATGCCGGAGTGAAAATCGATTATCGGGGCGAAGTAAGTGCTCGTCTATTGGCGTTGATTATAAGCTTGCTAGAGATCGGTGTGGTCAGTATTTTGGATAAATGTTTGACACGGAGTCGTCACAAAGATCACACAATCACGTTAGTCCTATTCCACCTAGTCCTATCTATATCCCATCAGTAAAACGTGTCATTTGGCCGCGAAATTCTCTTGGATGGCGTCGATTTAAAATTTGGCTGATAAGTGGACATAATTTGCCGTTAAAATTCTAATGGCTAACTAAAATAGCTCACTTTCAACATTTGAACTGACCCCGCGACTTCCCAGGAAATCAGTTGCAATGCTTTGATGCTGAGTTACATTCTCACCCACCAGAGACATTTGCATCGTTCCGTCCATCTGAATGAAGCTGAATGCACAAATTGAATCTGAATCGCTTTATGAAACGGTCCTTTTCAACCTGAATACTGTACCAATTAAGTTCTCAATCTTTTATTGCATTTAGTTTCAGTCGTCAAAGTATTCATATTTCGACTTGAAGTATATAGACACTACGATCATTACGGAAACGGTTTTGGATTTAGCAGTTTCCCTCTCAGATATTGCCACATATATCGTGGCAACCATGAGCCGGTGGATGTAAGTGCATTTGTTCTCCACTGTATTTGAAAAGAAATTGTTTCAGTTTGGCATATGGCAATCCAAAGTCTACCAGAATCTAACAGTACCTATATTTTAGGTTGAAATTAGACGACTGCAAGCATATTTTCGTGTAATATGCGTTACCGAATTTCATATATTCCCAAACAAGAATAGTATGATGTCAATAACACGGCGTTGTCGGTGGAAATACTATAATGAACCGATGATTCGTTTATCGTTGCTAACCTTTCTCACAACAATTTTACGATTGATTCTGATTTAAATTACAAAGTTGCCTCGAGGTAAACTTTTCGAGATGATGGAAACATTGCCTGGCTATATATTTCCAACGAAAAGTTATTGCTTTCAATACTACGTTTTTCTCGCACAATGCACTAATTGGCGCGTTGGTTTTCCGATGCACTCCGAATCTCGTTCCATCCTGAGATAAATAGTATCATAATTCTACTTTTCAGGATGTTTCACCCGAAAATTTTATGCGCGTGATGAAAGGCGATAAAAACTGAAAGCCAACGGACGCAAAGTACTGGAATCGTAAACTTCATTTCCAATACGCGATAACATGGGGATAAAAATGAAAAATTAGAGCGAAATTTATGAATTTTATCATTCATTGGGACATTTATTTCGAGATTTTAAAATAATACAGGAATAGAGAAGCTAATTGTTGTGTCTTCCACAGGAATCTCCGAAAGTTGAAACCCTTACATGAATCCGCCGGATAATAGACTCTCAATTACCGCTACAATGACTTTCGTTGGATCGCAAAAATACGATCAGCAATAGAAGCTCAGTAGTGGAAGCTAGACCATCCACTAGCTTGAATAAGAACGCAGGTCAATGTCTTGACTGGCGAAGTTTATTGTCTCATTGGGCACCCAAGTCGTGTGGTTCGGGGAGCACAGTACTCGGCTGTTTATTTAGGTTCTGCTAAGTTGGGGTCGATTGAACTTGGAAATCGATGGGCAGCTAGGCCTACCTATCAGTCAGAGGCAAGCAACATGGGTGTTACCAATTTATCATGAGGCAATAATATATATCGGAAAATTCCCAATGAACACATTTGGAGAACACATTTTGGCGAACAAGCTCGTTTTCAGTGATTCATAATCATGCCATTACATCACAATATATTACGACAAGTCAGAGGGTTTTATCACTTCCCATTTATCTGATTGGTTTAACCCTCTGACTTGTCGTAATATATTGTGATGTAACAGCATGATTATGAATCACTGAAAACGAGCGATAATATATAAAAAGTTAAATCAGCAAAACAATAGATAACTAGAATAAATCGAAAAGAAAAAAATCTTTTTGGGTAAAACAATATCACTGTTGTAATCAGCACCTCAATATTGGGGAAACTGAACTGTCTCCTTAACACCAATCTACCTCAGTTTCGCACATGATACGTCACAGTGATGAGAGGAGAATATTCTGGTTGCCAAAGGGAATTACAAGAGTTACTTTCATAAAAAAATAAACGCGCTTTTTGTTCTCAGTAAGATTCCTTCAAATGTTGTGTGGGAAAATGTTTTCATTTCACTGCACAATAGTATTCCTTTGATTTTCACACAGAATAGGATTATTGAAGGAAAAGTTGAATTGACATCACACTTTGGATATGAGAGGAACGTGAATCTTGATGCATAACTCTCCACAAATAGTAGACCAGTCGTGTTTTCTTTACTTCATGCAAAACGATACATATGTGATACAAAATTCCCGTGGATTTTTCTGAATAAATGATATTTCCATATCGGAAGATGTACTCTGTGGAATTAAAACCCGCACTTGTTTATCAAAGTTCAGTTATTACCTAATCAAACGTACAAAATAATCCGGGGAATATCATGATTTATAAACGGCTCTGATTTAAGTGCATTTCTTCTGAAATATTCCCATTGAAATCTCCGTCTGAATGTCTTTCCAGAGGACCAGAGGACAACGTGTTCGTTTACTTCAGCGATCATGGGACTCGAAACTTATTTACCTTCCCCACAGGAGTGGTTAGTTTCATCACGTGTATTATAATTATCATACAAAATATAAACAATGTACATCGTAAATTATGTTGCACAAAAGTGAATATCAGAATAGGGCTAATTGAAAGTTAACTAGTGAATTACATAGCACGACAATTATTGGTTCCAATGAGACAGATGTGATTTCTCGACAGGCAAAACACGAGAGGTGAATTATTGTTCCCATCAGACGATTAAGTGGGTTGATTCTACATCCCATATTTGATCCGTTCAGATAGAGCAATCACACCGATTTTATTTCTGGAGCCTAACTCATTACACGTTTAACCACAACCATAATAACCAACGCCAACATATTTGCGATTAGGCGGTTCAGTCACCCTAGTGAGATGTTTTCTCTGAAGGGAATATATTACTCGGAAAATCATCTTCTTCTACTATGGAAGCTTGGATTAAATTGGCTATCAGTGCAAATGCTGTATGCAGGTAAACGAAAGGTCAATAGAACGTATAATTACCCTGAAACCTACATTGATCAGTCGAAGAAACTGACTTGAGTTCACTCGATAACAACCCAGTGGATCTGCACGCTCTGGATTTGAATGAAATGAATGTGGCAGACCTTAAACTGGAAGTAACGCTTTTAGCAAACTCACGATTCTGACTACGCAACCCATCTAGTGATGAGGAATAGGTGCTATAGCAAGGCATCATTCATTCTTTCCTGACTTCTGAAATGCCTTGTTTAGCTTAGTTTATGTCGCAGAGATCTCATTGATACATTGAGATTGCTTCTATTTTAGATTTGGTACTTCTTGCTGAAACCTGGTTAATTTCCCGCGCATCAAACACCATTTCTTTGTAGCATGCATTGCATCTGTTTTAACTATTTGTTTTGCATTTTCCCCAGTACAATTTACACAGCCCAGAACAGTAAAATGAAATGTGGTTCTGGCAAACTGATCCAAACATTTTCCGTAGTCTGGCATCTGCTGATCACTTTGGTATTTACCAAATATCAATGATGATTCCAACTACGAAACTTGGGAGATAATAAATTGGACCCCAATGATTATCTAAATTTTGGCAGCTTTATTCAACCTTACCCAGTTGATTTCAGGTCTGTGTATGATCAGTAGTATAGAATTTGTAAACTTCTACCATTGGACTATACAATTCCATTCAATGGTTAGTATTATTGTGGTTATATTTTTCTTCTCAAACATTACATAATAATGTATAGCTTTGGGCAACAGATCTGAACGACACGTTGACGGCCATGAAAGAGGCAAAACGATTCAACAAACTGGTCATCCATATGGAAGCTTGTTACTCCGGTTCAATGTTTGAGGACATTCTTCCTTCGAATATTAACGGTGAGATGGTTGGTCAGTCAGTTTTGTAATAAACTGACTAATTTTCATTGAACTTGTTGTGTCAATTCATCACGAATCAGTTATTGAATGGAGAAGTTATTACCTTTCTTGATATTGTATTTTTCTACAACTTCGCAATTTCACGGTGTAGCAACATATGATATCCGTTTAGAAGTTTACGCAAGCAAGCAGTATAAAATGATGTATCACCGGGTGAACACTAGCCGGAAACAGAGCACAGACTGACTTTAGATTTTAATAAGAATTGAACAAGTCACACTGTGGAAGGCCGCCAGTGTAATAAAGCAGAAACACTAAATCGTAGCACGCAGTGATTTAAGCAGCTCACATGACCGCATGGTATAGGAGAACCCCATTATTTCTTAGGATATCACACCATAATTCATGCGATTTGGATTTCGCCAAGTTATTTGCAACATTGAACTCTCAATTTAAGGTTATTCTATTGCACGTCCCTCGACATTCGATTGCAGTTTTCACTATGACTGCTTCCAATCCAACGGAATCAAGCTGGGCCGCCCTTTGTGCAGATCCGGAAATCGACACTTGTCTTGGCGATGAGTTTACCCACCAATGGATGACTGATACAGAGAAGGTGAGAATTTTCGAAAGGAATGTGGTGCCTTATTTATCGTGTTAAATTCAATGTTCCTGTGTCTACAGAAACAATCCGATTGCCTACAGAATTTAAGACGAGCACCTGAAGTTGTGTTATATACCTTCATTGTACATTAGCCGTTAGTTGTGGGAGACAGTTTCAGCTGGTTAGATCATTATTTTGTGCATCAGCGGGAAATTGTCTTCATAGTTCCATGCTACAACATGTTCTTGATAATTACATCTAGAAAACTTATATAACTTGTAATCGATTTGAGTAAGAATTCCCACAAATTTGGGACACATTTCAGAAATGGATTTGCCGGTCTGTCCGATTAGGTAAGGGTTCAGAGACCGGTTCGTTTAATTTCACTAAGCTGTTAGTTGTCTTGTGATTTCTCACCTAAACGTATGAAACATGAATTCGTCGCACTGAATAACAAGTCCAAAACATGCGCTCACCGTCTTAAATAATTGATGTTGATTGTATCTGAGGTTGGTGTATTTCAACAAGTTGTAATCGTTGAGTTCGGCATTTAGTTCACAGACGTTTCATCACTAGTCTGAATGGCATCGTGCATGTGGATTGACGATGTCACCTCAACTGATGATGAGACGATTTCGAATTAAACCCCAAGCTCAACGATCACCGGCGGTATGAAATGTACCCTGCCTCATGAATGCGAGCTTCCTGGAAGTTTTAACGATATGTTCAATAACGCATTCTATTCACATGATATGGTTAGGATGTGTTGCGATTGGTGACTGAAGATGTTAGACTTCCGTTATGCTAAAGATGATTCTTTACGTGATAAGCTTGTATTCTCTGTCCGAGATATCTACATTGAACAGTGGGTACTAGCAGAGCTCAAGCTTTCATCAAAATCGGACTCACACTTTCCCGTGGAAATGGAGACAGCAGACAGAAATGCAGTGTTATTAGGAAACTGTAAGATTCAGGAAGGTGAAAATGGTTTGAGAATCCGCGTGGGGAAAGAAGCGGAAGACGGTAATAATGCTGCGCCATCCAGTGAGTCTAATAGTACAGAAAACGAATGTTGCTTTTATCATTACGGAATATTTCACAATACACCAGATCAGTGCCACCGGAAAGAAACGGTCTGCCATCTTTACAAAATGGAGGGTAACACAGATCCAGTTTCTATATCTGAGAAAACGGAACCAAGCAAAATATGCAAGCCCCAATATGCGGATGTTGAACAGGGAGCATTGGTACACTATTCCACTAGTCGGGCGCATGGTCTGACAATATGTACTGTTTGAAGTATTACCGGAAACGGAATGCAGTTTGAAATTTGCATCGAATTTGTAATCTCCTTGTGTAATGAACAAGACTTGTTGTCTTTCTTCAGAACCGATTTCCTGAACAACGCTGGCATATCTGCATTATCGAGTCAGAGCATATGCATACAAAGATACAAGACTGCTGGGTACTGTGCGCGTTACATTGAGACACGAGATAGATGCATAAACTCGTGCTTCACTTCCTCACCTGTGTTTGAGTAAATCCTTTTGGTCACCATTAGTTAACGTCTGTTAAGGTAATTTAATACATTACGTATTGCCAATGAAGGTGGTTTGCTAGAAGTTGTCAAACTACGGCTGCCCGATTCGAAAGCCGCTCAACCAAAATTCTTTTGGACATGGATATTCAGATAGTCGAAGCGGAACAGACTGCAGAAGCAAGAGATTATTGAGCACGTGATTTTTCCGATCGGGCAACATCTACAGTGCTCGTTCTCAAAATGATAGATCTCAGAGTCTGTGGTGCAAACGGCGTCCTTGGTGATTCTTCCTTACTCACGGGATCATTTTCGTACATAAGACGGACACCATTCACGACACTACAGTCGGACTGAAGTATTTCAATAAGATTGATCTTGTCAATATTTGGCAGCAGTTAGAATTGGATGATCGCTCGAGATTGATGACAACGACCGCCAATCAAAAGGCGTATTACATTTCACGCACCTTCTCATAGAAAATAATCCTGCACTGATAATAATTCAACAAACCGTTGAGAATTGTCCCAAGGATATGTCTCATGTGGTGACCTATTTGGATGATATTCCGATCACGGGCTCTACTGGAGACAAACATTTGACAACTCTCGAATGCGTATTCCCGAGTTTATTGAAAGTCAGTTCACGGCCAAAACGCAAAATTTATTCATTGTTTCTATGGAAAAAACGTTCAAGATTCACAAAGCATCTCATCAAGCGGAACATCAGTACACTACCCACTATATTCTCGGTGGAAATAAATGAACAACTGATTTCCTAAGCCGCATTCCATCACGTGAATATTCTATGCAGCCTGGGCTACTCAGAGAGGTAGTGTTTCTAATGGATTTATTTACTTCATCAACCGTGTCATAAGAAGATGCCGATAAATATATTGAGACATTATTTGTACACTAGTGAGAAGACTTTTGGAATATGGGTCACCTGAACCCGTAACCGAAATCCGAACACCATGTAACATACGAATGAATGCGATCAGTTCAGGTGATTGGTGTCTGGCATGAGGAATTTGATCTACGATACCACTCAGGTTATGGAACCCGGTATTGAGGTGTAACTTCTTCCCATTTGGGAGTGTCACGGATAAAACTGTTGACCAGGAATTATGTTTGGTAACGTCAGGTTGAGGAAGACGTAGAAAAAGTGGCCATGTGATGTGAATCTTGCCAAAAAACACGACCCCTCAATGAGGCTACGCCATTCACGCCTTGGCCTTTAACACTTCAATCCTGGTGTCGTCTGTTTACCGATTATTGTTGTTGATGCGAAATCCGAGTCGATTGAAGCAGAACCCGTGACAAGTGCTACAAGCTGAACGACGATGGGAATCTTGTGATCCATGCTTTGTATTTACGGCATACCAGATGCGATCGTTCCGCAAAATAGGGCCATATTTAGCTGCGTAAAATTTAGGTCCTCCATGAAACTCAACATAATGAGTTTACCGCTCGCATTCACGTAACATCCTTCACCCAAAATAGCTAGACTAATGACTGGTACTTTCAATAAAGCCAGAAATACTGAAGCTAGTCAGAGATATGCACACGAGAATAAATCAGTTCATTTTCGGCTATCACACAACACCACATTCGACCGCGGTATTTCACGGGAAAATCTACTCATGGGAATCAGCCTGTGTATCCGATTAGATCTACTACGCAAATATATAGGACACCGTATCCGTGATAATCGAGGATACATGATATTACGGTATGATGAAACACGACTCCACAACAGTTTACCGAATGCGACCCGGTTTATGTGAGTCCCTATCCAAAAAACAGTAGCTAGTCGAACGAGATTGTTATTGGACAGACTGTTCAGGAGAGCACTTCAACATTGCACGATGGCCAACAGATTCGTCGTCATGTAAATCATATTCAGAATTCAACCACACTTGAGACGTGGACCACCGAAATGCATTTGGAACATCAAGACATTGATAAGCGGTCGCATATCGTGAATCGAAATACCGCGTTCGAAACAACCCTCGGAATAACACTTACATCAATACGCCGGTCGGTAAGAAATCGAAAATAGGTTAGAAAACTGCGTGGTGAGGAGCTATGACTGTTGACTGATCTTATGTGAGTTTCCCTTATATGGCCTGACCGGTTGATCGTGAAGGTCACATACGTCTGTTTATTCAAATAGGTTTCTTTTATCGTATTCCTTAGTTTAATATTCCTTGTGTGTGCTCACTGATTACGAGATGACCGCTGATAAATTCAGCTGCTTATACAATAATACAGGTGTTATCAAAATACGAATTACCGCGTCCTCTATTGAAAACATTATAATCTGATGCAGACTTCTGATGTAAGTTTGAAGGAAGTGTGTCAACTTATTTTCCAAAACATCTAGGAAACTCATCATCTTACTGAGACCAATTACTTTTTGGATTGATGATGATTGTATCACAAGAATCGTTTTCGGAAACATCATAAAGCATCATTATCCAAATAGATTTTATTGCTTTTTTGCCCACGGCATTCTTTTAGAACACCCTTTTTACATTCATGATGCTTATTTGTTTGCGGGAAGGTTCTGAACCGAATCATTCGCAGACAACCCTTTAGGATACGTTACCATTCTTGAATATACTAATGTGGTCAATCTGTCTTGTCATGAACGTGTATTAATGAATTATCATGAAACGAATTGAATATTTCACGCACCACATCCATGTGACCCTGATTTTGAAGTCCTGCATCCAAAATAATATCAAAGGTATTTTTCTCGTGAACACACGAACAACCGTAAAACGACAATTCTGCGAAAAGGAGTGCAACTTGCAGGATCGGTAATACAGTCTCTGTGGTGAAAACCACGTGCAGGGGATTTTACTTTTGTAAATTTACTAATTATTCTTATTTGATACTTTACTAAATGTTCCCTGTGAAGAACCATTCAAATTAGTCGTGTAAGCCACATTCACGCCATATGAACTTCGCGCAGAATATTACAAGGATAACGTGATATATATTCAGTTTGCAAGAATTTGATGTACTCCGCATTTGGTTGGTATTATATTCGGAGACAATTAAGAACGTAAAGCACAAAAGGCAAAAAATATTTTTCCTTCTAAATTAGACCGTACTGTTACGCTTATCTTACCGTGTGTTACGTTTACTTCAGAGCTGTGGAATTTCTACGTTGAAAAATGAGCAGCACACCGCTTATCATTCTAGCCATTCGGAGATCGGAGAGATGTACTGAATAGTTTTATATATATTTAAAAACAAACCGACTTTTGTTAGGGCAGTTTTTAAGTAGTTCCCTAGTGTGGACTTAAACATTAGGATATCCGATTGGCTACTGCACACTGAATAATATATATATATATATATATATATATATATATATATATATATATATATATATATATATATATATATGCATATGTATTCAAGGGTGTGGGAGAGATGGAAATCTGTTCATTCACTGCGAAGATAAGCATGACTTTGTGTCAGACGTACGTTGCTCAATTTTCTCTCAGTTGATGCATAGTGATTAGTGTAGTTCTTCAAAGCATCAGTTGCATTGGATCGCCTAGTACTTTAAATCCCGTTCAGTTTAAACATGAAGCGCTTTGTACCGATTATCCCTTTCATTTGTAAGGCCTTTTCATTCTACTTATATATAAGCTAACTTGTATTCAGTCCACAATGACAATATCCTTAGAAATCCGTGTAAATGTCGACGTAAATCCCTTCTGCTCCAACTATTTTTTACACCACATTGGATGCATTCATCACCACGGATAGAACTGAGAATTGATGCCTCAAATAGACAGGAGCTTACACATCGTTCGGTTTGGGTTTGGATGGTTCGTGCTGCGCACCGCTATTATTGATTGCATCTCGAGAGATCTTTTCTCTATTCATTCTATTTTTTCGTTATGACTGAGTATTTGCATGCCATTTACTATGAAACTGTAAACAAGCATGTCTTGAGGAATAGTTAACTCAGTCAGTAGAACAGTTGCTAAGTGGCGGAAATCGGACAGTTTGACTCTGGCTTGTGGCTAGCATTTTCAGATGCGAAAAATGAGGTGAAATACCCATTAGGAACGACTGACTGACTGATTGACCTATTCGGCAACAAAGCGACAATTCTTTATTTACTATGGAAAAACAATCGACGCAAACGGTTTTGTTCCTGAATTCATTACTGCAAAAACCTGCGGATTGTTTCAGGAAATGTACTCAATAAGTTATATTACATGAGTAAACCACTTCTTTTAACCACTGGTGAAATTCAGCGTCAAGTGAACAAGTGGACCCTTGGTGAACAGTACTCCACTGTCAAATCAGCTGTGAAGAATAGCCATGTCTCAAAATACGGTGATTTGGTGAGTGATATCTATCCGTCAGAAACCTTTTAGCTTAATGTATCAAAGTTATTTTCAGTATGGTTTCATGTTTTGGCATTGTCCGAAGATGAGACGAGGTTGTTTCCATTGATATTTATTTTGTATAAACGTCAACTAACTAATGAATTTACAATACGACATCTTGAAATAAATTTTGGATAAGGGACAACTGTTTACCGGCTTCGATATATCACCTCCGAAATGGCTAAGGAATATGTAGTCTAAATATCGGTTATATGAAAAAGCAAGTCCGTAATAAGCGAATTAATTTTTAACTAATTTCTATGTGGATCAGTGATGAAGTGCTTAAATTTGACAAAGGATCATGTAGGATACATGACGTGGCTAGCAAATGAAATCGCACCGAAGCACTTAGAAAGCTGCATCGGTGTTTCTATTATTCTCGATTTGTCATGGTAACATTATGGGAACTTATCACATTTTTCACAGAATTTTTAATCTAGTGCACGAATCACTGGACTCTCCGTTCTCACTTTCTACAACTGAGTCGTAATTCGATAACCTTCGAACCAGTAGCTAATGTACAATTAAACATAAAATGGTCGTGCATCTGATGTTATTCCCAATCACTTTCTATCACACTTCCCGGTGATTGTACAAAATTCGATTTCGAGACATTTTGACCAGCAGTCATCATCAATATTATTGCTGCTCTATTGACCTTGTACGATTTGCCCTCCACTCCGTACGGACAGTAGTAAAAGACTATGAAAATGCTTCCTGTAATTCTTGCAATGACTTGGGCTTCGATCATTCACGGCATTGAATTTTACTTTCTTGCATACACTCAATGGGAGGATGAAAACCGCAATTATTTGAAGCCAGTAATATATATATATATATATATATATATATATATATATATATATATATATATTGCACTTGCTAAAGCAATTTAATAGAAGCACTAGACATTCTCTCACACATTTTCACTCAAACCCACAGAATTCAGCTCATTCGTAATTGGTCATGGAAGGATAGTTATATTTCGGGGGCAGATGACGAGTTCCAATTGCCAAATGAATCACATGTCTGGATACGGTGGCTTCGCTTGCAGTTACATAGAATTCACTTGACACTCCAAAACAGTCACTTGAAATGAAAGCGGTTGAGATTTGCTCATACAATAATTTGTTTTATTTCGTCTCCGTGTGTTTATTCAGAGAATGACCTCACTCCCTATTGGTGAATTCCAAGGCAGTGGTTTGAATACGCGTTCACTCGGAAATCCTGAAGCCAATGTGAGTTACTGAATTATATCTTGCATGGTTTTGAAACTGCAATATCGAAAGCAGCATAGAGTTTCATTATGTTTTATATTTAGACACAGATAATAATACAAATTTCATCCCTCCTTGAACAGCTGCATGAAAGTCAATTTTGTAGAAAGCCTCATCTTCTTGTATTCAGCCAAAAACGGTTCGTTTTATAATTTAACTCATTGGTAATCGTACGCATCGTTGTGAATCATCTGATTCAGTAACTCGGAGGATTCAGTTGACATAAAATATTATCCACGTAATGTTCTATTTGCAATACAAGTTACCGGTGGTAGGTTTTATTTATAATGAATATTTGGAATACGGTCGTTGTAATTCATATTTTGCCTGTGAAACACAGGAAAGTCAATATCCAAAACTAGATACGTTCTGTGTCCAGACCCACTTGGAGACCAAAGTGTTTGAAATTTTACACAAGTCAGTGGATTTAAACGTTCCACGCCGTCTCTCTGGCACAAATTCTGACTTTGCCATATAACTCGTCATCACGTTTATTGCGGTATGGATGTCGCTAGATTTATGTTATGCTCAAGGTGTTTCAGTGGTTCAAAAGTATACAATGGACACAGAGAAAGTGAGAAATACCCATTGACACTGACTCTCTCCCTTGTGAATCACATGTCATTATCGTATAAGAATATCAATATTATTTTAATTCACCATCATATAAATAATATTGGTATGAGGTTGAAATTTCGAGAGGATTAGTTTCTTAAATGTGTTTAGCTTGATTTCTTGACGAGACACAATTAAGAAATTTGGCTCATTGTACTTGGGAATTAGTTATTCATATTTGAAGTATTGAGCAAACAAATAGTCTGACAGATAGAATACATACACCAGACTCGACAAGCATCGCGTTTGAAATTTCCCCCTTTTCGTCACACACCACCAATAACATCAATTCACATCAAAATTGGGAACCGTTAGGTGATCGAAAAGTGGTCGACAGCACTGGATAGATCAATGTCCAGTCATGCACATCTGGTATCTTTGATGCATCAATTGAAGAGATCAAACTCGTCGAGGCAAAGAGAACTGGCACACCAACGCTTACACCGCGCACAACAGGTAAATGTTCATTGACCAATTCTTATTATAGTCCATGATACCGTTGTATGTGAACGGATGAGTTGGTTGCCGTATTTCCAGTTGTGTTACATTCACTCTCACCTTACAGCTTTCATTGACCTTTTCACTGATATAGGAACTTCAAATCAGCACTTACAAAATAAAATATTTGGATCTCTATTTTGAGGAATTCATGAGACATTTGAATACCAGCCTCTAGGGGAATTGGTAGTAGACGTTATCAAAAATCTTCTGCATTCAAACGGTACACATGTTTATTTGTTCCGGTCAAATTCGTTGAAGATGAAGTAGGAGTGAGCACATAATTTAAAATCATCCCAAACTGAATGGATGATATATTGGCTTTTGAAAATTACCCACATCATGTGTGTTGTTTCTCCGTCGATACCACATCCATGTTTACAGTTGAGTAAATTTGTCAAAGATTCCGTGGATGAGGTTGTGGAAGAAGTGATCTCCCAAGCAGAACCAAATGGGAAATCGAGCGATGTGCACAAGCGTCTCGAATGTTTTCGTGAAGTATATGAACAGTACAAACACAAGTGTTTCAGCATTCAACAAGTGAGTTATTGATAAATAATATGTTCAGGTTTTGAACCAAATAAGTATGGTTCTTCTGGAAGTGCATGTCCGATCTTATAATGATAATTCAGAAATGTGTTGGGATATGTTGAATGGTTGGGAAATATGCTTCACAAAGAATGTTTGCAAATTCTCGTCGAAATCTCGAGCCATAATATGGACTTCAGCGTCAAATATTCGCTTGTTGTCTTCTATGCACCGTTATTTCTTTCTGATAGACGGTTTGCTCACTGAAGTAAGTAGTATTCATTTCTCGACCTAAGAATACTTGTCGACAAAATAAGCATAACCAACTACGGTCATTACTGGCACCCTTTTATCTCCTCTTTCGGCTTCAGTACAACGGTGACCCAGTTGCCTCTTATTCTTTCGTCCATTAGCACAAGAATGTAATCCCTAGCTTCAACCGTTGGGGCACGGCTTCTTCTTCTCCATATCTCTTCGAAGTACAATCAATTTTTTCTTTCATAAAATGACTCGTCTTACCACCAAGGATTATTTTTCTTTCGAATCTTGTTGAAAAGAAGGAACCCCTGGTGTAACGTTTTGCGAGAGAATGCTGAGAAGCTTCGTTCTAATCATCAGTGCTCCACAGAAGCATAAAAGTTTGGGAAAGCTGGATAAAGGAGTTTGTGGTTTTGCACTATTCCACACTTATAATATCCGAACCCAGGTAATTATACAACGCATGTGAAGAAATAGTGATAGTAACTGGAAATATTTTTTCTGAACGCATTAGCGTGCATCAACTGGTGGGCGATATGAATCAATTCAGAAAGGCCTAGTTCTCACTTTCGGATGATTACATTCAATTATTAGCTTGATTAGACCACCTATAAATAGGAGCTTTCAAATATTTCCTCACATTTGTCAGTGAGCAAACTCTTTTGGATTTCTTCCGATTCAGGTCTCTTTGGTCTTTCGATTCTCACATAAAATTACTCACGAACACTCACGAAAACTGTATGCAAGTACAGTCAGAAATCAACACCTGAATATACAGCACGAAAGAAGAAATACATACACACATATGGCGTTGTCATTGGTCGTTCTGTGTGGTGGGCTAATTTGATTGATTGGTTGACGTGTTGGAATGAATGGTGCATTTGTCAATTTGAAATGTGTTGTGTGATGAGACGATTGCTTATGGACTCATGAGGTATGATTATACTACTGTGTAAAATATGCGGGTGCTGATCTGATTACTGAGGGACTGATGAAAACCACCTGGCTAAAGACGCAATTTCAATGGAGATTTTTGACTTGCTGATAATGCAAGCCATGTGTGTGTCGTTTGCTTTAGACGAATATGAGCGATGGTTTCGCTTCATCGTGCGTTGTTCTGTCCCAAAATTTTCTTGGTATTGATTTTGATTTATAACTTTCGACCACGAAGTGTAACGTCATACGGAAGATGATTTATGCATAACTCAGTCTAAGTTTGTTACTTGAACAACTTCATCATACTACTGATTATTTTTATTACAGAACGTGATTATTGAGCAAAAAGTGTATCAGCAAACAATGTGACCTTTGGAGTATTTTAAAAAAGGGAGACATTTTATTGATAACAAGCGATAATTCATTGTGGGTAGTTCAGTATTCATCTTTCGCCATATTTCAGGTACCAGAGCTTTCAGATGAACTTGACAAATTCGACCACCTATGTGAACAAGGATACGATGCGAATGTGATTGTGCAAGCAATTTTTGCTACTTGTGACTAACTGCTCAGTTCTACCTGTGGAATAGGAAAAGTCGAATTGCCTATGTTTCATTGTGTTCCCGATTGACCACTGTATGCAACGAACGATAAATAAATACATGCAATACCTTATTGTGGTTTCTCACACACATGGAATTGTTGATAGTAGTCAGCAGACAAAATGTAATGTATATTCACTCATTTATGTACCTTTATTTCATCTGCGTGGTTATTTATCTAGCTACTCCCTGATATCTGCTTACTTGGCTATCTTCAACAATCAGTGCAAAATGAATTTTTCTGTTTGCCTAACCTTCCAGAAGCAATTGCAACTGACCAGTTTGTGGTGGACTAGTAATCAGGGTGATTCATTTTGTAATTCGATTCCATTCACCAAATGATGGAACTTCACTTCAGATGACTTCGGATTTTGAAATGATCCAACCAAGTGATACAAGCAACGGGGTCAGAGATAAAGGATAAATCAGCGGAAAATAAATCTCATGTAGTTGTCTGCATTAGCTATCAGGAGACACATGTTGAAGACACGAAGTGGAACCATATTTTAGTCCCCGTGAGAATTGTGCCGGACTGTTGTCCGGCGAATCCTTAATCAGAGAACACGAAGTCGGTAATATACGTGTGATGAAACAGAATGAAGCAAACACAGATGCATTCATACGTCAAATTGTAAGTCATACGGCAGCAATGTGGGTTTCACTCACGAAAGTTCGAATAATTATCAAATGGTGTCAGATTTAGCAAGCCGAGAACAGGGTTACCCGATATGACAATGGACAGAAAAATATATAGTAAATGGTCAGGGAAAGGTGAGAAGTCACGATCAATATTTAACACGGACAGGGGCGAGGCAGATGGATGATGGCACTTAAAATGTACAACACTTAGGGTCACAAGACGCATAGCAGTATGTGTATGAAACATGACTACGGGTGAGCGAACAATTACCCTAATGAAGTGTGTGTGGAATCCCGTGTATCAGTGGAGTGGGGACACAACGAGACTGATGTTGTACAAACAATGACAACAGTGGAAATGCAGACGGATAACGAATAAACGACTCGACAATGTAAGGCCAATAGACGGTCCAGGAGCAATTCCCAAATAAAGATACACGTATCTGTAGACAGAAATATAATGTGCATGAAGACAAGTGCGAACTAATGTGGGACAATGGAAATGGACAAACGAATTCGAACACGTAATTTGGTTGTCTTCTTGAGTTAGTGGATGAGTGTGGTTTTAAACTATTTCTCAGTAATCAGAATGAAGGCACGTTGGTGCAGAATAAAGTGTATGCAGTAGCAACGAGGCGAAGAACAAATATAGGCGATCAAGTGAAAACGGAAATACGAATGCAAGTGCTTGAGTCAACGATGTCTGCAATCGAAAGCGTGAGACTGCTGTACAATCGGATGAGGCGGTGCAAGGTCTAGCAACATGTGGTACGATCTGATTGGTCAATGATATCCGGAACGAAGGACGATGGAGATCAGCTGCGTGCATGCGTGTACGACTGCAGGCGTGTGTGTGACAAAATGACTGCACAGGACGACCACAACAATCACTCTCACGTTTAAGCGTAACTGTGTTTCTGACCAAAAAAACTCACCCTGTCCGGTGTAGTAAAATTTTCCGATGACTCGGTGAATCCGGCTATGCTTAAAACTGTCTCACTGATGTTTGTGTATTTAGTACCCCTCACACACACATACACACACACACACACACACACACCAGAACTAGCACTTTCGCATGCAAATCCGTGGCGCGACACCTCAGGAACGATGATTCGCTTACAGAATCGCGGTGTTACTAAACCTTTGCCTCGTAGTTTATGCAGTCGGTCGTTGAGACCGGTCGTTATAATTGGGCGTTTATGTAACGTTTTCACTTTCCGAGCCCTCTCGAACCGTCATACTTTTCACTCTTCAGTTACACTGGTAAGTCGGTGCACTTCGTGTGCCCATTGAAAACGAACGAGCTATTGTAAATGGATGACAGGACGAAATTACCCTACGAGCACCCAACCTGTCTCGCCATTGTTGCGCCCATCGGATATGCGTACTCGGTACACTCCTGTCTAATCATCTCTATCCTTGTTCAATCCGTAGTGCGTTCTCCTACTACAATTCCACTTATTTCACTGGAATTGTGCACGGACGAAATAATCTTCGAAGAACAAATCGTATCATGATTCTTAAATTGGACTCCTCATCCAGCACACCAATAATGATTCGAATGAAATCACAATACGAGCAAACTTCTACTTATTTTATCCATCAAAGCAGCTGCATATGTTCATTTGTGAGGTCAAGCTTTTGTTCGCAGTTGCCACTACGATAAGGACTGATTGCGAATAATCTACCTGACTGAAGATTGAATAACAATTTCAGTCTTTGGGATAATCATCAGTTTTGATAAGTACCATTAAGGATTGAGACAAAACAATGATTTTTGCTGTGTGCGTGTTTGTGGGTGGATTCATGCGCATGGGCATTAGTGTAATCGTTAGATTGCTGACTATAGATGCATTCATTTTGCTGACATTTCAGTAAGGTTCTTCAAAATTCAAGGTGAAATGGCAACTAATTATTGCTGACTAAAGCGTTGGATTGCCTCTCGAGTTTCATGATAGCTTCGGTCAGTCAGTAGAGTGAAAATAGATACGGCGATTAAGTTAGGTTGGATTGAGTCAGACACATCATGGAGTTTATTAAATGAAACAAGTTTATTCACCCGACATTTCGCACGTAGAAATCAATGCAAACAAGGTAACATTATCATGATTGAAAGGATGACGACTGAATGCATGCAGTCAGTACAGTTAGATTCCCTGGAACGCATCACAACTGGCGGGAACCGTATTCAGTTTAGAGGGTAATTCGCACAAACTGCACCATGTGTTCCGGAATTAGACGTAACTGTGTAACTTGACGAAGAACAAGACCATCGCCAGCAAATCAGTCTTTATGAAGGGAGGTGGTTGAAAAATTGATCGTATGTAACAGCTGGAGTTGAACTTACTGCTAACCATGAAACCATTTTGGTGGTTTACATGTCCAAAATGTACCTATGTTTAGTACTGTTCGAATGTATTTATCACCCTACTGTCATTTTAAAGATAAGACAGTGTTTCGTAAAATGGGAATCTATTTCTAAACAGTTTTTGGTTTTGTCCCAAAGATTTCTAATTTTTCATGTATCGCTTAAATTGAGGTCAATTTTTGTCTGAGTTGTCTGCACGTAAAATTCAACTAATCAAGTGAAGTTTACTGAAGGCCAAACGGCGATTGCATAATGACTCTAGTCGAAGCTATTTTTGGTACGAAAATGGTGTGTGACTTCATCAAATCAAACTGAGTTTGTTTGGATAGATACAAGAAATAAAAATGGATATCCGATGCAATAATAAACTCGTCGGCGAGACATTTACGTGCTGCTTTAAATGCGTTATCTTGAATACTAGCCGTTTGATTGTGAACTGATAATTTTTCTTTCCCATGATTTTGTTAAATATTCAACATACAAAATAAATCGTTCGGATGATGAGCATGACTGTCTTGATACTTCACGTAGTTTTAGGGGCAGAATAATTTTGTGGCATAAAGTTAGTGGGAGTTAATTCTAGGCTTATACAACCTGTGGTTATGAGCAGTGCACAGTGATCATACTGGTTGGAACTATTCGATTAAGTTTGGAATTAACCAAACCAGATGACTGTGCTTCTAAAATCTAACAGGACCTTTTATGCTCCAACATGCATGAACATGTGAGATCATTTTTTTCTTAGTGAGAGGGTTGACTAATGAATAACGGAGCATTTAAATATCTCTGCGACCGGTGTTCATTGTTGTGGGACGCGATGGCGTCTACGCATTCATATGGCTTCATCCCATTTGAAACGAAACTTGTGCTCGAAAGAAGTAAATTTTTCCTATCATGGCAGTTAGTCTCAATAAAAGAAATCATTTCAGTTGAAATTTCTAATGCTAAATAAGGAACCCAAGTTTTTACTTGGAAAAAATATTATCATTCTCTTTCAGTGAGTAAAACTGGTGTCCCACAAATGACTGTAGTAGAATCTGTTGTAGACTTGATCACTGTAACTTCAAAACTATTTTCGTAGTCACCATATGTTACGCGAAATTCGCTTCTCGAAAGAAAACCTACACTCAGATAAGAGATACAACAAGGTCTATCTTCGAATCCATGACTCAAATTATTGCAATGTACCCGAAATCATTCCGGACCAATAAACTTAGTGGAACAACCCCAAGATCAGAATCAACATTCGCTTACTATTTTGATACATGATATAGCGGACTTCTAGCAGCCTTTGAGAAGTGCGTAGCACAATCCAGAGAGTGTTTTTATAAATAATCAAAAATATTGCACAGAATCTGTACAAATCTCAAAGGCAATCGCTCTATGAATTACCGTGGGCCAACTGCAGGCTAATTCAACATCGCTTGTGGTTCAAGCTTTCAAGTCACCGAAATGTCTGTGGATGATATGGACCAAGAGTCATGGGACAAAATTAATGCACACACCAGTTGGTGCCCGCCCACGGTCGATATCCGATGTGAGGTTCAATCAGCGAGCCGATGTAGCGCAAAACCAACATGGGAAATGTAAATCGGGAGTGAGGGAAAGGAAATCGAATTAGTCTTCAACTAGAGCCTCGAATTCAGTTTTTTTTTATTACAGATGCCATTTGTAACCAATGTCTCCAACTATCAGACAAACAGGAAAACCTGTATGGTCTATGTCGAATAGTCTGGGTTAAATAAAGTTAATGGGGGTGACCTATTTCTCTTGGAGAAATGTGAATGGTTTCTCCAAGACAGATAACAATACAAGAAGACAGGTGTTGGAGCGTTAACTTACTGGTGTCACTATTATTCCCCAAATGAGCATTGTTCTTCGGCATTCAGTAATCTTTCCTGAACTTTCGTAATATATCTTAACATGAGGCTGAAATAAGAAAATTCTATAGATTTTGATACCAGTCACTATAACTTTGGTACGATTCACTGGAGATTGAGTTTTTCATTTTGCTCATAATGGTGTATTAGAATGTAGTTCATAGATCGAAATTCGACAAATGATGTACATGGTTCATTGGTAATCCGATCAGGGCAAAATCCACCAAAAGTGGTTTCCGTCCGTGATATGTAAATACCGATCCTTCTGGAAACACTTTATCTCGACTGCCTGCCGTGGGTCTGCCAAACACGAACAAGGGAAACAAAGCAAACACATTTGGGGAATACAATGTTGCCTAAAAGTTCAACAACCAAATCACGCTGAATAATAGCCTCACTAGAGGCACTAATTTGGCATCTGGAATGTGTCCTGGACTTAAAGATTATCTAGGCGCTATTCGTTGCTACTTTGAGAAAAAAACTGCCGAAAGGCAGGGAAGCATGCTGGTATTGAAAAGGCTCATCGGGTATTTGATCGTGTCAAAAGGAGCAGAAAGTGCACGCAGGTAGAGTCGAGATCAAAATCAAACAATAAACAAAGCGGCGGGCAAGTTGACGAGTCAGGTTATAACGACCAGATTGGAGGCCACCATCTTGTTGTCCGTCTAATGTACGTGTTGGTGCCTGGTGATACACTTACTTGGTCACAACTCATGGAGTTTTTCCTTCTCTTGTGCTTTTGCAAATCACACATACTGCCCTCGTCGGGAGAGGATTGCCCCTGCGTGTTACAAGGTGGTAAAGGATGACCAGTCACTGTCAGTGGTCTAATGGAAGCTTATGTCATGGTACACAAGGGGGTGGATGGTGATGGAGAAGGAGAGTGCAGATGGCCCCGACAAACAAACAACGAAAACGTTTATTGAATTGATGGGGCAACGTGTGGGAATCATGGTTTCGAAGGCATGGACATTAAACGACCACGAATAAGACAGGGAAGACTGTGGGGTGGTGAGCAATGAGGTAAAATGGAACCCAGATTGTACGGGCTACCGAAAACGCATAAGAGTGGAGTCCAATTAAGTCTTATCCTCGACATGTGTAATTCACCATACAATGCGGAAGCCGAATGGTTGGCAAGGGTACAGGAACTGATAAGACAAACAATGTCGAAGTACAGCCTCAAAGATACACTTGAATTCGTAAACTGCGTGAAAGACCTAAACGTGAAAGAATGTTGGATGCTTTCACTAGACGTCAGCTCACTTTTTACCAGCGTCCCAATAGGTGAAGCCATCAATTACCTATGTGATTATATTGAAACGAACACAAATGAAACGTGCATACCCATAGAAGATATGAAACAGCTGCTGTTTTTCTGCATATGCAACATTCAGTTTAAATTTATCAACCAGATCTATGGCCAAAAGGATGGGGTAGCAATGAGCTCCCCACTCGGAACTCTACTTGTGAATGTCTTTATGGCAAAGTTAGGAAATGGTCCACTTGAATCTACAATCCGAAGCTGTGTTGTATGCAAACACAAGGTAGATGACATTTTCTGTGTTATCAGTTCCTAAGACCACATAAGTCAACTGTTAGACACCTTTAACTCAACTCACACAAACTTACATTTCACAACAGAAACGGAGTCAAACAATACAATTGTTTTCCTTGACGTTCGGATGAGTCGCCGTTAAGACGGCTCATTCAGTCGGTCGGTACACAGAAAGGTAATGTGGAATGGGCAATACATTGACTTCCACAGTTTTGTTCCTCTAAAGAATAAAAAGAATCTAATTCGATGCCGTACAAACAGGGAATAAAGAATATGTCCGGAGGATACCGTTGAACAAGAGCTGCAAACGGTGCAAGCAACCTTCATTCAAAACGGCTAACCAGACCAAGCTAGTTGAGAAGATAATGCGAGTATAATTGAAAACTCCAACGTAGTTTGGCGTGGAAAGAAAGCCGATATACATCTCTTTGCCATTCAAGGGTAATATGTTGGCGGAGACTGTGCAGAGAAGATTGCCAGGGGTAATCAACAAAACTTTCCACTCAGCTAGACTCCTGGTTTTGTTCGAATCCCGGCCGGTAGTGCTTTTGCGGTTGAAAGATAAAATGCCTGATTCTGCAGCCCCATTTTTGTGTTTATTCTTTCACTTGTTCCTGTGGGACAACGTATATCGACCGCACGACCAGGCTTTTGTCTGAACGCATCCGCGAACACCACCATGCATGGTCGAACACTGGAACAGTTAAGTCACTCACTAGCGTTGTCGTTTCACACCTTGCCCAGACTAATCACGCAGTAAACGAGGCTGAAGCCTTCCGTGCGCTATATAATGTTCGGGGTCGGCAATCAAGACCGGCAAAGTGTCGCATGCTAGCCACCGATAAGGCCGTCAGCATCCACCTCCAAAATCCCCATCTATGTGCTCAAAAACAAATTGTATGTACCCTTAAGATTCCTTGGCCCTCCTTCCACCCTACAACTGGCCATAGACCAGATGAAAACTGAAAACACAGGAGAAAACAATACACATCCGGTTTTAATTTAAGCCTAAATTACAAGTTTTCTTCCTCTCACTCCCTTTCATTTTTAATTTTTATCACTTCCCACTTATCTAATAGGTTCAACCCTTTCGCTTATCGTATTATATTGAATGAATAACTGAAAACGAGCATGTACGCCAAACTGTGTTCTCCAAAATAGAACCTCACAAGCGGGTCAATCACGGATACGATTAAAAATGGATAGATCTAATCCGAATGTTACGGAAACAGATGAAGAAGTGAGTTTGATCAGACATATATAACCACAGAAAACTATTTGATGATTATATAAGTTGGATACCGGAGATAAGTCGTAAGGTAAAACGACAAATAAGTCAAAACATGGATTAACCGGACGTGGAAGCTTCTCAATGTGGGGCGACACAATGTGAGTGGACATGAACAAATTTGTGGGTAGGGTAGATGGTACTTGAAAACTGATAACGTTGCTTTGTACACTGGATAAAGGCCCATAGATGAGAGGTCACGTAAAGTCATCAAATGGGCCGAACACTGACAGAAAGAGATAGCATCGGCTGACACTGTCGTAGAAACAAGGCAAGATTTGTGTGACACAATGGAGTGGACTAACAATTTATCGACCATCAATTGCTGAATTTCAAACATACCCAGTGGTTATCGTGAAAGTGTCAACAGTTGTTACGTGACACAGTTCGGTCGAAATTATGCCTGTCAGTATCATTATTCTAGTACCACAAGTAAAACGCATGGATGCGCTGGCTGTGTGAAAATCTGTTTTGTTTTACCGATCAGAAGATAATCTGAATGAATTTCATGTGGGACTGTATTTCCGTTTATAAATGTACTGCGATAAATCTCTACTGTTCTCTTTGTCCATTAGAATCATTCAGGATGACTCCTGATGAGGTATTTGAATATCATTGTCCTATGGAATTTCATAACTTTCATAATGATAAATATTCCATTTCTAAAGCCTCTGAGAAGGCAGATGCAGTGCTCTTGAACTATACAGCAAGACTTTAGCGAATTGCCAATCTTTCCTGGTGAAACAAAAGTTACAACGAATAAATACCTCATTTGCCCACCAGATCTTCTGTACCACTGACGGCAAACTTCCTTGGTTAGGCATTTCGATTCTACTCGGTGACAACCGCAACAGAGATATGGCCAACAAGAAAGGTATCTCATTCATCCCTCTGCGGATAGCCTACCGTGTTGTGACCTTAGTTTCCCTCATAAATCGAAACATTACCCATTGAAGATATTTTCGGATTACTTCAAATCTTTAAAATGGCCTCCAATATGGGTTCTTACGGATAATCTTCCACTTATTTCAAATTCGGAGCGAGTCCATTATCCGGAATAATGCTTCTCAAGTCAACAAATTCTTGTATGGTGGTGCTACTCCTGCGTCTTGGAAACGGTGACACCTATTATCAATAATAAAAACTCCGATATCTTGTAAGCACTTCCATCCAATCGTTATTATCCATTCTGTGCTCCATTTGACAGAGCGCACTGTCCTTGGTTGACTGCGTTCCTCTTTGTTAGTCCTATCAAACACTGTCCGTTTGCATAAGAACTCAACATATGTACTCAGGAGGCAGATGCTTCAGTCTACCTTTTATCTTAGGAGACCTTGACGAATTTCATGAGATCAGATTCTTTTATCATCATAGATTATTCCTCCGCTTTTTTCGGTTCCTCGTTCTTTACTGCCTTGAAAGTTGAAATAATCTTTCTGTTCCATTTGTTTTCTTTCGCCGTTGGAAGACTGTTAGTTTCAGTATAGATCAGTGCACTAAAGTTGATACAGTTTGACTGAATCCTTTGATAAAATAATCTGTTATTCCTCAGGATGCCATCCTTTCACCTATCATTGCGCCACTTTTATCAGCAACTTCTTCACTGTGTCACATACCTGACATCCTAACCACCCTGATGACGCTGTGCTACCTCAGTCTATCTACAACCAACTAGACTTTACTTCTTTTTCTGAGAACTTATGCGTTTTCTAGAAATTTGTCTACTCTTCTTGTCTACATATGAACGTTCATTCGAGTTCTTCCAAACTCATAATGGACACGGTCACATAAATGGGAGTTACAGTCACCACAGCTGTGCAGTGATCTTCCCATATTCTGCCTTCTATAGAAAAACTATGTAGATCATCCCTGTAAATTTACAAGCTGCTTAATTCGATTCCGTATAAGCTGTTATTTTTTCCTCTACTTTCAAATTATTCTACCGATCTTATACTTTTCCTCACTTGTAATCCTCCATTATGAACTAAAATAAGTTAGTCTTTGGTTCACTGTTACCTATCTATTATCAGTAGTGCTTTTTTGAGTTCCATTAGTTTTCTTGTCGCAAAAGTGTGTGATGTGCACATTTACCACTGAAACATTCGTCGTGAAGATTACTGCAAACAACACGAATACCCTTTTTCATGCAAATTCTGGAGGCCGTCCACATGCACGTTACGCATCAAGGCGAATTTCATCCCGAACAAATTTCTGTGCAACTTTAAAATGCGTTTTCCAGCAAGTCCCCGAGGAATTTCACACAAAACTGGGCGGCAGAACAAATATTCTCTTCTGCCAAGTATTCATTTACTTTTTATCGTTTCGCCCAGAAAGTGTGTTCATATAAAGTGTTAGTTACGTACATCCGATTCTGAACTTTAGTCAAGTTTTACCCGGTGTCTAGGCCGAGTTGGAGTGACGCGCTCTCCTCAGAAACCAAATCAAACTAGCTGAGGTTTATTAGCGGTACTCAAATGTGGCGTCCTCACGGGAATCACCGGTTACTAACGTCCCGTACAGTTCAGAATGGATAACACACTATGGCCAATTGGCCGAGAAACAAGTCACCAAGTGGGGTAACGAAACGACCACAACTAACAATGACAAGGAAAGGAACGCGCATATAAGGGACATGAACGAACGGAAAGGCGATCAGGCGGAAATCGATCGATGGCTCTGACCAACCAGAGAGTAGGGCAGGGATTCGCTCAGGCGCGCAAATACACGATTAGTCACGGGTCGAACAGGTCACAATCTTGTGTGGGTGCGTGTGTGTATGCATCGGTACATGTGCGTGATTAAACAGGCCTGCCGGGTACAGCCGATCAGAATTCGGTGCCCAATCGAGCAGTCTAGTCCAGGTCTTGTCAATCGACCGAGTGTTGGTTCAGCGTGTGTGTGTGTGTGTGTGTGTGTGCGACGGAGACGAGCTACACTTGAGAGATATGAGGAATCGTGTGGACTGGTAGCCGTGAGATCATGTGGTCAACGTCAAATGAATTAGAAATAGGCCAAACGGGTTCAAACGTAGCACAGGCTGGTGTTCATGAATGAGCAGGATTGAAACAGGCAAAACAGATTCAACACCGCCACCCCAAAGCCGAGATGGCTTTACTAACGTCCCACTCGCTACTGTGCACACTCCAGACGGTCCCATGCAAAAATGGTACAATTTACTCTTGCCACAATCACAGGAACCGAACTGAAGCACGCCCTACTCACGAGTGATTAGCCTACCGGTCGTCAGCCCCTACCGTCACTAAAGTTTCGCATGACCTGCACCAATCGTTCTGTCGTATCGGTACCGTGTAGATTCTCACCATAGCCTCGAGCACCGGCCCATCCAGCCTTTTTCATGATGTGTCGCATTTGCTTCTGTGACAAGAGGCTTATGTTCGATAGATCGCGCCGGTCTCGGCCCCAGGGTAAATGGAAGTGACAACGAACCTCCACGACCGTGGCTGAATCCGTAACGATCTTTGTTGCCGCATTATCCTCCAATGAGAGCGCTGAGTTATCTCTGTGCTCTTCTTCGAATTCCAACACGAACATTCCAGATATTTTAGAGCATAGGGTAGCTTCGGTAGGTAGAAAGTTCGTATACTTCATTTTCGTCGCGTGTTTGGGCGTGGGTCTGAGAAGTGCGCGGCCCAGCACTGTCCTGGTAGCATATGGCCGTCTAGAGTTCCCAACACTTTGGTCTTGAGCGAAATGGATCCTTTTGGCTCCATCAATATGGTACTCACTGAAACGACATGATGGCTCCCTGCTGTCGAGCAAAATCATGGGCAAGTACACCTTGGGGTTCTGTGTCGGTTTAGAAGTACCGACGAACTTCAACTCGGTATCTGTTAAGTGTGGCTGACGACTAATCATCGTTTCTGTGGAAGCATCATCAAAAACATCGAGATCAGTCATTGCTTGACATTCTTCCACCGTTCTCACCGTTTCCGATCGGTCCATTTGGGCGTGATCTGGCTGGGCATCTGATGACGCCTCAAAGCCATTCATCGGGACGCATCCAGATAGATTCTCCCTTTCTAGTGAGACTTGTCGTTGCTCGGCTTCTTAATCCTCCAGCTCCTTTTCTATAGCCAGCTGCCGTTTTCTAATTTCTACATCTTCCATTTCTAACTCCAGTAGTTCCATTTTTATCTCTAACTTTCTCATATCTCTCTTGAGACGTCTGGAATCATAACTGACCGACGACCGATCCACTAAATTCCTATTCCCTACCTCGTTCGCTATTCTAGTCATACCAAGCAATGGGGCACGGGAAGAATACTGCTTACCCAGACTGTCTTCTACGTTCGCCAGATTCGGAAGGTGGGTGTTTCTGTATTCCTCCGTTCCGCCGGATGAGTGCAATCGTCCGCTCGCGGCCAGTTGATGCTTCATATTCCTCGTCACGGGCAACGTATTTTCTTCAAGTTCCCGGTTGAAGAACAGTTTGAGTACTGTTAGTTACGTACGTCCGATTCTGAACTTTAGTCAAGTTTTACCCGGTGTCTAGGCCGAGTTGGAGTGACGCGCTCTCCTCAGAAACCAAATCAAACTAGCTGAGTTTTATTAGCGGTACTCAAATGTGGCGTCCTCACGGGAATCACCGGTTACTAACGTCCCGTACAGTTCAGAATGGATAACACACTATGGCCAATTGGCCGAGAAACAAGTCACCAAGTGGGGTAACGAAACGACCACAACTAACAATGACAAGGAAAGGAACGCGCATATAAGGGACATGAACGAACGGAAAGGCGATCAGGCGGAAATCGATCGATGGCTCTGACCAACCAGAGAGTAGGGCAGGGATTCGCTCAGGCGCGCAAATACACGATTAGTCACGGGTCGAACAGGTCACAATCTTGTGTGGGTGCGTGTGTGTATGCATCGGTACATGTGCGTGATTAAACAGGCCTGCCGGGTACAGCCGATCAGAATTCGGTGCCCAATCGAGCAGTCTAGTCCAGGTCTAGTCAATCGACCGAGTGTTGGTTCAGCGTGTGTGTGTGTGTGTGTGTGTGTGTGCGACGGAGACGAGCTACACTTGAGAGATATGAGGAATCGTGTGGACTGGTAGCCGTGAGATCATGTGGTCAACGTCAAATGAATTAGAAATAGGCCAAACGGGTTCAAACGTAGCACAGGCTGGTGTTCATGAATGAGCAGGATTGAAACAGGCAAAACAGATTCAACACCGCCACCCCAAAGCCGAGATGGCTTTACTAACGTCCCACTCGCTACTGTGCACACTCCAGACGGTCCCATGCAAAAATGGTACAATTTACTCTTGCCACAATCACAGGAACCGAACTGAAGCACGCCCTACTCACGAGTGATTAGCCTACCGGTCGTCAGCCCCTACCGTCACTAAAGTTTCGCATGACCTGCACCAATCGTTCTGTCGTATCGGTACCGTGTAGATTCTCACCATAGCCTCGAGCACCGGCCCATCCAGCCTTTTTCATGATGTGTCGCATTTGCTTCTGTGACAAGAGGCTTATGTTCGATAGATCGCGCCGGTCTCGGCCCCAGGGTAAATGGAAGTGACAACGAACCTCCACGACCGTGGCTGAATCCGTAACGATCTTTGTTGCCGCATTATCCTCCAATGAGAGCGCTGAGTTATCTCTGTGCTCTTCTTCGAATTCCAACACGAACATTCCAGATATTTTAGAGCATAGGGTAGCTTCGGTAGGTAGAAAGTTCGTATACTTCATTTTCGTCGCGTGTTTGGGCGTGGGTCTGAGAAGTGCGCGGCCCAGCACTGTCCTGGTAGCATATGGCCGTCTAGAGTTCCCAACACTTTGGTCTTGAGCGAAATGGATCCTTTTGGCTCCATCAATATGGTACTCACTGAAACGACATGATGGCTCCCTGCTGTCGAGCAAAATCATGGGCAAGTACACCTTGGGGTTCTGTGTCGGTTTAGAAGTACCGACGAACTTCAACTCGGTATCTGTTAAGTGTGGCTGACGACTAATCATCGTTTCTGTGGAAGCATCATCAAAAACATCGAGATCAGTCATTGCTTGACATTCTTCCACCGTTCTCACCGTTTCCGATCGGTCCATTTGGGCGTGATCTGGCTGGGCATCTGATGACGCCTCAAAGCCATTCATCGGGACGCATCCAGATAGATTCTCCCTTTCTAGTGAGACTTGTCGTTGCTCGGCTTCTTAATCCTCCAGCTCCTTTTCTATAGCCAGCTGCCGTTTTCTAATTTCTACATCTTCCATTTCTAACTCCAGTAGTTCCATTTTTATCTCTAACTTTCTCATATCTCTCTTGAGACGTCTGGAATCATAACTGACCGACGACCGATCCACTAAATTCCTATTCCCTACCTCGTTCGCTATTCTAGTCATACCAAGCAATGGGGCACGGGAAGAATACTGCTTACCCAGACTGTCTTCTACGTTCGCCAGATTCGGAAGGTGGGTGTTTCTGTATTCCTCCGTTCCGCCGGATGAGTGCAATCGTCCGCTCGCGGCCAGTTGATGCTTCATATTCCTCGTCACGGGCAACGTATTTTCTTCAAGTTCCCGGTTGAAGAACAGTTTGAGTACTGTTAGTTACGTACGTCCGATTCTGAACTTTAGTCAAGTTTTACCCGGTGTCTAGGCCGAGTTGGAGTGACGCGCTCTCCTCAGAAACCAAATCAAACTAGCTGAGTTTTATTAGCGGTACTCAAATGTGGCGTCCTCACGGGAATCACCGGTTACTAACGTCCCGTACAGTTCAGAATGGATAACACACTATGGCCAATTGGCCGAGAAACAAGTCACCAAGTGGGGTAACGAAACGACCACAACTAACAATGACAAGGAAAGGAACGCGCATATAAGGGACATGAACGAACGGAAAGGCGATCAGGCGGAAATCGATCGATGGCTCTGACCAACCAGAGAGTAGGGCAGGGATTCGCTCAGGCGCGCAAATACACGATTAGTCACGGGTCGAACAGGTCACAATCTTGTGTGGGTGCGTGTGTGTATGCATCGGTACATGTGCGTGATTAAACAGGCCTGCCGGGTACAGCCGATCAGAATTCGGTGCCCAATCGAGCAGTCTAGTCCAGGTCTAGTCAATCGACCGAGTGTTGGTTCAGCGTGTGTGTGTGTGTGTGTGTGTGTGTGCGACGGAGACGAGCTACACTTGAGAGATATGAGGAATCGTGTGGACTGGTAGCCGTGAGATCATGTGGTCAACGTCAAATGAATTAGAAATAGGCCAAACGGGTTCAAACGTAGCACAGGCTGGTGTTCATGAATGAGCAGGATTGAAACAGGCAAAACAGATTCAACACCGCCACCCCAAAGCCGAGATGGCTTTACTAACGTCCCACTCGCTACTGTGCACACTCCAGACGGTCCCATGCAAAAATGGTACAATTTACTCTTGCCACAATCACAGGAACCGAACTGAAGCACGCCCTACTCACGAGTGATTAGCCTACCGGTCGTCAGCCCCTACCGTCACTAAAGTTTCGCATGACCTGCACCAATCGTTCTGTCGTATCGGTACCGTGTAGATTCTCACCATAGCCTCGAGCACCGGCCCATCCAGCCTTTTTCATGATGTGTCGCATTTGCTTCTGTGACAAGAGGCTTATGTTCGATAGATCGCGCCGGTCTCGGCCCCAGGGTAAATGGAAGTGACAACGAACCTCCACGACCGTGGCTGAATCCGTAACGATCTTTGTTGCCGCATTATCCTCCAATGAGAGCGCTGAGTTATCTCTGTGCTCTTCTTCGAATTCCAACACGAACATTCCAGATATTTTAGAGCATAGGGTAGCTTCGGTAGGTAGAAAGTTCGTATACTTCATTTTCGTCGCGTGTTTGGGCGTGGGTCTGAGAAGTGCGCGGCCCAGCACTGTCCTGGTAGCATATGGCCGTCTAGAGTTCCCAACACTTTGGTCTTGAGCGAAATGGATCCTTTTGGCTCCATCAATATGGTACTCACTGAAACGACATGATGGCTCCCTGCTGTCGAGCAAAATCATGGGCAAGTACACCTTGGGGTTCTGTGTCGGTTTAGAAGTACCGACGAACTTCAACTCGGTATCTGTTAAGTGTGGCTGACGACTAATCATCGTTTCTGTGGAAGCATCATCAAAAACATCGAGATCAGTCATTGCTTGACATTCTTCCACCGTTCTCACCGTTTCCGATCGGTCCATTTGGGCGTGATCTGGCTGGGCATCTGATGACGCCTCAAAGCCATTCATCGGGACGCATCCAGATAGATTCTCCCTTTCTAGTGAGACTTGTCGTTGCTCGGCTTCTTAATCCTCCAGCTCCTTTTCTATAGCCAGCTGCCGTTTTCTAATTTCTACATCTTCCATTTCTAACTCCAGTAGTTCCATTTTTATCTCTAACTTTCTCATATCTCTCTTGAGACGTCTGGAATCATAACTGACCGACGACCGATCCACTAAATTCCTATTCCCTACCTCGTTCGCTATTCTAGTCATACCAAGCAATGGGGCACGGGAAGAATACTGCTTACCCAGACTGTCTTCTACGTTCGCCAGATTCGGAAGGTGGGTGTTTCTGTATTCCTCCGTTCCGCCGGATGAGTGCAATCGTCCGCTCGCGGCCAGTTGATGCTTCATATTCCTCGTCACGGGCAACGTATTTTCTTCAAGTTCCCGGTTGAAGAACAGTTTGAGTACTGTTAGTTACGTACGTCCGATTCTGAACTTTAGTCAAGTTTTACCCGGTGTCTAGGCCGAGTTGGAGTGACGCGCTCTCCTCAGAAACCAAATCAAACTAGCTGAGTTTTATTAGCGGTACTCAAATGTGGCGTCCTCACGGGAATCACCGGTTACTAACGTCCCGTACAGTTCAGAATGGATAACACACTATGGCCAATTGGCCGAGAAACAAGTCACCAAGTGGGGTAACGAAACGACCACAACTAACAATGACAAGGAAAGGAACGCGCATATAAGGGACATGAACGAACGGAAAGGCGATCAGGCGGAAATCGATCGATGGCTCTGACCAACCAGAGAGTAGGGCAGGGATTCGCTCAGGCGCGCAAATACACGATTAGTCACGGGTCGAACAGGTCACAATCTTGTGTGGGTGCGTGTGTGTATGCATCGGTACATGTGCGTGATTAAACAGGCCTGCCGGGTACAGCCGATCAGAATTCGGTGCCCAATCGAGCAGTCTAGTCCAGGTCTAGTCAATCGACCGAGTGTTGGTTCAGCGTGTGTGTGTGTGTGTGTGTGTGTGTGTGTGCGACGGAGACGAGCTACACTTGAGAGATATGAGGAATCGTGTGGACTGGTAGCCGTGAGATCATGTGGTCAACGTCAAATGAATTAGAAATAGACCAAACGGGTTCAAACGTAGCACAGGCTGGTGTTCATGAATGAGCAGGATTGAAACAGGCAAAACAGATTCAACACCGCCACCCCAAAGCCGAGATGGCTTTACTAACGTCCCACTCGCTACTGTGCACACTCCAGACGGTCCCATGCAAAAATGGTACAATTTACTCTTGCCACAATCACAGGAACCGAACTGAAGCACGCCCTACTCACGAGTGATTAGCCTACCGGTCGTCAGCCCCTACCGTCACTAAAGTTTCGCATGACCTGCACCAATCGTTCTGTCGTATCGGTACCGTGTAGATTCTCACCATAGCCTCGAGCACCGGCCCATCCAGCCTTTTTCATGATGTGTCGCATTTGCTTCTGTGACAAGAGGCTTATGTTCGATAGATCGCGCCGGTCTCGGCCCCAGGGTAAATGGAAGTGACAACGAACCTCCACGACCGTGGCTGAATCCGTAACGATCTTTGTTGCCGCATTATCCTCCAATGAGAGCGCTGAGTTATCTCTGTGCTCTTCTTCGAATTCCAACACGAACATTCCAGATATTTTAGAGCATAGGGTAGCTTCGGTAGGTAGAAAGTTCGTATACTTCATTTTCGTCGCGTGTTTGGGCGTGGGTCTGAGAAGTGCGCGGCCCAGCACTGTCCTGGTAGCATATGGCCGTCTAGAGTTCCCAACACTTTGGTCTTGAGCGAAATGGATCCTTTTGGCTCCATCAATATGGTACTCACTGAAACGACATGATGGCTCCCTGCTGTCGAGCAAAATCATGGGCAAGTACACCTTGGGGTTCTGTGTCGGTTTAGAAGTACCGACGAACTTCAACTCGGTATCTGTTAAGTGTGGCTGACGACTAATCATCGTTTCTGTGGAAGCATCATCAAAAACATCGAGATCAGTCATTGCTTGACATTCTTCCACCGTTCTCACCGTTTCCGATCGGTCCATTTGGGCGTGATCTGGCTGGGCATCTGATGACGCCTCAAAGCCATTCATCGGGACGCATCCAGATAGATTCTCCCTTTCTAGTGAGACTTGTCGTTGCTCGGCTTCTTAATCCTCCAGCTCCTTTTCTATAGCCAGCTGCCGTTTTCTAATTTCTACATCTTCCATTTCTAACTCCAGTAGTTCCATTTTTATCTCTAACTTTCTCATATCTCTCTTGAGACGTCTGGAATCATAACTGACCGACGACCGATCCACTAAATTCCTATTCCCTACCTCGTTCGCTATTCTAGTCATACCAAGCAATGGGGCACGGGAAGAATACTGCTTACCCAGACTGTCTTCTACGTTCGCCAGATTCGGAAGGTGGGTGTTTCTGTATTCCTCCGTTCCGCCGGATGAGTGCAATCGTCCGCTCGCGGCCAGTTGATGCTTCATATTCCTCGTCACGGGCAACGTATTTTCTTCAAGTTCCCGGTTGAAGAACAGTTTGAGTACTGTTAGTTACGTACGTCCGATTCTGAACTTTAGTCAAGTTTTACCCGGTGTCTAGGCCGAGTTGGAGTGACGCGCTCTCCTCAGAAACCAAATCAAACTAGCTGAGGTTTATTAGCGGTACTCAAATGTGGCGTCCTCACGGGAATCACCGGTTACTAACGTCCCGTACAGTTCAGAATGGATAACACACTATGGCCAATTGGCCGAGAAACAAGTCACCAAGTGGGGTAACGAAACGACCACAACTAACAATGACAAGGAAAGGAACGCGCATATAAGGGACATGAACGAACGGAAAGGCGATCAGGCGGAAATCGATCGATGGCTCTGACCAACCAGAGAGTAGGGCAGGGATTCGCTCAGGCGCGCAAATACACGATTAGTCACGGGTCGAACAGGTCACAATCTTGTGTGGGTGCGTGTGTGTATGCATCGGTACATGTGCGTGATTAAACAGGCCTGCCGGGTACAGCCGATCAGAATTCGGTGCCCAATCGAGCAGTCTAGTCCAGGTCTAGTCAATCGACCGAGTGTTGGTTCAGCGTGTGTGTGTGTGTGTGTGTGTGTGTGTGCGACGGAGACGAGCTACACTTGAGAGATATGAGGAATCGTGTGGACTGGTAGCCGTGAGATCATGTGGTCAACGTCAAATGAATTAGAAATAGACCAAACGGGTTCAAACGTAGCACAGGCTGGTGTTCATGAATGAGCAGGATTGAAACAGGCAAAACAGATTCAACATAAAGCATGGAAAATCTGATTTCGTTATTTGCCTTTTCACGTCTGCGATCTGAAGTAGGGTAATAACTTATAATTCTAGACGGAAGAGAACAGATTTATCATGATAGAAATGTAGTTTTTACAATGAAATATCAACAAAAGTATTTCAATCACACATCGTTATAGCCCTCAAAGGCAAACCCGAAACAGTATCCATTGAATGCCAAAACAAACAAAGGTCATTTCTGAATCAATCGAATAGAGCATTTGTGAGTTATTTGTCTCGATATAGTCTTATTCATATTGTTTCACCAAATAATGTCAGCATGGAAAGTACATTTAATCCACAGGTAGCTTGTGACAAAGTAGATTCACTGTACAACATACTGAGAGCTCTCTCAAGAAAGTGGGCCCCTAACACTAACCCCTTTCTACAGTTCACTACCGATAATTTACAACAGCTATTAGTGTTTTCAGTTGCATAAGTCAGACTGGACGTAAATACACGACCAAGTTTTAGGATTCCATCCGTGTGCCTAACTGAATCACTCGATGGCCAAGAAAGTGAGCTAATTATTGTTATTAGGCTCGTGAGATAATTAATCCCATTAGTTAATTCAAGTTATTTTGATAAACCAATCTTAGCCGAATGGAGGGGTTTAAAATAATGGATTGCCTCTAACAATTTTAGTCATATTTGAGTTAAACTGAAGGAGCTCTCGTCAAGGAAGTGCGCTTCCGTCACTGACCACTGACATTAATAAAATGTCTTGGTGGATGAGCAATATTTGACACAGAGTGGGTTAAAATCACTCTGTTGAGAGTTATTCCAAAGTGCGTAACAATTCGCGCGCGATGAGATCAATGAAACTCTGCAGTAGTTTTGTGTAACCTAGTAAAATTGCGCTTGATTTTAGTACTTTACCGATATATTTATTCATTCAAAACAAGGTCTTCTAAGAGTCAGTGAACCAATATAAGTGGAATCAGATACAGCTGGTCACATTATTTGTTAACCAACATAATCAGATGCAAAACAGTGCACACATTTCCTAACATCCCTTCCGTCAAGTGAACGTATTGACCATCTAGGTTTCTCTCTTAGTGACCTACCGTTCTATGTAGATGTATCATTTTTTTATGATCAAATAATGGTCAGCAAAGTGCCGTCAGCTTTGTACTGAGATTCTTCGACAGTCAGAACAACCTATATAACATCTACGGCCGAACAGTCATATTAGACCCATTTACTGAAATTGGTTATATCGAGAGACAAATAACGACAAGGTAGTTCAGTGATAGCTCAAGTCCGGTAGTGGCTTTAAGCAACTCAAAGAGTGAATAGTCAACACATGTCAAAACTGTTTTGTTCTGAGTATTGTATTGTAGTTCGGTGAGACATAATTGGTTTGGGCTTCAGTAACAAGCTACTTGGTACAGAAATTAGTATTAAAAACCCGTTTGTTCTCTCTGAATATTTTTCAAATATTTTACAGAAATACATACCAATATTGAGAACGAAATAGGGTGGCGAACAAGCTCGTTTTCAGTCATTCGTACTCGTACGAATAGATCCTGTTAAATGAGACTAAAAATCGAACAGAAATAAGGGTCTAAATCTGTCTGTACATGTGTCTGCTTGCGTCTGAAACTGATCACATTGAAAAGTGTTCCATTGGTCGCACACTTGTTTGGGGAGAAGAAGTTGACCCTGTGAGTTTAGGAGCTTGGACAAATTGTTTCTGAGTTCACAAAGGAGAATTGTAAAGTTGAATACTCACAGCTTTGTCTGTGGCTTAGATGCAACACTTAAAAATCATGATTGCTTGTTCCGGACTTTTTGCGAAAATCGTATATCACTTCTATTGAATGGTTTGACTCCACAAGGTGTGAATACACAGCACTCCTAATTTTCTTAATTACTCCTGTATTCAACCCATTTGGGTGTTATTCATGAACACATTCGGATAAGCGCCTATTTGTGTGCCTAACGTATGTGGTTCCACAACAGCAGTGGAATGAATACGCACAGCGGAAGATGCTGTACAACCTGGCAATCCATTCTTCAGTCGGAAGCACACGATTGGTTTGGACTGGAATATAATTTGTAGTTGTGCAGCGTAGAGTGTTCTACTGACTGGTTCTGTTAGTCAGTTTCCGTTTCCCTTTTGGATGACAAATAGACAGGTCCTGCTTCCTTTCGACTACTGTTAGATTTGACCTGTCTTCATTTCGTTGGACTGGCTTTTCAATAAGCTTTCCAGGGTAGCCTTTTTTCCAGGAGCCCGCTCTACATAAAATGAAGTTCATACTATATATTGTGTCTTCGACGAAGATATCTCTTGCTCTATTGACCGGTTTTAATTTGTGGGGCTAAACCTGCTTAGTAAGGAGAGAAAACCTTAGCATTATTAATGTCGCCAAAACACGGAAACTTAGAGACACCTAAAGTACACTTGTCTGGGTTAGTGAAAATGTTAACCTCATGACATTATTCAGCAAACAACAAAGACGATAATAATGTATAGACCGAGTGTAACCACGGAAAATAATATCATCTTGATATGAATCAACACCCTCTAGACCTTGAATAATATGATTAAGAGACTGTTGAATAATAACGGGTGTGACACTGAGACCAAACGGCAGTAAGTTTCATCGAAAAATCAGGATGGAGTGTTGATAGTAGTTAACGCACTGGAGTCCCCATGCAAGGGTATCTGCAGGTATGGATCTTTTAGGTCTTGTTTCTAGAATTCATTAGACCCCGGAATTCGGTAGAGCACGTCCTCAGGTTCTTCAGTTGTGCAAGTACGCTGCACTAAGCACTCATTCAATGACAATCTGTAGTCACCGCAATTCCACGGTGTATTTCCACCAGCCTTCAGTGAAGTCACAATCGGTGTGGCTTAGTTGAACGACTCTACGGGGCTAATAATTCCGCGCTCACGCATAGACTGTAATGCTTGGCTGATAGATTCTTTCAAACCAAAGGGAATTATTCTGAGCATTAGAAGAACGGAACTACCAGCTATTTCTAAACTTACTTCAGGAATTTGCATTCCACCAGAAGCCTTAGAACATTTAAAAAGAAGCTGTTGTATATCCAGTGAGTCAGGTGAAGAAGTAAAGAAAGTTAATTTAGTATTCAGTTTACGAAGAACTTTCAAATCAAGAACTGAAGATCCTGACTCAGAAACAAACACATTCGTAGGATCAGACCCATGTAAATGAACTGGAACCATACAGGAACCAACAAGTGGGAGCTCGTGTCAAGTAATACCTCGAATGATCACATTGGTAGTAATAATATGAGCAATGGGATAAAAACAATTTAGAGCTTGACGTGAAACTATGGATTCTACATTCCCAGTGTTAACAGTAATAGTGTGTTGGCTACCCCCTGGAGTGTGCAATGTGCGGGTAACATGTGAAACTTGCTCTGGCAAAACGGCTAACACAGGTGTTGAAATATGGTATCAAGTGGAGAAGTACCAGTTAATACGGAGGGAATTGTTATTCGACGTGACGGGCTATTTCTACAAACACTTTTAATGTGGGCTACCCTACCACAGTCAAAACACGTAGCTCGTCAATGGGGACATGTGAAACGAGAATGTGACTGACCATATAGGATACACTTGCCCAAATTCGAACTTGTGTGGTTAGATTTTGAACGAGTCGATCGCTGAAGTGGGGGCTGGTTGGCACGATAATTTATTAGCATCTTCAAATGAAGCGAGTTTTGAGTGTGTCGATCGCATTGATGTTTAGTAGAATTGAACAATACGGACTCCAACACAGCAATTACAGATTTTATGTCCTCATAATGTTCACAAATGTGAAGAATGTGGTGAAACGTCTGAGCAGTTGCAAGTAGCAGCTTCTGTTGCAAATCTGGAAGGTTGATTCCTGCAATCAAGCAATCGCGTAGATGATGTTTCCATTGGGGACCGTAGTCGCACTTCACTGCCTGTGTCTGCAGCTGAAAATGAATTCACGTATTGATTGGTTTACAATTCTGATGATGCAGTTGAATTTGGGTCTCTTAGCAGCAACGAAATTGACTGGATTGAAGTGCTGTTGAATAATGGTTCTGGGCCTGTCGTACGGTAAACTGATGAGAAATCCGGAAAAGACAAATATTTCACGAGGCTGTGTGCATCTTTTCCAATGAAGTGGAGAGAAAATGGTGTATTTTCACATCATCCAAATGGTTTCGGATCAAACACCAAATGTTGAAGCGTTCCATGTAGTCCTCAACCTGTTGGGATGTAGAATTTACATCAAGAGGTTTCTTTTCAGAAGCTTTCATGGTTTAACTCTTTTGCGCGATGCCATAGGTGATATCAAGTGGATGGAATAAGCTGAAACCCGCACAGCACTACTAAGAAACAAGAACTCTAAGACCGAATAGAAAGTAGTGTAATATTTCATATGCGCAGAATCGTGTATGGCACAGGCATATGTTATAACAGAGAGAATATGGTACCGCAGAACAGAAAGAGACAATCTTGTATGTCATAGCGAGGCGAAGAGCGAGATTTCGTTTCACTCTGCGCAGTACGAAACTATGAAAATGGATGTACTGTCTACTCCAAGATGCTCTCCTATCTGCCGAAGAGGGAGAATAAAAGGAAGAAATATCATGTTTTTCTATCCCATGAATCATCTCATCCAGGTGCAGCTGGCCATATAGATGTTGATCTCTATTCCCAGGCTGATGTGTCACGCTTACCAGCTGTAAAGAAAAAGTGGGATCCGATCCGAAAAAATCATCACCATGACGTGCGCTGACGTTGCATATAACCGTAAGCAGGTTTTCTACGAAAGTAGCATACAGTATAGCTTTACTCTTACCGAGCGATTTTTCAGCAGTGTTTGAAATGAGCTGTGAGGAGACAGATATGATAAAATCATAATGACTAAGATGATAAATGTGTTTTTGACGGTGGGAAATGAGCCCAAGTGCGGACGCCAACCAAGACCTAATACCATGCGCACCACCAGCTGAGCTACGTTGTCATGCCGAAAGCTCAACCTACAATTGAGATTTGGATCATTTCAAAATATCCAGGTTGGTTTAGATCATTTCAGCGAGACTCTGATGGATAATGATCACTGGTCCCTGCGTATTTCATTCTATCAAAATTCGTCCCGAAATGTGCATGAATAATATCAGAATCGATCTGTAGAGCAATCCTATGACCTTCTTTTCACTTCATTTGAAATTCAAAATGTGGTCATAAAAAGAGACCTGACTAGAAATATTCTCAGTACGGGTTTCAAAATTCATTTCCCTCATAGATGAAACAGGGAACATTTCAATGGAAATATAAATGAGAATTGTGTCCACTGTTTTCTACTTTTCATATTGTTTCACAAAAACCCCTTCACGGGTGCATTTCCCAACGATCATAGATATGTGGATATTAATTCAGGAGTTAAAACTGATCATAAAGTTGAAGTTAGTGTCCGTTTTGTGGGGCACCTTGATACATGCATTCATGTTCGAAATTTCAAACAGAGTAATCTATCAGAATTCATGAATAAATCATGTGATAAAACTTCAAGTCTATTCAACCAAATTATATTGCATCGGTGAAGACAGTTATTTTGACTGACTGATAAAAATTCCTGTATTAAAAATACAATTTTCGATCTGACTTCAAATGAATGAGTTTGCGTTGAACAGGTCTCCTCATCTCCCTTCAGAGCTAATGTCGAATTATTTGAGTTGAACTTTGTAAAATTCATTTCTTGATGGGATTCGTGACGTCGGTTGACGTGACCAGAGGTTCCTTATCTGTCATGTTTTAGACAATTACAAACCCTTTGTAATGAATGCATTCATGATTTTAATAACATTTACTTAATAATCATTTGCATTTCTCCGGTGGAAACCCCACAATTTTATTGCCCTTATTGACTGTTTGAGTTCCCACATACATGAAACAGTTTTGATCTAATGTACACGAACAGCCCTCATATTTTCGGTTTACAAGATGGTAAACCGGACATGTTCCTCAGTGTGTTGAAAGACAATCGGAAGTTGAAAGAACCCGGATTCAAAGTAGTTGAATCGTGAGAATATTTGATGTCAATGAAGAATGTGGTGGCTCTTATGAATAAAACTCGGTAGGTTCAACCCGTAGTTGCCTATGTAGAGTGCTTTGTATTACCGGTTCTAAAGTAACAGCGAAAATCAGATGGATTCGACTTCCATCTCCGTCTTACATGTGAAAGACCAAGAGACGGTTGATATTTCGACTTGCAATTGAATAGCACGATAAATGGTGGATACAGATATAGATATGTACAAATAGAGATCCATGTACAGCCTACATTCTGCACCGCTTAGCAGACGAGCATTTTTATTCCAAGCCAGAATAACATTCATGTATGGGAACGTGATACTTGTTGCTTCAATGAGCAAAACGTGCATCAGTTCTCTGCTTTGGTCAGAAGATTATCTCCTCATCATGCAAAATGAAATGGAAGAAATGGTCCCGATATACAATTAAAAGTCCGTTTTCGTGAAATCAGAGGCCATTACTGGCCCCCAACGGTTATGATGTTTGTAATTGATCTACTAACATCATGCGGATAGATCTGTGTAGTTGGTATCCGCATTTGCTTCTTTACCACATATTTTATGACTCGATAATATCTCAAAGTTTGGAGTACAGATTTTGAAATGTCTCAATTATTTTACCAGCAACTTCTGCGCCGAAATTCACCCAGTGGACTGGAGAACAACGTGGTTATTTAATTCCCTGATCACGGGTCATCATAGATGCTTGTGTTTCTGAGTAGAGAGGTTAGTTTATTTTCTCGTGCGCCTTTTTCGAGCTGACAAACACTCATCTCGAGAAATTGAACATAACTCACATCCTCACTTCTAAATAAATGAATCGATCAGATAATACATCTTCGTAGGTGGTGTATCTACATAGTCACCTTCATTAAAATATAAGAATAAATTCCCAAGAAGGACAGACTACCAAATTCGAAACTGTTGCCATTTTTTGAACTTCGTACCCGGTGAACCGATGAACTTGGAGAATGTGAACTAGACATTTCTTTCCGATTTACGCTTTTATATTTGTGCATCAGAATGCAGTTAGTCCATCGTTCATTCATATTAGAGGTCTTCTCTATTTTTCAAAGTGGAGGGGCCAACGATCTTTGGGCAAGCTACTTATGGTATGAACCAAGAATTTTAATGATTGAATTCTGTGTGCAAATATGTGATTCTATTCTCTTGAGAACGAAACATATTCACAAACCTGGAGTTGTGACTAGAGTTGGAAGCACATGCAGCTTTTGTGTTTCTGTGAGTGGATTTATCCTCGGGAACGTTCATCAGTCCGTCTTCGTCAGCTTGCAACAAAATTTTTATAAATCCATCGAAGAAGTCAAATGCTCTCTCGATAAGATTGAATAACGGTCTGCAATAATGAAAAAGCACGACTTGTACTGAGTAATACGTCATTGGATGTCCTATTTGTAGGTGTAATCGATCAGTTCTGTCATCGGTTTCAATCATCCTGCATAACTCCCTGCTCTACACTTTTATTCAGTGTATAGTACAATCGGATAATGTCGACTCATTAGATTGAACTAAATCTGATCTAATAACGAAGAGTTGGTTATATTATCAGTCGAATTTCGCGCCCTCTGTCGCAATTTGGCGTGATGATGACATCGTAACACTTGGATTAGTTTCTCACTATGCATGAAACCCACCTAATCAGCTTTTTTCCTAGTGAGTAAAATAGGTTTCTGTGCATAAACGTGATATGAAAGAGACAGTTACATGCCACAGAAACTCAACTGCATTCCAAGACGTATAAGTTGTGGCACAACGCACTCAATCTACGGAAAATACTATAGTTGTGCAATAAATATATACACAAAAAGATATCATATTACGAATAATGCGGCAATATTAGAAATGTGGTTTATTACGGAAATTTCACTGCATGCGTTACCCAATCAATTTTGCTGGTCTCATCTATGAGTTGCACCTTACCATGCAGTGCACCATTGACACCGGATCGGTGTATCCGGTTTAAACAATCACTTCACCTCACAAGATGACTTGTCGATATCCATGTCATGCATGAGCATAAGTCCGTTTATATTTATTCCCCTGTAGTGTCTGACGACTGGTCGACACTGCTGCGTATCGAGTGACACTGCTTGACTTGAGGCGAAGTTACTCCAGCATGTACATAGAACTCAGCTCAATGACATTTCCGACACACTTCCCCGCTTGTTTACTATTTGCTTTCTGGCTAAGGATGGGCTTTGTGTTTATGCTGACAGAAATTATTGGACTGCAATGAATACTAAATACGAAGACAAAGCAGATCAATCACTTTGGTGCCTCATTGTTGAGTAGATCAACTCTGTTTTACTCTCCACTGTCTCTATGGTTCGACCGATAAAATATCGGGAATATTTTTATTGTAATTATGACAAATACTAATGTCAATCAGAAATACCACCTAGGATATCGTGATTCTGATATTTGATACAAGAGACATCGGTTAATCAGGAGACCACTTTTGTTCACCATAAACTCCACATGTACTTCATATTCAAATCTACAAGTTTCATTGTTCATGACTATTTGCTACTTTATCCTTTCGAGGAAGCTGTAGTTTTATATGGAATAACCAAATGCAATATGGATTCACATGAACAGAGTATAAAGGTAAAATAAAATGATCCTTTGCCTACAGCCTTGGTAATGTGGGATCATGTTTTGGTGGGTACTTCTTCAGAACATCGACAGTCACTCTCGTGACTGTTCCGAAAATCATAGGAATATCTGACGCACTATCGAAATGTTTGTATGAAGTTTCCTTGGATAACCAACAGAAATTTGTAGTCTTTATTAATAATTCGTTCGAAAGTGTTGTTCGCCCTCTTTGGCAACAGTTGATTTCTGATGCAACGTTCACATGATAAAACGGTTCTCTCAATATCACCTACATGTATTGTTCGTTCTTCAAACCCATATTCTATTTCCCACTGTGACTGATGCCAATGAAACTGAACTAAGCTAGACCGCATTCTGTTGTTATCCTACAATCAATACTTGTCTGGCCGATGACTTTTCTTATCAGTGAATGGATGACATGGAAAAGTTACGTGTTATGGAATAGATAAGGGCATTTCATTTCCACCGTTGCATCTCAATTTTCCATCCCTGCGTATACGGTTGGAAGTAAATGTATGCAACTTGCCATTCAATGAGCCCACTGACAACTTCTTGCAAAATTCCAAAACGAACGCCCAATAATCCATTGAAGACCTTCATTGGACTTCGTGTTCGTCGGCGACTTACAGCGTGGTTAAAATTCAGCGAAAAATGGAAACACCTAAATGTTAGTCAAAATCTTTCCACGATATCCTGGCAGGCTGCTTCCGGTAAATGCACACGCAAAGCCCGTATTGTATCATCAGCTGTGACAATGAAGTACGGCGGATTCGTGAATACGTCAGTTCACATTACAGTGCGCAGATTCTTCCCGATGTTTTTATCATTTATTTATCCACCAGTGAGTAAAGACTCCCCGAAGTAGCAATATGGAACAGGAAGGGGAAGCATGCAATCTCTATTGCAAAAGAGGTCACGCACTGTTTGTGAAGTGATGCAAAGCTTAATCTACCGTTGAAATGATGAAATAATAGGATTAGGAATGCTTTACGTGAGAATTATGTTCTTTGTTGTACTTCCGAGTGAGACATGTGGGACGAGTGTATTTCATGAAATTTTTTCTCTTCTTTGGATTATGTTCATATATGGTTGAATGCAATTAAAGACTCAGAAAAAGGTCAAATAATTATGCACCAAGCACGGACAAGCCAAAATATTATAATCCCTAGGCTGGATAATCTCGCAACGGACATTTTTTCACGTTGAAGCCGTTCGCATTTGCCAAAAGGGTTTTGGCATCAGAGCGGTCTGTGCTACTGGACAATAGGCCATGCGGAAAAGTCATGTGAAACGTTATGCCGATCGGGCGAGTTTTGTCTTCTTATCAAAAGCCCATCAGGAAAACACCTATAAATATTTCATGATGAATACGACCCCTATGTTCGGTTACAAGTAACCTCAGGAAGCTAGGGACCTGAGTTTCAAAGCATGCAATGGTGTTTGCATGTTTGATTGATTAATCAGTTGACGAAGTCTGCCTAACTCGAATCTATTCTGCCCCTCATAATACAAGACGCACTCAGATGCGTAAGGTGACTTATTTGAGGTTCAGATATAACCGTTGACAATTATCCAGGAAGGCATAGTGGATTAGCGTCATTGCCAACTCTGTAGTTTTACCACTCCCTGTCCTCATTTTAGCCATCCTTAAGCTCATAGATTTCAAGTTCTATTTTGGTTGATGCCGTCTTATCACTCATATACCTCTACTTAGACCCCGCGCTACCCACAGTCTTAAGTAACACAGGTGAGGAGAAAGCAAATCGACTGGTTTGTTTAAAACTGTTCGCTTGAGTGAGTACATCTTTAGTGCATTTAGACAATAACAGGAAATAAGTTATTCTATTCACGTAAAGATTCCTGTGAAATGATACTTACCGCTTCAGAGTTCTCAGAAGCTCCTATTCAGAGAGTGTAGTGAGGGACCACAGCAGTGGTTTGCTCAAGGTTCTATGTGAGTGAGATGCAACTAAAATGAAAGCAGACAACACCATTGTCAGGAAATAGCATTTCTGATTTAAGTAGTAGTAGCAGTGGAAGACTTAGTAGAGGTAGTATTAGTAATAGCAGTTGTAGTATTAGTAGACACGGAAGCAGTAGCAGTAGTAGTAGAAGCAGTAGTATTGGTAGTAGTAGTTTTAGCAATGGTAGTTATAACAATATCAGTAACAACCAAAGGATGAACAAGGATTCTAGGAAGCACACTACTTGTATGGAGGATTTTTCCACCGATTTTATGCGTATCCCGTACTTCTCTGTCCATCCACTTAGTCCGTTGATAGTATGAACCGTGGGCATTTGTTCACAACAATTTAATATGTGTATGGGGAGTGCGATTGGGAGCTCCTATTTAGAGAGTGCAGTGAGGAGTTAAAATGGTTTTTAGCTCACAGTTCTATGTGGGTTAGGCGCAGCTAAATCGAGGGACAACGATACTGTGGTTGCGAGTTGGTATTTTCGAAAGAAATAGTTATTGTAGTGATATTAATATTGGTAATAATGATAGTAGCAGTGGTAGTGTTACTACCTTTATGTATTGACAGTGAAAGAAGTAGTAGTAGTAATAGTAGAAGTAGTAGTATTAGTAGTATCTGTAGTATTAGTATCAGTAGTATAAGTGCTGGTGTCTGCACATGGGTTACCGAAGATTCATTGAAGCACATGTCTAATTTGGCTTTTATTGCCGCTCATCGGATGTGATCATCCGGTACTCCCATGTCCATCCACTTGTCCTCATAATTGTACACTGTAGGTTTTGTACACAACAATCCAATTCGTTTATGAGGAGTGTGAATGGAAGCTCATAATTGAAAAGTTCACCGAGGAACCATAACCGTGGTTCGCCCATAGTTCTATGTGCAGCTCAATCGAGGAACAGCGACATTGTTGTTAAAAGTTGGCATTTCTGATTTAGGTAGTATTACCCGTAGTAATAACAGTAAGAGCACTATCATTCTTGTCAGTGGTGCTAGCGACAGCAGTGGTAGTAGTTCTGTTATAATCCAAAACATGTATCTGGGTCGTGTTTTTGGAAATTACTCGTTCATCGGTGAATAAAACTGATCAACTGAAAAAATATTACTCTATTGCGTTCCAATGGTCCGATCCACTTGAATGAGGTCGGTATCTAATAGAAGGATGCAATTTTGTGGTTCCACTGTCATGGGTTGACCTTTTGCGCTTGGTCCATTTGGCATAGGGGCATCCGTCCATTTAAATAAACAAAGGTTCATAATTGTTTTCTGAAAAAAGACCACCAAATTAATCGGTAAGTTTTGTACAGTAGTAGTAGTAGTACCTACTGATAGGTGGAAAAGATTTATGGAAACAGACAACTGATTTGGCAGTTAATGATGCCCATCAGGTATGCGTGTCCGGTATTCCTCTGTCCATTCTGTTGTACCCATACTCGTACCTTCCGTAGGTGTTTGTTCACAGCAATCTAATTTGCGTATGAGAAGTACGATGGCAAGCTCCTACTTGGAGAGAGCAGTCAGGAACCACAACGGTGGATCACCCATAGTTCTAAGTGGTTTAGACGCAGATAAACTGAATAAAGACGACACTGTTTTCGCAAGTTGGCATTTTTGATCTAACAAATAATAGGGGTAGATTTGTTGTAATAGTTGTACTAGTAGTAGTATTATTAGTATCTGTAGTGTAGTTATTATCCAGGAGAACTGCCTGGCCGTTTGGGCTTTATTAGAAATCACTCGTTCACATTCATCGAAACCAATCAATTGGAAAAAACGCCCTTTAGCATTCCAGTGGAAAAATTGTAGTGATTCGACTGTTTCCACACACGGCCCAGTGCGCTACAGCTTCACTTCCAGTATCCAACCAATCAGGTGAAGCTGGACAGCAAATACTAGATTGTGTAGATACAGCGAAGTCGCCTTGTGATTGACGAGCACGTTATCTGCCAGTACGCGTTACTATTTATCTGTATAAAAGACTGGGCACCAGCGAAATGTGACAGAATATATCCTTGCTGCTCTCGTCAGGTCTTGTCGTCCTCTCAGTGCATGCAGTCCGGGTGTAGGTTATACGATTACGTACGATTGGCCCGTTAAACACGATTCTCACACTAATCCACTTGAAGGCGTTTGTTTTCTAGTCGCAGGATGCAGTCGTGTGGTTTATGTGCCTTCTTTAACATTGTACCGTTGGTCTCTCTGACAGCGGCGTTCGTTGTTATTCCACAGCTGTCCGTAGTTACATTTTGTAATAGAAACTTCGGGAAGGTCGCACGAGTATGGCGAATTGAAGTAATGAATTTTCTCTTCCGTTTCAGTTGGTCGTATCAACCTTGTACAAGCAAAGGGGAAACTGGAAGAAGGTGAAGAAACCACCAATCTGGAAGACGGAGCAACAATTCAAGAGGACTGATTCGTAATGTGTTCATATTTGTTTTTTTACATTAATGACAGTGTGCCACATATTTCAGATAAATCCTTACATTACTAAAGTTCGTCTTTTCGCCTTTGGCTGACTGTTACAAATTTGGTGCCGCGACCCGGGAACGAAGATGCCGAAAAAGCTAGCTGAATCGGATAATGGAGAAGAGGGGACAGCTCGCTCGCCACCCAAGGACCAGCTTGGGAGTCCGTCTGTCCAAGAACTTTCCCGTGCGTTGACTGAGTGCAGAATAATCAGAACTCAGCAGATTCCTACCCCGGGAGCGCCTGAGAAATTTCACCTTAATGGAAACTATAATTGATGGGAGAGCCAAGTGCGGCGATACCTTCGATGGTTCGCTGAAGAGAGACAAGAAGATATTATCATGGGGCTGCTGGATGGAGAGGCTTATGATATCGTCAATGAAGCAGACGTTTTTAACAGTGGTGACTTGGATTCTGCCTTCAAGCAGATTCGGAGACTTGTGGACGCCCCCGGGCGCCCTTCACAATATCGGCAGGAGTTCCACCGGAGAGGGCAGCGATCGGATGAAGAACTACGATCCTTCGGTCGCGTGCTGCAATTGCTGAGTCAGCGGGCTTATCCCGACGAGACCAAGGAAGATTGGGAACGCCGGGTGCTAGAACGGTTAATTGACGGCGTCTCGAACCCAGCTGTGAAGCGGGCTCTGTTGCGAGGGAAGTTCGAGAATCTGGCACAGGCATTGTCTGCAGGGAAAGCAGAGGAGCGCGTAGAACGGGCAGTCGTGGGGGTGCCAGCTGGAGACGAGTGCTGCTTTTTACGTGAGTGGTAACCGAGGACTCAACATCCAGGCCGTAATCACCCTAATTGGAGACGAAGCTGGTATCGAGGGAAGCACGCTGGAACACGTCGACCGTCTTATAACAAGATCCCAGGCTTCAGCGTCAACCGGTGGTATGCGGGTCCCCACAACAGCTCTCCCGGTACTTCGTACTCACAGCCAGTCGAAAGCGGTCTTCTCTTGTTCGGAACGAGGACACAAACTCGGAAACAAGGTAGGTCCATCGTTCCTGCTGTTTCAATATGTTCCGCTTGCACTGAATCTCTATCTGTTCGAGTGAAGGTTAATGGAACCGTTGTGTATGGGCTGGTTGATACGGGGGCCACGTGTAGTTTAATCAGTGCAAAACTGATGGCAATAGTCGGAGGCGTTGAGCCAGCCTCGTGCAGTATAGCCTTAACGGCGGTGAACGGGGAGAAGTTAGACGTCAGAGGGATCATCACGCCGAAGTTGGAACTGGGCGGCGTCGTTGAGAAGCAGCCCCTAATAGTAGTCGAGGGAATCCCCTACGACGTGATCAATGGAAAAGATGTCCTAGTGAATTTCGGGTGCGTAATCGACATTCCACAGAAGAGATTATACCTGAGGAACGGAAACAGTGAAGCCCTCGGCCGGAACGGGATCAACACACACAGTTGTGCAACGATACCGGCAACGAAAGACCACGTAACACGGTTCGCCGCGCTCCTAGATGATAATAGCACAGCCAAAAGTAATAAACCGTTGTTGAATCTTCTTGGGAAATTCTCCGATACGTTCTTATGGGGAGAAGAGAGATTAGGCCGGACGGATTTAGTTAAACACCGAATTGACACGGGGGACGCAAAACCCATGAAAATAGCCCCCAGACGGATTCCAATTCATTATCAAGCGGAGGTACAGCATATAATCGAGGAAATGCTGAAGAACGACGTTATTCAACCATCCCACTCCCCTTGGTCGTCTTCAGTGGTGTTAGTTAAAAAGAAAGATGGAAAACTTCGTCTGTGCGTAGACTACAGAAAACTCAATGCCATCACCAAAAGGGATTCATTCCTACTACCTGTCATGGAAGACTTGTTCGACGCCTTAGGAGGCAGCCGGTACTTCAGCACCCTAGACTTGGCGTCTGGGTATTGGCAGGTTGAACTTGCAGCAGAAGACCGGGAGAAGTCTGCGTTCGCGATTCCATCCGGATTTATGAGTTTCAGACTATGCCTTTTGGGCTAACCAACGCACCTGCTACGTTCCAGCGCTTGATGAATCACATTTTGGAAGGGCCGATTCCTTCGAGATGCATTGTATACATCGATGATGTACTGATTCATGGGAGAACGAAAGAGGAACACTTAGAAAACCTGGAACTAGTTCTGGGAAGAATTAGAGACGCCATCCAAGTGCAAATTTCTGTCCAAGGAAGTGAATTTCTTGGGTCACATTGTTTCGGACCAAGGAATAAGAACTGACCCAGAAAAAGTCGAACAAGTCCTAGATTGGCCAACGCCTAACAACGTGACGGAATTAAGGAGTTTCCTGGGATTGGCTTCGTATTACCGTCGCTTCATCAAATGTTTTGCAGAAAGGGCGGCACCATTGAATGCTCTCCTGCGCAAAGACGACAGCTTTAGTTGGGACGAGCGATGTGAGCAGTCCTTCGAGGACTTACGTTCGGCTCTTTGCGCGGCACCCGTGCTAGCACTGCCCGATCTGACGGAAGGAGCCAGTGAATTTATCCTAGATACAGATGCGAGTGACGGGGTCATTGGAGGTGTATTATCACAGATCGGGCGAGATGGATTAGAACACGTCATCGCCTATGGCAGTAAACCGTTATGTAAACGAGAGAAAAACTACTGTACGACACGAAAAGAGATGCTAGCCCTGATCACATTCGTAAAAAAGTTTAGACAGTACCTAATCGGTCGACGATTTCGAATTCGTACAGACCATCAGGCCCTTCTGTGGCTGCAAAACTTTAAAGACCCCCAGGGACAGACAGCCCGGTGGCAGGAGCAGTTGCAGGAGTTTGATTTCGTGATTGAACACCGTGCAGGTAGCCGACATTCAAATGCGGACGCATTATCGAGGAGGCCAATCCGAAACCACGGAGACTGCCCGTCCTGCCCCGTCGGTTATGTGGCACAGATCAGTCTACAGGAGGATACGACGGAACAGTGGGGCTCGATCCAGTCCAGCGATAGCGACACAAGCCTCATTTACGCAAAATTGAAGGCAGGAAGTGAGAAGCCTAGTCAACGTGAGATGGCGGGGAGTGGTTTGTGGACCAAGCATCTCTGGAGCCTCTGGGATCACTTGAGAATTGTGGATAACGTTTTAGTTTTCCAGTTTGGTCCCAATTATCCAACGAAAGTCGTCGCCCCTCGGTCAATGGTACAAAAGGTCCTTACGACATTGCACACTGAGCTGGGCCATGCGGGTGTCAACAAGCTAGAACATGCGACAAGGACTCGGTTTTGGTGGCCTTACCAACGAAGAGATGTTTTGGATTTCTGTAGGACGTGCGAACGTTGTGGCCGCTTTAAAAATCCCAGAACGGCACCGTGTGCTCCGTTACAACCCATAGCAGCGGGGTTTCCCAATGAAATAGTCGGTATGGATTTAATCGGACCCCTACCACTTACGCAACACGGAAATAAATACTTATTGGTGCTCGTCGACTATTTTACTAAATGGTGCCAAGCAATACCGTTGAACTTCGGAGATGCCAAAACCGTTGCAGATGCGATCCTTATGCACTGGATTTGCCAGTGGGGTGCACCGAGTCAACTACACTCGGATAAGGGTACGAATTTCGAGAGCTGTTTCATGCAGGAGCTGTGTAGATCTCTTGGTATCGACAAAACGCGCACTACCTCCTACCACCCACAAGGGAATGGATTAGTTGAGCGTACTAATCGGACACTTATCAACCTCCTCAAGGCCTTCGTCGAGCACGGTACTGATTGGGACACGAAAATACACTTCTGCTTGTTAGCGTATCGCGGTTCAGTGCATGCGTCAACAAACCAGACCCCAAGCTTCCTTTGGACAGGAAGAGAAATTCGACTTCCGTCAGATTTGCGATTACCCACAAGTGGCAATCCAAACACTACGGTAGTGGAATACGTCAGCAAACTGCGGGACACAATAAGAAGCGGTGAAGACCTTGCTCGAGCCCACCTTCAGACAGCACAGAGGCGGCAGAAAGAGTATTATGACAAAAAGGCGTTTGGCGCCCCATTACAAGATGGCGATCTCGTGTGGCTTCATACGTCAGTAACCACCGGGGGGACACCAACTAAATTTGCCGGGGGCTGGAAGGGACCCTTTCGTGTTGAAAGGGTTGTGTCAGATGCAACCTGTGTCATTCGGAACGCTTCGCCGAATAGTAGTAACCCAACATTCGTTGTTCACTTCAATAAGCTGAAGCCCTTCGAACAAGTAGCTCAATGAATCAACCCAACCAGTGGGATTTCGCCGACCGAAGACCAAGGCGCAGTGCCACCAGTACAGTTAGGGCTAGAGGTGCCGATCGAAGGGGGAAGAGCTGTGGCCCCGGGGACGGAGCCTTCTGGAAGGGAGAGCTGTGTAATAGAAACTTCGGGAAGGTCGCACGAGTATGGCGAATTGAAGTAATGAATTTTCTCTTCCGTTTCAGTTGGTCGTATCAACCTTGTACAAGCAAAGGGGAAACTGGAAGAAGGTGAAGAAACCACCAATCTGGAAGACGGAGCAACAATTCAAGAGGACTGATTCGTAATGTGTTCATATTTGTTTTTTTACATTAATGACAGTGTGCCACATATTTCAGATAAATCCTTACATTACTAAAGTTCGTCTTTTCGCCTTTGGCTGACTGTTACAATTTTCAGCAATCAGCTACTTACTTATTCAGCCAGTAGTATGTACAACCCGCAGCACTTCCCCTTACTGACAATGAAAAAGATACACTTTCTGTAGACCGCTTTCAAAGCCTCCTCCACTACTGGTTCTTGGTGGTGTTGTCATCAATCCCATAGTTCCTCTGGTGATGTGCTTCGTCCGATGCGTAACGAGCACTGACACATGCTTTGTTCCCTGAAGGAAATAGCGGAGATCGATTGCTGAGCACCAGATACACAGTATTGCTCGACTTTTGTCGTGTATCTTTTTATTTACACCATCATCCTGTTAACGTTCAAGACACAGTTGGCGACAGTTTTTCATATTACAGCGGAGCTGGATCGATTTTCCAACATTCTGCATCGTATCAGTGGTGGTTGAACACTCTATTAGTACTATTTCCGGTAGGCTTTCTTCATCATCATTCCGATTTTGACAGATTCCGTATTTTCACAGCACGAAAAACCGGTTTCTTCATTCTGTTTTACCTCCGGTTTCCTGTCTTCCAGGTTCGGAATTCTGGGTACCGACATCTCCACTAGTCCAGTGTTCATTCTTGAATCTTCGACGGGAGCAGTATTTACCACAGGCAAGTCAAGAATGGACAGTTGTCGAGCCAAGTCCGCAAGCTGGTAAACATCTATAGAACTTCCGACACAGGTGACGCGTCTCATCTCACGCGGGGACTCCACCAGATTATCGACAAATATGGACGCCAACAGCTCCGCCCATGAGGCCCCATTCAGCGTGGGCAACGCACGCTTCAGATATGATCGGAGTGCGACGGCATTCACCAGCGGGTCCACGCCAACCCCCAGCTTGGCAGCCTTAGACCGCCTTCTTGGGTCCTGACGGTCAGCCGGAGTATCTATTCCAGTAATTAGTTGGTGTTTCGCAGCGGTTCACTTCATCTCCTCGTTGCCCCTTCGCGACGCATCTAGCAACGCCCGCGCCCTACCCCTGAGAGGTGCTCAAAGGCCACCAACTTGCCCCAGTTCAACTGGATTCCCGACAGCTCCGCCAGGTCCTCGAACTCTTCCAGGAAGCTCCGTACTTCTACGTCTTTGAAAGGTTACGGCGGAGGTAGCTTCCACATATTAAACACCCAACTGGTTGTCGTAATCAAGAAGACGTGCCTGATCAGTTTGTTAATTTGAAACCAGTCGTTTACGAGTCATTAAGAATAACCATCTGTAACAACAATGGGTCTTTGTAATACAGTGGTCAGTTCCGCCTGAAGGCAGTCGTTATCTAGGTAGAGGACGCAATTTTGTGGATGACATGCATTTTTATGGCTTAATCCGAAGTTGCCTGTCACAGCAGCATTACTTGTTATTTCGAAACTGCCCATAGACGCGCACTGAGCATTGAAGAATATACTTACTCAATAAATAGTATGTACCCACGGAGACGGCAGTAGTATTTAGAAATAGATGGACTAAGATTCATGAAGGGACAAGACTGGATTGGAGATTATTGTCGTTCGTCAGCTATGCTTATACTATACTCCTCTGTCCATCCACTTGTCTTCATACTCGAAGACTGTGTAGGATTTTGTTCACAGCAATCTAATTTGTGTATGAGGAGTGTGAATGGGAGCTCATATTTAGAGAGTACAGCAACCTCAAACGCTGTTCGCCCATAGATCTATGTGGGTGAGACTTAGCTTTCCTGGTAACGAAGACTTTGTGTTTGCGAGTTTTATTTCTATTCTATTTTTTAGAATTGAAAGTCGTGACCGTGAAAGAAGCAGTAGATTTCGTAGTAGAAATGGTGGTAGTAGTGTTCATAGTAGTATTATTACAGATAGTAGAATCTAGGAGTGTACGTGATAGGTACTCAATAAGTAAGTATTAGATTGCTCAACACAATATCGGGCAGAAGAGGACAGGACCGCCGGTATGCATATGAGCTTTGTTGTTACTCTTGATCGATTTTGCTGGCCCCCAAACGAGTGCTTTTCAATAGACAACATATATCCTAGTAATTTCTTGCCGATTATAACAGCCGTATTAGAAAGAAGTAATAGTAGTGGCAGTTGTATCGATAGATTGCAAGACGAAGTATCCCGGGGGCACAGGACCGGTTTTGCGGTTACTGCCACTTATCAGCAATGCGTAGCCAGTGCTACTGTATCCATCGCCTGGTTCTCATATACGTATGTTCAATAAGTAGGGAGCTACAACGGTAGTTAGCTCATAGTTCTACGTTGGTTAAATGCAGCAAACGTGAAGTATTACGAAAATATGTTTGCGGGGTGGCATTTCAGGTTGCAGAATAAGTAGTAGTCGTACTATGATTGGTATTAGTAGAACTAATACTGTAAATAACAGCGCTATTATTTACAGCTGAATAGTCAAATATTCTCAGAAGCACAAAGCTGGATATGCGGTTATTGACGCTCTTCAAGTATGTATGTTCGGTACTCGCATATCGATGCTCCTTTTTCTAATACTCGTAGACTCCATAGGTTTTTGTGAGGAGTGTTAATGTAGGCTCCTATTTGAGGAGTGCAGTAAGCAACCATATTGGTGGTTTACTCATGGTTCTATGTTGGTTAGAAGCAGCTAACCTGAATAACGACGCCATTGTGTTTGCGAGTTGGGATCTCAGATTTCGGTAATAGTGTTAGTCCAAGTAACAACGGAAGTAGTATTATTTGTATAATTATGAATATTATTACTGTTATTATTAAAAGCTGCAGTAGAGTAAGTAGGAATTTTAGTAGTAGTTGTAAAATCAAGTTAGTAATCGTTCTAGAACGACTATTTTCTAAATACCAAAACAAGAAGTTTGTCGGAGGCTTACATCCTGTGTAGCTCTTAGGAGCACACGAGGTATGCATACCCGGTACTCTGCCCATCCACTTGTTCTCATAATTGCGCTTTCCCTGGATTTTGGTTCATAGCAATCTAATTTGTGCAGTAGGAGGTGGAATGGAAGCTCCTATTTGGAGAGGGTGGTGAGGAACCTCCATTGTGATTTCCTGATAGTTTAAAGTTGGTTAGAACCAGCTATCCCGAAGGCCGGCAAACTGTCCCGATCGGCCTGTCTTTATGGTAGCCGCATGCATATTTTACCATGATTTTTCCTTTTCCTTCCAAGAAGACCTTTACTCAAATTATATATATTTATGTTCACATATATTCACATTGTATTATTTATTTATGCAACCATAATTTTTGATCGGTGGACATCGGTAATGCGCTATGTGATGCCGTTGTACATGTAATGATGTAAGTACATCGAATATCTTTATCCCCCAGCCAAAAAATTACCACCTGCTGATACAAGTTTACGCCTACTTTTTCAGTATATATCGAACTGTTACATGTAATCGCTAATTCGTTCTATTGTTCAAGATGTCCGTCAGTTGTAAAAAGCAACATATTTATATGAATGTTTTCCACCTCTGTGAACGTATCGATTCAGAATTTTCCGCGAAAATTGCGGCTTTTATATGGGCTCGTCATATTCCTTGAAAATGAAACTGAAAAGCTGAAAGTTAGCTCCGAGAGATTGCGTGATGGCCACGATTATCTTCTTCATATTAGGAAAAGAACGCCTGTGGTAAGTTTGATAACGACACCCTTATGTATTTATCGTAATTCGCAAATACCGATGTTGTTAATTTTCTTTCCCACGGGACAACCTCACGGTAACAAGTTGCCCTTCGAGATTGCATTAATCTCGTCACTATAGCCGTCTTAGATAGACAGCTGATCAAATCGTTGCTAGGAGAGTGAAACCGGATCTCTTGCTACATATAAATTCACAGTACTGCTTTGCAAAAATTAGGTTAACACAATCTTGTGGATTCTGCTTGCTTTAAAGAACGTTTGAATTCACCAGAAGTCTCATCTTGACAGCAAATAACTTCTAATACAATGTTCCTTACCTAATTAAAAAAAGTGATCTATCTGATTACAAAGTAACCTCTGACCAGTGACAGGCTGAAATGTGACCAGAATGGAACAAATGATTTTGCTAGGATTCGAGAAGTTGGCGAAGCTATTTGAGAGAAACTTATATGTAGGTATAGTGACAAAAATGCGTGCGATCCTTGTCCGGGATATAATTACAATCTGATAAATATTCCTCTCAGCACTTCTCTGGTTTCATCAACAAAATTGTGTCCACATAATACCAAAAATACAAATAAAGGTTTCGTTTCACTGGTATCCTTTGATGGGTTCAGTGTTCTTTTGTATCAGAAAGTGCTAGAAAGGATATGTACGACGATCATCAATAACGCTTCCTTCTCCCGGAAAACCAAAGGTAAGAAATGCCTTCTAGCATCCGATAAGAAATTTTGCACCAACTCCACTACCTTCGTTGCATTTATGTTGAGCTGGCTCGTATTTTATATCTGGATTCATGTTCGCCTGACACATTTACTTAGGGATTTATAACAATTCATTTAGATCTCACTGGGGGATATGAATAATCTCCACATCAGATCAGAATACAATACATAGTCCCACATGGGCATATTTAAGTGCGGGGAGAATATTAACAATCGAAGCTCTGATGCTTTCCTCACAATATTTTAAGAGTCGAAGAGTTTGGTGGATAGTTCTTTCCACAGCTTCGACTAAAAGTTTCATGTGCCTGCAGTACCAATGAAGCTATTTGTGCTCGTTCATTGAACAAGTCATATTGAAAGGCGAGTTTCCGACCGATTACTTACTCCGAATTGACACATTCGTGTTTCAACATATGCGCGACCTTCCCGCAATGATAGACATAACGGGAAATTCGGGTCTACACAACTTATGCCAAATTTAAGCCCGTGTGGCTGAGAAATAGCTATTTACAAGTGCGTGGATGAGGACTCATGAACGTCACACGTCTGCGTCTTCGTGGATACATTTGTGACGAGATAGCTCTCCTCGGAGATGTTTAACCCTGTGTGATGGAAGCGAAGAATCACCCACAACACGGTGTCGACTTTTCGACTTTTAGTGTTGGCCTACTAAACGTGGTTGGAGCATGAAATCAACCATTATGAAAGATATGGAGAAAGAAGGGTCGGCTTAATGTATTGTGCATGAAATAGCATTAGCAATGCGAGGATGAGAATCACACAGAGAAATGGCTTTAAATAAAACTTCAAAGCATACGTTGTTTCAGGGCCTCACGAATGCGGACACACAAAAGCAAAATTATTTCAGATGGCTGAAAGATTTACAATGAAGAGCAAATCGGAGGTTTTCGTTGACTGACGCACTTCTTTAGTTGTCTATGACTGAGTCAGACATCTTGTTCATAAGAAACCAGTTTTGCATCTGCTCTAGATCATCATTACAATAGGAGATAGAGAGAAAATTAATCTCATCTCTTTTAGATGCATTAAACAGGAACTAACGACCATCAACAAAATGCTTCGACAATGGCACGATCAGAATTATGAAATATGTTATTGAAGTAAATAATCAGAAATCACTCATTATTTGCAGGTATGTATTCGGTACAATCGCATACATCACAGTCATCAGTGGTACTTATCCGTTAACCTCCCTCAGGGGCTTGTTAAAGTCGATTACCTAACTACTAGGCTATCCGCGGCAAGTTATCAATGGTTTTCGAAAATCAACTCCACGTGAAATTGCGTTCTTCTGTCACCGAATTTGAATAGTAATAACCCGGGACCTACACAGCGATAAACTCCCGTGATTGACAAATTTTCCATATGGGCTCAAAATTCTGAAGGCATTCCATTATAGAAAAACCTGCATCGTTTGTTTTCGATATGCTCATATGTGTACTGGGACCATATATTACCAACTGAATCTCCTTCTACCTAAATGAACTTTTCACAAGTTATGCTACATGCTCAATGAGATGCCACGAAATGAATGTTGTGCTTGATTAAAAAACGATGTCAAGCAGCTGCCTGAATAAAAGCAGTGTGACGGTAATTCAGTATACTTGTGAAATTTAAAAGCACTGTTTTTTCTCACCCCACATAACTGTATCAGGGTGTTACCGGCCCGCTCCAACCACTTCGAAACTCACGTCTTCCCTTTCCTTTCATATGTTGAACCCGGTTACCTTGTCTCCGTTCACCTACCGTTTTCCTTACGAGTGTACTTTTACAGTGGACCGATTTTCCTTTGCGGTCGATCAACTACCTTCGAGTTCCTGTGCGTCATATGTACCCGACATTGTGTCACTTTTGCCTCCGTTCCTTGTCAGATTCGTCACCCTCACCTCACGAGTGACCTTTGTATTTTCTTCCTATGCTAAAGATCAAACCAAGACAGCGTGAGGGTCTAGGTCAGGCGTGCTTGCAGTCCTCTCGGTCCTTGTCTGAACTAATTTCATGGTCATATCTCAGTCCATCCGTTTTATGTACGCTCCCCACTCTTTCTCTGAATGGTCGATTCTTGTTGCTATATAAGGTAAATTTCACCCCATTCCGATGATTCGGTCTCAAATCGCTTGGCCTACTTTCCTCACCAGACCCTTTGAACAATCTCATGTTTATCTCAGGACCATTGTGAGTGAATTGCTCCGCAAAATTGAGGCACGTTGTTTGTAATTTTTCGTTTCATTGATTGTCCTTTTGGACTCCACGTTTCACGCGCAAACCTCAGCTCATCTGATCAACCTGCACTCGGAAGCACCAGACTCGAGATTCGCTCTTGCTAGAGATCATCAGTGGTGGATGAGCAAGTACTACTACTACTACTACTACTACTACTAGTAGTAGTAGTAGTAATTGCGTGATTCTAGTTTGTGATTGCAACGATTGTCCCCTAAAGTACACGTAGATTACCGACTCGCCTTAATCGATTTGGGTTTCAGGTTCGTGCTCTACGAGTTACTCAACCTCTGGACGGCGGTTCAGTTACAAGCACGATAAAAGCAATGCGAAAAGTAATGAAATGGTAGCACAAATAAAAACGACAGACTGGTCGAAAAAACCGAGCATATTCCGTTGACCATATCGAAAATACTTTTCCAAACTAGCAGAAGAACTCTGTGCTAGACCGTGAACTTATGGTATCTTTTCAAAGTTCACTTGCCTTGGCGAAAAATATAGTTGCTTATGGATATATTTGGGAAATATTCTTCACGGGTGTTCAAAAGATATCCAATTATAGCCAGTGTGTTATATTTCCCTGTGGGAAAACTCACTTAAACTTATCCTCGTCAGCCTGAGCTTATCGAATTTGATAATAAAGTACATGGATAATCCAGTCAAATGTTTGTCAGAAAACAAACTGACGCTCGAGGTTCCTGAATAAAGTGCACGAAATGAATAAGAAACCTTGTGGATTTATTTGCGGCCACAGTACTATTCCATAAATGGACATTCAGAAATCTACTGTCAAACGTATCTGCTGTGTGTCTGAGCCATTCATTCGGTATTTTGAATAACATAAGGTTACGCAAACAAACAGTGTTCAATACCATATGCATCAACTTTGCAAAATGACCATTAATGCATCGAAATAAGAGAAATTATCTGTGGATAGCGAAATTGGTCAATGCGAACTACATAACGAATTACCTTTGCAATAGCAAATATTTTCTCTAATTTGACCAATGAGATCTTTCGTGAACTGCGTTCGCGGCTGAAATGAAACCTCTTATTCAAAAGTCAGTCAAAGCATAACGGTATGTTACCAAACAACACACTGGGAATCGGTAACATATATCCCGATACAGAAGAATTTAATATAATTCAGCACAATACATTACATTAGAAGATAAAATTTAATGCAGAGTAGAAAACCACAATACTAGGCAACTTATTAGAAGGTGATCCAATTAAAACGGAAAGAGATGATGGTTATGGGTCAATATTTGCTAGAAATCACCAGACATTTTTTCACGTGAGTTTAAACTTCAATAGAATCCAGTGTGAAAGTGAAATGGCTTATCTTTGGTGGAGCATCAGCTTAGAATTGTGTGATAAGCTTGCTTTTCAGTACTTACATATTACTTCGTGTTTGCTTTTTACAGATTGGTTCTCGGCAGACAAAATCGGACCACGTGAACCATCGGCAGATCTTATAACTTCAGATGCGGTTTTATATTAGGATTACATGAGCATTAGAAAATTTGAAGAAGTCACTGCAAAACTGTGCAGTCAGGAATCACCAATGATGGAATTTTCTGAAGTAACCTGAGTCTCATCAACTTCAGTTCACAAATCAGTATAGCTTTTTAAAAGTGTACACAGCAAACTCAGTGAGTAAATTAACATGCACCAAGACACGAAAAATTAAACCACAGGATGTCGGCTTCCACTGTGTCTGTTACTTAGATGTAACGGCCAGAATGAGGGCTGCTATTTTGGTGTCCATTTGGGGTAGGTGTTGTTTCCTCTTGATTCACTTACTGAGCCTTGGCACACGGAGTCTTTCTTCTTCCTATGCTTTCGCAGATCACACGCGTGCAACCCTAGTCGGAAGAACACTGCCATTGTGCTGTACCTAGACATAATATAAACCACATGGTAACGTCAGAGGTCAAGTTAAACTGTGAGTAAATGTAATTGTAAATTCCTTTTTTTGTACCTTGCATTTTGGCAACATTCCCACTTATCCTACTCATGAGTAGCGTCCATATTTATCACAAGCCTCCAGCATTTATGCCGTAATTCTCCGACTGACGCAGTTTAGATCTACATTCTTATGGTATATATTGCATGAACATTCTAGATTTATATTCCTGACTGTGTTCTTCTTTGGCTGTGCATTTTCATTGTAAGAAAAATTTGCTGAACGTTTAAACCATGCGTAAAAACTAGGCACTAGAAACTCGGTCACCCAAAAGTACGCCATCTACCACTGCAATATATCGTTAGACCACAGAGTGTGCCTCCGACGCAACCAAACCTGTTCCCAGGTCTAGCCGTTCACGACGACGTACATTGCTCCTGTCATCTCCCAACTGCTGCCATCTGTATTTCAACATCGGTAACTCCTCTGAGAATACAAATATGTATATTCCAACTGTGGATTATTTGCTTATTCTGTGACAGAAGCTATCATCTCTTGTTGGCTAGAAAGCTTCTTGAATTACTATCTGTGCCGCAACCGTGCTGCTCTACAGTTTCGTTTAACTTCTTATTGAGTGGACCGTTTGTGACTGCACTGTACCAAATTACCTAATAACTTTCTGTGCTGTAGTTCCTGGTTGTTCACCTGTCTGCAAGTCACTTGCCTTTATATATTCATGTGCATTACATTATATGTAACCACGAAAATGCGATGAACACAGTTCTTCCGGTTGAATTCGTTCTGCTGTCCTCAGCCGTATACAGTCCATGTCATGCGTAAAGCTGGTGAGACTAAGTTTCTGCTAGATTAACAGCCCAAGTAATCGGTATAGATGACACAGTAATTACTAATGAAAATATGAAAGAAGATATTGTATTGGCGACAAACGATAATTGAGTTACTTACTAATCATATTCCGTGGGCTTTGACCAATAAAGAAGCAGTTTCTTGTTTGATGAAATGGATCATTAGACAACATGTGCAATATCTAGATAAAAGAGCCCTTTAGAACTAAGCTACTAGGAGCAAGTGCCCTCGGGTTAGACAGAAAAAACATGAAGAAGAAGCATAGTTCCTAAGAAAACACCTAACTGTTTCACTCGATATTGCCATCAAACACTATTTCTTTCCTCAGTAGATTTATCTACCCGTAAGCTACCAAAATACAACTGACATAAAAATAGACAACTGAAAGTAACATTGGATATATGAACCAAGTTAACGTCTATCAAAAAATCTTATCAGGATTCGGTGCTATGGTAATGAAAAGTGCAACACAAATTACTCGAAAGGCACCAATCGAAAGCTGTGATATCCCAGGATGGGCAGCGGAAATATTCAGCCAAACATGGTCATGCACATCCAAATTATTTAATTCGTTGTGAGTCGGTCCATAATTCGCTGAATGATGGGGGATCATGCGAAAAGCAGGGACAGTCGATTGTTATGCATAAGAAAATGTACCCAGTGTATATTTCGAGCTTCATGATTTAATTTCGGTGTATCTTACCATCTAGTAATGACACCAATTTGCACAATGTTTCCTCTAACTGACGTTAGTTATTTGCACTATAGGTATTTGGATGTATGCGACCTTGGCTACCAGAATAAAACTCTCTGAGTAAAATAGGCCAAAAGATGGGAACTTATAGAAATATAATTAATCTGATCAACAAGATCACGTGAGTAACACGAGTTATATCTATTCAGGTCACTATCAGAGTATTTTGATAGGTTTTGATTTGCATCTCCATCAAGAGGATCAAAGTTAAGTTGCAGAGGCTTATTATTTCAATTCTTCATAGCCGTATCTTGGTCAGTGTCTTACCGCAAATAGGAGCACCAATGACGTTAATTGGATAAGTGCCAGTTTTTCTAAATAACGCTTTATGCTTTGTTTCACGAAAGATTCGTGAATAAAGTAATGCAGTACGACTTCTGTTATTCATTCATTGTACGACTTGTAAATGTCTGCGCAACTTCAAGGTCCAGTTCGTACAATTAGGCACCAGTAGCGCACATTTAAACGTAGCCTTAATAGGTATCTATTCCAAAGAGAGCAGTAAGCTGGCTACTCACACGCTGCCCATTGCGGTGCAAGGTGCAACCTGTGATAGCGTACAGGAGAAAGAATGACTTCATTATCTAGATGACGGATTCTACGGTGATGATTTCGTTTAAAATCCTTGAGAATAAAGGTAGACCAAAAGTTCAATGCTGCATATGAGTATTATTTGCTGGATAATGCTAGGGGTAATTTAATGTAAATAAGTTTTGTTCAATTTCCCACAGAAATTCATATCCTATAACAGTTACGGCTTACTTGTGGTGGAGGAAAATATGGTTTTTCCCTAGTTTTGAGCAAAGGTAATATAAAAACGACGAAGAAGATTGTAATAAAACGTCATCACTACTTGCTATTTATGATATATATGAAAAAGTATATGATTTTGCGGTAATGTTGCCTTGTATGGGCAGCAAATATGCTTATGGGGCATCTTAATAAACACTCCTGCATACTAATGGAAACAAATTCGTTTATTTTGGGAAGCGCAAAACGATTTAATGGTAAATGAATAATTATGTTCCTCATATGCAAACAACTTAGCTTTGCTATAGCATCAGATGTATGAAGAATTTCATGGATTCTTGGCACCAAATTCGGAAACGACTTCACATCATTTTTAAGTGTTGGTTTGGAAATCTTTAAGTAATTCTCCAGGTGTCTGATGAAATAATCATAAGAGAATATGCGTTTCAATTATTCAGTCACCTAAATGACTGATGAAATCACTTACCTGGTCACTGAATTGCTCCACATGACTGCCCTCCATATGCACAAAAACATGGGAGAGTTGATTGAACAGAAATACTGAGGACAAGTCACCTCGATTCTAGACCAAAGTTGACGAAGAGGAATAAAATTATGAACTGGATCAGTAAGTAAACGTGTGCGTCGTGAGTTGATCAGACCTAGATACATCGATATATGCGCCTGCCTACATTTGACTTCTAGGTGCTGACCTTCTGTGCTAACAATCACATTCAATCCCGTGTGATTCCAAATAAAATGAGAGGCAAAATATAACGAGATGCAGCCAGTTCGATCATATTTCTCGTGTGTTAAACTAGAGCCTATCTGTATGAACAATCCACGAGATTGATTCAGTGGACCTTTTATTGCACTTGACATATTCTGTCAAGATATGATAAATACTGACTATCTAGTTCTACGTTCAAGATTGAGGCTAATAAGTGGAATATTTGCAGTCTGGAAAGCATGTTTGATTTTCGATGGGTATGAGATAACGTGTATTATTGAGGAAACCTATCTAATTTGGTCGTTTCCCTCATCTTATTTATCCTCAGTTTTCACCTAAATCATCAAATATATTAGGTTGAAGAATAAATCATTAAGGATTTTAGTGCTAATTCATACCACTGCGTTCAATTAATTGACCCACTTGAAAAAGCCGTGCAGAAAAAGCGACCTCAACGTCGGTATAACATCCTTTTGCAACAATATAATGCATGCCGTCTGACTGTGAATGAGATAGGCAATGAAACCCAATTTAATCAAGACGCAATGACTTATCCTTCAACTAGTTATTTCAAATGTAGCGACTACCAGAACCCAATCATTTGTTGAGACAAAATCACCCAAAAGACATTTAGATTATTGTAATAAAATGGTGCCGGAAATAAATTTAATAAATTGAATTCAAAGCATAGGATTTGCTTTATATTTGTGATGAAGTTTCTGAGCTAACTCCTTCATATTAGTTACCCTACACAGCTTGCTAGAAGTCAACTATCATTTCAAAATAGTGGCTGGGTAAAATTACAATAAACACTGATGTTGCAATAGTGTCATCCAATAGCTGCCATAGTGATCAGTCACGGACGCAAACACTTGATGAGATACGTGACATAATAACGGGGACAGGGTTCTTCAGGTATTTTTTTCATACATTTTTCGTAATACACAACAATATTTTGAATTTTGTGTTGCTGAATATGAGGTGAATAGCGGTGGTGGGGTCACAACCAGAAGAACAAGCATTTAGAGCTACACGAGTACTATTGACACAATATTTATTCCGTTTTCGAAGCCACAGGTTACAACAAGCAAACCTTCCACTGTAAAGAATTTCATGTGACCTCACAAATTAGATTTTTGCCTTACACGGCGCAAACAATACTGGGTGCTTCTTGTTATATCGCTTGAGTGGAATGTATAGTTTAACTTGAAGCACCTCCCAAAACACTCCATGTATGCTTTTACAATAGTGACTGTATTGTTCCCACATCTACTTAGCCAACCCAGATTGCATCGGTGGGCAGTAAACTGTTGAGAAATGTGTAAGGCAACTGAAATGAAAGCTCGATATTTTGATAAAGACGAGCAGCCTACTTCTCAATCACGCATCATTTTTGCAGCGTACCATACAGTGTACGCTTGACACGTGAACTTATCGGTAAAACCTCGAAAGGGTAGTCACGGAAAATTGTTTACTGACACTTGAGTGGTGCTTTGTTCGGCGGAATTAAGATCACGCTCTTCGTGGTTGACGAACATATAAAAGTCCTGCGAAATTACCAGCTGAATCATTGAGCATTCGATCTGAACTTATGCACAGAAGATTAAATGGATTCTTTATATGGCTAGCTGCATATATTTACTGCTTACTGTATAGGTGCTTGGTGAAATTGCGACTCAATAGAGGGAATGAAACACTCCAATCTTTTCCATTAAAAATGACATCTTCCGCGTAGGCCATCCAATGGTGAGAGAATTCATCGGCTAGACAAGTAGTGATCTTGGTATCACTGCAAAATGTGGCCAAGTTTGATTCCATTGTACTGGTAGCGGTCATAGCCCAAAATGAAATGAGAAGTGAAGATCGAAAAAACCCACATATAACTGAGAAGACCAATTAGTTATATGGAAGCTACACCAGATATCATTTGTTGACGGAGAAAACGAGGTGCAAATTTCAATAGATAATTTCAAAGGATACACATATAAACTTTTATTCTGATTCAAACCAGCTCTGTACAGACCGTTTGATACCAAGTCAGTCAATTGAATCACACATGGAGTAATCAGAAGACTTACTATCGACGTTTTCTGGAAGCTTTTGGAGAAACAAGGACCCAGAATTAGAAGCATCTACATAGATGACCATGTTTTGAACCGCCTTTCTCTGTGCATATTGATCAAAGCTTCGTTCAGTTGTTTTGCATGAAGCTTCAATTTATTTCCAAACCGACAGAAAGAAAACAACCACAAATAATCGAATAGAAGGCTGACAATTTATAAAGGCCGTATGGAATTTGTGGTGAGCAGAAATGATATAAAAAGAAATCGAATTTGACAGAATTATTGAGGTGAAACTAGTATTTCAAAAGTATTGTAGTTGGAATAATCCGAGATTTCTTGATTGATGCAACGGACAGTGAGTAACCCCATAGAATAGATCCGCTACACAACTTGAAGCAAACTTGTGTGAATAGTAAACCAGTGTTATTAATGGCTAAGCGTGTGGATAGAGGACTCTTTATTAAAGCCGCACGTGTTATTATTTCGATTACTTGTTCAGCTAATCTCGTATCAACCCACGTTTCTCTTATTGTAGAGAAATAGAACTGCATGTTCACATATATTTCTCAAAAGGTGAATTCCCATTAGCTTAGCAGAATTGCGCCGCAGCTAAGCAGTCATTCATCACAATCCATTGAGACAAATATCACTCCGTGTGTGAGCATGAAGCAGTTATTCAGTTGTTTATTAGCGTAGATCTGAATTCCAGCGAGTCGTGCAAACAACCGCTTTGGACGTACACCAACACGAAAGCACATTTAGGCCTTTCAAGACTGCTATCTCAGATGCGCCGTATGCGCGAACATATCACTCAGTTGGCTAGGTAAATGAGCTCTGCTTTTAAAATTTCGTAGATCTCACAATCATGTTTCCACCGATTAGGCAACGAAGTGTTCAGGTGCGCTTAATGAATGCGAACCGATTGACTCAGGTGATGCGATTTCGGCGTCACACCGAGCAGCGAATGAAGGCGGCTCTTAGTGGTCCGATTAAACTTAACTTAACGGTTCGACTTTAGACAATTCTCGATCATAGAAGAAATAAGTAAGAATGAAGATTTCTTCTGAATAAATGGCGTATGAGATAGAACTAAAGGATTCAAAATTAAAAATATGCTATCAAACTTCCCTTTGTTCAGTATGAATACTCTTTTGTTTTTCCCTGTAGTTCATTCTTTTAACCTTCCTTATACCTTCATATAGCTCCTGAAAAAATTTATCAAATATGCATTGAAAAATAAAAGAGACTAGCTCATAAAAATAATGAAAGACCGGTCTATGAAATGTAAAAACATCCCAATCAAACCATTCCACACATATCCGCTCACAGAATGGAAACACCTGTTCATGCTTCTCACTGCGGACTCAATTTTCTAATTATGCGTGAGTCCGAGAAATATTTGATTTGATATTCTGTTCAAAGGTCATAAAAATGGCAATATTTTTATATATTTTCGTAGAATTCACTCAGAGTTTAAGGATGGCTCTCAAACTGCGAAACTACCCTGAGATGAAGGTCCCTTGAACTGTGATTTTTGGCCTAAGCAAAGAGGGCCTTACTGTAGATTTTGTAATGAAAGAAGGTGAAATATTTCTATTTCGGTAGAGTATGATTGAAAGTGGATATTTTCAGGTTCTGAGATGGCTAATCCGCCTGAATATTCATCAGAATGCTCTCCTCTGACGATGAACTTCCATACAAATTCGTTTTTATCTCACACTATCACTGTTCCGCACTCCTTCGCTAACACGAGCACATACGCTGACCCACTATCACACTCAGAAGCTACTCGTTCACTCCCCACCCATCCAGATGTTTGATTTGCCACCGGTGTCACTTAGCCATGGGGGAACCGCACCACCACCAGCAACGACTACAATCAGACTTCCGTTAGAACCGTCTCCTCAGGGACTACGGCAAAAAATCGCATCACAAGGCTTAACATTCTTCAACCCAGCCTATAATCCAAAAAGACGAGCCTTAGTTTACGCATATTTATGCAATTCGGACAAGAGGCGAGTCTGGCTTTCGTACTGAAATCGCTCTCATTTGATATCTGCTACAGGTAAGAGACAAAACTGCACGATGCAAGCTCCATAATCATAATACCATCTCCAACTGATCTGAACACCGAGCTCTATCTAGGCCTATCTGGAGAAGCGGACTCCATGGGGTCCGTTCAGTCTTGCGTTCGGGTTGTTCCGAGTCGTGGAGCTAAGGCTGCCATGTCAGACCGGATTCCCGTCTATATCAGCGTTTGCACGGTATAGATCCGGGATTCTTGCTGATGCTGACTATCAGTGGGAGTGATTACGAGAAGCTTTGTCGAATGATGGTCTGGCCGGTTGCATTATGGTCTTCTAAACTTCGAGCGGTTAGATTTATCTAACTAGTTTTTGTTATTTGCTGGCCGCAGACCAATCACTGGTGATGTAACATCCAAGAAAGCATAAAGTGAACTCCGCTTCTTTCTGAGGAACAGTTTTCTTGAGGATTGTGATATATGTTTGTAAGGTGGTGCCTTCGAGATGGAAACAGCTTTTGCTACAAGCAACTACAGGTAGCTTTTTCAAATCATTGGTATCACCGAACCGCAAAACAAAGCGTTATTGATACATTTCATGAACCTTAGGATACACCAATCAATAACTTGTCACTTAGACTAGATCGCTGTGCGGAACGATTCACTTTCAAGTTAGCAGTCATCGGCTGCTTGAACTGAATTCAGCACTCCCACGCTTTCCGTGTGGTCTATCTTAGATTTCCCCTCAACAGAAATGAAGATTATGAAGGAACACAAACCCTCAAGTGCTATAAGGCCCATAAATCACATTGTATTCTTCATTTTGAAGATAGCAGGCTGGCTCCGCTGGGGGTACTGAAAATCCTATTTTCAAAGGCTTGGGTAGAGTGGAAAACTTCCGCATCCCAAGTTAAGTCGATGACTTTATCTATGTTCAAAACGGGCTGCTGCCCAGTACCTTCCAGTCATCGAGGAATTAATTTGATCTTATCACTTTAAAGTATCTGGTGTTAGTTATCCGTCGAGGACATTTTCCTTTGTGCGTATCTAAATGACATGAAGAACAAGCTGCGCTCCGCTTCCATTGCGGCTGCACGAATCAAAGCTCAACCTTTCGCCTGCTACTTGAATACCGTTACGTTTGTCAAAGTTTGTTTATCACCGTATTCATGCACATCAGAACTGCCTTTGGCAATGTAAAATTGCATATCGAGGAATGGCATGCCCGAGAAGCACTTTATAATACTGAAAGCCCTCTATAAGAAGAATCGGGCAGGAAAGGGATTTATTGACAACTATTTCGGTATATGTCATCCCAAGCGGCCTTCAGAAAGGATGCATTCTTTCTCCACTCTTCATCGATCTTGATGTTGATCGTCTGCTCCGAAGGACCTTTAGATGTTGTTATAAACTGTGGTGTAGAATCTCTACCAGGCCCCAGATTTGTTGATTTCGACTACGCTGACGAGTTTACAGTGTTGGTAGACGATTTCAAAGTCGTCCAAGATGCCCTGAACCAAAATCACAGAGTGTGACGTACGCTGTCCCCCAGTCATATTAAAAATGATCCTTCAGAAATTGTAAGCAGATCCTTCTTCTTTCGTTATCTCTGTAGAAATTTCGTAATCTGTCGCTTGTTTTGTGTTCATGGAAAGTTACATTTGTTGCGATGGGGTATGGCAGACGAGATCACACTACATATCCTTTTGGCTCGCTCGGCTTTTAGCGACCTAAGGTGCTTTCAGTATCGAATTTGTGTTATGTGTATGTTTTTATATGTATAAACATTACATATATATACGTACATATTTCGATTTGGTTCCCCTGAATTACTGACTTTGGAAACATACGTTCACAATGCGGTGGATATTACACGCTTACATAAATTTCCCGACAGTAATGAAATATCTTTTCGGAATTCTTTATATTCTTAAGTTCATCGAGCAAAGTATTCGATTGCAAATACCACTTTCAAATTTATCAGCCTGAAACTATCAAGAGTGCGTTATTGTTGTATGTATATCTGAAATGGCTGTATTTAAGATCAGTCTTTACAACTTGGTTATTTGATCTTTTTAACTATTTATAGGTAGAGACGTCAATTATTATCAGTTCCTGAAGACGCGCGATCGTCAGCGCGAATAAGGTACCCGGGAATACAAACTAACCTCCCCATGCGGAAATACAATCGGGTCTGGAGCTCCGTGACCACTGAAGTAAACAAACACGTTGTCTTCCGGTCCACTGGAAGGAATTTTGAAACAGTGATTATTGGTGAAGCGCTGGGTCAAGCACGATGTTTTGATCTGAAGATGTTGTCCATTTTGCTCATGAAAGCATTAAGTTTGATCTATTGTTCCATGAATATCGCTTTCAGAAAACAAATCGATCTTGGTCAAGTGATATAACAGTTTTCTTCAAACAAGAAGCTGTTTATCTAGTTATTATCCGTTGCAGTTCAAAATGCACATTTGGATATTATCCGTGCAACAGCTTTGTATTCATAATCGATAGAGAAGTAGAATTGTTTCGTTATCTCTATCTACTTAAATCCTTTATTAATACGTATTTGAATGAGAAGACATCATGCAGATCTTTCACAGCTCTCGTACAAATGTTCGTATTATCGAATGATGTAAACATTTCTTACGATTCAACTACTTTATGTCCAGATTCCTTTGATTTCCGATCGTCTTTTAGAGCATGAATAAACAAGCCCGGTGTACCATCCTATGAATTGGAAATAAGGACAGGGTTATTATACGGCTGATCCAAACATATTCAGTATTCACAGATGAAAATAAACAAGTAAATGAGAAATATCATGGTTTATGATAATTTTGCAGTGGAATGTGAGACGCAAAATATTTATTATTAAAATACGCTGAGTATATGAAAGCACTATAATTTCCGAGACTATGGTAGAGAGGAGCACAGAGATTGCTTCCTCAAAAACCAGTCAGCAAACAGGTATGCTAAAATGATCAAATCAAATGATCTCAAAATCATACAGCATTAGTGCTCAACTCATCACTGTGAACCATGAAAGAGCTGAGCACTTGTTCTGTTCTCATTATGAGTACTCAGCATTGCCTCACGGTTTCAACTAGGGAGTTGAACATGACTGATGCGTGATGTGTGTTTTCAGAACCCAGGAAGGCTCTACTCCACTTACATGAAATTGATTTCGATTTGTACATTGTGGACTTCAGCAGGTCAGCATCATATGATCCGTAATTATGTATTTCGCTGGCCATAACGGTGGCTTCATACGTCTGACAAATAAAGCATTCATACCATCTGTTTATATTGGATACACAATCAATAACAAATCTGTAGGAACCATTCATTCATTATTATAATTTGAAATGTCTCCTTACAATATCAGGTCGCCCTAATATACTTTCACAGTCATTGGAAATCAAATAATATGTTGTAGGACTGAAGGTGTATCCTATATTTGAACATCATTTGCCGACTGATTCACTGGGAATATTTTACTCAAAATACCAAGCACAGATATTAGTACCACGATACATCAAGGACGAGCACTCACTTCAATCCGATAATCACTTTTCACTCCTGCGTTAACATCCTTGTGTTGGTAATCGTTGAACAGTTTACCCGGAAACGGGTTTCCGTGAAACGAGATGAGTAGAAACGAAGGGAATTCCAACACTGTACTAACTTATGTTTAAGTTGAAAAGCTTTTTGTTGCATCTATCACACATGCTTAGTTTTATGTCGGTAGTTAAGAAATCTGTACTCGGGTGTAATCGAACAGGAACATGTTGAATTTTTGTTGGCATGAGGTTTCTGACAGACAGACCGTCAATAAACAACCTGGTTTAGTCAGTGAAGCAGACAGCCCACGATCGGGTGCCCAGAATAACAGAAAAAAGTGGATCCAGTCAACCGGATCGGTGATTCAATCAACTGTCAAAACTTGTCTAAACCGACCGGAGACTATTCAGTAAGTTCAGGCAAAATCAAACACTTCAGTCAGAAAAAAGGCTCAGAATATCGGTGAACCATTGAATTTTTATCTAAGAATTCGGTCTAAATCACCACACATATCTATTCTGGAATAATATACTGAGATGGTTCAAAGCCATAAGAGTTGTTCACTGGGGTAGTGGGTGACCATAGAAAACATGGTGCATCGTGTAACTGGAAGATATTCTTCCCTGATGAATACTATCGATTTCCACGCAGGTTATTAGAACGAATTCTGATTCAAGTGTAATAGAGAGTAGTCAGTGAATACCATTCAGTTGATTCTTGTCGAAATGACAAGAGAGTATTTTAGATACGCTGAGATTTTCGCCCACAAGAGTACAGGAACGCCAACTACAGGTAAAAATGCTCATTCCTGGGGGAACACACTTTGTGTTGTTGGCTATGTGATGGTGATGATTTTCTCGGGTGGAATTCCATTTCACTTCAAAAGTTGATGACCGTGATATATATATCCCTAAGAAACAGAATTATTCACAGGTTCTTCTCCATCAAATTTTCTCAGATTACTTTGCGCATCGGTCACCAAATTACTTGTGCAGGATGGAACTGCTTTGGTGGCATATTCGTAATTGATTTTCATGGAAGAGCTCGCATGAATTATAGAAATAATTCTTTTTTTGATCGTGTACATGAGGCAATGTACCGTAATCATCTATCACCTTGTGCAAAAATAATTGGCTTGTCTTTCTATTTGACTTAATACTCACTCAAATAATATACACGAATTTCTGCACCACATTACCTGAGGATGTATGTTCGGGTCTGGAACGAACCATCAAGATACAAAGATTACATATCACTGAAGGAAACTATGGGGAGTATGTCTGCAGCTTGGGATATTCAGTTTCATCAAACAGATGTGTCATGATTTTCCGTCTGTAGCACCTAAATAAACGGTTCTAACTTTCGGAATATCACTATTCCGTATGTGAGAAGGTATATGACTTGAATGTTTGCTCTCAAAGAGAGTACCTTCAATAACTTCTAACAATTTTTAGTCCAGCTGAAATCGCTTTCAACGACTTTATTATTTTCCGAGCTACGTCGCACATTGCTCTTCTACAACAAGGTGTATACAGTAGAAAGTATTTAATAACGGGAGCAACTTCCACAAAACGGCTCTATAATTAAGATTTATGGTGAACATACGCTTTAGCGGACTGCCAATGATTGCAATCTCAAGTCAAGTCAGGTATTTGATTTGTGCCCCCGAGTGGGTGGAAATTTAGCAATACATAGCTATGCTCACTGCAATTACACAAATACGGAAAGCAGAATTTCCAACAACGAAGAGTACAATACTTAGTGTTGATTTAGGAACAGTGATATAAAACGTCGTCTGAATTCAGCATCGTGGTTCGTAGGATCACATGAGGAACAAACTAGGTAATGGACACCGGAGGACCAGCAGACAGTCTTGTGTGTATGTATCAAATTATGGTTACTGTGGATGGAAGAAGAGAATTCACACATTCTGAGGCCCTTGTGAGAGGGTGATGTGATTCATTCGGAATCATATCGGCGACTCTTCCACAAACATTTTCGGAGTTGGAATATGACGGAGTCCGTGAAATCTTCAACAGGTGTACCACTTGTATGAAGTAGTCATTCGAGAGAAGTTAAGTCTCAACTTAGCCTAAAAAATTTGGGAAGGAATGTCTTAGCGAAATCCTACAAAGACTAACAGTGCAATTAGGAAAGAAATAAGCTTTTGTAGTAAATATGAATAATATATACTGATATGTTTGTCTGTGCAACAGAGTAAGAAGCTGAGTGTACGAATAGCACCTAGATAGAATTACGCCAATCGTCTTAGGATATATAACAATCACCACCCCATCCACGCTTCCTAAGAGGCGAGAATCAGCCAGCTCGGTAGCAGATACAACCATGGGGAAGAAAATTTCCTATTCATTATTTGCACTAAGCCACGATTCTTGTAGCTATAGGACTTTAAGTTGCGCTTATTCCCGATCGAGAACTGAAGATTCTGATGGGTGCTTAATTGAACTGAGAATAACGGATGTGTCTTCCATGGAGTATGGTGTTTCTTTGGTATTCTAAAGGCTGTAGCGCAAATTCGCTTCAATCTGCTCCTGACTGGTCTGTCAATAAATGCTTGTGGTGAAAGTGAGAATTGATGAGTTCCATAAATCCGCCAGAGTATTTCGGCATTTCGCAAAGGAATGACGATCGCAATGACAACCAAGTTTGAAAAAGCAAAATAACGTTGTTATTTTAAGAGCTATATAGTAATAATCCCGTTAATGAGAGACCAGATAAAGGCACTAGCCAATTTAAAAGCCTTGCTGCTGACATTATCTGGTGTGAAAACTTGAATAAGCCTTAATCGAAACAATCAGATCTAAATTGCAATATTCCATGAATTCAGTGGATTCAGTTTTCATTGCACTTAAGACGAGATCATACCTGAGCCATTGAAAATCATCGTAGTCCACATCGCATTGAGAACATTAGGCACTCTGGTAAGTATCAGACAGTTACTTCAACATCAAGGTAATGCTTCTCAGATGAAACGGCAAACCAAGTTCACTGAAGTGTTCAGTGGTAAAGTACCCACAGTGCGCGGTATCGTATTCTGCAAAATCAAAGATCTCATAACATGTCCTCATGTGAGCAACCCAATCTGCCGATCGTTATGATTACCACCTCGCTTTATTAGGTCAAACTTTTGTGAATACACTGTCATGACCAAAACCACAATTGGTGCACCAATATATTGAAATTGGGCTTCATGTGCTTCGCAACTTTACACTATCGTTGACACAGTGGGTCGTATTACCTCAGCCATCCCGCTTATTTTCAAGAGGCTTTGCTGATGCTCAGCACAATATAACTGTATGAAGGAAAATCTGCTCCCACCTTCAGCGCTTTACTGACCGCGGCCCTCTTCCACAATTGTCGTACGCCGTTTTATACTGAAGGACAATCGAGGAGAATTATCATTTGTTTTATTTAATTAAGGGGATTTCCAGTGAAATAGACCGGCTGATGGTAAACCGTAATTCCGTTTCGATGAATTTATAACTGTGAAAATTTAAAGATCCTCAGGGTTATTCCTTAGAATTGCACTGAAATACCTGAACTAGTTCAGTCTAGCTTGAATCAGACAAACATTTCATGATAGTATCAGCAACAATAGCTGCTTCGAAAACGGCCATTAGGCAGGAAACTTCGGCAGGATTCAAACGGAAAGCACACTTACAATAGTTTTATTCTAGTTTTCAAGGTCTGACCTCCAGCTTGTTTAAATTCAGGTAATTTGACCTTAGATTCCTACAGTCTAACCTACAATTCACTCAGATTGAAAGGAAAATACGTAGTTCCCATTTTCAATTTTTAAAGTGGTATAATGAAAAGTACCATTAGGAATTTCATCTTTCGCAGAAAAATACCCTCCTTTGCAAATCAGGACTTATGATGCTTCATTGGCTATCTCAAGCTTTTGTTCTCTGCCCTTGTTATCCAAAATGTTGCGGCATATGTGGGGAGGTGGTGATGCCAATGCGTATTATTTGACCCGGTGTTTATTTACCATCTGTAATTTTTCAAATTGGGGTTAAACCACATGGAATTTTCATGCAAAAATATGCAATTCTCATGGACAATCAAGTTTCTTTCTATCGTGGGTAGCACTTTTAGCAGTTTACCCACCTCAATCGAAATTCTGTATTGTACGCTTCATCTCAATCTAACGAAATAAGGCTGGACCAATACAAACACTGAAGCTTCCTGTTGTCTGTTCTCCTAATAATTTGATAAATCAGGGGCCGAATGCAGTTCATTGATCAAATTCGAGACATATCAGTCCATAAGTGTGATCAAAAACATCATTTTACGGGCAATAACCAGTTGTTCAGTTCCATTTATTACCCACTGATCAGACAACCACAGAGTCTTTGAAATTGCACATGCCTATTTTTCCCATCTCTTTTACCTTGGTTGCCAGAACGAACAATTTTACGTTAAAAAATTACCAAGTATGCTACTACAGTGTGTCCTGTTAGTTCAGTTTAGACAGCCGTATGGAAATGAAAAGGGTCCAGACGGTCAGCTTATGGTAAGAATGTAGTAGTGCACACGATCAAACCCAACATAAGGAATCAAGTCTAACACCAGCATTGAAAGCACTCAAAAAGTATAATCTGGGAAATACTTTGCAAACAGTCGGTCAACCATCTACTACGGACTCGTGCATAACATGGACTGGTGAGACAAATCGCCTTTGGCAAACATACCAACGATTTTGTACAAGATCACTCTAAGCCTGAGTGACCCAAGAACGTCAGAGGTCTGATGTTTTCGTTTCAACAGGGCGTTTTATCGTGTTTTTCCCCAAGATTTATACGAGTAACCCAATGGTGTTATTATTCCCTTGGCGACATTGTAACTATACATTGACGATGTCGTCCCAGTTAGTGATGAAACATTTGAGACCTAGACACCAAGGTGAGTGGTCACCAACCCACACAAATGATTAGCCCACGTTTGTTGTGCTACATTTTCTAGGTGACCCGATTACTGTGACAACAATATCACATGGATGAAAAAACAACCACATTCCAGATACAAGCAGACCCAAATATAAAGTTAGGTGAAAAAAGTTCAATGCGCTACTCATCGAAAATACACTGTCCAGGTGATAGTCTTCCTCATAACTTCAAAAATCGACATTGTTGGCGTACCTCATACTGACATTATATTTGTGCTTTGCACTGCCGCATTGTTTTGGCCTCAGCGGTGAAGTTTTTGGTGCTCTACTCAGTCAAACAGCGCCGTAACCACATGGTGAGGAGATTAATATGAAACACCAGCCAGTTTCCCAGCAAGAATTCGAGTTTACCATTGATGCTTTCTAATGAATTATATTATTCTTGACTGCCTTTATCTTTAATAGCAAATGGCAAGTCGCTCGCTAATTTAAAATTGTGATGTGTTCCCTTACCCACAAATTTCGTTTGCTGAGTTGCCAGCTCCGTAAAATGCAATTAGCCATAAAGACCGCATACTATAGATGAAGAAAACTCCTCATGCATTCACACATCATTTGATTGAAATGGTACTTATAAACTTCAAGTCCGCAGACGTACTGAGTATAGGGTCCGTCTGTTATGGGTACCGAAACAAGAATTGGATATTATCATAATCAAAAGGGGAAGCAAGATTTGCAAGTCACACTCGCTGACATTAACCAAGGATTAGCACTGATTTCTAAGTCAAAAGCAAAAAAACCTCAATTCATTAGCTCATGGACATTTTCCGTTCATCCGAAAAACAATGACGTCAAATATCAACATCTTTCAAGATGGAAAAACATTATTGATAAAAATTATACCTAGGAAGAACGAAGATTCGCAAAACATCAAAACTTGGTAAATAGAAATCGGCAAGATCCGCTATTTGGATAATTAAATGATGTCCAATTGAATAAATCAACCACGGTAAATCAAAAGAGATTTTCTGAGACCTTTATCAAAGTGATGATCGCCCACATAAAAAGGATTTCTTATTGCAACAAGTCCCTTAACAAAACACTCGCAATGGTGAACTGATGGCATTTATAAATTCGCTTCTGGTAACGATTCATTGGGCACAATGTGGTCGCAGTACTTCATTAGCACATTTTCACAATCTAGAAGTATGATCACCGGAGAGAAAAAAATGTTCATGCAAAGCTATCATGGACAGCATTCACAAAATCATGTGAACCGTACACTTTCGGTGTCTAATAGCATAAAACTTATCTCAAATTGAGTTCTGTATGTGATTGCATACTTAGTGTTATTTGTGATACTACTCCCTGTTGTTCAAAACGTCTCATGATAAATGAAGACCGTGAATAATACACACACGTGATTGAGCTCATCGAATGTATCACTGCTACCCAAAGCGATCAAGTTCCGGGTTGGTGTACTTTGCTCGATGCAATCATTGATTTCATCATTTGAAGATATGATTGTGTGAGCAAAGTGATCTACCTGAACAACCCTCCACTCGATTGGTAAAAAACAATGCGGGCATGCTCTTCGGGCTCACTCGCCACCCTACAACAGATCGAAGACCAGACGAAAACTGGCGTGACACGTGATAAACAATCCACATCCGGTCCAGAAATAGGTCGGAATTAAATTATTGTTACTAATAGCCTCCAGCGAGTCCCCCTATTCGTCCAGTTGGTTCAATCCCTTAACTTGTTGCAATAGAGCATGATATAATTAAATGATGATCAATCTCTGAGAACGAACTAGTACGCGCATCTGTATTCTATAAAAATATACGTATATAATTGATCGACAGGTCACGTGATTTCATGCGGCGTGTCGGACAAACGGATTTTCAGTAATACATACTCATACAAACAGCTCTCAGTAGATATGACTCAAGAACAGGAATGGATAGTGATGATCCATAAATGTCTTTGTATTTCCATGTGTGCTTTTGAAAACGACAACAGTGCACCATGCTGCAGTGGTTTCACACGTGTTCGAGAACATGAAGTGAGCCAATGGAGCTCAGGTGCTCGCACAAACTGTTTCTCATCACAATGGGAAGCAAAGTGGGTGCAGATACTCACGGCTTCGGTAGACTCCTACTCGTATGTTCAGTAACAAATTCCTTATCTTTGGTAAACGTAACTTTATTGAATGTGTGATATTGATGTATAGATATATATGTATGTATGTATGGTACACCCGGTTGAGAACGAGGATGCGGGCGATGAAACATCATCAGGGAAATGGTACAAATTCAAGCTGCGGGGATTCAAGTGGCAGCTTGAATACTGCAACGAGTTAAAGCAATCTTTTTCCCCTATATTTTCACCGTCCACTTTTCGCAGATTTCCTCATTTGTTCTTCAATTGTTTATGAGCAACTTAGTGGGAATGAACTCGCCATACAGCTTTTGCTTCACTGAATACGGTTTTGAGACCTACCTCGACGTCTCTAACGAACGACAATCCTCATTTCTTGGACCCCATGTAAAAGGCGGGAAGCGCCAACCGAAGTCAGAGCCAAAGTTAACGATCAGGTATTTATCGAACAGTTGGCATTTGACTCTGTTGATCCGGAGGACTCAATACTATTTTTTAGTTTGAACTAACAAAACGAAATGAAACCGGCTACTCGTGCTATAGGGTTTCCTCGAAAAATGAACCTATTTAACTTAAATTTTTGCTTTTATTTTTCATCACAATCAGCTCCAATATTATCAGGTCCATCCTAAATAGTGTGATTCTTCATTCTTCAAAGTGATGGCACTTATAATCTACCCTCATGCACCACGCCATAATCCACTCTTTCACATAAGCTCACATTTCAGTAGAAGGCCGAAGTCTCGAGGATCCTCTTGGTCGCGCCATATATTACCCTTGCAATTATCTCAGAAGTTAAGGAAATTCGAAGCTTTGTTACCCCTCCAGTTAAGCAATAGACCAACGGAAAACCACTGGGATGCGTCTTTATCAATATCACTGAACACAAGACAGGGCCTACGAAGCTGTGTGTCCGCTTGTGACTCAGGTTCTACATCACCCCAAATGATACGGAAAGTGTAGATAATATCAATACACATCCGCCGATAGGCTTCTAGAAATAAACCAGTCTCTTCAAGACGACTCACATTTCTAACCGCGACTGGTTTACAGATGAGACGTGTAGCAGACCACTACAATCTCTCCAAATTGATTGACTACGTAGCTACATATATGTATTCAACCGCTCTACCATATTCATATCATATGGGAAGCATACAACATGTGGAAAGCACCGTACGGTAGTTTTGCTAACTATCGGTGAGTTGGACCAAGGATATTCCAAGCCAAAACACGCACCTTGCCCGTGTGACCTTAGATTTTTAACAAGGAAGATACCGAAAACTCTATACGGTACTCAAAATCTTTTGTTCGGAAAAGGTTTACAGACTGGTCGTAACGAAATGACAACTTAGAACCACCGACACGCATGTGAACACAAGTCACCACATTTAGTGGCACTATCCACGCAAAGGACCAAAGCTTGAGTGTAGATACATTTTCTTGTAGAATTTGACCCCCTCCATCCGAACGAAGTAAGCGCCAAAATTTTGGGTCAAAGCTGTTGGGAGATCGTGTATGTAAGTAATAAATAGTAAATGTTCAAGAACAGATCCCTGGGGACACCATGGGACGCTCACTACTGCTTGAACAAAATTTTTGGGACTCTGATCACAAATCGCCACAACCACAGACCCACTACTGACTAAATTCCACTTACAAAAATAAGGCTGGCCAAGTCCTCGGGGGTCCGAATAACGATAGATCAGATGTGCAGGTATTCTGTCTCCGATGCAAAATAAAGCACCACCACCATCTCGAACAAAATTCGATGCGACCAAAACGTGTAGCTTCCCCGTAGAGAGACCTCGATGTCCAGAATATGATCATTCATCAAAGTCTCAGTCAGCGCTATAGCCGCAGGTGTTCTGATTACAACAAGCACTTCCAGTTCCTATCATTTACTCAACGGTCCCTCACAATACTCAGAGGTCGGTGAGAGAACAGCGAAGATTTGACAACAACATTCATCTTTACCCTTTCTTAGGTCAGCAAACTCGTCTTGCTTTTATTTACTCACCTTCGTTGACGTTTTTCACCTCCACATCATAAACCGTTTCATTTAAACAGAAGAAAAGTCAGATATACTAGCAACCACCATGGTAATGGAAGCCACAGCCTGAGCAAAGTCCTTCCCTCTGACAGTGATTGGATTGGTGAACATAAAGGCGATAATGATGTTTTCGCTGCTGCTGGTGACGATGAACAGAATGACGGTGATGACATTTGGGGTGAGAATGATAATGATGATGACGACTCAGGTCTATCTGTACCAGTGGGCGTGGCTTTCACTGAATTCTTTGCTGGTCACGAAGCAATCGATAGCTCTGTGCTTTTGATGTACAGCATGTTCAGCAAAGGCTCCCGACTTATATCCGGAGCTTTTTGAATATCACGGCTTATTTCGTCCATTCACGGTTGATACAGCAGTAGCATCTATTACATTGAAAAGCCTGTTCGCGAGGGCATACAACATTAGAACATTCTAAACAACAGAAGCAAATTGCTTATCCTTTTGAAGAGGCACCATGGTCTATGAATAGCCCGCAGATTTACGCAAAAACACAAAGTATAATCCCATTAACACACAGAAAGACTTGCTGAAGTATCACAGTCATTCCAGAGTATAGTATGCACTTTCTCGTGTACGACTGAACTCGAACCACTTTCGCAGCATGCAAGTCCATTCGCGCAGATATTTATGCACTAGCTCCGAATCGATGACACAAATGAAGTAACCTTCAGTTCTATTCACCATTGTTCTCTCACGGAGAATCTTGTTACTGCTCGGAGCGTTGAACAAAAGCATACCTTTTGGTGGTTCAGTTCCAAGGATGACCAATAATTTTGGAAAGGTATTTCTTTTATAAACGGGCCCTTTCCAAGTTGACCTTCACAAGAGGCGCATATTCTAAATGAGTCATTGTTACAATCCAATCGAAATTTGGGGTTATGATAAAATAATGTGATATTGAGTACGATGAACCCCAGTAGAAATTTTCTCCTCGATTTATCGGTGGAGACACGGTATCGATAACCTTTAACCATCCGGAATCGATATTTTGGAATTTATACAACGGGCGACCTAAAGGCGGTGTTCATTCGCCAGGCAATCATTATCTGCTCGACGGTTCAAAAGGACCATCGGAACCATTTCTGGACCCAATTTGCTCGTCATAACTCTTCAGCCACTTTCGAATATCTTCCAATCACTGCTGGATTTCTTTGTCGAAAGATGTTACGCCATGTTTTTCACAGAGCAAAGCCACCCTTGTCCCGTCGTGTTATCTGATTTTCTTTGGTAATTTAACCTGCAAGCTAGTATCATCCCAAATAATCTGGCTTTCTGAGTACCGTGTCGGAGGAATCAACTAGATCAAGTCGCACACCTCTGACGGTCAGTTTACCTTTGGCAATCCAGGGCCATTATTGGAAGATAATATCAATATCAATAGTCACTGGAACAGTTGAAGCGGTTTCTTGGGCGAATATGTGAGATTGAAAGGATGATGTCATTTACCTGGGAAGACGTTACAATCAACCCCTTTTTCTTTTCTCTTCCCGTGGGCACAAAATAATACACTTTCCGTTTGGTACTGCTCTTGAACCAATTCGAATCTCCTCCAAGTCTATAGCTCTTCTAACTAAGTTTCCTCGATAAACTGGCTTCGTCATATCTGAGCTGCTGAGAAAAGAATACAAGTGCTGAAATATCTGCTCTCCACGCTAATTACAGAGCCCTGATGTGAGGCAGCGTTTAGAGTGAATACCCGTAAGTTTCATCCGTAATTCGACCCGCAAATCGACTTCACGTCGTCGACTTATTGAGACGAAAATGCCAATCGAATTGTGCTCCTTTATCGATCATATATCCTTTTATTTGAAAACGTCCCCGCGATTGGAATTTCCCCATTGGATGCTAAAAAATATACTGTCAATAATCAGTATTGAAGACGTGGAGACCATTCAGCTAGGTACCCACCAATATGCTTTTTGGGTGAATAGTTCATATTCCAGACGTGGAGCTCGCGGAGTTGGATACGAACCAGTGCGAGAATAGAGAACTCGAGTACTATGCAGGATTGTCTTCCCGTAAATGAGCGACTCGGAAATTAAACAAACTTCGAGTCTGAAGCCAGGGAACACAAGCTTGCTTCACTATGTGATTTGTATGACAAATTTGCAAATAATTGCAATACCGTACTTAAAATTATGGATAAGCCGAATATGCAGCTCAGCGAACGGCACGATAATGAAGAATATCAGATAAACTTGAAAAGTATTTGATATGCCGGAAAATTTTATTCGGCTTCATTGTTCCCTTGGCATTTTTACCTTCATCCGATTGAATTATTTTGCCATGTTGCGGTGATCCAGCAAATTACCGTCACAATTCATTGACATCTTCCAAATGAAATTATTCAGTTTCTTTAGACAGAAGAGATACTTTTTGAGTGGCAAATTTTCCCCAACATCTCTTCAGTATCTCTAGCTAACCATTGTGCATGCAATTCAATGATTACACCTGGTCATCATTCGCCAAATATAAATGCTATAAGTTTTGCGTTCAGGTGATCGCCAGTTGTTCGTCTGCACCGCAATGTCTGGTGAGATACTTTCATACACGTATCGTAGAATCAGAATAGCTTGGTTATAAATCGCTTTTGTTAAAATTTCCTTTCCATTACTGAATGAGACATGAGTTTCATTATTTAGATTTTACTAGAAATTTCTTGACTTGGATGAGTAGTGGCACAATTTTACTTCACATGACATAACTGAAAAAAATTCTAATTTGTTTTTCTTAAAGACAATCAATACCAGTCCACTGCACAGTCACTGAAATTATCGGGTGACCACATCAGTCCGTTTTTCCTTAGCTCGATCACATTAGTGACGCTACACCAATAAGCATGGTGATAAAGACGGATCGTAAATGGAAGGAAATTATCGAGTAAAACATCGTTTCCACATATCCATCTTAACGTTTTTGTGGTAAGATGTAGCAATGATGTTTATACACCCGAAAAATTAGTTAGAGATAAAAGTGCTACAACAGTGAATCTATTCGGACAAGTGCCCGCCTATCCCGTGTAAGACAACTAATTCTCAGAATGTTGTCGGAATCCTAATTGAAGTCACTAGCTAACGCATTAGTGCAACACTACAGGGCTCTAATGGATCTCACATGAACAGTTGCATTCCACATAGTTAATTCAACCAAGTTGTGACATAGGTCAACAGTGGGACTGTAAATCGTGTGCGACCCGGATCACTCCACTTTGAGTTCAAAACGTGTGGCCATTTGCCACTGGCTTTCTATGCAAGTCACCGGTCACCTGCCCCTCGAAATCTCCCTACCCTACTCTGCAATAGATGTAAACTCAGAAGTCTACCACTGAAGTGAAACTATTTTATTGATTACAACAATGGACTGGACAAGTTTGCGCTACTGATACGGGGTTCAGTAGTCTATACAGAAATTCAAATCTTCTTGGATGGACAAGCTACCGGGGAACAAATTGTGACTGCACATGTGATTCCAGTGCAAAAAGAAATATCACAAATATCACACTATTCTTATTCACGGAATTCGCTCTCACAAATCTAATCTGGCTAATTTTCGACTCACTCGCTCTCGGTGTAATCTATACAGTTACCCCGTCATTGTTGTATCCGTAAACGAACGCACGCAGGAAAAACAAGATCCTGAACTGCAAGCACAAACCAGCATTCTACGCATGACTAATTGCTTTCAGTACAGATGAGTATTAATCAATGGGAACAAGGTGAGCAGACATTGGGATATCAGGCTGACCATATGAAACATTGTCGAGGTGCACGCACTGATATGTGGTGTTCCATGAGATAGACAATACGCAGTGTTTCGTAAATAAGGATACAATATTAAAAGTGACAAATGATATATTTGAAACCACAAAGGCAGATGTACTGCAGTTTTATGACAACTTTTCAACTGAAAATTTCAGTAAAATTAGCATCATGTATTAAAGAGCATTTATTTTTACTTTTGTCAAAATAAATGTTACTGTTTTGTACTCAAAAAGCAGTTACTAATATTTGGGATTACCTCGGGACAAGTAGTGAACTCTAAGAAGGCAAAAGCTTTTTCAATTAGGCAGCTTCGGCTTTTATTATAGCGGTTAGATTTCGTATTCGAGATTACCATTCGTTTGGAGCCGTTCGTATTCCTCATTCCTGTTCTACTCACTTTTAGAAGTTGAGTTGTCTGACCTCCAATCGTGTACCACGGTATTTCCTGTTTCGATAATCTTGGTCTTACTCGTTTGCTGCTCATTAATCAAGCTACGATAATTTTGAGGAACGTATATGTCGCCAGTAAAATTGACAGCCGTAAAAACCCTGACCATTATTGGAATGCATTCAGTTTGGAACAAAGCTATGCATCGAAAATTCGATGCGCCATATGTTTATTTTTATTATGAAAGTTATAATGTTGATAACACGGCGTTGTTTGGTAGACTTGATTCACCAACGTTTCTGTTACCCACAATAACTGGAAGATTAGCGAGTTAGATCTGCTAACAAAGCTGTGTTAGTAACATTAAAACCTTCACAATAAAGCTGTGGAAGTCTCCATTACCCACGTGTTTTGGAAAATGCCTCTAGAGATTTCAACATCAAGCCCTACGCTTGCGTTTGTTATCGTTCGTTGGTAGTAGGTGGGAATTAATCTTGCGATATGTGAAGACTATCGAATTTATTACTCAATCTTAATCAGATGATTGAGTGAGGCGTAAGTTGCCCAATCCAAACCACAGAAAATTAGGAATGCTACCTCTAAACGACGCAATACACTCATCTTGACAAGTTATTGAAACTTTGACCACTGGGATGTAGTATTACAAAAGTTACTCCGAAAACACTTTCACACGTAGATCTTTGCTAAAGAAGCAGGAAAATACGATGAAATATAAAATGTCACCAGATAACGTGATTGATTTTTTCAACATGATAATAGGAAATCGCAGAATAAAGGATTGGAGATGCGTTCAAGAACCGAGGCGACTCACGGCTTTCTCACACATAGGGCAATTCATTTGGAAGGCCTATTGGAGAAACTGGATGATATGTAGTGTGCCATAATTTCATTGTGATTCCACGGTTAGACGAAATTCATGTGCTCATGATCAGAGTGGTAAAACGAAAATATTCTAATCACACATTGCCCGCAGTTTGATCATGAAGTTGGCTTTCCAAAAACCTCAATGTTTTGCCATGTGATTCATTGAAGGTTTTTGTTTCAAAAAATCACTACCTGTGAAGCTCGAGGTGGCCGAGTTTGATCGAATGCATCTGGTGTTTTTGAAACGATGCCCGTGAAACGTGAGGCACCACGTGACTCATTTCACCCCACTAGCTCTACTAAAAGGCCTATCCGGCTTCGAACATTCTTGATTTTGTTGACAGGAAGCAGAGTTAATGTAGAATGCGAGAATCACTGGTGTCAGTAGACGCGCGACAAACTAGTTGATTCAACCTAATATAGGGTAACGTCTCTTATGATTGGTTCATTGGTGAGCGGCGAGTAGTCAGTTGACGAGAATCTGTTCTTGAATTTATGATCCGTTGTCTTATTGTTCGTGATTCCATCCGCTTAAACTTTGACTTGGTTCAAAATAGGCTTTGATAATACAGGCATTTATGGTTCTTTAGGTTTCATGTGAACTTTTGCAATTATCTGTAACAATGGCATTTTGCTTTGGCATATGCCACCCGCGTCTCTGAATAATAGTCGTGTCCTGCTGAACCTTTCCTTCCATGGACGAAGGGCTTCACACGGGAAAACTGGTTCACACTTCAGAAGAAACTTCATCCTTGTAACTGGAAACGAGTTGACATGTGTGGCTGACCCATAAAAAGGTCGCAATTATCTTTTCTAAAAATCAAATGGATGCTTTTGTGTGCTTATGATATAAATCTGATATGAGGTGTCTTAGGCTTTTATCAAAACAAGACTGACGACGCGCAGACCTCTAGGAACAGTGATGTAGTCATTTCTCGACAGTAATCATCACGAAAGAACAACAAATAGAATTCTGGTTATTACATACTTTTTCAAAGAAAGAAATACCAGACTGTGGAGCCTTGAACTGTCAAGATTTACGAATTTGTACGGTCAACCTTCGCCGTTTTCAAAGAGTAGTTAATGTACGAGAGGCCTCTTGCAATTTTCTTTGCGAATTTACACCAAGAAATTTCACTTTGCTTATAACTGCAAGCGGAATACGGGTGAAAGTGGTGCTGTCTTCCACGAAAATCGACCGCCGAGTTCAAAATATTCTGTCCTAATATTTGATTTACTTAGCAGTAGAACATGTTCCTCAAAATGTTTTGGATGTGTACACGATTTTCGAGAAACTCATTAAAGTTGGACTTTTGAGAGACAGATGAAGCTAAAATAATATAATCGACATACCTAACTAGGCGAGCTGAGTGGGTTACGGTTAAGTTGCTGAAGTAAGTAGTGACTAAGTAGGGTGAATATACAGCTCAGTGAAGAAATCCAGCATTGCATATCAGATGTCTGGAGACTTTCTTCCAAACTTTGTACATAGTGTTCCTAACAGGAAGTTAGCTTCCAATCAGTCACATGAATATGATAGCAACTGAAATGTTCCGGCTTTTTACGAAGCGAGTATCGTGGAACAATGCCAAACACTGATGAGTGATCGCGAAAAGAGTATTTCTGTGGGGCAGCAAATTCGAAGAAGGGTTTTATAATTAGGGTAGTGAAATATACCGACAGGAAATAGTTGAAGCTTCGCTGTCAGTGTGATATGCCGGGGAACAAACAACGATTAGACGATCGGGGTTTGCTCTAAAGAAGTTCCAATGACGAAAATGGAACTGCTTATTTTGTGTGTAAGTTGAATGACCACATTCCTAGTACATTTTCGAATGGATATGTAATATTTTATCATCACTGTTATTAAGTCGTGGTTTAGGCCTGACAGAAAATATTCTTGAATAGTTTGCTGGTAAACGAACCAAATATGAGCCATCACATTGAGAAACAAGGATGAGCTTGGAAAGGGGAAGGATTCTATGAGGCAGAGCAGGGGTTACGATGAACTGTGGGCTTTGTAGAACAATGTAAATAAGCATGATAATGATATGGGGAGGTTTACACTGAAAAAAAACTCACAAAAGTTAGGATCTGAATGAGCAGTGTATGGCTTTATGCAAATTCAAAAATTTAGGTAGTGCAACTTGAATCGCTCTAGTCGAAACTCCACTCCGGCATTATGCCGTTTATTAGATAGATCGAAAAAATGAAGTAAGTTGTGTGAACTGCGTGAGTTTCATTTTGTCCAGGATTGGTTGGATTAGGAAACTTCCATTTGTTCGTCCCCAACAAGCCGTTCAATGTAAAACCATGCCAAATAACATGATAGTCGTCTTGTCAGTGGTGCTGGATGCCCCAACAGTTTGCGTTTGCATTCTGCATGCAACCCCGTTTAGATCGTCGTTTATAGCTGTGAGGGAATTGGTTGATTCTGGGCCAACGCGCAACATGTTCTTTCTAAAATAACAACTAGAAATAACGACTGTGAATATAACTGGGAGCTTTGTCCAGGATAAAGTCCGTCTGATCTCTCAGCAAATGAAAGTTTTTGTTGGCTATTCACTGTGTCGTTTTGTTTACGAATTTCACTCGCACATTTTCTTTCATAAACTGATTAGACTGAGCTATGAGGTGGTAATTTTACCCTTTCATGGGAAGTTACTTGATATCCTAGATCATCACTCCCATTGATAAACGATAAAACTGTTGATTCCGTCTAACCTTGGAATCACAATGAAATTATGGCACACTACATATCATCCAGTTTCTCCAATAGGCCTTCCAAATGAATTGCCCTATGTGTGAGAAAGCCGTGAGTCGCCTCGGTTCTTGAACGCATCTCCAATCCTTTATTCTGCGATTTCCTATTATCATGTTGAAAAAATCAATCACGTTATCTGGTGACATTTTATATTTCATCGTATTTTCCTGCTTCTTTAGCAAAGATCTACGTGTGAAAGTGTTTTCGGAGTAACTTTTGTAATACTACATCCCAGTGGTCAAAGTTTCAATAACTTGTCAAGATGAGTGTATTGCGTCGTTTAGAGGTAGCATTCCTAATTTTCTGTGGTTTGGATTGGGCAACTTACGCCTCACTCAATCATCTGATTAAGATTGAGTAATAAATTCGATAGTCTTCACATATCGCAAGATTAATTCCCACCTACTACCAACGAACGATAACAAACGCAAGCGTAGGGCTTGATGTTGAAATCTCTAGAGGCATTTTCCAAAACACGTGGGTAATGGAGACTTCCACAGCTTTATTGTGAAGGTTTTAATGTTACTAACACAGCTTTGTTAGCAGATCTAACTCGCTAATCTTCCAGTTATTGTGGGTAACAGAAACGTTGGTGAATCAAGTCTACCAAACAACGCCGTGTTATCAACATTATAACTTTCATAATAAAAATAAACATATGGCGCATCGAATTTTCGATGCATAGCTTTGTTCCAAACTGAATGCATTCCAATAATGGTCAGGGTTTTTACGGCTGTCAATTTTACTGGCGACATATACGTTCCTCAAAATTATCGTAGCTTGATTAATGAGCAGCAAACGAGTAAGACCAAGATTATCGAAACAGGAAATACCGTGGTACACGATTGGAGGTCAGACAACTCAACTTCTAAAAGTGAGTAGAACAGGAATGAGGAATACGAACGGCTCCAAACGAATGGTAATCTCGAATACGAAATCTAACCGCTATAATAAAAGCCGAAGCTGCCTAATTGAAAAAGCTTTTGCCTTCTTAGAGTTCACTACTTGTCCCGAGGTAATCCCAAATATTAGTAACTGCTTTTTGAGTACAAAACAGTAACATTTATTTTGACAAAAGTAAAAATAAATGCTCTTTAATACATGATGCTAATTTTACTGAAATTTTCAGTTGAAAAGTTGTCATAAAACTGCAGTACATCTGCCTTTGTGGTTTCAAATATATCATTTGTCACTTTTAATATTGTATCCTTATTTACGAAACACTGCGTATTGTCTATCTCATGGAACACCACATATCAGTGCGTGCACCTCGACAATGTTTCATATGGTCAGCCTGATATCCCAATGTCTGCTCACCTTGTTCCCATTGATTAATACTCATCTGTACTGAAAGCAATTAGTCATGCGTAGAATGCTGGTTTGTGCTTGCAGTTCAGGATCTTGTTTTTCCTGCGTGCGTTCGTTTACGGATACAACAATGACGGGGTAACTGTATAGATTACACCGAGAGCGAGTGAGTCGAAAATTAGCCAGATTAGATTTGTGAGAGCGAATTCCGTGAATAAGAATAGTGTGATATTTGTGATATTTCTTTTTGCACTGGAATCACATGTGCAGTCACAATTTGTTCCCCGGTAGCTTGTCCATCCAAGAAGATTTGAATTTCTGTATAGACTACTGAACCCCGTATCAGTAGCGCAAACTTGTCCAGTCCATTGTTGTAATCAATAAAATAGTTTCACTTCAGTGGTAGACTTCTGAGTTTACATCTATTGCAGAGTAGGGTAGGGAGATTTCGAGGGGCAGGTGACCGGTGACTTGCATAGAAAGCCAGTGGCAAATGGCCACACGTTTTGAACTCAAAGTGGAGTGATCCGGGTCGCACACGATTTACAGTCCCACTGTTGACCTATGTCACAACTTGGTTGAATTAACTATGTGGAATGCAACTGTTCATGTGAGATCCATTAGAGCCCTGTAGTGTTGCACTAATGCGTTAGCTAGTGACTTCAATTAGGATTCCGACAACATTCTGAGAATTAGTTGTCTTACACGGGATAGGCGGGCACTTGTCCGAATAGATTCACTGTTGTAGCACTTTTATCTCTAACTAATTTTTCGGGTGTATAAACATCATTGCTACATCTTACCACAAAAACGTTAAGATGGATATGTGGAAACGATGTTTTACTCGATAATTTCCTTCCATTTACGATCCGTCTTTATCACCATGCTTATTGGTGTAGCGTCACTAATGTGATCGAGCTAAGGAAAAACGGACTGATGTGGTCACCCGATAATTTCAGTGACTGTGCAGTGGACTGGTATTGATTGTCTTTAAGAAAAACAAATTAGAATTTTTTTCAGTTATGTCATGTGAAGTAAAATTGTGCCACTACTCATCCAAGTCAAGAAATTTCTAGTAAAATCTAAATAATGAAACTCATGTCTCATTCAGTAATGGAAAGGAAATTTTAACAAAAGCGATTTATAACCAAGCTATTCTGATTCTACGATACGTGTATGAAAGTATCTCACCAGACATTGCGGTGCAGACGAACAACTGGCGATCACCTGAACGCAAAACTTATAGCATTTATATTTGGCGAATGATGACCAGGTGTAATCATTGAATTGCATGCACAATGGTTAGCTAGAGATACTGAAGAGATGTTGGGGAAAATTTGCCACTCAAAAAGTATCTCTTCTGTCTAAAGAAACTGAATAATTTCATTTGGAAGATGTCAATGAATTGTGACGGTAATTTGCTGGATCACCGCAACATGGCAAAATAATTCAATCGGATGAAGGTAAAAATGCCAAGGGAACAATGAAGCCGAATAAAATTTTCCGGCATATCAAATACTTTTCAAGTTTATCTGATATTCTTCATTATCGTGCCGTTCGCTGAGCTGCATATTCGGCTTATCCATAATTTTAAGTACGGTATTGCAATTATTTGCAAATTTGTCATACAAATCACATAGTGAAGCAAGCTTGTGTTCCCTGGCTTCAGACTCGAAGTTTGTTTAATTTCCGAGTCGCTCATTTACGGGAAGACAATCCTGCATAGTACTCGAGTTCTCTATTCTCGCACTGGTTCGTATCCAACTCCGCGAGCTCCACGTCTGGAATATGAACTATTCACCCAAAAAGCATATTGGTGGGTACCTAGCTGAATGGTCTCCACGTCTTCAATACTGATTATTGACAGTATATTTTTTAGCATCCAATGGGGAAATTCCAATCGCGGGGACGTTTTCAAATAAAAGGATATATGATCGATAAAGGAGCACAATTCGATTGGCATTTTCCTCTCATTCCTCTCGATGGTAAATTGTTTTTGAAAATCTATGATCACAGTGTGTCTAATGAATCGCTGCATGGTGCGAATTCAAAAATGTTATCATTTCGCAGTTACGAGTGTTTCGTTAACGGATTTTATGTGCGCGATCATCATTTAGACAAATGTCAGTAGAAACTCTTTTTCATATCATCGTCGATGACTTATTAAGTTTGACACCTACTACCTACCAAAATACCTTATCTTGCCAATTTTCATTTTCCATTTTTTCATGACCTCTCTAAAATCTGACTTTTATGTTCCACGACACCTTACCTCCCGCTCGGACAAATGCAACATCATTGGATTTCCATCCTGAGGTAATACGAAATATAAGGAGAACAACTATTGGTCGAGGAGACCACTTCTGTGTGGATAACGACTTCAATGTCACTGCTGAATGATAACTAGTGTCGACTCGCATGACTAACAACTCGCGGTTTATTTTAGATTAGTTAGTTACCCACACCTTCGTTCTGATTCCCAAATAAGACGGAACGGCTGTTCCTTGCATCTGCAGATTTGAAATTTATAAGTAACATTTGATCGAATGATGAGTAAATGTGAGAGAAGTCTTCATTAATCATATTATATAACAATCCCGCGAACTAATTGAACGATACTTTCTTGATGAGTTTTTAACTAGTATTTCTTTCCGACTTCTTTGATTATTATGCATCCCGGCATATGTACTTACTCATCTTGTCTCAGTATCAGTGCTATTTTGGCAGAGACGAGCGGGCAGCTCATACAAGGTGTCCACTTTGACAGGCACCGATGGGGTATGTATCGTGTATATTTGTTCGGCTTTGTAGCTCCAACAGACTGAATTCCAATTTTCGGTCTGAACTAACAAAACAAACTGAAGCAGGGTCCCGGGAATCAAGGTGGCTATTGGTCATGAGAACTTTAGTGTTTCCTCAAGAGTAAAATACATTAAACTGGGATTTTCCACTGCCATTTCTTAACACTAAGAGCTCTGTAAACGAAATCCTTTCGACCGTCAGCTTTGACAGTTTTGATTGAATTCCACTCAGATTTTTACGACTTAGCTGCTTTCAGCCTTTCTAGGGTGCTCCTTCTCGGTTTGGCTTACTTCGCGTCTCATACAAATTTCAAAAGACTTTAACTGATAGACGTATTAATCCAAAACACGGTTCTATGATCGGAACAACTTTAGTAAACAGTGAATAACCAAAACATACGGCCAAATTTTGAATCGAGCGAGACACAGGTCGTGTATAGTCAGATTTACTGTTAAACTAGGCGACAGCGTCATATGTTCATATAAACACATGCAGGTCAATGTCAGAAAGAGGAAAACCGACGAGACAGTTGAAATCAAATGACGGAGTACGATCGGATCTATGTGAATTAAATAAAACCAAATCCTCACACTGTTGTCAGAATGAATTAAGGACCAATCACGAATCAGGACTGAGTTCAGTAAAATGACCAACTCTGGGCCTACAACACAGGGGAACGACTTGGAAGAGATTCGCATGCAGATTGTGACTACTAACAAACTGTTAGTAGCCAGTAGGAAAAACGTTTAGTTCATACGAAACGTGCAAGCTCCATCATCACTACGCGCTCCTAGAACTACTTCGTTCTTCACTCTTCATACTAGAAGTAACCAAAATCTTCCCGTATGAGCTTCATTCCGAACCACTCGTTGGCCTGAAATCAAACTTGGGAAACCCTCATAGCTCCAATAATTTTTGAACGAGTTTTCTTTTGAATGGGGATCGCTTATCCCATCCATCACATCAGCAGGTAAACAATACCAAAGCTTTGTTCCCCTCCGGAACAAGCGAAAAACATGCTGCAAACCACTGGTAGGCGTCTTCACCAATGGAAATAAACCAGTCTCTTCAAGACGACTCTCATTTCTAACCGCGACTGGTTTACAGATGAGACGTGTAGCAGACCACTACAATCTCTCCAAATTGATTGACTACGTAGCTACATATATGTATTCAACCGCTCTACCATATTCATATCATATGGGAAGCATACAACATGTGGAAAGCACCGTACGGTAGTTTTGCTAACTATCGGTGAGTTGGACCAAGGATATTCCAAGCCAAAACACGCACCTTGCCCGTGTGACTTTAGATTTTTAACAAGGAAGATACCGAAAACTCTATACAGTACTCAAAATCTTTTGTTCGGAAAAGGTTTACAGACTGGTCGTAACGAAATGACAACTTAGAACCACCGACACGCATGTGAACACAAGTCACCACATTTAGTGGCACTATCCACGCAAAGGACCAAAGCTTGAGTGTAGATACATTTTCCTGTAGAGTTTGACCCCCTCCATCCGAACGAAGTAAGCGCCAAAATTTTGGGTCAAAACTGTTGGGAGATCGTGTATGTAAGTAATAAATAGTAAATGTTCAAGAACAGATCCCTGGGGACACCACGGGACGCTCACTACTGCTTGAACAAAGTTTTTGGGACTCTGATCACAAATCGCCGTTCTCTTAGGAAATACATTGTCCATCATATTACTGAATCGACTATGACCAATTATCCACATTTTTGGAAGAGGTGACCATACTGAACTTCGTCGGAAGTTTTACTGAAATCCACGAAGATGACCTTCATTCGAACACTAAAGGATGAGCAAGAGGTATTACGGACATGGACGGGCTTCGCGAAAGCTGTTTTGTTAAGAAGTGAACAGGTGGTAGCGTTCTAGGTATTTTGCACACATTCGGCCATGAGGCACTCCACGATCTTGCAGATGACACATACATGCCATAACAGACGGTAATTGGCAGCCGCGTTTGGCGTAAGCTCTGATCAGCTGAACAATAATAGCGTCTCTCTAGTCCTCTGGTAGCGTCCATGCCAACACCGAGGTTTCACAATGGCCTGAGGATTGTTGATCCAAGGATGTCGGTGAGTATGCTCAACACCGCATTGTAAATTCCAGAGAATTTCAAGGACCAGAAGGTAATCCTTAGGTGCAGAGTAACGCGAAGAATCCAAGATGTTCACCGGCTCTGCAGCAAGGGTCATGTAATAAGTTCCTAAACCACAAACACATTACTGATTAATTCCAGCCAACAACAAAAGGACTCACCAAACCTTTGAAGATCCGAATAACGATCGATCAGATGTGCATATATTCCGTCCCTGGTGTAAACTATTGCACCACCACCACCTCGAACCGAGTTTGATGCGACTAAAACATACCGTATCCCTGTAGAAAAACCTCGATGTCCAGAACACCATCATTCATCAAAGTCTCAGTCAGCGCTGTAACCGTAGGTGCTCTGATTACAGCAAGCACCTCTAGTTCCTATCATTTACTCAGCAGTCCCTTACATTACTCAAGACCACCTCTACCACCTGTCTATTCACAATGCGCAGGTTGGGATACTCAACAATGCATCCCCCTGGGCCTAAGCTGGTGGTGTCCTTATCTCTAGCGGTGGCCACGTTACACACCCTCTACCCTTCGCTAAACAAAAATCCTGTATGTACAGGGCCTGCTCAATATTTTGCCAATTTCCCGAAATTATATACGAACTTGCTCAAATTTTCGTCAATCCTTTGGCACCGAGTCAGGCAACAGTCGGGCAACCTCGAACTTGAGACACGGGGATCACCGGTAAACCATTGATGAATGTGCATGAGACACCAGAAGAATTTTCAGAAGTTGAGGCTCCCCTGTTTCGCGAAACCTGCTCAGGCGAAACCCCTTATAGACCCAGCCAACGTCTATTTGCCCGCAGTGCATAGTTTCTCAAATGTGCCCCTTATTTGCAAAAGGTCTTGATCGAGATGCTACTGAGAGGTTGGTACAGATGTTTCCGGGATGTTGACTACCACCAAACACTAATCTCGTGTAGATGGTCAGTTCCTCTGACTCGTGGATACCGGTATCTAAGATCCTTTGTGTTCAGGCAGTATTGTCAACTCAGAGGTCGGTAGTGGAACAGCGGAGATTTGACAGCAGTAGTCACTGTTGATACTTCTCGGGTTGGTAAATTCATCTTGCTTTTACTAATTCTCCTTTGGTTGAAGTTTTTCACCTCCAAATCATAACCCGTATCACCAGATTTGATGGATACCGAAGAAGGGTCTTGTGTACCCCCAACCACCGCGGTATTGGAAGCCACAGCTTGAGCAAAGTCTTCTCCACTGACGGTGATGAAAATGACAGTGATCGAATTAGTGAATATAATGGCGATGATGTTGTTATCCCCGCTGCTGGTGAAGATAAAAAGGATAACGGTAGCGTCAATGTTGATGATGACTCGGGCTCACCCGTATCACAGGACATGGTTGTTACTTACTTGTTTGATGGCCACAAAGAAATTGACAACTTATTGCTTTTGATGTACATCTCTTTGAGCATCGTCTCCCGACATATCGTAACGGGGAATGCTGGGGCAAGAGAACGACGTGAATATCAAGGCGAACGGACCAACAAAACTAGGGATACGGACAAAAGAAAAGGAGGCGAATATGTTGGAGGCTTCCGGAAGCAGACAAAAGGAGCTATACGGACCACCAAATGGGGAGCAGTGAGATCTTTGACAACCAGCAAGATAGCCCAGGTGAGAGGCTGCCGATCAAGCCGTCAACGAAGACAATCGGACAAACCGAAGAAAAATGACACTCAAGATGATGAAGCTATCGGCTGCGGGCAACCGGCCAGAAAGCAGCCGAAGAGCACAAGTAGCGGCAATAGCACTGTTGGTGACACGTAATCTGGAAAGGGCCTATATAAAAGATTGTATGTGTTTCATGACTTGACTTGTTTGGCCTTTGAAATACAACTATCCTACTCCGTCTCTTCGTCGTTCTTATAATGTATCCAGAGCGTTTTGACTATTATAGATTATTTTGTTTAGTCTAGGTAGATCCAACCATCTCGCCCGTCGTATTCAAAGGCTCCATTATGAGAGAGTACATTATTAGAAAATACCAACAAAACTTGCCTTTCAATTTCGGGAGTCAGTAAAGTGTAACAATTGTTCACAGGCTGACACGAAACCATATAATAACAATTCCAGTTGTATAACGAACGATCTGCTGGTATACCACAGTCATTTCATAGTATAGTATGCACGCTATCTTGGTTCGATTGAACTCGGATTACTTTTGTACGACGCACGTCCTTTCGTCAACGTATCTGTGCACCAGCTCAGAATCTATGGTACGAATTAAGCAATCATCAGTTCTAATCACCATAGCCCTAACACCCGGTATCGTTTTACTGCCCGGGGCATTGAATAAAAGCATACCTTTCGGTGTTTCAGTTCCAAGGTTGACAAACTGTTTTGGAAGTGAAAAAGTTAAAGCAGTTATTTCCGTGACCCATTCCATTAGGTGTTCACAATAACCGACTTCGTCATACGTCACATCAGGTTATTCTTCGAACTGCTTCACTGCTACAATCAAGTCGGATTTGGTGGTGAAGTTAAACTAATTTAATACTGAGTGTGGTCAATCCCAAGACGCAGTCCATCCTCATTATCTGAAGGCAAAGTCACATTATTCACTTCGGCAATAAATATAAATAGGGTTACTTTTTCTGTGAAATAATTCTAAGTCCAGAAAATAAATGTCTAGGCATGTACCCTTCATTGTATATTTATGAATACATATATTCTCCCGGTGTCTTCTTCTCTTCTTTCTTAGTTTTTTGTATATTTTTCGTTGTGCTTCTATCTGTATATTCCTCTCTAGGAATTTTGTTTCAATGAGTCTCCAGGGATTGGTTTTGGTAGAGGTGTTGACACGAGGAATTGAGTTTCACGGATATTTGTCGTAAGAATGAAGCGCAGTTCATCCGCCTCGCATTTCTCCAGTCCGCTGATTTACTGGCGTATCAGAAGATTGTAAGTGTGATCCAACTCAATTTGTCCGTTGACTGAATTCGTTGGGAAAAGTCAAGCTTTCAACATTTTCCTTGCGTGTCTCGTGGTTACTTGGTCCGAATATGAATATCATCCATATTGAACGTGTGTCCTTCTTGACTCTCGTGAACGGATATTGGAAGGAATGGATCGTGTCTTCTTAAAGCCAGTTTCCTTCATGGCATTCGTGTTGGAATCTTTCTCCCAATTTGACCATAGTAACATTTGCTGCAGTCGTTGTTACGAGGTTCTTGTGGATTTGTGTGCATATGTAATGTCTTGTAACCGGAGTAGTCTTGCGGTTGTTTTTGATCTATGGTAGTGCTACCGTTCTGTTGGATTGTGCTGCTTAGCTGATTTAAATTTTGGTTCCGAAAGGAGTTCTGCGCTTGAATTTTCCTGGGTAACCGTCCCGCTTAAACAGTGTGAAGATTTAGTTATTTTCCTGTTTCAGTAGCTTCGCGTTGCTGCTGTGTTTTAGCTCTGTTAAACAGGGTCATTTTGCATGAGCATATGCGGTTATCTGGAGGATAGCTGCATAAGCACAATGGTTGAACCTTGTATGTTTGTTTTCGAAAAAAAGTTGTCTTCAATGAGGGTAAGAGTGTCCGATCGATCCTTAGTTCGAGCCTCGAGTTTGGTTGTTTTCTCGATTACGTGACGTATGCACCACTGTGGCACAGACACCGAACTCAGCTACCAGAAACCCATGTCAACGAGTAGGCGGGGACAGAGCCACCACCAGCATTCCAAACCGTTGCAAACAAAGGTGTTTGTCTGCTCATGTCTATTCACATGATGAGATTGATGTCAGACTTCTCACAGATTATTAGTTTGACTGATTATCGTTTGCAGTCGCGGAGATCCTCACGTAGCCTTTGGTTGACTGAAATGTCTGGTTAAATGAACATCAATAATAGTTAGATTATTATTCTCACTCAGGAAGTTTTGTTTATAGTCCTCATTTTAACTAACCACTTTTGCCAATCGCAGACCTCGAGGCTCACGTATTCCAAGCACATACGGACTATCCAAGTTGCACAAGATGGATTTCCTTTTACGACCTATTTTATCAAAGGCGAACTCATCTGAACAATAGCTGGTCCAGTGGTTATGTAAACTCATTAGCTCTTTCCGTGACTAACTATCGGAATTCATGCGAAAGATACATTCCAGCTGAAAGCGGATCTACTAGACACAGACTACCGCAATTGTTTCATAGCTTCGTATGGCGTCACATCTCCGTTCATAAACTTCTCAGTCGAGGAAGCCGCGAATCAGGTTTGCAAACACGCTGACGATGTGAGGTTCCCAACGGATGAACTAAAGACTTTATTGAATCTATGCGTTCGTGATTTTTGACTCTCCTTCAACGGAACGTTGTACATACAAATGGACGGAGTAGCGATGGAGAGCCCACTTGAATCTATACTTGCTGATGTTTCCATGTCAACACTTGTGGATGAATTGCGGACTGAGTGGAATTCTGCTCTACTGTATCGCCGGTGATTTGATGACACGCTGGTTATTCTAAGGAGCGAAGTACATGCCGATGTATTGTTAAGAAATGTGAATTCATTGCACTCCAATATACAATTTACGAAAGAACATGAAACCAATGCCAAATTGCCGTTCCTAGATCTATTTCTCAATCGGCTACCACATCGTAATATACAAATATCCACTTATCAGTAGCTAAATTGGGCAGGAAGATACTTACATTTTCGAAGCTCCTGTCCAACTGGTTACAAAGGAGGTCACTGTGTTGACCAGACTAGTGTTTTCAGGATCATCATGAGATCAAGAAATAAAAACTTGCTTAAATTTACGGAGACAATAGACATTCAGGGGCAAGTCCTAAACTATATACCCAAAAGACGTTTGTTACGCAACTTATGTTACCGTGATAGTGACCTGTGACCTCATCTTGAATTATCTCCCACATCGTTTTTCGGTTTTTTTATATTGCATGTTTTTGGCTTGTTTATGCGTGCACAATTGTCTAGGTTTAAACTTAATGTAAACAATATATTAACATCGTTAGCAGCTGATTGGGGGCACGAGAAATTGTTGGCCGACATCAATTCTGCCCACATTTTTCTTTTTGCCTAAACAAATTTGATAAAATTCCCACGGGATTATAATCAGAGAATTATCTTGAAAATGAGAGCTATCTTTTTTGATTATCGAGCCGCTCAAATCAAAGAGTGTAGTGCCTCCCAATGACTTCCAGCACAGAAATTCCTTCCTCATATAAAATGAACAATGTTGCTGAGATTCTGAGTCAAATAAGTCATTCCTGATAAAACGAACCCAGTATCGATTGGGAAGCAGCATATATGTCTCGATGATCTAAGTAGGGAATGGAGTGTGACATTTTCAACAGACGGCTTGCCTCGATTAGTAGACTGTTCGATGATTTGGTGGACAGCCAGCACGTCCTCACCTGCTCTTAAACGAGGACAAGATTGGAACAAACGAGGCGCGCCGGAGACCCCATCGAAAAACAACTGTCATCTGGACGGAACAAACCAATCAGTTTTGTTCCCAGACTAACCACTCAGAACAGCTAAGCGAGAATAACAGGTGTACCAAAAGCATACGGGCCATAACTTGGTTATGCCAACCATTCGCCGTATATGAACGGATATTTTGTACTAATAAATGTAGATCGTTCGAACTTGGAGAAGTCTTCTCGCTAGAGTTAGTGGGACCAATCAGAACAGCTGAAATCGGTCCGCAGACTAGCCGATTCGATTTCTGCTAGTAGCTTTGACTTTTGTGAGCAACATTTGTGAGAGACCATGATATAAAATATGTATTCATCATCCACTTGCTTCAGCAAGCAATACCGCACTTGCTGATCGCCTTGAAATCAAGGACAGTACAATAAATTACGTTACGCAGTCCTATTGAGTTGGAATCCTCGTTCGAAAACACGTAATTATCCCAAAATTGTTCAAATTACTGTTTTCAATAAAATACTCGAAATAAATGCAGCTAAACTGGAATGTTCCAGGATTTAGACTGACGTTCTTTATCCTTACCAGTTTGCTCCTCAGAAAGTGTTTTTCTCATTATTGCTATACGATATCAATTTGAGGACAATTGGTAAAAGTTTTAGATAATTGAGTTCTCCTGGATTTGCCCAAATCACCTGTTTAACCGTTCATGTTAAACAACAATTTTATTGCTAATCATTGTGAACATTACAAAAACTGCAATTGTGCTTGCACTATCTCTGTTTGCTTTTCACTGAGGTATCTCATTTGCACAAGGCGATAAGTGGTTTAGCGTTTCAATGTATCACCTGTCTTTCAATGTTATACCTGATCGATCATTTTTCATAATTCTGCTTGATCGTTGGTACTCAGTTCTTTTCCACTGAAATAAGTCACCATTATCTAATCCGATGCACAGTTATTTGACTTTCAAAGACAAACGTTCGGGCCAGAAACGGATACAAATTTAGACATGCGTCAATTTGAGAATTATCAAGGTCTAAGTCATTGATTACTTTAGTGGAATCACACGATGTTATATGAGCTTTTATCTAAAATATCTATTTTGTGAGGTTTGTGCAATATCATTCTATCATTATCTTCTAGAATAGCGTCAAATACAACATGGGGTTTGTGAGTAATCGTCTTTTTGTGGACCATCGATGTTTATAAAACAAACCAAAACATTTCTCGATATTTGTCCAGCAATATAAATGGGGAACAATTTGGTAGTTCTTCCACTTTTTATTTTGATTGTTACTATAAAAGACTTGATGAGATCGACTGATGAGAAATGTGTCGTGTTGTCGGAAAAAACCCAGAGCACTTACTTATAAACCACAAAATGACAGTGAATTTCGTTTTTTCACACTCGTATTCATAAAAATGCAATAAAGTTTGTTATCCTTTACTCGTGAGCGATGTAGTCAAAGAAGTAATGCGATTGAGATTAGTGTACACATCACTAGTCATATCAATTTATCTGGAGGCCGAATATGGATAGAACAGTAAATACCTACTATGCCAAATTGCGAGAGGTCCACTGAACCTACCAGTTGTCAAAGATCATTTGAATAATTATAATTCTTTCTAAAAATGATAAGGGTTTCGAAACCTCACAAAATGTCCTAGTTGGACACGTTACGCGTCGGATTTGTGTACACTTGTAATACTGTTTGTTTTATATGAAGTATAGCCATGAGCATAGTGGTAGAAACAATGTATGAAGTCACAATTACGCAGTAAGCTACGATAAGGGAAAGCAGCCTAGAAGATTGGCGGTGTTCAGGTGGCTTAGGGAAAGGCGAAAACATAGAGAGTAAATTTGAATTCGGATACCGCCTACAGCAGTTCTTTTTCTCCGACTCGTGACCACGACTGACCCGTTGTGGCTTTATGCGATTAACGACTACATGTCTCACTTTCATTGTGTTAGTTTTCATCAAATGCGTGGCCATCTTTTGAGGCAACTGGCAATTCCCATTTCACTGCACTCATACTTAAGCATGCATTGGAGAATGAGACAAACTCGACTGAAGTCGACCAGGTTGGGTCGATTTCAATTGATTGTCTTAGGTGGTGCAGTCAAATATCTACTCAATCTGACTATCAGTAGCGGCTGAAAAGTGCTGAAATTTAGGCAGGGTAGACAGTAAATAAGACTGTAATTTATTTATCAAATCATGTCAGCTAAGAACGTATTGGTCTACAAGATAAACTGAGAACATAAATATTTTATATCAAGAAATGCCGTTCGGGCATCATCAATATTATTCAATTTCAGCAACAATTCGTATTTGTACAACAATTATCGAGCAAATTTTAGGACTTTGGATATCGAGTTGTTGGAACCAACCGTATTGTTCAGATGAATGGCTGCAAATTAATCGATACGTTGATTCTGTGGAAGTTGCGTGAATCAACGTTCAAAAAATAACGCAAATCATCCTTGGAGGGATCAATTGCTTAATTATTTAGCACTCACAGTTCATATCATGAAGTGAGAGATCAATTTTGCTCTCTAAAATAATCGGTATAAAGTCAATAAATGAAGTGTACATAGGAAGTAAATCTTCACAAATACAGCCGTCTTACAAAACAGGTTGATCAGAAAGAAGCAGAAGATATAGAGTTCTGGTTAGCTGGCATCGAAACTTACAACTAACTAACAGAATTCTTCTTTGATCCTACGGATCCACGTTGTCAAGTGAGTGTACTATGGCTTGTGGCCCCGTTGTACCAAGTCTCGACCTCGATACTGGACAGTCTCTAATTCGGCATCCAATTGCCCACTGGTTTGGTGTGAGTATATTAGGAAAGACAAGTTGCATGTTGGCCCAGAATCAAACACTACCCTCATAGATACAAAAGAGGATACGTATGCATATATCGAATAGCATGTAGAATGTAAATGTCAGGAAGTTGGAAATCTCTCTGAATACACGGTATCAGCGTGGTTCGAGTCCGCACTCTTCTAACACATAAACTCGTCAGTCTGTTAATAGCAACCAATGTCAAATCCCGCATATCCCATTTAGCACTGCGGTCGTGGTGCGTGTTCCCATGTACCAGTCAGTCCACCACACGTCACTGTTCGCATAAACCAATAACAGAGAACCGGCTGCCTACCCTTCACACCAACCCGCCAACCAATCAGACTAATGACATACTGTGATCCGACTTAACCAATCCCATCTGTGTACCACGCTGGAAAATCAGTAACAGCGTCATAGTATTCCGTATATTCTCTTCTTGGTTACAATCAAATACAGTTTCTGCACATTGTTCGTGGCTACGTTTTCTTTGGGGTTGAACGATCGAGGAATTACTGATCGGGGATAAACCAGAAGCTTGCGCGATGACACAAGGGAAAAATTATCATCTGCGAAGCAATCAGCATGGTTGGAAACACGACCATCGTGCCATTTGGAATGATTTTGCATTTAAAGATTCGTTATTGACGAGCAAATCAAAATTTCATGATCTAATCATTTCTGGACAACACAGGACTTACGCTGTTCACATATCGTAGCAGATTTTTCGAATCATCCATTAAACGGCATACCAGAGTTTCGACTAGAGTGATTCACGTTGCACTACTCAAACCAGAGAATTTACCTACAGTCATATTTCACTCATTCAGATCCCCAAGATATCTGTAGGCTTGTGGTCGGGCGAAAATCTCGCGTTTGTGAATAATTCATCGATTATCCACTCCACGAAGCTCACAGTGCATTATTTATTCGTTCTACGCCTCTTTCGAACCCATCCTCGTACTTCTAGTAAATGAAGGTACTCGTAGCTCGGTAAGATACTGTAACCATGCATATACGCTTGCAAAGTATTCACGCTTATTTTTGTGGTGGCTCGCTTAGTCGCTTATCTTGCATATTGACTAGACGGCTAAGTCTTCATCTTTGGGACTTCTTTAAGGCCAACCTCTCGTTATCCAACCGCTGTTTGTTTCCTGGCATATTACAGTGGCAAGTCAGCTTCAACTATTTCATTCCGATATAAATTACGACCGAAATTATAAGCAAAATCTTTAAAATTTGCTTTCCTAATGAATTTGCTTTCAACCATTTAAGAAGAGTGAACTCAGCGTATCAAAAGCAATTACGGAGGAAAGAATGTTTGGCCATCAAATAATACAGTAACAAATCTGTTCAGAGTTGTCGCCCACATTTCTGACTTTATTTTAGCCTAGCAGTTTCTGCACTCCAGGAATAACCTACTCTGTGGTCGGAAGAAAAGTCTTCCCTCTTGCGACACCATGTACACCATGTGGAATTCGAATCTATAATACCACCAAGGACAGCTGTCACAGTGGTCAAATTTTGACCCTTTCTGTATACCAGTGAAAAAGTTTTGTTGTTGTTCGCTTGATTTGCAAAGTATACATCCACAGGTGCCACTTTTAACAAAATATGATCGGATAAAAGCTCTCCAACCAAATCGAGTGGATCGTCATTGGCATACAAACCAACATGAACACGTCCACTGGGGATAAACTGATCATGTTGGTCAACTTAGGAGAGCCTTGCATAGAAACTCAGCATAGAAACAAAGCAACTTATGTAGTATCTGATCAGCGATGTCATCTACTAGCAAAGTGTTCATCGATTATTCATTTTCGGTGTATTGTCGTGGAAATTTCCCACTGTTATACATCAACAATCACAGTGCATGCATATTTCATTCTAAGCTACTTACTAATGACAGGTGGATGTAAATACGCCCATACCCTGGATCTTTTATGAAACGAATTTTTCAGTCACCACTCAACATCAGTTAGCTGAAATGCATCGTCCATTGCATGGCACGCGATTTCGTGTTATCGTTTGGTAACTGTTCTAAGACAATCAAAGTAATATATGTACAAGTATTTGTGGATATTGTGTGAATGTTATCACACCTCGTTCCCAGTATTTAAATCATTGAAAAAGGTTTTCACTTATCCCAGAACGAAATGATTTGGATTCAAAAACTGATTTTACTGATGCATATTTTGACATACTGTTGCACAGCACATTCCACTGAATAATGGGTATTTGTCCGGCACTTTAGTTGAACTATAGCACCGAAGCCGTGACAGGAATTTGTTGGGCGGATGTGACTGAGTGGGTGGGAACAATAATCATTATTTTGGTTGTTGGTTTTGCCGAAATATCAACACTTCATAGAAATCGAATCCCTGAAACATCTGAATATTCCCGTCGGTAAGTGTCACACTCTTCATTCAATGTGTGAAACTCACTGTCTTCATAGCCTGATGGCAACCAGTGCTGAGGGAGGGCTCAAGTTGATGCACGCAAATAAAGATGAAACCGTTTCGACCTACATGTACTCTTTCTTTAACGAAAGTGCAGAGCTGGCATTATGTGAGATAAACTGTGTCAAACATTGTTTTGATATTTTCCACTATCGATATTACTAAGATATTTTTTATCCCAGAACCACCTTATTTTATCGGCTTAGATCACACAGTTTATACAGGAAGAATTTGTGACTGCCACCAACATCGCAACGCTGAATATTTGGTTCATATTTGCATTGTGCATATTTTACTCGCTTTGACTGATTAGTGATACAGCGAGGCAAAATGTTACAGGAATCATTGACGTCCTGGATTCTGAATAACTGATGGCCTGATGACTGCAACCGAAAAAACGCCCCCCATGGAATGGTACAACAGACTATATTCGCCCAGATATTTTAGGATCTGAGTGTATAACTTATGACTGTAGGTAAATTCTCTGGTTTGAGTAGTGCAACGTGAATCACTCTAGTCGAAACTCTGGTATGCCGTTTAATGGATGATTCGAAAAATCTGCTACGATATGTGAACAGCGTAAGTCCTGTGTTGTCCAGAAATGATTAGATCATGAAATTTTGATTTGCTCGTCAATAACGAATCTTTAAATGCAAAATCATTCCAAATGGCACGATGGTCGTGTTTCCAACCATGCTGATTGCTTCGCAGATGATAATTTTTCCCTTGTGTCATCGCGCAAGCTTCTGGTTTATCCCCGATCAGTAATTCCTCGATCGTTCAACCCCAAAGAAAACGTAGCCACGAACAATGTGCAGAAACTGTATTTGATTGTAACCAAGAAGAGAATATACGGAATACTATGACGCTGTTACTGATTTTCCAGCGTGGTACACAGATGGGATTGGTTAAGTCGGATCACAGTATGTCATTAGTCTGATTGGTTGGCGGGTTGGTGTGAAGGGTAGGCAGCCGGTTCTCTGTTATTGGTTTATGCGAACAGTGACGTGTGGTGGACTGACTGGTACATGGGAACACGCACCACGACCGCAGTGCTAAATGGGATATGCGGGATTTGACATTGGTTGCTATTAACAGACTGACGAGTTTATGTGTTAGAAGAGTGCGGACTCGAACCACGCTGATACCGTGTATTCAGAGAGATTTCCAACTTCCTGACATTTACATTCTACATGCTATTCGATATATGCATACGTATCCTCTTTTGTATCTATGAGGGTAGTGTTTGATTCTGGGCCAACATGCAACTTGTCTTTCCTAATATACTCACACCAAACCAGTGGGCAATTGGATGCCGAATTAGAGACTGTCCAGTATCGAGGTCGAGACTTGGTACAACGGGGCCACAAGCCATAGTACACTCACTTGACAACGTGGATCCGTAGGATCAAAGAAGAATTCTGTTAGTTAGTTTTAAGTTTCGTCACCAAAACATAAGCTCACGTTATGCAATTACAGGTTCGCTCGCTTTGCCAATTGGAACCGGAATCGGTTGGTAATCTTCATGGAATATAGAATCTCACCAGCGGCTAATCGGTTATGATTCATTGGCCACTGTTTTCCACCGTCAGTGGTTTTAATCCCCGATACTACACCTAGTGCTCTACGTTCAAATGAATTACCAACCATAAATATGACCGGTAATTTCTTTCAGAGTATCTTCCATCAGATCTCTGTAAATTGGAATGTTCTTTGACTGGTTACTGGATCATTCTCTACACGGATTGCACTCACTCATTTCCTATCATTGACTGAACAAATTAAACAATATGGCTGAATTAGCGCTTCAATACAGGAAATTGCTAGACCATCCTGCCCGTTGGTAAGCTACATAGCAGTTATTCCTATCTAACCGCGTGATTAGAATAAATTTGTTCATTCCCTCATCCATAGTTCGTCGTGGCACTTGTGCACTAAAATCGGGATTTTATGGTATACGATATTTACTCATGTGACCTTGTGCACAGCGTAATTTCGAAATGAACCAGAGTACCGTTTTCACTAGTTTGAATCTGCCCAGATGCCCATAAACAGGCGAATACATATCACACTGCTCGTGTTCGGTTTCACGTAATTGTGGTGTACTACTCATCATCCTTTTTCTCCGGTAGGCCTTCCATATAAATTGTTCCTGTTTTACTCGTGGGTTGCCTACTTTCTTGAACGCATCTCCGATCAAGTATACTTTATTATTTTTCACGTCCTGGTTTCACATAAAAGTCTTGTTCTCTGGTAAACTTTTGCATCTCATGCTAATTTTCTGCAGCCTTAGGAAATATCTACGTGTGATAGTGCCTTCGAGTAACTCACAAAGTAATTCATCCCTGGAGTTGAATTTTCTCTAATTTGTCACGTTGATTCTGTTGCCTTGTTAAGAGGAATTATTCGTAATTTCCTGTGATTTGGAATGGGCTCTCTGTGGATCAATCAATCATTTGATTGGGATCGAAGAATAAAGTCGATGGTCTTCAGACTTCATAACAGGAATCCGCATCCATTACCTTCAGACATTGAGTTAGTTACCGCAATAGTTTGACTCATTTTGAACGACAGCAAACGCAAAAGCAGTGCTTGATATTGAAAACTCTGAAGGCCTTTACCAAAAGACATGAGCAATGAACACTTCTACAGATTCGCATAGAACAGGATGCATTCCATTCATGGTTATAATTTCCATGACTTTCAGTTTTACTGACTAAGCAAGTTTGTCCAACTTACCGTGAATCGAACAATGAAGAGGAAACCAACTAGGTCAAGATTATCAAAACATGAAATTATGTGCTTCGTGATTTGAGGTCAGACCACTCAACTTCTGAAAACGTGCAGAACAGGGATGAAGTATAAGAATGGCTCTAAATGGAAGTTCATCTCAAAAAGATGTTTCCTATCATTCTATTCAGCTGTGAAATTGATTAGGGTGAGGTTTTTCCGTGTATACGAGCCACGTGTTTAAATTTGCGGTGCAAAGAACTGATTTTCCGAAATTATTAGCGGATTATACATCCAAAAGTTTGGGGGTATGACGGTTGAAAAAATACAGCGTGAAAGTTGTTTTTTAATCACGTTCTTACTAACATATCTATCCCTTCATCTTGAGACGTGATTTACGAGTTCCACCATTCACTTGAATTTCATTAAAATATGTAAGTATCGTTTCAATCCTTTAAGGGAATCCATTGTAAAAGCCAACACTTCGGAACCCAATGGTCGAATAAGAACATTCAGCACCGTACTTAATGGCTTATGAATAGAAATCTGATAGATAGAAATCTACAACGGACTATCAATTACTAAAAATGTAGAGTGAATCTATTGATTTTAGATTATTTTTCTATTTATACGGTGTACTCAACCACTTGTTTGATTCTAGGGATGTAGATTTAGCCTTCCAAATGTTAACTGCAACGGATTAACGAATTACGTGATAAACTTTTAGGCAGCAAAACTCGAATTAACTGCATATCGTTTCAACACATTTTAGGAATTTATTTTTTGATATCTATTTCTGTGAAAATGGTGATCGGCTTTGCACCACGGTGGTACTAACTACCACCCTTACCCAAACGAATTCAAAAAGTTGGAGACAGATAGAACGAGAGCAGATTATTGCACACAAAAGAAAAATTTTGACTTCACTTACATCAGGATCAATTCAAGAAATCTTTGTTTTATTCATCTAATGGGGCATTATTTTCCACTCATATATATTTGAGTGGCAATCACCTGATTTTATGAGCCTGTGCCCAAGTGTAATTGGAACTAGATGTTTCAAAAGAAAATGAGAAATTGCTATTTCATTGAACAAACAGTTTGGTGGATCAAGCATTTTTGTAGGATGGGCATGATTACCGTTAGTTATTACTATGATGGAATAAATTTTACCAATGTGCAATGTGTATCCTGGATGATATGGTTCTCATCTAAGTACAAGAAAAACTACACGACATGTAACATCCAACAAAGAAGGCATACAGAAGAAGACGTAAAGTGTATTTGTCCACATTACAGAACGACAGAAGAGAGGGAGCGTCATACACAGAATAGGCACATTTTACAAGGAAAAGTCTAATCAATTCAATCTTTCCAGTTTCAACTACACATAACTGATCATAATATTTCCTTCATTTCCCAATGAATATTACAACGTATAAGATAAAAAAGTATTATAGTATGGAGTAATAATCACTTTGAGTCATTTCTTTGGTAACCACCAGCTATATTAGATAGCATGTTATCGAGAACCTCCAAGATACAAGTGACGATCATTTTCACTGAGCATTTGACAAATACCTGTTAAAATGAAATATATATCTCGTGATACACAACAGTTTTCATGTTGTCCAGGAAGTGATTGCACCTTGCGACATTTTCACGTTACTATTCTAATCTAAATGTTATAGTTATACTTTGTTAGTTGAGATGTCTTTACAACACGTAGAACATTGAACATCTATTTCATTTGTCTTCTGACATTGCTCTGTGACAGAATTTTTGAGAAACTGAATTGTATTAGTAGAGTTTCCTCAACTAAATAGGGAGAACCAATCTAGATGATGATAATTTCAATACTATAATTATTAAATAAATTGAGTAACTGGTCGCTGAAAAGAATTCCGTTTTCTCAGTGACATGCGGGAAATACCAAAGAGGCATTCAGACAGGACGTTTTTTCACATGGATATGCTTTTTACTCCTATGACCGATATGAAAATCATGTGCACCTACATGTCAATATTTGTTATACTTTATATTTCAGTGAAAGTCCTAAGTAAATCTCACGGTAAAACCAATATGAACTTTCTCAGATGAACATAGAAAAATTGCGACTGATAAGTCATGAAAAATTGTTCTTGAAAATCAGGTGATCGTTTGAACGAAATTCTCGGTTAGAACACTTATATTTAGCTTTGATCTTTTTATCTATAGGCTTTCCAGTATATATCTTGCTAGTGTGAAAATTTCTTCATTTTATGAGTGCGTTGTACTCTATCCTGTAACGTCTCTCATCTGTAAATTGCATGTACACCGACCTTGTTCCATATAATCCGCTTGCGTCCTCGATGTCTGTTCACCTGGTTCCCGATTGATTAATCTGCATCTGTACTGAGTGCGTCTAGTCATGCACAGAACACAGATTTCAGTGGATTATTTGTTGTTCTTGTGTGCGAAAATTTATGGATGCAACAAAACGGGGTAACTTTCTGAATTACTGTGATAATGGGTGGGTTTGAAATTAGCCCGGTCAGATTTTTGAGGGAAACAAACTGAAAATTCGGAGAATAAGAACGGTGTGAAGTTTGTGAGATTTCTTTCTACACTATAAACACGTGTAGTCACGGGGTGTTCCTTAGTAGCTTATCCACCCACGTGTCGAATTTGTATATATGCTACTCGAATTCAAACAAGTAGTTAAAGTGGAATTTGTCTAAAATCGGCTAATCGCTATAATGAATCCCATGGTTTAATTTCAGTTACAGATCTTCGAGCCTTTATCCATTGATGAAAGATGTCAAACCTTTTCATGGAAGAGAACTGATGGTTCGTAAGGACTTGCATTTACGATATCGACCCTCATCACGACCGCGCGGAATTCAGTATTAACTGCAATAGTTCATTGACCGAAGAATCGGCTAGGTTAATTTATTTTATCCTATTCATGCATTTAACTTTCAGCTGGTAATTTTTAGCTTGCTTTGCTCAGACTCTTTTACTTTCGCGACCGAGGTCACGTATATTCAACTACCCCTAGAGCAGCAAAGAATCAACATAAATAGAAGAAAGATTTGTATAAGTGAGTATCCAGCTGTTCCTCGGTCTGGCTCGAACTTTATATGCGAAAATGGTAGTGGATTTTATATCATCAAACTTCTCGTATCAATGATAAGTACCACAATGTCCATCTGATCTCATTCACCCATATGCTGGTTGCCTTTTTGGAAATGCTCAACAAAAACAATTCAGTAATGCGGACCTGAACAATTTCTGTTTTCTCTAGGCTACTCAACGCGCACTGCTGAATTTTCAGCAACGTAACTCGCTTCCCACCAATTGGGCAGCCATAGCTCGGCAGGTGCTGGGTGATTCGATTACGGCTTGTGGAGTAAACTTAAGAAGGCGAAAAATGGAAGCGAATTTGCCAGTATCATTGGCCGTACGACTGGTTGACCTATTCGATAGACCAGTAAAAACGAGATACTTATTCAAAGTTTCTATCTTGCACCATTTATGTATGGTGGTTTGAGGATCGAGTCTACCACTCTCAGTTCAGTCAGTTCGTGATGATCAACTCATACAGTTGTGTTTCTGGATTTAATATTATAAAACGTTGTCGATTATTTGTAGAATTATGGCCAAAACTTTTTTTTGCACCTCAGCTATGTGAAACACTTGGTTTTACCATTTGTGAAATTCAGCTTCAGTGGCATCGGTGGATCTGTAGTGAACGGTACTCCGTTGTCAAATCACCTGTGCAAAATAGCCCTGTCGAAAAACGTAGATTTGGTGAGAGAGGTCTATCCGTCAAAAGCCTGTTATTCATATTGGTTTAGGGTATAAATAATTTGTATTGATATAGTCCGTCTTTCCGGAGGAGTGGATGCCGTTGTCCCCGGTGTATTATTTTTGTGTACACGAAAATTATTGTTCACTTAAAGTAAACTGCAGCCAGATATCTGAAAGATAAACCTTCAAGTTTAAGAAAACTGTATACCGTCTGTGATATATCATCTCAAAAGTAGTAGGAGCTTTGTAGACTGAAAAACGGTCGCATGAAACATCAAGCGTATTCATCCATCAGTAATTTAATCTTGTTGGAATGAAATGAAGTATTATCTTCCATAATTGGGGCTTTGCAAAAATCTTTGCCTACTTTTGTTATACTAACCTTTGAATTGAATAGAGCAGAATACCCCAAATTTGCAAAAGCATCTAGTAGAAAATATTGTGTGCCTTCGCTGCCTTTTTCAGGCCTTGTTCTACAAAATGTATTTTATCGCATCGTGGTTTGTTCGCCAAATAAAATATTTCCAATGAATATTACTATTCTTGACAGCAAGGGTAAAAGTGAGTTGTTTAACACAGCCGATAAGTCATGGACACTGAAACGTTTACATTCAAATGAAGCGGTAGGAAAATCTGATGAATTCTACGTAAATGCAGGGAAGACACCAGACACGCCGCTTCTTGAACACATGTTTGGTATGCTCAACAGTCGTCACTCGCTCACCTAATCATGAATTCTCTGTCCCGTTAAGTCCCATGACGGATGAGCTGAGTTGTTAGGTGTTGATTGTAAATGTATGCTGGTGTGACTGTGAGGATGAAGAAATAGAATAATCGCTGCCTGTATGAAGCATACAAAAAGTAAAACTGGTGAACTAATAGATCAGTAGTTAAATTTTCCCAAGAAAAACATTATCATCCGATGAATTCCGTCATGACACCGAAAACAAAAGAACGAGGTCATTAGAGTGACAGCTCAAGTTCACTTTGAGCTTTGAGCTTTGCCCGTGCAAAAATTGAATTCAGATCATTCATAAATATTCACTAGTAAAAAAAGTCAGCTTTATTTTGGAGCTAGCAAAATATATGCCTAACTCCCCTTTGGAAGGTTATGGAAGCAGATAATCCCGCGTGAATGTCCACCCATCATTTTGAACTTCAGGCAATCCGTGATGAACCATGACAGGGTAGATGAAGTGTCGGTGGTGGACAGCGAGCGAGTGACCACTACAAAACACATCTGTGTTAAAGGAGTGGTGAGATTGTAGATTCCTCTTGCAGTTGCGAAAACTTCACCGGAAGCTAGATTTGTATAGATGTAACCATGCCATTTGAAAGTTCCTCAAATAAATGAAAAATAACACGAGATTTCGCAACGTGCTGCTTATGGCGCCCTATCAGATCATTCATGTTTCATCACATAATTAAAAACATCTGCAGACTACCAGCAGCTTTCTTCTCAGCTTGTTTTTATTTGTTTCGTTTTTGACACATGAATAAAGTACTCTTAGTAACGTGAATGATTGTCTTCAACTTAACTGGGAGAATGAGTACGTGGTCTTGTTTTACCCCCAGACAAATAATATTAGATTACGAATAATTCGATAGCTGTTGTGAGAGTAGAATAACAGTTGCTCAAAAGGGGTTCATTTCTTATTAATGCGCACAACAATCGGTGCGAAATTTAATCAGTTCAGAATGGTTTCATCCTCACTTGTAGTTTATGGCATAGTAGTTTGATTAGTTCACCGTCAAAACTGCACTTCCAGGTACCAAATCAATCGTGTGAAAAAAACAAAATGTTGTTTGGCATTGTGCCTGTGAAAGGCATTTTCATTACTCGCTACCAATTGTCAAATTCCGTTAACGGAACTTGAGGTGTCAACATTTTTTCCTTGTTATTTTGCATCCCCACTTTAATAAGGACTATTGGTAAATACATGTCGTATCAAATAATGTTTGCAATGTATAGCGGTTGATATAGGCTAATAGATGAACAAAATATCCGTGTCCAAATCCATAATTTTTCATCGAACTACCTCTTTAGAGTTATATACATAACCTTCTTTGCCAATTCGTACGGACAAAAATTACCCTTCTTGCGTAGCCTTGCAGCCGAAAAATTCAACCACCAGTTAGTATTGGGCTTTCGGTCAAAATGATTCCTTTGGTAACTTGGTTCAAAGCCCCAAGTAACTGAACCTCAAACCAGAAAGCTTCTGGTTCTGAAGTATCAGACTCAGACGTAGTTTGCCACGTCTGTAATCACATGATTCAAGCAACTTTGGTAGTGACAAAGGATAAATCGCACAAATTTCGATAAACATATGTTGTAGCTAAACAGAGGAACAGCGTTTTGTTCCGCCTAGGAAGTGTACCGAATTCTTGTCCGTTGTTTCAGTGGCTGGGATCAAACCAACCTGGAATTTCTGGTCATAGGAGGTGTAGTCTGTAACATACTTGTGCTAAAGCAGAACATAACTAGAGATGCACACGCATGAACTTTATGGTGTTTTACCATCTTCGTGGGGATCGTTCACTAAACTTTGTACAGTACTCACATTATGTGGGCACAGTATACGGATGGGACTGAGTGCAGTTATCCGATAGCACACGGGGACAGGAAGTCTTTCTAGACTGTCAGGGAAAGTTGACCAATCATGATTACCGAGGTATGTCAGAGTGGATCGGACGTTTCGACTTAAGTATTACATGGTTAAAGAATGCATTGTTGGCACCGACAAATAGAAACCAAGAATACTCCTCGGAGACAGTATATATATAAATATATATAAATATATATATATATTTATATATAGGAAGTGCTATCATGAACGGATAAGCAATTTCTTTTATGCAACCTACGTAGAAACCGATGCATTATTGGGGCCGAGCAATATAAAAGCATGGTTGTAAAAAAAGTAAAATCAAATGGGAACCCGGGGGCAATAATAAGAGATACGCAATTGTTTTACTTCGTTTGTTTTGTCAGAATGTGTACGCACTTAGACCGCAGCCGGCTAGCAACCTGCAAGAAAGTACATAAGCAAGTAGGAGTCTGTTTGACAGTAAAGTCGAGTTATAAGTCCGTCGAGTTGGTTGTTCCGGCGATATAAGTGGCGCTCAAATGCATCCAATCTTCCCCCATTCCCAGGATCTGCGCTGCCTTCAAATAAAAATTTTGGACATCCAAATTTTTATCAAGGTAATTATGTTTCCTTGCAGCCATTTGGTCATATCAGTGTGGTTGGTAGAAATCCTGTGGGGATAGCCAGAGTCTCTATGGACACAGAATTTATATTGCCAATCGTTATGTTGTTGAGAGGTCTGTACAGATGAAATGGAGTGTAATGACGCCCATTTAAACCCAGTTCCCCATGGAGAACAGTTGAATGGCATGTGCTTGCGCTGTGGCGGGAACTAAAACATTTAAAACATTTCTACAATTTTTCACTATTCTTATGCTCTCCTCGTAATTCATTGTGAGGTTTTTCTTGTTTGCGTCCAGATCATGCTGCTCATGGCATGAGCATCACTGTGTGTTCATTCTTCTTCATATGCCATTACTCCGTGGGGCAACGTAGTCCTGCCTGTATGGGGCGAGAGAGGTTGTTTTGCCGCCTTGACCGTGGACGTATGCAAACATTAGCAAGCCTTCCTCCAAAAATATGACTACCTATCGAAACGGAATCTTCAGGCCATCGTGTTTTTGAAAGCTATATCAGCTCACTTTGTTTGCCATGGCTCCGGGAGGCGTTGGATGATCTCTTGTATGGCAATCGGGAAGTTCAATATGGACTTGTACACTATTTCAGTCAAAGGAGATTCACTGCTGACCGCTTCGCTTACTAGTTTCTGGAATCACCACCGTCACTTGGTTTAATCTTACTCCCACCGAGCAATTCATCGTGGAAATAGTCAGCAACATCTCGCGAGCAACTGAACTATATTTTCCAGCATCAGGATCGCTTGCGTATATCCGTTCAGTCCTCTATAGCTTCTCTAGATTCACCGATACGGTAAAGCATCAAGTAAAATACTCCTACCCTATAGTCGTTTAACTTTGTGCTCACCTCCGTCTTGAAGCAATTAAGGAATCTCCATAAATAATTTGGTGTACCATCAAGTTTATCTAGTTGAATATCAAGTGAAAGTCGTTGATGGGCTATGATTCTTCTGGATACGCCCTTAAAACCACAGTGACTTGTTGTCATCGCATATTTTTCAACATATTCCTTTGCTCGTTCTAGGCGGTCTCCTTGAAGTAAAGCTGACTGGGCCTGTGATGTCATACCATCCTTGCTGGAATGCGCAACCTGATACACATTCTCTCTCGATTATGCACATAGCTTTCGATGATTCTCTTTATTCTGTATTTTCAGCCTCAGGTCCTTGGCCTCATTCTTCAGGACCTTTACCGTCCTACTGACGAACGAATCATTTCATAACCTTCTTTTTCCTAAAGTGTTTGTGGTTTTAGCCACAAAAAGTAAAGCAGTACGGGAAGAAAATTGCTTACCTCATACTTTCACTGTTTGGGAGGAATTCGATGGGACGGTAGACCAGATATCTTCATCACCACATGGGGTTCGGGTACGATCGACTGATCGTCGCGGCTTTCGTTGGCTAACATTCACATTTCCCAAAACATTTACGAACGGATGAATTGATCTAAGAACCATTAAATTTGAACGGTATCCATGCCAGTGAAGAGTGTCGCGCAACCGGAAAACGAACTGCACATAGATGTCACACCTGTGACCTAGCGGTATACTGAATCAGTCCATCATGAGTGATGGATAGAATATCCTCCAAGTGATATCTTCGAATAATAACATCCAACACAGTCACTGAAAAGAATGGACTCAGAAGAAGACCAACATTTGATGGTGGTCAAAGGGCGAACATGCTAAAACGAAAAAAGGTACGACGAAGTAGGTAACCGGTGGATTGTTCCACTTTCAACCTTGGTTATAAAAATAAAACCGAGCACATACCAGTTAAATACCATAACTCAATAAATATTTGAATAAAGGCAGTGGAATGGCACTCTTTCGCGTGCAACCAGAAAGTACTGATAAATTTTCAGTCGTACTAACCGACGAAATCGCGCAGTGTCAGGCTGTAAGATATGAAAGTAGCAATGAAGCTGTACGGCAAATTGTATCACTTCCCACACATGAACGAAATCCAACTGTTGTTCATTCAGCATACGTCTAGAGAATGGATAATGGGCTTATTCTACAGCTGCACGGGTGCAACAAATAGCCCTGTATCCAACGGTACCTTTTTTCACGATAAGTCAAAATGACACTTTTGAGAAAACCCTGCTGTATTCGAAGGGGCCGAAGTATTACACATGCTATGCACTGATAAGACTGTTTGAATGGCGCAATCAAGGAGAGTGTGTCGTTGGACAACCTGGCTTACTGAAAGAAACATTGGTACCCCAATCAATATGATAGCATCCTACTTCGCACGCTGTTTGTAAATGTGTCCGGTTCAACTTCTTTCAAGCAATTGAGAATTGTCAGTGGAGTTGCACATGCCATTTTCGCAGCGCACGTCGAGCTCAGTTTGTTGGAGAACGACTGGCACTAACATAAACGCAGTCATGACGCGTGCAGCACGTCAAATCCCAATCAAATTCGCGCATTGTTTACAATCACCCCTCCATCCGAATTTGGAGACAAATATGAATCGTAAGTGGCTGAGGATATTTTATGTAGAATATGCAAGGAAGATCAAAATATGAAAGTGGATTTCAAGGCAAAAATCTAGAACGAAAAGTTAATAATGACTAAAGATTAGAAAAGCTATCACAGAATTGATCTGCTCTCGCTTCTTTCGATGTGCAATTGCGTCTCGAACAGAATTACTAAAAGGGGGATCTTTTTCTACTTCTATTTCTAATGTAAAGCTTCAGCAAAACGGCACTTATGATTAAATAATGCAAACTCCCAATAATGGGGTCGGGGAATTCGTTTTTTAGAAGCCCCAACAGGAACTGGTAAAACGTTCCTGATTAGATTGTTTCCGGTGGCCATTCGACCCCCAAACGACAAGGCCCTAGCTCTTGCGTAGTTTGGAATAGCTGTGACACTGCTCTCAGGTGGAGGAACCGGTCGTTTCGCTTTGGAAGTGCCAAAGAACATGCGGTTCATTTAAATCATCACGTGGAACATTGCCAAAGCAGCTTTCATAGGAAAAGTGTTGCATAAATGCAGGATGCGCACACAGTGGCGCAAAAAATGTTGCTCGATGTTTTTGATTGATCATTGCGAGATTTACCTGAAATTAATAAACCTTTCGGGAATGCAATAATATTACTTGCAGGAGATTTCAGCTAAACATTGCCAGTAATTTCTAGATCGACATCGGCGGACAAAATAAATGCTTCTTTGAAATACTCTACTTCGTGGCGATAAGCACAGAAGCTAAAATTAACTAAAAATATGCACATCGAGTTGCAAAACCATCGATCAGCTTGGATATTCTTACATCAATCGTTAAAACTGGGGACGGGAAGATACCCGTTTATTTGATATCAGGACGGATTTCATTACCTCAAAACATCCGTGACATTGAAGGAGGAATTATTTGAAAAATAATTCCCTAATATCAATCCAATTGTGAGAATAATGATTGACTGAGTAACCGATCTTATCCTTAAGGTGAAGAACAAAGACTCCTAGCTCTATTATTCAGTTACTTTTTGTAGCAAGGCAGTCACCTACAAGTCCATTGTCACTGTTTCCGAGGCCAGTTATGCAACAGAGCTCCGAGTTCATTCGGTCAGTCGGGGATCCCACTACACGCACTGCAGTTAAATATGGGTATGCCTGTTATCAGGTTGCAAAATATCAACCAGTCAGAGCTTTGCAAAGGTACGCGACTTACAGTGCAAATTGATGAGTAGCGTGGTCAAAGCAACAAACATGATGGGACATTTTATTGCTAAGTTTTGCCCATTTTTTGCATTCTTGATCTCAACTGATATGCCACTTCGCATTAGGAGATTGAAATGACCAATTCGATTGGTGTTAGCGATCGCCAGACTGCGCCACAGTTTAGCTTGGTCAGACACTTATGGTATATATATATATATATATTTATATACATATATATATATATATGTATATATATATAGGTATGTCATTTGTAACTAATATTCTGATCATTCCCTCTTCATAGTCACAATCATATTCCAGGATACATTTGATAATCGTGAAGATAATATTAAAGCAAAACATGTAAGCACCCATGGAGTCAACCCATCTATGACACTGGCCTCATAAGGTTCCAGAAAGTCAGCGGCTCATGTACGTATCCCTACACAACTTTGTTTGAAGACTAAAGTGGGGAGAAGAAACGTCAATTTCGGTGGCCTTTTAGTTGAATTATGTATTCACTTTAAAATTTAGAAAAAATTCCAAGCTGTCCTTCACCAACGAGCAATGTGGAAAATGTTTAGAAACTGAACCAATAGGTTCACTCCACAAATCTCAAGCGCAACGAGGATTTATTAAATACCTTCTGCCATGAAGCAATACAAAGGCCAGTAATGGAATTCTCATTTGGACAAGGTTTCAAGCGGTCAACACCGTTAACGTCATACCTCTCTCGCTCCGAGTGCAAATCCAACCTACTCCACCCCCGTTTAATCTTCTCCTACTTCTGAAATAGTGCATTTTTCCTTAATTTTAAACAGACAGGAATGAAGAAAAAAGAATAAAATGAATTGAATTTTTTCTTCACCAATAGACATTTATGGCTTGATTTCACTACTGATCGTTGCAGCAGCATTCCGTTTCGTTTTTGATCCGTTTCCACTGCAAATTCATCAGGTTGTCACCTTGAAACGAAGGTCAACGTAAACAGTGTTTGTGTTACGTGGGTCAGGTTGACAGCTGCAAGCACGTTTTACCCAAACCAAAGTGTACTTCACATTGTATACACGTATGTAGATTTCGTCGAATACAACGAAATATTCGGTCGGTGACAAAGGACAATGCGCTAAGGAAATAAGCCTGTGTATTTGACTGTATGCATTGCCTGAGGATGCATGTTCGCGCTGAAGTATCATTCGCATGCTTACACTTGTTTGTCGTAAAATGCTCTTATTGAGCACCAACAAGGTACATACAAATAGCTATATATGTGCCACTGTTTGAAGTTTGTTCTAACGTAGTAAATAGCATCTTTTTGCATGAATGTTTTCGGAGTTTTTGGAAAAAGAATAAAAAGTCCTGATAACTATGACTTTTGAATAAGCGCGTCGTTTTCGTTGCAAAAAAGAAATCCAAAAGATGGTAGTTAGTTTCAAGGGAGTGCACTTTCGTTGTAACTATTTGAAGCACGTTAGTTGACGATCACAGCTTTGGGATCGACAAGGCCTCCTTGTGAATTTAATCCTACTTGCGGATGCAATTGTCATTCATTTTTATTTCCACGGGACAATCCTTCTGTCTTTTGTGCTTGATAACCTGTACGTAAAAACAACTCCTTAACTCACTATCAGTAGCTAAATCGATAAACCAACCTCAAGGAGGGACACACTGAAGCAGTGTACATGTGCGTCCAAAGGATTATTTTACGCAACGCCGTTGATGAAATCTTATGAATTATACTACATCATGATTCACTGCAATATATATATATATATATATATATATATATATATATATATATATTATATACACAATTTCCCTCTCTCTCTGGTAGTAAAATAACCATTTGAGAGCAGAGAAAAATTAAAACACTTTATCCGTCAACAAAAAGCATATCATTCTTCGACTACCCCTATAATTGAACTTCACTACTCCATTGGTTTCAAAAATGTTGTCGAATATCACTTCCCTTGAATCACATGCGACAACAAAATGTGTTCAGCCTCAGTTCTCGATTCTTTTGAATTTTCCATTTTTGATCCTTCCGTTTGATTCTGATAATGGAGCGGAGAGTCTTGCGAGTATTGACTGTGCGATTCTTTATAACAAGTTATATTTTTGATTCACCCAACATATATGATAATTGGATGCTGAACATGATTATCGAAAAAGATATGATTTCAACTGAGAATTTCCGTGATGCTCATTGTTTGAAATTATTTCCTTAGCATCAGAGGATAACGTGCTTGCTGACATCCGCGGTCAAGGTGTGCGAAACTTTCCTATGCTTTCCAGTGTAGTGAATGTCCTTGTTACTTTTATGATTTTCGGGTAGAATAGTAAATCAGTTATCTTTCCTCGTGGTTGTGTACCAGAATTATTACAGATACAAGAAACACTAAAATAGAGCAATGTGGAACCAATCCTAAGAGACTAATGTTGTCACTTCAAAACACTTATTTTATATATTCCGCCCTAGATTATTAGGTTTCTGTCCAAGATGATAATATAGTTATCCCATGATGATCATCCATTTTTAGAATGATGTGCTCATTCCTTTTTTACCTATTCGGAATTGACTGGCAGCTTTTTGGAACGAAATTAAAAGGAGATGGCTCCCTCGAAAGCAGAATGATACAACAAAATTTGCTGTCCATATGGAAGCTCTCAATGAGGCTCCCGGTTTTGGTGAACCTGTCTTCGTTGCGTAGATAGCCAGACTCTGGTTTATTATAATTTGTATCAAACTGGATGATTTGAGAATAACAGATTGACTCAGCCTCATCTCGAACAATCAACAAAACGGAGGTACTGTCAAATTTTTGTGGCACTTAAAATTTTTTGGTATCTGAGCTTGACATTGGGTACAATGTTTCTTCAAAGAAGTAACAAAACGTGATCTCCGTCTGACTTGAGCAAACCACTGAAGGGTGACCGGAAAGAAACTATTGTATTTGCTAGGTATCCCTCATTTGGCAAAGCAAAACAAGGCAAACACTTTTATGTGAATTACTGCAACTGCACGTTTTTGGTTAACGTGCTTCCACTGACAGTACCGAGAGATCGTTATGGTTCGTATGATCTCACTCGACATGGCAGTGGTCTCAGTTACTTTATTCAAGCATCGAGGATGGAGGACACTGACCAGTGGGGACATGTTCGGTGAGACCAGAATAAAGAACGAGAAGGGACGGCAAAGACTGGAATAGGCTTTTCGTCGGAGACCGCACTGCTAGCTCGGACGACTAAGCTGTTTGTACAGTGTAAGAACGTGCATGTGAACGCGTGAGGAAATTCAGTCGGTCAATATAGGATCCGCTTATACATAAGTATACGAATTCACACGAGTAAACTGAATCATCTCAAAGTAGTTTTCACGCGCAGAAGGAATTGAGAACACCAGCTGAATGTTCTTTGCGTGAGCAATTTCTTTTAGTATTTATTCTGTCCGTGATTCTTCCCCTAATATATCCCCATTTCGGTTTTGGAAGGCGAAGATATTCCAAAACATCTGCAAATCATGGAATAGCACTCAACCCACCGTCTTCTAAATAAGGGCGGATATATATATATATATATATATATATATATATATATATATATATATATATATATATATATATATATATATATATATATATATATATATATATATATGTAACATTAGCTGTTCCACCTAATAAATATTGCACAAATGTAGTACGCAAACTTAATTTTTCAGTAGTAGAGAACTACCGTTAATAATACAAATAAGTCAAAAATAACTGCATTTCATAATAACTAACAAATGTTTTCTCGACAAAAAGCTGTAGAAGTAGTTTTGCTCACGGCTAGTTACGCCACTAGCATAACTCACAGAGGTGAGTAGGTGTATGATTTTTCCACTAACTGATTTTGAGAAACTATGCAAACTTGAGTCGCCTTTGTCCTCAGAAGATTTCCAATGTTTGTGTAGGCTATACAAATGCTATTTCTCCTTTACTGTTCGACTAAGTCCGTGAGTGGATCCGCAGTGAGAATGAATGTATAACCTTTCTAATGTATCGGAAATTCTAGTTCCTGAAAAAGAAAAGCTGAACAATACAAGAAACTTGTTCTTTTTGCACATTGCTTTGAGGGAATTTTAGAATAAGCATTTCCGTGCTCGATTCCTTGTACCGTAATCTATCTGTGTAAGGCTACTGTTCCGTGAAGTACTGAAACTCTCTTTTGTTGGATACAATTTTTAAATCACCACTGAACTTTTGTGAGCACTGCCTTGTTTCTATTCTACATCCAGACAACACTCTTTGTTCCATCTACGGAGTCATTAGGATGTTGGAACATTGAACGAATTAGCAGTTCCATTATATCTACTTACAATATTCAATCATACGAGTATTACCCCTACTGTTATCACCAGGAGATATCAAAGTTATATCTTATCCTTCCTCCGTTAAATTTACGAAGGAACAAATTGAGTCTTTATTACTTTATTCCAATTAATGTGAATTGAAAAACAGTTATGCCTACAAAGCTGGTTGGACCTCATTAACCACTTGGTACTATAACAACAAAGAACGGGACAAATAAATGAACGGTGTCCTCCACAGCTGACCTACTCAGTTATTCGTTTAATTTTCATTATTTTTGAAGCAGTCAAACTTCCCCAACCCGGTCGTAGTCTATTTTCATGTGGAATTGGCATAACGTACAACTTAAAAACAGAAAGCTTAAAAAAGCAGAACTGGAGTGAGGAATATAAATTGTGTGGTAAAATGTTTGAAAAAGCTCAGCCAGATAGCCTCGTTGGTCACAAATAATCTCATCTTATTATCGGTAATCTAACTATATGGAGCGCTAATCCTAGTACCCAGTCGTCGCGCAAAACTTGTTCGTCTGACTGACTCAAGCGACTAATCCGTCTAATGCGTTTCTGCTGAGACCGAACATCGTTTGAAGGGATTCATCCCTCATGCTGATAATCCACGCCACGGATTGACTATCCCGCAGATTTTGATACGACTGTCTCAAGCCTGAGGCTTGGCTCTGATAATTTCTAACGCTACTATGATGTCCATCAACGATTATTCGACTAGTAGTCTCACAAAAGGAAATGAATTTTCCTCCGTTATTTTATTATTTTTTCCATGTGATGTTATTCAAGTCAAGTCAAGTTTATGGTTTATGCACCCGAGGGTGACTATTCAGCTGCTACGTAACCAGTTTACTGCGAACGTCTTCCATCAACACTATAAAAAATAAAGAAAAATATGATTTTAGAAAATCTACTTGCGTTCTTCACATCGGAAAGTCGGACGCCGCGAGCCGGAATCGAACCGGCGACCCTCCGCATACCGGGCAGATGCTCTACCAGCTGAGCTATCGCGGTCCGAACAGTCCGGTGTGAATAACGCTAGTGAATAATCGATAGTGCGCGAACCACTATTCCAATGATACACAATATCTGTCCGATGGATCACGTTCATCTGTGTGCTGTTCGTCCCATTGCGAAGTGACCGATGAGGCTAGCCCAATGATTAAAACGAGGACATATAGTGTGTATCATTGGAATAGTGGTTCTCGCCTTATCGATTATTCACTAGCATTATTCACACCAGACTGTTCGGACCACGATAGCTCAGCTGGTAAAGCATCTGCCCGGTATGCGGAGGGTCGCCGGTTTGATTCCGGCTAGTGGAGTCCGACTTTTCGATGGGAAGAATGCAAGCGGATTTTCCAAAAACATAAGATTCGGGCTCCTCATGCCAACAATACATTCTCTGAAAGAAAAATATGTTTGGCGGAGTTAGTTAAGGAAGTTGATGGTGATAGTATTTTGGTTGGTGGGGAAGTGGGCGATGTAAGAGACTACAGAGTACCAGTATGAAGTAGTGCGAGCAAACAGACGTTTGTATTGCGATGAGGTGGCAGATGTTGATACGGAATTGCTAAGATCGGGATAAAGAGAGTGAGTGTTGTTTTCTAGCATCGTACGAAAAAATATGAGACACGCCTTGTGATAATCTGTGGCGACGAAGAGGATGACTAGGTCGAAAGTATACCAATAAGCTGTGAGAAGAGTTTAAAAGGACTAGACGGAAATTTTAAAATCCTTCGCAAGCTGTCCAGGGGATATAACTTGGGGAGCATAGAACCAATGCTGAAAGAAGCAAGAAAAAGCAATGCGTCTTAATGGATAAAATAAGATTGAAAATGACCTGAGTCGCATCAAGTAAAAGGTGAGTGGCCAAACTTAGGGGAATACAGCTGTAAAATTATCTGTCCAGGTAGAGTCATGGCTGATGATAAAAACGAGGTAATTTACGGACGATACCCATTGTGGTGGTTCTCCAATGATGACTTTACCTGGGTTGGATACCGTCAGGCTGGAGTATTGATGAGTTTTATGGAGACAGTACAGAATGTCAAAGCACTTTTTGGGATTCTTCCTTACACTTCGAAGTTACGACCAGATGACGAGTTCCATTCCCCTTTGTTGAAGAAAAGGAAAGGTGTAACTGTTAGATTCGGGCATTCTAATAACCTCATCATCCGGGTAAGGAGACAGTAGTTGTAATAAGAAATGAACGATGTGTAAGCAGAAACACAAAAATGGTTATTAAATGGTTCCCTGGATATTATCTTGAGTAGAGGAAATCATGGAAGAAGTTCGGCCGCAATATCGTGTGCATTGTCGTTGACTGGAAAAGTAGTTGAATGGAAGAATAATGCAGAGAAATTATTGTCTGAGTTACCAAGTAAATGAACTAGTTCTGGTGTGTCAGCACAATTAAATGCATCACCATAATCAGAGAAACAGACCCTAAACGCCTGGCGTTTGAGATGAACAGATGATAAACAGATTGAGGGAGAGAGGTTAAGCCATTGAGTCCAAAAAAAGATCTGGGTACACAGTCTTTTCATTATAACCTTCGCAAACATCTGATGGGCAACCGAAGAGGAAACTATTGAACGTAGCTATTTAGGTATCCTTTTTTAGTACCGGAGTGATGGAAACCACCTTTAACCCGTCGAGAATAAAATTACGGTTCAAACGTAGATCAAATATACTAGAAAAAGCGGGGGATACCTCATGTGCGCATTCCTTCAAAAGAATCGGTTGTAGGCGGGCTGGGCAGCATGCCTTGTTTGCATGCAGGTGAATGAGCTTCTCGTAAACGTCTAATGAGATGATGTTTTCAGTGGCAAGGTTCTGGTGGGACTCAGCATCGTGGTTTAGGGGACTGGTAGTTACAACGAAGCGACGCGTGAGTTCACCAACGTCTGTTAAAGGAAACCGTTTATGGGTATTAGCATTGCTTAGGTGGAAAATCATCTTCTATGCCACCCTGCAGTCGCTGCTGGTGGTTGACGATTGGAGGTACAAAGCGTCTAGTCTGTGATGCTTGGTCCCGATAGAATTTGATAGAGTTCATAGTGAACCGTGCTCCTTGGCCTTGGAGGCAAGCTCGTTCTTATGACGCAGAGGTTTCAGATGAGGGGAAGAGGAACGTTCGGGTAGGATCTACAAATTTTCCGGAGGACAGTAAATATTGAAGCGGAAGTTAAAGCATTCCGTAAATGTTCACAAAAAAGGGGATAGGAGTCGGGAAGCATGCTTAGTTCAGATTTGTCAACCATATCTCAGAGCCACGCGAGTTGTTCCGGCGGACTCTGTCGAGTGTATATTTGGCCTTCACGACTTTGAGTGAATGACATGTATCCGCTCTTAAAGTAAATCACAGCAGGAACCTTTAAAATCGCATGATCAGAACTGCCAATAGGAGGACGACAGACAGTGTGAAACAAGTCAGGAATATTACAAAGAGAAAGGTTAAGCGTGGTTTCAGGTGTGGTGGGTAAGATAACAATATTCTTCAGGCCCAGGCATGAAAGGAATCTCACATTGAACCTGGTAGAATCACCTCAGATAACACATACGAAAGAGACAACAAGACTCAGTAGATATTTTAGAGACAATATAAGAAAACTCATCAAGCTCAGATAGAGGACACATTGGGGAAATGTATATGGTAACAAGAATTATTTTCGAGTGATAACCTAGGTGTTTAGATTTGCACTCTAGCTCACAGGACCTGATGTAAAAAGTGGAATACGTAAAAATACTTTTCGAGTGATAACACTACCGTTCATCTATAAAGGTAATAACGCCTCCTCCTCTTTTACCATGCGGGGTTCGGTGGTCGACGGGAAAACAATCTGAATCATTTGGTGTGATGATGTCGTTTCTTGCAAGAGAATGACACCAAGTTCACTATACACCCGTTATTGGGCAACACCATTAAATTCGGCCAATTCACCAAGCAGCAGTCTAAAGTCGGAGCTCAAAATAATTTGTAGGCACATAACTGACAAAGCGTGCTTCCTTAGTCCAACTTTCCAACCAGATCGATGTTTACGGTTTTCCGAAAATTCTGTTCCTTTTATTTCTTATCAATTTTCCAAGGCTGCATTCCAGCACAGAGTTCGAGTATTTCAATGATCTGCTAAAGTCACTCTGATATTGTACAACAATGGGCATGTCTTTTTGGAATAACATTTCAAAAATAACAGACGAAGGTTGAATAAAAATTGCTGCAGGTAAAGTGGTGATGTAGCGAAATAGTCCCCAGATGTAAAGAACAGCACGACCAGTATGAATGTCCCGCCAGGCGCTTGTATGCACTGTATGTATTGGAAACAGCGCACATAATATGACAATGAACTCTATCTAGCAGTGGTAGCCGTCATCGTGTTGAACCCCCACTCATTTATCGGCACCAAGTCACATGGGAAAAATTAAATAATAAAGACGAAAAATGTCTATCAAAATGGCAGCAACACTCAGCAGCTCAAGCAGTGCACCATCAGTTGATATTACTAAACCATAAATCAATATACAACAGTGGATCAACCGTGTGGATTGCTCATTCTCTTTGGAAATCAGTAGCATCAAGAGTGGTTACGTACATATATGAGGTTGCTCGTAAATCCCGAACTACGTAGCAAATTACAAGTACTGATATACTTTTGGCGGGTAAATTGCATTATCCACATCCTGGAGATTCGAAGTTCTTAGGCATTTCCTTGTTGATCAAAAGTTAGATAATACAGGCTGGAAACTTAGCTCAGTTGAAAACGTTTTGTTTAGAGAACTTTTTCTAATACGCCTACCCAGTATATAACCAGAGGTTGCCCCTAATTTTATACGCACAGAACCCATAAAAAGATTCTTCACCAGGTGTTTCCAGATACTCATCTACATTCGTGACCACCGAAGGATGGCTTATTCAAGTAAATAACAGAAAGAAACTGCTCTTATAACGAAGCTACAGTCTTCAAATATGAACACATTTTTCACCTATGATTCAGGGCTGGTTGGCATTTTGTGCGACAGGTAAGTTAGAAGCAAAATAAAAGAGAATAATAGACAATGCAACGAAAAGCTTGCAGTGTGGATAATAAAGTGTTTGCCATGCATCTGATGCTTGACCACCGCAATTTCAACCCTTTTCTGCAAACCAGACTGTAAAAAGATCAGGCTGGTTACTTTAGAACTCATATTACTCGCGGTGTTTATTGGAATAATGTGATGTTTACAGATATGAAGTTCATTTCTGATAGACCTGATCGAATTATGTACTAAATACACGACTTCAGAACAAGCAAACGCAGCGTCAGTCATCGAGCCTCAGTTAAAGGCTCTGGGTAGACTGAGTGTAGTGCTTCTGAAGTTGCAACTTCCTAACTAGTAGTCTTCGAAAAGAAACAGACTGCTGGCTCATAAAACAGATCAATGAGAAAATTTGCGCTTAGGATTATTCTGAAAAAATTGAGTTGAAATCACAGAATACCTATATGCCAACGCCTCCAAACATGCAACCAATTTCAAAAACATGATTATTGTACTGGAAATCCCAAAATAAGAATTGGCCCTTTCAGCGTTCACACTTGAACCCAGTTAAATCCTCTTACTATATCTGTACCTTCCGTTGAAGCTGTGAGGGGGAATTCATCGGTAGTACCGACAAATCACTGTGAATAAGAATGGCCGAATACATTCCAAAATACACGTGCGAAGAGAAGACTCGATCTAGCCAGAAACAGTCGACTGAAACATGTAGACAGACTTTGCCGATTGCTCTCGACTTATTCGGAATTAGTCACAATATGGATCCGGCGAACGTGTTCTCGTTATGGCTACGTAATCGCAACAAGCACTGACTGAGGATTCTAGAAGCGTTACCGATGGCTTACACCAAACCTACCCTATGTATTCAAAAGTGTTTAACTCCAACACTCAAATGGTCGTGGTTCAAACCAATCAGATGTAGTCACAAACACACACAGCCACACAACTTCTGGTCTCATGGAACTACTTTAATTAGCCATTGCTTTCTATGTTGTATTTTTTTTTCTTTCTGGATTTTATACTTACTAGACCAATGCAATTATGAGAAAGGAATTACTCTCGCAGTGTTTGTTATCTGAATTGCTCAATCAAATTATAATGTTCGAGGTCCATTGGCGGGGTGAATCTATGCTGATGGAAGTTTTCGACATTTTGTGTAGGTTTACGTCAGCTATCCTCGACGAATGTGAGGGCTTTCAACTTAAGAGCATCCAGAATGTAACTGGAAGCTTGACTGGAATTTATGTTTAAGTCGGCAATAAGGTACACCAAATTTTTCCCAACCAGCTGGTTGGTTTTCTATTGGTCTAAATGAGGGTTTACTCACATGTCGTACCCTACTGAAAGATTTTTTGGGATAAACGAAGTGATCTTTTTCGCGTTGGATGTTTGTGTGCATATTTGGTACAGTGCTGGGTTTATACACAAGAATATTAAGTGTTGTCATTCACTGGTTTTTACAAGAAGTAATTGCAGAAAATATAGAAGAATAGGGTGGGTCTAATAGCATTCGTTGCACCGTGCATAAAGCTCTCATTTGTACCATTTAAAGGTCCGCCCTGACGTTTTTGCTTTAGTTAGTATTTTATTCTATCCCATTATCACTAATGAGTAGATCTGAATGGCTACGAGCCATCTCGACTTGTTACTATAAAAACTACAGCTTATAATCGATTCATGGTGGTCACTGCCAAACCCTGTTGCGCACACTTATTGGTCTACTTGCTATTCACAGCCACCTCATCTGAGTGGTTAATCTGGCAACAAACGTGATTGTTTGATTTGATTCAGTCAACAGTTAATGTTGATCGATTCTTCGATGCGCTTCGTTCCATTGAGTCATCCGTTTGATTCAGGTCAAATGAAGACATCCTGGCTCCTTGACAAGCCGCTGTGTTATCTGCTCAGCAGACCAAGCCATTTAGTGACAATGTACCAGTCCATTACCCCACAACTGTCAACGAGATATCAGACAAAGAACTTCTACTTCTTCACTTTAGGATATGAGAGGAGATAAAATGTCACCATAATCAAGACCATGCATATTTTCTATCAGCGACCGAATTCCTGTAATGTATCGCTATATGTACATCATCCGTACCTGATAATCACGACAACGTAATAGCAAACATGTCCATAATATGGTTTTGGATTGAACCCACACTAGTGAATGGTAGTCTGATGATTTGTAGTATATTTCTCTGAAATATTCAACTCATCTTTTACACATCACTTTATTGAGTTGGAAGGCATTTTAGTGTATCATCTTCTTTTAATAAGCTGTAAAACTCCTGATTTATGCCTTTGTTGTAATTCGAAATTCCACCCTAAATTGATTTGGTCATTCTCACAGAATTTGATCCTTTCACGTCGTTCGCGACAATGCATCTCCCACCGGCCCCGAGAACAATGTGACGGAAAATGTCTGTATTCTACATCCGCAAACAAATGGTTACCCACGTACCCATGACCAATTTAGGTCGGTTTCTTTTCCTTTCTGTTGCATCAATAGTTGTATTTTTGTCCATATTGTGGTCAATCGACTGCATATACTCCGATTTTTCCTGTAAATGTCCATACAAAACTAATTTGAGTCAGAAATAGAAAATTCCAAAACACAGAATAGACAACCCGTTTGTGTTAGTCTTTAGAAACAGAAAATGACAGTGTTTTGTTCCTTTTCAGAAGCAGACCCCTGGAGAATGGGGAAGTAAATAAATTGGAAAGGATCAATTTTTGGGAAAAATTAGAATAACGTGAGCTATCGCATTATATGCCTAATAATTTCCGAGATCTTCCTGATGGGACCAAGATAAACTGTTACAAACCAAACTCTGTGTAATGCACTTGAGGGGACGATTACGTGGACAACTCTAACTAAATCCATTATTTGTTTGAGAATCCACTTGATATGCGGTGTGAAATGAATACGTTTGCTAAAAACTGCGACTCAGATGTGATCCGTAACTTAGAATTCATTCACAGTATCTCCATCACAATACCTGTCTGCGTCTTTGGGAAGTGAACTTAGCACACCAGCACCAAGTGATCCCTAACTAATGGCTGTAGCGGAAAACAGCTCGGAAATTCGGAAATCTGAAAGATGGATTATATGAATTTCACTTCCAAGTTAACATGTAAAATATTATGATTTAAATGGTTTACTGCAAGCAAGCACTATCCCATATTAGTTCCACGCAATTATCTAGTGGAATAGTGTTAGGTGGTACGGCAGTGAGCCCTAGTAAAATTTAAATCACCATTTCGCGGAGACTTTATGCCAAATATGACAATCAAATGCTGAGCACAAGCATTTGCAACATAGTTTTTCAACACGAAATACCCAATAGCTGTTTTGAATATAATAACCTCTCACGTGTCCAAAATCGGAAAACTGTTTCCTCAGGAAAGGCATACTGTGAAACGGGGTGAATCGAAATAAATTAGAACATTTCGCTATCCTAGAAATCATTTAAGTTGACATAATTCTTTGGCAGGATTTCGGTCTCCGTTTGACTTTTAAAATACCAAATTATGAACTTTATACCTTCTAGTTTCTACGGAGAAAAATCTAATGCCGCTTTCTGTGTACTGTTACAGATAAGAATGTCGTACAATGTTACATTGTCATGAAATGAAAGAAAGTGGAATAAATGAACTGCATCAAGCTGAGACGTCTCGAATAAATCAGTGGTTCACTTATTGCTTATACTAAGTCTGTACGAGATTTCGTATAAGATATGGATTGCGACAAAGGGTATTATTGATGAAAACATATATTTTGTCTAAATGGGTGATGAATACAACTTTCACCGACTTCAAAACGGCAAGCGTGGCAAGTACGGCCGGATATAACGTACAATTTATGAAGCAAAATCAATACAACTGCAGCGTGCCTCAGTAGGGGAAGTAGCAACGCGAGACTGAATTGTGCCGGTATAATTAATCTCAAATCATTCATGGTCGAACTTATTAGAATAAGTCGTATAAATTATGATAACAACTAACATTCGGCAGAGTAAATAGAGAAATGAACGATATTGTTCCGAAGATACACTTCTAAAACCGTTGTTCTTTCTACCTCAGCTAGCAAGTATAACCGAAGCAAAACCAGAAACTGTAGATCATCCGGTCATCTATCCTATGATGAGTGAAAATGGCGATTATGTATACCAATTCCCCAATTCGCGTGAAGATATCGGAGCACACTAGCAGATGGGAATGCATTTGTCACCAACAAAAGTCATAGGCAAAAATAACCTCATTATTGAGGTTAAAACATTAGTAATTCCCGTTCCCATCTAGGTAGCTGTGGCTGATCCTCCGATGGCTGTGTATGGTCGAAGGTAGAATATGACACTAGGAGAGCTCCGTAACAACTGATTCCTCCGTAAGAATCCAGGAAAAAAGCACCGCCAATCATGCTTCTCGCACTGCAGTGACATGCTATCTCTGCCGTAAACCCGGTGACAAAGAAGTAAATACTGAACTCTCATCAGTAGTGGGCATATCTGCTGACTTGGATATATTCAGAAAGATCATTTTCAAGGTTTTTTTCGCGATCAGATATTCATGATTCCAAAAGGTTTATAAACCGTCAATGATGCCCCAAATCACTGAAGCTTGTCTAATGAACCAACCGGCTAAAATTAAAGGTGTTTCTTTAGTTCTTATCGCCGAAGAAGTAATCTGTTTTCCGTTGGTCCCCAAACCGTCTTTTCAGAAATCTAATCAAGTGTATTCGACATTATATGACCACAGGAGCCCTTCTAGAAACTCGGATCGTTCCTCACCAGTTAACGTTCTTCCGGGATATCAAATGAGTAAAAACAATGCGAATGAAACATGCCCAAGATGAAAGCTCACAAAATAAATTTACGGTTGGTACGTCAAAATGAGTTCTACCAAATTTGGTTATATTCGCAAGCACGATTTTTTCAGTATACTTGAGTCTTGTGTTTGACTGTGGACAGCAGTGAGTTTATTCCTTCAACTAGAATGTATAGGTCATATATATGTATATATACATGTACATATGATACGCGTTATGTAGTTCAAAATCTTTGTACCTTATTAGTTTGAAGATATGAAAATCAACTTTCGTAAGTTAGAATGTCCTGAAATTATGTAACAAATAGCCTGAGTACCCACTCGTCGAGAAATGCGATTTAAGGCTCCCATCACTTGAATTCTATCACAAATTTAATCCCAGAGTGAACTGACACTTATTTTTATAAAAACAGAAATAACTATCAAACCTTGGAATTGAATTGTTGACAGAACAAATTCGTTTCCGAAAATATTATTCTCTTTTGGATTATTTCATTTATGTTGGTCTTTGGCATGTATTTTTGACTGTAATCAGCTAATAAAATAACGGGAGACACAATAAATAATATGGAAAGTCGAAAATATCGGTTGATTTTGAGCTGTTGTTTAGAACGACAGGCCGTATTCGTTCGAAAGGCATCAGAAGCATTATAGACCATTGAGGATTGTTTTGTTTTAGCATTTGACAAATGACTGTTGCACTAAATCCTTTGAACTACAGCTAATTTTGGTTGCCCACGGAGTATTTGTAAGACGTTTTCACTTTATTTGTAACTCCTAATGATACTCTTTTGCCTCGTTAATTATAATGACTTTACAACTCGTGAGGCTTCAGAGATTTATTCCGTATCTTAAGTGATGTTGCCTGATAATGCTGTATTTGTTTCCGTTGGCCATCGCCAAGCTGAGCTTTTAGGTCACGGACCTTTCATTACCAACGGAAAAGTCATCGATGGTGTGCAGGTATCAACTTATTCGTGAGAAGACGTTGGCTACCTAAAAGCTTATATCAGTATTCATCAAACGATACACACCATCAATATCATCTACAAACGAATCCGATATACAAAATCGTTGCAACGAAGGTGCTTCTTAAATTGACGAATATTAGTAGCTTTTTCTCAAATGAATGGCGGAGTGACTCTCGTAGATGAGAAGCTCAGTCACCTCAGTAAGCGAGGACTAATGGTAAATGATATAACTAATCACTCAAAACAATTCTGTTTTCTTGTGGTGTGTGAAAAATATCATAGATGCGTTTCACGTATTGAGTTCGCTCATGCGGATGCTTCACCTGTGTGAACGATAGAATGGTCAAAACCCTCTACTTGATAAAGCTTATACTATGTTGTATTTCACTTAATATCAGCAATTTATTTGAAATACCAATATCAGCATTCTTCGTAGAACACTGACTGGTTTCGGCTGAAAATTTAGAAATAGTTGTTTCGGAATGTCAGGTAATAGTTCTATTCGAATCGTCAAAAAAAGATTTCTTATTAGCTGCAGTCTGTTTCTCCGTGTGTAATTAAATGTTATATTTGTTGATTTAAATGTTTTCCATTTTTACCGATACGCTATCTGTTGTCCACCATCTGGAACATCACTCGTCTGGATACTGTTCATGCCAACTTTGTTACCCAAAATTTCTGCTGACCTTCCTCGCTATTAAATAATGCGCATCTGTACTCATTGCCCTTAATCACTCTCAGAATGCATTCTCCGAATTTCCATGATATTGGATTCCTAGTTACTTTTGATTAGGCTCGTTTAGGAGTGAAACGATAAAGGAGTAACAGTACAGATTAGTTCGAGAAGAAACGGGTTAGAAATCAGCCCATATATATTTTTATGCCTTAATAAGACAATTTGATAAATAAGAAATGTGTGAAGTATGTCAGTTTTTTGCCACGACGACCATACAGAATCGTTTCGGTTGCGAGAAAGCATATTTGGAGGGTGTCACACTCTTCGGTGATAGCCAGATCCATTTAAAATTCGCTTAGGAGACCTTCTGCAGTGAATCAATAAGGCCACAAAATGGTTCCCAAGGTTTTGAGCACCGTTTGTTGGTGTTATGATGTAATATTACTAATTGACAGACGGAGATTTTGAGAAGGATGTATTAAACAAAGGTATCCGGAAATTCAAAACTAAATGTCCGCCGTAAGAAGAATATAAATAATAGTATTATCTTCGTCACAGCGCACGTCATGCCAAATGGCTCCGTGAATGACTGAGTAGCACGGCAGCAATTGTATGGTATTATGGCAATAGCAGACCAATTTCAATGTTGCCTAGTAACCATTTGATGAGACTCACTAACATATAACAAATTACGTATAGAATAACTAATTTATTTAGGTGAGAATGAAAGGAAATGAGATAAGAAAGCAGGGTCACGATAGATCGATTTCATCATCGCAACAAGACATCGCACTCTAAAACAGAACCAAACACACTTCACCGATTGCACACATTCCACATACGAGCTTTTATCTCAAAGAGAAAAAGAGGATAACTGTTCACGATACCTTGAGGAAACAAGCTGGATACATTAAAATGGCCGTTAATCGGGTCTGCCGTAATGTGCTTAGAATGATATATTGAACATTTACGTTTGGCAGAATTGATCAAAATGTTTCACTTTTCGTGACATATTTCATTTGTTCAGAACAGTATTACCTACAGCTTATTGCATTTATCACCACATGAAAGGGTCAATGTTTTGCCATAGAAACAAGCAAGGAAAAATATCGAACTGTCTATGCCTGATTCAATTACAACCTACTCATTTCCCTACTGATCCAAGTCCCAATGATATTTTCCTCTGGTCAATAACCGCCCACCATCGGGATCAGTTGTCCAGTTAGAAAATGCTTTGATAGTTCTACTATGTTAGATCGACCCTGAAGATAAGTCATTTGAGGAACTTTGGTGGCCTGATAAGTGGCATTAGGAGTAATTCGAATAAATGACAGATTAGAAAGCAAGTTTTATAATTGGTACTTCAGTCAGACGAGTGGTAGATTATTTATGGGTTCTGAAGTCAACACAAAAAATCTGTGTCCGTTCTTCTCTTATTTTGAAGCCAATGCCCACGATTTTTCGTAGATCTGGTGATATTAATGGACAAAACCTTTTGCATTTAGGTGATTTAATTATCATGTGGGTAGCATTTTACACCTGGAAATTAAATTAGGTGAATAATTTTTCGTCAGAGGGAATTTTAAGATTAGCTAAGATTAGTAACTTACCTCATTATGTCGGCCGGCTGGGAGTCTCGTCTGGGAGGGGGGTGTGGAGCTGAAATCTGGGGCAGGTGGCTATTTTTGTAGGTTTCATATGACCAAATGGTACAAAACAAATTTATTGATTGATTTTTGCATGAACTGTGTAGAAATGATTTTTATTGAGTCTTTTACAGAGCCTTAAATAATTACTCCTACATATTTCAACTCGGAATACAAGCCTTTTCATTTATCTGTAATCACGCATTGGATTAGCGTCAACAACGACTCTACGAACTTATCCCTTCGCGTGCCTAGTTAAGTCATCAAGAAACTTGGATACTGTGAAGGTTATCTTGATAGATGAGCCCTTAATTGTACCTGAGCCTGACAGTTGCTACTAAAGTGTATGATAGTATTTGTGTAAGTGATGGAAAAGAATTGATTTCAAAGATCTACACGGAACAATAACCAAAAGCTAGTGATCATTTGCTGTTTGAGTCAGCCATAAACCAAACATAGATTCATGTGTGAATGTCTTCAATGGGTTATTTATTCCGTTATTGCAACCATGAAATTACCAGGCATGTGTGTATGAGGAGAACATTTTCCGAATAATATCTCCCAATTTAAAGCTTGCGAAAAATGCCTACTAACTTTACGTAAAGTCCAACTTGATCAGACAAAATTTAATTTTATAAAAACTTTATTTTAAATGTACTTATCTGACTCCAGTTCTGTTTCTGACATCATCACGTGCAGAACCCAGTAAATCCCCCATTCGCTATTAATCCCAGCCCTACTCTCCCACCATCATTCTTTGGTCAATGAAAACGGAAAAGATTACATTTTTGGTTTTGCTAAATATGTCTGTGTTGGAGGACTTCAGTTAAACACATGCATTGGAATATTCATTTGCGACACGATACGAGAAATACACCAGCATCGGTCTTCCCGGTAAGCGTCGAAATATAGCCGGAACATGAAAGAGACAACTGCCTTGCAGTTCAATGAATATCAAATTGGACCATCGGTATCAGTTTTGTATGAACCTGGATGCATAGTATTGGAACATATGACACTGCATCCGTAATTAGCATGCGTAGTCCCTATTTGAAAACCAGATTACACAGGTTCGTATTATGAAGCTCAGCAATGTCAACGGCATCTGGCAGTGAAAATCAAGAGTTTTGAAAAAACTACAGAAAACAGTGCGGATGAGCAGAAGTTTAAGCCAAACTCCTACTCAGTTTGGAAATGGGGATGTGAGCAGTGCGATTTGGGTTGATTACAAGTTATTCTGAGTGACGGGCATAGTTTATTTTCAACGAACTAAATAAGCATACCATCATGACATTCCATTTCTCCCCTCACGTTACCGTTTTCTTACCACAAACAATCAAGCAAGCAGCTATCCATCGAAATCCGGGGCCATTTGCAATGGCGCATTGGGATGGATTATTGGCGATTCTGCCAATATACCTCCTTCGGTGAACCAACTAAAGAGATCAAGCTCTCTGAAAGAAAAAGAATTGGTACAGCGAAGGTCAAACCGTACTTTGGATGTAAATTTTTGCTAGTCAATGATTTCGTGATACCAGCGAGAGTAAATCAACGGTTTGAAACGTGAATTTTCTTGGCTAGTAAAATATTTTGTGATTCTGGTTGTGACCAAACTGCTTGAGCCCTATTGATTTAATGACTTCTGAAACATGATACAACTACTGTTTCTAGAAAGATGCAGCTACACTCACCAGGATACAGTCTGGTTACGTGGAAACAAGGATTTGGAACGGAGAACTGAACAGCAGAACTGAGCACTTTTAGGGAAAATTCACGGCGACCCACACAGATGGTCTTCCTGTAAAGTTGCGGACCAATGCATATTTCTGAAATAGGCTAACTCTATCATTAATGATTCCAAGAGTTCATATGATGTCCTAATCATCCCGAATGAAACCGTTAGTAGTTCGGTTTCGAACAAAAGCCAACCGTCATTATCTGCTTGACTCTCTGAGAATCAATGTCCTCCTTTCATTCGGGCAAAATGGTCAAAGAAACTGTAGATAAGATTAAAGATTCAGCCGCCTCTTAAAGTGCGCCATCAGGTAAGCCATGTGATGTACACGAGTATCTGGAGAGCTATCAAAATGTCTACCTTCAAAACAAAATCTAGTACTTCCGTATTCAACAAGTAAGTCACTAATATATAAATACATAAGTCATGCCTTCAAAACCCCACCATTTTTACCTAGGATACACAAGTTTAGTCTTAAGGAGATCACTTGGATTTATGTTGTGATTTACTTCTTAGTTCCTAGAGAACAACGATACCAGGCTTACCTTCAGCTACATAATCATAATAGTGTCATAATTGACGTTTACCTGCCTCCAAAATAGAACATAAAGTTACCCCTCCGGACTGCAGGGTGCTGATTCAGACGCTCAACAGAAACCAGTAGCTTATTTTTAGGGTAATTACGACGGCCTACAAGTGGTGATCACTCTGTAAACCTGTTGGATTTGTTAGTGAAGGGGTAACCAACTCGTGCCGGATATATTGCATCCAGTTGGTAGTGTGATTAGACTGCGAGTAGGCGTGTTTCCAAGTGCTATGCCAATGAATAAACACGAAAAAATATTCTATGAATTTCTTTATCCTTTTGGTTCCATTAGAAAAATCATATTCCTTTATTCCCCTCCACTTCCCAGTGGTCTTTTTAAGGATAATTTTCCTGACCCTATATAATTTATCAAATAAAACCGATAAAAATGACATCTTACTGAACATTTGTTACGAAAAACAATGTAGTCTTTGGCCAACATCGAAGCCTCTTAGTGAACTCTTCGTTTAACTGTTCAGTAAATCTCACAAACACTATCTCGATGATCGATTTAACGTTCTAGCTAAGTATGAGGTGCGCAAAGTTACTACGGAGGACGGCCCATATTTTGAACTGGACAAGCAAGAACCCAACCTGCTCTCATCTTCGTTGTTTCGTAATTTTTCGGGTGCCCAAAGTTGCAAAACATCTAGAGAAATCGAACCACTTATGTGAGCAAGCTACGATGAAAAGGCTATTGTGCAAGTAGTATCCGCCACTTGTAGTTGGTCTACTTTCCCGTGTAGAAGCCATGAAAAACTTACGTTTACTTTTGGGTAAGGGCGATCAAATCCACCGTAAGAAATGAATAGACGTTTTTCGTATCTAACGACGTATTCTTACATGTTGGTTTGGGTAGACTGATTAATGAATGAGTAAAAGACTATTCATGTTTAAAAAATCTATGAATCTGTTTGTCTGTCTGTCCGATCGTGTCTATTGTTTACCTGCCTATTCGTCGTTCTGTTAATGAATGCAATTCTAGTCCATGATTTACTTACGTAACCAGACAGAAAATTGGGAGATATATACTGGTAGTTCCTCGCAATTTTGAATATTTAAGTAAAGACGATAATTACTCCAAAAAGTTTTCACCTCACTACAAAATTAATTTCTGTAAGATCTGTCGCACAAGCTTCACTCTTTTCCCGGTTAAATTTTGTGTAAAACAACACCAGCAAATTGCAGCCCAAACGAGGGTAGAACCCCAGTACAGTCCTAAGGGTTTTCATACCAAAATGTTTGAGCTCCAAATGTTAGGCTTTGTTCCAGCTCCACTTTCGACCCCACCTGAAAGCCCTGAGATACATTACTTTGGTCAACCTTACAGATCATGTTATCCGCCAATCATGTATGGGCCAGTACATCACGGTTGTACAACAGTGAACAGATATATAATTTTTCGTCGATTCGTTTATTTGAGTGTTCCCCCTTTTGAAACTTAAAACTAATAAGCCTAGAAAGGCGTAATAATTGGGTCAAATAAACGTCTCTAATTTTTCCGGTTAATGTGTCATACTCAGGTGTGATTACCCCGTGCCTTTTTTTTAAGTTAGCATTTTATTGGATGAATATCTGCTCGTTTAGATAGAGTACACCCAAATATTTTCATCCATTAGAATACAAGTTAAAAGGTGCTTCATGCCGAACTCAAATGCTATTTCTTCCACATTTTGTGAGGTTCTTCCACTTAGAGCACTGCCAGTTCCAGTTAAAGTTCTTGTTTGGGAATTGTGGGTGTGACAACCAAAAAAAGTCTGCACAAATCTCAATCTTGAAAGCCGTGTTGTGAAATCACCTTCCACAGTCTTTCTGATTTTGACGCTTAGCGGCCAAGCAAAATCATGCATAAAGTTTTATTTCCTCAAAATCATTCGAAATTATTTCCTGTATGTTGTCCACAAGTAGTTCATTGCGTTATTGTTTCTCACTCAGCAAATGATAAGCCGATTTGCAAATGAGGGATAGATTGTAAAATATTTCAACATCTTGTCCGGCTGGTGCCACCACCGTCGTATTCGCTGCCGTTTTGTTACTGTGGTAGTGAATCCCCTAAGATGCCGGTGATATATGCGCACCTGGCTAGCATGCCCCATGTTTATACGAGTATCCATTTATGCACCCTTTTTTGCGGTAATGACTAAAATCCAAGTAAGTCTATATTAGAGGAGAAATATTGTTTCTAACTAAGGTATAGCAATATTGTTAAATGTTATTATGTTGGTTGTTGTCTGTTAGATGTTCTGTTTGTAATCTGAAATCACGCGTCACGGGAAGCTTAAGTCTACATAACGCATTTATCTAGCTGTTTCGCGTGTGTTGTTCGCCTCATAATGATCCGTTACGTAAAAAACAAAACTGTTTTGTGAATAATTAATAAACAGGGTCTGTTATTATTATTTAACTTAGTTGTTGTTTAGTCACCAATTCATTCCGTTTGAAAACGTTTTCCATTGGATATTATGTACGGCAGTTTTTGATTTAAAATATTCATCGACATTTTTCAAACAAAGCAGTGACATTACTGCGCAGTTTGAAGTTTATCTGCTTAGAGGAAGTGAAACCGCAGAGACCAGTACTTCGTGGATTGATTTTACCAACCTTCATGTTTCCTTCCTCTTCATACTAGATACTACTGAATACTACTGATACCGAAGGAGAACGAGCGAAAAAGCTGGAAAAAATCACAAAATATAACATGAACGCGAAATGGTACAGCTGTGAAGATCTCTACAATGTGGATATTTAAATGTACCGTTGCTATATAATGTAGTGTATTTGTATTTTCACACCGCCTTTTCGCCTTATTCTGTGGATCAGTTGAAAAATGTTTTAATACAAACTTTTATGTATGCGTCGGTTACAACTCGGAGGTAATCAGGCTCTAGTTATATCTGATTGTTCCAACATGAATTGAGCTCAATAGCGTCCATTGGGCTGTGTCTTCTATTTTCTCAAAACCTGCTGTCATGAAAATAGATATTGGTTTCTCAGAATGAAACATATAATGAAGATTCTCGTGTTCCAAATTTGTGCCGAAAAGTGAAATGCCATGAAGGAACAAAAAGTAGCCGATACTGAAAAGCGAGTGCGTTTCATAATTCTCATCTGCACTGAAATGTTGTGTGTAAGGGTATATTACAATTTATTAATCTGCACTGTATTGCATGGTAATGGGCAGAACTGTATTCAGTGAATTTAGGAGACTTGAACACAGTATCACAGGGATCCGGTTATTCGACTTGAAAGAATTACTAACCACAGTAAAGTTGATTTTCTATTTGGTACGTAATAACGAACTATACTATATTTAGTTATTTTCTGATCTGGATGGAAAAAATGGTCATTCTGCCTAGATGGCTGCAAAAGATGTTACGTATAAGTTGCTTGCGTAAACTAGGGGCATTCATGACAATAACTGAGTGGTTTGGTCACACAGTAGATGTGACTGGAAGCAGATTTCTGAATATTCTTTGGTAGGTTGGTACCATAGCAGTCGTCAAGAAATTATTTTACTTCCTTAAGTATATTTTATTCACGAATCTCCAGTGTGAGATTGTTTTCAATAAAGGATGGGTGCAAAGATGTCGTGGTAATTCTGATTCTATTCTAAAATCTCAGACTAAAGGTGGTGCAAACAAGTGAGTTCCTACCACGGACAGTAATGAAAAAGCCGACTCTAATTAGATAGCTTAAGAAGATTTATGAAGAATAACTGTCGGACATCCCAAATACATCCACAGGGCTAGTCAAATGCTTTCCCGCGGTGAAAGGATTTAGAATAGAAGCTTTGAGTATCTGTCTGACTTGAGTACTTCTGTCAGATTGGAAATGCTCATACCTAATGAGATCAGCGGAATCTGCTTGCCATGCGTATAACCATTTTGGTCTTTCCAGTTGTTCTACCATTTTCTAATTCTTGGCATTAGGTTTGTGTTGCTCTAATTGAAATAGCCACGTGATATGGCTTCGTGCATCACCGCAGTACTCACTCAACGGCTTCCCACTAAGCATGTGGAATGACTAATTCCGAGTTTATTTGTGCCCATTGCATATATTTGCTTTGTTCAGAATCCGTAAAACAGTTCGTAACAGATCTGTTTATGAGCACATCAGTAGACACGTACGTAAGCGGGCAAGCAAGCAAACGTGTGAGTCATCTATTGGCAAGCACAAGCAAGGTAATGTGTTAGGCGGACGGGAACACAGAATCGACAGCACTCTTACGCGCGCCTAACCGTATGTGGTTCGTAAAGTGGGAAAAGCTGAGTATGGGATAGACAGGTATCATGCACTCGAGGGAAGGGCCAACGAGACCGGAACGAATCATGTGCGAATGCTGACAACACATGGGTTGTCTCACAACAATAATGGTAGTATGATATTCGACTGGTTTAATATAATCTTCCTGTTTAGTATGTCGTAATTGAAAGCAGCTTTTTGTATTCACCTCTCAATACTATGATGATTAAGGCCAGCTTATAATCTGGAACTGGTACAACAAGATGTTTTACTCAGTCATATAAAACAACAGAATGTTTTCCTATTACGAAAATCTTTATTTCGCTTTCCCCTGTGACTTGCTGAGGCCTCTAAAACTGTTCTTCCTTTGTATAATGACATTCGTATAACATCGAAACAACGTACTATTTTGAGTTGAATCCAAATTTGTTTACTCCTCGAAATCCCACTACACCGTAACGGATTATTATTTTATGTAAAATATATCATATCGAATCTTTCGTCTTCGGGTATTTTTTTATCATACCAGGTGCCATCATTAAGCTTTTATGTTGCAGTTACATTTATTTCAATCAGATCATGGTATAACTTCTGAAATCGAAACGCAATGTTTTCCAGATAGTTCATCGTTTCCATCACAGTGAGTAAAACAGCTCCAAGCAGGGCAATCTCATCACAAATTTATCGGCAATGACGGAGACCCGTGGGTGTGGTAAATTATGGTCCATGAACAGCCAGAAAGGTCCCTTGGTCGTACTGATTGCTATACATTTGGTTTTATCTCACATAAAATTCTTGACTGTTACGTTCACCGTTAAAGTAATAGATGAACATGCATTGTACCACAAATTTTTCTATTTGAGTTGGTAAATATGTGAACAGTGTGAGGATCTTCCAGTGACTGTATAATCAGTCGGAGCCAGCCTTTCAATATAACTTGGAGGATCAGCAAACAAAAATGACTTTCACTGACATTATGAAAGACTTTTCAGTAGGTGCTCGTAAATGCTCTCTCATACCCAAAAACAACGGTCTGAACGATCAAGAAAGCCATCAATAGTGACAACGCGAATAATGGAATCAATAAGTTTCTGAAGCACGAGTAGACAAAAGATATTCAATGAACCAATGATTCGTGAATTCTCCCTACGACGCGATTCACTATCAGTCGTGGATGATTACTTTATATCGAAGAACGAATAGCTGTCACAAAATCACTCAGGTTTGATATCTTGAGACAGTTCTGTGGGGTATATCTGGGGCTAAACAAAAAGAAACCTCTTCTGTATGGCTAAGCCATTGGCTTTTTGTGGACCAAGACGTGCAGCAGTTGGTGAAAGATATGATGGCCAGTGCACAAGGATTGCAAAATCACGGCCACAAATTGAACCGCAGTCATGTCCATTGAAACTCATACCGTGAAACAGCGTTCACATTGACATTTCTGGACGGATTCGTGACGTGTACCTTATAGTTTGGGTGGGTTTTACATCAAAGTAGGAAGAAGTCGGTATCAACCAATGACCAATAGCCGAATCACAATTCATTACCTCAGAAGCACATTCTTCAGATTGGGTTTCCGGGAGAAACTCGGTTCAGTGGTTATAAATTCACATCCACACGACTCTCCGAATTGTGGGTAATGAAAGCATTGCACACATACAAACACCACTATACCACCCATAATGAAAAGATCAGGCAGAACGGTTTGCTGATTCAATAAAACACACACAAAACAGCCCGAGGGAATAGCATTTGGACAACTTCATTAATTTGATGTTTTATTTAATTACAGAATTACTGGAGATCAAAGATTTCCAGAAAGAGAGTCTGAACCAAGTTCGAAAAGATGCTTCCAAAACGACCAGTGCAGGATCAGGAGTTGGGGAAACCGGAAATTTCATCAAAAGAACCTAAACATGGATTTATTGTCGGCGATAATATCTGCGCAAATGATTTCAGAAAATGTCATTTTGAGTGGACTCCGGGAAAAATAAGAGGAAGGAGAAGACAAGTTTTATACGATCCGCTGATCGCAGTAAGATAGTGGATGAGGCAAGCGAATCAGCTTCGACAGAAATATGGTCGAATTTGTCTTGCTAAACACGATATTGATAAACACTCTTCTTATGATAAATCCACACTGCTGCATCGGGTTTGCATGACCATCGCGAACCCAATCTCAACTGAGCAGCTGTGAAGACTAAACAAATATGAGGTAGATACTATAGAGTTAAAAGGACAGACCGTATCTCCAGTCGAAGCTGTCACACGACATCTAAACTAACTTGATTGGAAGATATGGACCAGCCTAGACAGGAACATAGTGGAGGAGTTGCAACACAAGAGTCTTCATTGTGGTACGGCCCGGGTTCAAATCCTGGGTGCGAAGGAGGATATGCACTACTCATGAGCTTCAACAAGGGCCAAACACCATCCTGAGGCTTCGAAATGCAGGGTGAATCGGATGACCTGAAGTTTGTGCGTGAAAGGTGGGGTGCAAAGAAGAGTTCGCTGTGCAAAGCATCATTATTCCCACATACAACTTGCTAAAAATTGCGAGATATCTACAGACATTACGTGATCACACACAATGTGAACAGATAATCATATTGACTTTTGACCTCCGCTATGTTGTATTCTACTGCTTAGAATGTCCATCATGCTTCTTTCACTCATTTGAATATACTCAAGTCTCTCGCTTGGTTCTATCCATACCGCCAAAAATGGGCTAGTACGGAAATTTATCGCAAGTTCCATAGAAATCGAAGTCCAGCTTGGCGAAACAATTGTTTTCAGTAATTCATTCTGAAGCCGTTTACAAATTACATGGGAGACACTAAGCAAGAATCATGTGGATAGACATGGAGTAAACACCAATCATGGGTAGGGGTTTGTCAACAGTCAATTTGTCCTTGTCATTTGATTGGTTTATCTAACTTACGCCCTGTGAGTGACAGGACGACAGATTTACTCGGCCTCGATCGATCCTAGGCCATGGAAGCTGAAGTGCCTGGACCAAACGCTTTTGGGCAGATAGGTCGGGGGTCAGCTTCCTGATTCCGATTGCCTCGGCTATCGCACACCCTTGCATTTGCTTGTGGGGACTCGATACACAACTTTGAAAGCCGTGTTTGGATTCACCTGATGTCCGGTGTCAACCAGGTATGCTAAGATTGCGCTGTTTATCGATCCAGTCTGTCCTTGGCTTAGCCGGCGTGAGTGATGCTCTTTGATCCGAGTGGATAGCTGTCGTGCCGTTCGACCTATACACGATGCGTCACAGACACATCTGAAAGAGTACGCAACCGCTCATGAATTATTGCCAACTTCTAATGAAGCCTTAGAGGAACTGAAGTCAACATTTGTGAACGCTTGCCACTCATCCCGGAAAATTAAACCCAGACTTCATAGACCAGTCAAAAAGGAACATTTAGATGCGCTGAAAGAACTGACGAATAACAAAGATATCATACTGAGCAGACCAGATATAGGAAGTGGAATAGTGGTGATGGACAAACGGGACTACATCGAAAAACTCAAAGCAATTCTGGACGATGAAACCAAATTCAGTAATAGTCCTGGCGAGAAAGATTCAACTCAGCAAGCTGAGCGCCAAATAACCACTAAGTTGAAATAAATGAGGGATAACGGCTTTGTCACTGACAAAATGTATGAGCAACTAAGTTCCACAGGATCCACGATCCTCAGGTTATATGGACTTCCTGAGATCCATAAACCTGGAACACCGATTCGTCCCATGCTATCAATGACAAATTCACCTTATCACACTGTGGTTCGTTGGCTATCTGAGCTAATTGAACCAATAAGATAACACATGGCTATGCATAGCCTTAAGGATACATTTGATTTCATAGAACGAATAAAGGATGCCAATATAGAGGACAAAATAATCTTCTCCTGAGAGGTCGAGTCCCTGTTCACAAATGTACCATTATTAGAAACCATTGATTTCGTCGTGAATTACATAAAAGAAAACAACATCAACATCGGTCTACCTCTGGAAGGTCTGCGGGAGCTCTTGTTTCGTTGTACATTTAACATTCAGTCCCTATTTCATGGAACTTTTTACAGACAACGAAATGGTGTGGCTATGAGACCTCCGTTGGGTCCACTTCTTGCCGACGCATTCCGAGCAAAATTAGAGCAAACTAGCCTGAAGTCCACGATTACCAGTCTCAGACATTATTATCGACATGTGGATGACATATTCTGTGCAGCTGACGCTGCCTGTAACCTAGATTCCGTGCAAACAGAATTTAACAACGCACACAAAGCATTACGCTTTACCATTGGACGCGAAGTCAATAATCATTCACCATTCCTTGATGTGAACCTTACGAGAGCGGAAGATGGTCGGTTCCAGCGAAAGGCATACTGAAAATATACGTGGAATGGTCAGTATATCAATTTTAACAGTTTCGTTAGTATCCAACAGAAGCGAAACTTGGTGAAATGTTTGGCCTTCAGAGCGAGAAAAATTTGTTCTGAAGAAAACCTAGAGAACGAGCTGATGCACGTAAGGAACATTCTACGTGAGAATAGTTATCCGGATCGGTTTATTGAAAGAAATATCACACAGAGAGTGCCTAATATCACCGAATAAACCGTGAAGAAGAAAGGCCTATTTATTAGTTTACCATTTAAAGGTGATATGGTGAGTGAAATCTTAAACCGACGAATGAGGAGAGAAATTCAAAACACGTTCAATGCTGCATTATACGTTGTGTGTTTCGAGATGCTCCTATGATCCATGTTCAGAACAAGGATAAGCTGCCGATGCTGACCTCATCAATGGTTGTTTGCTCTTTCAGATGTGTTTGTGACGCATCGTGTATAGGTCGAACGGCACGACAGCTATCCACTCGGATCAAAGAGCATCACTCACGCCGGCTAAGCCAAGGACAGACTGGATCGATAAACAGCGCAATCTTAGCATACCTGGTTGACACCGGACATCAGGTGAATCCAAACACGGCTTTCAAAGCTGTGTATCGAGTCCCCACAAGCAAATGCAAGGGTGTGCGATAGCCGAGGCAATCGGAATCAGGAAGCTGACCCCCGACCTATCTGCCCAAAAGCGTTTGGTCCAGGCACTTCAGCTTCCATGGCCTAGGATCGATCGAGGCCGAGTAAATCTGTCGTCCTGTCACTCACAGGGCGTAAGTTAGATAAACCAATCAAATGACAAGGACAAATTGACTGTTGACAAACCCCTACCCATGATTGGTGTTTACTCCATGTCTATCCACATGATTCTTGCTTAGTGTCTCCCATGTAATTTGTAAACGGCTTCAGAATGAATTACTGAAAAACAATCGTTTCGCCAAATAGGACTTCTATGAGATACAAAGGGTATTTTCTAGACATTGAAACAATCAGTGGTCTCATAGAAATCCTTAGCCGCTGAACTATACTGTCATAAACCTACGCATAGTGATTCGCTCACTAATTCACTCGGCTTTCAACATAGATTGTCTATATCGTGGTCCTCTTAAAATCCAGGCTTTCGAGAACAGATGGATTGAATTATCATACCGAGCTGAGCACGTTTTGCGTGTTTTGTTTCAGTCGTCCCAGCTCTTATATGCCACATATGACGTTTGCACGGCCTGAGCTGGATGAAGTTTGACAGCTCTACTTGGAGGATGCATTGTTCTTCGAGATAAGAAAACTTTTTCTACACTGTCGTGAGAAAATGCAGTGAGCTTTGAATTTCGACATCCATTCTTTGCCCACGTCTATTGTAAACACACTGAACGTGTGCCATTTCCGCGGTAGTCAACAAAATCTGATAAGAGCAATTTTGCTAATTTCGTGATTTGTTGGTTAGAAATTCAGCTTATCTATCTGAAAATAATTCTCTCACTTTTACGTATAATGTGCTCATAGATGAGATAATCTTTGTGCGAATTGTAGTAAGTTTCCCGTAAAAGCGCTTCAGTTGACTAAACCGGGATACGTATACATTCGCCGAATTTCCTCACAAAATTGGTATGGTCACTCTCGTTTTAGTCAACTTAAATTTACTCAAATATTACGAAATAAATGAACGAAACCGATGTATTACTGGTACCCGTTATATGGGAGTTTCTAGCACCGAAACTGTATACTGAGGCCCTACTGGCTTGATGTGATCTGCTCTTATATAATGATCCTACTTTATTTCGCGTGCAAGCTAAGCGAGGCAATTCGTGTGGTCACGAATTGATCAATGTAGTGGAAAGCGTTTTTACCCGAGCGCGACTTGGGACTTGAGCAACAGGACAGCGACAAAACCATGACGTTATTCCCAATTTTCTTTGGAATCACACGCACAATACCCCATACTGTGACATGTCTAGCTCGCTGGAGGCAATGTTTTTCCCAGGGGTTGCAGGCATACGATCCAAAAAGATACTGGAGAAAAGTTCAATGGGCTCGCGCTCAGTAATTGTATAAGCAAGCCCCAGCACTTGGACCCGAACACATGAGAAAGGCTATATTTTTGTGAGCTGAAAACTCTGAAACGAGCAATTAGCTGATATTTCATAGAGTTCATGTTAGAAACGAATCGACTGAGAAATATTGAGATTAATGTAGTCCTAAGCGATATTTGTCTTTCATTACCCTAATCCACCTTCCGCGGTTACAGCGAAAGAGACTAAACTACAAATTACTCTTCCTAACCGATAAAAAACAGCTCGCCAATTTAGCGTGGAATCCTATGTTTTCAAATTCACCGCGACCACAGGAGGGGAATAATACTACTAAACTTTACTACATCTGTATCATTATTCCTGCAAAACACCTTAAATTTACGAGGAATGACCCTAAGGTAGACTGATGATAAACAAGCAAAGCCTGTGTTACCAAATATTTGATTTCTCATTAAATTAGCCAACCCGCCTGTGACCTACAACAAACCAATTCATTAAGGACAACGCCTTTACCAGTTTTCATTTCAGTTTGTACAGTCATTACTGTCGCACTTCTGTGCTCTGGTTTCACTTGCTACCTTTGAGCTTTCTCGAGTCAAGGGCAAAAATGTTAGAAGCAAACAGGGAAAAAGATCCAAAACAATCAGAATAATGAACGGAAATTGCGAATGCTAAAAAAGAATTCCATTTTAGATACGCCACTATTCGCAACGCCCAGCTATATCACTCATTGTGTCCAACCATTTAGTAGGCGGGTCACGTGGACACCAACACTTGAGTCTAGAGCACCCAACCTCACCCAACACACTGGTCAGGATCTCCACACTTATTTGCCACGTCATGGGCTGACAACCTCGACCTACCTCCCAGCCACCACCTGCCTCCGAAAACAGAGTACTCCGAGGACGTCTTTTGGTGGGCTTGTGTAGCACATGTCCTACTTTATTCTGTTTAGATTCCGTGCTTGATCCAGAGACTGACCTCTGGCTCCCCAACACACTACTAACCTCAGCGTTGCTGGTACAGTATTCAGACCACATTCGGGTAATGTTACGGAAATATCGATGCTCAAACACCGACAGTCATCGTCAGTCTTCTACTGTTATTGGTCAAGAACGGACCTAACCCAAACAGTGTACACTCAACCCTTCACATATTCAGGTGTCACTCTGGAGCCACAGATGATTGAGGCTAGGGGAAGCCAAACAAGCTTTCTATGTAGGAGAAGGCACTTCATCCGGTATCTTTCCATATGGTGAGATATGAATACTCAGGTAGCAAATCCTTACTTCAACTAGTGCTTCCTTAGAAAATTAAGGTTCAATGTGATTTAAACCCAGTCTTGCAGCAGCATTTTACACTTTGAGGGTGCAAAATCCATCACAAATGTTGCCGCGATGTAGTTAGGTCTAAACAAAAAAGATTGCACTCGGAGGAGGAGTATTGTCTGTTTATTTCGAGCCAAAATTTTATCGCCTCAGCAAAGATCGACGACACTATTCTCACATAAGGATAGGGCTTCCTAAAGAAAATTTCAGCTAAAAAATTTAAGAAGAACAGCGAAAGAGGATGACCATGAAGGAGAATAAGCCAGGCAAGCAATTTGGCTGCGATATAGCCCGAACTAATATCTCTATATTATTGACAAAGGGACTAATCACCTTTCTTATAAATCGGTATAATCAGTGACTGACAACATGTTGTGCGCATCTGTTTTGCAATCTTAGATTACCCGAAGGATTTCTGTTAACTCCAAAACCAAAGCTTAGTTTTAGAAAATTGAGACAGCTCATCCAGCCCAGCGGCCTGGTACCTTCTCAAGTAATCTATCATTCGCATTACCTCTTTTTCTAATGGAAAACTGATATCTACCAGCTTGGCTTCTCTGGTGGGTATATTCGTGATGTACAACTCAGAAGGTTCATCATGGCGACGTTGCACCCCTTCAAGACGAGACTTCACCTTGACGTGGTGTGATGGCTTGCCTTTCTCCATGACTCAAAGAGGTATGCAGGATGGCTTCCTCAAGCCTAAAATAAAACCGGGCATGACAGACCAGTGGGTAGAAGCCAAACGAAATTCAGTCTCTGAACCAGTTGATGGGCAACATCTGGTTCTAACCACGATGCCCCTTCAGAAGATACTTGAGGTAGTAAACACAGAAAGAAAAAGTTTACTGGTCTAAAACCCTTCACTAGATGGACACTGGATGGAACATTTGGGGTTTTTCCCGACGGTGGGAGAAGGCATCTCAATCCATTGGGCAGCTACCACTCACCTAATGTGGGCAGCCCCCGGCCTGAGGGATCCTGCGCGGCCCCTGTTCCGCCTGCTACTTTCGGTGTATGGAGCTGAGGACTGAATCCGAAGAGCGAATCGATAACAAAGTACCAGCAAGGACCAGCCAGAGGGCTCACAACCATCAGGTCTAATACGGCTAACCAAAAGAAGTTCCCTCACGAGTTATTCGGTCACATTGCCGTGCTAATTTAACATCTCCCTGCAAAGTGCGTGAGACCCTCAAGTCAAAGGCTCCGGTTAGAGTTCCCAAAGAAAAAAAACGCCATATGAGCAGACTCGAATTAATATGCACCCAGAAATTTTCAGCTTCCTTTCTGTTAAGGAACTTACCGATCACCACACCGGAAGGCATCGTTCTGTATTTCTCAGTCAAGCTTTATTCCGGAAATGAACAATTTACTGTATTATTCCAAGCGTACTTAGGAGAACTATTGTGAATAATAACTCGTTTGAAAAACAACATAAGAGGCCGGATATTCTCCGGCCGATTCGAGGTTTATCTGTGCAACCTGTACAATAGCAAATCATCCAAAGCAAAAAAGCTTTTTCAATCAGCGCAGTCCCGGTTGATGTCATTGTAGAGATTCCGTCTAGAAATGAAGCCGCAGTGAAAAATCTCTGCTCAGATAACCGTTCCACAGAACCACCATGTTTTCTTGATAAGACTCGGGGTTTTCCTAACAGAATCCACATCTAGCCACAGTTTGGTTTACAATTGATAGCAAACCTAACACCATTGGTGTCGAACGTGATTTAAATAGCATGCGACCACTTGTTACTTTTAATGCATACGTTGTACTAGAAAAGTCGCCTAAATGATTCACCACGTGGCAAAATAGTTTGCTAGCAACATTCTGGGATCGGAGATTTAGGCCATGGTAAGGGATTGTCCGATAATGAGAAATCTACAGATGAATTCCGTCGAATCAGTTCTGATAAACTGGTCACAAACCGCACGCTCTGGTTTCTCCGTGTCGATCGACCTCCACTGCGTTGCAGAAATATTGCTTTGGAAATCACAACTTTGTTTCATACATTTTCGCCTATTCATCTCACAGCAACATACAGTCGTACGCTCAAAATGAACTAGTTATATTTGAATGCAACTGACGAGTCTATTTGGGCACATGGATCGTACTGGACATTAAAAATGCTAAAAATAACGTTGGCTTATGATCACACAATCAACTACCCAGTGCAGGAAGTAAGTCCGAGTGAAAAATCAAGTTATAATCATACAGGGTCATTAGTCTGCTGCATCAAAATAGCCGTGCAACCATCATCAATTGATGGCATACCTATTAATTCATGTTGAATGGTTATTGATTGACTTTGGTACGTATCAATAAGCAGTGACAAACTTCCGTTAGTTTCTGGTGCAAGCGCACGGGCTTACACTACATGTTTGTAAGTTTATCAATTATTACTGAATGCTCATGCCCCCTCTCCTCTTTCCCAACGAACGATCAATAGCAAATTATTGATGTTCTCAGTCAAATTAGGGATAGTGAGTGAACTGTATTACCCATCAACTTACACGGACTGGTGAACTGCTATGTGATCCATATCAGCATGGAGTATTGACCTGTATTATTGCATGTGGGTAATGGTAGCCATAGGCCAATAGCAGGTCAAAATAAAGTAGTGCCCAATACTAATGCGGTCTCACAGATGAAGAACCGATTGGGTCGGCTACTTTTGAATCTCATAAAAGTGTACTTACTTATTTCGCAGAGTTTCCTGTACTGTTAAGGTGACTTCGCTTATAAACAGAAGAATGTTATCAGATAAATGAAAGGGATGCAGCCTCAGATGCTCACTCCGCCTGAATTAAGCTGGACTGATTGCTGTTTATTGCGGTTTAAAGTGGGAATAGACTCCAAATTCACTTAGAATGTAATGTTAACTCACGGGTACATATGAAAGCACTCGCTACGTTATCTTGCCAAAAACTTCTTTGTGTTTCATCTGTCTCTAGCTATCTAGATGGATTCTTGGATCCATGAGTTTCCCAAGTATGTGACTTTCGCAACTGTTGCCCAAAACCCTCGACATGAAGATGGATAAAACTTTCTGATTATTGGAGATGAAAACCGGGCAATGTTCTCTAACATAAAACACACGGAATAAAGGGTGACACCGATTGTAAAATTAAGTTACCAGTGATTTCATTACTAAATTGGTGGACTCAATGCCCAAGAGCCAGGAGTAATTCACGTAGAAGGCCACCCAGAGGATCACTTAACAACAGAGAATATATAAGTTGAGCAAATTGACTCCAGTTTGTATGCCAACAAACCACTAAATCGTCCTTTGCTTTCAGTTTTGCTCATGTTTGTGAGCTACTGACTTGAATCATTTCATTCCCCTTTCGCTTTATGTTCCTCATGAGGATATACTTTCCTGTTTGGACAGTCAGAAATTGATCAGAATAGCCGAAAACCGTTTTACCAGGGCACAACGCGGAAAGTATGAAACGGAACAGTGCCGAAAACCCTGAAATTTCCCAAATTTCGCCAATAATTCTATTGCTGCTAAGTCATAACTCACATTGAAAAATGCAAAGTATATTGCACTGTTTCAACTCAGGCTACGAACTTGATAATCTGCACCCACTGGCATAGTCAGGAGAACTTAGTCCGGTTCGGGTATTCCCCTTAAAAATGGAGTAGGTACAAATCGAAATCTTGGAATCAGATTGACCCAACCAAGTGCAAACTCACATTGGTTGCTTGATTTACGGTATTCTGATCTAGTGAACCACGGACCTGCTAAGTTCTTGCATTACCAAATCGTACGCCTCACCACCCACGAAAGACTATCGAATTCGTTTTGCTCATGAAACATGAAAATATATCAGATGTTATCCGTGCTGCTGAGTCATCTAGCGAACAGGTTCATTTATGGGGCTTCGTCGACATCCTTGTTGCCGCGGATAGGTTAGACGACAAATCTTTTCTATGCTAATTGTCAAGGAAATGTAAAATTCAGGATTTTTGAGCAAAAAGGTTTCCCCGTCAAGTTCCAAGATTTACGATAGTAACGGTTAACTCTAGTTGCTGGAGGCTAATAATGAAGAGGATTGTTTTAAACTTCCTTACTATGTGACTGAATTGTCTGTCATCAGAATTCTACTGACCAACTAGACATGCTATTTTTCTCTCAAAGCTGATACTTGCGATCATAGAAGGTGATGATCGGTGACACAGATCACTTTTAATAAACGGGAAAATATTGTCAAACAAAGCCTTTTTCCCCTTTTGAATCCATTGTATATTGTGGCTGATATCTCTTGAACTAGACTAAATGGAGTGAATTTCGTATTACGTTAGCCCTGATGGAATCAGTTTTTAGGAGATCTAGTCGTGAACACATGGTTACGCTGTTAAGTGGCTTCCTAAATGCAACTTTATCAACCACCGATTGGTGTTTTTTCCATGTCTATGTTCATGATCTTTTGTCTAATGTCTACTATGCAATCTGTAAATGGCTTGAGAATGAATTACCAAAAAGCAACTGTTTCACTGATTTGTACTTCTATAGGAACAAACATCGGTTCGTCACAGCAGACTATGAAAAAACGTGTGTTCACTGTGCTGTAATTATTTAAAAGGGAATCTTTTATCAAGCGGAATAATGTAATAAAGACCAAAGACATTAAATTTTACATCTGCAGATATCAACAAACAGTGATCATTATTTTGGGCGTGCACCTGAACGATTTTACTGGCCCACTGCAGGAGGGCTCTTGCATTTATCTGATTCTGATTGCTCATGTTCGATCTTTCCCTAATGTTTCTAATCTAAACTGTGTGAAAAGCTTTCCCCTGGAGGTTTAGATTTCCATATTCGCTGAATTAAATGAAAGCAGAAGTTAGATCCTGACATCCGAAGAAAAATACGTTGGTTTATCTCCATGCAGTGAGAATATACGAGACAGAGGATTAATGAATTCGAGCTTCACAATGCCTCGTTTCACCTCGAAGTGATTAAATACAGCTACATAAGTATTCCTGCAATAAAGCTTGTCATGATTAGCTGCTTATCTTTCTAATTATACCCACGGGTTGGATGGAACCTTTGGTCATGGAGACCTAAATGGCCAACTACAACGTCCGACTTTTGGTATCCCCAAGTCTATGTTACAGACCGACTGCTTAAAAAGCGGTAATCGAATTTAAATTGATACAGTCTTTGACCATGGGTATAACACTATCATTGGCCAAATCAACCTCACAAAACCGACTATGGGTACATCTGTGTTCTGCTTAAGTCTCATGATTGAAGTGATACCATTCAAAATTTTCATGAAGCTGTCAAATAGAGATGGATGAAAATTACTCTTTCCAGTTGGAATGGAATGCACAGAAACAATAATTATTGAATGCGTGATCATTTGTGCGCATCCCCTAACCTTGGACATACTTCGTGCGACCTCTTGATTAAGCAATTCGTCAAAACTTGAGGTTAAGAAAAATATCTGGTGTCACTAAAAACATTTGAACCCGCCGAAAAATTTGATTTCACTTTATTGTTGCCCTGGCTTCTTTCTCTACATTTAGTTGAATTATGTTGCTATTTTTTGATGATCTAGCAAAGCCACATCACTATCCATTGATATCTTCCAACTTTATTTATTCCATTTCATTAGACAGAAGCGATACTATTTGCGTGGCACTTTGTCCCAATATCTTTTTGTGCTCTTGACTAATCCACTGCGCATGGATTTCAATGATTGCATCCGTTCCTCATTCACCAAATATAAGTGCTCCAATTTTTGCGTTCGAGCGGTCGTCCATTGTTCATCGGTCCCACCCTGTCTTGCAAGATAATTTTACAAGTGCATGGTAGATTTACGATAGCCTGATCATGAAACTAATTTGCTATGATTTACCTTGTTCCCACGGATTTATTAAAGGTTTGTTTTATTTTTAACTTTTACTGACATTTCATCTTACGAGAGAAAAGTAAAAATGATAGGTGCAGAATGATAAGAAAATGTCAAACATGCCAAGGTCCACACCAATTTGCCTTAATTTGTGCATGTTAATAATTCGCACTGTTATTTTACAACGCAAAGTCAGTGGAATTACTGGAATAAGCAAAAGAAGATCAGCAGTGAGGCAACTGTTGCACAAGATGCTATGGGACTCCACAATAAAATTCTCAGCTGGTTCATCAGTACCACAGTATAGTTTCTAATCTATTGAAAAGAGCAACTAATTTCGAAAAATTCAAATACTGACTAATGCTACGGATTTCAATAGCCTATTTTGAAATTCGAACCTCCTGGGATGTATATGCCACCGGCGACCACACGGTAAGTCACGTGACTGGGGAGCAAAAAGGAAACCTACAAACGTCACGTAATATTTATTTACTGAATCCTCCGTAGTGCTCAGAAATCTAATCCGGGTAGTTTTCAGCTCACTCTTTCTCGGACTAATCTACACAGTTACCCACTTGCGCCACACCAGCAAACAAACGCATGCAAGAACAACAAGTAGAAGAACTGAGCTGAGCATGACTAAATGCGCTCTATAGAGATGTACACTAATCAACAAGAATCAAGATAAACAGATATTAGTGTAGAAAGCGGACTATATGAAGCTATGCCGGTGTACATGCAGCGTCCAGATGAGCAGTTTTCCAAGAGATACACAAAGCACAGGGCTACGCAAAATGATAAAGCGTTTAGTCTAACAAGGGACAAACAGAATATCGTCAAATGAAAATGTTTCAGCTGAATACTTCTGTAAGATTACAGCCTGATGTCGCAGAGCAATTATTATCTATTTATCAGCCGGAATGTTTATGTGCGCTCATCTGACAGAGTTGGTGCAGTTTGTATTTTGAGAATAAATACTGACCTTTAGTTAAATATAAAGTATCACAAACCTTATGAAGAAGGCATTGGTGATCCAATGTTCGCCACACAGATGAAAAAGCAAATCCTTCTGAGCAAATGTGTTGTCTGAAATGTCTCTTTAGTACTTCTCGCACGTACAGAGCATGGGAATTCTTCTGAGCGATAGATTACTCGATCTATTAAATAATGTTATTAGTGAACTTCTCATCCATGAGTATCCTCCCCCCCCCCTTTATTTCACTAGGGAAAGAGCTGCAAACAAGATTCACTTTACTGAACTCCAATTTATTGAACAATGTCACTGGAGAAACGGAATGGATCTTTGATGCTCTGGGACTTTTGAGGACATCTTACCACGGAGGGCGGAGAAATGACGTTTAAGAGACAAATGAAACGTGGAAACATCTTTCAATTCAGTTAATTACCGTATAGCGTAAGAGGGGATGTGTTTCGTAGGGTATGTTTTATTGTAACAGGCTTTCATGAGATGCTCAAAAAGAATGAATGTGGCTTGTTTCTTGAAGTGTACTGATAACTCGCGACTAATATAGCTGATAAATACGAATGGCTGCTTTGTATGTCAGTATGTTTTGTCTATTTTTCGTCACTTTCATCAAAAAGCGAACCTAATATTACAGTTAGTGATAATAATTGGACAAAGAGTAGAACGAAATGATTAAACGTTTTCGTGAAAATTGTGGCCATTCCGTAAATAACGTCTTCTTAGATAGGGCAGCTCGCTCATCTTTGATATAAGACTGTTTCCAAATGCTCTGTTAAGCGGAAGAACAAGCTTTCAGTTTCCTTCAATTTTCTGTCTTCTTCAGGTATTATAACGTGCTCTCTTCAGTGATCTTCGATGAGCCCCACGTTTTTCCGGATATGTTTAGCTCATTAGGAAATATATTTTCCCCAGATAATAACCAACGATAATCATACCCATCCTACCAAAATGCCTGATCCACTGCACTAGTAGAGTGTTCACTGAAATATCAATTTCTCAGCTTCTTGTAAAGATCAGGTACCAATGATACATGGGCTTGAACTCATCAAAGCAAGTGATTGTCTCTTTCAGATGTTTTACCTGGAAAATAAGCATCTTTGTCGAATAAAACAAAGATTTCATGAATTGATCTTAACAAATGTGGAGCCAGAAAAGTTTTTTTGAATGCATTTAACTGCCCTCAGTCGATCTCTCTGCAGCCTGTTGGAATAATTGAAAAAATCATGGAGCATAATGACACCTTGGTGCAAAGTCGACCACCACTTCCACCGGAAATGATGCCGAAAAAAGAAATTCCTAAAATATTTTGCAAAACAAGCACCGAATTCGTTTTTCGATGCTCCTAGGTTCATCAAGCAAGAAGTTATATCTTTGTTGTTAACTTTCACGTTCGTGATTCTACACCCCTAGAATCAGGCAAGTGGAGTAAGCCCCTGTATAAATCGAACAGTGATCCAGGAGTAACCAACTGATTCTAAAAATCTGCAAATAATAGTCCATTGCAGATTTTTATTCACCTCTTCATCTTGTAGACGTTAAGTACGGCTCTGAACTGTTTAATTCGACCTTCAGATTCCAAAAATGTTGGCTTTTACGAAATTTTCCCTTGCAGGGTTATATCGGTACCTAGTTATCAGTGACTAAGTTCAACTGATGGGAGGGTATTTTGATTAAATATTACATCATTTCAAAACAATCTAATTTTCACACGTTGTATTTGATTTAACGTAGTAGCACCGGTGAAAACAAGTTTTGAACTGTATGAGTCGACCAACTATTTCGGAAAATCAACTCACCGCTGCCCACACTCGAACGTGCGGCTCGGATTTATGAGAAAAAAATCCCCATCGATTTATTTCGCAGCTGAATAGAACAATGGGAACCATCTCATATATCAACGTACTTATTCGTGGATGACTTTCGGTTGGGGCCAATTGTATCCTACAGTCCTTTTCTAAATGTTACAATGGGTTGGACTGCCTGACTTTCAATCAAGAACCATAAAATTTCATGTTTTGATAATCTTTACCAAGCTGGTTTCCACCCGCCACTCAGGCTACTTTATTCTTGGCATACTTATATGTATTCAATAAAACTGACGGCCATAGAAACCATAACCATGAATGGAATGCAACCGATTCTACAAAACAAAACGACAGTGTTCATTGTCCACGACTACTGAGAGAGGCCTTTAGAGTTTTCTACTTCAACCGTTCAATGTGTATTTGGTGCGGTTCGAAATGAATCAGACGATTTCGTGATCTGGGTCGTCATCTGTTTGTGGTGGATAAAAGGTTTCCCGCGAAATCTTACGTCCACTGGATTTATTCTTCCATCCTAATCAGATGATTCAATGGGGTGTAAATTCACCTTTCCAAATGACAGAAAAATAGGAATTTCGTCCCTGAACGAGACTATAGAATGAATTTGACAAATTATAGGAACTTCTACTCCTGGGATGTATAATTTAGGTGTCATCCGGAGGCAATAATGCTCGAATGCGTTTCCTTGAGATGCTGAAAAATGCGAAGGGGTTGCAAAATCTCACCAAGGAATAATATTGCTATGTGCAAGGTGAACGTGGAAAATATTTACTAATCTTGGATCAATGATATTTTCACGAGAGGATTCGACCCACGACTTTTTCACACAGAAATAATCCACATAGAAGGCTCACTGGTAAAAGTGAGCGTAGAGGAGCGGGCCATAATTTCATCCACACTCGAATACTTGCAGCGGAGAAGGCCGCTAGAACCACGTGGATATCCTAATGTCCTGGAAGAGAACCATCGAGGAAGAGCAGTCGGAAAAAGGGGCCGATTCCCCTCGTATCGAATGAAGTATGTGACGGTATACGAGTATATGGATGCAATGGAAATGGTGAAAATCACAATCCGGGTAAGTTCAGATATACCTTATGCGCAAGGTCAAATGTACAACTGCAGTATGCTAACAAATCTAGAATTTAGGTGCACTAGTACCACCAAGCACAATGGCTGAGATGAAAACAAATTACTTCTGACTGCAATATTGGACAGATTCAACAGTTGTGTAGTTTTCCAATGGGAGTGATGATCCGGGATGTCAAATGGGTTCCCATATTAAAGTGTACTTTTCGCCTCGTTGCCTACTTTATATGGTCAACGAGAGAAACTCTTCAAATAGGATTCATAAACAGAACGACCAATTAACTGGTCAAAAATTGTTTCATTTGCTCAGATGTCTGAATATACCTCCCACCTATATTCATAGGGTATAGCCCCCTGGAAGATTCGGCACTTGATACGGTGATATGAATTCGAACGACTGCCTGTGGATCACAGCGGTCAATAACAATCCTCTCTCTACGAAATCTAACTAGTAGTCCACAAAGAGATTCAACATTTCAGGTGTGTCATCAACCCCTCAGGGTTTGATTTGGTAAGGCGGGAAACCTTTGGGGTTACACAATATGTGGGAGTCAAGTGTGCTTATTGGGTGGTAATAAAACTTAACACCGCCTTTCCATTCAGAAAGAGGTACATTTGATGCATATCAGAACCCACAGAATTCAACCCTTACATTAACTTCCCATGAAACCGATACTGCAAATTACCTTTGAGATCACCAAGTACGTTGGTGATGAAGCTTTCTGAAAGGTTATACTGGAGTCTAACACCACTCTCTGATTCAATAGAACTACATTGGCGAGTGGCTGTACTATCTCGGGTGGTACCTTTGTATGAAGCTTCGAACTCCACAATGGACAGCCTCGAACTGCGTATCTAATGCCTAACTGGAATGGCGTCAGTATGTTATGCAGGACAAGTTAATTATTGGCCCAGAATAAACCACCAACCTCGCAGTCATGAATAAGGATGTATATGGTATCACATGCAGAATGTGAATACAAACCGTGGGACATCCAGCATTACTGGAAAGACAACCATCGAGTTATTTAGAATGGTTTTACATTGAACGGTCTCTTGGGGACGAACAAATGGAAATTTCATAATCTGACCCATTCTGGACAACATAAGGCTTACGCTGTTCACATAACGTATTGCAATTTTTGGTTCATTCATTAAAAGGCCTTGTGCCGAATAGACTTTTCGACTTGAGGGGTTCACATGGCATTAGTGAAAGTTATTATTTGGCAAACAGTCGTATTTTACTCACCCAGATCTCCTAATGTCCGTGTGCGTAGGATCGAGCGTAAACCTCACCTTTATACTCATTTCATCAGCACGAAAATTCACATCACACCACGAACCTCATAATTCGTTGTTGACTCCTTCCAAGCTCCATTTGAACCCATACTCGAGCCACAGACAAATGGAAGTTTTCATTCGAGGTAAAGATTATTTGAACGCACGAGTAATTATTCACGCTCACTTTTGAATCCCAGTGTGGTGGCTCACATTTGGATTACATTCCGAGAAATCATCCAGCGCATCTCTTAATACGAGTGGCTATAGAATATCACAAATCTGTCCAAAATATACCAAAAATATGACCCCTTATCTCATAAACAGACTGCACAGATACCATTTTCTCATTGGAACAAACCTGAAGCGTAGTTTTCACTGTTTATTCATCATTTGTTACCTAGTATACTATAGTGATAGCAAAGCCTAAGCTATTTTATTTCGGCATATTTTACGACCGAAATTATAAGCCACATACTTGGGCGATCATAGGGGAAAAATAGTTGGCCTACTAGACGCGCAATACACCTGAAGACAACAGACTCTCAGCAATTTCTGCACACCAGGACCAACCTGTCCTGTGGTCAGACGAACAGTCTCCCCTCTGACGATATAAATTTGGCCAACTGGATTCACAGCCTATTTGGTACTCGAAAGACCCACCTAAATCCCTTCAACAAGCTGGCTATTAGGGAGGTACAAAAATTCCTCAGTAGGAATATCTTCAATCTACTCAAGTCCACCAAGTTACCGCTAGCTTTTGGATCTGATGGCTAATCTTAAACAGTTTTCAAATTTAGCTTTGTGATCTTCCGTTAAATAGAGCAGATCGTTTTTTTCAAATCTGCAATCGATTTTTGTAAAAGATAGCACCACGAAAAATCACAACCCGCATACAGTTACAAACCATTTGAGGTATCTCGGTGTAACTCCACAAAGAAACCTGTATTGATATTTACGCAGAACAACCAACCTTGGAAAACTGAGAAGGTTTTCTTTTCAAATTCGTAAATCTCGATGGTTCAGTGCACTGCAGTTTGTTATTTCCTCCTTCGTAGAGCAGTGTACATTTCTGTATTTTGGTCTCGCGTGAAGCTTATTGTTGAAAACGGAGTGTATCACTCTCCGTAGAAGTCTGCGCGGCTTCGGTCTTGTTTCCGACACAGGTTAAAGAGAACGGATATAGAAATTATGTGATAGGCATACAAAAGCATTCAATTAATTTCCCAAATAGATCATTGCAACCTTTCTCTGAGTCAGTTGCACTCATTGACCCGTCCCATGTTTCGAATACTTTCGAAATTTTTGATGTTCAGAAATTCTGTAGTTCCGTTCTCTGCTCACGTTCTAACAAACAAGGATGAAGATTTATCGAAACGGCCAGCACATTTCGCATGTTAAACCTTTCTTCATTTGTATATAATATGATTCATCATGCAGCTTGAACGCTCAACTCACCATTGAAATCCATGAAAGCAGTGTACAGCTGTTTCATCCTTGTTGGGAATCATCAGTAGTGCACATCCACCGGGCTCCCCACGGGGACTCGAACCCGGGGTTTGTTTCTCCACAACTGGACGGTACCGGAAATAGGCCCTTAAACCAGTTTAGCAATAACACGAAAGGAGTGCGAGACAAACGAGCACTGAAAGAGCTAGGTGAAATATGAAGAGAGGATGTTCCAGAATGATTTCGTTGATGGGGGTAACGAAAGACCTTAAGGCTTTTGGGAAATCGGTCGTACGAGGTTCAGCTGGATACGACAAATAATCAAAGACACAGATGGTATATACCCTAACAAACTGCAGGTGTTACAGGAAATTTTGAAAGTTCACATGGACCAAAAAGAACCAGAAATGCTTCTCTTCTTCAAAGAGGGGAGGATGTGAGTGCAGAATCTGACTCATCGTCGGCGCCTGTCCACAATCCAAGCCTTAGCTTGAGCGCACAAAATCACGAATGACAGGATAACGGATCGATGTGACGTGGAAGAACTCTCGTCAAGTGGTGACCGATTTCGGCTATTCTAAGTTGTCCCGCTATCTCCGGTGACCTGTTTAGGTCAAGGGGATCCGAGAAGTCAAGACCGAGATCGATGTAACCTTCATATGTATACAAATAAATACCGTGATCTTCACCTCCACAATAAGGATATCATCTAATCTGGTGATGAAACTCCGGAGACCAAAACCCACAGCTCAACGAACAGAAACCGTTGAAAACCATCAACCTGAGCTACAGTCAACATCAATTATACAAAGTATTTATTACTTTCGTGAATTTTCTCTCCCTTTAGATAAACTAGTGCGTAGAGAAGCAAGCTTCGTAGTTTTCAACGCTCACCAATATTGGGAATGCTGTTGAATAACTGGCTCGAAGTAAATATTGTTATCGTCATAATTCATTCGTATAATCTGGTACTACGTTTTTTGCTGTGCGGTATAATAGATGATTTAGGAAAGGATGATTCCAGCAATTTCAACGTCGAATTCACTATGGAAAGCCCATCGAAGCAATGCGTAAACTTATGGCATACCACTTGTGTGCAATCTCAACTGCATTGCATACTCACTGATATCCATGTGAAACTTGATCCGAGAGTAAAAGATTTCCAGTTCCAATTGTTAACCACTTCCATTTCTGATTTGTCTGTAAATGGTTCTTTCTGCGCCAAAGCATCACGCTGTAACATACATCCACGGCTAACTTTATACAGCAACACCACGTTATCAATGAAACAGCAGGAACCTGCAATAATTTTGTATTCATCCAGTCATCTAACTCTGTTCTGATCTACTCACGATAACTATATCTGATACTTTGACAACTCTGAGATCAGGGAATATCGTCATACATCATTTGTGATGATTATTTCCGATGAAGTGTCATGTGTTCACAGCAGCTTATATGCATGGCAAATGTCGGTCTGTGCAAACAGGTAAGGGAACAGTGGCCACCGATATTCGAGTGCGGTCAGTTCTTCACGAATAGAAATCTGAATTACAGTGATATCTCATTCTCACGTCAATGGTACGTAAAGTGTTGAACACAACGAAGCTACTGAGATTGTTCGCCATTGTGGGTGACAACAACTGATAATTACAAAGCTTATTTGAATAAAGCTAGAATATGTTGGTGTCAGGAGGAACCCGAACAGTGCTGGTATGTGGATGTACAAATAATGTTGGAATACAGTTGACGAGATCTGGTATATCGGAATATTCACGGTCACAAGTTATATTGAATAAGGAACTCTACAGAAGTGCGATAGAGTTGAGTTATGATAAATCGAGGGAGACGGATCACGGATATTCCACTACATTCGGAAAGTGTCTTTATGGAATCTAACCATTTTTTCCGAACTCTTCAACATACAAACCAAAAAGCAGAATGAGAGAAGCATATGGTAGATTCCACGACGCAAATGAGAACAAAATACGTCTAATTGAGTAAAGTGTGGGACATGCCATTTCAATTGTAGTGTATAGAAGGTGATAAGTCATAAACGGGAAGATAAAATGTCAGTAACACGGCGTTGTCGGTGTTAAGTTACGCGGATAACCTTTCTCAAGACAGTTTTACAGTCAAATCCGACTGTATTGAGAAAGCAAGCAGATCCCCGGCTTTCACTATCGGCGAAACGTTTGTATTCTGTCAAAAAGTGGTGTCCGTGGGAAGTTCCTTTCCTAATAAAGGGATGTCGCAGACGAGATCTCACTACACATCTTTTGGACTCATCCGACTTATACCAGCCTTAGTCACCTGTAGCATTTCAATCTGCTATATATATATATATATATATATATATATATATATATACATATAATATGATTCATCATGCAACTTGAACACTCAACTCACCATTGAAAACCATGGAAGCACTGTACAGCTGTTTCTTCCTTGTTGGGAATCATCAGCAGTTCACATCCACCGAGCCCCCACGGGGACTCAAACCCGGGGTTAACGATTGTGAATCGAACACTTTAACCACAAGGCTATTCGGGCTGGCTCTCAATGGTTTGTTGAACATCTACACTACATGATATATATATATATATATATATATATATATATATATACTGAGTTAGTTCATCTGGGCTGCGAACATGGCAAACAACTTTTCAGAATACCACGAATATTACACTTTAATAAAAATGTCCCATCCGTGATGAACCGCCCAGGCTAATAGGCTCATCTGCCAAAATTTCGGACAAGGAATAGCACTTTAAAATTTAACAGCATGGTCATATCGGAAACGCGTCATTTTTGCATGTCTAATTGAAAAGACTACATTAAAAGTCCATCTTTAGAGCTTGATCGTCTGATCGATTGAATTATTTTAGATCAAGAAGTAAATTACTATCAGTTCATCAAGACCGTTTATCGTCAGCGAGAATAAGGCACACAGGAAAATGGACTAACCTCTCCATGAGGAAATGCAATCAAGTTTGGAGCCCCAAGACCACTGAAGAAAACAAACACGTTGTCCGCTGGTCCACTGGAAGGAGGTTTCAAACAGAAATTGGTGGTGAAGCTTTGGGTTGGACACTTTTGGATGCATGCAGATAGTTAAAAGAACTGTTTTTCTGACTCGATGATTTGGTTTAGTCAGTAGAATTTGTGTTTCAGAAGCAATGACGGATACAGGGGTCACAATATCCACCACAGTGATGTTAGCAACCCGATGATTGCAAGATCTGGATTCGCAAGTGTACTTTTATATTCATATCTTGAGGATTACTTCCATTTCAATTTAAAACTGGGAGATGTGGTTCATTTTGCTCATCAGAGAATCAAGTTTGATTTGTCATTCCATGGATGTTGTTTTCAGAAAATCAATCAATATCTGTCAATTGATAATATGTTTTACATTGAAATATGAATCATGAACCGTTGTGAAATTCAAATACGTTTTAGAACAGCTTTTCGTATAATTATCTGCTGCAGTTCGATTCTGTGTGTGCACAATTTGCAGATGTGCGTATTATCCATGAAATTATTTTGTGTAATCATAAGTGAAACAGAAGTGGGATCGTTTCTTTTTTCTCTAACAATTTGCACCTTTGACATAAACAAAGTTGTATGAGAAAACATCATGTAGATCTGTCATGTCTCTCGTATAAATATTCCTATTATCGAGTAATTTTACTGTTTCTTACGATTCAACTACTTTGAATCCAGATTCTTTCAATTTCTGGTCGCCCTTTAGAACACGAAGGAATGTGTCCGGTGTAACATCCTGTGAATCGACAGAAAAGACAAATTTATTGAGCAGCTGAAACAAACATTTTTAGATATGTGCAGAATCAAATAAATAAATAAAACTAGGGACTATCAGAGTGCCTAATTATTTCACAGTGACAAGTGAGACGCAAATTATTTACCAGTGAAACTCGTTGAGTTTAGGAAAGTACTAATCTCAACTGGTACACAATTTTCGAAACTATGTAGAGACTAGCACAGAGAATGCTTCCACGAAAACCGTTGTTGAATGAATGGAATATATTATATACAATTCCACCCAGGGAACGGGTATGCTGATAGGGTCAAAGCAAATAATCTCGAAATCGTGAGTTATTATCGCTCAATTCATCACCATAAACCGTGAATGCACTGTACACTTGTGTTGTCTTAAGTATGAGTATTCAGCATTGCCTCATAGTTTCAGCTGTGGATTTTGGCATTGATGCTTCGGGGTGCGTGTTTTCAGAAATTGGAGAGACATTTCTTTTCTTTAACTAAATTAGTTTCTATTTGTACGGTGTGGAATTCGGGATGTCAGCATCATATAAGTCGTGCATATTTATCTTGGTGGGAACATCGGTAAATCTACCTGTCCGGCAAATGAAGCATCTATATCACCAATTTATATTATAATGATAACCAATAACAAATATTTGTCATTCATTCATTCCGTATTACAGTTGAAAATATCTCTTTAAAATAGGAAGTTTTTACAATCTACTCCTCGCCGTCACTAAAATTTAATTAGATGGATTAGGACTGCAGGCGTGTCCCATTTTTGAACTCCGTTCAACGACTAATTCAGTCAGTACAGAAATCGGTATCACATTACACCAAATAGGAGCACTCACTTCACCCCGATAATCAATCTTTACTCCTTCGTAAACATCCTTGTGCTGGTAATCATTGAACACTTTACCCGGGAACGGGTTGCTGTGAAACGAGTTAAGTGGAAACAAAAGAAATTCGAATATCGTTCCATTTTGTGTTTAATTTGAAACGCTTTCCTTTTGCACCTATCAGACTTACTTGGTTTGAAGTTGACCGAGACCTAATCTTTACTCCAGTGTACTCGATTAACAACATTTGAAATTTTACTTGGTGTGAGGATACTGGCAAACAGGCCATGAATTAACGGCCTGGTTCAGTCAGCAGACAGCCCATGATCGGCTGCTCAGAATCAGAGAAAATTGTTGAGACAGCCAACCGGATCCGAATAAACCAAACCGGATGAAATTAAACACACCAGCTAAAAGAACAGCCTAAGAGTATCAGTAAACCAAAAATTTTCCATACAACGATTTGGTTATGATCATCACACATAGTTATTCTTTACCAAAAAATCGAAATAGTTCAGATCCAGAAGAGTCAACTCATTGGAGCTAGTGGTTAACCGTAGAACTCTTGGAGAATCCTGTGGGTGGGAAACTTTCTTCGCCGATGGATATTGTTGATTTCCATGTAATTTATTAGAACGAATTCTGATACATGTGTAATACAGAGTATTTCGTGATCATCACAGCTGATTCTTGTAGTGATGAGAGAAATAGGAGTATTTCAGATGCTCCTGGGAATTTGGTCCATGAGAGTACATCAAAGCAACTTTGCTCGCGGAAATTCTTATTCCGAAAGAAACTCACTTTGTGTTGTTGGCAATGTCATCGTAAATCATTGTGATGATATTCTCGGGTGGAATTCCATTCCCCCTCAAAAGTTGATAAGCGTGACATATATCAGCCTGAAAATCAGAATTAATCAGTGGTTCTTCATCAAATTTTATCAAGTCAATTTACGCATTGGTTGCTGAATTACTTGTACAGGATGGAACTGCTCTTATGGAACTTGTCATGGCATATTCATAATTTACTTTTTCGGCAGAGCTCTCATGAATGAAAGAAATAATTCGTTTGTTCATCGTTTACATGAGCCAATGCACTGTAATCATCTATATCTTGCATACAAAACAAATGATTTGTTTCTCTATTCGGCGAGTTTCCGCACCACATTACCTGGGAATAAATGCTCAGGTCTGGAACGAATTGTCGAAATACGATTGTTCTTTATCACTAAAAAAACAACTTAGGCTGAATCTCTTGTTTGGTGTATCTCATTTCAGCAAAATGATGTAATATGGCTGCAGCATCTAAATAAATGGTTCTAATTTTTGGAATATTTCTGCTCCATATAGGGGAAGACGCATTCTATTTCCCGAAAGAGATCAGTTTGATCAAGCCGAAAATCATCAAACTACTACAAAGGAACGCGATTCTCTGAAGGTACATGACATGAATGTTTGTTCTCAAAGACAGTACCTTCAACGACTTCTAGCAATTTTTAGTCCACCTAAAACCACTATCAAAAGGTCTAATTATTTCCCAAGCTATTTCGCATATTGTTCGTCTACCACTGGATGTGAGCAGTAGAAAGTGGTCAATAACTGGAGCAAACTTCCACAAAACGGCACTATAATTAAGATCTATGATGAACGTACGCTTTAGTGCGCTACCAGCGACTCGAATCTAAAGTCAAGTCAGGTATTTGCTTTATACACCCTGGTGGCTGGGTATTTCGTAGGACATAGCTACACTCAAAAGTTACACAAAAAGGAAAACAGGGTTTACAACAGAAAAAAATGTAATGTAATGCCGCAGCAAGATATGCATAGATTCTAGTAAAGGAACAGTCACTGTCAGGCGTGGAGGACGTGTATAGTAAGGGTAATCAGACAGCAATGCAATGTGTGAAGTTTGTACTCCGTCGCGAGAGAGGATGGCAAGAAGTGTTTGACTACCAACACTAATAAATGAACTACTGTTATCTGGGAAGCAGGTTGGCACATTTTTCATTCCTTTGTCCAGCGAAGAGAAGACATCATAAGTCAAAGGCGCAACGACATCCAAGTCAGCAAGACCAGCTGTGCACGGGCACGTAGGAATCCCTCATCGAGGAATTAGTAGACAGATCTTGGAGTATTAAATTCTCAAACACCCTCAATGCGACGGAAGAAGATACAACTTTACGGGATTTTCCCGTTCTTTTCTTAGACATAGGTGTGTTGGATGATGACCTCCAACATTCAGGAATCATTTCACAATACAAACATCGATCAAATAATTTTATCACTATTGGTATAAGCACTTGTGCACACAGCCTAGGCACAACTAGTTGAAGATGTTCTGGTCCGTGGGATCCGTTGAACTTGCGGTTTAACAGTTGACTGTGGACAACTCTCCAGGTTATACTACGATAGATGGAACTGGTTAAGCTGAAACAAAATAGTGCAGTGGGATTGGTGAACAATGAAGGATGTGAGCACTTGTTGAAGTGGCGATTTATACCCTTGCTATTTGCGCTTGGAAATGAGTGTCTTGTGGACGTACCACTCAAATGTTTGATTGACATCCGAAATTCTCGACAAATACTGTTGGCTGGGAGAGTACGAATGTACATGGAATTCAACCTTCAGATTTCCGATTTAATTGACAAAGAAGGGGTTGCCACTGTTTGGTGGTTCCCACTCTCCTAAGCTTATATTTTCCTACGGCATATTATTTGAAGGAAGAACAGGGAAACAGTCAGTACGGATGCATATGGTCTCCAACGGGCAACCAACATCGTAGCATTATTCCAAGCAAATGGTAAAATGCTCACAAAATTCAGTGGGTCCTTGATAGTTTAAAGTGTCTAAGTTAGTCGGACTGACCGTTGCTTGTTGTCATTGTAGGTTCTCCTGATCACACTTGTACCTTTAAGTGTTTCTGATCACGACAGTGCATAAAAATAGTGTGGTTACCTGATCTATTTATCATTGATGTGAACAGCATAATGGCTTGATCCAACGTCCCTAGAGGACATCTGCTTGCAGCCTGAACTAGATCGGCGTTGTTTGTGGAGCACAAATCGAAGTAGGTATCAATCCCAGTGGTAAATATTACAACATTTTTCAGACCAAACATCGTCAAGGATTCTATCAGATAGAAGATGAAGTCACCCGAAACGAAGCAAGGAGATAAAGCAAAGTAACCTTAAAGCTGGGAAGGGAAAATCTCAGAGAAATCCCACAAACTATAACAGTGCAGTTAGGAGAAAATAAGCATCCGTATTACCTATGGATAATATGTACTGATATGTTTGTATTCGCATAAGATCATAGAAGCAACAACGTAAGAATCAGAGTGTATGAATAGCCCCTTGACAGAATTACGCCAACCGTCTTAGGATATGTACCAACCACCACCCCCTCCACGTTTATTACGAGCCGGGGATCGGTCAGCTCCGGAGTAGGTACAACCATGGGGAAAAAAACTCCCTCGTCATCATTGTCACTGAGACATGAATTTTGTAGTATCATGAGTTCAGGTTGCTCATATTCCCGATCGAAAAATGAAGATTCTAGTGTGTGCTTTTGTACTTGAACTGAGAATAACGGATATGCATATTACATGGAGCAGGATGTTTCCTTGGTATTCCAAAAGTTTCAGCGCAAATCCGCTTTATTCTGTTCCTGACTGGCTTATCAATAAATGCTTGTGGTGACAGGGAGAATTGACAAGTTCCAAAAATTCACTAGAGCACTTCGGCACTTCTTGAAAAAACATGACAACCAAGTTTGAAAAGTCAAAACAGTGTTGCTATTTTAAAAGTCATATGGTAATAATCCCGATGATGGAGGACGAGATAAGGGTACGGACAACTTCAAACGTCTAGCTGCTGACACTATTTGGTGTGACAACTTGAATAAGTCCTGATCGAAATAATCAGATCTAAATTGTGGTATTCCAGTTATTAAATGGATTATATAAAAGGAATCGTATGCGTTCGAACATATATATGCAGAAAGCAAAGATAATAAATGTTTTAACTTAATTAGAGACGAAAAATGTTCTAGATGTTGACTTACCTGATGACGGTAGTTAGACCAACCGTTAGAACCGGCCACAAGCAAAACCCAGTGTTTTCCTCGATAGCCATCCAAACCGAGAATGAAACCAATCAGCAAGCTGAGTATTAGCAAACAGAACTTCATAATCTGGCGCTCAGTAGCTGTTCATTGTGTGATCAAGTTTGACATGGTCTTCAAAAATTAACAAATATCTCACCTGTGATTCAAGGCTCGCTGTTTATTTGAATGACAAGTTAGGTGTGAGCAAAATGAAAATTAAAAACAGACAATGCAACGAAAAGCTAACAGTGAGGATAAGAAAATGCTTGCCAAGCATTTAAGGCCCAATCAACGCATATTCAACCTGTACTACGCACACAGTGTAGGAAACTATGACATTCAAGACGGGTGCTTGCAATTCAGTGATAGAGGTAGGACAGGCGCTTCGATCGCTTTCTCTGGGTTACTGTTGGAATTTCGCTAGAACACGAGAGTAGATAGTGGATTCAATTGCACGCCACCAGTTATTGACACAAATAAATAATTCACATTTTCATGCAAGAAAAACGGGACGCGAACAGACTGGCCCTAAATAGATACTACTCAGCCACTACCATATATTTTGCTAGTTCAATTTACACACGTGTACGGTGCTTCCATAGAACATAGAAAGGGTCCAGATGATCAGTGTATAGTCAGGGAAATTGTCACGCTCAGGACTAAGCCTAACATAAGGCATCCAGTCTAACACCAGCCTTGAAAGCACTGGAAAAGTGTAATCAGGGAAGATTTTCGCATACAACTGATTAGCCATCAAATACTGACTACTGTACAGCAAGAATTTGTGAAACAAATCAACTTGGGCATAATTACCAGTGGTTTTTTACAAGAATACTCAAAATCTGAATGAGTTGAGAGCCGCAGAGGACTGACATTTGGATTTCGAGAAGACCCAAGATGATTTGGTGTTTTTCTTCGGATTTATGTAAGTAATCCAATTTCGTTATTCGTAAAGTGACGACATTGTCCCTGTGCACTGAGGACGTTATCTCAATAAGCGATGAAACGTTTTAGACCTAAGCGTAAATTTCAGTGGTCAGGAACCCAGACACATGATTCCTCTGCTCCAGTTGTGCTATATTTTCAATCATCATTCCACCGATTATTGGTCAATCAACTTCGAATCTAGCATTTTGTAGTTTACTAGGTGAAATTCAAGCGAGATTTTTGTCTGCCTTCAGAAATAGACAGGTGGACGCTAGCTTATATTTTTGAGTTCGTCCTACATGGGAAACGGAAACGTTTTATCCATTCATTCCTGCCATTATATGGATGGTACTTAGTGGTCCGCTGCTAAAAATGTCGTTTGTTTGCAAGCATCGATCCTGTGACAATCATACAGTATGGATGAAGAATAACCGCATTCCAGTGATAAGCAGACTAAGATACCGAGGTGAATAAAAGAATTTCGATATACTGTTCTTCCAATACACACCGATCAGTTGGAACACTCTCCTGTCAGTTGGCAGATCGATGTCGCTGTTGTACTTTACACTGATATTCGATTCATTTTCTGCATTGCCATCCTTTTGAGGCCCTATTGGTAACTGCTATATTTTTTATTCATTCACTCTATGCTGCCACCACAGATAGAGAGAAACATTTAGACCGATCGGTGCTTCCTCTGCCGAGTGGTTGCCCACGATGCGTTCCCAAGATTAAACTTTACTCATAGCTACGGTTATTGATGCTAGCAAAGGGTATGTGTCTTCCTAAGTCAACATTGCAATGCGCTTTATGTTAGGGCGGGATTGGTCAGTTCCTCCCAAAGTAACTAAGCAGGAGTAGACAGTGCTTCCAGTTTTCCAGTTTCGCCCCAGTTGCCTAAAAAAAGGGTTCGGCCAAAGCACTCTGCCACAGAGCGCTTAAAATCTGCAGTGGAGACCAACCGCAAAAGGAGGAAGAGTTCCTAACCCAAACTTTCCGTGCAAATGGATACCCTGATAAGTTCAGTAAAATCCACATATTAGGGCACGGAAAACTTCAAACGTCTAGCTGCTGACACTATTTGGTGTGACAACTTGAATAAGTCCTGATCGAAATAATCAGATCTAAATTGTGGTATTCCAGTTATTAAATGGATTATATAAAAGGAATCGTATGCGTTCGAACATATATATGCAGAAAGCAAAGATAATAAATGTTTTAACTTAATTAGAGACGAAAAATGTTCTAGATGTTGACTTACCTGATGACGGTAGTTAGACCAACCGTTAGAACCGGCCACAAGCAAAACCCAGTGTTTTCCTCGATAGCCATCCAAACCGAGAATGAAACCAATCAGCAAGCTGAGTATTAGCAAACAGAACTTCATAATCTGGCGCTCAGTAGCTGTTCATTGTGTGATCAAGTTTGACATGGTCTTCAAAAATTAACAAATATCTCACCTGTGATTCAAGGCTCGCTGTTTATTTGAATGACAAGTTAGGTGTGAGCAAAATGAAAATTAAAAACAGACAATGCAACGAAAAGCTAACAGTGAGGATAAGAAAATGCTTGCCAAGCATTTAAGGCCCAATCAACGCATATTCAACCTGTACTACGCACACAGTGTAGGAAACTATGACATTCAAGACGGGTGCTTGCAATTCAGTGATAGAGGTAGGACAGGCGCTTCGATCGCTTTCTCTGGGTTACTGTTGGAATTTCGCTAGAACACGAGAGTAGATAGTGGATTCAATTGCACGCCACCAGTTATTGACACAAATAAATAATTCACATTTTCATGCAAGAAAAACGGGACGCGAACAGACTGGCCCTAAATAGATACTACTCAGCCACTACCATATATTTTGCTAGTTCAATTTACACACGTGTACGGTGCTTCCATAGAACATAGAAAGGGTCCAGATGATCAGTGTATAGTCAGGGAAATTGTCACGCTCAGGACTAAGCCTAACATAAGGCATCCAGTCTAACACCAGCCTTGAAAGCACTGGAAAAGTGTAATCAGGGAAGATTTTCGCATACAACTGATTAGCCATCGAATACTAACTCCTGTACGGCATGAAGTTGTGAAACAAACCAACTTGGGCATAATTACCAGTGGTTTTTTACAAGAATACTCAAAATCTGAATGAGTTGAGAGCCGCAGAGGACTGACATTTGGATTTCGAGAAGACCCAAGATGATTTGGTGTTTTTCTTCGGATTTATGTAAGTAATCCAATTTCGTTATTCGTAAAGTGACGACATTGTCCCTGTGCACTGAGGACGTTATCTCAATAAGCGATGAAACGTTTTAGACCTAAGCGTAAATTTCAGTGGTCAGGAACCCAGACACATGATTCCTCTGCTCCAGTTGTGCTATATTTTCAATCATCATTCCACCGATTATTGGTCAATCAACTTCGAATCTAGCATTTTGTAGTTTACTAGGTGAAATTCAAGCGAGATTTTTGTCTGCCTTCAGAAATAGACAGGTGGACGCTAGCTTATATTTTTGAGTTCGTCCTACATGGGAAACGGAAACGTTTTATCCATTCATTCCTGCCATTATATGGATGGTACTTAGTGGTCCGCTGCTAAAAATGTCGTTTGTTTGCAAGCATCGATCCTGTGACAATCATACAGTATGGATGAAGAATAACCGCATTCCAGTGATAAGCAGACTAAGATACCGAGGTGAATAAAAGAATTTCGATATACTGTTCTTCCAATACACACCGATCAGTTGGAACACTCTCCTGTCAGTTGGCAGATCGATGTCGCTGTTGTACTTTACACTGATATTCGATTCATTTTCTGCATTGCCATCCTTTTGAGGCCCTATTGGTAACTGCTATATTTTTTATTCATTCACTCTATGCTGCCACCACAGATAGAGAGAAACATTTAGACCGATCGGTGCTTCCTCTGCCGAGTGGTTGCCCACGATGCGTTCCCAAGATTAAACTTTACTCATAGCTACGGTTATTGATGCTAGCAAAGGGTATGTGTCTTCCTAAGTCAACATTGCAATGCGCTTTATGTTAGGGCGGGATTGGTCAGTTCCTCCCAAAGTAACTAAGCAGGAGTAGACAGTGCTTCCAGTTTTCCAGTTTCGCCCCAGTTGCCTAAAAAAAGGGTTCGGCCAAAGCACTCTGCCACAGAGCGCTTAAAATCTGCAGTGGAGACCAACCGCAAAAGGAGGAAGAGTTCCTAACCCAAACTTTCCGTGCAAATGGATACCCTGATAAGTTCAGTAAAATCCACATATTAGGGCACGGAAAACTTCAAACGTCTAGCTGCTGACACTATTTGGTGTGACAACTTGAATAAGTCCTGATCGAAATAATCAGATCTAAATTGTGGTATTCCAGTTATTAAATGGATTATATAAAAGGAATCGTATGCGTTCGAACATATATATGCAGAAAGCAAAGATAATAAATGTTTTAACTTAATTAGAGACGAAAAATGTTCTAGATGTTGACTTACCTGATGACGGTAGTTAGACCAACCGTTAGAACCGGCCACAAGCAAAACCCAGTGTTTTCCTCGATAGCCATCCAAACCGAGAATGAAACCAATCAGCAAGCTGAGTATTAGCAAACAGAACTTCATAATCTGGCGCTCAGTAGCTGTTCATTGTGTGATCAAGTTTGACATGGTCTTCAAAAATTAACAAATATCTCACCTGTGATTCAAGGCTCGCTGTTTATTTGAATGACAAGTTAGGTGTGAGCAAAATGAAAATTAAAAACAGACAATGCAACGAAAAGCTAACAGTGAGGATAAGAAAATGCTTGCCAAGCATTTAAGGCCCAATCAACGCATATTCAACCTGTACTACGCACACAGTGTAGGAAACTATGACATTCAAGACGGGTGCTTGCAATTCAGTGATAGAGGTAGGACAGGCGCTTCGATCGCTTTCTCTGGGTTACTGTTGGAATTTCGCTAGAACACGAGAGTAGATAGTGGATTCAATTGCACGCCACCAGTTATTGACACAAATAAATAATTCACATTTTCATGCAAGAAAAACGGGACGCGAACAGACTGGCCCTAAATAGATACTACTCAGCCACTACCATATATTTTGCTAGTTCAATTTACACACGTGTACGGTGCTTCCATAGAACATAGAAAGGGTCCAGATGATCAGTGTATAGTCAGGGAAATTGTCACGCTCAGGACTAAGCCTAACATAAGGCATCCAGTCTAACACCAGCCTTGAAAGCACTGGAAAAGTGTAATCAGGGAAGATTTTCGCATACAACTGATTAGCCATCGAATACTAACTCCTGTACGGCATGAAGTTGTGAAACAAACCAACTTGGGCATAATTACCAGTGGTTTTTTACAAGAATACTCAAAATCTGAATGAGTTGAGAGCCGCAGAGGACTGACATTTGGATTTCGAGAAGACCCAAGATGATTTGGTGTTTTTCTTCGGATTTATGTAAGTAATCCAATTTCGTTATTCGTAAAGTGACGACATTGTCCCTGTGCACTGAGGACGTTATCTCAATAAGCGATGAAACGTTTTAGACCTAAGCGTAAATTTCAGTGGTCAGGAACCCAGACACATGATTCCTCTGCTCCAGTTGTGCTATATTTTCAATCATCATTCCACCGATTATTGGTCAATCAACTTCGAATCTAGCATTTTGTAGTTTACTAGGTGAAATTCAAGCGAGATTTTTGTCTGCCTTCAGAAATAGACAGGTGGACGCTAGCTTATATTTTTGAGTTCGTCCTACATGGGAAACGGAAACGTTTTATCCATTCATTCCTGCCATTATATGGATGGTACTTAGTGGTCCGCTGCTAAAAATGTCGTTTGTTTGCAAGCATCGATCCTGTGACAATCATACAGTATGGATGAAGAATAACCGCATTCCAGTGATAAGCAGACTAAGATACCGAGGTGAATAAAAGAATTTCGATATACTGTTCTTCCAATACACACCGATCAGTTGGAACACTCTCCTGTCAGTTGGCAGATCGATGTCGCTGTTGTACTTTACACTGATATTCGATTCATTTTCTGCATTGCCATCCTTTTGAGGCCCTATTGGTAACTGCTATATTTTTTATTCATTCACTCTATGCTGCCACCACAGATAGAGAGAAACATTTAGACCGATCGGTGCTTCCTCTGCCGAGTGGTTGCCCACGATGCGTTCCCAAGATTAAACTTTACTCATAGCTACGGTTATTGATGCTAGCAAAGGGTATGTGTCTTCCTAAGTCAACATTGCAATGCGCTTTATGTTAGGGCGGGATTGGTCAGTTCCTCCCAAAGTAACTAAGCAGGAGTAGACAGTGCTTCCAGTTTTCCAGTTTCGCCCCAGTTGCCTAAAAAAAGGGTTCGGCCAAAGCACTCTGCCACAGAGCGCTTAAAATCTGCAGTGCAGACCAACCGCAAAAGGAGGAAGAGTTCCTAACCCAAACTTTCCGTGCAAATGGACACCCTGATAAGTTCAGTAAAATCCACTTATTAGGAAGGCCTAACACCTTACAAGTCGACAAGGTCGGATTAGACAAAATCTCATTTGTGTGCTAAAGCGCACTTACTTGGCGGCTGAATGGCAGATTTTGCAAACCATCAAAGGATTAAACCTCCAAGCCCATACAAAATGTGTCATGAGTCTGAGTGCCTCTTATGTCCTTTATCAGTTCATCTGCAGCTGCAGTGACACCTACATAGGCAGAACGGAATGGTGTCGCAGTCAACGAATGTGGGAGCATGTACCTAAGTGGCATGTGCAGTGGGTGAGTTATCCCCCGCCCGGACAACAAGCGACCACGAGAAACCCGGCTTCATCGATCGCGAAATACCGTGTGACCTTTCGTCATCAGACTGATCCGGGTCAAGCGTTCCGAGTGATTGTACGGAATCGAAACCCACAGTTTCTAGCCTTTTGTGAAGGTGTGTTGGTAAGTAGACTTAGAAATACTCAACAACTGTTGACCAGGGTAATAAGACATTGGCATCCATTTTTGGCTTTCTGCGTACTGTAATGAAAATAGTTGAAGAGCTGAGCGGGAATTTGTGTGGGACAGCTGATAGCTTTGCACACTTAAAGAAAAAAGAACGGGGTATATAATCAAAGGTTGAGAATTAATTAAGAAACACACAGAAAACGTGAGCTGTGATAGCTTGTAGGTGTGGAAGCTTTAGGTCTAACGGAGAAAAGCATAGCCTTATTGATGGTGACTTTGACGAACATAATTTGCCCTGTTCAAGGATTATCTGATACTGGTTAAATAGGAAGAATGTAATGAGTGTGTTCTATCTCGAGTAAAATCTCCAGAAATAACGTAAATTTTCATCAAAAAGAGGAATCAGTGATGGCATAATTGTGCTTCAGGAGGAATGGATGTCTGATACAAATGTGAGGAATATACATGTGGGTTATAATTAAATTTCTAATACGAGGAAAACATCAGCTGGGCCGGTAAAAGCATTTGAATAGTACTTAAGTACGACGGTAGACTTACCGCTCCACCATGAATTGGCGTAGATTGCCACACGGTTTCCACATTTCTTCTGGCTGAACAACGAACCCTGATAGTATCACTGAATTAAATCTGTGAGTACCAAGGACTCGTCAGTAATGGCATTCAACCAGGACTCTTGGACACAAACAACACATACATGGACAGGAGTGAGTATTTTCTTCATATCATGATCACAGCTAGATCGATCAACATTTTCCCGTGTAACAATTCTAGCCAGGATAGTTAGTTAATTTATTCACTCGCGTATTACTTCGACGGATACGATATAAGTCTGACACAGAAGGGAGAAAAATACGAGCTCGAATAAGGCGAGTGTTTGGCATGGATTTTTTCCATGATATCAGTAGAAGCGTTCGAAATTTGTGACGAGAGGTTGAGGCTTGTTACGCACTCGAGGGGGAAAACAAATAAATATGGTGAGGCTTATTTGAACAAAACTAGAATTTATTCTTGGCAAGAGGAGACCAAATGATGCAGATATCTAGATATGTAGATAATGTTGGAATACGGCTTGTGGGATCTGAAAAACGGGATATTCATGGCCAGTGATTACACTGAGTAAACACTTTACGCAAGTCTGATAGAGTTGGAACACACTGTAGTTAGAAGCTTTCTAGGGATATTTACTCCAGCTGATTGTTCTCAGTTATCGGAATCTCGCTTAATTTCTGCGTTTCGTTTTTGCGTCCGATGGTACAGTTCTTGGAGTTATACTTGTAAACTTCTAACACAAATGCAAATACGATTAGAAACCACCTAGGAGAGCAAAGTAAAAAAGTGTAGAGAAACAGAGCTTCGGTGGGTCAAGTTGAGTAAAGAAGATCAGTTTTGTATAAGTAGAGTTCACTGATGACAGGGAGAGCCCAAAAGATGCGGATATGTAGATGTGTTGGTAATGTTGAAATAGAGTCAGTGAGATCTGGAAAAGGAGATACTGATGACTAACAACTATTTAGAGTAAAAAACTTTAGTGAACGAAATAGGTTTGATGAGAGGCTAGCAGCCAATTGTATTAAGGCACTGTATTCAGCGTCCATCAGACAGCATATATTTTAGATCACCCGTTTGCGGTTTAATCTCGTATGTTAACTTTGTTCTCCCGAATATGGAAGACTTCAATGAATCTAAGTAAATTTAGATGACCATTGGTAGTTATTGGATTGTGGATGTTCTGGTTGATAATTTTCAACCGCAGCCTAACTAAGACGCAGAAGTCATCAGTAGTATAGCGGAGTAAGAAGGGAAATAAAAAGTGGTAGCAATATGATGATTAGGTTGTGTGAATACAATTGCCTCACTTGTCATGATATGCAGTCATGCCTTCTTGGCTGCCTCTGATCGTTGGCTGCGTAGATATCGTGCAAGTCCCACAGAGGAAAAGTAGCCGGATGCAATGGTCTGGCTCAATATATTACTTCCATCTTTTGGAAAGCCCACCTAATGGCGAGTACTCTAACAAGGTTTCTGTAGTTCTGCTAAGTGCACAATTTGATGAAACCAACACTTGCATCTTATCAATAATGCAAGTGGATTTTCCAAAAACATACAATTCAGGCTCCTCGTGCCAACAATACATTCTCTGAATATATTTCAATGCCCGATGGATCTCGTTCATCTGTGTGCTGTTCGTCCCATTGGGAAGTGACCGACGAGGCTAGCCCAATGATTAAAAACCAGGACAGATACTGTGTATCATTGGAATAGTGGTTCGCGCACTATCGATTATTCACTAGCGTTATTCACACCGGACTGTTCGGACCGCGATAGCTCAGCTGGTAGAGCATCTGCCCGGTATGCGGAGGGTCGCCGGTTCGATTCCGGCTCGCGGCGTCCGACTTCTCGATGTGAAGAATGCAAGTGGATTTTCCAGGTTGGATAGTTACGGCAAAGTGCACTGTAACCGCTATTGTCGTGTGCACAGGTATCTGTGCTTATTTCAAACTTAAACATTCCTTGTTGTCCGGTAGTTGATGGAGCCTCCGTTGGTTGCTTCTTGGTATTTGTAAACATTTGTTTGATTTGGACTAAGAAATTCAGCTCGTCTTATCGAGGAACTTGGTTAAACTGGTTTATTCCAGGTGACACCCTCTATATCGTAACTTTGTCTTGTATTAACCAAACTATTTGCTTGCCTTTCTTGCGTTCTGACCACTAAACCTCATGCCAAAATTATCCTTGGCTTCCTCATCCGCGTAACAATTGCTGTTCCGTCATATTGCTTCACGCAGTTCTATCCAGTCTTGTTTCTACGGCAAGTGTCGATTGACCCCAGTTCCCATGATTCTAATTGCTGTCCTCATCTACTTGTGTTCATTGCTTACGTAACCTTTCCCCTCGGCTTTAGAATGACCACGTCGTAATTGTCTGGGTCATATGATAGGACACAAACATTCGGACGTAGTCATCATTCTGTCCCCGTCCGTATGAAGGACTGAACTTGGCCATCTCTCCAAGATCTCGCCTTTACTCATAGCCACGTTATTCCACCCGTTCTTCACCCGCGCTTGTGTGAGTTTGTGCCCTCGAATTATTAATTCCCTCTCTTTCGTTGATTGGCTAAAATGCCCTCATAAAAAAGGACCTAATATGTTAGCCATTTGACTCAGTACTGCATTGTCAGCTCGAAAGCTTCCTTTCCATTATTGCTTTGGCCTCTTGAAGCCTTTCTTGACTGTATTGATTCTGTGGTCGGTTTGTCCAAAATTTGAGGTATGTTACGGTTATTGTTTGACGATCTGTCTTTAGTACACGTAGTAAAGAGAGCCGGTTTTCTCTGTCTTGGGACTTGGGGTTCGTTTATCTAGGAGTCGCCCAATTACGGGACAAAAATCCTGTTCAGTATTAGTTGAAGTAACTTAGGGAATGTTGGATACGTCGGCGAATTCTGCTTCACTCAAATCCATTTTCCAAAACTGAAGTGCATTGTAATGACATTGTGGTAAAATCACACATTTTTGTTGAACCTTGCATTGGCCCAGTTTCCTGATTGAAAACAAAAATCCCTACTCTTCTTAATGTCGATCATATTAGTATAACGGGTTTGCCAAACAATCTGCTGCTTGCACTTATTCGTCTCGGCATGAATTCGGTAGTGACTAGTACTCATACCTATACATCCCAGAGGAGCACCGTTCCATCAGCCAGAAGCAAAACCTGCTCCGGTGATGAAATAACTGGGAAGTACGACCGCTCGATGAGTTCTGACCATCAAATATATTGCCATCCTCATTGAAATAACTAGCTGGTTCATCGGTACCTATTGATGGACTTGTAACTGCGTCTAAGTGGTTAGTATAAGCTCTAATTTGTGTTTATCATAACTCCTTCAAACAACAGAATTCGCTTATCGTCCTCTGGTCCTAACCAACCTAAACCCCCATAGGGTATTTGGTACGAGTGGACCTCATTTGTGTTTCAGTATCTTCCGTACTTATCACTTTGTCCTGTCAATCCACATCAGTACTCGCAGACGATGAATCTCCCACAGACATTTCTTATATTTACCATGCACAGTCCTCCCTTAGCTGTTTAGGACGATCTGGATATCGCACGTGAAACTTCTCGCTTGGTTTTCTCAAACTGAAGCGGCTGATATTCAGCGTCGTTGCTCAGCTGGTAGAGCACTCGTGGCACTGAAGCGAGGGTGGTGACCATGCGCGGGTTCGAGTCCCGCCGGGGCCAAAGATTCATCAAATTTTGATTACCCCAAAACAGCAGGCCAAGTCAAAGCAGCACAGAAATGCAACCACAGAATGACTGAAGTTGGTTTTTACTTAGTATTCCAACCTGCCGGCAGCTGTCTCACACAAGTACACTGTGGACAGGTGATTCAAATCCCTCAAAAAGATGGACACTGGCTAACCGAACTTGTGAAAACTATTATTCAAATGTTCGACAGCATCCCGCTATTAAGGAGCATGTCGGCGTGCAGCTGTATGTCATGCAGAACCCATTGGGCAGCTAGGTAGACTAAGCGAGAACACCATACGACATCAAAGGTCATCTGACCGAAAAGATGTGGGAAGGTCTTGGCTTCCATCGGACCCGTGAATGAACGCACAGCCCTCATTGTTGTTTTGCCCTATTTTATCTTACCGCTATACTTTTGTTCATCTTCATCAGGTTTACATCAAAAGTACCGCGGCATGTGACGTATCAACGATGCCAACAAATTTGTAGTAGATGTGTGTGGGTGTTTGTCGATGCATGCATATGCGTTAGATTGTGTGCGCCCACTGCAACACACAGACAGTAGTGACATAATCTTAGGGATTATCCTAGTGCCTCGGACAGCGTGATCAAATATGACCAGAAAACGGTTTCAGCGCTTCCACGTGAAGGTGTTAGTGCATAGTGAACTAACATTGACGGAAACGACTACACCGCTGGGGCTGAACGGCGTACGGAGACTATAGGAAAGTTGCGTTGGGAGATTAATCCTTGTTGAGATGTTCTGAAATGGATTGAGAAAACAAAGTGATCATCATGGAAGAGATTAAAAAACTAGGGCATTCGTATCTAACTGAGGATGTCGGTATGCTTCAACATGCTTGATGAATTAAGGCGGCGATGACTGGATGACGAAAAACGAATTCTGTTGTTTGAAGGAGTTATGATAAACACAAAATTAGAGCTTATACTAACCACTTAGACGCAGTTACAAGTCCATGAATAGGTACCGATGAACTATCTAGTTATTTCATTGAAGAAGTCAATACATTTGGTGATCACACCTGTCGAGTTTCCTATACTGTTAAAGCAGTTTTGTTCTGACTGACTGAACAGCGCTCTTGTCCGCTGTATACGTACGGATAGTGATTACTCCCATGTTCATCCGAGAATGAATGTACGTGAGCAGCAGCTTACTTGGCAATTACAACAATTATTACTGTAACAGTGTAAAACTGATGTCGTCAGTCAGAAATCTCAGCGACTACATGATTCAATAAGAGTGCGTGTTTTTACCACAGTTTTCTTGAACTCAGATCAGTTCTGGAAAGTGAAGTTACGTAGAATAAACCAGCACTTGTGACATTCTTCCAAGTTACTCTAACTGACACAAAATCATGAATATCGGGTTCCCACAGTCACCGGGTATTTGGAATTACTACCAAGTCCGAGATAGGCTCAGAGGACTGTGCACACGATAGAGGTAGTTACAGTGCATTTTGACATAAACACTCGACATGGTTACCGTACCTACATGATGCCTTGAGTAAATAAATGCCATGAAGCCAGTAATTCCTAATAATAATGCAAATATTAGTTCATTTACAGTATGCCGGCTACTGTACTACAACAGTAACAAGGTTTAACTTGCAATCTGATCAGTAAGTTCGACAAAACTGAGGAAGCAAAAGCTACATCAGTCTTGTCAAGGTAAGCACTATTAAGTAGGCAGTTCATGTGACGGATGACAATTATTGAGAGCCACACCATTTCACGGAAATCATTTGGTGCTTTGAGTTTCCACGAGATCCATATAACTAGCGGTCAAAGGCAGGCAGAATAGTATGACTACCTAAAATAACAAGTGATAAAACTTATTTGTTAGTTCACTTGCTGCCCAGAATCAGCAATGAGAACAGCCACAATCCAATATCTACTAATGGTCATTTCAATTTAACTAGATTCATTGAAGTCTTCCATATTCGGGAGAACAAAGTTACCATACGAGATTGAACCGCAAACGGAATAGTGATAGCACTGTTCCAATGGATAACATACCGCTGATCAGGTGCTACGTGGGTTGCTATTCGACTCGGGTTTTCTATACAAGGCCATACTAAATTGACCAACATGGGCCGTTTATTCACAATGAACGAGTACATGCTGGTTTACACACCCCTAACGGTCCACTCGACTTGCATAGACAGCTACATTCGATCACTTTGGGGTTAAAAGAGGACCTTCGAATATATAATTTGCAAATTCCGGTGTCGTACACCGATTTCTGAAGCGGACAATGCCACGCAATTTTTCTCGCTAGAATTCAGAAAGGGTCAACATGTAACTACTGTTACCGTTTCCAGTAGACATATCAGAAATTTGATGCTCCAGGACCGCACGCACTGTATTGCGCATGAGTCGTGTGTGTCACCTGACATTATTTGAAAAATGAAATAATGTCCCAGTATCACGGTAGATGCTTTTAACAGTAGATTTATGAATATCCATTTATGGAATGGTATCATGGCCGCAGATGAGATCATACATTTTAGTGTTCATCTTTGTGCTTGTGACTCGCAAATCTCCAGCGCCAGTTCGTTTTCCAATAAGTATTTCATTGGAATTTCCGTGTATTTCGAGATCGTGATCGATAAACTCCGGCCGACGAGGACATACTCAGATCAACTTCCATCACAGGAAGGGATCACCCATGAGGTATATTTGGGTTTCATGTGAACACCCGTAAAGCATTTCTTCCGAACGTCTCCACTAAGAACTTATTACTTCGCTTAGGCAAAAGAACTTTGGAAAAAGGGGCCGTAAGTTCACTCTCCGGTAGTGACTTCTTTCAGACCAGAATTGTTTCTTCGTTATAATCAACGGAATTTGCCAATTATGTTTATGACTAGTCTTTTTATCTGTAATACCCTTTCATGGTTTTCTGCATTGTGTTCATCCTACTTCTTATTCGAACACCTACTTGACATTGTTTTTTTCTGCATCATCACAAAATCTTTATCATGACATACCAATAAACATGTGGAATACCTGGTGAGCAAATCACTTAGGTAGAATTACACTTAACTTATATGAAATGGTGATACTGTCCATATACACACAACGAACATGTTGTGCAGGTTGCTTATAACGAAACGCCTTCAGAGTATTTCGCCCCATTTGGAGAATTTTTCCATCAAAGTTGTTTGTCGGTTTACAGTTCACAGGTTACTGTCATCAAAAGTTCGTGACAGAAGGGTACAATATTAAGTGGAGTTGGTTTTCAAGAAAACATGGATAGCCTGCTGAGGAACTCCTAGTATTTAGGAGTTCAACTCCAACAACTTCCAGTGGGAGCTCAGTGGGTGTGCATCACTGATGCCTGTGGTATGTGCGAATGTATCGAATGTAAACCTGAAACTTTTGCGTGGTCTCTTTCTAACTACTTCGTTACCGTATTTTATTATTTTGATCGTGCCTTTTTCGATGCTTTTTTGTTTGTTAGTGCCTGTACAGTGCATCGAATGGAAAAGAGTTGCATTTTTCTGTCCATTTCCCATTGTCATGATGATCTGGATCAGATACAAAACTGGTATCGTATGAACACGATATTTGACCCAGTCATATAAAACGAAAGTTGCCAGTCCACGACAACCTCTGTTCCACTCTCCGTTGTGAACCACTCACACATCCGAAAAAAGTTTGCATTTTTATGTCCACATTTGTACAGCGTCGAAACAACACATGCATAGAAGTTCGGTATCAAGCCGTTTCTCTCTGCAAACCTAATCTTCACTTAGCTGGTGCTATTTTATACACAATACATCACACCGACTCTTCATTGTTCATATTTTCGTACTGTTTGTTTTTATACTTCGATTATATTGTGCAACTCCTGAAACGGCAACACCATGTTGCATGGATGATTCATCACTTTCATCACATTGGGTTGAACATTCCCAAAGAGGTCACTGATATCACAGACTTATAAACAATGACGCAGACATGCAATATTCATGAGTCCGCTTCTACGGATTGATAAATAATTGACTCTCGGTCACACGAGTTTTGATTTGGTCAAAGTTATTAATACCGAAATTTTTCGTTATGTTTATCGTTGCGGTTAAAGTTGAGCAAATGTTGTAACACAAAAGTGTCAATTTCGAGTGAGTACTATATGTGAAACGACAGATAGTTTTTCCGTTGATTGCACAATGGGAAGTCTTTCAAAATGACTTGTTGGATAAACAAGTCCAAATGGCATTACTGGTACTGCAGGTATAAAATCCTGCTGTCGGAGCTACGAAATGAGCCATTCACCTACTTATTCAATTTTTCACATTTTTGTGGGAAAGATATACTGAGCTTTGATTGTTGACATTCTCCCCAAACCTACACGTGCCAGTTTGAGATTGTTACCTGTATTTTGAGCTCATTCGGAAATCAGTCACATCTTCGTTGCGATCTAAATGCATTACCATAAGAGTAGAAGTAAATGTGTCTGAAAAAAATGAGTCCTGATATATAGTCCGAGCATGCCAAATATCAAAGGGACTGAATTAGCGTAATCGGTGACCAAACTTCTGACAGGATGCTAGACGGCATTATTTTAGTTTTTCGATGGACGTTATGTAATTTGTAGTCTCTATATATGTTCACTGTAACACCTTTTAGAATGAACAAACACGGAATATCATCAAAAGGGCACTAGTGATACAGCAGGTTTGCTTATATTTTTGGTATTATTCGGACACATTTCCGTTGATGAAACTGATAATGACCATGGGAAAGTTGAGGGTACTTCATGTCAGGCTGTAAGCATCTCAGTGGATATTGGGGTGGAAGCGCGTTCGCCACAACACACACACACACACACACACGCACACACACACACAAACACAAACACACACACACATGATGATGATCTTCGCACCTGGCTTCGCCAACTTCTGAAGACCTAACAACGTCGGTTGCTCCATTCTGGTGGCATTTCAGTCAGTCAGTGGTAAGTGATTTGTTTTAATCAGAGAGAGGTCATGTTTTGCTACTAGATAATACGAACACTGTATTCAAATTCATTCGTTATCAAGATATGACTCACGGCGATTGAAAAATCACTGAAGACGTGTGGAATCTACAAAATTACGCTAACCTAATATTTCAAAGCAGGTGTACATCCAAAAATACAATCTGTTCCAATTCCACTCATCTAGATTCCATTTGTTCGTTTGGGTACTAAGAATGGTGGTAATATCGTGATTTAAATAAAGTCATCGAGCAAAATCTTTTGCTAGATTTTCCCGTTGGGAGGAAAATTCACAAGATCTGCATTTGAGAATTATGATATTTTCACACGGGTGTATTCGTTATATTCATTCCAGATGCTCTTCAATGAATGTGCGACAATCGATCGCAGCCATCTCATATCCCATCGAAAAATCCATTCATCAATTTAGTTTCATTTCAAGGAATACGACAAACCCATGTGAAGAACATGATTACCAAGAAAGCATGAATATATTTGCTAAAAAAGCCGAAAATATCCATGAACATAAATCGCTGAAAAAAATTTCCGTCTTCAATTATTTTGAAAACTGTGTGGCACACACAGATCTGTGTTCTCGTTGCTTCTCATCAGACCAATGCAATACACGTAGGGCTTGTTTGATAAAACTCGTAAATTTAGTAATTATTCCAGATTGTTCGCAGAAATTCACAATAATAAGTTTGAGGCTGACGATAAGCCATTCGTGTGGACAATTCTGCCACTGGTCTCACCGATTATGTGTCTGCCTCACTATCTTGCTGACCTTTGTCCATGGAAGCTAAGCCTCTTGAGCACGAAGGGAGAATGGGAGGATTTTCGATCGTCGAAAATCCCAATGCTTGTTGATATATATCCATGGAAAAATTTGAAAAAAGTATGTAGAATTCAGTCATCGGTTGCTTGTCTATGTATAAAAGAAAGGTCGATGATATTTTCTGCCTGGTACCATGCGAATGCATTATGCATCAATTCATTGAGTAACATCCGGAAGTCATCTACCGAGTGTCCCAAAGCTGCTCCAAAGGGGCTAGACAGCGAATGTTATCCACAGCCGAGGTGACTGCGATCAGGTTGTGTCGACCAATTTTGTGTTCGGAAAATAATTTTTCAAGTCATTGCTTCTTCCGTCACAAAAGGTCGGCAAGATAGTGAGGCAGACACATAATCGGTGAGACCAGTGGCAGAATTGTCCACACGAATGGCTTATCGTCAGCCTCAAACTTATTATTGTGAATTTCTGCGAACAATCTGGAATAATTACTAAATTTACGAGTTTTATCAAACAAGCCCCACTTGTAGTGAATTGGTTTGATGAGAAGTAACGAAAACACACATCTGTGTGTGCCACATATTTTTTCAAATTTGCCATTGTTTCCTGCTGTCGGTCAAGATGAGATGTGTAACAAATTTGCAGGTATATGCGGCTGTTTGTTGTCAAATAACAGAGTGAGCGAGGCCGTTTGTGTGCAGGTGACTATCGCATTATTGAAAGTGAACATCTTCGAGGCACGTATACTTAATAACCTCGCAGAAGCTTTTCTAATGTCCATCGACCAAACACCATTGATATAATGAGGTAAGTATAGGTTTTCCCGTTATCATGTACCGCCCACCTCTGGTGATACGTGTTTGAGGCTGCCAACAATTCCTGCTAATAATATTAGCTTTGGTGTTCGTTTAAATAGGGCTTTATAGTGATTTTATTTCAGCAGAAATTCATGGTTATCAGAAGCGAACCACTACCAAAGTTATCAGCAGCACACTTGAACATTTGAAAATTCAGAATTAGGGCCAGCATCGATCAGTTTTAGACTTTTTGCTGTTTTATTATAGCAAAATAATACAATATTTCAGGGGGGAAAGAGTGATTACTAAGAAAATATGATAGCAAGTTCTGAACCCGGGGAAGAGGTATATAAAATGCTCGGTAGTAATTGTTCGGACACTACCGATTAAATTAACCGTTGACAAACTCCGAAATCTAAGTTCACTGCTCGAATCTTTATTCACTAGTAAGATATTTTACTTGATAAACTTCACTAAACTCAGAAATAATTGAGTGAATTCATTCTGTAAAATACAACACAATTTTTAACAATGCTGAATGGTTATGTTTGCCTCGAGTTATCAAGTGAAATATTGAATAGAAATAACACCTCACTCTGAATGAGGGCTCCACGCGAGAGTGATCTAAAATGAAGGCTGCACAAAGATATCTATCCAGAAGCAAATGATTACTTGATAGTTGAGATCAGGCTGACATAATCTGTTTGTTTGTCGATAGCCAGCCATGTTCCGTCAGCAATTGGCATGTCAGCACCTGTCCAGACGCCAGGTCAGTGCGTGTGCCAGTGAATGGGAAAGTCACGAGGTAGCGAATCGATGAGACGCGAACGGAATCCCGCTAACTGGACACTGGCAGGGTGATCAACCAACCAGTCGGAAGACAGGCTACCTGAAGCCAATATAAACAAGTTGGTTTGCGTTGAAGTGATTGGTGTTGGTGGTTGTTTTTTTCTGTATAAACGATGTGTTTTATGCTAGTAAAATGCGATGATTCGTGGGCGTAATGGCTCCTCACTAGAGTCGGTGGGACGGAACAGTACGCGGTGAGATCAAATATTCAGATGGACTGACATCGGGAGTTCTGATTTGTTGGACTCTCAGTTTATCTCCAGCAATATGAAGTTTATCCTAGTTCCTTAGATTGACTTTTCTGAAGATAATTTTCATAGAATCACAGTGAAGCTCAAGCAATGTCAAAACCGTGGAACGTTGCATTTGCTAATATCTTTCCACGTTCAATCAAACACAAACCAGCTGTACGCGATAATGTAGGATCCGGGCGTTTAATGTTCCCCCGGCAGTATGTCGAACCTCCCATTACTTTCTAACCCTGTCATCTAAGGATATATGACTTGGCCATTGACCATCGGGTGTGCAGTGTAGCATATGTCCAATCACGTTACAGCTGGTTAGGCCCAGATGGTGTTGTTCTGTGATTAGATTTGGCTTGTGATGAACAAACATGAATATCGGGAGTGTGGTTCCGTGATATTTGACGTGATAATGACGAAGCTATTGTCCATCACATAGAGGAAGAATGTGCAAGATAAGTTCATCCAACTTTTACCACACAGAGCTTGCTGACTAAGCCAATTGGTTTTCCAAGGAAAGCTGTTGAAAATATTATAATCAATCAGATGTTATCACGGGTATTCTGAACACCGATGCTTCTCGGGAAATTCGCCACCTTAAAACTATTGGAAATTTTCGAGCAGTAAATGAGGTGAATTTTGCATGACCTTACTCCGGGAGAGGAAGCCGTTGTGAGTTCCTGGTTATGGAGAGCATTGTTTTGCAAGAGATCCATGGATGTTGCAGAAGTTAGACCGTATTGCTGTGTGGTTTGCAAAATATATCGTTCATTTCATACCGTGGGATACTGGAAGATCTCAGTCATGCAATAGGAAAACATAGCTGTAAGTTTTACCTGTATTTAGTTAGCAGATATCCATCGAAAACTAAATGTCTGTTTATTTTAGAGTTCCTTAGAAAACTTAAATATCACTGTGATCAAAGAGAGGCATATTTTCTACTAACGACGATGATCTCCAATGAACTATTCTACCAACCTTTTTCCTCTCACATCATCCTAAAATGACAATCAAAATTCCGTAACATAAACCAGATCTTCGATATCGCTTTTCATTTGAAATACAGGAGTGAATGTTTCCAAGGTAAGTTCCAAAACGCTTCTCCAAAATATCTAACTGATACGCGACACATTACTTGGGGGATAACCCAGTTGAACGTGAGGATATTCTAATGTATCAACTTCTAAATGTCTTCGTAGCATACACCTTGAAAAAGTCCCTTTTTAGGCCTTTGTTAAAGTTCTGAACATAATCTCAGCATATCTGGATTATTTCCACAAAATGAGAACCGTTCAAGTTGCTCATTGCAATGCATTCCTAACTGCATTGAACAACAAAAAGACGGAAAATTACTTTTTTCCACACCCTCCAATGATAGGCTACTATCTTGCTTGCATCACAAACTAATCCTGCGAAAAGTTAGTCCTGGCTTATATGGAACACAAAATAATATTATATTATATTATTACTCAGAAATGTGTTAGTGAACTTTCTTCACGTCATGCTTGATTCGTGAATTGAGACGAATCAAGCTGTACACCGTGAATAAATGCACAAACTTCATTTCTGAAAAGAGAGGGATGGTGTGACATCCAATTCTATCTGGTCTGGAACAAGGAAATCTAATTACATAAGGAGATCCGGAGTAAGCATTCACCAGATTTTTAAGAACCTTTTCAGATCGCCAACAGTCGTCCATAGCATTTTGTAGGATCTCAATCGTTATTTCGTTGAGGAAAAACGTGGATTCGAAAGAAAATCTTCAAGTAGGTCACGAAAAAACTCTTGCGCGGGACTTTGAACTAACTGACGTTTACTTTGAATATGCATGTCTTTGCAATTGAATGCGATCTTTTAGTGTCTACTGCAAACTGTATATTTTGCACCACATGTGTGACAAAGAAAGGTGATAGCAATGTCTTGGTTGACTGGAAGGCACATGGAAGATGAGGTTGGTTGTGTCAGAAATCACAATACTTGTATTGTTGAATGGAACTTTGTTATGTTCACCGATTATAAAGTAGGTTTTGGCTGCTCTGATAGAGTCATGTGCTAATGACCCGATTTGAGAGAAAGCAAGCTCAACGTCTGTCGTCGAGCCTCAGGTATTAGTTCTCCGAAGGCCGAGAGCGGTGCTTCTGATGGTGAAACATCCTAGCTAGTAGTCTTGGTAGAGAAGCATATCACTGGTTCATAGATCAGAACAATAAAGGAAATTTAGATCAACATTATTCGGGAAAACCGATTGAGGATCACGGAATATCAACAAAGCAAAGCGTCTTTGCAAGCACTGAAACTCATCATAATACGGCTATTGCATCGAAACCCCTAGGACAAGAACCTACGCATTCACAGTTCAGATTTAGACCCAAATAGGTTCTTCCACTGTATCTGAGGCTTCTCTCGAAGCTACGAGGAGGCATGCATTGGTAGTACGGGCAAATTACCGTGAACAAAATGGGCGAACAAATTTCGAAGTACAAATATGACAAGAGTACTCAGCCTAGCCAACAACGATAGAAGGGATCGCGGAGGTACACTCCGGTCATCGTTCTCCACTTATTCGAAAGTAGTCACTCTTTAGATCCAGAGGAAGCATTCTTCGTTTTGCTGTGTCATCGCAAACAGAACACCTACTAGGCATAATAGAAGCAATATTGATAGTTCACAACAAACTAACTCTTTATTTTAAAAGCGTATAACCTATGCCGTCAACCTATTCTGGCATTAGCCAGTCACATGCAATTAGACGCAAACAACCACGCAAAACTTCGAATCCCATAAAGCTGATTTAACTAGTCATTGTGTTTCATGTTCTATTTTTTGTTTTCTCGCTGGATTTTATACGTACTCGACCGATGAGAGTATACAAAAAGAATTCCTCTCACAGTGTTTGTCCGCCGAATGGCCTGACTGACTAATAATGTCCGTGATCTGTTAGCGGAGCAAGGGCATGCGGATGGAAGTTTTCAGCATACCGATTAGGTTGACGAGTGCCATCCTCGATGATTATGATAGCATCCAACTTAACAGCATCCAGAATATAATTGGAAGCCTCACTGAAAGTCTTGTTTCAGTCACCAATGATAAAAACCAATTTTTTCCTAACCAGCTGTTTGTTCTTCTATTGGTCTACAGGTGCGTTTAAAAACATCGCATGCTATTATGAACATTTTCTGGGATAAGTCAAATTATATAATTCTCCTTTGATATCCATATGCACGTTTATGCTTTACTGGGTTTACATAGAAACATGCTAAGTTTGGTCAGTCTAGATGGTTCTGACAAAAAGTAATTGCAGAAAACATAGAAGAACAGGGTGGGTCTAATAGCTTTTGTTGCACCGTGTATGATGCTCTCATCTGTACCGTTTAAAAACGTGACTTTACTTTTCAGCTGCAGTGGTCCTTTCGTTCTATCACATTATCATGAATGGGTAGACCTGCATGCCTACGAATCATCTCGACTTGTTACCACAAAAATCACAGCTTTTATCCGATTCATGGTGGTCACTGCCAAACCCTAGGCTGCACATTTATTGGTCTACCCAATATTCACAACCACCTCATCTGAATGGTTAATCTGGTAACGAACCCCGTTGCATGATTTGGTTCAGACAACAGTTGACATTTGACTGATTCTTCGATGCGTTTCGTTCCACGTCAGGCGACGACTTCCTAGCCCCTCAACAAATCACCGTGCTATCTACTGGACCAACCAAGTAATTTATTAGCAATGTGCTAGCAATTGTCAACAGGATGTCAAACGGAGAAAAGCTATCTGTTAAGTTTACAATTTTCGAAGAGATAAAATGCTACTGTAATCAATACTATGCATACTTTCTATGGGCCACCAACGTAGTGTAATGTAGCACTGCATGAAACTGTTCCTTTTTTACATGAAGATCATCCGTATCTGATAATCACAACAGTGTATTAGCAAGCACGTCCATATTATGGTTTTTGATTCAACCCACAAAAATGAATATTACTCAGATGGTTTCCAAATATCCAGCGGATCCTTTACACAATACTTTATTGAATAGGAGGGCGTATTAACGTGTCATCTTCGTTTAATAAGCTGTGAAAAAATCTCTTTTTACCTCTATTTTAGTGTTATTATTATAACCTTGAAATGGTTGAGTCATTCTCACAGAGTCTGGCCCTTTCTCGTCGTTCGCTGCATTACATCTGCCACCGTGCCTGGGGAAAATTGACGGAACATTCCTGTATTCTACATCCGTTAACAAATGGTTACCTACGTATCCATGGCCAGTTTGGCTCGGTTTCTTTTCCTTTTGTGTTGCGCAAATAATTTTATTCCGCTCATGTCATGGTGAATCAAATGTACATACCGAAATCATTCCAGTAATGGTCCATACAAAAATAAAATTTTGAAAGTAATAAAATATCTCAAACCACAGACTAGATAACCCGGTTGTGTTGGTCTTCAGAAACCGAAGATGGCATGGTTTTGACCACTTTTAAATGTAGACTCATGAAGAATGAGAATGAGAATGAACTGAAAACGACCAACTTTTGGGGTAAATTAGAATAACGAAAGCAACTGCGTTATAAACCCCGTAATTTTCGAGATTTTCATTTGAAAAACAAAGATAAACTGCTGAGAACCGGTGAATCATAATTTTCTGCTCAAGATAAAATTTTTTTTACATACAAGTGGCACAACAACAATTCCATTTCTAAAGTCCATGAGAAGGCTGGATAAGGCCTATAAACTAGACGACAAGATTTATGTGAACCCTACTGTGATCAAAAATAAGGTATACATTGGCTGAATATGTCACTAGCCCACCAGTTCTTCCGCACCACGAATATCAGACAACCGTCGCTCGGCTTTCCGCTTCTATTCGGTGAAAACCTATAATATAAACATGGAAATTCAGAAAGAGGATTTTGCTCATCCGTCTACGGATATCCTACCATACTGTAACCACTCTGCTCCCCCAGAAGTAGGGCCACTCTCCGCAGAATAAGTGTTCAGAGTACTTCAAAAATGTAACAGGGCTTCCGCTGTGGTTCCACACGGATTATCTTTAATCCATTACGAATTTGGAGCAGATCAATTATCTGGAGTATTGTCTCCATTCACCAACAAATTCGTTCATGTCAGTGCTTATCGTGTCTCTCGGAAATGGTGGCAACTATTACCGTAACTTACGCTTGTAACATCTATCAAAGCCTTTTCATCCTCTCGCCATTACTTATTCTGCTCTCCAGTTGACTAAGTGCACTCTCCTTAATTGTCAGTGATCTCTTTTGTTCCGTCTAGTAACACCTACAAATTTACATAAAATCCCAATAGAAGTAATCAGGAAGCAGTTGCTTCAGTGAACCATAAATTTTGAATGAATTTTAATAGTTCCATGGGATCAGTTTCGGGAATCTTCCTAGATTATTTTTCCGCTTTTGTCAGTATTCTTTTCTCTACAGCTTGAAAAGCTGAAATACTTTGGCTGTCCCACTTCTTCGATTTCAAGTTTGAAAGACTATTTTTTTCACTTGAACTCATTGTACTAAGCTTGAAACAGGTTGACGAAGTCTCTTCATAAATAAGTTTGGTGTTCTTTCCTCATCACTTTAATAAGTTTATTATCAACTTCCCTACCGCAACACCTGAAAGACATTCTGAGTACGTCAGTGGTGTGATGATCTGTCAGTGCATTTCCAAATAACTAGACTTTATTTCTTTTTACGGGAATTTATGCAATTCCTAAAAATTTTCTTCCCTCTCTGGTCTACATCCCAACACTTTCGTATTGTTCTCACCCGAGGGACCATCTGTCATAAGTGCTGTTCCCGCATAAAGAGCGGACGTGGACAAATAATTACGAGTTACAAGCACCATAACTGTACCGTGATCTTCCCGTATTCTGAATTGTGTAAGAAAAAGTGGGTAAGTCATTGCGAACTTGTATGACTTCGCTGTTTGGGTCCATACATACAGCCATATTTTTCCTTGGCCGTTCATTGTATCTTGTCGAACATACACCCCTGCTCTCCGACAACTTTTCCCTGTTTACCAAAAACAGGTTTGCAATTACTTCACCGCTGCTTGCCTATAATCAATCGCGTTTGTTTGATTGCCATGAGTATTCTTATTTCAAACGTGTATGGTCTACACGTTTGGAACGTTTGCCGTGAAGATTCTTGCGGACCCCACCGCATCCCTGACCAATGTATGATTATGAAATGAAACCAACTTTTCACTTTACATGTTTGAAGTTGTTACACATTAGAATCAGCTGCAACTACATAGACCAATATTAATTCACCATCGACATTAGAAAGCGGAAAATTATCGCCGTTCTATTATGTCCCTTAGTTATTGACCTCTTTACTATTTTGCGCAAAGCATATGTTTAAATGGAACATGGAATTTTTACTTCCGTATTTGTCATTTTATGCCTCTTAGCAGCTTGGAATAAAATAAAAAAGCTTTTCCATTTCTGAATGACATAGAAAGGATTTAATAGGATGGAAATGTAGTCGCTACAATGATATATCAACAAAATGTGTGAATTACACATCTCAGTGGCAATCAAATCTAAATTCCGAAGCAAATCCCTTTGAATGCCACCCCAGACAAAGGTCATTTCCGAACTTCCGATTGGGTCACGTTCACAAGCGACGGATAAACAACGGGATTTCAAACGGGCAATTCGATAACTCAAAAGACATGCCATGTGTTCTGGAGTGATCTAATTGAAGGTCAACTTTCAGTGCAATGAGAATGAATCATTATTTTGTTATCAATTCTAGGTTGTCCGACAGGATTTTGACGAAGAAAGTATGAAATCAACTTCTGAATCGGGGAATTGGGAACAGCGTAGACTTCAGTACAATATGCAGTTCGGTTTGCTAATACTCAGCATCGGACTGTGCCCGTGGCCGCTTCTGAAGGTTGGTATAACTACCGTCATCAGGAAACCGAATACCACAAAATCAGTGATTTCCCCTCTCACTCTCCTAATAATGGCCATCATTTATTTGCCTCATTATTTGTGAATACACAACCAAAATTACGTTGTTCGTGTCGGATAGTTATCCCAATGGATCCAAAAGCATACTTACATCTAGTTGTTTCGATAAAGCCTTGTTCAGATTATTTCATCAAATAATGTCAGCCGTGAAAAATGGATTGAAGTCTTAGGTAGCTTGTGACAAAGTAGCTTCACTGCATATGATACTGACAGCACTTTGAGGAAAGTGTGCGCCCGTCAGAGACTACTTTCTACCTTTCACTCACAATAATTAAAAACAGTTTTTAGCGTTGTCTGTCATGTTAACCAGATCGGTTGTTCATTTTTGCCCCATTTTAATGATTCATTTCATGTGCTTCACAAAATCAATGGAATAACACCTAGGTGAGCTACTTATCTCTATTAGACCTTCCGAGGTAGTTGTTTCTATTAAATAATTCAAATAACCACTAATTAATCACTGCAGTTTGAAGAAGATCGAAATTACGGGTTGCCTGTAACAACTGAAGCGCTCTTGTCATTGACTTTTGCTGTGATCATAGAGCATTGTTATCGATGAAACTCATTAGTGGATGAGCAATATATGACATAGCGTAGGCCTAAATCAAGTCGTTTGGAGTTACTCCAAACAACTTAACGATTCGTGTGATGTAATCAATGAGAGTTTGCAATCATTTTATGTAACCTAGCAAAATCGCGCTTGTTTTCAGTACTTCAGTGACATGTTTATTCATTCAAAACGATATCTTCCACTCTTTATATGATAATAAGCCATAGAGTGAATGAAACCTGACTTGAGACATCATAATCAATCGATATCCGGTGTTGAGTAAGCCTGGATTACCACTGTATACCTTCTTGTTTATACCACTATCATTCTCCGCCTTTTCAAATTGTGCCACTGTTTGTTCTACAATAAATATCAAATCTGAAGTAATCACATAAAACACAATCAGTGTCGAACATGATCTAAATTTCACATAGCAATTTGCTGCTGATTATGTATATGCTGTGTTAGAAAATCTGCTCAAGTGATTCACAGTGTGATATAACAGTGTGTGTGCAACATACCTGGAGCCCCATATACCAAAGATTGGAGGACGTAATCCAGAAAAAAGCAAAGAGACGGATGGTTTACCGAGAGAAAAATGATCAGATTTGCTCATATTTGTGGGTCATTAGCATGGGCAGAATACTGGAATTTAACATTTTTTCCGTGGTTCCTCATTCATATGCAGGAAAACCCGGAATGAATGGTCACGAAGTGAAGCATTCAAATGCGTTACTAGGAGTTTTCGTGAATGCTCCGATGCATATACACACTTCACATGCTATTACTGTGATGGCTAGCTATTTGTAGATGCTCAAGAAATATTTTGATCATATCGAATTTGTTCTCAGGAATCAGGGAACATCGAAAAGCCCTAATGGCGTCTCTTTAGGAAACATTTGACGAATTTGATCTACTGCTCCCTAAGTACGTACAGCCACAGGTTTTCTACTTCACAAAAATATTGACAAGTTAATTGTACATAGAACTAGTTTCCTACTCTAAATTCCTTCGTTATTCGGAGTTGATATTTATATGAGATAAATCCGGTCAAATGCACAGTGTGTTTGCCATGAGGGCTTCGGCTATCGGATGGCTTATTTCTGAGCTCAGAGCTACGTTATCAAGTAATTTACTACATCCAAAAGTATCCACTTCTGCAGGTTTGGATAACTGTGTGCTTTACAGAAAGCGATGGGTGCAATCAGATTTTGACATCTAGCGAAAAATATCTGGTGGATTGATCACATGGTGCATATAAGAGCCTCAATTGTCATGTACGTTGTCCTGGCTTCTTACCTTCATTCACTGATTGGATGGATCTCATAGCCGCGGAAACCACTGTAGATGTCCGACACGTCTTAATTGCCACCTACAGTTTGCGACTTTCACTGTCATAATTCATTTTATGGACCGATTGCTCCATAGCTTTGGTTCCATCCGAGCTGACATTCTTTGATAAGAGGCAGGGCATTAACATAAGCTAAGTCAACATCACCGAACCGACTACGGATGTATCTGTGTCCTGCTTTAGTTTCACGATTTTCATACTCCCATTCAAGGGACCTCATGAAACTGCTTAATAGGAATGGATGATAATCACTCTTGTTAGGTCTGGTGGAATACGCAGAAACTGCAATTATTGAGTGCGCAATACTTCGTGCGCATAACCTAAGCTTGTACATACTTCGGGTGACCTCACCAAACGTCACGATTGCGAAGAGTATCTGTTGGTATTGAAAATTCTTGGAAAGGCTGTATATTTCATTTGTCCTTATTTGTACGTTGGCATTTTAGTCCGAATTCGACTGAATAACGTTGCTATTGTGCGATGGTCTGATAAAATTAAATCACGACCTGTTGGTGTCTTCCCCCTAATTATCCGGCCTCATTAGAATGAGGAAGCAATTACCTTCGCTTCATAAGCTTAGCATCACCATCATTGTCGACGCAATTTACGGTCACATCGGTCTCTCGTCAACTGTCTCATCAAATTTCTCTAACTTGGAATGAATAAGCTGCCAGGGAACACTGTACTTCCTTTGATTTTTGGTGCCAAAAGAATTCTGGAGGACTTCTATGATGTTCTGATCTCTGAGCTTGGCGTTTAGATCGCAAACGTTTCATCACCAGTCGAGGGGACACATGGCACATGCACTGACGATGTCTCCTCGACTGGTGATGAAACGTTTGCGATCTAAACGCCAGGCTCAGCGATCAGAACATCATAGCAACCAACAACCTGAGCTACAACCAACACAAATATTTAAAACTATTGAGATCTGGATGACTTCATACGGTTCTGATTTACGTAATTGCTAACTATGGCGTTTGAAAATGTAACTAGGCTAACTTAACTCATTAGGCATCTGATCAGTTTGCACAATTACTGCATCGTTGCTGCATCCGTAAACGAACGCACACCAGAAGAACGAGAAGAAAAACTGAACTGAAAAGTGTAAAACGAGATTGTGAGCTTGATTAAGTGCAACAAGTACAGATGAATATTAATCAATGAGGACCAAGGTCAGCAGAAATTGGGGTAGCAAACAGACACGGAGAAATTACATCGGTGTATGGGCTGAGTCCGGACGATCGATGCTTTAGATAGAAGATAAACAGCGGAAAGTTTGTCGTAAAATAAGGACAAAATATATAAATTGCCAAAAGGAATATTTGACAACACAGAGGAACAGATCGAAGGTGAATGGAAAAGTTATCGCATGGGATCCAGGAATCATCATTTTTAGTTAGTCAACCGAAATATCACTGTATGATTTCCTAAAACATCTGATATGATTACTTGAGATTACTTGCTGACCCACAGCAAAATATAAAGTGGCACAAACTTTGTAAAGTAGGTGGTTATGATTGCTCTACCGGTCATACACGTGAAAGTAAATTGAGATATTTCGCACATCCTTAAAAAAATTTCTTTTGAGCGATTAGTTATCCGTTTATTAGCCGTTTGTGAATAATGGTGTCACTGAACTCCTTGTGCACGATAAAAGTTGAGAGAGATGTTCTGACACAAAGACGGACAGCATTCTCCGGAAAATTTACCTACCTGATAGACCCACAATAAACCACAGGCCTTTTCCTCGCTGAGATTCTCACAACGAATCTGCTGAAGAAATATCCTGATAGACTATTAGCAGGACGTCTTCGGTAGTACGGATTTGACTGAAGAGTTGACCGTGAATTTCTATTTGTAAATACTGTTATAAATCTGTCTAAAATGGGAAGCTGACAGTGATACAATAGTTAATAGGTATAAGTTATAAGCAAATCAAGAATAAAATAAACGTATGAATTGTCTATTGACAGATTTCAAGAAACTACTAAACAAACAGCAGGTTTTGCCGCCCGCATAATTTAAAGTGAATGGTTCTGATCACGATGGGTTCGGTTGTGATGATGTGCGTCATCCATCATTGTGATATTTGTGTGCAGCTATCAGCGTCTTGAACGAGGCTATCCGATCATTCCTACGACTGCTACCAACGAGTGGTAACACAACGTTGGAAAGATTCCGGATAGAGCGTTTACTGTCAGCGACCTAGTGGTTACATGCAATAATGACGAACAGCCACCTCGATGAGTGCCCGATACGCTTGCCTATATATATATATACATATATATATATATATATATATATATATATATATATATATATATATATATATATATATATATATATATATATATATATGCGGTGTTTTTCTGTTAATAAATGAAATGTGAACTAAATATTAGGTGAGTGAGTGCATGACAATTCCTTTGAGAGATTTTGATAAAATATCCAGATTTGAGTCGTCATTGACCTGAGTGGATTTCCAACGTATGTGTAGGAGCTACCAACGCTATTTCTTCGGAACTGTTCGACCAAGTTCATCAGAGGTGCGGAAGCTCAGAATGAATGAGAGTACTATAAAGAGCCGTCCTCCTCCCGTTCAGTTTCACATGTGTATCAGTTTCTTCCCCGTCGGAAATATTCAAATACGCCCACGATGGTGTTCTATGTCAGGTTACTTCTGGCTCCTACTTTCAAATCTTCCACGAAAATCGATCACAGAACATGAAAAATGTATCCACTCGATCTGGTATTAAAATGAACCATTCCAAGTGATTTGAGTACGTTTTTAACAATACCCATTATCCTTACCCCATGCATTCTTTTTAATTATTCAAACTCCCTGCCCACAGTGAGCTCTGTCAAGCACCCGAGAGTAACCTTTATTGACAAAACATGAATAACAACACAAATTTAGAAATAGACTGGAAAGCCAAGACGATTCTCTTTTCAAATTCGGAAACTCAGACAGTTTCGGACATCAAATTCAGTCACTTCCAAATTTTTCTTCCGAAGTGCCTATCCTACCCTACTTTATTGTTCTTCTGAAAAACTTTTCGGGCTTCTCAAACAGAGCATCAAAGTTATGAGTCGTGACTTGGTGATTATTAGCCGTATTTCATCCACCTCCACTGACATTGAACTGGTTGATCAGCATTTTGGTCCTTGTTTGAACCTAGACCACAAAATGCTCCAGGACCACAATCATCCGTTGCATAAAGACGTGTCACTTTGTCACTCCCATTTATCCACTCATCATGTATTCCAGCAAGAAAATAAACGTGCACAAAACCTCTATCGTACTCTATCTTGCTCGAAGTTTGATCACTGGGAGAGGATAAAGCAGAGTAACTTACAAAACCAAATAAGTAACCTTGTTTTCAACTTCAGTCTGAAACACACTCCAGCTCAAACATATCCATGGATATTTACTCAGTTAACTTTTCCATTTTTGTAATCTCGCCTAATTTCTGCGTTCCACTTTGCATTCAATGGCTCAAATAATGGGATTCAGCTTACAAACGTCTAACACACAAATACAAATACGAGTGCAAACCGGTGGGGGAGAGCAAAATAGGACTTGTAGAAAGCGCAGAGCTTGTGATGGTTAATGTGAGTAGTGGAGGATTTGATTTGATTATCAAATTGTTCATCCTGCGGAAAAAACAGCCCAATTTAACATCGAAGCCCATAGGAGCACAGTAAAGCTGTTTCATTCTTACTGGAGAAGATCAGCACTGTATGAGTAGAACTTATTAATGACACAAGCAGCCGAACTGATGCCGATATGTAGATGTGCAGATAATGTCGGAATAGAGTCGGTGAGATCTGGTAAAATGGGATATTTATGGCTAGAAGTTATAGTGAGTAAAATACTTTATGCAAGAAAGATAAATTTGAATTATGATAAATTGAGTAAATTGATGTAAGGACATTTCACTACATCTGGTAAGATGTTTGAGGAATCTAACGACTTCTTCCGAACTCGTCAACACGCAAACCAAGCACACTAATAAGAGGCACGTAGCAAACTCTATGAGGAAAATTAAAGCGCGATTTGTCAAGTTTAGTAAAGTTTGGAACACGGCACTTCAGTTGCAGTGCATAGAAGGTGATGAGACTTATTTTCAAGGTTATTACATCGACCAGATATGTGCGTGTTTCACACCAATTCCAAAGTTCAATGCCGAGAACCAGGACTTGTCAGGTGTTGAATCTAGACCACAACCGAGGCTGTAAGTATTTGCCCCTACGATGCTCCATTTTGTGCTGAGAAACAAGGTATGCGAGCACCCAAGCTCCTTTGGCCCACTTCGTGTCTCTGCCCTAATTCCATGCCCGAGTGATAATTCGTTTGTTCAACCCCATTGTGTCACAAAATGTTAACCTTGATTCTTTGATAGGTGTCGACTGATCTCAGCTGTCACTTGTCAAATTATTGATCTTATTTGGTCGATCTAATCACTGAGGTAAACTTCCTCTCCAGTTATGGGACGACCTACTGGTATCCGTGACCAGTTCGTTTATTACGTCATAATTGTCGGAAAACTTGACAAGACCCAAACGAATGGACACATTTACATTTCTTGCTCTGATTGCTTTGTCTGTGTGAATGTATGAACTTGGTCATCCCGCTACGATCATGCTCCTTTCTCATATCTATGCCATTGCGTCTGCTATCTACTAGGCTTGCGTTTGTGTTTCATCAGATAATTACTTCTCTTCTGACCGTTGATTGGCAAAAATTCCTCCGTAAATAAGGTCCTTCTTTCTGAACCACTTGACTTGCTCCTGCATTGCTGTCTCGAGCCTTTCCTTTCTATTGTTGCCTGGGCGTTTTGAAGCCTTTGTTGACAATTCTGATTCTGCGATCACTTCTCGTTATTGTTCGATAACGTTTCCCATACTACACGTAGTAAGGCGAGCCTGTGTTATCTGCCTTGGTAATTCGGGTTCATTATCTGTGAGTCACTCACTTATGGGATGACAATCCTGTGCACTCACATTTGCACATACAAAGATAGATACGGATCATCACCACCCTTACTTGTTTTTCTAAGTCATATATACTGATATCTGTTGGTATGAGTAAGAAATACTGAAAATCAATTTGTCCGCCACACCGATTGAAATCACACCATATGTCAATCAATTACATACATATACGTTTATGGAATACAGATATGCATACAAGCTGGTTCTCGGTGATTCATTATCATCCAATTACATTACAATCTATTGCAACCTTTTTAGAGATTGAACCAACTAAACAAATAGGAGAACGTGCTAGAGATTTTTGGTCACAGCATATAAATTCCCACCCAAATCTAGACCGGGTATGGGTTGTTTCACACGTGCCGCGCTAGCTTTCGTCTATTCCTTGGACTGCTGTAGGGTGGAAAGTGAGACAAGTGAGCTGAGATGCATGCCCGCATTGTTTTTGAGCACACGGGTTCATGGATGTTGAGGTGGATTACTTTGATCATACGGTCGTGTCTCCAAATGATGAAATCAACAGTTGCATCGACCAACGTACACCAACCCAGAACTTGTTCGCAATGGACTGCAGTTATTTGTCTGATGAGCACAATCACGTATGTGTAGTATTCACAGTCTCCATTGATCCTGAGACGTTTTGAACACGAGAAAGCGGTATCGCAGATATCAATTAGTATGCGGTCAGGTACAAAAGTCAACTGGAGATCAAATTTCTCTGCTATCAAACACAAAAATGCATGGTTCAAGTAATTTTGTGAATGCTGTCTGAGGTCGATTCACACGAACTTTCTCGTGTCTTGTGGTCATTCTTCTAGATCGTAAAAATGTGCCATCGATGTACTTTGACCATATTGTGCCTACTGAATCTTTACCATAGTTGAATTTAGAAATCTCATCAGCTGACTGTTGCGAGTGTTTCCTTGAGGGATTTGGTGCAATAAACAAGAGTTTTTACGTGGATGATCACTAATTAGACAAACGTCTGTAGAAACGCTCCTCCAGCTCACCGCCGTTGATTTAATCAAATTGACACTCACTACTTATCCAAATAACACATCTGGCCAAAGGAGCTTGGGTGCTCGCATACCTTGTTTCTCAGCACAAAATGGAGCATCGTAGGGGCAAATACTTACAGCCTCGGTTGTGGTCTAGATTCAACACCTGACAAGTCCTGGTTCTCGGCATTGAACTTTGGAATTGGTGTGAAACACGCACATATCTGGTCGATGTAATAACCTTGAAAATAAGTCTCATCACCTTCTATGCACTGCAACTGAAGTGCCGTGTTCCAAACTTTACTAAACTTGACAAATCGCGCTTTAATTTTCCTCATAGAGTTTGCTACGTGCCTCTTATTAGTGTGCTTGGTTTGCGTGTTGACGAGTTCGGAAGAAGTCGTTAGATTCCTCAAACATCTTACCAGATGTAGTGAAATGTCCTTACATCAATTTACTCAATTTATCATAATTCAAATTTATCTTTCTTGCATAAAGTATTTTACTCACTATAACTTCTAGCCATAAATATCCCATTTTACCAGATCTCACTGACTCTATTCCGACATTATCTGCACATCTACATATCGGCATCAGTTCGGCTGCTTGTGTCATTAATAAGTTCTACTCATACAGTGCTGATCTTCTCCAGTAAGAATGAAACAGCTTTACTGTGCTCCTATGGGCTTCGATGTTAAATTGGGCTGTTTTTTCCGCAGGATGAACAATTTGATAATCAAATCAAATCCTCCACTACTCACATTAACCATCACAAGCTCTGCGCTTTCTACAAGTCCTATTTTGCTCTCCCCCACCGGTTTGCACTCGTATTTGTATTTGTGTGTTAGACGTTTGTAAGCTGAATCCCATTATTTGAGCCATTGAATGCAAAGTGGAACGCAGAAATTAGGCGAGATTACAAAAATGGAAAAGTTAACTGAGTAAATATCCATGGATATGTTTGAGCTGGAGTGTGTTTCAGACTGAAGTTGAAAACAAGGTTACTTATTTGGTTTTGTAAGTTACTCTGCTTTATCCTCTCCCAGTGATCAAACTTCGAGCAAGATAGAGTACGATAGAGGTTTTGTGCACGTTTATTTTCTTGCTGGAATACATGATGAGTGGATAAATGGGAGTGACAAAGTGACACGTCTTTATGCAACGGATGATTGTGGTCCTGGAGCATTTTGTGGTCTAGGTTCAAACAAGGACCAAAATGCTGATCAACCAGTTCAATGTCAGTGGAGGTGGATGAAATACGGCTAATAATCACCAAGTCACGACTCATAACTTTGATGCTCTGTTTGAGAAGCCCGAAAAGTTTTTCAGAAGAACAATAAAGTAGGGTAGGATAGGCACTTCGGAAGAAAAATTTGGAAGTGACTGAATTTGGTGTCCGAAACTGTCTGAGTTTCCGAATTTGAAAAGAGAATCGTCTTGGCTTTCCAGTCTATTTCTAAATTTGTGTTGTTATTCATGTTTTGTCAATAAAGGTTACTCTCGGGTGCTTGACAGAGCTCACTGTGGGCAGGGAGTTTGAATAATTAAAAAGAATGCATGGGGTAAGGATAATGGGTATTGTTAAAAACGTACTCAAATCACTTGGAATGGTTCATTTTAATACCAGATCGAGTGGATACATTTTTCATGTTCTGTGATCGATTTTCGTGGAAGATTTAAAAGTAGGAGCCAGAAGTAACCTGACATAGAACACCATCGTGGGCGTATTTGAATATTTCCGACGGGGAAGAAACTGATACACATGTGAAACTGAACGGGAGGAGGACGGCTCTTTATAGTACTCTCATTCATTCTGAGCTTCCGCACCTCTGATGAACTTGGTCGAACAGTTCCGAAGAAATAGCGTTGGTAGCTCCTACACATACGTTGGAAATCCACTCAGGTCAATGACGACTCAAATCTGGATATTTTATCAAAATCTCTCAAAGGAATTGTCATGCACTCACTCACCTAATATTTAGTTCACATTTCATTTATTAACAGAAAAACACCGCATATATATATATATATATATATATATATATATATATATATATATATATATATATATATATATATATATATATATATATGTATATATATATATAGGCAAGCGTATCGGGCACTCATCGAGGTGGCTGTTCGTCATTATTGCATGTAACCACTAGGTCGCTGACAGTAAACGCTCTATCCGGAATCTTTCCAACGTTGTGTTACCACTCGTTGGTAGCAGTCGTAGGAATGATCGGATAGCCTCGTTCAAGACGCTGATAGCTGCACACAAATATCACAATGATGGATGACGCACATCATCACAACCGAACCCATCGTGATCAGAACCATTCACTTTAAATTATGCGGGCGGCAAAACCTGCTGTTTGTTTAGTAGTTTCTTGAAATCTGTCAATAGACAATTCATACGTTTATTTTATTCTTGATTTGCTTATAACTTATACCTATTAACTATTGTATCACTGTCAGCTTCCCATTTTAGACAGATTTATAACAGTATTTACAAATAGAAATTCACGGTCAACTCTTCAGTCAAATCCGTACTACCGAAGACGTCCTGCTAATAGTCTATCAGGATATTTCTTCAGCAGATTCGTTGTGAGAATCTCAGCGAGGAAAAGGCCTGTGGTTTATTGTGGGTCTATCAGGTAGGTAAATTTTCCGGAGAATGCTGTCCGTCTTTGTGTCAGAACATCTCTCTCAACTTTTATCGTGCACAAGGAGTTCAGTGACACCATTATTCACAAACGGCTAATAAACGGATAACTAATCGCTCAAAAGAAATTTTTTTAAGGATGTGCGAAATATCTCAATTTACTTTCACGTGTATGACCGGTAGAGCAATCATAACCACCTACTTTACAAAGTTTGTGCCACTTTATATTTTGCTGTGGGTCAGCAAGTAATCTCAAGTAATCATATCAGATGTTTTAGGAAATCATACAGTGATATTTCGGTTGACTAACTAAAAATGATGATTCCTGGATCCCATGCGATAACTTTTCCATTCACCTTCGATCTGTTCCTCTGTGTTGTCAAATATTCCTTTTGGCAATTTATATATTTTGTCCTTATTTTACGACAAACTTTCCGCTGTTTATCTTCTATCTAAAGCATCGATCGTCCGGACTCAGCCCATACACCGATGTAATTTCTCCGTGTCTGTTTGCTACCCCAATTTCTGCTGACCTTGGTCCTCATTGATTAATATTCATCTGTACTTGTTGCACTTAATCAAGCTCACAATCTCGTTTTACACTTTTCAGTTCAGTTTTTCTTCTCGTTCTTCTGGTGTGCGTTCGTTTACGGATGCAGCAACGATGCAGTAATTGTGCAAACTGATCAGATGCCTAATGAGTTAAGTTAGCCTAGTTACATTTTCAAACGCCATAGTTAGCAATTACGTAAATCAGAACCGTATGAAGTCATCCAGATCTCAATAGTTTTAAATATTTGTGTTGGTTGTAGCTCAGGTTGTTGGTTGCTATGATGTTCTGATCGCTGAGCCTGGCGTTTAGATCGCAAACGTTTCATCACCAGTCGAGGAGACATCGTCAGTGCATGTGCCATGTGTCCCCTCGACTGGTGATGAAACGTTTGCGATCTAAACGCCAAGCTCAGAGATCAGAACATCATAGAAGTCCTCCAGAATTCTTTTGGCACCAAAAATCAAAGGAAGTACAGTGTTCCCTGGCAGCTTATTCATTCCAAGTTAGAGAAATTTGATGAGACAGTTGACGAGAGACCGATGTGACCGTAAATTGCGTCGACAATGATGGTGATGCTAAGCTTATGAAGCGAAGGTAATTGCTTCCTCATTCTAATGAGGCCGGATAATTAGGGGGAAGACACCAACAGGTCGTGATTTAATTTTATCAGACCATCGCACAATAGCAACGTTATTCAGTCGAATTCGGACTAAAATGCCAACGTACAAATAAGGACAAATGAAATATACAGCCTTTCCAAGAATTTTCAATACCAACAGATACTCTTCGCAATCGTGACGTTTGGTGAGGTCACCCGAAGTATGTACAAGCTTAGGTTATGCGCACGAAGTATTGCGCACTCAATAATTGCAGTTTCTGCGTATTCCACCAGACCTAACAAGAGTGATTATCATCCATTCCTATTAAGCAGTTTCATGAGGTCCCTTGAATGGGAGTATGAAAATCGTGAAACTAAAGCAGGACACAGATACATCCGTAGTCGGTTCGGTGATGTTGACTTAGCTTATGTTAATGCCCTGCCTCTTATCAAAGAATGTCAGCTCGGATGGAACCAAAGCTATGGAGCAATCGGTCCATAAAATGAATTATGACAGTGAAAGTCGCAAACTGTAGGTGGCAATTAAGACGTGTCGGACATCTACAGTGGTTTCCGCGGCTATGAGATCCATCCAATCAGTGAATGAAGGTAAGAAGCCAGGACAACGTACATGACAATTGAGGCTCTTATATGCACCATGTGATCAATCCACCAGATATTTTTCGCTAGATGTCAAAATCTGATTGCACCCATCGCTTTCTGTAAAGCACACAGTTATCCAAACCTGCAGAAGTGGATACTTTTGGATGTAGTAAATTACTTGATAACGTAGCTCTGAGCTCAGAAATAAGCCATCCGATAGCCGAAGCCCTCATGGCAAACACACTGTGCATTTGACCGGATTTATCTCATATAAATATCAACTCCGAATAACGAAGGAATTTAGAGTAGGAAACTAGTTCTATGTACAATTAACTTGTCAATATTTTTGTGAAGTAGAAAACCTGTGGCTGTACGTACTTAGGGAGCAGTAGATCAAATTCGTCAAATGTTTCCTAAAGAGACGCCATTAGGGCTTTTCGATGTTCCCTGATTCCTGAGAACAAATTCGATATGATCAAAATATTTCTTGAGCATCTACAAATAGCTAGCCATCACAGTAATAGCATGTGAAGTGTGTATATGCATCGGAGCATTCACGAAAACTCCTAGTAACGCATTTGAATGCTTCACTTCGTGACCATTCATTCCGGGTTTTCCTGCATATGAATGAGGAACCACGGAAAAAATGTTAAATTCTAGTATTCTGCCCATGCTAATGACCCACAAATATGAGCAAATCTGATCATTTTTCTCTCGGTAAACCATCCGTCTCTTTGCTTTTTTCTGGATTACGTCCTCCAATCTTTGGTATATGGGGCTCCAGGTATGTTGCACACACACTGTTATATCACACTGTGAATCACTTGAGCAGATTTTCTAACACAGCATATACATAATCAGCAGCAAATTGCTATGTGAAATTTAGATCATGTTCGACACTGATTGTGTTTTATGTGATTACTTCAGATTTGATATTTATTGTAGAACAAACAGTGGCACAATTTGAAAAGGCGGAGAATGATAGTGGTATAAACAAGAAGGTATACAGTGGTAATCCAGGCTTACTCAACACCGGATATCGATTGATTATGATGTCTCAAGTCAGGTTTCATTCACTCTATGGCTTATTATCATATAAAGAGTGGGTCGGGGAAGCTTGAGAGCGCAATAATTGTTTCTGAGCATACATGCGCACGCACATCCTAGGAGCGAATGCCAGCAGCTTCATTTTATTGGTCCTGATGATATATTCTGTAGCTTACGCAGACCACCGAAAACTTTGGACACGTTTGCTGTATGGGTAGACTGAGCAATGTGTGAAACCACCGTATATGTGAGTGAATTATTTACTCCATTGCTTAACCATGCGGTTACGTTTGGATAAAAGCCTGATTCACACATTGCGCATAAAAATACGTGTTCTATCTTCTCAGAATTAACCTTGATTGAGGAAAACGGAACGGTACATTTTGTTGTGGCAAATTAATGATAATGATGATAATGATAATGGTTTATTTCCGATAACCCGAGGCATGCTGTAACGCAAGATCAAACGGTACAATTGGACGTAGAGTCCGAATTCCAAGAGGATGATTCAGGTATATGCACTCGATATTGTACAGGAGAAAGTATTTAAGTTACTCTTTAAGGCGGCGCTCGGCAAATTTGAACTCAAGGTCGGGTGGCCAACCCGGCCAAGTCAGGGTGCACCTGGTCGGAAGTAGTTGACTCTTCCTGAAATAGTACAAAAAGAGGGGCTATGCAACGAGAGAATCAAACAGAATTGACAAAAGTTTTGTTCAGCTTGAGGAAAAAGAAGTTTCTAAGGGAGACATGAACCAGCTATAGCGCTCCGCGGAGTATGGCACGGCTTTGGATTGGAAATCAGACGATAAAAGGAATGAATTTGCAAACAAAGAACAATCAAAATCTTTCAAAGATTTTCCTAGAAACATCCAGCGACCAAATATCGGCTGAGTCAGTTAAATACTCAGTGAAGGACTCATTTTTAGAGAGATTGTCTATGTGATGGTAAAAGAAGTGACCGGATGTAAGCATGTAATCTTTGCGCACATTGTTTACTTTCAAAAAGGTGGAATGTGATGCCCCAAAATGGAAATGGGAACTGGGTCACAAATCAGTTTGTGATACTTAGCCGTGATAGTCGCAGATACACGGTTAGCACAGATGAGTATTTAAATGACAGGTAGGTATTTACGTTTGATTAGCTTTATCTAAGCGCTAAACATGATGACCAGAAAGATGCAAGAATCAACATTGCCTAAGAGGATTTCCCAAGATAGAATACCGGATATGAAAAAGCACCAACGACCGATGAATACGTTTGCGAAGTTGGGCGGTGAAGTAGTTGATAGGTAAAATACTATCTGCTGGTATTCTTTATAAGAGGTGGGTCCTGTGACGGCGAAAGGTCAAAACGCTGCGATACAGATGTCTCAGATGTGAATATATGGGGAGGGCATGAATCTTTGCAAGGTGAGGATATTGCAGTGCTACAGCCCTGTGGGCAAACAAAAGGACTGATGGAGGGAACGAACTATCACAATATCGCCGACTGTTGGGATGCTCTGGAGACAAATGTTCCCCAGTGTAATATACTGTTTGGATATTGTGGTACGGAAGTGTATGGCAACAATAAATGTGACTTTTGCAAATATATCGATAACTGTGATAAAATAAGGGCGAGTTTTATCTCGGGGATTGGTTAAGTTTGCGAATGGGACGGGCGGGTGGTTTGGCACAAATTTTCGGGAAAAAGGATCATGAACGGTAAGCCGAGAACGGAAAAGGTCTTTTAACCCCGCGATAATTATGTACTAGGGAAAGTAGATTTTTCCGGGCGTAAGAAGTAGTAAGTTAAGGTGGCGAAGATGGAGACAGGTACGATGGAAAATAGGCGATAACTGGGGAGATAGTGGCCTGTTTGCAGCATTTCGGGTAATAAATGTTTTTTTGCCGCAACCGGTGCTAGTGGGTGGGGCTAACCGTTTGTATATCACAGTCAAAATCGGGTGAATCTTTTTGATCAAAAATCAAGTATTCGGTAAGAGAGGCTATCCGAGTTCATCATCATTATCTGTATAGTCCTTCCTTATTCGTGATTTGTACTGTTCTATTGAGTTTATAAAGACCTTACGGAATATCCCATTGTATCGAGCCACACAAAATGTGAATGATGTATTGAAGCATTTATTGAAATGGTACTGAGTGAGCAATAACATTCACTTGTGTATTTTCCCCTTCCGTTTTTACGACAATATTTTGCAATAGGAGAATGACTTGAAGTATTGGTACAGAGAATTTTACGAATGAGAAAGCAGACTGACAGTTTCGTTTCTTTGATGGTATCTGAACATGGAGGTCCGGACTACTGGAAGACAAATATCAACTGATAGATGATAAATCATAAACGTTTGGTCGGTTCAGTTCTCACACGAACCCCTAATAAGTCGCAGATTAATCCTCACTTCACATACTTCAGCTCATCGCGATCTTACATGAGTACCAGTATTCTGAACTCAGAATACTGGGAAAGATATTCCAGTGGTCTCATCGCCATTCACATCTCATCGGATGTTGACACCCGCATTTACACTCACTAGGCTCTGGCTTATTGATTTATTTGCCGATGAATTTGCGAACCCACAGAAGAACTCCGCATCCTGTGTACTACACAGGTTATAGCATATGAATTCATGATTATAATTGTACAGTGTAAGGGAGATTTATCAGGCGATGAAAATCACAGATTCAATGTAAAATGACTAGGACGGATATGTGGGTCCGACTGGCCATGAGAGAACCGTTTGATGCAGAATCTATCCATCTATATCGAAAATGCATGTTTTACAGATTCATCGCAGGATCTAAAAATACCCATCAGACCGGTGGCTGGATATCCTCAACAGACAGCAAACTGGCGAAGCATTAGAAACAAGGCATCTTAAGTATCTGTATTGCTCAATCTGTTATGTGAATATTAGGCAGTACATAGGAATACGTACAGCAATGAACTAAATTAAAGATAAACACAAATCGCTGTTTAAATTCGGAGCTGATTTTTGCCAGGTTACATAAAGAACAAGCAAGTAATATTTGTTACTGGTGGAACAAGAGGAAGAACGTGTGCTAATGTCCCTATAAATTGGGTGACTTGACCATTCGAAATTCCCTCAACTTATCTTCTGAAAATGTATAGGTGATGGACTGTTGTAAGTTTGGTTAGATTTTCACAAGGCTTGCTACTTGAAGAAAGTGAATACTAAAGCTAAAAATAACATGGTAAATTCTTTGGCTTGTACATCTGAGAAGTAGACGGAACGGGAAAAACCTGTGAAGTAATTTTCATGTAAGGTGAAACGTTCAGTGCGGTGAAGGAGTATTGACGTCTCTTTCTGGCACACAATGTAGCAGATCTGAATTTTCACTTGACTGAGAACATGGATGACATACCCAAAACGACATAGATTATGAATGAGCGTAACCTTAGTGTATTTGACAGATGTTTCACGACCAATGTGTATATTTCACACGTGAATGTCTGGGCAGGATTGGGAAAAATTTACACACATTGAGCCCTCGACAAAATGGAGAACCGCATCTAGGGATACCTAGGGTTTTTTTAGGCTGAGCAGTGGATCATTGGTCATTCTCCAAGAGACCGTAGTGCAGGCCGGGTGTAGTTGGTGAATCAGGATGGGGTAGCTCATAGGCAATATCATCTAAATAATTTACAATAAAATGATCATTGAACATGGATGATTTGGGGGCTGAACGTAGAAAATTATGAGGATTGCGCCATGTGTGATATCTTTCATGGAACCATTGAGGGAGGATAAATTTGCTTGTATTTTAATCAAACAGTTGACATAATCAGATAATGACCCAAAGCTAGGGTCGGATTCCAATGTTTGAGACAATGTCAATATTTTTTCATACTTTATATTCTATAAAGCAGTTGCGAACTGTTTTTGATTTCTTGGATGGGACATCGAGAATCGAAAAAAGAAGTATTGATATGAGAGGACAAGTGGTGATAAGCCTACTTCAACAGACCGCCTTGTCTCAAGCTATTTGATATTCCTCGTTATGATAACTGTACAGACTACGGGACGGAATTTCGGAGGTCCTTTCTTGAACGCAGATGTCGCGGCAGTTTATCTTCAATAGTCAGGAGACCTTTACAACACAAACACATCAAAGGATAGGGTCATTACTGGCATGAGTGTACAAATGCACTGCGTGAGTGAAACTGATGAAGATTATGACACTCGTGGGTGTTGTTGCGCCTGAGGTTGGACAGCTGTTCATAAATAGCTTACGAGAATATACTATGGAAGATGGTGCTGGTAGATCTGAGACAATATGAGACAATATGTACGGCTGAACAATGAATGGGATGTGATTGCTTGTTTAAATCGCGCCTTGGATATTGGTCATAAATGACTGAGGATGAGTGCCGTGGCGGGGAAGCACTCAACTATTCAACGGACATCCAAAGTTCTCGGCCTTCAGTGATGCTAGGAGCACACGACTGTAGGCATAATTGAGCTGGTGGACTCCTAATTTCATTGGATAGGAAAGGGCTTGCACTTTGCTTTCAAAATCAGTACAGCAGCTAAAGATCTCGTGGTTATTTTCGCTGTATCGTTATCGAAAGTCCCTAGTATACATCTGTGTGAGACTGGAACTAAATTGGGTTTTCCCGAGAACAAGAACTAGGATAACCGTCAGTCATACTGCGGAAAATTTTGAAATGTTTCTGACTCAAAGGCCTCATGGATTCTGGCTGGTGGTAGATGAAACCACCCAAGGGGAAAAGCAGATTTACAGATATTCGAACGAGTGCATGAGAAAACCTTCGCGAACTTCTCTGAAACACTGATAGGTCAAGAGGGAGAAGTAAGCTCATTGAAACTACCGGTGGGCAATAGCTACTCGTGTGATTTGGGTGGCATAAATTCAAGACAAAACTGACATGGGAATTTGAATGCATCAATAGCACATAAAACGAATCACATCAATTGTCATTAAAGCTAGCAATAACCACAACTCCGCGATTGCTGTATGGTGAGGACCGATCCGATCGGCGGTAGTCAGACCCTCGCTGATAAGTAATTCATTCGTTGTTGTTGTCATTCAGTCACGATTGTTGCGGCAGTATTATTCCAAGCTGCCTTTCTCTCGACGGATAAAAGACCTTTCGAATCACATGAGTTTTAAATGGTACGGTGAACATTTGAACTGAGAATAACTGGGTATACACATGCATGAAATTTGATACCTACGAAGGGCCCTCTTGCACGAAGCACAATGTTTCTTCGATATTCCGAAAGCTTTACAGTAAATAGTTCTTGGTCTGTTTATGATTATGTTCTCGACAAATACGCGCAGTGAATTTAAGAATGGTAAGATTTTCATATTTTTTCAGGAGTTCTTTGCAATTTCTTAGCTTAAAAGCGATCATTATTGCAACGAAGGTAGGAGAGACACAAAACATAAGCACGTGTAATTTCATGTTCTCCGCCGTTGTCTGATCAGTGGGCACTACATTGAACGCGATAGGTGATTATTGCCTGCGAAACCAGGATTCCGACCCCACTCATAATCCAACATATTTGGGAATTGGATCAACGAACGGCATTCTGAGGCCTGTTAATCCGGTCAATGGAAGAAAGTGTTATAGGAATCTCCTACTTTTGCGTTGGTCTGGCCGAAATTTCGTTAGATTCGGTTGAAATGTACAATGTCAACTCGCCCGTAAAATGGTTATACTGGTGAAGCTACTGCCCCTGCCCTGAGTAAAAATTGGACATGTTATAGAATTACACATTTCAGCAAGCAGATTCTCTGTAGTGGTACGTTCAGTGTGCACCATCACGGCTGTGAAACAGACACCGGGTCTAATAAAAAGCATTAGTAGTTTTCCATTGGCTTCATTACCTTCCCATATATGCCACTACGCTATGGATAATAAGGATAGGGAACATAGGCTTCGAATTTCCAGTGAAGTTTAATAAGTCCTGACTTGCATTGAAGAATTCTTTTCCTGCAAATACGAATTTATTTTTGTTATTCTTTATTACACTACAAGAGACAATGAAAATGCAAGAACTGTTTATTTCCCTTGTTATCTGAGTGTTTAATTAGCTAGTCTTACGGATCTAAGACAAAATTGCGTGAATATAAATCAGCTAGGGGCGAAAGGATTAAAACTCGGATAAAATTAAAGTGAGTACTTTTGCTTTTCGCTTAACTCCTGGCAATGTTTCTTGCCTGTTGGTTGTACTCCAAGCAGTTGTTTCTGCGGATGCAATTATGACATGTCTGCCTCAATCAAGCTAAACTAAACTAGTTCAAGTAATTCAGTACTATGCAAATGAATAGTCCTCAAGAACATTTAGCTATTCGCAGTGATAAACTCGTGGGAGAGAAAATCCCGATTTACTGTTATTCGGACTACTTCACAGGATATTAACTCCAATGAGTCAAATAAGTAATAATTTTGCTTCGTTGTTATTCATTATACAACAACGTTCAGTGATTCTGAAAGGGGACCGACTAATGAAATTTTGCCAAATGGGGCAAATTTTCCTTTTCGTGTTTATGCGGCGTCGAGCACCGAAATTACTCCTTGCATGTAGGCAGTTTGGCTAAGATAATACTACTGAGTATGTCAGGAATAGAGTAAATTTGCGATGCACACGGAGTCGAGTTTAACCATGTAGGTACACCATTTGTGGTTGTAATCATGGCAGATTATTCACAACAGTTGGAACTAATGAAGTCAGGTGGTGATCATAAACACCGGGCGATTGAGTTGCACAAATGAGGACATGTTATGAGAACTTGTAATTATGCAAAATACATTGGAGCTCGCTACGCTTACTTTGCAACTCAGCGCTCCAGTGAACATTAAGTTGGTTTCACACCTGAGATGCACTATATTGTTCTCGAAACAATCATCTGACGTTTACTAGAGTGCATAATACCTTCAACGCGACGTGGACTATAATGGTTTTCGAGCACAGTGGTATGGCCTAGTTTTATGTGCACTGAAAGCTGAAACCCGATAAAATATATAATGTCACAGCCATGGAGGCTGACAAATAGACGGATATCCACTGAACTGAATCAATGTGTACTGATAGACGAAATGACCCAATTTTTCATTTCCCTATTATCTTTTTATCACCTTTGTTATGTTTTAAAAAGGATGACATCCGTGACCTTAAGAAATAGTCCATTTGTTGATGTGTTCCTATCTGTGTTCAAAAGCTGCAAGCATGTCATTCCTAAAGAAAATAATATTCTCAATATCAGAATTCGTTATCATTTTTGAACTCAAAATTAATCGAGTTCTAGATAATCGGTTAACTTTTCTCGATCTAGTTAAGAAAGCGGAAAATTAGGGCACAATTCGTCATTTATTGAATTATTATTTGACATACTAAATGTTCCAATTTTACAACGAACCGCTACATTCATTTAGGACAGTTGAAGTCACTTTCAGAAACAGGTGAAATCTAGATCATAGTACAAATTCTTCACAACGAAATAAGAAAGGAACGTCTGCCATCGAAATGTCAAAAAACCGTTTTTATATGTGATAAATAGAAATAAAGTCCACTGAACGTCAGCCTAAGCATAGTTCATCTCTGAGACACTGATCGTATTACATTCACGAAAAAATACACCAAGGAAATTCAAGCCGGTAAGTCGACGATTTGAATCACACGCCGAGCTGTTGAAGGCATATGTCAAAGGTCTTCTCAAATGTGGAAGGGAGAAGAATGATTTGCCAGTCCTTAATCTTAGCTTTTCGGAACAGAACATGATCGATGGAGGCAGACGTTTGGTAAAAAACCGTATATAAGTGAGCACATAACTTCACACTTGGAAAAGTTACTGAAAGCTAGATTATGCAGTTCTGTTTGCTAATACTCAGCTTTCTGATTGATTTCACTCTCGCTTTGCATGGCAATGGGGAAAAGCACTGGGTTGTGCTCGTGGCGGGTTCTAACGGTTGGTCTAACTACCGTCATCAGGTAAGCCAACAATAACAGTGTTCTTTTTCATTAAGTGTCGATATTTATTGCCTTTTTTGTTCTCAACACATCAATGAATGCATATGATTCGTTTTATGTCCTTAAGTGAGTCAATGGAATATCGCATTTGTGGTCTGATTGTTTCGATAGAGACTTATTCAAATAGTCTCAAGAAATACTGTGGGTAGCAAGGCCTTTGAAGCTGGCTGCGTCTTTATGCTGCCTTCCTTCATCAGCATTAATAACACATAGCTTATATCACAGCAAAACCTACTATTCTTATTCAGCGGTGGATGAGCAATGTGCGGTGTGGCGTGGGAAATAGTTGAGCGATTTCAGCTGAACTAAGAATTGTTGAAGTTATTGAAGGTTTTCTACTTGAGAGTAAACATTCATTTCCAATGAACCTGAAAAGGAACGGAAAAAGAAGGGAAATTAGAAGCAGCTTTTCACAAATTGAATAGAGATATTTCGAAAGCTAGAACCATTTACTTAGCACTTACAGCAGGAGAATCAAGACACATCTGTTTACCGTAAGTGAACATCCGCTGCAACAAACACGGCTTTCAGAGTTCATATAGGGATACCATTCATCCTTAAATTGCTGTCATTAGTGATATATCGTAGTTGTATTTTGATGTTTCGTACTAGACCTGAGCATCTATCATCAGGTAAAATGGTGATAAAACTCGTAAACATTGTTTGAACTAATTTTACACCAAACAGAAACACAAATCGGTTTTTTATACACAAGTTATTAGATAGGTAACATTATCTGCTTGATGCTAATATTGATGAAAAAATTCATTTGGCGATTCACTTGAGCTTCTCTGGAAAATATCGATTGTGAATATGTGATGGCTAGTTCCCCAGAGAAGTTCCATCCTGTACAGATAATTCAGCAATCAATTCGCAAAGTAATTTGAGAAAATCAGATGAAGAAGAACTTATGCATATTTCTCATTTTCAGGCTGATATATGTCACGCTTATCAACTTTTGAGGGGAAATGGAATTCCACCCGCGAATATCATTACGATGATTTACGACGATGTTGCCAATAACACAAAGTGAGTTACCTTCGGAATATGCAATTTTGCATGCTATATTCCAATACTCTTCTCTCATGGGCCACATTTCCAACAATACCTAGAATGCTCTCATTTCCCCCATCTCGACAAGAACCAACCGAGTGATATTCACGGAATGTTCTGTATTACACTTGAATCAGATTTCATCACAATGAATTAGATGAAACTCATTAATATTCATCAGTGAAGAAAGTTTCCTACCCACAAGATAATCCAAGTGTTCTACGGTCACCCACTAGCTACGGTGAATAGATTCTTCTGGCTTTGAACCATTTCTGTATATTGTTACAGAATAGACGTTTGCAATGATCTTACCCAAACCCTTTCATGGGAATTTATGGGTCCAACGGTATCCTTGAGCCGTCCTTCAGACTGAAATGCATAGTTTCATCGGGTGTGATTGATTCAGTTCCAGTAGGTTCAGACAAATGTTTGCAATTGACTAGACCATTGATCCGGTTGGCAGACTCCACACTTTTCTCTGATTCTGGGAAGCCGATCATGTGCTGTCCGTTTAGCTGACTTCAAACTTGTCTCTGATACCAGACGACCGATTGTGTGCTGTCCACTGACTGTACCAGGCCGTTTATTCAGGGCCTTTGTCAGTACCCCGACAACAAGCAAAATTCACTTTTATTTGAGTACTCTCGAGTAGAGACTTTATCTAAACCGACTTCAAACTAAGTAGGTTTGATAGATACAGCAGAGAAGCATTTCGAATAAAACATAAGTTGGAGCAGTGCTTGAATTACTCTTGTTCATACTTATCTCGTTTCACAGAAACCCGTTCCCGGGTAAAGTTTTCAACGATTATCAGCACACAGATGTTTACGCAGGAGTGAAGATTGATTATCGGGGTGAAGTAAGTGCTCGTTTTTGATGTAATTTAAAATCCATATTTGTGTTCAGTACTTCGAATAAATAATACGGCTAAATCAGTTGGAGAGTAGTGTTCAAAAATGGGATACGCTTCTAGTCCTACTCCACATAATTGTATTCAAGTGATTGAAACGAGTAGATAGTCAAGACTTTGTGTTGTAAAGAGACACTATAAATGTGATATGAAATGTAAGATTGACGAAGGTTTGTTATTGATTGTTGTTATAGTATAAATAAGTAGTAGAAATGCTTCATTTGCCTGGTGCGTAAAGCTACCGATGTTTCCGGAAGGACACATAGGTCCTTATTCATGGGGGTATTTTGGCCAACCAACGGACACACATATACACACAAGCACGGATGAAGAACAGGCAGAATAACGTGGTTAAGAGAAAGAGCGAGATCTTAGAGAGGTGACTAAGTCCAGCCGTTCACACGGATAAGGCAAACTGCAGAGAAAGAATAATTACCTTCAAACTTTTATGCCTCGTCACTTAACCCAGACAATTAAGCTATGACCATTGCAAACTCGTGAAAAAAGGTAAAGTAAGCAATAAACTCGAACAAATAAAAACAACAGTTAGAGTCATGGGAATTGGGGTCAATGGACACTTTTCGTAGAAACAAGAGTGAAAAAAACTGCGTGACGCCATATGACTGAACAACAATTTTTACGCGGGTGAGGAAGCCGAGGGTATGCGGTGTGGGACCTAGACTAAATCAATTTAACCATGCTCCTCGATAAGGTGAGCTAAATTTATTCGTTCAATTTCAATAAATCTTTACAATACCTCTCATTTATTTGTTTGATTTAATCTGTACGTGTCTCAAAATACTTGGATCTACTGCGTAGTATCTTTGTCCCTTTTGTCAATTCACAGAATGTTACACCAGACATGTTCCTTCGTGCTTTGAACGGCGATCGGAAATTGAAAGAATCTGGATTCAAAGTAGTTGAATCGTAAGAAATATTGACATCTCTCTATAACACAAACGTTTTCACGGACAGCTATCAGATCTAAATGGTTCTATTCTCTTTCAAATACGTTCTATCAAAGAGTGCGAATAGTTAGGGAAAAATAATACAATTCCCTTTCTGTATCAATTACGAATGCAAAATTTAATGCACGGATAATTTCCGTGTCTGCAAACTGAACTGCAACAGAAAATGTCACAAAAAACTGTTCCTAACCTTACTTGAATTTCATATTGCCTCATCATTCACCCATCCAAATAAAACGTACTATCACTAGAATAAGGCTGATTAGTTTTCTGAAAATATCATTCGTGGTACGATGGGTCAAACTTATTTCCTAAATGAGTAAAACGAACGTCTGATATCAAGTTGAAATAGAAGAAATTTCCAAGATTCGCGTGTAAAATTCTCCCTGTGAATTCACACCTTTTAATTCTCTTCTGAATTGGTTTACTAACATCATTGTGGACAGGTTTTGAACATTGTATTTGTAATTGTTTCTGCACCACAAATTTTACTAACTCGACTCTATTTCAAAATCAGAAAAATAGTGTTTTGAGTTATTTGGACACATTCATGAGCGTTTGACCTAACGGTTCACCAGTAACCTCTGTTTCACAATTCCTTCCAGTGGACCAGAGGACAACGTGTTTGTTTTCTTCAGTGGTCGCGGGGCTCCAAACTTGATTGCTTTCCCTCATGGAGAGGTCAGTTTATAATCCCGTGCATTTCATTCACGCTGACGATCACCCGTATCGATTAACTGATAATAATAGACGTCTTGACCTAAAAGTTAATTGAATCGACCAGAAAACCAAGCTCCATAGGTGGATTTTCATGCAGTCTTTCCAATTAGATATGCAACAATAAAGCACCTTGATACAACCAGGTTGCCCAATTTGAAATTGCTAATTTTTATCCGAATTCTAAGCCGATGAACAGAGAAAAATTTAAGAATTTCAAATAAACGGTTCCTTACCGCTGGGATGATTTTATTGGTGGTTAATATTCGTGGTATTGTGAACAGTTTTTTGCTGTTTTAGTATTCAAAGCAAACTAAAAGTGCGTCCTTGTATTATTTATAACCATATATAAACTTATATATATATATATATATATATATATATATATATATATATATATATATTCACTTTAATCTTTTTTGAAACGTCTGAATTGTGCATGGATACTATTCACTGAAGAGCCCACAAATGAACCACAACTGTGATTTCTCATAGTTATTCGTGTTTGGGTTACTGCTAACCCAACGAACAATGAGGCTGCACGTGCAAGTGCTCAATTTGATAGTAAGTAGTATGTAAACGGGCGGACAGAATTTCCCCGGAAGCACACGACCGGTTTCGCGGTTGTCGCCGCTCATCGGGTATGCGTACCATGCATATATAGATACATGTGCATATATATATATATGTATATATATGTATATATATATATATATATAAAGACCGGTTGGATACCACAAGCGCCCTAGTTTGGTAAAAGCCGGATGAACCTTAAAGACGTAAAGAGAAATTTCATCTGCGACACCCCACCGGTTGTAATGCAACTTCCCATGGATACAAATCTTTTGACAGATTACCAACCTTCTCACAGATAGGAGAATCAGAAAGATCTGTTTGTCACTGCTGAAGAAGCTCTTTTAACATGACTGGAGCAAAGTATCTGGTCGATGAATTTGGTGGCCTGGTGGTTTAATGCTTCTTGGACGACTTCGAGGTCGTCTACCTGAACATAGCAACTTCGTCAGCATAATCTAAATTAACAACTCTGGCACCCGGTAGAAGTTCCACACCACGGTTTGCATTAATATCAAAGGCTCTTTGGAGGAGATCGTCTGTAAAAAGATTGAAGAGGAATAGAGAAAGAAGACAATCGAGCCGAAAGCCGCTTGGGGTGACATAGTACGGAAATAGTTGTCAATAGACAGCTACCCTGATCGAATTCTGCAGATAGAGGGCATTCAGAATGCCGTTCCTCGTCAAGCAAGTCGACACGGCCAGAGGCAGTAGTGATGTCCAGGAATATGATGACAATCGGTCTTTGACAAACACACCGATGTTCAAGTAGTAGGTGATGGATGGGATCTGATCCGTGCAGCCGCGGTAGGACCTGAACACAGCTTGTTCTCCATTACATTGAAACTAGCGCATGAGGAAACGTCTTTAATGGATAAAGGGGACCAGATTCTTTAGAGCGATAGGGATCAAATTAACTCCTCTCTGTTTGAAACGCGTTGTGTGGCAAGCCAATTTAGGGATAAACACAATCGTCTACTTACCCCGGAGTGCATAATCCTTTCATTCAATCAAAACCTTGAATAACTGGGTTTTTAATTCTCTCAAAGGAGCCAGCCCGACATTTTCAAAATATAGATTACGATCTGAACCAGGTGTTTACCGAGATATGAGTGTTTAATTCCCTTCTGAATCTCCTCCTTGGTCGAGAGACTATCAGGGATAGGCCACATGGAAGTCGTGGAAGTGCTAGATTCAGTACAAGCATCCGATGGGCAGCTAGATAGGGAGTGAAGTGTTCTGCGGGGCGATCAAGTCTCAGTCACAGTTTGATGACTGACCTCCAATCAAGCTTATTAAATGTCTCATTGATGCTTAATTTCCGGTCCAGTGGCACCAGTAAGTTGAAGGAGCTTCGGGTAGTCGCACGTAGCGGAAGTTACTACCATCTCGAAGGCATGTCCTCACACCCATATATCACACTCAGCAATCAAACAGTTCTGCAGACGTGAGTGGATTTCACTTCAAGTTCACTTGAGTGTTGCACGATCGGTGATGTTTTGGCTGCCAACAAACAGCAACAAGGTGTTCGAAAAATACTTACCGCTCTGAGTTTGGTAGAGTTTACTTCGAAGGAACAGACCATCATTCAGTAAGGCTTCTCGCAGTCACTCCCAGTGATCGCCCTCATCAGGCGGAGCGGTTGCTTGAAATGCCTGGGCCAGTGTAGTCTACTGAGCCTCCGACACTAGAGAATCGTTCATTTTGTTGATATTTGAATGGTTGTGATTCGAAATCTTCGACTTCCCTAATTTCAGATAGACTTAGACGGAACTCGGTGTTGGGACCAGTTGGAAACTTCAGCGTATAGCAGAGCTTTCGTCGTGCAGTCTTGTTACCAACCTCCAGCAAATATCGACTGAAAGCGATTCCAGTGTGCAAGCTAGACTCGGTTTTTGTCCGATCGGCATAAGCATGCGTACTCTAAAGCTAGCTAATATGTATCATAGGCTAGGTTGAAGAAATGTGAATTGTGTAATTTGATTTGTTCCAGCAGCTTTCGAGGAGACGATTCCAGGGGAAGTCAGATCCCAACCGAAGCCGGTTGTACGGCTGTTTCTCCATGTTGATTTGCAGTGGCTGACATTCAGAACAACTGAAGAGGTGGTGAGTGGAGGACTAGCATCTAAGTTTGATGGTGGATCAGTGTATGAACTCGGGTTAGCAAAACAGCGAGAGGGATAGTGAGAGGTTGAGACGAAAGCGAATTAGTGTAAAAGTTCGTGATTCAGTTTCCTGGCGCATTACCGCTAGAGTATTCACGTCAAAACAAGTGATTTTATCAGGAGTCAGCAAACAGAGCCATTAGCTTTTAAAAGCACAACTCTCTAGGCAGATTAACAGAATGCGGGGTCTGAAGCCCACTGGGAGCCGCCCACTGGTCACTCAGTTCACAACCCTAAGAATGACCCTAAACATCCCGTGTGCCCTGAACGCACCTACGCCACCGATACCAGTGAACATAGTGCTATATGCCTCGTATGACATCCGTGGTTTATTTGGAATCAGGGTTCAACCAACTCCACTAAAATGATTGTCAATCAACTCGATGGACAGAGCCGACTATTCGTCATCGTCCTCACATTGTCGTCAAAGCCCCTCGGCCCAAAGGACGTAGTGTGTAGGACATCCTCATCACACACTGTTTCAGAAGCACAATTATATGGAACCGAATTAGGTTTTTGAGTGGAGTAGCCATCTCAGAAACTGAAATCATTCACCTCCAACAATACGCTACCGAAGAACAAATAGTTTTGCTTCGTTTATGACAAGATCTACCGGGTTACCATCATCGGATGGATCAAAGATCACAGCTTAAGTGACCTACACGGCAGGTTAGGAGTTTGGCAGTTTGATAGCCATCCATAACCACTGAGTGAAATATACAAAACTAATATCACCTTTTATGATAAAAGAACAAAATACCAAGTAAAATAGGTCTCGGTTTTCTTTGAGTCTACAAAATTTTGGTCATCCTAGGAAGCACAGGCAAATGTTTTCATACTGTGAATGGATCCATCGGAAGATGTTTGATTAAGATAAACCCGTGCATCCCCAGACATTGGTCTTCTATTAATTTCACGAGATAGCCTCTCTCATTTTCTAACACTCACTTGACGAATCTTCAAAGGAACTACATGGGCACACGTTGAAGGTTAGAACAATGAACTTCAGGGAATATGATAGAGGACTTTTACTAAACCAGCGAAATTCAGATAACCAATATCTAACTGTAAATCGCTTAGTTCTATCATGCGTCATTTATTCAGAGGACACCTTGGATCTGATTTGTTTCACTTATGGTTCAGGGTTGTCAAAAGTTAAATTTGATCAGACCACCAAGAGCCGCCCTCGTTCACTACTCGTTGTGGCACCAAAATCGCATCATCGGAGTTGATCCGTTCGTGTTCACCATTTGCACCTGAACAATTCGTCACCCAGTTGGTGAAAACACGATTGTGCGATTTACATGATCTGAAAGCAAAAATCATGTACCTTATCAATTGAGTGATTTTGTACACGCGTGCAGCTCACTTGAGATGACAGTCTTGATGGACCTTTGTTTGCTGTTGTCGTGGTGTACACCTAAAACGATTGTTTGCACAACTCGTTGGAATTCGGATCTACGCCAATGAACAACTAATTGAATGCTACATCTTCACATACGTTAAGTGATGGTTATCTCAATTGAGTGTGGTGGATGGCTCTTTAGCTGGGGCGCAATTCCACTAAACTAAGGGAAATTCAACTTCTGTGAGAAATGTGTGAACAAACTAAAAGGTAGCATGAATGAGTTGACGCATCTACCATACGAAAAACTCGGGCTGATGTAGAAACTTCACCGCACGCATAATCGGATTCATTTTGCGCACCCGAGCCACGCTGTATTCACACGTTGTACTAACACTAACAACGGTTCACCAATCACGCTTGTGGGTGTCACGTTGTGTAGTACATCTATTCTATAGGGCTACCCACTGTATGTTGCATCAATCGACGAAGCCCAGGGATTATTCCAACTAGATCACTTTTGAAATAATAATATCTCCAACATCTCTTTCAGTTGGGATACCTTCATTGTACTATTCGCTTACGCTGAAGAACATTTCTCTTTATTACAAATTCCGTGTGATCTTTGTGAATTGACTGTCTTCCATTCGATTGTTCGTGGTTATTTTTTTTCTATCGGTTTGGAAATAAATTATAGCTCCACGCAAAACAACTGAACGAAACTTTGGCCAATATGCACAGTGAAAGGCGGTACAAAAACCTGGTCGTCTATATAGAAGCTTCCAACTCTGGGTCCTTGTTTCACCAAATTATTTCTCGCAAAGTCAGAGGTAAGTCTTCCGATTACTCAGGGTATGACTGGATTGACTGACTTGTTAATAAACGGCTTGTGTAGAGCTGCCTTAAATCAACAACAAAATGGAAATTCATGTCCTTCGAAATACTCTGTAGAACTATGCACCCCGTTTTCTTTTGCAGCAGACGACATTCAGCGCAACATTCAAATAGTTAGGGGGTTCACTCAATAACAAATACGCATGTTTACGACCTTCAGTTCTTTATTTCAGTTTGGGCTTTAACCTCTACCAAACCAACCGAATCAAGCTGTGCCACATTCTGTAATGATCCCGTGATCAACACATGCTTAGCCGATGATTTCTCTCACCAGTGGATGACACACACGGAAAAAGTAAGTGTTATTGGGATAGACTGGCGTGTTTTATTCTCTCTGTGGAATTGCAATTTCACCTACGAACCTAAGCGATAAGAAGCAAATATTTTCACAACGAACCACTCAGGGAATCCATTTGCCTTCTATGAATAAGCTCAAAGTTAAATCTCAGTGATCTATCAGGTGTCTCTGTGGGACTTCTTCGCAATCGTCAGCCACGAACATCATGATTTCGATTCACTTGAGCAAAGAAAAAAAAGTCCAAAGTTGACTGTGCCATATAAGAGAAATATACAATTTATGAGGTCGCTTGCGGTTCTCATCAATGAGAGATTGGGTTTTGGTGCCAAGTAGCTTCTAAAACAAAACTGACGCTGTGTCATTAGTACTCGTGTGTAGCTTCAAAAACCTGTATTTCGGATTTCATTCACGTCGACGCTATTCAGCACGTGGTCGGCAGATCAAAACCCAAAATACTGTCGAATACTGCAAGAAATACATGAAGAAAATGTATGAAGACTACCCTTACCGCTAATATATCACATGTCACATCAAATGGTTGCGTGAATGACTGACCAGTGTCTCAGCAATTAAAGAATTATATTACATCAGCAGTGAATAAAGTGATTCCACCCAGTCTTTGGTCCAAAGCTCTGGCTGACTTCTAACCAATACTGAGCACGGTAACTAATATGGAATAGTTAACCCAGGAATTTCATCTCTTGAACTTTATTTTGTAAAATGTATATTCGGGACGTTCAGTTTTTACATTATAATCTAATTACCTTTGATGTGATTTTGTCTTAACAAAAGATGGGCTTCCAATAGCTAATACATTTAAGATAAAGAGTTTCAAGGATAAGCCATTGTGTCTTGATGAAATAAGATGGCATTATCTATCATATTGGTAATGGGACGGTATGCATTATAGTTTTGCAAAAAAAATCATAACGAATTTGAGGTAGCATTCCCTGCACCGCTTTTTCAAGTGGGTCGATTTGGTAAAGGAAGAGGTCATCATTGGCATTATGAATTTGAAAGAATCATTCCTCAACTCAAATATTTTATTATTCAGGTGAAAATCGAGAATGAATAAGATGAGGTAACCGACCAAGTAAGGTAGATTTCCTCAATAGTAAAAGACATCTCACAGCAAAACTAAATCAGACAAACTTCGCTGATTGCAAGTACTCCATTTATTAGTCTCGATCTTGAACGTAGAACAAGACAGCCAGTCTTTAATATACCTTCACAGAACTTGTGGAATCCAGTAAAAGTTCTGCCCAGTCAACTCGGTTGATTGTTTGTGCTGATGTATTTTAGTTACATGATTGTTAATCATGATCTTATTGAATTCGTCTCTTTTTTCTTTCCTTTTCTTCTCTCTTTTTCCTCTCGTTGGATTTGATTTCACACGTAGTAGAGTACATTTAGTAGCACAGTTGGTCAGTAGTTAAACGTCAAATGTGAGCAGGCACAAATATCCATCTGTCTCAGCCTGATCGACCCACAACGCACATTTTACTGATCCAATTTCCAATTTATTTTCCCGTTCGTCAACATCCGTTTAGCATCGGGGTCAGTTGTTCAGACAATTATTGGTCAATCAATACTTCCATCTTATTCAGGCCATGAAAGGTAGTTTGGTGCGGCAATATGGTGAATTGGTGAGTGATTTCATCAATCCTTTAGATAAGTGATAATTAAATACTCATATTTTTATGTTATTATTTCACTCAGTCAAGTGACCAGTTATTTATTGGTTTCCAAGCCAGTACTAAAATTTTATGTTAAGTCGTTTCCGAGTTTGATACCAGGAGCCCAAACACTTCTTCATAGGCCTGATGATGTTCCAAGACTGAACTGTTGGTAAGTGTGTAATATAATAAATAATTTACCGTTATTTAGTTTTGAGCTTCTCAAATGAAACGATCGAACTTTCTAGTAGTGGAAATCAGCGTGGATTAAAACGCATACGGGTGTCCGATATGCACATTGTGCTTGAAAGCGACAGCATAAAAGCACAACTGCATAATCTTTTGTCTACCATAACTAGTAATTAGTGGTCACGCTTTATGACAATCTCTCTTGTGATTTGTTTGTTAGCTTTGTCCAAAATCTGAGCGAAAATATATTTTCATCCACTACAAGTGGGCCACAAATATGACGGAATATGTCCTCCGAGGGAAAATTGAATAAGATTTGTTTACATTGAATTGCCAAAAGCCTTAGTCAGAATGCTGTTCATACACTTTGCTAAATAGGTGGTCTACCTTCATGCTCCAGGATATTCACAGTCTCATCGGAGTAGAGTCCATCATGCAGGTGATGAAATCGTCTTCTATCTTATACGCCGTCACGTGCTGCATTTTTGGCTCCATTGTCCAGTGTGCAGGTAGACAACTGACTGCTGTCTTTGAAACAAATAAATTTCTGCGATTACGTATTAATTCGTTTCATTGGAGGATAATTGTACGAAATGTACCTTGAAATTGAGCACACATTTACAAGTGGTACACAGAATAATCACCAGACAAATCGTTCTGTATGGTTTTATCCACAATTCTCTCGTGAAACAAAGCACAAAGCAGAACCCCTATGAAACTATCACTTAGCAAGAAAAACCCATTCCGCTGAACTCCAGGACTTTGTCAATCAAAAGGGTGAAGATTTCCCTAACATTCGAGCCATCTTTTCTTGAAGTCTACCAACAGAGCTGAAAGTGTGTTATTCCGATCCAAATGAATAATTGTGGTTGATACATCGATACATCGACATTTGTCGGGATAATATTTTTGGGGGAATCAGTAAACCAAAAGACATTTTTCTCAGCCTTCGACAGGTCATCATATTCCAGACCCTCACACAATATACAAAACTCATCACCAAAATAACGGGCCTCGTGATTTGAATCCCCTGATGGAAACAACACGTTGTTTCATTTTTGGGGCTTGCAGTGCAGCATTCACATCACTTGACACTAGCAGCATTGAAATTGCCGCTACCTTACGTCTAACAGAGAATGAAATTACCGGAGTATATTCCCGTGCTGGATAGAGAACAGGAACTCCAAGCACGGTCATTTGACAACAGAGCACACAAGATCGTCCCATTCAATCGATTTGGTAGGTCTTCTACCTTGGGCCAGGTTTTTGTGAATTATTCGAAAATCGGTGCTGTCGTTCGCGGTTAAACACCGAGGAAGACACTGCACAAATGATTCAAATTTATGGACCTCTGCAATTCAACCTTTATCCCATTGAAGGAAGTGCTGAGGAAATTCAGTTTCGGTGGATCTTTCCATCGGTATCATGATACCAATTTAAGTGTAAAACAAAGCCAGTTGAAATGACCCTAAAACGAACGATCTCAATATGAGAACGGGAATTTCACTTTTCCGGTGATTCAGTAGTCACCGTTAAGAAGAAATTTTGAACCACATACATCTTGAGATGTTCTTATAATGCAATAATTTCTCTTTATGTAAATTACGGGCACAACCATAAAAAATGTATTCTCGAAAAATCACCTTCTACCAAAATATTTTGATGGGGAACCTAATATAAATATAATCCCCCGTTGATTTCTGTGGTCCTGTTGATCAGATAATTTCAACTCCATACATCGCCAGTTGTTGGCTTAGTTTACTTGGAGAGCTTCAACCTCACAACCAGGGTCACAAACACCCATTCAACTGCCCATAGTGCAACAAAGTACCAAAGTAAACCAGAGCAAGCTCTGAATGAAGAAGTTGAGAAGCTCGAATTATACACAGAGTAGATTTTTTTGCATTACAATTGACACTACCCGTGAGTAGTTAAAACCAGTAAAACCTTTCCTTGTATTCACCTGTTACGAGTTCCGGTTGGGCAGTGCGAAGCTGCACTCCAGGACAGGCAGCAAAGTTTGTATTTTTCCGATGTTAAGATGGTTTTACATACTTATTGGATGATAAGCCAGTGCTCAAATGATGTCAAGGCTGTTCTTATCCAGTGTAGAGTTGCACACTTGATCAGCCTCCCCAACTTCTCTAACAGTTTAACTCTTCTGGGGCTTAATTAGGCCATCAAGAATCTCGGTCATTATGGCTGCGCTGTTGGTTATGCAACCTACTCTCTGGCATAATTCTACGTAGGCCGGTGGCTTCACGTATCGGCGATCATTACTGAAATTCCTGATAGTGTTTTGCAAAAAGATGGAAAGAACTGATTACGAGAGTGTGCACTGAAATAAAATCAAAATTTAATGATCATTTGGCATTCGAGACAGCCATCAGGTAAACACAGGTTCACCTGTCTGAATACTCTTAGCTTGTCATTATTCCCATTGTCTCAACTACAGAATTATCAGCAAAAGTATTGACAGTAATCCATCTGTACATGTGAAAATATCTGTGAAATAATATGTCCTGGTTCAGAGTTTGGTGATTCAGCACGTTGAATTTAAGGATACTCCATGTTCATTGAACTTTTTTTTTAATCTTCAACTTTGCTTCCAGAAAATATCTTTACATCGAATAGGAGAGTTCCAAGCCGGTAGTACACATGCTGGTTCCACCGGATTTAATGGAGATAGTGTAAGTTGCCAAACGTGATGTTTCGAAATTTTACTGAGAACGATACATGTAATGGATATAATTATGAATATTTCTGTCTGAGAATAAGAACATTTTACTCGTATCCCGACATAATATTGGGTCAGTAGCATATTTCAAAATGATCATTTTGAGCTGGTCATACTCCATTTTTTTACTCTGATATTCCTTATTTGCACAACGAGGTCCGCAATAAGGGCAGTCCAACGAGAGACGCGATTAGAATCCTTTGCCAAAATCTAAATGCAACTGACAGCTACTCATCATTATGATCTTTGAATACCTTTAATAAACAGGCGCTGATGAGTTGTTGCATTATACTCCACTAAAATATTTCCAAGTGGGTGCTTGTCTTCCGTATGCGCTAGAAATCAGATTCACGGAATAGTTAACAATCTTCTGTTTTCGCCTATACCACAACAGATCAGTATCCTTAAACAGATTGATTCAAGCCTCACACTCGTAGAATCTTGCATTGTTTATTCAGTGGAAATCAACGGATCCTATTATTTCCGATTATTTATCCGTTTGTAGAAAACGCCTCCACTGGAAACCCCAAGTTGAATGCACGCATTCATGTGGTCAGTTGTTCCCCAGTGCCATGTGCATATTCAAATCTGCCTTGTTTCGGTGAGGCTTAACTGTGAATGCTCAGTTTGTGCATTACTAACATTGATTCGTTTGATGGATATATACGGTGGGATCAACTTTATCCTGCTTGTATGATTTTCCGTCAGCATTCACTAAACAACAAATCAAACTGTATGCATTTGGATAATTGAACAGTGATATACTCATCGGTCACATATAAGCCAGGCTTGCACAATGCAAAACAAAGCAAGCTTTACGAGTAAACTATGAGAAACATTCTTTTTGAACAAGAACAGCAATCAAACTGCGTATACAAAAGAAAATTGCGTAAGTATACAATGTGATTCTGATTAGTTATACATTAATCTCAGGAATAGATTGTGAATCTCCTCGATGAACGAAATAAGCATACAATCGTGATATTCTATTTTTCTCATCATATTGATATTTTCAATGATAAATCCCCAACCAAACCTAATCGCATCGAAATCGGGGATCACTTTCATTTCCGAAAGTCAATTGCGACTCGGGATAGATCAATGGCCAGTCATGCACACTTGATTCCTTTGATGCACCAACTGAGGAGATCAAAATCGCCGAAACAAATGGAACTGGCACAACGACGCTTGCACCGCGCACTGAAGGTAAATGTCTACTAGTCAATACGTTCACAACACCAGTGCGATTAGATCTACTGTAAGAAATGTGGATTCGTTTTTTTGTCAGTGAGAATTCTTTGCCCACATGGTAGGCGTTCAAAACCTCCGAGACGTGTTACCACCACTGCTCCAACAGTGATAAAGAGATCTTTATCAGTATACATTCTGCAGACATTACAGTTGAGGTTTCAAACGGAGAAGTGAATAGTGTATTCCAGCTCATTTTTGAATCATCCACAACGAGCACTGCGGGTGGTCATCTTATGGTGTTTCTCAAGAATGCGCATTACTTTGAATGGACTGAATCCATCATGATGGGATGCAAGTATTCACATAATTTCTTAGGTAGACCAAATGAAATCATTGGTAGTTACATTTCAAACAAATCCCGCCTGCCATGAACTGCACAACATTCTCGCAATCACTGTCCCATTTTCAGTTGGGTCAAACGGCCAAAGAGACTGTGGATGAGATTGTGGAAGAGGTCACTTCAAAGAGTGCACCCTCAGGTAAACCAAGTGATGTGCACGAGCATCTGGATTGCTATCAAAACGTATACGATCATTACAAAATCAAGTGCTTCAGTATTCAACAAGTGAGTCACTGGAGTATAAATGCGTCTACTCTGTTTTTGCCTAAATCACCATTTTCACCTACAATACATAAGTATGTTTCCATAGTCACCATTTACATTGATGGTATGATTTACTTGTTGATTTCAAGAGAACTATGAGAACGTGTGTATCATCTAGAACATAATAAGTGTACTTTACTCAGCCACATTGATAATCTTCGGAATTTGAGCGTAAAGTTTCCCGTTTAAATCATTTCATGCTCATTAAGGAGCTGAAAATCGAATTAAAGGCAAAATCTTTTGTGACGAATAACCTCTAATGTGGAGGCCATGGTAGGTGAACAGCATCCATCAAACTCCAAATATTTTGGATAACTCGGGCTAGTTAGAATGTGTAGATGGCAGTTGGATGAGACCGTGATAACGCGTATGGTTCCGAATGTTCTCGACGAATTTAAAATTGATGATATGTTATGGATTTTTTTTAATTTTGCTGTTCCCGTTGAAAAGGTCATATCTACTTTCCGGGGATATACAACGGTATAATAATGGTAACTCAGAGTAATTTATCTGTTGAAACTAAGATATGTGACTTCCGATAAAATAAAGTTTACAAGAGAAAACAGCCCAATTTTGGGCTACCATTGAAATATCAAAGAAAAACTTTGTTTAACTGTTCGTTAAAAGTTATATGGATTATCTATATGATGAATGAAACGTATCAGCTGATTAGAAGTTAATTATGAGTACAAAGAACGGTGGATATTCACTCATGACAACTGGTATTCCAGCTTGCTCTCATGTTTTTGTCTGATAATCTTTCAGGTGCCAGAAGTTGCAAAAGAACTGGCGAAACTCGACCGATTATGCCAACAGAGCTACGACACAAATGTGGTTTTGCAAGCAATATTCGACACTTGTGGTTGATTGGGTATTTTTGCTTGAAAACTATGCAGTGTGAGTCGTTTATCCAGATCGACGCTTCTGAATGAATAGTTTTATCACTAATAATGAATAAAAATATCTTACATCTGATGGAATGTTCTCCTATTTGGAGTTGGAGAAGCTGATCATTGAATGAGAGGGAAAATATACGTGGTGATAAAATCACGTGGATCTGTTTGTTTATCCATCTAACCGTGTCTGCTCACAAAATAGTGTCAATCTCGAGTGAGTAAAATATGTGGCAAGATGGATAATCTTTCATTCACTGTACAATCGGCCGCAAACTCGCTTTTCAGCATAACTTGTCGGATGAACAAGCAACAAGAGCATTACTGATACCGCAGATATATAATCTTGTTATCAGAGCTGTGAAATCAGCTATTTACCTAATTATTCGGTTTTTTGAAATATTGTTGGATAAGCATGCTGAGCTTCGACAGTTGATAATCTCCCAAAACTGACACCTGCCCGTATGAGAACATGTACTGTACTTCTATCTGTTGCTGGGGTCAGTCACTTCCTCAATGAATATCCATAAATAAGGTTGAATCCTGATATAGATTTTGAGCAAGCCAAATACAAAGGAAACTGCGTTAGCGGGATCGGTACAGAAACATTTGATAGGGTCCTACCTGTAGCAAATGTGATTCTTTCCCCATCAGTTTGTCTGTCTGTCTCTCTATCCGTTTATCTTACCGTCTAGTTGTCTGTCTGTCCCTCTTTCTAACTGTCTGCTGTTTGCTTGCCTATCTGATTTTCTGCCTGTCTTCCTATCTATCCGTCTGTCTGTATGTCGAGCCCACTTTTTCTCTTACTTGCCTCTTCAAACGCAGAATTGGGGACACATGTGACAGTACAATCGATTAGATGCTCGCTGGTCGTCATCCATAACTTCATTCACCGAGACATTACGTGAACAGAGTGCTCTTCGAGAGTGGGTACACCCCCGAAACTTCAAATTTCTAAAAGCATTAATGTAGGTGGTAACAACAGTTGGATTTTGATCTTTTCTAAATACTCGTGAGAAAAGTTGTGTTGCATTGTTCGCTTCAGAAAACTGTGAACGACAACGGATTTTGCAAAGTATTGATCCACATGTGCCATTTTTAACAAAAAAATGATCAGATTAAAGCCTCCTTGTCAAATCGAGTAGTATGTTATTGATATCTAAAACAACACGACCTCGTTCGCTGAACATAAAAGGGTCGTGTGGATCAATTTAGGAGCACCTAGCACAGAAAGTCCTAAATGAATAAAAATTTATGTTGTATCTAATCAGTGTCATGCCATTCATTAGGAAGGCATTCATCGCCAACCATTTTATGGTTTAATTTATGAAAACTATCCATCCTTATACATCCACACTCACAGTGCATGCATATTTCGTTCTGGACTACTTGAACATGAGAGATGAGCGTAAAAACGCACATACCATGAATAACTTATAAAACAAATTTCCCAATAACCAGTCAACGTTAGTCAGCTGACATTTGTCTCCCATAGCTTGGCACGCGATTTATTGTTTTCATTCGTTGACTGATTTGTAGCGGTCAAACAAATACACGGACAATTTACTTGTGGAAACGGTGGTAACTTTGGGACACCTCATTTCTAGTACTTAAACTACTTAAACATGAGCTTCAGTCCTTCTGGAAAGTAATGACGTAGACTCAAAAAATATCCTACTAGTGCATATTTCGACAAGCTGTTTTACTGCATGTAACTCAACTTGTTAGAATTATTGTTGGACATTCTGGTGGGACCATTGTACTCAAGCCTCGGCAGGAAATAGCTGAACGGATTTGATTGCGTGGGTGAGAACAGCAAACATTTTTGTGGATTTTGTTTTTGCCAAAGTATCAACCACTTAAGTTTGTTCTTGAAACCATAATTTACCGGGGTGCATTGCGTAAACTTTTTCACATCAGTCCAAGCCCTGAAGCATCTGAAAATCACAGCAGATGTATGGAAACGTTTTTTCAAACTTCTGTACAAAGTGCTTCTTCCAAGGAGTAATCTTTCAACTAGTTAAGTGAGTATGGGGGGGGGGTGCAACTCAAAGGTTCCAAATTCTGGAGAAGCGAGGATCTTGGTACACTATGAAACGCTGATGAGTAATCGAGGAAGACACACATTATTGATTTAAAACAACCACTGGAGCATTCAGCAGTAAAATGGACTACACACGCTACTGCATTAAACGATGAAAGCCGGAGCTTATACTCAAATTGGTATTCGACAGTGGAACTACTAACAGTGTTTTGGAAGCTCTGAAGTGTAGCACGTTCAACCAGTTTCAAAGCCCATGGAGGAAGAGCAGATGAGCGGAATTTCTTGGTCCCTGTCTGGCTAACTGACTCTTCTGATATGGGGATAGTTGTGACAGTCAGTAATGGAGAATGTTTGAGTGAGTGAATAGTATTTATATTCATTAATTCTGAAAGGGTTCCAGCTCTGTGTCTGAGTTTTGCCGGAAGTAAGCCATCTGGTTCAAAAGCTTTCGGTATTTTGATGAATTTGAGGAGTTTGAAAACACTCCCTAATCGTCATCTTGCTGGAAAACTGGGAGTGGGTTCTTCAAACAACGAATAAATTGTGAATTCAGATTGCCACCGTCCATGTCGTCTGAGGGGAGAATTTTCTCACAGCCACTGAAAAGGTTGTTCTTGCAACCTTGAAACTGGTGGGAAAATGTAAAATCCATGCTTTTGATTACCGCTTTGATCGAAGTTGACCTCAGGGATATCGCGCCTTGTGTAGTTCAAATCCATCTTCCTCCGTAATCTCTGTATGTAGGACGAATCCATTTCTTCTAAGTGGAAATAAAACGTTCCCGTGGGGAAGCGAATTTCAAAGACGAGGTTTGTAATTTCGGTAGTAAAAAATACCAAAAGAAGGTGATCGAAGGAGGGAATTTTTCAAGCTCCTCAAGTTCATCGAGTTACCCAAAGCTTTTGAACCAGACGGCCTACCTTCGGCGATATTTAGACGCAGAGCTCGGACCCTCTTTGTGCTGCTTATTATAAATATTATTCACCCATTTGGATCGTTTTCTATTATTTACTGTTGCCGTCCTGCCACAGATACTGCCGCTCACCGTTTTTTCAGGCGAACAATGCAACACAACTTTTCTCACGAGTATTTAGAAAAGATCAAAATCCAACTGTTGTTACCACCTACATTAATGCTTTTAGAAATTTGAAGTTTCGGGGGTGTACCCACTCTCGAAGAGCACTCTGTTCACGTAATGTCTCGGTGAATGAAGTTATGGATGACGACCAGCGAGCATCTAATCGATTGTACTTTCACATGTGTCCCCAATTCTGCGTTTGAAGAGGCAAGTAAGAGAGAAAGTGGGCCCGACAGATATACAGACAGACAAACAGACAGACAGACAGACAGACAGACAGACAGACAGACAGACAGACAGACAGACAGACAGACAGACAGATAAGCATACAGACAGACGAACAGATAGATGGATAGACAAACATGCAGACAGGCAGGCAGGCAAGAAGTCATGCAGGCGGGCAGACTGAAAGATAAACAGATAGATAGACATACAGACAGACAGGCTGGCAGGCAGGCTTGCAGACAGACAGACAGATGAACAGATGGGCAGATAGACGGACAGACAGATGGAAAGTGTGGCAGTGCGAAAGACAAAACTACAGTCGGAGAGATGGGCAGTCAGTCAGATTGTCAGACGGAAGGTCCGGCATGCAGTTGGAAAGGCGAACAGGCCGAAAGTCAGACATACCACTAGACCGCAAGACTGGTACACTGACAGACGAAATGACCATATCGAATGAGATAAAAATACTAGGAATAATAATGTCCTCCCACGCCAAGTGACACAGGTATTTTCAATGGGTAAAATCTTGAACAGAGTGGGAGCTTAACCATCTGTGCTGAAAATTTTCGGAGTGTGACATCAAGGTCACTCAATGGGTAACCAAATCTCGCCTAACATTGCCCAAAATGGCTCATACTTCTGAACTTCAGAATCGTGAAATGTTTCTCCTTCACGTAGGCCTTCCTTCCAACACTCATCTCCAGCTTCTAAGTTCCGAATAATATGGGGCCAATCTATACCTTAGCACTATGGTGACGAGAAGTACACCCACAGAACTCCGGATCTGGATGAAACAGACAAACTGATCTGATCGAATCATACACCCAATATTGAGATCTTTCCAAATGTACCAATGATACCAGAGAAAAACGGGGATGCAAAGGTGAAAGACCACTTTGGATCCACTAGACAGTTGCTGGAAAAGATCATTTTGCACCTTTCGAAAATGCTTGTCATCGACCAACGTGCTACTAGTGGAATTACGCAGAAACTAAATAGTTCATAATTCAAAATAATGAATTAGCTTTGTGAAATGTCAAAAGAAAGTGTGCCTGGGGTTACACGTCATTTTCGTGCATTTATAGTACAGTTTGCGGAGCAACGAAAAAACTGTCCATTTTGTTCTACAAACAATCCATTCAACCCAAAACTAATTTTTCAGCAAGAGGTTAACCACAAATTATCTCTTTTTAAAATGCTTCCAGATATAGCTGCATAATGTAAACATACTTGTTTTTCACGAGCATTCTTAATTTGATTGGCCTTGTTTCCACATATGTAGTTAATTTTCTCCAGTAGTTTAGCGAATAGTTGACGTCTTGGTAGGCGAAACTCGTCACAGTTAATTATTCACCGAGGCAGATGCGATCTGATTTCGCATTTCGTAGGCAAGAACATAAAAAGTCTTATCATATTCATTCTGCGCGTATTGTAATCCAGTAGGAACCACCAGCTTGTTCACTGATAGCGACAGCCCTAAATATTTTCATGTAAGGCAGCACAGTGCATTGGAACAATTCGTCAAAGGAAATATTGAAAGCGTTCAGTCAGTGTGTATATTTTTGGAATGGGTCTTCTTGGGTTCCGAGCAAGTTCAATGACGATTTCCATGAGATTTATGTTTCTGCTGAGACTGGTACATTCGTTATCCAACTGTACCCAGTTTTGGCAAACACAACCTGTTGCATTCGTTTACCGATGAAATAAAATTCTCGAGGATTCAGGTCCACATCCTTCGTTTTCTCTCCTTAGAGGTCCCAATCCCACAGGTTCGAGTCAAGTCCAAATAGAAGTCGATATCATGAACAGGCTGAATCCAGCTGAAATTATTCTCAAATGAGCCATCAGCTGAAAACTTAGATTGGTTGAATTTGTATATATATCTATATTGAGAATGATAGGTTGCTGGTGCATTACCATGAAAGTTAACAATTTCCTACGTTACAACAGTGGTAAACCCAGACAGGATTGAACCTCACATCATCACTCTGCTTTCAGAGTTAGTTTTGTGCATTTATTAACAACGTACTGCTTGTATCATTTTAGTTCATGAATCACATGTGACGTGAAAAATTTTCAGTAGCACATTCCTGAGTAAAAAAATGAGGTAATAACAAACCAGATCGTTGCGTACGTAATCCAATAAGATGGTCTTGCCCTTCTCCCAGGTGGGTGTTTAATGGCATTTTGAGGAAACAGGAATTTTTTACGGGATCGGTTGAGTTATCGGTCCCATACTTGGAAACCTTGTGCATGCTTAGTACTGTAGTGGTTTGACGCAGCAGCATGCAAAGTCTGGTCAGCCTAAGTGGTTTTGACCACACGTATTCCCAGAAAATCAGAGGAAATCTGGGTGAACATAACATCATTTCATGCTCCACTTTAGTCGGAACAAACCTATTGCAGGATTACAGTGTGATACGGGTAGGAAGATAACTAACTGCTAGCGGATGTGGAAGGCTTTACTTTTCTGTCATTATGTTTTTAAAAGTAGTTGAAAGTGCATCGCAGTGGACCACATGGACGGTTCTCATTTTGTGAAAATGATTCAAACATGTTGAGACTATGTTGAGAACTTCAACAAACGTGTGGAGTACAAAGACATTTTGAAGTTGATACACTAAAACATCCTCATATTCGACAGGGTAACACTCTAGTTTTGTGTTAGGTGTCACTTGGATATTTTAGAGAAGCCTTTTTGGAAATTGCTTGAGAACCATTTATTATAGTGTGGTCAACTAAAAGCGATATGGTAAAACTGCTTGATATTACAGAATGGTAATTATCAGGTATGGATAACGTAAACGTGAGAGGAAAACATGAGGGAACAGTTCATTGGAGAACGTCGAAAGGTGATAGCAAATATGCATATTTTGACCAAATTAATACTTTTACTTCCCAAAAACTCTAAAACGAACAGACATCTGAGCTTTGCTGGATATCCGGTCACTAAGTACAGCTAAAAAATGAAGCCATGTTTTTCTATTGTACAGTTGACAGCTTCGTTTATCCTGTGGTATAGAAAGGAAAATATGTTTTTTAAGTCACAAAATGTTACTGTGAATCTACTGCTATGCCCATGGATTCCCCTGCAAAGGATGCTCTCCATATTCAGGAACTGGCCATAGTTTCCTCTTCAAGAGTAAAACCATGCCAAAGTCACCTCATTTGCTTCTCGGAATATTTCATTATTTTTTAGGTGGCACATTTCCGCAGAAGCCCCTGTGTTCAGAATAATTTTGATAACTTTTTATCGGGTATAGTATCGTCAACAGTTTTCCTTGGAATACCAAATGGCTTAACCACCGAATTCTGTGTGGTACCAAGCTGAGTAGATCTATCTAGTACATTCTTCTTCTCTCGATTGAACAGTCGCTTGGTCGTTATCACATTGAATATCACTGGGCCGCACTCCCGATATACATGTGCATTTATCACAACCGTCATCTAATCACAGAACAGCACCATCTGGGTCAAACAAGCTGGAACGTCCTTAGAGGTATGCTACACCGAACATCCGTCGGTCAGTGGTCAAGTCGTATATCGGTAAACGACAGGGTTAGAATGTAATAGAAGGTGCGACATAAAGCCAGGGGACGTTACATGTCTAAATCCTACATTACCACACACGGTTGTTCGATTTTCATTCAACGTGGAAAAACATTTGTAGATGCGATATTCAACAGATTCGACACGGCAGAAGGCTGACTGTGAACGCGTGATCACTATCTTCACGAAAAACAACTTTACGGTCCAGGATAAATTTCATAATGTTGGAGATAAAATTAAATCCCAAGAAGTAAGCACTCGATGTCGATCCGTCTGAATGACTGTATTCATCACATCCAATCTTGATTGACTCTTCTAAACCTCCAAGAAATAATTTGCGTCTGCATAGATATCCTTATGTAGCCCTCGTTTAAGATCAGCGTCTGGCATAAAGCACTTATTATCAGTGAAACATTTCTTCATTTCACTAATTCACCCAACTTTCAAGGAAAATTACACCTTTTAGCATTGTTAGAAAGTGTGTTGAATTTTTCCGAATGAATCCACTTATTCCTTCTTAATTTCAATGAAGTACTATCATGGAACTTTGGCTACTATACGATATAGCGGTGAGTACTGAAGTCTAAGTTCGGAAGGTGTAAACAGATTATTTGATTGATGGTGACCAAGCAACCAACACCGAGAACCTTATATTATTTTACCTCAGATACAAAACCTGGTAATATTGTTGCTAATCGGCGGCGATCTCGTTCAGAATTATTGTACGATTTTGCTACGATAAAATGTAACGTGAATAAAACTAGTTGATTCAATCCATATAATTCCTGACAGTTTTATGCTACTGATATTTTTGGCAGTGGTTCGTTTGATTATCACGAATTTCTGTTGAAAGACCATAACATTGAAACGAATCTCGGCGCCAATCGTATTGGCTTGTCTTGTTGGCAAGCTCCTGTATGCATCATCAGAGTATGGCCGCCTTTCACAACGGAAAAGAGCACCCTCACTTTATCATAATAATGAAATGTTTGGTCGGTGGATACTGTCAAAAAGCCTATGGAATAAAATTATGCATTTGTTAGTATAAGTGCCTTAAGAAAGGTTATCGTCCAAAAATGTGATCCTCATCTGCTGAAAAACGTTCCCACCCACTTTTTTATTTCATATCAAACAGTAACTTATAGTCGTACATTTGCTCTGCTTTTCAAGCCCGCTGACACTTGAAAACAGTGATATATTTGTATGAATGTTTAAAGCGTGTGTGAATGTATTGATTCATGAGTCCCTGATAATCGTGTCTTTTACATGAGCGCGTCGTATTCCTCGAAAATGAAACTGAAAAAATAAAAGTTAGTTCCGGTGGACTGCTCGATGGCCGTGATTATTTGCTTCATATTCGTTGATGAACATCTGCGTCGAATTTCGGAGAGCCCTTTGAAGAAATTGTCATAATTCTCAAATAATGATGTTGTTCGTTTCCTTTTACATGGGACAGACTACAGGTAAGTTTACGGCCTACAAGATTGCATAAATCTCGATACAACACACAGTTTAGGTAGCTAAACAATCAAGTCGAATCTAGAAGAGTAAACCGGAACACACTGTAACTAGGGATTTACAGCACGGCTTTAAAAAATTAGTGGTAAATCCACGAACCATTTCGAATGTTAAAGAGTACGTCCGGTGTCCAGACCAGTACAAGAGTTACGCGCTATGTGAGAAAACGACATTCAGCGAATCGTAGGAATAATTTGCGTCTATATGCGGTACTTCATGGGAATAAATATTACAAGTCAACGAACAGTATAAACCTCAATTCGTGGCGTTGTCCAAGGAGTCCACTGGGCACTCAGTAAAACAGAAACAGTGCAAACACAATCAACTACAATCCAGGGCCATCAGTACAGTTCAACGGACTACAGTTCCTACTGCCTAATAAAGTCAGCTAGCTTGGCAGAACCGTAACATTGGTCTAAGTCTCACGCTGTCCAATCAGAGGTGGGGGAAGGAAAACAAGTCAGGCGAGCATAGTCGAACGGGCTAACGTGGGTCACATCTGTCTAAAGGGTCACGGGTGCAGGAGGTGCCAGGTATGACTTGTGAGGAGTGTGTGTGTGTCCATGTGCATGCGAAAGCAATCTTGCTTCTTTGTAATTGCATGAGAGAGATAATTAGCTAGATCAGTTACCAGTCAAAAAGAAATTCGAAGGCCTGAGGACTCATCAGACGACACAAACGACCACCGGTGTCCAGTCAGACATCTCATCTTCATGTCTTCGGAAGCTATTTGAGTATTTCTAGTTGACTCAAACTGGCAAAGTTTAGCGTCTCTTCTGATTAGTTCATTGCTGATGCGGCCAGTCACCAGTTGACAAGAAGCCTTTCTCGTCCCATCGATGTGTTATCCCGTCATTCGAGATTCCGTTCGCTCACACTTTGACTCGGATTGTGGACAGGCGCTGTCGATGACTCAGACCCTACCCTCACATCCCTCCTTGTTTGATAAACAGAGATACTCCTGGTTCCTTCAGGTTCATGTGAACTTTTACATTTATCTGTAACACTGGCAATTCCCTTGGGTCTATGCCATATGCGTGTTTGATTATTCATCTTGTCCAGCTACACTTCGTACGACCGGGCTTTTCTTTCTCACCATTGACGATAACTTTCTGGAACATTCTCACCCCATATTTTATCTTGCTCTTTCAGTGCTGGCAGGCCGTGCATTCATTTGGTGTTATTGTTAAACTGGCTTAATCACGTTCATCCAGTGGTGCTCAGCTATCGGGAAACCAGTGAAGAAAGGTTTTACATGCTAGAACGTGTAGACCGTTCAGATAAAACTTCGTTCTTGTTTGTTAGAACTCCAGCAGAGAACGGAACTATAGAAGTTCTGAACAGTGAAAATTTCGGAAGTATTGGAGACATGGAACTAGTCGACAGGTGTGGCTGACTCAGAAAAAGGATGTAATGATCTATTTGGAAAAATTAATCGATGATTTATGTGCCGATCACATAAGTCTGATAATGGGTATCCATACCAGAAACAAGACTGACGGAGCCCAGACCTCTACTATGAGTGATGAAGTCCTTTTTCAACAGTAAACAGCACGACAGAGCAATATAGAACTTTGGGAAATGCACACTGGTATGCGAAGAAAGGAATAACAGATTGCGGAGCACTGAATCGTCGAGATTTACGAATTTGAAAGGACGACCTTCGCAATTTTCCAATAGTAATTACTATACCTAAGACCCCTACGAATTCCTTTTTTGAAATTATACCGGGATACTTCACATGGTTTACAACTGCAAGTGGAGTATAGTGAATAGTGATGCTGTCTTCCACAAAACGCAATTGCGAAGTTGAAAAAATGCAGCCTTGATATTTGGCATTGTTTACCAGAAGACCACCCTGCTCAGAAATGTTTTGGATGTGTAGAATATTTTCTCAAAACAAATCGATATTAGAAATCTGGAAGACAAACTGAGCACAAACAACGTCATCGACATGCTTGACTAGGCGAGACCGACAGAGTCCAAATTTCCCAAGTGGAAGTAAAGAGTTTTCGTGGGAGAGTAAATTTTAACGATATGGCTTATAATTTCGGTCGTAGAATTTACTGAAATGAAATGGTTAAAACTAAGCTTTCACTTCAATATGCCAGGAAACAAACAATGACTAGAAGGTGAATAACTTGCTTAAAATCTGTTCCGAAAATAAGAATGGATCTGTTTAGTCTGTGCCTGAGTGAATGACCCTATTTCTAGCATACTTTTGGACGGATATGTTATACATAATCATCACTGTACTTAAGATGTGCGCTGAAGCTGACGGAGAACATTCCTGGATGATTTTTCAGGACGCTATTTAGGGGTGAGCCACCACAATGAGGATTAAAGATTAGTGTGAATACTGAGGTGCATGTTCAAATAACCTTACACTGGTGTGTAGACTTTCATTTATCAGTAATACGAGGAAGGATTAGAACGAAGCATAGGAAGGGGTGACTATGCATTCTGAACTGCGTAGAAATAATGTAAACGCTCGTGATGATGATATGGTCAAACCAGGGAAGTCTAGGCCAGACCAGATATTTTGCCATCTGATGGAGTAAACGATATTTGTCAGTAGATCTATAAGCTTGAGTACAACCACGTGAAATACTCAGGTCAAAATGCCAGAGAGACTTTATGCCATTTATTAGATAGTTTGAAAAATCTGCTATGGTGTGTGAGAAGCGTACGTCTTGTTTCATCAAGAATTGTTTAGATTGGGGAATTTCCATTCGTTCCTCCCCAACAGATCGTTCAATGTAAAACAGTTCCAATCAACACGATGGTCGTATTTTCAGTTATGTTGGATGCCCCACAGTTTATTTACATTCTGCTTGCAATTCCGTATATATTCTCGTTTAAAACTGTGAAGGCAGTGGTTGATTGTGCACTAACATGCAACTTGTTCTTCATAACATACTGACGTCATCCTAGTGAATCATGGGATGCACACTCAGAAATTGTCCAATATCCAGGTCGAGGTTTGTGACAACGGAACCACGAGTGATAGGACAGCTGATTAACAGTGTGGATCTATAGGATCAGAGATGAATCCTGTTGGGCGGTGTGAAGCTTCAATATCAGCCAATCAGAAAACCTGCCAGCCGACATCATTCGGACCAACGTATATTGTTCAACGACTGAATATCAGGAACAACGCCCTACTTGAACAACGTTCTACGCTTATAAAACGACATTTTTCGTGAGCAAAGATGCGGTCTATCTGCGGTGGAATGTGACATGCAGGTATTGAATGAATAGGTAATTGACTGCCTGAATTACAGTTTTGGTCTATAACGCAGCATCAATGAAGGCGACTTCCTCAGAAGAACCATACAGAATAAGATGAAGCTATGAATTGAGACCACATGATAGCATCTAACAATTGTCCGCCCACGGTTCACATGGGAAAATCGGGGGTAGTGATTTTACAATCCGGTTACCACACATATCAATTCTTCACTCGTCTCTGTAACAAGTACGTGATGCGTGCAGGATAAAGGCAGATAATAATGATTTTTCATCAGAAAGTATATGGAAGATAATGATTTTTGGGTATAACGGGAATCACAGTTTAACTTTGTGTTCCAATGAATAGAAACGTATGAATGTACGGCGTGTAAACAACAAGTTGTTACTTCAATGTTATATCAGTCCATCGAGGAATAATTTTACAGGTGCCCTTTTCCGACAGTTTCCGACAGATTAATCATCTGATCATTTCCGACTCACTTGCATTCCTATCACAGACTAACTCCACAATTAGTTGTTCACTGTTGATATTAATCTTCTCTATATGCCGTTGGCATCAATGTTTGCGCCTGGTATTCCCATGTTGGCTTTATTTTCAACCGCGTCTTGTGGTGATCACTTTTCCTCCGGTTTCTCGATATTGACCCTCCAGATATCCAGTCGATGCACCCTCGCATCCATTTCTACACGTCACGACTCCGTTTTCGATCTTTCTTTCATACTAATCAACTGTACACCAAATTCCGTAGATCGATATGGTCCATTCTCGCCTACCGGATTCGTTGCAGCCAATTTTCGGCACCCTATAATGCACATTGTGCATTATTCTAGCCTCACCTTCCTGTTTCATTCTTTGACATCCGCCACCCGTTGCTTCATCGTTTCTTGTATACACTGCACCTTTAGTATCCTTCAAAATCGCTTTTACCAGAATTCGCACGCTTGGCTAGCTATGCACAAAGTCTTTTCCTGACTTCGGAACAGATTTAAAACTGGCGTGCTAGCCATCTCTACTTCAGTTCACTCAAACACTGCCCAGCCTCATTGTACTATCATTGCAATTTAGTGAATTTGACATTTCAAATTTGTGTATACCTTACACTGATGTGTATTGCTGTATTCTAGGATCAAGAATTATGCCATTACTATTATTACTATTATATCTGAGTGTGATATACAGTGCATCATCACTATCAGCATCGAGTTATCCTAACCGTTAGTTCTATCTTAGTTTGTGAATTTCGGTTCTCCATGGATGAAGAACTCGACTAAACAAATCGACGACAATTAGTTACTTGTTTCAAGTTGCAAATAAATTAGTTAATTTTATCTTCTATGAACGACTGGAGAGACGTCACAGAGTGTCTCTTTTTTTCATAAAATATACTTGTGAAGTCAAGGATGCAAGTTTTCTGGATTCAGTTAGCGTTTTGCTATGCTGATCATGGGTCGGTCCATGAAACCCACCAATTTGCCAGCCTCGTCGGCTCCATCATCCACAGTATATCTGCAGAAGCTCTGTATAAAGGATACTCAAACCCCAATAATGGCAGGTTGAATGGGTCAGGTGATCATATCCCAGGATTAACTGGGCAGTTTGTACACACTCACAAAAATGCAAGCACAAACATGCTTTGTGTTTGTCGTCACAAGCTATTTCTGATTTTGCAACGTTTAGCTTAGTACTCTAACGTAATTACCAAGTCGCCTCTATTGTGTTCACTCTTGCGGTGTAATTGCTTTGGTTGCAGATATGTAGCAAATACTATTCGTTATTCGAGTTTGTCCTTCTCCCTTTGTGTTCAGTCAATTGTGAGTAGCGAGTACATACATCGTGAACTTCGGACATCATTAATGTAATTTCTCTTCTTCCAAGGTATAACATTGGTTTTTGCTCGCATTTTATGGTGACTAGTATGTGAATGGCTCATGTATTTATTCATAACTTTGTTTTCCCTTAGGTTTACACTTATACTATAAGATATTCTTCGAGATTTTCACTTTTACAGCTTTGTACACGCTCGAACTCTCAACCTTAACGCTCCTGTCTCTGTACTTTATCATAGACCATCATACATCAGCAGTATTAACAGATCTAGTGCCGGATTTATCCATTCTTGTTGGAGCGTGCTCTTATTTGCCCTACATATTCAGCTTATTTTTACTTTTATTTCAATAACTTTCTTTCGTATTGAAGCCGCAGTCTAATTCACACCTTCCTAATTGATTTATTGAATCTTGGTGACAAAAGTTTCCTGATTTACTATTGTAACTCAACCGAACTACACTACAGTTTCGTTCATCTGCTTGCTAATTGGACTGTTTCATTTTCTGCTCTGTCCCGAAATTAGAAAAGCTTCACCTATTTGTTCTTGGTTTCTCACCTGCCTGTAAGTTTTTCTTGCAGTGCGTTACTCTTAATATAACATTTTAGAACCAGGAATTAACGATAAACAAATTTATTCGATTGGAATTTGTTCTACTGCCCGTGGCCAAGTTCTGCCTATATCGTGCGTAGAGCTATTGAGACCAAATTTCCGCTAGAATTTACAGCCCCAGACATTAGGATAGTCGCAAAATTATCATCTGCTGAATATTCACCCAGGTAGATGCATTCGGCTCGACTTGACTCGTCTGAAGTACTCTGTTAGACATTAACATTCTTCGCCCAATTTCCCCCTGATGGGAATCCGGTTGTCCACAATGAGGTTTTCGATGAGAACAGGAATGCAACATTTCGTTCGCTCTGTACGTTGGTGAAACATGCATAATTAAAATATCAGTCAGCCCATTACAATTTGATGCCTCATATCCTCGAGAAAATGTTATCACAACCACGCAGTCATAGTGGATTGGTCCAGGTATCCTTGGTAAATAATGTGGTCGTTATGATTAGACAAATGATTGTTTTGCATATGGCTTCAGTTTACTCCGATGAGGTTTACTAGGGAGCTGTAACGAAACTTTGGATTCTGTGTGAACCTGATGGAGCAATGTTGCGCAATTTTACTGACTTTCAGCCCTCAACGGTGTGGTGATTTCATCCTGGTTAACACATGCAGGAAACAGTATCACAGAGAAATGTGTAAATCCTGGGAGGTAGATTTGGTGGGAATTATTTTTAAATTTCGGGGAAGATAACTTTAAAATAAGTAATGTCACTGTATAAATATCCTGAATTGAGGGGAAGTATCAAAATGGCTCGTTAAATATTCTGTTCTCATAGGTGAGTAAATGTGAACCAAAATTGCATGGATTGTTGGAACCATGAACAGTCAGACAAGCAGACACAGTTGGTTGGATAAACAAACAAATCCATAGATTTTTATTACTATAGATATTTCGCTTCTCGTCCACCGATCAGTTTCCCGAACTCCAAATTTGAGAGCAATAAGCCAGATGTAAATTATCTTTGTTCATTATTTGTGGTGAAATTCATCATTCATAAATTAAAAAGCTACACAAGCGATTCTCATGGCCTCATTTTCAAGCAAAAATAACTAATCAACAACAAGTGTTGAATATTGCTTGCAAAATCACATTTGTGTCGTAGCTCTGCTGACATAATTGGTCGAGTTTCATCAGTTCTTTTGCAACTTCCGGTACCTGAAAGATGATCAAACAAAAACATGAGAGCACCCTGAACTACCATTTGTCACCGTTCTCTAAACTCATGCAATCAGTATATAATTAGCTGATACGTTTCATTCATCATCCAGATACTTCCCGTAACATTAATTTAATAGTTGGACGAAACATTTACTGTGAAAGCTGAGGTGGCCCAAAATTAATTTTTTTTTAATTTTCTGTTAAACATTATCAGTAGCAAGTCTTGATTGTTGGTTTCAGCTGATAAACAAGACTGCATTACAAGAATCGACCCGATGCATACCTGCGAAAATAGTCATTTGGAATCACACGTTTACCGCAATCTAATCAAACTGCCACCTACACATAACAACCGGCCTGACTGATCCAAAATGTTTGCAGTTTGATGGACGCTGTTCTTCTATTGTGGTCCACTCGGTGGAGAGCATTCTTCACCAAACAGTTTACCTTTAATTCATTTTTCAGCTCATAAATGAGCACAAAGCGTTTCAATGGGTATTGATTCTGTTTTGCAGAATCATATTTTTATTTCACTTCGTCTGCTTTTCCACTCCACACGGGCCAGGTTCGGTCTTGTTGACATTTGTCTCTTTCCCTTCAGTTGTGCATTGTACGCATGGCTCGGTTCACGCCGATCTGATAGATCATGCGGTCAATCAGAAGGATGCGCGGGCACGTCGTTTGCTACGTGAACGCAGACGTCTCATCCAGTTCGCTTGTGTACATATTGACAGCTCTTCTTCCGTTGGGTCAACACACAGACACATACATATACTCAGCTGTTTGCTTATCTCAGGCCACTTCGTGTGGGTCCTGATTTTATTCATCGAATGGTTCTCGTTTTTGATCCGCTTGCTACACACATGCATTCACGCACGCATCCATCTGTGTGCATGCTGCTTCGTCACCTGTGCACGCACTACACGCCTTCTGATCGGTTGTCTCCCATGTACAGTTGATCAGCCTCGTTGTGTCACCAGGTGACCCGCATGTGAGCGATCATTCTTTCGATAGCTTCCCCCTCTGATGCAGCTAATAGCTGTCTTGCTGAACTGGGAAAAAGCAGCAAATGTCTTGTTATCCCCTGGACACACTATATTTCGGTGACTTTATGTAACGTGAACGACTAGATAACTCACAATTTGAGGTTTGTACAATTTATCGAATTAGAAATTTACGTTAATAATAGTAACCTACAAGACGACAGTTTCGGTTTTCATTGGACTGGAATCGGGACTTTGCGCGTAATTCCATTGTTTGGTCAAGATCGGGAATTGTTATGGTCAGACAGTCCAATTTCGCACGAGGAATTAAAAACGGGCAACCTCATGCACCGTTTCCGAAGGGATTAATCGTCATTGTTACGCATGTTCTCACAGTTCTCTTAAAATCAAGAATAAATCATACTATGAATTCAAATGATATCCATCCAACCAAACTTATGCTTTTGGGTAAAAATGGTGATTTAAGTAAAGAGAAAACAGGATATATTAATATTTTGGTGACTCACTTGTTGAATACTGAAGCACTTGATTTTGTAATGATCGTATACGTTTTGATAGCAATCCAGATGCTCGTGCACATCACTTGGTTTACCTGAGGGTACACTCTTTGAAGTGACCTCTTCCACAATCTCATCCACAGTCTCTTTGGCCGTTTGACCCAACTGAAAATGGGACAGTGATTGCGAGAATGTTGTGCAGTTCATGGCAGGCGGGATTTGTTTGAAATGTAACTACCAATGATTTCATTTGGTCTACCTAAGAAATTATGTGAATACTTGCATCCCATCATGATGGATTCAGTCCATTCAAAGTAATGCGCATTCTTGAGAAACACCATAAGATGACCACCCGCAGTGCTCGTTGTGGATGATTCAAAAATGAGCTGGAATACACTATTCACTTCTCCGTTTGAAACCTCAACTGTAATGTCTGCAGAATGTATACTGATAAAGATCTCTTTATCACTGTTGGAGCAGTGATGGTAACACGTCTCGGAGGTTTTGAACGCCTACCATGTGGGCAAAGAATTCTCACTGACAAAAAAACGAATTCACATTTCTTACAGTAGATCTAATCGCACTGGTGTTGTGAGCGTATTGACTAGTAGACATTTACCTTCAGTGCGCGGTGCAAGCGTCGTTGTGCCAGTTCCATTTGTTTCGGCGATTTTGATCTCCTCAGTTGGTGCATCAAAGGAATCAAGTGTGCATGACTGGCCATTGATCTATCCCGAGTCGCCATTGACTTTCGGAAATGAAAGTGATCCCCGATTTCGATGCGATTAGGTTTGGTTGGGGATTTATCATTGGAAATATCAATATGATGAGAAAAATAGAATATCACGATTGTATGCTTATTTCGTTCATCGAGGAGATTCGCTGCTTGTCTCCCAGAATAATGTATAACTAATCTGAATCACCCTATTCACATCCGTAATTCTATTTTCAATACTCAGTTGACTTACTTTCCTTGTTCAACGAGAAAGTTTCCTGTAAATTATTCAAATCCTTGCTTTGTTTTCTATTGTTGGAGGCTGCCACCTATGTCATGTATCATTGCCTGAACATACAAGCACACACAGTTTCGTTGTTATTTAGTGAATACTCATGGGAAACCACAACAACTTCATATTATAGTTCCTAGGATATAAATATATATATATATATATATATATATATATATATATATATATCCATCAAATTAGTCAAAGTAAATGACCAATAAATATAGCGTTCGCAGAATTTTACTATTCTCAGTTTACTTTGGACTCATCAAACCAAGACCGATTTTATTTTACTTAAAGCTTTGTGGTGCAAATGATCACATACACGCATGCATTCAACTGAAGGCATTCAAGAGAGGAATTTTCTTCTTGGAAATGGATGAATAATCGGAAACAATATGATCAGCTGATTTCTGCTGACTGAATGAAGGGAGATCCCGACAGTGTAGGGCTTGGATTGATCTGTTTGTGCACAATGAGCCGCAGCGATAAGAGTGAAAACGGAAGATTCTAAACGAGTTGATCGATCAGATTTTCAACGCATACGGAGGACAAGAATTCACTAAGAAATATTTTAGTGGAATATAATGCAGCACCCCACGAGAACTTGTTTATAAGGGGTATTATTGATCATAATAACAAGTAGAGGATGCCCTCAGTGAGATTTCGGAAAAGAATTCTGATCACATCTTTTTTGGACTGTCCCCATAGCACACATCCTTTAGCAAACCAGGAAGATGAGGGGGAAATAATCGAGTTTGAGTGGAACGGAATTATTGTTTTGAAAATTTCAGTTGATTCAATATTATGCCAGCACATGAGGAAAAGTTTCTCATTCTCAGATAGAAATGTGCAGAATTTTATTTTATAGATTTCCCGTTTTCAGTGAAACTTGAAACTTCACGTTCAGTAACTTACACTGTCTCCATTAAATCCACTTGAACCAACATGTGTACTATTGCCTTGGAACTCTCCAACTGGAAGGAGTGATATTTTCTGGAGGCAAAGTTGGACATTAAAACATGATTCAACGAAAATGAACTATCCACAAATTCGAGGCGATATATTCCCAAGCTTTTATCTGGGACGTATTACTTCACAGATATTTTCAAATGAATAAATGTACTACTGTTTGAATAATTCGTAGTTACGATCTCAAAATCAACCACTTATTGAATTACTCAAACAAATGAATCTGTGTTCGATTGATGGTTGTCTCGGATACTAAATGATCATTAGATTTTAGTTAACATTCAGTGTACATCTTTACAATCGGTTCTTTCATCTGACTTGCGAAAACCTTATCACATATCTGAATACTGATTGCGGGCATGTGTAGCACCGGTTCTATGAGGAAATATGACGAAAGATAGAGCACACCAACCAAAAATGTACCCACGATGACTGTTATTTTGATGGCCCAATTCGGAAAAAGAGTAGTAACTTGTTAGGTACGCTGATGAGGTTGGTCCAACGCACAATCCTGCATTATTTATAACACTTGTATTCAGTTTTTGAAATATTTGAACACAGGCTTATTTGAGTCAGGCCTCGTGGCGGTCTGGTTAGCATGCGTTCAACATGATTCGAGGATTGATCAATCAACTAATCAGTTTTTGATCCGACTGGCTATCAGAAAAATACAACCATTGCTGCATACCCTGGAATTCAGCTCCCACTACCCAGATGGGACTCGTAGCCGGCCAACATAACGAACCAAACTACTGATATGAGCTACTTATATTACTTCGCACTAACAAAAAATGTCATGTGTTTCTTTGAGAGCGGGAAAACGAAATAATGCTAAATAAATAATTATAATTTCCGCATACAAACAGCTCAGTCTTGCAATACTATCAGGTCTATGAAAAATGTATGGGCTCTCGGCGCCAAAATCGCAGACTACTTAACACAAAACTTGAGCTTTGGGATAGGAAGCAATGAATAACTGATCACGTATCTGATACGAATATTCATATGAAAACATGCGTTTTATTGGTCATTTATCAAAACGACTATCGAAATGACTCACTATATCACCGTATTCCATCACATGACTCCCCTTGACGGCCGGTTTAACATTGAGGTATTGATCAAGCATTGATCGATTGAACAACTGGCCCCGATACTAGACGGTTGTCGACGAATGGAAAATATAATTGAAAACTTGATCGGTGAGAATGTCTCTGCATTGCGGTTTTATCAGACTTAGATAGATCGGTATATGTGTCTGTCCTTATTTAATGTTTAACTACTGACCTTCTGTGCTAAGAGATGCATTCAACTACGAGTGAGTCTAAATCCAATGAGAGAAAAAATGTGACGAGATGCAGTAAATTTGATATCATTCCTCGAGTGTGAAACTAGAATCCATGAATATAAGCAACCAACCAGGTTGACTAAACAACTCTTATTCTACATCCCGCACGTCCTGTCAAGACATCTTAAATAATGGCTGTCTCGTATTACTTTCGAGATCAAGGCTATTAAGTGGAACATTTATAATCCGCGAAGTATATGTTCGATTTCTGCTCTGTGTGAGACTACTTGCTTTACTGAGGAAATGTATCCCAAATGACCGGTTCTCTAATCATATTCATCTTCAATTTTCACCGAAATAATGAGGTGTATTGAGCTGAAGAACAAATCATTCAGGTTCCTAATGCCAATCCAGGCCTCTGCATTCAACAAATTGACCCACTTGAAATAGCGATGCATTTTGCAACACCATATTGCCTGCCCTATCAGTGCCAATGTGACGAATAATGCAACCCAGTTTAATAAAGTTCCAATTACCTATTCCTCAACCCATTATTTTAAAAACAGCGATCACTATCGTAGAATTTTACTGCTCAATAACACAGCGTAGTCAAAATCGCTGGTAGGTTGTCGACGTTTCGGTCACCACGGGTAACCTTTTACAAGACTGGTTTTACAACCGCCAATCTATCCCATTACACTTACCTTTTCCGTGTCATTCATCCACTGGTAAGAGAATTCATCGGATAGACAAGTAGTGATCGCGGGATCCTCACAGAATGTGGCCCAGCTTAATTCAGTTGGATTGGCAGCGGTCACAGCCCAAACTGAAATAAAGAAGTGGAAGTCCAATAAAGGCGTATAAATCATTGAAAGAACTACTTCATTACTGTATGTTGCATCAGATGTCGTTTGTTGCCGAAGTGAATAGTGTGCATATTTCAACAGATCATTTCAAATCATGTGAATTTCAACCATGTTGATGATTCAGGACGGTTCTATGCAAGCTGTTTGATAGCAAGTCATTCAGTCCAGTGTTACACTGAGTATTCCGAATACTCACCATTGATGTTGTGAGGAAGAATCCACCGAAACATGGACCCTGAGTTGCAAGCCTCTATGTAGATGACCATTTTTTTGAACCGCTTTTCTCTGTACATATTGGCCAGCGTTTTGTTCAGTTGTTTTGCATACAGCTACAATTCATTTTCAAACGAACATGAAAACAATGAAGAATAATGAAATTATTGGCTATCAATTCAGAAACATGGTATGAGATTGTAATGACCAGAAATGGTCTCAAATGTAATCAATCAGTACATTTAAGAGATCCAAGTAGACAGAATATTTGGAGTGATATTAGTACTTCAAAAGTTTTGTAGTTGAAATAATCAAAGTTTTGTCGATTGATGCGACAGACGCTGGGTAGCCCAGTAGCATAGGTCTATTCCACAACATGAAATCAACGTGTATGAATGGTGATTCGGTGTTAGTAATAGCACAATGTGTGAATGGGGGAAGTTTCGTTGATAGGGCACGTGATATTAATCCGATAATGTGTGCAGCGAATTTCCTGTCTCAACCAGTGTTTCTCATATGGTAGATACACCAACTATTGTTTTATTCTGTTCACACTTGTTCCACATGAATTGAATTTCCTGTAGTGTAGCAGAACTATGCCCCAACTAAAGAATCATCCATCACAGTTACCTGAGATAACCAACGTCGCATGTGCGAACATGTAGCGTATAGGTTGTTTCAGTGAACAGTCCAGAAGATCAACACTGCGACAGGAATTCCTTTCATACACCCTATTCGATCGCGTACGCATAAAGCTGCTTTAATTATTCATTTCATTTCACCCCGTTATTATTTTTCTCACTGGATTTTATGCGTAGGCAACCGATGAGAGTATACGAAAGGAGGTCCTCTCGCGATGTTTGTCTTCTAAATTGTAATTCAAATTCACCACGGGATCTAAATGTTCCCTCTGGTTAGTTGTTTATTAACGTAGATCTGAATCGCAGCGAGTTGCGCAAACAATCATTTTGGGTGTACATCAAAACGACAACAAATCAAGATTCATCAAGACTGTCATCTCAAATGTGCCGTATGCATGTGCAAAATCACTCAGTTGATAAGGTACATGATTTTTGCCTTCAGACCACGTAAATCGCACAGTCGCGTCTTCACCAATTGAGTGACATAGTGTTCAGGTGCACTTGATGAACACGAACGGATCAATTCAAATGATGTTATTTGGGACTCACACCGAGCAGCGAACTAGGGTGGCTCTTGGTGATCCGATCAAATTTACCTTTGTCGTGTGAATTGAGACAACTTTGAACCATAAGTGAAATAAATCAGAGAGAAGAAGCCCTCTGAATAAGTGATGCATGAGATAGAACAAGAATATTCGAAATTCAAAATCTGTCATCTAAGTTTCGTTTGTTCAGCAAAAGTCCTGTCTTATTATTTCTTGTAGTTCATTTTGGCTACCCCACAAAGTGTGACTATATATCTGTTGGGAAATTTCTCCACATGTGCATTAGAAAATAAAAAGGTACTATGTCATAAAAGTAATAGAAGACCGGTCTCTGAGGATGCACAGATTAATCCTAAGCAAACATCTTGCGATAGATCCATTCATAGTATGAAAACAACTGCTTGTGCTTCCTACGCTGGACACAGCTTTATATTCACATGGACGAACTAGGACTTTTGATTTGATATTTTGTTCCTTTTTCATGAAAAATGGTATTATTTTTGTATATTTGAGTGGAATCCGCTTAGTGGTGCTAGATGGGTCTCAAACCGCAAGATCCCTTACCTGTAGTGTAGTTCTCTCAATGTGTAATCTTTAGTCCTATCAATAAGAGAATCACCGTAGACTTTGGAGTGAATGAAGGAAAACTAGTTGTATTTTGGTACAGTACAATTCAGGATGGATGTCCCCAGGCTATGACATTACTACTCTACCCGAACCCTCCTTGGAATGTTACCATGCAACCGTGCGTTTCAAGAAGCCTGTGATGAGGAAGTCCTACTCACTGCGCTCTCTTGGCAGAGGTGTTTTCCATCACAATGTGAGGATGTAGACGAATACTCGGCGCTCTCCACCAGGTTGACTGATTTTCAATCTAGTGGAGTTGGCCAGATCCCGATTCTGAATAAACCATGGGGGTTGTACGAATCATTCAGCATTGTGCCCACTGGATTCCGTGACAGGAGGGTTTCCTGAGCAAAAGGAGTATTTGGCCTCATCGAAAAGGCTATCAGTTGAGTGATCACCGGCTCCCAGCGGGCTTCGAATTCCGCGCTTCGTTCGCTGCCTTGCGAGTTCAGCTTTGTATAGCTAAGGGCTTTGGTTGTAGACATCTTATAAAGCCACCTGTTCTAACCTGGACACCTTAGAAGTAAAGCACTCGTAAAAGGAATCATCAAATTTCGCAAGAATTCACCTTCGTCATACAATTTCTCACGATACTTTGCTGACTCAACATTAAATACTGAACCACCATCACACTCAGCAGCTCTTCTGCCTCTCTCCACCTCTTCATCTGTGTTATTTTCCGGTCACTGAAAAACCACTCACCGCTGGAGCCGGTTGCGATCAAATTTCCACTAGAACAGTTCCCACAAGTACTCCCGCAATAAATCACATCCCACAGCCCAGCTTTCCTCAACCCACCGTTCGATTCGAATTGATTAAATTCAATGCACTCACACTTATGGAAATCGGGCAACAGGCTAGTCTGGCTCGTACACTAGAATCGTTTTCAATCGATATTTGCTGCATGTTAGAGACAAGACTGCACGATGCAAGCTCCATGATTACAATAACATCTCTAACTGGTACTAGTACCAAGTTCCATCTAAGCTTATTTGAGAAAGACCGACAGAGCAGCAGGTCGGTCAGGCCGATGTTGGAATTGCCCTGAGTCCTAGAGCTGAGAAGGTCGTGGCAGACTGGATTACTATCAGTACGGTCCGCCACATTCATGGCTTTTGGATATCTTCAAATATCTTTTCATTGCTTGCTTGCCGCAAGCCTGTTATGAAAGGTTTTGATAGAATAAAAGGCTTTAGAATCTCGGGGCAAGTCAACAATTATATCTATATTTCAAATGGTTGACTACGCAATACGTTCCCGTCGTCGAGGAGTACGTCTGATCATCGTCGCTTCGAAACTCCAAGTGTTTGCTATCTACCACCGACATTCTCCTTTGCGCGAGGCCCAATGTCGTGAATAACAAGCTAGTTTCCGTTCCAACCGCAGCTGAGCAGATCAAATCTCAACCCTTCACCTAAAGCTTGAACACCGCTATGTTTGTCAAAGGCAAACCATCCTTGTATCACTGTGTATCATGACTGTCTTTGACTGTGCCCATAGGTCCGCTCTTTGGATCTGTGTTTTGGGGGATGGCGTGCCCGAAAAGGAATTTTTCATCGTAAATGCTTTCTATCCACAGATTTTTCGCAGGGTAAGGGTTTATTGACAACTATTTCAGTACTCTGTTGTCTCAAACAAGGACAACTTCTTTTTCCATTCTTCGTCAATTTCTTTGTGGACGATCTGCTCTGAGGAACCTTTGATGGTATTCCAAACGTTGGGGTGAAACTTCTACCGGACACCACAGTTGTTGATTCAGATTATGCTGACGAAGTCACAGTGTCGGAAGACAACTCCAAAGGTACCTAAACCCAATTGGTCTCCGAAGTCGCTGAGTTTGGCACACGTCGTTTCAACCATGGTAAAAATGATTATTCAAGAAAGGCAAGGAGATCTTCCTACATTCGATATCTGTGGAGAGTGTTTGGAACCTGTCATAGCTTTGTGTAGAACTTGTATTTCTACCGGCGAAGTATCGGAAACGAAGTCCTGCTAGTGCATCTTTGGGGCTTGTTTGGCTTTTACCAATTTAAAGCGCCCGTGGCATCGCTACGGTATCAGACCTTCTCTGAGAGATGGTCTCCCAGGCGACAGTTTTCTCGGTGCTCCTTCAGGGCTGCACAACTTGGCTAGTTCATGAGTATCTTCACCGGCCGACCGTGTTCGACCACAAGTATTTACGATCAATAGGACGAGTGTAGTGCCAATCTCGTGTCAGTAATTGCGAAGTGCTGAGACGAGTATTTTGAGTGGATGTTGAGCCACTTAGAAGAACAGTTTCCCCTTTTCATCAAAAACGGCTAGACTAAGTCTTGCACATATCCACACAATGTTTGAAACATCCTACCCACCCTATTCGCCCTCCATGGACATGCCTGGAAGCGGTGGCATGGCAGACAAGATAACACCTAGAGAAGGAGTTTAAACAAATAGATTTCCGGCTTAGCCAATGTGGAGCACTTTCGGTTACCAGGTTGAAGCAAGAGTGACATTGGATGGAATTTGTTTGTGACGCTTATGATGGTGGTCGAAAACCTGAGTCAGTAGTCCCAATGCCGGTTAGGATACTATCCTGATTCCTCATCCTTCCAATTCCATGCATAAAAACAACAAAAAATACAAAAGTAAACCAAAGTATTTCATGTGATATGACGTACGTACAACGAACAGAATATTTGCAACTATTCTATTCTTCATGTATTCGTAAATTGTTTTCCTACCAAACTATAATCTCGTTGACACGTTATACCTACGGAATATATATATATATATATATATATATATATATATATATATATATATATATCTGTATATATCGAGAGTTATGTCTACTGGACTATCAAATAAAAAACAACCGTTCAGACTACCACAAACATCATACACCAACAAATTTTTAATTCAGAATGAAATGCCTAGTTGATATTCTTCAAGTGCATAGGTTCATCGATCAAAGAATTGGGATAAAAACAGCACTTTCAAATTGTCCAGCCTGCCCCATCAGAGATATCTTTCTTGCACGTTTAGCTGGAAGAACTATATAAAGGAACCACCTAAAGGGCTTGATTTTCTGATCGAGTTCGTTAGTTAGATCTCAAGACGTAAGCTATCCTCAGTTCATCAAGACTGTTGTTTGTTAGCGCAAATAAGGCACACAGGGAAAATAAACTAACCAGTTCCTTCGGAAAAGTTAACAGGTTGGGGGCCCCGTGATCATTGTAGTAAATAAACACGTTGTCCTCCGGTCCACTGGAAAGGATTTTGAAATGGAGATTACTCGTAAAGCGATGGATCAAACAAGAATGAATATGTACAGAGAGTTCAAGATGTGATTTTCTGATTTCGAGATATTCTCCAGTGAGTTAAATTTATGCTGCAGAAACAATTACCAATATAATTTTCAGAAAACTTGCCGTAATGATGTTAGCAAACCAATTTTAAACATAACTGCAAGTTCTGGATTTGCAAGTGGACTTTTGCACATATATCTTACAAATTTCTTCTATTTCAGTGTTATAGCCAGAAGGTGATGCCCATTTTGCCCATGAAAGAACTAAGTTTCATCTGTCATTCCGTGAATGGTGTTTCCAGAAGACGAATCAATGTTAGTCTAATGGTAATATGTTTTAATTGTCCGAATAATCCCACAGGGCACATGGAGATCAAGCTCATTTTCTGTGATTCGTAATCATGCCATTACATCACATTTTATATAAATAGTGTTAGGTGAACAAAACAGAAATCAAGATAAGGCGATTAGTGAAAATCTAAGTGGGGGAGAGGGGATCAAATGTCACATGCGTGGCCTCGATCCGTCTCCGGACCGTGAATGGGTGTCTGCGGTGTCATTGGTCGGATCAACGGATCTGTGGTTTGTTTGTGGGTAGGGGTGAGCCAAGGAAGCCTTAGCGGTTGCACGAACTGTTTTGGGCGCACAACGGCTGTTCGTAGGGACGAATGCATACCGCTTCTGCAGTGGCTAGAACACGGCACTTCATCAGTCTTGATTGCCCACTTCGGACTTTGTAGATTTGCCGGAATGCTTTGGTCACATTCACTGAATGGTTAAACTTAACAAGGTGTGAATACACAGCGCTCGTAGTTACATTGATCGCTCCAGTGTTCAACCAAGCTGAGTGGTGTTCACGGACGCGTTCGGATAAGTGTCTGGTCGTACGGCCAATGTACGTTGTCCCACAGGAACCAGTAAAGGAGTACACACAGAATGAGGCCATAGAATCTGACACCTTATCCTTTAATCGTAACTACACACACGCCTTTGATGTGAATACAATATGGAGCTTTGCCGCATAAAATGTTTTGTCGACGGCTTCTGATAATCTGCGATGTATAATATCCGCTGGGATATCACCTTTGAAGGGCAGGCGAATGTATACTGACTTTTTTGGAACAACTGTGGTCTTCGCTCTTTCTTCCACTTGTCGCATTGTCTTATCAATGAAACGATCCAAATATCCGTTTTTCAGGAACACATTGCGCAGAGAACGAAGTTCATTGTCCAGTGTGTCCTCAGTACAAATTTTGAGCGCTTTATTAATCAGGCAACGGATTAAGTTGCGCTTAAGTTGGGGTGGCACGAAACTTTCGAAGTAAATGTAACGCCTATTCCACGTTGCTTTCCTGTGCACTGATCGTTGAGCTGAGCTACCCACTCGCCGGCTTAGGCACACATCTAGAAAGGCCAATTCATTGTTTGCCTCTTTTTCCATCGTAAACTGCATATTAGGATGGGCTGTGCTGACCGTGTTTAACATAAAGTTTATGTCCATGGTGTCTTCTGCCACACACATTTTATCATCCAAATTGCCTGATGGTGAACTGCAGTTGATTATTCGCAATTTTCGCCATGGAAACATCGGCGAATAGTGGTCCCATTGTTACTCCCTTTTTTGACGATAGATTTCGTCAATGAATTTAAATTGCACTTTAAAGGTGCAAACAAAGAGGAGTTGCTTCATTTCGTCCCGCGGAAGGCCCACGTTGATGTTGTTTTCTTGAATGTAGTCTCACAGATTCGCTGGTCCGACTAATGACACCGCAGTCACTCATTCATGGTCCAGAGATAGATCGAGGCCACGCATGTGACATTTGGTTCCCTCTCCCCCACGTAAATTTTGACTAGTCGCCTTATCTTGATTCCTGTTTTGTTCACCTAACACTGTTCATATAAAATGTGATGTAATGGCATAATATGTTATACTTGGAACTATAAATCAGGAATCAATGTGAAATTGAACAAGTTTAAGAACAATTTATCGTGTTAGTTTCTGTTGCAGTTAAATTTGCACCATTGGATATTCTCTTCAAGCAATAGTTTTGTGTGTACACAATTGATACAGAAATGGGATCGTTCCCTTTTTCTCTAATAAGTTGCACCCTTCAGAATAAAATATTTGAATCGGGAAAACATCATGTAGATCGTCATGTTTCTCGTTAAGATGTTCGTATTTTCGAGTATTGTCAATATTTCTTACGATTCAAGTACTTTGAGTCCAGATTCTTTCAATTTCCGATCGCCTTCTAACACACGAAGGAAAATGTCTGCTGTAACATTCTGTGAATTGAAAATAAGGTCAAAGTTATTGCGAAGCAGATCCAAGCATTTGTAGATATATGCAGACTCGAGTAAATAAATGAATAAATAACTAAATGAATAAGGTTTATCATAGTGTTCAGTGGTTTTGAGGTGACAGCTGAGGTGCATATTATCCACCAATAAAACAATTTGAATGTATGTAAGCACTAAACTCAAATGGTGTGTAATTTTCAAGACTTGGGTGGAAACGAGTACAGAGAAGGCGTCCACGAAAATCGATGTCAAACGAGTGGATTGGTCTTCAACATTCCATTCATCAAAACAGGTGTCTTACCAAGAATGAATCAAACAATCTCGAAATCATACAGTGGTAAGGCTCCTCTCATCATTATAAATCATGAGAGTGCTATACACTTGCGTTGTCCTCATTATAATTACTCCCCATTGGTTCCGTAGTTTCATCTGGGAAGTTTAGCATTGTTACTACTTGACGGGTGTTTTTATAATTTAGGGAAGCCCTTTTTCACTTACATGAAATTGGTTTTGATTTGTACGTTGTAGAAATCAGCAGAACAGTGTCATATAGACTGTACCTGTGTATCTTGATGGAAATATCGGTAGCTTTACGCAGCCGGTAAGTGTAGCATTTTCACTTCTTTAGTCATAATCATAATGACAATCAAAAACAATTCCTTACCATTCATTCATTTAATATTGAATTTTAAAATATCTGTTCACAACAGGATAATCTTGCAGTCTACTCGTCTCAATCACTGGAATACAAACACCGTTCGCCGACTAATTCACTCGGACTCTTTTACTCAATATATATCGAGCATAGATATCGATATCACGTTAAATCGAAAACGAGCACTTACTTCTCCCCGATAATCAATTTTCACTCCTGCGTAAACATCCTTGTGTTGATAGTCGTTGAACAGTTTACCCGGGAACGGGTTGCTTTTAAACGAGATGAGTAGAAACAAGAGGAATTCAAACACTGTTCTAACTTATGATTAATTTAAATGCTCCTTCATTGCATTTATCAGATCTACTTAGTTTGAATTCGGTCAAGACACAACCTGCACTCTAGTGTACACGAATGACAATATTTTGAATTTTGCTTGGTGTAATGGTACTGGCAGACAGGCCATGAATAAACGGTCTGGTTCAGTCAGCAGATAGCATACTATCGGCCGTCCAGGATCAGAGGCAAGTTCGAAGTCAGCTACGTAGAGAATACGATCGGCTGCCTAGAATCACAAGAAAAAATGGAGGCAGCCAACCGGATCAATGATCCAATCAGCTGCCAGCACTTTTCTGAACCGACCGGAGACGGATCAATCAATCAGGGTGAAACCAAACACATTAGCCTAAAGGACGGCATAAAAATATCAGTGGGTCAATAAGTTCTGATGCAAAGATTTGGTTATGATCATCCCACATATGTATTCTTTATCAATAAATTGATATGGTGCAAAGTCAGAAAATTCTCTCCACTGTAGTTAGTGATTGACTATGGAGCTCCTGGTGTATCGTGTGGAAAGGAAAATTTCTTCACTGATGAATAACAATTATTTCCATGTAATTTATTAGAACGAAATGTGAAACACATGTAATACAGAGAATCCCGTGATTATCATCCAACTGGTTCTTGTCGAGAAGACGGAAATGAGCGCAGTCTAAATATCAGTGGAAATTCAGTCCATCAGAGTACAGTAATGCAACACTGAATGCAAAATTGTTTATTTCTGAAGAAACTTACTTAGTGTTGTTGGCAATGTCATCGTAAATCATGGTGATGATGTTCTCGGGTGGCATTCCATTTTCCCTCAAAACATGATAAGCGTGACATACATCAGCCTGAAAATAAGAAATATACATATGTTCTTATTCACAAGATTTTCTCAGATTACCTTGCCCACTGGTTGCTGAATTGCTTGTAGAGGATGGAAATGCTCCAGTAGAAGTAGCTGTGATCTACTCACAATCGAATCAAAAATTACTACATTACTCCAACCAAACGTGTTTCTATAAGGGGATATAACATAAATGTTTACTCTCACAGAGAGTAACTTTAACAACTTCAGACAAGCGTTAGTCCAGCTGGATTCGTTTATTTTCATTGTTTATTTCTTGCCCATGCCATATCGCATATTACCCACCCACCGCTGGATATGAGATGCAGAAAGTGTCAATAACGGGAGTAAGCCTCCACGACACAGCTCTATATTTGGGATACATATGGGGAACATACATTTTTGCAGGTCACCAATGATTTCAGTCTGAAGTCAAGTCAGGTGTTTGCTTTTTACATATCCGTGGGAGGATATTTGACAGTGAACGGCTATATTCCCAACAATTACACGAAAACCAAACATACCATTACCAAAAATAAAGAATACAAAGAGAAGGGGTGATTTGTGAACTAAGACATTTGGATGGGATAACCAAACCTCAGCATCATTTGCATAAGTTTTAACGAAGTAACAGTCACTGACAGGCATGGAGGACGTGTAGGTTGCGAATGGAAACAAGGATAGGATTGCGCCTTATAGGATGTCTTGGATGGAAACGGAGATGGAAGAGGTTTTTGCCTCCGTATCGTGCAAAATGTTGTCGATGAAAAGAGCAATCAGATAATAATCCAATAAGTGAGAGTTATATTCCGTTATGCGAGAGGACGTTGAGAATTACTTATTTATCATCTCTTTTAAGGGCGTTCCTATAATTTGGGAAGCAGGTTCACACAGAATGTTACATTTTGTCCAGTGAAGACAGTATATTATGAGTCAGTGAAGCAATGACATCCAGGGTACAACAGGATAGACGGTATGCGAGCTGGTTTATATTTCGTATTGTATAATAATTGGTCAGTCCTTGGAGTAACAACTTCTCAGACACCTTTGATGTGATGGAGATAAATCCAGTTGGAAGGAATTTGGCCGTTCCTTTCTTGGGCATTGTTTTGATGTAAGCTTATCTCCAACAGTCAAGAATCTTTCACAATCCAGGCGCCGACTAAGTAATTGTGTTGTTACTGGTGTAAGTATTTGCCCACATCGCCTATGTACATCTGAGTGGAGATTATCTGATCCGTGGGATTTGTTTCATTTGTGATTTGACAGTTCTTCGTAAACAGCTTGTTGGAGATGGAGCCGGTAAATGTGGGATAAGATAGTGCATTGAGACAGGTGAACCACGAAGAACGGGACTACGTGTTGAAGTCGCGGTTTAGATGTTCGAAATTTACGTTCGTGGATAAGTATCTTGTGGAGCTACCACTCAAATATTTAATGGATATCCAAAGTTCTTGGTAAATACTGTTGGCTAAGAGCACACGACTGTAAATACCATTTGGTCTGAGGATTTTTGATTTAAATGACAAAGAAAAGGTTGCCACTGTTCGGTGTTTCTCACTATTTGAAGCACCTTCCTACCTACGGCGTAATATTTGAGGGACGGAGAGGGGAATTGGTCAAAACGGAAGTATATGGTTTCCAATTAGCAACACATAGCGCATCATAAGTTCAAGTAACTAGTGAGATGCTCGCAAAACACAGTAGGGTCCTGATGGTTGATGTCGAAGTTAGTCTGCTTGATTATACCTCGAAATCTTTGTAGGATCTGTGGATCAAATTGACTAATTTCGCGCTACAGTTCACGACAGTGGGTTAGAACATTATGTTTACCTGATCTACACATCACTGATGTGAGCAATTTTGTGACTTCATTTGACGTCCTCAAAGGGGACCTGCGTGCGGTTCGAACTAGATCCGGGTTGTTTGTGGAACAGTGATCAAGGTAGTCGTCATTCTTAGTTGCACAGTTCACAACGATTTTCGGAGCAAGTGTTTTTAACAGTTCTATCCAAGAATAGGTGAAATCATCACAAGCAAAGGTCGGCGAAGAAACAATGTAGCTTAAAAGTCTTGAAGAGAAAATTTTCGAGGAGTCCTTTAAAACAATAATAGAGCAAATGTGAGCAATATGAATGTTCGTAATAAATTAGGAGCAGTATATACTCATACCTCTGGGTTTTGATAACATCATAAAAGCACTGATGTAAGAACTTGAGTGCATGAATATCACCTGGACAGAACTACTGCAACTGCTTTTAAGGTACGTAATAAAACCGTCTACGTTCTGACGAGGTGAGAATCGGTCAGCTCGGCGGCGGACATAGCCATCGAGATGGATAATCTTTTCGTCAACTTAACCATCGAGCCATGATTCTTGTAGCAGTGTGTTTCTATGTCGTCCATATTCCTGACGAAGAACTGAAGTTTCTAGTGTGTGAGTGCACATTTGAACTGAGAATAATGGACATGCATATGAGTGATATTTTTGCTGCCGAAAAATCACCTTCAATGGAACTAGGTGTTTCTTCGACATCCCAAAAGCTTTTCAGTGGGTATGCTGTATTCTGTTTCTAACTGATTTTTCAATACATTTTTGTGGTGAAATTGAGGACTTGATGAGTTCCACAAATTTGCCAGAGTACTTCGACATCTCTCAACGGGACAATGGTCGTATTGGCAACATAGTTTGAAACATGAAAACCGGTACTGTTTTGGTACAACCTATGTGTTAATAATCCCTTGAAACGCCTCACTGCTGACAGTATTTGTTGAGACCATTTGAATAAGCCTACATCGAAACAATCAGATTACTAGTATGATAGTCCATTGATTTACTTGAGGACACAGAACGAATCGTGAATATTTAGTCGTGTATTCACTATCAGCATAAGCAATAAACGATGACACCTAATGAGAGAGAGAACATTTTATAATTGTTGGCTCACCTGATGACGATAGTTTGACCAGCCATTAGAACCGGCCACAAGCACAGCCCAGTGCGTTCTCCCATTGTCCTCCAAACCGAGAGTAAAGTTAATCAGCAAGCTGAGTATTAGCAGAATGAACTGCATAGTTTAGCGGTCTTTCGCTACTCCAAATGCCCGAAGTTGGATGCTAACTTATATACAGACTTTATTAAACCACTGCGTGCATCGGTCATATTCTATTCTAGAAAGCTAGGACTGAGGACTGAAAAGTCACTTCGCCATCTGTGACTTTTTAAAATGACCTTTGATTAGTGTTTTTAGTGAGAGAGCACTTCATTTGAATAGTCGAATTTCCGACTTGAAATACCATCGAGTATTTTTCTCATAAATATATTACGATCGATGTCTCAGAGATAAACTATGCTTAGTTTGGCATCCAATGGAGTTTGTTTTTATTCATCACATATGAAAGCGGCCTATTTGATATTTCGATGGCAGACGTTCCTTTATTAATTTGTTGTGAAGACTTTGTACTATGATTTAGACCTGATCTGTTTCTGAAATTTATATCCAATTTTTGAAACAAATTTTGCACTTCGATGTAAGAATAGAACATCTAGCAATCACTGGAGCAAGTAAGTCACTAACCAGTGCGGCATTTTCACACAGCTCAGTCTCATCACAGACTAAGCGTGTTCTAGGCTTTCGGTGATCGGTAAAACTACGGAGTTGACAATCAAGACCAGCTCAATGAAGCTGTTGGCATCTGCTTCCAGTTTATGCGTAAGTGTGTGTAGTGAAAAGCGAGTTATGTGTTCGTAGGCTTTCCCGAACCATCCTTTACAAAAAAATAGGCTATAGAGAAGACGAAAACTAGCTTAACACATAGTAAGCAATCTATATCCGGTCATGAGTTATACCTGGATTACAAGTGCATACTTTCTTGTTTACACCACCTTTATTCACATTCATTCCCACTACTGGGTCTACTGGGTCAAAAAGGGAACACGTTCAATATATTTTGATGTTATGACTTGAGTACGAAGTGCTGAAAAAAAAACTTGTTCGCCAAACGGTACCTAACATATAATACCCAAATATGACCGAAATGACAAGACGAAAATTCTTCCGCCGACTCGAGGTTGCTCTGTCCAAACCGCTCCGCAAACATAGAATCTTATTTCGTGAAAACCTTTGTAACCCGCATAGTGTCAGTGTAGAGATTACTCAATAAATTAATGCCACAGTAGACAGCCCTTACTTGGAAAACCACTGTATAGCACCTTCGTAAATTGTTGTTAGGAACCAGCTCTTTCCACAGTTTGTTCTACAATGGGTAACAAATCTAAAGTAATCAAATCATTCGCAACCAGTGTCGAAAATAATTTAGATTGTACATAGCAACTTGTTACTGATAATGTTGTAGTATGCAAAGATCAGTGTCTTCCACCGGAGTTGCTCGTAATCGATCTGCAAAATAATAAAACAGAGAATTCCATGAGCACAAAGGCTCAGTGAATGCATCAAAAAGATCCTACACTTACACTAATCGAACACCAGTATGGCTGCTAACAGCCTGCTCACTGCAATGTATATGATGTGTTAGAAAAGTTGCTCAAGTGATTCACGATGTGGCGTAACAGTTTGCTAGCAGCGTTCTGAGAACTCAGCGTACCAGAGACTGGATTAGGTAATCTAGAAAAAAGCAAACTAACGGATTGTTTACCGGGAGAAAAGTGATCAGTTGCGCTCACATTTGTGAGTCAGTGCCATCTACACAATATCGAGTTTTTCCATTTTTCGAGTTCTTCTTCATCGATACGCAAGAAAACCCGGAATACCTTCCTCATTGGAAAGGTCACGAAGTGAAATAATCAAAAGCATTCCTAGGACCTTTCAGCAATGCTTCGGGGCACATACCCGCCACTCTTGCCATCCTGTGATACCGCCTATTGGTTGATTTTCAAGAAACTCCTTTGATATATTGAAATCGGGGAACATCAGCAAATGTTTCACGGGCATCGCCTTAGGAAAATTCTTATGTAATTGACCTACAACTTTCGACGTACATACCACCACGTGTTTTCTAAATTCAAAATGAACTTACAAATTAGTTTTAAATAAAACCAGTTTCCTCTTCTGAATTCATTTGTAATTCGAGGTTGGTGTTTCTTAACTAAGCTAAAGGGGTCAAATACGCAATAAGTTTGTTATGAAGTTGTCAGCTAATAAGGAGCTTAGTTCTGAGCCCACAGTCACGCTATCAAAAGGTTTACTAAATCCAGCCTAATCCACTTCTGGAGATTCGGATATCAGCATGCACTACGGAAAACGATGAGAGTAGTTAGATTTTGATATCCAGTGAAAAAATGCTTTAGGTTGTCTACGTGAGAAGGCGCCAAATAATGACGTTATTTGCTAAGTAAAGAGTCGAAAATACTTCAGTTTACGGCGATGTGATCCCACACAGCTATCCGCATATCCCTGGGACACTACTATGGGTATGACAACGAATGTGAATATGTCTATGTTGAATAAACTGTTCATGTTGATCACGTTTGCCCGACCTTGAATGGAAAATCCAAGTCAAATCTCGCTTGGCTGTATTTCATCCATTAGCATTGTATCTATAGTTAACGTGGTTACAGATCAGTTATATATAATTGCTTCTGTTTTCTTACTTTTATTGATTGCAACGAATGTTTACCTACCGGAAAGAAACATAATATAATGCAGGTCATTTTATCACTGAGACACTCCCAGTGAATCTGCTGAAGATATATGGTGATGGACTATGGACAACACGTTGCCGGTAGCACTGATTCGACTGAAAAAACAATTTATTATGAAATTTCTATTTGTAGATATCGTTACCAGTCTGTCTAAAACAGGTAGCTCGAATTGAGATTCAATTATCAAACTACTTGCGAGAAGAGAACATTCGCGTTGATCCTACTGCAGTATTCACATATGTTATCAAATATTTCTAAAACAACTTAACATCGATACGCCCAGTGGTCCAAACTATAACCATTCGGGTTAGAATATCAAATTGTCAATTTTGATAGGAGGGATTGGAAATAATTCCACACACTCATGATTGCATTCGCACATAGACGATCGAAGAAGCATATGATGCATACTGATGGTTCATTTCTCGTCCTCGTTTGAAATCAGTAGCATCAGCAGTGGCTGTGTACATATGTCAGGTCACTCGTGAATCTTGCACAACGTAGCTAATAACAAGTGTTAATATATTTTTCCCCGGTAAACTGCGTGATCCACTCGAAGCTCTTAGACATGACCTCGTCGACTGAAAGATGGATTATAGGAGCGCAGAACTTGGTTCAGTTAAAATGTTATGTTTAAAGAACTTCCTCTGATATATTTACCCAGTATATAACCAAAGGTTGCCCCTAATTCTGTATATTCGAAGTCGATAAAGCGATGATTTCACCAGTCGTTTCCAGATACACATTCAAATTCGTAACCACCAAAGGACGGTCTATTCAAGCAAATAACAAAACGAGACGCTTTGCTATTAGGGTAGGCACAGCCTTCAAATATGAACAAGCAGTCCATCTGTGATTCCAGGCTGGTTGATAATTCGAATGATGGATTAGGTGTGAGTACACCAGACTGTAGAAAACCTGAACATCCAAGACGGATGCGTGCACTCCAGCGACAGAGGTAGGAGAGGCGCTTTAATCGCTTTCCTTTAGAGACTGGTGGAATTTCACTAAAATTTGGGAGTAGAGTGTAGATTCAGTTCCATACTGCCAGTTATCGACAAACCTAAAGAACCCAAGTTATCAGGCAACTGAAGAAGGGTGCAAACAGATCGACTCCATGCGGATGCTGCTCAAACATTATCGCAGGTCTTCATAGTTCAGTCCCCATAGCTGTATAGTGCGTCCACAAAACATGAAAAGGGTGCAAAATGGTTGGTGTAGGATCATGACAATAGTAATGTACAAGACCAAGTTTAATATAAGGCATTCTGACTAACACCAGTGGTGAAATCACTTGAAACGTATAATCAAGGGAGAAGATTGCATATAGCAGGCAAAACACTGACTACTCACTACTGCGTTATATGATTTTGTGAAACAAATCGCCTTCGGCAAATCTATAAATGATTTTGTACAAGGTGACTCAAAGCCCGAATGAAGGAATGTTGTTGAAACTTCAACATTGATTTTTGTGTATTTTGTTTATTTTCTCCTTGGATTTTATGTGAATAAACTAATGATGTTAATATCAACTTGGGGACGTCCTCACTGTCCTTTGATGTCATTTCAATTAGAAGTGGAAGGTTGAGTCCTAAGAGCCAAGCTGAGTGGTCAAGAACCCACGCAAATGAATAACCTATGTTTGTTGTGCTACTTTTTTTAGGTGAACCGATCATGCATGCACCCGCTATTTACCTATCACATTTCAATTTAGTATCCGTTAGTTTACAAGATGAAGGACAAGTGATATTCTTATCTGTCTTCAAACATATAAAATGGTAAATACTAATTTCAATTTATGAGTTTCTCCTAGGTGGGAAACAAAACAGTTTCCCTCAATAGATCCTACATGTATATGGATGGTACTTAATGTTCCATTCCTATAAGTGTCTTTCGTCTGCAAGTTTCAATACTGTGACGACAACACCATAGGAATAAAGAGTGACCGCATTTCTGAAATAGGCAAACTCAGATATCATGTTAGGTGAAGAAATTTCCGTGTATTATTCTTCCAAAACACACCATCCAGGTAGAACGCTTCCTTGTTAAATGACAGATCGATGTCGCTGTTGTAACTCATACTGATATTCGACTGGGTTCTGCACTGCACTCTCCTCGTGGCCATAATGGAAAATTTTTGTGTTTCTTCACTCAATCAGCCAATGCCACAACGACAGAGCAAAGAGTATTATGACCCACCAGTCTGTTCCCGACCGATTATTCGAGGTTAACCATGATGCTTTCTAAAGATTCAAAATTTTCCATATTTGCAAACATCTTTGATAGCAGTTCACACGCCCTTTGTAATTCAACATTGGAATGTGTTCTGCCATTTACGAATTTCGGATGGGGTTTTGACAGTCCCTCTTAAAGCACCCGAGCAAAAAGTCACACATCCTAAATAACGAAACGTTCTTGTAAAATAATTCACCAATCGGTTTAAATGGTACTTACCGATACCAAATCTGCAGTTACACTGAGAAGCCCTTTCGTCCTTCTTGGGGATTAAAAAAACGAAGTGAATATGCACGTAGACAAGAAGAAGTCAGAGATTTGTAAGTCGAACACGTGGGAAATAATTATCACTCAGCGGTGACACTGAAGTTATAATCTACGAAAAACTTAAATCCTCAAACCATAGTTGTGCGCCTTTGTGTTACTAATATTGGTCTAATACTTCGTAACAATTGAGGATAGAAATCCAATCATGTTACATTCCTTCTACGGAAAAGGGTGTTGTGAAACATGTCAGTTAGCTTTACAACGGGTTCATAAATTCATGGAAACTGAAAGTTAACCACTTGAGTTATTTGGATGAATAGATGGTGTCAAATTGAATAAGTCAACATCGGTAAGCTGCAGGAGAGTTTATTCAGACCTTTGTCTAATTAATGATCGCCCACATGTAAACGCTCGTTTATTGCACCAAATACCTAAACAAGACACTAGCAACGATCAATTGATGAGATTTCTGTATTCGCCCCAATTAGATATTCATTTGTCACAATGAGGTCACAGTACCTCAGTGGTCCATTTTTACAATTTAGAAGGATGATCACAAAAAAGGAAATCGTTTGGAGTGACCTCAGACAGCATTCACAAAACTATCTAAACTGCATACGTTTGGTGTCTGATGGTAGAGAACTTTGATCCCCAATTGAGTTTTGTATGTGACTACATACCTTGTGCTATCTACGATACTGCTTTCTCACAGTCAAAACGCTTCAGCATCAATGGAGACTGCGAATACGACACATATGCGGTTGAGTTCATCAAACGAATAACTACGGCCCATTGCGATCAAGTTCTCGGTTGATGTACTTTGCTCGATCCAATCGTTGATTTTATCATTTCTGATGTACGACTGTGTGGACAAAGTAATCCATCTCCACAACCCTCCATCCTTGTGCTCAAAAATAATGCGGGCTTGCATCTCAGCCCCACTGGCTAACACTCCACAATTCAACAGACCAAGAACCAGACGGAAACTGGCGTGACACGTGTTAAACAATCTACATCCGGTCTAGATTTATGTCACGTTCTCCTATTTTTCTATTAGGTTCAACCCCTTTAATTGTTTCAATAGATTATGATGTAAATAAATAATACTGGTTCACTGAAAACGAGCTCGTGCGTACATCTGCGTTCTACAAATATACATGTATATATATATATATATATATATACATATATATATATATATGTATATATAATTGGTCGATATTCGGTGTGATTTCAATCGGCGTGGCGAACAAACTTGTTTCCAGTAATTTGTGCTCACACCGCCACTTATCCGTAGATATGACTCAAAAACAAGGAAGGGTAGTGATTATCCATCTCTGTCTTTGTATGTGTATGTGTGCGTGTGCGTGTGCGTATGAAAATGGTCACAGTGCACCATGTTGTAGTGGTTGCACACGTGTTCGGAAACAAGAGGTGGGCCAAGGGAGCTTGGGTGCTCGCACACATTGTTTCGCAACACAAAGAGGGCATCGTTGTGACAAATACTCACGGGCTCGAATGTGGTCAAGATGCAACACTTGACAAGTATTGATTCCTTGCATTGAACTTTGAAAATCGTTTGTAAGGCGCATATCACATCGATGTACTAGTCTTGAAAATAAGACTTATCATCTTCTATGCACTAAAACTGAAGTGGCATATGTCACACTTTATCCAACCAGATATATTGTGCTTCGATTTGTTTCATATAATTTGCCACATGCTTCTGTTATTCTATTGTTTGGTTTGCTTGTTGAAGATCTCGAAAGTAATTGTTAGATTTCCCAAATATCTTTCCAGATACAGTGGAATATCTCTACGCCAACTCACTCAATTTATCGTAATTCAGTTCAATCACACTTGCGTAGCGTTTTTTAAACATAATTTCTGCCATAAATATCTCATTTCTCCAGATCTCACTAACTACTCTGATATTTTCTGCAATTCTACATATCTGCATCATTGAGGCTCCTCGTGCCATCAATAGATGATTCCTTCAACGAACTAAGCTTCGCTGTATCCATTTTTCCCCTTCGGATGCTTAAATATCGCGAACTTTTCCACACAAACTCTATTTTGTTCAACCATGTCATGAGGAACTTCTGGGTGAAATACTTTCTTCATGTGGTTCATTCAGTCAAATCGATTAACTGTTTTACGCACCCCGATTGGTGAATATGCAGCTCTCTCATAACCATGTACACGTCCTCAAAAATGAAACCTACACAAAGTGAAATAAAATGGAACATGGTGTAATGGGTAGTAAGCATCTGTATTGTTCCAAATGTTGTATTGGTTCTGATATTACGTAAACTGAATTGTGCAAATAGCTTGCCAGGTAGGGGATAGTATAAACAGTTGTATGTCCTAGTGTGTGCATAACGATGTTTGCATTGAGAACATGTGGACGAAGTGGATATACATCTCACTAGGTCTCTGTGAAGTGTATGAGCATGAGATCAATCTGAAATTTGAGAGATGCCATTTTGCAGGGTAGGAAAAGTAGAACCGCGCGCGTACTGCACACGAACTATGACATTATCCGCAAGTTTGGTTATGAGAGTATTGTTCTTACAGGGATAGTGGGAAAGTAAGCGAAGAATAAAAGTAGGAGCGGTAGGTTACCTCGAGGAACACCACTTTTAGTGGTTACAAGGGAGGAGATGTTGCTGCTGTAAAGAGTGAATTGCTGGCGATTGTGAAGGCAATCTGTCGACAAGAAAAATGTGAATGCTGAACACCAAAGAGAGGAAGAGAAAGAAAGAGGGAGAGAGAGAAAATAAAGCAGTTTGTTTCTGTCGACACAGTTATGGGGACACCGGGATTGGAGCGAGACTGGAATCTTTCTTCCCATAAGACATTTGCTGAAAAGATCAAAGATAACTGCACACTCCTTGAGCACAATGGGGTTGAGTTCGCCGGGTCCGAATAATTTTCCGGGGTTAGGGAGAAGCAGTCCCCTGTATACGTTCATGGTTGGGGTGCAAAATGTAGGTCCCTGAGATCTACCTTCTTAAAGAAGTACAGGAACGAAAGGTCCTACTGCTCTGTTGAATGACTTGTTGAGCTCTTCCACGTAAATAAAAGCAGATTTGCGTGAGCATAAGCCAACAATTAGATATTTCAGGAGCTTTCATGTGTCGCAATGACTTCCGTTGTCTAGAAGGGTAGATGTGCAGACGGAACTAAGGTGGTATAACTCAGTCTTGTTGTTGATTTTGATAGAAACTTGACGGCTGGCAGATTATAATGTTTGAAGTTGTGTTCCTTCTTGTTCCTTGAGGTGGAAGATGACAGACGATCAGGGCGCGAATACCAAGTTTCGACTGGGCAGCAAATTATAGAAGCAAAAACTCAAATAGCTGATAAGATTGTTCCAGGGAACCAAAAGATCCGTAACTGAGAAGGCAGAAAATTCTGTCTGAGAAACTATTTCCCGCAGCTTTAAATGTTTCATGACAAATATGCCTCTTTCAAACGGGGCGATTATGGTCTCGCGTGAATTGTGCATGTTTATTAGGTCTGCTGATCTTGGGTGGGGTTTTGATTATTGCACGGTCAGAAGAACCTAGTGGAGAGTGAATTGAAGTGGAAAAAGACATGGGCTGTTGTCTAGTAGTAAGTCAAGAAACACATCCAGTCCAGTTGAAAATGCAAAAGCTCTCGTAAAACCGAAGGGATAAACAAGGCATTTATTTTATACCAATGTCCAAAAAAGGTCGTTCCCGATGGAGGGTTCTTCTCCTTGGTATTTTTCGGTGAACCACTGGAATATTTTACCGAGTTAAGCATCACTTTAATGGCACAACAACAGTTATATTAATCAAGGTGAAGAATACAGTAAACCAGATGATGCGCGTTTGGTTATGTGATACACATTCCCATCGAGATGAAACAGCTCGACCCGATTCGAAGGCCCCGCCGTGCCTGTATTTTACTTGTAACCGCTAAATGATCACGCGTCTGTATAGGTTAATTAATTACCTTTACGAGAACTGATACATCGGGAAACTTTGACTGGTCTGGAGGGATCCGTGATCATGATATGAAGACAGTACTCACCCCTGTTCATACGTGTGTAGTTGGTGTCCAAGAATCCTGGCTGAACGTGAATACTGACAACTCCTTGGTACTCCTAGATCGATTTCAGTGCTACCATCAGGACTAGCTGTAGAGAAGGAATAAATATGGGGACCCGCTGGCAATCTAAATCAACCCATCCTGGCGTGGCAAATCTACCGTTTTCGTCGTATTAGGAGTATAACTGAAACCAACATGTATATCGCTCACTGGTTTTCTGTGATACAATTGTACCATAACTACTTCCTAGAGAGAGTACAGGAGAGGTTTTGTACACTTTTATTCTCTTGCCGGACTGGAGGCCATGTGGACGAATGGGAGTGACAAAACGACTTTTCTGTATGCAATGAATGAGTGAGGTCCTGGAGTATTTCGTAGGCTAAGTTCAAATAAGGCTCAAAATTCTAGTTACCGAGTTCATTATCAGTGGTGATAGATGAAGGAGGACTAATAATTACTATACTATGACTCATAAATGGAGCGCCCTGTTTTCTTCGTACATTGGTGAATATAGTTTGAGATCTGAGCAGGAACTAGTGTGGGACAACTAAAAGCTTTGAGCTTTTGAGGAAGTAGAGAACGGGGAATTAATTCAAAAAGTGAGAAATAATCAAGAAACTCACAGAAAACAAATCACAAGGATCTGTCCGGGGATTTATCAATGAAGTGGCCGAAGACAACAACAGCATCGAGAGTTGATCTTTTATGTTTGAGGGCGAACTGATAAGAGTTCGGAGATTAATTCAGGCGCGTTTGAAGACGACCAAATGTAGCCTTCTTAGCAATTTTGAGTGCTGTCAATGAGAGAGCAATCGGACGAGAACTCTTTTTGCACCATTTTTTGGGGCCCTTGGGAATTGGGATACCGGTGACTGGTCGCTTAACATCAAGGATTGAACGGTTGTATAGGGAACCATCCAATAAGACTGTCGGACTTCCAGCCAGACGGGTAGCTCCATGCCTATAAAACGCAGGGTAGATGTCACTGGGAATTGCATGAGAAGACGTTTAAGTACTGAAAAATAATTTCAACTATATCGGAAAAGGGGAAAGGTTCGAATTCCTTGCTACTTTTTGAACAGATGTGTTATTGGGCGAAAAGTTTCGAAGGTGAAATTTCACCCAATTCATTTCTGTTAAGAAACTATGAGTGGTGTGTGAATAAATTCCTATTTCAGAGAAAGCAAATTGCAGAAGCTTGTAGACGTAGGAGCTTCAAGTTTAACGGAGAATAGCAGTGGTTAATTGATGATGGCTTTGACGAAAACACAGTTTACTCTCGTGGGGATTTTCTGACACCAGTTGAACCGGAAGAACGCAGTAGATTTGTTCTAGCTTGATTCAAATCTATAGAAATAAAGTAAATTCTCATCCAACAGAGGAAGTAGTTATGGTACAATTGTATCACAGAAAACCAGTGAGCGATATACATGTTGGTTTCAGTTATACTCCTAATACGACGAAAACGGTAGATTTGCCACGCCAGGATGGGTTGATTTAGATTGCCAGCGGGTCCCCATATTTATTCCTTCTCTACAGCTAGTCCTGATGGTAGCACTGAAATCGATCTAGGAGTACCAAGGAGTTGTCAGTATTCACGTTCAGCCAGGATTCTTGGACACCAACTACACACGTATGAACAGGGGTGAGTACTGTCTTCATATCATGATCACGGATCCCTCCAGACCAGTCAAAGTTTCCCGATGTATCAGTTCTCGTAAAGGTAATTAATTAACCTATACAGACGCGTGATCATTTAGCGGTTACAAGTAAAATACAGGCACGGCGGGGCCTTCGAATCGGGTCGAGCTGTTTCATCTCGATGGGAATGTGTATCACATAACCAAACGCGCATCATCTGGTTTACTGTATTCTTCACCTTGATTAATATAACTGTTGTTGTGCCATTAAAGTGATGCTTAACTCGGTAAAATATTCCAGTGGTTCACCGAAAAATACCAAGGAGAAGAACCCTCCATCGGGAACGACCTTTTTTGGACATTGGTATAAAATAAATGCCTTGTTTATCCCTTCGGTTTTACGAGAGCTTTTGCATTTTCAACTGGACTGGATGTGTTTCTTGACTTACTACTAGACAACAGCCCATGTCTTTTTCCACTTCAATTCACTCTCCACTAGGTTCTTCTGACCGTGCAATAATCAAAACCCCACCCAAGATCAGCAGACCTAATAAACATGCACAATTCACGCGAGACCATAATCGCCCCGTTTGAAAGAGGCATATTTGTCATGAAACATTTAAAGCTGCGGGAAATAGTTTCTCAGACAGAATTTTCTGCCTTCTCAGTTACGGATCTTTTGGTTCCCTGGAACAATCTTATCAGCTATTTGAGTTTTTGCTTCTATAATTTGCTGCCCAGTCGAAACTTGGTATTCGCGCCCTGATCGTCTGTCATCTTCCACCTCAAGGAACAAGAAGGAACACAACTTCAAACATTATAATCTGCCAGCCGTCAAGTTTCTATCAAAATCAACAACAAGACTGAGTTATACCACCTTAGTTCCGTCTGCACATCTACCCTTCTAGACAACGGAAGTCATTGCGACACATGAAAGCTCCTGAAATATCTAATTGTTGGCTTATGCTCACGCAAATCTGCTTTTATTTACGTGGAAGAGCTCAACAAGTCATTCAACAGAGCAGTAGGACCTTTCGTTCCTGTACTTCTTTAAGAAGGTAGATCTCAGGGACCTACATTTTGCACCCCAACCATGAACGTATACAGGGGACTGCTTCTCCCTAACCCCGGAAAATTATTCGGACCCGGCGAACTCAACCCCATTGTGCTCAAGGAGTGTGCAGTTATCTTTGATCTTTTCAGCAAATGTCTTATGGGAAGAAAGATTCCAGTCTCGCTCCAATCCCGGTGTCCCCATAACTGTGTCGACAGAAACAAACTGCTTTATTTTCTCTCTCTCCCTCTTTCTTTCTCTTCCTCTCTTTGGTGTTCAGCATTCACATTTTTCTTGTCGACAGATTGCCTTCACAATCGCCAGCAATTCACTCTTTACAGCAGCAACATCTCCTCCCTTGTAACCACTAAAAGTGGTGTTCCTCGAGGTAACCTACCGCTCCTACTTTTATTCTTCGCTTACTTTCCCACTATCCCTGTAAGAACAATACTCTCATAACCAAACTTGCGGATAATGTCATAGTTCGTGTGCAGTACGCGCGCGGTTCTACTTTTCCTACCCTGCAAAATGGCATCTCTCAAATTTCAGATTGATCTCATGCTCATACACTTCACAGAAACCTAGTGAGATGTATATCCACTTCGTCCACATGTTCTCAATGCAAACATCGTTATGCACACACTAGGACATACAACTGTTTATACTATCCCCTACCTGGCAAGCTATTTGCACAATTCAGTTTACGTAATATCAGAACCAATACAACATTTGGAACAATACAGATGCTTACTACCCATTACACCATGTTCCATTTTATTTCACTTTGTGTAGGTTTCATTTTTGAGGACGTGTACATGGTTATGAGAGAGCTGCATATTCACCAATCGGGGTGCGTAAAACAGTTAATCGATTTGACTGAATGAACCACATGAAGAAAGTATTTCACCCAGAAGTTCCTCATGACATGGTTGAACAAAATAGAGTTTGTGTGGAAAAGTTCGCGATATTTAAGCATCCGAAGGGGAAAAATGGATACAGCGAAGCTTAGTTCGTTGAAGGAATCATCTATTGATGGCACGAGGAGCCTCAATGATGCAGATATGTAGAATTGCAGAAAATATCAGAGTAGTTAGTGAGATCTGGAGAAATGAGATATTTATGGCAGAAATTATGTTTAAAAAACGCTACGCAAGTGTGATTGAACTGAATTACGATAAATTGAGTGAGTTGGCGTAGAGATATTCCACTGTATCTGGAAAGATATTTGGGAAATCTAACAATTACTTTCGAGATCTTCAACAAGCAAACCAAACAATAGAATAACAGAAGCATGTGGCAAATTATATGAAACAAATCGAAGCACAATATATCTGGTTGGATAAAGTGTGACATATGCCACTTCAGTTTTAGTGCATAGAAGATGATAAGTCTTATTTTCAAGACTAGTACATCGATGTGATATGCGCCTTACAAACGATTTTCAAAGTTCAATGCAAGGAATCAATACTTGTCAAGTGTTGCATCTTGACCACATTCGAGCCCGTGAGTATTTGTCACAACGATGCCCTCTTTGTGTTGCGAAACAATGTGTGCGAGCACCCAAGCTCCCTTGGCCCACCTCTTGTTTCCGAACACGTGTGCAACCACTACAACATGGTGCACTGTGACCATTTTCATACGCACACGCACACGCACACATACACATACAAAGACAGAGATGGATAATCACTACCCTTCCTTGTTTTTGAGTCATATCTACGGATAAGTGGCGGTGTGAGCACAAATTACTGGAAACAAGTTTGTTCGCCACGCCGATTGAAATCACACCGAATATCGACCATTATATATATATATATATATATATATATATATATATATATATATATATATATATATATATATATATATATATATACATGTATATTTGTAGAACGCAGATGTGCGCACGAGCTCGTTTTCAGTGAACCAGTATTATTTATTTACATCATAATCTATTGAAACAATTAAAGGGGTTGAACCTAATAGAAATATAGGAGAACGTGACATAAATCTAGACCGGATGTAGATTGTTTAACACGTGTCACGCCAGTTTCCGTCTGGTTCTTGGTCTGTTGAATTGTGGAGTGTTAGCCAGTGGGGCTGAGATGCAAGCCCGCATTATTTTTGAGCACAAGGATGGAGGGTTGTGGAGATGGATTACTTTGTCCACACAGTCGTACATCAGAAATGATAAAATCAACGATTGGATCGAGCAAAGTACATCAACCGAGAACTTGATCGCAATGGGCCGTAGTTATTCGTTTGATGAACTCAACCGCATATGTGTCGTATTCGCAGTCTCCATTGATGCTGAAGCGTTTTGACTGTGAGAAAGCAGTATCGTAGATAGCACAAGGTATGTAGTCACATACAAAACTCAATTGGGGATCAAAGTTCTCTACCACCAGACACCAAACGTATGCAGTTTAGATAGTTTTGTGAATGCTGTCTGAGGTCACTCCAAACGATTTCCTTTTTTGTGATCATCCTTCTAAATTGTAAAAATGGACCACTGAGGTACTGTGACCTCATTGTGACAAATGAATATCTAATTGGGGCGAATACAGAAATCTCATCAATTGATCGTTGCTAGTGTCTTGTTTAGGTATTTGGTGCAATAAACGAGCGTTTACATGTGGGCGATCATTAATTAGACAAAGGTCTGAATAAACTCTCCTGCAGCTTACCGATGTTGACTTATTCAATTTGACACCATCTATTCATCCAAATAACTCAAGTGGTTAACTTTCAGTTTCCATGAATTTATGAACCCGTTGTAAAGCTAACTGACATGTTTCACAACACCCTTTTCCGTAGAAGGAATGTAACATGATTGGATTTCTATCCTCAATTGTTACGAAGTATTAGACCAATATTAGTAACACAAAGGCGCACAACTATGGTTTGAGGATTTAAGTTTTTCGTAGATTATAACTTCAGTGTCACCGCTGAGTGATAATTATTTCCCACGTGTTCGACTTACAAATCTCTGACTTCTTCTTGTCTACGTGCATATTCACTTCGTTTTTTTAATCCCCAAGAAGGACGAAAGGGCTTCTCAGTGTAACTGCAGATTTGGTATCGGTAAGTACCATTTAAACCGATTGGTGAATTATTTTACAAGAACGTTTCGTTATTTAGGATGTGTGACTTTTTGCTCGGGTGCTTTAAGAGGGACTGTCAAAACCCCATCCGAAATTCGTAAATGGCAGAACACATTCCAATGTTGAATTACAAAGGGCGTGTGAACTGCTATCAAAGATGTTTGCAAATATGGAAAATTTTGAATCTTTAGAAAGCATCATGGTTAACCTCGAATAATCGGTCGGGAACAGACTGGTGGGTCATAATACTCTTTGCTCTGTCGTTGTGGCATTGGCTGATTGAGTGAAGAAACACAAAAATTTTCCATTATGGCCACGAGGAGAGTGCAGTGCAGAACCCAGTCGAATATCAGTATGAGTTACAACAGCGACATCGATCTGTCATTTAACAAGGAAGCGTTCTACCTGGATGGTGTGTTTTGGAAGAATAATACACGGAAATTTCTTCACCTAACATGATATCTGAGTTTGCCTATTTCAGAAATGCGGTCACTCTTTATTCCTATGGTGTTGTCGTCACAGTATTGAAACTTGCAGACGAAAGACACTTATAGGAATGGAACATTAAGTACCATCCATATACATGTAGGATCTATTGAGGGAAACTGTTTTGTTTCCCACCTAGGAGAAACTCATAAATTGAAATTAGTATTTACCATTTTATATGTTTGAAGACAGATAAGAATATCACTTGTCCTTCATCTTGTAAACTAACGTAAATTGAAATGTGATAGGTAAATAGCGGGTGCATGCATGATCGGTTCACCTAAAAAAAGTAGCACAACAAACATAGGTTATTCATTTGCGTGGGTTCTTGACCACTCAGCTTGGCTCTTAGGACTCAACCTTCCACTTCTAATTGAAATGACATCAAAGGACAGTGAGGACGTCCCCAAGTTGATATTAACATCATTAGTTTATTCACATAAAATCCAAGGAGAAAATAAACAAAATACACAAAAATCAATGTTGAAGTTTCAACAACATTCCTTCATTCGGGCTTTGAGTCACCTTGTACAAAATCATTTATAGATTTGCCGAAGGCGATTTGTTTCACAAAATCATATAACGCAGTAGTGAGTAGTCAGTGTTTTGCCTGCTATATGCAATCTTCTCCCTTGATTATACGTTTCAAGTGATTTCACCACTGGTGTTAGTCAGAATGCCTTATATTAAACTTGGTCTTGTACATTACTATTGTCATGATCCTACACCAACCATTTTGCACCCTTTTCATGTTTTGTGGACGCACTATACAGCTATGGGGACTGAACTATGAAGACCTGCGATAATGTTTGAGCAGCATCCGCATGGAGTCGATCTGTTTGCACCCTTCTTCAGTTGCCTGATAACTTGGGTTCTTTAGGTTTGTCGATAACTGGCAGTATGGAACTGAATCTACACTCTACTCCCAAATTTTAGTGAAATTCCACCAGTCTCTAAAGGAAAGCGATTAAAGCGCCTCTCCTACCTCTGTCGCTGGAGTGCACGCATCCGTCTTGGATGTTCAGGTTTTCTACAGTCTGGTGTACTCACACCTAATCCATCATTCGAATTATCAACCAGCCTGGAATCACAGATGGACTGCTTGTTCATATTTGAAGGCTGTGCCTACCCTAATAGCAAAGCGTCTCGTTTTGTTATTTGCTTGAATAGACCGTCCTTTGGTGGTTACGAATTTGAATGTGTATCTGGAAACGACTGGTGAAATCATCGCTTTATCGACTTCGAATATACAGAATTAGGGGCAACCTTTGGTTATATACTGGGTAAATATATCAGAGGAAGTTCTTTAAACATAACATTTTAACTGAACCAAGTTCTGCGCTCCTATAATCCATCTTTCAGTCGACGAGGTCATGTCTAAGAGCTTCGAATGGATCACGCAGTTTACCGGGGAAAAATATATTAACACTTGTTATTAGCTACGTTGTGCAAGATTCACGAGTGACCTGACATATGTACACAGCCACTGCTGATGCTACTGATTTCAAACGAGGACGAGAAATGAACCATCAGTATGCATCATATGCTTCTTCGATCGTCTATGTGCGAATGCAATCATGAGTGTGTGGAATTATTTCCAATCCCTCCTATCAAAATTGACAATTTGATATTCTAACCCGAATGGTTATAGTTTGGACCACTGGGCGTATCGATGTTAAGTTGTTTTAGAAATATTTGATAACATATGTGAATACTGCAGTAGGATCAACGCGAATGTTCTCTTCTCGCAAGTAGTTTGATAATTGAATCTCAATTCGAGCTACCTGTTTTAGACAGACTGGTAACGATATCTACAAATAGAAATTTCATAATAAATTGTTTTTTCAGTCGAATCAGTGCTACCGGCAACGTGTTGTCCATAGTCCATCACCATATATCTTCAGCAGATTCACTGGGAGTGTCTCAGTGATAAAATGACCTGCATTATATTATGTTTCTTTCCGGTAGGTAAACATTCGTTGCAATCAATAAAAGTAAGAAAACAGAAGCAATTATATATAACTGATCTGTAACCACGTTAACTATAGATACAATGCTAATGGATGAAATACAGCCAAGCGAGATTTGACTTGGATTTTCCATTCAAGGTCGGGCAAACGTGATCAACATGAACAGTTTATTCAACATAGACATATTCACATTCGTTGTCATACCCATAGTAGTGTCCCAGGGATATGCGGATAGCTGTGTGGGATCACATCGCCGTAAACTGAAGTATTTTCGACTCTTTACTTAGCAAATAACGTCATTATTTGGCGCCTTCTCACGTAGACAACCTAAAGCATTTTTTCACTGGATATCAAAATCTAACTACTCTCATCGTTTTCCGTAGTGCATGCTGATATCCGAATCTCCAGAAGTGGATTAGGCTGGATTTAGTAAACCTTTTGATAGCGTGACTGTGGGCTCAGAACTAAGCTCCTTATTAGCTGACAACTTCATAACAAACTTATTGCGTATTTGACCCCTTTAGCTTAGTTAAGAAACACCAACCTCGAATTACAAATGAATTCAGAAGAGGAAACTGGTTTTATTTAAAACTAATTTGTAAGTTCATTTTGAATTTAGAAAACACGTGGTGGTATGTACGTCGAAAGTTGTAGGTCAATTACATAAGAATTTTCCTAAGGCGATGCCCGTGAAACATTTGCTGATGTTCCCCGATTTCAATATATCAAAGGAGTTTCTTGAAAATCAACCAATAGGCGGTATCACAGGATGGCAAGAGTGGCGGGTATGTGCCCCGAAGCATTGCTGAAAGGTCCTAGGAATGCTTTTGATTATTTCACTTCGTGACCTTTCCAATGAGGAAGGTATTCCGGGTTTTCTTGCGTATCGATGAAGAAGAACTCGAAAAATGGAAAAACTCGATATTGTGTAGATGGCACTGACTCACAAATGTGAGCGCAACTGATCACTTTTCTCCCGGTAAACAATCCGTTAGTTTGCTTTTTTCTAGATTACCTAATCCAGTCTCTGGTACGCTGAGTTCTCAGAACGCTGCTAGCAAACTGTTACGCCACATCGTGAATCACTTGAGCAACTTTTCTAACACATCATATACATTGCAGTGAGCAGGCTGTTAGCAGCCATACTGGTGTTCGATTAGTGTAAGTGTAGGATCTTTTTGATGCATTCACTGAGCCTTTGTGCTCATGGAATTCTCTGTTTTATTATTTTGCAGATCGATTACGAGCAACTCCGGTGGAAGACACTGATCTTTGCATACTACAACATTATCAGTAACAAGTTGCTATGTACAATCTAAATTATTTTCGACACTGGTTGCGAATGATTTGATTACTTTAGATTTGTTACCCATTGTAGAACAAACTGTGGAAAGAGCTGGTTCCTAACAACAATTTACGAAGGTGCTATACAGTGGTTTTCCAAGTAAGGGCTGTCTACTGTGGCATTAATTTATTGAGTAATCTCTACACTGACACTATGCGGGTTACAAAGGTTTTCACGAAATAAGATTCTATGTTTGCGGAGCGGTTTGGACAGAGCAACCTCGAGTCGGCGGAAGAATTTTCGTCTTGTCATTTCGGTCATATTTGGGTATTATATGTTAGGTACCGTTTGGCGAACAAGTTTTTTTTTCAGCACTTCGTACTCAAGTCATAACATCAAAATATATTGAACGTGTTCCCTTTTTGACCCAGTAGACCCAGTAGTGGGAATGAATGTGAATAAAGGTGGTGTAAACAAGAAAGTATGCACTTGTAATCCAGGTATAACTCATGACCGGATATAGATTGCTTACTATGTGTTAAGCTAGTTTTCGTCTTCTCTATAGCCTATTTTTTTGTAAAGGATGGTTCGGGAAAGCCTACGAACACATAACTCGCTTTTCACTACACACACTTACGCATAAACTGGAAGCAGATGCCAACAGCTTCATTGAGCTGGTCTTGATTGTCAACTCCGTAGTTTTACCGATCACCGAAAGCCTAGAACACGCTTAGTCTGTGATGAGACTGAGCTGTGTGAAAATGCCGCACTGGTTAGTGACTTACTTGCTCCAGTGATTGCTAGATGTTCTATTCTTACATCGAAGTGCAAAATTTGTTTCAAAAATTGGATATAAATTTCAGAAACAGATCAGGTCTAAATCATAGTACAAAGTCTTCACAACAAATTAATAAAGGAACGTCTGCCATCGAAATATCAAATAGGCCGCTTTCATATGTGATGAATAAAAACAAACTCCATTGGATGCCAAACTAAGCATAGTTTATCTCTGAGACATCGATCGTAATATATTTATGAGAAAAATACTCGATGGTATTTCAAGTCGGAAATTCGACTATTCAAATGAAGTGCTCTCTCACTAAAAACACTAATCAAAGGTCATTTTAAAAAGTCACAGATGGCGAAGTGACTTTTCAGTCCTCAGTCCTAGCTTTCTAGAATAGAATATGACCGATGCACGCAGTGGTTTAATAAAGTCTGTATATAAGTTAGCATCCAACTTCGGGCATTTGGAGTAGCGAAAGACCGCTAAACTATGCAGTTCATTCTGCTAATACTCAGCTTGCTGATTAACTTTACTCTCGGTTTGGAGGACAATGGGAGAACGCACTGGGCTGTGCTTGTGGCCGGTTCTAATGGCTGGTCAAACTATCGTCATCAGGTGAGCCAACAATTATAAAATGTTCTCTCTCTCATTAGGTGTCATCGTTTATTGCTTATGCTGATAGTGAATACACGACTAAATATTCACGATTCGTTCTGTGTCCTCAAGTAAATCAATGGACTATCATACTAGTAATCTGATTGTTTCGATGTAGGCTTATTCAAATGGTCTCAACAAATACTGTCAGCAGTGAGGCGTTTCAAGGGATTATTAACACATAGGTTGTACCAAAACAGTACCGGTTTTCATGTTTCAAACTATGTTGCCAATACGACCATTGTCCCGTTGAGAGATGTCGAAGTACTCTGGCAAATTTGTGGAACTCATCAAGTCCTCAATTTCACCACAAAAATGTATTGAAAAATCAGTTAGAAACAGAATACAGCATACCCACTGAAAAGCTTTTGGGATGTCGAAGAAACACCTAGTTCCATTGAAGGTGATTTTTCGGCAGCAAAAATATCACTCATATGCATGTCCATTATTCTCAGTTCAAATGTGCACTCACACACTAGAAACTTCAGTTCTTCGTCAGGAATATGGACGACATAGAAACACACTGCTACAAGAATCATGGCTCGATGGTTAAGTTGACGAAAAGATTATCCATCTCGATGGCTATGTCCGCCGCCGAGCTGACCGATTCTCACCTCGTCAGAACGTAGACGGTTTTATTACGTACCTTAAAAGCAGTTGCAGTAGTTCTGTCCAGGTGATATTCATGCACTCAAGTTCTTACATCAGTGCTTTTATGATGTTATCAAAACCCAGAGGTATGAGTATATACTGCTCCTAATTTATTACGAACATTCATATTGCTCACATTTGCTCTATTATTGTTTTAAAGGACTCCTCGAAAATTTTCTCTTCAAGACTTTTAAGCTACATTGTTTCTTCGCCGACCTTTGCTTGTGATGATTTCACCTATTCTTGGATAGAACTGTTAAAAACACTTGCTCCGAAAATCGTTGTGAACTGTGCAACTAAGAATGACGACTACCTTGATCACTGTTCCACAAACAACCCGGATCTAGTTCGAACCGCACGCAGGTCCCCTTTGAGGACGTCAAATGAAGTCACAAAATTGCTCACATCAGTGATGTGTAGATCAGGTAAACATAATGTTCTAACCCACTGTCGTGAACTGTAGCGCGAAATTAGTCAATTTGATCCACAGATCCTACAAAGATTTCGAGGTATAATCAAGCAGACTAACTTCGACATCAACCATCAGGACCCTACTGTGTTTTGCGAGCATCTCACTAGTTACTTGAACTTATGATGCGCTATGTGTTGCTAATTGGAAACCATATACTTCCGTTTTGACTAATTCCCCTCTCCGTCCCTCAAATATTACGCCGTAGGTAGGAAGGTGCTTCAAATAGTGAGAAACACCGAACAGTGGCAACCTTTTCTTTGTCATTTAAATCAAAAATCCTCAGACCAAATGGTATTTACAGTCGTGTGCTCTTAGCCAACAGTATTTACCAAGAACTTTGGATATCCATTAAATATTTGAGTGGTAGCTCCACAAGATACTTATCCACGAACGTAAATTTCGAACATCTAAACCGCGACTTCAACACGTAGTCCCGTTCTTCGTGGTTCACCTGTCTCAATGCACTATCTTATCCCACATTTACCGGCTCCATCTCCAACAAGCTGTTTACGAAGAACTGTCAAATCACAAATGAAACAAATCCCACGGATCAGATAATCTCCACTCAGATGTACATAGGCGATGTGGGCAAATACTTACACCAGTAACAACACAATTACTTAGTCGGCGCCTGGATTGTGAAAGATTCTTGACTGTTGGAGATAAGCTTACATCAAAACAATGCCCAAGAAAGGAACGGCCAAATTCCTTCCAACTGGATTTATCTCCATCACATCAAAGGTGTCTGAGAAGTTGTTACTCCAAGGACTGACCAATTATTATACAATACGAAATATAAACCAGCTCGCATACCGTCTATCCTGTTGTACCCTGGATGTCATTGCTTCACTGACTCATAATATACTGTCTTCACTGGACAAAATGTAACATTCTGTGTGAACCTGCTTCCCAAATTATAGGAACGCCCTTAAAAGAGATGATAAATAAGTAATTCTCAACGTCCTCTCGCATAACGGAATATAACTCTCACTTATTGGATTATTATCTGATTGCTCTTTTCATCGACAACATTTTGCACGATACGGAGGCAAAAACCTCTTCCATCTCCGTTTCCATCCAAGACATCCTATAAGGCGCAATCCTATCCTTGTTTCCATTCGCAACCTACACGTCCTCCATGCCTGTCAGTGACTGTTACTTCGTTAAAACTTATGCAAATGATGCTGAGGTTTGGTTATCCCATCCAAATGTCTTAGTTCACAAATCACCCCTTCTCTTTGTATTCTTTATTTTTGGTAATGGTATGTTTGGTTTTCGTGTAATTGTTGGGAATATAGCCGTTCACTGTCAAATATCCTCCCACGGATATGTAAAAAGCAAACACCTGACTTGACTTCAGATTGAAATCATTGGTGACCTGCAAAAATGTATGTTCCCCATATGTATCCCAAATATAGAGCTGTGTCGTGGAGGCTTACTCCCGTTATTGACACTTTCTGCATCTCATATCCAGCGGTGGGTGGGTAATATGCGATATGGCATGGGCAAGAAATAAACAATGAAAATAAACGAATCCAGCTGGACTAACGCTTGTCTGAAGTTGTTAAAGTTACTCTCTGTGAGAGTAAACATTTATGTTATATCCCCTTATAGAAACACGTTTGGTTGGAGTAATGTAGTAATTTTTGATTCGATTGTGAGTAGATCACAGCTACTTCTACTGGAGCATTTCCATCCTCTACAAGCAATTCAGCAACCAGTGGGCAAGGTAATCTGAGAAAATCTTGTGAATAAGAACATATGTATATTTCTTATTTTCAGGCTGATGTATGTCACGCTTATCATGTTTTGAGGGAAAATGGAATGCCACCCGAGAACATCATCACCATGATTTACGATGACATTGCCAACAACACTAAGTAAGTTTCTTCAGAAATAAACAATTTTGCATTCAGTGTTGCATTACTGTACTCTGATGGACTGAATTTCCACTGATATTTAGACTGCGCTCATTTCCGTCTTCTCGACAAGAACCAGTTGGATGATAATCACGGGATTCTCTGTATTACATGTGTTTCACATTTCGTTCTAATAAATTACATGGAAATAATTGTTATTCATCAGTGAAGAAATTTTCCTTTCCACACGATACACCAGGAGCTCCATAGTCAATCACTAACTACAGTGGAGAGAATTTTCTGACTTTGCACCATATCAATTTATTGATAAAGAATACATATGTGGGATGATCATAACCAAATCTTTGCATCAGAACTTATTGACCCACTGATATTTTTATGCCGTCCTTTAGGCTGATGTGTTTGGTTTCACCCTGATTGATTGATCCGTCTCCGGTCGGTTCAGAAAAGTGCTGGCAGCTGATTGGATCATTGATCCGGTTGGCTGCCTCCATTTTTTCTTGTGATTCTAGGCAGCCGATCGTATTCTCTACGTAGCTGACTTCGAACTTGCCTCTGATCCTGGACGGCCGATAGTATGCTATCTGCTGACTGAACCAGACCGTTTATTCATGGCCTGTCTGCCAGTACCATTACACCAAGCAAAATTCAAAATATTGTCATTCGTGTACACTAGAGTGCAGGTTGTGTCTTGACCGAATTCAAACTAAGTAGATCTGATAAATGCAATGAAGGAGCATTTAAATTAATCATAAGTTAGAACAGTGTTTGAATTCCTCTTGTTTCTACTCATCTCGTTTAAAAGCAACCCGTTCCCGGGTAAACTGTTCAACGACTATCAACACAAGGATGTTTACGCAGGAGTGAAAATTGATTATCGGGGAGAAGTAAGTGCTCGTTTTCGATTTAACGTGATATCGATATCTATGCTCGATATATATTGAGTAAAAGAGTCCGAGTGAATTAGTCGGCGAACGGTGTTTGTATTCCAGTGATTGAGACGAGTAGACTGCAAGATTATCCTGTTGTGAACAGATATTTTAAAATTCAATATTAAATGAATGAATGGTAAGGAATTGTTTTTGATTGTCATTATGATTATGACTAAAGAAGTGAAAATGCTACACTTACCGGCTGCGTAAAGCTACCGATATTTCCATCAAGATACACAGGTACAGTCTATATGACACTGTTCTGCTGATTTCTACAACGTACAAATCAAAACCAATTTCATGTAAGTGAAAAAGGGCTTCCCTAAATTATAAAAACACCCGTCAAGTAGTAACAATGCTAAACTTCCCAGATGAAACTACGGAACCAATGGGGAGTAATTATAATGAGGACAACGCAAGTGTATAGCACTCTCATGATTTATAATGATGAGAGGAGCCTTACCACTGTATGATTTCGAGATTGTTTGATTCATTCTTGGTAAGACACCTGTTTTGATGAATGGAATGTTGAAGACCAATCCACTCGTTTGACATCGATTTTCGTGGACGCCTTCTCTGTACTCGTTTCCACCCAAGTCGTGAAAATTACACACCATTTGAGTTTAGTGCTTACATACATTCAAATTGTTTTATTGGTGGATAATATGCACCTCAGCTGTCACCTCAAAACCACTGAACACTATGATAAACCTTATTCATTTAGTTATTTATTCATTTATTTACTCGAGTCTGCATATATCTACAAATGTTTGGATCTGCTTCGCAATAACTTTGACCTTATTTTCAATTCACAGAATGTTACAGCAGACATTTTCCTTCGTGTGTTAGAAGGCGATCGGAAATTGAAAGAATCTGGACTCAAAGTACTTGAATCGTAAGAAATATTGACAATACTCGAAAATACGAACATCTTAACGAGAAACATGACGATCTACATGATGTTTTCCCGATTCAAATATTTTATTCTGAAGGGTGCAACTTATTAGAGAAAAAGGCAACGATCCCATTTCTGTATCAATTGTGTACACACAAAACTATTGCTTGAAGAGAATATCCAATGGTGCAAATTTAACTGCAACAGAAACTAACACGATAAATTGTTCTTAAACTTGTTCAATTTCACATTGATTCCTGATTTATAGTTCCAAGTATAACATATTATGCCATTACATCACATTTTATATGAACAGTGTTAGGTGAACAAAACAGGAATCAAGATAAGGCGACTAGTCAAAATTTACGTGGGGGAGAGGGAACCAAATGTCACATGCGTGGCCTCGATCTATCTCTGGACCATGAATGAGTGACTGCGGTGTCATTAGTCGGACCAGCGAATCTGTGAGACTACATTCAAGAAAACAACATCAACGTGGGCCTTCCGCGGGACGAAATGAAGCAACTCCTCTTTGTTTGCACCTTTAAAGTGCAATTTAAATTCATTGACGAAATCTATCGTCAAAAAAGGGAGTAACAATGGGACCACTATTCGCCGATGTTTCCATGGCGAAAATTGCGAATAATCAACTGCAGTTCACCATCAGGCAATTTGGATGATAAAATGTGTGTGGCAGAAGACACCATGGACATAAACTTTATGTTAAACACGGTCAGCACAGCCCATCCTAATATGCAGTTTACGATGGAAAAAGAGGCAAACAATGAATTGGCCTTTCTAGATGTGTGCCTAAGCCGGCGAGTGGGTAGCTCAGCTCAACGATCAGTGCACAGGAAAGCAACGTGGAATAGGCGTTACATTTACTTCGAAAGTTTCGTGCCACCCCAACTTAAGCGCAACTTAATCCGTTGCCTGATTAATAAAGCGCTCAAAATTTGTACTGAGGACACACTGGACAATGAACTTCGTTCTCTGCGCAATGTGTTCCTGAAAAACGGATATTTGGATCGTTTCATTGATAAGACAATGCGACAAGTGGAAGAAAGAGCGAAGACCACAGTTGTTCCAAAAAAGTCAGTATACATTCGCCTGCCCTTCAAAGGTGATATCCCAGCGGATATTATACATCGCAGATTATCAGAAGCCGTCGACAAAACATTTTATGCGGCAAAGCTCCATATTTTATTCACATCAAAGCCGTGTGTGTAGTTACGATTAAAGGATAAGGTGTCAGATTCTATGGCCTCATTCTGTGTGTACTCCTTTACTGGTTCCTGTGGGACAACGTACATTGGCCGTACGACCAGACACTTATCCGAACACGTCCGCGAACACCACTCAGCTTGGTTGAACACTGGAGCGATCAATGTAACTACGAGCGCTGTGTATTCACACCTTGTTAAGTTTAACCATTCAGTGAATGTGACCAAAGCATTCCGGCAAATCTACAAAGTCCGAAGTGGGCAATCAAGACTGATGAAGTGCCGTGTTCTAGCCACTGCAGAAGCGGTATGCATTCGTCCCTACGAACAGCCGTTGTGCGCCCAAAACAGTTCGTGCAACCGCTAAGGCTTCCTTGGCTCACCCCTACCCACAAACAAACCACAGATCCGTTGATCCGACCAATGACACCGCAGACACCCATTCACGGTCCGGAGACGGATCGAGGCCACGCATGTGACATTTGATCCCCTCTCCCCCACTTAGATTTTCACTAATCGCCTTATCTTGATTTCTGTTTTGTTCACCTAACACTATTTATATAAAATGTGATGTAATGGCATGATTACGAATCACAGAAAATGAGCTTGATCTCCATGTGCCCTGTGGGATTATTCGGACAATTAAAACATATTACCATTAGACTAACATTGATTCGTCTTCTGGAAACACCATTCACGGAATGACAGATGAAACTTAGTTCTTTCATGGGCAAAATGGGCATCACCTTCTGGCTATAACACTGAAATAGAAGAAATTTGTAAGATATATGTGCAAAAGTCCACTTGCAAATCCAGAACTTGCAGTTATGTTTAAAATTGGTTTGCCAACATCATTACGGCAAGTTTTCTGAAAATTATATTGGTAATTGTTTCTGCAGCATAAATTTAACTCACTGGAGAATATCTCGAAATCAGAAAATCACATCTTGAACTCTCTGTACATATTCATTCTTGTTTGATCCATCGCTTTACGAGTAATCTCCATTTCAAAATCCTTTCCAGTGGACCGGAGGACAACGTGTTTATTTACTACAATGATCACGGGGCCCCCAACCTGTTAACTTTTCCGAAGGAACTGGTTAGTTTATTTTCCCTGTGTGCCTTATTTGCGCTAACAAACAACAGTCTTGATGAACTGAGGATAGCTTACGTCTTGAGATCTAACTAACGAACTCGATCAGAAAATCAAGCCCTTTAGGTGGTTCCTTTATATAGTTCTTCCAGCTAAACGTGCAAGAAAGATATCTCTGATGGGGCAGGCTGGACAATTTGAAAGTGCTGTTTTTATCCCAATTCTTTGATCGATGAACCTATGCACTTGAAGAATATCAACTAGGCATTTCATTCTGAATTAAAAATTTGTTGGTGTATGATGTTTGTGGTAGTCTGAACGGTTGTTTTTTATTTGATAGTCCAGTAGACATAACTCTCGATATATACAGATATATATATATATATATATATATATATATATATTCCGTAGGTATAACGTGTCAACGAGATTATAGTTTGGTAGGAAAACAATTTACGAATACATGAAGAATAGAATAGTTGCAAATATTCTGTTCGTTGTACGTACGTCATATCACATGAAATACTTTGGTTTACTTTTGTATTTTTTGTTGTTTTTATGCATGGAATTGGAAGGATGAGGAATCAGGATAGTATCCTAACCGGCATTGGGACTACTGACTCAGGTTTTCGACCACCATCATAAGCGTCACAAACAAATTCCATCCAATGTCACTCTTGCTTCAACCTGGTAACCGAAAGTGCTCCACATTGGCTAAGCCGGAAATCTATTTGTTTAAACTCCTTCTCTAGGTGTTATCTTGTCTGCCATGCCACCGCTTCCAGGCATGTCCATGGAGGGCGAATAGGGTGGGTAGGATGTTTCAAACATTGTGTGGATATGTGCAAGACTTAGTCTAGCCGTTTTTGATGAAAAGGGGAAACTGTTCTTCTAAGTGGCTCAACATCCACTCAAAATACTCGTCTCAGCACTTCGCAATTACTGACACGAGACTGGCACTACACTCGTCCTATTGATCGTAAATACTTGTGGTCGAACACGGTCGGCCGGTGAAGATACTCATGAACTAGCCAAGTTGTGCAGCCCTGAAGGAGCACCGAGAAAACTGTCGCCTGGGAGACCATCTCTCAGAGAAGGTCTGATACCGTAGCGATGCCACGGGCGCTTTAAATTGGTAAAAGCCAAACAAGCCCCAAAGATGCACTAGCAGGACTTCGTTTCCGATACTTCGCCGGTAGAAATACAAGTTCTACACAAAGCTATGACAGGTTCCAAACACTCTCCACAGATATCGAATGTAGGAAGATCTCCTTGCCTTTCTTGAATAATCATTTTTACCATGGTTGAAACGACGTGTGCCAAACTCAGCGACTTCGGAGACCAATTGGGTTTAGGTACCTTTGGAGTTGTCTTCCGACACTGTGACTTCGTCAGCATAATCTGAATCAACAACTGTGGTGTCCGGTAGAAGTTTCACCCCAACGTTTGGAATACCATCAAAGGTTCCTCAGAGCAGATCGTCCACAAAGAAATTGACGAAGAATGGAAAAAGAAGTTGTCCTTGTTTGAGACAACAGAGTACTGAAATAGTTGTCAATAAACCCTTACCCTGCGAAAAATCTGTGGATAGAAAGCATTTACGATGAAAAATTCCTTTTCGGGCACGCCATCCCCCAAAACACAGATCCAAAGAGCGGACCTATGGGCACAGTCAAAGACAGTCATGATACACAGTGATACAAGGATGGTTTGCCTTTGACAAACATAGCGGTGTTCAAGCTTTAGGTGAAGGGTTGAGATTTGATCTGCTCAGCTGCGGTTGGAACGGAAACTAGCTTGTTATTCACGACATTGGGCCTCGCGCAAAGGAGAATGTCGGTGGTAGATAGCAAACACTTGGAGTTTCGAAGCGACGATGATCAGACGTACTCCTCGACGACGGGAACGTATTGCGTAGTCAACCATTTGAAATATAGATATAATTATTGACTTGCCCCGAGATTCTAAAGCCTTTTATTCTATCAAAACCTTTCATAACAGGCTTGCGGCAAGCAAGCAATGAAAAGATATTTGAAGATATCCAAAAGCCATGAATGTGGCGGACCGTACTGATAGTAATCCAGTCTGCCACGACCTTCTCAGCTCTAGGACTCAGGGCAATTCCAACATCGGCCTGACCGACCTGCTGCTCTGTCGGTCTTTCTCAAATAAGCTTAGATGGAACTTGGTACTAGTACCAGTTAGAGATGTTATTGTAATCATGGAGCTTGCATCGTGCAGTCTTGTCTCTAACATGCAGCAAATATCGATTGAAAACGATTCTAGTGTACGAGCCAGACTAGCCTGTTGCCCGATTTCCATAAGTGTGAGTGCATTGAATTTAATCAATTCGAATCGAACGGTGGGTTGAGGAAAGCTGGGCTGTGGGATGTGATTTATTGCGGGAGTACTTGTGGGAACTGTTCTAGTGGAAGTTTGATCGCAACCGGCTCCAGCGGTGAGTGGTTTTTCAGTGACCGGAAAATAACACAGATGAAGAGGTGGAGAGAGGCAGAAGAGCTGCTGAGTGTGATGGTGGTTCAGTATTTAATGTTGAGTCAGCAAAGTATCGTGAGAAATTGTATGACGAAGGTGAATTCTTGCGAAATTTGATGATTCCTTTTACGAGTGCTTTACTTCTAAGGTGTCCAGGTTAGAACAGGTGGCTTTATAAGATGTCTACAACCAAAGCCCTTAGCTATACAAAGCTGAACTCGCAAGGCAGCGAACGAAGCGCGGAATTCGAAGCCCGCTGGGAGCCGGTGATCACTCAACTGATAGCCTTTTCGATGAGGCCAAATACTCCTTTTGCTCAGGAAACCCTCCTGTCACGGAATCCAGTGGGCACAATGCTGAATGATTCGTACAACCCCCATGGTTTATTCAGAATCGGGATCTGGCCAACTCCACTAGATTGAAAATCAGTCAACCTGGTGGAGAGCGCCGAGTATTCGTCTACATCCTCACATTGTGATGGAAAACACCTCTGCCAAGAGAGCGCAGTGAGTAGGACTTCCTCATCACAGGCTTCTTGAAACGCACGGTTGCATGGTAACATTCCAAGGAGGGTTCGGGTAGAGTAGTAATGTCATAGCCTGGGGACATCCATCCTGAATTGTACTGTACCAAAATACAACTAGTTTTCCTTCATTCACTCCAAAGTCTACGGTGATTCTCTTATTGATAGGACTAAAGATTACACATTGAGAGAACTACACTACAGGTAAGGGATCTTGCGGTTTGAGACCCATCTAGCACCACTAAGCGGATTCCACTCAAATATACAAAAATAATACCATTTTTCATGAAAAAGGAACAAAATATCAAATCAAAAGTCCTAGTTCGTCCATGTGAATATAAAGCTGTGTCCAGCGTAGGAAGCACAAGCAGTTGTTTTCATACTATGAATGGATCTATCGCAAGATGTTTGCTTAGGATTAATCTGTGCATCCTCAGAGACCGGTCTTCTATTACTTTTATGACATAGTACCTTTTTATTTTCTAATGCACATGTGGAGAAATTTCCCAACAGATATATAGTCACACTTTGTGGGGTAGCCAAAATGAACTACAAGAAATAATAAGACAGGACTTTTGCTGAACAAACGAAACTTAGATGACAGATTTTGAATTTCGAATATTCTTGTTCTATCTCATGCATCACTTATTCAGAGGGCTTCTTCTCTCTGATTTATTTCACTTATGGTTCAAAGTTGTCTCAATTCACACGACAAAGGTAAATTTGATCGGATCACCAAGAGCCACCCTAGTTCGCTGCTCGGTGTGAGTCCCAAATAACATCATTTGAATTGATCCGTTCGTGTTCATCAAGTGCACCTGAACACTATGTCACTCAATTGGTGAAGACGCGACTGTGCGATTTACGTGGTCTGAAGGCAAAAATCATGTACCTTATCAACTGAGTGATTTTGCACATGCATACGGCACATTTGAGATGACAGTCTTGATGAATCTTGATTTGTTGTCGTTTTGATGTACACCCAAAATGATTGTTTGCGCAACTCGCTGCGATTCAGATCTACGTTAATAAACAACTAACCAGAGGGAACATTTAGATCCCGTGGTGAATTTGAATTACAATTTAGAAGACAAACATCGCGAGAGGACCTCCTTTCGTATACTCTCATCGGTTGCCTACGCATAAAATCCAGTGAGAAAAATAATAACGGGGTGAAATGAAATGAATAATTAAAGCAGCTTTATGCGTACGCGATCGAATAGGGTGTATGAAAGGAATTCCTGTCGCAGTGTTGATCTTCTGGACTGTTCACTGAAACAACCTATACGCTACATGTTCGCACATGCGACGTTGGTTATCTCAGGTAACTGTGATGGATGATTCTTTAGTTGGGGCATAGTTCTGCTACACTACAGGAAATTCAATTCATGTGGAACAAGTGTGAACAGAATAAAACAATAGTTGGTGTATCTACCATATGAGAAACACTGGTTGAGACAGGAAATTCGCTGCACACATTATCGGATTAATATCACGTGCCCTATCAACGAAACTTCCCCCATTCACACATTGTGCTATTACTAACACCGAATCACCATTCATACACGTTGATTTCATGTTGTGGAATAGACCTATGCTACTGGGCTACCCAGCGTCTGTCGCATCAATCGACAAAACTTTGATTATTTCAACTACAAAACTTTTGAAGTACTAATATCACTCCAAATATTCTGTCTACTTGGATCTCTTAAATGTACTGATTGATTACATTTGAGACCATTTCTGGTCATTACAATCTCATACCATGTTTCTGAATTGATAGCCAATAATTTCATTATTCTTCATTGTTTTCATGTTCGTTTGAAAATGAATTGTAGCTGTATGCAAAACAACTGAACAAAACGCTGGCCAATATGTACAGAGAAAAGCGGTTCAAAAAAATGGTCATCTACATAGAGGCTTGCTACTCAGGGTCCATGTTTCGGTGGATTCTTCCTCACAACATCAATGGTGAGTATTCGGAATACTCAGTGTAACACTGGACTGAATGACTTGCTATCAAACAGCTTGCATAGAACCGTCCTGAATCATCAACATGGTTGAAATTCACATGATTTGAAATGATCTGTTGAAATATGCACACTATTCACTTCGGCAACAAACGACATCTGATGCAACATACAGTAATGAAGTAGTTCTTTCAATGATTTATACGCCTTTATTGGACTTCCACTTCTTTATTTCAGTTTGGGCTGTGACCGCTGCCAATCCAACTGAATTAAGCTGGGCCACATTCTGTGAGGATCCCGCGATCACTACTTGTCTATCCGATGAATTCTCTTACCAGTGGATGAATGACACGGAAAAGGTAAGTGTAATGGGATAGATTGGCGGTTGTAAAACCAGTCTTGTAAAAGGTTACCCGTGGTGACCGAAACGTCGACAACCTACCAGCGATTTTGACTACGCTGTGTTATTGAGCAGTAAAATTCTACGATAGTGATCGCTGTTTTTAAAATAATGGGTTGAGGAATAGGTAATTGGAACTTTATTAAACTGGGTTGCATTATTCGTCACATTGGCACTGATAGGGCAGGCAATATGGTGTTGCAAAATGCATCGCTATTTCAAGTGGGTCAATTTGTTGAATGCAGAGGCCTGGATTGGCATTAGGAACCTGAATGATTTGTTCTTCAGCTCAATACACCTCATTATTTCGGTGAAAATTGAAGATGAATATGATTAGAGAACCGGTCATTTGGGATACATTTCCTCAGTAAAGCAAGTAGTCTCACACAGAGCAGAAATCGAACATATACTTCGCGGATTATAAATGTTCCACTTAATAGCCTTGATCTCGAAAGTAATACGAGACAGCCATTATTTAAGATGTCTTGACAGGACGTGCGGGATGTAGAATAAGAGTTGTTTAGTCAACCTGGTTGGTTGCTTATATTCATGGATTCTAGTTTCACACTCGAGGAATGATATCAAATTTACTGCATCTCGTCACATTTTTTCTCTCATTGGATTTAGACTCACTCGTAGTTGAATGCATCTCTTAGCACAGAAGGTCAGTAGTTAAACATTAAATAAGGACAGACACATATACCGATCTATCTAAGTCTGATAAAACCGCAATGCAGAGACATTCTCACCGATCAAGTTTTCAATTATATTTTCCATTCGTCGACAACCGTCTAGTATCGGGGCCAGTTGTTCAATCGATCAATGCTTGATCAATACCTCAATGTTAAACCGGCCGTCAAGGGGAGTCATGTGATGGAATACGGTGATATAGTGAGTCATTTCGATAGTCGTTTTGATAAATGACCAATAAAACGCATGTTTTCATATGAATATTCGTATCAGATACGTGATCAGTTATTCATTGCTTCCTATCCCAAAGCTCAAGTTTTGTGTTAAGTAGTCTGCGATTTTGGCGCCGAGAGCCCATACATTTTTCATAGACCTGATAGTATTGCAAGACTGAGCTGTTTGTATGCGGAAATTATAATTATTTATTTAGCATTATTTCGTTTTCCCACTCTCAAAGAAACACATGACATTTTTTGTTAGTGCGAAGTAATATAAGTAGCTCATATCAGTAGTTTGGTTCGTTATGTTGGCCGGCTACGAGTCCCATCTGGGTAGTGGGAGCTGAATTCCAGGGTATGCAGCAATGGTTGTATTTTTCTGATAGCCAGTCGGATCAAAAACTGATTAGTTGATTGATCAATCCTCGAATCATGTTGAACGCATGCTAACCAGACCGCCACGAGGCCTGACTCAAATAAGCCTGTGTTCAAATATTTCAAAAACTGAATACAAGTGTTATAAATAATGCAGGATTGTGCGTTGGACCAACCTCATCAGCGTACCTAACAAGTTACTACTCTTTTTCCGAATTGGGCCATCAAAATAACAGTCATCGTGGGTACATTTTTGGTTGGTGTGCTCTATCTTTCGTCATATTTCCTCATAGAACCGGTGCTACACATGCCCGCAATCAGTATTCAGATATGTGATAAGGTTTTCGCAAGTCAGATGAAAGAACCGATTGTAAAGATGTACACTGAATGTTAACTAAAATCTAATGATCATTTAGTATCCGAGACAACCATCAATCGAACACAGATTCATTTGTTTGAGTAATTCAATAAGTGGTTGATTTTGAGATCGTAACTACGAATTATTCAAACAGTAGTACATTTATTCATTTGAAAATATCTGTGAAGTAATACGTCCCAGATAAAAGCTTGGGAATATATCGCCTCGAATTTGTGGATAGTTCATTTTCGTTGAATCATGTTTTAATGTCCAACTTTGCCTCCAGAAAATATCACTCCTTCCAGTTGGAGAGTTCCAAGGCAATAGTACACATGTTGGTTCAAGTGGATTTAATGGAGACAGTGTAAGTTACTGAACGTGAAGTTTCAAGTTTCACTGAAAACGGGAAATCTATAAAATAAAATTCTGCACATTTCTATCTGAGAATGAGAAACTTTTCCTCATGTGCTGGCATAATATTGAATCAACTGAAATTTTCAAAACAATAATTCCGTTCCACTCAAACTCGATTATTTCCCCCTCATCTTCCTGGTTTGCTAAAGGATGTGTGCTATGGGGACAGTCCAAAAAAGATGTGATCAGAATTCTTTTCCGAAATCTCACTGAGGGCATCCTCTACTTGTTATTATGATCAATAATACCCCTTATAAACAAGTTCTCGTGGGGTGCTGCATTATATTCCACTAAAATATTTCTTAGTGAATTCTTGTCCTCCGTATGCGTTGAAAATCTGATCGATCAACTCGTTTAGAATCTTCCGTTTTCACTCTTATCGCTGCGGCTCATTGTGCACAAACAGATCAATCCAAGCCCTACACTGTCGGGATCTCCCTTCATTCAGTCAGCAGAAATCAGCTGATCATATTGTTTCCGATTATTCATCCATTTCCAAGAAGAAAATTCCTCTCTTGAATGCCTTCAGTTGAATGCATGCGTGTATGTGATCATTTGCACCACAAAGCTTTAAGTAAAATAAAATCGGTCTTGGTTTGATGAGTCCAAAGTAAACTGAGAATAGTAAAATTCTGCGAACGCTATATTTATTGGTCATTTACTTTGACTAATTTGATGGATATATATCTATATATATATATATATATATATATATCCTAGGAACTATAATATGAAGTTGTTGTGGTTTCCCATGAGTATTCACTAAATAACAACGAAACTGTGTGTGCTTGTATGTTCAGGCAATGATACATGACATAGGTGGCAGCCTCCAACAATAGAAAACAAAGCAAGGATTTGAATAATTTACAGGAAACTTTCTCGTTGAACAAGGAAAGTAAGTCAATTGAGTATTGAAAATAGAATTACGGATGTGAATAGGGTGATTCAGATTAGTTATACATTATTCTGGGAGACAAGCAGCGAATCTCCTCGATGAACGAAATAAGCATACAATCGTGATATTCTATTTTTCTCATCATATTGATATTTCCAATGATAAATCCCCAACCAAACCTAATCGCATCGAAATCGGGGATCACTTTCATTTCCGAAAGTCAATTGCGACTCGGGATAGATCAATGGCCAGTCATGCACACTTGATTCCTTTGATGCACCAACTGAGGAGATCAAAATCGCCGAAACAAATGGAACTGGCACAACGACGCTTGCACCGCGCACTGAAGGTAAATGTCTACTAGTCAATACGTTCACAACACCAGTGCGATTAGATCTACTGTAAGAAATGTGGATTCGTTTTTTTGTCAGTGAGAATTCTTTGCCCACATGGTAGGCGTTCAAAACCTCCGAGACGTGTTACCACCACTGCTCTAACAGTGATAAAGAGATCTTTATCAGTATACATTCTGCAGACATTACAGTTGAGGTTTCAAACGGAGAAGTGAATAGTGTAATCCAGCTCATTTTTGAATCATCCACAACGAGCACTGCGGGTGGTCATCTTATGGTGTTTCTCAAGAATGTGCATTACTTTGAATGGATTGAATCCATCATGATGGGATGCAAGTATTCACATAATTTCTTAGGTAGACCAAATGAAATCATTGGTAGTTACATTTCAAACAAATCCCACCTGCCATGAACTGCACAACATTCTCGCAATCACTGTCCCATTTTCAGTTGGGTCAAATGGCCAAAGAGACTGTGGATGAGATTGTGGAAGAGGTCACTTCAAAGAGTGCACCCTCAGGTAAACCAAGTGATGTGCACGAGCATCTGGATTGCTATCAAAACGTATACGATCATTACAAAATCAAGTGCTTCAGTATTCAACAAGTGAGTCACCAAAATATTAATATAACCTTTTTTCTCTTTACTTAAATCACCATTTTTACCCAAAAGCATAAGTTTGGTTGGATGGATATCATTTGAATTCATAGTATGATTTATTCTTGATTTTAAGAGAACTGTGAGAACATGCGTAACAATGACGATTAATCCCTTCGGAAACGGTGCATGAGGTTGCCCGTTGTTAATTCCTCGGAGTGTCTGACCATAACAATCCCCGATCTTGACCAAACAATGGAATTACGCGCAAAGTCCCGATTCCAGTCCAATGAAAACCGAAACTGTCGTCTTGTAGGGTACTATTATTAACGTAAATTTCTAATTCGATAAATTGTACAAACCTCAAATTGTGAGTTATCTAGTCGTTCACGTTACATAAAGTCACCGAAATATAGTGTGTCCAGGGGATAACAAGACATTTGCTGCTTTTTCCCAGTTCAGCAAGACAGCTATTAGCTGCATCAGAGGGGGAAGCTATCGAAAGAATGATCGCTCACATGCGGGTCACCTGGTGACACAACGAGGCTGACCAACTGTACATGGGAGACAACCGATCAGAAGGCGTGTAGTGCGTGCACAGGTGACGAAGCAGCATGCACACAGATGGATGCGTGCGTGAATGCATGTGTGTAGCAAGCGGATCAAAAACGAGAACCATTCGATGAATAAAATCAGGACCCACACGAAGTGGCCTGAGATAAGCAAACAGCTGAGTATATGTATGTGTCTGTGTGTTGACCCAACGGAAGAAGAGCTGTCAATATGTACACAAGCGAACTGGATGAGACGTCTGCGTTCACGTAGCAAACGACGTGCCCGCGCATCCTTCTGATTGACCGCATGATCTATCAGATCGGCGTGAACCGAGCCATGCGTACAATGCACAACTGAAGGGAAAGAGACAAATGTCAACAAGACCGAACCTGGCCCGTGTGGAGTGGAAAAGCAGACGAAGTGAAATAAAAATATGATTCTGCAAAACAGAATCAATACCCATTGAAACGCTTTGTGCTCATTTATGAGCTGAAAAATGAATTAAAGGTAAACTGTTTGGTGAAGAATGCTCTCCACCGAGTGGACCACAATAGAAGAACAGCGTCCATCAAAGTGCAAACATTTTGGATCAGTCAGGCCGGTTGTTATGTGTAGGTGGCAGTTTGGTTAGATTGCGGTAAACGTGTGATTCCAAATGACTATTTTCGCAGGTATGCATCGGGTCGATTCTTGTGATGCAGTCTCGTTTATCAGCTGAAACCAACAATCAAGACTTGCTACTGATAATGTTTAACAGAAAATTAAAAAAAAATTAATTTTGGGCCACCTCAGCTTTCACAGTAAATGCTTCGTTCAACTATTAAATTAATGTTACGCGGAGTATCTGGATGATGAATGAAACGTATCAGCTAATTAGAGACTAATTGCATGAGTTTAGAGAACGGTGACAAATGGTAGTTCAGGGTGCTCTCATGTTTTTGTTTGATCATCTTTCAGGTACCGGAAGTTGCAAAAGAACTGATGAAACTCGACCAATTATGTCAGCAGAGCTACGACACAAATGTGATTTTGCAAGCAATATTCAACACTTGTTGTTGATTAGTTATTTTTGCTTGAAAATGAGGCCATGAGAATCGCTTGTGTAGCTTTTTAATTTATGAATGATGAATTTCACCACAAATAATGAACAAAGATATTTTACATCTGGCTTATTGCTCTCAAATTTGGAGTTCGGGAAACTGATCGGTGGACGAGAAGCGAAATATCTATAGTAATAAAAATCTATGGATTTGTTTGTTTATCCAACCAACTGTGTCTGCTTGTCTGACTGTTCATGGTTCCAACAATCCATGCAATTTTGGTTCACATTTACTCACCTATGAGAACAGAATATTTAACGAGCCATTTTGATACTTCCCCTCAATTCAGGATATTTATACAGTGACATTACTTATTTTAAAGTTATCTTCCCCGAAATTTAAAAATAATTCCCACCAAATCTACCTCCCAGGATTTACACATTTCTCTGTGATACTGTTTCCTGCATGTGTTAACCAGGATGAAATCACCACACCGTTGAGGGCTGAAAGTCAGTAAAATTGCGCAACATTGCTCCATCAGGTTCACACAGAATCCAAAGTTTCGTTACAGCTCCCTAGTAAACCTCATCTGAGTAAAGTGAAGCCATATGCAAAACAATCATTTGTCTAATCATAACGACCACATTATTTACCAAGGATACCTGGACCAATCCACTATGACTGCGTGGTTGTGATAACATTTTCTCGAGGATATGAGGCATCAAATTGTAATGGGCTGACTGATATTTTAATTATGCATGTTTCACCAACGTACAGAGCGAACGAAATGTTGCATTCCTGTTCTCATCGAAAACCTCATTGTGGACAACCGGATTCCCATCAGGGGGAAATTGGGCGAAGAATGTTAATGTCTAACAGAGTACTTCAGACGAGTCAAGTCGAGCCGAATGCATCTACCTGGGTGAATATTCAGCAGATGATAATTTTGCGACTATCCTAATGTCTGGGGCTGTAAATTCTAGCGGAAATTTGGTCTCAATAGCTCTACGCACGATATAGGCAGAACTTGGCCACGGGCAGTAGAACAAATTCCAATCGAATAAATTTGTTTATCGTTAATTCCTGGTTCTAAAATGTTATATTAAGAGTAACGCACTGCAAGAAAAACTTACAGGCAGGTGAGAAACCAAGAACAAATAGGTGAAGCTTTTCTAATTTCGGGACAGAGCAGAAAATGAAACAGTCCAATTAGCAAGCAGATGAACGAAACTGTAGTGTAGTTCGGTTGAGTTACAATAGTAAATCAGGAAACTTTTGTCACCAAGATTCAATAAATCAATTAGGAAGGTGTGAATTAGACTGCGGATTCAATACGAAAGAAAGTTATTGAAATAAAAGTAAAAATAAGCTGAATATGTAGGGCAAATAAGAGCACGCTCCAACAAGAATGGATAAATCCGGCACTAGATCTGTTAATACTGCTGATGTATGATGGTCTATGATAAAGTACAGAGACAGGAGCGTTAAGGTTGAGAGTTCGAGCGTGTACAAAGCTGTAAAAGTGAAAATCTCGAAGAATATCTTATAGTATAAGTGTAAACCTAAGGGAAAACAAAGTTGTGAATAAATACATGAGCCATTCACATACTAGTCACCATAAAATGCGAGCAAAAACCAATGTTATACCTTGGAAGAAGAGAAATTACATTAATGATGTCCGAAGTTCACGATGTATGTACTCGCTACTCACAATTGACTGAACACAAAGGGAGAAGGACAAACTCGAATAACGAATAGTATTTGCTACATATCTGCAACCAAAGCAATTACACCGCAAGAGTGAACACAATAGAGGCGACTTGGTAATTACGTTAGAGTACTAAGCTTAACGTTGCAAAATCAGAAATAGCTTGTGACGACAAACACAAAGCATGTTTGTGCTTGCATTTTTGTGAGTGTGTACAAACTGCCCAGTTAATCCTGGGATATGATCACCTGACCCATTCAACCTGCCGTTATTGGGGTTTGAGTATCCTTTATACAGAGCTTCTGCAGATATACTGTGGATGATGGAGCCGACGAGGCTGGCAAATTGGTGGGTTTCATGGACCGACCCATGATCAGCATAGCAAAACGCTAACTGAATCCAGAAAACTTGCATCCTTGACTTCACAAGTATATTTTATGAAAAAAAGAGACACTCTGTGACGTCTCTCCAGTCGTTCATAGAAGATAAAATTAACTAATTTATTTGCAACTTGAAACAAGTAACTAATTGTCGTCGATTTGTTTAGTCGAGTTCTTCATCCATGGAGAACCGAAATTCACAAACTAAGATAGAACTAACGGTTAGGATAACTCGATGCTGATAGTGATGATGCACTGTATATCACACTCAGATATAATAGTAATAATAGTAATGGCATAATTCTTGATCCTAGAATACAGCAATACACATCAGTGTAAGGTATACACAAATTTGAAATGTCAAATTCACTAAATTGCAATGATAGTACAATGAGGCTGGGCAGTGTTTGAGTGAACTGAAGTAGAGATGGCTAGCACGCCAGTTTTAAATCTGTTCCGAAGTCAGGAAAAGACTTTGTGCATAGCTAGCCAAGCGTGCGAATTCTGGTAAAAGCGATTTTGAAGGATACTAAAGGTGCAGTGTATACAAGAAACGATGAAGCAACGGGTGGCGGATGTCAAAGAATGAAACAGGAAGGTGAGGCTAGAATAATGCACAATGTGCATTATAGGGTGCCGAAAATTGGCTGCAACGAATCCGGTAGGCGAGAATGGACCATATCGATCTACGGAATTTGGTGTACAGTTGATTAGTATGAAAGAAAGATCGAAAACGGAGTCGTGACGTGTAGAAATGGATGCGAGGGTGCATCGACTGGATATCTGGAGGGTCAATATCGAGAAACCGGAGGAAAAGTGATCACCACAAGACGCGGTTGAAAATAAAGCCAACATGGGAATACCAGGCGCAAACATTGATGCCAACGGCATATAGAGAATATTAATATCAACAGTGAACAACTAATTGTGGAGTTAGTCTGTGATAGGAATGCAAGTGAGTCGGAAATGATCAGATGATTAATCTGTCGGAAACTGTCGGAAAAGGGCACCTGTAAAATTATTCCTCGATGGACTGATATAACATTGAAGTAACAACTTGTTGTTTACACGCCGTACATTCATACGTTTCTATTCATTGGAACACAAAGTTAAACTGTGATTCCCGTTATACCCAAAAATCATTATCTTCCATATACTTTCTGATGAAAAATCATTATTATCTGCCTTTATCCTGCACGCATCACGTACTTGTTACAGAGACGAGTGAAGAATTGATATGTGTGGTAACCGGATTGTAAAATCACTACCCCCGATTTTCCCATGTGAACCGTGGGCGGACAATTGTTAGATGCTATCATGTGGTCTCAATTCATAGCTTCATCTTATTCTGTATGGTTCTTCTGAGGAAGTCGCCTTCATTGATGCTGCGTTATAGACCAAAACTGTAATTCAGGCAGTCAATTACCTATTCATTCAATACCTGCATGTCACATTCCACCGCAGATAGACCGCATCTTTGCTCACGAAAAATGTCGTTTTATAAGCGTAGAACGTTGTTCAAGTAGGGCGTTGTTCCTGATATTCAGTCGTTGAACAATATACGTTGGTCCGAATGATGTCGGCTGGCAGGTTTTCTGATTGGCTGATATTGAAGCTTCACACCGCCCAACAGGATTCATCTCTGATCCTATAGATCCACACTGTTAATCAGCTGTCCTATCACTCGTGGTTCCGTTGTCACAAACCTCGACCTGGATATTGGACAATTTCTGAGTGTGCATCCCATGATTCACTAGGATGACGTCAGTATGTTATGAAGAACAAGTTGCATGTTAGTGCACAATCAACCACTGCCTTCACAGTTTTAAACGAGAATATATACGGAATTGCAAGCAGAATGTAAATAAACTGTGGGGCATCCAACATAACTGAAAATACGACCATCGTGTTGATTGGAACTGTTTTACATTGAACGATCTGTTGGGGAGGAACGAATGGAAATTCCCCAATCTAAACAATTCTTGATGAAACAAGACGTACGCTTCTCACACACCATAGCAGATTTTTCAAACTATCTAATAAATGGCATAAAGTCTCTCTGGCATTTTGACCTGAGTATTTCACGTGGTTGTACTCAAGCTTATAGATCTACTGACAAATATCGTTTACTCCATCAGATGGCAAAATATCTGGTCTGGCCTAGACTTCCCTGGTTTGACCATATCATCATCACGAGCGTTTACATTATTTCTACGCAGTTCAGAATGCATAGTCAACCCTTCCTATGCTTCGTTCTAATCCTTCCTCGTATTACTGATAAATGAAAGTCTACACACCAGTGTAAGGTTATTTGAACATACACCTCAGTATTCACACTAATCTTTAATCCTCATTGTGGTGGCTCACCCCTAAATAGCGTCCTGAAAAATCATCCAGGAATGTTCTCCGTCAGCTTCAGCGCACATCTTAAGTACAGTGATGATTATGTATAACATATCCGTCCAAAAGTATGCTAGAAATAGGGTCATTCACTCAGGCACAGACTAAACAGATCCATTCTTATTTTCGGAACAGATTTTAAGCAAGTTATTCACCTTCTAGTCATTGTTTGTTTCCTGGCATATTGAAGTGAAAGCTTAGTTTTAACCATTTCATTTCAGTAAATTCTACGACCGAAATTATAAGCCATATCGTTAAAATTTACTCTCCCACGAAAACTCTTTACTTCCACTTGGGAAATTTGGACTCTGTCGGTCTCGCCTAGTCAAGCATGTCGATGACGTTGTTTGTGCTCAGTTTGTCTTCCAGATTTCTAATATCGATTTGTTTTGAGAAAATATTCTACACATCCAAAACATTTCTGAGCAGGGTGGTCTTCTGGTAAACAATGCCAAATATCAAGGCTGCATTTTTTCAACTTCGCAATTGCGTTTTGTGGAAGACAGCATCACTATTCACTATACTCCACTTGCAGTTGTAAACCATGTGAAGTATCCCGGTATAATTTCAAAAAAGGAATTCGTAGGGGTCTTAGGTATAGTAATTACTATTGGAAAATTGCGAAGGTCGTCCTTTCAAATTCGTAAATCTCGACGATTCAGTGCTCCGCAATCTGTTATTCCTTTCTTCGCATACCAGTGTGCATTTCCCAAAGTTCTATATTGCTCTGTCGTGCTGTTTACTGTTGAAAAAGGACTTCATCACTCATAGTAGAGGTCTGGGCTCCGTCAGTCTTGTTTCTGGTATGGATACCCATTATCAGACTTATGTGATCGGCACATAAATCATCGATTAATTTTTCCAAATAGATCATTACATCCTTTTTCTGAGTCAGCCACACCTGTCGACTAGTTCCATGTCTCCAATACTTCCGAAATTTTCACTGTTCAGAACTTCTATAGTTCCGTTCTCTGCTGGAGTTCTAACAAACAAGAACGAAGTTTTATCTGAACGGTCTACACGTTCTAGCATGTAAAACCTTTCTTCACTGGTTTCCCGATAGCTGAGCACCACTGGATGAACGTGATTAAGCCAGTTTAACAATAACACCAAATGAATGCACGGCCTGCCAGCACTGAAAGAGCAAGATAAAATATGGGGTGAGAATGTTCCAGAAAGTTATCGTCAATGGTGAGAAAGAAAAGCCCGGTCGTACGAAGTGTAGCTGGACAAGATGAATAATCAAACACGCATATGGCATAGACCCAAGGGAATTGCCAGTGTTACAGATAAATGTAAAAGTTCACATGAACCTGAAGGAACCAGGAGTATCTCTGTTTATCAAACAAGGAGGGATGTGAGGGTAGGGTCTGAGTCATCGACAGCGCCTGTCCACAATCCGAGTCAAAGCGTGAGCGAACGGAATCTCGAATGACGGGATAACACATCGATGGGACGAGAAAGGCTTCTTGTCAACTGGTGACTGGCCGCATCAGCAATGAACTAATCAGAAGAGACGCTAAACTTTGCCAGTTTGAGTCAACTAGAAATACTCAAATAGCTTCCGAAGACATGAAGATGAGATGTCTGACTGGACACCGGTGGTCGTTTGTGTCGTCTGATGAGTCCTCAGGCCTTCGAATTTCTTTTTGACTGGTAACTGATCTAGCTAATTATCTCTCTCATGCAATTACAAAGAAGCAAGATTGCTTTCGCATGCACATGGACACACACACACTCCTCACAAGTCATACCTGGCACCTCCTGCACCCGTGACCCTTTAGACAGATGTGACCCACGTTAGCCCGTTCGACTATGCTCGCCTGACTTGTTTTCCTTCCCCCACCTCTGATTGGACAGCGTGAGACTTAGACCAATGTTACGGTTCTGCCAAGCTAGCTGACTTTATTAGGCAGTAGGAACTGTAGTCCGTTGAACTGTACTGATGGCCCTGGATTGTGGTTGATTGTGTTTGCACTGTTTCTGTTTTACTGAGTGCCCAGTGGACTCCTTGGACAACGCCACGAATTGAGGTTTATACTGTTCGTTGACTTGTAATATTTATTCCCATGAAGTACCGCATATAGACGCAAATTATTCCTACGATTCGCTGAATGTCGTTTTCTCACATAGCGCGTAACTCTTGTACTGGTCTGGACACCGGACGTACTCTTTAACATTCGAAATGGTTCGTGGATTTACCACTAATTTTTTAAAGCCGTGCTGTAAATCCCTAGTTACAGTGTGCTCCGGTTTACTCTTCTAGATTCGACTTGATTGTTTAGCTACCTAAACTGTGTGTTGTATCGAGATTTATGCAATCTTGTAGGCCGTAAACTTACCTGTAGTCTGTCCCATGTAAAAGGAAACGAACAACATCATTATTTGAGAATTATGACAATTTCTTCAAAGGGCTCTCCGAAATTCGACGCAGATGTTCATCAACGAATATGAAGCAAATAATCACGGCCATCGAGCAGTCCACCGGAACTAACTTTTATTTTTTCAGTTTCATTTTCGAGGAATACGACGCGCTCATGTAAAAGACACGATTATCAGGGACTCATGAATCAATACATTCACACACGCTTTAAACATTCATACAAATATATCACTGTTTTCAAGTGTCAGCGGGCTTGAAAAGCAGAGCAAATTTACGACTATAAGTTACTGTTTGATATGAAATTAAAAAGTGAGTGGGAACGTTTTTCAGCAGATGAGGATCACATTTTTGGACGACAACCTTTCTTAAGGCACTTATACTAACAAATGCATAATTTTATTCCATAGGCTTTTTGACAGTATCCACCGACCAAACATTTCATTATTATGATAAAGTGAGGGTGCTCTTTTCCGTTGTGAAAGGCGGCCATACTCTGATGATGCATACAGGAGCTTGCCAACAAGACAAGCCAATACGATTGGCGCCGAGATTCGTTTCAATGTTATGGTCTTTCAACAGAAATTCGTGATAATCAAACGAACCACTGCCAAAAATATCAGTAGCATAAAACTGTCAGGAATTATATGGATTGAATCAACTAGTTTTATTCACGTTACATTTTATCGTAGCAAAATCGTACAATAATTCTGAACGAGATCGCCGCCGATTAGAAACAATATTACCAGGTTTTGTATCTGAGGTAAAATAATATAAGGTTCTCGGTGTTGGTTGCTTGGTCACCATCAATCAAATAATCTGTTTACACCTTCCGAACTTAGACTTCAGTACTCACCGCTATATCGTATAGTAGCCAAAGTTCCATGATAGTACTTCATTGAAATTAAGAAGGAATAAGTGGATTCATTCGGAAAAATTCAACACACTTTCTAACAATGCTAAAAGGTGTAATTTTCCTTGAAAGTTGGGTGAATTAGTGAAATGAAGAAATGTTTCACTGATAATAAGTGCTTTATGCCAGACGCTGATCTTAAACGAGGGCTACATAAGGATATCTATGCAGACGCAAATTATTTCTTGGAGGTTTAGAAGAGTCAATCAAGATTGGATGTGATGAATACAGTCATTCAGACGGATCGACATCGAGTGCTTACTTCTTGGGATTTAATTTTATCTCCAACATTATGAAATTTATCCTGGACCGTAAAGTTGTTTTTCGTGAAGATAGTGATCACGCGTTCACAGTCAGCCTTCTGCCGTGTCGAATCTGTTGAATATCGCATCTACAAATGTTTTTCCACGTTGAATGAAAATCGAACAACCGTGTGTGGTAATGTAGGATTTAGACATGTAACGTCCCCTGGCTTTATGTCGCACCTTCTATTACATTCTAACCCTGTCGTTTACCGATATACGACTTGACCACTGACCGACGGATGTTCGGTGTAGCATACCTCTAAGGACGTTCCAGCTTGTTTGACCCAGATGGTGCTGTTCTGTGATTAGATGACGGTTGTGATAAATGCACATGTATATCCGGAGTGCGGCCCAGTGATATTCAATGTGATAACGACCAAGCGACTGTTCAATCGAGAGAAGAAGAATGTACTAGATAGATCTACTCAGCTTGGTACCACACAGAATTCGGTGGTTAAGCCATTTGGTATTCCAAGGAAAACTGTTGACGATACTATACCCGATAAAAAGTTATCAAAATTATTCTGAACACAGGGGCTTCTGCGGAAATGTGCCACCTAAAAAATAATGAAATATTCCGAGAAGCAAATGAGGTGACTTTGGCATGGTTTTACTCTTGAAGAGGAAACTATGGCCAGTTCCTGAATATGGAGAGCATCCTTTGCAGGGGAATCCATGGGCATAGCAGTAGATTCACAGTAACATTTTGTGACTTAAAAAACATATTTTCCTTTCTATACCACAGGATAAACGAAGCTGTCAACTGTACAATAGAAAAACATGGCTTCATTTTTTAGCTGTACTTAGTGACCGGATATCCAGCAAAGCTCAGATGTCTGTTCGTTTTAGAGTTTTTGGGAAGTAAAAGTATTAATTTGGTCAAAATATGCATATTTGCTATCACCTTTCGACGTTCTCCAATGAACTGTTCCCTCATGTTTTCCTCTCACGTTTACGTTATCCATACCTGATAATTACCATTCTGTAATATCAAGCAGTTTTACCATATCGCTTTTAGTTGACCACACTATAATAAATGGTTCTCAAGCAATTTCCAAAAAGGCTTCTCTAAAATATCCAAGTGACACCTAACACAAAACTAGAGTGTTACCCTGTCGAATATGAGGATGTTTTAGTGTATCAACTTCAAAATGTCTTTGTACTCCACACGTTTGTTGAAGTTCTCAACATAGTCTCAACATGTTTGAATCATTTTCACAAAATGAGAACCGTCCATGTGGTCCACTGCGATGCACTTTCAACTACTTTTAAAAACATAATGACAGAAAAGTAAAGCCTTCCACATCCGCTAGCAGTTAGTTATCTTCCTACCCGTATCACACTGTAATCCTGCAATAGGTTTGTTCCGACTAAAGTGGAGCATGAAATGATGTTATGTTCACCCAGATTTCCTCTGATTTTCTGGGAATACGTGTGGTCAAAACCACTTAGGCTGACCAGACTTTGCATGCTGCTGCGTCAAACCACTACAGTACTAAGCATGCACAAGGTTTCCAAGTATGGGACCGATAACTCAACCGATCCCGTAAAAAATTCCTGTTTCCTCAAAATGCCATTAAACACCCACCTGGGAGAAGGGCAAGACCATCTTATTGGATTACGTACGCAACGATCTGGTTTGTTATTACCTCATTTTTTTACTGAGGAATGTGCTACTGAAAATTTTTCACGTCACATGTGATTCATGAACTAAAATGATACAAGCAGTACGTTGTTAATAAATGCACAAAACTAACTCTGAAAGCAGAGTGATGATGTGAGGTTCAATCCTGTCTGGGTTTACCACTGTTGTAACGTAGGAAATTGTTAACTTTCATGGTAATGCACCAGCAACCTATCATTCTCAATATAGATATATATACAAATTCAACCAATCTAAGTTTTCAGCTGATGGCTCATTTGAGAATAATTTCAGCTGGATTCAGCCTGTTCATGATATCGACTTCTATTTGGACTTGACTCGAACCTGTGGGATTGGGACCTCTAAGGAGAGAAAACGAAGGATGTGGACCTGAATCCTCGAGAATTTTATTTCATCGGTAAACGAATGCAACAGGTTGTGTTTGCCAAAACTGGGTACAGTTGGATAACGAATGTACCAGTCTCAGCAGAAACATAAATCTCATGGAAATCGTCATTGAACTTGCTCGGAACCCAAGAAGACCCATTCCAAAAATATACACACTGACTGAACGCTTTCAATATTTCCTTTGACGAATTGTTCCAATGCACTGTGCTGCCTTACATGAAAATATTTAGGGCTGTCGCTATCAGTGAACAAGCTGGTGGTTCCTACTGGATTACAATACGCGCAGAATGAATATGATAAGACTTTTTATGTTCTTGCCTACGAAATGCGAAATCAGATCGCATCTGCCTCGGTGAATAATTAACTGTGACGAGTTTCGCCTACCAAGACGTCAACTATTCGCTAAACTACTGGAGAAAATTAACTACATATGTGGAAACAAGGCCAATCAAATTAAGAATGCTCGTGAAAAACAAGTATGTTTACATTATGCAGCTATATCTGGAAGCATTTTAAAAAGAGATAATTTGTGGTTAACCTCTTGCTGAAAAATTAGTTTTGGGTTGAATGGATTGTTTGTAGAACAAAATGGACAGTTTTTTCGTTGCTCCGCAAACTGTACTATAAATGCACGAAAATGACGTGTAACCCCAGGCACACTTTCTTTTGACATTTCACAAAGCTAATTCATTATTTTGAATTATGAACTATTTAGTTTCTGCGTAATTCCACTAGTAGCACGTTGGTCGATGACAAGCATTTTCGAAAGGTGCAAAATGATCTTTTCCAGCAACTGTCTAGTGGATCCAAAGTGGTCTTTCACCTTTGCATCCCCGTTTTTCTCTGGTATCATTGGTACATTTGGAAAGATCTCAATATTGGGTGTATGATTCGATCAGATCAGTTTGTCTGTTTCATCCAGATCCGGAGTTCTGTGGGTGTACTTCTCGTCACCATAGTGCTAAGGTATGGATTGGCCGCATATTATTCGGAACTTAGAAGCTGGAGATGAGTGTTGGAAGGAAGGCCTACGTGAAGGAGAAACATTTCACGATTCTGAAGTTCAGAAGTATGAGCCATTTTGGGCAATGTTAGGCGAGATTTGGTTACCCATTGAGTGACCTTGATGTCACACTCCGAAAATTTTCAGCACAGATGGTTAAGCTCCCACTCTGTTCAAGATTTTACCCATTGAAAATACCTGTGTCACTTGGCGTGGGAGGACATTATTATTCCTAGTATTTTTATCTCATTCGATATGGTCATTTCGTCTGTCAGTATACCAGTCTCTCGGTCTAAATGTATGTCTGACTGTCGGTCTGTCCGCCTTTCCAACTACATGCCGCACCTTCTGTCTGACCATCTGTCTGTCTGCCCATCTCTCCGACTGAAGGTTTGTCTTTCGCACTGCCTCACTTTCCATCTGTCTGTCTGTCTGTCTGCCCATCTGTTCATCTGTCTGTCTGTCTGCAAGCCTGCCTGCCAGCCGCTCTGTCTCCATGTGTATCTATCTGTTTATCTTTCAGTCTGCCCGCCTGCATGACTTCTTGCCGGCCTGCCTGTCTGCCTGTTTGTGTATCCATCTATCTGTTCTTCTGTCTGTATGCTTGTCTCTCTGTCTGTCTGTCTTTCCGTCTGTTTTCTGTCTGTCAGTCAGTCTGTCTGTCTGTTTGTCTGTCTGTATATCTGTCGGGCCCACTTTCTCTCTTACTTGCCTCTTCAAACGCAGACTTGGGGACACGTGAAAGTGCAATCGATTAGATGCTCGCTGGTCGTCATCCATAACTTCATTCACCGAGACATTACGTGAACAGAGTGCTCTTCGAGAGTGGGTACACCCCCGAAACTTCAAATTTCTAAAAGCATTAATGTAGGTGGTAACAACAGTTGGATTTTGATCTTTTCTAAATACTCGTGAGAAAAGTTGTGTTGCATTGTTCGCCTGAAAAAACGGTGAGCGGCAGTATCTGTGGCAGGACGGCAACAGTAAATAATAGAAAACGATCCAAATGAGTGAATAATATTTATAATCAGCAGCACAAAGAGGGTCCGAGCTCTGTGTTTAAATATCGCCGAAGGTAGGCCGTCTGGTTCAAAAGCTTTGGGTAACTCGATGAACTTGAGGAGCTTGAAAAATTCCCTCCTTCGATCACCTTCTTTTGGTATTTTTTACTACCGAAATTACAAACCTCGTCTTTGAAATTCGCTTCCCCACGGGAACGTTTTATTTCCACTTAGATGAAATGGATTCGTCCTACTTACAGAGATTACGGAGGAAGATGGATTTGAACTACACAAGGCGCGATATCCCTGAGGTCAACTTCGATCAAAGCGGTAATCAAAAGCATGGATTTTACATTTTCCCACCAGTTTCAAGGTTGCAAGAACAACCTTTTCAGTGGCTGTGAGAAAATTCTCCCCTCAGACGACATGGACGGTGGCAATCTGAATTCACAATTTATTCGTTGTTTGAAGAACCCACTCCCAGTTTTCCAGCAAGATGACGATTAGGGAGTGTTTTCAAACTCCTCAAATTCATCAAAATACCGAAAGCTTTTGAATCAGATGGCTTACTTCCGGCAAAACTCAGACACAGGGCTGGAACCCTTTCAGAATTAATGAATATAAATACTATTCACTCACTCAAACATTCTCCATTACTGACTGTCACAACTATCCCCATATCAGAAGAGTCAGTTAGCCAGACAGGGACCAAGAAATTCCGCTCATCTGCTCTTCCGCCATGGGCTTTGAAACTGGTTGAACGTGCTACACTTCAGAGCTTCCAAAACACTGTTAGTAGTTCCACTGTCGAATACCAATTTGAGTATAAGCTCCAGCTTTCATCGTTTGATGCAGTAGCGTGTGTAGTCCATTTTACTGCTGAATGCTCCAGTGGTTGTTTTAAATCGATAATGTGTGTCTTCCTCGATTACTCATCAGCGTTTCATAATGTACCAAGATCCTCGCTTCTCCAGAATTTGGAACCTTTGAGTTGCACCCCCCCCCCCCCCCCATACTCACTTAACTAGTTGAAAGATTACTCCTTGGAAGAAGCACTTTGCACAGAAGTTTGAAAAAACGTTTCCATACATCTGCTGTGATTTTCAGATGCTTCAGGGCTTGGACTGATGTGAAAAAGTTTACGCAATGCACCCCGGTAAATTATGGTTTCAAGAACAAACTTAAGTGGTTGATACTTTGGCAAAAACAAAATCCACAAAAATGTTTGCTGTTCTCACCCACGCAATCAAATCCGTTCAGCTATTTCCTGCCGAGGCTTGAGTACAATGGTCCCACCAGAATGTCCAACAATAATTCTAACAAATTGAGTTACATGCAGTAAAACAGCTTGTCGAAATATGCACTAGTAGGATATTTTTTGAGTCTACGTCATTACTTTCCAGAAGGACTGAAGCTCATGTTTAAGTAGTTTAAGTACTAGAAATGAGGTGTCCCAAAGTTACCAGCGTTTCCACAAGTAAATTGTCCGTGTATTTGCTTGACCGCTACAAATCAGTCAACGAATGAAAACAATAAATCGCGTGCCAAGCTATGGGAGACAAATGTCAGCTGACTAACGTTGACTGGTTATTGGGAAATTTTTTTTATAAGTTATTCATGGTATGTGCGTTTTTACGCTCATCTCTCATGTTCAAGTAGTCCAGAACGAAATATGCATGCACTGTGAGTGTGGATGTATAAGGATGGATAGTTTTCATAAATTAAACCACAAAATGGTTGGCGATGAATGCCTTCCTAATGAATGACATGACACTGACTAGATACAACATAGATTTTTAATCATTTAGGACTTTCTGTGCTAGGTGCTCCTAAATTGATCAACACGACCCTTTTATGTTCAGCGAACGAGGTCGTGTTGTTTTAGATATCAATAACATACTACTCGATTTGACAAGGAGGCATTAATCTGATCATTTCTTTGTTAAAAATGGCACATGTGGATCAATACTTTGCAAAATCCGTTGTCGTTCACAACGAACAATGCAACATAACTTTTCTGACGAGTATTTAGAAAAGATCAAAATCCAACTGTTGTTACCACCTACATTAATGCTTTTAGAAATTTGAATTTTCGGGGGTGTACCCACTCTCGAAGAGCACTCTGTTCACGTAATGTCTCGGTGAATGAAGTTATGGATGACGACCAGCGAGCATCTAATCGATTGCACTTTCACGTGTCCCCAAGTCTGCGTTTGAAGAGGCAAGTAAGAGAAAAAGTGGGCTGACAGACAGACTGTTGGATAAATAGAAAGACAGGCAGAAAATCAGATAGGCAAGCAGACAGAAGTCAATCAGAAGGAGGGACAGACAGACAACTAGACGGTAAGAGAAACGGATAGAGAGACAGACAGACAAACTGATGGGGAAAGAATCACATTTGCAACAGGTAGCACCCTATCAAATGTTTCTGTACCGATCCCGCTAACGCAGTTTCCTTTGTATTTGGCTTGCTGAAAATCTATATCAGGATTCAACTTCATTGATGGATATTCATTTAGATGACCCATGGGGAAGTGACTAAACCCAGCAACAGATCGAAGTACAGTACATGGTCTCATACGGGCAGGTGTCAGTTTTGGGAGATTATCAACTGTCGAAGCTCAGCATGCTTATCCAACAATATTTCAAAAAACCGAATAATTAGGTAAATAGCTGATTTCACAGCTCTGATAACAAGATTATATATCTGCGGTATCAGTAATGCTCTTGTTGCTTGTTCATCCGACAAGTCATGCTGAAAAGCGAGTTTGCGGCCGATTGTACAGTGAATGAAAAATTATCCATCCGGCCACATATTTTACTCACTCGAAGTTGACACTATTTTGTGATAGCATATACTGAGCTTTTAACGCAACAAAAACAGCAGGATCTTTTGGTTCATGAAACTTTGGCCAAATTTAAGCCCGTGTGGATGATGGACAATTATTCACCAGTGTGAGAATGAGAATTCATTAAATTGAATTGCCCGCACCATGGTTAATAAATTTTTAGTGGCAATGCCCCCCTCGGGGCTGTTTAACCTGGCTTGGTGGACGCTCTAAATCAAGCTTCAACGCACGTGTGGTTTCAAAGCTGTACGAATTCGGACACTACAGCAAAACAGTTTTGGATGTAAACGCGATTCATCTATCACTTTCCCAGCCTCATCAGCTCCACCGTGCACAATGTATCTTCAGAAGCTCTGTACAAAGAGATAACCAAGCTCCAATTATAGGAAGTAGAATGGGTCTGATTGTCTTATCCCATTGTGTAACTAGGAAATATGCCTTAGTTCACACAAGTACAACCACAAAAACGGTCTGGGCTTGTCGTCACAAATTAATGTTGACAATACAATGCATTTAGCTTCTCAGTACCCTAAAGCAATTTCCTAGTCGCCTCTTTCTGTTCACTTTCGGAAAAAATGCGGTTTAACGGTCCTGGGTATGAGTGTGATCTACTGAACATATTTAACTAGCCAAATACATTCGGCTGGACTTGACTCACCTAAAGTATTCTATCAGACAAAGACAATCTTCGCCCAGTTTCTCTCTCATGGGAATCCAGTTTTCCTCAGTGAACTTTTGATAGAAAAAAGGAATGCAACATTTCGTTTGCTCTGTACATTGGTGAAGGGCACATAATTACAATATCAGTCGGTCAATTGCAATTTGGTGCCTCAAATCCTGGAGAAAATGGGACATCACTACCACGCAATCATAGTGGATTGGCCCAGGTATCCTTGTTGAATGATGTGGTCTTTGTGATTAAACAAATGATTGTGTTGCACGTGGATTCAGGCCTGCCAGATGAAGTTTATTATATGGTTGTAACGAAGCTTTGAATTCTGCCTGAGCCTGACAGAGCAATACTGAGCAATTTTAGTGTGGAAATCCTGAGGACTTTGATGACTTCCAGCCATCAATTATGCTGCAATTTCGTCCTCGTTAGCACATGCAGGAAACAGAGTACAACAGGAAATCTAGTAGATCCCGGGAGATGTATTTGGTGGGAATTATGTTTTAAATTTCGGTGAAGTAGTTGAGTAAATACGAACCCAAAATGCATGGCTTTTTGGAATGATGAGCAGACAGGTAAGCAGACACGGTTAGTTGGATAAACAAACAGATCCACGTGATTTTATCACCACGTATATTTTTCCTCTCATTCAATGATCAGCTTCTCCAACTCCAAATAGGAGAACATTCCATCAGATGTAAGATATTTTTATTCATTATTAGTGATAAAACTATTCATTCAGAAGCGTCGATCTGGATAAACGACTCACACTGCATAGTTTTCAAGCAAAAATACCCAATCAACCACAAGTGTCGAATATTGCTTGCAAAACCACATTTGTGTCGTAGCTCTGTTGGCATAATCGGTCGAGTTTCGCCAGTTCTTTTGCAACTTCTGGCACCTGAAAGATTATCAGACAAAAACATGAGAGCAAGCTGGAATACCAGTTGTCATGAGTGAATATCCACCGTTCTTTATACTCATAATTAACTTCTAATCAGCTGATACGTTTCATTCATCATATAGATAATCCATATAACTTTTAACGAACAGTTAAACAAAGTTTTTCTTTGATATTTCAATGGTAGCCCAAAATTGGGCTGTTTTCTCTTGTAAACTTTATTTTATCGGAAGTCACATATCTTAGTTTCAACAGATAAATTACTCTGAGTTACCATAATTATACCGTTGTATATCCCCGGAAAGTAGATATGACCTTTTCAACGGGAACAGCAAAATTAAAAAAAATCCATAACATATCATCAATTTTAAATTCGTCGAGAACATTCGGAACCATACGCGTTATCACGGTCTCATCCAACTGCCATCTACACATTCTAACTAGCCCGAGTTATCCAAAATATTTGGAGTTTGATGGATGCTGTTCACCTACCATGGCCTCCACATTAGAGGTTATTCGTCACAAAAGATTTTGCCTTTAATTCGATTTTCAGCTCCTTAATGAGCATAAAATGATTTGAACGGGAAACTTTACGCTCAAATTCCGAAGATTATCAATGTGGCTGAGTAAAGTACACTTATTATGTTCTAGATGATACACACGTTCTCATAGTTCTCTTGAAATCAACAAGTAAATCATACCATCAATGTAAATGGTGACTATGGAAACATACTTATGTATTGTAGGTGAAAATGGTGATTTAGGCAAAAACAGAGTAGACGCATTTATACTCCAGTGACTCACTTGTTGAATACTGAAGCACTTGATTTTGTAATGATCGTATACGTTTTGATAGCAATCCAGATGCTCGTGCACATCACTTGGTTTACCTGAGGGTGCACTCTTTGAAGTGACCTCTTCCACAATCTCATCCACAGTCTCTTTGGCCATTTGACCCAACTGAAAATGGGACAGTGATTGCGAGGATGTTGTGCAGTTCATGGCAGGCGGGATTTGTTTGAAATGTAACTACCAATGATTTCATTTGGTCTACCTAAGAAATTATGTGAATACTTGCATCCCATCATGATGGATTCAATCCATTCAAAGTAATGCGCATTCTTGAGAAACACCATAAGATGACCACCCGCAGTGCTCGTTGTGGATGATTCAAAAATGAGCTGGATTACACTATTCACTTCTCCGTTTGAAACCTCAACTGTAATGTCTGCAGAATGTATACTGATAAAGATCTCTTTATCACTGTTGGAGCAGTGGTGGTAACACGTCTCGGAGGTTTTGAACGCCTACCATGTGGGCAAAGAATTCTCACTGACAAAAAAACGAATCCACATTTCTTACAGTAGATCTAATCGCACTGGTGTTGTGAACGTATTGACTAGTAGACATTTACCTTCAGTGCGCGGTGCAAGCGTCGTTGTGCCAGTTCCATTTGTTTCGGCGATTTTGATCTCCTCAGTTGGTGCATCAAAGGAATCAAGTGTGCATGACTGGCCATTGATCTATCCCGAGTCGCAATTGACTTTCGGAAATGAAAGTGATCCCCGATTTCGATGCGATTAGGTTTGGTTGGGGATTTATCATTGGAAATATCAATATGATGAGAAAAATAGAATATCACGATTGTATGCTTATTTCGTTCATCGAGGAGATTCACAATCTATTCCTGGGATTAATGTATAACTAATCAGAATCACATTGTATACTTACGCAATTTTCTTTTGTATACGCAGTTTGATTGCTGTTCTTGTTCAAAAAGAATGTTTCTCATAGTTTACTCGTAAAGCTTGCTTTGTTTTGCATTGTGCAAGCCTGGCTTATATGTGACCGATGAGTATATCACTGTTCAATTATCCAAATGCATACAGTTTGATTTGTTGTTTAGTGAATGCTGACGGAAAATCATACAAGCAGGATAAAGTTGATCCCACCGTATATATCCATCAAACTAATCAATGTTAGTAATGCACAAACTGAGCATTCACAGTTAAGCCTCACCGAAACAAGGCAGATTTGAATATGCACATGGCACTGGGGAACAACTGACCACATGAATGCGTGCATTCAACTTAGGGTTTCCAGTGGAGGCGTTTTCTACAAACGGATAAATAATCGGAAATAATAGGATCCGTTGATTTCCACTGAATAAACAATGCAAGATTCTACGAGTGTGAGGCTTGAATCAATCTGTTTATGGATACTGATCTGTTGTGGTATAGGCGAAAACAGAAGATTGTTAACTATTCCGTGAATCTGATTTCTAGCGCATACGGAAGACAAGCACCCACTTGGAAATATTTTAGTGGATTATAATGCAACAACTCATCAGCGCCTGTTTATTAAAGTTATTCAAAGATCATAATGATGAGTAGCTGTCAGTTGCATTTAGATTTTGGCAAAGGATTCTAATCGCGTCTCTCGTTGGACTGCCCTTATTGCGGACCTCGTTGTGCAAATAAGGAATATCAGAGTAAAAAAATGGAGTATGACCAGCTCAAAATGATCATTTTGAAATATGCTACTGACCCAATATTATGTCGGGATACGAGTAAAATGTTCTTATTCTCAGACAGAAATATTCATAATTATATCCATTACATGTATCGTTCTCAGTAAAATTTCGAAACATCACGTTTGGCAACTTACACTATCTCCATTAAATCCGGTGGAACCAGCATGTGTACTACCGGCTTGGAACTCTCCTATTCGATGTAAAGATATTTTCTGGAAGCAAAGTTGAAGATTAAAAAAAAAGTTCAATGAACATGGAGTATCCTTAAATTCAACGTGCTGAATCACCAAACTCTGAACCAGGACATATTATTTCACAGATATTTTCACATGTACAGATGGATTACTGTCAATACTTTTGCTGATAATTCTGTAGTTGAGACAATGGGAATAATGACAAGCTAAGAGTATTCAGACAGGTGAACCTGTGTTTACCTGATGGCTGTCTCGAATGCCAAATGATCATTAAATTTTGATTTTATTTCAGTGCACACTCTCGTAATCAGTTCTTTCCATCTTTTTGCAAAACACTATCAGGAATTTCAGTAATGATCGCCGATACGTGAAGCCACCGGCCTACGTAGAATTATGCCAGAGAGTAGGTTGCATAACCAACAGCGCAGCCATAATGACCGAGATTCTTGATGGCCTAATTAAGCCCCAGAAGAGTTACTGTTAGAGAAGTTGGGGAGGCTGATCAAGTGTGCAACTCTACACTGGATAAGAACAGCCTTGACATCATTTGAGCACTGACTTATCATCCAATCAGTATGTAAAACCATCTTAACATCGGAAAAATATAAACTTTGCTGCCTGTCCTGGAGTGCAGCTTCGCACTACCCAACCGGAACTCGTAACAGGTGAATGCAAGGAAAGGTTTTACTGGTTTTAACTACTTACGGGTAGTGTCAATTGTAATGCGAAAAAATCTACTCTGTGTATACTTCGAGCTTCTCAACTTCTTCATTCAGAGCTTGCTCTGGTTTACTTTGGTACTTTGTTGCACTATGGGCAGTTGAATGGGTGTGTGTGACCCTAGTTGTGAGGTTGAAGCTCTCCAAGTAAACTAAACCAACAACTGGCGATGTATGGAGTTGAAATTATCTGATCAACAGGACCACAGAAATCAACGGGGGATTATATTTATATTAGGTTCCCCATCAAAATATTTTGGTAGAAGGTGATTTTTCGAGAATACATTTTTTATGGTTGTGCCCGTAATTTACATAAAGAGAAATTATTGCATTATAAGAACATCTCAAGATGTATGTGGTTCAAAATTTCTTCTTAACGGTGACTACTGAATCACCGGAAAAGTGAAATTCCCGTTCTCATATTGAGATCGTTCGTTTTAGGGTCATTTCAACTGGCTTTGTTTTACGCTTAAATTGGTATCATGATACCGATGGAAAGACCCACCGAAACTGAATTTCCTCGGCACTTCCTTCAATGGGATAAAGGTTGAATTGCAGAGGTCCATAAATTTGAATCATTTGTGCAGTGTCTTCCTCGGTGTTTAACCGCGAACGACAGCACCGATTTTCGAATAATTCACAAAAACCTGGCCCAAGGTAGAAGACCTACCAAATCGATTGAATGGGACGATCTTGTGTGCTCTGTTGTCAAATGACCGTGCTTGGAGTTCCTGTTCTCTATCCAGCACGGGAATATACTCCGGTAATTTCATTCTCTGTTAGACGTAAGGTAGCGGCAATTTCAATGCTGCTAGTGTCAAGTGATGTGAATGCTGCACTGCAAGCCCCAAAAATGAAACAACGTGTTGTTTCCATCAGGGGATTCAAATCACGAGGCCCGTTATTTTGGTGATGAGTTTTGTATATTGTGTGAGGGTCTGGAATATGATGACCTGTCGAAGGCTGAGAAAAATGTCTTTTGGTTTACTGATTCCCCCAAAAATGTTATCCCGACAAATGTCGATGTATCGATGTATCAACCACAATTATTCATTTGGATCGGAATAACACACTTTCAGCTCTGTTGGTAGACTTCAAGAAAAGATGGCTCGAATGTTAGGGAAACCTTCAACCTTTTGATTGACAAAGTCCTGGAGTTCAGCGGAATGGATTTTTCTTGCTAAGTGATAGTTTCATAGGGGTTCTGCTTTGTGCTTTGTTTCACGAGAGAATTGTGGATAAAACCATACAGAACGATTTGTCTGGTGATTATTCTGTGTACCACTTGTAAATGTGTGCTCAATTTCAAGGTACATTTCGTACAATTATCCTCCAATGAAACGAATTAATACGTAATCGCAGAAATTTATTTGTTTCAAAGACAGCAGTCAGTTGTCTACCTGCACACTGGACAATGGAGCCAAAAATGCAGCACGTGACGGCGTATAAGATAGAAGACGATTTCATCACCTGCATGATGGACTCTACTCCGATGAGACTGTGAATATCCTGGAGCATGAAGGTAGACCACCTATTTAGCAAAGTGTATGAACAGCATTCTGACTAAGGCTTTTGGCAATTCAATGTAAACAAATCTTATTCAATTTTCCCTCGGAGGACATATTCCGTCATATTTGTGGCCCACTTGTAGTGGATGAAAATATATTTTCGCTCAGATTTTGGACAAAGCTAACAAACAAATCACAAGAGAGATTGTCATAAAGCGTGACCACTAATTACTAGTTATGGTAGACAAAAGATTATGCAGTTGTGCTTTTATGCTGTCGCTTTCAAGCACAATGTGCATATCGGACACCCGTATGCGTTTTAATCCACGCTGATTTCCACTACTAGAAAGTTCGATCGTTTCATTTGAGAAGCTCAAAACTAAATAACGGTAAATTATTTATTATATTACACACTTACCAACAGTTCAGTCTTGGAACATCATCAGGCCTATGAAGAAATGTTTGGGCTCCTGGTATCAAACTCGGAAACGACTTAACATAAAATTTTAGTACTGGCTTGGAAACCAATAAATAACTGGTCACTTGACTGAGTGAAATAATAACATAAAAATATGAGTATTTAACTATCACTTATCTAAAGGATTGATGAAATCACTCACCAATTCACCATATTGCCGCACCAAACTACCTTTCATGGCCTGAATAAGATGGAAGTATTGATTGACCAATAATTGTCTGAACAACTGACCCCGATGCTAAACGGATGTTGACGAACGGGAAAATAAATTGGAAATTGGATCAGTAAAATGTGCGTTGTGGGTCGATCAGACTGAGACAGATGGATATTTGTGCCTGCTCACATTTGACGTTTAACTACTGACCAACTGTGCTACTAAATGTACTCTACTACGTGTGAAATCAAATCCAACGAGAGGAAAAAGAGAGAAGAAAAGGAAAGAAAAAAGAGACGAATTCAATAAGATCATGATTAACAATCATGTAACTAAAATACATCAGCACAAACAATCAACCGAGTTGACTGGGCAGAACTTTTACTGGATTCCACAAGTTCTGTGAAGGTTTATTGAAGCCTGGCTGTCTTGTTCTACGTTCAAGATCGAGGTTAATAAATGAAGTACTTGCAATCAGCGAAGTTTGTCTGATTTGGTTTTGCTGTGAGATGTCTTTTACTATTGAGGAAATCTACCTTATTTGGTCGGTTACCTCATCTCATTCATTCTCGATTTTCACCTGAATAATAAAATATTTGAGTTGAGGAATGATTCTTTCAAATTCATAATGCCAATGATGACCTCTTCCTTTACCAAATCGACCCACTTGAAAAAGCGGTGCAGGGAATGCTACCTCAAATTCGTTATGATTTTTTTTGCAAAACTATAATGCATACCGTCCCATTGCCAATATGATAGATAATGCCATCTTATTTCATCAAGACACAATGGCTTATCCTTGAAACTCTTTATCTTAAATGTATTAGCTATTGGAAGCCCATCTTTTGTTAAGACAAAATCACATCAAAGGTAATTAGATTATAATGTAAAAACTGAACGTCCCGAAAATACATTTTACAAAACAAAGTTCAAGAGTTGAAATTCCTGGGTTAACTATTCCATATTAGTTACCGTGCTCAGTATTGGTTAGAAGTCAGCCAGAGCTTTGGACCAAAGACTGGGTGGAATCACTTTATTCACTGCTGATGTAATATAATTCTTTAATTGCTGAGACACTGGTCAGTCATTCACGCAACCATTTGATGTGACATGTGATATATTAGCGGTAAGGGTAGTCTTCATACATTTTCTTCATGTATTTCTTGCAGTATTCGACAGTATTTTGGGTTTTGATCTGCCGACCACGTGCTGAATAGCGTCGACGTGAATGAAATCCGAAATACAGGTTTTTGAAGCTACACACGAGTACTAATGACACAGCGTCAGTTTTGTTTTAGAAGCTACTTGGCACCAAAACCCAATCTCTCATTGATGAGAACCGCAAGCGACCTCATAAATTGTATATTTCTCTTATATGGCACAGTCAACTTTGGACTTTTTTTTCTTTGCTCAAGTGAATCGAAATCATGATGTTCGTGGCTGACGATTGCGAAGAAGTCCCACAGAGACACTTGATAGATCACTGAGATTTAACTTTGAGCTTATTCATAGAAGGCAAATGGATTCCCTGAGTGGTTCGTTGTGAAAATGTTTGCTTCTTATCGCTTAGGTTCGTAGGTGAAATTGCAATTCCACAGAGAGAATAAAACACGCCAGTCTATCCCAATAACACTTACTTTTTCCGTGTGTGTCATCCACTGGTGAGAGAAATCATCGGCTAAGCATGTGTTGATCACGGGATCATTACAGAATGTGGCACAGCTTGGTTTGGTTGGTCTGGTAGAGGTTAAAGCCCAAACTGAAATAAAGAACTGAAGGCCGTAAACATGCGTATTTGTTATTGAGTGAACCCCCTAACTATTTGAATGTTGCGTTGAATGTCGTCTGCTGCAAAAGAAAACGGGGTGCATAGTTCTACAGAGTATTTCGAAGGACATGAATTTCCATTTTGTTGTTGATTCAAGGCAGCTCTACACAAGCCGTTTATTAACAAGTCAGTCAATCCAGTCATACCCTGAGTAATCGGAAGACTTACCTCTGACTTCGCGAGAAATAATTTGGTGAAACATGGACCCAGAGTTGGAAGCTTCTATATAGACGACCAGGTTTTTGTACCGCCTTTCACTGTGCATATTGGCCAAAGTTTCGTTCAGTTGTTTTGCGTGGAGCTATAATTTATTTCCAAACCGATAGAAAAAAAATAACCACGAACAATCGAATGGAAGACAGTCAATTCACAAAGATCACACGGAATTTGTAATAAAGAGAAATGTTCTTCAGCGTAAGCGAATAGTACAATGAAGGTATCCCAACTGAAAGAGATGTTGGAGATATTATTATTTCAAAAGTGATCTAGTTGGAATAATCCCTGGGCTTCGTCGATTGATGCAACATACAGTGGGTAGCCCTATAGAATAGATGTACTACACAACGTGACACCCACAAGCGTGATTGGTGAACCGTTGTTAGTGTTAGTACAACGTGTGAATACAGCGTGGCTCGGGTGCGCAAAATGAATCCGATTATGCGTGCGGTGAAGTTTCTACATCAGCCCGAGTTTTTCGTATGGTAGATGCGTCAACTCATTCATGCTACCTTTTAGTTTGTTCACAAATTTCTCACAGAAGTTGAATTTCCCTTAGTTTAGTGGAATTGCGCCCCAGCTAAAGAGCCATCCACCACACTCAATTGAGATAACCATCACTTAACGTATGTGAAGATGTAGCATTCAATTAGTTGTTCATTGGCGTAGATCCGAATTCCAACGAGTTGTGCAAACAATCGTTTTAGGTGTACACCACGACAACAGCAAACAAAGGTCTATCAAGACTGTCCTCTCAAGTGAGCCGCATGCGTGTACAAAATCACTCAATTGATAAGGTACATGATTTTTGCTTTCAGATCATGTAAATCGCACAATCGTGTTTTCACCAACTGGGTGACGAATTGTTCAGGTGCAAATGGTGAACACGAACGGATCAACTCCGATGATGCGATTTTGGTGCCACAACGAGTAGTGAACGAGGGCGGCTCTTGGTGGTCTGATCAAATTTAACTTTTGACAACCCTGAACCATAAGTGAAACAAGTCAGATCCAAGGTGTCCTCTGAATAAATGACACATGATAGAACTAAACGATTTACAGTTAGATATTGGTTATCTGAATTTCGCTGGTTTAGTAAAAGTCCTCTATCTTATTCCCTGAAGTTCATTGTTCTAACCTTCAACGTGTGCCCATGTAGTTCCTTTGAAGATTCGTCAAGTGAGTGTTAGAAAATGAGAGAGGCTATCTCGTGAAATTAATAGAAGACCAATGTCTGGGGATGCACGGGTTTATCTTAATCAAACATCTTCCGATGGATCCATTCACAGTATGAAAACATTTGCCTGTGCTTCCTAGGATGACCAAAATTTTGTAGACTCAAAGAAAACCGAGACCTATTTTACTTGGTATTTTGTTCTTTTATCATAAAAGGTGATATTAGTTTTGTATATTTTCGTGGAATTCCCTCAGTGGTTATGGTTGGCTGTCAAACTGCCAAACTCCTAACCTGCCGTGTAGGTCACTTAAGCTGTGATCTTTGATCCATCCGATGATGGTAACCCGGTAGATCTTGTCATAAACGAAGCAAAACTATTTGTTCTTCGGTAGCGTATTGTTGGAGGTGAATGATTTCAGTTTCTGAGATGGCTACTCCACCCAAAAACCTAATTCGCTTTCATATAATTGTGCTTCTGAAAGAGTGTATGATGAGGAAGTCCTACACACTACGTCCTTTGGGCCGAGGGGCTTTGACGACAATGTGAGGACGATGACGAATAGTCGGCTCTGTCCATCGAGTTGATTGACAATCATTTTAGTGGAGTTGGTTGAACCCTGATTCCAAATAAACCACGGATGTCATACGAGGCATATAGCACTATGTTCACTGGTATCGGTGGCGTAGGTGCGTTCAGGGCACACGGGATGTTTAGGGTCATTCTTAGGGTTGTGAACTGAGTGACCAGTGGGCGGCTCCCAGTGGGCTTCAGACCCCGCATTCTGTTAATCTGCCTAGAGAGTTGTGCTTTTAAAAGCTAATGGCTCTGTTTGCTGACTCCTGATAAAATCACTTGTTTTGACGTGAATACTCTAGCGGTAATGCGCCAGGAAACTGAATCACGAACTTTTACACTAATTCGCTTTCGTCTCAACCTCTCACTATCCCTCTCGCTGTTTTGCTAACCCGAGTTCATACACTGATCCACCATCAAACTTAGATGCTAGTCCTCCACTCACCACCTCTTCAGTTGTTCTGACTGTCAGCCACTGCAAATCAACATGGAGAAACAGCCGTACAACCGGCTTCGGTTGGGATCTGACTTCCCCTGGAATCGTCTCCTCGAAAGCTGCTGGAACAAATCAAATTACACAATTCACATTTCTTCAACCTAGCCTATGATACATATTAGCTAGCTTTAGAGTACGCATGCTTATGCCGATCGGACAAAAACCGAGTCTAGCTTGCACACTGGAATCGCTTTCAGTCGATATTTGCTGGAGGTTGGTAACAAGACTGCACGACGAAAGCTCTGCTACACGCTGAAGTTTCCAACTGGTCCCAACACCGAGTTCCGTCTAAGTCTATCTGATGAAGCGGCCGCTAGAGCAGTCGGCCAGAAATGCTCTGAGCCGTGGCACTGAAGTGGTCATGTCGGACTGGATTTCCGTCAAAAGCCGATTTTGCGTAGTCCGGCCTCGAAGATCATGCCGAGGGACTAGACATCGAAATCATAAAATATTAGCTAGAAATTAGGGAAGTCGAAGATTTCGAATCACAACCATTCAAATATCAACAAAATGAACGATTCTCTAGTGTCGGAGGCTCAGTAGACTACACTGGCCCAGGCATTTCAAGCAACCGCTCCGCCTGATGAGGGCGATCACTGGGAGTGACTGCGAGAAGCCTTACTGAATGATGGTCTGTTCCTTCGAAGTAAACTCTACCAAACTCAGAGCGGTAAGTATTTTTCGAACACCTTGTTGCTGTTTGTTGGCAGCCAAAACATCACCGATCGTGCAACACTCAAGTGAACTTGAAGTGAAATCCACTCACGTCTGCAGAACTGTTTGATTGCTGAGTGTGATATATGGGTGTGAGGACATGCCTTCGAGATGGTAGTAACTTCCGCTACGTGCGACTACCCGAAGCTCCTTCAACTTACTGGTGCCACTGGACCGGAAATTAAGCATCAATGAGACATTTAATAAGCTTGATTGGAGGCCAGTCATCAAACTGTGACTAAGACTTGATCGCCCCGCAGAACACTTCACTCCCTATCTAGCTGCCCATCGGATGCTTGTACCGAATCTAGCACTTCCACGATTTCCATGTGGCCTATCCTTGATAGTCTCTCGACCGAGGAGGAGATTCAGAAGGGAATTAAACACTCAAATCTTGTTAAACACCTGGTTCAGATCGTAATCTATATTTTGAAAATGTCGGGCTGGCTCCTTTGAGAGAATTAAAAACCCAGTTATTCAAGGTTTTGATTGAATGAAAGGATTATGCACTCCGGGGTAAGTAGACGATTGTGTTTATCCCTAAATTGGCTTGCCACACAACGCGTTTCAGACAGAAAGGAGTTAATTTGATCCCTATCGCTCTAAAGAATCTGGTCCCCTTTATCCATCAAAGACGTTTCCCCATGCGCGAGCTTCAATGTCATGGAGAACAAGCTGTGTTCAGGTCCTACCGCGGCTGCACGGATCAGATCCCGTCAATTCACCTACTACTTGAACATCAGTGTGTTTGTCAAAGACCGATTGTCATCATATTCCTGGACATCACTACTGCCTCTGGCCGTGTCGACTTGCTTGACGAGGAACGGCATTCTGAATGCCCTCTATCTGCAGAATTCGATCAGGGTAGCTGTCTATTGACAACTATTTCCGTACTATGTCACCCCAAGCGGCTTTCGGCTCGATTGTCTTCTTTCTCTATTCCTCTTCAATCTATTTACAGACGATCTCCTCCAAAGAGCCTTTGATATTAATGCAAACCGTGGTGTGGAACTTCTACCGGGTGCCAGAGTTGTTAATTTAGATTATGCTGACGAAGTTGCTATGTTCAGGTAGACGACCTCGAAGTCGTCCAAGAAGCATTAAACCACCAGGCAACCAAAATCATCGACCACATACTTTGCTCAAGTCATGTTAAAAGAGCTTCTTCAGCAGTGGCAAACAAATCCTTCTGATTCTCCTATCTGTGGGAAGGTTGGTAATCTGTCAATAGATTTGTGTCCATGGGAAGTTGCATTACAACCGGTGGGGTGTCGCAGATGAAATTTCTCTTTACGTCTGTAAGGTTCATCCGGCTTTTACCAAACTAGGGCGCCTGTGGTATCGAACCGGTCTTTATATACACATATATATATATGTATATATATATATATGCATGGTACGCATACCCGATGAGCGGCAACAACCGCGAAACCGGTGGTGTGCTTCAGGGGAAATTCTGTCCCCCTGTTTACATACTACTTACTATCAAATTGAGCACTTGCACGTGCAGCCTCATTGTTCGTTGGGTTAGCAGTAACCCAAACACGAATAACTATGAGAAATCACAGTTGTGATTCATTTGTGGGCTCTTCAGTGAATAGTATCCATGCACAAATCAGACGCTTCAAAAAAGATTAAAGTAAATATATATATATATATATTTACATATATATATATATATATATATATATATATATATATATATATATATATATATATATATATAAAGTTCATATATAGATATAAATAATACAAGGACGCACTTTTAGTTTGCTTTGAATACTAAAACAGCAAAAAACTGTTCACAATACCACGAATATTAACCACCAATAAAATCATCCCAGCGGTAAGGAACCGTTTATTTGAAATTCTTAAATTTTTCTCTGTTCATCGGCTTAGAATTCGGATAAAAATTAGCAATTTCAAATTGGGCAACCTGGTTGTATCAAGGTGCTTTATTGTTGCATATCTAATTGGAAAGACTGCATGAAAATCCACCTATGGAGCTTGGTTTTCTGGTCGATTCAATTAATTTTTAGGTCAAGACGTCTATTATTATCAGTTAATCGATACGGGTGATCGTCAGCGTGAATGAAATACACGGGATTATAAACTGACCTCTCCATGAGGGAAAGCAATCAAGTTTGGAGCCTTGCGACCACTGAAGAAAACAAACACGTTGTCCTCTGGTCCACTGGAAGGAATTGTGAAACAGAGGTTACTGGTGAACCGTTAGGTCAAACGCTCATGAATGTGTCCAAATAACTCAAAACACTATTTTTCTGATTTTGAAATGGAGTCGAGTTAGTAAAATTTGTGGTGCAGAAACAATTACAAATACAATGTTCAAAACCTGTCCACAATGATGTTAATAAACCAATTCAGAAGAGAATTACAAGGTGTGAATTCACAGGGAGAATTTTACACGCGAATCTTGGAAATTTCTTCTATTTCAACTTGATATCAGACGTTCGTTTTACTCATTTAGGAAATAAGTTTGACCCATCGTACCACGAATGATATTTTCAGAAAACTAATCAGCCTTATTCTAGTGATAGTACGTTTTATTTGGATGGGTGAATGATGAGGCAATATGAAATTCAAGTAAGGTTAGGAACAGTTTTTTGTGACATTTTCTGTTGCAGTTCAGTTTGCAGACACGGAAATTATCCGTGCATTAAATTTTGCATTCATAATTGATACAGAAAGGGAATTGTATTATTTTTCCCTAACTATTCGCACTCTTTGATAGAACGTATTTGAAAGAGAATAGAACCATTTAGATCTGATAGCTGTCCGTGAAAACGTTTATGTTATAGAGAGATGTCAATATTTCTTACGATTCAACTACTTTGAATCCAGATTCTTTCAATTTCCGATCGCCGTTCAAAGCACGAAGGAACATGTCTGGTGTAACATTCTGTGAATTGACAAAAGGGACAAAGATACTGCGCAGTAGATCCAAGTATTTTGAGAAATGTACAGATTCAATCAAACAAATAAATGAGAGGTATTGTAAAGATTTATTGAAATTGAACGAATAAATTTAGCTCACCTTATCGAGGAACATGGTTAAATTGATTTAGTCTAGGTACCACACCAACTGTCCTAATTTCATCTTGTATTACCCAAACTATTTTCTAGTTTTATGCATTGTTATCACCAAATTCCATACCGACCATACCCTCGGCTTCCTCACCCGCGTAAAAATTGTTGTTCAGTCATATGGCGTCACGCAGTTTTTTTCACTCTTGTTTCTACGAAAAGTGTCCATTGACCCCAATTCCCATGACTCCAACTGTTGTTTTTATTTGTTCGAGTTTATTGCTTACTTTACCTTTTTTCACGAGTTTGCAATGGTCATAGCTTAATTGTCTGGGTTAAGTGACGAGGCATAAAAGTTTGAAGGTAATTATTCTTTCTCTGCAGTTTGCCTTATCCGTGTGAACGACTGGACTTGGTCACCTCCCTCAGATCTCGCTCTTTCTCTTAACCACGTTATTCTGCCTGTTCTTCATCCGTGCTTGTGTGTTTATGTGTGTCCGTTGGTTGGTCAAAATACCCCCATGAATAAGGACCTATGTGTCCTTCCGGAAACATCGGTAGCTTTACGCACCAGGCAAATGAAGCATTTCTACTACTTATTTATACTATAACAACAATCAATAACAAACCTTCGTCAATCTTACATTTCATATCACATTTATAGTGTCTCTTTACAACACAAAGTCTTGACTATCTACTCGGACTAGAGGGGTATCCCATTTTTGAACACTACTCTCCAACTGATTTAGCCGTATTATTTTATTCGAAGTACTGAACACAAATATCGATTTCACATTACATCAAAAACGAGCATTTTCTTCACCCCGATAATCAATCTTCACTCCTGCGTAAACATCTTCGTGCTGATAATCGTTGAAAACTTTCCCCGGGAATGGGTTTCTGTGAAACGAGACAAGTATGAACAAGAGTAATTCAAGCACTGTTCCAACTTATGTTTTATTCGAAATGCTTCTCTGCTGTATCTATCAAACCTACTTAGTTTGAAGTCGGTTCAGATAAAGTCTCTACTCGAGAGTACTCAAATAAAAGTGAATTTTGCTTGTTTTCGGGGTACTGACAAAGGCCCTGAATAAACGGCCTGGTACAGTCAGTGGACAGCACACAATCGGTCGTCTGGTATCAGAGACAAGTTTGAAGTCAGCTAAACGGACAGCACATGATCGGCTTCCCAGAATCGGAGAAAAGTGTGGAGTCTGCCAACCGGATCAATGGTCTAGTCAATTGCAAACATTTGTCTGAACCTACTGGAACTGAATCAACCACACTCGATGAAACTATGCATACCAGTCCGAAGGACGGCTCAAGGATACCGTTGGACCCATAAATTCCCATGAAAGGGTTTGGGTAAGATCATTGCAAACGTCTATTCTGTAACAATATACAGAGATGGTTCAAAGCCAGAAGAGTCTATTCACTGTAGCTAGTGGGTGACCGTAGAACACTTGGAGTATCTTGTGGGTAGGAAACTTTCTTCACTGATGAATATTAATGAGTTTCATCTAATTCATTGTGATGAAATCTGATTCAAGTGTAATACAGAACATTCCGTGAGTATCACTCGGTTGGTTCTTGTCAAGATGAGGGGAATGAGAGCATTCTAGTTATTGTTGGAAATGTGGCCCATGAGAGAAGAGTATTGGAATATAGCATGCAAAATTGCATATTCCGAAGGTAACTCACTTTGTGTTATTGGCAACATCGTCGTAAATCATCGTAATGATATTCTCGGGTGGAATTCCATTTCCCCTCAAAAGTTGATAAGCGTGACATATATCAGCCTGAAAATGAGAAATATGCATAAGTTCTTCTTCATCTGATTTTCTCAAATTACTTTGCGAATTGATTGCTGAATTATCTGTACAGGATGGAACTTCTCTGGGGAACTAGCCATCACATATTCACAATCGATATTTTCCAGAGAAGCTCAAGTAAATCGCCAAATGAATTTTTTCATCAATATTTGCATCAAGCAGAGAATGTTACCTATCTAATAACTTGTGTATAAAAAACCGATTTGTGTTTCTGTTTGGTGTAAAATTAATTCAAACAATGTTTACGAGTTTTATCACCATTTTACCTGATGATAGATGCTCAGGTCTAGTACGAAACATCAAAATACAACTACGATATATCACTAATGACAACAATTTAAGGATGAATGGTATCCCTATATGAACTCTGAAAGCCGTGTTTGTTGCAGCGGATGTTCACTTACGGTAAACAGATGTGTCTTGATTCTCCTGCTGTAAGTGCTAAGTAAATGGTTCTAGCTTTCGAAATATCTCTATTCAATTTGTGAAAAGCTGCTTCTAATTTCCCTTCTTTTTCCGTTCCTTTTCAGGTTCATTGGAAATGAATGTTTACTCTCAAGTAGAAAACCTTCAATAACTTCCAACAATTCTTAGTTCAGCTGAAATCGCTCCCAGTGGCTCAATTATTTCCCACGCCACACCGCACATTGCACATCCACTGCTGAATAAGAACAGTAGGTGGTCAAAAACGGGAGCTAACTTCCAAGAAACGGCTCTTTAATTCAGATTTATGATAAAAATGAGCTTTAGCGCGTTACTAGTGATTTCATTCCTAAGTTAGGTCAGGGGTGTATCTTTTACGCCTCGGTGGGTGGACATGTGGCGTTACATAGCTATGCTCTCAAAAATTACATAAAAAAGCAGCTTTTACGACGACAAAAAATACAATGATAAAGGGTGATTTAGGCACCAATACACTAATTGTCTAAGGTCAACATCGATGTTTGCGGGACTATTTAAGAAGCGAGCAAGAAAATGGACAACGGAGGACCGGCAGGCGGTCTTGTGTGCACACGCCATTTTATGAATATTGAGAGTGGAAGGAGAGAATGCACACAATCTGAGTTCCTTGTGAAGAGGGTGAAATGAGTCAATCAGAAGTCCCTCTGAGAATCATTCTCACATAATTTGATGCTTTCAAATGACGGAACCTGTGAGATTTCTAAAATGTACCATACTTGCCTAGGATAGCAGCTTGGGAGAATATTTCGGTGTGATGAAGTCTTAAGCACGTAGTTCAGGGAGGAAGACGGGGGAACAGAGCACAACCGGCTCCAAAATGCAGGAGGTTTTGCTGTGATATAAGCTATATGTTATTAATGCTGATGAAGGAAGGCAGCATAAAGACGCAGCCAGCTTCAAAGGCCTTGCTACCCACAGTATTTCTTGAGACTATTTGAATAAGTCTCTATCGAAACAATCAGACCACAAATGCGATATTTCATTGACTCACTTAAGGACATAAAACGAATCATATGCATTCATTGATGTGTTGAGAACAAAAAAGGCAATAAATATCGACACTTAATGAAAAAGAACACTGTTATTGTTGGCTTACCTGATGACGGTAGTTAGACCAACCGTTAGAACCCGCCACGAGCACAACCCAGTGCTTTTCCCCATTGCCATGCAAAGCGAGAGTGAAACCAATCAGCAAGCTGAGTATTAGCAAACAGAACTGCATAATCTAGCTTTCAGTAACTTTTCCAAGTGTGAAGTTATGTGCTCACTTATATACGGTTTTTTACCAAACGTCTGCCTCCATCGATCATGTTCTGTTCCGAAAAGCTAAGATTAAGGACTGGCAAATCATTCTTCTCCCTTCCACATTTGAGAAGACCTTTGACATGTGCCTTCAACAGCTCGGCGTGTGATTCAAATAGTCGACTTACCGACTTGAATTTCCTTGGTGTATTTTTTCGTGAATGTAATACGATCAGTGTCTCAGAGATGAACTATGCTTAGGCTGACGTTCAGTGGAGTTTATTTCTATTTATCACATATAAAAACGGTTTTTTGACATTTCGATGGCAGACGTTCCTTTCTTATTTCGTTGTGAAGAATTTGTACTATGATCTAGATTTCACCTGTTTCTGAAAGTGACTTCAACTGTCCTAAATGAATGTAGCGGTTCGTTGTAAAATTGGAACATTTAGTATGTCAAATAATAATTCAATAAATGACGAATTGTGCCCTCATTTTCCGCTTTCTTAACTAGATCGAGAAAAGTTAACCGATTATGTAGAACTCGATTAATTTTGAGTTCAAAAATGATAACGAATTCTGATATTGAGAATATTATTTTCTTTAGGAATGACATGCTTGCAGCTTTTGAACACAGATAGGAACACATCAACAAATGGACTATTTCTTAAGGTCACGGATGTCATCCTTTTTAAAACATAACAAAGGTGATAAAAAGATAATAGGGAAATGAAAAATTGGGTCATTTAGTCTATCAGTACACATTGATTCAGTTCAGTGGATATCCGTCTATTTGTCAGCCTCCATGGCTGTGACATTATATATTTTATCGGGTTTCAGCTTTCAGTGCACATAAAACTAGGCCATACCACTGTGCTCGAAAACCATTATAGTCCACGTCGCGTTGAAGGTATTATGCACTCTAGTAAACGTCAGATGATTGTTTCAAGAACAATATAGTGCATCTCAGGTGTGAAACCAACTTAATGTTCACTGGAGCGCTGAGTTGCAAAGTGAGCGTAGCGAGCTCCAATGTATTTTGCATAATTACAATTTCTCATAACATGTCCTCATTTGTGCAACTTAATCGCCCGGTGTTTGTGATCACCACCTGACTTCATTAGTTCCAACTGTTGTGAATAATCTGCCATGATTACAACCACAAAAGGTTTACCTACATGGTTAAACTCGACTCCGTGTGCATCGCAAATTTACTCTATTCCTGACATACTCAGTAGTATTATCTCAGCCAAACTGCCTACATGCAAGGAGTAATTTCGGTGCTCGACGCCGCATAAACACGAAAAGGAAAATTTGCCCCATTTGGCAAAATTTCATTAGTCGGTCCCCTTTCAGAATCACTGAACGTTGTTGTATAATGAATAACAACGAAGCAAAATTATTACTTATTTGACTCATTGGAGTTAATATCCTGTGAAGTAGTCCGAATAGCAGTAAATCGGGATTTTCTCTCCCACGAGTTTATCACTGCGAATAGCTAAATGTTCTTGAGGACTATTCATTTGCATAGTACTGAATTACTTGAACTAGTTTAGTTTAGCTTGATTGAGGCAGACATGTCATAATTGCATCCGCAGAAACAACTGCTTGGAGTACAACCAACAGGCAAGAAACATTGCCAGGAGTTAGGCGAAAAGCAAAAGTACTCACTGTAATTTTATCCGAGTTTTAATCCTTTCGCCCCTAGCTGATTTATATTCACGCAATTTTGTCTTAGATCCGTAAGACTAGCTAATTAAACACTCAGATAACAAGGGAAATAAACAGTTCTCGCATTTTCATTGTCTCTTGTAGTGTAAGAAAGAATAACAAAAATAAATTCGTACTTGTAGGAAAAGAATTCTTCAATGCAAGTCAGGACTTATTAAACTTCACTGGAAATTCGAAGCTTATGTTCCCTATCCTTATTATCCATAGCGTAGTGGCATATATGGGAAGGTAATGAAGCCAATGGAACACTACTAATGCTTTTTATTAGACCCAGTGTTTGTTTCACAGCCGTGATGGTGCACACTGAACGTACCACTACAGAGAATCTGCTTGCTGAAATGTGTAATTCTGTAACATGTCCAATTTTTACTCAGGGCAGGGGCAGTAGCTTTACCAGTATAACCATTTTACGGGCGAGTCGACATTGTACATTTCAACCGAATCTAACGAAATTTCGGCCAGACCAACGCAAAAGTAGGAGATTCCTATAACACTTTCTTCCATTGACCGGATGAACAGGCCTCAGAATGCCGTTCGTTGATCCAATTCCCAAATATGTTGGATTATGAGTGGGGTCGGAATCCTGGTTTCACAGGCAATAATCACCTATCGCGTTCAATGTAGTGCCCACTGATCAGACAACGGCGGAGAACATGAAATTACACGTGCTTATGTTTTGTGTCTCTCCTACCTTCGTTGCAATAATGATCGCTTTTAAGCTAAGAAATTACAAAGAACTCCTGAAAAAATATGAAAATCTTACCATTCTTAAATTCACTGCGCGTATTTGTCGAGAACATAATCATAAACAGACCAAGAACTATTTACTGTAAAGCTTTCGGAATATCGAAGAAACATTGTGCTTCGTGCAAGAGGGCCCTTCGTAGGTATCAAATTTCATGCATGTGTATACCCAGTTATTCTCAGTTCAAATGTTCACCGTACCATTTAAAACTCATGTGATTCGAAAGGTCTTTTATCCGTCGAGAGAAAGGCAGCTTGGAATAATACTGCCGCAACAATCGTGACTGAGTGACAACAACAACGAATGAATTACTTATCAGCGAGGGTCTGACTACCGCCGATCGGATCGGTCCTCACCACACAGCAATCGCGGAGTTGTGGTTATTGCTAGCTTTAATGACAATTGATGTGATTCGTTTTATGTGCTATTGATGCATTCAAATTCCCATGTCAGTTTTGTCTTGAATTTATGCCACCCAAATCACACGAGTAGCTATTGCCCACCGGTAGTTTCAATGAGCTTACTTCTCCCTCTTGACCTATCAGTGTTTCAGAGAAGTTCGCGAAGGTTTTCTCATGCACTCGTTCGAATATCTGTAAATCTGCTTTTCCCCTTGGGTGGTTTCATCTACTACCAGCCAGAATCCATGAGGCCTTTGAGTCAGAAACATTTCAAAATTTTCCGCAGTATGACTGACGGTTATCCTAGTTCTTGCTCTCGGGAAAACCCAATTTAGTTCCAGTCTCACACAGATGTATACTAGGGACTTTCGATAACGATACAGCGAAAATAACCACGAGATCTTTAGCTGCTGTACTGATTTTGAAAGCAAAGTGCAAACCCTTTCCTATTCAATGAAATTAGGAGTCCACCAGCTCAATTATGCCTACAGTCGTGTGCTCCTAGCATCACTGAAGGCCGAGAACTTTGGATGTCCGTTGAATAGTTGAGTGCTTCCCCGCCACGGCACTCATCCTCAGTCATATATGACCAATATCCAAGGCGCGATTTAAACAAGCAATCACATCCCATTCATTGTTCAGCCGTACATATTGTCTCATATTGTCTCAGATCTACCAGCACCATCTTCCATAGTATATTCTCGTAAGCTATTTATGAACAGCTGTCCAACCTCAGGCGCAACAACACCCACGAGTGTCATAATCTTCATCAGTTTCACTCACGCAGTGCATTTGTACACTCATGCCAGTAATGACCCTATCCTTTGATGTGTTTGTGTTGTAAAGGTCTCCTGACTATTGAAGATAAACTGCCGCGACATCTGCGTTCAAGAAAGGACCTCCGAAATTCCGTCCCGTAGTCTGTACAGTTATCATAACGAGGAATATCAAATAGCTTGAGACAAGGCGGTCTGTTGAAGTAGGCTTATCACCACTTGTCCTCTCATATCAATACTTCTTTTTTCGATTCTCGATGTCCCATCCAAGAAATCAAAAACAGTTCGCAACTGCTTTATAGAATACAAGTATGAAAAAATATTGACATTGTCTCAAACATTGGAATCCGACCCTAGCTTTGGGTCATTATCTGATTATGTTCCCGATCGTCAAGTGTCTGATTAAAATGCAGGCAAATTTATCCTCCGTCAATGGTTCCACGAAAGATATCACACATGGCGCAATCCCCATAATTTTCTACGTTCAGCCCCCAAATCATCCATGTTCAATGATCATTTTATTGTTAATTATTTAGATGATATTGCCTTTGAGCTACCCCATCCTGATTCACCAACTACACCCGGCCTGCACTACGGTCTCTTGGAGAATGACCAATGATCCACTGCTCGGCCTAAAAAAACCCTAGGTATCCCTAGATGGGGTTCTCCATTTTGTCGAGGGCTCAATGTGTGTAAATTTTTCCCAATCCTGCCCAGACATTCACGTGTGAAATGTACACATTGGTCGTGAAACATCTGTCAAATACACTAAGGTTACGGTCATTCATAATCTATGTCGTTCTGGGCATGTCATCCATGTTCTCAGTCAAGTGAAAATTCAGATCTGCTACATTGTGTGCCAGAAAGAGACGTCAATACTCCTTCACCGCACTGAACGTTTCACCTTACATGAAAATTACTTCACAGGTTTTTCCCGTTCCGTCTACTTCTCAGATGTACAAGCCAAAGAATTTATCATGTTATTTTTAGCTTTAGTATTCATTTTCTTCAAGTAGCAAGCCTTGTGAAAATCTAACCAAACTTGCAACAGTCCATCACCTATACATTTTCAGAAGATAAGTTGAAGGATTTTCGAATGGTCAAGTCACCCAATTTATAGGGACATTAGCACACGTTCTTCCTCTTGTTCCACCAGTAACAAATATTACTTGCTTGTTCTTTATGTAACCTGGCAAAAATCAGCTCCGAATTTAAACAGCGATTTGTGTTTATCTTTAATTTAGTTCATTGCTGTACGTATTCCTATGTACTGCCTAATATTCACATAACAGATTGAGCAATACAGATACTTAAGATGCCTTTTTTCTAATGCTTCGCCAGTTTGCTGTCTGTTGAGGATATCCAGCCACCGGTCTGATAGGTATTTTTAGATCCTGCGATGAATCTGCAAAACATGCATTTTCGATATAGATGGATAGATTCTGCATCAAACGGTTCTCTCATGGCCAGTCGAACCCACATATCCGTCCTAGTCATTTTACATTGAATCTGTGATTTTCATCGCCTGATAAATCTCCCTTACACTGTACAATTATAATCATGAATTCATATGCTATAACCTGTGTAGTACACAGGATGCGGAGTTCTTCTGTGGGTTCGCAAATTCATCGGCAAATAAATCAATAAGCCAGAGCCTAGTGAGTGTAAATGCGGGCGTCAACATCCGATGAGATGTGAATGGCGATGAGACCACTGGAATATCTTTCCCAGTATTCTGAGTTCAGAATACTGGTACTCATGTAAGATCGCGATGAGCTGAAGTATGTGAAGTGAGGATTAATCTGCGACTTATTAGGGGTTCGTGTGAGAACTGAACCGACTAAACGTTTATGATTTATCATCTATTAGTTGATATTTGTCTTCCAGTAGTCCGGACCTCCATGTTCAGATACCATCAAAGAAACGAAACTGTCAGTCTGCTTTCTCATTCGTTAAAATTCTCTGTACCAATACTTCGAGTCATTCTCCTATTGCAAAATATTGTCGTAAAAACGGAAGGGGAAAATACACAAGTAAATGTTATTGCTCACTCAGTACCATTTCAATAAATGCTTCAATACATCATTCACATTCTGTGTGGCTCAATACAATGGGATATTCCGTAAGGTCTTTATAAACTCAATAGAACAGTACAAATAATGAATAAGGAAAGACTATACAGATAATGATGATGAACTCGGATAGCCTCTCTTACCGAATACTTGATTTTTGATCAAAAAGATTCACCCGATTTTGACTGTGATATACAAACGGTCAGCCCCACCCACTAGCACCAGTTGCGGCAAAAAAACATTTATTACCCGAAATGCTGCAAACAGGCCACTATCTCCCCAGTTATCGCCTATTTTCCATCGTACCTGTCTCCATCTTCGCCACCTTAACTTACTACTTCTTACGCCCGGAAAAATCTACTTTCCCTAGTACATAATTATCGCGGGGTTAAAAGACCTTTTCCGTTCTCGGCTTACTGTTCATGATCCTTTTTCCCGAAAATTTGTGCCAAACCACCCGCCCGTCCCATTCGCAAACTTAACCAATCCCCGAGATAAAACTCGCCCTTATTTTATCACAGTTATCGATATATTTGCAAAAGTCACATTTATTGTTGCCATACACTTCCGTATCACAATATCCAAACAGTATATTACACTGGGGAACATTTGTCTCCAGAGCATCCCAACAGTCGGCGATATTGTGATAGTTCGTTCCCTCCATCAATCCTTTTGTTAGCCCACACGGCTGTAGCACTGCAATATCCTCACCTTGCAAAGATTCATGCCCTCCCCATATATTCACATCTGAGACATCTGTATCGCAGCGTTTTGACCTTTCGCCGTCACAGGACCCACCTCTTATAAAGAATACCAGCAGATAGTATTTTACCTATCAACTACTTCACCGCCCAACTTCGCAAACGTATTCATCGGTCGTTGGTGCTTTTTCATATCCGGTATTCTATCTTGGTAAATGCTCTTAGACAATGTTGATTCTTGCATCTTTCTGGTCATCATGTTTAGCGCTTAGATAAAGCTAATCAAACGTAAATACCTACCTGTCATTTAAATACTCATCTGTGCTAACCGTGTATCTGCGACTATCACGGCTAAGTATCACAAACTGATTTGTGACCCAGTTCCCATTTCCATTTTGGGGCATCACATTCCACCTTTTTGAAAGTAAACAATGTGCGCAAAGATTACATGTTTACATCCGGTCACTTCTTTTACCATCACATAGACAATCTCTCTAAAAATGAGTCCTTCACTGAGTATTTAACTGACTCAGCCGATATTTGGTCGCTGAATGTTTCTAGGAAAATCTTTGAAAGATTTTGATTGTTCTTTGTTTGCAAATTCATTCCTTTTATCGTCTGATTTCCAATCCAGAGCCGTGCCATACTCCGCGGAGCGCTATAGCTGGTTCATGTCTCCCTTAGAAACTTCTTTTTCCTCAAGCTGAACAAAACTTTTGTCAATTCTGTTTGATTCTCTCGTTGCATAGCCCCTCTTTTTGTACTATTTCAGGAAGAGTCAACTACTTCCCACCAGGTGCACCCTGACTTGGCCGGGTTGGCCACCCGACCTTGAGTTCAAATTTGCCGAGCGCCGCCTTAAAGAGTAACTTAAATACTTTCTCCTGTACAATATCGAGTGCATATACCTGAATCATCCTCTTGGAATTCGGACTCTACGTCCAATTGTACCGTTTGATCTTGCGTTACAGCATGCCTCGGGTTATCGGAAATAAACCATTATCATTATCATCATTATCATTAATTTGCCACAACAAAATGTACCGTTCCGTTTTCCTCAATCAAGGTTAATTCTGAGAAGATAGAACACGTATTTCTATGCGCAATGTGTGAATCAAGCTTTTATCCAAACGTAACCGCATGGGTAAGCACTGGAGTAAGTAATTCACTCACATATACGGTGGTTTCACACATTGCTCAGTCTACCCATACAGCAAACGTGTCCGAGGTTTTCGGTGGCCTGCGTAAGCTACAGAATATATCATCAGGACCAATAAAATGAAGCTGCTGGAATTCGCTCCTAGTATGTGCGTGCGTATGTATGCTCAGAAACAATTATTGCGCTCTCAAGCTTCCCCGACCCACTCTTTATATGATAATAAGCCATAGAGTGAATGAAACCTGACTTGAGACATCATAATCAATCGATATCCGGTGTTGAGTAAGCCTGGATTACCACTGTATACCTTCTTGTTTATACCACTATCATTCTCCGCCTTTTCAAATTGTGCCACTGTTTGTTCTACAATAAATATCAAATCTGAAGTAATCACATACAACACAACCAGTGTCGAACATGATCTAAATTTCACATAGCAATTTGCTACTGATTATGTATATGCTGTGTTAGAAAATCTGCTCAAGTGATTCACAGTGTGATATAACAGTGTGTGTGCAACATACCTGGAGCCCCATATTACCAAAGACTGGAGGACGTAATCCAGACAGAAAACAAAGAGACGGATGGTTTACCGAGAGAAAAATGATCAGATTTGCTCATATTTGTGGGTCATTAGCATGGGCAGAATACTAGAATTTAACATTTTTTCCGTGGTTCCTCATTCATATGCAGGAAAACCCGGAATGGATGGTCACGAAGTGAAGGAGTTTTCGTGAATGCTCCGGTGCATATACACACTTCACATGCTATTACTGTGACGGCTAGCTATTTGTAGATGCTCAAGAAATATTTTGATCATATCGAATTTGTTCTCAGGAATCAGGGAACATCGAAAAGCCCTAATGGCGTCTCTTTAGGAAACATTTGACGAATTTGATCTACTGCTCCCTAAGTACGTACAGCCACAGGTTTTCTACTTCACAAAAATATTGACAAGTTAATTGTACATAGAACTAGTTTCCTACTCTAAATTCCTTCGTTATTCGGAGTTGATATTTATATGAGATAAATCCGGTCAAATGCACAGTGTGTTTGCCATGAGGGCTTCGGCTATCGGATGGCTTATTTCTGAGCTCAGAGCTACGTTATCAAGTAATTTACTAGATCCAAAAGTATCCACTTCTGCAGGTTTGGATAACTGTGTGCTTTACAGAAAGCGATGGGTGTAATTAGATTTTGACATCTAGCGAAAAATATCTGGTGGATTGATCACATGGTGCATATAAGAGCCTCACTTGTCATGTACGTTGTCCTGGCTTCTTACCTTCATTCACTAGTTGGATGGATCTCATGGCCGCGGAAACCACTGTAGATGTCCGACACGTCTTAATTGCCAACTACAGTTTGCGACTTTCACTGTCATAATTCATTTTATGGACCGATTGCTCCATAGCTTTGGTTCCATCCGAGCTGACATTCTTTGATAAGAGGCAGGGCATTAACATAAGCTAAGTCAACATCACCGAACCGACTACGGATGTATCTGTGTCCTGCTTTAGTTTCACGATTGTCATACTCCCATTCAAGGGACCTCATGAAACTGCTTAATAGGAATGGATGATAATCACTCTTGTTAGGTCTGGTGGAATACGCAGAAACTGCAATTATTGAGTGCGCAATACTTCGTGCGCATAACCTAAGCTTGTACATACTTCGGGTGACCTCACCAAACGTCACGATTGCGAAGAGTATCTGTTGGTATTGAAAATTCTTGGAAAGGCTGTATATTTCATTTGTCCTTATTTGTACGTTGGCATTTTAGTCCGAATTCGACTGAATAACGTTGCTATTGTGCGATGGTCTGATAAAATTAAATCACGACCTGTTGGTGTCTTCCTCCTAATTATCCGGCCTCATTAGAATGAGGAAGCAATTACCTTCGCTTCATAAGCTTAGCATCACCATCATTGTCGACGCAATTTACGGTCACATCGGTCTCTCGTCAACTGTCTCATCAAATTTCTCTAACTTGGAATGAATAAGCTGCCAGGGAACACTGTACTTCCTTTGATTTTTGGTGCCAAAAGAATTCTGGAGGACTTCTATGATGTTCTGATCTCTGAGCTTGGCGTTTAGATCGCAAACGTTTCATCACCAGTCGAGGTGACACATGGCACATGCACTGACGATGTCTCCTCGACTGGTGATGAAACGTTTGCGATCTAAACGCCAGGCTCAGCGATCAGAACATCATAGCAACCAACAACCTGAGCTACAACCAACACAAATATTTAAAACTATTGAGATCTGGATGACTTCATACGGTTCTGATTTACGTGATTGCTAACTATGGCGTTTGAAAAATTAACTAGGCTAACTTAACTCATTAGGCATCTGATCAATTTGCACAATTACTGCATCGTTGCTGCATCCGTAAACGAACGCACACCAGAAGAACGAGAAGAAAAACTGAACTGAAAAGTGTAAAACTAGATTGTGAGCTTGATTAAGTGCAACAAGTACAGATGAATATTAATCAATGAGGACCAAGGTCAGCAGAAATTGGGGTAGCAAACAGACACGGAGAAATTACATCGGTGTATGGGCTGAGTCCGGACGATCGATGCTTTAGATAGAAGATAAACAGCGAAAAAATTTGTCGTAAAATAAGGACAAAATATATAAATTACCAAATGTAATATTTAACAACACAGAGGAACAGATCGAAGGTGAATGGAAAAGTTATCGCATGGGACCCAGGAATCATCATTTTTAGTTAGTCAACCAAAATATCACTGTATGTTTTCCCAAAACATCTGATATGATTACTTGAGATTACTTGCTGACCCACAGCAAAATATAAAGTGGCACAAACTTTGTAAAGTAGGTGGTTATGATTGTTCTACCGGTCATACACGTGAAAGTAAATTGAGATATTTTGCACATCCTTGAAAACATTTCTTCCGAGCGATTAGTTATCCGTTTATTAGCCGTTTGTGAATAATGGTGTCACTGAACTCCTTGTGCACGAGAATCAATCTACACATTTAGTAGACAACATGCTATGAACACGATTCAGTTTAATAAACATTGATTTGTTGAACAGCACATATAGAAAGATGGAATGGATCTTTGGTGTTCAAGGATTATTGTGGATACTTCACTTAAAAAAGCACTACAATCATCTTTATAAGATGAAAGCACTGTGAAAACATCTCACATTGCAATTACTTTCTGCATAATATAAGCATTTTCTATATTTCAGTGGCTACATTTTATTTCATTATTGCTCACATACTCTGATAGAACAGTCCTCACTTGTTCCATGAACGTCTTTATTTCATGTCGTCCGATACATCCGATAGTTCCACATGACGGAACCGAAAATGCCCATTCATTTGGACCACATCTATGGATTTTCTTATCAATCGTATTGTAATATCCAAAGTCTGAAAAATACTGCCACCAGTATTGCGCGATAAAATTTGAGAGAGATGTTCTGACACAAAGACGGACAGCATTCTCTGGAAAATTTACCTACCTGATGGACCCACAATAAACCACAGGCCTTTTTCTCTCTGAGATTCTCACAACGAATCTGCTGAAGAAATATCCTGATAGACTATTAGCAGGACGTCTTCGGTAGTACTGATTTGACTGAAAAAGGGGTTGATTGTGAATTTCTTTTTGTAAATACTGTTATAAATCTGTCTAAAATGGGAAGCTGACAGTGATACAATAGTTAATAGGTATAAGTTATAAGCAAATCAAGAATAAAATAAAAGTATGAATTGTCTATTGACAGATTTCAAGAAACTACTAAACAAACAGCAGGTTTTGCCGCCCGCATAATTTAAAGTGAATGGTTCTGATCACGATGGGTTCGGTTGTGATGATGTGCGTCATCCATCATTGTGATATTTGTGTGCAGCTATCAGCGTCTTGAACGAGGCTATCCGATCATTCCTACGACTGCTACCAACGAGTGGTAACACAACGTTGGAAAGATTCCGGATAGAGCGTTTACTGTCAGCGACCTAGTGGTTACATGCAATAATGACGAACAGCCACCTCGATGAGTGCCCGATACGCTTGCCTATATATATATATACATATATATATATATATATATATATATATATATATATATATATATATATATATATATATATATATATATATATGGGGTGTTTTTCTGTTAATAAATGAAATGTGAACTAAATATTAGGTGAGTGAGTGCATGACAATTCCTTTGAGAGATTTTGATAAAATATCCAGATTTGAGTCGTCATTGAGCTGAGTGGATTTCCAACATGTGTGTAGGAGCTACCAACGCTATTTCTTCGGAACTGTTCGATCAAGTCCATCAGAGATGCGGAAGCTCAGAATGAACGAGAGTACTATAAAGAGCCGTCCTCCTCCCCTTCAGTTTCACATGTGTATCAGTTTCTTCCCCGTCGGAAATATTCAAATACGCCCACGATGGTGTTCTATGTCAGGTTACTTCTGGCTCCTACTTTCAAATCTTCCACGAAAATCGATCACAGAACATGAAAAATGTATCCACTCGATCTGGTATTAAAATGAACCATTCCAAGTGATTTGAGTACGTTTTCAGCAATACCCATTCTCCTTACCACATGCATTCTTTTTCCTTATTCAAACTCCCTGCCCACAGTGAGCTCTGTCAAGCACCCGAGAGTAACCTTTATTGACAAAACATGAATAACAACACAAATTTAGAAATAGACTGGAAAACCAAGACGATTCTCTTTTCAAATTCGGAAACTCAGACAGTTTCGGACACCAAATTCAGTCACTTCCAAATTTTTCTTCCGAAGTGCCTATCCTACCCTACTTTATTGTTCTTCTGAAAAACTTTTCGGGCTTCTCAGACAGAGCATCAAAGTTATGAGTCGTGACTTGGTGATTATTAGCCGTATTTCATCCACCTCCACTGACATTGAACTGGTTGATCAGCATTTTGGTCCTTGTTTGAACCTAGACCACAAAATGCTCCAGGACCACAATCATCCGTTGCATAAAGACGTGTCACTTTGTCACTCCCATTTATCCACTCATCATGTATTCCAGCAAGAAAATAAACGTGCATAAAACCTCTATCGTACTCTATCTTGCTCGAAGTTTGATCACTGGGAGAGGATAAAGCAGAGTAACTTACAAAACCAAATAAGTAACCTCGTTTTCAACTTCAGTCTGAAACACACTCCAGCTCAAACATATCCATGGATATTTACTCAATTAACTCTTCCATTCTTATAATCCCGCCTAATTTCTGCGTTCCACTTTGCATTCAATGGCTTAAATGTTGGGATTCTACTTACAAACGTCTAACACATAAATACAAATACGAGTGCAAACCGGTGGGGGAGAGCATAATAGGACTTGTAGGAAGCGCAGAGCTTGTGATGGTTAATGTGAGTAGTGGAGGATTTGATTTGATTATCAAATTGTTCATCCTGCGGAAAAAACAGCCCAATTTAACATCGAAGCCCATAGGAGCACAGTAAAGCTGTTTCATTCTTACTGGAGAAGATCAGCACTGTATGAGTAGAACTTATTAATGACACAGGCAGCCGAACTGATGCCGATATGTAGATGTGCAGATAATGTCGGAATAGAGTCAGTGAGATCTGTTAAAATGGGATATTTATGGCTAGAAGTTATAGTGAGTAAAATACTTTATGCAAGAAAGATAAATTTGAATTATGATAAATTGAGTAAATTGATGTAAGGACATTTCACTACATCTGGTAAGATGTTTGAGGAATCTAACGACTTCTTCCGAACTCGTCAACACGCAAACCAAGCACACTAATAAGAGGCACGTAGCAAACTCTATGAGGAAAATTAAATCGCGATTTGTCAAGTTTAGTAAAGTTAGGAACACGGCACTTCAGTTGCAGTGCATAGAAGGTGATGAGACTTATTTTCAAGGTTATTACATCGACCAGATATGTGCGTGTTTCACACCAATTCCAAAGTTCAATGCCGAGAACCAGGACTTGTCAGGTGTTGAATCTAGACCACAACCGAGGCTGTGAGTATTTGCCCCTACGATGCTCCATTTTGTGCTGAGAAACAAGGTATGCGAGCATGGTAATTTATATATTTTGTCCTTATTTTACGACAAATTTTTTCGCTGTTTATCTTCTATCTAAAGCATCGATCGTCCGGACTCAGCCCATACACCGATGTAATTTCTCCGTGTCTGTTTGCTACCCCAATTTCTGCTGACCTTGGTCCTCATTGATTAATATTCATCTGTACTTGTTGCACTTAATCAAGCTCACAATCTAGTTTTACACTTTTCAGTTCAGTTTTTCTTCTCGTTCTTCTGGTGTGCGTTCGTTTACGGATGCAGCAACGATGCAGTAATTGTGCAAATTGATCAGATGCCTAATGAGTTAAGTTAGCCTAGTTAATTTTTCAAACGCCATAGTTAGCAATCACGTAAATCAGAACCGTATGAAGTCCTCCAGAATTCCTTTGGCACCAAAAATCACACGAAGTACAGTGTTCCCTGGCAGCTTATCCATTCTAAGTTAGAGAAATTTGATGAGACAGTTGATGAGAGACCGATGTGACCGTAAATTGCGTCGACAATGATGGTGATGCTAAGCTTATGAAGCGAAGGTAATTGCTTCCTCATTCTAATGAGGCCGGATAATTAGGGGGAAGACACCAACAGGTCGTGATTTAATTTTATCAGACCATCGCACAATAGCAACGTTATTCAGTCGAATTCAGACTAAAATGCCAAGGTACAAATATGGACAAATGAAATATACAGCCTTTCCAAGAATTTTCAATACCAACAGATACTCTTCGCAATCGTGTTGTTTGGTGAGGTCACCCGAAGTATGTACAAGCTTAGGTTATGCGCACGAAGTATTGCGCACTCAATAATTGCAATTTCTGCGTATTCCTATTAAGCAGTTTCATGAGGTCACACACCCGTCAGAAATATATACATATACATGGGTGATACCAATTGTTATCTATACCTAAATTAACTGGTGATATATTTCAAATTTCATGAATTAATTAGGTTATATCAATCCATCGGGTAATGACAGTTCATTCAAAGTCTCCTCTCATTTACGTTGATTCTTTGATACACTATGGGCAGATGAATGGGTGTGATTTTGGTTGCCAGGGTAAAAGGCTATGAGCAAAGTAAGCTACAAATTAACAATACAAAGAACTATATAATAAAGAAATCAAAAGGATCACGCAAATTCTCCGAGCTTATATTAGGCCAAATATTTTGGCAGGAACCATTTTTAGGTCAGCATAATCGCGGTGGTTGCGCTTGTATTATAAGACTAAGAGCTATTCTTTCATTAGCTGCAGACTTCACGATATATATGGTTTAATATTAGTTTTTGCCAACTACTGCTTAACTTAGTGAGAAAAGGAAATTCCAGTTCACATCAATATGAGCGTTGGCCTCAAGGTCATTTGAGCGCGCTTCGGTAATCACTCATATTGTTATCGTTATAGTAATGAAAAAATCCACTGAAGCAGGATTTTCTTGGCACTTCCTCAAAAAGGATCAAAGTGGAATTGCAGAGGTCTGTAAATTTTAGTTTGTTTTGCCGTAACTTGCCCAGGATTCCAACACCAATGAGAGCACCAACTCTCGGATAGGCCACAAAAAACTATCCTAAGTACGCACTTCAGAGGTGGAAGACCTGGTAACGTTCAAAAACCAGTGCCGGGAATCCCTCTCCTTAATGCAGCGCGCAAATATTACCAGGCCCTCTCACTCCCTGTTGGACATAATGCGGTGACTATTTTCAGTGAGGCTAATGTCACGTGATAAGAAGGCTGCATGCAAGCCCAACAAGGAGGGCACGTACTGATTTAATCAAATGGTTAAAATCACTAGGCCTGTCATTTGGGCGATGGGTTAGTTTATCGTGTGAGTTTATGTATATGATGAACCCTAGATGACTCATGTCGTAAGTCGTTTTCCCCCGAAACGTTATCCTGCCGAAATGTCGATATACCATAACTATAGATTTCACCCGTGAAATCTAGTGGGACCAATCGAGTGACGCGTGCAATCCCGAAGCGTCGGCGACAGAGAGGGAGAATATCGGATGATGCGGTACTGCTAGATGAATCACGATAATATACAAAATATACAAACCTCGAATTGTGAGGTGTCCGGGTATATTTTTTGCACCGTAAAGAGACGATCGGTGTGATTGTGCGTCATTTGATGATTAATTATCTTATAGGAGTCCAACTCGGCGAAACAATCATTTTGACTGATTCATTCTCAAGCCGTTTACAAATTACACGGGAGATATTGGGCAAGAATAATGCGGATAGACTTGAAATAATCACCAATCATGGGCAAGGGTATGTCAACAATCAATTTGTCTTTACCATTTGACTGGTCTATCTTAATTATGCCCTCTGGGTGACAGGACGATAGAATCATTCAGCCTCGATCGATCCTAAGTTTGTCGATCCAGTCTGTCCTTGGCTTAACCTGCGTGGGTGATGCTCTTTGATCCGAGTGGATAGTTGTCGTGCCGTTCGACCTACATACGATGCGTCACAAACGCACCCGGAAGAGTGCACAACCATTGATGAGGTCAGCATCAGCAGTTTATCCTTGTTCTGAACGTAGATCAAAGGAGTACCGTAAAATATACGTGTTTTTGAATTTTTCTCCTCTGTCGTTGGTTAAAGATTTCACCCACCATATCACCTTTAAATGGTAAACTAATAAATAGGCCTTTCTTCTTTACGGTTTCTTTCGTGATTTTAGGCAATCTTTGAGTGATATTTCTTTCAATAAACCGATTCGGATAACTATTCTCAAGTAGAATGTTTCTTACGTGCATCAGCTCGTTCTCTAGGTTTTCCTCAGAACAATTTTTTCTCGCTCTGAAGGCCAAACATTTCACCAAGTTTCGATCCTACTGGGCACAAACAAAGCTGAAAATCGATTTACTGACCGCTTCATGTTTGTTTTCGGTAGAACTTTCGCTGGATGCGACCATCTTCCATTCTCGTAAGAGTCACGTCGAGGAATGGCAGTTGATTGGTAACTTCGCGTTCAATTGTAAAGCGTAGTGCTTCATGTGCGTTGTTAAATTCTGTTCGCAGCGTCAGCTACACAGACTGTGTCATCCACATATCGATAATAATGCTTGAAACCGGTAGCTGTAGCCTTCAGCTTATTTCGCTCTAGTTTTGCTAATAATGCGTCGGTATTCGAGGGCACACCCCATCAGCTTCTACGATCACGTTCGTCGAGGATGTCGAGAAAAGATCGTGGAGTGCCAACCGCTTGTGTTCTCACAGCGACGGAGTAAAGAGACCGCACGCTGGCGTGTGCCAAGGTAGTGTCGGAAGTAGCGCTTGCGTTTGTCGAGTGCGCGGAATGTACAGTCAAACAAGTGATAGACAGGGTGTGATCGGTTGATCACTATAAAGGCCCTCTCCCACAGGACCGCCCGCAAGAAATGCTTCGATTTATGAGTCTGGCAAGCGAATGAGTATGTCAAACTTGATAACGCCAGTGAAATAAATAAATGCTGCAAATCTTTGTGACTTTGGAACGGTTCCTGGGTTCGGACTGCAGCTCCAAAGTCATCGGATCCGGTGGCAGTGCCTGTGGATGACATCCGGTCACCTAACATGCAGTGAATGACTTAGTACAGGTTCGGCCTTGTTAAGGGGTTCTGTGGTCGGTCTCTCCAGTATGCATGTATTCTGCGTATGAGTACCGTAAGGCAGTCGGGTTCCTGCCGTCAGCGATCGGGTATTTTGAAAGTCTTGCAAGTTCCCTCTAGAAATGCGGGCTTTTATTGATGATGTCCGAAGGTGATGAATGAGCAGAACATAAACAATTTTATTTAGAGACAAAAAGGAATAGGTAAATGGCTTCAGTGTGGAAAAAAATCCACTAATGGGCAGCCACAACAGCGGTTAAAATATTCCTTTTTATTTATTGATTTGTGACTTCTTGTTTACTTATGGGATCCAAAATACGGTATCTGCGAAACGAACGTGTTTCATGATCACCCGTCGGCTGTTGGAAGTTTATTGGGGCGGTGCAAAAAATACACCCGGACACCTCACAATTCGAGGTTTGTATATTTTGTATATTATCGTGATTCATCTAGCAGTACCGCATCATCCGATATTCTCCCTCTCTGTCGCCGACGCTTCGGGATTGCACGCGTCACTCGATTGGTCCCACTAGATTTCACGGGTGAAATCTATAGTTATGGTATATCGACATTTCGGCAGGATAACGTTTCGGGGGAAAACGACTTACGACATGAGTCATCTAGGGTTCATCATATACATAAACTCACACGATAAACTAACCCATCGCCCAAATGACAGGCCTAGTGATTTTAACCATTTGATTAAATCAGTACGTGCCCTCCTTGTTGGGCTTGCATGCAGCCTTCTTATCACGTGACATTAGCCTCACTGAAAATAGTCACCGCATTATGTCCAACAGGGAGTGAGAGGGCCTGGTAATATTTGCGCGCTGCATTAAGGAGAGGGATTCCCGGCACTGGTTTTTGAACGTTACCAGGTCTTCCACCTCTGAAGTGCGTACTTAGGATAGTTTTTTGTGGCCTATCCGAGAGTTGGTGCTCTCATTGGTGTTGGAATCCTGGGCAAGTTACGGCAAAACAAACTAAAATTTACAGACCTCTGCAATTCCACTTTGATCCTTTTTGAGGAAGTGCCAAGAAAATCCTGCTTCAGTGGATTTTTTCATTACTATAACGATAACAATATGAGTGATTACCGAAGCGCGCTCAAATGACCTTGAGGCCAACGCTCATATTGATGTGAACTGGAATTTCCTTTTCTCACTAAGTTAAGCAGTAGTTGGCAAAAACTAATATTAAACCATATATATCGTGAAGTCTGCAGCTAATGAAAGAATAGCTCTTAGTCTTATAATACAAGCGCAACCACCGCGATTATGCTGACCTAAAAATGGTTCCTGCCAAAATATTTGGCCTAATATAAGCTCGGAGAATTTGCGTGATCCTTTTGATTTCTTTATTATATAGTTCTTTGTATTGTTAATTTGTAGCTTACTTTGCTCATAGCCTTTTACCCTGGCAACCAAAATCACACCCATTCATCTGCCCATAGTGTATCAAAGAATCAACGTAAATGAGAGGAGACTTTGAATGAACTGTCATTACCCGATGGATTGATATAACCTAATTAATTCATGAAATTTGAAATATATCACCAGTTAATTTAGGTATAGATAACAATTGGTATCACCCATGTATATGTATATATTTCTGACGGGTGTGTGACCTCATGAAACTGCTTAATAGGAATACGCAGAAATTGCAATTATTGAGTGCGCAATACTTCGTGCGCATAACCTAAGCTTGTACATACTTCGGGTGACCTCACCAAACAACACGATTGCGAAGAGTATCTGTTGGTATTGAAAATTCTTGGAAAGGCTGTATATTTCATTTGTCCATATTTGTACCTTGGCATTTTAGTCTGAATTCGACTGAATAACGTTGCTATTGTGCGATGGTCTGATAAAATTAAATCACGACCTGTTGGTGTCTTCCCCCTAATTATCCGGCCTCATTAGAATGAGGAAGCAATTACCTTCGCTTCATAAGCTTAGCATCACCATCATTGTCGACGCAATTTACGGTCACATCGGTCTCTCATCAACTGTCTCATCAAATTTCTCTAACTTAGAATGGATAAGCTGCCAGGGAACACTGTACTTCGTGTGATTTTTGGTGCCAAAGGAATTCTGGAGGACTTCATACGGTTCTGATTTACGTGATTGCTAACTATGGCGTTTGAAAAATTAACTAGGCTAACTTAACTCATTAGGCATCTGATCAATTTGCACAATTACTGCATCGTTGCTGCATCCGTAAACGAACGCACACCAGAAGAACGAGAAGAAAAACTGAACTGAAAAGTGTAAAACTAGATTGTGAGCTTGATTAAGTGCAACAAGTACAGATGAATATTAATCAATGAGGACCAAGGTCAGCAGAAATTGGGGTAGCAAACAGACACGGAGAAATTACATCGGTGTATGGGCTGAGTCCGGACGATCGATGCTTTAGATAGAAGATAAACAGCGAAAAAATTTGTCGTAAAATAAGGACAAAATATATAAATTACCATGCTCGCATACCTTGTTTCTCAGCACAAAATGGAGCATCGTAGGGGCAAATACTCACAGCCTCGGTTGTGGTCTAGATTCAACACCTGACAAGTCCTGGTTCTCGGCATTGAACTTTGGAATTGGTGTGAAACACGCACATATCTGGTCGATGTAATAACCTTGAAAATAAGTCTCATCACCTTCTATGCACTGCAACTGAAGTGCCGTGTTCCTAACTTTACTAAACTTGACAAATCGCGATTTAATTTTCCTCATAGAGTTTGCTACGTGCCTCTTATTAGTGTGCTTGGTTTGCGTGTTGACGAGTTCGGAAGAAGTCGTTAGATTCCTCAAACATCTTACCAGATGTAGTGAAATGTCCTTACATCAATTTACTCAATTTATCATAATTCAAATTTATCTTTCTTGCATAAAGTATTTTACTCACTATAACTTCTAGCCATAAATATCCCATTTTAACAGATCTCACTGACTCTATTCCGACATTATCTGCACATCTACATATCGGCATCAGTTCGGCTGCCTGTGTCATTAATAAGTTCTACTCATACAGTGCTGATCTTCTCCAGTAAGAATGAAACAGCTTTACTGTGCTCCTATGGGCTTCGATGTTAAATTGGGCTGTTTTTTCCGCAGGATGAACAATTTGATAATCAAATCAAATCCTCCACTACTCACATTAACCATCACAAGCTCTGCGCTTCCTACAAGTCCTATTATGCTCTCCCCCACCGGTTTGCACTCGTATTTGTATTTATGTGTTAGACGTTTGTAAGTAGAATCCCAACATTTAAGCCATTGAATGCAAAGTGGAACGCAGAAATTAGGCGGGATTATAAGAATGGAAGAGTTAATTGAGTAAATATCCATGGATATGTTTGAGCTGGAGTGTGTTTCAGACTGAAGTTGAAAACGAGGTTACTTATTTGGTTTTGTAAGTTACTCTGCTTTATCCTCTCCCAGTGATCAAACTTCGAGCAAGATAGAGTACGATAGAGGTTTTATGCACGTTTATTTTCTTGCTGGAATACATGATGAGTGGATAAATGGGAGTGACAAAGTGACACGTCTTTATGCAACGGATGATTGTGGTCCTGGAGCATTTTGTGGTCTAGGTTCAAACAAGGACCAAAATGCTGATCAACCAGTTCAATGTCAGTGGAGGTGGATGAAATACGGCTAATAATCACCAAGTCACGACTCATAACTTTGATGCTCTGTTTGAGAAGCCCGAAAAGTTTTTCAGAAGAACAATAAAGTAGGGTAGGATAGGCACTTCGGAAGAAAAATTTGGAAGTGACTGAATTTGGTGTCCGAAACTGTCTGAGTTTCCGAATTTGAAAAGAGAATCGTCTTGGTTTTCCAGTCTATTTCTAAATTTGTGTTGTTATTCATGTTTTGTCAATAAAGGTTACTCTCGGGTGCTTGACAGAGCTCACTGTGGGCAGGGAGTTTGAATAAGGAAAAAGAATGCATGTGGTAAGGAGAATGGGTATTGCTGAAAACGTACTCAAATCACTTGGAATGGTTCATTTTAATACCAGATCGAGTGGATACATTTTTCATGTTCTGTGATCGATTTTCGTGGAAGATTTGAAAGTAGGAGCCAGAAGTAACCTGACATAGAACACCATCGTGGGCGTATTTGAATATTTCCGACGGGGAAGAAACTGATGCACATGTGAAACTGAAGGGGAGGAGGACGGCTCTTTATAGTACTCTCGTTCATTCTGAGCTTCCGCATCTCTGATGGACTTGATCGAACAGTTCCGAAGAAATAGCGTTGGTAGCTCCTACACACATGTTGGAAATCCACTCAGCTCAATGACGACTCAAATCTGGATATTTTATCAAAATCTCTCAAAGGAATTGTCATGCACTCACTCACCTAATATTTAGTTCACATTTCATTTATTAACAGAAAAACACCCCATATATATATATATATATATATATATATATATATATATATATATATATATATATATATATATATATATATATATGTATATATATATATAGGCAAGCGTATCGGGCACTCATCGAGGTGGCTGTTCGTCATTATTGCATGTAACCACTAGGTCGCTGACAGTAAACGCTCTATCCGGAATCTTTCCAACGTTGTGTTACCACTCGTTGGTAGCAGTCGTAGGAATGATCGGATAGCCTCGTTCAAGACGCTGATAGCTGCACACAAATATCACAATGATGGATGACGCACATCATCACAACCGAACCCATCGTGATCAGAACCATTCACTTTAAATTATGCGGGCGGCAAAACCTGCTGTTTGTTTAGTAGTTTCTTGAAATCTGTCAATAGACAATTCATACTTTTATTTTATTCTTGATTTGCTTATAACTTATACCTATTAACTATTGTATCACTGTCAGCTTCCCATTTTAGACAGATTTATAACAGTATTTACAAAAAGAAATTCACAATCAACCCCTTTTTCAGTCAAATCAGTACTACCGAAGACGTCCTGCTAATAGTCTATCAGGATATTTCTTCAGCAGATTCGTTGTGAGAATCTCAGAGAGAAAAAGGCCTGTGGTTTATTGTGGGTCCATCAGGTAGGTAAATTTTCCAGAGAATGCTGTCCGTCTTTGTGTCAGAACATCTCTCTCAAATTTTATCGCGCAATACTGGTGGCAGTATTTTTCAGACTTTGGATATTACAATACGATTGATAAGAAAATCCATAGATGTGGTCCAAATGAATGGGCATTTTCGGTTCCGTCATGTGGAACTATCGGATGTATCGGACGACATGAAATAAAGACGTTCATGGAACAAGTGAGGACTGTTCTATCAGAGTATGTGAGCAATAATGAAATAAAATGTAGCCACTGAAATATAGAAAATGCTTATATTATGCAGAAAGTAACTGCAATGTGAGATGTTTTCACAGTGCTTTCATCTTATAAAGATGATTGTGGTGCTTTTTTAAGTGAAGTATCCACAATAATCCTTGAACACCAAAGATCCATTCCATCTTTCTATATGTGCTGTTCAACAAATCAATGTTTATTAAACTGAATCGTGTTCATAGCATGTTGTCTACTAAATGTGTAGATTGATTCTCGTGCACAAGGAGTTCAGTGACACCATTATTCACGTAAGAGTCACGTCGAGGAATGGCAGTTGATTGGTAACTTCGCGTTCAATTGTAAAGCGTAGTGCTTCATGTGCGTTGTTAAATTCTGTTCGCAGCGTCAGCTACACAGACTGTGTCATCCACATATCGATAATAATGCTTGAAACCGGTAGCTGTAGCCTTCAGCTTATTTCGCTCTAGTTTTGCTAATAATGCGTCGGTATTCGAGGGCACACCCCATCAGCTTCTACGATCACGTTCGTCGAGGATGTCGAGAAAAGATCGTGGAGTGCCAACCGCTTGTGTTCTCACAGCGACGGAGTAAAGAGACCGCACGCTGGCGTGTGCCAAGGTAGTGTCGGAAGTAGCGCTTGCGTTTGTCGAGTGCGCGGAATGTACAGTCAAACAAGTGATAGACAGGGTGTGATCGGTTGATCACTATAAAGGCCCTCTCCCACAGGACCGCCCGCAAGAAATGCTTCGATTTATGAGTCTGGCAAGCGAATGAGTATGTCAAACTTGATAACGCCAGTGAAATAAATAAATGCTGCAAATCTTTGTGACTTTGGAACGGTTCCTGGGTTCGGACTGCAGCTCCAAAGTCATCGGATCCGGTGGCAGTGCCTGTGGATGACATCCGGTCACCTAACATGCAGTGAATGACTTAGTACAGGTTCGGCCTTGTTAAGGGGTTCTGTGGTCGGTCTCTCCAGTATGCATGTATTCTGCGTATGAGTACCGTAAGGCAGTCGGGTTCCTGCCGTCAGCGATCGGGTATTTTGAAAGTCTTGCAAGTTCCCTCTAGAAATGCGGGCTTTTATTGATGATGTCCGAAGGTGATGAATGAGCAGAACATAAACAATTTTATTTAGAGACAAAAAGGAATAGGTAAATGGCTTCAGTGTGGAAAAAAATCCACTAATGGGCAGCCACAACAGCGGTTAAAATATTCCTTTTTATTTATTGATTTGTGACTTCTTGTTTACTTATGGGATCCAAAATACGGTATCTGCGAAACGAACGTGTTTCATGATCACCCGTCGGCTGTTGGAAGTTTATTGGGGCGGTGCAAAAAATACACCCGGACACCTCACAATTCGAGGTTTGTATATTTTGTATATTATCGTGATTCATCTAGCAGTACCGCATCATCCGATATTCTCCCTCTCTGTCGCCGACGCTTCGGGATTGCACGCGTCACTCGATTGGTCCCACTAGATTTCACGGGTGAAATCTATAGTTATGGTATATCGACATTTCGGCAGGATAACGTTTCGGGGGAAAACGACTTACGACATGAGTCATCTAGGGTTCATCATATACATAAACTCACACGATAAACTAACCCATCGCCCAAATGACAGGCCTAGTGATTTTAACCATTTGATTAAATCAGTACGTGCCCTCCTTGTTGGGCTTGCATGCAGCCTTCTTATCACGTGACATTAGCCTCACTGAAAATAGTCACCGCATTATGTCCAACAGGGAGTGAGAGGGCCTGGTAATATTTGCGCGCTGCATTAAGGAGAGGGATTCCCGGCACTGGTTTTTGAACGTTACCAGGTCTTCCACCTCTGAAGTGCGTACTTAGGATAGTTTTTTGTGGCCTATCCGAGAGTTGGTGCTCTCATTGGTGTTGGAATCCTGGGCAAGTTACGGCAAAACAAACTAAAATTTACAGACCTCTGCAATTCCACTTTGATCCTTTTTGAGGAAGTGCCAAGAAAATCCTGCTTCAGTGGATTTTTTCATTACTATAACGATAACAATATGAGTGATTACCGAAGCGCGCTCAAATGACCTTGAGGCCAACGCTCATATTGATGTGAACTGGAATTTCCTTTTCTCACTAAGTTAAGCAGTAGTTGGCAAAAACTAATATTAAACCATATATATCGTGAAGTCTGCAGCTAATGAAAGAATAGCTCTTAGTCTTATAATACAAGCGCAACCACCGCGATTATGCTGACCTAAAAATGGTTCCTGCCAAAATATTTGGCCTAATATAAGCTCGGAGAATTTGCGTGATCCTTTTGATTTCTTTATTATATAGTTCTTTGTATTGTTAATTTGTAGCTTACTTTGCTCATAGCCTTTTACCCTGGCAACCAAAATCACACCCATTCATCTGCCCATAGTGTATCAAAGAATCAACGTAAATGAGAGGAGACTTTGAATGAACTGTCATTACCCGATGGATTGATATAACCTAATTAATTCATGAAATTTGAAATATATCACCAGTTAATTTAGGTATAGATAACAATTGGTATCACCCATGTATATGTATATATTTCTGACGGGTTTGTGATGACCATTTTTGCGGTTCGTTGGTCGGTGCCATCATCTACCACCCTTAATCCTGTAACTCGTGACTCAAATCACCCGTTTTGCACTGGCGTATCTGGGTGTTCGGGACGGGTCACTTTTTTCCTGATCATCTAGCATGACTGGCTATCCCCTTCTGTAATTGGATACTTTTGTCCTCGTGCTTGCGAGGATGAGAAATGTTGCTACACATACCACAATTCTAACTGCTCCACAAGTAGGTGACTAAGAAGGACAGTGGCTTTTATTGGTGCTGACTGGTACACAACGTTCAGTCATACTATCAGTCATATTTCGCATGGTCTAATTTCCCATGGATTCTCATCCATCTATGAAAGCGGAAGTCAACTAATGCAAAGCTCAGGATACTCTTCTATCTGCACCTAACAGTCTTTGCAGTCAGACCCCAGACACTTCCGCTCGTGTCCAAGTCTTGACGGGGAGCGATCCAAACAACGGACCAGATGTCCCAGTACAATGGCCAGATTTTAGTGGAGTCAACCATAATAATGGCAGCGATGTCATGTTGAGATATCACTGTACTCGGTTGGTGTTTCGGAATCAGCTTTTGCAAAGCATCTCTACTTTTTGATAAAAGAGTAGGGCCGTTTGTTTATCTTCCATAACTGATGGTCGAAATTCGCCTTCGGCAAAAACGGCATTATAAACAACCAGAGAGCCACCAGAAAAGGCTGGACGAATGAAGTTCAGCTTGCTTTTTCTCAGTTCAAGCCAGTGGTGCAAGATTTCATCTAGACAGTCTAAATTACACCTTACGCTATGTATCAAAGTCTTCTATTCGGCATTCCAAGTGATGTGATTGGTGGACTATTCTTCTCAATTTTCAAAGAGGCCATCAGAAATATGGGACACTGATCTCACTAGTCTGAGCCAAAAATTATCCGGAAAAAACCGACCAGTCTGCCTTAAGTACACGCACATATATGATACAGTAATAGACTGTCACAGGATCATGCCCATTTTTATCACTCTGAGTGGTTTGGTTAAAAAACGTTGCAGGAAAACAGGGCAAGCCCTAGTGGGTTTACCGGTATTTCGTGCACTGCAGTGTGAAAGGAATTGACTAATTTTCCACCGCTGCATTTTTTAATGCCTGGTTTCAATACCGGTGACTCTGTTGCAAGAAATTTCTTTTTGTGATCAACTTATACTGTAAAATCGTTAGATTGTTCCTTTGAAGATCAACACCAGCGGTATCTGCGTCATGGGGGTTGAGTTGGCGGCCGTATGTATGTATCGCCCAAGTCAAAGTGCATTTCACGGTAAACATAAGAAGGCTTACTTTGTCAAATTCAATGAGGTATTTGATCGTTGCCATTTGAGGATGCCCCTAAGGGATAAGCCTGGTACATGCACTAACGATGTCACCTCGGTTGGTGATAAAATGTTTGCGATCTGAACACCAAGCTCACCGATCAGAACAATATGACAACCAATAACCTGAGCTACTGCCAACATAAATAATTGAAACCAATGAGATAAGCCTGTATATTTGATTGTATACACTACTTGGGGACATTTGCTCGCACTGAGTTTTTCTTCATCTGCTTCCGTACGTTCATCACAACATGCTGCTATCAAATGCAAAGCAATTATGAATCGGTATAAATTCGCCGCTTTACTAAACCAATCCAACGGTGGTACAACGAAGGATTTTGTATGACTGCTGTCAGCTTTTGTGGAGAAAATTGCGCAGAAGTCCTGTTAATCACGACTTTTGAATGAGCGCGTCGTATTGTTACAAAACAGATATGTAAAGATAGTAGATGATTCCCAAGATCTATGAAGTATTTGAGACTATCTGGTGCAGGCTCCTCTACAGCCGTTTGCTTTGGGTTTACCAAGGTTTCCTTAAGAACCTAACCTCGTTCGCAAATACCATTCTAGATTATTTTCGTTGCCGTAGAACAACCGAACTGGTTTTGCTATCCCGGACACAATCTGACAAAAAGACAACTGCTGCCTTCACCATCAGTAGACAAATTCATGAGAACAGAAGGAAGACATAATTCGCGAGATGTAAGCATTCCGTTTACTCTTGTTTACTGTCTACGTAAAACATTTCAGTTTTTATATCATACAGCGAGAAAAACTATAGAATTGAAACGGCTTGCTTGAAAACTATGACAGTGCGTTCGGTAGGGAGAGGTCTGTTCGGTTATTGCCAAGGCAAACAAACATTATGTTTCCAACGTTTTTGTGCACAAAGCCCCGGCTGATGCATCATGATAAGCATTGCTTCACTGAATACTAGCAAGTTCGATTTGGGATTGTGCAACAAAACTGTGAAGGATTTTGTTAGGTCAACTTTATGACCTGATGCAATTAGATGTTTTGCAACTGAAGAGGCTAAAGATTTGACGTAAGTTTTTGCGACCGCATTGCGTCGAATCATTGGTTTTGCCAACCAACTGGGTATGTGCTCCGACAAATTAATAAATTAGAAGTGGGTATAGCCGTATTAGAGTTTGCCAACATTGCTTCGGCGGAGTTTCACCTCGACTCCCTTGTTACAAAACGTATGTAAAGCCCCAAATCTTGATTCCTTTGAAACCAACACTAGTTTGATTCTAATATCAGTACGGAGAATCCTATCAGTCTGGAACATGTCATTCTTTACTATGAAATACATTTCTTATTCACCAAAATTACATCAGAATTGGATGTGACACGTGATTCCCCAAAAAGCAATACATCAATGCGCTTTTGACTGAAAACGCTGATGTTATTCATTGTTTGCGATTCTTTCCAAAGCATCAGAGGTTCACATATATGCTGACGTCCGTGATCAATGAGGGCGAAACCTTCATATCTATTCCAGCGTAGTGAATAACTTCATTATTTTCAAGATTTTTTAAATAAAATTGTAAATGGGTGGTTTTCCATATGGTTACACATCAGAGACGATGACCCTCAAGAAAGAAAATCTATACAATGAAATTTCTTCTCGTGCAAACGCCGTTAATGAGGCTCCGGCATTTAACGAACCTGTTCTCACTACATAGATAATAAGTCTGCCGATTACTCATTTTTGTATAAACTGGCTGATTTTTATTCCAAGATTTTCACGCCACAAACTCACATCATTAAATTATCGAATGGCTACCATCCGTTGTGTGGTATTGAAAATTACCCAGCATCTCAACTGGGAATTTATGGAAATTCGGAGCAATGTTCACTTAATCTAGTAGCAAAATGTGATCTCTACCTGAATGAAGACAAACAAGTGTCCACTGGCCATTGACTGACTGAAATGGAACCAGAATGGAAAGTTGATTTTGTTAGATATTCATCAGTTGGTGAAGCCAGACGGAGCAAACAAGTTTGCATAAATTACTTCAATGAAAAGCTTTGGGTAAACGGGATCCCACTGTATGTGCCACGGGGTGTTTATAATTTACCAAATATTCCCCTCGATTTTGCTTCAGTCACAATTCTTTTCATCAGTGGAAATTTTTTTAAATATTGCCATATCGAAGAAAACCTCTGGTGTATCACTGGTACACGTTTGATTGGATTCGGTGTTGGTATGTTCAAGAAAGCATGTTTGACGTGTGCTAGAATAGTGTAAATGATGTCTAGCATCTGATTAGAGTATCTATCACCGAATCTGCTATTTCAGACAACTACTACAACGTGGCCTGTCCAGATTTGATGTTCAGATTCAACTTCGATGGATGCATTCACTTCAGAATTTATGCTAGTTCATTTATTTCATATTGTGGGATGTGGTCAGTTTCCAAATCAGCCCGTAGTACATAATATTATCTTATACGGACACATCTGAGATTGGGCAGAACGTCGACTTTGAGGATCCACGTTTGATTCGTAACAATATTACCAAAAATCGACAACGGGTTATACTGCTGCAGTATCAGTGAAGCTATATGTGCTTGTTCATGCAGCAGTTTATATCAAAAGACGAGTTTCTGATCTAATTTGAGGTCAGTGAATAATCCTATATCCCTGATCATATTTTACTAAATCAGAGTTTAAGAATTGGCGGTGTATTCTATGCCCAGCTTTTACTGAAATGACACATCATCAGGTTCTACGTCAGGTTCTGCTGCTGTTTCGGGGGTTGCACAAAGATGTCATTTCACTAAATATAATCGGGACATTAGAACAAGCTGTAAGTAACTGGTAATGAAAGTCATTTGGTCGGTATGGTGACTTGTTTTGCACGAGCTAACAATCAGGGAAATGCGAATAGGATTATTGGCAAGAAAACGTTCTAAGAATAACTGTCAACCAGGTTTGTTTCACTCTTCTACGAAGTTATATATATATAAGAAAACTTATTCCGGAGGTCTGAGCAGTTCACAATGGAGGGCCCAAGGATAATTTCCACAAGACCAAAAATTTCGTTCATTGTGTATGACTGAACGAAGTGTCTGTCTATACGGTACCAGTCTTGGAGCTTATGTATAGCACTATAATAATAGTCTACTAGGACAAAATATGAACTGCTTCTTTGTCACACAAATAAATGAGAACAACGTTGCATAAACAATTAGCCAAGTGGGATGATGAATTTTGGAATGAGGTAATTAATAAAGTCACTTACAATCTGCATGTACTTACGGCGATCATCAGCGGCACCCAACCATTGGGATTCGATGCAGTCAACCTCCTAACCACCAGGCTTTATGGTGCAGACTACTATTTATTTGTCAAAAATCGTTTCCACATGAAACAACACTCTTCCGTCACCATATCTGAACAGTAATAACTCATTATCTCCAACCGATCGACTGCTGTGCTCGACGAATTCCCCGCAGGAGCCTAGGAAATCCAGTGGAATGCCGTTGTATACAACAAGTAGGACCTGTTTAGTGTGCGAACCCGTGCAGTGGGAACGTATTTAACTAGTCGAACCTCCCACTACCCACATGAACTTTCACCAGTTATTCCACTTGCTTAACAATGCGTCTTGGTATGTATCTTTTAATGGTACTCAGCTGATGTCAAATAGGTGTTTGAATTAGAGCGTCATAAACTCAATTCCAAAAGTACTGGAATGGTAGAACGAATGAAGACGACAGACTGGTCATGAACGGGATGAGCTGATTGTGTCTATCCCATCTCTTGAAATTCATTTGACCTTTTCGATGCTTTGAGTTGGTCCCGGGAATGCATCCGGAATGTCCAGGAGACATTCTTCACAGGTGTTTCCAAAATATATAAATAAAACCTTTCTTATTCCTTCCCGTGGTAGAAACTCACCTCAATATACCCTCGCTATTCTCAGTTGACGGAATATAATCAAAAACTGCAATGATATCAACAAACCAAACCTTTCATAAAAAATGAGCTTGAACTGAAGATTCGTGAATAACACGCACAAACTGAATAACAAATCGTCAGATGTTATTGGCGGTCGTTGTATCAAAGCGCAAATGAACATTTAGAAATATGCAACACACGCATTTAATGTGTGACTGCTCCACTCAATCATTGCCGTGTAAACCCACTGGAATTCTAAACTCAACCGTCAACAAATAATGGTACTATATTCATTCAGATCAGAAATGTCTACGGATATCCGAATTGATCATTCCAAACAGATTGCTGTTGCAGCACAAACAAGAAATCAGAGTGAATCAGTCATATACATAGCAGTGGAAGATGATCAAATATTGTGCGATTTGAAGAATAATACAGCATAATGCAATTTAATTCAAAGTCATTCAATGAACGGGAACCGACTGGTGATGATGGCTCATTCCACTGTTCATGCAAATAGAGATACTATATTTTTGGTCGAGCTTGAATCTAGAATTGGTTGACGTGGTCAAGTTTCATTCAAATTAAATCACTTCATATTCCATTGTCTCCCTTGGTTTTTCATTAGAATTACGGAAAATCGGAACGGTTCTTGTTTTTTAGTTGAACGTCTTTTTCAATTAGATGGTGTCATCACTTGAAGGAATATGAAGTCTTCCGATCAAGTCTATTCAAATGCGGAAATATCATGACGGAATATTTAGAATTACACCATATCTGACCACGTCCGATTCATAAATCACACACACAAAGTTCGCATTTAAAAGCTTTTTGGCAGAAATCTCATCTAAGCATGTTGTTCCAGTTTGTTCTCATATTATTCATCGTAACTCAGTTCTGTCTTCGGTCCTGGTTTCCACTGACATCAGCAGGATTCAGTCATCTACGGTATAAATTGAAATGGGAAAATATAGGTCTTTAACATCATCCTGTGAATTTATGGCTTGAGATTTCGATCCCATTGAACAGACATAATTTGCAAGCTGTGTTGTTCCGAAAGGGTGGACTTTTTCATTCTGCAAAAGTACAAAGAAATAAAAACCCAAGTGAACTGAGGCTGAGTGAGTTCACCAACAAGTAACTACACTCGCGTTATTCGAACAACAACATGGCTCATTACGCTGTTCCCCAACGAAAGAACCTAATCCACATTTCAATTGCTTTATATGTCCATTGATCTGGACGGTGAATAATTCGGTTAAACTCTGACATCGAATAGCGTTTACCCCCCTATGGTGACTAATCATGTTGATTCCATATCGACCGTTTCTCCTCCGTATTTTTGCTGCCCTCAAAAAATGGTACTTAACATGCTAGAAAAGAATAGATTTCATTTTCACTTCTCACGTCTTCTTTTCACACTTCGAGCAATTTGTTCACTAAATGAAGCTCGTTATTTCTGATTCTAGGAACTGCCGTTGTAATATCTCTCAAAGTTTAACAAACCAAAGTAGAATGAACGTTTTTGACCAGACAACTGCGGTTGAAGAAATGTCACTGATCTCAGTAAACAAATTTTTTAATGAGAGGTTTAGTGCCTCTGGTGTCAAGACCGCATTGACTGACCGAAACTCAACACCAGTACGCACTGTAAGCTTTCTTGTGCCAGTTCCATTTGTTTAGGAGAGTTCGAACTTTTCAACTGATGCATCGCGGATAGCGAACGTGAACGACCGGCCGTTGATCTAAGCTGAATTGACAATGACCGTCGGATCAGCAAATGGCTCCGAATATCAGTTTGATTGGTGTAATCCAATCTATAACAGAATATTGAAAATGGAATAGACAGAATCTGTCCTCAAAACATTTATAAAAATCGGATGTTACCTTTTGCCCAAAATGTCTTATTATGAACCTAGGTTGTAAGCTCATGTTGTATGCAAACCAATGGAATGGTTGCAAGCACCCGGCGGTATGAAGGAGACTGAAAATTCAAAATGCATTTTAGACAGATCTCTTGCTATATCCGTTTGTCTGAAGATACGAAAAGGAAGAGGTGAAAACCGAGAAGCATTAGGAACGTAAATTACGCTTCATAGTTGCACTGGATCCAATATTTTCCCAGCTTACGACAAACGAGTTCAGATTATGAAACTACGACAATCCATATATTATAATTTAAACGTATCCATTCCCAGTGAAATTTTAAAAATGAGCTCCTACTGACTTACGCTGTCTCCAAGGTATCCAACTAAACTAACGCGTATAACAATAACTTGGAACTCTTCAACAGAGAGTGAGGATATATTCTGAATATGAAAGAAGACACGGTTTGGTGTAATATAGCGTTGGAGCAGTTAGATTCCGTAATGATTTTGAGCAAACAAATCAGAAAACAAATGCTCCAGAGGTATATTCTTTCGCATACCCTCATCGGTCAGGAAAGTATGACAATACACAGAAAAATGAAACGGGTTGCTTGAAAATGTTGCAAAATTTAGTGCAATTGTGCCAGTGTGTTATTGTTCCACATGACTGAAAAGCCATGGTAGATTCAGGGTAAAATTCAAGCGCTTTCAACCGTACAACTTAGGGATAGGTTAACAGGTCGTTAACGGATCCAGTAGGCAAAAAAGAACACGCCCGCTCTAACATCCAAGTGACCACAATAAACATAGTACAACTGTGTTTGAGGAGCATAAGCTGTCTACATATTTAATGCGCTTAATCCTCAGAACTCTGAATCGGGATGTACCACTTCACAGGAATTTTTACACGAACAGAGTAACTAATTTCCGGTGACTTTTCCGACGCAATAAGGAATTACTCAGCTCACAGAAGACTTTAGAACAAATAAATCTGTGCTTCATTGCTGATCGACTCAAAGGCCAAATAGTCATTCGCTTCAGGCTATCAGTTATAGTAAACTCTTGCAAACACTTCTACTCACTGGTTTGCTCAAATATTTTCACACATCTCAATGTCACTGAAGGAACAACAATTAGGCGAAAATGCCTTCTTTTGGTGCTTCATCTACTGGCCAAATACAGCACGTAATATAACTCTGAAAACAACAGAGGAAAATAGGAATATTAGTTATTTATATTAGGAAGAAAACATGTTTAACAGATGGTAGACTAGGGTTAGGATTCGGGTTGTAAATGTTCGTTTACTGAATGAGTAATTGGCCATGGTTACCTGCGGAATGTAACCACTGATCGGCACCACCAGTGGAAGCAATTCAAACGCGTGGCCAAAGTAGGATGAGAGATCTTACGAAGTGATTTCGCGCAAGTAACGGAGGCTGTTTTTCGGTGTGCTTTTGTCTTAACTGTGTTACGTACGACCGCGGGTAGTGCCGAGTCTAAGTAGAGACATGTGCAGAGGAAGACTGCATCAATCAAAAGTTAACTCGAAATCAATGAGCTTATGGGTAGCCAAAATAAACACATGGAGAGGTAAAACTGTAGAGTTGGTAGTGACGCTAATCCAGTGTACCTGCCTGGATAGTGGAGAAAGCGGGGACACTCGCACCTAAGGGTTCAAGTATGTCAGGCAGCGTAGTGGGCAGAATAAAATCAGGTTTGGCACAATTCGTATACTGAATATTCAATCAAACAAGAAGACATATTGTATGCCCTGAAACTCAGTTCCCCAGTTTCCTGATGGTACTTGTAACCGACCGACATAATGAGGTAATTTACTGATCTTAGTACCTTGGACAACTCCCCACTAATGAAACAAAATTCGTCCCATTCCAGAAGTATCAAGGGAAATAATACAGGAGTACAATTATAATAGCTCAAATTAGATTAGGCTATATCATAATATTTTTATAAAACCATAAACACCTCATCGCCATCACAAACATTTATTGATATTTACCTGAAAGACTCTTGATAAAAATGCACGGCTCATCCCATCACTGCATTGTTTCACATGACTTCCCAACACGGTCAATTTCACAACCGTAAACTGCTTGCCAATTCTCCAATCAAATAGAGTACGTTGATGCTGAAACAACGTTGGCAAACGGAAGTGCATCAACATGAAAACATGTCCTCTGCGAGTTATTCTAATCTACAGAGTATAATATTTGGGCTTGCCCATGCTTGAGGTATACATATGTACCATTTTCTGTGTTTTCAAATGCATTCAACTGTATGTGAAGGGAATCCAAGCAAGAAGAAAAATGTCCTGAGACAAACTCGTCCCACATATCTCATTCAGAAGTACAATAAACAACTCGACTTACACTTACGGCCTTTATAATCATATCATTTCATCATTTCAGTGGTAGATTATTCTTCGTATCACCTCGCAAAATTGCATGACGGCCTTTACAATGCAGGTTGCACGGTTTCCCTTCTTGTTCTGTATTACGACTTGAGGTGGCCTTTACTCAACAGTAAATGGACATATGTTAAATGCACCGGAATAAAAAGCTGCCCATTGTGATGCAGACGGGCATATCCACGACTCAGTCGTGCTGCATTGCTACAGCTGATGATGCAATGCGGACTTTGCGTGTGCTCTCACCGGAAAAAAGCCTGAATGTATGTTATGGAAAACTGTTGACCACCATTTGTGTTGTTATGTTGCGCTCAATTTGAGTTGTGCTGACGAACACAGAGGCGTCTCATGAAGGCCGTAATCGATTATCAAGCGTTGGTTTGGGAGTTTCGCAGTGAATTGTCAATGGGCTCCTTGAGTCCCAACGTGCATACATTTGCTTCCACTCTATAGGTACAGAGGGTAAATTAAGAAGCAACGGCGGGAATGAAATGCCCTAATCTACCCCTTAAAATGTATGTTTTCCATGTGATTCATCCACTGGTAATAGAACTTATCGGCCAGACAAGCATCGATCATGGGATAATTACAGAAAGTGTCTCAGCTTGATTGTTTCATTGGCAGCGGTCACACCGAGAACTGGAATACGGGTTTGAAGAGCAGATAATGAGTGCATGCTATCGAGAGAACCGTTTGCCTACATAAAATTTGCATCCGAAATTGACTGTTGACGAAGAGAGCGGACGGAACGGTACAATGAATTAATAATGATAATAACAAGTTTCTATTGCTGATCCGAGGAAGCTTCTTACAATTTTTTCGATAGTACGTCAGACATTTCAGTGGTATGCGGACTAATCAAGAAGCTCACTGCTGATGTTCTCCGGAAGTAAAAGTCGAAACATGGACCCAGATTAACAAGCCTGTAAACAGAGGGTCATTTTTTGTAGCGTCGTGCTCTGTTCATGAGGACCAACGTTCAGTTAAGCTATTTCACATAAAGCTACCGTTTCTCTGAACGGATAAAATATTAAATAACCAAAAACAATGAAATTCGAGGATTTAACTGTGCAACACTTTTGGAGTTTGCGGTGAACAAAAATGGTCCCCCGACTTACCGATCGCTCACGTGTCAAATATCAGAATCACAAGATCTCTAATGAGATTTTTTGCTGATGTTAGTATTAGTCAGGTTTTTAGTATGAATATTCCTGATATTTGCCATGGATAGTACAACAGAATTAGCCTATTCCAAAATGTGGCACCAGTATGACTGATTGGCTTCCTGTTCGGAAATAGAGGTAGAACGTCTAGTAACTGCAACCCACTTGTTTGTATGAACGTAAATACAAATCCCGTCTTTAGCCAGAAAGCAAGCAGCCAACGAGCAGGGAAGTGGGTCAGAGATATCAGTGATTTGAGTTTCTTGTATGCGATGACGTACCTTTGCCTCAAATCAAACAGTGTCAGTCAACATGCAGCAGTATCGACCAGCCACCAGACACTGCAGGGAGTGAAGTATGAAGTATGAGCACAAACGGGCTTATGTCCATGCAGGAGAGGGATATTGAAAATTTTCCTCTTAGGTCGAGTGATTGTTTAAACCGGACAGTAATCAATCGAGTCATCAACAGAACTCTCTTCTCCGCCCAATTACAAATCCTGTTCGTTTCCAACCGAAAGTGTGTTTTAGACTGAAGCATATAGTGCCGAATTCTGCAATCTTGTTTTGTGCATTCATTTGCCTGTTCCTGTGGAACTAGGTACATTGGTGGCACGACTCGGCGCTTATCCGAAAGCTTTCCTGAATACCACTTTTTCTGGCTGAACATGGCAGCAATTAAGACAATTACGAATGTTGTGTGCTCACTCTTTTTTGAGTCAGACCACTCAGTGCAGATGATAAACGCTTTTCGCACCATTTACGAAGTCCGAATAAAGCAATCAAGACTTGTAAAGAGTAGCATCTTAGCCACAGCCGAAGCCGTGAGTATTCGTCTGTACAATCCTCTTCTGTGTGGTTAGAAACTATTTGTGCAAGCACTTAAGCTTCCTAGGCCCACTTCTTGGTCCCGAACAAGTGTGCAACCACCTGAGCATCTCACACTGTGATCATTTTCACATGCACACAAGCACGTGCAGACACAGATTTGGTTCATCATTCCTCTTCTTTATTTTGTGAGTCATATATATTGTTGTGTATTTATATAAGTACGAATAACTGCAGAAGAGCTAGTTCGCCACGTTGTTTATTCCCAATGTGTTCTGTGGGATTTTTCAGACAACTTAAACCGGATACACCAATCCGGCATCAATGATGCATTACATGATGGGAAAAAAATTCATGGACGAGGCCAGTAGAATTGATCGGGTTACGCGTGTGGCAAATTTTCCGTATCAAACCACCATTCCCATATTGCCGATTTATATGTAATACTGCTCATGGTAATACGTCGGATTGTTCAAATATTCATTACGAAACTACAGCAAATTCCGTAGTTTGAATGCATTGTATCGCAGCTTAGGAGAAATGCGGTTTAAGAATCATCTATGACTATCATTTGGACTGACTATTCCCACTGTGTATAAACAGTGGACAAATAGCTGAGTGAATCCCACCAAGTGTTGTAAACAAGCTTTTCGGGTAAAAACCAACAAGACAGCACCTTAAGGAATTACAAAAATCCAAACTCCTGTGCAGCATGTGTACAACCAAACGTTAATTTTATATGGCACGTGACTATCGTGTTTATATATTTTAATGAACACAAACATGTTATATCTACTAAGAGAAAAAGTGGTTAAATGGGCTTGATGCTCACAAAGAGACCAGTCCAATTCATCATACCGAATAACGACCGGGGGGTGACATATGACTGCTACTTGTGTATTTTGATTCGATCAGCTTCGACTGAAACTAAGGATGTGACTTTGTTTGACTGCGTTATACATAAAATAAAAGCACTGAAGAAGGAGTTGTGCTGTATGAATGAGATGGAGGACAGAACTAACCGATTAATACCTATAGATAGGATATCCACAGATGGTCTACCCAGTATAAATCTTGCTTTCCTCCTTACAACAGACCATTATTCAACCTTTTCAAAAGGGTATTTGTCGGCCTCAATAGATTGTTTAAAATGTTGTTGGAAGCTGACACAGATATGCTGATAAAAGTATCAGAGTATAAATCCATTCACAGAGCCGCAACAACTGTATGCGCTTCTTACTCTAGGCACAAACTCATAATCGTACTTGTTTCATGGTCAAGAAAATGGAATTACTTATATTTTCACACATTTTGAATTTAACGTGAAGTGACATATGGGTGAGAAATTGCTCCTCCAATTGACTCTGACGTTATTTACGCAAACGTTTAGAACGAATTTCAATAACATGAAATCAGCAATGATCAGTGAAGATTATTCACCAACCTTGTTCAGATGGCATAGACCAATGATCATTTCAGACACTTTGAAATGATCCAAATCTCATTCGCAGCTTATACTTTTGGCTTGGTCACGTGGGTCAGCTGGTAGAGAAAATGGTATTAGATGTTGGGTGGCCTCCATAAGTGGGTTCGATTCCCGCCACAGTAAAAACACTTATTATTTTGTCCATTTTACTGTTATCAAATATGTCTCCTCCCAGCCCATTTTAGACACTACTGGAAAATTGTTCGAACGGAGTAGAGCAATACTATATACCATTGTCGATGAACACTGACCACGGGTTATTTGCCACATCATCGTACATCGTTGTGATGTTTTCAAGTAGGATTCTATCTTTTCTAACCAGATGATAAGCTTAATATACGTCACCCTGGAAATATGAATTAACATTGACATGATCAGATGCACTTGGAGGATATATCTCACGAGATGAAAGAAATGAAGATAAATATTTCTTATTATGTTTTATCACCCATTAGTTTTCTCGTTGGGTTCGGGATTAGTTAAATAGGATAAAATAACTCCGATCAAATTAAACCCAATTATTCTCAAGCAAATTTATCGAAAAGAACTAGCATACAATGCTAAAATATCTTATTCATTCGGTATTCATACAGTGAGATTACGGATAATCTTTATTAAACTGCTTCTATGCAACCTGATTTTTCCGTCTAGTTGGAATAATACTCGCATAACTACCCGGAATTAATTAAATGTAGGGTTTCCCGTCTGATTTTGCATACTTAGCTGATGAACACGATATTTGTACATAGTTCTGTAAACCATCTCAATTTTACTGTGAGACTTACTCGGCATAAACGAGTTTGTCATCCGAATTTCTACATCACATACCATGATGTTGCAGTTCAAGCCAGTTGTGAAGCATCAGACTAAAATTCAATACTTAAAATCAAACAGCTCAAGTGCATGTTATCTAGTAAACTTTGAGGTGCTTAAAGCAATTACCTGACATCAAATATTACTGAACTAACTAATCGTTATTTGTCACTCGAGATTTCCAATTTCAGTAGTAAGATCTACTATGATTGTCCGGCCGTGCCCATTATATAACGTGTTTTAACTCTCGGCGCATGTAAACACAATCTTGACCACAGTTTACTGATCATCAGTTATTTACGACAAAGTTTTACCTCTGCATGCAACGGTATCTCACTAAGAGAGAAAACTAGATGATCATTACGCGCTCTAAACGGAAGTGACGCTAGGAAGAACGTACGGTATAATACAAGCAAGCATGTTAGGTATCAGTGTGAGCTAGCCGATATATCACTAAATTACTAAGTCGGTGCATCTAAGCATGTTAGGTAACAATTAGTATGCCCAGCTGTATTCAGTTCCCCCAATATTTTACTGTTTATTTTTGGAAGATATCGTTTTGAATGAATAAGCATGTCACTAAAGTATTGAAAACAAGCGCGATTTTACTAGGTTACACAAAATGACTGCAAACTCTTACTGATTACATCACACGAATCGTTAGGTTGTTTGGAGTAACTCCAAACGACATGATTTAAGCATACGCTACGTCATATATATTTCTATCCACCAAGGAGTTTCGTCGATAACAATGCCCAATGACCACAGCACAATCCCATGACAAGAGCACTTCAGTTGTTACAGTCAACCCGTAATTTCAATTTGCTTCAAACTGCAGTGATTAATTAGTGGAGGTTATTTGAATTATTTATTAGAAACAACTACCTCGCGAGGCCTAATAGAAATAAATAGCTCATCTAGGAGGTATTCCATTGATTTAGTGAAGCACATGAATTGAATCATTAAAATGGGTCAAAAATGTACAACCGATCTGGTTAGCATGACAAACAACGCTAAAAACTGTTGTTAATTATTGTGAGTGATAGGTAGAAAGTAGTCAGTGACGGGCGCACACTTTCATCAAAGTGCCGTCAGTATCATACGCAGTGAAGCTACTTTGTCACAAGCTACCTAAGACTTCAATCCACTTTTCACGGCTGACAATATTTGATGAAATAATCTGAACAAGGCTTTATCGAAACAACTAGCTGAAAATATGCTTTTGGATCCATCCAGATAATTATGCGACACGAACAACGTAATTTTGGTTGTGTATTCACAAATAATGAAGCAAATAAATGATGGCCATTATTGGGAGAGTGAGAGAGGAGATCACTGATTTTGTGGTATTCGGTTTTCTGATGACGGTAGTTATACCAACCGTCAGAAGCGGCCACGGGCACAGTCCGGTGCTTTTCCTGTTACCTTCTGAACAAAGGCAAATGCTGTTCAGAATTCTGAGTATTACCAAACCGAACTTCATATTGTATTGAGGTCTTCACTGCTCCCAATTCCTCAATTCAGAAGTTGATTTCATACGTTCTTCGTCATAATCCTGTCGGACAACCTAGAATTGACAACGAAAAAATGATTCATCCTCAGTGCACTGTAAGTTGGCCTTCAATTAGATCACTCCATAACACACGGCGTGTCCTTTGAGTTATCGAATTGGCTGTTTGAAATCCCGTTGATTATCCGTCGCTTGTGAATGTGACCTAATCGGATGTTCAGAAATGACCTTTGTTTAGGGTGGCATTCAAAGGGATTTGCTTCGGAACTTAGATTTGAGTGCCGCTGAGATGTGTAATTCACACATATTTTGTTGATATTTCATTGTAACGACTAAATTTCCATCCTATTAAATCTTTTCTATTTCATTCAGAAATAGAAAAGCTTTTTCATCTTATTCTAAGCTGCGTAGAGACAAAAAATTACAAATACGGAAGTAGAAATTCCATGTTCCATTTGAACATATGTTTTGCGCAAAACAGTAAAGAGGCCAATAACTAAGGGACATAATAGAACGACGATAATTTTCCGCTTTCTAATGTCGAAGGTGAATTAATTTTGGTCTATGTAGTTGCAGCTGATTCCAATATATGTGAAAACTTCAAACGTGTGAAGTGAAAAGATGGTTTCACTTCATAATCAGACATTGGTCAGGGATGCGGTGGAGTCCGCAAAAATCTTCACGGCGAATGTTCCAAATTATGAAACGTGTAAACCACACACGTTTGAAATAAGAAAACTTGTGGCAATCAAATAAACACGACTGATAATAGGCAAGCAGCGGTGAAGTAAATGCAAACATATTTTTGGAAAACAGGGAAAAGTTGTCGGAGAGCAGGGGTGTATGTTCAACAGAATACACTGAACGGACAAGGAAAAATATGACTGTATGTATGGAAACAAACAGCGAAGCCATACAAGTTGGCAATGACTTACCCACTTTTTCTTAGACAATTCAGAATATGGGATGATCACGGTACAGTTATGGTGCTTGTAACTCGTAATTATTTGTCCATGTCCGCTCTTTATGCGGGAACAAAACTTATGACAGATGGTCCCTGGGGTGAGAACAACACGAAAGTGTTGGGATGTAGACCAGAGTGGGAAGAACATTTCTAGGAATTGCATAAATTCCCCAAAAAGAAAGAAAGTCTAGTTATTTGGAAATGGATTGACAGATCATCACTCCACTGACGTACTCAGAATGTCTTTCAGGTGGTGCGGTAGGTAAGTTGATAATAAACGTATTAAAGTGATGAGGGAAGAGCACCAAACTTATTTAATGAGGGACTCCCTCAACCTGTAGCAACCTTAGTGCAATGAGTTCAATTGAAAAAAATAGTCTTTCAAACGAGAAATCAAAGAAGTGGGACAGCCAAAGTATTTCAGCTTTTGAAGCGGTAGATAAAAGAACACCGACAAAAGCGGAAGAATAATCTAGGAAGATTCCCGAAACTGATCCCATTGAACTATTCAAACTCATTCCAAAGATATGGTTCACTGAAGCAACTGCTTCCTGAGTACTTCTGTTGTGATTTTACGTAAATTTGTAGGTGTTACTAGACGGAACAAAAGAGATCACTGCCAATTAAGGAGAGTGCGCTTAGTCAACTGGAGAGCAGAATAAGTAATGGCGAAAGGATGAAAAGGCCTTGATAGATGTTACAAGTGTAAGTTACGGTAAAAGTTGCCACTGTTTCCGAGAGACACGATGAGCACTGGCATGAACGGATTTGTTGTTGAATGGAGACACTACTCCAGATAATGGATCTGCTCCAAATTCGAAATGGATGAAAGATAATCCGTGTGAAACCACAGCGGAGGCCCTGTTACATTTTTGAAGTACCCTGAACACTTATTCTGCGGAGAGTGGCCCTACTTCTGGGGGAGCGGAGTGGTTACAGTATGGTAGGATATCTGTAGACGGATGAACAAAATCCTCTTTCTGGTTTTCCATGTTTATATTGTAGTTTTTCACCGGATAGAAGCCAAAAGCCGAGCGACGGTTGTCTGATATTCGAAATGCAGAAGAACTGGTGGGCTAGTGACATATTCAGCCATTGTATACCTTATTTTTGATCACAGTAGGGTTCACAAAAATCTTGTCGTTTAGTTTATAAGCCTTATCTAGCCTTCTCAGGGACTTTGGAAATGGAATTGTTATTGTGCCACTTGTATGTAAAGAAAACGTTTTATCTTGAGCATAAAATTATATTTCACCGGTTCTCAGCAGTTTATCTTTGTTTCTCCATGAAAGTCTCGAAAATTATGGGATTTATAACGCAGTTGCTTTCGTTATTCTAATTTACCCCAAAAGTTGGTCGTTTTCAGTTCATTCTCATTCTCATTTTTCAGGAGTCTACATTTAAAAATGGTCAAAACCCTGCCATCTTCGGTTTCTGAAGACCAACACAACCGGGTTTTCTAGTCTGTGGTTTGCGATATTTTATTACTTACCAAATTTTATTTTTGTATGGACCATTACAGGAATGATCTCGGTATATGCAATTGATTCACCATGATATAAGCGAAATAATACTATCTACGCAACACAAAGGGAAAAGAAACCGAGCCAAACTAGTCATGGATACGTAGGTAAACATTTGTTAACGGATGTAGAATACAGACGTTTTCCGTCAATTTGCCCCAGGCGCGGTGGGAGATATAATGTAGCAAACGACGAGAAAGGGCCAGACTCTGTGAGAATGGCTCAACCATTTCAAGGTTATAATAATAACTCTAAAAATGAAGTAAAACAAGATTTTTTCACAACTTATTAAACAAAGATGACACATTGAAACGCCCTCCTTTTCAATAAAGTATTGTGTAAACGATCCGTTGGATATTTGAGAAAAAACATATTGGAAACCATCTGAGTATTATTCATTTTTGTGAGTTAAATCAAAAACCATAATATGGACGTGCTTGCTAATACACTTTAGTGATTACCAGGTACGGATGATGTTCATGTAAAAAAGGAACAGTTTCATGCAGTGCTACATTACACTACAATGGTTGCCCATAGAAAATTTGCACAGTATTGATTACAGTAACATTTTATCTCTTCTCAAATTGCAAATTGAACAGATAGCTGTTCTTCGTCTGACGTCCTGTTGACAATTGCAAGGTATTGGGCTAGCATATTGCTAATAAGTGACTTAGTTGGTCTAGTAGATAGCACAGTGGTGTGTTGAGGAGCTAGGATGTCGTCGCCTGACGTGAATCAAACAGAAGACTCGGTGGAACGAAGAGCATCGAAGAACCAGTCAAATGTCAACTGTTGTCTGAACCGAATCAAGCAACGGGGTTTGTTACCAAATTAAACACTCAGATGAGGTGGTTGTGAATATCAAATAGACCAATAAATGTGAGGACTAGGGTTTGGCAGAGACCATCATGAATCGAATATAAACTGTCGTTTTTGTGGTAACAAGTCGAGGTGATTCGTAGCCATGCAGGTCTACTCATTATTGATAATGTGATAGAACAAAACGACCACTACAGCTGAAAAGTTAAGCCGCGTTTTCAAACGGTACAAATGAGAGCTTCGGACACGGTGCAACAAATGGTATTAGGCCCATCCTGTTCTTCTATGTTTTCTGCAATTACTTTTTGTCAGAACCATCTAGACTGACCAAACTTATCATGCTGGTATGTAAACCCAGTAAAGCATAAAACGTGCACATGGATACCAAAGACGAATCACATAATTTGACTTATCCCAGAAAATGTTCATAATGAAGTGCGACGTTTTTGAACGCACCTGTGGACCAATAGAAAAACAAACAGCTGGTAAGGGAAACGTTGGTTTTATCATTGGTGACTGAAACAAGACTTCCAGTGAAGCTTCCAGTTATATTCTGGACGCTGTTGAGTTGTATGCTGCCATATTCATCGAGGATGACACATGTCAACCTAAGCGGAATGCTGAAAACTTCCATCCGCATACACTTGCCTCGCTAACAGACCACGGACATTATTATTCAGTCAGGCCATTCGGAAGACAAACACTGTGAGAGGAATTCCTTTTGTATACTCTCATCGGTCGAGTACGTATAAAATCCAGCGAGAAAGCAAAAAATAGAACACGAAACACAAAGATTAGTTAAAGCAGATTTATGAGACTCGAAATTTTGTGTGGTTGTTTGCGTCTAATTGCATGTGACTGGCTAAAGCCAGAATAGGTTGAGGGCATAGGTTATACGCTTTTAACACAAAGGGCGAGTTTGGTGTGAGCTATCGGTATTGCTTTTATTATGCCTAGTAGGTGTTTTGTTTGCGATGACAGCAAAACGAATAATGCTTCCACTAGATCTAAAGAGTGACTACTTTCGAATAAGTAGAGAGTGATGACCGAAGTGTACCTGCGCGATCCCGTCTATCGTTGTTGGCTAGGCTGAGTACTCTTGTCATATTTGTACTTCGAAATGTGTTCGCCCATTATTGTTCACGGTGATTCGCCAGTACTACCGATGCATGCCTCCTCGTGGCTTCGAGAGAAGGCTCAAATACAGTGGAATAATTTATTTGGGTCCAAATTTGAACTGTGAGTGCGCAAGTTCTTGTCCTAGGGGTTTCGGTGCAAAAGTCATATTGTGATGAGTTTCGGTGCTTGCAAAGAAGCTTTGCTATGTTGATATTTCGTGATATTCAATCAATTATCCCGATTAATGTTGATCTAAATTCCCTTTATTGTTCTGATGTATGAACCAGTGGTATGCTTCTCTACCAAGACTACTAGCTATGATGTTTCATCATCAGAAACACCACTCTCGGCCTTCGGAGAACCAATACCTGAGGCTCGACGACAGACGTTGAGCTTGCTTTTTCTCAAATCGGGTCATTAGCACATGACTCTATCAGCGCAGCCAAAACTGACCTTATAATTGGTGAACATTACGAAGTTACATTCAACAACCCAAGTATTGTGATTTCTGACACAACCAACCTGATCTTCCATGTGGTTTTCAGCCAATCAAGACGTTGATATCATCTTTCGTTGTCACACATGTGGTGCAAAATGTACGGTTTGTAGTAGACTCTAAAAGATTGTGTTCAATTGCAAGGACTTATGCAGATTCGTTGTACTCGTCAGTTAGTTCAAAGTCCCGCACAAGAGTTTTCTCGTGACCTACTTGGAGATTCTTTTTCGAATCCACGTTTTTCCTTAACGAAATAGTGATTGAGATCCTACAAAATGCTGTGGACAACTGTTGGCAATCTGAAAAGATTCTTGAAAATCTGGCGAATGCTTACCCCGGATCTCCTTGTGCGATTAGATTTCCTTGTTCCAGGTCAGAGGGAATCGGACGTCGCACCATCCCTCTGTTTTCAGAAATAAAGTTTATGCATTTATTCACGGTGTACGGCTTGATTCGTCTCAATTCACGAATCAAGTGTGACGTGAAGAAAGTTCAATAACACATTCCTGAGTAATAATATAATAATATTATTATTTTGTGTTCCATATAAGCCGGGACTAACTTTTCACAGGATTACTTTGTAATGCAAACAGGAAGGTAGCCAATTATTGGCGGATGTGGAAAGCAGTAATTTTCCATCATTTCGCTTTTAAATTCAGTCAGAAATGTATTACAGTGAGCAACTTGAACGGTTCTCATTTTGTGGAAATAATCCAGACATGTTGAGATTATGTTCAGAACTTCAACAAGGCATAAAACGGGACTTTTTCGAGATTTATGGCACGAAGACATTTCGAAGTTGATACACTAGGACATCCTCACGTTCAACCGGGTTATCCCCCAAGTAATATGTCGCGTATCAGTTAGACATTTTGGAGAAGAGTTTTGGAACTTACCTTGGAACCATTTATTCTTGTATTTTCAATGGAGTGCAATATCAAAGATCTGCTTTATGTTACGGAACTGTAATTGTCATTTTCGATGGTGTGAGAGGAAAAAGGTTGGTAGAATAGTTCATTGGAGAACATCGGCCGTTAGTAGAAAATATGTCTCGTTTTGATCACAGTGAAATTTAACTTTTTTAAGAAACTCTGAAATAAACAGACATTTAGTCTTCGATGGATATCCGGTAACTAAGTACAGTTAAAATTTACAGCTATGTTTTTCTATAACATGACTGAGAGCTTCCAATATCCTACGGTGTGAAATGAACGATATATTTTGTAGACCACACAGCACTACGGTCTATCTTCTGCATCATCCATGGATTTCTTGTAAAACAATGCTATCCATAATCAGGAACTCACAACGGCTTCCTCTCCAGGAGTAAGGTCATGCCAAATTCACCTCATTTACTGCTCGAAAATTTCCATTAGTTTTGAGGTGACGCGTTTTCCAAGAAGCATCGGTGTTCAGAATGTCCGTGATAACATTTGATTGATTATACTATTGTTAGCACCTTTCCTTGGAACATCAGATGGCTGAGTCAGCAAGCTCTGTGTGGTAAAAAGTTGGATGAATTTATCTTGCACACTCTTCCTCTCTCTGATGGACAATCGATTCGTCATTATCACGTCAAATATCACGGAACCACACTCTCGATATTCATGGTTGCTCATCACAAGCCATATCTAATCACAGAACAACACCATCTGGGTCTAACTAGCTGAAACGTCATTGGACATATGCTACACTGCACACCCGTTGCTCAATGGCCAAGTCATATATCCGTAGACGACAGGTTAGAAAGTGATGGGAGGTTCGACATACTGCCGAGGGAACATTAAATGCCCGGATCATACATTATCGCACACAGCTGGTTTGGGTTTGACTGAACGTGGAAAAATATTAGCAAATGCAACGTTCCACGGTTTTGACATAGCTTGAGCTTCACTGTGATTCTATGAAAATCATCTTCAGAAAAGTCAATCTAAGGAACTAGGACAAACTTCATATTGCTGGAGATAAACTGAGAGTCCAACAAATCAGAACTCCCGGTGTCAGTCCATCTGAACATTTGATCTCACCGCGTATTGTTCCGTCCCACTGACTCTATTGAGGAGCCATTACGCCCACGAATCATCTCATTTTATCAGCAAAAAACACATCATTTATACAGGAAAAAACAATCACCGACACCAATCATTCCAATGCAAACCAACTTGTTTATGTTGGCATCAGTTAGCCTGTCTTCCGATTGGTTGATTGATCACCCTGCCAGTGTCCAGTTAGCGGGATTCCGTTCGCGTCTCATCGATTCGCTACCTCGTTACTTGCGCATTCGCTGGCACACGCACTGACCTGGATTCTGGACAGGTGCTGACATGCCGATTGCTGAAGGAACATGGCTGGCTATCGACAACCAAACAGACATTGCCAGCTTGATCTCAACTACCAAAAAATCATTTGCTTCTGGACACATATCTTTGTGCAACCTTCATTTTAGATCACTCTTGCGTGAGCCCTCATTCGGAGTGAGGTATTATTTCGATTCAATATTTCACTTGATAACTCGAGGCAAGTATAACCATTCAGCATTGTTAAAAATTGTGTTGGATTTTACAGAATGAATTTACTCAATTATTTCTAAGTTTAGTGAAATTTAACACGTAAAATATCTTACTAATGAATATAGATTCGAGCACTGAAGTTAGATTTCAGAGTTTGTCAACGAATAATTTGATCGATAGTGTTGAAACAATTACCACCGAGAATTTTATATCCCTCTTCCCCGGGTTCAAAACTTGCTAACATATTTTCTTAGTGATCGCTCTGCCCCTTCCTGAAATATTGTATTATTTTGCTCCAATAAAACAGCGAAAATTTTAAAACTGATCGATTCTGACCGCAATTCTGAATTTTCAAACGTTCAAGTGTGCTACTGATAACTTTGGTAGTAGGTCGTTTCTGATAACCAAGAATTTCTCCAGAAATAAAATAATCATAAAGCCCCATTTAAACGAACATCAAAACTAACGGTATTAGCCCGGATTGTTGGCAGCCTCACACACGTATCAGCAGAGGTAGGCGGTACATGATAACGGAAAAACCTATGCTTACTTTATTATATCAATGGTGTTTGATCGATGAACATTAGAAAAGCTTCTACGAGGTTATTATGTATACATGATTGCTTACGTGCTTCGAAGAAGATAATCTCCAACAATGCGACAGTCACCTGCACACAAGCGGCCTCGCTCACTCTGTTATTTGACAAAATACAGCCGCATATGCTTGCAAATTTGTTACACAACTCAACTTGACCGACAGCAGGAAACAATGACAAATTTGAAAAAATATGTGGCAAACACAGATCTGTGTTTTCGTTGCTTCTCATCAGACAAATACAATACTCGTAGGGCTTGTTTGATAAAACTCGTAAATTTAGTAATTATTTCAGATTGTTCGCAGAAATTCACAATAACAAGTGTCAGGCTGACGATAAGCCATTCGTGTGGACAATTCTGCCACTGGTCTCACCGATTGTGTGTGTCTGTCTCACTATCTTGCTGACCTATGTCCACGGAAGAAGCAGTGGCTTGACAAATTATTTTCCGAACACAAAATTGGTCGATACAACCTGATCGCAGGCACCTCGGCTGTGGATAAGATTCGCTGTCTAACCCCCTTGGATCAGCTTTGGGACACTCAGTAGATGACATTGAACGCTCCGTCTCGTGTTAACTGGCGCCCCGTGTCGAATGCGTGGACTAAGATCGCACTGGTTACGGCTTTGTGGATTTCTTTCTCTAGCCAACTAGGGCAATGCTCTTGAACTCACTCCGACAGATGCCTAGTTGTTCTTCCCATTTGTTCTGATTCAGAGGAACAGGAATAAGAGTATGCACAAAATGGGGTTGAATAGTTTGTAGTCTGTCTTTGATTCTCAGTCGAAAGCACGGACTGGTGTAGAACAAGATCCTAAGTTTCGTGGAGTCTAATGTATTTGTTATCGCGTGCAATAGTCTAAGGCTCAGCTTTTCAGGTTCCGCTTCCGGAAGTGACTCACTGAATGCCTGCGGTGATTGATGCATACTATATTCTCACGGTACCAGGCAGAAAATATCATCGACCTATCTTTTATACATAGACAAGCAACCGATGACTGAATTCCACATACTATTTTCAAATTTACCCATGGACATATATCAACAAGCATTGGGATTTTAAACGATTTAAAATCATCCCATTCTCCCTTCGTGCTCAAGAGGCTTAGCTTCCATGGACAAAGGTCGGCAAGATAGTGAGACAGACACACACAATCGGTAAGACCAGTGGCAGAATTGTCCACACGAATGGCTTATCGTCAGCCTGACACTTGTTATTGTGAATTTCTGCGAACAATCTGAAATAATTACTAAATTTACGAGTTTTATCAAACAAGCCCTACGAGTATTGTATTTGTCTAATGAGAAGCAGCGAAAACACAGATCTGTGTGTGTCACATACAGTTTTCAAGACAATTGACGACGGAAATTTTTTCAACGATTTATTTTCATGAATATTTTCGGCTTTTTTTAAGCAAATATATTCATGCTTTCTTGGTAATCATGTTCCTCACATGGGTTTGTCGTATTCGTTGAAATCAAACTAAAATGATAAATGGATATTCCGATGGGATATGAGATGGCTGCGATCGTTTGTCGCACATTCGTTGAAGAGCGTCTGGACTGAATATAGCGGATACACCCGTGGAAATTATTATAATTCGCAAATACAGATCTTGTGAATTTTCCTTCCAACGGGAAAACCTAGCTGAAGATTTTGCCCGATGACTTTATTTAAATCACGATATTACCACCATTTTTAGTACCCAAACGAACAAATCGAATCTAGATGAGTGGAATCGGAACACATTGTATCTTTGGATGTACAGCACTGCTTTGAAATATTAGATTAACGTAATTTTGTAAATTCCACATGTCTTCAATGATTTTTCAATTGCCGCGAGTCTTATCTTGACAATGAATGAATTTGAATACAGTGTTCGTATTATCTAGTAGCGAAATATGACCTCTCTCTGATTAAAACAAATCACTTACCACTGACTGACTGAAATGCGACCAGAATGGAGCAACCGACTTTGTTAAGTCTCGAGAAGTTGGCGAAGCCAGTTGAGAAGAATATCATTGTGTGTGTTGTGACGAACGCGCTTCCACCCCAATATCCACTGAAATGCTTACAGTCTGAGAAAAAATATCCTCAACTTTCCCATGATCACTATCAGTTTCATCAACAGAAATGTGTCCGAATAATACCAAAAATATAAGCAAACCTGCTGTATCACTAGTGCCCTTTTGATGAGATTCCGTGTTTGTTCATTCTAAAAGGTGTTACAGTGAACATATACCGAGGCTGAAAATTACATAATGTCCACCGAAAAACTAAAAAAATGCAGTCTAGCACCCGGTCAGAAGTTTGGGCACCGATTACGCTAACTCAGTCCCTTTGTTATTTGGCTTGTTCGGACTATATATCAGGACTCATTTTTATCCGACACATTTACTTCTACTCCTACGGTAATGCATTAGCATTTAGATCGCAACAAAGATGTGATTGATCTCCTAATGAGCTCAAAATACAGGTAACAATCTCACACTGGCACGTGTAGTTTTGGGGAGAATGTTAACAATCAAAGCTCAGTATATCTTTCCAAAACAAATTTGAAAAATCGAATAAGTAGGTAAATGGCTCATTTCGTAGCTTCGACAACAGGATTCTATACCTGCAATACCAGTAAGGCCATTTGTACTTGTTTTTCCAACAAGTCATTTTGAAAGGCGAGTTTCCGTCTGATTGTGAAATCAACGGGAAAATTATCTATCGTTTCACATTGTACTCACTCGAAATTGACACTTTTGTGTTACAACGTTTGCTCAATTTTAACCCCAACGATAAACACTACGGAAAATTTTGGTATAAATAACTTTGACCAATCAAAACTCGTGTGACCGAGAGACAATTATTTATCAGTGCGTAAAAGCGGACTCATGAATCTTGCATGTCTGCATCATTGTTAATAGGTTTGTGGTGACAGTGACCTCGTTGGGGATGTTCAACCCAATGTGATGAAAGTGATGAACCACCCATGCAACACGGTGTTGCCGTTTCAGGAGTTGCACGATAGTGTTATTATACTAAATATAATCGGAGTATGAAAATAAACAGTACAAAAATATGGACACTAAAGAGTCGGTGTGATGTAATGTGTATAAAATGGCATCAGATCAGTGAGGATTAGATTTACAGAGAGAAACGGCTTGATACCAAACTTCAATGCATGTGTTGTTTCGACGCTCTACAAATGTGAACATAAAAAAGCAAGGTTCTTTCGGATGTCTGAGTGGTTCACAACGGAGAGCGGAATAGAGGTTGTCGTGGGCTGGCACCTTTCGTTTTATATGACTGGATCAAATATCGTGCTAATACGATACCAATTTTGCATCTGATCCAGATCATCACGACAATGGGAAATGGACAGAAAAATGCAACTCTTCGCCATTAGATGCACTGTACAGGCCCTAACAAACAAGATAGCATCGAAAATGGCACGATCAAAATAATAAAATACGGTAATGAAGTAGTCAGAAAGAAACCACGCAAACGTCTTAGGTATACATTTGATACATTCGCACATACCACAGGCATCAGTGATGCACACCCACTGAGCTCCCACTGGGAGTTGTTGGAGTCGAACTCCTAAATACTAGGATTTCCTCAGCAGGCTATCAATAATTTGTTGAAAGCCAACTCCACTTGATATTGTACCCTTCTGTCACGGACTTTCATTGATAGTAACCTGTTAACTGTAAGCCAACAAATAACTTTGATGGATAAATTCTCTAAATAGGGCGAAATACTCTGAGGGAATTTCGTTATAAGCAACCTGCACAGCCTGTTCGTTGTGTGTATATGGACAGTATCACCATTTCATATCAGTTAAGTCTAATTCTACCTAAGTGATTTGCTCACCAGGAATTCCACATGTTTATCGGTATGTCATGATAAAGACTTTGTGATGATGCAGAAAAAACAACGTCAAGTAGCTGTTTGAATAAGAGTACGATGAACACAATGCGAAAAACCATGAAAGGGTATCTCAGATAAAAATACTAGTCATAAACATAATGAGCGAATTCCGTTGATTATAACGGAAATACACTTCAAGTCTGAAAGAACTCATTACCAGACAGTAAACTTACGGCCCCCTTTTCCCAAGTTCACGTGCCTAGGCGAAATAATAAGTTCTTCCTGAAGACGTTCGGAAGAAATAAATTACGGTGTGCACAAGATACCTAAATATACCTCATGTGTGATCTCTTCCCGTGATGGAAATTGATCTGAATATGCTCTCGTCGGCCGGAGTTTATCGATCACGATCTCGAAACACATGGAAATTTCAATAAAATACTTGTTGAAAAACGAACTGGCGCTGGAGATTTGTGAGTCAAACGCACAAAAATGAACAATAAATTGTATGATCTCATCTGCAGCCATGATACCACTCTATAAGTAGACATTCAGAAATCCACTGTTAAACGCATCTAATGTGATGCTGGGGCATTCATTCATTTTTCTAGATACTGTCAGGTGACACACACAACTCATGCGCAATATAGTGTGCGGTCCTGGAGCTTCGAATTTTTAATATGGCTACTGGAAATGGTAACATTAGTTACATTTTGACCCCTTCTGAATTCTAGCGAGAAAAATTGCGTGGCGTTGTCTGCTTCAGAAATCGGTGTACGACACCGGAATTTGCAAATTATATATTCGAATGTGCTCTTTTAACCACAAAGCGATCGAATGTAGCTGTCTATGCAAGTCGAGTGGACCGTTAGGGGTATGTAAACCAACATGGACTCGTTCATTTTGAATAAACGGACCATGTTGGTCAATTTAGTATGGCCTTGTATAGAAAACCCGAGTCGAATAGAAACTTGTGCAGTATCTGATCAGCGGTATGCCATCCGTTGGAACAGTGCTATCACTATTGCGTTTTCGGTTTGTTCTCGTATGTATATGTCCATGGGTAAATTTGAAAATAGTATGTGGAATTCAGTCATCGGTTGCTTGTCTATGTATAAAAGATAGGTCGATGATATTTTCTGCCTGGTACCGTGAGAATATAGTATGCATCAATCACCGCAGGCATTCAGTGAGTCACTTCCGGAAGCGGAACCTGAAAAGCTGAGCCTTAGACTATTGCACGCGATAACAAATACATTAGACTCCACGAAACTTAGGATCTTGTTCTACACCAGTCCGTGCTTTCGACTGAGAATCAAAGACAGACTACAAACTATTCAACCCCATTTTGTGCATACTCTTATTCCTGTTCCTCTGAATCAGAACAAATGGGAAGAACAACTAGGCATCTGTCGGAGTGAGTTCAAGAGCATTGCCCTAGTTGGCTAGAGAAAGAAATCCACAAAGCCGTAACCAGTGCGATCTTAGTCCACGCATTCGACACGGGGCGCCAGTTAACACGAGACGGAGCGTTCAATGTCATCTACTGAGTGTCCCAAAGCTGATCCAAGGGGGTTAGACAGCGAATCTTATCCACAGCCGAGGTGCCTGCGATCAGGTTGTATCGACCAATTTTGTGTTCGGAAAATAATTTGTCAAGCCACTGCTTCTTCCGTGGACATAGGTCAGCAAGATAGTGAGACAGACACACACAATCGGTGAGACCAGTGGCAGAATTGTCCACACGAATGGCTTATCGTCAGCCTGACACTTGTTATTGTGAATTTCTGCGAACAATCTGAAATAATTACTAAATTTACGAGTTTTATCAAACAAGCCCTACGAGTATTGTATTTGTCTGATGAGAAGCAACGAAAACACAGATCTGTGTTTGCCACATATTTTTTCAAATTTGTCATTGTTTCCTGCTGTCGGTCAAGTTGAGTTGTGTAACAAATTTGCAAGCATATGCGGCTGTATTTTGTCAAATAACAGAGTGAGCGAGGCCGCTTGTGTGCAGGTGACTGTCGCATTGTTGGAGATTATCTTCTTCGAAGCACGTAAGCAATCATGTATACATAATAACCTCGTAGAAGCTTTTCTAATGTTCATCGATCAAACACCATTGATATAATAAAGTAAGCATAGGTTTTTCCGTTATCATGTACCGCCTACCTCTGCTGATACGTGTGTGAGGCTGCCAACAATCCGGGCTAATACCGTTAGTTTTGATGTTCGTTTAAATGGGGCTTTATGATTATTTTATTTCTGGAGAAATTCTTGGTTATCAGAAACGACCTACTACCAAAGTTATCAGTAGCACACTTGAACGTTTGAAAATTCAGAATTGCGGTCAGAATCGATCAGTTTTAAAATTTTCGCTGTTTTATTGGAGCAAAATAATACAATATTTCAGGAAGGGGCAGAGCGATCACTAAGAAAATATGTTAGCAAGTTTTGAACCCGGGGAAGAGGGATATAAAATTCTCGGTGGTAATTGTTTCAACACTATCGATCAAATTATTCGTTGACAAACTCTGAAATCTAACTTCAGTGCTCGAATCTATATTCATTAGTAAGATATTTTACGTGTTAAATTTCACTAAACTTAGAAATAATTGAGTAAATTCATTCTGTAAAATCCAACACAATTTTTAACAATGCTGAATGGTTATACTTGCCTCGAGTTATCAAGTGAAATATTGAATCGAAATAATACCTCACTCCGAATGAGGGCTCACGCAAGAGTGATCTAAAATGAAGGTTGCACAAAGATATGTGTCCAGAAGCAAATGATTTTTTGGTAGTTGAGATCAAGCTGGCAATGTCTGTTTGGTTGTCGATAGCCAGCCATGTTCCTTCAGCAATCGGCATGTCAGCACCTGTCCAGAATCCAGGTCAGTGCGTGTGCCAGCGAATGCGCAAGTAACGAGGTAGCGAATCGATGAGACGCGAACGGAATCCCGCTAACTGGACACTGGCAGGGTGATCAATCAACCAATCGGAAGACAGGCTAACTGATGCCAACATAAACAAGTTGGTTTGCATTGGAATGATTGGTGTCGGTGATTGTTTTTTCCTGTATAAATGATGTGTTTTTTGCTGATAAAATGAGATGATTCGTGGGCGTAATGGCTCCTCAATAGAGTCAGTGGGACGGAACAATACGCGGTGAGATCAAATGTTCAGATGGACTGACACCGGGAGTTCTGATTTGTTGGACTCTCAGTTTATCTCCAGCAATATGAAGTTTGTCCTAGTTCCTTAGATTGACTTTTCTGAAGATGATTTTCATAGAATCACAGTGAAGCTCAAGCTATGTCAAAACCGTGGAACGTTGCATTTGCTAATATTTTTCCACGTTCCGTCAAACCCAAACCAGCTGTGTGCGATAATGTAGGATCCGGGCATTTAATGTTCCCTCGGCAGTATGTCGAACCTCCCATCACTTTCTAACCTGTCGTCTACGGATATATGACTTGGCCATTGAGCAACGGGTGTGCAGTGTAGCATATGTCCAATGACGTTTCAGCTAGTTAGACCCAGATGGTGTTGTTCTGTGATTAGATATGGCTTGTGATGAGCAACCATGAATATCGAGAGTGTGGTTCCGTGATATTTGACGTGATAATGACGAATCGATTGTCCATCAGAGAGAGGAAGAGTGTGCAAGATAAATTCATCCAACTTTTTACCACACAGAGCTTGCTGACTCAGCCATCTGATGTTCCAAGGAAAGGTGCTAACAATAGTATAATCAATCAAATGTTATCACGGACATTCTGAACACCGATGCTTCTTGGAAAACGCGTCACCTCAAAACTAATGGAAATTTTCGAGCAGTAAATGAGGTGAATTTGGCATGACCTTACTCCTGGAGAGGAAGCCGTTGTGAGTTCCTGATTATGGATAGCATTGTTTTACAAGAAATCCATGGATGATGCAGAAGATAGACCGTAGTGCTGTGTGGTCTACAAAATATATCGTTCATTTCACACCGTAGGATATTGGAAGCTCTCAGTCATGTTATAGAAAAACATAGCTGTAAATTTTAACTGTACTTAGTTACCGGATATCCATCGAAGACTAAATGTCTGTTTATTTCAGAGTTTCTTAAAAAAGTTAAATTTCACTGTGATCAAAACGAGACATATTTTCTACTAACGGCCGATGTTCTCCAATGAACTATTCTACCAACCTTTTTCCTCTCACACCATCGAAAATGACAATTACAGTTCCGTAACATAAAGCAGATCTTTGATATTGCACTCCATTGAAAATACAAGAATAAATGGTTCCAAGGTAAGTTCCAAAACTCTTCTCCAAAATGTCTAACTGATACGCGACATATTACTTGGGGGATAACCCGGTTGAACGTGAGGATGTCCTAGTGTATCAACTTCGAAATGTCTTCGTGCCATAAATCTCGAAAAAGTCCCGTTTTATGCCTTGTTGAAGTTCTGAACATAATCTCAACATGTCTGGATTATTTCCACAAAATGAGAACCGTTCAAGTTGCTCACTGTAATACATTTCTGACTGAATTTAAAAGCGAAATGATGGAAAATTACTGCTTTCCACATCCGCCAATAATTGGCTACCTTCCTGTTTGCATTACAAAGTAATCCTGTGAAAAGTTAGTCCCGGCTTATATGGAACACAAAATAATAATATTATTATATTATTACTCAGGAATGTGTTATTGAACTTTCTTCACGTCACACTTGATTCGTGAATTGAGACGAATCAAGCCGTACACCGTGAATAAATGCATAAACTTTATTTCTGAAAACAGAGGGATGGTGCGACGTCCGATTCCCTCTGACCTGGAACAAGGAAATCTAATCGCACAAGGAGATCCGGGGTAAGCATTCGCCAGATTTTCAAGAATCTTTTCAGATTGCCAACAGTTGTCCACAGCATTTTGTAGGATCTCAATCACTATTTCGTTAAGGAAAAACGTGGATTCGAAAAAGAATCTCCAAGTAGGTCACGAGAAAACTCTTGTGCGGGACTTTGAACTAACTGACGAGTACAACGAATCTGCATAAGTCCTTGCAATTGAACACAATCTTTTAGAGTCTACTACAAACCGTACATTTTGCACCACATGTGTGACAACGAAAGATGATATCAACGTCTTGATTGGCTGAAAACCACATGGAAGATCAGGTTGGTTGTGTCAGAAATCACAATACTTGGGTTGTTGAATGTAACTTCGTAATGTTCACCAATTATAAGGTCAGTTTTGGCTGCGCTGATAGAGTCATGTGCTAATGACCCGATTTGAGAAAAAGCAAGCTCAACGTCTGTCGTCGAGCCTCAGGTATTGGTTCTCCGAAGGCCGAGAGTGGTGTTTCTGATGATGAAACATCCTAGCTAGTAGTCTTGGTAGAGAAGCATACCACTGGTTCATACATCAGAACAATAAAGGGAATTTAGATCAACATTAATCGGGATAATTGATTGAATATCACGAAATATCAACATAGCAAAGCTTCTTTGCAAGCACCGAAACTCATCACAATATGACTATTGCACCGAAACCCCTAGGACAAGAACTTGCGCACTCACAGTTCAAATTTAGACCCAAATAAATTATTCCACTGTATTTGAGCCTTCTCTCGAAGCCACGAGGAGGCATGCATCGGTAGTACTGGCGAATCACCGTGAACAATAATGGGCGAACACATTTCGAAGTACAAATATGACAAGAGTACTCAGCCTAGCCAACAACGATAGACGGGATCGCGCAGGTACACTTCGGTCATCGCTCTCTACTTATTCGAAAGTAGTCACTCTTTAGATCTAGTGGAAGCATTATTCGTTTTGCTGTCATCGCAAACAAAACACCTACTAGGCATAATAAAAGCAATACCGATAGCTCACACCAAACTCGCCCTTTGTGTTAAAAGCGTATAACCTATGCCCTCAACCTATTCTGGCTTTAGCCAGTCACATGCAATTAGACGCAAACAACCACACAAAACTTCGAGTCTCATAAAACTGCTTTAACTAATCTTTGTGTTTCGTGTTCTATTTTTTGCTTTCTCGCTGGATTTTATACGTACTCGACCGATGAGAGTATACAAAAGGAATTCCTCTCACAGTGTTTGTCTTCCGAATGGCCTGACTGAATAATAATGTCCGTGGTCTGTTAGCGAGGCAAGTGTATGCGGATGGAAGTTTTCAGCATTCCGCTTAGGTTGACATGTGTCATCCTCGATGAATATGGCAGCATACAACTCAACAGCGTCCAGAATATAACTGGAAGCTTCACTGGAAGTCTTGTTTCAGTCACCAATGATAAAACCAACGTTTCCCTTACCAGCTGTTTGTTTTTCTATTGGTCCACAGGTGCGTTCAAAAACGTCGCACTTCATTATGAACATTTTCTGGGATAAGTCAAATTATGTGATTCGTCTTTGGTATCCATGTGCACGTTTTATGCTTTACTGGGTTTACATACCAGCATGATAAGTTTGGTCAGTCTAGATGGTTCTGACAAAAAGTAATTGCAGAAAACATAGAAGAACAGGATGGGCCTAATACCATTTGTTGCACCGTGTCCGAAGCTCTCATTTGTACCGTTTGAAAACGCGGCTTAACTTTTCAGCTGTAGTGGTCGTTTTGTTCTATCACATTATCAATAATGAGTAGACCTGCATGGCTACGAATCACCTCGACTTGTTACCACAAAAACGACAGTTTATATTCGATTCATGATGGTCTCTGCCAAACCCTAGTCCTCACATTTATTGGTCTATTTGATATTCACAACCACCTCATCTGAGTGTTTAATTTGGTAACAAACCCCGTTGCTTGATTCGGTTCAGACAACAGTTGACATTTGACTGGTTCTTCGATGCTCTTCGTTCCACCGAGTCTTCTGTTTGATTCACGTCAGGCGACGACATCCTAGCTCCTCAACACACCACTGTGCTATCTACTAGACCAACTAAGTCACTTATTAGCAATATGCTAGCCCAATACCTTGCATTTGTCAACAGGACGTCAGACGGAGAACAGCTATCTGTTCAATTTGCAAGTTGAGAAGAGATAAAATGTTACTGTAATCAATACTGTGCAAATTTTCTATGGGCAACCATTGTAGTGTAATGTAGCACTGCATGAAACTGTTCCTTTTTTACATGAACTTCATCCGTACCTGGTAATCACTAAAGTGTATTAGCAAGCACGTCCATATTATGGTTTTTGGTTTAACTCACAAAAATGAATATTACTCAGATGGTTTCCAATATGTTTTTTCTCAAATATCCAACGGATCGTTTACACAATACTTTATTGAAAAGGAGGGCGTTTCAATGTGTCATCTTTGTTTAATAAGTTGTGAAAAAATCTTGTTTTACTTCATTTTTAGAGTTATTATTATAACCTTGAAATGGTTGAGCCATTCTCACAGAGTCTGGCCCTTTCTCGTCGTTTGCTACATTATATCTCCCACCGCGCCTGGGGCAAATTGACGGAAAACGTCTGTATTCTACATCCGTTAACAAATGTTTACCTACGTATCCATGACTAGTTTGGCACGGTTTCTTTTCCCTTTGTGTTGCGTAGATGGTATTATTTCGCTTATATCATGGTGAATCAATTGCATATACCGAGATCATTCCTGTAATGGTCCATACAAAAATAAAATTTGGTAAGTAATAAAATATCGCAAACCACAGACTAGAAAACCCGGTTGTGTTGGTCTTCAGAAACCGAAGATGGCAGGGTTTTGACCATTTTTAAATGTAGACTCCTGAAAAATGAGAATGAGAATGAACTGAAAACGACCAACTTTTGGGGTAAATTAGAATAACGAAAGCAACTGCGTTATAAATCCCATAATTTTCGAGACTTTCATGGAGAAACAAAGATAAACTGCTGAAAACCGGTGAATTATAATTTTATGCTCAAGATAAAACGTTTTCTTTACATACAAGTGGCACAATAACAATTCCATTTCCAAAGTCCCTGAGAAGGCTAGATAAGGCTTATAAACTAAACGACAAGATTTTTGTGAACCCTACTGTGATCAAAAATAAGGTATACAATGGCTGAATATGTCACTAGCCCACCAGTTCTTCTGCATTTCGAATATCAGACAACCGTCGCTCGGCTTTTGGCTTCTATCCGGTGAAAAACTACAATATAAACATGGAAAACCAGAAAGAGGATTTTGTTTATCCGTCTACAGATATCCTACCATACTGTAACCACTCCGCTCCCCCAGAAGTAGGGCCACTCTCCGCAGAATAAGTGTTCAGAGTACTTCAAAAATGTAACAGGGCCTCCGCTGTGGTTTCACACGGATTATCTTTCATCCATTTCGAATTTGGAGCAGATCCATTATCTGGAGTAGTGTCTCCATTCAACAACAAATCCGTTCATGCCAGTGCTCATCGTGTCTCTCGGAAACAGTGGCAACTTTTACCGTAACTTACACTTGTAACATCTATCAAGGCCTTTTCATCCTTTCGCCATTACTTATTCTGCTCTCCAGTTGACTAAGTGCACTCTCCTTAATTGGCAGTGATCTCTTTTGTTCCGTCCAGTAACACCTACAAATTTACGTAAAATCACAACAGAAGTGCTCGGGAAGCAGTTGCTTCAGTGAACCATATCTTTGGAATGAGTTTGAATAGTTCAATGGGATCAGTTTCGGGAATCTTCCTAGATTATTCTTCCGCTTTTGTCGGTGTTCTTTTATCTACCGCTTCAAAAGCTGAAATACTTTGGCTGTCCCACTTCTTTGATTTCTCGTTTGAAAGACTATTTTTTTCAATTGAACTCATTGCACTAAGGTTGCTACAGGTTGAGGGAGTCCCTCATTAAATAAGTTTGGTGCTCTTCCCTCATCACTTTAATACGTTTATTATCAACTTACCTACCGCACCACCTGAAAGACATTCTGAGTACGTCAGTGGAGTGATGATCGGTCAATCCATTTCCAAATAACTAGACTTTATTTATTTTTGGGGAATTTATGCAATTCCTAGAAATTCTCTTCCCACTCTGGTCTACATCCCAACACTTTCGTGTTGTTCTCACCCCAGGGACCATCTGTCATAAGTTTTGTTCCCGCATAAAGAGCGGACATGGACAAATAATTACGAGTTACAAGCACCATAACTGTACCGTGATCATCCCATATTCTGAATTGTCTAAGAAAAAGTGGGTAAGTCATTGCCAACTTGTATGGCTTCGCTGTTTGTTTCCATACATACAGTCATATTTTTCCTTGTCCGTTCAGTGTATTCTGTTGAACATACACCCCTGCTCTCCGACAACTTTTCCCTGTTTTCCAAAAATATGTTTGCATTTACTTCACCGCTGCTTGCCTATTATCAGTCGTGTTTATTTGATTGCCACAAGTTTTCTTATTTCAAACGTGTGTGGTTTACACGTTTCATAATTTGGAACATTCGCCGTGAAGATTTTTGCGGACTCCACCGCATCCCTGACCAATGTCTGATTATGAAGTGAAACCATCTTTTCACTTCACACGTTTGAAGTTTTCACATATATTGGAATCAGCTGCAACTACATAGACCAAAATTAATTCACCTTCGACATTAGAAAGCGGAAAATTATCGTCGTTCTATTATGTCCCTTAGTTATTGGCCTCTTTACTGTTTTGCGCAAAACATATGTTCAAATGGAACATGGAATTTCTACTTCCGTATTTGTAATTTTTTGTCTCTACGCAGCTTAGAATAAGATGAAAAAGCTTTTCTATTTCTGAATGAAATAGAAAAGATTTAATAGGATGGAAATGTAGTCGTTACAATGAAATATCAACAAAATATGTGTGAATTACACATCTCAGCGGCACTCAAATCTAAGTTCCGAAGCAAATCCCTTTGAATGCCACCCTAAACAAAGGTCATTTCTGAACATCCGATTAGGTCACATTCACAAGCGACGGATAGTCAACGGGATGAGATAGGTCATTAGATGCTGAATAACACGTGCTCAATATCTAGTTGGATGCAATAGTAGAATTAAAGTACAAGCAGCAAGTACCCTCGGGTTATGCGATAACCCATCAAGCAGAAACACAGCCCCCACAAAACACCTGCCAGTTTCATTTCATGTTACAAACAAAAAATATCATTTGTTAGCTGGGGATAAACGCGAACTGATTTATACGGAATTCATCTTTCACGATGGTTGTGACGTGAATCTGAGCGCCAAGTGTCCAGACGGGAAAATTGTGGGAGGTGATTTCAAAATACGGTTACCGGAGAAGTAGGTAGTGTCTACTGAGTTGCATTTGACAGTTCACTCAATGTATATTCCGAGCTTCGTGCCTTAATTAAGATGTAACGGTCCATCAGGTAATTATAACAATTTATTCAGTTTCTTTTAATTTAGATTGGTTTTTTGCTGCGCTATGGGTAGTTGAATGTGTGTGACCTTGGTTGCCAGAATAAAAGGCTCTGAACAAAGTAAGCTAACAACTAGGTAGGTATGAAATTGAAATTAATCCGATCAACAAGACCACATAAACTAACCTGGGTTGTATTCAGTTAGGTTAACCATCCGAATGTTTAAGGATGAGCCTTTATTCCGGTAAATAAATTTAGATTATCATGCTTATATGATTAGGTTAGGAGAACATTTTTCATAATCTGGAGATTTCACCGTATATGTGGTTTAAAATTGCTTCTCAACGATGACTTTTAAACTAACTGAAAAAGGAGATTTCATTTCGCTTCAACAAGTGCGTTGTCTTCAAGGCGGTTTGAGCTCACCTCTGTAATCGACTACATTGTTATCAGAATAGCAATGAAGGGATCCACTGAAACAAGATTTTCTCGACACACTAAATAAGAACTACGTTGAATTGCAGAGGTCTAGAATTCTGAATCTTTTCTGCGGTATCTTCCCCGGTGTTTTAAGATGAATGGGAGTATCTATTTTCGGATAAATCACAAAAACCACACCAAGTACATTTTTCGGAGGTAGAAGACGAGGCAAATTGAATTCATGTGGCGATCTTGTGTGTACTCCGATCAAAATTACTGCCAGAAATCCCTGTCCTGTTCCAGTGCAAGCACATTTCCAGGCTTTCTCACTCAGTTCGGTATAATGTAGTGGCGATTCCCAATGCTGCTAGCGTCTCGTGATATGAGGGCTGCACTGAAATTCCAACGAATGAGAGCACGTAATGTTTTTACCAGCGGATTCACATCACGAGATCTGCCGTTTCGGCGATGAGCCAGTTCAGCGTATGGGTGTAAGGTATACGACGAGTCGTAGAATGTTCAGAAAAAAGTCACCTGACTTAGAAATTTCCCTGAAAGATTATCCCGCTGAATTTCGATATATCATGAAAAACAACATTATTGATCTGAATCGGAAAAAACTCGTTCATCTTTGTTCGTGCACTTCAATTTGAGATGCCTCGAATGTAGGGGACATTTTTGTCGTTGTGACTAAAAACGTCTTCCAATTCAATGAAATGAATTTACTTGGGTTTGTAATAGTTTTTCAGGATAGGGCTTCATGCTTTGTTTCACGGAAAGTTTGTGAAAAAATTCATAGAGAACGATTTGCGGAAAAATTATGGTTTTGCCTGAATATGGACATAGCTATTCACAGAACACAAGAGGACTTTGTAGGCCTGATTTTATGCTGTCTCGTACGACAACTGAAGGTGCATATCGGATACACGCATGCATCACTTTCTATATTACCTGTACCTAGTCAGCGCTCAATTTTGTAACAGGATCAAGACAGCTATTGTGGATTATTCTATCGAAAGAGTATTTGGAAGAACACAACTTTTGGGTGCACCGTGAAACACATTTTAATTTGTTATTCCCAAGAATGAAATTGCGTAATTAATCTCCGTGTAAACAAGTAGATGCTTTTTTAGTGAAATGCTAATCTACTAAGAATGAATATAACATATGCAAGGCTCCGGCGATAATTGTCGTCAAAATGAAAATATATTTGAGTGCGGCCATTCAAAGCTCACTCTGATATAGAAAACCTAGCACTGGAAAAACTCAAGAAGGACAGAAATATCATCACTCTGCTAAGGTGCTGTTACCAGAGCGTCATGACTAACAATATCTGGTTATCCTAGTAGTTAAATCTTTCTCACTTCGAGAATTTCGGTTCTGAATATCAGTCAACTCATTACAATTCGGTGCCTTATCTAGGAGAAAACGTGTATTACTGTCATATAACTGAAGTCGATTGGCCCGGGTGTCCTATGTGAATAACGTGGTATTTGCGATTAAACAAATGAATGCGTTGCATGTGGTTTCACACCTTTGTGATGCAGACCAATAGGGAGCTGTACCGGAACTTTGAATTCTGTGTAAACTTGGCGAATTTCAGTGTGAAAATCCCCAGGAATTACTGAATTTCAGCCCTCAAACCGTGCAGCAATTTTTCGCTAATTATCACATGTAGGAAACGGAGTATAGTGAAGAACCCAGTAGGTGATCGCAGACCGATTTGATAGAAGTCATTTTCGCAGTTCGACGGAAATAATTTTAAAATAAATAGTATCACCACCTAAATATCCTGAATTACGAGCAGATATCAAAATGTCTTTCAATTTTCTGTTCGCACAGGTAAGCAAACGATGAACTTAAATAACAGGTGTTTATGAGACAACGAACAGTCAGGTAAACAGACATTCTCTCATTCGCATTCAATGGTCAGTTTCCTCAACTCCAAATGTGAGAATATTCCATCAGATAACAAATAGGTTTATTCATTTCTTATGGTGAAATTATTTGTTTGGAAACGTCAAGGTGCAATGCACGGACTTCAAGCGGAAATAGTCAATCAACCACAAGTGCTTAATATTGCTTGTACAATCACATTCGTGTCGTAGCCTTGTTCACACATTCGATCGAATTTCACCAATCCTTTCGCAACTTCTGGTACCTGAAATGTGACCAAACAAAAGTAAATGAGGACACATTAGAATACCGTTTGTCGTGAAAAAGTATCCGTCGTTCTCTAAAGGCATACGGTTCATCTTCAAATTGACTGGTGTGTCTCATTCATCATCCAGATATTCACCAAAATACTTATTGATTAGTTCAACGGAATCCATTCTAAGATATTCAAGGGGTGACACAGAATTGATTATTTCCCTAAACTATATTCAGTAGGACGTCAGATACCTTTTTTTCAGTCGATAAACCACTCCGAATTACAATAGTTGTACCGATGCTTACTCGCGGAAATGGATATGGCCGTTTCAGTAGGAATAATAGAATAGGACAATCAGAAAATGTCATCCTGTGTATATTATCCGAGAACATTTGGATGCATACTAGTTATCGCAGTTTAATGAAATCCCCACCTGCACGACCTAACTAGCGCGAGTGATCCAAAATGTTTGCTGTCTGATGGACGCTGATTATCTACTGTGGTCTACACGTTGGAAGGTATTCATCACGGAAGTTTTCCTTTAATTTTATTTTCAGCGCTTGAATGGACACAATACGATTTAGGCGGGCAAATTAATATTCTAATATCGAAAGGAACCAGTGTCGCTGAGTAGGGTACAATCATTCTGTTTGACTGATATTTGGATTTCAACAAGACCCAATATCACTTAGTGTTTTTCTTCGGGTTTATGTAAGTAATCCAGTTTCGTTATTCGTAAAGTGGCGACATTGTTACTGTGCACTGACGACGTTATCTCAATAAGCGATGAAACGTTTTAGACCTAAGCGTCAATTTCAGTGGTCAGGAACCCAGACAGATGATTCCTCTGCTTCAATTGTGCTATATTTTCAATCATCGTTGCACCGGTTATTAGTCAATCAACTTCGAATCTAGCATTTGTTAGTTTACTATGTGTCTGCCTTCAAAAATAGACAAGTGGACGTTAGCTTCAATTTGTGAGTTCCTCCTACATGGGAAACGGAAACGTTTTCCCCATTCATTCCTACCCTTATATGGATGGTACTCAGTGGTCCGCTGCTATAAATGTCTATTGTTTGCAAGCATCGATCCTGTGACAATCATACCATATGGATGAAGAATAACCGCATTCCAGTAATAAGCAGACTCAGATACCAAGGTGAATGAAAGAATTTTGATATACTGTCCTTCCAATACACACCGATCAGTTGGAACACTCCCTTGTCAGTTGGCAGATCGATGTCACTGTTGTACTTCACATTGATATTCGATTCATTTTCTGCATTGCCATCCTTTTGAGGCTCATTGGTAACTGTTGTATTTCTTTATTCATTCACTATATGCTGCCACTATAGATAGAGAGAAACATTTAGGCCGATCGGTGTTTTCTCTGCCGAATTGTTGCCCACGATATGTTCCCAAGATTAAACTTTACTCGTGGCTACGGTTATTGTTGCTAGTAAAGGGCATGTGTCTTTCTAAGTCAACATTGCAATGCGATCTGTCACCTTCGACTTTACGGCGGGATTGATCAGTTCCTCTCAACGTAACTAAGCAGGAGTGGTCAGTGCTTCCAGTTTTCCAGTTTCGCCCCAGTTGCCTAAAAAAGGGGTTCGGTCAAAACCCTCTGCCACAGAGCGCTTAAAATCTGCAGTGCAGCCCAACCGCAAAAGGAGGAAGAGTTCATAACCCAAATTTTCCGTGCAAATGGATACCCTGATAAGTTCAGTAAAATCCACGTATTAGGAAGGTCTAAGACCGTACAAGTCGACAAGGTCGTATTAGTCAAAATCTCAATTGTGTGCTAAAGCGCACTTACTTGGCGGCTGAATGGCAGATTTTGTAAACCATCAAAGGATTAAACCTCCAAGCCCATACAAACAGTGTCATGAGCCGGAATGCCTCTTATGTCCTTTATCAATTCACCTGCAGCTGTAGTGACGCCTACGTAGGCAGAACGGAATGGTGTCGCAGTCAACGAATGTGGGAGCATGTACCTAAGTGGCTAGTTCAGTGGATGAGTTATCCCCCGCCCGGGCAACAAACGACCACGAGAAACCCGGCTTCATCGATCGCGAAATACCGTGTGACCTTTCGTCACCAGACTGATCCAGGTCAAGCGTTCCGAGTGATTGTACGGAATCGAAACTCAAAGTTTCTAGCCTTTTGTGAAGGTGTGTTGGTAAGTAGACTTAGAAGTACTCAACAACTGTTGACCAGGGTTATGAGAAATTGGCATTCAACTTTGGCTTTCTGCGTACTGTAGTGAAAATAGTTTAAGAGCTGAGTGGGAATTTGTGTGGGACAGCTGAAAGCTTTGCACATTTAAAGAAAAAAGAACGAGGTATTTAATCAAATGTTGAGATTTAATCAACGGTTGCATGGACAAAAGTACGTCAACTCGGATTTTGATCGCGATGGGCCGCAATTGTTCGTCTGATAAACTCAATCACATGTATGTATTATTCACAGTCTCCATTGATCGTGAGACGTTTCGAACAACAGGAAGTAGTATCACGAATATCACTGAGTATGCAGTCAGATACAAAACTCAATTAGAGATCAAAGTTTTCTGCTATCAGACGCTGAAAATGTACGGTTCAGGTAATTTTGTGAGTGCTTTTCGTGGACGTTTCACACGAGATTTTTCTGTCATGTGATCATCCTTCTAGATTGTAAAAGTGTGCTTGTAGCGAATCATTACCAAGGATAAATTCAGTAATCTCATCAACTGACCGTTGCATGTGTTTCATTAAGGTATTTAGTGTAATAAACATGTTTTTATGTCGGCTGTCACTATTTAGACAAATATTTGTAGAAAATCTCGTTCGGCTTACCGCCGTTGATTTACTCAATGTGACACCATCTACTTATCCCAATGGAGCATCGGACCAAATTCCAGTTTCCACGTTTCTTGATATCGGTACAAGGCCTATCCTTATGTTTCACAGTATCTTCCGTTTTCCTGTGAGCAATGTAACATGATTGGATTTCTATCTTGAAATAATGCTAAATCCGAGGCCATTGTTTGTGCCATCAGTTCACAATCTGTAAAACGAGGAGTTCATAATTTCGTGGGTTATATCTTCGAAGCTACTGCCGAAAGATAACCAGTATTGGCGAGTAAGAATGACAGATCTCGCTCCTCTTTTTAATACGTTTACGTACGCTCCCTTTTTTCATTCACAAGGCAGACGAGACGGCCACTCAGTGCGTCTGCAGATTTGAAATCTGCAAGTCCCATCCAAATCGAACGATGAACAAATGTATGGGTAGTTTTCTTCATTAGTGATGTGTTATATCCTCGTGAATTATAAAATAACGACAGTCTCTGGACGGTTTCTTCAGATGGTATACATCCCATTATTTGCATTTACAAATTCTATATGGGCACCCGTGCTTTTTGGACAGAGATAAGCGGGCAGCTCGTAGTGATTGTTCTCTTCGATAGCCACTGATCTGGTAGGTGTCCAATATATTTGTGTTCGGCCTTATGGATCCGGGAGACTGAATTCTATTTTTCGGTCCAAACTAACAAAATGAACTGAAACAGGACCTCACGAATCGGCGCGGTTTTCGCTGTGAGATCCTTAGTGGTTACTAGAAAGTCAATTCAATCCAACTAAGATTTTCCACTGGACTTCCTCATCACTACCAGCCCCGTCACCAATACGTGCTGCCCGAATAGCATCATCCTTCATCCTTCATAAAAGAGGCAGCGGAAATCTCCTTGTAAGAGCCTCGTCACGAACAAGTCGTTGGCATAAACTCAACGTTGAGTGAAATGTCATAGTCGCAACAATGATTGCTCAAGTCGCCCCTCGAATGTGCCATCTCTCACCGCTTCAAAAAACATCGACGGATGGAGAATTCCAAAGCTATGTAGCCATCCAAGACTAACGATAGACTCACGGCAAAGCGGTAGAATGCGTCTATAGCAAAGTCATTGAACAGAAGACATGGCCCACGATGCTGGAAGTCCACTTTTAGCTCAAGTTCCAGATCACCCCGAATGATACGACAGGTGTGGATAGTAACATGACCCATCCGTTGAGAAGCTTCTGGAAACAAACCAGTCGCTTTAGGACAACCTTCACGTTTTACCCCGCGTAATCCAGAAATGAGACGAGTAGCAGATCTCTGCACCTCCTCCGACTTGGTTGATTCCTCAGCTGTATATGCACATTTAGACGCTCTACCATATTCAAGTCGTAGATGCATATGGGAAACATGCAGTATGAGAATGCATCGTACGCTAGCTTCGCAAATGATCGATGGGTTGGACCAAGGATATTCCAAGCTGAAGCACGCACGCAGTCCGTGTGACCTTAGGTTGCCAGCGAGGAAGACAAGAACACCTCTATATCGCGCTCAAAATCTTTTGTTAGCAGCGGATTTCCAAACGGGTTGTTACTCATTGGCAGTCGAGAACGACCCACAACCATATGAACACACTTCACAACATTCAGTGACACAATCCACACAGAGCACCATCACTTGAGCGCATCTAGGTCTTCCTGTAGAATTTGGCCCTCTGTATTCAAACGAATTTTGCGCCAAAGTTTTGGGTCATCCACACACAATATACTTGAGGACGAGAAAACTGTTGGGAGATGGTTTGTATGAGGGATAGATAGCAACTGTCCAAGAAGAGGCTCCTGGAGGCACCACTTGACGCTGAGTACCACCTGAATATAGTTTTGAGACTCTGAAAGCAAACCACCCTCTTCTTAGGATATTCACAATCCATTACAATAATGAACCGACTTTTACCAGTTATTCAAGCTTCCGAAAGAGGTGATCATGAGGAACTCTATCGAAAACCGTACTGAAATCCACGAAGATGAACTCTGTTGAATAGCCCTCGGTATTCACATCAGTCCAGCGCTCACGAATGGACAGGAACGAGCTTTGCGAAAGCTATATTGTTGGAAAGTGAACAGGTGGTTGTGTTCTAGGTGTTTCTACACATGTCTGGCTATGAGGCTTTGCATGATCTTGCGGATGACATATATTAACCCCATGGTACTGTGAGTGACAGCCGCGGTTTTGTCGCAGCCTTTGATCGGCGGTACAATAATAGCATCTCTTCAGTCGTCCAGTAGGTTCCCTGTTACCACCGAGGTTTTCAGTGATCTGGTGATTGGTGATGCAATGATGTCGGCAAGTTCACTCAATACCACATGGTGAATTCCGTCAGGGATGGTTGATTGATGCGTCTTGAGTGATCGTATTTTTCACATAATTTCGTCCATATGGAAGGAACAAGGTATGATATCGGGCTACGTCTTTGGCAAATGTACTGATGTGGAATACTCAGTTGTATACACTGAAACACAATATCATTCCAGGACAACAACCTTAGCTTCGTCAGAATCGGCAGTTGTCCCAACCTGAAGCAAGGTTGCTTTTCTGAGCATCGCTTCTGTACGGTATTCGGACATGCAAATAACCGTTTTGGCTGCTAGCCTCTCCTCAAATCTGCTTCGCTCAGTTACCTTCATAAACGGACAATTGTTTCTCATCCACCTATATACACTTTAGCCGTCACCAGTCTTTCGATACTGTTTTCATGCTCAACTTCTACGGAGCAAGCGTCGAAGTCCTCTGTTATATAAATTGAGGGTCATGTGCATGTGATCACTGGAGGTGGAAAGGAGCGAAGCGATCAACCATTTGAAGGATCTGTCAAGGATGAAATTTCAGGTTTTATTTGCATTGTCGAAAACACTGTACTTTCATTCCCTATTCTGAGCTGCCGCTGTCATATCCTCGAAATTTATGCGCTCGACGTTTGGTCTACTGTGTGGACTATCCGATGTAGGGACGCCAAGTCTCCAGCGTATGTACATCACGGCATGACCGTTTGAGCCCAAATAAGGTAGAACATTCTAGGAAAAGTTCCACATACATGGGGTCAGAACTAGATGAATTATGGTAGATTGATCACATTGGGAGCGAATTGGCTGGAACGTGTTTTTACAGAGCAAGATCAAATACCGCTGAAACCAGATTTCGGAAAAGCACAATGCTGCTCCATCGATAAGGGGCACACTGAGATCAAAGAGGATCGGACCGTGGCCGTCAGATATACAGTACTTCAAAGAATCCCGGACGATTACCGGCTCTTCAGAGGGTGTCCTTTAAATGTTCCCAAAACCACAGACACACTACTGTCTATTCCCACCCCACACCAAAAAGAAGCCTGATGGTTTTTAACAAATCCAACCAACAAACACATTGAATTGGATCACATTTACAATCTTCTGATACGCAAGAAAGTCAACTGACTGGATGAAGGGAGAGGGGATTAACTGTATTCTACTCATACCCATACATAGCAATGAAATCCAACTCTTTGTGTGAGCACTTCGACCAAAATTGACCCCTAGGGACTCAGTAAAACAAGAATCTTGGAGAGTACAATGCATTGATAAATAGGGGATAGGACAACACGAAAATATACGAGAAGAATGAAGAAAAGGACCGTCGGATGACAAATACATATATGCATATACGTTTATAAGTGAAGAGAAATATACAGATAAGAACGTTTGTTTCAAAATAAATAAGCTAAATTTCCCAAATTTAAAATATAACGACGATACGTCAAGAGTGTCAAGTTTACCTACTTGGCAATCTGTTGTGGTCAGAGTCATCTGCGAACTCCAGTTCATATATGTACGAATGAGTGCCGTGATCTTCACCTCCGCAATAAGAATATCATCTAATCTGGTGAATAAACTTTGGAGACCGAAACCCACAGCTCGACGAATAGAATCCGTTAAAAACCATCAACCTGAGCTATAGTCAACATCAATTATACAAAGTATTTATTACTTGTCTGGGGTCCCTTTGTACGCCTTATCTATTCGTATCGAACTATGATTCTTGCCATATTTTACGGCTTGAGTATACTTACCCCCTTATCTTTGCATCCATACGCACTGACTCATCGGTATCCACGACACGATCTGTTATGATGTTGGTCATGCGTGAGTTACTGGGACGGACTACATCTCTCTCTCTCTCTACTTCGTTCGTTTGATTGGCTGATCTTTGGCCATCCCATCGTGCTTGAGCTATTTTCATATAGTCCTAGCTATTTCGTTTGTTCTTCACCACGTTTCTGTGTTCCCTCAGACAAAATACTTCTCGTTTTATTTCTCACATTCATTTGCGAGTAGTGTGTGGGATTGATGAGACTTAGCTTGGCTGTGTCCCTTCAACTGCACCTTTTACCCAAAATAAACTTAACTCGGTGATTCGGACCAGACAGAACAGGAGCGAAGTGTTGCAGAGATGAAAAGGCGAGGGTTGGAAACCTAGGTGTGGCGGAGGATATGCACCACCCAAGAGCTCTAACAAGAGTGAAACTCGAGTCTGATGTTTCCGAATTCAGGGTGGTCGAATGACCTGAGGTTTGAGTGTGAAATGTCCAAACCAAAGAACAGTCAACCATGCAGAATAATACCTTTTTATATTAATTATTAAGTCAGAATATTCCCCGTAAATAAGGACTTTGCCAGTTTGTTCACTGTCGCCTCAAGCGTCCCATGTGCAATGTTGTCCAGGAGTTTTATAGTCTTTTACGACTGATTCGATTCTGTTATCTGTTTATCTACATTTCCAAGTATCTTTTGATGATACTTTGATAATTTGCTCTCAGGTATACCTAGTAAAGCAAGCTTGTGTTTCCAGATTAGGGATTTCGGGATTTGTGTATTTTCGAGCCACTCAACTACGGGACAAAAATCCTGAACAACACTGAAATTTGCCATTCTCATACCAGTTTATATACCACTTGTCAAGCTCTATGTCTAGAGTACAAATAATTCACCCAAAAAGCATATTGGTGGGTACTTTGCTAAACGACCTCCAGTTCTTTAGAACGGATAATTGGCAATACATATTGTCTAATTTCCAACAGGCGAACTTCAATCGCTATGAGCTTTCAGTTCAGAGGATATTTGATCATATGCTCAAATGCATTTTCCAATAGTTCAAATAAAAGAAGGACGGGTTAGAGAGGAACTTCGAGTTAGAAGAGAAGATGGCACGGAAAAGACTTGAATTATTTAAAGCCCAACATCTAATGGAAAAGGCTTTTTCGCGCCCGCATATGAGAAGCCAAAGAGGAGTTGATAGAAAGGTCTTCCCCAGATAAATGACTTGCTGTCCTGTCAATTCGACACAGTCACACAAAGAACCGCTTCCCCTGTTCCAGTGACCATAGACGCCGATTATGATGCAAAACTGGTGGTATTTCCTTTCACCAATGGTCTCGAAATGCCAAAGGAAGTACTGACAGGGAGAAGTATGTAGCTTGATCCAGGAAGCACTTAAGTTGACGTCTCTGACACAGCACCCAGGATCCCAGATTATTTAGGATGAGACCAGCAGAAAGGTAAGAATAATTAGAAAAATTAAAAACGCGACATGGTAAGGGAGGCATTGCTCAGTTAAAAGCTTGGAGTACCATCTTATGACAAAGAAATCCAGCAATAAGTAGAAGATATTCGAAATTCTCTAAGGCGTGATAACGAACTTACTGAATGTGCATAGACAGCTGCGGAATTAACCAAGTCGGAGAGAATGCCGTGATTTACTACTCGTCTCATTTCTGGATTACGCGATGTTAAACGTGAAGGTCGTGCTAAAGCGACTGGTTTGTCTCCAGAAGCTTCTCAACGGATGAGTCATGTTATTATCCACACCCGTCGTATCATTCGGGGTGATCTGGAACTTGAGCTAAAAGTGGACTTCCAGCATCGTGGGCCATGTCTTCTGTTCAATGACTTTGCTATAGACGCATTCTACCGCTTTGCCGTGAGTCTATCGTTAGTCTTGGATGGCTACATAGCTTTGGAATTCTCCATCCGTCGATGTTTTTTGAAGCGGTGAGAGATGGCACATTCGAGGGGCGACTTGAGCAATCATTGTTGCGACTATGACATTTCACTCAACGTTGAGTTTATGCCAACGACTTGTTCGTGACGAGGCTCTTACAAGGAGATTTCCGCTGCCTCTTTTATGAAGGATGAAGGATGATGCTATTCGGGCAGCACGTATTGGTGACGGGGCTGGTAGTGATGAGGAAGTCCAGTGGAAAATCTTAGTTGGATTGAATTGACTTTCTAGTAACCACTAAGGATCTCACAGCGAAAACCGCGCCGATTCGTGAGGTCCTGTTTCAGTTCATTTTGTTAGTTTGGACCGAAAAATAGAATTCAGTCTCCCGGATCCATAAGGCCGAACACAAATATATTGGACACCTACCAGATCAGTGGCTATCGAAGAGAACAATCACTACGAGCTGCCCGCTTATCTCTGTCCAAAAAGCACGGGTGCCCATATAGAATTTGTAAATGCAAATAATGGGATGTATACCATCTGAAGAAACCGTCCAGAGACTGTCGTTATTTTATAATTCACGAGGATATAACACATCACTAATGAAGAAAACTACCCATACATTTGTTCATCGTTCGATTTGGATGGGAATTTCAGATTTCAAATCTGCAGACGCACTACAGATGCACTAAATAGTGGTTCCGTCGTTTTGGGGAATCGTAAAATGAAGTATGTGTACAGATGACCAAAAAGAGTACAGAGATTTTAAAGTAGTACTTGTTGACACTCACTTCGAAGATATAACCCACGAAACACTAGACTCCTCGGCTCGTAGTTGTTTGTCACTCGTGTTGCTAAAAATAGCCTTGTATTTCGTATTGCTTCGAGATAGAAACCAAATCATGTTAGATTTCTTCTAGGGAAAATGAAGTTGTTGTGGCGCTAAAAAAGCGAGCCTTACAACAATATCAAAAATGTGGAAACTGAAGACTAGTCCGATGCTTTATGTGGATAAGTAGATGGTGTCACATAAAGGCGGCAAGCAGTAGAAAAGTTTCTTCAGACCTTGAACTGAATAGCGGCCGTTTATTACACAAAATCCATTATTGAAACACTTGCAATTGTCAATGGATGAGATATCCTAATGTACCATGGTAACGACTCAGCAAGCGCAATGTTGTCACACTAGCCAAATAACAGTTTTACAATCTGGAAGGATGATCGTTTGATAGTAAAATGCGTGTGGAACGACCTCAGACAACATTCACAGAAGCTTACGCATTTGGTACGCGATGGCAGAAAACTTTGATCTCTAATTGAGTTTTGTAACTGACTGCATACTCAGTGGAGACTGTCAATAATACATACATGTGATTGAGTTTATCAGACGAACAATTGCGGTCCATCGCGATCAAAATCCGAGTTGATGTACTTTTGTCCATGCAACCGTTGATTTCATCATTTGGAGACACGACTGCGTGAGCAAAGTAATCCACCTCAAAAACCCTCCACTCGTGTGCTAAAAACAATGTGGGCGTGCGTCTCAGCTCTCTGGGCTCACTCGTCACTCTACAACAGATCGAAGACCAGACGGAATTTCGCGTGACACGTGTGAAGCAATCCACATTCGGTTTAGATTTACCTCGGAACTGAACTGCTGTGATCAAAAATCTCTAGCACGGTCTTCTATTTGTCTAGTTGGTTCAATCTCCTTAACTGTTGCAATAGATTGTGACGTAATACATTGATAATGAATCACTGGGAACAAGCTTGTAAGCATATCTGCGTTCTATAAATATATACCTATATAGTTGATCACCAAGTGGTGGGATTTCACTCGACGTGGTGAACAAACTGGTTTTCAGTAATTTGCACTCATACTAACAAGTACCAGTAGATGTGACTGAAAAACAAGAAAGGATAGTGATGATCCACATCTGTATTTTTGTGTGCATGTGTGCATGTGTGCGTGTGCGCATGTGTGTGTGTGCGTGTGAAGACTATCATAGTACACAATGTTGTGGTCGTTTCACACGTGTTCGGGAACACAAAGTGGGCCAAAAAAAACTCAGATGTCCGCACGATTTTTTCTCACTACAAAGGGGAGCAGAGTACGGGCAAATAGTCACGGCTTCAGAATTGCCTAGGACGCATTACTTGACAAGTCTTGATTCCTTGCACTGAACCTTAAAAATCGTTTGAAAGGCGTAATTCAAGTTGATATACTGATCTTGAAAAAAGACTTATCACAGTGTGTCAGGCTTGAGCGAGGTTTACAGTGTATCGGAAAAACGATGCTCTATATGGTATGTTAAACGAGAAGATCTAAAGTGATTATTACGACGGTGTCGGTGGAAAGTTATAAGCTGACGTTTCGGTCACCGTGGGTAACCTTTCTCAAGGCAGTCGGATTTGACTGTAAAACTGCCTTGAGAAAGGTTATCCGCGGTAACTTAACACCGACAACGCCGTGTTACTGACATTTATCTTCTCGTTTGTGATTTATCACCTTCTATGCAATACAATTGAAATGGCATGTTTCACAATTTACTCAACTAGACGTATGTTGCTTTAATTTGCCTCATAGAATTTACCATATGCTTCTCTCTTTCTGCTATTTGGTTTGCTTGTTGAAGAGTTCGGAAAAAAATGGTTAGGTTCCATAAAGACACTTTCCAGATGTAGTGGAATATCCGTAATCCGTCTCCTTGAATTTATCATAACTCAACTCTATCGCACTTGTGTAGAGTTCCTTACTAAATATAATTTATGACCATGAATATTCCGATATACCAGATCTCATCAACTGTATTCCAACATTATTTGTACATCCACATACCTGCATTATTCGGGTTCCTCCTGACACCAACATATTCTAGCTTTATTCAAATAAGCTTTGTAATTATCAGTTGTTGTCACCCACGATGGCAATCAATCTCAGTAGCTTCGCTGTGTTCAACACTTTACGTACCATTGACGTGAGAATGAGATATCACTGTAATTTCAACTTCTATTAGTGATCAGAACTGTACGTCTTGAAGAACTGGCCGTATTCGAATATCGGTGGCCACTGTTCCCTTACCTGTTTGCACAGGCCGACATTTGTCATGCATATGAGCTGCTGTGAACACATGAAAGTTCATCGGAAATAATCATCACAAATGATGTATGACGATATTCGCTGATCTCAGAGTTGTCAAAGTATCAGATATAATTCTCGTGAGTAGAAGAGAACAGAGTTAGATGACTGGATGAATCCAAATGTATTGCAGGTTCCTATTGTTCCATTGATAACGCGGCGTTACTGTATAAAGCCAGTCGTGGATGTACGTTACAGCGTGATGCTTTGGCGCAGAACGAGTCATTTACAGACAAATCAGAAATGGAAGTGGTTGACAAGTGGAACTGGAAATCATTTACTCTCGGATCAAGTTCCACATGGATGTCAGTGAGTATGCAATGCAGGTGAGATTGCATACAAGTGGTATGCCATAAGTTTACGCATTGCTTCGATGGGCCTTCCATAGTAAATTTGACGTTGAAATTGCTTAAAACATCCCTTCCTGAATCATCTATTCTACCGCACGGCAAAAACGTACTACCAGATTATTCGAATGAACTATGACGATAAGAATATTTACTTCAAGCCAATTATTCAACAGCACTCCCAATACTGTTGAGCATTGAAAATTATGAAGCTTAATTCTCTACGCATTAGTTTATCTAAAGGGAGAGAAAATTCACGAATGTAACAAATACTTTGGAAAATTGATGTTGATTGTAGCTCAGGTTGGTGGTTTTCAACGGCTTCTGTTCGTTGAGCTGTGGGTTTTGGTCTCCAGAGTTTCATCACCAGATTAGATGACATCCTTATTGCGGAGGTGAAGATCACGGTACTCACTTGTATACATATGAAGGTTGCCTAGATCTCGGTCTTGACTTCTCGGATCCCCTTGACCTAAACAGGTCACCGGAGATAGCGGGACTATTTAGAATAGCCGAAATCGGTCACCACTTGACGAGAGTTCTTCCACGTCATATCGATCCGTTATCCTGTCATTCGTGATTTCGTGCGCTCAAGCTAAGGCTTGGATTGTGGACAGGCACCGACGATGAGTCAGATTCTGCACTCACATCCTCCCCTCATTGAAGAAGAGAAGCAGTTCTGGTTTTGTTTGGGTCCATGTGAATTTTCAAAATTTTTTGTAACACTGGCATTTTGTTCGGGTATATACCATCTGTGTCTTTGATTATTTGTCGTATCCAACTGAACCTCGTACGACCGATTTTCCAAAAGCCTTAAGGTCTTTCGTTCTCCCCATCAATGATATCATTCTGGAACATCCTCTCTCCATATTTCATCTTGCTCTTTCAGTGCTGGTTTGTTTCGCACTCATTTCGTGTTATTGCTAAACTGGTTTGGGCACGTTTTGCTAGTACTGTTCAGCTGTGGAGAAACAAATGAAGAAAGATTTTACATGCCAAAATGTGCTGGCCGTTCAGATAAAACTTCATCCTTGTTTGTTAGAACGTGAGCAGAGAACGGAACTACAGAAGTTCTGAACAGCAAAATTTCGAAATTATTCGAAACATGGGATGAGTCGACGAGCGAAACTGACTCAGAGAAAGGTTGCAATGATCTATTTGGAAAATGAATTGAATGCCTTTGTATGCCTATCACGTAAGTTCTATATTCGTTCTCCTAAATCTGTGTCGGAAACAAGACTGAAGCCGCGCAGACTTCTCCGGAGAGTGATATAGTCCGTTTTCAACACTAAGCTTCACGAGAGAACATAATATAGAAATGTATACTGCTCTACGAAGGAGGAAATAACAAACTGCGAAGCACTGAACCATCGAGATTTACGGATTTGAGGGAAAACCTTCTCAGTTTTCCAAGATTAGTTATTTTACGTAAATATCGATACAGGTTCTTTGTGGAGCTACACCGAGTTACCTGAAGTGGTTTTTAACTGCAAGCAGAGTATGGGTAATAATGGCCTTGCCTTCCACAAAAGGCGACGATAAAGTAGAAAACGAAGCAAGCCTTGATACGTAGTATTGTTTAACGGAAGACTTTGCTACTTAAATATGTCTTCGATGTGTAAAACGTTTACACGAAACTCATCAAATTTGGATTTCTGTGAGATAAGTCGAGCTGAAGAAATATCATCAACGTACTCGACAATAAATCGCTGGAGGAAGTGGCAAATAAACATGACGAATTATCAGCTCCGTGCTGATGTCTGGAGATTTTTTATTCCAGCCATGGTACATTATGTTGCTCCCGAGAAATGGTTTTCCTGTCAGGTAAGTGAATGCTGGGGAGAACAAAGAGATTCCTGTTTTGAAAGGCAAGGTTCGTGGTACACCTATGAGGAAGTACAACCGAGCAGGATTTATTGGTTCCCGCTTGATTACTCGACCATTTTGGTATAGGAATAATTGTGACAGGATGCCAACAGCCAGCAATGGAGAATGATTCAAGTGAGGGGATAATGAAGGCAATCATTCACTCAGAGTGAGGCCCAGCCATGTGTTTGTGTACCGTCGAAGGTAGACCGCCACTTTCAAAGGCTTTAAATAACTTAATGGACTTGAAGAGTTTGAAAAAGTTCTTGCTGAAAACTTTTTACCTTCCTCATTGTTAGCATGTTGGAAGAAAGGGAGGGAGTCCTTCGAGTAACGAATGAGGTATGAGTTCAGGTGGTCAACGTCTATATCTTCCGGGAGGAGAATTTTCGGCTGGCCACAAGATAGGTTAATCCTAGAGTACAGAAATTGTTGGGAGAGTATAAAATGCTTTAGTTTGATCTTTATTTTGTCTGTTATCCTCAGGTGTATTAGGCGTCTTGTAGGCCAACTCCTTTTTCCTCTGTAGTCGGGTTAGATGGAGTGCGTCCAGTCTTCCAAAACCGTTTCCGCGAAGTTTAAGGATGCGGTTATAATTTCGGTCTTAAAATATGCCAAAACGAAATGGCTAAATCCATGCTGTCAGTATGATACGTCAAGAAACAAACAATGGTTAGACAATGAGAAGTTTGCCTTAGGTAAGTTCCAATGATAAAAAGGGATCTGTATATTTTGTGTGTAAGATAAATGAGCTCTTTTCTAACACATTTGTGAACGGATGTATAACAGCCTATCGTCACGGTCAATAATAGCTGCTCTTAGTCCAACAGAGAACATTCCTGAATGATTAGTTCAGATACAAACCAAATGTGAGCCAAAATATTGAGAAAAAGAGATGAGCGCGAATAAATAGATGCATAGTCAGATTACCTTACCTTGATATTAGAACATTCATTTATCATATGTACGGGGAAGTGTTCGAATGAAACACAGAAGGAGGAAACTATGCATCGGGAGCTTTGTGGAGGAATGCAGACAATCGTGATAATGATATAAGTAAAACGGGGAAGTTTACCTCCAAACTATAATGTCGAAGATATTTGAGGGTCTGTGTTAGCAACTTATGGCATCATGATAGGAAGAAATCAATTACGTCTGTGCCAAATAGGCCAGAGGAATTTGAAATCAAATTATGGATGCTTGTGAAACAAAATCCAGATGTTTACGATATGCACTTATATCTGGGAGCATTCAAAAAAGAGGTAACTTGTGGTTGACCTCACGCTGGAAACGTTACTTCGTGGTTGATGGACGGTTTGTGGAACAAAATGCCACAATCTCACAAAAGATAACTTTTTTTCACTACGCCCGATACCGTTCCATAAATGCACCGATGCCAAGTGCACCCTAAGCACAGGATCTCTTGATATTACTCAAAGCTAACCTAATATTCTGAATTACAAACTATTTCTTTTCTGAGTTTTTTCACTAAAACATTGATAGTGGATAACAATCACTTACGAAAAGCGCCAAACAATCGTTTCGAGCAACTGTATGATGAATTCAAATTGAAGTTTCAAATTTGCACTCTATTTCCTCCAGTATCTCGGAATTATTGAAAAGATCTCATTGTGAAATTTTGGAGGCTGTCAGCTCAGTTTGTTTGGTCACCCGATTACGGATTTGTGTCGATGTTTTTTCCTTGTAGTTCCAGTGTAAAATTATGGGTCGACCCTATATTATTCGGAATTCAGAAGCTGCGAATGAGTATATGAGCGCAGATTTATATGAAGAAGAATCATTTAGGCAATTCTGAAGTACAGAACGATGAGCCATTTTAGACCAATTTAGAAGAGATCTAGTAATCGACTGATTGACCTAAATGTCATACTTCAACAATTTTTCTCATTGACATTTACGTTCATACAGTCCTTTAGATATTACCCATTGAAAACTTTGTTTAACTTATCGTACGAGGGCCTTTTCATTCTTGCTAAATAATAAATCACTGGAGAAAGCTGCTACAAGATAGCTTACATGATATATGTTTGTCTGTCTGTTTGTCTGTATGTATGTATGTATTTATGTATGTACGTAGTATGTCTGTTTGTCTGTCCGTCTGTCTGTCTGTCTCACTCACTCAATCTCTCTCTTCCTCTCTATCTTGCTCTCTGTTTCTCACTTCCTTGCTACTTCAAATGCAGTTTTAGGGGGGGGGGATGATAGTACGGCCAATGCGATGCAGTCGTTTACCATCTGTAACTCCAGTTACCGAGACTCTACGTGTAAAGTGTACACTTTTGGAGTGGATACGCCCCGGAAAATTTGAATGTTTTGCTATTCATAGACTGACCAGTCCGTGTGTTGGAAGAATGCGGACTGCAACTACGCTGATAACGTGTTATCAAGGAGATTTCCAACTTCCTGACATTAACATTCTACATGCTATTCGATGTATACATTTATATCCTCTTTTGTATCTATGAGGGTAGTGGTTGATTTTGGGCCAACACGCAACTTGTCCTTTCCAGTACACTTACACCAAACCAGTGGGCAATGGAATGCCGAATTAGAGACTGTCTAGTATCGAGGTCGAGGCTTGGTACAACGGAACCATGAGCCATAATACAGTCACTTGACAACGTGGATCCGTAGAATCAGAGATGAATTCTGTTTGTTAGTGTTAAGTTTCAATGCTAGCCAACCCGAACTCTAGGTCACCTGCAACTTTCCGACCAACCTTTATTGTTGGACGATTGAACATGTGACAATCCGTGCCCTATATTTACGTCATTTATTGATTATAAACCGATTCTTCTCGAGAGCAAAATTGATCTTCGCCCTTTGTGATATAACCTGTAAGGGCTAAGTGGATAAGTAGTTGATTCCTCCAAGGATAATTTTGGTTGATTATGGAACTTATATGAACTCGATATTCACAGAAAAACCGTATCTAATAAGTTGAAGCCATTCATGTGAACAATGCGATTGCATCCTCCGGCTGGATAACTGACGTCTTCGAGTTTACTCAGCAATTGTTGTACAAATATTTATTGTCACTACAATTGATTAATATTGATGATGTCCGAACGAGTTTTCTTGATATAAACAATTTCTTTACTCAGTACGTCCTGCAAACCAATGCGTTTCTAGATGACGTGATTAAGTAAAGACAATATCGTTTTATTAGGTGACAACTCCGCTTAGACTTCAGCATCTTTCAGATGCTGTTGTTTGTCGAATAATATAGCTATCCGACTACACGAGGTGAGACAGTGGTTTGAACCCGACCCAACGCTGTTGACTTCAGTCGATTTTGTGTAAATTTCCAAAGCATGCTTGAGTATGAATGCAGTAAAAATGGAATTCCCAATGGAGTCAAAGGTTCGCTACCCTATTGGTGAATACCAGCACAACGAAACTGAGACATGTAGTCGAGAATAGCATAAGGTCACAGAAGGTTATTCGTGGTATCAAGTCAGAGCAAACGGATAGTTGCCTACAAAGTAAGCTAACTGGCGGTATCAGTATGCCAAATTGGCATCTGTGAGTTCACCGACGAATAATCTTCTTGAACAGAGCCGGTCTCCCCGCAAGATTTCCCTTATTGCAACTTGCTATGTTGTTGACGCCTAAGAGCCTTATTCTTCCATTATATTTATGGCTAATCACGTTATAAATCACACAGCCTAATGAAAGTGCCCAAACCAAACTTGCAAGTTGTCCAGAGAGGGTATCTAATAAGATCTGTGAACCCGTAATGTTGTCATAAAGGAAAACTCAATGTGCAGATGATTATTGTTGAATGGTATTGGTCACGTTTGTGAGTGATCACTAACTAAACTCATTGCTTTCCAGTGGTTTATAAATAATTGCTTTGGGCGCACCAGTCGACATGGATAGACAGTTAGCTACACGAAAACCTTCCAACAAATTGTAACGACGGGAGAACAAAATGCGTAAGTTTACATGAATAAACTGAATCATAATCAAAAGTTGGTTTACTTGAATAGTGCTTTGTGCTGAAGCCCCAAATATTAAACAGCAACACATTGCCAGACGTTTCATCAGTTGCAATAATTATTAAATTTCTAGAAATATTTCGTGTTTCTGGAGAATCTCGACGGTCTGCAACACGGTGACTACTCAAGTAACCCAAGTTGTATGTGAAACATTTATAAATAGTACTGGTATGACGATATTCCACTGAACTCACATAATAGCCTATTTAGATAAAAAACTGGCGCCATATCGTGTCATTTGACCTAGGTCATCCAGGGTTAATTTAAACACATTGATGACAAGTGATAATTGATTAATAAAACAAAATTCTCGTCAACTTTGAATAAAGACCGTAAGCAGAAAGTTATTCTTCAAACTGACGACATCCTCCGGAGAGATTATACAATTATCCGCACCAGCATCACTGAAGAAAATATGAATTATATTTATAGAGGAAGCGTGGAAACGTTTGCAAACTCTGAGCCATTTGCATGTAGGAATGATGATGATACTTTTTATTTTCCACTGAAAAACTTGGAAGAAAAATCAGAGTTGGTGAGGATAACTAATATTTTATGAAATATATGACCGTAATGTGGAAATATAACCTCTTTAGAATAAAGGAATGAGACCCTGATATGTCCTCAATTGGCGGATGCTTAGGTTTGTATTTATTTCAGGTCCGATAAATTGACGGTGGTAGGTAGGTAACCGTGCATGGGACCTAGTGATTATGACTTCCATGTTTGGAACAGAGCTGAGTACCACCGATCAGTCAATATAAAAAAACAAGCAGTAGAGGCTAACATTGCCCCACAAGGATACTTCAGTGAAAAGCGAACAGAGGTTGTAAAACCATAATTATAAAGTTTGGAGCGATTGGCTATAATGTTGTTGTTGAACAAAAGCAGTGGAATCATTTGGGAAAACTTACTTATAAAACAGCTTTACTTCACTGATCTTCAAATCGACAACACATAGCATTATTGAGAATAACATTTCGGGAAGGACAAGCTTAAAATACGGAAAGTCATTCGATTGACTGGGACATTCCAGCTTAATTGCATTTACTTTGAGTGATTTATTGAGAGTAGTAATTTCAACAACCTGAGGATAATCACCTGTGCCCGATTAACGATTCCAACTCAATAGAATTACCTAAGGTAACATATTGCTTGCGATTGACATCAAGACGGTCAGCATGTACAGGATTGCTATTTGGAAGAAATAAATGACAAATATATTTTATGAAAACCAGTTTTAAAAATGGAGTATAAAACTTGACATTGCGAGCGGGAATGGAACAGCTCCGGCCTTTTAATAGATAATCCGAAAATTTCAATACGTTGTGTGAACAGCATAAGCCTCATGCTGTCCAGAATGGGTCGGATTAGGAAATTTCCATTTGTTCGTCCCAAAGAGACCGTTCAATGTAAAACCATTCTAAATAACTCGATTGCCGTCTTTCTAGAAATGCTGGATGTCCCACAGTTTGTATTCACATTCTACATGTGATACCATATACATCCTCATTCATGACTGTGAGGTTGTTGGGTGATTATGGGCAAATAAGCAATTTGTCCTTCATAACATACTGACGCCATTCGAGTGAAGCATTGGATACGCAGTTCTAGGCTGTCCATTATGGAGCTCGAAGCTTCACACAAGGGTACCACCCGAAATAGTACAGCCACTCGCCAATGTAGGTCTATTGAATCAGAGAGTTGTGTTAGACTTCAGTATCAACCTTTCAGAAAGCTTCATCATCCACGTACTTGGTGATCTCAAAGGTAATTTGCAGTATCGGTTTCATGGAAAGTTAATGTAGGGGTTGAATTCTGTGGGTTCGAATATGCATCAAATGTACCTCCTTCTGAATGGAAAGGCGGTGTTAAGTTTCAATACCACCCAGTAGGCACACTTGGTTCCCACATACTGTATACCCACAAAGGCTTCCCGCATTATCAAATCAAATCTTGAGAGGTTGATGACACACCTGGAATGTTGAATCTCTTTGTGGACTACCGGTTAGATTTCGTAGAGAGAAGGCTGCTATTGACCACTGTGATCCACAGGCAGTCGTTCGAATTCATATCATCGTATCCAGTGCCGAATCATCCCGGGGGCTATACACTATGAATATAGGTTGGAGGTATATTCAGACATCTGAGCAAATGAAACAGATATTGACTGGTAATTAGGTTTTCTGCTAATAAATCCTACTAGCAAGTTTTCACTCATGGACTAAATAAAGTAGGAAATTAGGCGGAAATTACACTTTAATATGGGTATCAATTTGACATCCCAGATCATCACTCCCTTCGGAAAACTGCACAACTGTTGATTCTGTCCAACCGTGCCAGGTTTCGAACAGATACAATAACCAGGTTTAACTTGTAATCTGATTTGTAAGTTCGACAAAACTGAGGAAATAAAAGCTACATCGGTCTTGTCAAGGTAAGCACCATTAAGTAGGCAGTTCATGTGACGGATGACAAATATTGAGAGGCACATTATTTCACGGAAATCGTTTGTGCTTTGAGTTTCCACGAGATCCACATAACTAGTGGTCACAGGCAGGCAGAAGGGTATGACTGCTTGCAAGGACAAGTGATAAAGCATTTTTAGTTCACCTGCTGCCCAGAATCAGCGATGAAAACAGCCACAATCCAATAACCACTAATGGTCATTCCAATTTAACTAGATTCATTGAAGTCTTTCATATTCGGGAGAACAAAGTCAATATACGAGATTAAACCGAAAACGGATTAGTGATAGCACTGTTCCAACGGATGACATACCGCTGATCAGATACTACATAAGTTGCTATTCGACTCGAGTTTTCTATACAAGGCCATCCTAAATTGACCAACATGGCCCGTTTATTCGCAATGAACGAGTCCATGTTGGTTTACATACTCCTAACGGTCCACTCGACTTGCATAGACAGCTACATTCGATCACTTTGTGGTTAGAAGAGCACCTTCGAATATATAGTTTGCAAATTCCGGTGTCGTGCACCGATTTCTGAAGCTGACAATGCCACGTAAACTTTCTCGCTAGAATTCAGAAAGGATCAAAATGTAACTACTTTTGCCCTTTCCAGTAGTCATATTAGATATGTGAAGCTCAAGGGCTGTATCAGTTTCATTCTATATGAAAAAAGAAATGGCGCTGGAGATTCTCGAATCAAACGCTCAAACATTAATAACAATTCATATGATTCCTTTTGCATCCATGATACCATTCCACTAATGGATATTGTGAAATCTATTGTCAAAAGCATTTTTTGTGTTGCTGGGAATTTCATTCATTATTTTAAATACTGTCAGGCGATTCAAACAACTCATGCACAACACCGCGTTCAAAACACTTTGCAGAATTATCATGTATTCCTCGAAATAAAAGGAAATATCTTCGTACAGCTAAATCCGTCAAGACTCAACAAATGGTAGATTTTCTTTGTAATAAAAAACTAAATAGCTGTTTCTGCTAACTAATTTGCTGTGAATCACTATACGTATTTTTATGTGAATTTAATTGTCAATGGAAAGCGGTAACAAAGCGAAAGAGTTTATTATTGATCTATGAATGTATGCAGAAAACGGCATTAAATTTTTCTCCGTAGAAACTAGAAAGTATAAAGTTGATAATTTTGTATTTAAAAAGTCAAACTGAGACCGAAATCCTGCCAAAGAATTATGTCAACTTAAACGTTTTTAAGGACAGTGAAAAGTTCTTCTTTATTCCGATTCACCCCGTTTCACAGTATGCCTTTCCTGGGGAAACAGTTTTTCGATTTCAGACAAGTGAATGTTTGCGATTATGCAAAACAGCTATTGAGTACTTCATGTTGAAAAACTATGTTGCAAATGCTTGTACTCAGCGTTTGATTTTCACGTTTAGTATAAAGTCTCCGAGAAATGTTGATCTGAATTTTACTAAGGCTCACTGCATTAACACCTAACATTACTCCACCAGATAATTTCGTGAAAATAATATCGGATAGTGCTTGCTTAAAATAAACCATTTTAATTATAATATTTTCCATTCTAACTTGCATGGGCAATTCATATAATTCATCTTTCAGATGTCCGAATTTCCGAGCTGTTTTCCGTTACAGCCATTAGTTAAGGATCACTTGGTGCTGGTGTGCTAAGTTCACTTCCCAAAGACGCAGACAAGTATTGTTATTGAGATACTGTGAATGAATTCTAGTGTACGGATCAAGTCCGAGTCCTTATGTTTAGCAAATGTATTCATTTCACACAATATATCAGTTGGATTATCAAACAAATAATGGATTTTGTTAGAATTGTCCACGCCATCATCACCTCAAGTGCATTGCAGAAAGTTTGGTTTGCAACAGTTTATCTTCGTTTCTTTATGACGATCTCGGAAATTATCAGGCATATAATGCGATAGCTAACGTTATTCTAATTTTTCTCAAAAAATGATCATTTCCAGTTTATAGACTTTCACATTTTTTAGGGGTCTGCCTCTAGAAATGAACAAAACCCTGCCATTTTCTGTTTCTAAAGACTAACACAACCGGGGTGTCTATTTTGTGGTTTAGAGTTTTTTATTACTGACCCAATTTAGTTTTCTATGGACATTTACAGGAATAATCACGGTATATGCATTCGACTGACCACAATATGGACAAAACAAAACTATCTACGCAACAAAAAAGGAAAAGAAACCGACCCAAATTGGTCATGGGTACTTAGGTACCCATTTGTTAGCGGATGTAGAATACAGAAATTTTCCGTCACGTTGTTCCTAGGGAAGGTGGGAGATGCATTGTCGCGAACAACTTGAAAGGGTCAGATTCTGTGAGAATGACCCAAACAATTTAGGGTGGAAATTCGAATTGCAACAAAGGCATAAAACATGAGTTTTCACAGCTTATTTCACTGAATAGTCCCATTGCGTTATTGAAAAACGGCACGATAGAGAACAAGCTCGTTTTCGGTAACTTCATCTTCTGGCTAATACAATCACATATATTTACGATAGGAATGCATATTTTCGGAACAAAATAGGGAGTATTTACAGTATCATATTAAGATTGGTTAATCATTATTATAGGTGAATTCTTCGAAGATCGTTAGCCAAATCACTTTGGGAGCGGCGGAGGCAGTAGCGATTAGGCTGTTAAATCCATCGCTTTGTTCACACAAGCGATTTGTCAAATCACTGCAGCTACCCTGGCCGCGATCGGAAAATGGGGGACAAAATCATGGTGACCTCGACCGCGACCTTTCAGTCGTGACAGGAAGCATCCAACCCACCCCAGATGTACTTTCTACACCGAGTTTTCCCAACCACGAACAACCAACTTCCCACCCCTTTTCCGAACCGCAAAACACCTACAATATTGATTAACCAATCTTAATTTGATACTGTAAATACCCTCTATTTTGTTCCGAAAATATGCATTCCTATCGTATATATATGTAACTGTATTAGCCAGAGGATGAAGTTACCGAAAACGAGCTTGTTCGCTATCGTGCCTTTTTCTATAATGCAATGGGATTATTCAGTGAAATACGCAAACGCAACGATAAACTGGTCGTCAAAGAGCTAAATAGTTATTTGTGCTTCGAGACCAGACTTGCAGAAACGAGAGCAACGATCAATTTTCTTGACAGCTGCATCCAACGAAATGAATTTCCGAAGACCTATTGGAAATCACTGAGACGTGCCCGAATAAGACCACTCCTCTTTATTTACAATGTCAGCCGACACCATGGTCATGATGTTCCCGGTTGGAATCTCATTTTTCTTGATAAGTAGATAAGCATGTTACATACTAGCATGAAAAAAATAAACTGTATAATAATAGATGATTGGAAAACGTATATTCCGTGGATTCAACTGATGTGTATATTTTTGTTTACAACATATTAGAACCAAATAGCATGTGCATCGACTGCTCAGTTATTTAAACGGAATGAAAAGGTCATGACGGAAACGACGTAATTGACAATTGTACGTAAAATTCTTGTTGTTTAAACGGGAATCGATTGCTGAAGTAAATGAATGGGAATAAACGATCATTTGCATCTTTGTCGGCTTCTCCAATCAGGCTGCCAAGTCGTGGGCTTAGAATTTGTTCTCGTCATGAGCTTTGTGTACACACACCATCCCACCATCATCCCATCATGGCACCAATAATACCGGATCGGTGTGTCTGGTTTAAACAACCCCTCCGGCGAAGACCATCATTGTTCAATATCCCTCTCAGGCATGGACCTAAGACCGTGTATACTCACTCATGATTCTCTCCTTGCAGTGTCTGATGACTGGTCAAAACGGCTGCATATTGAATGACACTGCTTGTTTCGAAGCGAAGTACTCCACGCGTATACATGAAGCTTAGCCCACTGACATTTCTGACCCACTTCCCTGCTAATTTACTACAAGCTTTCTGAATAAGGACGGGCTTAGTGTGTAAGCTCATATAAATAACAGAGTAGCAATCACTACGTTGAACACGAAGCAGGTCAGATATTTTGGTGCCACGTTATGGAATAAACAAATTCTGAATTACTATAATCTGGAGCTTCAGTCCACAAATACCATGAACACGCTTACTACAAACTTGACAAATACTAGGATCAACCAAAAATATCACTCAAGATATCGTGATTCTGATATTTGATATAGGAGCCATCAGTTAGACGGGAGACCATTTTTGTTCATTACAAACTCCACATGTGCGTCATATTTTGTACGCCGCCTATGCTCGTCAAGCAGTTATTCCACATGCATGATGGGCACTTGGGTGTTGGAGTGAAATTACAATGGCTTTAGTCAGTCATTTGGCAAAAACGCACACAAAGACTTGAAGGTGAACACCCGGAAAGTTATACCAATTTAAGCGTCTTTTTAATTAGAATAAATTTCCTTTTATCTGCTTTAAACTGTTACACTCTCTTGGTCTAACAGAATAAACGAAAGAAACTTCTTTCATCATTTATCTTGTCTCTTGTTTGTTCAATTTCATTATGGTAACCAACTGTATTATGCGAAACTATGTTTTCTTCATTATTCAGAATATATTCTCATAATGTGATATTGAGTTCCAAGCCAATGTCACACCTGCTAATTCAGTCAGATTACCTGCAAACACCGTAAGTCAGTGACTGTCAATTTTCGACAGCTCACTGAAAATAGATATATGTAGGCTTGGTTAATAGTTATTCAGTTGCAAATTTTTATCATGTTATTGCTAGCAAACAACTTGATCTAACAAGAGATCTATCCAAAAAGTGTTTGTAATTCTCAGTCTTATTCGTATCATTGAGGGCAAGCAACCATTTCATTCGTTCGCATACAGCATGAAATTACAACTCAGGTTTATGATACGACACCGTAACCACGAGGTTACATCCAATTTCAATAAACCGTTTTAGAATGGACTCGGTCTATTTCATTCTTCAATATCCTGCTGTGTATGCCTTGAACAAATCATCCATCAAACCGAATCTCATCGATATCCAGAACCATTCGCTGATCCGACAGTCAATGGTACCTCCGGGTAAATCAATAATCCGTCGTACGCATTTGGTATTTGTGATGCATTAGTTGGGGAGATCAAAGTCAACAAGACAAATGAAACTGGCACAACAAACTTTTCACCGCACCGTGGAGGTGAGTTTCTATTAGCCAATGCGTTCCTGACCCCGAAGAAATTAAATCTTTCATTGACAACTTTATGGCTGGAATCAGTGACACTTGACTGGTCAAAAGAGGTTCAGTCTCCATTAGTTTGTTGAACTTCGAGAGATAATACAACTGAAATCCCTGGAATAGGAAATAACTATCTTCATTTGATGAACGGATTACACAAAATGGAAAAGGTATGCATGGGAACTGGCAATGGGATATGTTTGTTTTCCAGCATATTTAACCCAACATTTTGAAGGTAGTGAAAATATAGAGAATCAGTAGTTGATTTGAAGTCAAAATGATTAGTCACCATAGGTGGGTTAACGCTATTAAATGACAGATTTTGACTGCATCATTCACTGTCAAAATCAATGAACATATAACGCGATTAAAACGCCTGAAGTGAAATGAATTATTTTCGTTGAGTTGTGTAGTTGATTGTGTGAAAATATGTTATTTTATCTGTCACTTGTGATTTTTAGTGAATTTATCTTGTTGAGTGGGTCACGGTAAATCTACGCACTTTACTGGCACAAATTCTGATTTATACGAATTGCGATTTGGGGGCAATAGACTGATTAGCTTAATTGAGTGTATTTCTGAAAACCTAACAGTGAGGTTCACTGTGAGAAAGTTAGCACAAATGGAAGGAATTCCACAGTGAAATTTACTGAACCGGTTGGAATATAATGCTGGTATTAATATGATGCTTCAAAAGGAGCAAATGAAATGGCTGGTGGTTACATTTCAGGTCAGTTCTACCTGTTATCAATTGCGTAACTTCAACGGAATTGTTTTCCTAATTTCAGTTGGTTAGGACTGTAAAAGAAACTGTGGATGAGACTGCTGACGAAGTCACATCCAAGGGTGTGCCTACGTCAACACCAAGTGATACGAACAGGCATTTGAATTTCACTCAAAGGATCTATGATCAGTACAGAAACAAATGCTCCAATATTGAACAAGTAAGTTTTCAGTATATAAATATACCTATTGTTTTTATATAAACTATCTGATGTTTTGAATTGATGGAGTGATTTTATTCATCATTTTAGGAAAACCTTTTAATCTATAATGGATAGAATTAACAAACGTACAGTATTGAGATTAACTCCTTTACTCGGTAGATCTTGGGACTAATATTCTCAACCTCTTCTTGCGCTGTCATGTGCGGATGAAGACATTACCGGGCTGAATTCAGGGTTATGAATAGTCAACTTTATGGGACTTCTGGAGAAGAATAGCATGGGTCAATTTCGGAAGAGTTAACCGACTCGTGCCGGCTATCACATTCTTGCAGTTGTTTAAATGAGCTGTAATTGAGCACGTGCTTTCAAACGATTGCCGAATGAATAAAGGTGTGACAAAATTTAATGAATTCTTCTGTTCTCTTCTTTCTATTCTAATGGTCATAACAGTTTATTTCACCCTATTTCCTGATGGTTTTTATCGGAATAATTTCTATAACTCACAGTCATTTATTAGCTCAGATTCAGATGTGATACGCCCCCTTTTGAGGGCGTTTTACAAAGCAATGTAATAGAATGTAACACTGAAACATCAAACCAAATGCTTCATTCAACTACTCAACCTATAATATAGAAAACGTTCTGATGATGAATCAAATGTTTCAGTCGGTGTTGAGATGAACGATGTGAATCATAAAAACAATGGTTGTTAATCAATGGCAATTTATAGTCCAGTGTGCTCTTGTTTGAGTTTGTATGATCGTCCAGATACCGGAAAATGCAAACGAACTGGAGAAATTCTAGTGCTTGTGTGAGCAAGGCCACAACGCAAATGTGATCGTGCAAACAATATTTTTCATTTGTGATTTGTTGGGTGGCTCCACCAGTAAATCATGAAACACGAATTGCTTATATTTTCTGTTTATTTTGAGTGGTTGAATCCATCGCACATAGTGAATAAATATTGGCTTCATATAATAAAGTAGTTTTACATATGCAGCACGAGAAAGTGCAAAATTAATGAATAACAAAATATCCATGTCCTTTGATATTCTGTGTATCAGTTCATCTACCTACTCGAAAATGTTTGTGTATCTGTTCACCCACTGATAAATCAATCCAGACACCAGTAATATGTAATGTGCCCAGTTATTACGGCTGAAATCCTTAAGACCAATATTGTCGATTGCATCTAATCAAGATTAGATACGTATAAGAGCTTCTCATTCTAAAACTGTTACCCTCGATATACCTTTAGTTTTCCCCCAAATCTATCTCAAGACGTCCACTCTAATCCCTTTCTTTTCCACTTCCATTAAGATGGTAAGTACCACCAAGTGTCACGCGCGTGAGGGCTGATATTCAGTACCCTCCCGAGGGTTTTCTCGGTAGGGTTATTGAAATCTCCGCAGCCGCTACACTTTGAACTTCATACGTTGTTACAGCTACCCCATAAGACTAGCCGGGAAGCTCTGATGCCACAAGGAATGCATTTGGACAATCTCAATGATCACATTGTTCACGAATCAAAAAATGAAGCTAGTCATTCAGGGTTATATATTTGTTGTAATATATTTTCTGTGTCATATTAGAAACGAAATTGAAAATGAACTCCTGAACATGGTGTGCGAGTACTAGTTGTGCATGTTTGACTACCCCTCTCTAATAACAAACTGATTCTGAGAAACTGGGTGTGAATCACAGATCTGACTGAGCAAAATTTGCTTCACTCCGAATAACGGAACACCTTGATCAAGTCAAATCAAGCCGCGAACTTGTCCAGTGCACCCTGCTGGGGAAATATTGACCAATACGGAGCCATAATCACAGCAGTAATAATATAGCTTTCACAAGATTGGAGACAATACATTAAAGCCTGAAAAAGACAGTGAGGAACTATGAGTTTACGAACAACTGGATTCGAAAAATGATGTTAGATGGTCCAAAGAGTGACTACACCCTTGTGGCAATGCGGTTTTCAGTGAAAGCCATTCGCCTAAATATCTCCGAAAGAAGATTATCAGGCTTGCTGAACTTGTCTTTTTTGAGTCTTAATTACTACCGAAATACAGTTTTCGATGACGTGTTGTGTAAAACGGAGACGACAGAGCTGGAAGAGGGAAGGATGCCAGGGGACCAATCTGTATTCGGGATAATAAAAACGCCAACTAATTTCAGGAACATTTCGTCTTTGATTGCACAGTATGGCTTCCTTAAAAATCGTTGTAGAGACACAAGAAAGCTTGCAAAAGGGATAACTGATGTTCAACCGCAACCTAATATTTTTTAATGTAGTGGAGTTCGATACCTTAATCGTCAAGGCAGTAGGTCCTTCTGTCCTCATAGCTTCTAGAGAAACTTATTCTAAGAAAACCCTACTTTTCGGGTTCATCGTTGCAGTCTAGAACGGAACAATCCGCTCAAACCCCATAAAATATTCCCAGATTTGTGATAATAACCTCGGTCCTGTGCCTTCTGACCATTACAACCATTGTCGAAAGGATACAATAATCAGGGATATAGGAGGACAGCATCCATAACCCTCGTTCCGAAAAAAACTCTTCCGAAGTCCATCTCATTGTTTGGGTAGATTTCTATTGAACAAAGTAACTGGGACCACTGCAAGGGAATAATGCTAACCGTAACTGTCTCTAGGTACTGTCAGTGGAAGACGGTTAACCAGAAGAGTTCAGTTGCAGTAATTCACATAAAGGTGTTTGCCTTGGCTTGCTTCGCCAAATGACGGAAACCTAGCGAATACAATAGTTTCTTTCCGGTCCCCCTTCAGCTAGTGGTCAGTGGTTTGTTCTATTCAGACGGAGATCACGTTTTGCTACTTCTTTGAAGAGAAATTGTACCCAAAGTCATGCTCAGATACCGGGCAATTGTAAGTACCACAAAACGTTGACACTACCTCCGTTTCGTTGATTGTTCGAGATGAGGCCGCATAAATCTGTTATTCGCAAATCAACCAGCTTGATACGAAACAGAATAAACCAAAGTCTGGCTATCTGTGCAACGAGGACAGGTTCACCAAAACCGGGAGCCTTATTGAGGGCTTCGAAATGGACAGTAAATTTTGTTGTATCATTCTGTTTTTCGAGGGAGTCATCTCCTTTTACGTTCGTTCCAAAAAGCTGCCAGTCACTTTCGAATAGGTGAAAATCGAATGAGCACATCAATCTAAAAATGGATGATCAACATGGGATAACTTTATTATTATCTTGGACAGAAACCTAATAATCTAGGGCGGAATATATAAAATAAGTGTTTTGAACTGACAACATTAGTCTCTTAGGATGGGTTCCACATTGCTCTATTTTAGTGTTTCTTGTATCTGCAATAATTCTGGTACACAACCACGAGCAAAGATAACTGATTTACTATTCTACCCGAAAATCACAAAAAGCAACAAGGACATTCACTATACTGAAAAGCATAAGAAAGTTTCGCACAATTTGACCACGGATGTCAGCAAGCACGTTATCCTCTGATGCTAAGGAAATAATTTCAAACAATGAACATCACGAAAATTCTTAGTTTAAAACATAACTTTTTCGAAAATCTTTTTCAGTATCATATGTGTTGGGTGAATCAAGAATATAACTTGTTATAAAGAATCGCACACTCAAGACCCACAAGTCTCTCCTTGTCGATATCAAAATCAAAAGGAAGGACAAAAAATGCAAAATTCAAAATAATGGAAAACTGCGGCTGGACACATTTTGTTGTCGCATGTGATTCAAGGGAAGAGATTTTCGACAACATTTTTGAAATCCATGACGTGGTGAAGTTTACTTATAGGGGTATTCGAAGAATGATATGCATTATGTTGACTAGTAAAGTGTTTTAATTTTTCTCTGCTCTCAGATGGTCATTGTATTACCAAAGAGAGAGGGAAAGTATATATATATATATATATATATATATATATATATATATATCAATAAAATGTCCCATCATATTTGTTGCTTTTACCGCGCTACTCATCAATTTTTACTGTAAGTCGCGTATCATGGCAAACCTCTGACTGGTTGATACTTTGCAACCTGATAATAGGCATTCCCATCTTTAATGGCAGTACTTGTAGTGGGATCCCCGACTGACGGAGTGAATTCAAAGCTGTGTTGCATAAATGGCCTCGGCAACAGTGACAACGGACTTGTATGTGACTGCCTTGAAACAAATATTAGACAGGAAAATATAGCTAGGTTCATAGGAGTCTTTGCTCTTAACCTTAAGGACAAGCTCGGTTACTCAATCAGTTGTTATTCTCAAAATTGGATTCCTTCGATGTCACGGAATTTTTGAAGTAATGAAATCCGTCCTGATATCAAATAAATGGGTATCTTCCCGTCCCCAGTTTTAGCGACTGATGTGGGAATATCCAAGCTGATCGATGGTTTTACAACTTGATGTGCATATTGTTAGTTAATTTTAGCCTCTCCGCTTATCATCACAAAGTAGAGTACTTCAGGAAAGCATTTATTTTGTCAGCCGATGTCGATCGAGGAATTACTGGCAATGTTTAGCTGAAATCCCCTGCAAGTTATATTATTGAATTCCCAAATGGTTTATTGATTTCAGGTATATCTCGCAATGATCAATCAAAAACATCGAGCTACAATTTATGCGCCATTGTGCGCTCATCCTGCATTTATGCAACACTTTTCCTAAGAAGGCTGCTTTGGCAATGTTCCACGTGATGGTTTTAATGAACTGCATGTTTGTTGGCAATTCGAAAGTGAAACGAGCAGTTCCTCCACCTGACAGCAGTGTCACAGCTATTCCAAACTACGCAAGAGCTAGGTCCTTGTCATTTGGGGGTCGAAAGGCCGCCGGAATGTTTTACCAGTTCCTGTTGGGGCTTCTAAAAAACGAATTCCCCGACCCCATTATTGAGAGTTTGCATTATTTAATCATAAGTGCCGTTTTTGTGATGCTTTACATTAGAAATAGTAGTAGAAAAAGATCCCCCTTTTAGTAATTCTGTTCTAGACTCAATTGCACATCAAAAGAAGCAACAGCAGATCAATTCTGTGATAGATTTTCTAATCCTTAGTCATTATTAACTTTTCGTTGTAGATTTTTGCCTTGAAATCTACTTTCATATTTGGATCTTCCTTGCATATTCTACATAAAATATCCTCAGCCACTTACGATTCATATTTGTCTCCAAATTCTGATGGAGGGGTGATTGTAAACAATGCGCGAATTTGATTGGGACTTGACGTGCTGCACGCGTCATCACTGCGTTTTTCTTAGTGCAGGTCGTTCTCGAATAAACTGAGCTAGACGTGCGCAGCGAAATTGGCATGTGTAACTCCACTGACAATTCTCAATTGCTTGAAAGACGTTGGACCGGACACATTTACAAACAGCGTGCGAAGTAGGAAGCTTTCATATTGATTGGGGTATCAAAGTTTCTTTCAGTAGGCCGGGATGTCCATCAACACACTCGCCTTGATTGCGCCATTCAAACAATCCTATCCGTGCATAACATGTGTAATACGTAGGCCCTTTCGAATACAGCAGGGTTTTCTCAAACGTGTCATTTTTACTTATCGTGAAAAAGGTACCGTTGGATACAGGGCTATTTGTTGCACATGTGCAGCTGTGGAATAAACCCGCTATCCATTCTCTAGACGTACGTTGAATGAACAACAGCTGGATTTCGTTCATGTGTGGGAAGTGAAACAATTTGCCGTACAGCATCATTGCTACTTTCATATCTTCCAGCATGATACTGTGCGATTTCGTCGATTTGTACGACTGCAAACGTATCAGCACTTTCTGGTTGCACGCGAAAGACTGCCACTGCACTGCCTTTATTCAAGTACTTATAGAGTTATAGTATTTCACTTGTATGTGCTCCTTGTTTTATTTCTATAATCAAGGCTGATGTGGAACAACCCACCGGTTACCTACTTCGTTGTAGCCCTTCTCGTTTTTGTATGTTCGCTCTTTGACCATCATCGAATGTTGGTCTTCTTCTGCATCCATTCTTGTCAGTGGCTGTGTTGGATGCTAATTATCGAGGATATCACCTGGAGGATATTCTAACCCTCACTCATGATGGACTAAGATTCAGTACACAGCTAGGTCACAGGTGTGACATCTATGTGCAGTTCGTTTTCTCCAGTTGCACGGCACTCTTCGCTGGCTTGGATACCGTTCAAATTTAACGGTGCTTATATCAATCCGTCAGTTCGTAAACGTTTTGGAAAGGTGAACGCCAGCCAACGGGAGCTGCGACGATCAATCGATCGTACCCGAACCCCACGTGGTGATGAAGATATCTGGTCTGCCGTCCCACCGAATTCGTCCCAAGCAGTGAAAGTATGTGGTAAGCAATTTTCTTCCCGTACCCTTTGCTTTTTGCGGCTAGAACCACAAACACCTTAGAAAAAAGAGGTTATGAAATGGTTCTTCCGCCAGTAAGACGGTAAAGGTCCTGATGAGTGAGACCAAGGACCTAGAGCTGAAAATACAGAATAAAGAGACTCATCAGAAGCTGCGTGCATTGTCGAGAGGGAATGTGTATGAGGTTGCGCATTTCAGCAAGGGTGGTATGATATCACAGGACGAGTCAGCTTTACTTCGAGGAGACCGCCTGGAATCAGCAAAGAAATATGTTGAGAAATGTGCGGCGACGACAAGTCACTGTGGTTTTGAGGAAGTATCCAGATGAATTACAGCCCATCAACGACGTTCGCTTGATATTCAACTAGATAAACTTGATGGCACACCAAATCGTTTATGGAGATTCCTTAAGTGCTTCAAGACGGAGGTGGGCACAAAGTTGAACCACTATAGGTTAGGAGTATTTTACTTGATCCATTACCCTTTCGGTGAATCTAGGGAAGCTATAGAGGACTGAACCGATGTACGCAAGCGATCCTGATGCTGGAACACATAGTTTAGTTGCTCGCATGATGTTGCTGACTACTTCCACGATGAATTGCTCGGTGGGAGTAAGATTAAACCAAGTGGCGGTAGTGATTCCAGAAACTCGTACGCAAAGTGGTCAGCAGTGAATCTCGTTTGACAGAAATAGGGTACAGGTACATGCTGAACTTCCTGGTTGCCATACAAGAGATAGTCAAAAGTCTCCCGGAGCCATGGCAAACAAAGTGAGCTGATATAGCTTTCAAAAAAAACATGATGGCCTGAAGATTCCGTTTCGTTAGGTAGTCATATTTTTGGAGGAAGGCTTGCTAAGGTTTCCATACGTCCATGGTCAAGGGGACAAAACAACCCCTCTCGCTCCATACAGGCAGGACTACATTACCCCACGGAGTAATGGCACATGAAGCAGAATGAACACACAGTGATGTTCATGCCATGATGAACCTGATCTATAGGCTAGCAAGAAATTTCTTACAATGAATTACAAGGAGAGCATCAGAATAGTGAAAAAATCGTAGAAATGTTTTGGATGTTTTAGGTCCCGTCACAGAGTAAACACATACTGTTCAACTGTTCTCTATGGGGAACTGGGTTGAAATGGACGTCATTACACTCTATTACATCTGCACAGACCTCTCAACAACACAACGAATAGCAATATAAATTCTGTGTCCATAGAGACTCAGGCTATCCTCACAGGATTTCTATCAACCACACTGATATGATTAAATGGCTGAACGGAAACAATTTTCTTGATAAGGATTTGGATGCCACAAATTTTCATTCAAAGGCAGCGCAGATCCTGGGAGCGGGGGAACATCAAACGCATTTCAGTGCCACTTATATCGCGGGAACAACCAGCTCGATGGACTTATAACTCGACTTTACTGTCAAACAGACTCTTACTTCGTACTGAAATTTGGGCTTGCTTGAGCGCGAACATTGTTTAGCTCAATTGTTTGCTCGCGAATGCATATGTGGGTCAGTCTCTTTATTCGTTTACTTGCTGACCTGCTTGCTTATGTACTTTTTTGCAGGTTGCTAGCCTGCTGCGGTCTAAATGCATATACATTCTTACAAAACAAACGAAATGAAACATTTGCGTATTTCTTATTATTGCCCCCGGGCTCCTATTTGAATTTATTGTTTTCACAACCTTGCTTTTATATTGCTCGGCCCCATTAATACATCGGTTTCTACGTAGGTTGCATAAAATAAATTGCTTATCCGTTCGTGATCGCACTTTATATATATATATATATATATAATATATATATATATATATATATATATATATATATATATATATATATACACTCTCTCCGACGAGTATATTTGGTTTCTATTTGTCGGTGCCAACAATACGTTCTTTAACCATGCAATACTTAAGTCGAAACGTCCGATCCACTCTGACATACCTCGGTGATCATGATTGGTCACCTTCCCCTGACAGTCTAGAAAAACTTCCTGTTTCCGTGTACTATCGAATAACTGCACTCAGTCCCACCCATATACTATGTCCACACGATTTGAGTTCTGTACAAAGTTTAGTGAAAGATCCCCACGAAGAAGAGGAATCACCACCAAGTTGGTGCGTGTGTATCTCTAGTCATGTTCTGCTTTAGCATAAGTATGTTACAGACTACACCTCCTAAGTCCAAAGATTCCAGGTTGATTTTATCCGAACCACTCAAACAACGGACAAGAAATCGGAAGTATTCCTAAGTGGAGCAAAAGGCTGTTCTTCTGTTTAGCTACAACATATGTTTATCGAAATTTGTGCGATTATAATAAAAATAATGGTTTTTAGTCAACTGACTTATCCTTTGTCACTACCCCAGTTGCTTGAATCATGTGATTACAAAAGTGGCAAACTCCATCAGAGTCTGATACTTCAAAACCAGAAGCATTTTGGTTTGAGGTTAAGTTACTTGGTGCTTTGAACCAAATTACCAAAGGAATCATTTTGACTGATAGCCCAATACTAACTGGTGGTTAAAGTTTTCGGCTGCAGGGATACACAAGAAGGGTAATTTTGTCCGTAGGAACTGAAAAGAAGGTTATGTATATAACTCTAAAGAGGTAGTTCGATAAAAATAAATAGTATGGATTTGGACACGGATATTTTGATGTTCGTCTATTAGCCTATATCAACCGCTATACATTGTAACCATTATTTGATACGACATGTATTTACCTATAATCCTAATTAAAGTGGTCACTCAAAATTACAGGGGAAAAAATGTTGACACCTCAAGTTCGGTTGACGGAATCTGACAGTTAGTCGCGAGTAGTGAAAATGTCTTCCACAGGCGCAATCCGACTGTCATCACCAAACAACATTTCGTTGTTTTCACACGGTTTATATGGTACTTGGAAGTGCAGTTTTGACAGTGACCTAAGCAAACTACTATTTGAATGCCATAAACCACAAGTGAGGATGAAACCATTCTGAACTGATTAAATTCCGCACCGATTGTTGTGCGCTTTAGTAAAAAATGAACCCCATTTGAGCAACTGTTGTTCTACTTTAACATCAGCTATCGAATTATTTGTATCCTAATATTATTTGTCTGGGGGTAAAACAAGACTACGTACTCCTTCTCCCAGTTATCTTCTTAGTAAAGAAGTTAAAAACAATCATTCACGTTACTAAGAGTACTTTATTTATGTGCCAAAATCAAAAAAAATAAAAAAAGCTGAAAAGAAAGCTGCTGGTAGTCTGCAGATGTCTGTATTTATGTGATAAAACATGAATGAACTGACAGAGCACCATAAGCAGCAAGCTGCGAAATCTCGTGTTATTTTTCATTTATTTGAAGAACTTTCAATTGGCATGGTTATATCTATACAAATCTAGCTTCAGGGGGAATTTCCGCAACTGCAAGAGAAATCTACAATCTCACCACTCCTGGAACGCAGATGTGCTTTGTAGTGGTCACTCGCTCGCAGTCCACTACCGACATTTCCTCTGCCCTGTCATGGTCCATTACGGTTTACCTGAAGTTCAAAATGATGGTTGGATATTCACGCGGGATTATCTGCTTTGATAACCTTCCAAAGGGGAGTTAGGCATATATTTTGCTAGCTACAAAATAAAGCTGACTTTTGTAATAACAGTGAATGTTTATGAATGATCTGAATTCAATTTCTGCATTGCCAAAGCTAAAAGTGAATTTGAGCTGTCACTCTAATTACCTCGTCTATTTGTTTTTGGTCTCATGGCGGAATTCATTGAATGACAATGTTTTTCTTGGGAAAATTTAACTATTGATCTATTAGTTCATCGGTTTCACTTTATGTATGCTTCATACAGGCAGCTATTATTCTATTTCTCCATCCTCACGGTCACACCAGCATACATTTACAATCAACACGCAATAACTCAGCTCATCCGTCAAGGAACATAACGGGACAGAGAATTCATGATTAGGTGAGCGAGTGAGGACTGTTGAGCATACCAAACATGTGTTCAGGAAGCGGTGTGGTTGGTGGCTTCTCTGCATTTACGTAGAATTCATTCGATTTTCAAACCGCTTCATTTGAATGTAAACGTTTCAGTGTCCATGACTTATCGGCTGTGTTAAACAACCCACTTTTACCCTTGCTGTCAGGGATAGCAATGTTCTTTGGAAATGTTTTATTTGGCGAACAAACCATGATCCGATAAAATACATTTTGCAGAACAAGGCCTTAAAAAGGCAGCGAAGGCACACAGCAATTTCCACTAGATGCTTTTAAAAATTTGGGGTGTTCGACTCTATTCAATTCAGAGGTTAGTATAACAAAAGTCGGTTTGGAAATGTTTTCGTTGTAGACCGCTTCTGGATACGGCAAAGATTTTTGCAACGCCCCAACTAGGGATGATAACTCTTCATTTTATTCCAACAAGATTAAATTACTGATGGATGAATACGCTTGATATTTCATATGACCGTTTTTCAGTCTACAAAGCTCCTACTACGGATAGACCTCTCTCACGGAATCTACGTTTTTTCAACAGGGCTATTTTGCACAGCTGATCCGACAACGGAGTACTGTTCCCTACAGATCCATTGATGCAACTAAAGCCGAATTTCACAAATGGTAAAACCAAGTAGTTCACATAGCTGAGGTGCAAAATACACGTTTTGGCCATAATTCTACAAATAATCCACAACGTTTTGTAATATGAAATCCAGAAACAAAACTGTATGAGTTGGTTATCACCACCTGACTAATTGAGTGTGGTAGACTCGATCCTCAAACCACCATACAGAAATGGTGCGAGATAGAAACTTTGAATAAGTATCTCGTTTTTCACTGGTCTATCAAATAGGTCAACCAGTCGTACGGCCATTGATACTGGCAAATTCGCTTCCATTTTTCGCCCTCTTAAGTCTACTCTACAAGCCGGAATCGAATCACTCAGCATCTGCCACTGAGAACTTGCTCTACCTGCCAAGATATGGCTGCCTAATTGGTGTGAAGCGAGTTACATGGCTGAAAATTCAGCAGTGCGCTTTGAGTAGCTTAGAGAAAAACTGCAATTGTTCTGGTCCGCATTACTGAATTGCTTTTTCAGCAATTCCAAAGAGGCACCCAGCATATGGCTGATTAAGATTAGATGGACATTGTGGTACTTATCATTGATACGAGAAGTTTGATGATATAAAATCCACTACCAGTTTAGCATATGAAGTTCCAGCCAGACCGAGGAACCGCTGGATTCCGGTTCTTAACATGAACTTTTTGATGTGAAAAAAGCAAAGGAATCTTTCATTATTTCCAAGTTTTGTGTCCTTCGTGCCAATGATAAATTCCATGAGCATTCTGCCAATTCCGATGAACGCTGTTCTACAGCGCCACCATAACTGAGGCATGTGTACACTGCCAGAGTAGAATCAGTCGAGCATGGTAAGAGCCGCATAGCGAACGACAAAATCATCAATTTTTCTATCAATAGGAAAAGTGAACGATGTATATGATCCTTCCCCTTTTAGGCGTCATTTCTGGTCCTCATTTGTTACGTTATTACATCCATTCATGTGTACACTTGAACAAAGTAGAATGATGTGTTGTTGAGTGTAAATATTCCTCGTAGGCCCAGGATATGTCAGCTTGTATAAAGGTACAGTAGAAGTGAAGTTCCGATGGGGGATTCTGTAATGACGCCATTTGGTTGCCATCCGTTAGGAAAAGCAGTCTTTGTTTAGACACAGATTTGTAAACAAGCTGACGTGTTTGGCGTTCGTCATTGACTCGTTTGAGAGAAGTACCTGCTTTCTGTGATATGATTGAAAGCCTTCTTCAGATAAAATGGCGCCAGGCTCTTTGTATTAGGAATGAACTGATTTTCCAGAGCTAGGTTGCACAAACCAATACCGCTATAGGTTTACGGAGGAATGCTAGTGAGAATGCAGCAATCAGACTAAGTATTGACTGAAGAATACGTTTGATGGAAAGTCACACTTACATTGGAAATAACCCAACTGATCACCGTATCCCCACTACCATTACGCATGCACAAGTAAAGCCGGTTGAAATTCAATGAAAATTTGCCACAGTATATAGCTTGAGCTTATCGACCTAATGATGTTACATCAGTCCATCGTGTAAGGATACTTATTCAAATCCTCCTATTATTTATGTTGATTCTTTGCTGCACTAGGAGTAGTTGAATACACGTGACCTTGGTCTCGAAAGTAAAATAGTCTGAGCAAAGCAAGCTAAAAAGTATCAGTTGAAAATTAAATGGATGAAGAGGATAACATAAATTACCTACCTCATGTACAGGATGTGTTACTACCTTGATATTTCGGTAAACGCCGATTCTTCGGCCAATGAGCTATTACATTTAATACTGAATTCAGAGCGCCTGTGATGAGGGTCGATGTCGTAAGTGCAAGTCCTTACGAACCACCGGTTCTCTTCCATAAAAAAGGTCTGACCTTACCCATCAATGGATAAAGGCTCGAAAATCTGCAACTGAAATTAAACCATGGTATTCATTATAACGAATAGCCGATTTTAGAAAGATTCAATTTTAATTACTTATTTGGATCCCAGCAGCATATATACCAAATTCAAAACTTGGATGGAAAAGCTACCTAGGAACACCCTGTGACTACACGTGATTGTAGTGTAGAAAGAAATCTCAAACTTAACACCTTCCTTATTCGCCGAATTTTCAGTCTGTTTCCCTCACAAATCCGACCGGGCTAATTCCAAAACCCACCCATTATCAGAATAATCGACAAAGTTACCCGTCTTGTTGCATCCGTAAATGTTCGCACACAAGAACAACAAATAATCCACTGAACCACAATTTGAATACTGTGTTCTGTGCATGACTAGACGCACTCAGTACAGTTGCAGGTTAATCAATCGCGTACCAGGTGAACAGACATCGAGGAAGCAAGAGGACAATATGGAACAAGGTCGGTGTACATGCAACTTACAGATGAGCAACGTTACAGGATAGAGTTCAAAGCATTCATAAAATGAGAAAATAATCACACTAAAAGACGATATACTGGAGAGCCTATAGATAAAAAGATCAAAGCTAAATAAAAGTGCTCTAACTGAAAATTTCGGCAAAAAGATCGCCTGATTTTCAAGAACAATTTTTTTCTTGACTTATCAGTCGAAATTTCACTATGTTCCTCTGAGAAATTTCATATTAGTTTTATCGTGAGGTTTATTGAGGACTTTCAGTAAAATATAAAGTACAACAAATATTGACAAGTAAGTGCACATGATTCTCATATCGGTCATAGGAGTAAAAATCATATCCATGTGAACAAACTTGTTGTCTGAACTGTCTCTTTGGTATTTCTCGCATGTCATTGAGAAAACGGAATTCTTTTCAGCGATAAGTTACTCAATTTATTTAATAATTCTAGTATTGAAATTACTATCATCGAGATTGGTTCTCTCCGTTTAGTTGAGGAAACTCTGCTCACACAATTCAGTTTACCAAAGGTTGCGTCACAGAGCAATGTCAGAAGACAAATGGAATAGATATTCAATGTTCTGCGAGTTGTAAAGTCATCTCAACTAACAAAGCATAACTATAACATTTAGATGAGAATAGTAGCGTGAAAATGTCGCACGGTGCAATCAATTCCTGGACAACATAAACACTGTTGTGTATCACAAGATATATATTTCATTTTAACAGGTATTTGTCAAATGCTCAATGAAAATGATCGTCACTTGTATCTTGGAATTTCTCGATAACATGAAATCTAATATAGCTGGTAGTTACCAAAGAAATGACTCAAAGTGATTATTACTCCATACCATAATACTTTTTATCGTATACGTTGGAATATTCATTGGGAAATGAAAGGAATATTACTATCAGCTATGTGTAGCTGAAACAGAAAATACTGAATTGATTGGGCTTCTCCTTGTAAAATGTGCCTATTCTGTGAATAACGCTCCCATTTTTTGTTGTTCTGTAATGTGGACAAATATATTTTCCGTCTCCTTCCGTATGTCTTCTTCGTTGGATGCCACATGTGTAGGTTTTCTTGTACCTCGATGAGAACCCAATTATCCAGGATATAAATTGCACATTGGTAAAATTTATTCCATCATAATAATAACTAACGGTAATCATGCCCATCCCACAAAATGCTTGGTCCACCAGACTGTTCGTTCAATGAAATAACAATTTCTCACTTTCTTGTGAAATGTCAAGTTCTAATAACACTTGGGCATAAGCTCATTAAATCAGATGATTGCCGTTTCTAGATATATGAGTGGAAAATAACGCATCATTAGATGAATAAACACAAAGATTTATTGAATTGATCCTGATGTATGTGAAGTCAAAATCCTTTTTTTGAGTGCATTCATCTGCTCTCGTTCTATCTGTCTCCAACTTTTTAATTTGTTTAGGTAAACGTGGTGGTTAGTACCATCTTGATGCAAAGCGGATCACCATTTTCACTGGAATAGATATCCAAAAATAAATTCCTAAATGTTTTGAAACGATATGCAGTGAATTAGAGTTTTGCTGCCTAAAGGTTTATCAAGTAATTCGTTATTCCGTTGTAGTTACCTTTTAGAAGGCTAAATCTACATCCCAGGAATCAAGCAAGTGGTTGAATACTCAGTATAAATAGAAAAATAATCTAAAAGCAATAGATTCACTCTACATTTTCAGTAATTGATAGTCCCTTGTAGATTTCTATCTACCATTGTTCTATTCACGAAGCCATTATGTACGGCGCTGAATGATCTAACTCGACCATTGGGTTCCGAATTGTTGGCTTTTACGACGAGTTCCCTTAAAGGATTAAAACGATATTTACATATCTTCGATAAAATTCAACTGGTTGGTAGAACTCGTAAGTCATGTCTCAAGATGAAGGGATAGTTATGTTAGTTAGTAAGTGATTTAAAAACAACTTTCACGCTGTGTTTTTTCAACCGTCATACCCACAAATTTTCAGATGTATAATCCGCTAATAATTTCGGAAAATCAATTCATTGCGGCGCACATTTAAACACGTGGCTCGTATACACGGAAAAACCTTACCCTAATCAATTTCACAACTGAATAGAACGATGGGAAACATCTTTTTGAGATGAACTTCTATTTAGAGCCATTCTTATACTTCATCCCTGTTCTGCACGTTTTCAGAAGTTGAGTGGTCTGACCTCAAATCACGAAGCATAAAATTTTATGTTTTGATAATCTTGACCTAGTTGGTTTGCTCTTCATTGTTCAATTCACGGTAAGTTGGACAAACTTGTGTAGGCAGCAAAACTGACAGCCATGGAAATTATAACCCTGAATGGAACGCATCCAGTGCTATGCAAATCTATAGAAGTGTTCATTGCCCATGTCTTTTGGTAGAGGCCTTCAGAGTTTTCAATATCAAGCACTACATTTGCGTTTACTGTCGTTCAAAATGAAACAGACTATTGCGGTAACTAACTCAGTGTCTGCAGGTAATGGATGGAGATTCTTATTATGAAATCTGAAGACCATCGACTTTATTCTTCGATCCTAATCAAATGATTGATTGATCCACAGAGAGCCCATTCCAAATCACAGGAAATAACAAATATTTCCTCTAAACAAGGCAATAGAATCAACGTGACAAATTAGAGAAAATTCAACTCCAGGGATGTATTACGTTATGAGTTACTCGAAAGCACTATCACACGTAGACATTTCCTAAGGCTGTAGAAAATTAGCATGAGCTGCGAAATTTTACCAGGGAACAAGACTTCTATGTGCATCCAGAAAGTGAAAAATATTAAAGAATACTTGATCGGAGAAGCGTTCAAGAAAGGAGGCAATGCTCGAGCAAAACAGGAACAACTGATATGGAAGGTCTACCGGAGAAACTGGATGACGAGTAGTACACCACAATTACGTTCACAACCGAACACGTGCATTGTGATACGTATTCGCCTGTTTATGGGCATCTGGGAAGATTCAAACTAGTGAAAACGGTACTCCGGTTCATTTTGAAAGTACGCTGTGCACAAAGTCACCTGAGTAGTTGTCGTATACCATCAAATCCCGATTTTAGTGCACAAGTGCCACGAAGAACTATGGATGAGGGAGGGAACAAATTTATTCTAATTACGCGGTTAGATAGGAATAACTGCTGTGTGGCATACCAACGGGCGAGAGGGTCTAGTAATTTCCCATACTGAAGCGCTAATTCCGCCAAATTGTTTAATTTGTTCAGTCAATGATAGGAAATCAGTGAGTGCAATTCGCGTACAGAATGATCCAGTAACCAGCCACAAATCATTTATATTAACAGAGAGATCTGATGGACGATACTCTGAAAGCACTTACCGGTCATATGTATCGTTGGTAATTCATTTAAACGTAGAGCACTAGGTGTAGTATTAGGGATTCAAACCACTGACGGTGGAGAAAGGTGGCCAATGAATTATAAATAATTGGCCACTGGTGTGATACCATATTCCATGTAGTTTATCATCCGATTCCGGTTCTAACTGGCAAAGCTAACAAACCTGTAACTGCGTAATGCCAGGGTGCTTTTGATAACGGAACTTATCATTAACTAAAAGAGTTCACCTCTGTTCCTATGGATCCACGGGGTCAAGTGACCGTACTATGGCTCGTGATTCCGATGTACCAAGCCTCGAACTCGGTACTAGACAGTCTCTAATTCGGCATCCAATTGCCCACTGGGTATACTAGAAAAGACAAGTTGCGTGTTGGCCCAGAATCAACCACTACCCTCATAGATACAAAACAAGATATATATATATATATATACATATATATATATATATATGCATACATTGAATAGCATGTAGAATGTAAATGTCAACGAGTTGGAAATCTCCCTGAATACACGGTATCAGCGTGGTTCCTGTCCGCACTCTTCCAACACATGGACTGGTCAGTCTGTTAATAGTAACCAATGTCAAAGCCCGCATATCCAATTTGACACTGCAGTCGTGGCGCGTGTTCCCATATACCAGTCAGTCCACCACACGTTACTGTTCGCATAAACCAATAACGGAGAACTGGCTGCCTATCCTTCACACCAACCCGCCAACCAATCAGACTAATGACATACTGTGATCCAACTTAACCATTCCCATCTGCGTACCACGCTGGGAAATCAGTAACACCGTCACAGTATTCCGTATATTCTCTTCGTCATGCTACATAAAATGTTAATTCTTGGTTACAATCAAATACAGTTTCGGTACGTTGTTCGTGGTTACGTTTTCTTTGGGTTTGAACGATCGAGGAATCACTGATCGAGGATAAACCAGAAGCTTGCGCGATGAAACAACGGAAAACATATCAGCTGCGAAGCAACCAGCATGGTTGAAAATACGACAATCGTGTCATTTGGAATGGTTTTGCATTGAAAGATTCGTTATTGACGAGCAAATCGAAATTTCATGATCTAATCATTTCTGGACAACAAAAGACTTACGCTGTTCACATATCGTAGCAAATTTTTCGAATTATCCATTAAACGGCATAATGCCATATCAGAGTTTTGATTAAAGTGATTCACGTTGCATTACTGAAACTAGAGAATTTACCTACAATCATGTTATCCACTCAGATCCTAAAATATCTGTCGTACCATTCCGTGGGCGGCGTTTTTCCGGTAGCAGTCATCAGGCCATCAGTTGTTCAGAATCCAGGACGTGAATGGTTCCTGTAACATTTTGCCTCGCTGTATCACTAATCAATCAAAGCGAGTAAAATTTACCCAATGCAAATATGAACCAAATATTAGCGTTGCAATGTTGGTGACAGTGACAAATTCTTCCTGTATAAACTGTGTGTTCTAAGCCGATAAAATGAGGTGGTTCTGGGACGAAAAAAGTCTTAGTACTATAGAAAGTGGAAAAAATCAGAACAATGTTTGACACAGTTTATTTCACACAATGCCAGCGCTGCACTTTCGTTAAATAAAGAGAACGTGGAGGTCGAAACGGTTTCATCTTTATTTGCGTTTATCAACTTGAGCTCACCCTCAGCACTGGCTACCATCAGGCTATGAAGACAGTGAGTTTCACACATTCAATGAAGAGCGGGACACTTACCTACGGGAATATTCAGGTGTTTCAGGGATTCGATTTCTATGAAGTGTTGCACAGAGTGCATCCCGATAAACTAGTGTTGATATTTCGGCAAAACCATCAACCACAAAAATGATTATTGTTCCCACCCACTCGATCACATCCGCCCAACAAATTCCTGCCACGGCTTCGGTGCGATAGTCCCATTAAATTCCCGGAAAAAATTCCCATCAATCAGTGGAGAGTGTTGCAAAACAGCATATCAAGATATGCATCAGTAAAATCAATTTTTTAATCCAAATCATTTGGTTCTGGGATAATTGAAAACCTTTTTCAATGGTTGAAGTACTGGGAACGAGGTGTGATAACATTCACACAATAACCACAAATAATTGTACATATATTACTTTGATCGTCTTAGAACAGTTAACAAATGACAGTATCTTGCCGGGCTACGGATACTTTCATTTAATAGAAGTACGAGGATAGATTCGAAAGAAGAGTAGAAAGAATAAATAATGCACTGTGAGCTTCGTGGAGTGGATAATCGGTGAATTATTCACAACTGCGAGTTTTTCTCCCGGCCATACGCCTACAGATATCTTCGGGATCTAAGTGAGTGAAATACGTAGGCAAATTCTCAAGTCTCACTTATGCAACGTGAATCGCTCTAGTCGAAACTCTGGTATGGCATTATGCCGTTTAATGGATAATTCGAAAAATTTGCTACGATATGTGAACAGCGTAAGTCTTTTGTTGTCCAGAAATGATTAGATCATGAAATTTCGATTTGCTCGTCAATAACGAATCTTTCAATGCAAAACCATTCCAAATGACACGATTGTCGTATTTTCAACCATGCTGGTTGCTTCGCAGCTGATATGTTTTCCGTTGTTTCATCGCGCAAGCTTCTGGTTTATCCTCGATCAGTGATTCCTCGATCGTTCAAACCCAAAGAAAACGTAACCACGAACAACGTACCGAAACTGTATTTGATTGTAACCAAGAATTAACATTTTATGTAGCATGACGAAGAGAATATACGGAATACTGTGACGGTGTTACTGATTTCCCAGCGTGGTACGCAGATGGGAATGGTTAAGTTGGATCACAGTATGTCATTAGTCTGATTGGTTGGCGGGTTGGTGTGAAGGATAGGCAGCCAGTTCTCCGTTATTGGTTTATGCGAACAGTAACGTGTGGTGGACTGACTGGTATATGGGAACACGCGCCACGACTGCAGTGTCAAATTGGATATGCGGGCTTTGACATTGGTTACTATTAACAGACTGACCAGTCCATGTGTTGGAAGAGTGCGGACAGGAACCACGCTGATACCGTGTATTCAGGGAGATTTCCAACTCGTTGACATTTACATTCTACATGCTATTCAATGTATGCATATATATATATATATATGTATATATATATATATATATCTTGTTTTGTATCTATGAGGGTAGTGGTTGATTCTGGGCCAACACGCAACTTGTCTTTTCTAGTATACCCAGTGGGCAATTGGATGCCGAATTAGAGACTGTCTAGTACCGAGTTCGAGGCTTGGTACATCGGAATCACGAGCCATAGTACGGTCACTTGACCCCGTGGAGCCGTAGGATCAGAGATGATTTGTGTTAGTTAGTGTTATGTGTTAATGGCAGCTAATCAGAACTCTGTGTTCCTTTCTTCTTCCTGATAAACCTGTATGTTGGACGGCTGAATTTGTGAAGACCATCTCCTTATTTGTACTTGATTTATTGATTATATACCGATTCTTCTTGAGAGCAAAATTGATCTTCCCGCTTCGTGATATGACCTGTAGGTGCTAAATAAATAAGTAGTTGATCCCACCAGGGATGATTTTGGTTATTTATTGGACTTCGATTCACGCAACTTCCACAGAATAAAAGCTCTGAATAAGTTGCAGCCATTCATGTGAACAATACGATTGCTTCCTACAGCTGGATAACCGAAGTCTTCATGTGTACTCGATAACTGTTTTACAAATACAAATTGTTGCTAAAATTGAATATTATTGATGATGCCCAAACGAGATTTCTTGATATAAACAATTTCTGTACTCAGTTAGTCTTGTAGACCAATACATTCCTAGCTAACATGATTTGGTAAATACGTTACGGTTTTATTTACTGTCTACCCTGCCTAAACTTCGGCACCTTTCAGGTGCTTTTGATAGTCAGATGGAATAGATATTTGACTGCACCACCTGAGACAATCATGTGAAACCGACCCAACCTGGTTGACTTCAGTCGAGTTTGTGTCATATTCCAATGCATGCTTGAGTGAAAGGGGAATTGCCAATTGCCTCAAAGGACGGCCACGCGTTTGGTGAAAACTGGCACAATGAAACTGAGACACGTAGTCGATAATTGCATAAAGCCACAACGGGTCAGTCGTGGTAAACAGTGAGAGGAAACGAACTGCTGTAGGCGGTATGCGAATTCACACTTACTGTCTATGTTTTCACCTTCCCCTAAGTCACTTGAACACCGCCAATCTTCTAGGATGCTTACCTTTATTGTAGCTTACTGCGCAATTGTGATTTCATACATTGTTTCTTCCACTATGCTCATGGCTAGACTTCATATAAAACAAGCAGTATTACGAATGTACACGAATCCAACGCGCAAAGTGTCCATGTAGGTTATCCTGTGAGATTTCGGAACCCGCACGATTTTTAGAAAGAATGATAATTATTCAAATGATTTTTGACAACTGGCAGGTTCAATGGGCCGCTCACAAGTTGGCATAGTAGGTATTTACTTTTCTATCCACATTCGGCTTCCAGATAAACTGATATCACTAGTGGTGGGAATACTAATCTCAGTCGCATTACTTTCTTGACTGCATCGCTTACTAGTAAAGTGGAATAAACTTTATTGCATTTTCATGTTTACGAGTGTGCAAAAAACGAAATTTACTGTCATTTTGTGGTTTATAAGTTGGTGTTATAGGTCTTTTCCGACACCACGACACATTTCTCATCAGTAGATCTCATAAAGTCTTTTATAGCAAATACCAACATAAAAAGTGGAAGAACTACCAAATTGTTCCTCAGTTACAATGCTGAAGAAATATCGAGAAATGTTTTGTTTTGTTTTATAAACATTGATGGTCTAGAAAAAGGCGAGTACTCACAAACCCCACGTTGTATTTGACGCCATTCTAGATGATAATGATAGAATGGTATTGCAAATAGACACAAATAGACACAAATAGACACAAATAGACACAAATAGACCTTTTAGATAAAAACTCAGATAATATCGTGTGTCCACCAAAGTATTCAACAGACAAATTAAACACATTGATGACAAATAACTTAGTCATCGATAGTTCTCGAGTTGTCACATGTCTAAATTTGTATCCTTTTCTGGCCCGATTGTTTTCTTTGAAAGCCAAACAACTGTGCATCGGATTAGATAATGGTGACTTATTTCAGTGGAACAGAACTGAGTACCAACGATCGAGCAGAATAATGAAGAATGCTCATTTAGGTCGAATATTGAAAGACAGGTGATACAGTGAAACGCTAAAACACTTATCTCTTTGCGCAAATGAGATACCTCAGGGAAAAGCAAACAGAGATAGTGCAATTACAATTGTAGTTTTTGTAATGTACACAATGATTAGCAATAAAACCGCTGTTTAACATGAACGGTGGAACAGGTGATTCGGGCAAATTCAGGAGAATTCCATTATCTAAAAGCTTTGGCCAACTGTCCTCAAATTGATATCGCATAGCAGTAATAAGAAAAATACTTTCTGGGGGGCAGACTGGCAAGGATAAAGATCGTCAGTCTAAATCCCAGAACATTCCAGTTTAGTTGTATTTATTTCGAGTATTTTATTGGAAGCAGTAATTTTGAACAACTTTGGGATAATCACGTATTTTCGAACGAGGATTCCAACTCAATAGGACTGCGTCACGTAATTTGTTGTACTGTCCTTGATTTCAAGACAATCAGCAAGTACGGTATAGCTGGTTGAAGCAAATGGATGATGAATACATGTTTTATATCATGATCTCCCACAAATGTTGCTCACAAAAGTCAACGCTACTAGCAGAAATCGAACCGGCTAGCCTGCGGACCGATTTCAGCTGTTCTGATTGGTCCCATTAGCTCTGGCGAGAAGATTTCCTCAAGTTCGAACGATCTGCATTTATTAGTACAAAATATCTGTTCATATAAGGTGAATGGTGGTCATAACCAAGTTATGGCCCGTATGCTTTTGGTACACTTGTTATTCTCGCTTAGCTGTTCTGAGTGGTTAGTCTGGGAACAAACCAAAATTGGTTTGTTCCGTCCAGATGGCCGTTGTTATTCGATGAATTCTCTGGCGCTCCTCTTTTGTTCGAATCTTGTCCTCGTTTAATGACGGGCGGAGACGTGCTTGATGTCCGCCAAGTCATCGGACAGTCTACTAATCGAGGCACGCCGTCTGTCGAAAATGTCGCACTCCATTCCCTAACAGAGGCTACTTATATCATCGAGACATGTATGTTATTTCCCAACCGATATTGGGCTCGTTTTATCAGGGATGACTTATTGGACTCAGAATTTCAGCAACATGTTTCATTTTATTTATTTCTGGAAAATCCACTTGCATTCTTCATATCGAAAATTCGGACTCCGCGAGCCGGCGATGTTGTTCATCTTACATTAGGAAGAAATTTCTGTAATCGAAGTCATTGGGAGGCGAGACACTCTTTGACTTGAGCGGCTCAATGAGTAAAAAAGATGTTTCTCATTTTCAAGATAATTCTCTGATCATCATCCCGTGAGAATTCTTAACCACTTTGGGTGATTAGAGGACTATGAAGGAAACCTATCGTTTAGAATGTGCTTTAGGTTTTCCGTTTTCAGTTCAGGCTACTGATGAGTAGTGCGTTTGCAAAAGCATTCGTCACATGCATTTCCCGGGGTTGCTCGTCAATCAACAATTTCGCTGCAAAAGAAATTCTGCTGAATATCTCCAAACATGCAAGCCTTGTATACTGCCTAGATTTTCTATCGATGTTAAATATTTCAACTATTCGAAAGATGCTTATAACATTACCACTGCTACCTAGGTCATAGCTATTGAGTATGTTGTAAGAAAAGCAGGATTCTCTCAGTAGCAGTAATTCGTGGCTTCCTATAAAGATTAAGGAGTAAATGTGTTACTCACTTAACACTATACATACCGACACCCGAAACAACACATGACAAAGAGTCCCTCGTTTTTATCAAATACTTTCCCAAACAACATGGAGGAAAAAATCAATGTTGGCCTCTGTTTTACTTAACATTGAGTTTTATTTACCAAATATTTCAGTCAACCATAGGCTAAGTGAGAATTGCCGCGACTGTAGACGAATCTGCGGATCTCATTTTCAGGTGTCATCCGGGGATAGCCTTTTGTAACGTACAAAACCGTCACATCTAAGTATATATTCAAATTTCGTAGCCTTCTTTCTTTATATTTAGGTTTTGTCAGTTGAAAATCACCATTCATTAACAGATTCTAACCACTTCTTGTACCGTTCCTCAATATCATGGGTGTAATATTACCATCGATCTATCCTTGGGGTGGATTCAGTTCGGCTGTATCGCAGATAATCAAAAAGTACATAAAACGTGATAATCAGTCATAGTAATAATCTCTGAGAAGTTTGACATGAATCTCATCATGTGAATAGAGACGAGCCGACAAATACCTTTGTTTGCAGCGGTTTGGAGTGCTGGTGGTGGTTCTAGCTCCTGTCCTTCGTTCTCATAGATTGTGGTTACTGAGTTTGGTGTCTGTGTCACAATGGTGGATACATCAGTCCTGGGGGCTTCATCAGTGCGCAGTATAACTCTTGAATTTGTTTTATTATCAAATTTGAGAATGAGGATAAACTTAAATCCCATCGCCTGGTGGCTTATCTTCATGGTACCATACTGATAGTGAACATGAAAATAAAGATATACCATAATCCAAAACTGATGCTTCCAAGAAAACATAGACTGTTTTCAGGAAACGTCAATGATTCGATAAATCAATGAATCTGAACATACTGGTAAGACGAACCAACAGCGACTAAATGGGGACAACCTTTTTTCGAAAACAAACATACACGGTTCAACCATTGTGCTTTTGCAGTCATCCTCCAAGTAACCTCTTATGCTCATGCAAAATGACCCTGTTTAACAGAGCTAAATCACAGCAGCAACGTGAAGCTAGTGAAACAGGAAAATAACTAAATCTTCACACTGTTTCAACGGGACGGTTACCCAGAAAAATTCAAGCACAGAACTTCTTTTTGAACCAAAATTTAAATCAGCCAAGGAGCACAATCTAACAGAACATTAACACTATCATAGATCAAAGACAACCTCAAGACTATTCGAGTTACAAGGCATTGCATATGCACACAAATCCACAAGAACCTCGTAACAACGACTGTAGCAAATGTTACTTTGGTCAAATTGGGAGAAAGATTTCAACACGAATGCCATGAAGGAAACTAGCTCTACGAAGACACAATCCGATCCTTCTAATATCCGTTCACGAGGGTCAAGAAGGACACACGTTCAATATGGATGATATTCATATTCGGACCAAGTAACCACGAGACACGAAAGGGAAATCTTGAAAGTTTGGCTTTTCTCAACGAATTCAGTCAACAGACAAATTGAGTTAAATCACACTCACAATCTTCTGATACGCCAGTAAATCAACGGACTGCAGAGATGCGAGGCGTATAAACTGTGATTCATTCTTACGACGAATATCCGTGAAACTTAATTCCTCGTGTCAACACCTCTACCAAAACCAAGCCCTGGAGACTCATTGAAACAAGATTCCTAGAGAGTAATATACAGACAGTAGCATAACGTGAAAATATCCAAAAAACTAAAAAAGAAGAGAAGAGCACACTGGGCATATATATATATATATATATATATATATATATATATATATATATATATATATATATAATGGAGGGTACATGTCGAGACATTTATTTTGTGGACTTAAAGTTATTGCACAGAAAATGCAACCTTCTTCGTATTCATTGTCGAAGTAAATAATGGGGCTTTGCCTACAGATAATGAGGTTGGAATGCGTTCCGGGATTGATCACACTCAGTATTAAATTAGTTTAACTTCACCCCCAAATCTGACTTGATTATAACAGTGAAGCTGTCTGAAGATTCACCTGATGTGGTGTATAGTTATGTCGGTATTTGTGAAGATCTACTTGAATGGGTCACGGATATAGCTGAAATAACTTACTCATTTCCAAAACAGTTCATCAGTCTTGGAACTGAACCACCGAAAGGTATGCTTTTATTCAATGCCCCGGACAGTAACACGACACCGGGGTGCTAGAGCTGTGGTGACTCGAACTGATGATTGCTCAATTCGAGTCACGAATTCTGAGCTGGTGCACGATTTCTTTGACAAAAGGATGTACGCGGTACGAAAGTAGTCCAAGTCCAGTGGTACCAAAAGAGAGTACATGTTTTACTCTGAAATAACTGTGTTAAACCAGCAGGTTGTTCGTCTTGTTACTGGAATCGTCATTGTATGGTTCTATGTCAACCTGTGGAGAGTTATTACATCATAATACAGCCTAGTTGCATCCGTGTGATTTGGGGTGTCTAATATTGTACGCCCTCGCAAAGAAGCCTTTGATTGCGACGGTTGAGGTGGTTGGATCTACCTTGACTGGACGAAATAAGCAGTGGCAGTTAAAAAGCTCTGGATGTATGTTGGGAGATGTCGCTCAAAGTGTTCTACATCAAAAGCACTGAGCTATTTATTCCTTCGTGGCCAACAAACCATTCAGTGAAAATCGTGCCCTGTGACATGCGTAAGCTTAAGTTATTGCTATCATTATCATCACCGTTATCACAACAGTTATTCTGCTCATCGTCGTCATCAACAGGCGCAACATCGTCGCTATCATCTTCGCGAACGCAATCCATGTTATCTCTATCACCGTCAGTGCAGAAGACTTTTATTCAGACTGTAGTTTGCAGTACCATGGTGGCTGGGGGTACACAAGACCCTTCTTCGGCTTCCATCAAATCTGGTGATGCAGGTCATGAGTTGGATGTGAAAAACATCAATCACAGGGGAGTCAGTAAAAGTAAGACCGGTTTACCTACCCGAGAAGAAGCAACGGTGTTTACTGCTGTCAAATCTCCGCTGTCCCCCAATGACCTCTGAGATGACAACACTACCTGAACACAGAAGTTTTTAGGTACCGGTATCCACGGGTCAGAGGAACTCACCATCTACATGAGATCAGTGTTTGGTGGTAGTCAACATCCCGGAAACATCTGTAACAACCTCTCAGTAGCATCTCGATCATGACCTTTTGCAATCACAGGGGCATACTTAAGAAACTGGTCACTGCGGGCAAATAGAGGTTGGCTGGATCTACACAGGCTTTCGCTTGGGCAATTTTCCCGAAACTGGGGAGCCTCAGCTTCTGAAAATTCTGCAGGCCTCTCGTAAACATGCACAAATGTTTTACGGCGATCCCCGAATCCGAAGGGTAAGGTTGCCCTACTGTTACCGGACCTTTTACCAGAGGATTGGCGAAAATTTAAACAATTTCATACAGAACTTCGGGAGCGTCTCACAAATATTGAGGAAATCTTCTGCATATAGGATCTTCGTTTAGTGAAGGGTAGATTGTGTGTAAAGTGGCAACCGCTAGAGACAAGGACACCACCAGCTTAGGCCCAGGAGGACGCATTGTTGGGAATCCCAACCCGTGCATTGTGAATAAACAGGTGGTAGAGGTGGTCTTGAGTAATGTAAGGGACTGTTGAGTAAATGATAGGAACTGGAGGTGCTTGTTGTAATCAGAACACCTACGGTTATAGTGCTGACTGAGACTTTGATGAATGATGGTGTTCTGGACATCGAGGTTTTTCTACAGGGGTACAATATGTTTTAGTCGCATCGAACTCGGTTCGAGGTGGTGGTGGTGCACCAGGTTACATCGGAGACGGAGTATCTGCACATCTGATCGATGGTTATTCGGATCTTCAAAGGTTTGGAGAGTCTTTTTATTGTGGGCTGGAATTAGTCAGTAATGGGTTTGTGGTTTAGAAACTTATTACAGGACCCTTGCTGCACAGCCGGTAAACATCCTGGATTCTTTGAGGCTTTGTGATTCTTAGGGCCACTGTCTCTTCCTCGATGACCTTAGCGTGCCCCATATCGGCTGGACCGTATCTTGCTTTTCCGAAGTGTGCTTGCCACGGTATGCGACCTGGCGCTGTATCAAAATATGTTTCGGCCAACTCCTTTCTAATATGAGCAATCTCCTATCATGGATCTCGTCCCAACTTAATGCATGTCAGACGTTTGCTAGATTGATGTCTTATCTTATTTAGGCTCAACAGACAATGTTGTATTGTACGAACACTACAAAAGTGACGTCCTAATATATCAATCCACACAGCGGACAAAGTATCTGGCGCATAAGTTTCGAGGATATGAGAGTGGCGGCGCAAAATATTGAATGGGAACATGACGGTTTTGACAATGTGAACACAAACTGGAATTGTATCCCAGTCGGGTTTATTCAGCTGTATGATCGCCTCGCTCCATCCCCTTGTCATCAGTCTCATGCACACGGACACCCGTAGTTTGTTAGAGGACTTCGATGCCTGCTCCAGAGAAGAAATGGAACATGGAAAAGGTATCAAGAAGTTGATGACGGCTAAAATGTGTATAGGCAGATGAGAAACAATTTTCTGCCTGCGAAGTTACCGCATTCTATTCAACATTTTACTGGATCGTGAATTTCCCAGGAGGACCGTGGTTTGTGGTCAGAGTCACAAAAACTATGTTCAGGTGGTATTCAGCCTCTCGTGGTGCGCTTTGTGGTCCGTTTTTGGGACAATTACTGTTTATTAATTACTTTCACGATCTATCAACCGTTTCCTCCTCCTCAAGTCTATTGTGTGTGGATGACCAAAAACTTTGGCAAGTAATCCTTTCGGATAGAGGGGATCAAATTCTACAGGACGATCTAGATACGTTCAAGCGATGTTCCTCTGCGTGGATGCTGTCAATAAATGTGGCGAAGTGTGTTTTCATGCGTGTGCGTAGTTCTAAGCTGTCATTTAGTTACGACATGCCTGCAAACCAGCTCCGAGCAAAAGATTTTGAGCACGATATAGAAGTTTTGGTAACTTCCTTGCTGAAAACCTAAGGTCACACTGGCAGAATGTGTGCTTCGGCCTAGAATATCCTTGGTCTGACTCGCTGTGCTGCAATTTGTTAAAGACATATTCCCATGGTTTGCCGCTAGTCTATCGCTTGTCCCAAAAGGGGACAAATCTTTGGAATTATTTACCTGCTGATGTGGTGGAAGAGTTAAACTATAGTCCCTTCAACAGATGACTGGTCATACATTGCTGAGGTTAAGGTGGTTTCTCAAATTTGACTTTACGCCAACGGGTGGTTCGGCATGAAGCTCATACGGGAAGATTTCCTGTAATGTGAAGAGATGAGAATGATATTGTTCGAGGTGCGCGTATTTATGACAGCTGGTAGTGATGTGAAAGACCAATGAAAAAAGCCAGTTGAATGGATTCGGCCATGGAGGAAACACTCAAGTTCCCATTATCAATAACCGCCCCGAATCCTGGGATCCTGTTTCGGTTCGTTTTGTTAGTTAAGACCGAAGAATAGAATTCAGTTTGCTGGGTCTACAAAACCGAACACAAATATATGCAACATATATCCGATCGACGCCGGCGAAGGACGACATTCTGTACGAGCTGTCCGCTGGTCTCTGCTCAAATAGGATGATGTAATCACAGATGCTGGGATGTGTAACAATCAAAGAAGTCGAAAGCAAAAACTAGGTAAAAAACAATCCAAAATGTATCGTTCTCTCAAATCGCGAAGTTGCCATACACCATTATTAAGGAAAATTCTCTTCCATTCTCTAATCACTCGGCCTAAGTGGTGCTCATTGATTTCAAATTTGTAAAAACACTGAATGGTCTTTTTGTCCTACATGAAAACAAAAAAGCGATGGACATACACAAATTTGAAAAAATATCGAGATTTGAGATTAACCCTAATCGACACTAGCCATCATTCAGAAGTGACCTCGGAATCAGAATCCGGAGAAACTGATCCTCTCGACTAAATGTTGTATGCTTTATATTTCGTATTATTCCGGGATAGAAATCCAGTACTGTTACATTTATTCTAGCGAAATGGAGGGTGTCGTGGAACGTAAGATCAAGCCTTACGATGGGTGCATAAAACATGGAAACTACAAAATGCCCAGATGAGTTATTCGATTAAGTAGATGATGTCAAACTGATATACTCAACGAAGGTGATCTGAAAGAGAGTTTCTACCGATCTTTGTCTAAATAATGATCGCCTATATAAAAGATTTTCATTGCACCAAATCCCTCAACGAAATACTCGCAACGGTGAATTAATAGCATTTTTGAATTCACTCTTAGCACCTATTCGTTAGGTACAATATGGTCACAGTACTTCAATGGTACGTTTTCTAGAAGTTTTCTAGAAGTATGATCATCAGAGAGAAACAAATGTTCATGTGAAGCCACCGCAGACAGCATTCACAAAATCATCTAAACCGTACACGTCCGGTGTCTGGTAGCAGAGACCTATGATGTCAAATTGAGTCCTGTATCTGACTGCATACTTAGTGACATTTGCGATACTACTTTCTGATGTTCAAAATGCCTCATGATCAATAGAGAATGTGTATATTACACACATGTGATTTAGCTCACCAAAAGTTTAACTGCTGCCCATTGCTGTCAAGTTCCGGGGGTTGATGTACTTTCCTCGAAGCAGTCGTTGACTTCATCATTTGAAGACACGTATATGTGAGCAAAGTAATCCACCTCAACAACTCTCCACCCGTGTGCATAAAAACAATTCGGACGTGCGTCTCAGCTCTCCAGGTTCACTCGCCACTGTACAACTGATCGATTTTCAAGAAAATCATTACGGGCATCCAATGCTCCTGCTAGATTGAATTCTATAAGTACTCTTTATGCTTCCCTTTTTTCTTATATGGGGCCCACCCGCTTCTTCATCTCAGAGGAACTGCTCAAACTCCCTTCGAATTTCGTAGATGACAGAGCACATTTCAGTGAAAAATAAGCAAGTTTTACGCGCTTTGCCAATAAAGGTTCTCGTATTCATGAATATCATATAATCTTGATAAATCACCACGGATAACCTTGATTACTCGGTCCTGATAGCCCTGTCTCTCTATATCGTGGCAGCTTTGGGCGATTGATGAAAGAAACACTACGGTTACCGATAAGGTCACACAAGGAGGGCAAAGCAAAACACAAATTGGGTATCAGTATGAAAGACAAAAGTGACATCGATCAACCCACTGACAAGGATGTGTTCTAGCTAGTTGGCGTGTATCGGAGTAGTAGTACATTGAAATGTTTTCATTTAAATTGATACCTGATTCCGCTTATGTCTAGAAAGCGGTAATTCTTCATTCATACGGTATTACTGTCGCAGGATTGATCCTCGCAGAAAAGGGGTATTCACAGGAATGAACAGAAAAGTATCATCCAAATTAAGGGAGCAATTATAGGGCAAACATTTTTTCCCCATATAGGAGGAACTCACGAAGTGGAGCTAGAGTTTACCGATCTAATTATGAAGGCAGAAGATATTCTTACTTGTCCTTTATCTTGAAAACTAGCACATTCTGAATTCAAAGTTAATATATCAATGACGATTGGAACGGTGATGGAATCACGTAGAACACGCATCACAACAGAGGTGGGTGAACCGTCTGTGTGCTTTCCTGAGCACTCAACTTGGCGTTTAGGTCCCGAACTTTCCACCACTAACTGAGATGACGTCAACGATGCATAGTGACAATGTAGCCATATTAGTCATAACACAGCTGAAAGGAAAAGAAAATATAATTAAAAGCCATGCTGAAATCCAAACCTCAGACTTCTGTCGATTTCATATAATTTAGGCTTGGAATTATTTTTTATAAAATAATTGGTAGGCTTTCCAAAGCCGGTGTGTCTCACCAATTCATGTTATGCACAGTTCAGTGGCTGATCAGCAGTATGCAAATTTGCTCGCTGATTGTACATTTCAAGCTCTTTGAACACCGGTGTTAAACCGAGTGCTTTATATTAGGCTCAGTCTTGTACATCATTATTTCCTTGACCATACATCCGTCATCTGGACCATTTCCCTGTTCCATGGAGGCACCACACAGATGTCTAATGTGGTCTAACACGACATACGGTAGTGACTGAGCAGTATATATGAAGAGCCAACCCTATTACTCCCCATTTTCCTTGCTCGATCATTTGAGATCTTCAGTTTTATCGTTGACTTGCGGCGGGCAACTAAATCCGTGCTCTACTCCCATGTTTGAAAGAAATTCCAGTCGTCTCCTAGTGAAAGAGAATAAAGTATCTCCCTTTCTTTGGTCGCTGAAGTGCTCATATCCGTCTTGAAAGTCAAGATTTCCTACACTCATGAATGCAGAGGTGAGTGAAAAAGCGTTGGTTAGACCTCAAAAGCTTGGCAAACATTTTCTTATTTCACAGCTGTAATCCCGTTTGAATTGGATGGAGCTTGCATAGACGGGGAGTCCATTTTTAGAATGACATGGTGATTCTTCCAACGTTAATTCGTCGGTTAACACAGTTAACCTTCAGAACGAGGACACACGGTCCCAAGTATGGATTTTCAATATGAGTAGTGAGGCATTGTATCTGGATGACAGAACAAAATTCGCTGTCATCAGGATACAATGCCATACTACTCATATCGTAGATTTTCTCATCATAACTGGTAACTTTCCATTGCATTTTCTTTTATTCGTCGTAATTTTGCTTACAGATAAACTGCCATTCGAACTGTCAACGAGCTTTGAATCACAGAAGAAACATTTGTTCATGTTTAACGACTGTTACCACATAATTAGTAAGATGTGTCATTTTGATATTTTCCTAGACTAGCCGTCCTTTGGTGGTCACGAACTTGAATGAGTATCTGAAAACAATTGGTGACAAAAATGTTTTTATCCACTTTTTAGCATACGACCTTAGAGGCAACTTTTGGTTGTGTACTGGGTGAGTGAAGTAAACTGGGTGTTCTAAAGGTAATACTTTTTACTGAGCTAAAAGTTGAGCTTGTATGGTCGACCTGTTGTTCAACGAGGTCATGCCTAAGGGCTTAGGACCTTTGGCAAATGGATCATACAGTTCACCAGCAGCAAATTTATAGGCGCTTACTATTCTTTACGTTGTTTGAGATTTACGAGGGACCTGAAACATGTGCACAGTCACTGCTGATGCCACTGATTTCCAACGAAGATGGTAAATTCGCCACTGCTGATTCTTGTTTATAAATTGATTTGCGGTTTGGTGATATAGACTGATAGTGTATTGTTTGAGCCACGGAGTTTCTGTACCATTTTGATGAACAAGTTTTGTCATCAATTAATAATTTTTCCCGTGTGATTTAGGGTTGGAGTACATTTTGAGGTACTGCTGCCGATGAATAACTGGGAGTTCGGCACTCGATGATAGATATCACTGTTAGGTGGATTCTATTGTGGTCTTATGTGCATTAGTTTCGGTGCCCATCATCATCACGTGGATAAAATAAATGGGATGACGGAGCAAAAATCATTTATATCTGTGAAACTATGAACTGACTGATCGTTGGTAAACAGACAAATCGTAATAGCAACCAGCACTTCAGAACCTGTTCAGTGCCAAGACCAAGTCTCGAGACAACTGAATCACGAACGACGGGATAACACATTTACGGTGTGGATCAATAGCTTGATGGATGAATTCTGTCAGAAAGTGTTCAGTCCTAGCAGCAACTCATGAGAAGGATTGGTCGCTCGTACCGATCGGACCAACAAGTTTCATGCGCTCCATATAGTGAGTTCCACGATAATATCATGAGACTATTCGTGAGCAAAGAAGATCTCTTTCTTGCGTTATTGTGACATGTTAGTAATCTATTTATATTCCTTGCTCCAGTTTTGTGTTTCTCCTTACTTTCTCTTTTTAATTTGTAGGCTATGGCCATTTAATATGAACATAAACTACGGAGAAGTTGGGAAAGTTTGAATGTTTCAACAACAATGAAACTAAAGAAGAATAGCCGAGTAGGTTAGGTGTGACAAATATCGTTTATTATTTGTCACTTTCTCTGCCTGATAGTACCAAGTGGTGAATAAGGTCACCTCTTACTACAGGAATACGTTGAATTTCAGTTCACTTTAGTTATGACGGTTTGCTTTTTGTTCCTTCGTAACACCTAGCGGAGGAAAGATGAGTATAAGAATCAGCTTTGATGCCAGATAGCGCTAACATTGGAGATAAAATTTGTCTTACTAAATACTACAAACCGATGCAATGGTACTGCAAACTCGTCCAAGCCTTTAGCATCCTGGTGACAAACCAGGGAGTAAGGTTGGGACGTAGTATAAAGGCGAGACAGTGCCTACGTATATCCAATCGTAACTGGAAAATTCTCATCATTAAAAAAAATACAGTTTGAACATTTCACGGAGTGTTTACCTCGTGCAGACTGCTATCGGTACAATAAACGGAGCTTAAGAATACTTACTCTAGAACTCCCTCAAAGCAGCCTGCAACGGAAAATCGGGTCTTTTGCAAATCAGCTATTCAATTTCAGGATTTGGTGTCTTTTTTGAATTATCAGATGGGCTATGCACCATTCTCAACTTCCGCACCATTGACGGACTTCGTCGAACACTTCCGGGAGTAATAGCGTTGGTAGCCCCTACAAATGCGTAGGAAATCCGCTAAGGTCAAAGGCGACTCAAATTCGGATGGATTTTCAAAATCTGCTAAGAACAGTGTCATACCCGCAATTTATTCACTGATTTATGTTTGCCTATTCACTAAGATGCGCTCGCGATGTGCATCATGTGCTTCTTCGATTGTCTGTAAGTGACTGCCATCAAGTGGGGCATGGAAGTAATTCCAGTTCCTTTTATCATAATTTAAAACTGTTATTCTGGCGAGCGTTTGTTTGCGGATGCAACAATGACGTGGTAACTATTCAGATTAGTGCAAGGCAGAATGAGTTAAATTAGTTAAGTTACGTAGACCAAAGCCTTCATAGGAGAAATACGTAAATTAGAATTGAGTGAGGGCCTTGAGAATTATTTTGTACCGGAAATCACGCGAAGAACTGAGTATTCCGCGGCAGAGAATCCACCCGGGGTAAAATAGGTTTGATGGGGCAGGTGACGAGAGACTTCGTGATCGTAATTTGTGTTCAAAAAGATGGTAATGGGTAGTTTATTTTTCGAACTAAATTAGTTCTTCATTCTAATGTGACTGATTATTCAGAGTGGAAGACACCAATAGATCGTGATCTAAGTTTATCAGACCATCGCAAAAAGGCTACGATACAGCCGAATGTGGATAAACTTACCAACGAAAACATAAACTCAAATCAAGTTTTCCGGCATGTACAAGATTTTTAATATTATCTGATATTCTTTACAATCGTGAAGTTTGGTATAATGGCAAAATCAAGAGGTTACACGAAATTTGTCCACAGTGAGACATGCACTCGATAACTGCAGTATCTGAGTATTCCATCGGAACTGAAGAAAGTGATTATCATCCGTCTACATACAACAGTTTCGTGAATTCTTTTGAATGCAGTTTTCGCATTCATGGGACCAAAAAGGAACACGAACCTATCCGTGGTCGGTTTGGTGCTGTTCACATGGCTGACAATAAATCCGTACTACTTATTCTACTTTTTATCAATCTAGATGGGATTATTGCTATTAATCAATCGGTTTATGCCATGGGACGACAGTAACAAAATTCTCAAACTGCATTTGGCCCGTAAAGCTTGTCGGACACCTACAGTATTTTCCAAGCCTATGGTATCCAGTCAAGTAGTAAATGAAGGTAAGAAGCCAGGGATACATATCACGATAAGTGAAGATCTTGTATGCTTTGAGTAGTCAATTAATAAAAGCAATTTTTTTTAGATGTTTCCCTAATTTTTCCCACTGGAGGTTGAATTGTTTCCTGAGGAATATTGCTGCTGAGGATCAGTAATACGAAACTCCGCAATCAGTGAAAATGTGTTGATCACTACAAAGTAATAACATTCTTTTGAATTTCTAAAAGTTGATAGACTGAAGCAATTATATACGATTGAACTGCGAACAGACTACCGATATATACAGTGCTAAGAAATGACGCAACTCCAAGCGAATAATACTAAGGTTGAGATTTGACTTGGATTTTTAATACAAAGAGAGTTATATTTAACCACTGAAAACAGATTATTCAAAATATACTTGTTCACATTGATTGGAATACCCACCACATTGTCGTAGTGATACGCGTGTACCCGACTAAGGTCACATCGCGATAAACGGAAACACTTTACGTTCTTCAATCAGCGAATAACAGCATCATCAATGGGCACATCAGGCGGACCATCCAAAGCTTTTTTCACCGGACCTCAAAATCTAACCGCTGGTTTCTTTTCCTGTAGTGTGAGTAGATACCCGAATCACCAGAACTGGATGAGGTTAGGATTCAGTGAACTGCTTGATGCTGTAGATATCTGCTCAGCACTAGGATCCCCGTAAGCCGACGCCTTCGTGGCATACTGACTACTTATTTCACCGGATTTAAATTTGCTCAAAATAACACCAGTTTTCAATTACAAATGATTTCAGAGTAGTACGCTGGTTTTATTTACTTCTAATTCGTCAAGTATATTATCGAGTAGAAAACTTGTGGAGGTAAGTATTTCGAGAGAAGTAAATTAACTATATCAAATCTTTCGTGAAGCAATGTCATTAGTGCTATTTGATGTTCCTCGATTCCTGAGAATGAACTCAATATATGCAAAATGTTCCTCAGAAATCATCAGTAATCACAGGATGACATGTGAAGTGGGCAGATGGGCCGGAGTATTTACTAAAAGTCCTAGGGACGCATTTGAATAATTAAATTTGTGACCATCCAACTAGGAAGGCATTCCGCGTTTTCCTGCGTATAGATGAGGAACAACGGAAAAAATGGTAAATTTCAGTAGTATGTCTATATCATCGACTCACAAGCATGAGCTCAACTGATCGCTTTTCTCTCGGTAGACCCTCCGTCTGTTTGCTTTTTGCCTAGATTAGCTCCTCAGTCTTTGGTATTATTGAGGGTTCCAAAAATGTTTATCACACAATGCTGTACCACTTCTTGAATCACTTGAGCACCTTTCCTAACACAGGGTATATATTATCAGGAACAAGTAGCTACGTGCACTTTCAAATATGCTCGTAGCTGATTTCTCTTGATGTGATTATTTTAGATTTGTTATCCATTGTAGAATAAACTGTGGACTAAACTGGTTCTTATCAACAAATCATGGGGCCACTATACAGTGCTTCTCTGAGCAGGGGCTTGCCACTGTGGCTTTTTTCACGGGCAATTTCCTAACTACATGGATTCCAAAGATTTTGTAAAAATAAATGATGTTTTTGGAGGAGTCTGCGCAGAGCAATCTCGGATGGGTGCCATATTTATTGTCTGCTCAATTCAGTCTTCTTAGGAGTCGTTTTTCCCAATATTTTCCTTAGCTGGAGAACACACTTTGGCGAACAAGCTTGTTTTCAATAATTCACACTCACGCCGTAGCAACAAACGATATTATTGCAAGTTAGGAATTTGGCCCATCGAAGAGAACGTGGAAACGACAGAGAGTAATAATGGTATGAACAAGAAAGTGTACAATTTTAATACAGGGTTGGATCAAGACTAGCTTGTTATGTTCGTGTTTAGTGGTAGAACACAAAGTTTGGCCCTGAATTTGCTTATTGGAGCGTAGATAAAAGACCCAGCCGTAGCCGACAAGCAAGCGGCACGCAAGTAAGCTAGTGCAAGTTGTGAAAGAAAAGTCGGTGAGCCAAGTTGAGTTCATGAGCTGGCGTGCATTTGTGTCGTGTCAAACAAGATTAACCGATACATAATGGAATCAGTCAGTGAACAGTCACAGCATGAATAAAATGAAACAAAAGCATGGCAATGTTTGGGGGAGATGATCGATTTCCCGTGCAGCATGCGTGATTGTTAAGTCCGGACACAACAAGGATGTGGATTTTTATTACGTGTTGAATCACCTTTCGTGTGATCTATGAACTATTTTCATAAGGAGGGTGGGTCGGGGAAGCTTGGGGGGCACATAAATTGTATTGAACACACAGACACATGCACATGTTGGAAGCGGATTCCAACAGCTATATTTTGGTGGTCCTAATTGTCGACTCCGGACCATACGCAGGTCACCGAAAGCCTTGGACACATTTATTGTTTGAGTGACTGAGCTGTGTGTGAAACGATAGTACTTGTGAGTGACTTACTTGCTCCAGTGCTAAACCGTGCATATACGTTCAGACAAAAACGTGGTATTGCGGCCAATATACACTGTTTTACAGGAACAAGCGAATGAGTACGAACACTGAGCAGAAAATTACGTGTTCTGTTTTCAAGTGTCCAGAATTAACCCTGATTAGGAATAAAGAAACGATACGCTTCGTTGTGTTCAAGTTCTTTATTTAGCTGGGCTTGTTAGATGTCCGAATTCGTAGGTGAATCCTCTTGATCAAATATCAAATAATTGGTAAAAAAACTAAGTGCATTCATCACCATTTCATATATAGTCGTTGCTGATAGGTTTTATTTACTGGTTTCTTGAATCCATACAGATTTCCCCGAATAGAGCCAACCAAAATGAACTTAATAATCAATAAAGTCCACTTGTATATTTCATTTTCTGTTGTCACCACAGTGATTACGAATAGGAGAATATCACGAAATATTAGCCCACTGTATTTTACCGACAGGGAATGCAGATTTTCAGTCTCGCCTTTTTGATTTTATCTAGGCATGGTGGGTTGGACTGAAGACAGGAATGCGCCTGTGGGACATCTTCAGGGGACACAGCAGTGGAACAATTTATGCCCGTATTTTGCGTAAACAGTTGGCTTCCGGAAATATACTCAGGTGAAAACCTCAGACCGGGTTAGTATTACGTAGTTTGAGATGATGCGCAGAAGTTCACATGATTTTGTTCTAGAAAGTGAGCACAAACAGCTTTTTAATTTTTGTAAAGGAAAAATTAGACATCATGATTCGAAGAAATAAAAGTATTCATTTAGGAGAACGAGCGGCGATAGGTTTACTCGTTCAGGTCTGCATTTTTCAAACCATTTGATAATCATGGTGGTGATAGCCATTCAGACATCTTTATTAATAATAATGTACATACTATTAAACGGAACTTTGGCATTCCTTTTTTGGGCGCAGATGTAAAGGCAGCTTATCTTCAATATCAGAAAGCAAGGAGTGGGCGAACATATGTTTTCGGAGATTTCATTCTCAAGCCAATTACAATCACCTTTATATGAAACAAAATAGTCAAGAAGCCCATTACAACCCAAACACTGATCGAACGATTCAGTCGGTACTGGAAAGGCTGTACGAATGTACTGCTGGAGTTTGACTGATGAAGATTATCGGGTCCGTGTTTCTGTCGCACCTGAGGTTTGACAGCTGTCCATGACCAGCTTACGGGAATATACTCAGGAAGATGGAGCTGGTCGATCTGGGACTACATGGTGCAATGGGGCAATTGAACAATGAAGGGAGTGACTGCTTGGTCAAGTCATGGTTGAGGTCGTCAATATTTAAGTTCGCGGATAGGTGTTGTGGCAGGGAACCACGAAGCTTTTTGGCGGGCATTAAAATTTCCCTGTCATGAGTGAAAGATAGGAGCACACTACTGTATGGATAATTGAGCCTGTGGACTCTTGATTTCATTCATAAAGAAGGACTTTAACCTTAGATAGTCCCTTTTCTATGGCGTATCAGTTTAGGGGTAATGGTCAATATCAATCAATTCACAAGTTTAAGTTTTGTAATGAGTAGGATATAGCTAGGTTACTAGTTATGCACTCATAAAACTTAACTCGATCTTCGTTCCTTAAGACGTCAAAGTTAGTTTGGTCGCTCATAGCTTGAGGTTTTAGTATACTGGTATGTTTTTCTTCCAGTTCAATGCTATAGGTGATGATCTTGTGATTACTTGAGCTGTGTGTCACTGAAGAGAAGAGGATAGTAGCATGATCTGACGCCTGCACTGGGGTGTTTTTCAAGAGGCACAAACTAAGGTGAGCATCACTCTGAGTGGGGAAAGTTTTTCAATATTACAGACGTAACAACATCATGAATCTTAGCTGAAATAAGTCGAGATCAAAAGTTTGAATGATAATACTTTTGTGAACTTCTCCGAAACACAGATATGTCAAGACGGAGAAACTAACGCATTCAAAATAACCATTGGGCGATAGCCTCTAGTATGATTTGACTGGCATAAGATCATGAAAAACCTATTGTTGGAATTCGAGTGCACAAATAGCACGTGAATCGACTTACATCGATTTTCTTTGGGGTAAAAAATAACCGCAACTCCGCAACGAATCCCATCAGTAGAAGGTAATCCTGGTTTATGATAAATTATTAAGTTGTTAGTGTCATTCAGCCTAAAATATTACAGTACGATTATTACAAGCAGTTTGTACCCTCGAATAATACCAGAATGTCTCAAATCCCATGAGTTTTCAGTGATTAGGAGTACATTAGGACTGAGAAAACTGGGTATACACGTGTGTGATATTTATGCCTCCAAGGTGATGCCTTCTACAAAGCACGGTGTTTCTTCATTAATCCAAAAGCTTTCGCAGAAATCATCCTTTGTTTTATTCTGATAGGATTCTCGATAAATTTGCGTAGCGAACTTATGCTGCTACACCTTGGGTACCAAGGACAAAGAACACGGTGTTCGTATTATCAGAGACGATTTACAAATCTTGATTGGCGGAGAAGAATATTTTTTCACCAAATATTAGTTTTTTTTTGATATATTTTATACTTCCTCAGAATACCCAATGAAGACGTGAGAACTGCCTATTTTTCTTTGGACTTGATGGAGTTGTAGGCTATTTTTGAGCATTTAAGGCATCTAAGATCAAATTACTTGAAGTGAAATAAGCTGCAGTTCAAAAGTTGAAAACTAGATTGGAATTGCTGTGAGTATTTGAGCTTTTTGCTTGAATCCTGCAGACTTTGCCTGCCTACTGGCTGTATTCCAAGCCCTTATTGTTGCTGATGCGGTCATGGTATGTTTGTATCATTCAAGCTAAACTGAACTAGTTCAGGTATATCAGTGCAATTCGAATACATAACCTCAACAACATTTACATGTTCACAGTTATAAATGAATCGAAACGGAATTACGGTTTATCATCATCCGGTCTATTTCACTGGAAATGCACTTAAATAAATAAAATAAATGATAATTCTCCTCTCCTGTCCTTTATTATAAAACAACGTACGACAATTGTGGAAGAGGTTCGCGGTCAGTGAAATGCTGATGATGGGGGCAAATTTTCTTTCATACAGTTATGTTGTGCCGAGCAATAGCAATGCCTCTTGAAGATAAGCGGGATGGCTGAGGTAAAACGACCCACTGTGTCAAGGATAGTGTAAGGTTGCGACACACATGGAGCCCAATTTCAATATATAGGTGCACCATTTGTGGTTTTGGTCATGACAGTTTATTCACAATAGTTGGAACTAATAAAGTGAGGTGGTAATCACAACGATCGGGAGATTGGGTTGCTCAAATGAGGACTTGTTATGAGATCTTTGATTTTGCAGAATACAATACCGCGCATTTCGGTTACATGGCCACTGAAAACTTCATTCAACTTGGTTTGCCGTTTCTTCTGATAGTGAAGGAACTGTCTGATACTTACCAGAGTGCCTAATATTCTCAATGTGATGTGGACTATGATGATTTTCACTTGCTCAGGTATAACCTCATTTTACGCACAATGAAAACTGAAACCCGAAGAATTATATCACGTGACAGCCAAGGCGGCTAGCCAAGAGACAGATAATCCGTTGAAAATAATCATTGTGTACTGATAAATGGAATGACCCAATTTCTAACGTTGCTACAAACGTTTTACCCATTTTGTTGTTTTCCCGAAAGAACGACGTCCGTGACCATTAAAAATTTATTTGATGTGTATCTTTCTGTGTACAAAAGTGATCAACCTCACATTCTCAAGTGACACGATAATTTTGCTATCAGAGTTTAAGCTCACCGTATGCATAGAAAACCATTTGGGTTTTACATAATGGAAAAACGTTCTTCCGATCCAGTTTAGAAAAGCGGAAAATGAGGCCACACTTTATCATTCATTGAACTTTTATCCGACATATTAGACTTTCTATTTTTACAAAACACTGCCGCCTTCGTTTCGGAATTTCGATGCCAACTTCAGAAGCAGATGAGGCGTAGGTCATAGTACAAATTCTTCCCGATGTAGTACTGAAGAGGCCACCGCAATTGAAATATCAAAATGCGGCACACACAAGCAATGAATCAAAACGAACTCAGTTGAAGACTAACTCAAGCAAAGTTATCTCTGAGACACTGATCGTATTACATTAATGGAGCAAAACGCTCTACGATTATTAATTATATTTCCATAAGTTCCTAGTGTTCGACCTATTTCACTCAGAGAGTTTTATTCTGGCAGCCAAGGTCGCATACATCCAAATACCTATAGCCCAGCGAATAACTAACGTCAGTTAGAGGAAACTTTGTATAAATTGGTACCATTACTAGAGGGTAAGATACACCCCAGTTAAATCACGAAGCTCGAAATATACACTGGGTACATTTTCTTACGCATAACAGTCGACTCTCCCTGCTTTTCGCGTGATCCCTTTTCATTCAGCGAATTATGGACCGACTCACAACGAATTAAATAATTTGGATATGCATGATCATTTTTGGCTGAATATTCCGGCTGCAGATCCTGGGATAGCACAGCATTCGACTGGTGCCTTCTGAGTCATTTGTGCTGTTCTTTTCATTACCATAGCACCGAATCCTGGTAAGATGTTGATAGGCGTTAACTTGGTTCATATATCCAATGTTACTTTCAGGTGTCTATTTGTATGTCTTTTGTATTTTGGTAGCTTACGGGTAGATAAATCTACCGAGGAAGGAAATATTGTTTGACGGTAACATCGAGTGAAACAGTTAGGTGTTTTCTTAGGAGCTGTGCGTCTGCTTCATGTTTTTTCTGCCTAACCCGGGGGCTCTTACTCCTTGTAGCTTAGTTCTACTGGTTGCTTTTATCTAGATATTGCACATGTGTTGTTTACCATCTAATGATCCATTTCATCAAACAAGAAACTGCTTCTTTATTGATAAAAGCCCATAGTTTGTGATTAGTAAGTAATTTAATTATCGTTTTTCGCCAGTAGAATACCTTCTTTCATATTTTCATTAATAATTACTGTGGCTACTATCCCGATTACTTGGGCTGGTAATCTAGCAGGAACTTAGTCTCACCAGCTTTACGCATGACATGGACTGTGTACGGCTGAGGGCAGCAGAACGAATTCCACCGGTAGAATTGTGTTCATTGCAATTTCGTGGTTTTATATATTGTAATGCACATGAATATATAAAGGCAAATGACTTGCAGACAGGTGAATTACCAGGAACTACAGTACAGAATGTTATTGGGTAAAATGGTACAGTGCAGTTACAAACGGTCCACTCCATAAGAAGTTAAAAGAAACTGTATAGCAGCACGATTAAGGCACAGACAGTAATTCAAGAAGCTTTCTAGCTAACATGAGATGATAGCTTCTGTCACAAAATAAGCAAATAATCTACAGTTAGAATATACAAATTTGTATTTTCAGAGGAGTTACCCATGTTAAAGTACATATGGCAGCAGTAGGGAGACGACAGGAGCAATGTACGTCGTCGTGAACGGCTAGACCTGGGAACAGGTTTGGTTGCAGCGATGATGCACTCTGTGGTCTAACGATATATTGTAGTGGTAGATGGGCTACATTCGGGTGATCGAGTTTCTAGAGCCTAGTCTTTACGCATGGGTGGAACGTTCAGCAAATTTTTCTTACAATGAAAATACCCAGTCAAAAAAGAAAACAGTCAGGAATATAAATCTAGAATTTTCATGCAATATACATCATAAGAAAGTAGATCTGAACTGCGTCAGTCGGAGAATTAGGGCATAAATGCTGGAGGTCTGTGGTAAATATGGACGCTAGTCATAAGTAGGGTAAGTGAGAATGTTACCAGAATACAAGGTACAAAAAAGTAATTTGCAATTACTTTGACTCACAGTTTTCGATCTTACACATTATTGAAATTTTGTTTAACTTGACCTCTGACATTACCATGTGGTTTATATTATGTCTACGTAAAGCACAATGGCAATGCTCTTCCGACTAGGGTTGCAAGCGTGTGCTCTGCGAAAGCATAGGGAGAAGACAGACTCCATGTGCCGAGGCTCAGTAAGCGAATCAAGAGGAAACAACACTTACTCCAAACGAACACCAAAATAGCAGCCCTCATTCTGGCCGTTACACCTAAGTTACGGCCACAGTGGAAGTCGACATCATTTGGTTTATTTTTGAGCGTTGGTGCATGTTAATTTAATCACTGAGTTTGCTATGTGCCCTTTTAAAAGGCTATACTGATTTGTGAACTGAAGTTGGTGAGACTCAGGTTACATCAGAAAATTCCTTCATTGGTGATTCTTGACTGCACAGTTTTGCAATGACTTTTTCAAATTTTCTAATGCTCACGTAATCCTAATATAAAACCGCATCTGAAATTATAAGATCTACCAATGATTCACGTGGTCCGAATTTGTCTGCCGAGAACCAATCTGTAAAAATCTAACAAGAAGTAATACGTAAGTACTGGAAGGCAAGCTTGTCTCACAATTCTAAGTTGATGCTCCGCCAAAGATACGCCATTTCACTTTCATAACGGTTTCTATTGAAATTTTAACTCACGTGAAAAAATGTCTGGTGATTTCTAACAAATACTGACCCATAACCATCATCACTTTCCGTTTTAACTGGATCACCTTCTAATACGTTGCCTAGTATTGTGGTTTTCTGCATTGCATCAAATTTTATCTTCGAATGTAATGTATTGTGCTGAATTATACTGAACTCTTCTGTATCGGGACATATGTTACCGATTCCCAGTGTGTTGTTTGGTAACATACCGTTATGCTTTGGCTGGCTTTTGAATAAGAGCGTTCGTTTCAGCCGCGAACGCAGTTCACTAAAGATCTCATTGGTCAAATTAGAGAAAATATTTGCTGTTGCAAAGGTAATTTGTTATGTAGTTCGCACTGAAAAATTTAGCTATCCATAGATAATTTCCTTTATTTGGATGCCTTAATGGTCATTTGGCAAAGTTGATGTATATGGTATTGGACATTGTTTGTTTGCGTAACCTGATGGTATTCAAAATACCGAATGAATGGCTCAGACACACAGTAGATACGTTTGACAGTAGATTTCTGAAAGTCCATTTATGGAATGTTACTGCGGCCGCAAATAAATCTACAAGGATTTTTATTCACTTCGTGCGCTTTATTCAGGAATTTCGAGCGCCAGTTTGGTTTCTGACAAACATTTTACTGGATTACCCATGTACTTTATTATCCCATTCAATAAGCTCAGGCTGACGAGGATAAGTTTGAATGAGTTTTCACACAGGGAAATATAATACTTTGGCTATAATTGGATATCTTCTGAACACCTGTGAAGAATATTTCCCAAACATAGCCATAAGCAACTATTTTTTCGCCAAGGCAAGTGGACTTTGAAAAGAGACCGTAAGTTCACTGTCTAGCACAGAGTTCTTCTGCCAGTTTGGAAACGTATTTTCGATATGGTCAACGGAATATGCTCAGTTTTTTTGACCAGCCTGTCGTTTTCAATTGTGCTCCTATTTCATTACTTTTCGCCTTGCGTTTATCATGCTTGTAACTGAACCGCTGTCCAATGATTGAGTAACTCGTAGAGCACGAACCCGAAACCCAAATCGAATAAGGCGAGTCGGTAATCTACGTGTACTTTAGGGGACAGTCATTACAATTACAAACAAAGTACCTCAATTTTGCAGAGCAATTCAATCACAAGGGTCCTGGGATAAGCATAAGATCGTTCGAAGGGTCTGGTAAGGAAAGTAGGCCAAGCGATATGAGACCGAGTCATCGGAATGGGGTGAAATTTACCTTCTATAGCAACAAGAATCTACCATTCAGAGAAAGAGTGGGGAGCGTACATGAAGCGGATGGACTGAGATATGACCATGGAATTAGTTCTGACAGGGATCGAGAGGATTGCAAGCAAGCTTGACCTAGACCCTCACGCTGTCGTAGTTTGATCTTTAGCATGGGAAGAAAGTACAAAGGTCACTCGTGAGGTGATGGTGAAGAAGGTGACAAGGAACGGAAGCAAAAGTGACACACAAGGTCGGATACTTATGACGTACAGAGACTCGAAGGTTGCTGATCCCTAGATCGACCGCAAAGGAAAATCGGTCCAATGTAAAAGTACACTCATAGGGAAAAAGGTAGTGAACGGAGACAAGGTAACCGGGTTGAACATGTGAAAGGAAAGGGAAGACGTGAGGTTCGAAGTGGTTGGAAAGGGGCCAGTAACTCCCTGATTGAAGTCATGGGGGTGAGAAAACGAGACGGCTTTGAAATTTCACAAGTATACTGAATTACCTTCACAGTGCTCATATTCAAACAGCTGCTTGACATCTCTTTCTGAGCAACCACAATATTCATTTCATGGTATCCCATTAGGCGTGTAGCGTAACTTGTGAAAAGTTCATTTAGGTAGAAGGAGATTCAATTGGTAATATATGGTCTTAGTGCATATATGCGCATATCGAAAACAAACGATGCAGGATTTTTTTAATAATGAAATGCCTTCAGGATTTTGAGTCCATATGGAAAATTCGCCAATCACGGGAGTTTATCGCTGTGTAGGTCCCGGGTAATTACTATTCAAATTCGGTGACAGAAGAACGCAATTTCACGTGGAGTTGATTTTCGAAAACCATTGATAGCTTACCGCGGATAGCCTAGTAGTTAAGTAATCGACTTTAACAAGCCCCTGTGGGAGATTAACGGATATGCCCTACTGATAACTGTGACGTATACGATTGTGTCGAATACATACCTGCAAATTATGAGTGACTGCTGATAATTTACTTCAATAACATAATTCATCATTCTGATCGTACCTTTGTCGTAGCATTTAGTTGATGGTTGTTAGTTCCTGTTTAATGCATTAAAAAGAGATGAGGTGCATTTTCTATCCATCTCCTATTTTAATGATGATCTAGAGCAGAAGCGAAACTGGTTTCATATGAACAAGATGTCTGACTCAGTCATAGAGAACTGAAGAAGTGCGTCAGTCAACGAAAACCTCCGTTTCGCTCTCCATTGTAAACCTTTCAGCCATCTGAAATAATTTTGCTTTTGTATGTCCGCATTCGTGAAGCTCTGAAACAATATGTGCTTTGGAGTTTTATTTAAAGCCGTTTCTCTCTGCGAATTTCATCTTCGCATTGCTGATGCTATTTTATGCACAATACGTTAAGCCGACTCTTCTTTCTCCATATCTTTCATAGTGGTTGATTTCGTGCTCCAACCACGTTTAGTCGGCCAACACTGTCCAGCTCCTGAAAAGTCGACACCGTGTTGTTTGGGCGATTCATCGCTTCCATCACACAGGGTGAAACATCTTCGAGGAGAGCAATCTCGTCACAAATGTATTCACAAAGACTCAGACGTGTGACGTTCATTAGTCGTCATCCACGCACTTGTAGAATGTTATTTCTCAGCCACACGGGCTTAAATTTGGCCGAAGTTGTGTAGACCAGAACTTCCCGTTGTGTCTATCATTGCGGTGAAAGTCGCGCACATGTTGAAACACGAATGTGTCAATTCGGAATAAGTAATCGGTCTGAAACTCGCCTTTCAATATGACTTGTTCAATGAACGAGCGCAAATGGCTTCATCGGTACTGCAGGCACATGAACCTTTTAGTCGAAGCTGTGAACAGAATTATCCACCTAACTCTTCGACTCTTAAAAATATTGTGAGGAAAGCATCAGAGCTTTGATTGTTGATATTCTCTCCGCACTTATATATGCCCATGTGAGACCATTTATTGTATTTTGACCTGAAGTGGAGATTATTTATATCCCCCCAGTGAGATCTAAATGAATTGTTATAAATCCTTAAGTAAATGTTTCAGGCGAACATGAATCCCGATATGAAATACGAGCAAGCTCAACATAAGAGAAACAAAGGTAGTGGAGTCGGTGCAAAATTTCTTATCGGATGCTAGAAGGCATTTCCTACCTTTGGTTTTCCGGGAGAAGGAAGCTTTATTGATGATCGTCGTACATATCCTTTCTAGCACTTTCTGATACAAAAGAACACTGAACCCCGTCAAAGGATACCAGTGAAACAAAACCATTGTTTGTATTTTTGGTATTATTTGGACACAGTTTTGTTGATGAAACCAGAGGTGTTGAGAGGGATATTTATCAGATTATAATTATATCCCGGACAAGGATCGCAAGCATTTTTGTCACTATACATATACAAGTTTCTCTCAAATGGCCTCGCCAACTTCCCGAATCATAGCAAAATCATTTGTTCCATTTTGGTCACATTTCAATCAGTCACTGGTCAGAGGTTTCTTTGTAATCAGATAGATCATTTTTTCTAACTAGGTAAAGAACACTGTAATAGAAGTTATTTGTTGTCAAGATGAGACTCCCGGTGAATTCGAAAGTTCTTTAAAGCAAGCAGAATCCACAAGATTGTGTTAACCTAATTTTTGCAAAGCAGTACTGTAAATTTATATGTAGCATGAGATCCGGTTTCATTCTGCTAGGATCGATTTGATAAAATGGCTATCTAAGACGGCTATAGTGGCGAGATTATTGCAATCTCGAGGGGCAGCGTGTTACCGTGAGGTTGTCCCGTGGGAAAGAAAATCAGCAACATCGGTATTTGCGAATTACGATAAGTACATAAGGGTGCTTTATCAAACTTACCACAGGCCTTCTTTGCCTAATATGAAGAAAATAATCGTGGCCGTCACGCGGTCCATCGCAGCTGACTTTTAGCTTTTCAGTTTCATTTTCAAGGAATATGACAAGCCCATATAAAAGCCACAATTTTTGCGGAAAATTCTGAATCGATACGTTCACAGAAAAGGAAAACATTCATATAAATATGTTGCTTTTTACAACTGACGGACATCTTGAACAATAGAGCGAATTAGCGATTACATGTACCAGTTCGATACGTACTGAAAAAGTAGGCGTAAAAATGTATAAGCAGGTGGCGATTTTTTAGCTGGGGATAAAGATATTCGAGGCACATTCATCATTACATGTACAACGGTATCACATAGAACATTGCCGATATCCACCCATCAAAAATTATGGTTAAATAAATAAATAATACAAAGTGAATATATGTAAACACAAATATATATATATATATATATATATATATATAATTTGAGTAAAGGTCTTCTTGAAAAGAAAAGAAAAATACATAGTGAAATATGCATGCGGCTACCATAAAGACAGGCCAATAGGGACAGTTTGCCGGCCTTCAGGATTGCTGGTTCTAACCAACTTTAAACTATCAGGAAATCACCATGGAGGTTCCTCACCGCCCTCTCCAAATAGGAGCTTCCATTCAACCTCTTATTACACAAATAAGATTGCTGTCAACAAACATCCAGGGAAAGTACAATTAGGAGAACAAGTGGATGGGCAGAGGAGTTTTGATATTTAGACGATAGTTGTTCTAGAACGACTACTAAATTGATTTTACTAGTACTACTAAAATTATTACTAAATCTACTGCCGCTATTATTACAACCAGTAATAATATTCACAATAATACGACCAATACTACTTCTGATGTTACTTGGACTAACACTATTACCGAAATCTGAGATGTCAAGTCGCAAACACAATAGCGTCGTTATTCAGTTTAGCTGCATCTAACCAACATAGAACCATGAACAAACCACCGTTATGGTTGATCACTGCACTCCTCAAATAGGAGCCTTCATTCACACTCCTCATACACAACTTAGATTGTTGCGGACAAAAACCTATGGAGTCTTCGAGTATTGGAAAAAGGAGCATCGATATGCGAGCACCGAACACACATACTTAAAGAGCGTCAATAACCGCATATCCAGCTTTGTGCTTCCGAGAATATTTTGCTATTCAGCTGTAAATAATAGCGCTGTTATTTACAGTATTAGTTCTACTAATACCAATCATAGTACGACTACTGCTTATTCTGAAACCTGAAATGCCACCTTGCGAACATATTTCTGTAATACCTCAAGTTTGCTGTATTTAACTCACGTAGAACTATGAGCTAACTGCCGTTGTAGCTCCTCACTTATCGAACATACGTATATGAGAACCAGGGGATAGATACAGCAGCACTGGCTACGCATAGCTGATAAGCGGCAGTAACCGCAAAACCGGTCATGTGCCTCCGGGATACTTCGTCTTGCAATCTGTCGATACAACTGCCACTACTATTACTTCTTTCTAATACAGCTATTATAATCGACAAGAAATGACTAGGATATATGTTGTCTATTGAAAAGCACTCGTTTGGGGGCCACCAAAATCGATCAAGAGTAACAACAAAGCTCATATTCATACAGGCGGTCCTGTCTTCTTCTGCCAGTTATTGTGTTAAGCAATCTAATACTTACTTATAGAGTGCCCATTACGTACACTCCTAGCTTCTGCTACCTATAATATTACCACTATGAATAATACTACCACCAATTCTACTACCAACTCTACTGCTTCTATCACGGTTGCCACTTTCAATTCTAAAAAATAAAATAGAAATAAAAACTCGCAAACACAAAGTCTTCGTTATCCAGGAAAGCTAAGTCTCACTCACATAGATCTATGGGCGAACAACGTCTGAGGTTGCTGCACCCTCCAAATATGAGCTCCCATTCACACTCCTCATACACAAATTAGATTGCTATGAACAAAAACCTACAGAGTCTTCGAGTGTGAAAACAAGTGGATGGACAGAGGAGTATCGTATAAGCATAACTGACGAACGACAATAATCACCAATCCAGTCTTCTGTCTCCATGAATCTTAGTCCATTTATTTCTAGATACTACTGCCGTCTCCGTGGGTACATACTATTTAGTGAGTAAGTATATTCTTCAATGCTCAGTGTGCCTCTATGGGCAGTTTTGAATTACCAAGTAGTGCTGCTGTGACAGGCAACTTCGGATTAAGCCATAAAAATGCATGTCATCCACACAAATGCTTCCTCTACCTAGATAACGACTGCCTTCAGGTGGAACTGACCACTGTATTACAAAGAGGCGTTGTTGTTACAGATGGTTATTCTTGATGACTCGTAAACGACTGGTTTCCAATAAACAAACTGATCAGGCACGTCTTCTTGATTACGACAACCAGTTGAGTGTTTGATATGTGGGAGCTACCTTCTCTGGAACCATTCAAAGACGTAGAAGTACGGAGGTTCCTGGAAGAGTTCGAGGACCTGGCGGAGCTGTCAGGGATCCAGTCGGACCGGGACAAGTTCTTGGCCCTTTGAGCCCTTCTCAAGGGTAGGGCGTGGGCGGTGCTGGATGCCGCGCGAAGGAGCAACATGGAGATAAAGTGGGCCACTTTGAAGCTCGAGCTAATCACTGGAATAGATACTCCGGCTGACGGTCAGGACGCGAAGCCGTAGTCCAGGGCTGCCAAGCTGGGGGTTGGTGCAGACCCACTGATGGATGTCGTCGCGCTCCGTTCACACCTAAAGCGTGCGTTGCCCACGCTGAATGGGGCATCATAGGCGGGGCTGTTGGCGTACATATTTGTCGATAATCTGCTGGAGTCCCCGCGTTGGACGTCCCATAGATGTTTTCCAGCTCGCGGACTTAGCTCAGAAACTGGCCATTCTTGACTTGCCTGTGGTATATACTGCTCCCGTAGAATATTCAAGAATGAGCACTGAACCTCTGGAGATGTCGGTACCAAGAATTTTGAACCTGAAAGACAGGGAACTGGAGGTAGAACAGCTTGAAGAAACCTGTTTTTCCTGCTGTGAAAATACGGAATCTGTCAAAATCGGAATGATAATGAAGAAAGCCTACCAGAAATAGTACTAAAGGATTGTTCAATCACTACTGATACGATGCAGAATGTTGGAAAATTGAACCAGCACAGCGGTTATGTGAAAAACTGTCGCCGACTGTGTCTTAAAAGTTAACAGGATGATGGTGTAAATAAATAGATACACGACAAAAGTCGAGCAATCCTGTATACCTGGTGCTCAGCAATCGATCTCCGCTATTTCCTTCAGAGAACAAAGCACTTGTCAGTGCTCATTACGCATCGGACGAAGCACATCACCGGAGGAACTGTGGGATTGATGACAACACCTCCACGAACCAGTAGTGGAGGATAGGCATTCGAAGTGGAGGAGGCTTTGAAAGCAGTCTACAGAAAGTGGATCTTTTTCTTTGTCACTAAGGGGGAGTGCGGCGGGTTGTACATGCTACTGGCTGAATAAGTAAGTAGCTGATCGCTGAAAATGTAACTACGGACAGCTGTGGAATAACAAAGAATGCCGCTGTCAGAGAGACCAAAGGAACAATGTAAAAGAAGGCACGTAAACAACACGACTGCATCCTGCGACCAGAAAACAAATGCAGTCAAGTGGATTAGTGTGAGAATCGTGTCTAACGGGCCAATCGTACGTACTCGTATTACCTACACCCGGACTGCACGCACTGAGAGGACAAGACCTAACGAGAGCAGCAAGGATATATTCTGTCACATTTCGTTGGTGCCCAATCTTTTATATAGAGAAATAGTAACACGCGTATAGACAGATAACTCGCTGATCAATCACAAGGCGACTTCGCTGTATCTAGACAATCTAGCATCTGCTGTCCAGCTTCACCTGATTGGTTGGATACTAGAAGTGAAGCTGTAGCGCACTGGGCTGTGTGTGGAAACAGTCGAATCACTACAATTCTTCCACTGGAACGCAGAAGGGCTTTTTTCCAATTGATTAGTTTCGATGAATGTGAACGACTGATTTCTAATAAAGCCCAAATTGCCAGGCAGTTCTCCTGGATAATAACTCCACTACTGATACTAATGATATTACTACTACTAGTACTACTAGTACAACTATTACAGCAAACGCTACCCCTATTATTTGTTAAATTAAAAATGCCAACTTGCGAACATAGTGTCGTCCTTATTCAGTTTAGCTGCGTCTGAACCACTTAGAACTATGGGTGATCCACCGTTGTGGTTCCCGACTGCACTCTCCAAGTAGGAGCTTGCCATCGTACTCCTCATACGCAAATTAGATTGCTGTGAACAAACACCTACGGAAGGTACGAGTATGGGAACAACGGAATGGACAGAGAAATACCGGACAAGCATACCTGATGAGCGTCATTAACTGCCAAACCAGTCGTCTGCTTCCATAAATCTTTGTCCAACTATCTTAAGTACCACTCCTACTACTGTACAAAACCTACCGATTACTTTGGTGGTCTTTTTTCAGAACGCAATTATGAACCTTTGTGTATTTAAATTAACGAACACTCCTATGCCAAAATGACCAAATGCAAAAAGTCAATCCATGGCAGCGGAACCGCAAGATTACACCCTTCTATTAGATACCGACTTCATTCAAGTGGATCGGACCATTGAAACGCAATAGAGCATTGTTTTTTCAGTTGATCCGTTTTATTCACCGCTGAACAAGTAATTTTCAAAAAACATGACCCAGATACATGTTTTGGATTATAACAGAACTACTACCACTGCCGTCGCTAGCACCACTGACAATAATGATAGTGCTCTTACAACTATTACTACAGGTAATACTATTTAAATCAGAAAAGCCAACTTTTAACAACAATGTCGTTGTTCCTCGATTTAGCTGCAAATAGAACTATGGTCGAACCACGGTTATGGTTCCTCACTGAACTTTTCAAATATGAGCTTGCATTCACCCTCATACAGAAATTGGATTGTTGTGTACAAAACCTACAGTGTACAATTATGAGGACAAGTGGATGGACATGGGAGTACCGGATAAGCATATCCGATGAGCTGCAATAAAAGCCAGAATAGATGTGTGCTTCAGTGAATCTTTGGTGACCCATTTGCAGACACCTACACTTATACTACTAATACTAATACTACTGATACTACTACTACTAATACTTCTACTAATACTACTACTTCTTTCACTGTCAGTACAAAAAGGTAGTAATACTGTAACAAAGACGACAACGCACGGCAGGATACTTGTATTCCCACGGTCACACAAGTCGAGTCATGGCACACATACAGTCGCTTATATAGGCTTTTTTCCAGACTGCGCGGCACCAAGATTGCTATTGTCGCTGCTTGAGCGCTTCGGCTGCATTCTGTCCATTTGCCTGTGGCCGATGGCTTGCTTCTCTTGCCCGTCATTTCCCTTCGGTTGGTCCGACTGTCTCAGTTGACGGCTCGATCGGCAGCCCTTCACCTGAGCTATCTTGCTGGTTGCCGGAGGTCCCGCTGCTTCCTCTCTGGTCGTCTGTGTGCTTCTTTTTGCCTGCTTCGGGACGCCTCCGACATATTCGCCACCTGTTCTCTTGTCTGTGGCCCTTGTTTGGTTCGTTCGTTCGCCTTGATGTTTACGCCGTTCCATGGCCCCAGCATTCCCTGTTACAATACTACCACTGCTACTATCATCATTACCAATATTAATATCACTACAAAACTACTTCTTTCGAAAATACCAACTGGCAACCACAGTGTCGTTGTCCCCGATTTAGCTGCCTCTAACCCACATAGAACTGTGAGCTAAACACCATGTTAATTCATCACTGCACTCTTCAAATAGGAGCCCCCAATTGCACTCCCCATACACATATTAAATTGTTGTGAACAAATACCCACGGTTCGTAATATCAACGGAATAAGTGAATGGACAGAGAAGTACGGGATACGCATAAAATTGGTGTAAAAATCCCCCATACCAGTAGTGTGCTTCCTAGAATCCTTGTTCATCCTGCGGTTGTTACTGATATTGTTATTACTACTATTACTAAAACTACTACTACCAATACTACTACTCCTACTACTCCTGCTGCTGTTTCCGTTAATACTAATACTGCAACTGCTATCACTGATACTACCTCTACTAAGTCTTCCACTGCTACTACTACTTAAATCACAAATGCTATCTCGTGACAAAGGTGTCGTCTTATTTCATGTTAGTTGCGTCTCAATCACATAGAACCTTGAGCAAACCACCGTTGTGGTCCCTTACTACACTCTCTGAATAGGAGCTTCTGAGAACTCTGAAGCGGTAAGTATCATTTCACAGGAATCTTTACGTGTATAGAATAACTTATTTCCGGTTATTGTCTAAATGCACTAATGAGGTACTCACTCAAGCGAACAGTTCTAAACAAACCAGTCTGTGCTCGATTAGGGATTCACTCGAACGCAAAGCGATCATTCGCTTCTGGCCATCAGGCAGACTAAACTCTCGCAAATAGTTATATCCTTTGGTTTTGCATAAGCATTATCATACAGTTCAATGTTATTGGATAAACAATAGTTCGGTGAAAAATCCATCCTTCATTGCTTCATCTACTGGTCAGTCACGGCACGTTATAAAACTCAAAAAACAATAGTGGGAAATAGGAATATCAGTTGTTTGTATCTAGAAGAAAACAATCTAAATATGTTAGACTGGGGTTGGGATTGACGCTGTAAAATGACCATAGGCTGACCGAACAACTGGTCACGGTTATTTGCAGAATGTGGCCCCCGATCGCCCCTTTAGGTGGGAACAGTTTGAACGCGCGGCCACAGGAGGAGAAAACTTACAAACTGTTTTTGCGCAAATGTTATGGCTGTTTATTCGGTTTGCTTTCTCCTTAACTGTGTTACTTACGACTGCGGGTAGTGCCGGGTCTAAGTAGAGGTATGTGGGTGATAAGACTGCGTCAACCAAAATAAAACTTGAAATCTATGAGCTTGAAGATGGCTAAAATGAGGACAGGGAGTGGTCAAACTACAGAGTTGGCAGTGACGCTAATCCACTATGCCGTCCTGGATAATTGTCAGCGGTTACATTCGAACCTCAAATAAGTAACATTACAAATCTGAGTATTTCTTGAATTATGAGGGGCAGAATAGAATCGAGTTAAGCAGACTTCGTCCACTGATTAATCAATCAAACATGCAAACGTCATTGCATGCTTTGAAACTCAGGTCCCTAGGTTCCTGCGGTTACCTCTAACTGAACAACATATTGAGGCAATTTACTGATCCTGTTCGAATTTCCACTAATGAGACAAAATTCATTGCTTTTCAAAAACACCCAATGAAATTATACGTGAGTACAATTATACCACATCATATTGGATTGTGCTATGTTATATTACACTTATTTCTAAACCAATAAATAAATCATAGGGATGGCACTAAAGTATTCATCATAAAGTATTTATAGGTATTTTCCTGATGGGCTTTTGATAAGAATACAAGGCTCACCCGATCGGCACAACGTTTCACATGACTTTTCCGCATGGCTCTAAGCTGCTTGCCTATTGTCCAGTAGCACAGACCGCGCTGATGCCAAAACCCCTTTGGCAAACGCAAATGGCGCAAACATGGAGAATGTCTGTTGCGAGCTAATCCAGCCTTGGGAGTATAATATTTTGGCTTGTCCGTGCTTGATGTATACATATTTATCCTTTTTCTGAGTTTTTAACTTCATTCAACTATATACGAACCTAATCCAAGGAAGAGAAAAATTTCGTTAGATACACTCGTCCCAGATGTCTAACTCGGAAGTACAACAAAGAACATAATTCACACGTAAAGCATTCCTAATCCTATTACTTCATCATTTCAATGGTAGAATAAAATTTGTATCACCTCACAAACAGTGCGTGATCTCTTTTGCAATAGAGATTGCATGCTTCCCCTTCCTGTTCCATATTGCTACTTGGGGGAGCCTTTACTCATTGGTGAATAAATATATGGTAAAAGCATCGGAAAGAAGCTGCGCACTGTAATGTGGACTGGCTTATTCACGAATCCGCTGTGCTTCATTGTCACAGCTGATGATACAATACGGGCTATGCGTATGCATTTACAGGAAGCAGCCTGCTAGGATATCGTGGAAAGATTTTGACTACCTTTTAGGTGTTTCTATTTTCCACTCATTTTTAACCGCGCTGTAAGTTGCCGACGAACACGAAGTCCCATGAAGGTCTCCAATGGATTATTGGGCGTTCAATTTGGAATTTTGCAAGAAGTTGTCAGTGGGCTCATTGAATGGAAAGTTGCGTACATTTACTTCCCACCGTATACGTAGGGATGGAAAATTAAGATGTAATTGTGGAAATGAAATGCTCTAATCTATTCCATAACACATACCTTTTCCAGGTCATCCATTCACTGATAAGAAAATTCATCGGCCAGACAAGTATCGATTGTAGGATAATAACAGAATGCGGCCTAGCTTGGTTCGGTTTCATTGGCAGCAGTCACAGTGGGAAATATAATATGGGTATGAAGAGCGAACAATGCATGTAGGTGATATTGGGAGAACCGTTTTATCATGTGAAAGTTGCATCAGAAATCGGCTTTTGCCAAAGAGAGTGAACTACACTTTGGAACGAATTATTATTTTAGACTACAAATTTCTGTTGGTAATCCAAGGAAACATCATACAACAATTTCGATAGTGCGTCAGATATTCCTATGATTTTCGGAACAGTCACGAGAGTGACTGTCGATGTTCTGAAGAAGTGCCCACCAAAACATGGACCAACATTACCAAGCCTGTAGGCAGAGGGTCATTTTATTTTACCATTATAATCTGTCCTTGTGAATCAATATTTCATTAGGTTATTCCGTATAAAGTTATAGCTTCCTCGAAAAAATAATGCAGCAAATAATCATGAACAATGAAACTTGTGGATTTGAATACGAAGTATATGTGGAGTTTATAGTGAACAAAAATGGTCTCCTGATCAACCGATGGCTCCTGTATCAAATATCAGAATCACGGTATCCTAGGTGGCATTTCTGATCGACATTAGTATTTGTCAAGTTTACAATAAAAAATATTCCCCATATTTTGCCGGCCGAACTATAGAGACAGTGGAGAGTACAACAGAGTTGATCTATTCGACAATGAGGCATCAAAGTGACTGATCTGCTTTGTCTTCGTATTTAGTAATCATTGCAGTCCAATAATTTCTGTTAGCGTAAACACAAAGCCCATCCTTAGCCAGAAAGCAAGTAGTAAACAAGCGGGGAAGTGGGTCGGAAATGTCATTGAGCCGAGTTCTATATCCGCGCTGACGTAACTTCGCCTCAAGTCGAGCAGTGTCAGTCGATATGCAGCAGTGTCGACCAGTCATTAGACACTGCAGGGGAATAGATATAAACGGGCTTATGCCCATGCATGACAGGGATATCGATCAGTCATCCTGTGAGGTGGAGTGATTGTTTAAACCGGATACACCGATCCGGTGCCAATGGTGCACTGCGTGATAAGGTGCAACTCATAGATGAGACCAGTAAAATTGATTAGGTAACGCATACAGTGAAACTTCCGTATTAAACCACATTTCTCATATTGCGGCATTATTCGTAATATGACATCCTTTCGTGTATGTATTTAATACACAACTATAGCATTTTCCGTAGATTGAGTTCATTCTGCCACAACTTATACGTCTTGGAATGCAGTTGAGTTTCTGTGGCAAGTAACTGTCTCTTTCATATATCGTATATACACAGAAGCCTATTTTACTTACTAGGAGAAGAATTGATTAAGTGGGTTTCATGCATAAGAAGAAATCAATCCAAGTGTTATGACACTATCTTCACGCCAAATAGCGACAGAGGGTGCGAAATTTGACTGGTAATATGACCAACTCTTTGTGATTAGATCAGATTTAGTTCAATCTAATGAGTCGACATTATCCGATTGTATTATACACTGAATAAAAGTGTGGGGCAAGGAGTTATGCTGGATGATTAAAACCGATGACAGAACTAATCGATTACACCTTAACAAGGATATCTAAAGATGGTTTACTCAGTACAAGTCGTGTTTTTTCCTTATTACAGACTATTGTTCGATCTCATCGAGAGAGTATTTGAATACTTCGATGGATTCGTAAAACGTTTGTTGGAAGCTGACAAAGACAAACTGATGAACGTTCCCGAGGGTAAATCCACTCACAGAAACGCAAAAGCTGCTTGTGCTTCCCACTCTAGGGACAACTCCAGGTTTGTGAATAAGTTTCGTTCTCAAGAGAATTGAATCACATATATTTGCACACAGAATTCACTCATTAAAATGGTTGGGTTATACTATAAGTGGCTTGATCAAAGGTCGTTGGCTCCTTCACCTTGAAAAATAGAGTACATTTCTAATATGAACAAAAGATGGGCTAACTGCATTCCGATGCACAAATATAAAAGTATCAATTGGGGAGAAATGTCTAGTTCACATTCTCCAAGTTCATCGGTCCACCGGTCAAGAAGTTCAAAAAATGGCAACAGTTTCGAATTTAACAGCTTGTCCTTCTTAGGAATTTATTCTTATAGTTTAATTAAAGCGACTGTATAGATAAACTATCTACGGAGATTTATTGTCTGATCGATTGTTTTATTTAGAAGTGAGGATGCGAATTATGTTCGATTTCTCAAGACGGGCGTTCTTCGGCTCGAAAAAGGCGCACGAGAAAATAAACTAACCTCGCCACTGAGAAACACAAGCTTCTTTGATGAGCCGTGATCAGTGAATTACACAACCTCGTTTTTTCCAGTCCACTGGGTGAATTTTGAAACAGAAGTTGCTGGTAAAACATTTAGGCAGTCCAAAAAACTGTACCTAAAATTTTGAGATATTATCGGGTCATTAAATATGTGGTAAAGAAGCAAATACGGATACCAACTACACAGATCTATCCGTATGATATCAGTAAATCTATCAGGAACATCATAGCACGTTGGAGACTAATAATCGTATCGGACTTCACAAAAAACCGACCTTAATTTGTATATCGAGATAATTTCCTCCCTTTCAGTTGGCACAATGAAGAGATAATCTTCTGACTAAAGCAGAGAACGGATGCTCATTTTGCTTGTTGGAGTAACAAGTATTGTGTTCCCATCCATGAATGTTATTCTCGCTTGAAAGAAAAATGTTCGTCTGCTAAGCGGTGCATAATGTGGGCTGTACATTAATCTCTATATTTACATATCTATATCTGTATCCACCGTTTATCGTACTAATGTCCGTAGTAGATTCAATGGCAAATACGAATATCAACCGTCTCTTGGTCTTTCATATGTAAGACGGAGATGGTAGTCGAATCCATCTGATTTTCTCCGTTACATTAGAACCTTTGATACAAAGCACTCTACATAGGCAACTACGGGTTGGACCTATCGAGTTTTATTCATGTGGGCCACCACATTCTTGATTGACATCAAATATTCTTAGGATTCAGCTACTTCGAATCCGGATTCTTTCAACTTCCGATTGCCTTTCAACACGCTAAGAAACATGTCCGGTTTATCATCCTGTGAACCGAAAATATGAAGGTTGTTCATGTACATTAGATCAAAACTGTTTCATGTATTTGCAGACTCAAATAGTCACTGAGGGCTATAAAACTGTGGGTTTTCCACCTGTGAAATGAGAATGATTATTCAGTAAATGTCATTGAAATCATGAAAGCAGTCATTCCAAAAGATTAATAATTTTCTAGAACATGAAAGATAAAGAAACTCTGACCACTTAAACCGACGTCACGATTCCCATCAAGAAATAAATGTTACACGATCATGAATCATGAAGGCTCACCCCACCACTAAAATCTACAGAGGCGCTGCGCAAGTCTATTTTCAGTATTATCACTTTTCAGCATTTACTCCATAAATTTCATCTGCAACGTGGAGCCTCAATGTTATATGGTGTGCTTTTCATAAAAATTACGTCCAGTTTGACTTACGTTATTTGTGTTCATCTGTATGATGGTGAATCTGGCACCGTGGCAAATTATATTGCTCCAAACAGCAGGAGAGTTTCTCATCAGGGAACTGAGGCCTATCTGCTACTCATTATTCTGATGGTAAGTGATAATAGATATATATTACACTTGCATTTGAAGTCAAATTAAAAATTGTCTTCTAAATATAGGAATTTTCATCAGTCACTCAAAATAATTGCCTTCACCGATGCAATATAATTTGGTTGAATAGAATTACAGTTTTATCACATCATTTATTCATGAATTTTGATAGATTGCTGTGTTTGAAATTTCGAGCATAAATAAACTTATCAAGGTGCGCCACAAAACGGACACTAACTTCAAATTTATAATCAATTTTAACTACCTAATAAAGATTCACTTATCTATAATCGTTGGAAATTGATCACTATTCTCAATTATATTACCATTGAAATGTTCCCTGTTTTATCCATGAGACAAATGAATTTTGAAACCCGTACTGAGAAAATTTCTAGTCAAGTCTCCTTTTATGACCACATTTTGAGTTTCACATGAAGTGAAAAGAGGGTCACAGGGTTGCTCTTCTGATCAACCCTGGTATTATTCATGCACATTTCGGGACGAATTTTGATAGAATGAAATATGCAGTGACCAGTGAACATTATCCAGCAGAGTCTCGTTGAAATGATCTAAACCAATGAGCGACCTGGATATTATGAAAGGATCCAAATCTCAATTGTAAGTTGAGCTTTCGGCATGACAACGCAGCTCAGCTGGTGGAGCGCATGGTATTAGGTCTTGGTTGGCATCCACGCTTGGGCTCGTTTCCCACCGTCACAAACACATTTATCATCTAAGTCATTATGATTTTATCAAATCTGTCCCCTCGACACCCATTTCAGACACTGCTGAAAAATCGCTCGGAGTGCTACTTTCGTAGAAAACTTACTTCCGGTTATTTGCAACGTCAGTGCACGTCACGGTGTTGATGTTTTCGGATCGGATTCCACTTTCTACCTACAGTTGATAAGCTTGACATACATCAGCCTGGAAATACGGATTACCTCTGGCATGACTAGTTGCACCTTGATGCGATAATTTATGAGATAAAAGAAACTGATATTTTCTTTTATTATTCTTTATCTTCATATATCAATTTGCGCGTTAGATCATGCATTATTTGATTTTCCTATCTAGTTAAAACATTACTCACGTAACTAAGTAGAAATCACTCAAACGTAAGAACATCCGCTCGAATATATCATACTAAACAGACTACCGTAATTAGATGTTCGTGTAAGCCATCGAAATGATGATTCTGTTCAGTTATAGGTACATAGGAAAGCATTTTGGCGTGGACAGTACGTCCATTTTCACTGTTTCGTACTGCCCAAAGTGAAGCGAATTCTCGTACTTCACCCATATATGACACATAAGATTGACTCTTTCTGTTCTGCGGTACCATATTCTCTCTGTTATAACACATACTTTTACCGTAAACGATTCCGCTCATACGAAATATTACACTGCATTCTATTCGGTCTTAGAGTTCCTGATTCTCAGTGGCTCTGTGCGGGTTTCAGCCTATTCATTTCATTCGATATCACATGTGGCATCACGCAAAGGAGTTAAACCGTGATTGCTTCTGAAAAGAAACCTCTTGATGTAAATTCTACATCCCGACAGGGTGAGGACTACATGGAACGTTTCAACATTTGGTGTTCTCCCTGAAACCATTTGGATGATGTGAAAATACACCATTTTCTCTCCACTTCATTGGGAAAGACGCCTACAGCCTCGTGAAAAATTTGTCTTTTCCAGATCTCCCATCAGTTTACCCTACGACAGGCCCAGAATCATTATTCAACAGCACTTCAAGCCAGTCAATTTCCTTGCTGCTGAGAGACCCAAATTCAACTGCATCACTAGAATTGAAAACCAATCACTACGTGAATTCATTTTGAGCTGCAGACACAGACAGTGAAGTGCGACTACTTTCCCCAATCGGAACATCACCTACGCGATTGCTTGATTGCAGGAATTAAACTTCCAGATTTGCAACAGAAGCTGCTACTTGCATCTGCTCGAAACCTTCACCACATTCCTCACATTTGTGAACAGTGTGAGGACGTAAGAGCTGTAATTGCTGTGTCGGAGTCCGTATTGTTCAATTCTACTAAACATCAAGGCGATCGACACACTCAAAACTCACCTCATTTGAACAAGCTAATAAATTATCGTGTCAACCAGCCCCCACTTGAGAGATCGACTTGTTCGGAATCTAACCACACAAGTTTGAATTTGCGCAGATGTATCCTATATGACCAGTCACATTCTCGTTTCACATGTCCCCATCGACGAGCTACGTGTTTTGACTGTGGTAGGGTTGGCCACAATAAAAGTGTTTGTAGAAATAGCCCAGCATGTCGAATGACAATTCCCTCCGTATCATCTGGTACTTCTCCACTTGATACCAGTTTTTCAACACCTGTGTTAGCCGTTTTGCCAGAGCAAGTTTCACATGTTACCCACACATTGCACACTCCATGGAGTGGCAAACACACTATTACTGTTAACACTGGGAATGTAGAATCCATAATTTCAAGTCAAGCTCCAAATTGTTTTTATCCCAGTGCTAATATTATTCCTACCAAAGTGACTATTCGAGGTATTACTGGACATAAACTCCCACTTGTTGGTTCGTGTATGGTTCCAATTCATTTACATGAGTCTGATCCTATAAATGTGAGTATTTTTTTCTGATTCAGGATCTTCAGCTCTTGATTTGAAAGTTCTTCGTAAACTGAACACTAAAGTAACTTTCTTTACTTCTTCACCTGACTCATTGGATATACAATAGCTTCTTTTAAATGTTCTAAGGCTTCTGGTGGAGTGCAAATTCCTGGAGTAAGTTTAGAAATAGCTGGTCGTTCCATTTTTCTAATGCTCAGAATAATTCCTTTTGGTTCGAGAGAATCTATCCGCCAAGCATTAAAGTCTACGTGTGAGCGCGGAATTATTAGTCTCGTGGAGTCGTCCAGCTGGGTCACACCGATTGTGACTTTGATGGCGGCTGGTGGAAATACACCGCGGATTTGCGACGACTAAAGATTGACATTGAATGAGTGCCTAGCTCAGAGTATTTGCACAACTAAAGAACCTGAGGACGTGCTCTACCAAATTGCAGGGCCTAATGAATTCTAGAAACAAGACCTGAGAGATCCATACCTTCAAATACCCCTGCATGGGGAATCCAGGTCTTGAGGGTTTTGATTCATAACAAGATGATATTGTTGTCCATGGTGCCCCTCGGCCTATACATGATCATCGTCTTTGTTTTTTGCTGAAAAATGTCATTAGGTTAACATTTTCACTAACCCAGACAAGTGCATTTTAGGTGTCTCTAAGTTTCCGTGTTTTGGCTACTTTATTCATGCTAAGGGTCTCTCTCCTTACTCAGCAGGTTTAGCCCCGCACATTGAAACCGATCAAAAGAGCAAGAGAAATCGTCACCGAAGACAATGTATAGCAAGAACCTCGTTTTATGTAGAGTAGGTTCCTGGAAAAATGGCTACACTGGAAATCTTGTTAAAAAGCCAGTCCAATGAATTGAAGACAGGCTAAAACTAACAGTAGACGAAAAGAAGCCGGATGTGTCTTTTTGTCATTCAAAGGAGAAACGGAAACCGACTAACAGGACCAGTCAATTGAACACTCTACGCTGCACAACTACAAATTATGTTCCAGTCCAAACCAATCGTGTGTTTTCGACTGAAGAATGGAGTGCTAGGTTCTACAGCAACTTCCTCTGTGTGTATTCATTCCACGGCCCTTATGGAACCACGTACGTTAGGCACAGGATTAGGTTCTCATCCGAATGTGTTCACGAATAACACCCAAATGGGTTGAATACAGGAGTAATTAAGAAAATTAGGAGTGTTGTGTATTCACACCCTGTGGAGTCAAACCATTCAATAGAAGTGATACACGATTTTCGCACCACGCCCAAAGTCCTGGACAAGCAATCATGAATTTTTAAGTGTCGCATCTAAGCCACAGGCAAATCTGTGAGTATTCGACTCTATAACTCTCCTTTGTGAGCTCAGAAACAATTTGTCCAAGCTCCCAAACTCCCATGGCCAACTTCTTCTCCCTAAACAAGTGTGCAACCACTCGAACACTTTTCAATGTGATCAGTTTAACACGCAAGCAGACACCTGTACAAACAGATTTTTACCCTTATTTCTGTTCGTTTTTTAGTCTTATTTAACAGTAAGTATTCGTACGAGTACGAATCACTGAAAACAAGCTTGTTCGCCACCCTATTTCGTTCTCAATATTAGTATGTATTTCTGAGAATAAACGGGTTTTTTAATACTAATTTCTGTACCAAGTAGCTAGATATTGAAGTCCAATCCAATTACGTCTCACCGAACTACAATACAATACTCAAAACAAAACAGTTTTGATATGTGTTGACTATTCACCCTTCGGGGTGCTTAAAACTACTACCTGACTTGAGCTATCACTGAACTACCTAGTCGTTATTTGTCTCTCGAGATATCCAATTTCAGTAAATGGGCCTGATATAACTGTCCAGCCGTAGATTTTATATAGTTTGTTCTGACTGTCGAAGTATCTCAGTACAAAGCGGACGGCACTATTTTGGCCATTATTTCATTATGAAAAAATGATACATTTACATGGAACGGTAGCTCACTAAGAGAGAAAACTAAATGATCAATACCCGCACTTGACGGAAGGGATGTTAGGAAGTGTGTGCATTGTTTTGCATCTGATTATGTTGGGTAACAAATAATGTGACCAGCTATATCTGATTCCATCTATATTGGTCCACTGACTCTTAGAAGACATTGTTTTGAATGAACAAATATGTCGGTAAAGTACCAAAATCAAGCGAGATTTTACTAGGTTACATAAAATAACTGCAAACTTTCATTGATCTTATCGCACGCAAATTGTTAGGCTCTTTGGAATAACTCCCAACAGAGTGATTTTAACCCACTCCACGTCAAATATTGCTCATCCACCAAGACATTTTATTCATATTAGTGGTCAGTGACGGAAGAGCACTTCCAAGACGAGAGCTCCTTCAGTTTAACTCAAATATGACTAAAATTGTTAGAGGCAACCCCTTCACATGGCTAAGATTGATTTATCAAAATAACTTGAATTACCTAATGGGATTAATTATCTCACGAGCCTAATAAGAACAGTTAGCTAACTTTGGTGGCCATCGAGTGATTCAATTAGGCACATGGATGGAATCCTAAAACTTGGTCGTATATTCACGTTCAGTCTGACTTATACAACCGACAACACTAACAGCTGTTGTAAATTATTGGTAGTGAACTGTAGAAAGTGGTTAATGCAGGGAGCCCACTTTCTTGAGAGAGCTCTCAGTACGATGTCCATTGGATCTACTTTGTCACAAGCTACCTGCGGATTAAATGTACTTTCCATGCCGACATTATTTGGTGAAACAGTATGAATAAGACAATATCGAAACAAATATCTCACAAATGCTTCCTTCGATTGAATCAAAAATGACTTTTGTTTGATTTGGCATTCAATGGATAGTGTTTCGGGTTTGCCTTTGAGGGCTATAACGATGTGTGATTGCAATACTTTTGTTGATATTTCATTTTAAAGACTACATTTCTATCATACTAAATCTGTTCTGTTCTGTCCAGAATTAGAAGTTACTACCCTACTTCAGATCGCAGACGTGAAAAGGCAAATTACGAAATCAGACTTTCCATGCTTCATTTTAACACACTTTCTGGGCGAAACAATAAAAAGTAAATGAATACTGGGACATAATAAAATGATAATGCATTTTCTGCATTCTAAACTCGATAGCCATTTCATTTTCACAGTTGTACTTACCACTGATTTGAACGTATGTGAAAACGATAAACGTTTCAAGAGACAGCATGAAGTTGTCTAATAACCAGACGTTTGGCAATAATGGAAGACGGAGGTTATTGGACCAAGAGACGAAGTCTTTTCATTATATTGTACAGTACTTAATTGAGGACTTCAGGACATTAACAAACTCACATGTTAGCCAAAAGGGAGAAAAAATTACATTTAATGATTTGAAATGAGCTGAACAAACTTGACAGAAGAGCAAATTTGGTTCTGCCGCCCAGTTTCGTGTGAAATTCCTCAGGGACTTGCTGAAAAAGGCACTTTAAAGTTGTAGAAATATTTGTTCGGGATGAAATTTGCCTTGATGAGCAACGCACATGTGGAAGGTGTCCAGATTTTCCATGGAAAAGGGCATTCGTGGTGTTCGCAGTAATATTCACGACGAATGTTTCACTGGTAAATGTGCATATCATACACATTTGGGACAAGAAAACTAATGGTATTCAAGGAAGCACGACTGATAATAGATAGGTAACAGTGAACAAAAGATTAACTTATTTTAGTAGATAATGGAGGATTACTAGAGAGGAGGAGTATAAGATAGGTAGAATCTTTTGAAAGTAGAGCAAAAAATAACAGCTTATACGGAATCAAATTGCGCAGCTGGTAAATTTACAGGGATGATCTACGTAGTTTTTCTATAGAAAGCAGAATACGGGAAGATCACTGTACAGCTGTGGTGACCGAAACTCCCAATTATGTGACCGTGTCAATTCTGGGCACGAGAATAGTTTGATAACAGATTGCTCATTGAGTTAGGAAGAACTCAAATGAATGTTGATACGTAGACTAGAAAAGTAGGCAAATTTCTAGAAATAGCATAAGTTCTCAGAAAAAGAAGTACAGTTTAGTTGATTGTAGATAGACTGATGTAGCACAGCGCCATCAGGGTGGTTAGAATGCCAGATAGGTGACGCAGTGAAGAAGTTGCTAATAAATATGGCGCAATGGTAGGCGAAAGGATGGCATCCTGAGGAATAACGGGTATTTTTATCAAAAGACTCACTCAACCTGTATCAACTTTAGAGCACTGATCTCTACTGAAAACATAGTCTTCCAACCTTGAAAGAAAACAAATAGAACAGATAGATTATTTCAACTTTCAAGTGAGTAGAGAACGGGGAACCGAAAAAAATGGAGGACTAATCTATGATGATAAAAGAAACTGACCTCATGGAATTTGTCATGGTCTCCCAAGCTAAAAGGTAGACTGAAGCATCTGCCTCCTGAGTACATCTATCGGGTTCTTATGCAAATTGACAGTTTTTGATAGGACTAACAAAGAGGATCGCAGTCAACCAAGGACAGTGCGCTCTGTCAAACGGAGCACCGAATGGATGAAAACGATTGGATGGAACAGATATCAGAGGTATTATTATTGATAATAGGTGTCACCGTTTCCAAGAGGCAGGAGTAGCACCACCGTACAAGAAGTTGTTGACCTAAGAAGCATCATTCCGGATTATGGACTTGCTCCAAATTTGAAATATGTGGAAGATTATCCGTATGAACCCATAATGGAGGCCATTTTAAAGATTTGAAATAATCCGAACATTTCTTCGATTTATGAAGGAAACTAAGGTCACAACATGGTAGGCTATCCGCAGAGGAATGAATGAGAGACCTTTCTTGTAGGCCATATCTCTGTTGCAGTTGTCACCGAGTAGAGTCGAAATGCCTAACCAAGGAAGTTTGCCGTCCGTGGTACGGAAGATCTGGTGGGCAAATGGTGTATTTATTCGTTGTAACTTTCGTTTCACCAGGAAAGATTGGCAATTCGCTAAAGTCTTGCTGTGTAGTTCAAGAGCCCTGCATCTGCCTTCTCAGAGGCTTTAGAAATGGAATATTTATCATTATGAAATTTATGAAATTCCCATAAGACAATGCTATTCAAATGCCTCATCAGGAGTCTTTCTGAATGATTCTAACGCTCAAAGAGAGCAGTAGAGATTTATTGCAGTACATTTCAAAACGGGAATACAGTCCCAGGTAAAATTCATTCAGATCATCTTCTGATCCGTAAAACAATACTGATTATCACACAGCCAACACATCCACGCAAATGTAGTTCATTTCACCTCGGGCGTTTTACTTGTGTTACTAGTATAATGCTACTGACAAGAATAATTTCGATCGAACTGTGTCACGCAACAACTTTTGACACACGTACGACAACAGCTGGGTACGTTTGAAATTCAACAATTGATGGTCGATAAATTGTTTGTCCACTCCACTGCGTTACACAAATCTTGCCTTGTTTCTACGACAGTGTCAGCCGATGTTATCTCTTTCTGTCAGTGTTCGGCCCATTTGATGACTTTACGTGATCTCTCATTTATGGGCCTTTTGCCAATGTACAAAGCAACTTTATTACCTACCCCACCCACAAATTTGTTCATTTCCACTCATGTTGTGTCGCCCCCACATTGGCAAGCTTCCACGTCCGGCTAATCTATGTAATGACATATTTGTGGTTTTACCTTACCTTTTATCTCCGGTATCCAACTTACGTAATCATCAACTAGTTTTCTGTGGTTATATCTGTCTGATCGAACTCACTTATTCACCTGTTTCCGTGAGATTCGGATTAGATCCATCCATTTTTAATCGTAAACGTGATTGACCCGCTTGTGAGGTTCTGTTTTGGAGAACAGTTCGGCGAACAAGCTCGTTTTCAGTGATTCATAATCATGTCATTACACAATATATTACGATAAGCGAAAGGGTTGAACTTATTAGATAAGTTGCAAGTGATAAAAATTAAAAATGAAAGGGGGTGAGGGGAAGAAAACTGTTGTATTTTGGGCTTTAATCAAAACCGGATGTGTATTGTTTTCTCCTGTGTTTTCAGCTTTCATTTGGTATATGGCCTGTTGTAGGGTGGAAGGAGGGCCAAGGAATCTTAAGGGTACATACAATTTGTTTTTGAGCACATAGAGGGGGGTTGTGGAGGCGGATGCTGACGGCCTCAACAGTAGCTAGTATGCTGCACTTTGCCGGTCTTGATAGCCGACTCCGAACCTTATGCAGCGCACGGAAGGCCTCAGCCACGTTTACTGCGTGATTAGACTGGGCAAGGTGTGAAACGATAGCGCCAGTGAGTGACTTAACTGCTTCAGTGTTCAACCATGCACGGTGGTCTTTGCGGATGCGTTCAGACAAACGCCTGGTAGTGCGGTCGATATGCGTTGTCCCACAGGAACAAGTGGATGAATAAATACAAAATGAGGCTGCAGAATCAGGCACCTTGTCTTTCAACCGCAAAAGCACTACCGGCCGGGATTCGAACAGAACCCGAAGCTTAGCTGCGTAGAAAGTTTTGCTGATCACCCCTGACAATCTTCTCTGCAAAGTATCTGCCAAGGTATCACCCTTGAATGGCAAAGAGATGTATATCCGCTTTCTTTTCACCCCAAACTACCTTGGGGTTTTCACTTTAACTCGCATTATCTTCTCAACTAGCCTGGTCCAGGTAGCCGTTTTGGATGAAGGTTGTTTGCACCGTTTGCAGCTCTTGTTCAACGGTATCCTCTGAACGTATTCATATTTCTCTTTTCGTAAGGCATCGAATTAGGTTCTTTTTAATCTTTAGAGGCACAAAGCTGTGGAAGTCAATGCATTGCCCATTCCACGTTGCCTTTCTCTGTACCCACCGGCTGATTCAGCCGTCTTCACGGCGACTCATCTGAACGTCAAGGAATACAACTGTATTGTCCGACTCCGTTTCTACTGTGAAACGTAGGTTTGTGTGAGTTGAATTAAAGGTGTCCAACAGTTGGCTTATGCGGTCTTATGAACTGATAACACAGAAAATATCATCTACGTTGTGTTTGTATACAACACAGTTTCGGATTGTAGATTCAAGCGGACCATTTTCTAACTTTGCCATAAAGACATCCGCAAGTAGTGGTCCGAGTGGGGAGCCAATTGCTACCCCATCCTTTTGGTGATAGATCTGGTTGGTAAATTTAAACTGAATGTTGTATGTGCAGAAAAACAGCAGCTGTTTCAGATCTTCCAGGGGTAGGCCTGTCTCATTTGTGTTCGTTTCAATATAATCACATAGGTTATCGATGGTTTCACCTATTGGGACGCTGGTAAAATGTGAACTGACGTCTAATGAAAGCATCCAACATTCTTTCGGGTTTAGGTCTTTCACGCAGTTTACGAATTCAAATGTGTCTTTGAGGCTGTACTTCGACATTGCCTGTCTTGCCGGTTCCTGTAACCTTGCCAACCATTTAGCCTCCGCATGGTATGTTGAATTAAACATGTAGGGGATAAGGCTTAATGGGACTCCACTCTTGTGTTTTCGGTAGCCCGTACAATCTGGGTCCTATTTTACCTAGTTGCTCACCACCCCACAGTCTTCCCTGTCTAATTCGTGGTCGTTTTATGTCCATGCTTTCAAAACCATGATTCCCACACGTTGCCCCGCCAATTCAATAAACGTTTTCGTTGTTTGTTTGTCGGGGTCATCTGCACTCTCCGTCTCCATCACCATCCACCCCCTTGTGTACCATGACATGGGCTGCCGTTAGACCACAGTAAGTGACTGGTCATCCTTTACCACCTTGTAACACGCAGGGGCAATCCTCTTCCGACGAGGGCACCATGTGTGATTTGCAAAAGCACATGAGAAGGAAAAACTCCATGAGCCGAGGCCCAGTAAGTGTATCACCAGGCACCAACATGTACATAAGACGAACAACAAGATGGCGGCCTCCAATCTGGCCGTTACAAACTGACTCGTCAACTTGCCCGTCGCTTTGTTTATTCAGAACACGAGATGTAGGCGAACATATGTTTTCGGTGATTTCATTATCAAGCCATTACAATCACATTTATATGAAAACGAATTATTAGGAAGAGTTGGAAAAGTCTCACTAGGTCAGTGTGGATAATTAAGGGTGAGGAGGGATGGAATCCTGTGTGATTATGTAACCGGTGCTAATTAGCTTACGTCCCCGCTGCGCCCGGTTGTGTAACACAGTTGAGTGTTGGCCATGGGAGTTGTAGTGCTTGGACTAATTTTCGTTGCGTGCAAAGCTCAGGCTTCAAGAGGCGGATGATAATTGCCTCGGCAGTTGCTAGTATCCGGAGCCTAATTGCTCTTGACACGTTGTGGGACCCGGTAGACGACTTTGAAGGCGGACTGGATGTCGATTGAATGCCCAGTGTCTAACAAGTGCGAGACGATTGAGCTTGATACTACTCCATTGCCTCCGTGTCTAAGCCATCGTGGGTGATGCTCCTTGATGCGTTTTGATAGCTGTCTTGCCGTTCGACCTATGTAAGTAGCACCACAAGTGCACCTGAATTGATAGATGATCATGGATGAGGTCAACAAGGGCAGCTTATCTTTATTTTCACATCGGATTATTGGTGACGTGAAAAACACGCGTCTGATCTTGGTAGTGTTGAAGGTGGACTTAACCGTGGCACTCAAAATTTTACAGACTCTATCGGCTGCGACATCTCCCTTGAAGGGGAGCCGGATGAATAATACTTTCTTTTCTGCTTGTGTGATTCTCGCTGGTTTTATCCGTTCGGTCGAGTTTCTTAGGATAAATTTCTCAGGATAACCGTTGCTAAGTGGCTTCTTCCTTATGTTTGATAGCTCGGCCTCCAGAGTATCTGCAGAGCAGATATGTTTTGCCCTGTGTAGAATACAGCGCATCAGATTACGTTTGTAACCAAGTAGCACAAAACTGTGAAAGTTTGTGTACTGGCCATTCCAAGTGGCTTTCCGATACACCTTCCTCTGGATCGAGCCATCAGATCGTCTGGTTAGGTGTACATTAAGAAACAGTAGGCAATTTTCTTCTTCCATCTCTGTGGTGAACCTGATTGCGGAGTGCGTAGTGTTGAATTCGCGAGATATATCATCTAAGTTGGTTTGCGCATCAGCTATGCAAAACATATCATCCACATATCGGTAGTAGTGGTCCAATCGACTTATTGTTCTGCGCAATGCTTGAGTTTCCAGTTTTGCCATGAAAATGTCACTAAGAAGTGGTCCTAGAGGTGACCCCATAGCAACCCCATCCTTCTGGCGATAATAAGTGTTGTTGAACACAAACTGTACATTAAAAGTGCATTGAAGAAGTAGTTCTCTTAGATTGGCCGTTGGAATTCCTACGGATATTGCTTCTTCATCAACAAATGAACAAATAAACTCTACGGTTTCAATCAAAGGTACATTATTGAACAAAGAAACCACATCTAAAGAGAACATTTGTTTTCCAGACATGTTCACATCTTTAATAATACATAATCTGGTCACTCACACAGGATTCCATCCATCCTCACCCTTAATTATCCACACTGACCTAGTGAGACTTTTCCAACTCTTCCTAATAATTCGTTTTCATATAAATGTGATTGTAATGGCTTGATAATGAAATCACCGAAAACATATGTTCGTCTACATCTCGTGTTCTGAGTACTATGATGGGCTTTGTTTATTGTTTGAATTTGATCTCGACTCTACCTGCGTGCACTTTCTGCTCCTTTTGACACGATCTAATAGCCGATGAGCTTTTTCAATACCACCATTTTTTCCTGCTTTTCAGCAATTTTTTTCTCAAAGTAGCGAGGAATAGCGCCTAGATAATCTTTAATTACAGGACACATTCCAAATACCAAATTAGTGCCTCTGGTGAGGCTATTATTCAGCGTCATTTGGTTGTTGAACTTTTGGGCAACATAGTATTCTCCAAATATGTTTGCTTTGTTTCACTTCTTCCTGTTGGGCAGACCCACGGCAAGCAATCGAGAAAAAGTGCTTCCAGAAGGATCGGTATTTACATATCACGGACGGAAACCACTTTTGGTGGATTTTACCCTGATCGGATTACCCATGAACCAAGTACATCATTTGCCTCATTTTGATCTATGAACTGCAATCTAATACACCATTACGAGCAAAATCAAAAACTCAATCTCCAGTGAATCGTACCAAAGCTATAGTGACTGGTATCAAAATCTATAGAATTTTCTTATTTCAGCCTCATGTTAAAATATATTACGAAAGTTCAGGAAAGATAACTGAAGGCCGAAGAACAACGTTCATTTGGGGAATAATGGTGACACTAGTAGGTTAACGCTCCACCACCTGTCCTCTTGTATTGTTTTCTGTCTTGGAGAAACCATTCACATTTCTCCAAGAGAAATAGGTCACCCCCGTTAACTTCATTTAACACAGACTATTGGACATAGACCATACAGGTTTTCCTGTTTTTCTGATAGTTGAAGACATTGGTTACAAATGGCATCCGTAATCAACAAAAAACTGAATTCGAGACTCTAGTGGAAGACTAATTCGATTTCCCATACGTCACTCCCGATTTGCGTTTCCCATTTTGGTTTTGTGCTAGCCCGGCTCGCTTGCTGAACCACACATCGGATATCGACCGTAGGTTGGCACAAACTGGTGTGTGCAATAATGTTGTCCCATGACCGTTGATCCTTATCAATCCACAGACATTTCAGTGACTTGAAAGCTTGAACCACAAACGATGTTGAATGAGCCTGCAGTTGGCCCACGGTAATTCACAGAGCGATTGCCGTTGAGGCCAGTACAGATTCTGTGCAATATTTTTGATTATTTATAAAAAAACATCCTCTAGATTGTGCTACGCACTTCTCAAAGACTGCTAGAAGTCCGTTATATCATGTATCAAAATAGTAACCAAAAGTTGGTTCTGACCTTGGGGTTGTTCCACTAAGTTTCTTGGTCCAGACTGATTTCGGGCACATTGCAATAATTTGAGTCATGGATTCTATGATAGACCTTATCTGAGTGAGGATTTTCTTTCGAGAAGCGAATTCCGCGTAACATATATTGACTATGAAAATAATTTTAAAGTTAGAGTGATCAAGACCACAACGAACTCTACCACAGCCAGTTGTGGGACACCACTTTTACTCTTTGAAAGAGAATGATAATGTTTTTGCCAAGTAAAAACTTGGGTTCCTTATTTATCATTAGATATTTCAACGGAACTGAGTTCTTTTATTGTGATTAACTGTCGTGATAGGGAAAATCCACTTCTTTTGAGTACAAGTGTCTTTTCAAATGGGATGAAGCCATATCAATGCGTAGAAGCCATCGCGTCCCACAACGCAGAGGTATTTAAATGCTCCGTTATTCGTTAGTCAACCTTCTCACTAAGAAAATGTGATCTCACATGTTCATGCACGTTGGAGCGTAAAAGGTCCTGTCAGATTTTTGAAGCACAGCCATCTGGTTTGCTTAATTTCAAACTTAATCGAATAGTTCCAACCGGTATGACCACGGTACACTGCTCATAACCACAGGCTGTATAAGCCTAGAATTAACTTCCACCGACTTTGTGCCACAAAATCATTCTGCTCCTAAAACTACGTGCAGTATCAACTCAGTCATGCTCATCATCTGAACGATTTATTTTGCATGCTGGATATCTAACAAAATCATGGGAAAGAAAAATTATCAGCGCACAAGCAAACGACTAGTGTTCAAGATAACGCATTTATAATAGCACGTGAATGTCATTCCGACGAGTTTACTATTGCATCGGATATCCATTTTTATTTCCTTGATCTATCCAAACAAACTCAGTTTGGCTTGATGAAGTCACACTCCATTTTCGTACCAAAAAATGGCTTCGACTAGAGTCATTATGCAATCGGCATTTGGCCTTCAGTGAACTTCACTTGATTAGTTGAATTTTACCTGCAGACAACGCAGACCAAAAGTGACCTCAATTAAAACGGGACATGAACTATTAGAAATCTTTGAAACAAAACTAAAAAAATGTTTAGAAATAGATTCCCATTTTAAGAAATATTGTGTTATCTTTAAAATGACAGTAGGGTGGTGAGTACTTTCGAACAGTACTAAACACAGGCACCTTTTGGACATGTAAACCACCACTGGAAAGCCGAACTTTGTGTTAAGCACACTTCTTATCTAAGGTGTTACCGCACAGGAATGGGGCACAGAAATGACACAGTTACAGCGTTTACCTTGATCAATCGTCTGTCCTGCACCAGTGATTTTTTCTGCTCTGTCTACTATTACGTGAAATTCGCGATTCCCCTCGTTCGCGTTCGTACCACATCCTGGTTATATTTGGGGAGGTGGTGAAGGGGTTGCATGGTTAGCAGTAAGTTCAACTCGACCGGTGACAGACCATCAATTTTTCAACCATCTCCCTTCATAAAGACTAATTTGCTGGCGATAGCGTTGATCTTTGTCAAGGTACACAGTTATGTCTAATTCCGGAACACATGGTGCAGTTTGTGCGAATTACCCTCTAAACTGAATACAGTTCCCGCCAGTTGTGATGCGTTCCAGGGAATCTAACTATACTGAATGCATGCATTCAGTCGTCATCCTTTCAAACATGATAATGTTAGCTTGTTTGCATTGATTTCTACGTGTGAAATGTCGGGTGAATAAACTTGTTTCGTTTAATGAACTCCATGATGTGTCTGACTCCATCCAACTTATCTTAATCGCGGTATCTATTTTCACCCTTCTGACTGGCCGAATCTACCATGAAACCCGAGAGGCAATCCAACGCTTTAACCAGCATTTCTTATTTGCCATTTCACCTTGAATCTTGAAGAACCTAACTGAAAAGTCAGCAAAAGGAATGTATTTATAGTCAGCAATCTAACGATTACACTAATGCCCATGCTCATGAATCCACCCACAAACAGGCACACCGCAAAAATCATTGTCTTGTCTCAATCCTTAGGGGTACTTATCAAAACTGATGATTATCAGAAAGACTGAAATTTTTATTCAATCTTCAGTCAGGTAGATTATTCGCAATCAGTCTTTATCGTAGTGGCAACTGCGAACAAAAGCTTGACCTCACAAATGAACATATGCAGCTGCTTTGATGGATAAAATAGGCAGAAGTTAGTTCGTATTGTGATTTCATTCGAATCACTGTTGGTGTGCCGGATGAGGAGTTCAATTTAAGAATCATGATATTACTTGTTCTTCGAAGATTATTTCGTCTGTGCACAATTCCAGTGAAATAAGTGGGATTGTAGTAGGAGAAAGCACTACTGAATGTACAAGGATAGAGATGATTAGACAGGAATGTACCGAGTACGCATATCTGATGGGCACAACAATGGCGAAACAGGTTGTGCTCCTAGGGTAATTTCGTCCTGTCATCCATTTACAACAGCTCGTTCGTTTTCAATGGGCACACAAAGTGCACCGACTTACCAGTGTAACTGAGGAGTGAAAAGTATGGCGGTTCGAGAGGGCTGGGAAAGTGAAAACTTTACATAAACGCCTAACGATAACGACCAGTCTCAGCGATGGACTGAATCAACTACGAGGCCAAAGGTTTAGCAACACCGCGATTCTGAAGGCGAATCATCGTTATTGAGATGTCGCGCCACGGATTTGCATGCGAAAGTGCTAGTTCTGGTGTGTGTAGGTGTGCATGTGTGTGTGAGAGAGAGGGGAACTAAATACACAAATATCTGTGGGACAGTTTTAAGGATAGCCGGATTCACCAAGTCATCGGAAAATTTTCCTGCACCGGACAGGGTGAGTCTGCTTGGTCAGAAAACCAGTTACGCTTAAACGTGAGAGTGGTTGTTGTGGTCGTCCTGTGCAGTCATTTTGTCACATACGCACGCCTGCAGTCATACACGCATGCACACAGATGACCTCCGTCTTGCTTGGTTTCGGACGTCATTGACCAATCAGATCGTACCACGTGTTGCTAGACCTTGCACCACCTCATCCGATTGTACAGCAGTCTCAAGCTTTCGATTGCAGACATCGTTGACTCACGCACTTGCATTCGTGTTTCCGTTTTCACGTGCTCGCGTATACTTGTGCTCCGCCTCGTTGCTACTGCATTCACGTTATTCTGCACCAACGTGCCTTCATTCTAATTACTGAGAATTAGTTTAAAACCACACTCATCCACTAACTCAAAAAGGCAACCAAATTACGTGTTCGAATTCGTTTGTCCATTTCCATTGTCCCACATTAGTTCGCACATGTCTTCATGCCCATTATATTTCTCTCTACAGATACATGTATCTTTATTTGGGAATTGCTCCTGGACCGTCTATTGGCCTTACATTGTCGAGTCGTTTGTTCGTTATCCGTTTGCATTTCCACTGTTGTCATTGTTTGTACAACATCAATGTCGTTGTGTCCCCACTCCACTGATACACGGGATTTCACACACACTCCATTGTGGTAATTGTTCGCGCATTCGTAGTCATGTTTCATACACATACTGCTGTGCGTATTGTGTTGTACATTTTTAGTGCCATCATCAATCTGCCTCGCCCCTGTCCGTGTTAAACAGTGATCGTGACTTCTCACCTTTCCCTGACCATTTACTATATATTTTTCTGTCCAATGTCATATCGGGTAACCCTGTTCTCGACTTGCCACATCTGACACCATTTGATGATTATTCGAACTTTCGTGAGTGAAACCCACATTGCTGCCGTATGACCTACAATTTGACGTATGAATGCATCTGTGTTTGCTTCATTCTGTTTCATCACACGTATATTACCGACTTCGTGTTCGCTGAATAAAGATGAGGTTCGTCTTCTACGATTCACTCAACCACTGGACAACAGTCCGGCACAATTCTCACGTTGAACAAAACATGGTTCCACTTCTGGTCTTCAACATGTGTCTCATGATAGCTAATACAGACAACTATATGAGATTTATTTTCCGCTGATTTATCCTTTATCTCTGACCCCATTGCTTGTGTCACTTGGTTATATACATACCAAGAACGTTCGTGTGGATCATTTCAAAATCCGAGGTCATCTGAAGTGAAGTTCCATCATTTGGTGAATGGAATCGAATTACAAAATGAATCACCCTGATTACTAGTCCACCACTAACTGGTCAGTTGCAATTGCTTCTGGAAAGTTATGCAAACAGAAAAATTCATTTTGCACTGATTGTTGAAGATAGCCAAATAAGCAGATATCAGGGAGTAGCTAGATAAATAACCACGCAGATGAAATAAAGGTACATAAATGAGTGAATATACATTACATTTTGTCTGCTGACTGCTATCAACAATTCCATGTGTGTGAGAAATCACAATAAGGTATTGTATGTATTTATTTATCGTTCGTTGCATAAAGTGGTCAATCGGGAACACAATGAAACATAGGCAACTCGACTTTTCCTATTCCACAGGTAGAACTGAGCAGTTAGTCACAAGTAGTAAAAATTGCTCGCACAATCACATTCGCATCGTATCCTTGTTCACATAGGTGGTCGAATTTTTCAAGTTCATCTGAAAGCTCTGGTACCTGAAATATGGCGAAAGATGAATATTGAACTACCCACAATGAATTATCGTTTGTTATCAATAAAATGTCTCCCTTTTTTAAAATACTCCAAAGGTCACCTTGTTTGCTGATACTTTTTGCTCAATAATCACATTCTGTAATAGAAATGATCGGTAGTATGATGACGTTGTTCAAGTAACAAACTTAGACTGAGTTATGCATGAATCATCTTCCGTATGACGTTACACTTCGTGGTCGAAAGTTATAAATCAAAATCAATACCAAGAAAATTTTGGGACAGAAGAACGCACGATGAAGCGAAACCAACGCTCATATTCGTCTGAAGCAAACAACACAAACATGGCTTGCATTATCAGCAAGTTAAAATCTCCATTGAAATTGCGTCTTCAGCCAGGTGGTCTTCATCAGTCCCTCAGCAATCAGATCAGCCCCCGCATATTTTACACAGTAGTATAATCATGCCTCATGAGTCCATAAGCAATCGTCTCATCACACAACACATTTCAAATTGACAAATGCACCATTCATTCCAACACGTCAACCAATCAGTCATTGACATGTTATGATCGAATTTATTCAATCAAATTAGTCCACCACACAGAACGATCAATGACAACGCCAAGTGTGTGTGTTTATGTATTTCTTCTTTCGTGCTGTATATTCAGGTGTTGATTTCTGACTGTACTTGCATCCAGTTTTCGGGAGTGTTCGTGATTAATTTTCTATGAGAATCGAAAGACCAAAGAGACCTGAATCGGAAGAAATCCAAAAGAGTTTGCTCACTGACAAATGTGAGGAAATATTTGAAAGCTCCTATCTATAGGTGGTCTAACCAAGCTAATATTTGAATATAATCATCCGTAAGTGAGAATTAGGCCTTTCTGAATTGATTCATATCGTCCACCAGTTGATGCATGCTAATGCGTTCATAAAAAAATCTTTCCAGTTACTGTCACTCTTTCTTCACATGTGTTGTATAATTACCTGTGTTCGGATATTATAAGTATGGAATAGTGCAAAACTACAAAACTCCCTTATCCAGCTTTCCAAACTGTTTTGCTTCTGTGGAGCACTGATGATTAGAACGAAGCTTCTCATCATTCTCTCGCAAAACCTCACACCAGCGGTTCCTTCTTTTCAACAAGATTCGAAAGAAAAAATATTCCTTGGTGGTAAGATGAGTCAGTTTGTGAGAGACAAGATCGATTGTACTTCGAAGAGATATGGAGAAGAAGCCGTGCACCAACGGTTGAAGCTAGAGATTACAGTATTGTGCTAATGGACGAAAGAATAAGAGGCAACTGGGTCCCCGTTGTACTGAAGCCGAAAAAGGAGAGGAAAAGGTGCTAGTAATGACAATAGTTGGTTATGCTTATTTAGGCGACAAGTATTCTTAGGTCGAGAAATGAATACTACTTACTTCAGTGAGCAAACCGTCTGTCAGAAAGAAAAAATGGTGTATAGAAGACAACAAGCAAATATTTGACGCTGAAGTCCATATTATTGCTCGAGATTTCGACGAGAATTTGCAAACATTCTTCGTGAGCATATTTCCCAACCATTCAACATATCCCAACACATTTCTGAATTATCATTATAAGATCGGACATGCACTTTCAGAAGAAACATACTTATTTGGTTCAAAACCTGAACATATTATTTACCAATAACTCACTTGTTGAATGCTGAAACACTTGTGTTCGTACTGTTCATATACTTTACGAAAACATTGGAGACGCTTGTGCACATCGCTCGATTTCCCATTTGGTTCTGCTTGGGAGATCACTTCTTCCACAACCTCATCCACGGTATCTTTGACAAATTTACTCAACTGTAAACATGGAAATGGTATCGATGGAGAAATACCATATATGATGTGGGTAATTTTCAAAAGTCAATATATCATCCATTCAATTTGGGATGATTTTAAAATTATGCGCTCACTTCTACTCCATCTTCAACGAATTTGACCGGAACAAATAAACATATGTACCGTTTGAATGCAGAAAAGTTGTGATAACGTCTACTACCAATTTCTCTTAAGGCTGATATTCAAATGTCTCATGAATTCCTCAAAATAGAGATCCAAATATTTTATTCTGTAAGTGCCCATATGATGTTGCTATATCAGTGAAAAGGTCAATGAAAGCTGTAAGGTGAGAGTGGATGTAACACAACTGGAAATACGACAACCAACTCATCCGTTCACATACAACGGTATCATGGACTATAATAAGAACTGGTCAATGAACATTTACCTGTAGTGCGCGGTGTAAGCGTTGGTGTGCCAGTTCTCTTTGCCTCGACGAGTTTGATCTCTTCAGTTGATGCATCAAAGATACCAGATGTGCATGACTGGACATTGATCTATCCAGTGCTGTCGACCACTTTTCGACCACCCAACGGTTCCCAATTTTGATGTGAATTGATGTTATTGGTGGTGTGTGACGAAAAGGGGGAATTTTCAAACGCGATGCTTGTCGAGTCTGGTGTATGTATTCTATCTGTCAGACTATTTGTTTGCTCAATACTTCAAATATGAATAACCAATTCCCAAGTACAATGAGCCAAACTTCTTAATTGTGTCTCGTCAAGAAATCAAGCTAAACATATTTAGGAAATTAATCCTCTTGAAATTTCAACCTCATACCTATATAATTTATGTGGTGGTGAATTGAAATAAGATTGATATTCTTATACGATAATGACATGTGAGTCACAGAGAAGAGAGTCAGTGTCAATGGGTTTTTTTCACTTTCTCTGTGTCCATTGTATACTTTTGAACCACTAAAACACCATTGAGCATGACATAAATCCAGCGACACCCATACCGCATTAAACGTGATGACGAGTTATATGGTCAAGTCAGAACTTGGGCTAGAGAGACGGTGTGGAACTTTCAAATCCACTGACTTGTATACAATTTCTGAAATTACACACACTTTGGTCTTCAAGTCGGTCTGCACACAAAACGTATCTAGTTTTGGATATTGACTTTCCTGTGTTTCACTGGCAAAATATGAATTACAACGACAGTATTCCAAATATTCATTATAAACAAACCCTACCACCGGTAACTTGTATTGCAAATAGAACATTACGTGGATAGTAATTTATGTCAACTGAATCCTCCGAGTTACTGAATCAGATGATTCACAACGATGCGTACGATTACCAATGAGTTAAATTATAAAACGAACCGTTTTTGGCTGAATACGAGAAGATGAGGCTTTCTGCAAAATTGACATTCATGCAGCTGTTCAAGGAGGGATGAAATTTGAATTTTTATCTGTGTCTAAATATAAAACATGATGAAACTCTATGCTGCTTTCGATATTGCAGTTTCAAAACCATGCAAGATATTATTCAGTAACTCACATTGGCTTCAGAATTTCCGAGTGAACGCGTATTCAAACCACTGCCTTGGAACTCACCAATAGGGAGTGAGGTCATTCTCTGAATAAACACACGGAGACGAAATAGAACCAATTATTGTGTGAGCAAATCTTAACCGCTTTCATTTCAAGTGCCTGTTTTGGAGTGTCAAGTAAATTCTATGTAACTGCAAGCGAAACCACCGTATCCAGACATGTGATTCATTTGGCAATTGGAACTCGTCATATGCCCACGAAATATAACTATCCTCTCATGACCAATTACGAATGAGCTGAATTCTGTGGGTTTGAGTGAAAATATGTGTGAGAGAATGTCTAGTGCTTCTATTAAATTGCTTTGACAAGTGCAATATATATATATATATATATATATATATATATATATATATATATATTACTGGCTTCAAATAATTGCGGTGTTCATCCTCCCATTGAGTATATGCAAGAAAGTAAAATTCAATTCCTTGAATGATCGAAGCTCAAGTCATTGCAAGAATTACAAGAAGCATTTTCATAGTCTTTTACTACTGTCCGTACGGAGTGGAGGGCAAATCGTACAAGGCCAATAGAGCAGCAATAATATTGATGATAACTGCTGGTCAAAATGTCTCGAAGTCGAAATTTGTACAATCACCGGGAAGTGTGATGGAAAGTGATTGGGAATAATATCAGATGCACGACCATTTTATGTTTAATTGTACATTAGCTACTGGTTCGAAGGTTATCGAATTACGACTCAGTTGTAGAGGGTGAGAACGGAGAGTCAAGTGATTCGTGCACTAGATTAAAAATGCTGTGAAAAATGTGATAAGTTCCCATAATGTTACCATGAAAAATCGAGAATAAGAGAAACACCGATGCAGCTTTCTAAGTGCTTCGGTGCGATTTCATTTGCTACCGTAAGCAATTAGTAGTGTTATCAAAAGGGAAGCATTCAATTCTAGGGAGTTTTCTTCTTGACAGTCCTCACTCGGCAAATCAGGCAGTGATATTGATCGATAAATAAAAATGACCAGTGTCTGTCATTCAAGGTAGTACCATTACCTTCTCGTTTCAACCCGTGACAGTAGTTATCACGGTGGGCAATTTGTGAACAGACTGAGGGTTTCTTCCCTTCTGTCATTATAGGTTGCAGGAACCAATCAAGTTCAACACCCAAACAATGACTACCACACCTTAAGCACAATGATCGTATCAGCTTGACCTCAATGTCTCGACCTTCCATAACGAAAATGTTACCCACTGGTCTATTAGTTCGTCGCCTTCAATTTTAAAATGCGTCACAATGAGAACGATTAGTCGACATGATCACCCCTATAATCACGGTCACACATGCATGCATCTGCACTCATCAATCGATAATTCAGCACACCCGTAATCCGCATTTGCCGAGCAGGGAGAATCAATTGGCAAATGGCAAGTGATTGCTGCAAAGTCAGTTCCGTGCACGTGTCTGAAGATCAGCGCGATTGTTGGCTTCACTTGACGTTCGGAATGATTTATTCTAAGACAAACCGATTAGATTTGGATTTTCAGTGTCAATAGTTTATCGACTTTGTCAAACCTCACCGAATTGCTCTCTTCCAATATTTCAGGGAGATATTTACTTGGACAGAGAAACTATTGTCTAATGGAATGTTATTTGCTAAAGCTACAGCTGAGGAGATTTAGCAAGCCACGTCATGTATCCCACATGATCCTTTGTCAGATTTAAGCACTTCATCACTGATCCACATAGGAATTAGTTAAACGTGAATTCGCTTATTACGGACTTGCTTTGTCATATAACCGATATTTAGACTACGTGTTCCTCACCCATTTCAGAGGTGATATATCGAAGCCGGTAAATAGTTGTCCCTTATCCAAAATTTATTTCAAGATGTCGCATTGTAAATTCATTAGTTGGTTGACGTTTATACAAAATAAATATCAATGGAAACAACCTCGTCTCATCTTCGGACAACGCCAAAACATGAAACCATACTGAAAATAACTTTGATACAATAAGCTAAAAGGTTTCTGACGGATAGATATCACTCACCAAATCACCGTATTTTGAGACGTGGCTATTCTTCACAGCTGATTTGACAGTGGAGTACTGTTCACCAAGGGTCCACTTGTTCACTTGACGCTGAATTTCACCAGTGGTAAAAAGAAGCGGTTTACTCGTGTAATATAACTTATCGAGTACATTTCCTGAAACAGTCCGCAGGTTGTTGCAGTAATGAATTCAGGAACAAAACCGTTTGCGTCGATTGTCGTTCCATAGTAAATAAAGAATTGTCGCTTTATTGCCGAATAGGTCAATCAGTCAGTCAGTCGTTCCTAATGGGTATTTTACCTCATTTTTTGCATCTGAAAATGCTAACCACAAGCCAGAGACAAACTGCCCGATTTCCGCCACTTCGCAACTGTTCTACTGACTGAGTTAACTATTCCTCAAGACATGCTTGTTTGCAGTTTCATAGTAAATGGCATGCAAATACTCAGTCATAACGAAAAAATAGAATGAATAACGAAAAGATCACTCGGGATGCAATCAATAATAGCGGTGCGCAGCACGGACCATCTAAACCCAAACCGAACGATGTGTAAGCTCCTGTCTATTCGAGGCATCAATTCTCAGTTCTATCCGTGGTGATAAATGCATCCAATGTGATGTAAAATATAGTTGGAGCAGAAGGGATTTACGTCGACATATACACGTATTTCTAAGGACATTGTCATTGTGGACTGAATACAAGTTAGCTTATATATAAGTAGAATGGAAAGCCCTTACAAATGAAAGGGATAATCGGTACAAAGCGCTTCATGTTTAAACTGAACGGGATTTAAAGTGCTAGGCGATCCAACGCAACTGATACTTTGAAGAACTACACTAATCACTATGCATCAACTGAGAGAACATTGAGCAAGGTACGTCTGACACAAAGCCATGATTATCTTCGCAGTGAATGAACAGACTTCCATCTCTCCACAACCCTTAAATACATATATATATATATATATATATATATATATATATATATTATTCAGTGTGCAGTAGCCAATCGGATATCCTAATGTTTAAGTCCACACTAGGGAACTACTTAAAAACTGCTCTGACAAAAGTCGGTTTGTTTTTAAATATATATAAAACTATTCAGTACATCTCTTCGATCTCCGAATGGCTAGAATGATAAGCGGTGTGCTGCTCATTTTTCAGCGTAGAAATTCCACAACTCTGAAGTAAACGTAACACACGGTAAGATAAGCGTAACAGTACGGTCTAATTTAGAACGAAAAAGTATTTTCTGCCTTTTGTGCTTTACGTTCGTAATTGTCTCCGAACATAATACCAAACAAATGTTGAGTACATCAAATTCTTGCAAACTGAATATATATCACGTTATCCTTGTAATATTCTGCGCGAAGTTCATATGGCGTGAATGTGGCTTACAGGACTGATTTGAATGATGCTTCACAGGGGACATTTAGTGAAGTATCAAATAAGAATAATTAATAAATTTACAAAAGTAAAATCCCCTGCACGTGGTTTTCACCACAGAGACTGTATAACCGATCCTGCAAGTTGCACTCCTTTTCGCAGAATTACCGTCTTACGGTTGTTCGTGTGTTCACGAGAAAAATACCGTTGATGTTATCTTGGATGCAGGACTTCGAAATCAGGGACACATGGGTGTGGTGCGTGAAATATTCAATTCGTTTCATGGTAATTCATTAATACACGTTCATGACAAGACAGATTAACCACACTAGTATATTCAAGAGTGATAACATATCCTAAAGGGTTGTCCGCGAATGATTCGGTTCAGAACCTTCCCGCAAACAAATAAGCATCAGGAATGTAAAAAGGGCGTTCTAAAAGAAAGCCGTGGGCAAAAAAGCTATAAAATCTATTTGGATAATGATGCTTTATGAAGTTTCCGAAAACGATTCTTGTGATACAATCAATCCAAAAAGTAATTAGTTTCAGTAAGATGACGAGTTTTCTAGTTGTTTTGGAAAATAAGTTGACACACTTCCTTCAAACTTATATCAGAAGTCTGCATCAGATTATAATGTTTTCAATAGAGGACGCGGTAATTCGTATTTTGATAACACCTGTATTATTGTATAAGCAGCTGAATTTATCAGCGGTCATCTCGTAATCAGTGAGCCCACACAAGGAATATTAAACTAAGGAATACGATAAAAGAAACCTATTTGAATAAACAGACATACGTGACCTTCACGATCAACCGGTCAGGCCATATAAGGGGAACTCACATAAGATCAGTCAACAGTCATAGCTCCTCACCACGCAGTTTTCTAACCTGTTTTCGATTTCTTACCGACCGGCGTATTTGTGTAGGTGTTATTCCGAGGGTTGTTTCGAACGCGGTATTTCGATTCATGATATTCGACCGCTTATCAATGTCTTGATGTTCCAAATGCATTTCGGTGGTCCACGTCTCAAGTGTGGTTGAACTCAGAATATGATTTACTTGACGACGAATCTGTCGGCCATCGTGCAATGTTGAAGTGCTCTCCTGAACAGCCTGTCCAATAACAACCTCGTTCGAATAGCTACTGTTTTTTGGATAGGGATTCACATAAACCGGGTCGCATTCGGCAAACTGTTGTGGAGTCGTGTTTCATCATGCCGTAATATCATGTATCCTCGATTATCACGGATACGTTGTCCTATATATTTGCGTAGTAGATCTAATCGGATACACAGGCTGATTCCCATGAGTAGATTTTCCCGTGAAATACCGCGGTCGAATGTGGTGTTGTGTGATAGCCGAAAATCAACTGATTTATTCTCGTGTGCATATCTCTGACCAGCTTCAGTATTTCTGGCTTTATTGAAAGTACCAGTCATTTGTCTAGCTCTTTTGGGTGAAGGATGCTACGTGAATGTGAGCGGTAAACTCATTCTGTTGAGTATCATGGAGGACCTACATTTTACGCAGCTAAATATGGCCCTATTTTGCGGAACGATCGCATCTGGTATGCCGTAAATACAAAGCATGGATCACAAGATTCTCATCGTCGTTCAGCTTGTAGCACTTGTCATGGGCTCTGCTTCAATCGACACGGATTTCGCATCAACAACAATAATCGGTAAACAGACGATACCAGGATTGAGGTGTTAAAAGCCAGGGCGTGAATGGCCTAGCCTCATTGAGGGGTCGTGTTTTCTGGCAAGATTCACATCGCATGGCCACTTTTTCTACGTCTCCCTCAACCTGACGTTACAAAACATAATTCCTGGTCAACAGTTTTATCCGTGATACTCCCGAATGGGAAGAAGGTACACATCAATATCGGATTCCATAACCTGAGTGGTATCGTAGATCAAATTCCCCATGCCAGACACCAATCACCTGAACTGATCGCATTCATTCGTATGTTACATGGTGTTCGGATTTCGGTTATGGGTTGAGGTGACCCATATTCCAAAAGTCTTCTCACTAGTGCGCAAATTATGTCTCAATATATTTGTCGGCATTTTCTTATGACACGGTTGATGAAGTAAATAAATCCATTAGTAACACTACCTCTCTGAGTAGCCCAGGCTGCATAGAATATTCACGTGATGGAATGCGGCTTAGGAAATCAGTTGTCCATTTATTTCCACCGAGAATATAGTGGGTAGCGTACTGATGTTCCGCGTGATGAGATGCTTTGTGAATCTTGAACGTTTTTTCCATAGAAACAATGAATAAATTTTGCGTTTCGGCCGTAAACTGACTTTCAATAAACTCGGGAATACGCATTCGAGAGTTGTCAAATGTTTGTCTCCAGTAGAGCCCGTGATCGGAATATCATCCAAATAGGTCACCACATGAGACATATCCTTGGGACAATTCTCAACGGTTTGTTGAATTATTATCAGTACAGGATTATTTTCTATGAGAAGGTGCGTGAAATGTAATAAGCCTTTTGATTGGCAGTCGTTGTCATCAATCTCGAGCGATTATCCAATTCTAACTGCTGCCAAACATTGACAAGATCAATCTTACTGAAATACTTCAGTCCGACTGTAGTGTCGTGAACGGTGTCCGTCATATGTATGAAAATGATCCCGTGAGTAAGGAAGAATTACCAAGGACGCCGTTTGCACCACAGACTCTGAGATCTATCATTTTGAGAACGAGCACTGTAGATGTTGCCCGATCGGAAAAATCACGTGCTCAATAATCTCTTGCTTCTGCAGTCTGTTCCGCTTCGACTATCTGAATGTTCATGTCCAAAATAATTTTGGTCGAGCGGCTTTCGAATCGGGCAGCCGTAATTTGACAACTTCTATCAAACCACCTTCATTGGTAATACGCAGTGTTTTGAATTACCTTAACAGACGTTAACTAATGGTGACAAAAAGGATTTACTAAAACACAGGTGGGAAAGTGAAGCACGAGTTTATGTATCTATCTCGTGTCTCAGTGTGACGCGCACAGTACCCAGCAGTCTTGTATCTTTGCCTGCATATGCTCTGACTCGATAATGCAGATATGCCAGCGTTGTTCAGGAAATCGGTTCTGAAGACGGACAACAAGTCTTGTTCATTACACAAGGTGATTACAAATTCGATGCAAATTTCAAACTGCATTCCGTTTCCGGTAACACTTCAGACAGTACATATTGTCAGACCATGCGCCCGACTAGTGGAATATTGTACCAATGCTCCCTGTTCAACATCCGCATATTGGGGCTTGCATATTTCGCTTGGTTTCGTTTTCTCAGATCTAGAAACTGGATCTGTGTGACCCTCCATTTTGTAAAGATGGCAGACCGTTTCTTTCCGATGGCACGTATCTGGTGTATTGTGAAATATTCCGTAATGATAAAAGCAGCATTCGTCCTCTGTACTATTAGACTCACCGGATGGCGCAGCATTATTACCGTCTTCCGCTTCTTTCCCCGCGCGGGTTCTCAAACCATTTTCACCTTCCTGAATCTTACAGTTTCGTATTAACACTGCATTTCTGTCTGCTGTCTCCATTTCCACGGGAAAGTCTGAGTCCGATTTTGATGAAAGTTTGAGCTCTGCTAGTACTCACTGTTCAATGTATATATCTCGGACAGCGAATACAAGCTTATCATGTTAAACATCATCTTTAGCATAACTGAAGTCTAAAATCTTCAGTCGCTAATCGCAACACATCCTAAACATATCATGTGAATAGAACGCGTTATTGAACATATCGTCAAAACTTCCAGGAAGCTCGCATTCATGAGGCAGGGTACATTTCATACCGCCGGTGATCGTTGAGCTTGGGGTTTAATTCGAAATCGTCTCATCATCAGTTGAGGTGACATCGTCAATCCACATGCACGATGCCACTCAGACTAGTGATGAAACGTCTGTGAACTAAATGCCGAACTCAACGATCACAACTTGTTGAAATACACCAACCTCAGATACAATCAACATCAATTATCTAAGACGATGAGCGCACGTTTTGGACTTGTTATTCTGTGCGACGAATTCATATTTCATACGTTTAGGTGAGAAATCACAAGACAAATAACAGCTTAGTGAAATTAAACGAACCGGTCTCTGAACCCCTACTTAATCGGACAGACCGGCAAATCCATCTCTGAAATGTGTCCCAGATTTGTGGGAATTCTTACTCAAATCGATTATAAGTTACATAAGTTTTCTAGATGTAATTTATCAAGAACATGTTGTAGCATGGAACTATGAAGACAATATCCCGATGATGCACAAAATATTGATCTAACCAGCTGAAACTGTCTCCCACAACTAACGGCTAATTTACAATGAAGACATATAACAAGACTTCAGGTGCTTGTCTTAAATTCTGTAGGCAATCGGATTGTTTCTGTAGACACAGGAGCATTGAATTTACCATGATAAATAAAGCACCACATTCCTTTCGAAAATTCTCACCTTCTCTGTATCAGTCATCCATTGGTGGGTAAACTCATCGCCAAGACAAGTGTCGATTTCCGGATCTGCACAAAGGGCGGCCCAGCTTGATTCCGTTGGATTGGAAGCAGTCATAGTGAAAACTGCAATCGAATGTCGAGGGACGTGCAATAGAATAACCTTAAATTGAGAGTTCAATGTTGCAAATAACCTAGCAAAATCCAAATCGCATGAATTATGGTGTGATATCCTAAGAAATAATGGGGTTCTCCTATACCATCCGGTCACGTGAGCTGCTTAAATCACTGCGTGCTACGAGTTGGTGTTTCTGCTTTATTACACTGGTGACCTTCCACAGTAGGACTTGTTCAATTCTTATTAAAATCTAAAGTCAGCCTGTGCTCTGTTTCCGGCTTGTGTTCACCCGGTGATATATCATTTTATACTGCTTGCTTGCGTAAACTTCTAAACGGATATCATGTGTTGCTACACCGTGAAATTGAGAAGTTGTAGAAAAATACAATATCAAGAAAGGTAATAACTTCTCCATTCAATAACTGATTCGTGATGAATTGACATAACAAGTTCAATGAAAATTAGTCAGTTTATTACAAAACTGACTGACCAAACTTCTCACCGTTAATATTCGAAGGAAGGATGTCTTCAAACATTGAGCCAGAATAACAAGCTTCCATATAGATGACAAGTTTGTTGAATCGTTTTGCCTCTTTCATGGCCGTCAACGTGTCGTTCAGATCTGTTGCCCAAAGCTATACATTATTACGGAATGTTTGAGAAGAAAAATGTAACCACAATAATACTAACCATTGAGTGGAATTGTATGGTCAAATGGTAGAAGTTTACAAATTCTATACTACTGATCATACACAGACCTGAAATCAACTGGATAAGGTAAGTGCCGTTCGGTTGAATAAAGCTGCCAAAATTTAGATAATCACTAGGGTCCAACTTATTATCTCCCAAGTTTCGTAGTTGGAATCATCATTGACATTTGGTAAATACCAAAGTGATCAGCAGATGCCAGACTACGAAAAATGTTTGGCTCAGTTTGCCAGAACCACATTTCATTTTACTGTACTGAGCTGTGTCAATTGTACTGGGGAAAATGCAAAACAAATAGTTAGAACAGATGCAATGCATGCTACAAAGAAATGGTGTTTGATGCACGGGAAATTAACCAGGTTTCAGCAAGAAGTACCAAATCTAAAATAGAAGCAATCTCAATGTATCAATGAGATCTCTGCGACATAAACTAAGCTGAATAAGGCATTTCATAAGTCAGGAAAGAATGGATGATGCCTTACTATAGCACCTATTCCTCATCACTAGATGGGTTGCGTAGTCAGAATCGTGAGTTTGCTAAAAGCGTTTCTTCCAGTTTGAGGTCTGCCACATTCATTTCATTCAAATCCAGAGTGTGCAGATCCACTGGGTTGTTATCGAGTGAATTCAAGTCAGTTTCTTCGACTGATCAATGTAGGTTTCAGGGTAATTATACGTTCTAATTACCTTTCGTTTACCTGCATACAGCATTTGCACTGATAGCCAAATAATCCAAGCTCCCATAGTAGAAGAAGATGATTTTCCGAGTAATATATTCCCTTCAGCGAAAACATCTCACTAGGGTGACTGAACCGCCTAATCGTGAATCTGTTGGCTTTGGTTATTATGGTTGTGGTTAAACGTGTAATGAGTTAGGCTCCGGAAATAAAATCGGTGTGATTGCTCTATCTGAACGGATCAGATATGAGATGTAGAATCAACCCACTCAATCATCTGATGGAAACATTCATTCACATCTCGTGTTATGCCTTTCGGGAAATCACATCTGTCCCATTGGAACCAATAACTGTCATGCAATGTAATTCACTAGTTAACTTTCAGTTAGCCCTATTCTGATATTCACTTTTGTGCAGCATAATTTACGATGTACATTGTTTATATTTTGTATGATAATTATAATACACGCGATGAAACTAACCACTCCTGTGGGGAAGGCAAATAGGTTTCGAGTCCCATGATCGCTGAAGTAAACGAACACGTTGTCCTCTGGTCCTCTGGAAAGACATTCAGACAGAGATTTCAATGGGAATATTTCAGGAGAAACGCACTTAAATCAGAACCGTTTATAAATCATGATATTCCCCGGATTATTTGGTACGTTTGATTAAGTAAAAACTGAACTTTGATAAACAAGTGTAGGTTTTAATTCCACAGAGTACATCTTCCGATATGGAAATAACATTTATTCAGAAAAATCCACGAGAATTTTGTATCACATATGTATCGTTTTGCATGAAGTAAAGAAAACACGAGTGGTCTACTATTTGTGGAGAGTTATGCATCAAGATCCACGTTCCTCTCATATCCAAAGTGTGATGTCAATTCAACTGTTCCTTCAATAATCCTATTCTATGTGAAAATCAAAGGGACACTATTGTGCAGTGAAATGAAAGCCATTTTCCACACAACATTTGAAGGAATCTTACTAAGAACAAAAAGCGCGTTTATTTTTTTATGGAAGTAACTCTTGTAATTCCCCTTGGTAACCAGAATATTCTCCTCTCATCACTGTGACGTATCATGTGCGAAACTGAGGTAGATTGATGTTAAGGAGACAGTTCAGTTTCCCCAATAACGAAGTGCTGATTACAACAGTGATATTGTTTTACCCAAAAAGATTTCTTTCTTTTCGATTTATTCTAGTTATCTATTGTTTTGCTGATTTAACTTTTTATATATTATCGCCTCATGATAAATTGGTAACACCCATGTTGCTTGCCTCTGACTGATAGGTAGGCCTAGCTGCCCATCGATTTCCAAGTTCAATCGACCCCAACTTAGCAGAACCTAAATAAACAGCCGAGTGCTTTGCTCCCCGAACCACACGACTTGGGTGCCCAATGAGACAATAAACTTCGCCAGTCAAGACATTGCCCTGCGTTCTTATTCAAGCTAGTGGATGGTCTAGCTTCCACTACTGAGCTTCTATTGCCGATCATATTCTTGCGATCCAACGAAAGTCATTGTAGCGGTAATTGAGAGTCTATTATCCGGCGGATTCATGTAAGGGTTTCAACTTCCGGAGATTTCTGTGGAAGACACAACAATTGGCTTCTCTATTTCTGTAATATTTTAAAATCTCGAAATAAATGTCCCAATGAAAGAGAAACTTCATAAATTTAGCTCTAATTTTTCATTTTTATCCCCATGTTATCGCGTGTTTGAAATGAAGCTTACGATTCCAGTACTTTGCGTCCGTTGGCTTTCAGTTTTTTATCGCCTTTCATCACGCGCATAAAATTTTCCGGTGAAACATCCTGAAAAGTAGAATTACGATACTACTTATCTCAGGATGGAACGAGATTCGGAGTGCATCGGAAAACCAACGCGTCAATCAGTACGTTGTGCGAGAAAAACGTGTTATTGAAAGCAATAAATTTTCGTTGGAAATATATAGCCAGGCAATGTTTCCATCATCTCGGAAAGCTTACCTCGAGGCAGCCTAGCAATTTAAATCAAAATTAATCGTAAAATTATTGTGAGAAAGGTTAGCAACGATAAACGAATTATCGGTTCATGATAGTATTTCCACCGACAACGCCGTGTTATTGACATCATAGTATTCTTGTTTAGGAATATATGAAATTCGGTAACGCATAGTGCACGAAAATATGCTTGCAGTCGTCTAATTTCAACCTTAAATATAGGGACTGTTAGATTCTGGTAGACTTTGGATTGCCATATGCCAAACTGAAACAATTTATTTTCAAATACAGTGGAGAACAAATGCATTTACATCCACCGGCTCATTGTTGCCACGATATATGTGGCAATATCTGAGAGGGAAACTGCTAAATCCAAAACCGTTTCCGTAATGATCGTAGTGTCTATATACTTCAAGTCGAAATATGAATACTTTGACGACTGAAACTAAGTGCAATAAAAGATTGAGAACTTAATTGGTACATTATTCAGGTTGAAAAGGACCGTTTCATAAAGCGATTCAGATTCAATTTGTGCATTCAGCTTCATTCAGATGGACGGAACGATGCAAATGACTCTGGTGGGTGAGAATGTAACTCAGCATCAAAGCATTGCAACTGATTTCCTGGGATGTCGCGGGGTCAGTTCAGATGTTGAAAATGAGCTATTTTAGTTAGCCATTAGAATTTTAACGGCAAATTATATCCACTTATCAGCCAAATTTTAAGTCGACACCGTCCAAAAGATTTTCGCGGCCAAATGACAAGTTTTACTGATGGGATATAGATAGGACTAGGTGGAATGGGACTAACGTGATTGTGTGATCCTTGCAACGACTCAGTGTCAATTATTTATCCAAAATACTGACCACACCGATCTCTAACAAGCTTATAATCAACGCGAATAGACGAGCACTCACTTCGCCCCGATAATCGATTTTCACTCCGGCATAAACGTCCTGGTGTTCATATTCGTTGAATATTTTGCCCGGGAAAGGATTTCTGTGAGAAGGAAAAAAATAGAAATACACAACAGAAGACGATATTCCATGAGATATCCTCGCGTGAGTGGATCGACTATAACTACTACTAATATTTTCATGTTTTCAGGTGCACTTGGTGGTATTAGTTTGAAGGAAATCACCGCAGTGGAAAGCAAACTCAATACGCTTCTCTGAGTCCTGCCAAAATGAGTCTCAGGAAAGTGAACGAAGATACTCCGTAGTTCATATACCACTTCAAGTTCCACTCTAGCGCATAACATTTACCGTTGCATGTCATATGCATATATTGATGAAAACCTACTTCTTGTTATTTGCAATGTCATCATACATCATGGTTATGATGTGATCGGTTGAAATTCCATTTTTCTTCAACAGTTGATAAGCGTGACACACATCGGCCTGAAAATAGAAAATAAGGTGACGACAAACAGTATCATCGAATTCTATTCTTCCACGAAGTTAATTGATATGCATACTTACTTTGCGATATATATATATATATATATATATATATATATGTATACATATATTTATATGTAAATATATATCCGGTGAACTAACTTGTATATCGACTGCCTAATTCATTTACCGGAACGAAATGAGCATGGCGGAATTGAAACTGCTCTATGTAAAGTCGATTTTGGTAAAAAAAGCTTTCGTGTAGTGTTGATTAACCGTTTAAGTTGAAAATTATTCACAAAACAAACTAAGAGCTCTAAGTCCACGGAAGTGAATCTAAAAACAGATTGTTTTTCTCTTCAGCCAAAATTAAATCAAATTAGGGAACATGGACAGTCCATCTTACCAACTCACGTCGAGAAGACATAACAAACAGGAATATTGAATTTATATTAAAAATATAACAGGTTTACAACGAGATCTCAGTCCAAGATAACATATGATTGCATCAGCCGTAGCGCTGAGTAACAATGTTAGTTCAAGGACCTTCGGTGATATCTGAGCCGTAGCTTCTTAGTGTGAGTTATAAATCTCGAATTATTTCATACGACACACTGATCAACTACCTTCACCATGAATATTTCAACAACAAATTGGCTGCTTGCATTTGAGCGTAACACACGGAGAGTGAACATGTTTTGACATCTACGCGTCTTATGCGAAACTATTGCGGATCAACGACATATGTGAGGATGCAAAAAATGGGAACAGTTATCAACACTTTCTCATATATTTCGCCTCATGTTTCTGATTTCATTACAGAAAACTTCCGGTGGACAATGTGGCACATCACCGATTGAATCAAAATATAGCTAATATATTGGTGCAATTGGCAAGGCTGAACGCTTGCACAGATCACAATGAACGGAATTCATTTGATTATTGATATTCCCTTCAACGACTAGTAGCATATCTACGCTACATCAGATATTGTTCATCTTCCGCTTGTTCGGAACGGTAGAACGTGGTCAGCTACAGGAGTATTACTCAATGACACTTGCATCACAAGCATAAACCCAAATAAATCCATATTTTGATTGGCAACCTACGATTCAGAACTGCAAGCTATTGGCAACGAATATTTTCTCATAATGTGAAAGAAGTTGCGAAAAAGTAAATAATTCCTAAACACTGTGTGGGATTGACTCAGAAAAACTTGTAGTCGAAATCGCACAAGCACATTCCTGGATTCACACTTGATCTCATCAATCTAACTGACAATACTAGTAAACGGTGGTAATTATTGGAACAAATATACATCGAAAATCAAAGTGAGAGGTGCATGTTAACTAGAGCTCTTTACATACCTGATGACGGTAGTTAGACCAACCATCAGATCCGGCTACAAGCACAGCCCAGTGCTTTCTCGCATTGTCCTCCAAGCCAAGAACAAAGCTACCCAGAAAGCTCAGAATCACCAAATAGCCCTGCATTTTCTTACAAGTATTCGTTGTTTCAAATGAAACGTTTATACATATATGTATATATACACATATTATATATATATATATATATGTACATAATAATAATGACCATTTGAATTGTCCAGTGGTTATATTCCACTACGCCAACCTGGTATCTAAGGACGCACGAATATTATTAATCATCTGGTTGTAGGAATTGACCTTTGGTCGATATTTCTTGAAACAACAAGAAACCGACCAGTTCAGTTGTGAGCTTTGAGTCGGTCTGTGTAAATAAAATGGGCTCTATTCTATTCGTTTGATTGCGAGTTGGATGTTTGATATCAGGACGATGTGTTCATATCTCAGTCTGGTAGCTAGGTTTCCATCATACAGTTTTCGCCCGATGAAGTAACGGATTTGAAAGATTGTTATCAGCTAGTCAAACACACAATTGGCCACACAAAGTCCAAGATGGAGACAAAGCTTGCGCTAAAATTTTGATTATCTCATTCAAAAAAGTGACGAAGAAACAAATGAACAAATCACAGTCAAACAAAACGTTATCATTCGCCTTCCAAACTCGATTGGAAAGTATTTCCTCATTGGGATACAACCGAGAGGAAGATTTACCAATGAAAATCAACAATTGGGGCATTAAAAAAATTGGAAACTGGTCACTGGCCATCCCTGGATTATGACAAGAAATATCCCATTATATTTGTTGCTTCATTCGCTCGTGTACACCAATCTCGTTCTTCGAAAATACCCCAACTCTGGTTGTAGGTTTATATTCAAGTGAAAAACAGGTTATATTATGTCAAATCAGTATTTGATTATCAAGAGATCACCGTGATTGTGACAAAACACACTTTTTCCGGTTAAACCTTGTTTTATCTTTTATAAATCTGAGCAGCTGCATGCATGAAGTGCAACTTTGAATATATGTCTCCTATATCCTGTTGCTCAAACTTTTCTGATGTGAAAAATAGGTCTTATCAACTGATGGATGAAATTATTAGCTCTGAAAATAACACACTCACGACATATGCGGTTTCGCTCAAATCCCAATCGTTGATTCACAACCTCGGAACATCGTTGGATCTTCTTGAACATTACTGAGTGAATGACAAAACGAACTGGTGGAAGGAAAGTCGGTATTTGTTATCGCAAGTCATATTCCTGTGTCACAACGTGAACACAACAGGTATTAAACTTGGTTCACTGTATGGCACTTTTTGTGGGATAATTTTGTGCAGCGTAGCATTCGTTGGATTAAAGTGGTTTGGTTCCCATCAAGTTTGCTCTCTGCATCGCCGTCCGCACGGTTCGTATTGCAAACTGTCTTTATTTTAAACCTCGTGGAAAGCTTATCACTTCAGTTTCACTAAATTTCGTCAGTAAACTCAGAAACACTAGTTTGAGGCGGGAAAAATATGACCAAATAAACTGGAGCAATGTTTCACAATAACTAGCCACCAGCGACGGAAACAAAGGAACGTCTTCAGTTAACTACCGAAGTCGTTTTTATTTTATTCTTGGTGTTTGTTCTAATTTTCACATAGATAGCCTCACGGGTTTTCAGTATACTTAGTGTAACTCTATACTTTCATAAATAAACCTTCTGTTTACGTAATGAAAATTAGAAATGGACAGCTACTGCGTTTTCCTAATCCGTTGATATGGGAAAACTTTCTTTATGAAAATTTGCTACGCAGGTGTCCGATATATTAGTTATACGAGATGTCTTCCATATGCCTCCCTGCCAGAGACCTCCCAGGAGTCTTATTCAGAAAGCCAGACATTTTCTCCGAGAATTACACCATAATTGGATCCCAATGGCAAACGAGACCTATAGGCTGTCAGCGGAGATGAAAAAAATGATATATGATCAAGCCACACGTCCAAGTTAAACAGCTCCAAGTTGAATTTATACCAGTGGAGGCAGGATATTGTCCGGCAGGTTCTAATAAATAATCAACCAATAACATTGAATTGGGTATTGGTACCGAGAAACACGAATAAACGATGACATTTGTGAAGTGTTATTTGAGCCCTCGAAATTCTTGGCAGTCTGCAGTAGAAGAGATCGAAAAGATACAGCTTTCTTTATTGTATTCTATGGTCCACCAACCTCTGAGTTCCACTGATGTAATTATTCTTGCAGCTGAGACAATATCAGGTTTGAAGTAAACTCGACTTGCACCAAATCAGCCTACATACTAACATTTAATTCCTTGCAAATGCAATATTGAAATCTGCTTTGGGGCCGCAAATACTCAAAACCAAATTAATATTGACTCCATATGTCATAAATATGCTATAGACATCGTAATAGGAATCGGCAAACCAGACTAATCAACTTATAAACACGAGGTCACTGATTGTTCACTTCTGTGATAGTCTTTGCGCGCCACTAAATATGCTCTTGCGATTCCGCTTCTAATAGCCGTACCGCGACCGTTCAACTGGTAGAGTGACTTCTCCGCAAGAGAAAGGCGAACATTTGGAGTTAAGCAAACTCTGTGGATATTTTGATAGGACGGACGAAAATGGACTTTCTACAAACCCTGTCTTGTTTTCCGGCTGATTTGCCATTAATATATTATATGTAAATATAGCTGAGTCAGAAAATATAAAGAAGTCGAGTGCTCAGATGCGAAACTAGCAAACATGTTGTTCTCAGTCAACTCGTTACCAGTGGTTAGTTACTACTAAGACTGCTCTAAAGCTGACGAGTAAAACAGATTCGTACAATTGGAGATAGATCAGGAGAATGACCCGTTTGAATGCGTATAATCAGACAAAAGCCCCTATCAATTCAACGGATGTTCATGGTACCATCCGCAGATTCCAACCGGACGATAAATAAATTTCCATCCACTCTATAACTGAATGAATTTCGTACCGCGGCTCATTGGTAGTTACCTGAACGGGCGGACCTTGTTGGTTTCGAACAAACTCACCGTACACTCTGTATATAACTAGACAAATGTTGAAATGATGTTCATGGGCAATAATCGGCTGTTGAGGCAAATAAAGTGCTGATTTAGCAGACAAACTATTGACTGTGCACTCAGAATCGGCAATTTATTTTTAGTCCATGCAAAAAAACACTATCATACTTTTCTTTAGGCCCGGAACTATTGGTGCAGATGATGCCATCTCAACGGTATCTGCTACGAATTTCGCCGATTTGTTGCCTGAGAGGTGTCAGCACGTCATATTAGCTCTTTATTATTGGAATGACCAGAGCAGTTTTCATTGCGGCTTTCGTTGATGGAGCATATACGCGCATACATCTGACGTGCATACATACATAATGATTTCAGTCTGCTTACTTAACTTTGAAACCTAGTATAACAGGTTTGATATAATCTTATTCAAGTATATTCATGGACCATTACAAAGCATCCAGTTGCAATCAAGCTCATGTGTCATACAAGCTCATCAAAACGATTTAGTCAGTAGAATGTGTTGAGGATCAGTCTTTCGTTAAAAAACTCATCTTCCGTTCGTAAAGTCAATGAAACAAACCACTTTTTGTGGACCTGTAAACACCATATTTGTCCTCCAATGCGTATTACTATCATTAAGTACAACAGTTCCAATCTGTGAATTATTATTGTATCCATATGGGATGAATATAAACCTTGGCACCTTACAATGTGTCTAATTCTGAGCTCAAATTTTGATCAGAGTGATCCCCATATTTAAACCTCACTGACTGCTGTACCCACTTCGTAAAAACACTTTGCTGCTCAAAAATACCTTGTCTTAAGAAAACCTCGGTCCCAAATCGTACTCAGTTTTATCACAGACATCAAGTCAACACGAGTCCTTCTTGTTGTACTCAATCTGCGGAAAGTGTGAAAGACTTTTTTTAAAAGCTGCGTTGTAGATGATATTACGTTCGTGGCTACTTCCTCCTAATAGTCTCGCAACCTGTATAAAAACATTTCAGTAGGAAATGACGTGAAAGATCACGGCTAGTATTCCTTTCTAGGGGACAGCAGTGTCTTATCAACTCGGTTTGAACTTAAAGGATGAAATTTCTCAAAAGGCAGTCACCATCCCCGAGTACTCCACGTGAGTTGTATCAGCGGGTTGAGGAATCAATGGGCCTACTAATTAACGATGAACATGAAATGCTCCAAAATACAAAATATGAGTTTAATTCTTGACAAGCATACTCTTTTTTACCAGGTCTTTGAGTTTTTTTCCGTGACTTGCATTTAGAACACTAAAATAACATGCATCACCACACAGCTTGAGCTCACAGCACTAAAAAAATCGAGATTCTTGGATCAAGTAGTAGATCTGTGTTCGGAGCCTTTGAACGAGAGTAAACTTAGTGGGCTGCAAACTGAAAGAAAACACACATTTAACACCATCAATCAGACTGAATGTATGGCCGACTAAATGAAAAGAAAAAGCGATACATCCCACACAAAAATGCATTCTGGTTTCTTCAGACCAGCACATGCATCTCAAAGCATAATAAAACTATTTCCTTCATCTAATAAGCAGTTTCACTCTAGCTATCCGAGTGGCTTTTAAACGCCATTCCAAAATACTCAGATTCTGTATTGGGATTTTTCTTTTGATAAAGACCAAGGTGATGAGTTCTGTCTCTAACATCAAAGAACTATAAACACTCGATCAGTTGTTTCTAATTCTATTTTTATCCGTCGAACACAGTGGCACTTTATCTATCGCCAGGTTTGCCTTATACGATGAGTAGAATTGTTTACAACAAGCTTTGTAAGGGCTGCAATAAGAGAGTGAAAATCATATGAACCATAATGGTTTAATCCAGTGAATGCTTCACTGAATATAATCATTTCACGTAAGACTCATTGAAGCGAAGGAGTTTGAGCACCAACCGTGATTATGGTGTTAAACACGTATGTGATGTTTGATGAAACATAAATGAATATTATTCCATTTTCGCATCTGTCGTTCGCATTGACTCGGTTTAGTGACATTTACCGACGGCTATCGAGTCTTCCATTATGTTCATCAATTAACAGCTTTTTACAGACTGAATTAACAGTTTCATAAAGTGCACATCTACTTTCTCCCAACAGCATAACCCTGTGGGCAAACAGTAAATCAATATACTGATAAATGTAAGGATACTGGTAATTACTTCGTACAAATAAATGTACTGTCACAACCAGAGGAGCTATTCACATTATGCCAATCAGATTTATGGGAAAAACTTTAGACTGCGCTATGAAACATTTTGTTGTCAGATTGAAAAACATAACCCGGAAACAAGCGATCAAATTAGGTTATACTCCATACATGTATGGGGGAAGGAGATGCCCAATTAGTGACACCATTGTCGTTTATTGGGTTGTTTAATTGCACTTTACATTCTACCTACAACCGAACCGGCAAATATGAGAAACTTGAATTGAGAAACTTGACCACCATCTTTTACGCCGATGATTTGATTACTATCACTTACAACATCAGTCACCAACGATCAGTAGGTGCTCTATTTATTGAATTTTGTGAGAATACTTCCATTTAGAGGAAACCATCCGTGGACTCCGTGATTTCCTTTCGACGGGATTCCTCGTCAAACTAGTGGATGGAAGATGCACATGTTCCAACCGAAAGATTATGTTCTTCAAATGAGGAGATATTCTAAACCCGTTCAGTGTGTTATACAGGTGCCCACAAACTGGTTATCTAATGCAAATCTGATAATTCCAGTAACAGATTCAAAAACCAATATAGTTTTACAGATACATCTAACAAGCTTAATTCAAGATATAGAGGGGTCACCGAAAACATCATCGACGACGGTGTTCATTGCACTGGATTTGTAAATTCTTTCTGGCAAACACAAAATAATGGTATTTTCCGGCACATGAAATCCAGGTAAAAATGCATCTGCTATCAGAATAGAAAATTACTTTCTTGATTACCTATGTCCCAAATAAACATCTTATCTTCTAGTGAATGTCAAACTTTCCAACCTAAGTTTTCTCGCTCGAATGAAAGAGAATCTGAATTACTGGATGTGTTCCTGTTAACAAAACAAACATGATTATAAGATGTCTTTCGTGAGAAGAGAAATTACCACTTTTGTACCGCTCACTGATTGTGACTGTTCGTAGATTCCATGAAAATGGACCAAAATCTGCTTTCTGGTATAACGGTAAACAGACATATCACCGGTTGTGATGTTGTATCCGATAAGCTCAAGGTGCCTGTTTCTCTTATGAAAGAAAACCATATATGTTTCCCGTGGGAACTATTTGCTCAATTCATTACCTATTTACCTACAATGCAGTAATTATTTTTATCAGTTATGTGTATAAAGATATATTCTGATGACCGACATGAATATTTTCAAAACGAATACATACTGATTGTGAATATGCAACCGGACATGCGGTGAAAGGGTGAATCTCAAAGAAATTGATTTCATCCATCAGTTGATAAGACCTATTTTTCACATCAGAAAAGTTTGAGCAACAGGATATAGGAGACATATATTCAAAGTTGCACTTCATGCATGCAGCTGCTCAGATTTATAAAAGATAAAACAAGGTTTAACCGGAAAAAGTGTGTTTTGTCACAATCACGGTGATCTCTTGATAATCAAATACTGATTTGACATAATATAACCTGTTTTTCACTTGAATATAAACCTACAACCAGAGTTGGGGTATTTTCGAAGAACGAGATTGGTGTACACGAGCGAATGAAGCAACAAATATAATGGGATATTTCTTGTCATAATCCAGGGATGGCCAGTGACCAGTTTCCAATTTTTTTAATGCCCCAATTGTTGATTTTCATTGGTAAATCTTCCTCTCGGTTGTATCCCAATGAGGAAATACTTTCCAATCGAGTTTGGAAGGCGAATGATAACGTTTTGTTTGACTGTGATTTGTTCATTTGTTTCTTCGTCACTTTTTTGAATGAGATAATCAAAATTTTAGCGCAAGCTTTGTCTCCATCTTGGACTTTGTGTGGCCAATTGTGTGTTTGACTAGCTGATAACAATCTTTCAAATCCGTTACTTCATCGGGCGAAAACTGTATGATGGAAACCTAGCTACCAGACTGAGATATGAACACATCGTCCTGATATCAAACATCCAACTCGCAATCAAACGAATAGAATAGAGCCCATTTTATTTACACAGACCGACTCAAAGCTCACAACTGAACTGGTCGGTTTCTTGTTGTTTCAAGAAATATCGACCAAAGGTCAATTCCTACAACCAGATGATTAATAATATTCGTGCGTCCTTAGATACCAGGTTGGCGTAGTGGAATATAACCACTGGACAATTCAAATGGTCATTATTATTATGTACATATATATATATATATATAATATGTGTATATATACATATATGTATAAACGTTTCATTTGAAACAACGAATACTTGTAAGAAAATGCAGGGCTATTTGGTGATTCTGAGCTTTCTGGGTAGCTTTGTTCTTGGCTTGGAGGACAATGCGAGAAAGCACTGGGCTGTGCTTGTAGCCGGATCTGATGGTTGGTCTAACTACCGTCATCAGGTATGTAAAGAGCTCTAGTTAACATGCACCTCTCACTTTGATTTTCGATGTATATTTGTTCCAATAATTACCACCGTTTACTAGTATTGTCAGTTAGATTGATGAGATCAAGTGTGAATCCAGGAATGTGCTTGTGCGATTTCGACTACAAGTTTTTCTGAGTCAATCCCACACAGTGTTTAGGAATTATTTACTTTTTCGCAACTTCTTTCACATTATGAGAAAATATTCGTTGCCAATAGCTTGCAGTTCTGAATCGTAGGTTGCCAATCAAAATATGGATTTATTTGGGTTTATGCTTGTGATGCAAGTGTCATTGAGTAATACTCCTGTAGCTGACCACGTTCTACCGTTCCGAACAAGCGGAAGATGAACAATATCTGATGTAGCGTAGATATGCTACTAGTCGTTGAAGGGAATATCAATAATCAAATGAATTCCGTTCATTGTGATCTGTGCAAGCGTTCAGCCTTGCCAATTGCACCAATATATTAGCTATATTTTGATTCAATCGGTGATGTGCCACATTGTCCACCGGAAGTTTTCTGTAATGAAATCAGAAACATGAGGCGAAATATATGAGAAAGTGTTGATAACTGTTCCCATTTTTTGCATCCTCACATATGTCGTTGATCCGCAATAGTTTCGCATAAGACGCGTAGATGTCAAAACATGTTCACTCTCCGTGTGTTACGCTCAAATGCAAGCAGCCAATTTGTTGTTGAAATATTCATGGTGAAGGTAGTTGATCAGTGTGTCGTATGAAATAATTCGAGATTTATAACTCACACTAAGAAGCTACGGCTCAGATATCACCGAAGGTCCTTGAACTAACATTGTTACTCAGCGCTACGGCTGATGCAATCATATGTTATCTTGGACTGAGATCTCGTTGTAAACCTGTTATATTTTTAATATAAATTCAATATTCCTGTTTGTTATGTCTTCTCGACGTGAGTTGGTAAGATGGACTGTCCATGTTCCCTAATTTGATTTAATTTTGGCTGAAGAGAAAAACAATCTGTTTTTAGATTCACTTCCGTGGACTTAGAGCTCTTAGTTTGTTTTGTGAATAATTTTCAACTTAAACGGTTAATCAACACTACACGAAAGCTTTTTTTACCAAAATCGACTTTACATAGAGCAGTTTCAATTCCGCCATGCTCATTTCGTTCCGGTAAATGAATTAGGCAGTCGATATACAAGTTAGTTCACCGGATATATATTTACATATAAATATATGTATACATATATATATATATATATATATATATATCGCAAAGTAAGTATGCATATCAATTAACTTCGTGGAAGAATAGAATTCGATGATACTGTTTGTCGTCACCTTATTTTCTATTTTCAGGCCGATGTGTGTCACGCTTATCAACTGTTGAAGAAAAATGGAATTTCAACCGATCACATCATAACCATGATGTATGATGACATTGCAAATAACAAGAAGTAGGTTTTCATCAATATATGCATATGACATGCAACGGTAAATGTTATGCGCTAGAGTGGAACTTGAAGTGGTATATGAACTACGGAGTATCTTCGTTCACTTTCCTGAGACTCATTTTGGCAGGACTCAGAGAAGCGTATTGAGTTTGCTTTCCACTGCGGTGATTTCCTTCAAACTAATACCACCAAGTGCACCTGAAAACATGAAAATATTAGTAGTAGTTATAGTCGATCCACTCACGCGAGGATATCTCATGGAATATCGTCTTCTGTTGTGTATTTCTATTTTTTTCCTTCTCACAGAAATCCTTTCCCGGGCAAAATATTCAACGAATATGAACACCAGGACGTTTATGCCGGAGTGAAAATCGATTATCGGGGCGAAGTGAGTGCTCGTCTATTCGCGTTGATTATAAGCTTGTTAGAGATCGGTGTGGTCAGTATTTTGGATAAATAATTGACACTGAGTCGTTGCAAGGATCACACAATCACGTTAGTCCCATTCCACCTAGTCCTATCTATATCCCATCAGTAAAACTTGTCATTTGGCCGCGAAAATCTTTTGGACGGTGTCGACTTAAAATTTGGCTGATAAGTGGATATAATTTGCCGTTAAAATTCTAATGGCTAACTAAAATAGCTCATTTTCAACATCTGAACTGACCCCGCGACATCCCAGGAAATCAGTTGCAATGCTTTGATGCTGAGTTACATTCTCACCCACCAGAGTCATTTGCATCGTTCCGTCCATCTGAATGAAGCTGAATGCACAAATTGAATCTGAATCGCTTTATGAAACGGTCCTTTTCAACCTGAATAATGTACCAATTAAGTTCTCAATCTTTTATTGCACTTAGTTTCAGTCGTCAAAGTATTCATATTTCGACTTGAAGTATATAGACACTACGATCATTACGGAAACGGTTTTGGATTTAGCAGTTTCCCTCTCAGATATTGCCACATATATCGTGGCAACAATGAGCCGGTGGATGTAAATGCATTTGTTCTCCACTGTATTTGAAAATAAATTGTTTCAGTTTGGCATATGGCAATCCGAAGTCTACCAGAATCTAACAGTCCCTATATTTAAGGTTGAAATTAGACGACTGCAAGCATATTTTCGTGCACTATGCGTTACCGAATTTCATATATTCCTAAACAAGAATACTATGATGTCAATAACACGGCGTTGTCGGTGGAAATACTATCATGAACCGATAATTCGTTTATCGTTGCTAACCTTTCTCACAATAATTTTACGATTAATTTTGATTTAAATTGCTAGGCTGCCTCGAGGTAAGCTTTCCGAGATGATGGAAACATTGCCTGGCTATATATTTCCAACGAAAATTTATTGCTTTCAATAACACGTTTTTCTCGCACAACGTACTGATTGACGCGTTGGTTTTCCGATGCACTCCGAATCTCGTTCCATCCTGAGATAAGTAGTATCGTAATTCTACTTTTCAGGATGTTTCACCGGAAAATTTTATGCGCGTGATGAAAGGCGATAAAAAACTGAAAGCCAACGGACGCAAAGTACTGGAATCGTAAGCTTCATTTCAAACACGCGATAACATGGGGATAAAAATGAAAAATTAGAGCTAAATTTATGAAGTTTCTCTTTCATTGGGACATTTATTTCGAGATTTTAAAATATTACAGAAATAGAGAAGCCAATTGTTGTGTCTTCCACAGAAATCTCCGGAAGTTGAAACCCTTACATGAATCCGCCGGATAATAGACTCTCAATTACCGCTACAATGACTTTCGTTGGATCGCAAGAATATGATCGGCAATAGAAGCTCAGTAGTGGAAGCTAGACCATCCACTAGCTTGAATAAGAACGCAGGGCAATGTCTTGACTGGCGAAGTTTATTGTCTCATTGGGCACCCAAGTCGTGTGGTTCGGGGAGCAAAGCACTCGGCTGTTTATTTAGGTTCTGCTAAGTTGGGGTCGATTGAACTTGGAAATCGATGGGCAGCTAGGCCTACCTATCAGTCAGAGGCAAGCAACATGGGTGTTACCAATTTATCATGAGGCGATAATATATAAAAAGTTAAATCAGCAAAACAATAGATAACTAGAATAAATCGAAAAGAAAGAAATCTTTTTGGGTAAAACAATATCACTGTTGTAATCAGCACTTCGTTATTGGGGAAACTGAACTGTCTCCTTAACATCAATCTACCTCAGTTTCGCACATGATACGTCACAGTGATGAGAGGAGAATATTCTGGTTACCAAGGGGAATTACAAGAGTTACTTCCATAAAAAAATAAACGCGCTTTTTGTTCTTAGTAAGATTCCTTCAAATGTTGTGTGGAAAATGGCTTTCATTTCACTGCACAATAGTGTCCCTTTGATTTTCACATAGAATAGGATTATTGAAGGAACAGTTGAATTGACATCACACTTTGGATATGAGAGGAACGTGGATCTTGATGCATAACTCTCCACAAATAGTAGACCACTCGTGTTTTCTTTACTTCATGCAAAACGATACATATGTGATACAAAATTCTCGTGGATTTTTCTGAATAAATGTTATTTCCATATCGGAAGATGTACTCTGTGGAATTAAAACCTACACTTGTTTATCAAAGTTCAGTTTTTACTTAATCAAACGTACCAAATAATCCGGGGAATATCATGATTTATAAACGGTTCTGATTTAAGTGCGTTTCTCCTGAAATATTCCCATTGAAATCTCTGTCTGAATGTCTTTCCAGAGGACCAGAGGACAACGTGTTCGTTTACTTCAGCGATCATGGGACTCGAAACCTATTTGCCTTCCCCACAGGAGTGGTTAGTTTCATCGCGTGTATTATAATTATCATACAAAATATAAACAATGTACATCGTAAATTATGCTGCACAAAAGTGAATATCAGAATAGGGCTAACTGAAAGTTAACTAGTGAATTACATTGCATGACAGTTATTGGTTCCAATGGGACAGATGTGATTTCTCGAAAGGCATAACACGAGATGTGAATGAATGTTTCCATCAGATGATTGAGTGGGTTGATTCTACATCTCATATCTGATCCGTTCAGATAGAGCAATCACACCGATTTTATTTCCGGAGCCTAACTCATTACACGTTTAACCACAACCATAATAACCAAAGCCAACAGATTCGCGATTAGGCGGTTCAGTCACCCTAGTGAGATGTTTTCGCTGAAGGGAATATATTACTCGGAAAATCATCTTCTTCTACTATGGGAGCTTGGATTATTTGGCTATCAGTGCAAATGCTGTATGCAGGTAAACGAAAGGTAATTAGAACGTATAATTACCCTGAAACCTACATTGATCAGTCGAAGAAACTGACTTGAATTCACTCGATAACAACCCAGTGGATCTGCACACTCTGGATTTGAATGAAATGAATGTGGCAGACCTCAAACTGGAAGAAACGCTTTTAGCAAACTCACGATTCTGACTACGCAACCCATCTAGTGATGAGGAATAGGTGCTATAGTAAGGCATCATCCATTCTTTCCTGACTTATGAAATGCCTTATTCAGCTTAGTTTATGTCGCAGAGATCTCATTGATACATTGAGATTGCTTCTATTTTAGATTTGGTACTTCTTGCTGAAACCTGGTTAATTTCCCGTGCATCAAACACCATTTCTTTGTAGCATGCATTGCATCTGTTCTAACTATTTGTTTTGCATTTTCCCCAGTACAATTGACACAGCCCAGTACAGTAAAATGAAATGTGGTTCTGGCAAACTGAGCCAAACATTTTTCGTAGTCTGGCATCTGCTGATCACTTTGGTATTTACCAAATGTCAATGATGATTCCAACTACGAAACTTGGGAGATAATAAGTTGGACCCTAGTGATTATCTAAATTTTGGCAGCTTTATTCAACCGAACGGCACTTACCTTATCCAGTTGATTTCAGGTCTGTGTATGATCAGTAGTATAGAATTTGTAAACTTCTACCATTTGACCATACAATTCCACTCAATGGTTAGTATTATTGTGGTTACATTTTTCTTCTCAAACATTCCGTAATAATGTATAGCTTTGGGCAACAGATCTGAACGACACGTTGACGGCCATGAAAGAGGCAAAACGATTCAACAAACTTGTCATCTATATGGAAGCTTGTTATTCTGGCTCAATGTTTGAAGACATCCTTCCTTCGAATATTAACGGTGAGAAGTTTGGTCAGTCAGTTTTGTAATAAACTGACTAATTTTCATTGAACTTGTTATGTCAATTCATCACGAATCAGTTATTGAATGGAGAAGTTATTACCTTTCTTGATATTGTATTTTTCTACAACTTCTCAATTTCACGGTGTAGCAACACATGATATCCGTTTAGAAGTTTACGCAAGCAAGCAGTATAAAATGATATATCACCGGGTGAACACAAGCCGGAAACAGAGCACAGGCTGACTTTAGATTTTATTAAGAATTGAACAAGTCACACTGTGGAAGGTCACCAGTGTAATAAAGCAGAAACACTAACTCGTAGCACGCAGTGATTTAAGCAGCTCACGTGACCGGATGGTATAGGAGAACCCCATTATTTCTTAGGATATCACACCATAATTCGTGCGATTTGGATTTTGCTAGGTTATTTGCAACATTGAACTCTCAATTTAAGGTTATTCTATTGCACGTCTCTCGACATTCGATTGCAGTTTTCACTATGACTGCTTCCAATCCAACGGAATCAAGCTGGGCCGCCCTTTGTGCAGATCCGGAAATCGACACTTGTCTTGGCGATGAGTTTACCCACCAATGGATGACTGATACAGAGAAGGTGAGAATTTTCGAAAGGAATGTGGTGCTTTATTTATCATGGTAAATTCAATGCTCCTGTGTCTACAGAAACAATCCAATTGCCTACAGAATTTAAGACAAGCACCTGAAGTCTTGTTATATGTCTTCATTGTAAATTAGCCGTTAGTTGTGGGAGACAGTTTCAGCTGGTTAGATCATTATTTTGTGCATCATCGGGATATTGTCTTCATAGTTCCATGCCACAGCATGTTCTTGATAAATTACATCTAGAAAACTTATATAACTTGTAATCGATTTGAGTAAGAATTCCCACAAATCTGAGACACATTTCAGAGATGGATTTGCCGGTCTGTCCGATTAAGTAAGGGTTCAGAGACCGGTTCGTTTAATTTCACTAAGCTGTTATTTGTCTTGTGATTTCTCACCTAAACGTATGAAATATGAATTCGTCGCACAGAATAACAAGTCCAAAACGTGCGCTCATCGTCTTAGATAATTGATGTTGATTGTATCTGAGGTTGGTGTATTTCAACAAGTTGTGATCGTTGAGTTCGGCATTTAGTTCACAGACGTTTCATCACTAGTCTGAGTGGCATCGTGCATGTGGATTGACGATGTCACCTCAACTGATGATGAGACGATTTCGAATTAAACCCCAAGCTCAACGATCACCGGCGGTATGAAATGTACCCTGCCTCATGAATGCGAGCTTCCTGGAAGTTTTGACGATATGTTCAATAACGCGTTCTATTCACATGATATGTTTAGGATGTGTTGCGATTAGCGACTGAAGATTTTAGACTTCAGTTATGCTAAAGATGATGTTTAACATGATAAGCTTGTATTCGCTGTCCGAGATATATACATTGAACAGTGAGTACTAGCAGAGCTCAAACTTTCATCAAAATCGGACTCAGACTTTCCCGTGGAAATGGAGACAGCAGACAGAAATGCAGTGTTAATACGAAACTGTAAGATTCAGGAAGGTGAAAATGGTTTGAGAACCCGCGCGGGGAAAGAAGCGGAAGACGGTAATAATGCTGCGCCATCCGGTGAGTCTAATAGTACAGAGGACGAATGCTGCTTTTATCATTACGGAATATTTCACAATACACCAGATACGTGCCATCGGAAAGAAACGGTCTGCCATCTTTACAAAATGGAGGGTCACACAGATCCAGTTTCTAGATCTGAGAAAACGAAACCAAGCGAAATATGCAAGCCCCAATATGCGGATGTTGAACAGGGAGCATTGGTACAATATTCCACTAGTCGGGCGCGTCCTCTATTGAAAACATTGTAATCTGATGCAGACTTCTTATGTAAGTTTGAAGGAAGTGTGTCAACTTATTTTCCAAAACATCTAGAAAACTCGTCATCTTACTGAAACTAATTACTTTTTGAATTGACTGTATCACAAGAATCGTTTTCGGAAACTTCATAAAGCATCATTATCCAAATAGATTTTATAGCTTTTTTGCCCACGGCTTTCTTTTAGAACACCCTTTTTACATTCATGAGGCTTATTTGTTTGCGGGAAGGTTCTGAACCGAATCATTCGCAGACAACCTTTTAGGATACGTTATCATTCTTGAATATACTAGTGTGGTTAATCTGTCTTGTCATGAACGTGTATTAATGAATTACCATGAAACGAATTGAATATTTCACGCACCACACCCATGTGTCCCTGATTTCGAAGTCCTGCATCCAAGATAACATCAACGGTATTTTTCTCGTGAACACACGGACAACCGTAAGACGGTAATTCTGCGAAAAGGAGTGCAACTTGCAGGATCGGTTATACAGTCTCTGTGGTGAAAACCACGTGCAGGGGATTTTACTTTTGTAAATTTACTAATTATTCTTATTTGATACTACACTAAATGTCCCCTGTGAAGCATCATTCAAATCAGTCCTGTAAGCCACATTCACGCCATATGAACTTCGCGCAGAATATTACAAGGATAACGTGATATATATTCAGTTTGCAAGAATTTGATGTACTCAACATTTGTTTGGTATTATGTTCGGAGACAATTACGAACGTAAAGCACAAAAGGCAGAAAATATTTTTTCGTTCTAAATTAGACCGTACTGTTACGCTTATCTTATCGTGTGTTACGTTTACTTCAGAGTTGTGGAATTTCTACGCTGAAAAATGAGCAGCACACCGCTTATCATTCTAGCCATTCGGAGATCGAAGAGATGTACTGAATAGTTTTATATATATTTAAAAACAAACCGACTTTTGTCAGAGCAGTTTTTAAGTAGTTCCCTAGTGTGGACTTAAACATTAGGATATCCGATTGGCTACTGCACACTGAATAGTATATATATATATATATATATATATATATATATATATATATATATATATATATATATATATATATATATATATATATATATATATATGTATTTAAGGGTTGTGGAGAGATGGAAACCTGTTCATTCACTGCGACGATAAGCATGACTTTGTGTTAGACGTACCTTGCTCATATTCTCTCAGTTGATGCATAGTGATTAGTGTAGTTCTTCAAAGCATCAGTTGCATTGGATCGCCTAGCACTTTAAATCCCGTTCAGTTTAAACATGAAGCGCTTTGTACCGATTATCCCTTTCATTTGTAAGGGCTTTCCATTCTACTTATATATAAGCTAACTTGTATTCAGTCCACAATGACAATGTCCTTAGAAATACGTGTATATGTTAACGTAAATCCTTTCTGCTCCAACTATATTTTACATCACATTGGATGCATTTATCACCACGGATAGAACTGAGAATTGATGCCTCAAATAGACAGGAGCTTACACATCGTTCGGTTTGGGTTTGGATGGTCCGTGCTGCGCACCGCTATTATTGATTGCATCCCGAGTGATCTTTTCGTTATTCATTCTATTTTTTCGTTATGACTGAGTATTTGCATGCCATTTACTATGAAACTGCAAACAAGCATGTCTTGAGGAATAGTTAACTCAGTCAGTAGAACAGTTGCGAAGTGGCGGAAATCGGGCAGTTTGTCTCTGGCTTGTGGTTAGCATTTTCAGATGCAAAAAATGAGGTAAAATACCCATTAGGAACGACTGACTGACTAATTGACCTATTCGGCAATAAAGCGACAATTCTTTATTTACTATGGAACGACAATCGACGCAAACGGTTTTGTTCCTGAATTCGTTACTGCAACAACCTGCGGACTGTTTCAGGAAATGTACTCGATAAGTTATATTACACGAGTAAACCGCTTCTTTTTACCACTGGTGAAATTCAGCGTCAAGTGAACAAGTGGACCCTTGGTGAACAGTACTCCACTGTCAAATCAGCTGTGAAGAATAGCCACGTCTCAAAATACGGTGATTTGGTGAGTGATATCTATCCGTCAGAAACCTTTTAGCTTATTGTATCAAAGTTATTTTCAGTATGGTTTCATGTTTTGGCGCTGTCCGAAGATGAGACGAGGTTGTTTCCATTGATATTTATTTTGTATAAACGTCAACCAACTAATGAATTTACAATGCGACATCTTGAAATAAATTTTGGATAAGGGACAACTGTTTACCGGCTTCGATATATCACCTCTGAAATGGGTGAGGAACACGTAGTCTAAATATCGGTTATATGACAAAGCAAGTCCGTAATAAGCGAATTCACGTTTAACTAATTCCTATGTGGATCAGTGATGAAGTGCTTAAATCTGACAAAGGATCATGTGGGATACATGACGTGGCTTGCTAAATCTCCTCAGCTGTAGCTTTAGCAAATAACATTCCATTAGACAATAGTTTCTCTGTCCAAGTAAATATCTCCCTGAAATATTGGAAGAGAGCAATTCGGTGAGGTTTGACAAAGTCGATAAACTATTGACACTGAAAATCCAAATCTAATCGGTTTGTCTTAGAATAAATCATTCCGAACGTCAAGTGAAGCCAACAATCGCGCTGATCTTCAGACACGTGCACGGAACTGACTTTGCAGCAATCACTTGCCATTTGCCAATTGATTCTCCCTGCTCGGCAAATGCTGATTACGGATGTGCTGAATTATCGATTGATGAGTGCAGATGCATGCATGTGTGACCGTGATTATAGGGGTGATCATGTCGACTAATCGTTCTCATTGTGACGCATTTTAAAATTGAAGGCGACGAACTAATAGACCAGTGGGTAACATTTTCGTCATGGAAGGTCGAGACATTGAGGTCAAGCTGATACGATCATTGTGCTTATGGTGTGGTAGTCATTGTTTGGGTGTTGAACTTGATTGGTTCCTGCAACCTATAATGACAGAAGGGAAGAAACCCTCAGTCTGTTCACAAATTGCCCACCGTGATAACTACTGGCACGGGTTAAAACGAGAAGGTAATGGTACTACCTTGTATGACAGACACTGGTCATTTTTATTTATCGACCAATATCACTGCCTGATTTACCGAGTGAGGACTGTCAAGAAGAAAACTCCCTAGAATTGAATGCTTCCCTTTTGATAACACTACTAATTGCTTACGGTAGCAAATGAAATCGCACCGAAGCACTTAGAAAGCTGCATCGGTGTTTCTCTTATTCTCGATTTTTCATGGTAACATTATGGGAACTTATCACATTTTTCACAGCATTTTTAATCTAGTGCACGAATCACTTGACTCTCCGTTCTCACCCTCTACAACTGAGTCGTAATTCGATAACCTTCGAACCAGTAGCTAATGTACAATTAAACATAAAATGGTCGTGCATCTGATATTATTCCCAATCACTTTCCATCACACTTCCCGGTGATTGTACAAATTTCGACTTCGAGACATTTTGACCAGCAGTTATCATCAATATTATTGCTGCTCTATTGGCCTTGTACGATTTGCCCTCCACTCCGTACGGACAGTAGTAAAAGACTATGAAAATGCTTCTTGTAATTCTTGCAATGACTTGAGCTTCGATCATTCAAGGAATTGAATTTTACTTTCTTGCATATACTCAATGGGAGGATGAACACCGCAATTATTTGAAGCCAGTAATATATATATATATATATATATATATATATATATATATATATTGCACTTGTCAAAGCAATTTAATAGAAGCACTAGACATTCTCTCACACATATTTTCACTCAAACCCACAGAATTCAGCTCATTCGTAATTGGTCATGAGAGGATAGTTATATTTCGTGGGCATATGACGAGTTCCAATTGCCAAATGAATCACATGTCTGGATACGGTGGTTTCGCTTGCAGTTACATAGAATTTACTTGACACTCCAAAACAGGCACTTGAAATGAAAGCGGTTAAGATTTGCTCACACAATAATTGGTTCTATTTCGTCTCCGTGTGTTTATTCAGAGAATGACCTCACTCCCTATTGGTGAGTTCCAAGGCAGTGGTTTGAATACGCGTTCACTCGGAAATTCTGAAGCCAATGTGAGTTACTGAATAATATCTTGCATGGTTTTGAAACTGCAATATCGAAAGCAGCATAGAGTTTCATCATGTTTTATATTTAGACACAGATAAAAATTCAAATTTCATCCCTCCTTGAACAGCTGCATGAATGTCAATTTTAACAGAAAGCCTCATCTTCTTGTATTCAGCCAAAAACGGTTCGTTTTATAATTTAACTCATTGGTAATCGTACGCATCGTTGTGAATCATCTGATTCAGTAACTCGGAGGATTCAGTTGACATAAATTACTATCCACGTAATGTTCTATTTGCAATACAAGTTACCGGTGGTAGGGTTTGTTTATAATGAATATTTGGAATACTGTCGTTGTAATTCACATTTTGCCTGTGAAACACAGGAAAGTCAATATCCAAAACTAGATACGTTCTGTGTCCAGACCGACTTGGAGACCAAAGTGTGTGTAATTTCAGAAATTGTATACAAGTCAGTGGATTTAAAAGTTCCACGCCGTCTCTCTAGCACAAGTTCTGACTTGACCATATAACTCGTCATCACGTTTAATGCGGTATGGGTGTCGCTGGATTTATGTCATGCTCAATGGTGTTTTAGTGGTTCAAAAGTATACAATGGACACAGAGAAAGTGAAAAATACCCATTGACACTGACTCTCTTCTCTGTGACTCACATGTCATTATCGTATAAGAATATCAATATTATTTCAATTCACCACCACATAAATTATATAGGTATGAGGTTGAAATTTCAAGAGGATTAATTTCCTAAATGTGTTTATCTTGATTTCTTGACGAGACACAATTAAGAAGTTTGGCTCATTGTACTTGGGAATTGGTTATTCATATTTGAAGTATTGAGCAAACAAATAGTCTGACAGATAGAATACATACACCAGACTCGACAAGCATCGCGTTTGAAAATTCCCCCTTTTTGTCACACACCACCAATAACATCAATTCACATCAAAATTGGGAACCGTTGGGTGGTCGAAAAGTGGTCGACAGCACTGGATAGATCAATGTCCAGTCATGCACATCTGGTATCTTTGATGCATCAACTGAAGAGATCAAACTCGTCGAGGCAAAGAGAACTGGCACACCAACGCTTACACCGCGCACTACAGGTAAATGTTCATTGACCAGTTCTTATTATAGTCCATGATACCGTTGTATGTGAACGGATGAGTTGGTTGTCGTATTTCCAGTTGTGTTACATCCACTCTCACCTTACAGCTTTCATTGACCTTTTCACTGATATAGCAACATCATATGGGCACTTACAGAATAAAATATTTGGATCTCTATTTTGAGGAATTCATGAGACATTTGAATATCAGCCTTAAGAGAAATTGGTAGTAGACGTTATCACAACTTTTCTGCATTCAAACGGTACATATGTTTATTTGTTCCGGTCAAATTCGTTGAAGATGGAGTAGAAGTGAGCGCATAATTTTAAAATCATCCCAAATTGAATGGATGATATATTGACTTTTGAAAATTACCCACATCATATATGGTATTTCTCCATCGATACCATTTCCATGTTTACAGTTGAGTAAATTTGTCAAAGATACCGTGGATGAGGTTGTGGAAGAAGTGATCTCCCAAGCAGAACCAAATGGGAAATCGAGCGATGTGCACAAGCGTCTCCAATGTTTTCGTAAAGTATATGAACAGTACGAACACAAGTGTTTCAGCATTCAACAAGTGAGTTATTGGTAAATAATATGTTCAGGTTTTGAACCAAATAAGTATGTTTCTTCTGAAAGTGCATGTCCGATCTTATAATGATAATTCAGAAATGTGTTGGGATATGTTGAATGGTTGGGAAATATGCTCACGAAGAATGTTTGCAAATTCTCGTCGAAATCTCGAGCAATAATATGGACTTCAGCGTCAAATATTTGCTTGTTGTCTTCTATACACCATTTTTTCTTTCTGACAGACGGTTTGCTCACTGAAGTAAGTAGTATTCATTTCTCGACCTAAGAATACTTGTCGCCTAAATAAGCATAACCAACTATTGTCATTACTAGCACCTTTTCCTCTCCTTTTTCGGCTTCAGTACAACGGGGACCCAGTTGCCTCTTATTCTTTCGTCCATTAGCACAATACTGTAATCTCTAGCTTCAACCGTTGGTGCACGGCTTCTTCTCCATATCTCTTCGAAGTACAATCGATCTTGTCTCTCACAAACTGACTCATCTTACCACCAAGGAATATTTTTTCTTTCGAATCTTGTTGAAAAGAAGGAACCGCTGGTGTGAGGTTTTGCGAGAGAATGATGAGAAGCTTCGTTCTAATCATCAGTGCTCCACAGAAGCAAAACAGTTTGGAAAGCTGGATAAAGGAGTTTTGTAATTTTGCACTATTCCATACTTATAATATCCGAACACAGGTAATTATACAACACATGTGAAGAAAGAGTGACAGTAACTGGAAATATTTTTTTATGAACACATTAGCATGCATCAACTGGTGGACGATATGAATCAATTCAGAAAGGCCTAATTCTCACTTACGGATGATTATATTCAAATATTAGCTTGATTAGACCACCTATAAATAGGAGCTTTCAAATATTTCCTCACATTTGTCAGTGAGCAAACTCTTTTGGATTTCTTCCGATTCAGGTATCTTTGGTCTTTCGATTCTCATAGAAAATTAATCACGAACACTCCCGAAAACTGGATGCAAGTACAGTCAGAAATCAACACCTGAATATACAGCACGAAAGAAGAAATACATAAACACACACACTTGGCGTTGTCATTGATCGTTCTGTGTGGCGGACTAATTTGATTGAATAAATTCGATCATAACATGTCAATGACTGATTGGTTGACGTGTTGGAATGAATGGTGCATTTGTCAATTTGAAATGTGTTGTGTGATGAGACGATTGCTTATGGACTCATGAGGCATGATTATACTACTGTGTAAAATATGCGGGGGCTGATCTGATTGCTGAGGGACTGATGAAGACCACCTGGCTGAAGATGCAATTTCAATGGAGATTTTAACTTGCTGATAATGCAAGCCATGTGTGTGTTGTTTGCTTCAGACGAATATGAGCGTTGGTTTCGCTTCATCGTGCGTTCTTCTGTCCCAAAATTTTCTTGGTATTGATTTTGATTTATAACTTTCGACCACGAAGTGTAACGTCATACGGAAGATGATTTATGCATAACTCAGTCTAAGTTTGTTACTTGAACAACTTCATCATACTACCGATTATTTCTATTACAGAATGTGATTATTGAGCAAAAAGTATCAGCAAACAAGGTGACCTTTGGAGTATTTTAAAAAAGGGAGACATTTTATTGATAACAAACGATAATTCATTGTGGGTAGTTCAATATTCATCTTTCGCCATATTTCAGGTACCAGAGCTTTCAGATGAACTTGAAAAATTCGACCACCTATGTGAACAAGGATACGATGCGAATGTGATTGTGCGAGCAATTTTTACTACTTGTGACTAACTGCTCAGTTCTACCTGTGGAATAGGAAAAGTCGAGTTGCCTATGTTTCATTGTGTTCCCGATTGACCACTTTATGCAACGAACGATAAATAAATACATACAATACCTTATTGTGGTTTCTCACACACATGGAATTGTTGATAGCAGTCAGCAGACAAAATGTAATGTATATTCACTCATTTATGTACCTTTATTTCATCTGCGTGGTTATTTATCTAGCTACTCCCTGATATCTGCTTATTTGGCTATCTTCAACAATCAGTGCAAAATGAATTTTTCTGTTTGCATAACTTTCCAGAAGCAATTGCAACTGACCAGTTAGTGGTGGACTAGTAATCAGGGTGATTCATTTTGTAATTCGATTCCATTCACCAAATGATGGAACTTCACTTCAGATGACCTCGGATTTTGAAGTGATCCACACGAACGTTCTTGGTATGTATATAACCAAGTGACACAAGCAATGGGGTCAGAGATAGAGGATAAATCAGCGGAAAATAAATCTCATGTAGTTGTCTGTATTAGCTATCATGAGACACATGTTGAAGACCAGAAGTGGAACCATGTTTTGTTCAACGTGAGAATTGTGCCGGACTGTTGTCCAGTGGTTGAGTGAATCGTAGAAGACGAACTTCAAATCCTTATGCAGAGAACACGAAGTCGGTAATATACGTGTGATGAAACAGAATGAAGCAAACACAGATGCATTCATACGTCAAATTGTAGGTCATACGGCAGCAATGTGGGTTTCACTCACGAAAGTTCGAATAATCATCAAATGGTGTCAGATGTGGCAAGTCGAGAACAGGGTTACCCGATATGACATTGGACAGAAAAATATATAGTAAATGGTCAGGGAAAGGTGAGAAGTCACGATCACTGTTTAACACGGACAGGGGCGAGGCAGATTGATGATGGCACTAAAAATGTACAACACAAAACGCACAGCAGTATGTGTATGAAACATGACTACGAATGCACGAACAATTACCACAATGGAAAGTGTGTGAAATCCCGTGTATCAGTGGAGTGGGGACACAACGAGACTGATGTTGTACAAACAATGACAACAGTGGAAATGCAAACGGATAACGAACAAACGACTCGTCAATGTAAGGCCAATAGACGGTCCAGGAGCAATTCCCAAATAAAGATAAATGTTTCTGTAGAGAGAAATATAATGGGCATGAAGACATGTGCGAACTAATGTGGGACAATGGAAATGGACAAACGAATTCGAACACGTAATTTGGTTGCCTTTTTGAGTTAGTGGATGAGTGTGGTTTTAAACTAATACTCAGTAATTAGAATGAAGGCACGTTGGTGCAGAATAACGTGAATGCAGTAGCAACGAGGCGAAGCACAAGTATAGGCGAGCACGTGAAAACGGAAACACGAATGCAAGTGCGTGAGTCAACGATGTCTGCAATCGAAAGCTTGAGACTGCTGTACAATCGGATGAGGTGGTGCAAGGTCTAGCAACACGTGGTACGATCTGATTGGTCAATGACGTCCGAAACCAAGCAAGACGGAGGTCATCTGTGTGCATGCGTGTATGACTGCAGGCGTGCGTGTGTGACAAAATGAATGCACAGGACAACCACAACAACCACTCACACGTTTAAGCGTAACCGGATTTCTGACCAAACAGACTCACCCTGTACGTTGCAGGAAAATTTTCCGAAGACTTGGTGATATTTCAAATTCGTTTGCTTGAGTGTACTATTGTACTCGACGTTTCACGCGCAAACCTCAGGTCATCCGACCAACGTACACTGGGAAGCACCAGACTCGAGTTTCGCTCTTTTTACAGCTCATCGGTGGTGCATATCGTCCACCACACCCACGGTTTGAACACGGGCCCTTCCATCTCGAACGCGTGTGTGTTACCACTGCACCACTCTGCTCCCTTCAGAGCTGATCCGAATGATCAAGTTAAGTTTGTTCAGATGTCGATCACTATGACAGCCAGAAATGCCCGACAGCTTCAAATGGATAAATGGTTGTGGACCTAGTTAACTCCAAGCGAATTCCTCCCACAACATCAGGTCTTCTCCACACGATGAGGGCAACGGACCCACATTTCCAAACCTGCTTCGCCTTCTTCATATATATGAATATATACATATATATATATATCACGCAAATACTTGCGAGTACTGTGGGATTGTTTAATTGTATTTTGTTTGGTTGACTGTCCTTTTGGACTCGACGTTTCACGCGCAAACCTCTGGTCATCCGACCAACGTACATTGGGAAGCACCAGACTCGAGTTTCGCTCTTGTTAGAGCTCATCAGTGGTGCATATCGTCCACCACACCCACGGTTTGAACACGGGCCCTTCCATCTCGAACGCGTGTGTCTTACCACTGCACCACTCTGCTCCCTTCCGAGCTGATCCGAATGACCAAGTTAAGTTTGTTCAGATGTCGACCACTATGACAGCCAGAAATGCCCGACAGCTTCAAATGGATAAATGGTTGTGGACCTTGTTGACGCCAACAGAATTCCTCACATCCCATCAGATCTTCTCCACACGATGAGCGCAACGGATCCACATTTTCAAACCTGATTCGCCTTCTTCATATATATATATATATATATATATATATATATATATATATATATATATATATATATATATATATATATATATCACGCAAATACTTGCGAGTACTGTGGGATTGTTTAATTGTATTTTGTTTGGTTGACTGTCCTTTTGGACTCGACGTTTCACGCGCAAACCTCAGGTCATCCGACCAACGTACACTGGGAAGCACCAGACTCGAGTTTCGCTCTTGTTAGAGCTCATCAGTGGTGAATATCGTCCACCACACCCACGGTTTGAACACGGGCCCTTCCATCTCGAACGCGTGTGTGTTACCACTGCACCACTCTGCTCCTTTCCGAGCTGATCCGAATGACCAAGTTAAGTTTGTTCAGATGTCGACCACTATGACAGCCAGAAATGCCCGACAGCTTCAAATGGATGAATGGTTGTGGACCTAGTTAACTCCAAGCGAATTCCTCCCACCACATCAGGTCTTCTTCACACGATGAGGGCAACGGACCCACATTTTCAAACCTGCTTCGCCTTCTTCATATATATGAATATATATATATATATATATATATATATATATATATCACGCAAATACTTGCGAGTACTGTGGGATTGTTTAATTGTATTTTGTTTGGTTGACTGTCCTTTTGGACTCGACGTTTCACGCGCAAACCTCAGGTCATCCGACCAACGTACACTGGGAAGCACCAGACTCGAGTTTCGCTCTTGTTAGAGCTCATCAGTGGTGCATATCGTCCACCACACCCACGGTTTGAACACGGGCCCTTCCATCTCGAACGCGTGTGTGTTACCACTGCACCACTCTGCTCCCTTCCGAGCTGATCCGAATGACCAAGTTAAGTTTGTTCAGATGTCGACCACTATGACAGCCAGAAATGCCCGACAGCTTCAAATGGATAAATGAATGTGGACCTAGTTAACTCCAAGCGAATTCCTCCCACCACATCAGGTCTTCTCCACACGATGAGGGCAACGGACCCACATTTTCAAACCTGATTCGCATTCTTCATATATATATATATATATATATATATATATAGATATATATATATATATATGTATATCACGCAATTACTTGCGAGTACTGTGGGATTGTTTAATTGTATTTTGTTTGGTTGACTGTCCTTTTGGACTCGACGTTTCACGCGCAAACCTCAGGTCATCCGACCAACGTACATTGGGAAGCACCAGACTCGAGTTTCGCTCTTGTTAGAGCTCATCAGTGGTGCATATCGTCCACCACACCCACGGTTTGAACACGGGCCCTTCCATCTCGAACGCGTGTGTCTTACCACTGCACCACTCTGCTCCCTTCCGAGCTGATCCGAATGACCAAGTTAAGTTTGTTCAGATGTCGACCACTATGACAGCCAGAAATGCCCGACAGCTTCAAATGGATAAATGGTTGTGGACCTAGTTAACTCCAAGCGAATTCCTCCCACCACATCAGGTCTTCTCCACACGATGAGGGCAACGGACCCACATTTTCAAACCTGCTTCGCCTTCTTCATATATATAAATATATATATAAATATATATGCATATCACGCAATTACTTGCGAGTACTGTGGGATTGTTTAATTGTATTTTGTTTGGTTGACTGTCCTTTTGGACTCGACGTTTCACGCGCAAACCTCAGGTCATCCGACCAACGTACATTGGGAAGCACCAGACTCGAGTTTCGCTCTTGTTAGAGCTCATCAGTGGTGCATATCGTCCACCACACCCACGGTTTGAACACGGGCCCTTCCATCTCGAACGCGTGTGTGTTACCACTGCACCACTCTACTCCCTTCCGAGCTGATCCGAATGACCAAGTTAAGTTTGTTCAGATGTCGACCACTATGACAGCCAGAAATGCCCGACAGCTTCAAATGGATAAATGGTTGTGGACCTAGTTAACTCCAAGCGAATTCCTCCCACCACATCAGGTCTTCTCCACACGATGAGGGCAACGGACCCACATTTTCAAACCTGCTTCGCCTTCTTCATATATATGAATATATATATACATATGTATATCACGCAATTACTTGCGAGTACTGTGGGATTGTTTAATTGTATTTTGTTTGGTTGACTGTCCTTTTGGACTCGACGTTTCACGCGCAAACCACAGGTCATCCGACCAACGTACATTGGGAAGCACCAGACTCGAGTTTCGCTCTTGTTAGAGCTCATCAGTGGTGCATATCGTCCACCACACCCACGGTTTGAACACGGGCCCTTCCATCTGGAACGCGTGTGTGTTACCACTGCACCACTCTGCTCCCTTCCGAGCTGATCCGAATGACCAAGTTAAGTTTGTTCAGATGTCGACCACTATGACAGCCAGAAATGCCCGACAGCTTCAAATGGATAAATGGTTGTGGACCTAGTTAACTCCAAGCGAATTCCTCCCACCACACCTGGTCTTCTCCACACGATGAGGGCAACGGACCCACATTTTCAAACCTGTTTCGCCTTCTTCATATATATGAATATATATATATATATGTATATCACGCAATTACTTGCGAGTACTGTGGGATTGTTTAATTGTATTTTGTTTGGTTGACTGTCCTTTTGGACTCGACGTTTCACGCGCAAACCTCAGGTCATCCGACTAACGTACACTGGGAAGCGCCAGACTCGAGTTTCGCTCTTGTTAGAGCTCATCAGTAGTGCATATCGTCCACCACACCCACGGTTTGAACACGGGCCCTTCCATCTCGAACGCGTGTGTGTTACCACTGCACCACTCTGCTCCCTTCCGAGCTGATCCGAATGACCAAGTTAAGTTTGTTCAGATGTCGACCACTATGACAGCCAGAAATGCCCGACAGCTTCAAATGGATAAATGGTTGTGGACCTAGTTAACTCCAAGCGAATTCCTCCCACCACATCAGGTCTTCTCCACACGATGAGGGCAACGGACCCACATTTTCAAACCTGCTTCGCCTTCTTCATATATATGAATATATATATACATATGTATATCACGCAATTACTTGCGAGTACTGTGGGATTGTTTAATTGTATTTTGTTTGGTTGACTGTCCTTTTGGACTCGACGTTTCACGCGCAAACCTCAGGTCATCCGACCAACGTACATTGGGAAGCACCAGACTCGAGTTTCGCTCTTGTTAGAGCTCATCAGTGGTGCATATCGTCCACCACACCCACGGTTTGAACACGGGCCCTTCCATCTCGAACGCGTGTGTGTTACCACCGCACCACTCTGCTCCTTTCCGAGCTGATCCGAATGACCAAGTTAAGTTTGTTCAGATGTCGACCACTATGACAGCCAGAAATGCCCGACAGCTTCAAATGGATAAATGAATGTGGACCTAGTTAACTCCAAGCGAATTCCTCCCACCACATCAGGTCTTCTCCACACGATGAGGGCAACGGACCCACATTTTCAAACCTGTTTCGCCTTCTTCATATATATGAATATATATATATATATATATATCACGCAATTACTTGCGAGTACTCTGTGATTTTTTAATTGTATTTTGTTTGGTTGACTGTCCTTTTGGACTCGACGTTTCACGCGCAAACCACAGGTCATCCGACCAACGTACATTGGGAAGCACCAGACTCGAGTTTCGCTCTTGTTAGAGCTCATCAGTGGTGCATATCGTCCACCACACCCACGGTTTGAACACGGGCCCTTCCATCTCGAACGCGTGTGTGTTACCACTGCACCACTCTGCTCCCTTCCGAGCTGATCCGAATGACCAAGTTAAGTTTGTTCAGATGTCGACCACTATGACAGCCAGAAATGCCCGACAGCTTCAAATGGATAAATGGTTGTGGACCTAGTTAACTCCAAGCGAATTCCTCCCACCACATCAGGTCTTCTCCACACGATGAGGGCAACGGACCCACATTTTCAAACCTGTTTCGCCTTATTCATATATATGAATATATATATATATGTATATCACGCAATTACTTGCGAGTACTGTGGGATTGTTTAATTGTATTTTGTTTGGTTGACTGTCCTTTTGGACTCGACGTTTCACGCGCAAACCTCAGGTCATCCGACTAACGTACACTGGGAAGCGCCAGACTCGAGTTTCGCTCTTGTTAGAGCTCATCAGTAGTGCATATCGTCCACCACACCCACGGTTTGAACACGGGCCCTTCCATCTCGAACGCGTGTGTGTTACCACTGCACCACTCTGCTCCCTTCCGAGCTGATCCGAATGACCAAGTTAAGTTTGTTCAGATGTCGACCACTATGACAGCCAGAAATGCCCGACAGCTTCAAATGGATAAATGGTTGTGGACCTAGTTAACTCCAAGCGAATTCCTCCCACCACATCAGGTCTTCTCCACACGATGAGGGCAACGGACCCACATTTTCAAACCTGCTTCGCCTTCTTCATATATATGAATATATATATATATATATATATATATCACGCAATTACTTGCGAGTACTGTGGGATTGTTTAATTGTATTTTGTTTGGTTGACTGTCCTTTTGGACTCGACGTTTCACGCGCAAACCTCAGGTCATCCGACCAACGTACATTGGGAAGCACCAGACTCGAGTTTCGCTCTTGTTAGAGCTCATCAGTGGTGCATATCGTCCACCACACCCACGGTTTGAACACGGGCCCTTCCATCTCGAACGCGTGTGTGTTACCACTGCACCACTCTGCTCCCTTCCGAGCTGATCCGAATGACCAAGTTAAGTTTGTTCAGATGTCGACCACTATGACAGCCAGAAATGCCCGACAGCTTCAAATGGATAAATGGTTGTGGACCTAGTTAACTCCAAGCGAATTCCTCCCACCACATCAGGTCTTCTCCACACGATGAGGGCAACGGACCCACATTTTCAAACCTGCTTCGCCTTCTTCATATATATAAATATATATATAAATATATATGCATATCACGCAATTACTTGCGAGTACTGTGGGATTGTTTAATTGTATTTTGTTTGGTTGACTGTCCTTTTGGACTCGACGTTTCACGCGCAAACCTCAGGTCATCCGACCAACGTACATTGGGAAGCACCAGACTCGAGTTTCGCTCTTGTTAGAGCTCATCAGTGGTGCATATCGTCCACCACACCCACGGTTTGAACACGGGCCCTTCCATCTCGAACGCGTGTGTGTTACCACTGCACCACTCTGCTCCCTTCCGAGCTGATCCGAATGACCAAGTTAAGTTTGTTCAGATGTCGACCTCTATGACAGCCAGAAATGCCCGACAGCTTCAAATGGATAAATGGTTGTGGACCTAGTTAACTCCAAACGAATTCCTCCCACCACATCAGGTCTTCTCCACACGATGAGGGCAACGGACCCACATTTTCAAACCTGCTTCGCCTTCTTCATATATATAAATATATATGTATATCACGCAAATACTTGCGAGTACTGTGGGATTGTTTAATTGTATTTTGTTTGGTTGACTGTCCTTTTGGACTCGACGTTTCACGCGCAAACCTCAGGTCATCCGACCAACGTACATTGGGAAGCACCAGACTCGAGTTTCGCTCTTGTTAGAACTCATCAGTGGTGCATATCGTCCACCACACCCACGGTTTGAACACGAGCCCTTCCATCTCGAACGCGTGTGTGGTACCACTGCACCACTCTGCTCCCTTCCGAGCTGATCCGAATGACCAAGTTAAGTTTGTTCAGATGTCGACCACTATGACAGCCAGAAATGCCCGACAGCTTCAAATGGATAAATGGTTGTGGACCTAGTGAACTCCAAGCGAATTCCTCCCACCACATCAGGTCTTCTCCACACGATGAGGGCAACGGACCCACATTTTCAAACCTGTTCCGCCTTCTTCATATATATAAATATATATATAATTATATATGCATATCACGCAAATACTTGCGAGTACTGTGGGATTGTTTAATTGTATTTTGTTTGGTTGACTGTCCTTTTGGACTCGACGTTTCACGCGCAAACCTCAGGTCATCCGACTAACGTACACTGGGAAGCGCCAGACTCGAGTTTCGCTCTTGTTAGAGCTCATCAGTAGTGCATATCGTCCACCACACCCACGGTTTGAACACGAGCCCTTCCATCTCGAACGCGTGTGTGTTACCACTGCACCACTCTGCTCCCTTCCGAGCTGATCCGAATGACCAAGTTAAGTTTGTTCAGATGTCGACCACTATGACAGCCAGAAATGCCCGACAGCTTCAAATGGATAAATGGTTGTGGACCTTGTTGACGCCAACCGAATTCCTCACACCACATCAGATCTTCTCCACACGATGAGGGCAACGGACCCACATTTTCAAACCTGCTTCGCCTTCTTCATATATATATATATATATATATATATATATATATATATATATATATATATATATATATATATCACGCAATTACTTGCGAGTACTGTGGGATTGTTTAATTGTATTTTGTTTGGTTGACTGTCCTTTTGGACTCGATGTTTCACGCGCAAACCTCAGGTCATCCGACCAACGTACATTGGGAAGCACCAGACTCGAGTTTCGCTCTTGTTAGAGCTCATCAGTGGTGCATATCGTCCACCACACCCACGGTTTGAACACGGGCCCTTCCATCTCGAACGCGTGTGTGTTACCACTGCACCACTCTGCTCCCTTCCGACCTGATCCGAATGACCAAGTTAAGTTTGTTCAGATGTCGACCACTATGACAGCCAGAAATGCCCGACAGCTTCAAATGGATAAATGGTTGTGGACCTAGTTAACTCCAAGCGAATTCCTCCCACCACATCAGGTCTTCTCCACACGATGAGGGCAACGGACCCACATTTTCAAACCTGCTTCGCCTTCTTCATATATATAAATATATATATAAAAACATATGTATATCACGCAATTACTTGCGAGTACTGTGGGATTGTTTATTTGTATTTTGTTTGGTTGACTGTCCTTTTGGACTCGACGTTTCACGCGCAAACCTCAGGTCATCCGACTAACGTACACTGGGAAGCGCCAGACTCGAGTTTCACTCTTGTTAGAGCTCATCAGTGGTGCATATCGTCCACCACACCCACGGTTTGAACACGGGCCCTTCCATCTCGAACGCGTGTGTGTTACCACTGCACCACTCTGCTCCCTTCCGACCTGATCCGAATGACCAAGTTAAGTTTGTTCAGATGTCGACCACTATGACAGCCAGAAATGCCCGACAGCTTCAAATGGATAAATGGTTGTGGACCTAGTTAACTCCAAGCGAATTCCTCACACCACATCAGATCTTCTCCACACGATGAGGGCAACGGACCCACATTTTGAAACCTGCTTCGCCTTCTTCATATATATGAATATATATATATGTATATCACGCAATTACTTGCGAGTACTATGGGATTGTTTAATTGTATTTTGTTTGGTTGACTGTCCTTTTGGACTCGACGTTTCACGCGCAAACCTCAGGTCATCCGACCAACGTACATTGGGAAGCGCCAGACTCGAGTTTCGCTCTTGTTAGAGCTCATCAGTGGTGCATATCGTCCACCACACCCACGGTTTGAACACGGGCCCTTCCATCTCGAACGCGTGTGTGTTACCACTGCACCACTCTGCTCCCTTCCGAGCTGATCCGAATGACCAAGTTAAGTTTGTTCAGATGTCGACCACTATGACAGCCAGAAATGCCCGACAGCTTCAAATGGATAAATGGTTGTGGACCTAGTTAACTCCAAGCGAATTCCTCACACCACATCAGATCTTCTCCACACGATGAGGGCAACGGACCCACATTTTCAAACCTGTTTCGCCTTCTTCATATATATATATATATATATATATATATATATATATATATATATATATATATATATATATATATATATATATATCACGCAATTACTTGCGAGTACTGTGGGATTGTTTAATTGTATTTTGTTTGGTTGACTGTCCTTTTGGACTCGACGTTTCACGCGCAAACCTCAGGTCATCCGACCAACGTACATTGGGAAGCGCCAGACTCGAGTTTCGCTCTTGTTAGAGCTCATCAGTGGTGCATATCGTCCACCACACCCACGGTTTGAACACGGGCCCTTCCATCTCGAACGCGTGTGTGTTACCACTGCACCACTCTGCTCCCTTCCGACCTGATCCGAATGACCAAGTTAAGTTTGTTCAGATGTCGACCACTATGACAGCCAGAAATGCCCGACAGCTTCAAATGGATAAATGGTTGTGGACCTAGTTAACTCCAAGCGAATTCCTCACACCACATCAGATCTTCTCCACACGATGAGGGCAACGGACCCACATTTTGAAACCTGCTTCGCCTTCTTCATATATACGAATATATATATATGTATATCACGCAATTACTTGCGAGTACTATGGGATTGTTTAGTTGTATTTTGTTTGGTTGACTGTCCTTTTGGACTCGACGTTTCACGCGCAAACCTCAGGTCATCCGACCAACGTACATTGGGAAGCACCAGACTCGAGTTTCGCTCTTGTTAGAGCTCATCAGTGGTGCATATCGTCCACCACACCAACGGTTTGAACACGAATCCCTTCCATCTCGAACGCGTGTGTGTTACCACTGCACCACTCTGCTCCCTTCCGAGCTGATCCGAATGACCAAGTTAAGTTTGTTCAGATGTCGACCACTATGACAGCCAGAAATGCCCGACAGCTTCAAATGGATAAATGGTTGTGGACCTAGTTAACTCCAAGCGAATTCCTCCCACAACATCAGGTCTTCTCCACACGATGAGCGCAACGGACCCACATTTTCAAACCTGCTTCGCCTTCTTCATATATATAAATATATATGTATATCACGCAATTACTTGCGAGTACTGTGAGATTGTTAAATGTAATTTGTTTGGTTGACTGTCCTTTTGGACTCGACGTTTCACGCGCAAACCTCAGGTCATCCGACCAACGTACATTGGGAAGCGCCAGACTCGAGTTTCGCTCCTGTTAGAGCTCATCAGTGGTGCATATCGTCCACCACACCCACGGTTTGAACACGGGCCCTTCCATCTCGAACGCGTGTGTGTTACCACTGCACCACTCTGCTCCCTTCCGACCTGATCCGAATGACCAAGTTAAGTTTGTTCAGATGTCGACCTCTATGACAGCCAGAAATGCCCGACAGCTTCAAATGGATAAATGGTTGTGGACCTTGTTGACGCCTTCCGAATTCCTCACACCACATCAGATCTTCTCCACACGATGAGGGCAACGGACCCACATTTTCAAACCTGCTTCGCCTTCTTCATATATATGAATATATATATATATATATATCACGCAATTACTTGCGAGTACTATGGGATTGTTTAGTTGTATTTTGTTTGGTTGACTGTCCATTTGGACTCGATGTTTCACGCGCAAACCTCAGGTCATCCGACCAACGTACATTGGGAAGCACCAGACTCGAGTTTCGCTCTTGTTAGAGCTCATCAGTGGTGCATATCGTCCACCACACCCACGGTTTGAACACGGGCCCTTCCATCTCGAACGCGTGTGTGTTACCACTGCACCACTCTGCTCCCTTCCGAGCTGATCCGAATGACCAAGTGAAGTTTGTTCAGATGTCGACCACTATGACAGCCAGAAATGCCCGACAGCTTCAAATGGATAAATGGTTGTGGACCTAGTTAACTCCAAGCGAATTCCTCACACCACATCAGATCTTCTCCACACGATGAGGGCAACGGACCCACATTTTCAAACCTGCTTCGCCTTCTTCATATATATGAATATATATATATGTATATCACGCAATTACTTGCGAGTACTATGGGATTGTTTAATTGTATTTTGTTTGGTTGACTGTCCTTTTGGACTCGACGTTTCACGCGCAAACCTCAGGTCATCCGACCAACGTACATTGGGAAGCGCCAGACTCGAGTTTCGCTCTTGTTAGAGCTCATCAGTGGTGCATATCGTCCACCACACCCACGGTTTGAACACGGGCCCTTCCATCTCGAACGCGTGTGTGTTACCACTGCACCACTCTGCTCCCTTCCGACCTGATCCGAATGACCAAGTTAAGTTTGTTCAGATGTCGACCTCTATGACAGCCAGAAATGCCCGACAGCTTCAAATGGATAAATGGTTGTGGACCTAGTTAACTCCAAGCGAATTCCTCCCACCACATCAGATCTTCTCCACACGATGAGGGCAACGGACCCACATTTTCAAACCTGTTTCGCCTTCTTCATATATATGAATATATATATATATATATCACGCAATTACTTGCGAGTACTGTGGGATTGTTTAATTGTATTTTGTTTGGTTGACTGTCCTTTTGGACTCGACGTTTCACGCGCAAACCTCAGGTCATCCGACCAACGTACATTGGGAAGCACCAGACTCGAGTTTCGCTCTTGTTAGAGCTCATCAGTGGTGCATATCGTCCACCACACCCACGGTTTGAACACGGGCCCTTCCATCTCGAACGCGTGTGTGTTACCACTGCACCACTCTGCTCCCTTCCGAGCTGATCCGAATGACCAAGTTAAGTTTGTTCAGATGTCGACCACTATGACAGCCAGAAATGCCCGACAGCTTCAAATGGATAAATGGTTGTGGACCTAGTTAACTCCAAGCGAATTCCTCACACCACATCAGGTCTTCTCCACACGATGAGCGCAACGGACCCACATTTTCAAACCTGCTTCGCCTTCTTCATATATATAAATATATATGTATATCACGCAATTACTTGCGAGTACTGTGAGATTGTTAAATGTAATTTGTTTGGTTGACTGTCCTTTTGGACTCGACGTTTCACGCGCAAACCTCAGGTCATCCGACCAACGTACATTGGGAAGCACCAGACTCGAGTTTCGCTCTTGTTAGAGCTCATCAGCGGTGCACATCGTCCACCAAATCCACGGTTTGAACACGGGCCCTTCCATCTCGAACGCGTGTGTGTTACCACTACACCACTCTGCTCCCTTCCGAGCTGATCCGAATGACCAAGTTAAGTTTGTTCAGATGTCGACCTCTATGACAGCCAGAAATGCCCGACAGCTTCAAATGGATAAATGGTTGTGGACCTAGATAACTCCAAGCGAATTCCTCCCACAACATCAGGTCTTCTCCACACGATGAGGGCAACGGACCCACATTTTCAAACCTGCTTCGCCTTCTTCATATATATAAATATATATATATATATATATGTATATCACGCAATTACTTGCGAGTACTGTGAGATTGTTTATTTGTATTTTGTTTGGTTGACTGTCCTTTTGGACTCGACGTTTCACGCGCAAACCTCAGGTCATCCGACCAACGTACATTGGGAAGCACCAGACTCGAGTTTCGCTCTTGTTAGAGCTCATCAGTGGTGCATATCGTCCACCACACCCACGGTTTGAACACGGGCCCTTCCTTCTGGAACGCGTGTGTGTTACCACTGCACCACTCTGCTCCCTTCCGAGCTGATCCGAATGACCAAGTTAAGTTTGTTCAGATGTCGACCTCTATGACAGCCAGAAATGCCCGACAGCTTCAAATGGATAAATGGTTGTGGACCTAGTTAACTCCAAGCGAATTCCTCCCACAACATCAGGTCTCCTCCACACGATGAGCGCAACGGACCCACATTTTCAAACCTGCTTCGCCTTCTTCATATATATAAATATATATGTATATCACGCAATTACTTGCGAGTACTGTGGGATTGTTTAATTGTATTTTGTTTGGTTGACTGTCCTTTTGGACTCGACGTTTCACGCGCAAACCTCAGGTCATCCGACCAACGTACATTGGGAAGCAGCAGACTCGAGTTTCGCTCTTGTTAGAGCTCATCAGTGGTGCATATCGTCCACCACACTCACGGTTTGAACACGAGCCCTTCCATCTCGAACGCGTGTGTGTTACCACTACACCACTCTGCTCCCTTCCGAGCTGATCCGAATGACCAATTTAAGTTTGTTCAGATGTCGACCTCTATGACAGCCAGAAATGCCCGACAGCTTCAAATGGATAAATGGTTGTGGACCTAGTTAACTCCAAGCGAATTCCTCCCACCACATCAGGTCTTCTCCACACGATGAGGGCAACGGACCCACATTTTCAAACCTGCTTCGCCTTCTTCATATATATAAATATATATGTATATCACGCAATTACTTGCGAGTACTGTGAGATTGTTAAATGTAATTTGTTTGGTTGGCTGTCCATTTGGACTCGACGTTTCACGCGCAAACCTCAGGTCATCCGACCAACGTACATTGGGAAGCACCAGACTCGAGTTTCGCTCTTGTTAGAGCTCATCAGCGGTGCACATCGTCCAACAAATCCACGGTTTGAACACGGGCCCTTCCATCTCGAACGCGTGTGTGTTACCACTACACCACTCTGCTCCCTTCCGAGCTGATCCGAATGACCAATTTAAGTTTGTTCAGATGTTGACCTCTATGACAGCCAGAAATGCCCGACAGCTTCAAATGGATAAATGGTTGTGGACCTAGTTAACTCCAGGCGAATTCCTCCCACCACATCAGGTCTTCTCCACACGATGAGGGCAACGGACCCACATTTTCAAACCTGCTTCGCCTTCTTCATATTTATAAATATATATATATATATATATATATATATATATATATCACGCAATTACTTGCGAGTACTGTGGGATTGTTTAATTGTATTTTGTTTGGTTGACTGTCCTTTTGGACTCGACTTTTCACGCGCAAACCTCAGGTCATCCGACCAACGTACATTGGGAAGCACCAGACTCGAGTTTCGCTCTTGTTAGAGCTCATCAGTGGTGCATATCGTCCACCACACCCACGGTTTGAACACGGGCCCTTCCATCTCGAACGCGTGTGTGTTACCACTGCACCACTCTGCTCCCTTCCGAGCTGATCCGAATGACCAAGTTAAGTTTGTTCAGATGTCGACCACTATGACAGCCAGAAATGCCCGACAGCTTCAAATGGATAAATGGTTGTGGACCTTGTTGACGCCAACCGAATTCCTCACACCACATCAGATCTTCTCCACACGATGAGGGCAACGGACCCACATTTTCAAACCTGCTTCGCATTCGTAATATATATATATATATATATATATATATATATATATATATATATGAATATATATATATGAATATCACGCAATTACTTGCGAGTACTGTGGGATTGTTTAATTGTATTTTGTTTGGTTGACTGTCCTTTTGGACTCGACGTTTCACGCGCAAACCTCAGGTCATCCGACCAACGTACATTGGGAAGCACCAGACTCGAGTTTCGCTCTTGTTAGAGCTCATCAGTGGTGCATATCGTCCACCACACCCACGGTTTGAACACGAGCCCTTCCATCTGGAACGCGTGTGTGTGTCCACTGCACCACTCTGCTCCCTTCCGAGCTGATCCGAATGACCAAGTTAAGTTTGTTTAGATGTCGACCACTATGACAGCCAGAAATGCCCGACAGCTTCAAATGGATAAATGGTTGTGGACCTTGTTGACGCCAACAGAATTCCTCACACCACATCAGATCTTCTCCACACGATGAGGGCAACGGACCCACATTTTCAAACCTGCTTCGCTTTCTCAATATATATATATATATAAATATATATATATATATATATATATATATATATATATATATATATATATGAATATCACGCAATTACTTGCGAGTACTGTGGGATTGTTTAATTGTATTTTGTTTGGTTGACTGTCCTTTTGGACTCGACGTTTCACGCGCAAACCACAGGTCATCCGACCAACGTACATTGGGAAGCACCAGACTCGAGTTTCGCTCTTGTTAGAGCTCATCAGTGGTGCATATCGTCCACCACACCCACGGTTTGAACACGAATCCCTTCCATCTCGAACGCGTGTGTGTTACCACTGCACCACTCTGCTCCCTTCCGAGCTGATCCGAATGACCAAGTTAAGTTTGTTCAGATGTCGACCACTATGACAGCCAGAAATGCCCGACAGCTTCAAATGGATAAATGGTTGTGGACCTTGTTGACGCCAACAGAATTCCTCACACCACATCAGATCTTCTCCACACGATGAGGGCAACGGACCCACATTTTCAAACCTGCTTCGCCTTCTTCATATATATATTAATATATATATATATATATATATATATATATATATATATATATATATATATGAATATCACACAATTACTTGCGAGTACTGTGGGATTGTTTAATTGTATTTTGTTTGGTTGACTTTCATTTTGGACTCGACGTTTTACGCGCAAACCACAGCTCATCCGACCAACGTACATTGGGAAGCACCAGACTCGAGTTTCGCTCTTGTTAGAGCTCATCAGTGGTGCATATCGTCCACCACACCCATGGTTTGAACACGGGCCCTTCCATCTCGAACGCGTGTGTGTTACCACTGCACCACTCTGCTCCCTTCCGAGCTGATCCGAATGAACAATTTGGGTTTGTTCAGATGTCGACCTCTATGACAGCCAGAAATGCCCGACAGCTTCAAATGGATAAATGGTTCTGGACCTAGTTAACTCCAAGCGAATTCCTCCCACCACATCAGGTCTTCTCCACACGATGAGGGCAACGGACCCACATTTTCAAACCTGCTTCGCCTTCTTCATATTTATAAATATATATATATATATATATATATGTATATCACGCAAATACTTGCGAGTACTGTGGGATTGTTTAATTGTATTTTGTTTGGTTGACTGTCCTTTTGGACTCGACGTTTCACGCGCAAACCTCAGGTCATCCGACCAACGTACATTGGGAAGCACCAGACTCGAGTTTCGCTCTTGTTAGAGCTCATCAGTGGGGCATATCGTCCACCACACCCACGGTTTGAACACGAGCCCTTCCATCTCGAACGCGTGTGTGTTACCACTGCACCACTCTGCTCCCTTCCGAGCTGATCCGAATGACCAAGTTAAGTTTGTTCAGATGTCGATCTCTATGACAGCCAGAAGTGCCCGACAGCTTCAAATGGATAAATGGTTGTGGACCTAGATAACTCCAAGCGAATTTCTCCCACCACATCAGATCTTCTCCACACGATGAGGGCAACGGACCCACATTTTCAAACCTGCTTCGCCTTCTTCATATATATAAATATATATGTATATCACGCAATTACTTGCGAGTACTGTGGGATTGTTTAATTGTATTTTGTTTGGTTGACTGTCCTTTTGGACTCGACGTTTCACGCGCAAACCTCAGGTCATCCGACCAACGTACACTGGGAAGCACCAGACTCGAGTTTCGCTCCTGTTAGAGCTCATCAGTGGTGCATATCGTCCACCACACCCACGGTTTGAACACGAGCCCTTCCATCTCGAACGCGTGTGTGTTACCACTGCACCACTCTGCTCCCTTCCGAGCTGATCCGAATGACCAAGTTAAGTTTGTTCAGATGTCGATCTCTATGAGAGCCAGAAATGCCCGACAGCTTCAAATGGATAAATGGTTGTGGACCTAGATAACTCCAAGCGAATTTCTCCCACCGCATCAGATCTTCTCCACACGATGTGTGCAACGGACCCACATTTTGAAACCTGCTTCGCCTTCTTCATATATATAAATATATATGTTTATCACGCAATTACTTGCGAGTACTGTGGGATTGTTAAATGTATTTTGTTTGGTTGACTGTCCTTTTGGACTCGACGTTTCACGCGCAAACCTCAGGTCATCCGACCAACGTACATTGGGAAGCACCAGACTCGAGTTTCGCTCTTGTTAGAGCTCATCAGTGGTGCATATCGTCCACCACACCCACGGTTTGAACACGAGCCCTTCCATCTGGAACGCGTGTGTGTTACCACTGCACCACTCTGCTCCCTTCCGAGCTGATCCGAATGACCAAGTTAAGTTTGTTCAGATGTCGATCTCTATGACAGCCAGAAATGCCCGACAGCTTCAAATGGATAAATGGTTGTGGACCTAGATAACTACAAGCGAATTTCTCCCACCACATCAGATCTCCACACGATGTGTGCAAAGGACCCACATTTTGAAACCTGCTTCGCCTTCTTCATATATATAAATATATATCTTTATCACGCAATTACTTGCGAGTACTGTGGGATTGTTTGATTGTATTTTGTTTGGTTGACTGTCCTTTTGGACTCGACGTTTCACGCGCAAACCACAGGTCATCCGACCAACTTACATTGGGAAGCACCAGACTCGAGTTTCGCTCTTGTTAGAGCTCATCAGTGGTGCACATCGTCCACCACACCCACGGTTTGAACACGGGCCCTTCCATCTCGAACGCGTGTGTGTTACCACTGCACCACTCTGCTCCCTTCCGAGCTGATCCGAATGACCAAGTTAAGTTTGTTCAGATGTCGACCACTATGACAGCCAGAAATGCCCGACAGCTTCAAATGGATAAATGGTTGTGGACCTAGTTAACTCCAAGCGAATTCCTCCCACCACATCAGATCTTCTCCACACGATGAGGGCAACGGACCCACATTTTCAAACCTGCTTCGCCTTCTTCATATATATATATATAAATATATATATATATCACGCAATTACTTGCGAGTACTGTGGGATTGTTTAATTGTATTTTGTTTGGTTGACTGTCCTTTTGGACTCGACTTTTCACGCGCAAACCTCAGGTCATCCGACCAACGTACACTGGGAAGCACCAGACTCGAGTTTCGCTCTTGTTAGAGCTCATCAGTGGTGCATATCGTCCACCACACCCACGGTTTGAACACGGGCCCTTCCATCTCGAACGCGTGTGTGTTACCACTGCACCACTCTGCTCCCTTCCGAGCTGATCCGAATGACCAAGTTAAGTTTGTTCAGATGTCGACCTCTATGACAGCCAGAAATGCCCGACAGCTTCAAATGGATAAATGGTTGTGGACCTTGTTGACGCCAACAGAATTCCTCACACCACATCACATCTTCTCCACACGATGAGGGCAACGGACCCACATTTTCAAACCTGCTTCGCATTCTTAATTTATATATATATATATAAATATATATATATATATATATATATATATATATATATATATATATATGAATATCACGCAATTACTTGCGAGTACTGTGGGATTGTTTAATTGTATTTTGTTTGGTTGACTGTCCTTTTGGACTCGACGTTTCACGCGCAAACCTCAGGTCATCCGACCAACGTACATTGGGAAGCACCAGACTCGAGTTTCGCTCTTGTTAGAGCTCATCAGTGGTGCATATCGTCCACCACACCCACGGTTTGAACACGAATCCCTTCCATCTCGAACGCGTGTGTGTTACCACTGCACCACTCTGCTCCCTTCCGAGCTGATCCGAATGACCAAGTTAAGTTTATTCAGATGTCGACCACTATGACAGCCAGAAATGCCCGACAGCTTCAAATGGATAAATGGTTGTGGACCTTGTTGACGCCAACAGAATTCCTCACACCACATCAGATCTTCTCCACACGATGAGGGCAACGGACCCACATTTTCAAACCTGCTTCGCATTCTTAATATATATATATATATATAAATATATATGTGTATCACGCAATTACTTGCGAGTACTGTGGGATTGTTTAATTGTATTTTGTTTGGTTGACTGTCCTTTTGGACTCGACGTTTCACGCGCAAACCTCAGGTCATCCGACCAACGTACATTGGGAAGCACCAGACTCGAGTTTCGCTCTTGTTAGAGCTCATCAGTGGTGCACATCGTCCACCACACCCACGGTTTGAACACGAGCCCTTCCATCTCGAACGCGTGTGTGTTACCACCGCACCACTCTACTCCCTTCCGAGCTGATCCGAATGACCAAGTTAAGTTTGTTCAGATGTCGATCTCTATGACAGCCAGAAATGCCCGACAGCTTCAAATGGATAAATGGTTGTGGACCTAGTTAACTCCAAGCGAATTCCTCCCACCACATCAGGTCTTCTCCACACGATGAGGGCAACGGACCCACATTTTCAAACCTGCTTCGCCTTCTTCATAAATATATTAATAAATAAATAAATATATATATATATATATATATATATATATATATATATATATATATATATATGAATATCACACAATTACTTGCGAGTACTGTGGGATTGTTTAATTGTATTTTGTTTGGTTGACTGTCATTTTGGACTCGACGTTTCACGCGCAAACCACAGCTCATCCGACCAACGTACATTGGGAAGCACAAGACTCGAGTTTCGCTCTTGTTAGAGCTCATCAGTGGTGCATATCGTCCACCACACCCATGGTTTGAACACGGGCCCTTCCATCTCGAACGCGTGTGTGTTACCACTGCACCACTCTGCTCCCTTCCGAGCTGATCCGAATGAACAATTTGGGTTTGTTCAGATGTCGACCTCTATGACAGCCAGAAATGCCCGACAGCTTCAAATGGATAAATGGTTGTGGACCTAGTTAACTCCAAGCGAATTCCTCCCACCACATCAGGTCTTCTCCACACGATGTGTGCAACGGACCCACATTTTCAAACCTGCTTCGCCTTCTTCATATATATATTTATAAATATATATGTATATCACGCAAATACTTGCGAGTACTGTGGGATTGTTTAATTGTATTTTGTTTGGTTGACTGTCCTTTTGGACTCGACGTTTCACGCGCAAACCTCAGGTCATCCGACCAACGTACACTGGGAAGCACCAGACTCGAGTTTCGCTCTTGTTAGAGCTCATCAGTAGTGCATATCGTCCACCACACCCACGGTTTGAACACGAGCCCTTCCATCTCGAACGCGTGTGTGTTACCACTGCACCACTCTGCTCCCTTCCGAGCTGATCCGAATGACCAAGTTAAGTTTGTTCAGATGTCGATCTCTATGACAGCCAGAAGTGCCCGACAGCTTCAAATGGATAAATGGTTGTGGACCTAGATAACTCCAAGCGAATTTCTCCCACCACATCAGATCTTCTCCACACGATGAGGGCAACGGACCCACATTTTCAAACCTGCTTCGCCTTCTTCATATATATAAATATATATGTATATCACGCAATTACTTGCGAGTACTGTGGGATTGTTTAATTGTATTTTGTTTGGTTGACTGTCCTTTTGGACTCGACGTTTCACGCGCAAACCTCAGGTCATCCGACCAACGTACATTGGGAAGCACCAGACTCGAGTTTCGCTCTTGTTAGAGCTCATCAGTGGTGCATATCGTCCACCACACCCACGGTTTGAACACGAGCCCTTCCATCTGGAACGCGTGTGTGTTACCACTGCACCACTCTGCTCCCTTCCGAGCTGATCCGAATGACCAAGTTAAGTTTGTTCAGATGTCGATCTCTATGACAGCCAGAAATGCCCGACAGCTTCAAATGGATAAATGGTTGTGGACCTAGATAACTCCAAGCGAATTTCTCCCACCGCATCAGATCTTCTCCACACGATGTGTGCAACGGACCCACATTTTGAAACCTGCTTCGCCTTCTTCATATATATAAATATATATGTTTATCACGCAATTACTTGCGAGTACTGTGGGATTGTTTAATTGTATTTTGTTTGGTTGACTGTCCTTTTGGACTCGACGTTTCACGCGCAAACCTCAGGTCATCCGACCAACTTACACTGGGAAGCACCAGACTCGAGTTTCGCTCTTGTTAGAGCTCATCAGTGGTGCATATCGTCCACCACACCCACGGTTTGAACACGAGCCCTTCCATCTGGAACGCGTGTGTGTTACCACTGCACCACTCTGCTCCCTTCCGAGCTGATCCGAATGACCAAGTTAAGTTTGTTCAGATGTCGATCTCTATGACAGCCAGAAATGCCCGACAGCTTCAAATGGATAAATGGTTGTGGACCTAGATAACTCCAAGCGAATTTCTCCCACCGCATCAGATCTTCTCCACACGATGTGTGCAACGGACCCACATTTTGAAACCTGCTTCGCCTTCTTCATATATATAAATATATATGTTTATCACGCAATTACTTGCGAGTACTGTGGGATTGTTAAATGTATTTTGTTTGGTTGACTGTCCTTTTGGACTCGACGTTTCACGCGCAAACCTCAGGTCATCCGACCAACTTACACTGGGAAGCACCAGACTCGAGTTTCGCTCTTGTTAGAGCTCATCAGTGGTGCATATCGTCCACCACACCCATGGTTTGAACACGGGCCCTTCCATCTCGAACGCGTGTGTGTTACCACTGCACCACTCTGCTCCCTTCCGAGCTGATCCGAATGAACAATTTGGGTTTGTTCAGATGTCGACCTCTATGACAGCCAGAAATGCCCGACAGCTTCAAATGGATAAATGGTTGTGGACCTAGTTAACTCCAAGCGAATTCCTCCCACCACATCAGGTCTTCTCCACACGATGAGGGCAACGGACCCACATTTTCAAACCTGCTTCGCCTTCTTCATATATATAAATATATATGTATATCACGCAATTACTTGCGAGTACTGTGGGATTGTTTAATTGTATTTTGTTTGGTTGACTGTCCTTTTGGACTCGACGTTTCACGCGCAAACCTCAGGTCATCCGACCAACGTACACTGGGAAGCACCAGACTCGAGTTTCGCTCTTGTTAGAGCTCATCAGTGGTGCATATCGTCCACCACACCCACGGTTTGAACACGAGCCCTTCCATCTGGAACGCGTGTGTGTTACCACTGCACCACTCTGCTCCCTTCCGAGCTGATCCGAATGACCAAGTTAAGTTTGTTCAGATGTCGATCTCTATGACAGCCAGAAATGCCCGACAGCTTCAAATGGATAAATGGTTGTGGACCTAGATAACTCCAAGCGAATTTCTCCCACCGCATCAGATCTTCTCCACACGATGTGTGCAACGGACCCACATTTTGAAACCTGCTTCGCCTTCTTCATATATATAAATATATATGTTTATCACGCAATTACTTGCGAGTACTGTGGGATTGTTTAATTGTATTTTGTTTGGTTGACTGTCCTTTTGGACTCGACGTTTCACGCGCAAACCTCAGGTCATCCGACCAACTTACACTGGGAAGCACCAGACTCGAGTTTCGCTCTTGTTAGAGCTCATCAGTGGTGCATATCGTCCACCACACCCACGGTTTGAACACGAGCCCTTCCATCTGGAACGCGTGTGTGTTACCACTGCACCACTCTGCTCCCTTCCGAGCTGATCCGAATGACCAAGTTAAGTTTGTTCAGATGTCGATCTCTATGACAGCCAGAAATGCCCGACAGCTTCAAATGGATAAATGGTTGTGGACCTAGATAACTCCAAGCGAATTTCTCCCACCGCATCAGATCTTCTCCACACGATGTGTGCAACGGACCCACATTTTGAAACCTGCTTCGCCTTCTTCATATATATAAATATATATGTTTATCACGCAATTACTTGCGAGTACTGTGGGATTGTTAAATGTATTTTGTTTGGTTGACTGTCCTTTTGGACTCGACGTTTCACGCGCAAACCTCAGGTCATCCGACCAACTTACACTGGGAAGCACCAGACTCGAGTTTCGCTCTTGTTAGAGCTCATCAGTGGTGCATATCGTCCACCACACCCATGGTTTGAACACGGGCCCTTCCATCTCGAACGCGTGTGTGTTACCACTGCACCACTCTGCTCCCTTCCGAGCTGATCCGAATGAACAATTTGGGTTTGTTCAGATGTCGACCTCTATGACAGCCAGAAATGCCCGACAGCTTCAAATGGATAAATGGTTGTGGACCTAGTTAACTCCAAGCGAATTCCTCCCACCACATCAGGTCTTCTCCACACGATGAGGGCAACGGACCCACATTTTCAAACCTGCTTCGCCTTCTTCATATATATAAATATATATGTATATCACGCAATTACTTGCGAGTACTGTGGGATTGTTTAATTGTATTTTGTTTGGTTGACTGTCCTTTTGGACTCGACGTTTCACGCGCAAACCTCAGGTCATCCGACCAACGTACACTGGGAAGCACCAGACTCGAGTTTCGCTCTTGTTAGAGCTCATCAGTGGTGCATATCGTCCACCACACCCACGGTTTGAACACGAGCCCTTCCATCTCGAACGCGTGTGTGTTACCACTGCACCACTCTGCTCCCTTCCGAGCTGATCCGAATGACCAAGTTAAGTTTGTTCAGATGTCGATCTCTATGACAGCCAGAAATGCCCGACAGCTTCAAATGGATAAATGGTTGTGGACCTAGATAACTCCAAGCGAATTTCTCCCACCGCATCAGATCTTCTCCACACGATGTGTGCAACGGACCCACATTTTGAAACCTGCTTCGCCTTCTTCATATATATAAATATATATGTTTATCACGCAATTACTTGCGAGTACTGTGGGATTGTTTAATTGTATTTTGTTTGGTTGACTGTCCTTTTGGACTCGACGTTTCACGCGCAAACCTCAGGTCATCCGACCAACGTACATTGGGAAGCACCAGACTCGAGTTTCGCTCTTGTTAGAGCTCATCAGTGGTGCATATCGTCCACCACACCCACGGTTTGAACACGAGCCCTTCCATCTGGAACGCGTGTGTGTTACCACTGCACCACTCTGCTCCCTTCCGAGCTGATCCGAATGACCAAGTTAAGTTTGTTCAGATGTCGATCTCTATGACAGCCAGAAATGCCCGACAGCTTCAAATGGATAAATGGTTGTGGACCTAGATAACTCCAAGCGAATTTCTCCCACCACATCAGATCTCCACACGATGTGTGCAAAGGACCCACATTTTGAAACCTGCTTCGCCTTCTTCATATATATAAATATATATGTTTATCACGCAATTACTTGCGAGTACTGTGGGATTGTTTAATTGTATTTTGTTTGGTTGACTGTCCTTTTGGACTCGACGTTTCACGCGCAAACCTCAGGTCATCCGACCAACGTACACTGGGAAGCACCAGACTCGAATTTCGCTCTTGTTAGAGCTCATCAGTGGTGCATATCGTCCACCACACCCACGGTTTGAACACGAGCCCTTCCATCTGGAACGCGTGTGTGTTACCACTGCACCACTCTGCTCCCTTCCGAGCTGATCCGAATGACCAAGTTAAGTTTATTCAGATGTCGACCACTATGACAGCCAGAAATGCCCGACAGCTTCAAATGGATAAATGGTTGTGGACCTAGTTAACTCCAAACGAATTCCTCCCACCACATCAGGTCTTCTCCACACGATGAGGGCAACGGACCCACATTTTCAAACCTGCTTCGCCTTTTTCATATATATAAATATATATGTATATCACGCAATTAATTGCGAGTACTGTGAGATTGTTAAATGTATTTTGTTTGGTTGACTGTCCTTTTGGACTCGACGTTTCACGCGCAAACCTCAGGTCATCCGACCAACGTACATTGGGAAGCACCAGACTCGAGTTTCGCTCTTGTTAGAGCTCATCAGTGGTGCATATCGTCCACCACACCCACGGTTTGAACACGGGCCCTTCCATCTCGAACGCGTGTGTGTTACCACTGCACCACTCTGCTCCCTTCCGAGCTGATCCGAATGACCAAGTTAAGTTTGTTCAGATGTCGACCACTATGACAGCCAGAAATGCCCGACAGCTTCAAATGGATAAATGGATGTGGACCTAGTTAACTCCAGGCGTATTCCTCCCACCACATCAGATCTTCTCCACACGATGAGGGCAACGGACCCACATTTTGAAACCTGCTTCGCCTTCTTCATATAGATAAATATATATGTTTATCACGCAATTACTTGCGAGTACTGTGGGATTGTTAAATGTATTTTGATTGGTTGACTGTCCTTTTGGACTCGACGTTTCACGCGCAAACCTCAGGTCATCCGACCAACGTACACTGGGAAGCACCAGACTCGAGTTTCGCTCTTGTTAGAGCTCATCAGTGGTGCATATCGTCCACCACACCCACGGTTTGAACACGGGCCCTTCCATCTCGAACGCGTGTGTGTTACCACTGCACCACTCTGCTCCCTTCCGAGCTGATCCGAATGACCAAGTTAAGTTTGTTCAGATGTCGACCACTATGACAGCCAGAAATGCCCGACAGCTTCAAATGGATAAATGGTTGTGGACCTAGTTAACTCCAAGCGAATTCCTCCCACCACATCAGGTCTTCTCCACACGATGAGGGCAACGGACCCACATTTTCAAACCTGCTTCGCCTTCTTCATATATATATATATATAAATATATATGCATATCACGCAATTACTTGCGAGTACTGTGAGATTGTTAAATGTATTTTGTTTGGTTGACTGTCCTTTTGGACTCGACGTTTCACGCGCAAACCTCAGGTCATCCGACCAACGTACATTGGGAAGCACCAGACTCGAGTTTCGCTCTTGTTAGAGCTCATCAGTGGTGCATATCGTCCACCACACCCACGGTTTGAACACGGGCCCTTCCATCTCGAACGCGTGTGTGTTACCACTGCACCACTCTGCTCCCTTCCGAGCTGATCCGAATGACCAAGTTAGGTTTGTTCAGATGTCGACCACTATGACAGCCAGAAATGCCCGACAGCTTCAAATGGATAAATGGTTGTGGACCTAGTTAACTCCAAGCGAATTCCTCCCACCACATCAGGACTCCTCCACACGATGAGGGCAACGGACCCACATTTTCAAACCTGCTTCGCCTTCTTCATATATATAAATATATATGTTTATCACGCAATTACTTGCGAGTACTGTGGGATTGTTTGATTGTATTTTGTTTGGTTGACTGTCCTTTTGGACTCGACGTTTCACGCGCAAACCTCAGGTCATCCGACCAACGTACACTGGGAAGCACCAGACTCGAGTTTCGCTCTTGTTAGAGCTCATCAGTGGTGCATATCGTCCACCACACCCACGGTTTGAACACGGGCCCTTCCATCTGGAACGCGTGTGTGTTACCACTGCACCACTCTGCTCCCTTCCTAGCTGATCCGAATGACCAAGTTAAGTTTGTTCAGATGTCGACCACTATGACAGCCAGAAATGCCCGACAGCTTCAAATGGATAAATGGTTGTGGACCTAGCTAACTCCAAGCGAATTCCTCCCACCACATCAGGTCTTCTCCACACGATGAGGGCAACGGACCCACATTTTCAAACCTGCTTCGCCTTCTTCATATATATAAATATATATATAAATATATATGTATATCACGCAATTACTTGCGAGTACTGTGGGATTGTTTAATTGTATTTTGTTTGGTTGACTGTCCTTTTGGACTCGACGTTTCACGCGCAAACCTCAGGTCATCCGACCAACGTACACTGGGAAGCACCAGACTCGAGTTTCGCTCTTGTTAGAGCTCATCAGTGGTGCATATCGTCTACCACACCCACGGTTTGAACACGGGCGCTTCCATCTCGAACGCGTGTGTGTTACCACTGCACCACTCTGCTCCCTTCCGAGCTGATCCGAATGACCAAGTTAAGTTTGTTCAGATGCCGACCACTATGACAGCCAGAAATGCCCGAGAGCTTCGAAAGAATACATGGATGTGGACCTAGTTAACTCCAAGCGTATTCCTCCCACCACATCAGGTCTCCTCCACACGACGAGCGCAACGGACCCACATTTTCAAACCTGCTTCGCCTTCTTCATATATATAAATATATATGTATATCACGCAATTACTTGCGAGTACTGTGAGATTGTTAAATGTATTTTGTTTGGTTGACTGTCCTTTTGGACTCGACGTTTCACGCGCAAACCTCAGGTCATCCGACCAACGTACACTGGGAAGCACCAGACTCGAGTTTCGCTCTTGTTAGAGCTCATCAGTGGTGAATATCGTCCACCACACCCACGGTTTGAACACGGGCCCTTCCATCTCGAACGCGTGTGTGTTACCACTTCACCACTCTGCTCCCTTCCGAGCTGATCCGAATGACCAAGTTAAGTTTGTTCAGATGTCGACCACTATGACAGCCAGAAATGCCCGACAGCTTCAAATGGATAAATGGTTGTGGACCTAGTTAACTCCAAGCGAATTCCTCCCACCACATCAGGTCTTCTCCACACGATGAGCGCAACGGACCCAAATTTGCAAACCTGCTTCTGTTTCTTCATTAATATATATATATATATATATATATATATATATATATATATATATATATATATATATATATATATATATGTATATCACGCAATTACTTGCGAGTACTGTGAGATTGTTTAATTGTATTTTGTTTGGTTGACTGTCCTTTTGGACTCGACGTTTCACGCGCAAACCTCAGGTCATCCGACCAACGTACAATGGGAAGCACCTGACTCGAGTTTCGCTCTTGTTAGAGCTCATCAGTGGGGCATATCGTCCACCACACCCACGGTTTGAACACGGGCCCTTCCATCTCGAACGCGTGTGTGTTACCACTGCACCACTCTGCTCCCTTCCGAGCTGATCCGAATGACCAAGTTAAGTTTGTTCAGATGCCGACCACTATGACAGCCAGAAATGCCCGACAGCTTCGAAAGAATACATGGATGTGGACCTAGTTAACTCCAAGCGAATTCCTCCCACCACATCAGGTCTTCTCCACACGATGAGGGCAACGGACCCACATTTTCAAACCTGCTTCGCCTTCTTCATATATATATATATATAAATATATATGCATATCACGCAATTACTTGCGAGTACTGTGAGATTGTTAAATGTATTTTGTTTGGTTGACTGTCCTTTTGGACTCGACGTTTCACGCGCAAACCTCAGGTCATCCGACCAACGTACACTGGGAAGCACCAGACTCGAGTTTCGCTCTTGTTAGAGCTCATCAGTGGTGCATATCGTCCACCACACCCACGGTTTGAACACGGGCCCTTCCATCTCGAACGCGTGTGTGTTACCACTGCACCACTCTGCTCCCTTCCGAGCTGATCCGAATGACCAATTTAAGTTTGTTCAGATGTCGACCACTATGACAGCCAGAAATGCCCGACAGCTTCAAATGGATAAATGGTTGTGGACCTAGTTAACTCCAAGCGAATTCCTCCCACCACATCAGGTCTTCTCCACACGATGAGGGCAACGGACCCACATTTTCAAACCTGCTTCGCCTTCTTCATATATATAAATATATATATATAAATATATATGTATATCACGCAATTACTTGCGAGTACTGTGGGATTGTTTAATTGTATTTTGTTTGGTTGACTGTCCTTTTGGACTCGACGTTTCACGCGCAAACCTCAGGTCATCCGACCAACGTACATTGGGAAGCACCAGACTCGAGTTTCGCTCTTGTTAGAGCTCATCAGTAGTGCATATCGTCCACCACACCCATGGTTTGAACACGGGCCCTTCCATCTCGAACGCGTGTGTGTTACCACTGCACCACTCTGCTCCCTTCCGAGCTGATCCGAATGACCAAGTTAAGTTTATTCAGATGTCGACCACTATGACAGCCAGAAATGCCCGACAGCTTCGAAAGAATACATGGATGTGGACCTAGTTAACTCCAAGCGAATTCCTCCCACCACATCAGGTCTTCTCCACACGATGAGGGCAACGGACCCACATTTTCAAACCTGATTCGCATTCTTCATATAGATAAATATATAGGTATATAAATATGTATATCACGCAATTACTTGCGAGTACTGTGGGATTGTTTAATTGTATTTTGTTTGGTTGACTGTCCTTTTGGACTCGACGTTTCACGCGCAAACCTCAGGTCATCCGACCAACGTACACTGGGAAGCACCAGACTCGAGTTTCGCTCTTGTTAGAGGTCATCAGTGGTGCATATCGTCCACCACACCCACGGTTTGAACACGGGCGCTTCCATCTCGAACGCGTGTGTGTTACCACTGCACCACTCTGCTCCCTTCCGAGCTGATCCGAATGACCAAGTTAAGTTTGTTCAGATGCCGACCACTATGACAGCCAGAAATGCCCGAGAGCTTCGAAAGAATACATGGATGTGGACCTAGTTAACTCCAAGCGTATTCCTCCCACCACATCAGGTCTCCTCCACACGATGAGCGCAACGGACCCACATTTTCAAACCTGCTTCGCCTTCTTCATATATATATATATATATGTATATCACGCAATTACTTGCGAGTACTGTGAGATTGTTAAATGTATTTTGTTTGGTTGACTGTCCTTTTGGACTCGACGTTTCACGCGCAAACCTCAGGTCATCCGACCAACGTACATTGGGAAGCACCAGACTCGAGTTTCGCTCTTGTTAGAGCTCATCAGTGGTGCATATCGTCCACCACACCCACGGTTTGAACACGGGCCCTTCCATCTCGAACGCGTGTGTGTTACCACTGCACCACTCTGCTCCCTTCCGAGCTGATCCGAATGACCAAGTTAAGTTTGTTCAGATGCCGACCACTATGACAGCCAGAAATGCCCGAGAGCTTCGAAAGAATACATGGATGTGGACCTAGTTAACTCCAAGCGAATTCCTCCCACCACATCAGGTCTTCTCCACACGATGAGGGCAACGGACCCACATTTTCAAACCTGCTTCGCTTTCTTCATATATATTTATATATAAATATATATGCATATCACGCAATTACTTGCGAGTACTGTGAGATTGTTAAATGTATTTTGTTTGGTTGACTGTCCTTTTGGACTCGACGTTTCACGCGCAAACCTCAGGTCATCCGACCAACGTACACTGGGAAGCACCAGACTCGAGTTTCGCTCTTGTTAGAGCTCATCAGTGGTGCATATCGTCCACCACACCCACGGTTTGAACACGGGCCCTTCCATCTCGAACGCGTGTGTGTTACCACTGCACCACTCTGCTCCCTTCCGAGCTGATCCGAATGACCAAGTTAAGTTTGTTCAGATGTCGACCACTATGACAGCCAGAAATGCCCGACAGCTTCAAATGGATAAATGGTTGTGGACCTAGTTAACTCCAAGCGAATTCCTCCCACCACATCAGGTCTTCTCCACACGATGAGGGCAACGGACCCACATTTTCAAACCTGCTTCGCCTTCTTCATATATATAAATATATATATATAAATATATATGTATATCACGCAATTACTTGCGAGTACTGTGGGATTGTTTAATTGTATTTTGTTTGGTTGACTGTCCTTTTGGACTCGACGTTTCACGCGCAAACCTCAGGTCATCCGACCAACGTACATTGGGAAGCACCAGACTCGAGTTTCGCTCTTGTTAGAGCTCATCAGTAGTGCATATCGTCCACCACACCCATGGTTTGAACACGGGCCCTTCCATCTCGAACGCGTGTGTGTTACCACTGCACCACTCTGCTCCCTTCCGAGCTGATCCGAATGACCAAGTTAAGTTTATTCAGATGTCGACCACTATGACAGCCAGAAATGCCCGACAGCTTCGAAAGAATACATGGATGTGGACCTAGTTAACTCCAAGCGAATTCCTCCCACCACATCAGGTCTTCTCCACACGATGAGGGCAACGGACCCACATTTTCAAACCTGATTCGCATTCTTCATATAGATAAATATATAGGTATATAAATATGTATATCACGCAATTACTTGCGAGTACTGTGGGATTGTTTAATTGTATTTTGTTTGGTTGACTGTCCTTTTGGACTCGACGTTTCACGCGCAAACCTCAGGTCATCCGACCAACGTACACTGGGAAGCACCAGACTCGAGTTTCGCTCTTGTTAGAGGTCATCAGTGGTGCATATCGTCTACCACACCCACGGTTTGAACACGGGCGCTTCCATCTCGAACGCGTGTGTGTTACCACTGCACCACTCTGCTCCCTTCCGAGCTGATCCGAATGACCAAGTTAAGTTTGTTCAGATGCCGACCACTATGACAGCCAGAAATGCCCGAGAGCTTCGAAAGAATACATGGATGTGGACCTAGTTAACTCCAAGCGTATTCCTCCCACCACATCAGGTCTCCTCCACACGATGAGCGCAACGGACCCACATTTTCAAACCTGCTTCGCCTTCTTCATATATATAAATATATATGTATATCACGCAATTAATTGCGAGTACTGTGAGATTGTTAAATGTATTTTGTTTGGTTGACTGTCCTTTTGGACTCGACGTTTCACGCGCAAACCTCAGGTCATCCGACCAACGTACATTGGGAAGCACCAGACTCGAGTTTCGCTCTTGTTAGAGCTCATCAGTGGTGCATATCGTCCACCACACCCACGGTTTGAACACGGGCCCTTCCATCTCGAACGCGTGTGTGTTACCACTGCACCACTCTGCTCCCTTCCGAGCTGATCCGAATGACCAAGTTAAGTTTGTTCAGATGCCGACCACTATGACAGCCAGAAATGCCCGACAGCTTCAAATGGATAAATGGTTGTGGACCTAGTTAACTCCAAGCGAATTACTCCCACAACATCAGGTCTTCTCCACACGATGAGCGCAACGGACCCACATTTTCAAACCTGCTTCGCCTTCTTCATAAATATAAATTTATATGTATATAACGCAATTACTTGCGAGTACTGTGGGATTGTTTGATTGTATTTTGTTTGGTTGACTGTCCTTTTGGACTCGACGTTTCACGCGCAAACCTCAGGTCATCCGACCAACGTACACTGGGAAGCACCAGACTCGAGTTTCGCTCCTGTTAGAGCTCATCAGTGGTGCATATCGTCCACCACACCCACGGTTTGAACACGGGCCCTTCCATCTCGAACGCGTGTGTGTTACCACTGCACCACTCTGCTCCCTTCCGAGCTGATCCGAATGACCAAGTTAAGTTTGTTCAGATGTCGACCACTATGACAGCCAGAAATGCCCGACAGCTTCAAATGGATAAATGGTTGTGGACCTAGTTAACTCCAAGCGAATTCCTCCCACCACATCAGGTCTTCTCCACACGATGAGGGCAACGGACCCACATTTTCAAACCTGCTTCGCCATCTTCATATATATAAATATATATATAAATATATATGTATATCACGCAATTACTTGCGAGTACTGTGGGATTGTTTAATTGTATTTTGTTTGGTTGACTGTCCTTTTGGACTCGACGTTTCACGCGCAAACCTCAGGTCATCCGACCAACGTACACTGGGAAGCACCAGACTCGAGTTTCGCTCTTGTTAGAGGTCATCAGTGGTGCATATCGTCTACCACACCCACGGTTTGAACACGGGCGCTTCCATCTCGAACGCGTGTGTGTTACCACTGCACCACTCTGCTCCCTTCCGAGCTGATCCGAATGACCAAGTTAAGTTTATTCAGATGTCGACCACTATGACAGCCAGAAATGCCCGACAGCTTCAAATGGATGAATGGTTGTGGACCTAGTTAACTCCAAGCGTATTCCTCCCACCACATCAGGTCTCCTCCACACGATGAGCGCAACGGACCCACATTTTCAAACCTGCTTCGCCTTCTTCATATATATAAATATATATGTATATCACGCAATTACTTGCGAGTACTGTGAGATTGTTAAATGTATTTTGTTTGGTTGACTGTCCTTTTGGACTCGACGTTTCACGCGCAAACCACAGGTCATCCGACCAACGTACACTGGGAAGCACCAGACTCGAGTTTCGCTCTTGTTAGAGCTCATCAGTGGTGCATATCGTCCACCACACCCACGGTTTGAACACGGGCCCTTCCATCTCCAACGCGTGTGTGTTACCACTGCACCACTCTGCTCCCTTCCGAGCTGATCCGAATGACCAAGTTAAGTTTGTTCAGATGTCGACCACTATGACAGCCAGAAATGCCCGACAGCTTCAAATGGATAAATGGTTGTGGACCTAGTTAACTCCAAGCGAATTCCTCCCACCACATCAGGTCTTCTCCACACGATGTGGGCAACGGACCCACATTTTCAAACCTGCTTCGCATTCTTCATATAGATAAATATGTAGGTATATAAATATGTACATCACGCAATTACTTGCGAGTACTGTGGGATTGTTTAATTGTATTTTGTTTGGTTGACTGTCCTTTTGGACTCGACGTTTCACGCGCAAACCTCAGGTCATCCGACCAACGTACATTGGGAAGCACCAGACTCGAGTTTCGCTCTTGTTAGAGCTCATCAGTGGTGAATATCGTCCACCACACCCATGGTTTGAACACGGGCCCTTCCATCTCGAACGCGTGTGTGTTACCACTGCACCACTCTGCTCCCTTCCGAGCTGATCCGAATGACCAAGTTAAGTTTGTTCAGATGTCGACCACTATGACAGCCAGAAATGCCCGACAGCTTCAAATGGATAAATGGTTGTGGACCTAGTTAACTCCAAGCGAATTCCTCCCACCACATCAGGTCTTCTCCACACGATGAGGGCAACGGACCCACATTTTCAAACCTGCTTCGCCTTCTTCATATATATAAATATATATATATAAATATATATGTATATCACGCAATTACTTGCGAGTACTGTGGGATTGTTTAATTGTATTTTGTTTGGTTGACTGTCCTTTTGGACTCGACGTTTCACGCGCAAACCTCAGGTCATCCGACCAACGTACATTGGGAAGCACCAGACTCGAGTTTCGCTCTTGTTAGAGCTCATCAGTAGTGCATATCGTCCACCACACCCATGGTTTAAACACGGGCCCTTCCATCTCGAACGCGTGTGTGTTACCACTGCACCACTCTGCTCCCTTCCGAGCTGATCCGAATGACCAAGTTAAGTTTATTCAGATGTCGACCACTATGACAGCCAGAAATGCCCGACAGCTTCGAAAGAATACATGGATGTGGACCTAGTTAACTCCAAGCGAATTCCTCCCACCACATCAGGTCTTCTCCACACGATGAGGGCAACGGACCCACATTTTCAAACCTGATTCGCATTCTTCATATAGATAAATATATAGGTATATAAATATGTACATCACGCAATTACTTGCGAGTACTGTGGGATTGTTTAATTGTATTCTGTTTGGTTGACTGTCCTTTTGGACTCGACGTTTCACGCGCAAACCTCAGGTCATCCGACCAACGTACATTGGGAAGCACCAGACTCGAGTTTCGCTCTTGTTAGAGCTCATCAGTGGTGCATATCGTCCACCACACCCACGGTTTGAACACGGGCCCTTCCATCTCGAACGCGTGTGTGTTACCACTGCACCACTCTGCTCCCTTCCGAGCTGATCCGAATGACCAAGTTAAGTTTGTTCAGATGTCGACCACTATGACAGCCAGAAATGCCCGACAGCTTCAAATGGATAAATGGTTGTGGACCTAGTTAACTCCAAGCGAATTCCTCCCACCACATCAGGTCTTCTCCACACGATGAGGGCAACGGACCCACATTTTCAAACCTGCTTCGCCTTCTTCATATATATAAATATATATATAAATATATATGTATATCACGCAATTACTTGCGAGTACTGTGGGATTGTTTAATTGTATTTTGTTTGGTTGACTGTCCTTTTGGACTCGACGTTTCACGCGCAAACCTCAGGTCATCCGACCAACGTACATTGGGAAGCACCAGACTCGAGTTTCGCTCTTGTTAGAGCTCATCAGTAGTGCATATCGTCCACCACACCCATGGTTTGAACACGGGCCCTTCCATCTCGAACGCGTGTGTGTTACCACTGCACCACTCTGCTCCCTTCCGAGCTGATCCGAATGACCAAGTTAAGTTTGTTCAGATGTCGACCACTATGACAGCCAGAAATGCCCGACAGCTTCAAATGGATAAATGGTTGTGGACCTAGTTAACTCCAAGCGAATTCCTCCCACAACATCAGGTCTTCTCCACACGATGAGGGCAACGGACCCACATTTTCAAACCTGCTTCGCCTTCCTCATATAGATAAATATATAGGTATATAAATATGTACATCACGCAAATACTTGCGAGTACTGTGGGATTGTTTAATTGTATTTTGTTTGGTTGACTGTCCTTTTGGACTCGACGTTTCACGCGCAAACCTCAGGTCATCCGACCAACGTACATTGGGAAGCACCAGACTCGAGTTTCGCTCTTGTTAGAGCTCATCAGTAGTGCATATCGTCCACCACACCCACGGTTTGAACACGGGCCCTTCCATCTCGAACGCGTGTGTGTTACCACTGCACCACTCTGCTCCCTTCCGAGCTGATCCGAATGACCAAGTTAAGTTTGTTCAGATGTCGACCACTATGACAGCCAGAAATGCCCGAGATCTTCGAAAGAATACATGGATGTGGACCTAGTTAACTCCAAGCGAATTCCTCCCACCACATCAGGTCTTCTCCACACGATGAGGGCAACGGACCCACATTTTCAAACCTGCTTCGCCTTCTTCATATAGATAAATATATAGGTATATAATTATGTACATCACGCAATTACTTGCGAGTACTGTGGGATTGTTTAATTGTATTTTGTTTGGTTGACTGTCCTTTTGGACTCGACGTTTCACGCGCAAACCTCAGGTCATCCGACCAACGTACATTGGGAAGCACCAGACTCGAGTTTCGCTCTTGTTAGAGCTCATCAGTGGTGCATATCGTCCACCAAACCCACGGTTTGAACACGGGCCCTTCCATCTCGAACGCGTGTGTGTTACCACTGCACCACTCTGCTCCCTTCCGAGCTGATCCGAATGACCAAGTTAAGTTTGTTCAGATGCCGACCACTATGACAGCCAGAAATGCCCGACAGCTTCAAATGGATAAATGGTTGTGGACCTAGTTAACTCCAAGCGAATTCCTCCCACAACATCAGGTCTTCTCCACACGATGAGGGCAACGGACCCACATTTTCAAACCTGCTTCGCATTCTTCATATAGATAAATATGTAGGTATATAAATATGTACATCACGCAATTACTTGCGAGTACTGTGGGATTGTTTAATTGTATTTTGTTTGGTTGACTGTCCTTTTGGACTCGACGTTTCACGCGCAAACTTCACGTCATCCGACCAACGTACATTGGGAAGCACCAGACTCGAGTTTCGCTCTTGTTAGAGCTCATAAGTGGTGCATATCGTCCACCACACCCACGGTTTGAACACGGGCCCTTCAATCTCCAACGCGTGTGTGTTACCACTGCACCACTCTGCTCCCTTCCGAGCTGATCCGAATGACCAAGTTAAGTTTATTCAGATGTCGACCACTATGACAGCCAGAAATGCCCGACAGCTTCAAATGGATAAATGGATGTGGACCTAGTTAACTCCAAACGAATTCCTCCCACCACATCAGGTCTTCTCCACACGATGACTGCAACGGACCCACATTTTCAAACCTGCTTCGCCTTCTTCATATATATAAATATATATGTATATCACGCAATTAATTGCGAGTACTGTGAGATTGTTAAATGTATTTTGTTTGGTTGACTGTCCTTTTGGACTCGACGTTTCACGCGCAAACCTCAGGTCATCCGACCAACGTACATTGGGAAGCACCAGACTCGAGTTTCGCTCTTGTTAGAGCTCATCAGTGGTGCATATCGTCCACCACACCCACGGTTTGAACACGGGCCCTTCCATCTCGAACGCGTGTGTGTTACCACTGCACCACTCTGCTCCCTTCCGAGCTGATCCGAATGACCAATTTAAGTTTGTTCAGATGTCGACCACTATGACAGCCAGAAATGCCCGACAGCTTCAAATGGATAAATGGTTGTGGACCTAGTTAACTCCAAGCGAATTCCTCCCACCACATCAGATCTTCTCCACACGATGAGGGCAACGGACCCACATTTTCAAACCAGCTTCGCCTTCTTAATATATATATATATATATATATAAATATATATGCATATCACGCAATTACTTGCGAGTACTTTGGGATTGTTTAATTGTATTTTGTTTGGTTGACTGTCCTTTTGGACTCGACGTTTCACGCGCAAACCTCAGGTCATCCGACCAACGTACATTGGGAAGCACCAGACTCGAGTTTCGCTCTTGTTAGAGCTCATCAGTGGTGCATATCGTCCACCAAACCCACGGTTTGAACACGGGCCCTTCCATCTCGAACGCGTGTGTGTTACCACTGCACCACTCTGCTCCCTTCCGAGCTGATCCGAATGACCAAGTTAAGTTTGTTCAGATGCCGACCACTATGACAGCCAGAAATGCCCGACAGCTTCAAATGGATAAATGGTTGTGGACCTAGTTAACTCCAAGCGAATTCCTCCCACAACATCAGGTCTTCTCCACACGATGAGGGCAACGGACCCACATTTTCAAACCTGCTTCGCATTCTTCATATAGATAAATATGTAGGTATATAAATATGTACATCACGCAATTACTTGCGAGTACTGTGGGATTGTTTAATTGTATTTTGTTTGGTTGACTGTCCTTTTGGACTCGACGTTTCACGCGCAAACTTCACGTCATCCGACCAACGTACATTGGGAAGCACCAGACTCGAGTTTCGCTCTTGTTAGAGCTCATCAGTGGTGCATATCGTCCACCACACCCACGGTTTGAACACGGGCCCTTCCATCTCCAACGCGTGTGTGTTACCACTGCACCACTCTGCTCCCTTCCGAGCTGATCCGAATGACCAAGTTAAGTTTATTCAGATGTCGACCACTATGACAGCCAGAAATGCCCGACAGCTTCAAATGGATAAATGGATGTGGACCTAGTTAACTCCAAACGAATTCCTCCCACCACATCAGGTCTTCTCCACACGATGACTGCAACGGACCCACATTTTCAAACCTGCTTCGCCTTCTTCATATATATAAATATATATGTATATCACGCAATTAATTGCGAGTACTGTGAGATTGTTAAATGTATTTTGTTTGGTTGACTGTCCTTTTGGACTCGACGTTTCACGCGCAAACCTCAGGTCATCCGACCAACGTACATTGGGAAGCACCAGACTCGAGTTTCGCTCTTGTTAGAGCTCATCAGTGGTGCATATCGTCCACCACACCCACGGTTTGAACACGGGCCCTTCCATCTCGAACGCGTGTGTGTTACCACTGCACCACTCTGCTCCCTTCCGAGCTGATCCGAATGACCAAGTTAAGTTTGTTCAGATGTCGACCACTATGACAGCCAGAAATGCCCGACAGCTTCAAATGGATAAATGGTTGTGGACCTAGTTAACTCCAAGCGAATTCCTCCCACCACATCAGATCTTCTCCACACGATGAGGGCAACGGACCCACATTTTCAAACCAGCTTCGCCTTCTTAATATATATATATATATATATAAATATATATGCATATCACGCAATTACTTGCGAGTACTTTGGGATTGTTTAATTGTATTTTGTTTGGTTGACTGTCCTTTTGGACTCGACGTTTCACGCGCAAACCTCAGGTCATCCGACCAACGTACACTGGGAAGCACCAGACTCGAGTTTCGCTCTTGTTAGAGCTCATCAGTGGTGCATATCGTCCACCACACCCACGGTTTGAACACGGGCCCTTCCATCTCGAACGCGTGTGTGTTACCACTGCACCACTCTGCTCCCTTCCGAGCTGATCCGAATGACCAAGTTAAGTTTGTTCAGATGTCGACCACTATGACAGCCAGAAATGCCCGACAGCTTCAAATGGATAAATGGTTGTGGACCTAGTTAACTCCAAGCGAATTCCTCCCACCACATCAGGTCTTCTCCACACGATGAGGGCAACGGACCCACATTTTCAAACCTGCTTCGCCTTCTTCATATATATATATATATATGTATATCACGCAATTAATTGCGAGTACTGTGAGATTGTTAAATGTATTTTGTTTGGTTGACTGTCCTTTTGGACTCGACGTTTCACGCGCAAACCTCAGGTCATCCGACCAACGTACATTGGGAAGCACCAGACTCGAGTTTCGCTCTTGTTAGAGCTCATCAGTGGTGCATATCGTCCACCAAACCCACGGTTTGAACACGGGCCCTTCCATCTCGAACGCGTGTGTGTTACCACTGCACCACTCTGCTCCCTTCCGAGCTGATCCGAATGACCAAGTTAAGTTTGTTCAGATGTCGACCACTATGACAGCCAGAAATGCCCGACAGCTTCAAATGGATAAATGGTTGTGGACCTAGTTAACTCCAAGCGAATTCCTCCCACCACATCAGGTCTTCTCCACACGATGTGGGCAACGGACCCACATTTTCAAACCTGCTTCGCATTCTTCATATAGATAAATATGTAGGTATATAAATATGTACATCACGCAATTACTTGCGAGTACTGTGGGATTGTTTAATTGTATTTTGTTTGGTTGACTGTCCTTTTGGACTCGACGTTTCACGCGCAAACCTCAGGTCATCCGACCAACGTACATTGGGAAGCACCAGACTCGAGTTTCGCTCTTGTTAGAGCTCATCAGTAGTGCATATCGTCCACCACACCCATGGTTTGAACACGGGCCCTTCCATCTCGAACGCGTGTGTGTTACCACTGCACCACTCTGCTCCCTTCCGAGCTGATCCGAATGACCAAGTTAAGTTTGTTCAGATGCCGACCACTATGACAGCCAGAAATGCCCGACAGCTTCAAATGGATAAATGGTTGTGGACCTAGTTAACTCCAAGCGAATTCCTCCCAAAACATCAGGTCTTCTCCACACGATGAGGGCAACGGACCCACATTTTCAAACCTGATTCGCATTCTTCATATAGATAAATATGTAGGTATATAAATATGTACATCACGCAATTACTTGCGAGTACTGTGGGATTGTTTAATTGTATTTTGTTTGGTTGACTGTCCTTTTGGACTCGACGTTTCACGCGCAAACTTCACGTCATCCGACCAACGTACATTGGGAAGCACCAGACTCGAGTTTCGCTCTTGTTAGAGCTCATCAGTGGTGCATATCGTCCACCACACCCATGGTTTGAACACGGGCCCTTCCATCTCGAACGCGTGTGTGTTACCACTGCACCACTCTGCTCCCTTCCTAGCTGATCCGAATGACCAAGTTAAGTTTGTTCAGATGTCGACCACTATGACAGCCAGAAATGCCCGACAGCTTCAAATGGATAAATGGTTGTGAACCTAGTTAACTCCAAGCAAATTCCTCCCACAACATCAGGTCTTCTCCACACGATGAGGGCAACGGACCCACATTTTCAAACCTGCTTCGCCTTCCTCATATAGATAAATATATAGGTATATAAATATGTACATCACGCAATTACTTGCGAGTACTGTGGGATTGTTTAATTGTATTTTGTTTGGTTGACTGTCCTTTTGGACTCGACGTTTCACTTGCAAACCTCAGGTCATCCGACCAATGTACACTGGGAAGCACCAGACTCGAGTTTCGCTCTTGTCAGAGCTCATCAGTAGTGCATATCGTCCACCACACCCACGGTTTGAACACGGGCCCTTCCATCTCGAACGCGTGTGTGTTACCACTGCACCACTCTGCTCCCTTCCGAGCTGATCCGAATGACCAAGTTAAGTTTGTTCAGATGTCGACCACTATGACAGCCAGAAATGCCCGACAGCTTCAAATGGATAAATGGTTGTGGACCTAGTTAACTCCAAGCGAATTCCTCCCACAACATCAGGTCTTCTCCACACGATGAGGGCAACGGACCCACATTTTCAAACCTGCTTCGCCTTCCTCATATAGATAAATATATAGGTATATAAATATGTACATCACGCAAATACTTGCGAGTACTGTGAGATTGTTAAATGTATTTTGTTTGGTTGACTGTCCTTTTAGACTCGACGTTTCACGCGCAAACTTCACGTCATCCGACCAACGTACATTGGGAAGCACCAGACTCGAGTTTCGCTCTTGTTAGAGCTCATCAGTGGTGCATATCGTCCACCACACCCACGGTTTGAACACGGGCCCTTCCATCTCGAACGCGTGTGTGTTACCACTGCACCATTCTGCTCCCTTCCGAGCTGATCCGAATGACCAAGTTAAGTTTGTTCAGATGTCGACAACTATGACAGCCAGAAATGCCCGACAGCTTCAAATGGATAAATGGTTGTGGACCTAGTTAACTCCAAGCGAATTCCTCCCACCACATCAGATCTTCTCCACACGATGTGTGCAACGGACAAATATTTTGCAACCTGCTTCGCATTCTTCATATATATACATATAAATGTATATCACGCAATTACTTGCGAGTACTGTGAGATTGTTAAATGTATTTTGTTTGGTTGACTGTCCTTTTGGACTCGACGTTTCACGCGCAAACCTCAGGTCATCCGACCAACGTACACTGGGAAGCACCAGACTCGAGTTTCGCTCTTGTTAGAGCTCATCAGTGGTGCATATCGTCCACCACACCCACGGCTTGAACACGGGCCCTTCCATCTCGAACGCGTGTGTGTTACCACTGCACCACTCTGCTCCCTTCCGAGCTGATCCGAATGACCAATTTAAGTTTGTTCAGATGTCGACCACTATGACAGCCAGAAATGCCTGACAGCTTCAAATGGATAAATGGTTGTGGACCTAGTTAACTCCAAGCGAATTCCTCCCACAACATCAGGTCTCCTCCAAACGACGAGCGCAACGTACTCACAATTTGAAAACTGCTACGCCTTATTCATATACGTAAATATATATGTATATCACGCAATTACTTGCGAGTACTGTGAGATTGTTAAATGTATTTTGTTTGGTTGACTGTCCTTTTGGACTCGACGTTTCACGCGCAAACCTCAGGTCATCCGACCAACGTACATTGGGAAGCACCAGACTCGAGTTTCGCTCTTGTTAGAGCTCATCAGTAGTGCATATCGTCCACCACACCCATGGTTTGAACACGGGCCCTTCCATCTCGAACGCGTGTGTGTTACCACTGCACCATTCTGCTCCCTTCCGAGCTGATCCGGATGACCAAGTTAAGTTTGTTCAGATGTCGACCACTATGACAGCCAGAAATGCCCGACAGCTTCAAGTGGATAAATGGTTGTGGACCTAGTTAACTCCAAGCGAATTCCTCCCACCACATCAGATCTTCTCCACACGATGTGTGCAACGGACAAATATTTTGCAACCTGCTTCGCCTTCTTCATATATATACATATAAATGTATATCACGCAATTACTTGCGAGTACTGTGAGATTGTTAAATGTATTTTGTTTGGTTGACTGTCCTTTTGGACTCGACGTTTCACGCGCAAACTTCACGTCATCCGACCAACGTACATTGGGAAGTACCAGACTCGAGTTTCGCTCTTGTTAGAGCTCATCAGTGGTGCATATCGTCCACCACACCCACGGTTTGAACACGGGCCCTTCCATCTCGAACGCGTGTGTGTTACCACTGCACCACTCTGCTCCCTTCCGAGCTGATCCGAATGACCAAGTTAAGTTTGTTCAGATGTCGACAACTATGACAGCCAGAAATGCCCGACAGCTTCAAATGGATAAATGGTTGTGGACCTAGTTAACTCCAAGCGAATTCCTCCCACCACATCAGATCTTATCCACACGATGTGTGCAACGGACAAATATTTTGCAACCTGCTTCGCCTTCTTCATATATATACATATAAATGTATATCACGCAATTACTTGCGAGTACTGTGAGATTGTTAAATGTATTTTGTTTGGTTGACTGTCCTTTTGGACTCGACGTTTCACGCGCAAACCTCAGGTCATCCGACCAACGTACACTGGGAAGCACCAGACTCGAGTTTCGCTCTTGTTAGAGCTCATCAGTGGTGCATATCATCCACCACACCCACGGTTTGAACACGGGCCCTTCCATCTCGAACGCGTGTGTGTTACCACTGCACCACTCTGCTCCCTTCCGAGCTGATCCGAATGACCAAGTTAAGTTTGTTCAGATGTCGACCACTATGACAGCCAGAAATGCCCGACAGCTTCAAATGGATAAATGGTTGTGGACCTAGTTAACTCCAAGCGAATTCCTCCCACAACATCAGGTCTCCTCCAAACGACGAGCACAACTTACTCACAATTTGAAAACTGCTACGCCTTATTCATATACATAAATATATATGTATATCACGCAATTACTTGCGAGTACTGTGAGATTGTTAAATGTATTTTGTTTGGTTGACTGTCCTTTTGGACTCGACGTTTCACGCGCAAACCTCAGGTCATCCGACCAACGTACATTGGGAAGCACCAGACTCGAGTTTCGCTCTTGTCAGAGCTCATCAGTAGTGCATATCGTCCACCACACCCACGGTTTGAACACGGGCCCTTCCATCTCGAACGCGTGTGTGTTACCACTGCACCATTCTGCTCCCTTCCGAGCTGATCCGAATGACCAAGTTAAGTTTGTTCAGATGTCGACCTCTATGACAGCCAGAAATGCCCGACAGCTTCAAATGGATAAATGGTTGTGGACCTAGTTAACTCCAAGCGAATTCCTCCCACCACATCAGGTCTTCTCCACACGATGAGGGCAACGGGCCCACATTTGCAAACCTGCTTCGCCTTCTTCATTTATATACATATATATATATATATATATATATATATATATATATATATATATATATATATATATATATATGTATATCACGCAATTACTTGCGAGTACTGTGAGATTGTTAAATGTATTTTGTTTGGTTGACTGTCCTTTTGGACTCGACGTTTCACGCGCAAACCTCAGGTCATCCGACCAACGTACACTGGGAAGCACCAGACTCGAGTTTCGCTCTTGTTAGAGCTCATCAGTAGTGCATATCGTCCACCACACCCACGGTTTGAACACGGGCCCTTCCATCTCGAACGCGTGTGTGTTACCACTGCACCATTCTGCTCCCTTCCGAGCTGATCCGAATGACCAAGTTAAGTTTATTCAGATGTCGACCACTATGACAGCCAGAAATGCCCGACAGCTTCAAGTGGATAAATGGTTGTGGACCTAGTTAACTCCAAGCGAATTCCTCCCACCACATCAGATCTTCTCCACACGATGTGTGCAACGGACAAATATTTTGCAACCTGCTTCGCCTTCTTCATATATATACATATAAATGTATATCACGCAATTACTTGCGAGTACTGTGAGATTGTTAAATGTATTTTGTTTGGTTGACTGTCCTTTTGGACTCGACGTTTCACGCGCAAACTTCACGTCATCCGACCAACGTACATTGGGAAGTACCAGACTCGAGTTTCGCTCTTGTTAGAGCTCATCAGTGGTGCATATCGTCCACCACACCCACGGTTTGAACACGGGCCCTTCCATCTCGAACGCGTGTGTGTTACCACTGCACCACTCTGCTCCCTTCCGAGCTGATCCGAATCACCAAGTTAAGTTTGTTCAGATGTCGACCACTATGACAGCCAGAAATGCCCGACAGCTTCAAATGGATAAATGGTTGTGGACCTAGTTAACTCCAAGCGAATTCCTCCCACAACATCAGGTCTCCTCCAAACGACGAGCGCAACGTACTCACAATTTGAAAACTGCTACGCCTTATTCATATACATAAATATATATGTATATCACGCAATTACTTGCGAGTACTGTGAGATTGTTAAATGTATTTTGTTTGGTTGACTGTCCTTTTGGACTCGACGTTTCACGCGCAAACTTCACGTCATCCGACCAACGTACATTGGTAAGTACCAGACTCGAGTTTCGCTCTTGTTAGAGCTCATCAGTGGTGAATATCGTCCACCACACCCTCGGTTTGAACACGGGCCCTTCCTTCTGGAACGCGTGTGTGTTACCACTGCACCACTCTGCTCCCTTCCGAGCTGATCCGAATGACCAAGTTAAGTTTGTTCAGATGTCGACAACTATAACAGCCAGAAATGCCCGACAGCTTCAAATGGATAAATGGTTGTGGACCTAGTTAACTCCAAGCGAATTCCTCCCACCACATCAGATCTTCTCCACACGATGTGTGCAACGGACAAATATTTTGCAACCTGCTTCGCCTTCTTCATATATATACATATAAATGTATATCACGCAATTACTTGCGAGTACTGTGAGATTGTTAAATGTATTTTGTTTGGTTGACTGTCCTTTTGGACTCGACGTTTCACGCGCAAACCTCAGGTCATCCGACCAACGTACACTGGGAAGCACCAGACTCGAGTTTCGCTCTTGTTAGAGCTCATCAGTGGTGCATATCGTCCACCACACCCACGGTTTGAACACGGGCCCTTCCATCTCGAACGCGTGTGTGTGTCCACTGCACCACTCTGCTCCTTTCCGAGCTGATCCGAATGACCAAGTTAAGTTTGTTCAGATGTCGACCACTATGACAGCCAGAAATGCCCGACAGCTTCAAATGGATAAATGGTTGTGGACCTAGTTAACTCCAAGCGAATTCCTCCCACAACATCAGGTCTCCTCCAAACGACGAGCGCAACGTACTCACAATTTGAAAACTGCTACGCCTTATTCATATACATAAATATATATGTATATCACGCAATTACTTGCGAGTACTGTGAGATTGTTAAATGTATTTTGTTTGGTTGACTGTCCTTTTGGACTCGACGTTGCACGCGCAAACCTCAGGTCATCCGACCAATGTACATTGGGAAGCACCAGACTCGAGTTTCGCTCTTGTTAGAGCTCATCAGTGGTGCATATCGTCCACCACACCCATGGTTTGAACACGGGCCCTTCCATCTCGAACGCGTGTGTGTTACCACTGCACCACTCTGCTCCCTTCCGAGCTGATCCGAATCACCAAGTTAAGTTTGTTCAGATGTCGACAACTATGACAGCCAGAAATGCCCGACAGCTTCAAATGGATAAATGGTTGTGGACCTAGTTAACTTCAAGCGAATTCCTCTCACCACATCAGATCTTCTCCACACGATGTGTGCAACGGACAAATAATTTGCAACCTGCTTCGCCTTCTTCCTATATATACACATAAATGTATATCACGCAATTACTTGCGAGTACTGTGGGATTGTTTAATTGTATTTTGTTTGGTTGACTGTCCTTTTGGACTCGACGTTTCACGCGCAAACCTCAGGTCATCCGACCAACGTACATTGGGAAGCACCAGACTCGAGTTTCGCTCTTGTTAGAGCTCATCAGTGGTGAATATCGTCCACCACACCCACGGTTTGAACACGGGCCCTTCCATCTCGAACGCGTGTGTGTGTCCACTGCACCACTCTGCTCCCTTCCGAGCTGATCCGAATGACCAAGTTAAGTTTGTTCAGATGCCGACCACTATGACAGCCAGAAATGCCCGTCAGCTTCAAATGAATACATGGATGTGGACCTAGTTAACTCCAAGCGAATTCCTCCCACCACATCAGATGTTCTCCACACGATGAGGGCAACGGACCCACATTTTAAAACCTGCTTCGCCTTCTTCATATAGATAAATATATATATATATATATATATATATATATATATATATATATATATATATATATATATATATATATATATCACGCAATTACTTGCGAGTACTGTGAGATTGTTTAATTGTATTTTGTTTGGTTGACTGTCCTTTTGGACTCGACGTTTCACGCGCAAACCTCAGGTCATCCGACCAACGTACACTGGGAAGCACCAGACTCGAGTTTCGCTCTTGTTAGAGCTCATCAGTGGTGCATATCGTCCACCACACCCACGGTTTGAACACGGGCCCTTCCATCTCGAACGCGTGTGTGTTACCACTGCACCACTCTGCTCCCTTCCGAGCTGATCCGAATGACCAAGTTAAGTTTGTTCAGATGTCGACCACTATGACAGCCAGAAATGCCCGACAGCTTCAAGTGGATAAATGGTTGTGGACCTAGTTAACTCCAAGCGAATTCCTCCCACAACATCAGGTCTTCTCCACACGATGTGTGCAACGGACAAATATTTTGCCACCTGCTTCGCCTTCTTCATATATATACATATAAATGTATATCACGCAATTACTTGCGAGTACTGTGAGATTGTTAAATGTATTTTGTTTGGTTGACTGTCCTTTTGGACTCGACGTTTCACGCGCAAACCTCAGGTCATCCGACCAACGTACACTGGGAAGCACCAGACTCGAGTTTCGCTCTTGTTAGAGCTCATCAGTGGTGCATATCATCCACCACACCCACGGTTTGAACACGGGCCCTTCCATCTCGAACGCGTTTGTGTGTCCACTGCACCACTCTGCTCCCTTCCGAGCTGATCCGAATGACCAAGTTAAGTTTATTCAGATGTCGACCACTATGACGGCCAGAAATGCCCGACAGCTTCAAATGGATAAATGGTTGTGGACCTAGTTGACGCCAACAGAATTCCTCCCACAACATCAGGTCTCCTCCACACGATGAGCGCAACGGACCCACATTTTCAAACTTGCTTCGCCTTCTTCATTTATATATATATATATATATATATATATATATATATATATATATATATATATATGTATATCACGCAATTACTTGCGTGTACTGTGGGATTGTTTAATTGTATTTTGTTTGGTTGACTGTCCTTTTGGACTCGACGTTTCACGCGCAAACCTCAGGTCATCCGACCAACGTACATTGGGAAGCACCAGACTCGAGTTTTGCTCTTGTTAGAGCTCATCAGTGGTGCATATCGTCCGCCACACCCACGGTTTGAACACGGGCCCTTCCATCTGGAACGCGTGTGTGTTACCACTGCACCACTCTGCTCCCTTCCGAGCTGATCCGAATGACCAAGTTAGGTTTGTTCAGATGTCGACCACTATGACAGCCAGAAATGCCCGACAGCTTCAAATGGATAAATGGTTGTGGACCTAGTTAACTCCAAGCGAATTCCTCCCACCACATCAGGTCTTCTCCACACGATGTGTGCAACGGACAAATATTTTGCAACCTGCTTCGCCTTCTTCATTTATATAAATATATATGTATATCACGCAATTACTTGGGGGTACTGTGGGATTGTTTAATTGTATTTTCTTTGGTTGACTGTCCTTTTGGACTCGACGTTTCACGCGCAAACCTCAGGTCATCCGACCAACGTACATTGGGAAGCACCAGACTCGAGTTTCGCTCTTGTTAGAGCTCATCAGTGGTGCATATCGTCCACCACACCCACGGTTTGAACACGGGCCCTTCCATCTCGAACGCGTGTGTGTTACCACTGCACCACTCTGCTCCCTTCCGAGCTGATCCGAATGACCAAGTTAAGTTTGTTCAGATGTCGACCACTATGACAGCCAGAAATGCCCGACAGCTTCAAATGAATACATGGATGTGGACCTAGTTAACTCCAAGCGAATTCCTCCCACAACATCAGGTCTCCTCCAAACGACGAGCGCAACGTACTCACAATTTGAAAACTGCTACGCCTTATTCATATACATAAATATATATGTATATCACGCAATTACTTGCGAGTACTGTGAGATTGTTAAATGTATTTTGTTTGGTTGACTGTCCTTTTGGACTCGACGTTTCACGCGCAAACCTCAGGTCATCCGACCAACGTACATTGGGAAGCACCAGACTCGAGTTTCGCTCTTGTTAGAGCTCATCAGTGGTGAATATCGTCCACCACACCCACGGTTTGAACACGGGCCCTTCCATCTCGAACGCGTGTGTGTTACCACTGCACCATTCTGCTCCCTTCCGAGCTGATCCGAATGACCAAGTTAAGTTTGTTCAGATGTCAACCACTATGACAGCCAGAAATGCCCGACAGCTTCAAATGGATAAATGGTTGTGGACCTAGTTAACTCCAAGCGAATTCCTCCCACCACATCAGGTCTTCTCCACACGATGAGGGCAACGGGCCCACATTTGCAAACCTGCTTCGCCTTCTTCATTTATATATATATATATATATATATATATATATATATATATATATGTATATCACGCAATTACTTGCGAGTACTGTGAGATTGTTAAATGTATTTTGTTTGGTTGACTGTCCTTTTGGACTCGACGTTTCACGCGCAAACCTCAGGTCATCCGACCAATGTACATTGGGAAGCACCAGACTCGAGTTTCGCTCTTGTTAGAGCTCATCAGTGGTGCATATCGTCCACCACACCCATGGTTTGAACACGGGCCCTTCCATCTCGAACGCGTGTGTGTTACCACTGCACCACTCTGCTCCCTTCCGAGCTGATCCGAATCACCAAGTTAAGTTTGTTCAGATGTCGACAACTATGACAGCCAGAAATGCCCGACAGCTTCAAATGGATAAATGGTTGTGGACCTAGTTAACTTCAAGCGAATTCCTCTCACCACATCAGATCTTCTCCACACGATGTGTGCAACGGACAAATATTTTGCAACCTGCGTCGCCTTCTTCCTATATATATACATAAATGTATATCACGCAATTACTTGCGAGTACTGTGGGATTGTTTAATTGTATTTTGTTTGGTTGACTGTCCTTTTGGACTCGACGTTTCACGCGCAAACCTCAGGTCATCCGACCAACGTACATTGGGAAGCACCAGACTCGAGTTTCGCTCTTGTTAGAGCTCATCAGTGGTGAATATCGTCCACCACACCCACGGTTTGAACACGGGCCCTTCCATCTCGAACGCGTGTGTGTGTCCACTGCACCACTCTGCTCCCTTCCGAGCTGATCCGAATGACCAAGTTAAGTTTGTTCAGATGCCGACCACTATGACAGCCAGAAATGCCCGTCAGCTTCAAATGAATACATGGATGTGGACCTAGTTAACTCCAAGCGAATTCCTCCCACCACATCAGATGTTATCCACACGATGAGGGCAACGGACCCACATTTTCAAACCTGCTTCGCCTTCTTCATATAGATAAATATATATGTATATATATATATATATATATATATATATATATATATATATATATATATATATATCACGCAATTACTTGCGAGTACTGTGAGATTGTTAAATGTATTTAGTTTGGTTGACTGTCCTTTTGGACTCGACGTTTCACGCGCAAACCTCAGGTCATCCGACCAACGTACACTGGGAAGCACCAGACTCGAGTTTCGCTCTTGTTAGAGCTCATCAGTGGTGCATATCGTCCACCACACCCACGGTTTGAACACGGGCCCTTCCATCTCGAACGCGTGTGTCTTACCACTGCACCACTCTGCTCCCTTCCGAGCTGATCCGAATGACCAAGTTAAGTTTGTTCAGATGTCGACCACTATGACAGCCAGAAATGCCCGACAGCTTCAAGTGGATAAATGGTTGTGGACCTAGTTAACTCCAAGCGAATTCCTCCCACAACATCAGGTCTTCTCCACACGATGTGTGCAACGGACAAATATTTTGCCACCTGCTTCGCCTTCTTCATATATATACATATAAATGTATATCACGCAATTACTTGCGAGTACTGTGAGATTGTTAAATGTATTTTGTTTGGTTGACTGTCCTTTTGGACTCGACGTTTCACGCGCAAACCTCAGGTCATCCGACCAACGTACACTGGGAAGCACCAGACTCGAGTTTCGCTCTTGTTAGAGCTCATCAGTGGTGCATATCGTCCACCACACCCACGTTTTGAACACGGGCCCTTCCATCTCGAACGCGTGTGTGTTACCACTGCACCACTCTGCTCCCTTCCGAGCTGATCCGAATGACCAAGTTAAGTTTGTTCAGATGTCGACCACTATGACAGCCAGAAATGCCCGACAGCTTCAAATGGATAAATGGTTGTGGACCTAGTTAACTCCAAGCGAATTCCTCCCACCACATCAGGTCTCCTCCACACGATGAGCGCAACGGACCCACATTTTCAAACTTGCTTCGCCTTCTTCATTTATATATATATATATATATATATATATATATATATATATAATTATATATATATATATATGTATATCACGCAATTACTTGCGTGTACTGTGGGATTGTTTAATTGTATTTTGTTTGGTTGACTGTCCTTTTGGACTCGACGTTTCACGCGCAAACCTCAGGTCATCCGACCAACGTACATTGGGAAGCACCAGACTCGAGTTTTGCTCTTGTTAGAGCTCATCAGTGGTGCATATCGTCCACCACACCCACGGTTTGAACACGGGCCCTTCCATCTCGAACGCGTGTGTGTTACCACTGCACCACTCTGCTCCCTTCCGAGCTGATCCGAATGACCAAGTTAGGTTTGTTCAGATGTCGACCACTATGACAGCCAGAAATGCCCGACAGCTTCAAATGGATAAATGGTTGTGGACCTAGTTAACTCCAAGCGAATTCCTCCCACCACATCAGGTCTTCTCCACACGATGAGGGCAACGGCCCACATTTTCAAACCTGCTTCGCCTTCTTCATATAGATAAATATATATATATATACATATATGTATATCACACAATTACTTGCGAGTACTGTGGGATTGTTTATTTGTATTTTGTTTGGTTGACTGTCCTTTTGGACTCGACGTTTCACGCGCAAACCTCAGATCATCCGACCAACGTACATTGGGAAGCACCAGACTCGAGTTTCGCTCTTGTTAGAGCTCATCAGTGGTGCATATCGTCCACCACACCCACGGTTTGAACACGGGCCCTTCCATCTCGAACGCGTGTGTGTTACCACTGCACCACTCTGCTCCCTTCCGAGCTGATCCGAATGACCAAGTTAAGTTTGTTCAGATGTCGACCACTATGACAGCCAGAAATGCCCGACAGCTTCAAATGGATAAATGATTGTGGACCTAGTTGACTCCAAGCGAATTCCTCCCACAACATCAGGTCTTCTCCACACGATGAGCGCAACGGACCCACATTTTGAAAACTGCTTCGCCTTCTTCATGTATATATATATATATACATATATAAATATATTTATATATGTACATCACACAATTACTTGCGAGTTTTGTGGGATTTTTTAATTGTATTTTGTTTGGTTGACTGTCCTTTTGGACTCGACGTTTCACGCGCAAACCTCAGGTCATCCGACCAACGTACACTGGGAAGCACCAGACCCGAGTTTCGCTCTTGTTAGAGCTCATCAGTGGTGCATATCGTCCACCACACCCACGGTTTGAACACGGGCCCTTCCATCTCGAACGCGTGTGTGTTACCACTGCACCACTCTGCTCCCTTCCGAGCTGATCCGAATGACCAAGTTAAGTTTGTTCAGATGTCGACCACTATGACAGCCAGAAATGCCCGACAGCTTCAAATGGATAAATGGTTGTGGACCTAGTTAACTCCAAGCGAATTCCTCCCACAACATCAGATCTCCTCCACACGATGAGCGCAACGGACCCACATTTTCAAACCTGCTTCGCCTTCTTCATGTATATATATATATATACATGTATAAATACATATATATATATATATGTATATCACACAATTAATTGCGAGTACTGTGGGATTGTTTAATTGTATTTTGTTTGGTTGACTGTCCTTTTGGACTCGACGTTTCACGCGCAAACCTCAGGTCATCCGACCAACGTACATTGGGAAGCACCAGACTCGAGTTTCGCTCTTGTTAGAGCTCATCAGTGGTGCATATCGTCCACCACACCCACGGTTTGAACACGGGCCCTTCCATCTCGAACGCGTGTGTGTTACCACTGCACCACTCTGCTCCCTTCCGAGCTGATCCGAATGACCAAGTTAAGTTTATTCAGATGTCGACCACTATGACAGCCAGAAATGCCCGACAGCTTCAAATGGATAAATGGTTGTGGACCTAGTTAACTCCAAGCGAATTCCTCCCACAACATCAGGTCTCCTCCACACGATGAGCGCAACGGACCCACATTTTCAAACCTGCTTCGCCTTCTTCATATATATAAATATATATATATATATATATATATATATGTATATCACACAATTACTTGCGAGTATTGTGGGATTGTTTAATTGTATTTTGTTTGGTTGACTGTCCTTTTGGACTCGACGTTTCACGCGCAGACCTCAGGTCATCCGACCAACGTACACTGGGAAGCACCAGACTCGAGTTTCGCTCTTGTTAGAGCTCATAAGTGGTGCATATCGTCCACCACACCCACGGTTTGAACACGGGCCCTTCCATCTCGAACGCGTGTGTGTTACCACTGCACCACTCTGCTCCCTTCCGAGCTGATCCGAATGACCAAGTTAAGTTTGTTCAGATGTCGACCACTATGACAGCCAGAAATGCCCGACAGCTTCAAATGGATAAATGGTTGTGGACCTAGTTAACTCCAAGCGAATTCCTCCCACAACATCAGGTCTCCTCCACACGATGAGCGCAACGGACCCACATTTTGAAACCTGCTTCGCCTTCTTCATATATATAAATATATATATATATATATATGTATATCACACAATTACTTGCGAGTGCTGTGAGATTGTTTATTTGTATTTTGTTTGGTTGACTGTCCTTTTGGACTCGACGTTTCACGCGCAAACCTCAGGTCATCCGACCAACGTACATTGGGAAGCACCAGACTCGAGTTTCGCTCTTGTTAGAGCTCATCAGTGGTGCATATCGTCCACCACACCCACGGTTTGAACACGGGCCCTTCCATCTCGAACGCGTGTGTGTTACAACTGCACCACTCTGCTCCCTTCCGAGCTGATCCGAATGACCAAGTTAAGTTTGTTCAGATGTCGACCACTATGACAGCCAGAAATGCCCGACAGCTTCAAATGGATAAATGGTTGTGGACCTAGTTAACTCCAAGCGAATTCCTCCCACAACATCAGATCTCCTCCACACGATGAGCGCAACGGACTCACATTTTCAAACCTGCTTCGCCTTCCTCATGTATATATATATATATATATATATATATACATATATAAATATATATATATATATATATATATATATCACAGAATTACTTGCGAGTACTGTGGGATTTTTTAATTGTATTTTGTTTGGTTGACTGTCCTTTTGGACTCGACGTTTCACGCGCAAACCTCAGGTCATCCGACCAACGTACACTGGGAAGCACCAGACTCGAGTTTCGCTCTTGTTAGAGCTCATCAGTGGTGCATATCGTCCACCACACCCACGGTTTGAACACGGGCCCTTCCATCTCGAACGCGTGTGTCTTACCACTGCACCACTCTGCTCCCTTCCGAGCTGATCCGAATGACCAAGTTAAGTTTATTCAGATGTCGACCACTATGACAGCCAGAAATGCCCGACAGCTTCAAATGGATAAATGGTTGTGGACCTAGTTAACTCCAAGCGAATTCCTCCCACAACATCAGGTCTCCTCCACACGATGAGCGCAACGGACCCATATTTTCAAACCTGCTTCGCCTTCTTCATATATATAAATATATATGTATATCACGCAATTACTTGCGAGTACTGTGGGATTGTTTAATTGTATTTTGTTTGGTTGACTGTCCTTTTGGACTCGACGTTTCACGCGCAAACCTCAGGTCATCCGACCAACGTACACTGGGAAGCACCAGACTCGAGTTTCGCTCTTGTTAGAGCTCATCAGTGGTGCATATCGTCCACCACACCCACGGTTTGAACACGGGCCCTTCCATCTCGAACGCGTGTGTGTTACCACTGCACCACTCTGCTCCCTTCCGAGCTGATCCGAATGACCAAGTTAAGTTTATTCAGATGTCGACCACTATGACAGCCAGAAATGCCCGACAGCTTCAAATGGATAAATGGTTGTGGACCTAGTTAACTCCAAGCGAATTCCTCCCACAACATCAGGTCTCCTCCACACGATGAGCGCAACGGACCCATATTTTCAAACCTGCTTCGCCTTCTTCATATATATAAATATATATGTATATCACGCAATTACTTGCGAGTACTGTGGGATTGTTTAATTGTATTTTGTTTGGTTGACTGTCCTTTTGGACTCGACGTTTCACGCGCAAACCTCAGGTCATCCGACCAACGTACATTGGGAAGCACCAGACTCGAGTTTCGCTCTTGTTAGAGCTCATCAGTGGTGCATATCGTCCACCACACCCACGGTTTGAACACGGGCCCTTCCATCTCGAACGCGTGTGTGTTACCACTGCACCACTCTGCTCCCTTCCGAGCTGATCCGAATGACCAAGTTAAGTTTGTTCAGATGTCGACCACTATGACAGCCAGAAATGCCCGACAGCTTCAAATGGATAAATGGTTGTGGACCTAGTTGACGCCAACAGAATTCCTCCCTTCACATCAGGTCTCCTCCACAAGATGAGCGCAACGGACCCACATTTTCAAACCTGCTTCGCCTTCTTCATATATATAAATATAAATATATATATATATATATATATATATATATATATATATATATATATATATATATATATATGTATATCACACAATTACTTGCGAGTATTGTGGGATTTTTAATTGTATTTTGTTTGCTTGACTGTCCTCTTGGACTCGACGTTTCACGCGCAAACCTCAGGTCATCCGACCAACGTACACTGGGAAGCACCAGACTCGAGTTTCGCTCTTGTTAGAGCTCATCAGTGGTGCATATCGTCCACCACACCCACGGTTTGAACACGGGCCCTTCCATCTCGAACGCATGTGTGTTACCATTGCACCAATCTGCTCCCTTCCGAGCTGATCCGAATGACCAAGTTAAGTTTGTTCAGATGTCGACCACTATGACAGCCAGAAATGCCCGACAGCTTCAAATGGATAAATGGTTGTGGACCTAGTTAACTCCAAGCGAATTCCTCCCACAACATCAGATCTCCTCCACACGATGAGCGCAACGGACTCACATTTTCAAACCTGCTTCGCCTTCCTCATGTATATATATATATATATATATATATACATATATAAATATATATATATATATATATATATATATATATATATATATATCACAGAATTACTTGCGAGTACTGTGGGATTTTTTAATTGTATTTTGTTTGGTTGACTGTCCTTTTGGACTCGACGTTTCACGCGCAAACCTCAGGTCATCCGACCAACGTACATTGGGAAGCACCAGACTCGAGTTTCGCTCTTGTTAGAGCTCATCAGTGGTGCATATCGTCCACCACACCCACGGTTTGAACACGGGCCCTTCCATCTCGAACGCGTGTGTGTTACAACTGCACCACTCTGCTCCCTTCCGAGCTGATCCGAATGACCAAGTTAAGTTTGTTCAGATGTCGACCACTATGACAGCCAGAAATGCCCGACAGCTTCAAATGGATAAATGGTTGTGGACCTAGTTAACTCCAAGCGAATTCCTCCCACAACATCAGATCTCCTCCACACGATGAGCGCAACGGACTCACATTTTCAAACCTGCTTCGCCTTCCTCATGTATATATATATATATATATACATATATAAATATATATATATATATATATATATATATATCACAGAATTACTTGCGAGTACTGTGGGATTTTTTAATTGTATTTTGTTTGGTTGACTGTCCTTTTGGACTCGACGTTTCACGCGCAAACCTCAGGTCATCCGACCAACGTACATTGGGAAGCACCAGACTCGAGTTTCGCTCTTGTTAGAGCTCATCAGTGGTGCATATCGTCCACCACACCCACGGTTTGAACACGGGCCCTTCCATCTCGAACGCGTGTGTCTTACCACTGCACCACTCTGCTCCCTTCCGAGCTGATCCGAATGACCAAGTTAAGTTTATTCAGATGTCGACCACTATGACAGCCAGAAATGCCCGACAGCTTCAAATGGATAAATGGTTGTGGACCTAGTTAACTCCAAGCGAATTCCTCCCACAACATCAGGTCTCCTCCACACGATGAGCGCAACGGACCCATATTTTCAAACCTGCTTCGCCTTCTTCATATATATAAATATATATGTATATCACGCAATTACTTGCGAGTACTGTGGGATTGTTTAATTGTATTTTGTTTGGTTGACTGTCCTTTTGGACTCGACGTTTCACGCGCAAACCTCAGGTCATCCGACCAACGTACATTGGGAAGCACCAGACTCGAGTTTCGCTCTTGTTAGAGCTCATCAGTGGTGCATATCGTCCACCACACCCACGGTTTGAACACGGGCCCTTCCATCTCGAACGCGTGTGTGTGTCCACTGCACCACTCTGCTCCCTTCCGAGCTGATCCGAATGACCAAGTTAAGTTTGTTCAGATGTCGACCACTATGACAGCCAGAAATGCCCGACAGCTTCAAATGGATAAATGGTTGTGGACCTAGTTAACTCCAAGCGAATTCCTCCCACCACATCAGGTCTCCTCCACACGATGAGCGCAACGGACCCACATTTTCAAACCTGCTTCGCCTACTTCAAATATATAAATATTTATATGTATATATGTATATCACACAATTACTTGCGAGTATTGTGGGATTTTTTAATTGTATTTTGTTTGGTTGACTGTCCTTTTGGTCTCGACGTTTCGCGCGCAAACCTCAGGTCATCCGACCAACGTACATTGGGAAGCACCAGACTCGAGTTTCGCTCTTGTTAGAGCTCATCAGTGGTGCATATCGTCCACCACACCCACGGTTTGAACACGGGCCCTTCCATCTCGAACGCGTGTGTGTTACCACTGCACCACTCTGCTCCCTTCCGAGCTGATCCGAATGACCAAGTTAAGTTTGTTCAGATGTCGACCACTATGACAGCCAGAAATGCCCGACAGCTTCAAATGGATAAATGGTTGTGGACCTAGTTAACTCCAAGCGAATTCCTCCCACAACATCAGATCTCCTCCACACGATGAGCGCAACGGACCCACATTTTGAAAACTGCTTCGCCTTCTTCATGTATATATATATATATATATACATATATAAATATATTCATATATGTATATCACACAATTACTTGCGAGTACTGTGGGATTGTTTAATTGTATTTTGTTTGGTTGACTGTCCTTTTGGACTCGACGTTTCACGCGCAAACCTCAGGTCATCCGACCAACGTACACTGGGAAGCACCAGACTCGAGTTTCGCTCTTGTTAGAGCTCATCAGTGGTGCATATCGTCCACCACACCCACGGTTTGAACACGGGCCCTTCCATCTCGAACGCGTGTGTGTTACCACTGCACCACTCTGCTCCCTTCCGAGCTGATCCGAATGACCAAGTTAAGTTTATTCAGATGTCGACCACTATGACAGCCAGAAATGCCCGACAGCTTCAAATGGATAAATGGTTGTGGACCTAGTTAACTCCAAGCGAATTCCTCCCACAACATCAGGTCTCCTCCACACGATGAGCGCAACGGACCCATATTTTCAAACCTGCTTCGCCTACTTCAAATATATAAATATATATATATATATATGTATATCACACAATTACTTGCGAGTACTGTGGGATTGTTTAATTGTATTTTGTTTGGTTGACTGTCCTTTTGGACTCGATGTTTCGCGCGCAAACCTCAGGTCATCCGACCAACGTACACTGGGAAGCACCAGACTCGAGTTTCGCTCTTGTTAGAGCTCATCAGTGGTGCATATCGTCCACCACACCCACGGTTTGAACACGGGCCCTTCCATCTCGAACGCGTGTGTGTTACCACTGCACCACTCTGCTCCCTTCCGAGCTGATCCGAATGACCAAGTTAAGTTTGTTCAGATGTCGACCACTATGACAGCCAGAAATGCCCGACAGCTTCAAATGGATAAATGGTTGTGGACCTAGTTAACTCCAAGCGAATTCCTCCCACAACATCAGGTCTCCTCCACACGATGAGGGCAACGGACCCACATTTTCAAACCTGCTTCGCCTACTTCAAATATATAAATATATATATATATATGTATATCACACAATTACTTGCGAGTATTGTGGGATTGTTTAATTGTATTTTGTTTGGTTGACTGTCCTTTTGGTCTCGACGTTTCGCGCGCAAACCTCAGGTCATCCGACCAACGTACATTGGGAAGCACCAGACTCGAGTTTCGCTCTTGTTAGAGCTCATCAGTGGTGCATATCGTCCACCACACCCACGGTTTGAACACGGGCCCTTCCATCTCGAACGCGTGTGTGTTACCACTGCACCACTCTGCTCCCTTCCGAGCTGATCCGAATGACCAAGTTAAGTTTATTCAGATGTCGACAACTATGACAGCCAGAAATGCCCGACAGCTTCAAATGGATAAATGGTTGTGGACCTAGTTAACTCCAAGCGAATTCCTCCCACCACATCAGGTCTCCTCCACACGATGAGCGCAACGGACCCATATTTTCAAACCTGCTTCGCCTTCTTCATATATATAAATATATATGTATATCACGCAATTACTTGCGAGTACTGTGGGATTGTTTAATTGTATTTTGTTTGGTTGACTGTCCTTTTGGACTCGACGTTTCACGCGCAAACCTCAGGTCATCCGACCAACGTACATTGGGAAGCACCAGACTCGAGTTTCGCTCTTGTTAGAGCTCATCAGTGGTGCATATCGTCCACCACACCCACGGTTTGAACACGGGCCCTTCCATCTCGAACGCGTGTGTGTTACAACTGCACCACTCTGCTCCCTTCCGAGCTGATCCGAATGACCAAGTTAAGTTTGTTCAGATGTCGACCACTATGACAGCCAGAAATGCCCGACAGCTTCAAATGGATAAATGGTTGTGGACCTAGTTAACTCCAAGCGAATTCCTCCCACAACATCAGGTCTCCTCCACACGATGAGCGCAACGGACCCACATTTTCAAACCTGCTTCGCCTACTTCAAATATATAAATATATATATATATATGTATATGTATATCACACAATTACTTGCGAGTATTGTGGGATTTTTTAATTGTATTTTGTTTGGTTGACTGTCCTTTTGGTCTCGACGTTTCACGCGCAAACCTCAGGTCATCCGACCAACGTACATTGGGAAGCACCAGACTCGAGTTTCGCTCTTGTTAGAGCTCATCAGTGGTGCATATCGTCCACCACACCCACGGTTTGAACACGGGCCCTTCCATCTCGAACGCGTGTGTGTTACCACTGCACCACTCTGCTCCCTTCCGAGCTGATCCGAATGACCAAGTTAAGTTTGTTCAGATGTCGACCACTATGACAGCCAGAAATGCTCGACAGCTTCAAATGGATAAATGGTTGTGGACCTAGTTAACTCCAAGCGAATTCCTCCCACAACATCAGATCTCCTCCACACGATGAGCGCAACGGACCCATATTTTGAAAACTGCTTCGCCTTCTTCATGTATATATATATATATATATATATACATATATAAATATATATATATATGTATATCACACAATTACTTGCGAGTACTGTGGGATTTTTTAATTGTATTTTGTTTGGTTGACTGTCCTTTTGGACTCGACGTTTCACGCGCAAACCTCAGGTCATCCGACCAACGTACATTGGGAAGCACCAGACTCGAGTTTCGCTCTTGTTAGAGCTCATCAGTGGTGCATATCGTCCACCACACCCACGGTTTGAACACGGGCCCTTCCATCTCGAACGCGTGTGTGTGTCCACTGCACCACTCTGCTCCCTTCCGAGCTGATCCGAATGACCAAGTTAAGTTTATTTAGATGTCGACCACTATGACAGCCAGAAATGCCCGACAGCTTCAAATGGATAAATGGTTGTGGACCTAGTTAACTCCAAGCGAATTCCTCCCACCACATCAGGTCTCCTCCACACGATGAGCGCAACGGACCCACATTTTCAAACCTGCTTCGCCTACTTCAAATATATAAATATTTATATATATATATGTATATCACACAATTACTTGCGAGTACTGTGGGATTGTTTAATTGTATTTTGTTTGGTTGACTGTCCTTTTGGACTCGACGTTTCGCGCGCAAACCTCAGGTCATCCGACCAACGTACACTGGGAAGCACCAGACTCGAGTTTCGCTCTTGTTAGAGCTCATCAGTGGTGCATATCGTCGACCACACCCACGGTTTGAACACGGGCCCTTCCATCTCGAACGCGTGTGTGTTACCACTGCACCACTCTGCTCCCTTCCGAGCTGATCCGAATGACCAAGTTAAGTTTGTTCAGATGTCGACCACTATGACAGCCAGAAATGCCCGACAGCTTCAAATGGATAAATGGTTGTGGACCTAGTTAACTCCAAGCGAATTCCTCCCACAACATCAGGTCTCCTCCACACGATGAGCGCAAGGGACTCACATTTTCAAACCTGCTTCGCCTACTTCAAATATATAAACATATATATATATATATGTATATCACACAATTACTTGCGAGTATTGTGGGATTTTTTAATTGTATTTTGTTTGGTTAACTGTCCTTTTGGTCTCGACGTTTCGCGCGCAAACCACAGGTCATCCGACCAACGTACATTGGGAAGCACCAGACTCGAGTTTCGCTCTTGTTAGAGCTCATCAGTGGTGCATATCGTCCACCACACCCACGGTTTGAACACGGGCCCTTCCATCTCGAACGCGTGTGTGTTACCACTGCACCACTCTGCTCCCTTCCGAGCTGATCCGAATGACCAAGTTAAGTTTGTTCAGATGTCGACCACTATGACAGCCAGAAATGCCCGACAGCTTCAAATGGATATATGGTTGTGGACCTAGTGAACTCCAAGCGAATTCCTCCCACAACATCAGGTCTTCTCCACACGATGAGGGCAACGGACCCACATTTTCAAACCTGCTTCGCCTACTTCAAATATATAAATATATATATATATATATATATATATATATATATATATATATATATATATATATATGTATATCACACAATTACTTGCGAGTACTGTGAGATTGTTAAATGTATTTTGTTTGGTTGACTGTCCTTTTGGACTCGACGTTTCACGCGCAAACCTCAGGTCATCCGACCAACGTACATTGGGAAGCACCAGACTCGAGTTTCGCTCTTGTTAGAGCTCATCAGTGGTGCATATCGTCCACCACACCCACGGTTTGAACACGGGCCCTTCCATCTCGAACGCGTGTGTGTTACAACTGCACCACTCTGCTCCCTTCCGAGCTGATCCGAATGACCAAGTTAAGTTTGTTCAGATGTCGACCACTATGACGGCCAGAAATGCCCGACAGCTTCAAATGGATAAATGGTTGTGGACCTAGTTAACTCCAAGCGAATTCCTCCCACAACATCAGATCTCCTCCACACGATGAGCGCAACGGACCCACAATTTTGAAAACTGCTTCGCCTTCTTCATGTATATATATATATATACATATATAAATATATATATATATATGTATATCACACAATTACTTGCGAGTATTGTGGGATTGTTTAATTGTATTTTGTTTGGTTGACTGTCCTTTTGGACTCGACGTTTCACGCGCAAACCTCAGGTCATCCGACCAACGTACATTGGGAAGCACCAGACTCGAGTTTCGCTCTTGTTAGAGCTCATCAGTGGTGCATATCGTCCACCACACCCACGGTTTGAACACGGGCCCTTCCATCTGGAACGCGTGTGTGTGTCCACTGCACCACTCTGCTCCCTTCCGAGCTGATCCGAATGACCAAGTTAAGTTTGTTCAGATGTCGACCACTATGACAGCCAGAAATGCCCGACAGCTTCAAATGGATAAATGGTTGTGGACCTAGTTAACTCCAAGCGAATTCCTCCCACCACATCAGGTCTCCTCCACACGATGAGGGCAACGGACTCACATTTTCAAACCTTCTTCGCTTACTTCAAATATATAAATATATATATATATATATATATGTATATCACACAATTACTTGCGAGTACTGTGGGATTTTTTATTTGTATTTTGTTTGGTTGACTGTCCTTTTGGACTCGACGTTTCACGCGCAAACCTCAGGTCATCCGACCAACGTACATTGGGAAGCACCAGACTCGAGTTTCGCTCTTGTTAGAGCTCATCAGTGGTGCATATCGTCCACCACACCCACGGTTTGAACACGGGCCCTTCCATCTCGAACGCGTGTGTGTTACCACTGCACCACTCTGCTCCCTTCCGAGCTGATCCGAATGACCAAGTTAAGTTTGTTCAGATGTCGACCACTATGACAGCCAGAAATGCCCGACAGCTTCAAATGGATAAATGGTTGTGGACCTAGTTAACTCCAAGCGAATTCCTCCCACCACATCAGGTCTCCTCCACACGATGAGCGCAACGGACCCACATTTTCAAACCTGCTTCGCCTTCTTCATATATATAAATATATATATATATATATATGTATATCACAGAATTACTTGCGAGTACTGTGGGATTGTTTATTTGTATTTTGTTTGGTTGACTGTCCTTTTGGACTCGACGTTTCACGCGCAAACCTCAGGTCATCCGACCAACGTACACTGGGAAGCACCAGACTCGAGTTTCGCTCTTGTTAGAGCTCATCAGTGGTGCATATCGTCCACCACACCCACGGTTTGAACACGGGCCCTTCCATCTCGAACGCGTGTGTGTTACCAATGCACCACTCTGCTCCCTTCCGAGCTGATCCGAATGACCAAGTTAAGTTTATTCAGATGTCGACCACTATGACAGCCAGAAATGCCCGACAGCTTCAAATGGATAAATGGTTGTGGACCTAGTTAACTCCAAGCGAATTCCTCCCACAACATCAGGTCTCCTCCACACGATGAGCGCAACGGACTCACATTTTCAAACCTGCTTCGCATTCTTTATATATATATATATATATATATATATATATATATATATATGTGTGTGTGTATTAAGCTATTACTTGCGAGTGCTGTGGGTTTGTTTAATTGTATTTTGTTTGGTTGACTGTCCTTTTGGACTCGACGTTTCACGCGCAAACCTCAGGTCATCCGACCAACGTACATTGGGAAGCACCAGACTCGAGTTTCGCTCTTGTTAGAGCTCATCAGTGGTGCATATCGTCCACCACACCCACGGTTTGAACACGGGCCCTTCCATCTCGAACGCGTGTGTGTTACCACTGCACCACTCTGCTCCCTTCCGAGCTGATCCGAATGACCAAGTTAAGTTTGTTCAGATGTCGACAACTATGACAGCCAGAAATGCCCGACAGCTTCAAATGGATAAATGGTTGTGGACCTAGTTAACTCCAAGCGAGTTCCTCCCACCACATCAGGTCTCCTCCACACGATGAGCGCAACGGACCCACATTTTCAAACCTGCTTCGCATTCTTAAAATATATATATATATATATATATATATATATATCACGCAATTCTTTGCGAGTACTGTGGGATTGTTTATTTGTATTTTGTTTGGTTGACTGTCCTTTTGGACTCGACGTTTCACGCGCAAACCTCAGGTCATCCGACCAACGTACATTGGGAAGCACCAGACTCGAGTTTCGCTCTTGTTAGAGCTCATCAGTGGTGCATATCGTCCACCACACCCACGGTTTGAACACGGGCCCTTCCATCTCGAACGCGTGTGTGTTACCACTGCACCACTCTGCTCCCTTCCGAGCTGATCCGAATAACCAAGTTAAGTTTGTTCAGATGTCGACCACAATGACGGCCAGAAATGCCCGACAGCTTCAAATGGATAAATGGTTGTGGACCTAGTTAACTCCAAGCGAATTCCTCCCACAACATCAGGTCTCCTCCACACGATGAGCGCAACGGACTCACATTTTCAAACCTGCTTCGCACTTCTTCATATATATAAATATATATATATATATATATATGTATATCACACAATTACTTGCGAGTACTGTGGGATTGTTTATTTGTATTTTGTTTGGTTGACTGTCCTTTTGGACTCGACGTTTCACGCGCAAACCTCAGGTCATCCGACCAACGTGCATTGGGAAGCACCAGACTCGAGTTTCGCTCTTGTTAGAGCTCATCAGTGGTGCATATCGTCCACCACACCCACGGTTTGAACACGGGCCCTTCCATCTCGAACGCGTGTGTGTTACCACTGCACCACTCTGCTCCCTTCCGAGCTGATCCGAATGACCATGTTAAGTTTGTTCAGATGTCGACCCCTATGACGGCCAGAAATGCCCGACAGCTTCAAATGGATAAATGGTTGTGGACCTAGTTAACTCCAAGCGAATTCCTCCCACAACATCAGGTCTCCTCCACACGATGGGCGCAACGGACTCACATTTTCAAACCTGCTTCGCCTCCTTCATATATACAAATATATATATATGTATATCACGCAATTATTTGCGAGTACTGTGGGATTGTTTATTTGTATTTTGTTTGGTTGACTGTCCTTTTGGACTCGACGTTTCACGCGCAAACCACAGGTCATCCGACCAACGTACATTGGGAAGCACCAGACTCGAGTTTCGCTCTTGTTAGAGCTCATCAGTGGTGCATATCGTCCACCACACCCACGGTTTGAACACGGGCCCTTCCATCTCGAACGCGTGTGTGTTACAACTGCACCACTCTGCTCCCTTCCGAGCTGATCCGAATGACCAAGTTAAGTTTATTCAGATGTCGACCACTATGACAGCCAGAAATGCCCGACAGCTTCAAATGGATACATGGTTGTGGACCTAGTTGACTCCAAGCGAATTCCTCCCACCACATCAGGTCTCCTCCACACGATGAGCGCAACGGACCCATATTTTCAAACCTGCTTCGCCTTCTTCATATATATAAATATATATGTATATCACACAATTACTTGCGAGTACTGTGGGATTGTTTATTTGTATTTTGTTTGGTTGACTGTCCTTTTGGACTCGACGTTTCACGCGCAAACCTCAGGTCATCCGACCAACGTACATTGGGAAGCACCAGACTCGAGTTTCGCTCTTGTTAGAGCTCATCAGTGGTGCATATCGTCCACCACACCCACGGTTTGAACACGGGCCCTTCCATCTCGAACGCGTGTGTGTTACCACTGCACCACTCTGCTCCCTTCCGAGCTGATCCGAATGACCAAGTTAAGTTTGTTCAGATGTCGACCACTATGACAGCCAGAAATGCCCGACAGCTTCAAATGGATAAATGGTTGTGGACCTAGTTAACTCCAAGCGAATTCCTCCCACAACATCAGGTCTCCTCCACACGATGAGCGCAACGGACTCACATTTTCAAACCTGCTTCGCCTTCTTCATATATATAAATATATATATATATATGTATATCACACAATTACTTGCGAGTATTGTGGGATTGTTTAATTGTATTTTGTTTGGTTGACTGTCCTTTTGGACTCGACGTTTCACGCGCAAACCTCAGGTCATCCGACCAACGTACACTGGGAAGCACCAGACTCGAGTTTCGCTCTTGTTAGAGCTCATCAGTGGTGCATATCGTCCACCACACCCACGGTTTGAACACGGGCCCTTCCATCTCGAACGCGTGTGTGTTACCACTGCACCACTCTGCTCCCTTCCGAGCTGATCCGAATGACCAAGTTAAGTTTGTTCAGATGTCGACCACTATGACGGCCAGAAATGCCCGACAGCTTCAAATGGATAAATGGTTGTGGACCTAGTTAACTCCAAGCGAATTCCTCCCACAACATCAGATCTCCTCCACACGATGAGCGCAACGGACTCACATTTTCAAACCTGCTTCGCCTTCTTCATATATATAAATATATATATATATATATATATATATATATGTATATCACACAATTACTTGCGAGTATTGTGGGATTGTTTAATTGTATTTTGTTTGGTTGACTGTCCTTTTGGACTCGACGTTTCACGCGCAAACCTCAGGTCATCCGACCAACGTACACTGGGAAGCACCAGACTCGAGTTTCGCTCTTGTTAGAGCTCATCAGTGGTGCATATCGTCCACCACACCCACGGTTTGAACACGGGCCCTTCCATCTCGAACGCGTGTGTGTTACCACTGCACCACTCTGCTCCCTTCCGAGCTGATCCGAATGACCAAGTTAAGTTTGTTCAGATGTCGACCACTATGACAGCCAGAAATGCCCGACAGCTTCAAATGAATACATGGATGTGGACCTAATTAACTCCAAGCGAATTCCTCCCACAACATCAGGTCTCCTCCACACGATGTGTGCAACGGACTCACATTTTGAAACCTGATTGGCATTCTTCATATATATAAATATATATATATATGTATATCGCGCAATTACTTGCGAGTACTGTGGGATTGTTTAATTGTATTTTGTTTGGTTGACTGTCCTTTTGGACTCGACGTTTCACGCGCAAACCTCAGGTCATCCGACCAACGTACATTGGGAAGCACCAGACTCGAGTTTCGCTCTTGTTAGAGCTCATCAGTGGTGCATATCGTCCACCACACCCACGGTTTGAACACGGGCCCTTCCATCTCGAACGCGTGTGTGTTACCACTGCACCACTCTGCTCCCTTCCGAGCTGATCCGAATGACCAAGTTAAGTTTATTCAGATGTCGACCACTATGACGGCCAGAAATGCCCGACAGCTTCAAATGGATAAATGGTTGTGGACCTAGTTAACTCCAAGCGAATTCCTCCCACAACATCAGATCTCCTCCACACGATGAGCGCAACGGACTCACATTTTCAAACCTGCTTCGCCTTCTTCATATATATAAATATATATATATATATATTTTTATATCACGCAATTACTTGCGAGTACTGTGGGATCGTTTATTTGTATTTTGTTTGGTTGACTGTCCTTTTGGACTCGACGTTTCACGCGCAAACCTCAGGTCATCCGACCAACGTACATTGGGAAGCACCAGACTCGAGTTTCGCTCTTGTTAGAGCTCATCAGTGGTGCATATCGTCCACCACACCCACGGTTTGAACACGGGCCCTTCCATCTCGAACGCGTGTGTGTTACCACTGCACCACTCTGCTCCATTCCGAGCTGATCCGAATGACCAAGTTAAGTTTGTTCAGATGTCGACCACTATGACAGCCAGAAATGCCCGACAGCTTCAAATGGATAAATGGTTGTGGACCTAGTTAACTCCAAGCGAATTCCTCCCACAACATCAGGTCTCCTCCACACGATGAGCGCAACGGACTCACATTTTCAAACCTGCTTCGCCTTCTTCATATATATAAATAAATATATATATTTTTATATCACGCAATTACTTGCGAGTACTGTGGGATTGTTTATTTGTATTTTGTTTGGTTGACTGTCCTTTTGGACTCGACGTTTCACGCGCAAACCTCAGGTCATCCGACCAACGTACACTGGGAAGCACCAGACTCGAGTTTCGCTCTTGTTAGAACTCATCAGTGGTGCATATCGTCCACCACACCCACGGTTTGAACACGGGCCCTTCCATCTCGAACGCGTATGTGTTACCACTGCACCACTCTGCTCCCTTCCGAGCTGATCCGAATGACCAAGTTAAGTTTATTCAGATGTCGACCACTATGACAGCCAGAAATGCCCGACAGCTTCAAATGGATAAATGGTTGTGGACCTAGTTAACTCCAAGCGAATTCCTCCCACAACATCAGGTCTCCTCCACACGATGAGCGCAACGGACTCACATTTTGAAACCTGCTTCTCCTTCTTCATTTATATAAATATATATGTATATCACGCAATTACTTGCGAGTATTGTGGGATTGTTTAATTGTATTTTGTTTGGTTGACTGTCCTTTTGGACTCGACGTTTCACGCGCAAACCTCAGGTCATCCGACCAACGTACATTGGGAAGCACCAGACTCGAGTTTCGCTCTTGTTAGAGCTCATCAGTGGTGCATATCGTCCACCACACCCACGGTTTGAACACGGGCCCTTCCATCTCGAACGCGTGTGTGTTACCACTGCACCACTCTGCTCCCTTCCGAGCTGATCCGAATGACCAAGTTAAGTTTGTTCAGATGTCGACCACTATGACGGCCAGAAATGCCCGACAGCTTCAAATGGATAAATGATTGTGGACCTAGTTGACTCCAAGCGAATTCCTCCCACCACATCAGGTCTCCTCCACACGATGAGCGCAACGGACCCACATTTTCAAACCTGATTCGCATTCTTCATATATATAAATATATATATATGTATATCATGCAATTACTTGCGAGTACTGTGGGATTGTTTAATTGTATTTTGTTTGGTTGACTGTCCTTTTGGACTCGACGTTTCACGCGCAAACCTCAGGTCATCCGACCAACGTACATTGGGAAGCACCAGACTCGAGTTTCGCTCTTGTTAGAGCTCATCAGTGGTGCATATCGTCCACCACACCCACGGTTTGAACACGGGCCCTTCCATCTCGAACGCGTGTGTGTTACCAATGCACCACTCTGCTCCCTTCCGAGCTGATCCGAATGACCAAGTTAAGTTTGTTCAGATGTCGACCACTATGACAGCCAGAAATGCCCGACAGCTTCAAATGCATAAATGGTTGTGGACCTAGTTAACTCCAAGCGAATTCCTCCCACAACATCAGGTCTCCTCCACACGATGAGCGCAACGGACTCACATTTTCAAACCTGCTTCGCCTTCTTCATATATATAAATATATATGTATATCACGCAATTACTTGCGAGTATTGTGGGATTGTTTAATTGTATTTTGTTTGGTTGACTGTCCTTTTGGACTCGACGTTTCACGCGCAAACCTCAGGTCATCCGACCAACGTACATTGGGAAGCACCAGACTCGAGTTTCGCTCTTGTTAGAGCTCATCAGTGGTGCATATCGTCCACCACACCCACGGTTTGAACACGGGCCCTTCCATCTCGAACGCGTGTGTGTTACCACTGCACCACTCTGCTCCCTTCCGAGCTGATCCGAATGACCAAGTTAAGTTTGTTCAGATGTCGACCACTATGACAGCCAGAAATGCCCGACAGCTTCAAATGGATAAATGGTTGTGGACCTAGTTAACTCCAAGCGAATTCCTCCCACAACATCAGATCTCCTCCACACGATGAGCGCAACGGACTCACATTTTCAAACCTGCTTCGCCTTCTTCATATATATAAATAAATATATATATTTTTATATCACGCAATTACTTGCGAGTACTGTGGGATTGTTTATTTGTATTTTGTTTGGTTGACTGTCCTTTTGGACTCGACGTTTCACGCGCAAACCTCAGGTCATCCGACCAACGTACATTGGGAAGCACCAGACTCGAGTTTCGCTCTTGTTAGAGCTCATCAGTGGTGCATATCGTCCACCACACCCACGGTTTGAACACGGGCCCTTCCATCTCGAACGCGTGTGTGTTACCACTGCACCACTCTGCTCCCTTCCGAGCTGATCCGAATGACCAAGTTAAGTTTGTTCAGATGTCGACCACTATGACGGCCAGAAATGCCCGACAGCTTCAAATGGATAAATGGTTGTGGACCTAGTTGACTCCAAGCGAATTCCTCCCACCACATCAGGTCTTCTCCACACGATGAGCGCAACGGACTCACATTTTCAAACCTGCTTCTCCTTCTTCATATATATAAATATATATGTATATCACGCAATTACTTGCGAGTATTGTGGGATTGTTTAATTGTATTTTGTTTGGTTGACTGTCCTTTTGGACTCGACGTTTCACGCGCAAACCTCAGGTCATCCGACCAACGTACACTGGGAAGCACCAGACTCGAGTTTCGCTCTTGTTAGAGCTCATCAGTGGTGCATATCGTCCACCACACCCACGGTTTGAACACGGGCCCTTCCATCTAGAACGCGTGTGTGTTACCACTGCACCACTCTGCTCCCTTCCGAGCTGATCCGAATGACCAAGTTAAGTTTGTTCAGATGTCGACCACTATGACGGCCAGAAATACCCGACAGCTTCAAATGGATAAATGATTGTGGACCTAGTTGACTCCAAGCGAATTCCTCCCACCACATCAGGTCTCCTCCACACGATGAGCGCAACGGACCCACATTTTCAAACCTGCTTCGCCTTCTTCATATATATAAATATATATATATATATATATGTATATCACACAATTACTTGCGAGTACTGTGGGATTGTTTAATTGTATTTTGTTTGGTTGACTGTCCTTTTGGACTCGACGTTTCACGCGCAAACCACAGGTCATCCGACCAACGTACATTGGGAAGCACCAGACTCGAGTTTCGCTCTTGTTAGAGCTCATCAGTGGTGCATATCGTCCACCACACCCACGGTTTGAACACGGGCCCTTCCATCTCGAACGCGTGTGTGTTACCACTGCACCACTCTGCTCCCTTCCGAGCTGATCCGAATGACCAAGTTAAGTTTGTTCAGATGTCGACCACTATGACGGCCAGAAATGCCCGACAGCTTCAAATGGATAAATGGTTGTGGACCTAGTTAACTCCAAGCGAATTCCTCCCACAACATCAGGTCTCCTCCACACGATGAGCGCAACGGACTCACATTTTCAAACCTGCTTCGCCTTCTTCATATATATAAATATATATATATATATTTTTATATCACGCAATTACTTGCGAGTACTGTGGGATTGTTTATTTGTATTTTGTTTGGTTGACTGTCCATTTGGACTCGACGTTTCACGCGCAAACCTCAGGTCATCCGACCAACGTACACTGGGAAGCACCAGACTCGAGTTTCGCTCTTGTTAGAGCTCATCAGTGGTGCATATCGTCCACCACACCCACGGTTTGAACACGGGCCCTTCCATCTCGAACGCGTGTGTGTTACCACTGCACCACTCTGCTCCCTTCCGAGCTGATCCGAATGACCAAGTTAAGTTTATTCAGATGTCGACCACTATGACGGCCATAAATGCCCGACAGCTTCAAATGGATAAATGATTGTGGACCTAGTTGACTCCAAGCGAATTCCTCCCACCACATCAGGTCTCCTCCACACGATGAGCGCAACGGACCCACATTTTCAAACCTGATTCGCCTTCTTCATATATATAAATATATATATATATGTATATCACGCAATTACTTGCGAGTACTGTGGGATTGTTTAATTGTATTTTGTTTGGTTGACTGTCCTTTTGGACTCGACGTTTCACGCGCAAACCTCAGGTCATCCGACCAACGTACATTGGGAAGCACCAGACTCGAGTTTCGCTCTTGTTAGAGCTCATCAGTGGTGCATATCGTCCACCACACCCACGGTTTGAACACGGGCCCTTCCATCTCGAACGCGTCTGTGTTACCACTGCACCACTCTGCTCCCTTCCGAGCTGATCCGAATGACCAAGTTAAGTTTGTTCAGATGTCGACCACTATGACGGCCAGAAATGCCCGACAGCTTCAAATGGATAAATGATTGTGGACCTAGTTGACTCCAAGCGAATTCCTCCCACAACATCAGGTCTCCTCCACACGATGAGCGCAACGGACCCACATTTTCAAACCTGCTTCGCCTTCTTCATATATATAAATATATATGTATATCACGCAATTACTTGCGAGTACTGTGGGATTGTTTAATTGTATTTTGTTTGGTTGACTGTCCTTTTGGACTCGACGTTTCACGCGCAAACCTCAGGTCATCCGACCAACGTACATTGGGAAGCACCAGACTCGAGTTTCGCTCTTGTTAGAGCTCATCAGTGGTGCATATCGTCCACCACACCCACGGTTTGAACACGGGCCCTTCCATCTCGAACGCGTGTGTGTTACCACTGCACCACTCTGCTCCCTTCCGAGCTGATCCGAATGACCAAGTTAAGTTTATTCACATGTCGAGCTCTATGACGGCCAGAAATGCCCGACAGCTTCAAATGGATAAATGGTTGTGGACCTAGATAACTCCAAGCGAATGCCACACACCACATCAGATCTTCTCCACAAGATGAGCGCAACGGACCCACATTTTCAAACCTGCTTCGCCTTCTTCATATATATAAATATATATATATATATATATATATATATATATATATATATATATATATCGCGCAATTACTTGCGAGTACTGTGGGATTGTTTAATTGTATTTTGTTTGGTTGACTGTCCTTTTGGACTCGACGTTTCACGCGCAAACCTCAGGTCATCCGACCAACGTACATTGGGAAGCACCAGACTCGAGTTTTGCTCTTGTTAGAGCTCATCAGTGGTGCATATCGTCCACCACACCCACGGTTTGAACACGGGCCCTTCCATCTCGAACGCGTGTGTGTTACCACTGTACCACTCTGTTCCTCCCGAGCTGATCCGAATGACCAAGTTAAGTTTATTCAGATGTCGACCACTATGACGGCCAGAAATGCCCGACAGCTTCAAATGGATAAATGGTTGTGGACCTAGTTAACTCCAAGCGAATTCCTCCCACAACATCAGGTCTCCTCCACACGATGAGCGCAACGGACTCACATTTTCAAACCTGCTTCGCCTTCTTCATATATATAAATATATATGTATATCACGCAATTACTTGCGAGTACTGTGGGATTGTTTAATTGTATTTTGTTTGGTTGACTGTCCATTTGGACTCGACGTTTCACGCGCAAACCACAGGTCATCCGACCAACGTACATTGGGAAGCACCAGACTCGAGTTTCGCTCTTGTTAGAGCTCATCAGTGGTGCATATCGTCCACCACACCCACGGTTTGAACACGGGCCCTTCCATCTCGAACGCGTGTGTGTTACCACTGCACCACTCTGCTCCCTTCCGAGCTGATCCGAATGACCAAGTTAAGTTTATTCAGATGTCGACCACTATGACGGCCATAAATACCCGACAGCTTCAAATGGATAAATGGTTGTGGACCTAGTTAACTCCAAGCGAATTCCTCCCACAACATCAGATCTCCTCCACACGATGAGCGCAACGGACTCACATTTTCAAACCTGCTTCGCCTTCTTCATATATATGAATATATATATATATGTATATCACGAAATTACTTGCGAGTATTGTGGGATTGTTTAATTGTATTTTGTTTGGTTGACTGTCCTTTTGGACTCGACTTTCACGCGCAAACCTCAGGTAGTCCGACCAACGTACACTGGGAAGCACCAGACTCGAGTTTCGCTCTTGTTAGAGCTCATCAGTGGTGCATATCGTCCACCACACCCACGGTTTGAACACGGGCCCTTCCATCTCGAACGCGTGTGTGTTACCACTGCACCACTCTGCTCCCTTCCGAGCTGATCCGAATGACCAAGTTAAGTTTATTCAGATGTCGACCACTATGACGGCCATAAATGCCCGACAGCTTCAAATGGATAAATGGTTGTGGACCTAGTTAACTCCAAGCGAATTCCTCCCACAACATCAGGTCTCCTCCACACGATGAGCGCAACGGACTCACATTTTGAAACCTGCTTCTCCTTCTTCATTTATATAAATATATATGTATATCACGCAATTACTTGCGAGTATTGTGGGATTGTTTAATTGTATTTTGTTTGGTTGACTGTCCTTTTGGACTCGACGTTTCACGCGCAAACCTCAGGTCATCCGACCAACGTACATTGGGAAGCACCAGACTCGAGTTTCGCTCTTGTTAGAGCTCATCAGTGGTGCATATCGTTCACCACACCCACGGTTTGAACACGGGCCCTTCCATCTCGAACGCGTGTGTGTTACCACTGCACCACTCTGCTCCCTTCCGAGCTGATCCGAATGACCAAGTTAAGTTTGTTCAGATGTCGACCACTATGACGGCCAGAAATGCCCGACAGCTTCAAATGGATAAATGATTGTGGACCTAGTTGACTCCAAGCGAATTCCTCCCACCACATCAGGTCTCCTCCACACGATGAGCGCAACGGACCCACATTTTCAAATCTGCTTCGCCTTCTTCATATATATAAATATATATGTATATCACGCAATTACTTGCGAGTACTGTGGGATTGTTTAATTGTATTTTGTTTGGTTGACTGTCCATTTGGACTCGACGTTTCACGCGCAAACCTCAGGTCATCCGACCAACGTACACTGGGACGCACCAGACTCGAGTTCCGATTTTGTTAGAGCTCATCAGTGGTGCACATCGTCCACCACACCCACGGTTTGAACAAGGGCCCTTCCATCTCGAAAGCGTGTGTGTTACGACTGCGCCAATACGCGACTGCGCGATTGCGCGATTGCGCCACTGCGCTACTGCTCTCCCGTCCGATTTGATCCGAATAACCAAGTTACGTTTGTTCAGATGTCGACCACTATAACAGCCAGAAATGCTCGACAGCTTCAAATGGATACATGGATGTGGACCTAGTTAACTCCAAGCGAATTCCTCACACCACATGAGGACTTCTCCACACGATGAGGGCAACGGACCCACATTTTCAAACCTGCTTCGCCTTCTTCATTTATATAAATATATATGTATATCACGCAAATACTTGCGAGTACAGTGGGATATTTTAATTTTATTTTGTTTGGTTGACTGTCCTTTTGGACTCGACGTTTCACGCGCAAACCTCAGGTCATCCGACCAACGTACATTGGGAAGCACCAGACTCGAGTTCCGATCTTGTTAGAGCTCATCAGTGGTGCATATCGTCCACCACACCCACGGTTTGAACACGGGCCCTTCCATCTCGAACGCGTGTGTGTTACGACTGCGCCAATACGCAACTGCACGATTTCGCGCCTGCGCTACTGCTCTCCCGTCCGAATTGATCCGAATGACCAAGTTAAGTTTATTCAGATGTCGACCACTATGACAGCCAGAAATGCCCGACAGCTTCAAATGGATAAATGGTTGTGGACCTAGTTAACTCCAAGCGAATGCCTCCCACCACATCAGGTCTTCTCCACACGATGAGGGCAACGGACCCACATTTTCAAACCTGCTTCGCCTTCTTCATATATGTAAATATATATGTATATCACGCAAATACTTGCGAGTACTGTGGGATTGTTTAATTGTATTTTGTTTGGTTGACTGTCCATTTGGACTCGACGTGTCACGCGCAAACCTCAGGTCATCCGACCAACGTACACTGGGAAGCACCAGACTCGAGTTTCGCTCTTGTTAGAGCTCATCAGTGGTGCATATCGTCCACCACACCCACGGTTTGAACACGGGCCCTTCCATCTCGAACGCGTGTGTGTTACGACTGCGCCAATACGCGACTGCACGATTTCGCGCCTGCGCTACTGCTCTCCCGTCCGAATTCATCCGAATGACCAAGTTAAGTTTGTTCAGATGTCGACCACTATGACAGCCAGAAATGCCCGACAGCTTCAAATGGATAATTGGTTGTGGACCTAGTTAACTCCAAGCGAATGCCTCCCACCACATCAGGTCTTCCCCACACGATGAGGGCAACGGACCCACATTTTCAAACCTGCTTCGCCTTCTTCATTTATATAAATATATATGTATATCACGCAATTACTTGCGAGTATTGTGGGATTGTTTAATTGTATTTTGTTTGGTTGACTGTCCTTTTGGACTCGACGTTTCACGCGCAAACCTCAGGTCATCCGACCAACGTACACTGGGAAGCACCAGACTCGAGTTTCGCTCTTGTTAGAGCTCATCAGTGGTGCATATCGTCCACCACACCCACGGTTTGAACACGGGCCCTTCCATCTCGAACGCGTGTGTGTTACGACTGCGCCAATACGCGACTGCGCGATTGCGCGATTGCGCCACTGCGCTACTGCTCTCCCGTCCCAGTTGATCCGAATGACCAAGTTAAGTTTGTTCAGATGTCGACCACTATGACAGCCAGAAATGCTCGACAGCTTCAAATGGATAAATGATTGTGGACCTAGTTGACTCCAAGCGAATTCCTCCCACCACATCAGGTCTCCTCCACACGATGAGCGCAACGGACCCACATTTTCAAACCTGATTCGCCTTCTTCATATATATAAATATATATATATATGTATATCACGCAATTACTTGCGAGTACTGTGGGATTGTTTAATTGTATTTTGTTTGGTTGACTGTCCTTTTGGACTCGACGTTTCACGCGCAAACCTCAGGTCATCCGACCAACGTACATTGGGAAGCACCAGACTCGAGTTTCGCTCTTGTTAGAGCTCATCAGTGGTGCATATCGTCCACCACACCCACGGTTTGAACACGGGCCCTTCCATCTCGAACGCGTGTGTGTTACCACTGCACCACTCTGCTCCCTTCCGAGCTGATCCGAATGACCAAGTTAAGTTTGTTCAGATGTCGACCACTATGACGGCCAGAAATGCCCGACAGCTTCAAATGGATAAATGATTGTGGACCTAGTTGACTCCAAGCGAATTCCTCCCACAACATCAGGTCTCCTCCACACGATGAGCGCAACGGACCCACATTTTCAAACCTGCTTCGCCTTCTTCATATATATAAATATATATGTATATCACGCAATTACTTGCGAGTACTGTGGGATTGTTTAATTGTATTTTGTTTGGTTGACTGTCCTTTTGGACTCGACGTTTCACGCGCAAACCTCAGGTCATCCGACCAACGTACATTGGGAAGCACCAGACTCGAGTTTCGCTCTTGTTAGAGCTCATCAGTGGTGCATATCGTCCACCACACCCACGGTTTGAACACGGGCCCTTCCATCTCGAACGCGTGTGTGTTACCACTGCACCACTCTGCTCCCTTCCGAGCTGATCCGAATGACCAAGTTAAGTTTATTCACATGTCGAGCTCTATGACGGCCAGAAATGCCCGACAGCTTCAAATGGATAAATGGTTGTGGACCTAGATAACTCCAAGCGAATGCCACACACCACATCAGATCTTCTCCACAAGATGAGCGCAACGGACCCACATTTTCAAACCTGCTTCGCCTTCTTCATATATATAAATATATATATATATATATATATATATATATATATATATATATCGCGCAATTACTTGCGAGTACTGTGGGATTGTTTAATTGTATTTTGTTTGGTTGACTGTCCTTTTGGACTCGACGTTTCACGCGCAAACCTCAGGTCATCCGACCAACGTACATTGGGAAGCACCAGACTCGAGTTTTGCTCTTGTTAGAGCTCATCAGTGGTGCATATCGTCCACCACACCCACGGTTTGAACACGGGCCCTTCCATCTCGAACGCGTGTGTGTTACCACTGTACCACTCTGTTCCTCCCGAGCTGATCCGAATGACCAAGTTAAGTTTATTCAGATGTCGACCACTATGACGGCCAGAAATGCCCGACAGCTTCAAATGGATAAATGGTTGTGGACCTAGTTAACTCCAAGCGAATTCCTCCCACAACATCAGGTCTCCTCCACACGATGAGCGCAACGGACTCACATTTTCAAACCTGCTTCGCCTTCTTCATATATATAAATATATATGTATATCACGCAATTACTTGCGAGTACTGTGGGATTGTTTAATTGTATTTTGTTTGGTCGACTGTCCTTTTGGACTCGACGTTTCACGCGCAAACCACAGGTCATCCGACCAACGTACATTGGGAAGCACCAGACTCGAGTTTCGCTCTTGTTAGAGCTCATCAGTGGTGCATATCGTCCACCACACCCACGGTTTGAACACGGGCCCTTCCATCTCGAACGCGTGTGTGTTACCACTGCACCACTCTGCTCCCTTCCGAGCTGATCCGAATGACCAAGTTAAGTTTATTCAGATGTCGACCACTATGACGGCCATAAATGCCCGACAGCTTCAAATGGATAAATGGTTGTGGACCTAGTTAACTCCAAGCGAATTCCTCCCACAACATCAGATCTCCTCCACACGATGAGCGCAACGGACTCACATTTTCAAACCTGCTTCGCCTTCTTCATATATATGAATATATATATATATGTATATCACGAAATTACTTGCGAGTATTGTGGGATTGTTTAATTGTATTTTGTTTGGTTGACTGTCCTTTTGGACTCGACTTTCACGCGCAAACCTCAGGTAGTCCGACCAACGTACACTGGGAAGCACCAGACTCGAGTTTCGCTCTTGTTAGAGCTCATCAGTGGTGCATATCGTCCACCACACCCACGGTTTGAACACGGGCCCTTCCATCTCGAACGCGTGTGTGTTACCACTGCACCACTCTGCTCCCTTCCGAGCTGATCCGAATGACCAAGTTAAGTTTATTCAGATGTCGACCACTATGACGGCCATAAATGCCCGACAGCTTCAAATGGATAAATGGTTGTGGACCTAGTTAACTCCAAGCGAATTCCTCCCACAACATCAGGTCTCCTCCACACGATGAGCGCAACGGACTCACATTTTGAAACCTGCTTCTCCTTCTTCATTTATATAAATATATATGTATATCACGCAATTACTTGCGAGTATTGTGGGATTGTTTAATTGTATTTTGTTTGGTTGACTGTCCTTTTGGACTCGACGTTTCACGCGCAAACCTCAGGTCATCCGACCAACGTACATTGGGAAGCACCAGACTCGAGTTTCGCTCTTGTTAGAGCTCATCAGTGGTGCATATCGTTCACCACACCCACGGTTTGAACACGGGCCCTTCCATCTCGAACGCGTGTGTGTTACCACTGCACCACTCTGCTCCCTTCCGAGCTGATCCGAATGACCAAGTTAAGTTTGTTCAGATGTCGACCACTATGACGGCCAGAAATGCCCGACAGCTTCAAATGGATAAATGATTGTGGACCTAGTTGACTCCAAGCGAATTCCTCCCACCACATCAGGTCTCCTCCACACGATGAGCGCAACGGACCCACATTTTCAAATCTGCTTCGCCTTCTTCATATATATGAATATATATGTATATCACGCAATTACTTGCGAGTACTGTGGGATTGTTTAATTGTATTTTGTTTGGTTGACTGTCCATTTGGACTCGACGTTTCACGCGCAAACCTCAGGTCATCCGACCAACGTACACTGGGACGCACCAGACTCGAGTTCCGATCTTGTTAGAGCTCATCAGTGGTGCACATCGTCCACCACACCCACGGTTTGAACAAGGGCCCTTCCATCTCGAAAGCGTGTGTGTTACGACTGCGCCAATACGCGACTGCGCGATTGCGCGATTGCGCCACTGCGCTACTGCTCTCCCGTCCGATTTGATCCGAATAACCAAGTTACGTTTGTTCAGATGTCGACCACTATAACAGCCAGAAATGCTCGACAGCTTCAAATGGATACATGGATGTGGACCTAGTTAACTCCAAGCGAATTCCTCACACCACATGAGGACTTCTCCACACGATGAGGGCAACGGACCCACATTTTCAAACCTGCTTCGCCTTCTTCATTTATATAAATATATATGTATATCACGCAAATACTTGCGAGTACAGTGGGATATTTTAATTTTATTTTGTTTGGTTGACTGTCCATTTGGACTCGACGTTTCACGCGCAAACCTCAGGTCATCCGACCAACGTACATTGGGAAGCACCAGACTCGAGTTCCGATCTTGTTAGAGCTCATCAGTGGTGCATATCGTCCACCACACCCACGGTTTGAACACGGGCCCTTCCATCTCGAACGCGTGTGTGTTACGACTGCGCCAATACGCAACTGCACGATTTCGCGCCTGCGCTACTGCTCTCCCGTCCGAATTGATCCGAATGACCAAGTTAAGTTTATTCAGATGTCGACCACTATGACAGCCAGAAATGCCCGACAGCTTCAAATGGATAAATGGTTGTGGACCTAGTTAACTCCAAGCGAATGCCTCCCACCACATCAGGTCTTCTCCACACGATGAGGGCAACGGACCCACATTTTCAAACCTGCTTCGCCTTCTTCATATATGTAAATATATATGTATATCACGCAAATACTTGCGAGTACTGTGGGATTGTTTAATTGTATTTTGTTTGGTTGACTGTCCATTTGGACTCGACGTGTCACGCGCAAACCTCAGGTCATCCGACCAACGTACACTGGGAAGCACCAGACTCGAGTTTCGCTCTTGTTAGAGCTCATCAGTGGTGCATATCGTCCACCACACCCACGGTTTGAACACGGGCCCTTCCATCTCGAACGCGTGTGTGTTACGACTGCGCCAATACGCGACTGCACGATTTCGCGCCTGCGCTACTGCTCTCCCGTCCGAATTCATCCGAATGACCAAGTTAAGTTTGTTCAGATGTCGACCACTATGACAGCCAGAAATGCCCGACAGCTTCAAATGGATAATTGGTTGTGGACCTAGTTAACTCCAAGCGAATTCCTCACACCACATGAGGACTTCTCCACACGATGAGGGCAACGGACCCACATTTTCAAACCTGCTTCGCCTTCTTCATTTATATAAATATATATGTATATCACGCAAATACTTGCGAGTACTGTGGGATTGTTTAATTGTATTTTGTTTGGTTGACTGTCCATTTGGACTCGACGTGTCACGCGCAAACCTCAGGTCATCCGACCAACGTACATTGGGAAGCACCAGACTCGAGTTTCGCTCTTGTTAGAGCTCATCAGTGGTGCATATCGTCCACCACACCCACGGTTTGAACACGGGCCCTTCCATCTCGAACGCGTGTGTGTTACGACTGCGCCAATACGCGACTGCGCGATTGCGCGATTGCGCCACTGCGCTACTGCTCTCCCGTCCGAATTGATCCGAATGACCAAGTTAATTTTGTTCAGATGTCGACCACTATGACAGCCAGAAATGCCCGACAGCTTCAAATGGATAAATGGTTGTGGACCTAGTTAACTCCAAGCGAATTCCTCACACCACATGAGGACTTCTCCACACGATGAGGGCAACGGACCCACATTTTCAAACCTGCTTCGCCTTCTTCATATATATAAATATATATGTATATCACGCAAATACTTGCGAGTACTGTGGGATTGTTTAATTGTATTTTGTTTGGTTGACTGTCCATTTGGACTCGACGTGTCACGCGCAAACCTCAGGTCATCCGACCAACGTACATTGGGAAGCACCAGACTCGAGTTTCGCTCTTGTTAGAGCTCATCAGTGGTGCATATCGTCCACCACACCCACGGTTTGAACACGGGCCCTTCCATCTCCAACGCGTGTGTGTTACGACTGCGCCAATACGCGACTGCACGATTTCGCGCCTGCGCTACTGCTCTCCCGTCCGAATTGATCCGAATGACCAAGTTAATTTTGTTCAGATGTCGACCACTATGACAGCCAGAAATGCCCGACAGCTTCAAATGGATAAATGGTTGTGGACCTAGTTAACTCCAACCTAATCAGGTCTTCTCCACACGATGAGGGCAACGGACCCACATTTTCAAACCTGCTTCGCCTTCTTCATATATATGAATATATATGTATATCACGCAATTACTTGCGAGTACTGTGGGATTGTTTAATTGTATTTTGTTTGGTTGACTGTCCATTTGGACTCGACGTTTCACGCGCAAACCTCAGGTCATCCGACCAACGTACATTGGGAAGCACCAGACTCGAGTTTTGCTCTTGTTAGAGCTCATCAGTGGTGCATATCGTCCACCACAACCACGGTTTGAACACGGGCCCTTCCATCTTGAACGCGTGTGTGTTACGACTGCGCCAATACGCGACTGCGCGATTGCGCGATTGCGCCACTGCGCTACTGCTCTCCCGTCCGAGTTGTTCCGAATGACCAAGTTAAGTTTGTTCAGATGTCGACCACTATGACAGCCATAAATGCTCGACAGCTTCAAATGGATAAATGGTTGTGGACCTAGTTAACTCCAAGCGAATTCCTCACACCACATGAGGACTTCTCCACACGATGAGGGCAACGGACCCACATTTTCAAACCTGCTTCGCCTTCTTCATATATGCAAATATATATGTATATCACGCAAATACTTGTGAGTACTGTGGGATTGTTTAATTGTATTTTGTTTGGTTGACTGTCCATTTGGACTCGACGTGTCACGCGCAAACCTCAGGTCATCCGACCAACGTACATTGGGAAGCACCAGACTCGAGTTTCGCTCTTGTTAGAGCTCATCAGTGGTGCATATCGTCCACCACACCCACGGTTTGAACACGGGCCCTTCCATCTCGAACGCGTGTGTGTTACGATTGCGCCAATACGCGACTGCACGATTTCGCGCCTGCGCTACTGCTCTCCCGTCCGAATTGATCCGAATGACCAAGTTAAGTTTGTTCAGATGTCGACCACTATGACAGCCAGAAATGCCCGACAGCTTCAAATGGATAAATGGTTGTGGACCTAGTTAACTCCAACCGAATGCCTCCAACCTAATCAGGTCTTCTCCACACGATGAGGGCAACGGACCCACATTTTCAAACCTGCTTCGCCTTCTTCATATATATAAATATATATATATATATCACGCAAATACTTGCGAGTACTGTGGGATTGTTTAATTGTATTTTGTTTGGTTGACTGTCCATTTGGACTCGACGTGTCACGCGCAAACCTCAGGTCATCCGACCAACGTACACTGGGAAGCACCAGACTCGAGTTTCGCTCTTGTTAGAGCTCATCAGTGGTGCATATCGTCCACCACAACCACGGTTTGAACACGGGCCCTTCCGTCTCGAAAGCGTGTGTGGTACGACTGCGAAAATACGCGACTGCGCGATTGCGCGATTGCGCACCTGCGCTACTGCTCTCCCGTCCCAGTTGATCCGAATGACCAAGTTACGTTGGTTCAGATGTCGACCACTATGACAGCCAGAAATGCCCGACAGCTTCAAATGGATAAATGGTTGTGGACCTAGTTAACTCCAAGCGAATGCCTCCCACCACATCAGGTCTTCCCCACACGATGAGGGCAACGGACCCACATTTTCAAACCTGCTTCGCCTTCTTCATAAATATAAATATATATGTATATCACGCAATTACTTGCGAGTATTGTGGGATTGTTTAATTGTATTTTGTTTGGTTGACTGTCCATTTGGACTCGACGTGTCACGCGCAAACCTCAGGTCATCCGACCAACGTACACTGGGAAGCACCAGACTCGAGTTTCGCTCTTGTTAGAGCTCATCAGTGGTGCATATCGTCCACCACAACCACGGTTTGAACACGGGCACTTCTGTCTCGAAAGCGTGTGTGGTACGACTGCGAAAATACGCTAATGCGCGATTGCGCGATTGCGCACCTGCGCTACTGCTCTCCCGTCCCAGTTGATCCGAATGACCAAGTTACGTTTGTTCAGATGTCGACCACTATGACAGCCAGAAATGCTCGACAGCTTCAAATGGATACATGGATGTGGACCTAGTTAACTCCAAGCGAATTCCTCCCACCACATCAGGTCTTCTCCACACGATGAGGGCAACGGACCCACATTTTCAAACCTGCTTCGCCTTCTTCATATATATAAATATGTATGTATATCACGCAATTACTTGCGAGTACTGTGGGATTGTTTATTTGTATTTTGTTTGGTTGACTGTCCTTTTGGACTCGACGTTTCACGCGCAAACCTCAGGTCATCCGACCAACGTACATTGGGAAGCACCAGACTCGAGTTTCGCTCTTGTTAGAGCTCATAAGTGGTTCATATCGTCCACCACACCCACGGTTTGAACACGGGCCCTTCCATCTCGAACGCGTGTGTGTTACGACTGCGCCAATACGTGACTGCGCGATTGCGCGATTGCGCCACTGCGCTACTGCTCTCCCGTCCCAGTTGATCCGAATGACCAAGTTAAGTTTGTTCAGATGTCGACCACTATGACAGCCAGAAATGCTCGACAGCTTCAAATGGATAAATGGTTGTGGACCTAGTTAACTCCAAGCGAATTCCTCACACCACATGAGGACTTCTCCACACGATGAGGGCAACGGACGCACATTTTCAAACCTGCTTCGCCTTCTTCATATATATAAATATATATGTATAACACGCAAATACTTGCGAGTACTGTGGGATTGTTTAATTGTATTTTGTTTGGTTGACTGTCCATTTGGACTCGACGTTTCACGCGCAAACCTCAGGTCATCCGACCAACGTACATTGGGAAGCACCAGACTCGAGTTTCGCTCTTGTTAGAGCTCATCAGTGGTGCATATCGTCCACCACACCCACGGTTTGAACACGGGCCCTTCCATCTCCAACGCGTGTGTGTTACGACTGCGCCAATACGTGACTGCGCGATTGCGCAACTGCGCTACTGCTCTCCCGTCCCAGTTGATCCGAATGACCAAGTTCAGTTTGTTCAGATGTCGACCACTATGACGGCCATAAATGCCCGACAGCTTCAAATGGATACATGGTTGTGGGCCTAGTTAACTCCAAGCGAATTCCTCACACCACATGACGACTTCTCCACACGATGATTGCAACGGTCCCTCATTTGATACATGCTTCGCCTTCTTCGTATATATAAATATACATGTATATCACGCAATTACTTGCGAGTACTGTGGGATTGTTTAATTGTATTTTGTTTGGTTGACTGTCCATTTGGACTCGACGTGTCACGCGCACATCTCAAGTCATCCGCCCAACGTACACTGGGAAGCACCAGACTCGAGTTCCGATCTTGTTAGAGCTCATCAGTGGTGTATATCGTCCACCACACCCACGGTTTGAACACGGGCCCTTCCATCTCGAACGCGTGTGTGGTAGGACTGCGCCAATGCGCGACTGCACGATTTCGCGCCTGCGCTACTGCTCTCCCGTCCGAATTCATCCGAATGACCAAGTTAAGTTTGTTCAGATGTCGACCACTATGACAGCCAGAAATGCCCGACAGCTTCAAATGGATAATTGGTTGTGGACCTAGTTAACTCCAACCGAATGCCTCCAACAACATCAGATCTTCTCCACACGATGAGGGCAACGGACCCACATTTTCAAACCTGCTTCGCCTTCTTCATATATATAAATATATATGTATATCACGCAAATACTTGCGAGTACTGTGGGATTGTTTAATTGTATTTTGTTTGGTTGACTGTCCATTTGGACTCGACGTTTCACGCTCAAATCTCAAGTCATCCGACCAACGTACACTGGGAAGCACCAGACTCGAGTTTCGCTCTTGTTTTATCTCATAAATTTTTGTTGTTTCGCTTAGTCCTGCTGTTTCTTTTAAACGCGCACAATTTTGATTACCACTTGCAATTAATCAGTCATGAAATCCATTTGGATTTTGGTATCGAAAATGTTTTCTACTTTCCTACCCATAACTTTATTTTCGACATTTGATTCAATTGTTTCTGACTAATATTTTGGGATCATACTAGTTATCTCCAGGCTGGCATTTGTCACTCTCTCTATATTTTCGACTGATTTGTCAGGGAGCATATAGTATAACAGAAATGGTCTTTTTACTATGTGACTCAATGTGTCTGGTCCATTTTGTGTTCATAGTCAGTAGTGAAACACGAAATAATCGAAATTCATGCAGCTGTGTGAGCGTAAACACGAACGCTGGCTGAGAAGGAAGAATCAATCAAGCAACGAATTTAACCGGAAATTTGGCCGAGCTGAGCATTATGCAAGTGTTAGCGTACATTCGCATCTGTTCAAGCGATGTCAATTGAAGTGCTTTCGTGTCGATCAGTCAACAGTCAAAAAAAAGAGAGGAAGTATGAATAAATATCAATAAGTAGACACGAGAGTGGTTTTGATCAATCGTCCGGGCAGCAGGGTCACTCTTCAAACCAAATACAGCAATTAGGTGTTAGTGTGAGTGAAAGTTATGATGCCGTAAAATTCGTAGATGAGGCTAGTGACATTGATCACACGACGAGTATGGTGAATTTGCATTATTATCTCACCTTTCTCATATCATCAATACATTCAATACCTCAGAGTATTGCATCTGATTGTTCATGTATTTGTCGCACAAATGCTACATGGTCCGTAATTTGAATGCCTTGCACGGCAATCTAATAGCTTGGAATGACTATTCGCATCACTGCTAAATAGTTAACATTTGGCCAAACAAATTCCAACAGGCGGTGTTACCAGGAGTTTCAGATCAACGCAACACAATGACAACGTAGGGCCTAACAGTACTACAAACTGCAAGGTGTTGCTTGCACGTATGTCAAGGTATTTAATTGTCGTTTTGAGATATCGCATACACACAGAAACCTGTTTTCACCTAGTGAGCGAAGAAGTAGTCAAGTGGGTTTGATCTGAATTAAAGATCAATTCAAATGATGTGATATCACCATCAATTCGAATACCGACCTTTTACAATCATTTTAAAGTTGCGCCCATTTTGGGTCCGATCGGCTTGAATCTAACATAGTAGTGTGACGTTAGGCCACTGAGTCATTTATAGAACAAACAAGTAGAGCAAAGAATTTTAAAGAAATAAAAACGGAAAATGAAACAAATTCATTTACATTCACAAACAGTGTACGCTGGGATGTTTTACCTAATAGAAATTTCGCCTTTTTTACTCTGGTCCATTATTGAACCCATGCCGAACATGTACTTACCTACTTCCAAATTCCACTGAAAATGTTTTAGGACGACAGAGAAAGGCTACCAAATAAACGAGAACTACGGTTTGTGTAAACGTCCGTATCTCTTTCACTACAAAATATTTGGGACAAATCCATTTGCGGCAAATTAACAGCGGTGTGTTTCCTACGCTGGACGTATTGTCAGAACCATCCAACTGTCAAAAGACGTTTCAGAACGAATTTTTTGGTATTTTGTTAAAAACGTTTCCGTGATTTATATTTTCACGTGGAATTAACCCACGGGGTTGGATGTATGTCGCAAATTGACACACCCCTAAACCAAGATAAAAATGCACTCGACTACGATCTTTCGCCCAAACGTACAAAAAATAAAGCACATTGTCCTCCGATCCATTAGAGGGAATATTAAGACAGAAATTACCTGCTAAACGTTGAGTAAAACACGCATGTATAAAAATCAACAGTTCAAAAGGAATGATGTTTCTCGTACTGAGATTTAGTCAACTCACGTAAATTTGTGTCACACCAGCAATTACGTACAAAGAATTCGCAGGTCTATCCGAAGTGATTGTAGTAAAGCAGCTGAGAAGATCGGAACACATTTAAGCCCAACAGTGGTTTGCTGCTTTACAAGTACACTGTTTAACACAAACCATAAGAATTTCTTCCGTTTCAATTGCTTCAATGATAAGATGGTCTTACTTTACTGACGGTCATTTGCAACGTCATCGTATATCATGGTGAAGATGTTCTCAGATGGAATACTGTTTTTCCTCATCAGTGGATAAGCACGACACACATTTGCCTGGAAATACGGATTAGCACTGACATGACCATTTGCACGTGAATCACATATTTCCTGAGATGAATGAAATGGACGCATTCATTCTTGATAACTAATTTCACATAAAAATGTGCACGACAGATATTGGATTCAATAAATTGCATGAAATGATTTGCCTACATTGGCCCTGATTTATGAAGACACAAATAGTTCGAAGGTCTTCACATAGAATACTGGTATAACCAAGTCCATTGGCGTTTTTGCATTGTAAAGAAGAGTAATTTTCACTGAATAATCCCATAGCATTATAGAAAAAAGGCACGATAGCGAACAAGCTCGTTTTCGGTAACTTCATCCTCTGGCTAATACAGTTACAGATATACAGGATAGGAATGCATATTTTCGGAAATTGGGGGACAAAATCATGGTGACCTCGACCGCGACCTTTCAGTCGTGACAGGAAGCAGCCAACCCACCCCAGATGTACTTTCTACACCGAGTTTTCCCAACCACGAACAACCAACTTCCCACCCCTTTTCCGAACCGCAAGACACCTACAATATTGATTAACCAATCTTAATTTGATACTGTAAATACCCTCTATTTTGTTCCGAAAATATGCATTCCTATCGTATATATATGTAACTGTATTAGACAGAAGAGTAATTTTCTCACGTTTTGCTTCCATCAATGTTGCTTTTTCTCTTAAGTTAGAGTAATACTGATAGAACAACGCCAAAGTTGGGTAAACGTTAGGTTACTCGTTTGCGCTTTTTATATCGAACAGAAAATGAGATGAGTAAAACAAATTTCCAATCCACAAATCACCAATAAATAAAACCGAAAACACGGAAGTGACGAGGCAGTCTATGTAAATAACATTTTTTGCGAGTTGTGTTCTCATAACATACTCACTTGGCCTACTCGTGAGTAGCGCGTTTGTAAATCGGTAACCTGTTGTATACATGACATAATTTCTCCGCTGCTGATGCACTGACACGTTTCAGATGTACGACTAAGGATATACGTATTGCGTGAACATTCCACTTTTATATGTATGATTCGGGTGTCCCATGACTGTACATTTCCACTTTGAGGCATATTTGATGAAACTTTCACCCATGCACAGAAACGTACTGAAGGAGACAGCCGCCTGTGTACCACATCGTTAGACCACCGAACAAGTACGCTGCAGAAACCGACCCATTGCTCGATTTATCCGTTCACGTTGACATGTCTTTTCTGCCTTCTTCCAGGTACTACCATTATTATTTTACATTGGCCATTTATTCACACATTCTAACTACAGATTATTCTCCTATTCTGTTACTGAAGCAATCATTACACGTTGGATTAAATATATATCTTGATTTACTGTCTGTACCATGATTGTGCTGCGCTACGGTTTCGTTTGACTCATTAGTGAGTGGACCGTTTATGACTGCACTGTGCTGATTTACCGGATAGCCATGTGTACTGTTCTGCTTGGTTGCTCACCTGACTGTAATTCATTTATTTTGAATAATCACACATATATTGCACTACATGGAACCTTGAAATTACGATAAACATGGTCATTCAAGCGACATTTGGTCTGCTGCCTGTAAATATTACCAACCCACAGCGTGCATCCACCTAATGAGTCTGAGTTTCTGCTAGACTGATGACCCAAGAAATCGGAATAGTTTTGTCACAATTTCACATGATACTTATATATAATTCAATAAATTAGAACGAAAGCATTTCGGAATATTCACTCAGATTCAACGGGGTTTCGCCACACAAGTTTTCGCACTGCCTCAACTTATGATGAATACCAAAATGAAAAATAATACACAAAGACAGAACCATCAAGTACATTCTAAAATAAATTAGGTCCACCGTTCCTTGTGTCTATAAATAACCACCTGAATCGTCATATCTTGTTTGGGCTATCCAGCTCAGATAAACAGACATCACAATGGGCCAGTAATGCCTGGTAATAATTTACTCCAACTGTCAGAATATGTCGATTTGCTGATATTAAGTGACACGCCTGCATTCAACGGTAGCTCATTGAATGGGCAAAGTAAACGAAAGCGATCCGATGTGAGTAGCTGTATCCGATTTTGCTCTTCCGTGTTTTTATCCACAAAAGGCTGGTTTTCGAAAGATATCAATTAAAACGAGATAACATATAGACAAATTGCTCAAAACAAACGCGACTTCATTAGGGCACATAATATGACCTCTAACTCTCATTGGTCATATCACACGCAAATCGTTTGAATATTTTGAATAACTTCCGAAGGCTTGATTTATGCCCACGCCACGCCACATATTGCACATTTGTCACTGACTTTTATCGATAGAAAGTTGTTAATGACGGAAGTACACTTCCGTGACAAAGGACCTGTCAGTGGGATGCAAAGTAAAAATAACTTGTTACAGGCCATACAGTCCCAATCCTCTGCACACTGCTGATATTATTTTGTCAGACAATTTGAATGACCAAATTGAAACAAAGACCTCACAACTATGGTATGCGTTTGATTCAGTTAGGCTCCTTAAGGAAATCATAAAATGTATTCGAATATTCACATTCTATCTCAGTCACATAAGTGACAACGCTAATAAACGTTGACAATTAGAGAGAGAGCGATAGCTTCACGTGTTTTGTAATGCTTTGCTTATCTGATGACAGCAATTGAACCAACCGTGAAAACCGGCGACTAGCACAGCCTAGTGCTTTCCCTCATTGAGTCCCGAACCAGCAAGCTCAGTATTAGCAAACAGAACTGCATATTCTATCGGGGTTTTCGACAGTTCACACTTTGGAATTCGGCCGTTCATTTTTATACAATCTTTGTGAGACTACTAAGTTTAACGGTCATATCTACTTTGAACAATCTGGGTTTAAGACCAGCAAAATTATTCCTCTTCATCGCACTTTGGAAATTGACCCTGGCTCAACTCACTCAGCAACATTTGGCATGTCTTTTGAATTTTCGACTTGCCAGTTTGAAATTCAGTTGGTCGATTTTTGTTAATATTGTGACACGATGTAACGTTTTGGTTAGTATTCAATGGAAGAACACTTGAGTGAGTAGTTTGCAGAAGATTGTTCAGATGTGCATCAGAATGAGAAGACAATTTTCAATTAATACCTCCGTTCTCAGAAAAGAGGTAAAGTCTGGTTGACTGAAGATGGAGTGATGGAAGACCACCACATGGGTGTAGTAAAAACATCTTACACGTGGTTCAGTTATTAATTCGATGATATATGCGGCAACCATATAGGAAAAGGGACGGCTCCCTGAATAGCACCATGGATTTTCATTACCAGACTCGATTTCTTGGTACCAACTTTAGTACGTTACTTCTCACTGCAAAAGTTGACTTTCAACCATGAAGATAAATCAGTGGGACAGCCAGCATATTCGAGGTATTCAAACAAAATGGAGAATGGAGAACCGGAAAAGCAGGGTTGTAGTCGAGGAAGGTTGCTCGAACTGATTTCGTCGGACCATTCAAGCGATTTTAAAAGAAAGGCGAACCGAAGGAACTGCGTCCAGAAGGCATCCATTGACTTGTGTACAAAATCACAGGGTCATAAGGGAACAAAAATACAGGATCGCAATCAAGTGAGAAACGTGTGCTCGGTCAGCTGGAGCACAGAATAAGTAATGACGAAGGAATGAAGACTTTTCATAAAATGGTAAATAAAAATGTCTGAAAATTGATATTACAGTTTCCGAGAGACAAGAATGGTAAAATTCATCTGACACAACAAGCGGTCACGAATACAAAATTGATTTTCACACAACCAAAAGCTTCATGCAAATATGACTCATCCTAATTCCGATGTATTACTCGAGATATGAGCCCCTAGATTTCGGGAACTATACATTTATATCACGCAATTGCTTGCGAGTAAAATGGCCTAATTTGTATACTGAAAAACAAGTAAATTTCATTGCTAGTTCGCATGTCTGTTCATTTTATTTCGCGCATTTCAGTCTGTACAAGATCCTTCTTGCGAAGACCACGACGAAATATTGGGAAGGGATCTTTTAGGAAAGGAAATGTCGTTGAGTGACTTGTTGTTATTTGTGACCTATATTTGTTTCGTGCTGACGGGAATGAATGTTCATATCGGGGATAAACTTAGAGTTTGACAGTTGTGAGAGGGTGATCACTTATTGAAACATCTTTCATTTGTGAGTAGAAATGTTGAGGATGGTTGATAACTATTATGCAATAAGTGGCATATGAACTGTTGAAGATAAAGTAGAGGTCTCCTTAACTGAATGTAACTAATGGATGTGTAGGTTAACGACTAAAATCTCTGACAGCAATCCATAAACAGCCAGACAGAAATAGAACCCGAATGGGCATGAAAGTGTCGAATAACATATTGATGTCCCTCTGAGAGCAAGTGAGAGTTATGTACAAAATACTGATCACAATCCCGTGAAATTTGAGAATTATGAAGACATTTACGACCGCGTAGTTGAAATCGATGAAAGAGAATGTTGGATTAATTTTCTACTTCAACTCTACCCAGATTTCGGGTGCACTACACCGATGGTCAAATCGATTACCAATGCGATTCGAGTTTTTCCGCCGTTTCATCAAGTACCCAAAACCATTAGTCGTTTAATACCGGCTTTCAATCAGCCGAATACTTCAGCAATCAATTATTATCTATCCTCGCGTCATGTACGTGTTATGTATGGGAACTCATTTTCAATCCTCTTTTTCCGATCCATGCTCATTGATTCCTGTTCGCTCTTGTTATCAGAGTACATTTAACATCAAAACCTAAGCCGAATATATTCGTTTCTCGCACACCATATCGTGCTATGATATCGATTTCACATGAAAAACGCATCAATTAGATTGTCATTCTCAGGAAAAATTGGAAATATGATTCCATAAAAACAACTTGTCGAAGAAGTGTGTAAAATATTATCCCTCTCCTTCATATTTTGATCGCGGGTTTGCCGATTTTCAGCATAACGTTTTTCAGCGCAGCAAATTATAATGGCCATTTATAGGACGGCAATCAAATGACCTTGAATTTCAAATCACACAAACCTAAACAAACAAAACACAGTATACTGCGAATGTGATCAATTCTTTATATTTGCTTCTGTTAGACACACATATGGTACACGATTCAGAATAAAACGAAATGTTCTCGGTAGGATTATCATTTATTTACTAATGACCAAATCCAACCACAGGTAATTTCATTTTACTGGTCTGACATTAGGCCGTATTCATTGTCTGGCTAAATCCGCGTTTATGAAATCCAGGCTAATTTATCATGGTGAACATGGTCACACAATTTACATCGCCAACTGTCTGCAGCAGAACTAGCGTGACTGATATCAAAATCCATAGAATTTTGTATTTCCGTCTTGTTATGATATACCGTGAAAATCTCAGAAAACAGTGATTAATTGAGAAGAAAATGTCCGTTTAGCCATTTAATCAACAGGTGTAACTCCGCACACAATCGACTGTCCTATTCTCTCCCTGTTCAACGTCTAAATGAAAGCACTGAAAGTTTTCCAGGAGAACGAGTTTGTCTTCAAAACTTTCATTAATTCAGCAGTTTTAGGTAAACAACTCAGGTGTCATATGAGTTCATATGAGTTTAGAACTGGTTAAAATGGGATCTTTCGAAATAATGGCCGAATAACGGGACAAAAACTGCATGCGGAATCCAAGATCCCGGAGGAAATTTGATATCATAATCATACCCGCTGAGGTAAATTGCCCGTTTTTGAACCACGGCAGCTGTTATTTCTGATAGCGATGATCTTGGACTGTATGTGTATCTCAGGCCCTAGTTTATCACAGGCATGTTGTATGGCCTTACGAAATCGTGAAGTGGAGCGTAAATGGAACTCACCACACTACATTCATCGGATGATGGTTTTGACACTCTTGTTGGTATCGCGCTGGTACGTTGGGTGTATCTGGGCTTGGCTGTCGGGACTTAGACGAACCGTTTAGGGAGTATTTTGTGAAATTAGATCGTGGCTTTCAATTCGGTAGCAGCCTTTATGGCTTGCGGGCTTTTGCGAACGTTAAGTCTGTCCGCTCTACTAGTTTGCATCACAAAGTCATGTTATTGATTCCAGTGACCGGTCGATCAGGCGGTAGTTCATTCAAGCGATCGCCGTAGTTACACAGTGGGGCCACAGTTCAGCAGCAGAATGAACTCTTGCCATGGCATATCGTCACTTCAGATCAGCGAATTGAATTTGGCTCGTTCGGTTGCCTGAATGTTAACCAGCAGAACATGGTCCAACAAACGTTTCCTCAGCTCTTCAAACCGCATCTTAACGGGTGCGTTTGGAAATGCAAGATTATTATTATTATTACTGAATATGATTCACGTCCTCCAGCAGTGAGAAATAAGACTGATTGGTCTTGCTTCCCTCCTTTACGAATGCTGCACGGAAGTTCGAATCGTTCCACCCATTCTTCAATCTGGGATGGATCACTTCGCCAATTCAGAGGTTCGATCGACAATGTCATCCTGCCCGCGACGACAATTGCGATGATCGATTTGCTTGAGTTAAAATTTGAAGTCATACCAACTGGCACAGAAATGTATTGTTCTATAAGCATGCAAATTAGGGCGATTTATTGGCAACATAAATGCAGCGAAACGCATACGCACGCAGCATTCGGGTCGCAAGCGCGTGAGTAGTCATCATAAGGTAACTGAATAATGTAAAGCGATAGAGTCCGATCTAACGTGTAAACTTTCACAATCGATGGGCATAGTATGTATTTACAGTCTGAGTTGGAATCAACTGTGTTCACATAACGTTGGTTGTGTGGAAAATATCTCTGTGTTATCGACCACATGTCGAACCAAATGAACCTCGTCGTGGACTAAAATTCTACTGTTGATATCATCACAGAATCACCACAGAAATGTAGCAATAAGTAGAATACCTTCGTAGTTGCAGTGATAAACATCACAAAGATTCGTACCACAGTCAACCATGTGGCATAGTCCTTCATCAATTGAAGAGCTAAAATGTTGTTGGAATGGTAATTTCTAATTGAAAATTGGTTCGGGCAATTCCCCATTACATAGTTTCATAGTCTGACGGGGGTTTCCTCACTTTTCAATCAGCGGGCATGATAGCGGAGCAAAAAAATTCTTTTGGTTTAAGTGTCGTTGTGTATAGAATAAAGTCATATCAATGTGTGCGAAAACCATCATGTTAGTGCATGGAAACTTTCTATCGCTGATCATTTGTTTTTCGAGTAATTTTCAAATTTCTCGTCGATTCCCCAGTCCATGTTCTCGTCAATCTCATCCACGCATGTCCTGAATATATGCTTCATCATATTCGCATTGGATACACTTATCTGTGTTTCGTGTCATTATATACGTGCTCTTGTTGTACCTGTCACTGTCATGGATGATAATGGTGCTTCTAGTAGTACTCTTGCAGCTCCTAATGCTACTGCTACTGCTTTGTCTACTACCCCAGTCACTGTACTATTAACACTCCTACTTCTCTTGCTGGCGCTACTACAACAACTACTATTACTGATATAACTATGACCACGAATACCGGTATTAGTACTACTACTACTACTAGTACTACCACTAATCCTGCTCCCACGAATATTGCGTCTATACCTGCTCCTACTGTCATTACTTTTACTAATCCTGTTCCTGCTATGACTACTGTCGTATATATTGAGAATGCCTGTGGAGATTGACTTGTTGGAGAGAGTTTCTCAACTCCGGATGGATGTCTTTATTACCAAAAGTATTCCATGTATTTCTGTGTCCGTTACTGTTGCCGATATGGTCAAATGAAATAACGAAATGGCGTTTCCATTCAGAAACCTCGGTGACTGTGTTACTTTAGATCCGCTTAATTATTCCAACAACATTTTTCCACTCCTCAGCTGTGTCAAGTTAAAAGAAATTGTGGTATTCTTGCAATGTTGGCCACACGATGTTGAGCGTTCCCTTGTTAAAATGCTGTTCATTTTCTGGCAGGAAGTACCATTGGAATTTGACATAACTTTGTTAAACCTTTGCAAAATAAGAAAGTCTTTCCCCAGAAGACCGGCCAAAGAATGCGGGAACAGTAAAGACAAACGTGAATCATATACAGTAATATATACCCCAGTTCTTCCACCATGAAAATGGGTTATCGATAATCACAGCGCAAAGAGTTGATGTACTACTTAGCAAGTTCTTCTGAAGTTGTGATATAATTCGAATTTTACATAAAACGTGCAGTTAAGATGACCAACTTGACGATGTCAGTCACAATATATTGATTGATATATCATTAGCGTTGTGGTAGGAGTACGTTGGTAGCTTTATGCGCTTAGTCCATGGTAAAATGTTCTTTTTTGAAGCATAGTTAGCAAATATCGGTATCGGTAACCATTGTCCCAACCGGAAAACCTAACACACTTTTTCGTCGGATGTCCAAATATAACTGCTGCTATCACTTTCAGTAGCACTTATAGAAATTCAACCATACCGGGTGTGGATCACGTTCCAGTGCACATTGTACAGAACGCTGAAGTACGCATGCTACAAGAATTTTGGCTGGATAAACATGTAGCAGATGAAAATATACATTTGGATGGCTTTCACGCGTCACAAGCAAATCTCTCCACAAGGCCCCAAAACAAGATGGAGCAAGACAATCAGGTTTGTCTACGAATAACCACCCGAAATGATAAGTCATTATGTTATCAAATGCAAGCCGCATTTACTGAGCGGCTTTAGATCAATACTCATCGGTAATATTTACCTAACCCCAGATACAACGGCGAATGAGCTGACATGATTTTCTGATTTTGATCGACCTCGGTTATCTCCGATTAGGATGATTCTCTGTGTATATTCGACGGTGATTTCGACAGATTCGACACAATTTTCTCTGTGACACTCGGTACACTTCCTCACCGGAAATGTTGCTTGTATAGATTTTGTTTTCAAAAATAAAGTAGAGTTATTTCTCGTCCAATGAGGTGCGTCACTGAGCATTTCTGAAGTGGAGTGGAGTACTGAGCTAATCGAAATGGAAATAGAACTCCCAGGTATGCAATGATTTAAGCTGTCCCACCAACTGTAGTGACAACTCTGTCCTGCCTCCCAATAACCTCGGTTTGCTGATGCAAACCAAGGAATATATAGGATATTGCTCCATGTATCCTGGCATTGTACACAAGCGTATTGGTTCGGTTGGTGTAAGCGACCGAGTCCCGACGCTTAAAAACTACAGACAGAATTCATCTCTCATTCCATCGATCAACACCATCGATCAGCTATCCTGTCACTCAAAGTTCCGTTGTATCCAGCCTTGGGCTTCGTACCACACAAGTGATGACTGTTAACGCGACTCAAATTTCCATCGACAGTAAGTCAGCCCGTGCCCTCACATAACTTGGATACCATTCAAGGAGAAGCAAGTTGTCGGGACACATGACGTGCTGTACCAAGGCTTTGTGGTTATAAGCCCAGGATCGGAAATCGTTTCGTTGACATTGAAGAACGAAGCAAGAGCTTTGGTTTTCTGTCTCAGGATACCTGTGTTGCCTATATGTGACAACACTATCAAGCCTCCTAAAATCGAGCCCACGGCTGTTTGGACGTAGTTGAGTATACTGAAGACCAATTGAGGCTCAGGCTTCGATGGTTTATGTTGCCCTAGTAGTGCGCCGGTGCCCAGTTGGGTCTCTTGGCTGATATCTCCAATTATTGTCTGAAAGGCGGCAATACTTTCAAAAAAATGGAGAATTGTGGAGGTTACGCCTGCAACAAAAGGAGCCTGGTACACACCGCCCCATTGCATGGGCATCTGTGATGCTGAAGGCGCTGGAGAAAATGTTGCTACCACATATTGTCACTGAGAATACTGCGGAAATTATCCATCAATTCCCATATAGATCACCCCAATGAACCGCTGATGATATAATCTACCTAGTAAACTCTATTCCGGCTACTTTAGGTGATAGGTGATAATTGTCAAAATGGGGAATGCAAACCATGTGGAAATTATGGCCAAATATGTTGGAAGTTGTCACTACGATATTGACAGGTTGTCATGGCTAGGACTGAATGAACTACATGAGAATATTGAGTAACACAAGCAGTATTCTGTTAAATCGTCCTTTTGAGAAGTGCTACTACGAATTGACACAGGGAAGTGATGGTTGATGCGTATTCGTGTTTATGTTTGTGGTTGCATTCATGCACGTATATGTGAGAATAGTCTATGATACTGAGGGTAGATGCATTAGTTTTGCTGAAATTTAAAGTTTCCACTAACCAGAGGTGCAAAAATATAGACGCTGAATTAATCATATACAGTTAAGATAAATTGGATCGAGGCTGACTCGTCAGAGCTTTGAGCGAACGGAACAAGTTATTCATCCTACATTTACCGTGTACAAATCACCTCAAACAGGCTAATATTATCACAATGGAAAGAACCATGACTGAATGCGCGCATTGAATACACTTAGGTCCATTGGAACGTATCACAACTGAAGGGTGGAGGAATCCGTTTAAAGGTCAAATTGCACGAACTGCACCATGTGTTCCGGAGTCAAACAGAACTCTATCACTTGCCAGAGACCAACTTTATCGCAACCAAGTTAGAGACTTTATGAAACAGGTTGGATGAAAAATAAAATACCAATTTACGATTGACTTGAAAATACTAGTACGCGTGAGAAACCCACGCTTCAAAAAAACCAGAATGTGTTATATGCGTGAACGTTTGAAAACGTGAATTTCATATGATGGTAGGCAGAGTAGAAACAATCGTGGGTGTACAATAAATGACCGGTCACACCCAAAGTACTAACATTGTTCCGTCTGTGACCGCATCCCCATATGCCGCTACACTTTGGATCAAACGTGATGAACACAAGGTTTTGACTGTGTTTTGGCGGCTTTGCACCAAAATAGTGTCTGTGTTTAGCAAGCTAGGAATGCACTTATTAACCTAGTCGCGAATTGGAGAGAAACACTGGTATTTAGACATCTCTTCTCTATATCTTTAAAATTGCGAATTGACCATGTCTCGTTTAGTTTACACCAATTTCAGGCTCAGTTGTGTGGAAGTACAATTTAGTTACCTAAAATAAGATTTATTGAAGGTCGGGAGTTGAGAACTAGAATGACATCTTTAAATTCGAATAAAGAAATCAGAAGACAAACACTGTGAGAGGAATTCCTTTTGTATACTCTCATCGGTCGCTTAGGAATAAAATCCGACAAGAACAATAACTACGATATGAAATGAAATGAATAAATAGAAAAAAAAAACAGTTTTACGGGGCTCGAAGTCATGTGTAGGTGTGTGATGTGTGTGTGTGTGTTTGTGTGTGTGTGTGTGACTGCATGGGTTTGGCTAAAGCCAAGGTAGTTTAGGGGGAAGGTCGTACGCTTTTGGACACATAGGGCCGGTTTAGATTGAGCGGTCGATAATACCTCAAATATACTCAGTCGATGTTTGTCGCGATTGTGTAGCAAGATCGAGAACGAGTTCGGCGAATCTACCGTGTGAATACTTTCCATTAAGTGGCGAGTGATGGCTGAGATCGGCTTACAAGGTACAGTCGAATGTTGCAGGCTATTAACACTTCTACTTCTTTTGCTGGTGCTACTACTACAACTACTATTACTGATATAACTATGACCACGAATGCCGGTATTAGTACTACTACTACTAGTGTTATAATCCAGAAGGAGTGCCTCGGTCAATAGGTTGTTTATTGACATCAACGTGTTCGGACATTGACAAAACAACACATACGTTACAAACATCTTCATTTGCCAAGTGGCTGTCCTGTTCACTTGAAAACAGTCATCGTCCAACGGAGGAGCGGTCAGGTGGTTTGCAGATCGTCGCTTACCATATTGCGCCCGGATTGCTGAACTTAGCTGTGTTCGTTAATCCACAATTGTCCATAATTCTGTATTCAGCAATCAACTACCTAATAAGTAGTTTATACACTCACAACACTCCTCCCCCCTGACAAAAAAAGATACTCCATATCCAGAGGACTGCCTTCAAGTCTTTCTCCATTCCGAGGTTCATACCTCCAACCCCGGTTCGTGGCGGTGTTGTCATCAACCCCACAACTCCTCCGGAGGTGTGCTTCTTCAGGTGAATAATCGGCATAGGATGAAACCTTGTGCTGAAACGACTTCCACGATCAGTACCCACCTTTAGCGTGCCCCAGGCTGCTTGGCTGTCGTGGGAGATTACCACGAAATAGTGCAAAACTGCTTCCTTTCCCAGTGGGACCGCGCGTTGTGTCATTTGAACGTGATCCAGAACCGAGTGTTTAACTGTCTTGATTTGAACGGCATCATATTCGGCTTCCTCCTTCGGCAGATTCTCTGGAGCACAAGCAACTTCTCTTGCAGTCTTCGGGCTAAACTCATTTTGGTCTTGAATTTCGACTTCAGTCTGAGTTTCCTCATAGCTTGCAGCTTCAGTGACTGCGATATTAGACGACATGTCTTCGGTTTCCTCGTCACAATGTTCATGTTCAAGGCAACCTGGGTAGCGCTCTTCCGCATTTTCACAACGGATTTGGTTCGATTTTTCACAGTTCGCCAACTCATCGGTAATGGTTGATTTCTCGAGCGGTGATACTTCTGGTACAACTGTTTCGATGTTCTGCTGAAATTCAGGATATTCGTTCAAAACAGATTCCACATTTCCACAGCAGAAACATCCGGCTTCTTCCAACTGTCTGGCTTCCACTGTTCTGTCCTCCGTGTTCAAAATTTCTGGACCGTACGCCTTCTCTACACGATCCCTGTTCCTCCATGAATCCCCGACATGGGCCGTATTGACCACAGGCACGCCAAGCATGGCCAGTTCCCGAGCCACATCCGCGAGCTGGAGCAAATTCAATGAGCGGCCGGCACGGGCGACGCGAACCATCCCACGCAGGGGCTCCGGCAGACTATCCACAAGTATGTCTACCACCAGGTCTGCCCGTGACGCCTCATCCAGCGTTGGCAACGCACGTTCCAGGAGTGAGCGGAGCGCGACGACGTGCACCAGCGGGTCCGTGCCAACCCCCAGCTGGGCAGCCTTGAACCGGCGCATAGCGTCTTGACGGTCGGCCGGGGTGTCCAGTCCTGCAGTCAGGGCGTCCTTGGCGGCGGCCCACTTCAGCTCCTTCGGGCCCCTTCGCGCCGCATCCAGCACCGCCCGCGGCCTGCCCTTGAGAAGCGCTCGAAGGGCCGTCAACTTACCCCGGTCCGACTGGATCCCCGAGAGCTCCGCCAGATCCTCGAAATCCTCCAGGAAGGTCCGTACGTCGCCATCCTCAAACGGCTCCGGCCATGGTAGATCCATCCTGGTCACGGCACCAAATGTTAAAATCCAGAAGGCGTGCCTTGGTCAATAGGTTGTTTATTGACATCAACGTGTTCGGACATTGACAAAACAACACATACGTTACAAACATCTTCATTTGCCAAGTGGCTGTCCTGTTCACTTGAAAACAGTCATCGTCCAACGGAGGAGCGGTCAGGTGGTTTGCAGATCGTCGCTTACCATATTGCGCCCGGATTGCTGAACTTAGCTGTGTTCGTTAATCCACAATTGTCCATAATTCTGTATTCAGCAATCAACTACTTAATAAGTAGTATATACACTCACAACACTAGTACTACCACTAATCCTGCTCCCACGAATATTGCGTCTATACCTGCTCCTACTGTCATTACTTTTACTAATCCTGTTCCTGCTATGACTACTGTCGTTGCTCTCGTTACTGCTTTTACTATCTTAACTGCACCATTAGTCGTCCGCCGTGTACTTCCTTCTTCAGGAAGCTACAGGTGATATGGTGCCCGTCTTAGACAGTCACGTCCACGATCGACCGATTTCCATTCAAATTCTGCGTTTTTCAGCCCCTGTACAAATTATTGTTTACGGGCAACAATACAATGCTATCCTCATTCCAATCTGCTCATTTCTGAATAAAAAAACATTGCCAAGTGAAAAACGGGGTCGGTGATATGTACGGAAACGGTGACATTCCTCAGTAACGAATATCCGGTGCAGAGATTAATAAACGTTCTATTACTCATTGGAAAATTGTCCCAGGAAAAAATCGGTAAACCTCATAGGAGACACTAGAAGGCTTTCACTGGAGTGCCATGTTGTGGCATAAAACACTGCGCGGTCAAGCAGCTGCAAAATAGAGCATCTTTTGAAACAGCCTTTCACCCATATGAGCTCGAAAAGAGAACGCAACAGAGTTACATGCAGCGTAACTCCCTGGGGTTCTCTCTTCTCGAAATATTCTTTCTCCCTTGAATAACACTATCGCCTGGATTGAATAGTCGCGAACTTATTCAAATATTTCCAACGGTTTTTGGCCTATCCTCATTAACCACAACCATAAAAGATGTACTTCTACCGTTACCTTGAGCTCAATAGCCACCACCAAATCACTTCACCTCTAAATTCCTGTGCAATATTTATCTCCTTCATGCTCGTCATCTCAATGACTTATTAGGTGTTCAATACTTCACGTAATCAAGAGAAGGAGACATTTTTCCACTCACAGTCGGAAGGCTTGCCTTGCGGACGAAACAAGTTCATCAGCATGTAAATTTCTTACCGACGACTTTATTACTGCTATGTGGTAAAGGTTGTGGAGTATTGTTTACTTCATTTACACTGAGTTACTTGAAGAAGCTCATGGCGCCTCCCCACACCCCCAATAACAGATCGTCATTCAGTCGAATATTTCCCCCACTGCATCTACGTATTCTCTTGCAGCTACAAGGAAGCATACATCGGTTGGACCGACCGATCACTGTGAACTAGAATGGCCGAACACAGGACTGAGCCTAGCCTGCAACATTCGACTGTACCTTGTAAGCCGACCTCAGCCATCACTCGCCACTTAATGGAAAGTATTCACACGGTAGATTCGCCGAACTCGTTCTCGATCTTGCTACACAATCGCGACAAACATCGACTGAGTATATTTGAGGTATTATCGACCGCTCAATCTAAACCGGCCCTATGTGTCCAAAAGCGTACGACCTTCCCCCTAAACTACCTTGGCTTTAGCCAAACCCATGCAGTCACACACACACACACAAACACACACACACACATCACACACCTACACATGACTTCGAGCCCCGTAAAACTGTTTTCTTTTTCTATTTATTCATTTCATTTCATATCGTAGTTATTGTTCTTGTCGGATTTTATTCCTAAGCGACCGATGAGAGTATACAAAAGGAATTCCTCTCACAGTGTTTGTCTTCTGATTTCTTTATTCGAATTTAAAGATGTCATTCTAGTTCTCAACTCCCGACCTTCAATAAATCTTATTTTAGGTAACTAAATTGTACTTCCACACAACTGAGCCTGAAATTGGTGTAAACTAAACGAGACATGGTCAATTCGCAATTTTAAAGATATAGAGAAGAGATGTCTAAATACCAGTGTTTCTCTCCAATTCGCGACTAGGTTAATAAGTGCATTCCTAGCTTGCTAAACACAGACACTATTTTGGTGCAAAGCCGCCAAAACACAGTCAAAACCTTGTGTTCATCACGTTTGATCCAAAGTGTAGCGGCATATGGGGATGCGGTCACAGACGGAACAATGTTAGTACTTTGGGTGTGACCGGTCATTTATTGTACACCCACGATTGTTTCTACTCTGCCTACCATCATATGAAATTCACGTTTTCAAACGTTCACGCATATAACACATTCTGGTTTTTTTGAAGCGTGGGTTTCTCACGCGTACTAGTATTTTCAAGTCAATCGTAAATTGGTATTTTATTTTTCATCCAACCTGTTTCATAAAGTCTCTAACTTGGTTGCGATAAAGTTGGTCTCTGGCAAGTGATAGAGTTCTGTTTGACTCCGGAACACATGGTGCAGTTCGTGCAATTTGACCTTTAAACGGATTCCTCCACCCTTCAGTTGTGATACGTTCCAATGGACCTAAGTGTATTCAATGCGCGCATTCAGTCATGGTTCTTTCCATTGTGATAATATTAGCCTGTTTGAGGTGATTTGTACACGGTAAATGTAGGATGAATAACTTGTTCCGTTCGCTCAAAGCTCTGACGAGTCAGCCTCGATCCAATTTATCTTAACTGTATATGATTAATTCAGCGTCTATATTTTTGCACCTCTGGTTAGTGGAAACTTTAAATTTCAGCAAAACTAATGCATCTACCCTCAGTATCATAGACTATTCTCACATATACGTGCATGAATGCAACCACAAACATAAACACGAATACGCATCAACCATCACTTCCCTGTGTCAATTCGTAGTAGCACTTCTCAAAAGGACGATTTAACAGAATACTGCTTGTGTTACTCAATATTCTCATGTAGTTCATTCAGTCCTAGCCATGACAACCTGTCAATATCGTAGTGACAACTTCCAACATATTTGGCCATAATTTCCACATGGTTTGCATTCCCCATTTTGACAATTATCACCTATCACCTAAAGTAGCCGGAATAGAGTTTACTAGGTAGATTATATCATCAGCGGTTCATTGGGGTGATCTATATGGGAATTGATGGATAATTTCCGCAGTATTCTCAGTGACAATATGTGGTAGCAACATTTTCTCCAGCGCCTTCAGCATCACAGATGCCCATGCAATGGGGCGGTGTGTACCAGGCTCCTTTTGTTGCAGGCGTAACCTCCACAATTCTCCATTTTTTTGAAAGTATTGCCGCCTTTCAGACAATAATTGGAGATATCAGCCAAGAGACCCAACTGGGCACCGGCGCACTACTAGGGCAACATAAACCATCGAAGCCTGAGCCTCAATTGGTCTTCAGTATACTCAACTACGTCCAAACAGCCGTGGGCTCGATTTTAGGAGGCTTGATAGTGTTGTCACATATAGGCAACACAGGTATCCTGAGACAGAAAACCAAAGCTCTTGCTTCGTTCTTCAATGTCAACGAAACGATTTCCGATCCTGGGCTTATAACCACAAAGCCTTGGTACAGCACGTCATGTGTCCCGACAACTTGCTTCTCCTTGAATGGTATCCAAGTTATGTGAGGGCACGGGCTGACTTACTGTCGATGGAAATTTGAGTCGCGTTAACAGTCATCACTTGTGTGGTACGAAGCCCAAGGCTGGATACAACGGAACTTTGAGTGACAGGATAGCTGATCGATGGTGTTGATCGATGGAATGAGAGATGAATTCTGTCTGTAGTTTTTAAGCGTCGGGACTCGGTCGCTTACACCAACCGAACCAATACGCTTGTGTACAATGCCAGGATACATGGAGCAATATCCTATATATTCCTTGGTTTGCATCAGCAAACCGAGGTTATTGGGAGGCAGGACAGAGTTGTCACTACAGTTGGTGGGACAGCTTAAATCATTGCATACCTGGGAGTTCTATTTCCATTTCGATTAGCTCAGTACTCCACTCCACTTCAGAAATGCTCAGTGACGCACCTCATTGGACGAGAAATAACTCTACTTTATTTTTGAAAACAAAATCTATACAAGCAACATTTCCGGTGAGGAAGTGTACCGAGTGTCACAGAGAAAATTGTGTCGAATCTGTCGAAATCACCGTCGAATATACACAGAGAATCATCCTAATCGGAGATAACCGAGGTCGATCAAAATCAGAAAATCATGTCAGCTCATTCGCCGTTGTATCTGGGGTTAGGTAAATATTACCGATGAGTATTGATCTAAAGCCGCTCAGTAAATGCGGCTTGCATTTGATAACATAATGACTTATCATTTCGGGTGGTTATTCGTAGACAAACCTGATTGTCTTGCTCCATCTTGTTTTGGGGCCTTGTGGAGAGATTTGCTTGTGACGCGTGAAAGCCATCCAAATGTATATTTTCATCTGCTACATGTTTATCCAGCCAAAATTCTTGTAGCATGCGTACTTCAGCGTTCTGTACAATGTGCACTGGAACGTGATCCACACCCGGTATGGTTGAATTTCTATAAGTGCTACTGAAAGTGATAGCAGCAGTTATATTTGGACATCCGACGAAAAAGTGTGTTAGGTTTTCCGGTTGGGACAATGGTTACCGATACCGATATTTGCTAACTATGCTTCAAAAAAGAACATTTTACCATGGACTAAGCGCATAAAGCTACCAACGTACTCCTACCACAACGCTAATGATATATCAATCAATATATTGTGACTGACATCGTCAAGTTGGTCATCTTAACTGCACGTTTTATGTAAAATTCGAATTATATCACAACTTCAGAAGAACTTGCTAAGTAGTACATCAACTCTTTGCGCTGTGATTATCGATAACCCATTTTCATGGTGGAAGAACTGGGGTATATATTACTGTATATGATTCACGTTTGTCTTTACTGTTCCCGCATTCTTTGGCCGGTCTTCTGGGGAAAGACTTTCTTATTTTGCAAAGGTTTAACAAAGTTATGTCAAATTCCAATGGTACTTCCTGCCAGAAAATGAACAGCATTTTAACAAGGGAACGCTCAACATCGTGTGGCCAACATTGCAAGAATACCACAATTTCTTTTAACTTGACACAGCTGAGGAGTGGAAAAATGTTGTTGGAATAATTAAGCGGATCTAAAGTAACACAGTCACCGAGGTTTCTGAATGGAAACGCCATTTCGTTATTTCATTTGACCATATCGGCAACAGTAACGGACACAGAAATACATGGAATACTTTTGGTAATAAAGACATCCATCCGGAGTTGAGAAACTCTCTCCAACAAGTCAATCTCCACAGGCATTCTCAATATATACGACAGTAGTCATAGCAGGAACAGGATTAGTAAAAGTAATGACAGTAGGAGCAGGTATAGACGCAATATTCGTGGGAGCAGGATTAGTGGTAGTACTAGTAGTAGTAGTAGTACTAATACCGGTATTCGTGGTCATAGTTATATCAGTAATAGTAGTTGTTGTAGTAGCGCCAGCAAGAGAAGTAGGAGTGTTAATAGTACAGTGACTGGGGTAGTAGACAAAGCAGTAGCAGTAGCATTAGGAGCTGCAAGAGTACTACTAGAAGCACCATTATCATCCATGACAGTGACAGGTACAACAAGAGCACGTATATAATGACACGAAACACAGATAAGTGTATCCAATGCGAATATGATGAAGCATATATTCAGGACATGCGTGGATGAGATTGACGAGAACATGGACTGGGGAATCGACGAGAAATTTGAAAATTACTCGAAAAACAAATGATCAGCGATAGAAAGTTTCCATGCACTAACATGATGGTTTTCGCACACATTGATATGACTTTATTCTATACACAACGACACTTAAACCAAAAGAATTTTTTTGCTCCGCTATCATGCCCGCTGATTGAAAAGTGAGGAAACCCCCGTCAGACTATGAAACTATGTAATGGGGAATTGCCCGAACCAATTTTCAATTAGAAATTACCATTCCAACAACATTTTAGCTCTTCAATTGATGAAGGACTATGCCACATGGTTGACTGTGGTACGAATCTTTGTGATGTTTATCACTGCAACTACGAAGGTATTCTACTTATTGCTACATTTCTGTGGTGATTCTGTGATGATATCAACAGTAGAATTTTAGTCCACGACGAGGTTCATTTGGTTCGACATGTGGTCGATAACACAGAGATATTTTCCACACAACCAACGTTATGTGAACACAGTTGATTCCAACTCAGACTGTAAATACATACTATGCCCATCGATTGTGAAAGTTTACACGTTAGATCGGACTCTATCGCTTTACATTATTCAGTTACCTTATGATGACTACTCACGCGCTTGCGACCCGAATGCTGCGTGCGTATGCGTTTCGCTGCATTTATGTTGCCAATAAATCGCCCTAATTTGCATGCTTATAGAACAATACATTTCTGTGCCAGTTGGTATGACTTCAAATTTTAACTCAAGCAAATCGATCATCGCAATTGTCGTCGCGGGCAGGATGACATTGTCGATCGAACCTCTGAATTGGCGAAGTGATCCATCCCAGATTGAAGAATGGGTGGAACGATTCGAACTTCCGTGCAGCATTCGTAAAGGAGGGAAGCAAGACCAATCAGTCTTATTTCTCACTGCTGGAGGACGTGAATCATATTCAGTAATAATAATAATAATCTTGCATTTCCAAACGCACCCGTTAAGATGCGGTTTGAAGAGCTGAGGAAACGTTTGTTGGACCATGTTCTGCTGGTTAACATTCAGGCAACCGAACGAGCCAAATTCAATTCGCTGATCTGAAGTGACGATATGCCATGGCAAGAGTTCATTCTGCTGCTGAACTGTGGCCCCACTGTGTAACTACGGCGATCGCTTGAATGAACTACCGCCTGATCGACCGGTCACTGGAATCAATAACATGACTTTGTGATGCAAACTAGTAGAGCGGACAGACTTAACGTTCGCAAAAGCCCGCAAGCCATAAAGGCTGCTACCGAATTGAAAGCCACGATCTAATTTCACAAAATACTCCCTAAACGGTTCGTCTAAGTCCCGACAGCCAAGCCCAGATACACCCAACGTACCAGCGCGATACCAACAAGAGTGTCAAAACCATCATCCGATGAATGTAGTGTGGTGAGTTCCATTTACGCTCCACTTCACGATTTCGTAAGGCCATACAACATGCCTGTGATAAACTAGGGCCTGAGATACACATACAGTCCAAGATCATCGCTATCAGAAATAACAGCTGCCGTGGTTCAAAAACGGGCAATTTACCTCAGCGGGTATGATTATGATATCAAATTTCCTCCGGGATCTTGGATTCCGCATGCAGTTTTTGTCCCGTTATTCGGCCATTATTTCGAAAGATCCCAATTTTAACCAGTTCTAAACTCATATGAACTCATATGACACCTGAGTTGTTTACCTAAAACTGCTGAATTATTGAAAGTTTTGAAGACAAACTCGTTCTCCTGGAAAACTTTCAGTGCTTTCATTTAGACGTTGAACAGGGAGAGAATAGGACAGTCGATTGTGTGCGGAGTTACACCTGTTGATTAAATGGCTAAACGGACATTTTCTTCTCAATTAATCACTGTTTTCTGAGATTTTCACGGTATATCATAACAAGACGGAAATACAAAATTCTATGGATTTTGATATCAGTCACGCTAGTTCTGCTGCAGACAGTTGGCGATGTAAATTGTGTGACCATGTTCACCATGATAAATTAGCCTGGATTTCATAAACGCGGATTTAGCCAGACAATGAATACGGCCTAATGTCAGACCAGTAAAATGAAATTACCTGTGGTTGGATTTGGTCATTAGTAAATAAATGATAATCCTACCGAGAACATTTCGTTTTATTCTGAATCGTGTACCATATGTGTGTCTAACAGAAGCAAATATAAAGAATTGATCACATTCGCAGTATACTGTGTTTTGTTTGTTTAGGTTTGTGTGATTTGAAATTCAAGGTCATTTGATTGCCGTCCTATAAATGGCCATTATAATTTGCTGCGCTGAAAAACGTTATGCTGAAAATCGGCAAACCCGCGATCAAAATATGAAGGAGAGGGATAATATTTTACACACTTCTTCGACAAGTTGTTTTTATGGAATCATATTTCCAATTTTTCCTGAGAATGACAATCTAATTGATGCGTTTTTCATGTGAAATCGATATCATAGCACGATATGGTGTGCGAGAAACGAATATATTCGGCTTAGGTTTTGATGTTAAATGTACTCTGATAACAAGAGCGAACAGGAATCAATGAGCATGGATCGGAAAAAGAGGATTGAAAATGAGTTCCCATACATAACACGTACATGACGCGAGGATAGATAATAATTGATTGCTGAAGTATTCGGCTGATTGAAAGCCGGTATTAAACGACTAATGGTTTTGGGTACTTGATGAAACGGCGGAAAAACTCGAATCGCATTGGTAATCGATTTGACCATCGGTGTAGTGCACCCGAAATCTGGGTAGAGTTGAAGTAGAAAATTAATCTAACATTCTCTTTCATCGATTTCAACTACGTGGTCGTAAATGTCTTCATAATTCTCAAATTTCACGGGATTGTGATCAGTATTTTGTACATAACTCTCACTTGCTCTCAGAGGGACATCAATATGTTATTCGACACTTTCATGCCCATTCGGGTTCTATTTCTGTCTGGCTGTTTATGGATTGCTGTCAGAGATTTTAGTCGTTAACCTACACATCCATTAGTTACATTCAGTTAAGGAGACCTCTACTTTATCTTCAACAGTTCATTTGCCATTTATTGCATAATAGTTATCAACCATCCTCAACATTTCTACTCACAAATGAAAGATGTTTCAATAAGTGATCACCCTCTCACAACTGTCAAACTCTAAGTTTATCCCCGATATGAACATTCATTCCCGTCAGCACGAAACAAATATAGGTCACAAATAACAACAAGTCACTCAACGACATTTCCTTTCCTAAAAGATCCCTTCCCAATATTTCGTCGTGGTCTTCGCAAGAAGGATCTTGTACAGACTGAAATGCGCGAAATAAAATGAACAGACATGCGAACTAGCAATGAAATTTACTTGTTTTTCAGTATACAAATTAGGCCATTTTACTCGCAAGCAATTGCGTGATATAAATGTATAGTTCCCGAAATCTAGGGGCTCATATCTCGAGTAATACATCGGAATTAGGATGAGTCATATTTGCATGAAGCTTTTGGTTGTGTGAAAATCAATTTTGTATTCGTGACCGCTTGTTGTGTCAGATGAATTTTACCATTCTTGTCTCTCGGAAACTGTAATATCAATTTTCAGACATTTTTATTTACCATTTTATGAAAAGTCTTCATTCCTTCGTCATTACTTATTCTGTGCTCCAGCTGACCGAGCACACGTTTCTCACTTGATTGCGATCCTGTATTTTTGTTCCCTTATGACCCTGTGATTTTGTACACAAGTCAATGGATGCCTTCTGGACGCAGTTCCTTCGGTTCGCCTTTCTTTTAAAATCGCTTGAATGGTCCGACGAAATCAGTTCGAGCAACCTTCCTCGACTACAACTCTGCTTTTCCGGTTCTCCATTCTCCATTTTGTTTGAATACCTCGAATATGCTGGCTGTCCCACTGATTTATCTTCATGGTTGAAAGTCAACTTTTGCAGTGAGAAGTAACGTACTAAAGTTGGTACCAAGAAATCGAGTCTGGTAATGAAAATCCATGGTGCTATTCAGGGAGCCGTCCCTTTTCCTATATGGTTGCCGCATATATCATCGAATTAATAACTGAACCACGTGTAAGATGTTTTTACTACACCCATGTGGTGGTCTTCCATCACTCCATCTTCAGTCAACCAGACTTTACCTCTTTTCTGAGAACGGAGGTATTAATTGAAAATTGTCTTCTCATTCTGATGCACATCTGAACAATCTTCTGCAAACTACTCACTCAAGTGTTCTTCCATTGAATACTAACCAAAACGTTACATCGTGTCACAATATTAACAAAAATCGACCAACTGAATTTCAAACTGGCAAGTCGAAAATTCAAAAGACATGCCAAATGTTGCTGAGTGAGTTGAGCCAGGGTCAATTTCCAAAGTGCGATGAAGAGGAATAATTTTGCTGGTCTTAAACCCAGATTGTTCAAAGTAGATATGACCGTTAAACTTAGTAGTCTCACAAAGATTGTATAAAAATGAACGGCCGAATTCCAAAGTGTGAACTGTCGAAAACCCCGATAGAATATGCAGTTCTGTTTGCTAATACTGAGCTTGCTGGTTCGGGACTCAATGAGGGAAAGCACTAGGCTGTGCTAGTCGCCGGTTTTCACGGTTGGTTCAATTGCTGTCATCAGATAAGCAAAGCATTACAAAACACATGAAGCTATCGCTCTCTCTCTAATTGTCAACGTTTATTAGCGTTGTCAATTATGTGACTGAGATAGAATGTGAATATTCGAATACATTTTATGATTTCCTTAAGGAGCCTAACTGAATCAAACGCATACCATAGTTGTGAGGTCTTTGTTTCAATTTGGTCATTCAAATTGTTTGACAAAATAATATCAGCAGTGTGCAGAGGATTTGGACTGTATTGCCTGTAACAAGTTATTTTTACTTTGCATCCCACTGACAGGTCCTTTGTCACGGAAGTGTACTTCCGTCATTAACAACTTTCTATCGATAAAAGTCAGTGACAAATGTGCAATATGTGGCGTGGCGTGGGCATAAATCAAGCCTTCGGAAGTTATTCAAAATATTCAAACGATTTGCGTATGATATGACCAATGAGAGTTAGAGGTCATATTATGTGCCCTAATGAAGTCGCGTTTGTTTTGAGCAATTTGTCTATATGTTATCTCGTTTTAATTGATATCTTTCGAAAACCAGCCTTTTGTGGATAAAAACACGGAAGAGCAAAATCGGATACAGCTACTCACATCGGATCGCTTTCGTTTACTTTGCCCATTCAATGAGCTACCGTTGAATGCAGGCGTGTCACTTAATATCAGCAAATCGACATATTCTGACAGTTGGAGTAAATTATTACCAGGCATTACTGGCCCATTGTGATGTCTGTTTATCTGAGCTGGATAGCCCAAACAAGATATGACGATTCAGGTGGTTATTTATAGACACAAGGAACGGTGGACCTAATTTATTTTAGAATGTACTTGATGGTTCTGTCTTTGTGTATTATTTTTCATTTTGGTATTCATCATAAGTTGAGGCAGTGCGAAAACTTGTGTGGCGAAACCCCGTTGAATCTGAGTGAATATTCCGAAATGCTTTCGTTCTAATTTATTGAATTATATATAAGTATAATGTGAAATTGTGACAAAACTATTCCGATTTCTTGGGTCATCAGTCTAGCAGAAACTCAGACTCATTAGGTGGATGCACGCTGTGGGTTGGTAATATTTACAGGCAGCAGACCAAATGTCGCTTGAATGACCATGTTTATCGTAATTTCAAGGTTCCATGTAGTGCAATATATGTGTGATTATTCAAAATAAATGAATTACAGTCAGGTGAGCAACCAAGCAGAACAGTACACATGGCTATCCGGTAAATCAGCACAGTGCAGTCATAAACGGTCCACTCACTAATGAGTCAAACGAAACCGTAGCGCAGCACAATCATGGTACAGACAGTAAATCAAGATATATATTTAATCCAACATGTAATGATTGCTTCAGTAACAGAATAGGAGAATAATCTGTAGTTAGAATGTGTGAATAAATGGCCAATGTAAAATAATAATGGTAGTACCTGGAAGACGGCAGAAAAGACATGCCAACGTGAACGGATAAATCGAGCAATGGGTCGGTTTCTGCAGCGCACTTGTTCTGTTCTTCTCGGTAAACCGTGAGTCCGTTCACCTCATGAAGTCCTCAACACAATGCGATATAAATAGTTACAATACACTCTGTCCTTCCTAACTAACTCCGTTTCAATTACCAAGTGAATTCTTATGTTTACTGGGAACGTTTACCTTTTTTGCATCCACTCAAAATTTGCTGTGGTTAGCATGAATGACAAAACCAATTTGAGATCGAGTTTAGAGGGCGGAAAACCAGTTATCACTATACTATTTAACTTAGGCACCTAAAATTTCATGTATCTGCCAAATATATATTCGAAAACCGCACGATTTTTACTTTCTATTTGGCCTTCTCATGTCTGATTACGGTTTGGCATGTGACGAACTTATTTCTCTATTTCCTAACAAAACTGATTAGGTAAACCATCGTAAAACTGCTACATTCACAATACAATATCAACAAAATGTACACCAATCCTTCAACAGACACATATTCAAAAGTGAACCTTGAAAATCTTTCTTAAAATAACAGCTAAAACGAAAGGCGTTTTTAAGAAAAAAAATCAGTGGAATTTTGAACCAGTAACTCGGCAGCTCGAACGACATGTCAGGTGTTGCTCAGTGAGCTGAGCAAAGGTCATTTCTCACAGTGCAGTGCAGAGGAATCGCCTTGTTAATAAAAATCATATCTTGTTTGAAACGGATATGACCTTTACACTCAGTAGTCTGATAAAGATCGTATATAAATGAAAGCCAGACCTCAGAATTTCGTAACAGCAAAATCCACGGTGCAGTATGCAATTCTGTTTGCTAATACTCAGCTTTCTGAGTGGCATTGTCCTGGGTTCAAAAGGCAATGGAGGAAAGCACTGGGCTGTGCTTGTGGCCGGTTCTAATGGATGGGGTGACTACCGTCATCAGGTAACCACAACAATCAACACGCAGGATTGTTGCACTTTGCTGCTTGATTATTTATTTGGGCATTCATCGTCAGCCAAAGTGGTGTGAAAACTCACGTTACAAACCCGTTTATTCTGAGTGAATCTCACAATATGTTGTAATCACTTAACAGTAAAATGTATAAACATCACGTCAAATGATCTCATTGTTAATTGCTTCTGTGCTTCCTAATTATCAGTGAAATTCAATGGTGATTTTCAAGATGGATATCCGCTTTATTTCTCCCATTTTCTGTTCAGTATTGGGCTAGATAAACGGGAGATCTTACTCTTAAAACTGTTGGAGTTATATTTAAACTAGGTAGAAAAAGCAAGCTTCGTACAACCAATATATGAGAAGATTGCCATACATTTCATTGTGAAAATGCGGAATAAATGCGGTTTCCCGGTATTCCATGCATGGTTCAATGAAAAAAATTGGTTTTCGATGCTTTCTCTCAGACCAGTCCATTACACATGTAAATGCAACGGATACCCGTTTGACATATAGTTCTCATACTTTCACTTGAATAATCTGGATCACATTTTTGAGCAACGTTTAAATTGTCCATGTGTACTTCACAGGTCCATTAAGAAGTGCCGAAAAGACTGATTCGTATTCGGCACGTCACTTTTTCTATATTTGATTAAAATGAGTCAGGGATAACTTGATCAGAGTATTTCCATACTGTTTAAATAATGCAACACCCATTGTGGAAATTAATGTGTGCGAAAATCCGATCAAGAATGAAAGTATCCAATTCTTTTATTTCATGAAATATTGAATTTACGTGCGACCGGTCATGTTATTGCTCATTCGTATTTCTAGGCTGATGTATGTCATGCTTATCAACTGCTAAAAAAAATGGAATCCCACCCGAGAACATTATCACCATGATGTACGATGACGTGGCAAATGACCGAAGGTAAGCTTTCCTCAAAAATAACACACAGCACTGCTCTCCTCTCGTCCAGTGATTTTCCAGCAGTATTTAAAATGTGTGAGGGCTTAGCAAATTTCATAAAATTTTGATGAGCAAAATGGTAGTCGTTTTCACCCTGACGGGACTCGTACGCAGACATGAACGCCACCCAAGATCCAATACCATGTGCTCTGTCAGCTGAGTTTTAGTAGCATGCCAGAAGTGGAAACGGTGAACGAAATTTGGACCACATCAAAATATCTTGAGCGGTAACTAATTTAATTCCTCTCAACAAGGCCCGACTGAATAATATTCACTGATCACTAAACACTCCAGTTTATCCAAATTTGTTCTAATAACTTGCACAAACGTTACTGTGGTCCATCAGAGGAGCAATTTTCTTATTCACACTCCACACCATGTGAATTCAAAATGTCGTCATAAAAGAAACCCCAAGGGAAATTTTGTCTATACCGACTTCAAAGAATGGAGGTTTGACAGATGAAATATAGAAATGTTCCAATACAAATACAATTTATAACGGATTTCTAATACTATTTTTTTCCTTTCATTTTGTTTCCCAGAAACCCATTCCCGGGTAAACTGTTCAACGACTATAAACATGTGGATGTTTATGCAGGAGTGAAAATTGATTATCGGGGTAAAGTAAGTGCCCATATTTGGTATGATCTAATGCGGATAATTAGTTGGAAATTTCAAATACAATTATGTTTTTGATTTCAGATGTAGGTGAAGCGTATAAATTGATAGAATTTCAGTCCACAATCTCAAGCTGAATTATGTTTCATCGATGGAGGTATTTTGATTGAGTGAATGATAAAATATCCTGTATTAGGGAGGTAATTTACAACTTGATGTCAAGTTAATGAGTGGCTTTGAATTATTTATATTTGCGGCTATAATATGAATAGGTAACATAAATGCCTCACTTGTCAGACTTGGAAAAGCACCCGTCGTTAACTGGAAAACAAGTGGGTACCGCGCACATACGTCTGAGTTGCTCAATCCGCGATGTACTAATCCAAACCAATTTCATATTAGTGAAAGTGGATTTATTCAAATTGTGAAAATAATATTTTACAGCGTGGAAGTTCAAATTCGTACTTGGAAATAATGGGAACAATGCTGGACAATCATAAGATGGGTGAAGGACGTGCGCAGCGCTTTCGTGGCCTTCAGTGATGAGGTGGGAGTTCATTGATAAGATCTCCTCAACTATCTTAGTAATTGGTATGAGATGAAATAAGTTGATCATGGTGATATTATTTTCTCGACTATTATCGTGAAGTAGTTTTGATCATTCCCCAATGCTCTGGGTTGACAAAGTCAGAGTTTATTTGCCCACCTTGTTGTAGACAATCAAACACAATTTCAGTGCAGTTTATAAGATAGTCATTTGTAGTTCACGAGTATCACGGTGAAAACCTCACGCTTTAAAGTACTTTTTACTGATTGCACACGTACGTATCTAACAATGATTGGATCACTTGCGCGATAACATATTTCCAATTCGCAGGATGTTACACCAGACATGTTCCTCCGCGTGTTAAAAGGCGATCGGAAATTGAAAGAATCTGGATTCAAAGTGCTCGAATCGTGAGAATCACTGCAGTTATTTTAGAATTTGTTGCTTTCAAGAAAAGATGTAACAGAATAAACTGAAAATTGTCTGATTCGAATATTCAATATTCAAGATTTCAAAATATTTGAAAAGACTAAAAGATTCGATTTTAATCTCAAATATGAACGTAAACGTCAACAAGTAGATGATATTTTGATAAGAAATGAATCTACCTCAGACGGTAACACGATCAAAGATATTTACAAATATACGTACTGCACGATAAATTCCTAACTAAAAATCCAATAACAGCTTATGTACTGCGCGTCTTAGCATACTAACATAAAGTTTCTGGCAAAGGAACTCCGTAGAATGAAATAATATGGTTGTTGATTCAGGAACAAAATGAATATCACCTTCCTGATATACTAATTGAAGTACCTCATCACTGTGATCAATGTTATGGAAGAAACCATCTTGATATGCGATAAACAGTCTATCTGTAAAGTCAGAGACTACAGCTGGTCTCATTTTTATTCTGTCATTCTCAAATGATTCAATAACATCACTACGGATAGATCTGTGAAAATGGTATCGGCAGTTGTTTCTGTGATACAAACTTGGCTAATCCGACTAAATCTCAATATAATAGAAACTGTCTTTTGAACTGTCTGCGTTTATCCACCCGTGTTTCACCGAACGTCTTACCAGTAATTTCTGTTTCCGAATTCCTTCCAGTGGACCAGAGGACAATGTGTTTATTTACTTCAGTGATCACGGGTCTCCAAACATACTTGTGTTTCCGAGTGGAGAGGTTAGTCGATCTTCCCGTGTGCCAGATTCCAGCTGACGATAACCCACGCTGAAAAATAAGAGAAATATTTATGTCCTTACTTCCAGCTGTGCCGATTGCTCAGTTATACAATAATTCAAATTAAGGATGTAGCACATCCATGGTAAAAGCAATCAGCCGAATTCGAAATCGTTGTTTGTTATTCGAAATCGTTGATGTACAGTTACCGGACCAACTTGAAGAACACGCACCAGATAGTTCATTTCGTTTTATATTTTTTTATTTGTGTGTGATGTTTGAAGTAGTTTGTTCAAATGTGTGCTGTTTTATTGGTTTGCAAATTTGTCCAAGGGGACTGACTCACAGTACCAAAATGTAATCACAGCATGGAAGAAAGTCAGCTCAGTGAGATTACTTACCCACTTTCCCGCTCGCTTGCAACTTACTTACTGAAAATGGCTCAGGTAACTTTATGTACATAGAAATAAGTTGATAGCAATTATTACATGTTTTGCTGACCCGGATAAAGATTGTGGCCATAAAAATGCTAGTGAAATGCGAAGCACCATCATGCGAGATCACCATTTGTATTTCCACAATAGCTAGCGTACCAGCTGATGCGGCTCAAGTGGAACAGTGGACGATGGTCAAAGTAGCGACTGAAGAAGTTTCCCAAAATGAACTTAGGAAAACCGAAAGACGTTTGAAAGACCGAATCTCTGAGGACACGCCTCAACTGTCAGCCAAAGCACAGGAATAACCGATATCAGAAGTGGCTAGCACTGCAGATTGAAAAGGGAGATCTTGCTCTGAAACAACGTTGGCTATAATTGGAACGGGGTAGTGACGGCCGAAGAAATGGAGGTTAGAGAAGGGATCGGTGACTTTGGCAGGCCTCCCAGCCTCATTTGCTACGCGTCGGATAAGAGCTGCACGCATGAATCGCTCCTGAAGAGTACAGCCGGTTGCTCAACCAAATATCTAACCACACGATGGACCTACAACCACCCGTTCTCTCCTAGAGGCGTACGATATAAACTGCAGTGCAATGACTGTAACTGAAATAGCAACCGTCATCGATCATCCGACTAACACAAATGTCGCTAAAGAAGATAGCACGCCAAAAGTCTAAAAGGGCTGACTGTCGTGATTGCCCAGAGCAATCAACTCAACATTTGTTCATCAATGACCGACTATTCGAGTGCATCCCATCGTCCAAGTATCTAGGCTCAATGCTGCTTCCGAAAGGGTCAGGTGAAAGATGGAGCAATGCTTTGAACAGATTATGCCAGGAAAGCATTTCACCGGCTACCACGGGCGTTGTGAACCAGCAATGAGAGTGAAATTCGGGAATAAACTACGTATCTACCGCCTGTACTCAGCTACGGCTTCGAAACCTGGTCACCGACAGACCAGAAAACTAGAAAGGTAGAGCTGTTTGATAACTGGTGCCTGTGGCGTATTTCGAAATTAAATTGGCTTGACAGATTCTTCAGCAAAGAAGTTAGGAGACAGTGCTCTGAAAATGACAAACTGTCAAACTACTTCCAATGATGTCAACTGCGGTGGCTGGGTCATTTTCTACGGATACCCGAGACGGAGTTGAATAAGCAAATACTCGGTCCAATTCACTGCCTCGGATGGAGCTATCGCTTTGCTAGTCAGCTCAAAACTTAAACCAACACCGTCGAGAAGGATGTGGAGTTTCACAGAAAGAATAATTGGATCGCCATTTGTGCCGAAATGCTTCCAGCCGGCGAGCATGACCAGCTTTCTTAAGCATACTCATTGGGATAACCAATCTTTCAACAGAAAATAAACTCGTAAGAGCAAAGGTAGGTGAGATAGCGCTACATATCGATTTACGTTGTTTGACCCGAGGCAAATATACTCCATCACGCGCATGAGGCTCGCCTTCGAGATATTTATGACCAGCGTCTCGGCTTGCTTACCGGCTAAGAACGGGGTTTGTGTTTACTCTCAAAAAATAAATAGATTGCAATTATTACATGTCCTATTACTAACTACTAACACAATACAAATCAGACAAGTTGCTGTCACTGTGTTGAATAGACCAATTTCGTTGTATTATTCACTGTTTGTCACTGCAAACCTGAAAAGTACTAGCGTAACCCAAAAATGCTAATCAAGATCAATTAATTCAAATATTTGAGAATTTAGTTTTTGAGTAGACAGTGGACCATATTTGTTCATTACAAACTTCTCATGTTCTTCATATTCAAATTCTTGGATTCCATTGTTTGCAGTTATATACTATTTTATCCGTTCGCAAATTTGTAGCTTTCTGCAAAACAACTTAACGAAACCTTGGCCTACATGAACAAAGCACGGCTGTACAAGAAAATGGTCATTTATATCGAGGCTTGTTACTCTGGGTCCATGTTTCGGCGAATTCTTCCTGAGAACATCGACAGTGAGTTTTGGTTATTCGGTTTTTCATTGAACTGACTGACGTGCCGTCGAATAGGCTGGAGGGAACCTCTTTGGATCACCAATACACATTGTATACATTAGGTGAAATGTGTTTTAAAGAGCACTTCGCTCCATACGGAGAAAAGTCGATTGACGATGCAAAGTTCATATGGCTAAACTGTTCTCCTAATTCTCTATGCATCCTTTTTCACACTCCAAACCGAAATTCTAGTTCTCGCCGTCACCGCTGCTCACGAAAATGAACCAAGCTGGGCCGCATTCTGTGAGGATCCCAAGATTGATACTTGTCTGGGGGACGATTTCTCTCACCATTGGTTGAGAGATACGGAAAAGGTAAATGCAATGAAATAGATCAGGGTGCTTTTCCCCTCTACTGAACTTTTATTTTCTCTCTATACTTATACGACTAGAAGCAAATGTAACCAGCTAGCTACTCCGTGAAAAAAATTGACGATTCATTGAAAAACTAAGGAAATAATCAAATTAATCATCGGCTGCAGAACTGCATTGCGGTTCAGTTGTGAGTTTGCCCGTATGCATCATAATATCCAGATTTTGATTCGGACACCTTCTACATTTATTAGTTATTTGCTATTCAGTAAAGGATTCCCATACTCCCGAAACTGACGAGAAATAGGGAAGCATGCAACCGGTATCATAAAGGCTAGACAACAGTGATCGAAGGGCTTTTATCTCGTAATATTTCTTCTCTGGCCTTGATTCATCTCAAACACAGGTGAATGCTTTCAGCAGCCCAGAAATATGATCAGAAAAGGACAAGCCTGAAAGTTGTTCTGTCTAGCTTTGCTGAATTGTTTAACACATGTACATATATATCTCAGTTCTGTTCGTCAACATTGTTCTAGCATCAGCGAGATCTATTCGAATGGACAGTTGGCAAGCAGTTTGAAGCTGTTAAACAGGACGTGTGGAGTAGTCATGTGATGCGGTACGGTGACTGGGTAAGTGGCGCATTGCTATTAACAGCCGTTTGCATATTCGGTAATAAACTGCATAATTTGAGGTAGATATTCCAGTGCCACCCGTGATGCACTATTCATCAATTTTTAAAAATTCCGTAAACCCTATGTCAAGTCGTGGCGAAGATTGGCGCCAACGGCCTATGTTTTTCATAGACCTAATTGGATTGCAAAACTAGAATAATTACACTTGTATAATATGATGGTTCTTTTGGCATTATTTCATTTGGTATTATTGCAATGAAATGGACTTTGTTTCATAAGTGGGAAGTTGCGTGATTTGCCAAGATCAGTATAAAAGCTATTTATGTAGGTCGGCTACGAGTGCCGTCAAGAATCTGGGGAACCGTGGTTCAGGGCATGCCTCGATGTTTGTACGTTTTTGGTCACAAAGTGATTTACGAATTTAATATTTTAATAAACGGTGTTTAATTGATGGCCAACTCGATTTTATTCTGGCCAACATGAGTCATGTAACACTAGGACTCGCGCGGTAGAATATTTCAAATCAAATTGTACCCATTCGAATTGGCCAGGATTGCACAATGGACTTGTGACACTAACGACTCTAGCATTTTAACTCTCCATTGCACGCTTAGTGTGTTGAATTTTGGATAATACCTTCTACTCCTGCATAAATTTCCCAAAAACCCGGAACTGTCCACGTTTTCCAATAAAACTGAATGGTGCGATGATGATCATATAAGCCAGTAGGTAAAACTGTTTGCGAGAGTCTAATCGAAACGTTCGCCGGCTGCCAATGATCAACTGGAGTCTGAATCGATCACCAACAGAGATTAGATTTATTTATGTTGAAACCTTCAGCGAATTATTTTTCCGCTAGTGAATCTGAAAATTCAGCAAATAATAGTTCGGCTGTTTGTGCGAAGAATTCAATGAAGTAAAACTTACCGATTCAGAGTTTTGAGTGTATTGATGTTGTACACAGAATATGTTCTTCAAACAAATTATTTTATAGTTATTGTGGGCACCAGGTTATTACTGCCAATATGTTATTCAATTTCCTACTTCACCGTGATCCACGTCATCTTAGACTTCTAGATCCGCTTTTGATCAGCCAAAATAGCTTCACATTAAACGTTCAAATCGTGGAACACAACCGGGAAACTACCATGGCTTTATTGAGCCATGAAGTAGTGAACCACACACAGACATGAAAACACACACGCACACCTGAATCCATTTGTGCCACATTCTCAAGCATCTCATTGCGTATTTTCTGTGTAATGTTATACTTTCTCGACCAGTGGGAGTATACAAAGGGAATTCCTCTCCTAGCGTACGTATTCTATCTAGCTTGTTCAAATTCATTGTGCGATCTAACTGAATCGACACTGTGTTACACGAAATATTGGTATCCCCAACATTCAGGACATATCCTCACTCTCCGTTGGAGAGTTTCAGGCCAATCTTACACGAGTGGGTGCAACCGCATTTTCTGCAAATAGGGTAAGTAAACAAGTGGCCATTTTCAACATTTAACTGCAAATGTAAATATACAAAACACAGTATGGATTATTCTAGTCTGACAATCAGAACTCGTAAGTTGGCTTAACGCCAATTAAATTGCAATTTTAAAAACGAAGAATTACATTCCAACCATTCTTGGTTGTTCCAGTCATTTTCTTTTCCTTATTCTCAAACATATCCATTGTGAAAGCAATTATACAACAGCGCAATGTAACAGACATCTTCAAGTCCCAGTCGATATAGCACTGTCTGATTCTTGCAACCATTTCATTCATTCGTACACAACCTGATTGGCTGCAACTTCTACTTTATGTGCAAATCTTTATCTATGGTTTTGATGGACTGTTTGAGCATAGACTCATGCTATTCCATTTTTTTCACACTACAAAATACGAATGAACTCAAATCGCATCTTAATCGGAAACAATTCGCTGATCTGAAAGTCAATGACAACACAGGATAGATCGATAGCCATTCGTGCATATTTGGTTCCTCTGATGCACCAATTGAAGAGATCAAAATCGTCGAGTCAAATGGAACTGGCACAACGACGCCTACTCCGTGCACTGAAGGTAAATTTGTATTCACCAAATCTCTCTTGACCTCGGCAATGTGAAAACTGTTGTGAGAAACAGCAGTTATTTAGATCCGTGATAATTTTTCAACCGCAATTGTATGTTCAGTGAGTTTAGCTCCCATTGATTTGTTAACTGTGTGAAGATCAGTGTTGTATTGTTGATCGTTTGTTAGATCAAAAGAACTTCACCTTGGGCTGCATATACCATGCTGAATACATGACATTAGGTCATTGCATTTAAACAGTGCTCATTATAGAAACGTGGGAACTGAGATTAGGACCAGTGAACTGATTGACTTGATTAGGTGTATTTTTGACAAATTCTCAGTTAAAATTTCCCTATTACATTGTTGCCCAAATGCAATCCATTCCAGTTTGGTATTGTCTGAACCTGTTGAGATAGAAGGTGAATATTTACATAATGTCTCAAGCAACACAGCTGAAATCGTTGGTAGTTCTATTTGAAGCAAATGGGATTTGTCATCAATTGCTTAACTACCTTGGAATGGTTGTCTTGATTGCAGTTGGGTAAAATGGTGAAGGACACTGTGGATGAAATTGTGGAAGAGGTCACAACCACGAGTGCACCCACGGGAACACCCATTGGTATACATGAACATCTGGATTGCTATCAAACAGTTTATGCTCAGTACAAAAATAAGTGCTTCACTATACAACAAGTGAGTTGCTAATATATAAATAGATACGTCTTGTCTCTAAACTTACCATCATTTTACCCAGAATACACAAGTTTATTCCGATACAAATCATTCACATTGATGGTATGGTTTACTTCTTGGGCTGAGAGAACCTTAGCCTTTATCAATGACAGAATGAAAATTGCCCCATCATTGAGAACGATTTCCTAACTCAAAGGAAAGTAAGACGACCATTTTTCAGCATGTCCTGCACATTCATGCGCTGATGAGGAAAATAACAGGCCACATTTAAGGTGATTTAAAGTCACCTACTCTTGTACTTTACAAAAAGTCCATTATTTGTGACCACTTTGGATCAGTTTTGATGAGTTGTCGCACTGGTGCCGGTTGTAACGTCTAGCTAGTGATTCGACCACAGTCTGGTCACGTCCAAATTTTGTCTCAATAATTAAAAACAGGACAATACTTTATGAATGTTACATAAGTTGATGAAACTTGAAATGTGAACCTTCGAACCACTGAAAGCCAGACTGAATCGACTTGGGATTTAGGTGTTCCATTCACAATCGTCCACTTCGGGTTCGAGTGCCAATTTTCGTTTGATAGATGTGCACTGATGTTGATTCATAACAGAGATGAAACAATTGTACAGAGCTTCCATGATTTTCAGTCATTTAAAAACTCACACTGCAATACGAATTACATTACGTAAAACTTCAATCTCCTAATACCCACTCCACTTATATGAATTATTCTATCTCTGTACTTTTGTTTAAACGGTCATAATGAATAATTCACCCCATTTCCCGGTGATTTGTATCGGGATAACTGTTCCCACTTAGTGTAACTTATCAGCTAAGACCACAACTGAAACATCACAGTGAAGACTTCGTTCAGCTATTCAATACATCCGATAGACTATATTTGGACAGCGAATGGAACGTGCCAAGTAAGATTGACATGAGAGGTGCAAATTCAGGGAAGAAAGTATATTTATTCACCAGAACCCTGAGTGCAGTGTGTCCTAATTATGTTCGTCTGATGACATTTCAGGTACCGGAAGTTGCAAAAGAAATGGTGAAGTTGGACCACTTATGTGAGCAAGGCTACGACGCAAACGTGATTGTGCAAGCAATATTTACCACGTGTGGTTGATCGTCGAAATCCGTTTGATAAACACTCAACTTTAATCGCTTATATTGACTGTCCATTCTGAATGATTGACTCACTTGCGCTCACTGAATAAATGTTATCCGCATCCCGTGAAGTAGTTTTATTTGGAGTAACTCCTCAGTGAATGAGTCGCACAATATCCATGTCTTGTGTTAATTAGTAGTCCAGTTTGTTACTCTATCCAACCGCGTTTATTTATCCCCCAACCTGTGGACACATCGATCCGTGTGATTACAAAGTGTCATCCACTGAGGTAAAAAGGGGTGAAAATTGTAACCCCAATTTGGTAGTTGCAAGCCGTCATAGTTATGCACGTATTAATGCCATTTGTTCGAAAATTATGAAATCTATACTACAACATCCTTTTCCATCAAACGTATCTCGAGGCTCCAATCCTGGTTCATTTTACGCCCCATTTTGAACAAACTCCAGCCACTAACAAACTATCACACAGATGAGAGTTAAACCTTTGCACATCCCTGAGTGTTTTTCTGCACAAGTTATTAAGCTTCCGCCGCCTACGACTCTAAGAACTATAAGCTTTGTTTCGGCTCCTCTATTGAAGCATCCCGAAAGATTCGATTCCACGAGAAACGCTTTTATTTGGCCCCTCTGAATGAACACTTTAATTTCCAAATACGTACTGAACAGTCAATCACAATTATGCAATCCTAATAGCATATTTTGTGGTTATTTGGGCAGTAAATTCAGATGGAACGCAATCGAAAATGGCGTACGATGTCCGGTCTGTATTTGTGCGCTTTTGACCAATGTACGGAGCCACAAAATGGCGCATTACACTTTCTAACAACAAACTTACTAAGGGAAACCGGTTGTTCATCTGTCTCGTTTGCCTAGAATAACGGATCACCTAGAGCAAATCAAATCGAGTGAATTACTTGCCCAGTGCACCTAACAATTGAAACTTGAAATTACGTAGCCAAAATCACAGTATTGATTATGCCACAATTGCAGGAATGGAGAGACAGTACATAACAACTCGGAAATTGTGATGAGACTAATAAATTTCAAGCAATGGATATCAATAGTAAGGTTGGGCAATGAAAACACCAAATCATGGTTATACTGATGTGAGAATGTCTGCACACTAGCTAAGTTATCATTGTAGAAACTTCATCAAGATGGTTGACATTACCACACCAGCTATTCATTTCCTATTTAAACTTAGCTTGTGGTGTATTTGTTGTGCCCAGTTGTACTGGCAAGACTAGGAAACGAAAGGATTTTGAAGACCTATCAATGTTCGGGATATCCGAAAGCCGGATACATTTTGTAGTTAAGCGTCGCCTTCTTGCAAAGGACAATAATCGTGACAAGCCGGACTTTTTAAACTACATATTAGATGGTTCATCCGCGAGCAAATCTGATTTTGTTGACGTGGATGTGTTCAATGATTCACGCAAACGTAAGGTGTTCTCTTCTATTTTTATAATTTGTGGAGAAACTCTCTCTCTCTCTGTAAACTCAAATTTCCATCTCCAGGAACTGCTCCTCATAAATCCCAGAAAACAATCCTGACTAGATGGACTCAGTCCCGTATTGCTCGAGTAGGGGGTGGTTACCCTCACGCTTAGTCTTTCTAATAATCTCAACCAATATCTAAAGAACAGTGAGACTCAAGATTGTTGGAGCATGGGACTCATTACTTCCGTTCCCAAAAGGACCACATAATTTCGTCCTACTACTTGAAGCTCTGTCTCATTGGAAGATTTTGAAATATTAGCTCTTCGACAATTGACTGATAAGTCTGATTTCACAGATCCTGATCATTTAGCTTACCGACATTCACGCTCCACCATCGATGCCTTCAATATTTTGGCACATACTTTGTCCACACTTGACGGGAAGAGTTAGGTGGTAAGTAAGTGCATCCTAGACAACAACGAGGCATTCAACAGTGTCGACAGGAATAAAACTGCTCCCTTTTCTCAGTTTCTTGTATTTAAACTATCACTGATTCATTTTCGACGGATTACTTTACCAATTGCTAGTAGTAAACCCATTTTATTCTCAATGCCCTCATCCGTTGTTGCTACACTCCTAGAGTTCATCAAAGGCCTAAATTATCCCGCCTTTGATTTTCAACTTCCAGCTGTTAAAAGCATGTACAGGAAAATACTCTCCTTATCAGACATGCGGAAACCTTTATATTTCGTGAGCCTCATAATTTTGATTTCACTTTTCCTACCCACAAAATGGCATCAATCAAATCTCGTATTGGTCTGAGGCTTATAATGTAAACCCTAACCCAATAAATTCTGGTTTCATTACATTTCCCTTATTGAACGGTAGTACGGAACACAATTTTCAAAATGACTGTATTTATACTTCAACAGAATAAGAACAGCTGAACGTTCTTGAGCTAACTAAGTAATGTAGACTTTTGTCTTACCGGAACTTCAAGTAGTCCATTCCTGTTACTTTCATTTCGTCTAAATTGCAATCTCAACTTACAACTCATGCTTAAGAATCTTGTCAAAACTCCTGTATTTACCAGTGTACAGTTTCACTGGCTATACGATCTTCCATTCTGGTCTGTTTTGTGTGATACTAGTTTTTTGTCAGATCATCTAAATGCTTATTTTCTCCCAGTGGCACACAAAAGGGAACACATTACAACATGATTAACGTTATCAAAAAATTTCTTCTAATTTCACAGGTGCATTTTATGTTTAAAAAACTAATTGTTATCCTACATTATTTATAGTACTTCTGCAGTCTTGTTCACAGAAACTAAATCATAATAATTTATTTGTAATTAATGAACATTTCATTACTTCTAGCTGGTACGATTCAACCACTTTTTCTGTCAAACAGAACAGCTAATAACAAATTCTAAATGATATATCGGTTGGGTTAAATAAACTTTGCTAGCAAAATCGCTATGGTAATCAAACTGAAGTGTGTTCCAGTCATCGACGAAGTCAGCTGTTAGAGCCTCACACTCACGGCACTGTTATCCGACAAAATGGCATTTCATCGGATAAATACCTGCTTATTTGCACAAAGAAAGGCGACCCAATTACACTTATTTGAATGCAGTGTTCAATAGTGATTCCTGTTGAAACCAACAAGCACCATTTTCTAGGTACTTCCTGATTTACAGTAGTATGGGGTTTGTCCAATTACTGCACGGCCATTTCGAGATACCGTTCTTACGAGAACATTACCCAAGGCCTACTAAATTTCCTCCCTTCTGAACCACTATTCATGACCAGTAACGAAATTCTGTCAGTTTGATTTTCAAACAAAGCTGATGGGTGAAAATAACAAGCAATGTTGACTGCCCTAATCCCGAGGGAAAAACGTCCCTGTACCAGGGACCAGCAATGAGTTGGCATTTTCGGTAACCGTATTATTATGAAATCATTGACCACGGTTCCCCCATCCAAAACTTGACGGCCAAGTGCACTTAGTAATTATTGTAAAACTTGGATATTATTCAGATTTTTGTGTACATTTCCCTGGTTTCTATTCTGAAGTAGCTGACTGAATTTTCGCTTTATTAACTCTTATTCAACCAATGATTAGGTGAGTTGTCACAAATGATACGATGGAAATATTTCACTTTATAGGTAATGATGAAATGTTTCAACAGTGCATAGTGGTTTATCACAGTACCCGGTTAATGCTACTGTCGTCGACCGGGGTACACTTTGTGCAACTGTAGCATCGAATCCCGGTAAGATGTTGGTGATAGGTACACACTCGGCTCACATGTTCGATTTCACTTCGAATGTCTAGTTACATGACGTTTTGTTTGTTCATATAACGTGCAAGTAGATCGAGGATTCGTTCGAGAAGTATGTTAAGGAATAACGGGGACAAGTTCGAATTTTACTCAGCGGAAATTTAAAGTTGCACTGAAAGTGTAGTACGAATAAACAAACAGGTTTGCAGTTCATTTGCGATCATCGCTGGATTTCAACACGAAAATACTATTGAAAATCAGCCAAACAGAATAGTTCTGTGCATTCTATCTGGTTCTTTCCTTCCGTAAGCTGCTTAACAGATCTGTTAAATTTATCAGGTTCTTATTTCATGTCTATTCTACAACGGCCAATTTCTTCTCATTCTCACTGTTACTGCTGAGACCTCATTTATTTGGTTTTCCATCTAGTTTATTGGCATGACATACTAATAATTTTTCGAGAAATATCCCAGACACTAGATTCTCCAAAAAGTCACCCAGATTCCTAGTCAATAATCATGGCGTTCTGCACGCTGCTGCACTTTCATCCTTTTTCACACCCGATTTAGTGACTTTCCTCTAACTTCTTCGGAACTGAAAATACGAATGTTCACTCTTAACTATCTGTGATACTGTAGCAGTCGAAGTAGATTTTGCTAACCTATTTGCTCATCTTCAAAATATTGTGGGCTTTATCAATAACTCCTCAGAGATATGGTTCCGAATTAAAGTCGGTGTCGCAAACGTAGGTTTCACTTGCCCCACAAATACAACATGTCACTCAGATGAAGATGACATGCAAGCCTCAAAACATGCTCAGTGATAAGGAATAAATATAATATTGTAAAATATTCTACTAACTGATCTTCCTTCGTTTTGTTATTATCACTGACTGCAAAACTAGTGCGAGTAGAGGTATTCGAGTGAACGGTTCACACGGAAGACAAGGTTGTGTGAAATTCGGGATGTGTCACACCTATAGTGGATAAGTCTTGCGACATCTACCATTACGAAATGGGGATGGCGGGTAAACAAAGGCTTACATTTCCTCTTAGGGTGAAGGAATAAAACAACGTATCGTATGTGCTAGAACAAACTATAATATTCCGACCGGAAGTTAATCCGTTGTTGCCAAAAATTAATCGTATCTCTACGTGAAGCCAACAAGTTCTTCACGAGCAACAAAGTACGAATCCTTTATCCTTTTGACCACTTCAAAAATAGGCTAGAAGATATACGACTGATTACATGAATAGCTCGAAATGAAACAAAAATTCTACCTCGATAACATGGAAGAATTTTTCTTGAGAACAGGCCAAGTTCGGTTAAAATAAGCTGAGATTTAAAGACAGCTATAAACGTAGATTCAAGGCAAAGTTGCACGGGCTATGGAATTCGAAAGATATGACAACATAATTCATGCAGGAATTTCAGTAACTGATAAAACCTTGTGGAACTCCTCTGGATCAAATTATTTCCAATCTAACAGTGAAAATATCCATGTAGTAATTCTGATATCCAAATTGTTTTTTCCCATTCATGAAACAGTTCTTATCCAAAAGACCGAAGAAATTCCGAAGGGATGAAGTAACCGAATGATTTCCAATCCATGTGAAGTTCACTTGTGACCATAGAAATGTTCCCACTGATGAATCGCGTACATTATTTATCACATATTCAAAAGCCAACTGTGACTAGCAGATGCGTTCATGGGGTATTTTTCCTCAATTAGGTCACTCCCGATTCGATGGGACAAGATGAACGTGTCACGAATACGTCATAAGGCCAGATGAGAATCCACTTCCATGGTATCTAGATCAGTGTGGAAAACATGGAACTGAATGTTTGAGGGCACCTAACAATATACGTCTTTACCGTAACCTTGTTTCAAACGTTTCATTGCCTGCAAAAGAACCTTTTTGCTCGAATAAAATTGGGACGACAAAAGTTAGTGGGAAAATATTCTCTACAACCTGAGTGTTGTGTTCGTGAATGAATGTACGGCAAGCAACACGTAGTTTGACTACATTGTAGGCTCCCATCTGGGTTCTGAATGCATTTGACTAAGATCGGTACAGATAACTCACGACTAACGTTCAGTAAAGGCGTGGCCTACTAAATAGTTTAAAGCAAACAAGGATCACTTTCACTGGAAGCTCAATGTGCAAATGACCGATAATAGTTAGAGCAAATCGGATCTATAACATTAAACTCTTTGACTTTCCGTTCAGCCGTTAAACTGTACAAAGCAGAGCATGTGGACAGCGATTATTTCCTTGGACCATCAGTTAGTTTGACGGAAGAAAAAGCATTTGCTAAAATTATGGTGAAGAATAATTGTTGCTATGATAACCATGGAGCACAGAAAACGGTAGTCATTCTAAAGCACTTGAGATCTGCTGAATATTAAATTTGTAATTTCATATTACCATATCGGGACAAGATAAAAGGCACATAAGGAAATGTAAAACACATAGACGACGCAAACAAATATGTATTAGTTAAGGCATAAAATGATGCATCATGCAGCTTGAACGCTCAACTGACCATTGAAAATCATGGGAGCAGTGTACAGCTGTTTCATCCTTGTTGGGAATCATGAGCATTGCACATCGACCGAGCAAACACGGGGACTCCATTTCCCAGTGAACCATTGTCAATCGAACACCTCAAAAGCAAGCCTATCCGGACAAGCTCTCAACGAGTTGTTCAACATCTACACTACATGATATGCCACTCTTCCGTCACTGGCTTCTGTTGAACGCTAACAACAAGCTACCCACATAGCGATCCACTCCCATCATGGATCAATTCTCTGAAGGGGCCTAAGTACAACCAACGCTTTCCCTTATGAACAACCTACACAGCTTCGTTACTATTTCCAATTGAGTAGTAGGAGATTAGATTAGATTAGATTAGATTTGTATATAATATGATTGCTCACGCAGCTTGAATGCGCAACTGACCATTGAAAAGCATGGATGCAGTGTACAGCTGTTTGATCCTTGTTGGGAATCATGAGCAATGCATATCAGCCGAGCCCCTACGGGGCTCGATTTCGGGGTGAACGATTGTCAAACAAACAATCTGAATGCAAGCCTACCCGGGCTCGCTCTCAACGGTTAGTTTACCATTTGCAATATATGGTATAGCACCCTTCCTTCACTGGCTTCTTTTCAACGCTAACAACCAGCACAACCCACACACCGATCCACTCCTGTAATCGTCCACTTATCTGTAGGGGCCTAAGTACAACCAACGCCTTCCCTTATGAACAACCTACACAGCTTCGTTACTATTTGCAATTGAGTAGTAGGAGATTAGATTAGATTAGATTAGATTTGTATATAATATGATTGCTCACGCAGCTTGAATGCTCAACTGACCATTGAAAAGCATGGAAGCAGTGTACACCTGTTTGATCCTTGTTGGGAATCATGAGCATCGGTCATCGACCGAGCCCCCACGGGGACTCCCCTTTGGGATGAATAATTGGCAACCAAACAAACTGGAGGAAAGCCCATCCGGGCTCGCTCTCTACGGTTAGCTTAACGTTTCCAATATATGGTATAGCACCCTTCCTTCACTGGCTTCTTTTGATTCGTAACAACCAGCACAACCCACACACCGATCCACTCCTATCATCGATCACTTCTCTGTAGGGGCCTAAGTACAACCAACGCATTCCCTCATGAACAACCTACACAGCTTCGTTACTATTTTCACTTGAGTAGTAGGAGATTAGATTAGATTAGATTTCTATATAATATGATTGATCATGCAGCTTGAGTCTTCAACTGACCATTGAAAAGCATGGAAGCAGTGTACAGCTGTTTGATCCTTGTTGGGAATCATGAGCATTGCACATCGACCGAGCCCCCACGAGGACTCGATTTCGGGGTGAACGATTGTCAAACAAAAAATCTGAATGCAAGCCTATCCGTGCTCGCTCTCAACGGTTTGTTCAACATCTACACTACATGATATAGCACCCTTCCTTCACTGGCTTCTTTTCATCGCTAACAACCAGCACAACCCACACACCGATCCACTCCTATCATCGATCACTTCTCTGTAGGGGCCTAAGTACAACCAACGCATTCCCTCATGAACAACCTACACAGCTTCGTTACTATTTGCAATTGAGTAGTAGGAGATTAGATCAGATTAGATTAGATTTGTATATAATATGATTGATCATGCAGCTTGAACGCTCAACTGACCATTGAAAATCATGGAAGCAGTGTACAGATGTTTGATCCTTTTTGGGAAGCATGAGCAATGCACATCGACCAAGAAAACACGGGGACTCCATTTCCCAGTGAACCATTGTCAGTCTAACAACCTAAACAAAAACCTATCCGGACAAGCTCTCAACGAGTTGTTCAACATCTACACTATATGATATATCACTCTTCCTTCACTGGCTTCTTTTCAACGCTAACAACCAGCACAAACCACACAGCGATCCACTCCTATCATCGATCACTCCCCTGTAGGGGCCTTAGTACAACCAACGCATTCCCTCATGAACAACCTACACAGCTTCGTTACTATTTCCAATTGAGTAGTAGGAGATTAGATTAGATTAGATTAGATTTGTATATAATGTGATTGATCATGCAGCTTGAACGCTCAACTGACCATTGAAAAGCATGGAAACAGTGTACAGCTGTTTGATCCTTGTTGGGAATCATGAGCAATGCACATCGACCGAGCCCCCACGGGGACTCCATTTCGGGGTGAAAGATTGTCCAACATACCATCTGAACGCAAATCTATCCGGGCTCGTTCTAAACGGTATGTTCAATATCTACACTACATGATATATAGCACCCTTCCTTCACTGGATTCTTTTGAACGTTCACAACCACAACAAACCTCACACGGATCCACTCCAATCATCGATCAATTCTCTGTAGGGGCCTAAGTACAACCAACGCATTCCCTCATGAACAACCTATACAGCTTCGTTACTATTTCCAATTGAGTAGTAGGAAATTAGATTAGATTTGTATTTATTATGATTGATCATGCAGATTGAACGTCCAACTGACCATTGAAAATCATGGAAGCAGTGTACAGCTGTTTGATCCTTGTTGGGAATCATGAGCAATTGCTATGCAACGGACCGTCGCGGTGGCTGCATTTCGTGGTGAACGATTGTCAAACAAACAATCTGAATGCAAGCCTATCCGGGCTCGCTTTCAACGGTTTGTTCAACATCTACACTACATGATAAATCAATTTTCCGTAACTTACATCTTTTGAAAGCTAACATCCAGCACAACCCACACACCGACCCTATCCTATCATCGATCACTTCTCTGTAGGGGCCTAAGTACAACCAACGATTCCCTCATGAACAACCTACACAGCTTCTTTACTATTTCCAATTGAGTAGTAGGAGATTAGATTAGATTAGATTAGATTTGTATATAATATGATTGATCATGCAGATTGAACGCTCAACTGACCATTGAAAAGCATGCAAGCAGTGTACAGCTATTTGATCCTTGTTGGGAATCATGAGCATTGCACATCGACCGAGCCCCCACGGGGACTCCATTTCCCAGTGAACCATTGTCAATCGAACACCTCAAAAGCAAGCCTATCCGGACAAGCTCTCAACGGTTTGTTCAACATCTACACTACATGATATAACACCATTAGGTGACTGGCGTCTTTTGAAGTCTAACATCCAGCACATCCCACATACCGATCCACTCCCATCATCGATCACTTCTCTGTAGGGGCCTAAGTACAACCAACGCATTCCCTCATGAACAACCTACACAGCTTCGTTACTATTTCCAATTGAGTAGTAGGAGATTAGATTAGATTAGATTAGATTTGTATATAATATGATTGATCATGCAGCTTGAACGCTCAACTGACCATTGAATAGCATGGAAGCAGTGTACAGCTGTTTCATCCTTGTTGGGATTCATGAGCATTGCACATCGACCGAGCCCCCACGGGGACTCCATTTCCCAGTGAACCATTGTCAATCGAACACCTCAAAAGCAAGCCTATCCGGACAAGCTCTCAACGGTTTGTTCAACATCTACACTACATGATATAGCACCATTACGTCACTGGCGTCTTTGAACTCTAACAACCAGCACATCCCTCACACCGATCCACTCCTATCATCGATCACTTCTCTGTAGGGGCCTAAGTACAACCAACGCATTCCCTCATGAACAACCTACGCAGCTTCTTTACTATTTCCAATTGAGTAGTAGGAGATTAGATTAGATTAGATTAGATCTGTATATAATATGATTGATCATGCAGCTTGAGTCTTCAACTGACCATTGAAAAGCATGGAAGCAGTGTACAGCTGTTTGATCCTTGTTGGGAATCATGGGCATTGCACATCGACCGAGCCCCCACGGGGACTCCATTTCCCAGTGAACCATTGTCAATCGAACACCTCAAAAGCAAGCCTATCCGGACAAGCTCTCAACGAGTTGTTCAACATCTACACTACATGATAAAGCATTTTTCCGTCACTGGCATCTTTTGAAGGCTAACATCCAGCACAACCCACACACCGATCCACTCCTATCATCGATCACTTCTCTGTAGGGGCCTAAGTACACACAACGCATTCCCTCATGAACAACCTACACAGCTTCGTTACTATTTCCAATTGACTAGTAGGAGATTAGATTAGATTAGATTAGATTTGTATATAATATGATTGATCATGCAGCTTGAACGCTCAACTGCCCATTGAAAAGCATGGAAGCAGTGTACAGATGTTTGATCCTTGTTGGGATTCATGAGCATTGCACATCGACCGAGCCCCCACGGGGACTCCATTTCCCAGTGAACCATTGTCAATCGAACACCTCAAAAGCAAGCCTATTCGCACAAGTTCTCAACGAGTTGTTCAACATCTACACTACATGATATAACACCATTAGGTCACTGGCGTCTTTGAACTCTAACATCCAGCACATCCCACACACCGATCCACTCCTATCATCGATCACTTCTCTGTAACGGACTTAGAACAACCAACGTATTCCCTCATGAACAACCTACACAGCTTCGTTACTATTTCCAATTGAGTAGAAGGAGATTAGATTAGATTAGATTAGATTTGTATATAATATGATTGATCATGCAGCTTGAACGCTCAACTGACCATTGAATAGCATGGAAGCAGTGTACAGATGTTTGATCCTTGTTGGGATTCATGAGCATTGCACATCGACCGAGCCCCCACGGGGACTCCATTTCCCAGTGAACCATTGTCAATCGAACACGTCAAATGCAAGCCTATCCGGACAAGCTCTCAACGAGTTGTTCAACATCTACACTACATGATATAGCACCATTACGTCACTAGCGTCTTTGAACTCTAACATCCAGCACATCCCACACACCGATCCACTCCTATCATCCATCACTTCTCTGTAGGGGCCTAAGTACAACCAACGATTCCCTCATGAACAACCTACACAGCTTCGTTACTATTTCCAATTGAGTAGTAGGAGATTAGATTAGATTAGATTAGATTTGCATATAATATGATTGATCATGCAGCTTGAACGCTCAACTGACCATGGAAACGCATGGAAGCAGTGTACAGCTTTTTCATCCTTGTTGGGAATCATGAGCATTGCACATCGACCGAGCCCCCACGGGGACTCCATTTCCCAGTGAACCATTGTCAATCGAATACCTCAAAAACAAGCCTATCCGGACAAGCTCTCAACGGTTTGTTCAACATCTACACTACATGATATATAACACCCTTCCTTCACTGGCTTCTTTTCAACGCTAACAACCAGCACAAACCACACACCGATCCACTCCTATCATCGATCACTTCTCTGTAGGGGCCTAAGTACAACCAACGCATTCCCTCATGAACAACCTACACAGCTTTGTTACCATTTTCAATTGAGTAGTAGGAGATTAGATTCGATTAGGTTAGATTTGTATATAATATGAATGATCATGCAGCTTGAACGCTCAACTGCCCATTGAAAAGCATGGAAGCAGTGTACAGCTGTTTGATCCTTGTTGGGAATCATGAGCATTGCACATCGACCGAGCCCCCACGGGGACTCCATTTCCCAGTGAACCATTTTCAATCGAACACCTCAAAAGCAAGCCTATCCGGACAAGCTCTTAACCAGTTGTTCAACATCTACACTACATGATATAGCATCATTACGACCCTGCCGACTTTGAACTCTGACATCCAGCACATCCCACTCACCGATCCGCTCCGATCATCGATCACTTCTCTGTAGTGGCCTTAGAACAACCAACGCATTCCCTCATGAACAACCTACACAGCTTCGTTACTATTTCCAATTGAGTAGTAGGAGATTAGATTAGATTAGATTAGATTTGTATATAATATGATTGATCATGCAGCTTGAACGCTCAACTGACCATTGAAAAGCATGGAAGCAGTGTACAGCTGTTTGATCCTTGTTGGGAATCATGAGCATTGCACATCGACCGAGCCCCCACGGGGACTCCATTTCCCAGTGAACCATTGTCAATCGAACACCTCAAAAGTAAGCCTATCCGGACAAGCTCTCAACGAGTTGTTCAACATCTACACTACATGATATAGCACCCTTCCTTCACTGGCGTCTTTGAACTCTAACAACCACCACATCCCACACACCGATCCACTCCTATCATCGATCACTTCTCTGTAGGGGCCTAAGTACAACCAACGCATTCCCTCATGAACAACCTACACAGCTTCGTTACTATTTCCAATTGACTAGTAGGAGATTAGATCAGATTAGATTAGATTTGCATATAATATGATTGATCATGCAGCTTGAACGCTCAACTGACCATTGAAACGCATGGAAGCAGTGTACAGCTGTTTGATTCTTGTTGGGAATCATGAGCATTGCACATCGACCGAGCCCCCACGGGGACTCCATTTTCCAGTGAACCATTGTCAATCGAAAACCTCAAAAGCAAGCCTATCCGGACAAGCTCTCATCGGTTTGTTCAACATCTACACTACATGATATATAACACCCTTCCTTCACTGGCTTCTTTTCAACGCTAACAACCAGCACAAACCACACACCGATCCACTCCTATCATCGATCACTTCTCTGTAGGGGCCTAAGTACAACCAACGCATTCCCTCATGAACAACCTACACAGCTTCGTTACTATTTTCAATTGAGTAGTAGGAGATTAGATTAGATTAGATTAGATTTGTATATAATGATTGATCATGCAGCTTGAACGCCCAACTGACCATTGAAAAGCATGGAAGCGGTGTACAGCTGTTTGATCCTTGTTGGGAATCATGAGCATTGCACATCGACCGAGCCCCCACGGGGACTCCATTTCCCAGTGAACCATTGTCAATCGAACACCTCAAAAACAAGCCTATCCGGACAAGCTCTTAACCAGTTGTTCAACATCTACACTACATGATATAGCATCATTACGACCCTGCCGACTTTGAACTCTGACATCCAGCACATCCCACTCACCGATCCGCTCCTATCATCGATCAATTCTCTGTAGTGGCCTTAGAACAACCAACGCATTCCCTCATGAACAACCTACACAGCTTCGTTACTATTTCCAATTGAGTAGTAGGAGATTAGATCAGATTAGATTAGATTTGTATATAATATGATTGATCATGCAGCTTGAACGCTCAACTGACCATTGAAAAGCATGGAAGCAGTGTACAGCTGTTTGATCCTTGTTGGGAATCATGAGCATTGCACATCGACCGAGCCCCCACGGGGACTCCATTTCCCAGTGAACCATTTTCAATCGAAAACCTCAAAAACAAGCCTATCCGGACAAGCTCTCAACGAGTTGTTCAACATCTACACTACATGATATAGCATCATTACGACCCTGCCGACTTTGAACTCTGACATCCAGCACATCCCACTCACCGATCCGCTCCGATCATCGATCACTTCTCTGTTGTGGCCTTAGAACAAACAACGCATTCCCTCATGAACAACCTACACAGCTTCGTTACTATTTCCAATTGACTAGTAGGAGATTAGATCAGATTAGATTAGATTTGTATATAATATGAATGATAATGCAGCTGGAACGCTCAACTGATCATTGAAAAGCATGGAAGCAGTGTACAGCTGTTTGATCCTTGTTGGGAATCATGAGCATTGCACATCGACCGAGCCCCCACGGGGACTCCATTTCCCAGTGAACCATTGTCAATCTGACAACCTAAATAACAACCTATCCGGGCTCGCTCTCAACAAGTTGTTCAACATCTACACTATATGATATAGCACCATTACGTCACTAGCGTCTTTGAACTCTAACATCCAGCACATCCCACACACCGATCCACTCCTATCATCGATCACTCCTCTGTAGGGGCCTGAGTACATACAACGCATTCCCTCATGAACAACCTACACAGCTTCGTTACTATTTCCAATTGAGTAGTAGGAGATTAGATCACATTAGATTAGATTTGCATATAATATGATTGATCATGCAGCTTGAACGCTCAACGGACCATCGAAAAGCATGGAAGCAGTGTACAGCTGTTTGATTCTTGTTGGGAATCATGAGCAATGCACATCGACCGAGCAAACACGGGGACTCCATTTCCCAGTGAACCATTGTCAATCGAACACCTCAAAAGCAAGCCTATCCGGACAAGCTCTCAAAGAGTTGTTCAACATCTACACTACATGATATATAGCACCCTTCCTTCACTGGCTTCTTTTTAAACGCTAACAACCAGCACAACCCACACACCGATCCACTCCTATCATCGATCACTTCTCTGTAGGGGCCTAAGTACAACCAACGCATTCCCTCATGAACAACCTACACAGCTTTGGTACTATTTCCAATTGAGTAGTAGGAGATTAGATTAGATTAGATTAGATTAGATTTGTATATAATATGATTGATCATGCAGCTTGAACGCTCAACTGATCATTGAAAAGCATGGAAGCAGTGCACAGCTGTTTGATCCTTGTTGGGAATCATGAGCATTGCACATCGACCGAGCCCCCACGGGGACTCCATTTCCCAGTGAACCATTGTCAATCGAACACCTCAAAAACAAGCCTATCCGGACAAGCTCTCAACGAGTTGTTCAACATCTACACTACATGATATAGCACCATTACGTCACTGGCGTCTTTGAACTCTAACAACCAGCACATCCCACACACCGATCCACTCCTATCATCGATCACTTCTCTGTAGGGGCCTAAGTACAACCAACGCATTCCCTCATGAACAACCTACACAGCTTCGTTACTATTTCCAATTGACTAGTAGGAGATTAGATCAGATTAGATTAGATTTGTATATAATATGATTGATCATGCAGCTTGAACGCTCAACTGACCATTGAAAAGCATGGAAGCAGTGTACAGCTGTTTGATCCTTGTTGGGAATCATGAGCATTGCACATCGACCGAGCCCCCACGGGGACTCCATTTCCCAGTGAACCATTGTCAATCTGACAACCTAAACAAAAATCTGTCCGGGCTCGCTCTCAAAGAGTTGTTCAACATCTACACTACATGATATATAACACCCTTCCTTCACTGGCTTCTTTTCAACGCTAACAACCAGCACAAACCACACACCGATCCACTCCTATCATCGATCACTTCCCTGTAAGGGCCTAAGTACAACCAACGCATTCCCTCATGAACAACCTACACAGCTTCGTTACTATTTCCAATTGAGTAGTAGGAGATTAGATTAGATTAGATTAGATTAGATTTTATATAATATGATTGATCATGCAGCTTGAACGCTCAACTGACCATTGAAAAGCATGCAAGCAGTGTACAGATGTTTGATCCTTGTTGGGAATCATGAGCAATGCACATCGAACGAGCCCCCACGGGGACTCCATTTCCCAGTGAACCATTGTCAATCGAAAACCTCAAAAGCAAGCCTATCCGGACAAGCTCTCAACGAGTTGTTCAACATCTACACTACATGATATATAGCACCCTTCCTGCACGGGCACCGTTGGAAGGCAAACATACAGCACATCCCACACACCAATCCACTCCTATCATCGATCAATTCTCTGTAGGGGCCTAAATACAACCAACGCATTCCCTCATGAACAACCTACACAGCTTCGTTACTATTTCCAATTGAGTAGTAGGAGATTAGATTAGATTAGATTTGTATATAATATGATTGATCATGCAGCTTGAACGCTCAACTGATCATTGAAAAGCATGGAAGCAGTGCACAGCTGTTTGATTCTTGTTGGGAATCATGAGCAATGCACATCGACCGAGCAAACACGGGGACTCCATTTCCCAGTGAACCATTGTCAATCGAACACCTCAAAAGCAAGCCTATCCGGACAAGCTCTCAACGAGTTGTTCAACATCTACACTACATGATATATAGCACCCTTCCTTCACTGGCTTCTTTTTAAACGCTAACAACCAGCACAACCCACACACCGATCCACTCCTATCATCCATCACTTCTCTGTAGGGGCCTAAGTACAACCAACGCATTCCCTCATGAACAACCTACACAGCTTCGTTACTATTTCCAATTGAGTAGTAGGAGATTAGATTAGAATAGATTAGATTAGATTTGTATATAATATGATTGATCATGCAGCTTGAACGCTCAACTGATCATTGAAAAGCATGGAAGCAGTGCACAGCTGTTTCATCCTTGTTGGGATTCATGATCATTGCACATCGACCGAGCCCCCACGGGGACTCCATTTCCATGTGAACCATTGTCAATCGAACACCTCAAAAACAAGCCTATCCGGACAAGCTCTCAACGAGTTGTTCAACATCTACACTACATGATATAGCACCATTACGTCACTGGCGTCTTTGAACTCTAACAACCAGCACATCCCACACACCGATCCACTCCTATCATCGATCACTTCTCTGTAGGGGCCTAAGTACAACCAACGCATTCCCTCATGAACAACCTACACAGCTTCGTTACTATTTGCAATTGAGTAGTAGGAGATTAGATCAGATTAGATTAGATTTGTATTTAATATGATTGATCATGCAGCTTGAACGCTCAACTGACCATTGAAAAGCATGGAAGCAGTGTACAGCTGTTTGATCCTTGTTGGGAATCATGAGCATTGCACATCGACCGAGCCCCCACGGGGACTCCATTTCCCAGTGAACCATTGTCAATCTGACAACCTAAACAAAAATCTGTCCGGGCTCGCTCTCAAAGAGTTGTTCAACATCTACACTACATGATATATAGCACCCTTCCTTCACTGGCTTCTTTTCAACGCTAACAACCAGCACAAACCACACACCGATCCACTCCTATCATCGATCACTTCCCTGTAAGGGCCTAAGTACAACCAACGCATTCCCTCATGAACAACCTACACAGCTTCGTTACTATTTCCAATTGAGTAGTAGGAGATTAGATTAGATTAGATTAGATTTGTATATAATATGATTGATCATGCAGCTTGAACGCTCAACTGACCATTGAAAAGCATGCAAGCAGTGTACAGATGTTTGATCCTTGTTGGGATTCATGAGCAATGCACATCGACCGAGCCCCCACGGGGACTCCATTTCCCAGTGAACCATTGTCAATCGAAAACCTCAAAAGCAAGCCTATCCGGACAAGCTCTCAACGAGTTGTTCAACATCTACACTACATGATATATAGCACGCTTCCTTCACGGGCACCGTTGGAAGGCAAACATACAGCACATCCCACACACCAATCCACTCCTATCATCGATCACTTCTCTGTAGGGGCCTAAATACAACCAACGCATTCCCTCATGAACAATCTACACAGCTTCGTTACTATTTCCAATTGAGTAGTAGGAGATTAGATTAGATTAGATTAGATTAGATTTGTATATAATATGATTGATCATGCAGCTTGAGTGCTCAACTGACCATTGAAAATCATGGAAGCAGTGTACAGCTCTTTGATACTTCTTGGGATTCATGAGCATTGCTCATCGACCGAGCCCCACGGGGACACCATTTCCCAGTGAACCATTGTCAATCGAACACCTCAAAAGCAAGCCTATCCGGACAAGCTCTCAACGAGTTGTTAAACATCTACACTACATGATAGAGAACCATTACGTCACTGGCGTCATTTCAACGCTAACAACCAGCACAACCCACACACCGATCCACTCCTATCATCGATCACTTCTCTGTAGGGGCCTAAGTACAACCAACGCATTCCCTCATGAACAACCTACACAGCTTCGTTACGATTTCCAAATGAGTAGTAGGAGATTAGATCAGATTAGATTAGATTTGCATATAATATGATTGATCATGCAGCTTGAGTGCTCAACTGACCATTGAAAAGCATGGAAGCAGTGTACAGCTCTTTGATACTTCTTGGGATTCATGTGCATTGCTCATCGACCGAGCCCCACGGGGATACCATTTCCCAGTGAACCATTGTCAATCGAACACCTCAAAAGCAAGCCTATCCGGACAAGCTCTCAACGAGTTGTTAAACATCTACACTACATGATAGAGCACCATTACGTCACTGGCGTCTTTTCAACGCTAACAACAAGCACAACCCACACACCGATCCACTCCTATCATCGATCACTTCTCTGTAGGGGCCTAAGTACAACCAACGCATTCCCTCATGAACAACCCACACAGCTTCGTTACGATTTCCAAATGAGTAGTAGGAGATTAGATCAGATTAGATTAGATTTGCATATAATATGATTGATCATGCAGCTTGAGTGCTCAACTGACCATTGAAAAGCATGGAAGCAGTGTACAGCTCTTTGATACTTCTTGCGATTCATGAGCATTGCTCATCGACCGAGCCCCACGGGGACACCATTTCCCAGTGAACCATTGTCAATCGAACACCTCAAAAGCAAGCCTATCCGGACAAGCTCTCAACGAGTTGTTAAACATCTACACTACATGATAGAGCACCATTACGTCACTGGCGTCTTTTCAACGCTAACAACAAGCACAACCCACACACCGATCCACTCCTATCATCGATCACTTCTCTGTAGGGGCCTAAGTACAATCAACGCATTCCCTCATGAACAACCTACACAGCTTCGTTACGATTTCCAAATGAGTAGTAGGAGATTAGATCAGATTAGATTAGATTTGCATATAATATGATTGATCATGCAGCTTGAACGCTCAACTGACCATTGAATAGCATGGAAGCAGTGTACAGCTGTTTGATCCTTGTTGGGAATCATGAGCATTGCACATCGACCGAGCAAACACGGGGACTCCATTTCCCAGTGAACCATTTTCAATCGAAAACCTCAAAAGCAAGCCTATCCGGACAAGCTCTCAACGAGTTGTTCAACATCTACACTACATGATATATAGCACCCTTCCTTCACTGGCTTCTTTTGATTCGTAACAACCAGCACAACCCACACACCGATCCACTCCTATCATCGATCACTTCTCTGTAGGGGCCTAAGTACAACCAACGCATTCCCTCATGAACAACCTACACAGCTTCGTTACTATTTCCAATTGAGTAGTAGGAGATTAGATTAGATTAGATTAGATTAGATTTGTATATAATATGATTGATCATGCAGCTTGAACGCTCAACTGATCATTGAAAAGCATGGAAGCATTGCACAGCTGTTTCATCCTTGTTGGGATTCATGATCATTGCACATCGACCGAGCCCCCACGGGGACTCCATTTCCCAGTGAACCATTGTCAATCGAACACCTCAAAAACAAGCCTATCCGGACAAGCTCTCAACGAGTTGTTCAACATCTACACTACATGATATAGCACCATTACGTCACTGGCGTCTTTGAACTCTAACAACCAGCACATCCCACACACCGATCCACTCCTATCATCGATCACTTCTCTGTAGGGGCCTAAGTACAACCAACGCATTCCCTCATGAACAACCTACACAGCTTCGTTACTATTTCCAATTGAGTAGTAGGAGATTAGATCAGATTAGATTAGATTTGTATATAATATGATTGATCATGCAGCTTGAACGCTCAACTGACCATTGAAAAGCATGGAAGCAGTGTACAGCTGTTTGATCCTTGTTGGGAATCATGAGCATTGCACATCGACCGAGCCCCCACGGGGACTCCATTTCCCAGTGAACCATTGTCAATCTGACAACCTAAACAAAAATCTCTCCGGGCTCGCTCTCAAAGAGTTGTTCAACATCTACACTACATGATATATAGCACCCTTCCTTCACTGGCTTCTTTTCAACGCTAACAACCAGCACAAACCACACAGCGATCCACTCCTATCATCGATCACTTCCCTGTAAGGGCCTAAGTACAACCAACGCATTCCCTCATGAACAACCTACACAGCTTCGTTACTATTTCCAATTGAGTAGTAGGAGATTAGATTAGATTAGATTTGTATATAATATGATTGATCATGCAGCTTGAACGCTCAACTGACCATTGAAAAGCATGCAAGCAGTGTACAGATGTTTGATCCTTGTTGGGATTCATGAGCAATGCACATCGACCGAGCCCCCACGGGGACTCCATTTCCCAGTGAACCATTGTCAATCGAAAACCTCAAAAGCAAGCCTATCCGGACAAGCTCTCAACGAGTTGTTCAACATCTACACTACATGATATATAGCACCCTTCCTTCACGGCCACCGTTGGAAGGCAAACATACAGCACATCCCACACACCAATCCACTCCTCTCATCGATCAATTCTCTGTAGGGGCCTAAATACAACCAACGCATTCCCTCATGAACAACCTACACAGCTTCGTTACTATTTCCAATTGAGTAGTAGGAGATTAGATTAGATTAGATTAGATTAGATTTGTATATAATATGATTGATCATGCAGCTTGAACGCTCAACTGATCATTGAAAAGCATGGAAGCAGTGCACAGCTGTTTCATCCTTGTTGGGATTCATGATCATTGCACATCGACCGAGCCCCCACGGGGACTCCATTTCCCAGTGAACCATTGTCAATCGAACACCTCAAAAGCAAGCCTATCCGGACAAGCTCTCAACGAGTTGTTCAACATCTACACTACATGATATATAGCACCCTTCCTTCACTGGCATCTTTTGATTCGTAACAACCAGCACAACCCACACACCGATCCACTCCTATCATCGATCACTTCTCTGTAGGGGCCTAAGTACAACCAACGCATTCCCTCATGAACAACCTACACAGCTTCGTTACTATTTCCAATTGAGTAGTAGGAGATTAGATTAGATTAGATTAGATTAGATTTTATATAATATGATTGATCATGCAGCTTGAACGCTCAACTGATCATTGAAAAGCATGGAAGCAGTGCACAGCTGTTTCATCCTTGTTGGGATTCATGATCATTGCACATCGACCGAGCCCCCACGGGGACTCCATTTCCCAGTGAACCATTGTCAATCGAACACCTCAAAAACAAGCCTATCCGGACAAGCTCTCAACGAGTTGTTCAACATCTACACTACATGATATAGCACCATTACGTCACTGGCGTCTTTGAACTCTAACAACCAGCACATCCCACACACCGATCCACTCCTATCATCGATCACTTCTCTGTAGGGGCCTAAGTACAACCAACGCATTCCCTCATGAACAACCTACACAGCTTCGTTACTATTTCCAATTGAGTAGTAGGAGATTAGATCAGATTGGATTAGATTTGTATATAATATGATTGATCATGCAGCTTGAACGCTCAACTGACCATTGAAAAGCATGGAAGCAGTGTACAGCTGTTTGATCCTTGTTGGGAATCATGAGCATTGCACATCGACCGAGCCCCCACGGGGACTCCATTTCCCAGTGAACCATTGTCAATCTGACAACCTAAACAAAAATCTGTCCGGGCTCGCTCTCAAAGAGTTGTTCAACATCTACACTACATGATATATAACACCCTTCCTTCACTGGCTTCTTTTCAACGCTAACAACCAGCACAAACCACACAGCGATCCACTCCTATCATCGATCACTTCCCTGTAAGGGCCTAAGTACAACCAACGCATTCCCTCATGAACAACCTACACAGCTTCGTTACTATTTCCAATTGAGTAGTAGGAGATTAGATTAGATTAGATTAGATTAGATTTGTATATAATATGATTGATCATGCAGCTTGAACGCTCAACTGACCATTGAAAAGCATGCAAGCAGTGTACAGATGTTTGATCCTTGTTGGGATTCATGAGCAATGCACATCGACCGAGCCCCCACGGGGACTCCATTTCCCAGTGAACCATTGTCAATCGAAAACCTCAAAAGCAAGCCTATCCGGACAAGCTCTCAACGAGTTGTTCAACATCTACACTACATGATATATAGCACCCTTCCTTCACGGGCACCGTTGGAAGGCAAACATACAGCACATCCCACACACCAATCCACTCCTATCATCGATCAATTCTCTGTAGGGGCCTAAATACAAACAACGCATTCCCTCATGAACAACCTACACAGCTTCGTTACTATTTCCAATTGAGTAGTAGGAGATTAGATTAGATTAGATTAGATTTGTATATAATATGATTGATCATGCAGCTTGAACGCTCAACTGACCATTGAAAAGCATGGAAGCAGTGTACAGCTCTTTGATACTTCTTGGGATTCATGAGCATTGCTCATCGACCGAGCCCCACGGGGACACCATTTCCCAGTGAACCATTGTCAATCGAACACCTCAAAAGCAAGCCTATCCGGACAAGCTCTCAACGAGTTGTTAAACATCTACACTACATGATATAACACCATTACGTCACTGGCGTCTTTTCAACGCTAACAACAAGCACAACCCACACACCGATCCACTCCTATCATCGATCACTTCTCTGTAGGGGCCTAAGTACAACCAACGCATTCCCTCATGAACAACCTACACAGCTTCGTTACGATTTCCAAATGAGTAGTAGGAGATTAGATCAGATTAGATTAGATTTGCATATAATATGATTGATCATGCAGCTTGAACGCTCAACTCAGCATTGAAAAGCATGGAAGCAGTGTACAGCTCTTTGATACTTCTTGGGATTCATGAGCATTGCTCAACGACCGAGCCCCACGGGGACACCATTTCCCAGTGAACCATTGTCAATCGAACACCTCAAAAGCGAGCCTATCCGGACAAGCTCTCAACGAGTTGTTAAACATCTACACTACATGATAGAGCACCATTACGTCACTGGCGTCTTCTCAACGCTAACAACAAGCACAACCCACACACCGATCCACTCCTATCATCGATCACTTCTCTGTAGGGGCCTAAGTACAACCAACGCATTCCCTCATGAACAACCTACACAGCTTCGTTACGATTTCCAAATGAGTAGTAGGAGATTAGATCAGATTAGATTAGATTTGCATATAATATGATTGATCATGCAGCTTGAACGCTCAACTGACCATTGAAAAGCATGGATGCAGTGTACAGCTGTTTGATTCTTGTTGGGAATCATGAGCAATGCACATCGACCGAGCCCCCACGGGGACTCCATTTCCCAGTGAACCATTGTCAATCGAACACCTCAAAAGCGAGCCTATCCGGACAAGCTCTCAACGAGTTGTTCAACATCTACACTACATGATATATAGCACCCTTCCTTCACTGGCTTCTTTTTAAACGCTAACAACCAGCACAACCCACACACCGATCCACTCCTATCATCCATCACTTCTCTGTAGGGGCCTAAGTACAACCAACGCATTCCCTCATGAACAACCTACACAGCTTCGTTACTATTTCCAATTGAGTAGTAGGAGATTAGATTAGATTAGATTAGATTAGATTTGTATATAATATGATTGATCATGCAGCTTGAACGCTCAACTGATCATTGAAAAGCATGGAAGCAGTGCACAGCTGTTTCATCCTTGTTGGGATTCATGATCATTGCACATCGACCGAGCCCCCACGGGGACTCCATTTCCCAGTGAACCATTTTCAATCGAACACCTCAAAAACAAGCCTATCCGGACAAGCTCTCAACGAGTTGTTCAACATCTACACTACATGATATAGCACCATTACGTCACTGGCGTCTTTGAACTCTAACAACCAGCACATCCCACACACCGATCCACTCCTATCATCGATCACTTCTCTGTAGGGGCCTAAGTACAACCAACGCATTCCCTCATGAACAACCTACACAGCTTCGTTACTATTTCCAATTGAGTAGTAGGAGATTAGAATAGATTAGATTAGATTTGTATATAATATGATTGATCATGCAGCTTGAACGCTCAACTGACCATTGAAAAGCATGGAAGCAGTGTACAGCTGTTTGATCCTTGTTGGGAATCATGAGCATTGCACATCGACCGAGCCCCCACGGGGACTCCATTTCCCAGTGAACCATTGTCAATCTGACAACCTAAACAAAAATCTCTCCGGGCTCGCTCTCAAAGAGTTGTTCAACATCTACACTACATGATATATAGCACCCTTCCTTCACTGGCTTCTTTTCAACGCTAACAACCAGCACAAACCACACAGCGATCCACTCCTATCATCGATCACTTCCCTGTAAGGGCCTAAGTACAACCAACGCATTCCCTCATGAACAACCTACACAGCTTCGTTACTATTTCCAATTGAGTAGTAGGAGATTAGATTAGATTAGATTAGATTAGATTTGTATATAATATGATTGATCATGCAGCTTGAACGCTCAACTGACCATTGAAAAGCATGCAAGCAGTGTACCGCTGTTTGATCCTTGTTGGGATTCATGAGCAATGCATATCGACCGAGCCCCCACGGGGACTCCATTTCCCAGTGAACCATTGTCAATCGATCACTTCAAAAGCAAGCCTATCCGGACAAGCTCTCAACGAGTTGTTCAACATCTACACTACATGATATATAGCACCCTTCCTTCACGGCCACCGTTGGAAGGCAAACATACAGCACATCCCACACACCAATCCACTCCTATCATCGATCAATTCTCTGTAGGGGCCTAAATACAACCAACGCATTCCCTCATGAACAACATACACAGCTTCGTTACTATTTCCAATTGAGTAGTAGGAGATTAGATTAGATTAGATTAGATTTGTATATAATATGATTGATCATGCAGCTTGAGTGCTCAACTGACCATTGAAAATCATGGAAGCAGTGTACAGCTCTTTGATACTTCTTGGGATTCATGAGCATTGCTCATCGACCGAGCCCCACGGGGACACCATTTCCCAGTGAACCATTGTCAATCGAACACCTCAAAAGCAAGCCTATCCGGACAAGCTCTCAACGAGTTGTTAAACATCTACACTACATGATATAACACCATTACGTCACTGGCGTCTTTTCAACGCTAACAACAAGCACAACCCACACACCGATCCACTCCAATCATCGATCACTTCTCTGTAGGGGCCTAAGTACAACCAACGCATTCCCTCATGAACAACCTACACAGCTTCGTTACGATTTCCAAATGAGTAGTAGGAGATTAGATTAGATTAGATTAGATTTGTATATAATATGATTGATCATGCAGCTTGAACGCTCAACTCAGCATTGAAAAGCATGGAAGCAGTGTACAGCTGTTTGATTCTTGTTGGGAATCATGAGCAATGCACATCGAACGAGCCCCCACTGGGACTCCATTTCCCAGTGAACCATTGTCAATCGAACACCTCAAATGCAAGCCTATCCGGACAAGCTCTCAACGAGTTGTTCAACATCTACACTACATGATATATAGCACCCTTCCTTCGCTGGCTTCTTTTCAACGCTAACAACAAGCACAACCCACACACCGATCCACTCCTATCATCGATCACTTCTCTGTAGGGGCCTGAGTACAACCAACGCATTCCCTCATGAACAACCTACACAGCTTCGTTACTATTTCCAATTGAGTAGTAGGAGATTAGATTAGATTAGATTAGATTTGTATATAATATGATTCATCATTCAGCTTGAGTGTTCAAATGACCATTGAAACGCATGGAAGCAGTGTACAGCTGTTTGATCCTTGTTGGGAATCATGAGCAATGCACATCGACCGAGCCCCCACGGGGACTCCATTTCCATGTGAACCATTGTCAATCTAACAACCTAAACAAAAACCTATCCGGGCTCGCACTCAAAGAGTTGTTCAACATCTACACTATATGATATATAGCACACTTCCTTCACTGGCTTCTTTTCAACGCTAACAACCAGCACAACCCACACAGCGATCCACTCCTATCATCGATCACTTCTCTGTAGGGGCCTAAGTACAACCAACGCATTCCCTCATGAACAATCTACACAGCTTCGTTACTATTTCCAATTGAGTTGTAGGAGATTAGATCACATTAGATTAGATTTGCATATAATATGATTGATCATGCAGCTTGAGTGCTCAACTCAGCATTGAAAATCATGGGAGCAGTGTACCGCTGTTTCATCCTTGTTGGGAATCATGAGCATTGCACATCGACCGAGCCCCCACGGGGACTCCATTTCCCAGTGAACCATTGTCAATCGAACACCTCAAAAGCAAGCCTATCCGGACAAGCTCTCAACGAGTTGTTCAACATCTACACTATATGATATAGCACCATTACGTCACTAGCGTCTTTGAACTCTAAAATCCAGCACATCCCACACACCGATCCACTCCTATCATCGATCACTTCTCTGTAGGGGCCTCAGTACAACCAACGCATTCCCTCATGAACAACCTACAAACCTCCGTTACGATTTCCAAATGAGTAGTAGGAGATTAGATTAGATTAGATTAGATTAGATTTGTATATAATATGATTGATCATGCAGCTTGAACGCTCAACTGACCATTGAATAGCATGGAAGCAGTGTACAGCTGTTTGATCCTTGTTGGGAATCATGAGCATTGCACATCGACCGAGAAAACACGGGGATTCCATTTCCCAGTGAACCATTGTCAATCGAACACCTCAAAAGCAAGCCTATCCGGACAAGCTCTCAACGAGTTGTTGAACATCTACACTACATGATATATAGCACCCTTCCTTCGCTGGCTTCTTTTCAACGCTAACAACAAGCACAACCCACACACCGATCCACTCCTATCATCGATCACTTCTCTGTAGGGGCCTGAGTACAACCAACGCATTCCCTCATGAACAACCTACACAGCTTCGTTACTATTTCCAATTGAGTAGTAGGAGATTGGATGAGATTAGATTTGCATATAATGTGATTGATCATGCAGCTTGTGTGTTCAACTGACCATTGAAAAGCATGGAAGCAGTGTACAGCTGTTTGATCCTTGTTGGGAATCATGAGCAATGCACATCGACCGAGCCCCCACGGGGACTCCGTTTCCTAGTGAACCATTGTCAATCGAACACCTCAAAAGCAAGCCTATCCGGACAAGCTCTCCGCGGTTTATTCAACACATACACTACATGATATAGCACCATGAAATCCCTGGCGTCTTTGAGCTCTAACATCCAGCACATCCCTCTCACCGATCCACTCCTATCATCGATCACTTCTCTGTAGGGGCCTAAGTACAACCAACGCATTCCCTCATGAACAACCTACACAGCTTCGTTACTATTTCCAATTGAGTAGTAGGAGATTAGATTAGATTAGATTAGATTTGTATATAATATGATTGATCATGCAGCTTGAACGCTCAACTCAGCATTGAAAATCATGGAAGCAGTGTACCGCTGTTTGATCCTTGTTGGGAATCATGAGAATTGCACATCGACCGAGAAAACACGGGGATTCCATTTCCCAGTGAACCATTGTCAATCGAACACCTCAAATGCAAGCCTATCCGGACAAGCTCTCAACGAGTTGTTCAACATGTTCACTACATGATATATAGCACCCTTCCTTCACTGGCTTCTTTTCAACGCTAACAACAAGCACAACCCACACACCGATCCACTCCGATCATCGATCACTTCTCTGTAGGGGCCTAAGTACAACCAACGCATTCCCTCATGAACAACCTACACAGCTTCGTTACTATTTCCAATTGAGTAGTAGGAGATAAGATTAGATTAGATTTGTATATAATATGATTGATCATGCAGCTTGAGTGCTCAACTGATCATTGAAAATCATGGAAGCAGTGTACAGCTGTTTGATCCTTGTTGGGAATCATGAGAATTGTACATCGACCGAGCAAACGCGGGGACTCCATTTCCCAGTGAACCATTTCCAATCGAAAACCTCAAAAGCAAGCCAATCCGGACAAGCTCTCAACGAGTTGTTCAACATCTACACTACATGATATATAGTACTTTACCCTCACTGGATTCTGTTGAACGCTTACAACCAGCACAACACACACACCGATCCACTCCTATCATCGATCACTTCTCTGTAGGGGCCTAAGTACAACCAACGCATTCCCTCATGAACAACCTACGCAGCTTCGTTACTATTTCCAATTGAGTAGTAGGAGATTAGATTAGATTAGATTAGATTTGTATATAATATGATTGATCATGCAGCTTGAACGCTCAACTCAGCATTGAAAATCATGGAAGCAGTGTACAGCTGTTTGATCCTCGCAGGGAATCATGATCATTGCACATCGACCGAGCCCCCACGGGGACTCCATTTCCTAGTGAACCATTGTCAATCGAACACCTCGAAAGCAAGCCTATCCGGACAAGCTCTAATCGGTTTGTTCAACACATACACTACATGATACAGCACCATGAAATCCCTGGAGTCTTTGAACTCTAACATCCAGCACATCCCTCTCACCGATCCACTCCTATCATCGATCACTTCTCTGTAGGGGCCTAAGTACAACCAACGCATTCCCTCATGAACAATCTACACAGCTTCGTTACTATTTCCAATTGAGTAGTAGGAGATTAGATTAGATTAGATTAGATTAGATTTGTATATAATATGATTGATCATGCAGCTTGAACGCTCAACTCAGCATTGAAAATCATGAATGCAGTGTACCGCTGTTTGATCCTTGTTGGGAATCATGAGAATTGCACATCGACCGAGCCCCCACGGGTATTCCATTTCCCAGTGAACCATTGTCAATCGAACACCTCAAAAGCAAGCCTATCCGGACAAGCTCTCAACGAGTTGTTCAACATGTTCACTACATGATATATAGCACCCTTCCTTCACTGGCTTCTTTTCAACGCTAACAACAAGCACAAACCACACACCGATCCACTCCGATCATCGATCACTTCTCTGTAGGGGCCTAAGTACAACCAACGCATTCCCTCATGAACAACGTACACAGCTTTGGTACTATTTCCAATTGAGTAGTAGGAGATTATATTAGATTAGATTAGATTTGTATATAATATGATTGATCATGCAGCTTGAACGCCCAACTGACCATTGAAAAGCATGGAAGCAGTGTACAGCTGTTTGTTCCTCGCAGGGAATCATGAGCATTGCACATCGACCGAGCCCCCACGGGGACTTCATTTCCCAGTGAACCATTGTCAATCGAACACCTCAAATGCAAGCCTATCCGGACAAGCTCTCAACGAGTTGTTCAACATCTACACTACATGATATAGCAACCTTCCTTCACTGGCTTCTTTTGATTCGTAACAACCAGCACAAACCACACACCGATCCACTCCTATCATCGATCACTTCTCTGTAGGGGCCTAAGTACAACCAACGCATTCCCTTATGAACAACCTACACAGCTTCGTTACTATTTCCAATTGAGTAGTAGGAGATAAGATTAGATTAGATTTGTATATAATATGATTCATCATGCAGCTTGAACGCCACACTGACCATTGAATAGCATGGAAGCAGTGTACAGCTGTTTGATCCTTGTTGTGAATCATGAGAATTGTACATCGACCGAGCAAACGCGGGGACTCCATTTCCCAGTGAACCATTTCCAATCGAAAACCTCAAAAGCAAGCCTATCCGGACAAGCTCTCAACGAGTTGTTCAACATCTACACTACATGATATATAGTACTTTACCCTCACTGGATTCTGTTGAACGCTTACAACCAGCACAACACACACACCGATCCACTCCTATCATCGATCACTTCTCTGTAGGGGCCTAAATACAACCAACGCATTCCCTCATGAACAACCTACGCAGCTTCGTTACTATTTCCAATTGAGTAGTAGGAGATTAGATTAGATTAGATTAGATTTGTATATAATATGATTGATCATGCAGCTTGAACGCTCAACTCAGCATTGAAAATCATGGAAGCAGTGTACAGCTGTTTGATCCTTGTTGGGAATCATGATCGTTGCACATCGAACGAGCCCCACGGGGACTCCATTTCCTAGTGAACCATTGTCAATCGAACACCTCAAAAGCAAGCCTATCCGGACAAGCTCTCAACCGTTTGTTCAACACCTACACTACATGATATACCGTCGTTGCGCCACTGGCGTCTTTTGTAGTCTAACATCCAGCACAACCCACACACCGATCCACTCCTATCACCGATCACTTCTCTGTAGTGGCCTTAGAACAACCAACGCATTCCCTCATGAACAACCTACACAGCTTCGTTACTATTTACAATTGAGTAGTAGGAGATTAGATTAGATTAGATTAGATTTGTATATAATATGAATTGCCATGCAGCGTGAACGCCCAACTGATCATTGAAAAGCATGGAAGCAGTGAAGAGCTGTTTGATACTTGGTGGGAAACATGAGCAATGCACATCTAACGAGCTCCAACGGAGACTCTGCTTCCTTGGTTTCTATGTTCAGTTGAGCTTTCAAGCTGCATGATCAATCATATTATATACAAATCTAATCTAATCTAATCTTATCTCCTACTACTCAATTGGAAATAGTAACGAAGCTCTGTGTGTTAATACTAAGGGAATGCGTTGGTTGTACTTAGGCCCCTACAGAGAAGTGATCGATGATGGGAGTGGATCGGTGTGTGGTTTGTGCTTGTTGTTAGCGTTTAAAAAGAAGCCAGTGAAGGAAGGGTGCTATATATCATGTAGTGTAGGTGTTGAACAAACCGTTGAGAGCTTGTCCATATAGGCTTGATTCAGATGTGTACGATTTTCAATCGTTCACCCCGAAATTATTTCCCTGTGGGGGCTCGGTCGATGTGCAATGCTCATGATTCCCAACAAGGATCAAACAGCTGTACACTGCTTCCATGCTTTTCAATGGTCAGTTGAGCGTTCAAAATGCATGATCAATCACATTATATACAAATCTAATCTAATCTAATCTAATCTCCTACTACTCAATTGGAAATAGTAACGAAGCTGTGTAGGTTGTTCATGAGGGAATGCGTTGGTTGTACTTAGGCCCCTACAGAGAAGTGATCGATGATAGGAGTGGATTGGTGTGTGGGATGTGCTGGTTGTTTGCCTTCAAACGGTGCCAGTGAAGGAAGGGGGCTATATCATGTAGTGTAGATGTTGACCAACTCGTTGAGAGCTTGTCCGGATAGGCTTGCTTTTGAGGTGTTCGATTGACAATCGTTCACTGGGAAATGGAGTCCCCGTGGGGGCTCGGTCGATGTGCATTGCTCATGATTCCCAACAAGGATCAAACAGCTGTACACTGCTTCCATGCTTTTCAATGGTCATTTGAACACTCAAGCTGCTTGATCAATCATAATATATACAAATCTAATCTAATCTAATCTAATCTCCTACTACTCAATTGGAAATAGTAACGAAGCTGTGTAGGTTGTTCATGAGGGAATGCGTTGGTTGTACTTAGGCCCCTACAGAGAAGTGATCGATGATAGGAGTGGATCGGTGTGTGGGTTGTGCTGGTTGTTAGCGTTGAAGAGAAGCCAGTGAAGGAATGGTGCTATATATCATGTAGTGTAGATGTTGAACAACTCGTTGAGAGCTTGTCCGGATAGGCTTGCTTTTGAGGTGTTCGATTGACAATGGTTCACTGGGAAATGGAGTCCCCGTGGGGGCTCGGTCGATGTGCATTGCTCATGATTCCCAAGAAGGATCAAACAGCTGTACACTGCTTCCATGCTTTTCAATGGTCAGTTGAGCGTTCAAGCTGCATGATCAATCATATTATATACAAATCTAATCTAATCTAATCTAATCTCCTACTACTCAATTGGAAATAGTAACGAAGCTGTGTATGTTATTACTAAGGGAATGCGTTGGTTGTACTTATGCCCCTACAGAGAAGTGATCGATGATAGGATTGGATCGGTGTGCGGCTTGTGCTGGTTGTTAGCGTTGAAAAGAAGCCAGTGAATGAAGGTTGCTATATCATGTAGTGTAGATGTTGAACAACTCGTTGAGAGCTTGTCCGGATAGGCTTGCATTTGAGGTGTTCGATTGACAATGGTTCACTGGGAAATGGAGTCCCCGCGTTTGCTCGGTCGATGTACAATTCTCATGATTCCCAACAAAGATCAAACAGCTGTACACTGCTTCCATGCTATTCAATGGTCAGTTGAGCACTCAAGCTGCATGATCAATCATAATAAATACATATCTAATCTAATCTCCTACTACTCAATTGGAAATAGTAACGAAGCTGTGTAGATTGTTCATGAGGGAATGCGTTGGTTGTACTAAGGCCCCTACAGAGAAGTGATCGATGATAGGAGTGGATCGGTGTGTGGTTTGTGCTGGTTGTTAGCGTTGAAAAGAAGCCAGTGAAGGAAGGGTGCTATATCATGTAGTGTAGATGTTGAACAACTCGTTGAGAGCTTGTCCGGATAGGCTTGCTTTTGAGGTGTTCGATTGACAATGGTTCACTGGGAAATGGAGTCCCCGTGGGGGCTCGGTCGATGTGCAATGCTCATGATTCCCAAGAAGGATCAAACAGCTGTACACTGCTTCCATGCTATTCAGTGGTCAGTTGAGCACACAAGCTGCATGATCAATCATATTATATACAAATCTAATCTAATCTAATCTAATCTCCTACTACTCAATTGGAAATAGTACCGAAGCTGTGTAGGTTGTCCATGAGGGAATGCGTTGGTTGTACTTAGGCCCCTACAGATAAGCGGAAGATGATAGGAGTGGATCGGTGTGTGGTTTGTGCTGGTTGTTAGCGTTGAAAAGAAGCCAGTGAAGGAATGGTGCTATATATCATGTAGTGTAGATGTTGAACAACTCGTTGAGAGCTTGTCCGGATAGGCTTGCTTTTGAGGTTTTCGATTGACAATGGTTCACTGGGAAATGGAGTCCCCGTGTTTGCTCGGTCGATGTGCAATGCTCATGATTCCCAACAAGGATGAAACAGCTGTACACTGCTTCCATGCTTTTCAATGGTCAGTTGAGCGTTCAAGCTGCATGATCAATCACATTATATACAAATCTAATCTAATCTAATCTCCTACTACTCAACTGGGAATACTAACGAAGCTGTGTAGGTTGTTCATGAGGGAATGCGTTGGTTGTACTTAGGCCCCTACAGAGAAGTGATCGATGATAGGAGTGGATCGGTGTGTGTGTTGTGCTGGTTGTTAGCGTTGAAAAGAAGCCAGTGAAGGAAGGGTGCTATATTTCATGTAGTGTAGATGTTGAACAAACCGATTAGAGCTTGTCCGGATAGGCTTGCTTTTGAGGTTTTCGATTGACAATGGTTCACTGGGAAATGGAGTCCCCGTGGGGGCTCGTTCGATGTGCATTGCTCATGATTCCCAACAAGGATCAAACAGCTGTACACTGCTTCCATGCTTTTCAATGGTCAGTTGAGCGTTCAAGCTGCATGATCAATCATATTATATACAAATCTAATCTAATCTAATCTAATCTCCTACTACTCAATTGGAAATAGTAACGAAGCTGTGTAGGTTGTTCGTGAGGGAATGCGTTGGTTGTACTTAGGCCCCTACAGATAATTGGACGATAATGGTAATGGATCACTGTGTAGTTTGTGCTTGATGTTAGCGTTGAAAAGAAGCCAGTGAAGGAATGCTGCTATATCATGTAGTGTAGATGTTGAACAACTCGTTTAGAGCTTGTCCGGATAGGCTTGCTTTTGAGGTGTTTGATTGACAATGGTTCACTGGGAAATGGAGTCCCCGTGGGGGCTCAGTCGATGTGCATTCCTCACGATTCCCAACAAGGATGAAAAAGCTGTACACTGCTTCCATGCTATTCAATGGTCAGTTGAGCGTTTAAGCTGCATGATCAATCATAATAAATACATATCTAATCTAATCTCCTACTACTCAATTGGAAATAGTAACGAAGCTGTGTAGATTGTTCATGAGGGAATGCGTTGGTTGTACTTAGGCCCCTACAGAGAAGTGATCGATGATAAGAGTGGATCGGTGTGTGGTTTGTGCTGGTTGTTAGCGTTCAAAAGAAGCCAGTGAAGGAAGGGTGCTATATCATGTAGTGTAGATGTTGAACAACTCGTTGAGAGCTTGTCCGGATAGGCTTGCTTTTGAGGTGTTCGATTGACAATGGTTCACTGGGAAATGGAGTCCCCGTGTTTGCTCGGTCGATGTGCATTGCTCATGATTCCCAACATGGATCAAAAAGCTGTACACTGCTTCCATGCTATTCAATGGTCAGTTGAGCACACAAGCTGCATGATCAATCATATTATATACAAATCTAATCTAATCTAATCTAATCTCCTACTACTCAATTGGAAATAGTAACGAAGCTGTGTAGGTTGTTCATGAGGGAATGCGTTGGTTGTACTTATGCCCCTACAGGTAAGCGGAAGATTATAGGAGTGGATCGGTGTGTGGTTTGTGCTGGTTGTTAGCGTTCAAAAGAAGCCAGTGAAGGAAGGGTGCTATATCATGTAGTGTAGATGTTGAACAACTCGTTGAGAGCTTGTCCGGATAGGCTTGCTTTTGAGGTGTTCGATTGACAATGGTTCACTGGGAAATGGAGTCCCCGTGTTTGCTCGGTCGATGTGCATTGCTCATGATTCCCAACATGGATCAAAAAGCTGTACACTGCTTCCATGCTATTCAATGGTCAGTTGAGCACTCAAGCTGCATGATCAATCATATTATATACAAATCTAATCTAATCTCCTACTACTCAACTGGAAATACTAACGAAGCTGTGTAGGTTGTTCGTGAGGGAATGCGTTGGTTTTACTTGGGCCCCTACAGATAATTGGACGATAATGGGAATGGATCACTGTGTAGTTTGTGCTGGTTGTTAGCGTTGAAAAGAAGCCAGTGAAGGAAGGGTGCTATATATCATGTAGTTTAGATGTTGAAAAACTCGTTGAGAGCTTGTCCGGATAGGCTTGCTTTTGAGGTGTTCGATTGACAATGGTTCACTGGGAAATGGTGTCCCCGTGGGGGCTCGTTCGATGTGCATTGCTCATGATTCATAACAAGGATCAAACAGCTGTACACTGCTTGCATGCTTTTCAATGGTCAGTTGAGCACACAAGCTGCATGATCAATCATATTATATACAAATCTAATCTAATCTAATCTCCTACTACTCAATTGCAAATAGTAACGAAGCTGTGTAGGTTGTTCATGAGGGAATGCGTTGGTTGTACTTAGGCCCCTACAGAGAAGTGATCGATGATAGGAGTGGATCGGTGTGTGGGTTGTGCTTGTTGTTAGCGTTGAAAAGAAGCCAGTGAAGAATTGGTGCTATATATCATGTAGTGTAGATGTTGAACAAACCGTTGAGAGCTTGTCCGGATAGGCTTGCTTTTGAGGTGTTCGATTGACAATGGTTCACTGGGAAATGGAGTCCCCGTGGGGGCTCGGTCGATGTGCAATGCTCATGATTCCCAACAAGGATCAAACAGATGTACACTGCTTCCATGCTTTTCAATGGTCAGTTGAGCACTCAAGCTGCATGTCCAATCATATTATATGCAAATCTAATCTAATCTGATCTAATCTCCCACTACTCAATTGCAAATAGTAACGAAGCTGTGTAGGTTGTTCGTAAGGGAATGCGATAGTTGTACTTAGGCCGTGCAGATAATTGGACGATAATGGGAATGGATCACTGTGTAGTTTGTGCTGGTTGTTAGCGTTGAAAAGAAGCCAGTGAAGGAAGGGTGCTATATCATGTAGTGTAGATGTTGAACAACTCGTTGAGAGCTTGTCCGGATAGGCTTGCATTTGAGGTGTTCGATTGACAATCGTTCACTGGGAAATAGAGTCCCCGTGGGGGCTCGGTCGATGTGCATTGCTCATGATTCCCAACATGGATCAAAAAGCTGTACACTGCTTCCATGCTATTCAATGGTCATTTCAGCCCACAAGCTGCATGATCAATCATATTATATACAAATCTAATCTAATCTAATCTAATCTCCTACTACTCAATTGGAAATAGTACCGAAGCTGTGTAGGTTGTTCATGAGGGAACGCGTTGGTTGTACTTATGCCCCTACAGTTAAGCGGAAGATTATAGGAGTGGATCGGTGTGTGGGTTGTGCTTGTTGTTTGCGTTGAAAAGAAGCCAGTGAAGAATTGGTGCTATATATCATGTAGTGTAGATGTTGAACAACTCGTTGAGAGCTTGTCCGGATAGGCTTGCTTTTGAGGTGTTCGATTGACAATGGTTCACTGGGAAATGGAGTCCTCGTGGGGGCTCGGTCGATGTGCAATGCTCATGATTCCCAACAAGGATCAAACAGCTGTACACTGCTTCCATGCTTTTCAATGGTCAGTTGAGCGTTCAAGCTGCATGATCAATCATATTATATACAAATCTAATCTAATCTGATCTAATCTCCTACTACTCAATTGCAAATAGTAACGAAGCTGTGTAGGTTGTTCGTAAGGGAATGCGTTGGTTGTACTTAGGCCCTGCAGATAATTGGACGATAATGGGAATGGATCACTGTGTAGTTTGTGCTGGTTGTTAGCGTTGTAAAGAAGCCAGTGAAGGAAGGTTGCTATATCATGTAGTGTATATGTTGAACAACTCCTTTAGTGCGAGTCCCGATGGGCTTGCTTTTGAGGTGTTCGATTGACAATGGTTCACTGGGAAATGAAGTCCCCGTGGGGCTCGGTCGATGTGCATTGCTCATGATTCCCAACAAGGATCAAACAGCTGTACACTGCTTCCATGCTTTTCAATGGGCAGTTGAGCGTTCAAGCTGCATGATCAATCATATTATATACAAATCTAATCTAATCTAATCTAATCTCCTACTACTCAATTGGAAATAGTAACGAAGCTGTGTAGGTTGTTCATAAGGGAATGCGTTGGTTGTACTTAGGCCACTACAGATAAGCGGACGATTATAGGAGCGGATCGGTGTGTGGTTTGTGCTGGTTGTTAGCGTTGAAAAGAAGCCAGTGAAGGAATGGTGCTATATCATGTAGTGTAGATGTTGAACAACTCGTTGAGAGCTTGTCCGGATAGGCTTGCTTTTGAGGTTTTCGATTGACAATGGTTCACTGGGAAATGGAGTCCCCGTGGGGGCTCGGTCGATGTGCATTGCTCATGATTCCCAAGAAGGATCAAACAGCTGTACACTGCTTCCATGTTATTCAATGGTCAGTTGAGCGTTCAAGCTGCATGATCAATCATATTATATACAAATCTAATCTAATCTAATCTAATCTCCTACTACTCAACTGGAAATACTAACGAAGCTGTGTAGGTTGTTCATGAGGGAATGCGTTGGTTGTATTTAGGCCCCTACAGAGAATTGATCGATGATAGGTGTGGATTGGTGTGTGGGATGTGTTGTTTGTTTGCCTTCCAACGGTGCCCGTGTAGGAAGGGTGCTATATATCATGTAGTGTAGATGTTGAACAACTCGTTGAGAGCTTGTGCGGATAGGCTTGCTTTTGAGGTGTTTGATTGACAATGGTTCACCGGGAAATGGAATACCCGTGGGGGCTCGGTCGATGTGCAATGCTCATGATTCCCAACAAGGATCAAACAGCTGTACACTGCTTCCATGCTATTCAATGGTCAGTTGAGCGTTCAAGCTGCATGATCAATCACATTATATACAAATCTAATCTAATCTAATCTCCTACTACTCAATTGGAAATAGTAACGAAGCTGTGTAGGTTGTTCATAAGGGAATGCGTTGGTTGTATTTAGGCCCCTACAGAGAAGTGATCGATGGTAGGAGTGGATCGGTGTGTAGTTTGTGCTGGTTGTTAGCGTTGAAAAGAAGCCAGTGAAGGAAGGGTGCTATATATCATGTAGTGTAGATGTTGAACAACTCGTTGAGAGCTTGTCCGGATAGGCTTGCTTTTGAGGTTTTCGATTGACAATGGTTCACTGGGAAATGGAGTCCCCGTGGGGGCTCGGTCGATGTGCATTGCTCATGATTCCCAACAAGGATGAAACAGCTGTACACTGCTTCCATGCTTTTCAATGGTCATTTGAACACTCAAGCTGCTTGATCAATCATATTATATACAAATCTAATCTAATCTAATCTAATCTCCTACTACTCAACTGGAAATACTAACGAAGCTGTGTAGGTTGTTCATGAGGGAATGCGTTGGTTGTACTGAGGCCCCTACAGAGAAGTGATCGATGATAGGTGTGAATTGGTGTGTGGGATGTGCTGTTTGTTTGCCTTCCAACGGTGCCCGTGTAGGAAGGGTGCTATATATCATGTAGTGTAGATGTTGAACAACTCGTTGAGAGCTTGTCCGGATAGGCTTGCTTTTGAGGTGTTTGATTGACAATGGTTCACCGGGAAATGGAATACCCGTGGGGGCTCGGTCGATGTGCAATGCTCATGATTCCCAACAAGGATCAAACAGCTGTACACTGCTTCCATGCTATTCAATGGTCAGTTGAGCGTTCAAGCTGCATGATCAATCACATTATATAAAAATCTAATCTAATCTAATCTAATCTCCTACTACTCAATTGGAAATAGTAACGAAGCTGTGTAGGTTGTTCATAAGGGAATGCGTTGGTTGTATTTAGGCCCCTACAGAGAAGTGATCGATGGTAGGAGTGGATCGGTGTGTAGTTTGTGCTGGTTGTTAGCGTTGAAAAGAAGCCAGTGAAGGAAGGGTGCTATATATCATGTAGTGTAGATGTTGAACAACTCGTTGAGAGCTTGTCCGGATAGGCTTGCTTTTGAGGTGTTCGATTGACAATCGTTCACTGGGAAATGGAGTCCCCGTGGGGGCTCGGTCGATGTGCATTGCTCATGATTCCCAACAAGGATCAAACAGCTGTACACTGCTTCCATGCTTTTCAATGGTCAGTTGAACACTATAGCTGCATGATCAATCATATTATATACAAATCTTATCTAATCTAATCTCCTACTACTCAACTGGAAATACTAACGATGCTCTGTAGGTTGTTCATGAGGGAATGCGTTGGTTGTACTTAGGCCCCTACAGAGAAGTGATCGATGATAGGAGTGGATCGGTGTATGTTGTGCTGGTTTTTACGAATCAAGCGAATCCAGTGGACGAACGGTGCTATATCATGTAGTCTAGATGTTGAAAAACCCGTTGAGATCTTGTCCGGATAGGCTTGCTTTTGAGGTGTTCGATTGACAATGGTTCACTGGGAAATGGAGTCCCCGTGGGGGCTCGGTCGATGTGCATTGCTCATGATTTCCAACAAGCATGAAACAGCTGTACACTATTCCCGTGCTTTTCAATGGTCAGTTGAGCGTTCAAGCTGCATGATCAATCACATTATATACAAATCTAATCTAATCTCCTACTACTCAATTGGAAATAGTAACGAAGCTGTGTAGATTGTTCATGAGGGAATGCGTTGGTTGTATTTAGGCCCCTACAGAGAAGTGATCGATGATAGGAGTGGATCGGTGTGGGGTTTGTGCTGGTTGTTAGCGTTGAAAAGAAGCCAGTGATGAAAGGTGGCGTATGTTGTAGTGCAGATTTTGAACAACTCGTTGAGAGCTTGTCCGGATAGGCTTGCTTTTGAGGTTTTCAACTGAAAATGGTTCACTGGGAAATGGAGTCCCCGTGGGGGCTCGTTCGATGTGCATTTCTCATGATACCCAACAAGGATCAAACATCTGTACACTGCTTCCATGCTTTTCAATGGTCAGTTGAGCGTTCAAGCTGCATGATCAATCATATTATATACAAATCTTATCTAATCTAAACCCTTAATACTCAATTGGAAATAGTACCAAAGCTGTGTAGGTTGTTCTTAAGGGAATTATTTGTTCGTATTTAACCAAATTCACAGCAGTGTTCCATTATTGAATTTGATCAATTTTGGGTTGTGCTTGTTGTTTTCGTTGAAAAGAAGCCAGTGAAGGAAGGTTGCTGTATCATGTAGTGTAGATGTTGAACAACTCGTTTAGAGCTTGTCCGGATAGGCTTGCTTTAGAATTGTACGATTGACAAGCGCTCACCCCGAAATGGAATCCCAGTGGGGGCTCGGTCGATGTGCATTGCTCATGATTCCCAACAAGGATCAAACAGCTGTACACTGCTTCCATGCTTTTCAATGGTCATTTGAACAATCAAGCTGCATGATCAATCATATTATATACAAATCTTATCTAATCTAATCTCCTACAACTCAATTGGATATAGTAACGAAGCTGTGTATGTTGTTCATGAGGGAACGCGTTGGTTGTACTTAGGCCACTACAGAGAAGTGATCGATGATAGGAGTGGATCGGTGTGTGGTTTGTGCTGGTTGTTAACGTAGAAAAGATGCCAGTGAAGGAAGGGTGCTATATCATGTAGTGTAGATGTTGAACAACTCGTTGAGAGCTTCTCCGGATAGGCTTGCTTTTGAGGTGTTCAACTGACATTCGTTCACCCTGAAATCGAATGCCCGTGAGGGCTCGTTCGATATGCATTGCTCATGATTCCCAACAAGGATCAAACAGCTGTACACTGCTTCCATGCTTTTCAATTGTCAGTTGAGCGTTCAAGCTGCATGATCAATCATATTATATACAAATCTGATCTAATCTAATCTCCTTTTACTCAATTGGAAATAGTAACGAAGCTGTGTAGGTTGTTCATGAGGGAATGCGTTGGTTGTACTTAGGCCACTACAGAGAAGTGATCGATGATAGGAGTGGATCGGTGTGTGGTTTGTGCTGGTTGTTAGCGTAGAAAAGATGCCAGTGAAGGAAGGGTGCTATATCATCTAGCGTAGATGTTGAACAACCCGTTGAGAGCTTGTCCGGATAGGCTTGCTTTTGAGGTGTTTAACTGAAAATCGTTCACCCCGAAATCGACTGACCTTGAAGGCTCGTTCCATGTGCAATTCTCGTGATTCCCAACAAGGATCAAACAGCTGTACACTGTTTCCATGCTTTTCAATGGTCAGTTGAGCGTTCAAGCTGCATGATCAATCACATTATATACAAATCTAATCTAATCTAATCTCCTACTACTCAATTGGAAATAGTAACGAAGCTGTGTAGGTTGTTCATGAGGGAATGCGTTTGTTGTACTGAGGCCCCTACAGGTAAGCGGAAGATTATAGGAGTGGATCGGTGTGTGGGTTGTGCTGGTTGTTGGCGTTGAAAAGAAGCCAGTGAAGGAAGGGTGCTATATATCATGTAGTGTAGATGTTGAACAACTCGTTGAGAGCTTGTCCGGATTGGCTTGCTTTTGAGGTTTTCCATTGACAATGGTTCACTGGGAAATGGAGTCCCCGTGGGGGCTCGGTCGATGTGCAATGCTCATGATTCCCAACAATGATCAAACAGCTGTACGCTGCATCCATGCTTTTCAATGGTCAGTTGAGCGTTCAAGCTGCATGATCAATCGTATTATATACAAATCTAATCTAATCTAATCTCCTACTACTCAATTGCAAATAGTAACGAAGCTGTGTAGGATGTTCATGAGGGAACGCGTTGGTTGTTCTTAGGCCACTACAGAGAAGTGATCGATGATAGGAGTGGATCGGTGTGTGGTTTGTGCTGGTTGTTGGCGTTGAAAAGAAGCCAGTGAAGGAAGGTTGCTGTATCATGTGGTGTAGATGTTGAACAACTCGTTGAGAGCTTGTCCGGATAGGCTTGCTTTTGAGGTGTTCGATTGACAATGGTTCACTGGGAAATGGAGTCCCCGTGGGGGCTCGGTCGATGTGCATTGCTCATGATTCACAACAAGGATCAAACAGCTGTACACTGCTTCCATGCTTTTCAATGGTCAGTTGAGCGTTCAAGCTGCATGATCAATCATATTATATACAAATCTAATCTAATCTAATCTAATCTCCTACTACTCAATTGGAAATAGTAACGAAGCTGTGTAGGTTGTTCATGAGGGAATGCGTTGGTTGTACTTAGGCCCCTACAGAGAAGTGATCGATGATAGGAGTGGATCGGTGTGTGGTTTGTGCTTGTTGTTAGCGTTGAAAAGAAGCCAGTGAAGGAAGGTTGCTGTATCATGTAGTGTAGATGATGAACAACTCGTTGAGAGCTTGTCCGGATAGGCTTGCTTTTGAGGTGTTCGATTGACAATGGTTCACTGGGAAATGGAGTCCCCGTGGGGGCTCGGTCGATGTGCAATGCTCATGATTCCCAACAAGGATCAAACAGCTGTACACTGTTTCCATGCTATTCAATGGTCAGTTGAGCACTCAAGCTGCATGATCAATCATATTATATACAAATCTAATCTAATCTAATCTCCTACTACTCAATTGCAAATAGTAACGAAGCTGTGTAGGTTGTTCATGAGGGAATGCGTTGGTTGTACTGAGGCCCCTACAGAGAAGTGATCGATGATAGGAGTGGATCGGTGTGTGGGTTGTGCTTGTTGTTAGCGTTGAAAAGAAGCCAGTGAAGGAAGGTTGCTGTATCATGTAGTGTAGATGTTGAACAACTCGTTTAGAGCTTGTCCGGATAGGCTTGTTTTTGAGGTGTTCGATTGACAATGGTTCACTGGGAAATGGAGTCCCCGTGGGGGCTCGGTCGATGTGCATTGCTCATGATTCCCAACAAGGATCAAACAGCTGTACACTGCTTCCATGCTTTTCAATGGTCAGTTGAGCGTTCAAGCTGCATGATCAATCATATTATATACAAATCTAATCTAATCTGATCTAATCTCCTACTACTCATTTGGAAATAGTAACGAAGCTGTGTATGTTGTTCATGAGGGAATGCGTTGGTTGTACTTAGGAACCTACAGAGAAGTGATCGATGATAGGAGTGGATCGGTGTGGGGTTTGTGCTGGTTGTTAGCGTTCAAAAGAAGCCAGTGAAGGAAGGGTGCTATACATCATGTAGTGTAGATGTTGAACAACTCGTTGAGAGCTTGTCCGGATAGGCTTGCTTTTGAGGTGTTCAACTGAAAATGGTTCACTGGGAAATGGAGTCCCCGTGGGGGCTCGTTCGATGTGCAATTCTCATGATTCCCAACAAGGATCAAACAGCTGTACACTGCTTCCATGCTTTTCAATGGTCAGTTGAGCGTTCAAGCTGCATGATCAATCATATTATAAACAAATCTAATCTAATCTAATCTCCTACTACTCAATTGCAAATAGTAACGAAGCTGTGTAGGTTGTTCATGAGGGAATGCGTTGGTTGTACTTAGGCCCCTACAGAGAAGTGGTCGATGATAGGAGTGGATCGGTGTGTGGTTTGTGCTTGTTGTTAGCGTTGAAAAGAAGCCATTGAAGGAAGGTTGCTGTATCATGTAGTGTAGATGTTGAACAACTCGTTGAGAGCTTGTCCGGATAGGCTTGCTTTTGAGGTGTTCGATTGACAATCGTTCACTGGGAAATGGAGTCCCCGTGGGGGCTCGTTCGATGTGCATTGCTCATGATTCCCAACAAGGATCAAACAGCTGTACACTGCTTCCATGCTATTCAATGGTTAGTTGAGCACTCAAGCTGCATGATCAATCATATTATATACAAATCTAATCTAATCTAATCTAATCTCCTACTACTCAATTGGAAATAGTAACGAAGCTGTGTAGGTTGTTCATGAGGGAATGCGTTGGTTGTACTTAGGCCCCTACAGAGAAGTGATCGATGATAGGAGTGGATCGGTGTGTGGGTTGTGCTTGTTGTTAGCGTTGAAAAGAAGCCAGTGAAGGAAGGTTGCTGTATCATGTAGTGTAGATGTTGAACAACTCGTTTAGAGCGAGTCCCGATAGGCTTGCATTTGAGGTGTTCGATTGACAATGGTTCACTGGGAAATGGAGTCCCCGTGGGGGCTCGGTCGATGTGCATTGCTCATGATTCCCAACAAGGATGAAACAGCTGTACACTGCTTCCATGCTTTTCAATGGTCAGTTGAGCGTTCAAGCTGCTTGATCAATCATATTATATACAAATCTAATCTAATCTAATCTCCTACTACTCAATTGCAAATAGTAACGAAGCTGTGTAGGTTGTTAATGAGGGAATGCGTTGGTTGTATTTAGGCCCCTACAGAGAAGTGATGGATGATAGGAGTGGATCGGTGTGTGGGTTGTGCTTGTTGTTAGCGTTGAAAAGAAGCCAGTGAAGGAAGGGTGCTGTATCATGTAGTGTAGATGTTGAACAACTCGTTGAGAGCTTGTCCGGATAGGCTTGCTTTTGAGGTGTTCGATTGACAATGGTTCACTGGGAAATGGAGTCCCCGTGGGGGCTCGGTCGATGTGCATTGCTCATGATTCCCAACAAGGATGAAACAGCTGTACACTGCTTCCATGCTTTTCAATGGTCAGTTGAGCACTCAAGCTCCATGATCAATCATATTATATGCAAATCTAATCTAATCTAATCTAATCTCCTACTACTCAATTGCAAATAGTAACGAAGCTGTGTAGGTTGTTCATGAGGGAACGCGTTGGTTGTACTTAGGCCCCTACAGAGAAGTGATCGATGATAGGAGTGGATCGATGTGTGGGTTGTGCTGGTTGTTAGCGTTCAAAAGAAGCCAGTGAAGGGAGAGTTCTCTATATCATGTAGTGTAGATTTTTAACAACTCGTTGAGAGCTTGTCCGGATAGGCTTGCTTTTGAGGTGTTCGATTGACAATGGTTCACTGGGAAATGGAGTCCCCGTGGGGGCTCGGTCGATGTGCATTGCTCATGAGTCCCATCAAGGATCAAACAGCTGTACGCTGCATCCATGCTTTTCAATGATCAGTTGAGCACACAAGCTGCATGATCAATCATATTATATACAAATCTAATCTAATCTAATCTAATCTCCTACTACTCAATTGCAAATAGTAACGAAGCTGTGTAGGTTGTTCATGAGGGAACGCGTTGGTTGTACTTAGGCCCCTACAGAGAAGTGATCGATGATAGGAGTGGATCGATGTGTGGGTTGTGCTGGTGGTTAGCGTTGAAAAGAAGCCAGTGAAGGAAGTGTGCTATATATCATGTAGTGTAGATGTTTAACAACTCGTTGAGAGCTTGTCCGGATAGGCTTGCTTTTGAGGTGTTCGATTGACAATGGTTCACTGGGAAATGGAGTCCCCGTGGGGGCTCGGTCGATGTGCATTGCTCATGATTCCCAACAATGATCAAACAGCTGTACGCTGCATCCATGCTTTTCAATACTGATTTGAGTTTTAAGCTGCATGATCAATCATATTATATACAAATCTAATCTAATCTAATCTAATCTCCTACTACTCAATTGGAAATAGTAACGAAGCTGTGTAGATTGTTCATGAGGGAATGCGTTGGTTGTACTTAGGCCCCTACAGAGAAGTGATCGATGATAGGAGTGGATTGGCGTGTGGGTTGTGCTGGTTGTTCGCGTTCAAAAGAAGCCAGTGAAGGAAAAGTACTCTATATCATGTAGATTAGATGTTGGACAACTCGTTCAGAGCGAGTCCCGATAGGCTTGCTTTTGAGGTGTTCGATTGACAATGGTTCACTGGGAAATGGAGTCCCCGTGGGGGCTCGGTCGATGTGCATTGCTCATGATTCCCAACAAGGATGAAACAGCTGTACACTGCTTCCATGCTTTTCAATGGTCAGTTGAGCACTCAAGCTCCATGATCAATCATATTATATGCAAATCTAATCTAATCTAATCTAATCTCCTACTACTCAATTGCAAATAGTAACGAAGCTGTGTAGGTTGTTCATGAGGGAACGCGTTAGTTGTACTTAGGCCCCTACAGAGAAGTGATCGATGATAGGAGTGGATCGGTGTGTGGTTTGTGCTGGTTGTTAGCGTTCAAAAGAAGCCAGTGAAGGAAGGGTGCTATATATCATGTAGTGTAGATGTTGAACAACTCGTTGAGAGCTTGTCCGGATAGGCTTGCTTTTGAGGTGTTCGATTGACAATGGTTCACTGGGAAATGGAGTCCCCGTGGGGGCTCGGTCGATGTGCATTGCTCATGATTCCCAACAAGGATCAAACAGCTGTACACTGCTTCCATGCTTTTCAATGGTCAGTTGAGCACTCAAGCTGCATGATCAATCATATTATATACAAATCTAATCTAATCTAATCTCCTACTACTCAATTGGAAATAGTAACGAAGCTGTGTAGGTTGTTCATGAGGGAATGCGTTGGTTGTACTTAGGCCCCTACAGAGAACTGATCGATGATAGGAGTGGATTGGCGTGTGGGTTGTGCTGGTTGTTAGCGTTGAAAAGAAGCCAGTGAAGGAAGTGTGCTATATATCATGTAGTGTAGATGTTGAACAACTCGTTGAGAGCTTGTCCGGATAGGCTTGCTTTTGAGGTGTTCGATTGACAATGGTTCACTGGGAAATGGAGTCCCCGTGGGGGCTCGGTCGATGTGCATTGCTCATGATTCCGAAAAAAAATGAAACAGCAGTACACTGCTTCCATGCTATTCAATGGTCAGTTGAGCGTTCAAGCTGCATGATCAATCATATTATATACAAATCTAATCTAATCTAATCTCCTACTACTCAATTGCAAATAGTAACGAAGCTGTGTATGTTGTTCATGAGGGAACGCGTTGGTTGTACTTAGGCCCCTACAGAGAAGTGATCGATGATAGGAGTGGATCGGTGTGTGGGTTGTGCTTGTTGTTAGCGTTGAAAAGAAGCCATTGAAGGAAGGTTGCTGTATCATGTAGTGTAGATGTTGAACAACTCGTTGAGAGCTTGTCCGGATAGGCTTGCTTTTGAGGTGTTCGATTGACAATGGTTCACTGGGAAATGGAGTCCCCGTGGGGGCTCGGTCGATGTGCAATGCTCATGATTCCCAACAAGGATCAAACAGCTGTACACTGCTTCCATGCTTTTCAATGGTCAGTTGAGCACTCAAGCTGCATGATCAATCATATTATATACAAATCTAATCTAATCTAATCTCCTACTACTCAATTGGAAATAGTAACGAAGCTGTGTAGGTTGTTAATGAGGGAATGCGTTGGTTGTATTTAGGCCCCTACAGAGAAGTGATCGATGATAGGAGTGGATCGGTGTGTGGGTTGTGCTTGTTGTTAGCGTTGAAAAGAAGCCAGTGAAGGAAGGTTGCTGTATCATGTAGTGTAGATGTTGAACAACTCGTTGAGAGCTTGTCCGGATAGGCTTGCTTTTGAGGTGTTCCATTGACAATGGTTCACTGGGAAATGGAGTCCCCGTGTTTGCTCGGTCGATGTGCAATTCTCATGATTCCCAACAAGGTTGAAACAGCTGTACACTGCTTCCATGCTTTTCAATGGTCAGTTGAGCGTTCAAGCTGCATGATCAATCGTATTATATACAAATCTAATCTAATCTAATCTAATCTCCTACTACTCAATTGGAAATAGTAACGAAGCTGTGTAGGTTGTTCATGAGGGAATGCGTTGGTTGTATTTAGGCCCCTACAGAGAAGTGATCGATGTTAGGAGTGGATCGGTGTGTGGGTTGTGCTGGTTGTTGGCGTTGAAAAGAAGCCAGTGAAGGAAGGGTGCTATATATCATGTAGTGTAGATGTTGAACAACTCGTTGAGAGCTTGTCCGGATTGGCTTGCTTTTGAGGTTTTCGATTGACAATGGTTCACTGGGAAATGGAGTCCCCGTGGGGGCTCGGTCGATGTGCAATGCTCATGATTCCCAACAAGGATCAAACAGCTGTACACTGCTTCCATGCTTTTCAATGGTCAGTTGAGCGTTCAAGCTGCATGATCAATCATATTATATACAAATCTAATCTAATCTAATCTAATCTCCTACTACTCAATTGCAAATAGTAACGAAGCTGTGTAGGTTGTTCATGAGGGAATGCGTTGGTTGTACTTAGGCCCCTACAGAGAAGTGATCGATGATAGGAGTGGATCGGTGTGTGGGTTGTGCTTGTTGTTAGCGTTGAAAAGAAGCCAGTGAAGGAAGGTTGCTGTATCATGTAGTGTAGATGTTGAACAACTCGTTGAGAGCTTGTCCGGATAGGCTTGCTTTTGAGGTGTTCGATTGACAATGGTTCCCTGGGAAATGGAGTCTCCGTGGGGGCTCGGTCGATGTGCAATTCTCATGATTCCCAACAAGGATGAAACAGCTGTACACTGCTTCCATGCTTTTCAATGGTCAGTTGAGCGTTCAAGCTGCATGATCAATCACATTATATACAAATCTAATCTAATCTAATCTAATCTCCTACTACTCAATTGGAAATAGTAACGAAGCTGTGTAGGTTGTTAATGAGGGAATGCGTTGGTTGTACTAAGGCCCCTACAGAGAATTGATCGATGATAGGAGTGGATCGGTGTGTGGTTTGTGCTGGTTGTTGGCGTTGAAAAGAAGCCAGTGAAGGAAGGTTGCTGTATCATGTAGTGTAGATGTTGAACAACTCGTTGAGAGCTTGTCCGGATAGGCTTGCTTTTGAGGTGTTCGATTGACAATCGTTCACTGGGAAATGGAGTCCCCGTGGGGGCTCGGTCGATGTGCATTGCTCATGATTCCGAAAAAAAATGAAACAGCAGTACACTGCTTCCATGCTATTCAATGGTCAGTTGAGCACTCAAGCTGCATGATCAATCATATTATATACAAATCTAATCTAATCTAATCTCCTACTACTCAATTGCAAATAGTAACGAAGCTGTGTATGTTGTTCATGAGGGAATGCGTTGGTTGTACTTAGGCCCCTACAGAGAAGTGATCGATGATAGGAGTGGATCGGTGTGTGGGTTGTGCTTGTTGTTAGCGTTGAAAAGAAGCCATTGAAGGAAGGTTGCTGTATCATGTAGTGTAGATGTTGAACAACTCGTTGAGAGCTTGTCCGGATTGGCTTGCTTTTGAGGTTTTCGATTGACAATGGTTCACTGGGAAATGGAGTCCCCGTGGGGGCTCGGTCGATGTGCAATGCTCATGATTCCCAACAAGGATCAAACAGCTGTACACTGCTTCCATGCTTTTCAATGGTCAGTTGAGCGTTCAAGCTGCATGATCAATCATATTATATACAAATCTAATCTAATCTAATCTAATCTCCTACTACTCAATTGCAAATAGTAACGAAGCTGTGTAGGTTGTTCATGAGGGAACGCGTTGGTTGTACTTAGGCCCCTACAGAGAAGTGATCGATGATAGGAGTGGATCGGTGTGTGGTTTGTGCTTGTTGTTAGCGTTGAAAAGAAGCCAGTGAAGGTAGGTTGCTGTATCATGTAGTGTAGATGTTGAACAACTCGTTGAGAGCTTGTCCGGATAGGCTTGCTTTTGAGGTGTTCGATTGACAATGGTTCCCTGGGAAATGGAGTCTCCGTGGGGGCTCGGTCGATGTGCAATTCTCATGATTCCCAACAAGGATGAAACAGCTGTACACTGCTTCCATGCTTTTCAATTGTCAGTTGAGCGTTCAAGCTGCATGATCAATCACATTATATACAAATCTAATCTAATCTAATCTAATCTCCTACTACTCAATTGGAAATAGTAACGAAGCTGTGTAGGTTGTTCATGAGGGAACGCGTTGGTTGTACTAAGGCCCCTACAGAGAAGTGATTGATGATAGGAGTGGATCGGTGTGTGGTTTGTGCTGGTTGTTGGCGTTGAAAAGAAGCCAGTGAAGGAAGGTTGCTGTATCATGTAGTGTAGATGTTGAACAACTCGTTGAGAGCTTGTCCGGATAGGCTTGCTTTTGAGGTGTTCGATTGACAATCGTTCACTGGGAAATGGAGTCCCCGTGGGGGCTCGGTCGATGTGCATTGCTCATGATTCCGAAAAAAAATGAAACAGCAGTACACTGCTTCCATGCTATTCAATGGTCAGTTGAGCACTCAAGCTGCATGATCAATCATATTATATACAAATCTAATCTAATCTAATCTAATCTCCTACTACTCAATTGCAAATAGTAACGAAGCTGTGTATGTTGTTCATGAGGGAACGCGTTGGTTGTACTTAGGCCCCTACAGAGAAGTGATCGATGATAGGAGTGGATCGGTGTGTGGGTTGTGCTTGTTGTTAGCGTTGAAAAGAAGCCATTGAAGGAAGGTTGCTGTATCATGTAGTGTAGATGTTGAACAACTCGTTGAGAGCTTGTCCGGATAGGCTTGCTTTTGAGGTGTTCGATTGACAATGGTTCACTGGGAAATGGAGTCCCCGTGGGGGCTCGGTCGATGTGCAATGCTGATGATTCCCAACAAGGATCAAACAGCTGTACACTGCTTCCATGCTTTTCAATGCTGAGTTGAGCACTCAAGCTGCATGATCAATCCTATTATATAGAAATCTAATCTAATCTAATCTCCTACTACTCAATTGAAAATGGTAACAAAGCTGTGTAGGTTGTTCATGAGGGAATGCGTTGGTTGTACTTAGGCCCCTACAGTTAACTGGACGATGATAGGAGTGGATCGGTGTGTGGTTTGTGCTTGTTGTTAGCGTTGAAAAGAAGCCAGTGAAGGAAGGTTGCTGTATCATGTAGTGTAGATGTTGAACAACTCGTTGAGAGCTTGTCCGGATAGGCTTGCTTTTGAGGTGTTCGATTGACAATCGTTCACTGGGAAATGGAGTCCCCGTGGGGGCTCGGTCGATGTGCATTGCTCATGATTCCGAAAAAAAATGAAACAGCAGTACACTGCTTCCATGCTATTCAATGGTCAGTTGAGCACTCAAGCTGCATGATCAATCATATTATATACAAATCTAATCTAATCTAATCTAATCTCCTACTACTCAATTGCAAATAGTAACGAAGCTGTGTATGTTGTTCATGAGGGAACGCGTTGGTTGTACTTAGGCCCCTACAGAGAAGTGATCGATGATAGGAGTGGATCGGTGTGTGGGTTGTGCTTGTTGTTAGCGTTGAAAAGAAGCCATTGAAGGAAGGTTGCTGTATCATGTAGTGTAGATGTTGAACAACTCGTTGAGAGCTTGTCCGGATAGGCTTGCTTTTGAGGTGTTCGATTGACAATGGTTCACTGGGAAATGGAGTCCCCGTGGGGGCTCGGTCGATGTGCATTGCTCATGATTCCCAACAAGGATCAAACAGCTGTACACTGCTTCCATGCTTTTCAATGGTCAGTTGAGCGTTCAAGCTGCATGATCAATCACATTATATACAAATCTAATCTAATCTAATCTAATCTCCTACTACTCAATTGGAAATAGTAACGAAGCTGTGTAGGTTGTTAATGAGGGAATGCGTTGGTTGTATTTAGGCCCCTACAGAGAAGTGATCGATGATAGGAGTGGATCGGTGTGTGGGTTGTGCTTGTTGTTAGCGTTGAAAAGATGCCAGTGAAGGAAGGTTGCTGTATCATGTAGTGTAGATGTTGAACAACTCGTTGAGAGCTTCTCCGGATAGGCTTGCTTTTGAGGTGTTCGATTGACAATGGTTCACTGGGAAATGGAGTCCCCGTGGGGGCTCGGTCGATGTGCATTGCTCATGATTCCCAACAAGGATGAAACAGCTGTACACTGCTTCCATGCTTTTCAATGGTCAGTTGAGCGTTCAAGCTGCATGATCAATCACATTATATGCAAATCTAATCTAATCTAATCTCCTACTACTCAATTGGAAATAGTAACGAAGCTGTGTAGGTTGTTCATGAGGGAATGCGTTGGTTGTATTTAGGCCCCTACAGAGAAGTGATCGATGATAGGAGTGGATCGGTGTGTGGTTTGTGCTGGTTGTTAGCGTTGAAAAGAAGCCAGTGAAGGAAGGGTGCTGTATCATGTAGTGTAGATGTTGAACAACTCGTTGAGAGCTTGTCCGGATAGGCTTGCTTTTGAGGTGTTCGATTGACAATGGTTCACTGGGAAATGGAGTCCCCGTGGGGGCTCGGTCGATGTGCATTTCTCATGAATCCGGAAAAAAATGAAACAGCTGTACACTGCTTCCATGCTATTCAATGGTCAGTTGAGCACTCAAGCTGCATGATCAATCATATTATATACAAATCTAATCTAATCTAATCTCCTACTACTCAATTGCAAATAGTAACGAAGCTGTGTATGTTGTTCATGAGGGAATGCGTTGGTTGTACTTAGGCCCCTACAGAGAAGTGATCGATGATAGGAGTGGATCGGTGTGTGGGTTGTGCTTGTTGTTAGCGTTCAAAAGAAGCCATTGAAGGAAGGGTGCTATATATCATGTAGTGTAGATGTTGAACAACTCGTTGAGAGCTTGTCCGGATAGGCTTGCTTTTGAGGTGTTCGATTGACAATGGTTCACTGGGAAATGGAGTCCTCGTGGGGGCTCGGTCGATGTGCAATGCTCATGATTCCCAACAAGGATCAAACAGCTGTACACTGCTTCCATGCTTTTCAATGGTCAGTTGAGCGTTCAAGCTGCATGATCAATCACATTATATACAAATCTAATCTAATCTAATCTAATCTCCTACTACTCAATTGGAAATAGTAACGAAGCTGTGTAGGTTGTTCATGAGGGAATGCGTTGGTTGTACTTAGGAACCTACAGAGAAGTGATCGATGATAGGAGTGGATCGGTGTGTGGTTTGTGCTAGTTGTTAGCGTTGAAAAGAAGCCAGTGATGAAAGGTGGCGTTATGTTGTAGTGTAGATGTTGAACAACTCGTTGAGAGCTTGTCCGGATAGGCTTGCTTTTGAGGTTTTCGATTGACAATGGTTCACTGGGAAATGGAGTCCCCGTGGGGGCTCGGTCGATGTGCATTGCTCATGATTCCCAACAAGGATCAAACAGCTGTACACTGCTTCCATGCTTTTCAATGGTCAGTTGAGCGTTCAAGCTGCATGATCAATCATATTATAAACAAATCTAATCTAATCTCCTACTACTCAATTGGAAATAGTAACGAAGCTGTGTAGGTTGTTCATGAGTGAATGCGTTGGTTGTACTTAGGCCCCTACAGAGAAGTGATCGATGATAGGAGTGGATCGGTGTGTGGGTTGTGCTGGTTGTTCGCGTTGAAAAGAAGCCAGTGAAGGAAGGTTGCTATATCATGTAGTGTAGATGTTGAACAAACCGATGAGAGCTTATACGGATTGGCTTGCTTTTGAGGTGTTCGATTGACAATGGTTCACTGGGAAATGGAGTCCCCGTGGGGGCTCGGTCGATGTGCATTGCTCATGATTCCCAACAAGGATCAAACAGCTGTACACTGCTTCCATGCTTTTCAATGGTCAGTTGAGCGTTCGAGCTGCATGATCAATCATATTATATACAAATCTAATCTAATCTAATCTAATCTCCTACTACTCAATTGGAAATAGTAACGAAGCTGTGTAGGTTGTTCATGAGGGAATGCGTTGGTTGTACTTAGGCCCCTACAGAGAAGTGATCGATGATAGGAGTGGATCGGTGTGTGGTTTGTGCTTGTTGTTAGCGTTGAAAATAAGCCAGTGAAGGAAGGTTGCTGTATCATGTAGTATAGATGATGAACAACTCGTTGAGAGCTTGTCCGGATAGGCTTGCTTTTGAGGTGTTCGATTGACAATGGTTCACTGGGAAATGGAGTCCCCGTGGGGGCTCGGTCGATGTGCAATGCTCATGATTCCCAACAAGGATCAAACAGCTGTACACTGTTTCCATGCTATTCAATGGTCAGTTGAGCACTCAAGCTGCATGATCATTCATATTATATACAAATCTAATCTAATCTAATCTCCTACTACTCAATTGCAAATAGTAACGAAGCTGTGTAGGTTGTTCATGAGGGAATGCGTTGGTTGTACTGAGGCCCCTACAGAGAAGTGATCGATGATAGGAGTGGATCGGTGTGTGGGTTGTGCTTGTTGTTAGCGTTGAAAAGAAGCCAGTGAAGGAAGGTTGCTGTATCATGTAGTGTAGATGTTGAACAACTCGTTGAGAGCTTGTCCGGATAGGCTTGCTTTTGAGGTGTTCGATTGACAATGGTTCACTGGGAAATGGAGTCCCCGTGGGGGCTCGGTCGATGTGCATTGCTCATGATTCCCAACAAGGATCAAACAGCTGTACACTGCTTCCATGCTTTTCAATGGTCAGTTGAGCGTTCAAGCTGCATGATCAATCATATTATATACAAATCTAATCTAATCTGATCTAATCTCCTAATACTCATTTGGAAATAGTAACGAAGCTGTGTATGTTGTTCATGAGGGAATGCGTTGGTTGTACTTAGGAACCTACAGAGAAGTGATCGATGATAGGAGTGGATCGGTGTGGGGTTTGTGCTGGTTGTTAGCGTTGAAAAGAAGCCAGTGATGAAAGGTGGCGATATGTTGTAGTGTAGATGTTGAACAACTCGTTGAGAGCTTGTCCGGATAGGCTTGCTTTTGAGGTGTTCAACTGAAAATGGTTCACTGGGAAATGGAGTCCCCGTGGGGGCTCGGTCGATGTGCATTGCTCATGATTCCCAACAAGGATCAAACAGCTGTACACTGCTTCCATGCTTTTCAATGGTCAGTTGAGCGTTCAAGCTGCATGATCAATCATATTATAAACAAATCTAATCTAATCTAATCTCCTACTACTCAATTGCAAATAGTAACGAAGCTGTGTAGGTTGTTCATGAGGGAATGCGTTGGTTGTACTTATGCCCCTACAGAGAAGTGATCGATGATAGGAGTGGATCGGTGTGTGGTTTGTGCTTGTTGTTAGCGTTGAAAAGAAGCCATTGAAGGAAGGTTGCTGTATCATGTAGTGTAGATGTTGAACAACTCGTTGAGAGCTTGTCCGGATAGGCTTGCTTTTGAGGTGTTCGATTGACAATGGTTCACTGGGAAATGGAGTCCCCGTGGGGGCTCGGTCGATGTGCATTGCTCATGATTCCCAACAAGGATCAAACAGCTGTACACTGCTTCCATGCTATTCAATGGTCAGTTGAGCACTCAAGCTGCATGATCAATCATATTATATACAAATCTAATCTAATCTAATCTAATCTCCTACTACTCAATTGCAAATAGTAACGAAGCTGTGTAGGTTGTTCATGAGGGAATGCGTTGGTTGTACTTAGGCCCCTACAGAGAAGTGATCGATGATAGGAGTGGATCGGTGTGTGGGTTGTGCTTGTTGTTAGCGTTGAAAAGAAGCCAGTGAAGGAAGGTTGCTGTATCATGTAGTGTAGATGTTGAACAACTCGTTGAGAGCTTGTCCGGATAGGCTTGCTTTTGAGGTGTTCGACTGACAATCGCTCACCCCGAAATCGAATGCCCTGGGGGGCTCGTTCGATATGCAATGCTCATGATTCCCAACAGGGATCAAACAGCTGTACACTGCTTCCATGCTATTCAATGCTGAGTTGAACGTTCAAGCTGCATGATCAATCATATTATATACAAATCTAATCTAATCTAATCTCCTACTACTCAATTGCAAATAGTAACGAAGCTGTGTAGGTTGTTCATGAGGGAATGCGTTGGTTGTACTTAGGCCCCTACAGAGAAGTGATCGATGATAGGAGTGGATCGGTGTGTGGTTTGTGCTTGTTGTTAGCGTAGAAAAGAAGCCAGTGAAGAATGTGTGCTATTTATCATGTAGTGTAGATGTTGAACAACTCGTTGAGAGCTTGTCCGGATAGGCTTGCTTTTGAGGTGTTCGATTGACAATGGTTCACTGGGAAATGGAGTCCCCGTGGGGGCTCGTTCGATGTGCAATGCTCATGATTCCCAACAAGGATCAAACACCTGTACACTGCTTCCATGGTTTTCAATGCTGAGTTGAGAGTTCAAGCTGCATGATCAATCATAATATATTCTGATCTAATCTAATCTAATCTCAAGCTGCATGATCAATCATATTATATATAAATCTAATCTAATCTAATCTCCTACTACTCAATTGGAAATAGTAACGAAGCTGTGTAGGTTGTTCATGAGGGAATGCGTTGGTTGTACTTAGGCCCCTACAGAGAAGTGATCGATGATAGGAGTGGATCGGTGTGTGGTTTGCGCTGGTTGTTAGCGTAGAAAATAAGCCAGTGATGGAGGAGTGCTATATCACGTAGTGTAGATGTTGAACAACTCGTTGAGAGTTTGTCCGGATAGGCTTGCTTTTGAGGTGTTCGATTGACAATGGTTCACTGGGAAACGGAGTTCCCGTGGGGGCTCGTTCGATGTGCATTGCTCATGATACCCAACAAGGATGAAACAGCTGTACACTGCTTCCATGCTTTTCAATGGTCAGTTGAGCACTCAAGCTGCATGATCAATCATATTTTATACAAATCTAATCTAATCTAATCTAATCTCCTACTACTCAATTGGAAATAGTAACGAAGCTGTGTAGATTGTTCATGAGGGAATGCGTTGGTTGTACTTATGCCCCTACAGAGAAGTGATCGATGATAGGAGTGGATCGGTGTGTGGTTTGTGCTGGTTGTTGGAGTTGAAAAGAAGCCATTGAAGGAAGGTTGCTGTATCATGTAGTGTAGATGTTGAACAACTCGTTGAGAGTTTGTCCGGATAGGCTTGCTTTTGATGTGTTCGATTGACAATGGTTCACTGGGAAACGGAGTTCCCGTGGGGGCTCGTTCGATGTGCATTGCTCATGATACCCAACAAGGATCAAACAGCTGTACACTGCTTCCATGCTTTTCAATGGTCAGTTGAGCACTCAAGCTGCATGATCAATCATATTATATACAAATCTAATCTAATCTAATCTCCTACTACTCAATTGGAAATAGTAACGAAGCTGTGTAGGTTGTTCATGAGGGAATGCGTTGGTTGTACTTAGGCCCCTACAGAGAACTGATCGATGATAGGAGTGGATCGGTGTGTGGTTTGTGCTGGTTGTTACGAATCAAAAGATGCCAGTGAAGGAAGTGTGCTATATATCATGTAGTGTAGATGTTGAAGAAACCGTTGAGAGCTTGTGCGAATAGGCTTGCTTTGGAGGTGTTCGATTGACAATGGTTCACTGGGAAATGGAGTCCCCGTGGGGGCTCGGTCGATGTGCATTGCTCATGATTCACAACAAGGATCAAACAGCTGTACACTGCTTCCATGGTTTCAATGCTGAGTTGAGCGTTCAAGCTGCATGATCAATCATATTATATACAAATCTAATCTAATCTAATCTCCTACTACTCAATTGGAAATAGTAACGAAGCTGTGTAGGTTGTTCATGAGGGAATGCGTTGGTTGTACTTAGGCCCCTACAGAGAAGTGATCGATGATAGGAGTGGATCGGTGTGTGGTTTGTGCTGGTTGTTGGCGTTGAAAAGAAGCCAGTGAAGGAAGGGTGCTATATCATGTAGTGTAGATGTTGAACAACTCGTTGAGAGCTTGTCCGGATAGGCTTGCTTTTGAGGTGTTCGATTGACAATGGTTCACTGGGAAATGGAGTCCCCGTGGGGGCTCGGTCGATATGCATTGCTCATGATTCCCAACAGGGATCAAACAGCTGTACACTGCTTCCATGCTTTTCAATGGTCAGTTGAGCGTTCAAGCTGCATGATCAATCATATTATATACAAATCTAATCTAATCTAATCTAATCTCCTACTACTCAATTGCAAATAGTAACGAAGCTGTGTAGGTTGTTCATGAGGGAATGCGTTGGTTGTACTTAGGCCCCTACAGAGAAGTGATCGATGATAGGAGTGGATCGGTGTGTGGTTTGTGCTGGTTGTTAGCGTTGAAAAGAAGCCAGTGAAGGAAGTGTGCTATATTTCATGTAGTGTAGATGTTGAACAACTCGTTGAGAGCTTGTCCGGATAGGCTTGCTTTTGAGGTGTTCGATTGACAATGGTTCACTGGGAAATGGAGTCCCCGTGGGGGCTCGGTCGATGTGCATTGCTCATGATTCCCAACAAGGATCAAACAGCTGTACACTGCTTCCATGCTTTTCAATGGTCAGTTGAGCGTTCAAGCTGCATGATCAATCATATTATATACAAATCTAATCTAATCTAATCTCCTACTACTCAATTGGAAATAGTAACGAAGCTGTGTAGGTTGTTCATGAGGGAATGCGTTGGTTGTACTTAGGCCCCTACAGAAAGTTGATCGATGATAGGAGTGGATCGGTGTGTGGTTTGTGCTGGTTGTTAGCGTTGAAAAGAAGCCAGTGAAGAAAGTGTGCTATATCATGTAGTGTAGATGTTTAACAACTCGTTGAGAGCTTGTCCGGATAGGCTTGCTTTTGAGGTGTTCGATTGACAATGGTTCACTGGGAAATGGAGTCCCCGTGGGGGCTCGGTCGATGTGCAATGCTCATGATTCCCAACAAGGATCAAACAGCTGTACACTGCTTCCATGCTTTTCTAGGTCAGTTGAGCACTCAAGCTGCATGATCAATCATATTATATACTGATCAAATCTAATCTAATCTCATGCTGCATGATCAATCATATTATATTGAAATCTAAACTACTCTAATCTCCTACTGCTCAAATGGAAATGGTAACGAAGCTGTGTAGGTTGTTCATGAGGGAATGCGTTGGTTGTACTTAGGCCCCTACAGAGAAGTGATCGATGATAGGAGTGGATCGGTGTGTGGTTTTTGCTGGTTGTTACGAATCAAAAGATGCCAGTGAAGGAAGTGTGCTATATATCCTGTAGTGTAGATGTTGAAGAAACCGTTGAGAGCTTGTGCGGATAGGCTTGCTTTGGAGGTGTTCGATTGACAATGGTTCACTGGGAAATGGAGTCCCCGTGGGGGCTCGGTCGATGTGCATTGCTCATGATTCCCAACAAGGATCAAACAGCTGTACACTGCTTCCATGCTTTTCAATGCTGAGTTTAGCGTTCAAGCTGCATGATCAATCATATTATATACAAATCTAATCTAATCTAATCTAATCTCCTACTACTCAATTGCAAATAGTAACGAAGCTGTGTAGGTTGTTCATGAGGGAATGCGTTGGTTGTACTTAGGCCCCTACAGAGAAGTGATCGATGATAGGAGTGGATCGGTGTGTGGGTTGTGCTGGTTGTTAGCGTTGAAAAGAAGCCAGTGAAGGAAGTGTGCTATATATATTATGTAGTGTAGATGTTGAACAACTCGTTGAGAGCTTGTCCGGATAGGCTTGCTTTTGAGGTGTTCGATTGACAATGGTTCACTGGGAAATGGAGTCCCCGTGGGGGCTCGGTCGATGTGCAATGCTCATGATTCCCAACAAGGATCAAACAGCTGTACACTGCTTCCATGCTTTTCTAGGTCAGTTGAGCACTCAAGCTGCATGATCAATCATATTATATACTGATCAAATCTAATCTAATCTCATGCTGCATGATCAATCATATTATATTGAAATCTAGACGACTCTAATCTCCTACTGCTCAAATGGAAGTAGTAACGAAGCTGTGTAGGTTGTTCATGAGGGAATGCGTTGGTTGTACTTAGGCCCCTACAGAGACGTGATCGATGATAGGAGTGGATCGGTGTGTGGGTTGTGCTGGTTGTTGGCGTTGAAAAGAAGCCAGTGAAGGAATGGTGCTATATATCATGTAGTATAGATGATGAACAACTCGTTGAGAGCTTGTCCGGATAGGTTTGCTTTTGAGGTGATCGATTGACAATGGTTCACTGGGAAATGGAGTCCCCGTGGGGGCTCGGTCGATGTGCAATGCTCATGATTCCCAACAAGGATCAAACAGCTGTACACTGCTTCCATGGTTTTCAATGCTGAGTTGAGAGTTCAAGCTGCACGATCAATCATATTATATACTGAACTAATCTAATCTAATCTAAAGCTGCATCATCAATCATATCATATTGAAATCTAAACTTCTCTAATCTCCTACTGCTCAATTGGAAATGGTAACGAAGCTGTGTAAGTTGTTCATGAGGGAATGCGTTGGTTGTACTAAGGCCCCTACAGAGAAGTGATCGACGATAGGAGTGGATCGGTGTGTGGTTTGTGCTTGTTGTTAGCGTTGAAAAGAAGCCAGTGAAGGAAGGGTGCTATATCATGTAGTGTAGATGTTGAACAACTCGTTGAGAGCTTGTGCGAATAGGCTTGCTTTTGAGGTGTTTCATTGACAATGGTTCACTGGGAAATGGAGTCCCCGTGGGGGCTCGTTCGATGTGCAATGCTCATGATTCCCAACAGGGATCAAACAGCTGTACACTGCTTCCATGCTTTTCAATGGTCAGTTGAGCGTTCAAGCTGCATGATCAATCATATTATATACAAATCTAATCTAATCTAATCTAATCTCCTACTACTCAATTGGAAATAGAAACGAAGCTGTGTAGGTTGTTCATGAGGGAATGCGTTGGTTGTACTTAGGCCCCTACAGAGAAGTGATCGATGATAGGAGTGGATCGGTGTGTGGTTTGTGCTGGTTGTTGGCGTTGAAAAGAAGCCAGTGAAGAAAGTGTGCTATATCATGTAGTGTAGATGTTGAACAACTCGTTGAGAGCTTGTCCGGATAGGCTTGCATTTGAGGTGTTCGATTGACAATGGTTCACTGGGAAATGGAGTCCCCGTGGGGGCTCGGTCGATGTGCAATGCTCATGATTCCCAACAAGGATCAAACAGCTGTACACTGCTTCCATGCTTTTCTAGGTCAGTTGAGCACTCAAGCTGCATGATCAATCATATTATATACTGATCAAATCTAATCTAATCTCATGCTGCATGATCAATCATATTATATTGAAATCTAAACTACTCTAATCTCCTACTGCTCAATTGGAAATAGTAACGAAGCTGTGTAGGTTGTTCATGAGGGAATGCGTTGGTTGTATTTAGGCCCCTACAGAGAAGTGATCGATGATAGGAGTGGATCGGTGTGTGGTTTGTGCTGGTTGTTCGCGTTGAAAAGAAGCCAGTGAAGGAAGGGTGCTATATCATGTAGTGTAGATGTTGAACAACTCGTTGAGAGCTTGTGCGAATAGGCTTGTTTTTGAGGTAATCGATTGACAATGGTTCACTGGGAAATGGAGTCCCCGTGGGGGCTCGGTCGATGTGCAATGCTCATGATTCACAACAAGGATCAAACAGCTGTACACTGCTTCCATGCTTTTCAATGGTCAGTTGAGCGTTCAAGCTGCATGATCAATTATATTATATACAAATCTAATCTAATCTAATCTAATCTCCTACTACTCAATTGGAAATAGTAACGAAGCTGTGTAGGTTGTTCATGAGGGAATGCGTTGGTTGTACTGAGGCCCCTACAGAGAAGTGATCGATGATAGGAGTGGATCGGTGTGTGGTTTGTGCTGGTTGTTAGCGTTGAAAATAAGCCAGTGAAGGAAGGGTGCTATATATCATGTAGTATAGATGATGAACAACTCGTTGAGAGCTTGTGCGAATAGGCTTGCTTTTGAGGTGTTCGATTGACAACGGTTCACTGGGAAATGGAGTCCCCGTGGGGGCTCGGTCGATGTGCAATGCTCATGATTCCCAACAAGGATCAAACAGCTGTACACTGCTTCCATGGTTTTCAATGCTGAGTTGAGAGTTCAAGCTGCACGATCAATCATATTATATACTGAACTAATCTAATCTAATCTCAAGCTGCATCATCAATCATAATATATTGAAATCTAAACTTCTCTAATCTCCTACTGCTCAATTGGAAATAGTAACGAAGCTGTGTAGGTTGTTCATGAGGGAATGCGTTGGTTGTATTTAGGCCCCTACAGAGAAGTGATCGATGATAGGAGTGGATCGGTGTGTGGTTTGTGCTGGTTGTTCGCGTTGAAAAGAAGCCAGTGAAGGAAGGGTGCTATATCATGTAGTGTAGATGTTGAACAACTCGTTGAGATCTTGTCCGGATAAGCATCCTTTTGAGGTGTTTGATTGACAATGGTTCACTGGGAAATGGAGTCCCCGTGGGGGCTCGGTCGATGTGCAATGCTCATGATTCCCAACAAGGATCAAACAGCTGTACACTATTTCCATGCTTTTCAATGCTGAGTTGAGCACTCAAGCTGCATGATCAATCATATTATATACAAATCTAATCTAATCTTATCTAATCTCCTACTACTCAATTGGAAATAGTAACGAAGCTGTGTACGTTGTTCATGAGGGAACGCGTTGGTTGTACTTAGGCCCCTACAGAGGTGATCGATGATAGATGCGGATCGGTGTGTGGGTTGTGCTGGTTGTTAGCGTTGAAAAGAAGCCAGTGAAGGAAGGTTGCTGTATCATGTAGTGTAGATGTTGAACAACTCTTTGAGAGCTTGTCCGGATAGGCTTGCTTTTGAGGTGTTCGATTGACAATGGTTCACTGGGAAATGGAGTCCCCGTGTTTGCTCGGTCGATGTGCAATGCTCATGATTCCCAACAAGGATCAAACAGCTGTACACTGCTTCCATGGTTTTCAAAGCTGAGTTGAGAGTTCAAGCTGCATGGTCAATCAAAATATATACTGATCTAATGTAATCTAATCGCAAGCTGCATGATCAATCATATTATATTGAAATCTAGACTACTCTAATCTCCTACTGCTCAATTGGAAATAGTAACGAAGCTGTGTAGGTTGTTCATGAGGGAATGCGTTGGTTGTATTTAGGCCCCTACAGAGAAGTGATCGATGATAGGAGTGGATCGGTGTGTGGGTTGTGCTGGTTGTTAGCGTTGAAAAGAAGCCAGTGAAGGAAGGGTGCTATATATCATGTAGTGTAGATGTTGAAGAAACCGTTGAGAGCTTGTGCGAATAGGCTTGCTTTTGAGGTGTTCGATTGACAATGGTTCACTGGGAAATGGAGTCCCCGTGGGGGCTCGTTCGATGTGCATTGCTCATGATTCCCAACAAGGATCAAACAGCTGTACACTGCTTCCATGCTTTTCAATGGTCAGTTGAGCGTTCGAGCTGCATGATCAATCATATTATATACAAATCTAATCTAATCTAATCTAATCTCCTACTACTCAATTGGAAATAGTAACGAAGCTGTGTAGGTTGTTCATGAGGGAATGCGTTGGTTGTACTTAGGCCACTACAGAGAATTGATACATGGTAGGATTGGATCCGTGTGTGGGTTGTGCTGGTTGTTGGCGTTGAAAAGAAGCCAGTGAAGGAAGGTTGCTGTATCATGTAGTGTAGATGTTGAACAACTCGGTGAGAGCTTGTCCGGATAGGCTTGCTCTTGAGGTGTTCGATTGACAATGGTTCACTGGGAAATGGAGTCCCCGTGGGGGCTCGTTCGATGTGCAATGCTCATGATTCCCAACAAGGATCAAACAGCTGTACACTGCTTCCATGCTTTTCAATGGTCAGTTGAGCGTTCAAGCTGCATGATCAATCAAATTAGATTGAAATCTAAACTACTCTAATCTCCTACTGCTCAATTGGAAATAGTAACGAAGCTGTGTAGGTTGTTCATGAGGGAATGCGTTGGTTGTACTTAGGCCCCTACAGAGAAATGATCGATGATAGGAGTGGATCGGTGTGTGGTTTGTGCTGGTTGTTGGCGTTGAAAAGAAGCCAGTGAAGGAAGGGTGCTATATCATGTAGTGTAGATGTTGAACAACTCGTTGAGAGCTTGTCCGGATAGGCTTGCTTTTGAGGTGTTCGATTGACAATGGTTCACTGGGAAACGGAGTCCCCGTGAGGGCTCGGTCGATGTGCAATGCTCATGATTCATAAAAAGGATCAAACAGCTGTACACTACTTCCATGATTTTCAATGGTCAGTTGAGCGTTCAAGCTGCATGATCAATCATATTATATACAAATCTAATCTAATTTAATCTCCTACTACTCAATTGGAAATAGTAACGAAGCTGTGTAGGTTTTTCATGAGGGAATGCGTTGGTTGTACTTAGGCCCCTACAGAGAAGTGATCGATGATAGGAGTGGATCGGTGTGTGGTTTGTGCTGGTTGTTGGCGTTGAAAATAAGCCAGTGAAGGAAGGGTGCTATATATCATGTAGTGTAGATGTTGAACAACTCGTTGAGAGCTTGTCCGGATAGGCTTGCTTTTGAGGTGTTCGATTGATAATGGTTCACTGGGAAATGGAGTCCCCGTGGGGGCTCGTTCGATGTGCAATGCTCATGATTCCCAACAGGGATCAAACAGCTGTACACTGCTTCCATGCTTTTCAATGGTCAGTTGAGCACTCAAGCTGCATGATCAATCATATTATATACAAATCTAATCTAATCTAATCTAATCTCCTACTACTCAATTGCAAATAGTAACGAAGCTGTGTAGGTTGTTCATGAGGGAATGCGTTGGTTGTACTTAGGCCCCTACAGAGAAGTGATCGATGATAGGAGTGGATCGGTGTGTGGGTTGTGCTGGTTGTTGGCGTTGAAAAGAAGCCAGTGAAGGAAAGGTGCTATATCATGTAGTGTAGATGTTGAACAACTCGTTGAGAGCTTGTCCGGATAGGCTTGCTTTTGAGGTGTTCGATTGACAATGGTTCACTGGGAAATGGAGTCCCCGTGGGGGCTCGGTCGATGTGCATTGCTCATGATTCCCAACAAGGATCAAACAGCTGTACACTGCTTCCATGCTTTTCAATGGTCAGTTGAGCGTTCAAGCTGCATGATCATTCATATTATATACAAATCTAATCTAATCTAATCTCCTACTACTCAATTGGAAATAGTAACGAAGCTGTGTAGGTTGTTCATGAGGGAATGCGTTGGTTGTACTTAGGCCCCTACAGAAAAGTGATCGATGATAGGAGTGGATCGGTGTGTGGTTTGTGCTGGTTGTTAGCGTTGAAAAGAAGCCAGTGAAGGAAGGGTGCTATATCATGTAGTGTAGATGTTGAACAACTCGTTGAGAGTTTGTCCGGATAGGCTTGCTTTTGAAGTGATCGATTGACAATGGTTCACTGGGAAATGGAGTCCCCGTGGGGGCTCGTTCGATGTGCATTGCTCATGATTCCCAACAAGGATCAAACAGCTGTACACTGCTTCCATGCTTTTCAATGGTCAGTTGAGCGTTCAAGCTGCATGATCAATCATATTATATACAAATCTAATCTAATCTAATCTAATCTCCTACTACTCAATTGCAAATAGTAACGAAGCTGTGTAGGTTGTTCATGAGGGAATGCGTTGGTTGTTCTTAGGCCCCTACAGAGAAGTGATCGATGATAGGAGTGGATCGGTGTGTGGTTTGTGCTGGTTGTTAGCGTTGAAAAGAAGCCAGTGAAGGAATGGTGCTATATCATGTAGTGTAGATGTTGAACAACTCGTTGAGAGCTTGTCCGGATAAGCATACTTTTGAGGTGTTCGATTGACAATGGTTCACTGGGAAATGGAGTCCCCGTGGGGGCTCGGTCGATGTGCATTGCTCATGATTCATAAAAAGGATCAAACAGCTGTACACTACTTCCATGCTTTTCAATGCTGAGTTGAGCGTTCAAGCTGCATGATCAATCATATTATATACAAATCTAATCTAATCTAATCTAATCTCCTACTACTCAATTGCAAATAGTAACGAAGCTGTGTAGGTTGTTCATGAGGGAATGCGTTGGTTGTACTTAGGCCCCTACAGAGAAGTGATCGATGATAGGAGTGGATCGGTGTGTGGGTTGTGCTGGTTGTTACGAATCAAAAGAAGCCAGTGAAGGAAGGTTGCTATATCATGTAGTGTAGATGTTGAACAACTCGTTGAGAGCTTGTCCGGATAGGCTTGCTTTTGAGGTGTTCGATTGACAATGGTTCACTGGGAAATGGAGTCCCCGTGGGGGCTCGTTCGATGTGCATTGCTCATGATTCCCAACAAGGATCAAACAGCTGTACACTGCTTCCATGCTTTTCAATGGTCAGTTGAGCGTTCAAGCTGCATGATCAATCATATTATATACAAATCTAATCTAATCTAATCTAATCTCCTACTACTCAATTGCAAATAGTAACGAAGCTGTGAAGGTTGTTCATGAGGGAATGCGTTGGTTGTACTTAGGCCCCTACAGAGAAGCGATCGATGATAGGAGTGGATCGGTGTGTGGGTTGTGCTGGTTGTTTGCGTTGAAAAGAAGCCAGTGAAGGAAGGGTGCTATATCATGTAGTGTAGATGTTGAACAACTCTTTGAGATATTGTGCGGATAGGCTTGCTTTTGAGGTGTTCGATTGACAATGGTTCACTGGGAAATGGAGTCCCCGTGGGGGCTCGGTCTGTGTGCATTGCTCATGATTCCCAACAAGGATCAAACAGCTGTACACTGCTTCCATGCTTTTCAATGGTCAGTTGAGCGTTCAAGCTGCATGATCAATCATATTATATACAAATCTAATCTAATCTAATCTAATCTCCTACTACTCAATTGGAAATAGTAACGAAGCTGTGTAGGTTGTTCCTGAGGGAATGCGTTGGTTGTACTTAGGCCCCTACAGAGAAGCGATCGATGATAGGAGTGGATCGGTGTGTGGTTTGTGCTGGTTGTTAGCGTTGAAAAGAAGCCAGTGAAGGAATGGTGCTATATCATGTAGTGTAGATGTTGAACAACTCGTTGAGAGCTTGTCCGGATAAGCATACTTTTGAGGTGTTCGATTGACAATGGTTCACTGGGAAATGGAGTCCCCGTGGGGGCTCGGTCGATGTGCATTGCTCATGATTCATAAAAAGGATCAAACAGCTGTACACTACTTCCATGCTTTTCAATGGTCAGTTGAGCGTTCAAGCTGCATGATCATTCATATTATATACAAATCTAATCTAATCTAATCTAATCTCCTACTACTCAATTGGAAATAGTAACGAAGCTGTGTAGGTTGTTCCTGAGGGAATGCGTTGGTTGTACTTAGGCCCCTACAGAGAAGTGATCGATGATAGGAGTGGATCGGTGTGTGGTTTGTGCTGGTTGTTAGCGTTGAAAAGAAGCCAGTGAAGGAAGGGTGCTATATCATGTAGTGTAGATGTTGAACAACTCGTTGAGAGCTTGTCCGGATAGGCTTGCTTTTGAGGTGTTCGATTGACAATGGTTCACTGGGAAATGGAGTCCCCGTGGGGGCTCGGTCGATGTGTAATTCTCATGATTCCCAACAGGGATCAAACAGCTGTACACTGCTTCCATGCTTTTCAATGGTCAGTTGAGCGTTCAAGCTGCATGATCAATCATATTATATACAAATCTAATCTAATCTAATCTAATCTCCTACTACTCAATTGGAAATAGTAACGAAGCTGTGTAGGTTGTTCATGAGGGAATGCGTTGGTTGTACTTAGGCCACTACAGAGAAGCGATCGATGATAGGAGTGGATCGGTGTGTGGTTTGTGCTGGTTGTTAGCGTTGAAAAGAAGCCAGTGAAGGAAGGGTGCTATATCATGTAGTGTAGATGTTGAACAACTCGTTGAGAGCTTGTCCGGATAGGCTTGCTTTTGAGGTGTTCGATTGACAATGGTTCACTGGGAAATGGAGTCCCCGTTGGAGCTCGGTCGATGTGCATTGCTCATGATTCCCAACAAGGATCAAACAGCTGTACACTGCTTCCATGCTTTTCAATGGTCAGTTGAGCGTTCAAGCTGCATGATCAATCATATTATATACAAATCTAATCTAATCTAATCTAATCTCCTACTACTCAATTGCAAATAGTAACGAAGCTGTGTAGGTTGTTCATGAGGGAATGCGTTGGTTGTACTTAGGCCCCTACAGAGAAGTGATCGATGATAGGAGTGGATCGGTGTGTGGTTTGTGCTTGTTGTTAGCGTTGAAAAGAAGCCAGTGAAGGAAGGGTGCTATATCATGTAGTGTAGATGTTGAACAACTCGTTGAGAGCTTGTCCGGATAGGCTTGCATTTGAGGTGTTCGATTGACAATGGTTCACTGGGAAATGGAGTCCCAGTGGGGGCTCGTTCGATGTGCATTGCTCATGATTCCCAACAAGAATCAAACAGCTGTACACTGCTTCCATGCTTTTCAATGCTGAGTTGAGCGTTCAAGCTGCATGATCATTCATATTATATACAAATCTAATCTAATCTAATCTAATCTCCTACTACTCAATTGGAAATAGTAACGAAGCTGTGTAGGTTGTTCATGAGGGAATGCGTTGGTTGTACTTAGGCCCCTACAGAGAAGTGATCGATGATAGGAGTGGATCGGTGTGTGGTTTGTGCTGGTTGTTGGCGTTGAAAAGAAGCCAGTGAAGGAAGGGTGCTATATCATGTAGTGTAGATGTTGAACAACTCGTTGAGATATTGTGCGGATAGGCTTACTTTTGAGGTGTTCGATTGACAATGGTTCACTGGGAAATGGAGTCCCCGTGGGGGCTCGGTCTGTGTGCATTGCTCATGATTCCCAACATAAATGAAACAGCTGTACACTGCTTCCATGCTTTTCAATGGTCAGTTGAGCACTCAAGCTGCATGATCATTCATATTATATACAAATCTAATCTAATCTAATCTAATCTCCTACTACTCAATTGGAAATAGTAACGAAGCTGTGTAGATTGTTCATGAGGGAATGCGTTGGTTGTACTTAGGCCCCCACAGAGAATTGATCGATGATAGGAGTGGATCGGTGTGTGGTTTGTGCTGGTTGTTCGCGTTGAAAAGAAGCCAGTGAAGGAAGGGTGCTATATCATGTAGTGTAGATGTTGAACAACTCGTTGAGAGTTTGTCCGGATAGGCTTGCTTTTGAGGTGTTCGATTGACAATGGTTCACTGGGAAATGGAGTCCCCGTGGGGGCTCGGTCGATGTGCAATGCTCATGATTCCCAACAAGGATCAAACAGCTGTACACTGCTTCCATGCTATTCAATGGTCAGTTGAGCACACAAGCTGCATGATCAATCATATTATATATGAATCTAATCTAATCTAATCTCCTACTACTCAATTGGAAATAGTAACGAAGCTGTGTAGGTTGTTCATGAGGGAATGCGTTGGTTGTACTTAGGCCCCTACAGAGAAGTGATCGATGATAGGAGTGGATCGGTGTGTGGTTTGTGCTGGTTGTTAGCGTTGAAAAGAAGCCAGTGAAGGAAGGGTGCTATATCATGTAGTGTAGATGTTGAACAACTCGTTGAGAGCTTGTCCGGATAGGCTTGCTTTTGAGGTGTTCGATTGACAATGGTTCACTGGGAAATGGAGTCCCCGTGGGGGCTCGGTCGATGTGCATTGCTCATGATTCCCAACAAGGATCAAACAGCTGTACAATGCTTCCATGCGTTTCAATGGTCAGTTGAGCACTCAAGCTGCATGATCAATCATATTATATACAAATCTAATCTAATCTAATCGCCTACTACTCAATTGGACATATTACGAAGATGTTTATGTTGTTCATGAGGGAATGCGTTGGTTGTACTTAGGCCACTACAGAGAAGTGATCGATGATAGGAGTGGATCGCTGTGTGGTTTGTGCTTGTTGTTAGCGTTGAAAAGAAGCCAGTGAAGGAAGGGTGCTATATATCATGTAGTGTAGATGTTGAACAACTCGTTGAGAGCTTGTCCGGATAGGCTTGCTTTTGAGGTGTTCGATTGACAATGGTTCACTGGGAAATGGAGTCCCCGTGGGGGCTCGTTCGATGTGCATTGCTCATGATTCCCAACAAGGATCAAACAGCTGTACACTGCTTCCATGCTTTTCAATGGTCAGTTGAGCACTCAAGCTGCATGATCAATCATATTATATACAAATCTAATCTAATCTAATCTAATCTCCTACTACTCAATTGGAAATAGTAACGAAGCTGTGTAGATTGTTCCTGAGGGAATGCGTTGGTTGTTCTTAGGCCACTACGGAGAAGCGATCGATGATAGGAGTGGATCGGTGTGTGGTTTGTGCTGGTTGTTAGCGTTGAAAAGAAGCCAGTGAAGGAAGGTTGCTGTATCATGTAGTGTAGATGTTGAACAACTCGTTGAGAGCTTGTCCGGATAGGCTTGCTTTTGAGGTGTTCGATTGACAATGGTTCACTGGGAAATGGAGTCCCCGTGGGGGCTCGGTCGATGTGCAATGCTCATGATTCCCAACAAGGATCAAACAACTGTACACTGCTTCCATGCTTTTCAATGCTGAGTTGAGCGTTCAAGCTGCATGATCATTCATATTATATACAAATCTAATCTAATCTAATCTAATCTCCTACTACTCAATTGGAAATAGTAACGAAGCTGTGTAGGTTGTTCATGAGGGAATGCGTTGGTTGTACTTAGGCCCCTACAGAGAAGTGATCGATGATAGGAGTGGATCGGTGTGTGGTTTGTGCTGGTTGTTCGCGTTGAAAAGAAGCCAGTGAAGGAAGGGTGCTATATCATGTAGTGTAGATGTTGAACAACTCGTTGAGAGCTTGTGCGAATAGGCTTGTTTTTGAGGTAATCGATTGACAATGGTTCACTGGGAAATGGAGTCCCCGTGGGGGCTCGGTCGATGTGCAATGCTCATGATTCACAACAAAAATGAAACAGCCGTACACTGCTTCCATGCGTTACAATGGTCAGTTGAGCGATCAAGCTGCATGATCATTCATATTATATACAAATCTAATCTAATCTAATCTAATCTCCTACTACTCAATTGGAAATAGTAACGAAGCTGTGTAGGTTGTTCATGAGGGAATGCGTTGGTTGTACTTAGGCCCCTACAGAGAAGTGATCGATGATACGAGTGGGTCGGTGTGTGGTTTGTGCTGGTTGTTAGCGTTCAAAAGAAGCCAGTGAAAGAAGGGTGCTATATCATGTAGTGTAGATGTTGAACAACTCGTTGAGAGCTTGTCCGGATAGGCTTGCTTTTGAGGTGTTCGATTGACAATGGTTCACTGGGAAATGGAGTCCCCGTGGGGGCTCGGTCGATGTGCATTGCTCATGATTCCCAACAAGGATCAAACAGCTGTACACTGCTTCCATGCGTTACAATGGTCAGTTGAGCGATCAAGCTGCATGATCAATCATATTATATACAAATCTAATCTAATCTAATCTCCTACTACTCAATTGGAAATAGTAACGAAGCTGTGTAGGTTGTTCATGAGGGAATGCGTTGGTTGTACTTAGGCCCCTACAGAGAAGTGATCGATGATAGGAGTGGATCGGTGTGTGGTTTGTGCTGGTTGTTAGCGTTGAAAAGAAGCCAGTGAAGGAAGGGTGCTATATCATGTAGTGTAGATGTTGAACAACTCGTTGAGAGCTTGTCCGGATAGGCTTGCTTTTGAGGTGTTCGATTGACAATGGTTCACTGGGAAATGGAGTCCCCGTGGGGGCTCGTTCGATGTGCATTGCTCATGATTCCCAACAGGGATCAAACAGCTGTACACTGCTTCCATGCGTTACAATGGTCAGTTGAGCGATCAAGCTGCATGATCATTCATATTATATACAAATCTAATCTAATCTAATCTCCTACTACTCAATTGGAAATAGTAACGAAGCTGTGTAGGTTGTTCATGAGGGAATGCCTTGGTTTTTCTTAGGCCACTACAGAGAAGTGATCGATGATACGAGTGGATCGGTGTGTGGTTTGTGCTGGTTGTTAGCGTTGAAAAGAAGCCAGTGAAGGAAGGGTGCTATATCATGTAGTGTAGATGTTGAACAACTCGTTGAGAGCTTGTCCGGATAGGCTTGCTTTTGAGGTGTTCGATTGACAATGGTTCACTGGGAAATGGAGTCCCCGTGGGGGCTCGTTCGATGTGCATTGCTCATGATTCCCAACAGGGATCAAACAGCTGTACACTGCTTCCATGCTTTTCAATGCTGAGTTGAGCGTTCAAGCTGCATGATCAATCATATTATATACAAATCTAATCTAATCTAATCTAATCTCCTACTACTCAATTGGAAATAGTAACGAAGCTGTGTAGGTTGTTCATGAGGGAATGCGTTGGTTGTTCTTAGGCCACTACAGAGAAGTGATCGATGATAGGAGTGGATCGGTGTGTGGGTTGTGCTGGTTGTTAGCGTTGAAAAGAAGCCAGTGAAGGAAGGGTGCTATATCATGTAGTGTAGATGTTGAACAACTCGTTGAGAGCTTGTCCGGATAGGCTTGCTTTTGAGGTGTTCGATTGACAATGGTTCACTGGGAAATGGAGTCCCCGTGGGGGCTCGGTCGATGTGCATTGCTCAAGATTCCCAACAAGGATCAAACAGCTGTACACTGCTTCCATGCTTTTCAATGGTCAGTTGAGCGTTCAAGCTGCATGATCAATCATATTATATACAAATCTAATCTAATCTAATCTAATCTCCTACTACTCAATTGCAAATAGTAACGAAGCTGTGTAGATTGTTCATGAGGGAATGCGTTGGTTGTACTTAGGCCCCTACAGAGAATTGATCGATGATAGGAGTGGATCGGTGTGTGGTTTGTGCTGGTTGTTAGCGTTGAAAAGAAGCCAGTGAAGGAAGGGTGCTATATCATGTAGTGTAGATGTTGAACAACTCGTTGAGAGCTTGTCCGGATAGGCTTGCTTTTGAGGTGTTCGATTGACAATGGTTCACTGGGAAATGGAGTCCCCGTGTTTGCTCGGTCGATGTGCAATGCTCATGATTCCCAACAAGGATCAAACAGCTGTACACTGCTTCCATGCGTTACAATGGTCAGTTGAGCGATCAAGCTGCATGATCAATCATATTATATACAAATCTAATCTAATCTAATCTAATCTCCTACTACTCAATTGGAAATAGTAACGAAGCTGTGTAGGTTGTTCATGAGGGAATGCGTTGGTTGTACTTAGGCCCCTACGGAGAAGCGATCGATGATAGGAGTGGATCGGTGTGTGGTTTGTGCTGGTTGTTAGCGTTGAAAAGAAGCCAGTGAAGGAAGGGTGCTATATATCATGTAGTGTAGATGTTGAACAACTCGTTGAGAGCTTGTCCGGATAGGCTTGCTTTTGAGGTGTTCGATTGACAATGGTTCACTGGGAAATGGAAACCCGTGGGGACTCGGTCGATGTGCGTTGCTCATGATTCCCAACAAGGATGAAACAGCTGTACACTGCTTCCATGCTTTTCAATGGTCAGTTGAGCGTTCAAGCTGCATGATCAATCATATTATATACAAATCTAATCTAATCTAATCTAATCTCCTACTACTCAATTGCAAATAGTAACGAAGCTGTGTAGGTTGTTCATGAGGGAATGCGTTGGTTGTACTTAGGCCCCTACAGAGAAGTGATCGATGATACGAGTGGATCGGTGTGTGGTTTGTGCTGGTTGTTAGCGTTGAAAAGAAGCCAGTGAAGGAAGGGTGCTATATATCATGTAGTGTAGATGTTGAACAACTCGTTGAGAGCTTGTCCGGATAGGCTTGCTTTTGAAGTGATCGATTGACAATGGTTCACTGGGAAATGGAGTCCCCGTGGGGGCTCGGTCGATGTGCATTGCTCATGATTCCCAACAAGGATCAAACAGCTGTACACTGCTTCCATGCTTTTCAATGGTCAGTTGAGCACTCAAGCTGCATGATCAATCATATTATATACAAATCTAATCTAATCTAATCTCCTACTACTCAATTGGAAATAGTAACGAAGCTGTGTAGGTTGTTCATGAGGGAATGCGTTGGTTGTACTTAGGCCCCTACAGAGAAGTGATCGATGATAGGAGTGGATCGGTGTGTGGTTTGTGCTGGTTGTTAGCGTTGAAAAGAAGCCAGTGAAGGAAGGGTGCTATATCATGTAGTGTAGATGTTGAACAACTCGTTGAGAGCTTGTCCGGATAGGCTTGCTTTTGAGGTGTTCGATTGACAATGGTTCACTGGGAAATGGAGTCCCCGTGGGGGCTCGGTCGATGTGCATTGCTCATGATTCCCAACAAGGATCAAACAGCTGTACACTGCTTCCATGCTTTTCAATGGTCAGTTGAGCGTTCAAGCTGCATGATCAATTATATTATATACAAATCTAATCTAATCTAATCTCCTACTACTCAATTGGAAATAGTAACGAAGCTGTGTAGGTTGTTCATGAGGGAATGCGTTGGTTGTTCTTAGGCCCCTACAGAGAAGTGATCGATGATAGGAGTGGATCGGTGTGTGGTTTGTGCTGGTTGTTAGCGTTGAAAAGAAGCCAGTGAAGGAAGGGTGCTATATATCATGTAGTGTAGATGTTGAACAACTCGTTGAGAGCTTGTCCGGATAGGCTTGCTTTTGAGGTGTTCGATTGATAATGGTTCACTGGGAAATGGAGTCCCCGTGGGGGCTCGGTCGATGTGCAATGCTCATGATTCCCAACAAGGATCAAACAGCTGTACACTGCTTCCACGCTTTTCAATGGTCAGTTGAGCGTTCAAGCTGCATGATCATTCATATTATATACAAATCTAATCTAATCTAATCTAATCTCCTACTACTCAATTGGAAATAGTAACGAAGCTGTGTAGGTTGTTCATGAGGGAATGCGTTGGTTGTTCTTAGGCCACTACAGAGAAGCGATCGATGATAGGAGTGGATCGGTGTGTGGTTTGTGCTGGTTGTTAGCGTTGAAAAGAAGCCAGTGAAGGAAGGTTGCCATAGCATGTAACGTAGATGTTGAAGAAACCTTTGAGAGCTTCTCCGGATAGGCTTGCTTTTGAGGTGTTCGATTGACAATGGTTCACTGGGAAATGGAGTCCCCGTGGGGGCTCGGTCGATGTGGAACGCTCATGATTCCCAACAAGGATCAAACAGCTGTACACTGCTTCCATGCTTTTCAATGGTCAGTTGAGCGATCAAGCTGCATGATCATTCATATTATATACAAATCTAATCTAATCTAATCTAATCTCCTACTACTCAATTGGAAATAGTAACGAAGCTGTGTAGGTTGTTCATGAGGGAATGCGTTGGTTGTTCTTAGGCCCCTACAGAGAAGCGATCGATGATAGGAGTGGATCGGTGTGTGGTTTGTGCTGGTTGTTAGCGTTGAAAAGAAGCCAGTGAAGGAAGGGTGCTATATCATGTAGTGTAGATGTTGAACAACTCGTTGAGAGCTTGTCCGGATAGGCTTGCTTTTGAGGTGTTCGATTGACAATGGTTCACTGGGAAATGCAGTCCCCGTTGGAGCTCGGTCGATGTGCATTGCTCATGATTCCCAACAAAAATGAAACAGCTGTACACTGCTTCCATGCTTTTCAATGGTCAGTTGAGCGTTCAAGCTGCATGATCATTCATATTATATACAAATCTAATCTAATCTAATCTAATCTCCTACTACTCAATTGGAAATAGAAACGAAGCTGTGTAGATTGTTCATGAGGGAATGCGTTGGTTGTACTTAGGCCCCTACAGAGAAGTGATCGATGCTAGGAGTGGATCGGTGTGTGGGTTGTGCTGGTTGTTAGCGTTAAAAAGAAGCCAGTGAAGGAAGGGTGCTATATATCATGTAGTGTAGATGTTGAACAACTCGTTGAGAGCTTGTCCGGATAGGCTTGCTTTTGAGGTGTTCGATTGACAATGGTTCACTGGGAAATGGAGTCTCCGTGGGGGCTCGGTCGATGTGGAACGCTCATGATTCCCAACAAGGATCAAACAGCTGTACACTGCTTCCATGCTTTTCAATGGTCAGTTGAGCGTTCAAGCTGCATGATCAATCAAATTATATACAATTATAATCTAATCTATTCTCCTACTACTCAATTGGAAATAGTAACGAAGCTGTGTAGATTGTTCATGAGGGAATGCGTTGGTTGTACTTAGGCCCCTACAGAGAAGTGATCGATGATAGGAGTGGATCGGTGTGTGGGTTGTGCTGGTTGTTGGCGTTGAAAAGAAGCCAGTGAAGGAAGGGTGCTATATCATGTAGTGTAGATGTTGAACAACTCGTTGAGAGCTTGTCCGGATAGGCTTGCTTTTGAAGTGAACGACTGACAATGGTTCACTGGGAAATGGAGTCCCCGTGGGGGCTCGGTCGATGTGCAATGCTCATGATTCCCAACAAGGATCAAACAGCTGTACACTGCTTCCATGCTTTTCAATGATCAGTTGAGCGTTCAAGCTGCATTATCAATCATATTATATACAAATCTAATCTAATCTAATCTAATCTAATCTCCTACTACTCAATTGGAAATAGTAACGAAGCTGTGTAGGTTGTTCATGAGGGAATGCGTTGGTTGTACTTAGGCCCCTACAGAGAAGTGATCGATGATAGGAGTGGATCGGTGTGTGGTTTGTGCTGGTTGTTAGCGTTGAAAAGAAGCCAGTGAAGGAAGGGTGCTATATATCATGTAGTGTAGATGTTGAACAACTCGTTGAGAGCTTGTCCGGATAGGCTTGCTTTTGAGGTGTTCGATTGACAATGGTTCACTGGGAAATGGAGTCCCCGTGGGGGCTCGGTCGATGTGCATTGCTCATGATTCCCAACAGGGATCAAACAGCTGTACACTGCTTCCATGCTTTTCAATGGTCAGTTGAGCGTTCAAGCTGCATGATCAATTATATTATATGCAAATCTGATCTAATCTAATCTCCTACTACTCAATTGGAAATAGTAACGAAGCTGTGTAGGTTGTTCATGAGGGAATGCGTTGGTTGTTCTTAGGCCCCTACAGAGAAGTGATCGATGATAGGAGTGGATCGGTGTGTGGTTTGTGCTGGTTGTTAGCGTTGAAAAGAAGCCAGTGAAGGAAGGGTGCTATATATCATGTAGTGTAGATGTTGAACAACTCGTTGAGAGCTTGTCCGGATAGGCTTGCTTTTGAGGTGTTCGATTGACAATGGTTCACTGGGAAATGGAGTCCCCGTGGGGGCTCGGTCGATGTGCAATGCTCATGATTCCCAACAAGGATCAAACAGCTGTACACTGCTTCCATGCTTTTCAATGGTCAGTTGAGCGTTCAAGCTGCATGATCATTCATATTATATACAAATCTAATCTAATCTAATCTAATCTCCTACTACTCAATTGGAAATAGTAACGAAGCTGTGTAGGTTGTTCATGAGGGAATGCGTTGGTTGTTCTTAGGCCCCTACAGAGAAGCGATCGATGATAGGAGTGGATCGGTGTGTGGTTTGTGCTGGTTGTTCGCGTTGAAAAGAAGCCAGTGAAGGAAGGGTGCTATATATCATGTAGTGTAGATGTTGAACAACTCGTTGAGAGCTTGTCCGGATAGGCTTGCTTTTGAGGTGTTCGATTGACAATGGTTCACTGGGAAATGGAGTCCCCGTGGGGGCTCGGTCGATGTGCATTGCTCATGATTCCCAACAGGGATCAAACAGCTGTACACTGCTTCCATGCTTTTCAATGGTCAGTTGAGCGTTCAAGCTGCATGATCAATTATATTATATGCAAATCTAATCTAATCTAATCTCCTACTACTCAATTGGAAATAGTAACGAAGCTGTGTAGGTTGTTCATGAGGGAATGCGTTGGTTGTTCTTAGGCCCCTACAGAGAAGTGATCGATGATAGGAGTGGATCGGTGTGTGGTTTGTGCTGGTTGTTCGCGTTGAAAAGAAGCCAGTGAAGGAAGGGTGCTATATCATGTAGTGTAGATGTTGAACAACTCGTTGAGAGCTTGTCCGGATAGGCTTGCTTTTGAGGTGTTCGATTGACAATGGTTCACTGGGAAATGGAGTCCCCGTGGGGGCTCGGTCGATGTGCATTGCTCATGATTCACAACAAAAATGAAACAGCTGTACACTGCTTCCATGCTTTTCAATGGTCAGTTGAGCGTTCAAGCTGCATGATCAATCATATTAGATTGAAATCTAAACTACTCTAATCTCCTACTACTCAATTGGAAATAGTAACGAAGCTGTGTAGGTTGTTCATGAGGGAATGCGTTGGTTGTTCTTAGGCCCCTACAGAGAAGTGATCGATGATAGGAGTGGATCGGTGTGTGGTTTGTGCTGGTTGTTCGCGTTGAAAAGAAGCCAGTGAAGGAAGGGTGCTATATCATGTAGTGTAGATGTTGAACAACTCGTTGAGAGCTTGTCCGGATAGGCTTGCTTTTGAGGTGTTCGATTGACAATGGTTCACTGGGAAATGGAGTCCCCGTGGGGGCTCGGTCGATGTGCATTGCTCATGATTCCCAACAGGGATCAAACAGCTGTACACAGCTTCCATGCTTTTCAATGGTCAGTTGAGCGTTCAAGCTGCATGATCAATCATATTATATACAAATCTAATCTAATCTAATCTCCTACTACTCAATTGGAAATAGTAACGAAGCTGTGTAGGTTGTTCATGAGGGAATGCGTTGGTTGTACTTAGGCCCCTACAGAGAAGTGATCGATGATAGGAGTGGATCGGTGTGTGGTTTGTGCTGGTTGTTAGCGTTGAAAAGAAGCCAGTGAAGGAAGGGTGCTATATCATGTAGTGTAGATGTTGAACAACTCGTTGAGAGCTTGTCCGGATAGGCTTGCTTTTGAGGTGTTCGATTGACAATGGTTCACTGGGAAATGGAGTCCCCGTGGGGGCTCGGTCGATGTGCATTGCTCATGATTCCCAACAAAAATGAAACAGCTGTACACTGCTTCCATGCTTTACAATGGTCAGTTGAGCGTTCAAGCTGCATGATCAATCAAATTATATACAATTATAATCTTATCTATTCTCCTACTACTCAATTGGAAATAGTAACGAAGCTGTGTAGGTTGTTCATGAGGGAATGCGTTGGTTGTACTTAGGCCCCTACAGAGAAGTGATCGATGATAGGAGTGGATCGGTGTGTGGTTTGTGCTGGTTGTTAGCGTTGAAAAGAAGCCAGTGAAGGAAGGGTGCTATATCATGTAGTGTAGATGTTGAACAACTCGTTGAGAGCTTGTCCGGATAGGCTTGCTTTTGAAGTGATCGATTGACAATGGTTCACTGGGAAATGGAGTCCCCGTGGGGGCTCGGTCGATGTGCAATGCTCATGATTCCCAACAAGGATCAAACAGCTGTACACTGCTTCCATGCTTTTCAATGGTCAGTTGAGCGTTCCAGCTGCATTATCATTCATATTATATACAAATCTAATCTAATCTAATCTCCTACTACTCAATTGGAAATAGTAACGAAGCTGTGTAGGTTGTTCATGAGGGAATGCGTTGGTTGTACTTAGGCCCCTACAGAGAAGTGATCGATGATAGGAGTGGATCGGTGTGTGGGTTGTGCTGGTTGTTAGCGTTGAAAAGAAGCCAGTGAAGGAAGGGTGCTATACATCATGTAGTGTAGATGTTGAACAACTCGTTGAGAGCTTGTCCGGATAGGCTTGCTTTTGAGGTGTTCGATTGACAATGGTTCACTGGGAAATGGAGTCCCCGTGGGGGCTCGTTCGATGTGCATTGCTCATGATTCCCAACAGGGATCAAACAGCTGTACACTGCTTCCATGCTTTTCAATGGTCAATTGAGCGTTCAAGCTGCATGATCAATTATATTATATGCAAATCTAATCTAATCTAATCTCCTACTACTCAATTGGAAATAGTAACGAAGCTGTGTAGGTTGTTCATGAGGGAATGCGTTGGTTGTACTTAGGCCCCTACAGAGAAGTGATCGATGATAGGAGTGGATCGGTGTGTGGGTTGTGCTGGTTGTTAGCGTTGAAAAGAAGCCAGTGAAGGAAGGGTGCTATATCATGTAGTGTAGATGTTGAACAACTCGTTGAGAGCTTGTCCGGATAGGCTTGCTTTTGAGGTGTTCGATTGACAATGGTTCACTGGGAAATGGAGTCCCCGTGGGGGCTCGGTCGATGTGCAATGCTCATGATTCCCAACAAAAATGAAACAGCTGTACACTGCTTCCATGCTTTTCAATGGTCAGTTGAGCGTTCAAGCTGCATGATCATTCATATTATATACAAATCTAATCTAATCTAATCTAATCTCCTACTACTCAATTGGAAATAGTAACGAAGCTGTGTAGGTTGTTCATGAGGGAATGCGTTGGTTGTACTTAGGAACCTACAGAGAAGTGATCGATGATAGGAGTGGATCGGTGTGTGGTTTGTGCTGGTTGTTAGCGTTGAAAAGAAGCCAGTGAAGGAAGGGTGCTATATCATGTAGTGTAGATGTTGAACAACTCGTTGAGAGCTTGTCCGGATAGGCTTGCTTTTGAGGTGTTCGATTGACAATGGTTCACTGGGAAATGGAGTCCCCGTGGGGGCTCGGTCGATGTGGAACGCTCATGATTCCCAACAAGGATCAAACAGCTGTACACTGCTTCCATGCGTTACAATTGTCAGTTGAGCGATCAAGCTGCATGATCATTCATATCATATACAAATCTAATCTAATCTCCTACTACTCAATTGGAAATAGTAACGAAGCTGTGTAGGTTGTTCATGAGGGAATGCGTTGGTTGTTCTTAGGCCCCTACAGAGAAGTGATCGATGATAGGAGTGGATCGGTGTGTGGTTTGTGCTGGTTGTTCGCGTTGAAAAGAAGCCAGTGAAGGAAGGGTGCTATATCATGTAGTGTAGATGTTGAACAACTCGTTGAGAGCTTGTCCGGATAGGCTTGCTTTTGAGGTGTTCGATTGACAATGGTTCACTGGGAAATGGAGTCCCCGTGGGGGCTCGGTCGATGTGCATTGCTCATGATTCACAACAAAAATGAAACAGCTGTACACTGCTTCCATGCTTTTCAATGGTCAGTTGAGCGTTCAAGCTGCATGATCAATCATATTAGATTGAAATCTAAACTACTCTAATCTCCTACTACTCAATTGGAAATAGTAACGAAGCTGTGTAGGTTGTTCATGAGGGAATGCGTTGGTTGTACTTAGGCCCCCACAGAGAAGTGATCGATGATAGGAGTGGATCGGTGTGTGGGTTGTGCTGGTTGTTTGCGTTGAAAAGAAGCCAGTGAAGGAAGGGTGCTATATCATGTAGTGTAGATGTTGAACAACTCGTTGAGAGCTTGTCCGGATAGGCTTGCTTTTGAGGTGTTCGATTGACAATGGTTCACTGGGAAATGGAGTCCCCGTGGGGGCTCGGTCGATGTGCAATGCTCATGATTCCCAACAAGGATCAAACAGCTGTACACTGCTTCCATGCTTTTCAATGATCAGTTGAGCGTTCAAGCTGCATTATCAATCATATTATATACGATTCCAATCTAATCTAATCTCCTACTACTCAATTTCAAATAGTAACGAAGCTGTGTATGTTGTTCATGAGGGAATGCGTTGGTTGTACTTAGGCCCCTACAGAGAAGTGATCGATGATAGGAGTGGATCGGTGTGTGGTTAGTGCTTGTTGTTAGCGTTGAAAAGAAGCCAGTGAAGGAAGGGTGCTATATATCATGTAGTGTAGATGTTGAACAACTCGTTGAGAGCTTGTCCGGATAGGCTTGCTTTTGAGGTGTTCGATTGACAATGGTTCACTGGGAAATGGAGTCCCCGTGGGGGCTCGGTCGATGTGCATTGCTCATGATTCCCAACAGGGATCAAACAGCTGTACACTGCTTCCATGCTTTTCAATGGTCAGTTGAGCGTTCAAGCTGCATGATCAATCATATTATATACAAATCTAATCTAATCTAATCTAATCTCCTACTACTCAATTGGAAATAGTAACGAAGCTGTGTAGGTTGTTCATGAGGGAATGCGTTGGTTGTTCTTAGGCCCCTACAGAGAAGTGATCGATGATAGGAGTGGATCGGTGTGTGGTTTGTGCTGGTTGTTAGCGTTGAAAAGAAGCCAGTGAAGGAAGGGTGCTATATATCATGTAGTGTAGATGTTGAACAACTCGTTGAGAGCTTGTCCGGATAGGCTTGCTTTTGAGGTGTTCGATTGATAATGGTTCACTGGGAAATGGAGTCCCCGTGGGGGCTCGGTCGATGTGCAATGCTCATGATTCCCACCAAGGATCAAACAGCTGTACACTGCTTCCATGCTTTTCAATGGTCAGTTGAGCGTTCAAGCTGCATGATCATTCATATTATATACAAATCTAATCTAATCTAATCTAATCTCCTACTACTCAATTGGAAATAGTAACGAAGCTGTGTAGGTTGTTCATGAGGGAATGCGTTGGTTGTACTTAGGAACCTACAGAGAAGTGATCGATGATAGGAGTGGATCGGTGTGTGGTTTGTGCCGGTAGTTACGACTCAAAAGAAGCCAGTGAAGGAAGGGTGCTATATCATGTAGTGTAGATGTTGAAGAAACCTTTGAGAGCTTCTCCGGATAGGCTTGCTTTTGAGGTGTTCGATTGACAATGGTTCACTGGGAAATGGAGTCCCCGTGGGGGCTCGGTCGATGTGCATTGCACATGATTCCCAACAAGGATCAAACAGCTGTACACTGCTTCCATGCTTTTCAATGGTCAGTTGAGCGATCAAGCTGCATGATCATTCATATTATATACAAATCTAATCTAATCTCCTACTACTCAATTGGAAATAGTAACGAAGCTGTGTAGGTTGTTCATGAGGGAATGCGTTGGTTGTTCTTAGGCCCCTACAGAGAAGTGATCGATGATAGGAGTGGATCGGTGTGTGGTTTGTGCTGGTTGTTCGCGTTGAAAAGAAGCCAGTGAAGGAAGGGTGCTATATCATGTAGTGTAGATGTTGAACAACTCGTTGAGAGCTTGTCCGGATAGGCTTGCTTTTGAGGTGTTCGATTGACAATGGTTCACTGGGAAATGGAGTCCCCGTGGGGGCTCGGTCGATGTGCATTGCTCATGATTCCCAACAAGGATCAAACAGCTGTACACTGCTTCCATGCTTTTCAATGGTCAGTTGAGCGTTCAAGCTGCATGATCAGTTATATTATATGCAAATCTAATCTAATCTAATCTAATCTCCTACTACTCAATTGGAAATAGTAACGAAGCTGTGTAGGTTGTTCATGAGGGAATGCGTTGGTTGTACTTAGGCCCCCACAGAGAAGTGATCGATGATAGGAGTGGATCGGTGTGTGGGTTGTGCTGGTTGTTTGCGTTGAAAAGAAGCCAGTGAAGGAAGGGTGCTATATCATGTAGTGTAGATGTTGAACAACTCGTTGAGAGCTTGTCCGGATAGGCTTGCTTTTGAGGTGTTCGATTGACAATGGTTCACTGGGAAATGGAGTCCCCGTGGGGGCTCGGTCGATGTGCAATGCTCATGATTCCCAACAAGGATCAAACAGCTGTACACTGCTTCCATGCTTTTCAATGATCAGTTGAGCGTTCAAGCTGCATTATCAATCATATTATATACGATTCCAATCTAATCTAATCTCCTACTACTCAATTTCAAATAGTAACGAAGCTGTGTATGTTGTTCATGAGGGAATGCGTTGGTTGTACTTAGGCCCCTACAGAGAAGTGATCGATGATAGGAGTGGATCGGTGTGTGGTTAGTGCTTGTTGTTAGCGTTGAAAAGAAGCCAGTGAAGGAAGGGTGCTATATATCATGTAGTGTAGATGTTGAACAACTCGTTGAGAGCTTGTCCGGATAGGCTTGCTTTTGAGGTGTTCGATTGACAATGGTTCACTGGGAAATGGAGTCCCCGTGGGGGCTCGGTCGATGTGCATTGCTCATGATTCCCAACAGGGATCAAACAGCTGTACACTGCTTCCATGCTTTTCAATGGTCAGTTGAGCGTTCAAGCTGCATGATCAATCATATTATATACAAATCTAATCTAATCTAATCTAATCTCCTACTACTCAATTGGAAATAGTAACGAAGCTGTGTAGGTTGTTCATGAGGGAATGCGTTGGTTGTACTTAGGCCCCTACAGAGAAGTGATCGATGATAGGAGTGGATCGGTGTGTGGTTTGTGCTGGTTGTTAGCGTTGAAAAGAAGCCAGTGAAGGAAGGGTGCTATATATCATGTAGTGTAGATGTTGAACAACTCGTTGAGAGCTTGTCCGGATAGGCTTGCTTTTGAGGTGTTCGATTGATAATGGTTCACTGGGAAATGGAGTCCCCGTGGGGGCTCGGTCGATGTGCAATGCTCATGATTCCCAACAAGGATCAAACAGCTGTACACTGCTTCCATGCTTTTCAATGGTCAGTTGAGCGTTCAAGCTGCATGATCATTCATATTATATACAAATCTAATCTAATCTAATCTAATCTCCTACTACTCAATTGGAAATAGTAACGAAGCTGTGTAGGTTGTTCATGAGGGAATGCGTTGGTTGTACTTAGGAACCTACAGAGAAGTGATCGATGATAGGAGTGGATCGGTGTGTGGTTTGTGCCGGTAGTTACGACTCAAAAGAAGCCAGTGAAGGAAGGGTGCTATATCATGTAGTGTAGATGTTGAAGAAACCTTTGAGAGCTTCTCCGGATAGGCTTGCTTTTGAGGTGTTCGATTGACAATGGTTCACTGGGAAATGGAGTCCCCGTGGGGGCTCGGTCGATGTGCATTGCACATGATTCCCAACAAGGATCAAACAGCTGTACACTGCTTCCATGCTTTTCAATGGTCAGTTGAGCGATCAAGCTGCATGATCATTCATATTATATACAAATCTAATCTAATCTCCTACTACTCAATTGGAAATAGTAACGAAGCTGTGTAGGTTGTTCATGAGGGAATGCGTTGGTTGTTCTTAGGCCCCTACAGAGAAGTGATCGATGATAGGAGTGGATCGGTGTGTGGTTTGTGCTGGTTGTTCGCGTTGAAAAGAAGCCAGTGAAGGAAGGGTGCTATATCATGTAGTGTAGATGTTGAACAACTCGTTGAGAGCTTGTCCGGATAGGCTTGCTTTTGAGGTGTTCGATTGACAATGGTTCACTGGGAAATGGAGTCCCCGTGGGGGCTCGGTCGATGTGCATTGCTCATGATTCCCAACAAGGATCAAACAGCTGTACACTGCTTCCATGCTTTTCAATGGTCAGTTGAGCGTTCAAGCTGCATGATCAGTTATATTATATGCAAATCTAATCTAATCTAATCTCCTACTACTCAATTGGAAATAGTAACGAAGCTGTGTAGGTTGTTCATGAGGGAATGCGTTGGTTGTTCTTAGGCACCTACAGAGAAGTGATCGATGATAGGAGTGGATCGGTGTGTGGTTTGTGCTGGTTGTTAGCGTTGAAAAGAAGCCAGTGAAGGAAGGGTGCTATATATCATGTAGTGTAGATGTTGAACAACTCGTTGAGAGCTTGCCCGGATAGGCTTGCTTTTGAGGTGTTCGATTGACAATGGTTCATTGGGAAATGGAGTCCCCGTGGGGGCTCGGTCGATGTGCAATGCTCATGATTCCCAACAAGGATCAAACAGCTGTACACTGCTTCCATGCTTTTCAATGGTCAGTTGAGCGTTCAAGCTGCATGATCATTCATATTATATACAAATCTAATCTAATCTAATCTAATCTCCTACTACTCAATTGGAAATAGTAACGAAGCTGTGTAGGTTGTTCATGAGGGAATGCGTTGGTTGTTCTTAGGCCACTACAGAGAAGCGATCGATGATAGGAGTGGATCGGTGTGTGGTTTGTGCTGGTTGTTAGCGTTGAAAAGAAGCCAGTGAAGGAAGGGTGCTATATATCATGTAGTGTAGATGTTGAACAACTCGTTGAGAGCTTGTCCGGATAGGCTTGCTTTTGAGGTGTTCGATTGACAATGGTTCACTGGGAAATGGAGTCCCCGTGGGGGCTCGGTCGATGTGCAATGCTCATGATTCCCAACAAAAATGAAACAGCTGTACACTGCTTCCATGCTTTTCAATGGTCAGTTGAGCGTTCAAGCTGCATGATCAATCATATTATATACGATTCTAATTTAATCTAATCTAATCTCCCACTACTCAATTGGAAATAGTAACGAAGCTGTGTAGGTTGTTCATGAGGGAATGCGTTGGTTGTACTTAGGCCCCTACAGAGAAGTGATCGATGATAGGAGTGGATCGGTGTGTGGTTTGTGCTGGTTGTTAGCGTTGAAAAGAAGCCAGTGAAGGAAGGGTGCTATATATCATGTAGTGTAGATGTTGAACAACTCGTTTAGAGCTTGTCCGGATAGGCTTGCTTTTGAGGTGTTCGATTGACAATGGTTCCCTGGGAAATGGAGTCCCCGTGGGGGCTCGGTCGATGTTCAATGCTCATGATTCCCAACAAGGATCAAACAGCTGTACACTGCTTCCATGCTTTTCAATGGTCAGTTGAGCGTTCAAGCTGCATGATCATTCATATTATATACAAATCTAATCTAATCTAATCTAATCTCCTACTACTCAATTGGAAATAGTAACGAAGCTGTGTATGTTGTTCATGAGGGAATGCGTTGGTTGTTCTTAGGCCACTACAGAGAAGCGATCGATGATAGGAGTGGATCGGTGTGTGGTTTGTGCTGGTTGTTAGCGTTGAAAAGAAGCCAGTGAAGGAAGGGTGCTATATATCATGTAGTGTAGATGTTGAACAACTCGTTGAGAGCTTCTCCGGATAGGCTTGCTTTTGAGGTGTTCGATTGACAATGGTTCACTGGGAAATGGAGTCTCCGTGGGGGCTCGGTCGATGTGCAATGCTCATGATTCCCAACAAAAATGAAACAGCTGTACACTGCTTCCATGCTTTTCAATGGTCAGTTGAGCGTTCAAGCTGCATGATCAATCATATTATATACGATTCTAATTTATTCTAATCTAATCTCCCACTACTCAATTGGAAATAGTAACGAAGCTGTGTAGGTTGTTCATGAGGGAATGCGTTGGTTGTACTTAGGCCACTACAGAGAAGCGATCGATGATAGGAGTGGATCGGTGTGTGGGTTGTGCTGGTTGTTAGCGTTGAAAAGAAGCCGGTGAAGGAAGTGTGCTATATCATGTAGTGTAGATGTTGAACAACTCGTTGAGAGCTTGTCCGGATAGGCTTGCTTTTGAGGTGTTCGATTGACAATGGTTCACTGGGAAATGGAGTCCCCGTGGGGGCTCGGTCGATGTGCATTGCTCAAGATTCTCAACAAGGATCAAACAGCTGTACACTGCTTCCATGCTTTTCAATGGTCAGTTGAGCGTTCAAGCTGCATGATCAATTATATTATATACAAATCTAATCTAATCTAATCTAATCTCCTACTACTCAATTGGAAATAGTAACGAAGCTGTGTAGGTTGTTCATGAGGGAATGCGTTGGTTGTTCTTAGGCCACTACAGAGAAGCGATCGATGATAGGAGTGGATCGGTGTGTGGTTTGTGCTGGTTGTTAGCGTTGAAAAGAAGCCAGTGAAGGAAGTGTGCTATATATCATGTAGTGTAGATGTTGAACAACTCGTTGAGAGCTTGCCCGGATAGGCTTGCTTTTGAGGTGTTCGATTGACAATGGTTCACTGGGAAATGGAGTCCCCGTGGGGGCTCGGTCGATGTGCAATGCTCATGATTCCCAACAAGGATCAAACAGCTGTACACTGCTTCCATGCTTTTCAATGGTCAGTTGAGCGTTCAAGCTGCATGATCATTCATATTATATACAAATCTAATCTAATCTAATCTCCTACTACTCAATTGGAAATAGTAACGAAGCTGTGTAGGTTGTTCATGAGGGAATGCGTTGGTTGTACTTAGGAACCTACAGAGAAGTGATCGATGATAGGAGTGGATCGGTGTGTGGTTTGTGCTGGTTGTTAGCGTTGAAAAGAAGCCAGTGAAGGAAGGGTGCTATATATCATGTAGTGTAGATGTTGAACAACTCGTTGAGAGCTTGTCCGGATAGGCTTGCTTTTGAGGTGTTCGATTGACAATGGTTCACTGGGAAATGGAGTCCCCGTGGGGGCTCGGTCGATGTGCAATGCTCATGATTCCCAACAAGGATCAAACAGCTGTACACTGCTTCCATGCTTTTCAATGGTCAGTTGAGCGTTCAAGCTGCATGATCAATCATATTATATACCATTCTAATTTATTCTAATCTAATCTCCCACTACTCAATTGGAAATAGTAACGAAGCTGTGTAGGTTGTTCATGAGGGAATGCGTTGGTTGTACTTAGGCCCCTACAGAGAAGTGATCGATGATAGGAGTGGATCGGTGTGTGGTTTGTGCTGGTTGTTAGCGTTGAAAAGAAGCCAGTGAAGGAAGGGTGCTATATATCATGTAGTGTAGATGTTGAACAACTCGTTTAGAGCTTGTCCGGATAGGCTTGCTTTTGAGGTGTTCGATTGACAATGGTTCACTGGGAAATGGAGTCCCCGTGGGGGCTCGGTCGATGTTCAATGCTCATGATTCCCAACAAGGATCAAACAGCTGTACACTGCTTCCATGCTTTTCAATGGTCAGTTGAGCGTTCAAGCTGCATGATCAATCATATTATATACAAATCTAATCTAATCTAATCTCCTACTACTCAATTGGAAATAGTAACGAAGCTGTGTAGGTTGTTCATGAGGGAATGCGTTGGTTGTACTTAGGCCACTACAGAGAAGCGATCGATGATAGGAGTGGATCGGTGTGTGGTTTGTGCTGGTTGTTAGCGTTGAAAAGAAGCCAGTGAAGGAAGTGTGCTATATCATGTAGTGTAGATGTTGAACAACTCGTTGAGAGCTTGTCCGGATAGGCTTGCTTTTGAGGTGTTCGATTGACAATGGTTCACTGGGAAATGGAGTCCCCGTGGGGGCTCGGTCGATGTGCATTGCTCAAGATTCTCAACAAGGATCAAACAGCTGTACACTGCTTCCATGCTTTTCAATGGTCAGTTGAGCGTTCAAGCTGCATGATCAATTATATTATATACAAATCTAATCTAATCTAATCTAATCTCCTACTACTCAATTGGAAATAGTAACGAAGCTGTGTATGTTGTTCATGAGGGAATGCGTTGGTTGTTCTTAGGCCACTACAGAGAAGCGATCGATGATAGGAGTGGATCGGTGTGTGGTTTGTGCTGGTTGTTAGCGTTGAAAAGAAGCCAGTGAAGGAAGGGTGCTATATCATGTAGTGTAGATGTTGAACAACTCGTTGAGAGCTTGTCCGGATAGGCTTGCTTTTGAGGTGTTCGATTGACAATGGTTCACTGGGAAATGGAAACCCGTGGGGACTCGGTCGATGTGCGTTGCTCATGATTCCCAACAAGGATCAAACAGCTGTACACTGCTTCCATGCTTTTCAATGGTCAGTTGAGCGTTCAAGCTGCATGATCATTCATATTATATACAAATCTAATCTAATCTAATCTAATCTCCTACTACTCAATTGGAAATAGTAACGAAGCTGTGTAGGTTGTTCATGAGGGAATGCGTTGGTTGTTCTTAGGCCACTACAGAGAAGCGATCGATGATAGGAGTGGATCGGTGTGTGGTTTGTGCTGGTTGTTAGCGTAGAAAAGAAGCCAGTGAAGGAAGGGTGCTATATATCATGTAGTGTAGATGTTGAACAACTCGTTTAGAGCTTGTCCGGATAGGCTTGCTTTTGAGGTGTTCGATTGACAATGGTTCACTGGGAAATGGAGTCCCCGTGGGGGCTCGGTCGATGTGCATTGCTCATGATTCCCAACAAGGATCAAACAGCTGTACACTGCTTCCATGCTTTTCAATGGTCAGTTGAGCGTTCAAGCTGCATGATCATTCATATTATATACAAATCTAATCTAATCTAATCTAATCTCCTACTACTCAATTGGAAATAGTAACGAAGCTGTGTAGGTTGTTCATGAGGGAATGCGTTGGTTGTACTTAGGCCCCTACAGAGAAGTGATCGATGATAGGAGTGGATCGGTGTGTGGTTTGTGCTGGTTGTTAGCGTTGAAAAGAAGCCAGTGAAGGAAGGGTGCTATATCATGTAGTGTAGATGTTGAACAACTCGTTGAGAGCTTGTCCGGATAGGCTTGCTTTTGAGGTGTTCGATTGACAATGGTTCACTGGGAAATGGAGTCCCCGTGGGGGCTCAGTCGATGTTCAATGCTCATGATTCCCAATAGGGATCAAACAGCTGTACACTGCTTCCATGCGTTTCAATGGTCAGTTGAGCGTTCAAGCTGCATGATCATTCATATTATATACAAATCTAATCTAATCTAATCTAATCTCCTACTACTCAATTGGAAATAGTAACGAAGCTGTGTATGTTGTTCATGAGGGAATGCGTTGGTTGTTCTTAGGCCACTACAGAGAAGCGATCGATGATAGGAGTGGATCGGTGTGTGGTTTGTGCTGGTTGTTAGCGTTGAAAAGAAGCCAGTGAAGGAAGGTTGCTATATCATGTAGTGTAGATGTTGAACAACTCGTTGACAGCTTGTCCGGATAGGCTTGCTTTTGAGGTGTTCGATTGACAATGGTTCACTGGGAAATGGAGTCCCCGTGGGGGCTCAGTCGATGTTCAATGCTCATGATTCCCAACAAGGATCAAACAGCTGTACACTGCTTCCATGCTTTTCAATGCTGAGTTGAGCGTTCAAGCTGCATGATCAATCATATTATATACGATTCTAATTTAATCTAATCTAATCTCCTACTACTCAATTGGAAATAGTAACGAAGCTGTGTATGTTGTTCATGAGGGAATGCGTTGGTTGTTCTTAGGCCACTACAGAGAAGCGATCGATGATAGGAGTGGATCGGTGTGTGGTTTGTGCTGGTTGTTAGCGTAGAAAAGAAGCCAGTGAAGGAAGGGTGCTATATATCATGTAGTGTAGATGTTGAACAACTCGTTGAGAGCTTGTCCGGATAGGCTTGCTTTTGAGGTGTTCGATTGACAATGGTTCACTGGGAAATGGAGTCCCCGTGGGGGCTCGGTCGATGTGCATTGCTCAAGATTCCCAACAAGGATCAAACAGCTGTACACTGCTTCCATGCTTTTCAATGGTCAGTTGAGCGTTCAAGCTGCATGATCATTCATATTATATACAAATCTAATCTAATCTAATCTAATCTCCTACTACTCAATTGGAAATAGTAACGAAGCTGTGTAGGTTGTTCATGAGGGAATGCGTTGGTTGTACTTAGGCCCCTACAGAGAAGTGATCGATGATAGGAGTGGATCGGTGTGTGGTTTGTGCTGGTTGTTAGCGTTGAAAAGAAGCCAGTGAAGGAAGGGTGCTATATCATGTAGTGTAGATGTTGAACAACTCGTTGAGAGCTTGTCCGGATAGGCTTGCTTTTGAGGTGTTCGATTGACAATGGTTCACTGGGAAATGGAGTCCCCGTGGGGGCTCAGTCGATGTTCAATGCTCATGATTCCCAATAGGGATCAAACAGCTGTACACTGCTTCCATGCGTTTCAATGGTCAGTTGAGCGTTCAAGCTGCATGATCATTCATATTATATACAAATCTAATCTAATCTAATCTAATCTCCTACTACTCAATTGGAAATAGTAACGAAGCTGTGTATGTTGTTCATGAGGGAATGCGTTGGTTGTTCTTAGGCCACTACAGAGAAGCGATCGATGATAGGAGTGGATCGGTGTGTGGTTTGTGCTGGTTGTTAGCGTTGAAAAGAAGCCAGTGAAGGAAGGTTGCTATATCATGTAGTGTAGATGTTGAACAACTCGTTGACAGCTTGTCCGGATAGGCTTGCTTTTGAGGTGTTCGATTGACAATGGTTCACTGGGAAATGGAGTCCCCGTGGGGGCTCAGTCGATGTTCAATGCTCATGATTCCCAACAAGGATCAAACAGCTGTACACTGCTTCCATGCTTTTCAATGCTGAGTTGAGCGTTCAAGCTGCATGATCAATCATATTATATACGATTCTAATTTAATCTAATCTAATCTCCTACTACTCAATTGGAAATAGTAACGAAGCTGTGTAGGTTGTTCATGAGGGAATGCGTTGGTGGTTCTTAGGCCACTACAGAGAAGCGATCGATGATAGGAGTGGATCGGTGTGTGGTTTGTGCTGGTTGTTAGCGTTGAAAAGAAGCCAGTGAAGGAAGGGTGCTATATCATGTAGTGTAGATGTTGAACAACTCGTTGAGAGCTTGTCCGTATGGCTTGCTTTTGAGGTAATCGATTGACAATGGTTCACTGGGAAATGGAGTCCCCGTGGGGGCTCGTTCGATGTGCATTGCTCATGATTCCCAACAAGGATCAAACAGCTGTACACTGCTTCCATGCGTTTCAATGGTCAGTTGAGCACTCAAGCTACATGATCAATCATATTATATACAAATCTAATCTAATCTGATCTAATCTCCTACTACTCAATTGGAAATAGTAACGAAGCTGTGTATGTTGTTCATGAGGGAATGCGTTGGTTGTTCTTAGGCCACTACAGAGAAGCGATCGATGCTAGGCGTGGATCGGTGTGTGGTTTGTGCTGGTTGTTAGCGTTGAAAAGAAGCCAGTGAAGGAAGGGTGCTATATATCATGTAGTGTAGATGTTGAACAACTCGTTGAGAGCTTGTCCGGATAGGCTTGCTTTTGAGGTGTTCGATTGACAATGGTTCACTGGGAAATGGAGTCCCCGTGGGGGCTCAGTCGATGTGGAATGCTCATGATTCACAACAAAAATGAAACAGCTGTACACTGCTTCCATGCTTTTCAATGGTCAGTTGAGCACTCAAGCTGCATGATCATTCATATTATATACAAATCTAATCTAATCTAATCTAATCTCCTACTACTCAATTGGAAATAGTAACGAAGCTGTGTAGGTTGTTCATGAGGGAATGCGTTGGTTGTACTTAGGCCCCTACAGAGAAGTGATCGATGATAGGAGTGGATCGGTGTGTGGTTTGTGCTGGTTGTTACCGTAGAAAAGAAGCCAGTGAAGGAAGTGTGCTATATATCATGTAGTGTAGATGTTGAGCAACTCGTTGAGAGCTTGTCCGGATAGGCTTGCTTTTGAGGTGTTCGATTGACAATGGTTCCCTGGGAAATGGAATCTCCGTGGGGGCTCGGTCGATGTGCATTGCTCATGATTCCCAACAAGGATCAAACAGCTGTACACTGCCTCCATGCTTTTCAATGCTGAGTTGAGCACTCAAGCTGCATGATCATTCATATTATATACAAATCTAATCTAATCTAATCTCCTACTACTCAATTGGAAATAGTAACGAAGCTGTGTAGGTTGTTCATGAGGGAATGCGTTGGTTGTACTTAGGCCCCTACAGAGAAGTGATCGATGATAGGAGTGGATCGGTGTGTGGTTTGTGCTGGTTGTTAGCGTTGAAAAGAAGCCAGTGAAGGAAGTGTGCTATATATCATGTAGTGTAGATGTTGAACAACTCGTTGAGAGCTTGTCCGGATAGGCTTGCTTTTGAGGTGTTCGATTGACAATGGTTCACTGGGAAATGGAGTCTCCGTGGGGGCTCGGTCGATGTGCATTGCTCATGATTCCCAACAAGGATCAAACAGCTGTACACAGCTTCCATGCTTTTCAATGCTGAGTTGAGCACTCAAGCTGCATGATCATTCATATTATATACAAATCTAATCTAATCTAATCTCCTACTACTCAATTGGAAATAGTAACGAAGCTGTGTAGGTTGTTCATAAGGGAATGCGTTGGTTGTACTTAGGCCCCTACAGAGAAGCGATCGATGATAGGAGTGGATCGGTGTGTGGTTTGTGCTGGTTGTTCGCGTTGAAAAGAAGCCAGTGAAGGAAGGGTGCTATATATCATGTAGTGTAGATGTTGAACAACTCGTTGAGAGCTTGTCCGGATAGGCTTGCTTTTGAGGTGTTCGATTGACAATGGTTCACTGGTAAATGGAGTCTCCGTGGGTGCTCGGTCGATGTTCAATGCTCATGATTCCCAACAAGGATCAAACAGCTGTACACTGCTTCCATGCTTTTCAATGGTCAGTTGAGCGTTCAAGCTGCATGATCAATCATATTATATACAAATCTAATCTAATCTAATCTAATCTCCTACTACTCAATTGGAAATAGTAACGAAGCTGTGTAGGTTGTTCATGAGGGAATGCGTTGGTTGTACTTAGGAACCTACAGAGAAGTGATCGATGATAGGAGTGGATCGGTGTGTGGTTTGTGCTGGTTGTTACCGTAGAAAAGAAGCCAGTGAAGGAAGTGTGCTATATATCATGTAGTGTAGATGTTGAGCAACTCGTTGAGAGCTTGTCCGGATAGGCTTGCTTTTGAGGTGTTCGATTGACAATGGTTCCCTGGGAAATGGAATCTCCGTGGGGGCTCGGTCGATGTGCATTGCTCATGATTCCCAACAAGGATCAAACAGCTGTACACTGCCTCCATGCTTTTCAATGCTGAGTTGAGCACTCAAGCTGCATGATCATTCATATTATATACAAATCTAATCTAATCTAATCTCCTACTACTCAATTGGAAATAGTAACGAAGCTGTGTAGGTTGTTCATGAGGGAATGCGTTGGTTGTACTTAGGCCCCTACAGAGAAGTGATCGATGATAGGAGTGGATCGGTGTGTGGTTTGTGCTGGTTGTTAGCGTTGAAAAGAAGCCAGTGAAGGAAGTGTGCTATATATCATGTAGTGTAGATGTTGAACAACTCGTTGAGAGCTTGTCCGGATAGGCTTGCTTTTGAGGTGTTCGATTGACAATGGTTCACTGGGAAATGGAGTCTCCGTGGGGGCTCGGTCGATGTGCATTGCTCATGATTCCCAACAAGGATCAAACAGCTGTACACAGCTTCCATGCTTTTCAATGCTGAGTTGAGCACTCAAGCTGCATGATCATTCATATTATATACAAATCTAATCTAATCTAATCTCCTACTACTCAATTGGAAATAGTAACGAAGCTGTGTAGGTTGTTCATAAGGGAATGCGTTGGTTGTACTTAGGCCCCTACAGAGAAGCGATCGATGATAGGAGTGGATCGGTGTGTGGTTTGTGCTGGTTGTTCGCGTTGAAAAGAAGCCAGTGAAGGAAGGGTGCTATATATCATGTAGTGTAGATGTTGAACAACTCGTTGAGAGCTTGTCCGGATAGGCTTGCTTTTGAGGTGTTCGATTGACAATGGTTCACTGGTAAATGGAGTCTCCGTGGGTGCTCGGTCGATGTTCAATGCTCATGATTCCCAACAAGGATCAAACAGCTGTACACTGCTTCCATGCTTTTCAATGGTCAGTTGAGCGTTCAAGCTGCATGATCAATCATATTATATACAAATCTAATCTAATCTAATCTAATCTCCTACTACTCAATTGGAAATAGTAACGAAGCTGTGTAGGTTGTTCATGAGGGAATGCGTTGGTTGTACTTAGGAACCTACAGAGAAGTGATCGATGATAGGAGTGGATCGGTGTGTGGTTTGTGCTGGTAGTTACGACTCAAAAGAAGCCAGTGAAGGAAGGGTGCTATATCATGTAGTGTAGATGTTGAACAACTCGTTGAGAGCTTGTCCGGATAGGCTTGCTTTTGAGGTGTTCGATTGACAATGGTTCCCTGGGAAATGGAGTCTCCGTGGGGGCTCAGTCGATGTGCATTGCTCATGATTCCCAACAAGGATCAAACAGCTGTACACTGCTTCCATGCTTTTCAATGGTCAGTTGAGCGTTCAAGCTGCATGATCAATCATATTATATACAAATCTAATCTAATCTAATCTAATCTCCTACTACTCAATTGGAAATAGTAACGAAGCTGTGTAGGTTGTTCATGAGGGAATGCGTTGGTTGTACTTAGGCCACTACAGAGAAGCGATCGATGATAGGAGTGGATCGGTGTGTGGTTTGTGCTGGTTGTTCGCGTTGAAAAGAAGCCAGTGAAGGAAGGGTGCTATATTTCATGTAGTGTAGATGTTGAACAACTCGTTGAGAGCTTGTCCGGATAGGCTTGCTTTTGAGGTGTTCGATTGACAATGGTTCACTGGGAAATGGAGTCCCCGTGGGGGCTCGGTCGATGTTCAATGCTCATGATTCCCAACAAGGATCAAACAGCTGTACACTGCTTCCATGCTTTTCAATGGTCAGTTGAGCGCTCAAGCTGCATGATCAATCATATTATATACAAATCTAATCTAATCTAATCTAATCTCCTACTACTCAATTGGAAATAGTAACGAAGCTGTGTAGGTTGTTCATGAGGGAATGCGTTGGTGGTTCTTAGGCCACTACAGAGAAGCGATCGATGATAGGAGTGGATCGGTGTGTGGTTTGTGCTGGTTGTTAGCGTTGAAAAGAAGCCAGTGAAGGAAGGGTGCTATATCATGTAGTGTAGATGTTGAACAACTCGTTGAGAGCTTGTCCGGATAGGCTTGCTTTTGAGGTAATCGATTGACAATGGTTCACTGGGAAATGGAGTCCCCGTGGGGGCTCGTTCGATGTGCATTGCTCATGATTCCCAACAAGGATCAAACAGCTGTACACTGCTTCCATGCTTTTCAATGGTCAGTTGAGCACTCAAGCTACATGATCAATCATATTATATACAAATCTAATCTAATCTGATCTAATCTCCTACTACTCAATTGGAAATAGTAACGAAGCTGTGTAGGTTGTTCATGAGGGAATGCGTTGGTTGTTCTTAGGCCCCTACAGAGAAGTGATCGATGATAGGAGTGGATCGGTGTGTGGTTTGTGCTGGTTGTTACCGTAGAAAAGAAGCCAGTGAAGGAAGTGTGCTATATATCATGTAGTGTAGATGTTGAGCAACTCGTTGAGAGCTTGTCCGGATAGGCTTGCTTTTGAGGTGTTCGATTGACAATGGTTCCCTGGGAAATGGAGTCTCCGTGGGGGCTCGGTCGATGTGCATTGCTCATGATTCCCAACAAGGATCAAACAGCTGTACACTGCCTCCATGCTTTTCAATGCTGAGTTGAGCACTCAAGCTGCATGATCATTCATATTATATACAAATCTAATCTAATCTAATCTCCTACTACTCAATTGGAAATAGTAACGAAGCTGTGTAGGTTGTTCATGAGGGAATGCGTTGGTTGTACTTAGGCCCCTACAGAGAAGTGATCGATGATAGGAGTGGATCGGTGTGTGGTTTGTGCTGGTTGTTAGCGTTGAAAAGAAGCCAGTGAAGGAAGTGTGCTATATATCATGTAGTGTAGATGTTGAACAACTCGTTGAGAGCTTGTCCGGATAGGCTTGCTTTTGAGGTGTTCGATTGACAATGGTTCACTGGGAAATGGAGTCTCCGTGGGGGCTCGGTCGATGTGCATTGCTCATGATTCCCAACAAGGATCAAACAGCTGTACACAGCTTCCATGCTTTTCAATGCTGAGTTGAGCACTCAAGCTGCATGATCATTCATATTATATACAAATCTAATCTAATCTAATCTCCTACTACTCAATTGGAAATAGTAACGAAGCTGTGTAGGTTGTTCATAAGGGAATGCGTTGGTTGTACTTAGGCCCCTACAGAGAAGCGATCGATGATAGGAGTGGATCGGTGTGTGGTTTGTGCTGGTTGTTCGCGTTGAAAAGAAGCCAGTGAAGGAAGTGTGCTATATATCATGTAGTGTAGATGTTGAACAACTCTTTGAGATATTGTGCGGATAGGCTTGCTTTTGAGGTGTTCGATTGACAATGGTTCACTGGTAAATGGAGTCTCCGTGGGTGCTCGGTCGATGTTCAATGCTCATGATTCCCAACAAGGATCAAACAGCTGTACACTGCTTCCATGCTTTTCAATGGTCAGTTGAGCGTTCAAGCTGCATGATCAATCATATTATATACAAATCTAATCTAATCTAATCTAATCTCCTACTACTCAATTGGAAATAGTAACGAAGCTGTGTAGGTTGTTCATGAGGGAATGCGTTGGTTGTACTTAGGAACCTACAGAGAAGTGATCGATGATAGGAGTGGATCGGTGTGTGGTTTGTGCTGGAAGTTACGACTCAAAAGAAGCCAGTGAAGGAAGGGTGCTATATCATGTAGTGTAGATGTTGAACAACTCGTTGAGAGCTTGTCCGGATAGGCTTGCTTTTGAGGTGTTCGATTGACAATGGTTCCCTGGGAAATGGAGTCTCCGTGGGGGCTCAGTCGATGTGCATTGCTCATGATTCCCAACAAGGATCAAACAGCTGTACACTGCTTCCATGCTTTTCAATGGTCAGTTGAGCGTTCAAGCTGCATGATCAATCATATTATATACAAATCTAATCTAATCTAATCTAATGTCCTACTACTCAATTGGAAATAGTAACGAAGCTGTGTAGGTTGTTCATGAGGGAATGCGTTGGTTTTTCTTAGGCCACTACAGAGAAGCGATCGATGATAGGAGTGGATCGGTGTGTGGTTTGTGCTGGTTGTTCGCGTTGAATAGAAGCCAGTGAAGGAAGGGTGCTATATCATGTAGTGTAGATGTTGAACAACTCGTTGAGAGCTTGTCCGGATAGGCTTGCTTTTGAGGTGTTCGATTGACAATGGTTCACTGGGAAATGGAGTCCCCGTGGGGGCTCGGTCGATGTTCAATGCTCATGATTCCCAACAAGGATCAAACAGCTGTACACTGCTTCCATGCTTTTCAATGGTCAGTTGAGCGCTCAAGCTGCATGATCAATCATATTATATACAAATCTAATCTAATCTAATCTAATCTCCTACTACTCAATTGGAAATAGTAACGAAGCTGTGTAGGTTGTTCATGAGGGAATGCGTTGGTTGTTCTTAGGCCACTACAGAGAAGCGATCGATGATAGGAGTGGATCGGTGTGTGGGTTGTGCTGGTTGTTAGCGTTGAAAAGAAGCCAGTGAAGGAAGGGTGCTATATCATGTAGTGTAGATGTTGAACAACTCGTTGAGAGCTTGTCCGGATAGGCTTGCTTTTGAGGTGTTCGATTGACAATGGTTCCCTGGGAAATGGAGTCCCCGTGGGGGCTCAGTCGATGTTCAATGCTCATGATTCCCAACAAGGATCAAACAGCTGTACACTGCTTCCATGCTTTTCAATGGTCAGTTGAGCGCTCAAGCTGCATGATCAATCATATTATATACAAATCTAATCTAATCTAATCTAATCTCCTACTACTCAATTGGAAATAGTAACGAAGCTGTGTAGGTTGTTCATGAGGGAATGCGTTGGTTGTACTTAGGCCACTACAGAGAAGCGATCGATGATAGGAGTGGATCGGTGTGTGGGTTGTGCTGGTTGTTAGCGTTGAAAAGAAGCCAGTGAAGGAAGGGTGCTATATCATGTAGTGTAGATGTTGAACAACTCGTTGAGAGCTTGTCCGGATAGGCTTGCTTTTGAGGTGTTCGATTGACAATGGTTCACTGGGAAATGGAGTCCCCGTGGGGGCTCGGTCGATGTGCAATGCTCATGATTCCCAACAAGGATCAAACAGCTGTACACTGCTTCCATGCTTTTCAATGGTCAGTTGAGCGCTCAAGCTGCATGATCAATCATATTATATACAAATCTAATCTAATCTAATCTAATCTCCTACTACTCAATTGGAAATAGTAACGAAGCTGTGTAGGTTGTTCATGAGGGAATGCGTTGGTTGTACTTAGGCCCCTACAGAGAAGTGATCGATGATAGGAGTGGATCGGTGTGTGGGTTGTGCTGGTTGTTAGCGTTGAAAAGAAGCCAGTGAAGGAAGGGTGCTATATCATGTAGTGTAGATGTTGAACAACTCGTTGAGAGCTTGTCCGGATAGGCTTGCTTTTGAGGTGTTCGATTGACAATGGTTCACTGGGAAATGGAGTCCCCGTGGGGGCTCGGTCGATGTGCATTGCTCATGATTCCCAACAAGGATCAAACAGCTGTACACAGCTTCCATGCTTTTCAATGCTGAGTTGAGCACTCAAGCTGCATGATCATTCATATTATATACAAATCTAATCTAATCTAATCTAATCTCCTACTACTCAATTGGAAATAGTAACGAAGCTGTGTATGTTGTTCATAAGGGAATGCGTTGGTTGTACTTAGGCCCCTACAGAGAAGCGATCGATGATAGGAGTGGATCGGTGTGTGGTTTGTGCTGGTTGTTCGCGTTGAAAAGAAGCCAGTGAAGGAAGGGTGCTATATCATGTAGTGTAGATGTTGAACAACTCGTTGAGAGCTTGTCCGGATAGGCTTGCTTTTGAGGTGTTCGATTGACAATGGTTCACTGGGAAATGGAGTCCCCGTGGGGGCTCGGTCGATGTGCATTGCTCATGATTCCCAACAAGGATCAAACAGCAGTACACTGCTTCCATGCTTTTCAATGGTCAGTTGAGCACTCAAGCTGCATGATCAATCATATTATATACAAATCTAATCTAATCTAATCTAATCTCCTACTACTCAATTGGAAATAGTAACGAAGCTGTGTAGGTTGTTCATGAGGGAATGCGTTGGTTGTACTTAGGCCCCTACAGAGAAGTGATCGATGATAGGAGTGGATCGGTGTGTGGTTTGTGCTGGTTGTTAGCGTAGAAAAGAAGCCAGTGAAGGAAGGGTGCTATATATCATGTAGTGTAGATGTTGAACAACTCGTTGACAGCTTGTCCGGATAGGCTTGCTTTTGAGGTGTTCGATTGACAATGGTTCACTGGGAAATGGAGTCTCCGTGGTGGCTCAGTCGATGTTCAATGCTCATGATTCCCAACAAGGATCAAACAGCTGTACACTGCTTCCATGCTTTTTAATGGTCAGTTGAGCGTTCAAGCTGCATGATCATTCATATTATATACAAATCTAATCTAATCTAATCTAATCTCCTACTACTCAATTGGAAATAGTAACGAAGCTGTGTAGGTTGTTCATAAGGGAATGCGTTGGTTTTTCTTAGGCCACTACAGAGAAGTGATCGATGATAGGAGTGGATCGATGTGTGGTTTGTGCTGGTTGTTCGCGTTGAAAAGAAGCCAGTGAAGGAAGGGTGCTATATCATGTAGTGTAGATGTTGAACAACTCGTTGAGAGCTTGTCCGGATAGGCTTGCTTTTGAGGTGTTCGATTGACAATGGTTCCATGGGAAATGGAGTCTCCGTGGGGGCTCGGTCGATGTGCATTGCTCATGATTCCCAACAAGGATCAAACAGCTGTACACTGCTTCCATGCTTTTCAATGGTCAGTTGAGCGTTCAAGCTGCATGATCATTCATATTATATACAAATCTAATCTAATCTAATCTAATCTCCTACTACTCAATTGGAAATAGTAACGAAGCTGTGTAGGTTGTTCATGAGGGAATGCGTTGGTTGTACTTAGGCCACTACAGAGAAGCGATCGATGATAGGAGTGGATCGGTGTGTGGTTTGTGCTGGTTGTTAGCGTTGAAAAGAAGCCAGTGAAGGAAGGGTGCTATATCATGTAGTGTAGATGTTGAACAACTCGTTGAGAGCTTGTCCGGATAGGCTTGCTTTTGAGGTGTTCGATTGACAATGGTTCACTGGGAAATGGAGTCCCCGTGGGGGCTCGGTCGATGTGCATTGCTCATGATTCCCAACAAGGATCAAACAGCTGTACACTGCTTCCATGCTTTTCAATGGTCAGTTGAGCGCTCAAGCTGCATGATCAATCATATTATATACAAATCTAATCTAATCTAATCTAATCTCCTACTACTCAATTGGAAATAGTAACGAAGCTGTGTAGGTTGTTCATGAGGGAATGCGTTGGTTGTACTTAGGCCCCTACAGAGAAGTGATCGATGATAGGAGTGGATCGGTGTGTGGTTTGTGCTGGTTGTTACCGTAGAAAAGAAGCCAGTGAAGGAAGGGTGCTGTATATCATGTAGCGTAGATGTTGAACAACTCGTTGACAGCTTGTCCGGATAGGCTTGCTTTTGAGGTGTTCGATTGACAATGGTTCACTGGGAAATGGAGTCCCCGTGGGGGCTCGGTCGATGTGCATTGCTCATGATTCCCAACAAGGATCAAACAGCTGTACACTGCTTCCATGCTTTTCAATGGTCAGTTGAGCGTTCAAGCTGCATGATCAATCAAATTATATACAAATCTAATCTAATCTAATCTAATCTCCTACTACTCAATTGGAAATAGTAACGAAGCTGTGTAGGTTGTTCATGAGGGAATGCGTTGGTTGTACTTAGGCCCCTACAGAGAAGTGATCGATGATAGGAGTGGATCGGTGTGTGGTTTGTGCTGGTTGTTCGCGTTGAAAAGAAGCCAGTGAAGGAAGTGTGCTATATCATGTAGTGTAGATATTGAACAACTCGTTGAGAGCTTGTCCGGATAGGCTTGCTTTTGAGGTGTTCGATTGACAATGGTTCACTGGGAAATGGAGTCTCCGTGGGGGCTCGGTCGATGTGCATTGCTCATGATTCCCAACAAGGATCAAACAGCTGTACACTGCTTCCATGCTTTTCAATGGTCAGTTGAGCGTTCAAGCTGCATGATCATTCATATTATATACAAATCTAATCTAATCTAATCTAATCTCCTACTACTCAATTGGAAATAGTAACGAAGCTGTGTAGGTTGTTCATGAGGGAATGCGTTGGTTGTACTTAGGCCACTACAGAGATATGATCGATGATAGGAGTGGATCGGTGTGTGGTTTGTGCTTGTTGTTAGCGTTGAAAAGAAGCCAGTGAAGGAAGGGTGCTATATCATGTAGTGTAGATGTTGAACAACTCGTTGAGAGCTTGTCCGGATAGGCTTGCTTTTGAGGTGTTCGATTGACAATGGTTCACTGGGAAATGGAGTCCCCGTGGGGGCTCGGTCGATGTGCATTGCTCATGATTCCCAACAAGGATCAAACAGCTGTACACTGCTTCCATGCTTTTCAATGGTCAGTTGAGCGCTCAAGCTGCATGATCAATCATATTATATACAAATCTAATCTAATCTAATCTAATCTCCTACTACTCAATTGGAAATAGTAACGAAGCTGTGTAGGTTGTTCATGAGGGAATGCGTTGGTTGTACTTAGGCCCCTACAGAGAAGTGATCGATGATAGGAGTGGATCGGTGTGTGGTTTGTGCTTGTTGTTAGCGTTGAAAAGAATCCAGTGAAGGAAGGGTGCTGTATATCATGTAGTGTAGATGTTGAACAACTCGTTGAGAGCTTGTCCGGATAGGCTTGCTTTTGAGGTGTTCGATTGACAATGGTTCACTGGGAAATGGAGTCCCCGTGGGGGCTCGGTCGATGTGCATTGCTCATGATTCCCAACAAGGATCAAACAGCTGTACACTGCTTCCATGCTTTTCAATGGTCAGTTGAGCACTCAAGCTGCATGATCAATCAAATTATATAAAATTATAATCTAATCTATTCTCCTACTACTCAATTGGAAATAGTAACGAAGTTGTGTAGGTTGTTCATGAGGGAATGCGTTGGTTGTTCTTAGGCCACTACAGAGAAGCGATCGATGATAGGAGTGGATCGGTGTGTGGTTTGTGCTGGTTGTTAGCGTTGAAAAGAAGCCAGTGAAGGAAGGGTGCTATATATCATGTAGTGTAGATGTTGAACAACTCGTTGAGAGCTTGTCCAGATAGGCTTGCTTTTGAGGTGTTCGATTGACAATGGTTCACTGGGAAATGGAGTCTCCGTGGGGGCTCAATCGATGTTCAATGCTCATGATTCCCAACAAGGATCAAACAGCTGTACACTGCTTCCATGCGTTTCAATGGTCAGTTGAGCGTTCAAGCTGCATGATCATTCATATTATATACAAATCTAATCTAATCTAATCTAATCTCCTACTACTCAATTGGAAATAGTAACGAAGCTGTGTAGGTTGTTCATGAGGGAATGCGTTGGTTGTACTTAGGCCACTACAGAGAAGCGATCGATGATAGGAGTGGATCGGTGTGTGGTTTGTGCTGGTTGTTAGCGTTGAAAAGAAGCCAGTGAAAGAAGTGTGCTATATATCATGTAGTGTAGATGTTGAACAACTCGTTGAGATATTGTGCGGATAGGCTTACTTTTGAGGTGTTCGATTGACAATGGTTCACTGGGAAATGGAGTCCCCGTGGGGGCTCGGTCGATGTGCATTGCTCATGATTCCCAACAAGGATCAAACAGCTGTACACTGCTTCCATGCTTTTCAATGGTCAGTTGAGCGTTCAAGCTGCACGATCAATCATATTATATACAAATCGAATCTAATCTAATCTAATCTCCTACTACTCAATTGGAAATAGTAACGAAGCTGTGTAGGTTGTTCATGAGGGAATGCGTTGGTTGTTCTAAGGCCACTACAGAGAAGCGATCGATGATAGGAGTGGATCGGTGTGTGGTTTGTGCTGGTTGTTAGCGTTGAAAAGAAGCCAGTGAAGGAAGTGTGCTATATATCATGTAGTGTAGATATTGAACAACTCGTTGAGAGCTTGTCCGGATAGGCTTGCTTTTGAGGTGTTCGATTGACAATGGTTCACTGGGAAATGGAGTCTCCGTGGGGGCTCGGTCGATGTTCAATGCTCATGATTCCCAACAAGGATGAAAAAGCTGTACACTGCTTCCATGCTTTTCAATGGTCAGTTGAGCACTCAAGCTGCATGATCATTCATATTATATACAAATCTAATCTAATCTAATCTCCTACTACTCAATTGGAAATAGTAACGAAGCTGTGTATGTTGTTCATGAGGGAATGCGTTGGTTGTTCTTAGGCCACTACAGAGAAGCGATCAATGATAGGAGTGGATCGGTGTGTGGTTTGTGCTGGTTGTAAGCGTTGAAAAGAAGCCAGTGAAGGAAGGGTGCTATATCATGTAGTGTAGATGTTGAACAACTCGTTGAGAGCTTGTCCGGATAGGCTTGCTTTTGAGGTGTTCGATTGACAATGGTTCACTGGGAAATGGAGTCCCCGTGGGGGCTCGGTCGATGTGCATTGCTCATGATTCCCAACAAGGATCAAACAGCTGTACACTGCTTCCATGCTTTTCAATGGTCAGTTGAGCGCTCAAGCTGCATGATCATTCATATTATATACAAATCTAATCTAATCTAATCTAATCTCCTACTACTCAATTGGAAATAGTAACGAAGCTGTGTAGGTTGTTCATGAGGGAATGCGTTGGTTGTACTTAGGCCCCTACAGAGAAGTGATCGATGATAGGAGTGGATCGGTGTGTGGTTTGTGCTGGTTGTTAGCGTAGAAAAGAAGCCAGTGAAGGAAGGGTGCTATATCATGTAGTGTAGATGTTGAACAACTCGTTGAGAGCTTGCCCGGATAGGCTTGCCTTTGAGGTGTTCGATTGACAATGGTTCACTGGGAAATGGAGTCCCCGTGGGGGCTCGGTCGATGTGCATTGCTCATGATTCCCAACAGGGATCAAACAGCTGTACACTGCTTCCATGCTTTTCAATGGTCAGTTGAGCGTTCAAGCTGCATGATCATTCATATTATATACAAATCTAATCTAATCTAATCTAATCTCCTACTACTCAATTGGAAATAGTAACGAAGCTGTGTATGTTGTTCATGAGGGAATGCGTTGGTTGTACTTAGGAACCTACAGAGAAGCGATCGATGATAGGAGTGGATCGGTGTGTGGTTTGTGCTGGTTGTTAGCGTTGAAAAGAAGCCAGTGAAGGAAGTGTGCTATATATCATGTAGTGTAGATATTGAACAACTCGTTGAGAGCTTGTCCGGATAGGCTTGCTTTTGAGGTGTTCGATTGACAATGGTTCACTGGGAAATGGAGTCCCCGTGGGGGCTCGGTCGATGTGCATTGCTCATGATTCCCAACAAGGATCAAACAGCTGTACACTGCTTCCATGCTTTTCAATGGTCAGTTGAGCACTCAAGATGCATGATCATTCATATTATATACAAATCTAATCTAATCTAATCTAATCTCCTACTACTCAATTGGAAATAGTAACGAAGCTGTGTAGGTTGTTCATGAGGGAATGCGTTGGTTGTACTTAGGCCCCTACAGAGAAGCGATCGATGATAGGAGTGGATCGGTGTGTGGTTTGTGCTGGTTGTTAGCGTTGAAAAGAAGCCAGTGAAGGAAGGGTGCTATATATCATGTAGTGTAGATGTTGAACAACTCGTTGAGAGCTTGTCCGTATGGCTTGCTTTTGAGGTGTTCGATTGACAATGGTTCACTGGGAAATGGAGTCCCCGTGGGGGCTCAGTAGATGTTCAATGCTCATGATTCCCAACAAGGATCAAACAGCTGTACACTGCTTCCATGCTTTTCAATGGTCAGTTGAGCGTTCAAGCTGCACGATCAATCATATTATATACAAATCTAATCTAATCTAATCTAATCTCCTACTACTCAATTGGAAATAGTAACGAAGCTGTGTATGTTGTTCATGAGGGAATGCGTTGGTTGTTCTTAGGCCACTACAGAGAAGCGATCGATGATAGGAGTGGATCGGTGTGTGGTTTGTGCTGGTTGTTAGCGTTGAAAAGAAGCCAGTGAAGGAAGTGTGCTATATCATGTAGTGTAGATATTGAACAACTCGTTGAGAGCTTGTCCGGATAGGCTTGCTTTTGAGGTGTTCGATTGACAATGTTTCACTGGGAAATGGAGTCTCCGTGGGGGCTCGGTCGATGTTCAATGCTCATGATTCCCAACAAGGATCAAACAGCTGTACACTGCTTCCATGCTTTTCAATGGTCAGTTGAGCGCTCAAGCTGCATGATCAATCATATTATATACAAATCTAATCTAATCTAATCTAATCTCCTACTACTCAATTGGAAATAGTAACGAAGCTGTGTATGTTGTTCATGAGGGAATGCGTTGGTTGTACTTAGGCCCCTACAGAGAAGTGATCGATGATAGGAGTGGATCGGTGTGTGGTTTGTGCTGGTTGTTAGCGTAGAAAAGAAGCCAGTGAAGGAAGGGTGCTATATCATGTAGTGTAGATATTGAACAACTCGTTGAGAGCTTGTCCGGATAGGCTTGCTTTTGAGGTGTTCGATTGACAATGGTTCACTGGGAAATGGAGTCCCCGTGGGGGCTCGGTCGATGTGCATTGCTCATGATTCCCAACAAGGATCAAACAGCTGTACACTGCTTCCATGCTTTTCAATGGTCAGTTGAGCGCTCAAGCTGCATGATCAATCATATTATATACAAATCTAATCTAATCTAATCTAATCTCCTACTACTCAATTGGAAATAGTAACGAAGCTGTGTATGTTGTTCATGAGGGAATGCGTTGGTTGTACTTAGGCCCCTACAGAGAAGTGATCGATGATAGGAGTGGATCGGTGTGTGGTTTGTGCTGGTTGTTAGCGTAGAAAAGAAGCCAGTGAAGGAAGGGTGCTATATCATGTAGTGTAGATGTTGAACAACTCGTTGAGAGCTTGCCCGGATAGGCTTGCCTTTGAGGTGTTCGATTGACAATGGTTCACTGGGAAATGGAGTCCCCGTGGGGGCTCGGTCGATGTGCATTGCTCATGATTCCCAACAGGGATCAAACAGCTGTACACTGCTTCCATGCTTTTCAATGGTCAGTTGAGCGTTCAAGCTGCATGATCATTCATATTATATACAAATCTAATCTAATCTAATCTAATCTCCTACTACTCAATTGGAAATAGTAACGAAGCTGTGTATGTTGTTCATGAGGGAATGCGTTGGTTGTTCTTAGGCCACTACAGAGAAGCGATCGATGATAGGAGTGGATCGGTGTGTGGTTTGTGCTGGTTGTTAGCGTTGAAAAGAAGCCAGTGAAGGAAGTGTGCTATATATCATGTAGTGTAGATATTGAACAACTCGTTGAGAGCTTGTCCGGATAGGCTTGCTTTTGAGGTGTTCGATTGACAATGGTTCACTGGGAAATGGAGTCCCCGTGGGGGCTCGGTCGATGTGCATTGCTCATGATTCCCAACAAGGATCAAACAGCTGTACACTGCTTTCATGCTTTTCAATGGTCAGTTGAGCACTCAAGATGCATGATCATTCATATTATATACAAATCTAATCTAATCTAATCTAATCTCCTACTACTCAATTGGAAATAGTAACGAAGCTGTGTAGGTTGTTCATGAGGGAATGCGTTGGTGGTTCTTAGGCCCCTACAGAGAAGCGATCGATGATAGGAGTGGATCGGTGTGTGGTTTGTGCTGGTTGTTAGCGTTGAAAAGAAGCCAGTGAAGGAAGGGTGCTATATATCATGTAGTGTAGATGTTGAACAACTCGTTGAGAGCTTGTCCGGATAGGCTTGCTTTTGAGGTGTTCGATTGACAATGGTTCACTGGGAAATGGAGTCTCCGTGGGGGCTCGGTCGATGTGCATTGCTCATGATTCCCAACAAGGATCAAACAGCTGTACACTGCTTCCATGCTTTTCAATGGTCAGTTGAGCGTTCAAGCTGCACGATCAATCATATTACAAACAAATCTAATCTAATCTAATCTAATCTCCTACTACTCAATTGGAAATAGTAACGAAGCTGTGTATGTTGTTCATGAGGGAATGCGTTGGTTGTTCTTAGGCCACTACAGAGAAGCGATCGATGATAGGAGTGGATCGGTGTGTGGTTTGTGCTGGTTGTTAGCGTTGAAAAGAAGCCAGTGAAGGAAGTGTGCTATATCATGTAGTGTAGATATTGAACAACTCGTTGAGAGCTTGTCCGGATAGGCTTGCTTTTGAGGTGTTCGATTGACAATGGTTCACTGGGAAATGGAGTCTCCGTGGGGGCTCGGTCGATGTTCAATGCTCATGATTCCCAACAAGGATGAAAAAGCTGTACACTGCTGCCATGCTTTTCAATGGTCAGTTGAGCACTCAAGCTGCATGATCATTCATATTATATACAAATCTAATCTAATCTAATCTCCTACTACTCAATTGGAAATAGTAACGAAGCTGTGTATGTTGTTCATGAGGGAATGCGTTGGTTGTTCTTAGGCCACTACAGAGAAGCGATCGATGATAGGAGTGGATCGGTGTGTGGTTTGTGCTGGTTGTTAGCGTTGAAAAGAAGCCAGTGAAGGAAGGGTGCTATATCATGTAGTGTAGATGTTGAACAACTCGTTGAGAGCTTGTCCGGATAGGCTTGCTTTTGAGGTGTTCGATTGACAATGGTTCACTGGGAAATGGAGTCCCCGTGGGGGCTCGGTCGATGTGCATTGCTCATGATTCCCAACAAGGATCAAACAGCTGTACACTGCTTCCATGCTTTTCAATGGTCAGTTGAGCGCTCAAGCTGCATGATCAATCATATTATATACAAATCTAATCTAATCTAATCTAATCTCCTACTACTCAATTGGAAATAGTAACGAAGCTGTGTAGGTTGTTCATGAGGGAATGCGTTGGTTGTACTTAGGCCCCTACAGAGAAGTGATCGATGATAGGAGTGGATCGGTGTGTGGTTTGTGCTGGTTGTTAGCGTAGAAAAGAAGCCAGTGAAGGAAGGGTGCTATATCATGTAGTGTAGATGTTGAACAACTCGTTGAGAGCTTGCCCGGATAGGCTTGCCTTTGAGGTGTTCGATTGACAATGGTTCACTGGGAAATGGAGTCCCCGTGGGGGCTCGGTCGATGTGCATTGCTCAAGATTCCCGAAAAGGATCAAACAGCTGTACACTGCTTCCATGCTTTTCAATGGTCAGTTGAGCGTTCAAGCTGCATGATCATTCATATTATATACAAATCTAATCTAATCTAATCTATTCTAATCTCCTACTACTCAATTGGAAATAGTAACGAAGCTGTGTATGTTGTTCATGAGGGAATGCGTTGGTTGTTCTTAGGCCACTACAGAGAAGCGATCGATGATAGGAGTGGATCGGTGTGTGGGTTGTGCTGGTTGTTAGCGTTGAAAAGAAGCCAGTGAAGGAAGGGTGCTATATCATGTAGTGTAGATATTGAACAACTCGTTGAGAGCTTGTCCGGATAGGCTTGCTTTTGAGGTGTTCGATTGACAATGGTTCCCTGGGAAATGGAGTCTCCGTGGGGGCTCGGTCGATGTTCAATGCTCATGAATCCCAACAAGGATCAAACAGCTGTACACTGCTTCCATGCTTTTCAATGCTGAGTTGAGCACTCAAGCTGCATGATCATTCATATTATATACAAATCTAATCTAATCTAATCTCCTACTACTCAATTGGAAATAGTAACGAAGCTGTGTATGTTGTTCATGAGGGAATGCGTTGGTTGTTCTTAGGCCACTACAGAGAAGCGATCGATGATAGGAGTGGATCGGTGTGTGGTTTGTGCTGGTTGTTAGCGTTGAAAAGAAGCCAGTGAAGGAAGGGTGCTATATCATGTAGTGTAGATGTTGAACAACTCGTTGAGAGCTTGTCCGGATAGGCTTGCTTTTGAGGTGTTCGATTGACAATGGTTCACTGGGAAATGGAGTCCCCGTGGGGGCTCGGTCGATGTGCATTGCTCATGATTCCCAACAAGGATCAAACAGCTGTACACTGCTTCCATGCTTTTCAATGGTCAGTTGAGCGTTCAAGCTGCATGATCATTCATATTATATACAAATCTAATCTAATCTAATCTAATCTCCTACTACTCAATTGGAAATAGTAACGAAGCTGTGTAGGTTGTTCATGAAGGAATGCGTTGGTTGTTCTTAGGCCACTACAGAGAAGCGATCGATGATAGGAGTGGATCGGTGTGTGGTTTGTGCTGGTTGTTAGCGTTGAAAAGAAGCCAGTGAAGGAAGGTTGCTATATCATGTAGTGTAGATGTTGAACAACTCGTTGAGATATTGTGCGGATAGGCTTACTTTTGAGGTGTTCGATTGACAATGGTTCACTGGGAAATGGAGTCCCCGTGGGGGCTCGGTCGATGTGCAATGCTCATGATTCCCAACAAGGATCAAACAGCTGTACACTGCTTCCATGCTTTTCAATGGTCAGTTGAGCGTTCAAGCTGCACGATCAATCATATTACAAACAAATCTAATCTAATCTAATCTAATCTCCTACTACTCAATTGGAAATAGTAACGAAGCTGTGTAGGTTGTTCATGAGGGAATGCGTTGGTTGTTCTTAGGCCACTACAGAGAAGCGATCGATGATAGGAGTGGATCGGTGTGTGGTTTGTGCTGGTTGTTAGCGTTGAAAAGAAGCCAGTGAAGGAAGGGTGCTATATCATGTAGTGTAGATGTTGAACAACTCGTTGAGAGCTTGTCCGGATAGGCTTGCTTTTGAGGTGTTCGATTGACAATGGTTCCCTGGGAAATGGAGTCTCCGTGGGGGCTCGGTCGATGTTCAATGCTCATGATTCCCAACAAGGATCAAACAGCTGTACACTGCTTCCATGCTTTTCAATGCTGAGTTGAGCACTCAAGCTGCATGATCATTCATATTATATACAAATCTAATCTAATCTAATCTAATCTCCTACTACTCAATTGGAAATAGTAACGAAGCTGTGTAGGTTGTTCATGAGGGAATGCGTTGGTGGTTCTTAGGCCACTACAGAGAAGCGATCGATGATAGGAGTGGATCGGTGTGTGGTTTGTGCTTGTTGTTAGCGTTGAAAAGAAGCCAGTGAAGGAAGGGTGCTATATCATGTAGTGTAGATGTTGAACAACTCGTTGAGAGCTTGTCCGGATAGGCTTGCTTTTGAGGTGTTCGATTGACAATGGTTCACTGGGAAATGGAGTCCCCGTGGGGGCTCGGTCGATGTGCATTGCTCATGATTCCCAACAGGGATCAAACAGCTGTACACTGCTTCCATGCTTTTCAATGGTCAGTTGAGCACTCAAGATGCATGATCATTCATATTATATACAAATCTAATCTAATCTAATCTAATCTCCTACTACTCAATTGGAAATAGTAACGAAGCTGTGTAGGTTGTTCATGAGGGAATGCGTTGGTTGTACTTAGGCCCCTACAGAGAAGTGATCGATGATAGGAGTGGATCGGTGTGTGGTTTGTGCTGGTTGTTAGCGTTGAAAAGAAGCCAGTGAAGGAAGGGTGCTATATCATGTAGTGTAGATGTTGAACAACTCGTTGAGAGCTTGTCCGGATAGGCTTGCTTTTGAGGTGTTCGATTGACAATGGTTCACTGGGAAATGGAGTCTCCGTGGGGGCTCAGTCGATGTTCAATGCTCATGATTCACAACAAGGATCAAACAGCTGTACACTGCTTCCATGCGTTTCAATGGTCAGTTGAGCGTTCAAGCTGCATGATCAATTATATTATATACAAACCTAATCTAATCTAATCTAATCTCCTACTACTCAATTGGAAATAGTAACGAAGCTGTGTAGGTTGTTCATGAGGGAATGCGTTGGTTGTTCTTAGGCCACTACAGAGAAGCGATCGATGATAGGAGTGGATCGGTGTGTGGTTTGTGCTGGTTGTTAGCGTTGAAAAGAAGCCAGTGAAGGAAGGGTGCTATATATCATGTAGTGTAGATGTTGAACAACTCGTTGAGAGCTTGTCCGGATAGGCTTGCTTTTGAGGTGTTCGATTGACAATGGTTCCCTGGGAAATGGAGTCTCCGTGGGGGCTCGGTCGATGTGCAATGCTCATGATTCCCAACAAGGATCAAACAGCTGTACACTGCTTCCATGCTTTTCAATGGTCAGTTGAGCACTCAAGCTGCATGATCATTCATATTATATACAAATCTAATCTAATCTAATCTCCTACTACTCAATTGGAAATAGTAACGAAGCTGTGTATGTTGTTCATGAGGGAATGCGTTGGTGGTTCTTAGGCCCCCACAGAGAAGCGATCGATGATAGGAGTGGATCGGTGTGTGGTTTGTGCTGGTTGTTAGCGTTCAAAAGAAGCCAGTGAAGGAAGTTTGCTATATCATGTAGTGTAGATGTTGAACAACTCGTTGAGAGCTTGTCCGGATAGGCTTGCTTTTGAGGTGTTCGATTGACAATGGTTCACTGGGAAATGGAGTCCCCGTGGGGGCTCGGTCGATGTGCATTGCTCAAGATTCCCAACAAGGATCAAACAGCTGTACACTGCTTCCATGCTTTTCAATGGTCAGTTGAGCGTTCAAGCTGCATGATCAATTATATTATATACAAATCTAATCTAATCTAATCTCCTACTACTCAATTGGAAATAGTAACGAAGCTGTGTATGTTGTTCATGAGGGAATGCGTTGGTTGTTCTTAGGCCACTACAGAGAAGCGATCGATGATAGGAGTGGATCGGTGTGTGGGTTGTGCTGGTTGTTAGCGTTGAAAAGAAGCCAGTGAAGGAAGGGTGCTATATCATGTAGTGTAGATGTTGAACAACTCGTTGAGAGCTTGTCCGGATAGGCTTGCTTTTGAGGTGTTCGATTGACAATGGTTCACTGGGAAATGGAGTCTCCGTGGGGGCTCAGTCGATGTTCAATGCTCATGATTCCCAACAAGGATCAAACAGCTGTACACTGCTTCCATGCTTTTCAATGCTGAGTTGAGCACTCAAGCTGCATGATCATTCATATTATATACAAATCTAATCTAATCTAATCTAATCTCCTACTACTCAATTGGAAATAGTAACGAAGCTGTGTAGGTTGTTCATGAGGGAATGCGTTGGTTGTTCTTAGGCCACTACAGAGAAGCGATCGATGATAGGAGTGGATCGGTGTGTGGTTTGTGCTGGTTGTTAGCGTTGAAAAGAAGCCAGTGAAGGAAGGGTGCTATCTATCATGTAGTGTAGATGTTGAACAACTCGTTGAGAGCTTGTCCGGATAGGCTTGCTTTTGAGGTGTTCGATTGACAATGGTTCACTGGGAAATGGAGTCCCCGTAGGGGCTCGGTCGATGTTCAATGCTCATGATTCCCAACAAGGATGAAAAAGCTGTACACTGCTTCCATGCTTTTCAATGGTCAGTTGAGCACTCAAGCTGCATGATCATTCATATTATATACAAATCTAATCTAATCTAATCTAATCTCCTACTACTCAATTGGAAATAGTAACGAAGCTGTGTATGTTGTTCATGAGGGAATGCGTTGGTGGTTCTTAGGCCACTACAGAGAAGCGATCGATGATAGGAGTGGATCGGTGTGTGGTTTGTGCTTGTTGTTAGCGTTGAAAAGAAGCCAGTGAAGGAAGGGTGCTATATCATGTAGTGTAGATGTTGAACAACTCGTTGAGAGCTTGTCCGGATAAGCTTGCTTTTGAGGTGTTCGATTGACAATGGTTCACTGGGAAATGGAGTCTCCGTGGGGGCTCGGTCGATGTGCATTGCTCATGATTCCCAACAAGGATCAAACAGCTGTACACTGCTTCCATGCTTTTCAATGCTGAGTTGAGCACTCAAGCTGCATGATCATTCATATTATATACAAACCTAATCTAATCTAATCTAATCTCCTACTACTCAATTGGAAATAGTAACGAAGCTGTGTAGGTTGTTCATGAGGGAATGCGTTGGTTGTACTTAGGCCCCTACAGAGAAGTGATCGATGGTAGGAGTGGATCGGTGTGTGGTTTGTGCTGGTTGTTAGCGTAGAAAAGAAGCCAGTGAAGGAAGGGTGCTATATCATGTAGTGTAGATGTTGAACAACTCGTTGAGAGCTTGCCCGGATAGGCTTGCTTTTGAGGTGTTCGATTGACAATGGTTCACTGGGAAATGGAGTCCCCGTGGGGGCTCGGTCGATGTGCATTGCTCATGATTCCCAACAGGGATCAAACAGCTGTACACTGCTTCCATGCTTTTCAATGGTCAGTTGAGCGTTCAAGCTGCATGATCATTCATATTATATACAAATCTAATCTAATCTAATCTCCTACTACTCAATTGGAAATAGTAACGAAGCTGTGTAGGTTGTTCATGAGGGAATGCGTTGGTTGTTCTTAGGCCACTACAGAGAAGCGATCGATGATAGGAGTGGATCGGTGTGTGGTTTGTGCTGGTTGTTACGAATCAAAAGAAGCCAGTGAAGGAAGTTTGCTATATCATGTAGTGTAGATGTTGAACAACTCGTTGAGAGCTTGTCCGGATAGGCTTGCTTTTGAGGTGTTCGATTGACAATGGTTCCCTGGGAAATGGAGTCTCCGTGGGGGCTCGGTCGATGTTCAATGCTCATGATTCCCAACAAGGATCAAACAGCTGTACACTGCTTCCATGCTTTTCAATGGTCAGTTGAGCACTCAAGCTGCATGATCATTCATATTATATACAAATCTAATCTAATCTAATCTCCTACTACTCAATTGGAAATAGTAACGAAGCTGTGTAGGTTGTTCATGAGGGAATGCGTTGGTTGTACTTAGGCCCCTACAGAGAAGTGATCGATGATAGGAGTGGATCGGTGTGTGGTTTGTGCTGGTTGTTAGCGTAGAAAAGAAGCCAGTGAAGGAAGGGTGCTATATCATGTAGTGTAGATGTTGAACAACTCGTAGAGAGCTTGTCCGGATAGGCTTGCTTTTGAGGTGTTCGATTGACAATGGTTCACTGGGAAATGGAGTCTCCGTGGGGGCTCAGTCGATGTTCAATGCTCATGATTCACAACAAGGATCAAACAGCTGTACACTGCTTCCATGCTTTTCAATGGTCAGTTGAGCACTCAAGCTGCATGATCATTCATATTATATACAAATCTAATCTAATCTAATCTAATCTCCTACTACTCAATTGGAAATAGTAACGAAGCTGTGTAGGTTGTTCATGAGGGAATGCGTTGGTTGTACTTAGGCCCCTACAGAGAAGTGATCGATGATAGGAGTGGATCGGTGTGTGGTTTGTGCTGGTTGTTAGCGTTGAAAAGAAGCCAGTGAAGGAAGGGTGCTATCTATCATGTAGTGTAGATGTTGAACAACTCGTTGAGAGCTTGTCCGGATAGGCTTGCTTTTGAGGTGTTCGATTGACAATGGTTCACTGGGAAATGGAGTCCCCGTAGGGGCTCGGTCGATGTTCAATGCTCATGATTCCCAACAAGGATGAAAAAGCTGTACACTGCTTCCATGCTTTTCAATGGTCAGTTGAGCACTCAAGCTGCATGATCATTCATATTATATACAAATCTAATCTAATCTAATCTAATCTCCTACTACTCAATTGGAAATAGTAACGAAGCTGTGTATGTTGTTCATGAGGGAATGCGTTGGTGGTTCTTAGGCCACTACAGAGAAGCGATCGATGATAGGAGTGGATCGGTGTGTGGTTTGTGCTTGTTGTTAGCGTTGAAAAGAAGCCAGTGAAGGAAGGGTGCTATATCATGTAGTGTAGATGTTGAACAACTCGTTGAGAGCTTGTCCGGATAAGCTTGCTTTTGAGGTGTTCGATTGACAATGGTTCACTGGGAAATGGAGTCTCCGTGGGGGCTCGGTCGATGTGCATTGCTCATGATTCCCAACAAGGATCAAACAGCTGTACACTGCTTCCATGCTTTTCAATGCTGAGTTGAGCACTCAAGCTGCATGATCATTCATATTATATACAAACCTAATCTAATCTAATCTAATCTCCTACTACTCAATTGGAAATAGTAACGAAGCTGTGTAGGTTGTTCATGAGGGAATGCGTTGGTTGTACTTAGGCCCCTACAGAGAAGTGATCGATGGTAGGAGTGGATCGGTGTGTGGTTTGTGCTGGTTGTTAGCGTAGAAAAGAAGCCAGTGAAGGAAGGGTGCTATATCATGTAGTGTAGATGTTGAACAACTCGTTGAGAGCTTGCCCGGATAGGCTTGCTTTTGAGGTGTTCGATTGACAATGGTTCACTGGGAAATGGAGTCCCCGTGGGGGCTCGGTCGATGTGCATTGCTCATGATTCCCAACAGGGATCAAACAGCTGTACACTGCTTCCATGCTTTTCAATGGTCAGTTGAGCGTTCAAGCTGCATGATCATTCATATTATATACAAATCTAATCTAATCTAATCTCCTACTACTCAATTGGAAATAGTAACGAAGCTGTGTAGGTTGTTCATGAGGGAATGCGTTGGTTGTTCTTAGGCCACTACAGAGAAGCGATCGATGATAGGAGTGGATCGGTGTGTGGTTTGTGCTGGTTGTTACGAATCAAAAGAAGCCAGTGAAGGAAGTTTGCTATATCATGTAGTGTAGATGTTGAACAACTCGTTGAGAGCTTGTCCGGATAGGCTTGCTTTTGAGGTGTTCGATTGACAATGGTTCCCTGGGAAATGGAGTCTCCGTGGGGGCTCGGTCGATGTTCAATGCTCATGATTCCCAACAAGGATCAAACAGCTGTACACTGCTTCCATGCTTTTCAATGGTCAGTTGAGCACTCAAGCTGCATGATCATTCATATTATATACAAATCTAATCTAATCTAATCTAATCTCCTACTACTCAATTGGAAATAGTAACGAAGCTGTGTAGGTTGTTCATGAGGGAATGCGTTGGTTGTACTTAGGCCCCTACAGAGAAGTGATCGATGATAGGAGTGGATCGGTGTGTGGTTTGTGCTGGTTGTTAGCGTAGAAAAGAAGCCAGTGAAGGAAGGGTGCTATATCATGTAGTGTAGATGTTGAACAACTCGTAGAGAGCTTGTCCGGATAGGCTTGCTTTTGAGGTGTTCGATTGACAATGGTTCACTGGGAAATGGAGTCTCCGTGGGGGCTCAGTCGATGTTCAATGCTCATGATTCACAACAAGGATCAAACAGCTGTACACTGCTTCCATGCTTTTCAATGGTCAGTTGAGCGTTCAAGCTGCATGATCATTCATATTATATACAAATCTAATCTAATCTAATCTAATCTCCTACTACTCAATTGGAAATAGTAACGAAGCTGTGTAGGTTGTTCATGAGGGAATGCGTTGGTTGTTCTTAGGCCACTACAGAGAAGCGATCGATGATAGGAGTGGATCGGTGTGTGGTTTGTGCTTGTTGTTAGCGTTGAAAAGAAGCCAGTGAAGGAAGGGTGCTATCTATCATGTAGTGTAGATGTTGAACAACTCGTTGAGAGCTTGTCCGGATAGGCTTGCTTTTGAGGTGTTCGATTGACAATGGTTCACTGGGAAATGGAGTCCCCGTAGGGGCTCGGTCGATGTGCATTGCTCATGATTCCCAACAAGGATCAAACAGCTGTACACTGCTTCCATGCTTTTCAATGCTGAGTTGAGCACTCAAGCTGCATGATCATTCATATTATATACAAATCTAATCTAATCTAATCTAATCTCCTACTACTCAATTGGAAATAGTAACGAAGCTGTGTAGGTTGTTCATGAGGGAATGCGTTGGTTGTACTTAGGCCCCTACAGAGAAGTGATCGATGATAGGAGTGGATCGGTGTGTGGTTTGTGCTGGTTGTTAGCGTTGAAAAGAAGCCAGTGAAGGAAGGGTGCTATATCATGTAGTGTAGATGTTGAACAACTCGTTGAGAGCTTGTCCGGATAGGCTTGCTTTTGAGGTGTTCGATTGACAATGGTTCACTGGGAAATGGAGTCTCCGTGGGGGCTCGGTCGATGTTCAATGCTCATGATTCCCAACAATGATCAAACAGCTGTACACTGCTTCCATGCTTTTCAATGGTCAGTTGAGCGTTCAAGCTGCATGATCATTCATATTATATACAAATCTAATCTAATCTAATCTCCTACTACTCAATTGGAAATAGTAACGAAGCTGTGTATGTTGTTCATGAGGGAATGCGTTGGTTGTTCTTAGGCCACTACAGAGAAGCGATCGATGATAGGAGTGGATCGGTGTGTGGTTTGTGCTGGTTGTTACGAATCAAAAGATGCCAGTGAAGGAAGTTTGCTATATCATGTAGTGTAGATGTTTAACAACTCGTTGAGAGCTTGTCCGGATAGGCTTGCTTTTGAGGTGTTCGATTGACAATGGTTCACTGGGAAATGGAGTCCCCGTGGGGGCTCGGTCGATGTGCATTGCTCAAGATTCCCGAAAAGGATCAAACAGCTGTACACTGCTTCCATGCTTTTCAATGGTCAGTTGAGCGTTCAAGCTGCATGATCAATTATATTATATACAAACCTAATCTAATCTAATCTAATCTCCTACTACTCAATTGGAAATAGTAACGAAGCTGTGTAGGTTGTTCATGAGGGAATGCGTCGGTTGTTCTTAGGCCACTACAGAGAAGCGATCGATGATAGGAGTGGATCGGTGTGTGGTTTGTGCTGGTTGTTACGAATCAAAAGAAGCCAGTGAAGGACGTTTGCTATATCATGTAGTGTAGATGTTGAACAACTCGTTGAGAGCTTGTCCGGATAGGCTTGCTTTTGAGGTGTTCGATTGACAATGGTTCACTGGGAAATGGAGTCCCCGTGGGGGCTCAGTCGATGTGCATCGCTCATGATTCCCAACAAGGATCAAACAGCTGTACACTGCTTCCATGCTTTTCAATGCTGAGTTGAGCACTCAAGCTGCATGATCATTCATATTATATACAAATCTAATCTAATCTAATCTAATCTCCTACTACTCAATTGGAAATAGTAACGAAGCTGTGTAGGTTGTTCATGAGGGAATGCGTTGGTTGTACTTAGGCCCCTACAGAGAAGTGATCGATGATAGGAGTGGATCGGTGTGTGGGTTGTGCTGGTTGTTAGCGTTGAAAAGAAGCCAGTGAAGGAAGGGTGCTATATCATGTAGTGTAGATGTTGAACAACTCGTTGAGAGCTTGTGCGAATAGGCTTGCTTTTGAGGTGTTCGATTGACAATGGTTCACTGGGAAATGGAGTCTCCGTGGTGGCTCAGTCGATGTTCAATGCTCATGATTCACAACAAGGATCAAACAGCTGTACATTGCTTCCATGCTTTTCAATGGTCAGTTGAGCGTTCAAGCTGCATGATCAATTATATTATATACAAATCTAATCTAATCTAATCTCCTACTACTCAATTGGAAATAGTAACGAAGCTGTGTAGGTTGTTCATGAGGGAATGCGTTGGTTGTACTTAGGCCCCTACAGAGAAGTGATCGATGATAGGAGTGGATCGGTGTGTGGTTTGTGCTGGTTGTTAGCGTTGAAAAGAAGCCAGTGAAGGAAGGGTGCTATATCATGTAGTGTAGATGTTGAACAACTCGTTGAGAGCTTGTCCGGATAGGCTTGCTTTTGAGGTGTTCGATTGACAATGGTTCACTGGGAAATGGAGTCTCCGTGGGGGCTCGGTCGATTTTCAATGCTCATGATTCCCAACAAGGATCAAACAGCTGTACACTGCTTCCATGCTTTTCAATGGTCAGTTGAGCGTTCAAGCTGCATGATCAATCATATTATATACGATTCCAATCTAATCTAATCTAATCTCATACTACTCAATTGGAAATAGTAACGAAGCTGTGTATGTTGTTCATGAGGGAATGCGTTGGTTGTTCTTAGGCCACTACAGAGAAGTGATCGATGATAGGAGTGGATCAGTGTGTGGTTTGTGCTGGTTGTTACGAATCAAAAGAAGCCAGTGAAGGAAGTTTGCTATATCATGTAGTGTAGATGTTGAACAACTCGTTGAGAGCTTGTGCGGATAGGCTTGCTTTTGAGGTGTTCGATTGACAATGGTTCACTGGGAAATGGAGTCCCCGTGGGGGCTCGGTCGATGTGCATTGCTCAAGATTCCCAACAAGGATCAAACAGCTGTACACTGCTTCCATGCTTTTCAATGGTCAGTTGAGCGTTCAAGCTGCATGATCAATTATATTATATACAAATCTAATCTAATCTAATCTCCTACTACTCAGTTGGAAATAGTAACGAAGCTGTGTATGTTGTTCATGAGGGAATGCGTTGGTTGTTCTTAGGCCACTACAGAGAAGTGATCGATGATAGGAGTGGATCGGTGTGTGGTTTGTGCTGGTTGTTACGAATCAAAAGAAGCCAGTGAAGGAAGTTTGCTATATCATGTAGGGTAGATGTTGAACAACTCGTTGAGAGCTTGTCCGGATAGGCTTGCTTTTGAGGTGTTCGATTGACAATGGTTCACTGGGAAATGGAGTCCCCGTGGGGGCTCGGTCGATGTGCATTGCTCATGATTCCCAACAAGGATCAAACAGCTGTACACTGCTTCCATGCTTTTCAATGGTCAGTTGAGCGTTCAAGCTGCATGATCAATCATATTATATACAAATCTAATCTAATCTAATCTAATCTCCTACTACTCAATTGGAAATAGTAACGAAGCTGTGTAGATTGTTCATGAGGGAATGCGTTGGTTGTACTTAGGCCCCTACAGAGAAGTGATCGATGATAGGAGTGGATCGGTGTGTGGTTTGTGCTGGTTGTTAGCGTTGAAAAGAAGCCAGTGAAGGAAGGGTGCTATATATCATGTAGTGTAGATGTTGAACAACTCGTTGAGAGCTTGCCCGGATAGGCTTGCTTTTGATGTGTTCGATTGACAATGGTTCACTGGGAAATGGAGTCTCCGTTGGGGCTCGGTCGATGTGCATTTCTCATGATTCCCAACAAGGATCAAACAGCTGTACACTGCTTCCATGCTTTTCAATGGTCAGTTGAGCACTCAAGCTGCATGATCAATCATATTATATACAAATCTAATCTAATCTAATCTAATCTCCTACTACTCAATTGCAAATAGTAACGAAGCTGTGTAGATTGTTCATGAGGGAATGCGTTGGTTGTACTTAGGCCCCTACAGAGAAGTGATCGATGATAGGAGTGGATCGGTGTGTGGTTTGTGCTTGTTGTTAGCGTTGAAAAGAAGCCAGTGAAGGAAGGGTGCTATATCATGTAGTGTAGATGTTGAACAACTCGTTGAGAGCTTGTCCGGATAGGCTTGCTTTTGAGGTGTTCGATTGACAATGGTTCACTGGGAAATGGAGTCCCCGTGGGGGCTCGGTCGATGTGCAATGCTCATGATTCCCAACAAGGATCAAACAGCTGTACACTGCTTCCATGCTTTTCAATGGTCAGTTGAGCGTTCAAGCTGCATGATCATTCATATTATATACAAATCTAATCTAATCTAATCTAATCTCCTACTACTCAATTGGAAATAGTAACGAAGCTGTGTAGGTTGTTCATGAGGGAATGCGTTGGTTGTACTTAGGCCCCTACAGAGAAGTGATCGATGATAGGAGTGGATCGGTGTGTGGTTTGTGCTGGTTGTTAGCGTTGAAAAGAAGCCAGTGAAGGAAGGGTGCTATATCATGTAGTGTAGATGTTGAACAACTCGTTGAGAGCTTGTGCGGATAGGCTTGCTTTTGAGGTGTTCGATTGACAATGGTTCACTGGGAAATGGAGTCCCCGTGGGGGCTCGGTCGATGTGCATTTCTCATGATTCACAACAAAAAAGAAACAGCGGTACACTGCTTCCATGCTTTTCAATGGTCAGTTGAGCACTCAAGCTGCATGATCATTCATATTATATACAAATCTAATCTAATCTAATCTAATCTCCTACTACTCAATTGGAAATAGTAACGAAGCTGTGTAGGTTGTTCATGAGGGAATGCGTTGGTTGTACTTAGGCCCCTACAGAGAAGTGATCGATGATAGGAGTGGATCGGTGTGTGGTTTGTGCTGGTTGTTAGCGTAGAAAAGAAGCCAGTGAAGGAAGTTTGCTATATCATGTAGGGTAGATGTTGAACAACTCGTTGAGAGCTTGTCCGGATAGGCTTGCTTTTGAGGTGTTCGATTGACAATGGTTCACTGGGAAATGGAGTCCCCGTGGGGGCTCGGTCGATGCGCAATGCTCATGATTCACAACAAAAATGAAACAGCTGTACACTGCTTCCATGCTTTTCAATGATCAGTTGAGCGTTCAAGCTGCATGATCATTCATATTATATACAAATCTAATCCAATCTCCTACTACTCAATTGGAAATAGTAACGAAGCTGTGTAGGTTGTTCATGAGGGAATGCGTTGGTTGTACTTAGGCCCCTACAGAGAAGTGATCGATGATAGGAGTGGATCGGTGTGTGGTTTGTGCTGGTTGTTAGCGTTGAAAAGAAGCCAGTGAAGGAAGGGTGCTATATCATGTAGTGTAGATGTTGAACAACTCGTTGAGAGCTTGTCCGGATAGGCTTGCTTTTGAGGTGTTCGATTGACAATGGTTCACTGGGAAATGGAGTCCCCGTGGGGGCTCAGTCGATGTTCAATGCTGATGATTCCCAACAAGGATCAAACAGCTGTACACTGCTTCCATGCTTTTCAATGGTCAGTTGAGCACTCAAGCTGCATGATCAATCATATTATATACGATTCTAATATAATCTAATCTAATCTCCTACTACTCAATTGGAAATAGTAACGAAGCTGTGTAGGTTGTTCATGAGGGAATGCATTGGTTGTTCTAAGGCCACTATAGAGAATTGATCGATGATAGGAGTGGATCGGTGTGTGGTTTGTGCTGGTTGTTAGCGTAGAAAAGAAGCCAGTGAAGGAAGGGTGCTATATATCATGTAGTGTAGATGTTGAACAACTCGTTGAGAGCTTGTCCGGATAGGCTTACTTTTGAGGTGTTCGATTGACAATGGTTCACTGGGAAATGGAGTCCCCGTGGGGGCTCGGTCGATGTGCATTGCTCATGATTCCCAACAAGGATCAAACAGCTGTACACTGCTTCCATGCTTTTCAATGGTCAGTTGAGCACTCAAGCTGCATGATCAATCATATTATATACAAATCTAATCTAATCTAATCTCCTACTACTCAATTGGAAATAGTAACGAAGCTGTGTAGGTTGTTCATGAGGGAATGCGTTGGTTGTACTTAGGCCCCTACAGAGAAGTGATCGATGATAGGAGTGGATCGGTGTGTGGTTTGTGCTTGTTGTTAGCGTTGAAAAGAAGCCAGTGAAGGAAGGGTGCTATATCATGTAGTGTAGATGTTGAACAACTCGTTGAGAGCTTGTGCGGATAGGCTTGCTTTTGAGGTGTTCGATTGACAATGGTTCACTGGGAAATGGAGTCTCCGTGGGGGCTCGGTCGATGTGCATTGCTCAAGATTCCCAACAGGGATCAAACAGCTGTACACTGCTTCCATGCTTTTCAAATCTGAGTTGAGCGTTCAAGCTGCATGATCAATCATATTATATACAAATCTAATCTAATCTAATCTAATCCAATCTCCTACTACTCAATTGGAAATAGTAACGAAGCTGTGTAGGTTGTTCATAAGGGAATGCGTTGGTTGTACTTAGGCCCCTACAGAGAAGTGATCGATGATAGGAGTGGATCGATGTGTGGTTTGTGCTGGTTGTTAGCGTTGAAAAGAAGCCAGTGAAGGAAGGGTGCTATATCATGTAGTGTAGATGTTGAACAACTCGTTGAGAGCTTGTCCGGATAGGCTTGCTTTTGAGGTGTTCGATTGACAATGGTTCACTGGGAAATGGAGTCCCCGTGGGGGCTCGGTCGATGTGCATTGCTCATGATTCCCAACAAGGATCAAACAGCTGTACACTGCTTCCATGCTTTTCAATGGTCAGTTGAGCGTTCAAGCTGCATGATCAATCATATTATATACAAATCTAATCTAATCTAATCTAATCTCCTACTACTCAATTGGAAATAGTAACGAAGCTGTGTAGGTTGTTCATGAGGGAATGCGTTGGTTGTACTAAGGCCCCTACAGAGAAGTGATCGATGATAGGAGTGGATCGGTGTGTGGTTTGTGCTGGTTGTTAGCGTTGAAAAGAAGCCAGTGAAGGAAGGGTGCTATCTATCATGTAGTGTAGATGTTGAACAACTCGTTGAGAGCTTGTCCGGATAGGCTTGCTTTTGAGGTGTTCGATTGACAATGGTTCACTGGGAAATGGAGTCCCCGTGGGGGCTCGGTCGATGTGCATTGCTCATGATTCCCAACAAGGATCAAACAGCTGTAAACTGCTTCCATGCTTTTCAATGGTCAGTTGAGCGTTCAAGCTGCATGATCATTCATATTATATACAAATCTAATCTAATCTAATCTAATCTCCTACTACTCAATTGGAAATAGTAACGAAGCTGTGTAGGTTGTTCATGAGGGAATGCGTTGGTTGTTCTTAGGCCACTACAGAGAAGCGATCGATGATAGGAGTGGATCGGTGTGTGGTTTGTGCTGGTTGTTAGCGTAGAAAAGAAGCCAGTGAAGGAAGGGTGCTATATCATGTAGTGTAGATGTTGAACAACTCGTTGAGAGCTTGTCCGGATAGGCTTGCTTTTGAGGTGTTCGATTGACAATGGTTCACTGGGAAATGGAGTCCCCGTGGGGGCTCGGTCGATGTGCATTGCTCATGATTCCCAACAAGGATCAAACAGCTGTACACTGCTTCCATGCTTTTCAATGCTGAGTTGAGCACTCAAGCTGCATGATCAATCATATTATATACAAATCTAATCTAATCTAATCTAATCTCCTACTACTCAATTGGAAATAGTAACGAAGCTGTGTAGATTGTTCATGAGGGAATGCGTTGGTTGTACTTAGGCCCCTACAGAGAAGTGATCGATGATAGGAGTGGATCGGTGTGTGGTTTGTGCTGGTTGTTAGCGTTGAAAAGAAGCCAGTGAAGGAAGGGTGCTATATCATGTAGTGTAGATGTTGAACAACTCGTTGAGAGCTTGTCCGGATAGGCTTGCTTTTGAGGTGTTCGATTGACAATGGTTCACTGGGAAATGGAGTCCCCGTGGGGGCTCGTTCGATGTGCATTGCTCATGATTCCCAACAAGGATCAAACAGCTGTACACTGCTTCCATGCTTTTCAATGGTCAGTTGAGCGTTCAAGCTGCATGATCAATCATATTATATACGATTCCAATCTAATCTAATCTAATCTCCTACTACTCAATTGGAAATAGTAACGAAGCTGTGTAGGTTGTTCATGAGGGAATGCGTTGGTTGTACTTAGGCCACTACAGAGAAGTGATCGATGATAGGAGTGGATCGGTGTGTGGTTTGTGCTGGTTGTTAGCGTTGAAAAGAAGCCAGTGAAGGAAGGGTGCTATATATCATGTAGTGTAGATGTTGAACAACTCGTTGAGAGCTTGTGCGAATAGGCTTGCTTTTGAGGTGTTCGATTGACAATGGTTCACTGGGAAATGGAGTCTCCGTTGGGGCTCGGTCGATGTGCATTTCTCATGATTCCCAACAAGGATCAAACAGCTGTACACTGCTTCCATGCTTTTCAATGGTCAGTTGAGCACTCAAGCGGCATGATCAATCATATTATATACAAATCTAATCTAATCTAATCTAATCTAATCTCCTACTATTCAATTGGAAATAGTAACGAAGCTGTGTAGGTTGTTCATGAGGGAATGCGTTGGTTGTACTTAGGCCCCTACAGAGAAGCGATCGATGATAGGAGTGGATCGGTGTGTGGTTTGTGCTTGTTGTTAGCGTTGAAAAGAAGCCAGTGAAGGAAGGGTGCTATATCATGTAGTGTAGATGTTGAACAACTCGTTGAGAGCTTGTCCGGATAGGCTTGCTTTTGAGGTGTTCGATTGACAATGGTTCACTGGGAAATGGAGTCCCCGTGGGGGCTCGGTCGATGTGCATTGCTCATGATTCCCAACAAGGATCAAACAGCTGTACACTGCTTCCATGCTTTTCAATGGTCAGTTGAGCGTTCAAGCTGCATGATCATTCATATTATATACAAATCTAATCTAATCTAATCTCCTACTACTCAATTGGAAATAGTAACGAAGCTGTGTAGGTTGTTCATGAGGGAATGCGTTGGTTGTACTTAGGCCCCTACAGAGAAGTGATCGATGATAGGAGTGGATCGGTGTGTGGTTTGTGCTGGTTGTTAGCGTTGAAAAGAAGCCAGTGAAGGAAGGGTGCTATATCATGTAGTGTAGATGTTGAACAACTCGTTGAGAGCTTGTCCGGATAGGCTTGCTTTTGAGGTGTTCGATTGACAATGGTTCACTGGGAAATGGAGTCCCCGTGGGGGCTCGGTCGATGTGCATTGCTCATGATTCACAACAAAAATGAAACAGCTGTACACTGCTTCCATGCTTTTCAATGGTCAGTTGAGCACTCAAGCTGCATGATCATTCATATTATATACAAATCTAATCTAATCTAATCTCCTACTACTCAATTGGAAATAGTAACGAAGCTGTGTAGGTTGTTCATGAGGGAATGCGTTGGTGGTTCTTAGGCCACTACAGAGAAGCGATCGATGATAGGAGTGGATCGGTGTGTGGTTTGTGCTGGTTGTTAGCGTTGAAAAGAAGCCAGTGAAGGAAGGGTGCTATATCATGTAGTGTAGATGTTGAACAACTCGTTGAGAGCTTGTGCGGATAGGCTTGCTTTTGAGGTGTTCGATTGACAATGGTTCACTGGGAAATGGAGTCTCCGTGGGGGCTCGGTCGATGTGCATTGCTCAAGATTCCCAACAAGGATCAAACAGCTGTACACTGCTTCCATGCTTTTCAATGGTCAGTTGAGCACGCAAGCTGCATGATCAATCATATTATATACAAATCTCATCTAATCTAATCTAATCTAATCTCCTACTATTCAATTGGAAATAGTAACGAAGCTGTGTAGGTTGTTCATGAGGGAATGCGTTGGTTGTACTTAAGCCCCTACAGAGAAGCGATCGATGATAGGAGTGGATCGGTGTGTGGTTTGTGCTTGTTGTTAGCGTTGAAAAGAAGCCAGTGAAGGAAGGGTGCTATATCATGTAGTGTAGATGTTGAACAACTCGTTGAGAGCTTGTCCGGATAGGCTTGCTTTTGAGGTGTTCGATTGACAATGGTTCACTGGGAAATGGAGTCCCCGTGGGGGCTCGGTCGATGTGCATTGCTCATGATTCCCAACAAGGATCAAACAGCTGTACACTGCTTCCATGCTTTTCAATGGTCAGTTGAGCGTTCAAGCTGCATGATCATTCATATTATATACAAATCTGATCTAATCTAATCTAATCTCCTACTACTCAATTGGAAATAGTAACGAAGCTGTGTAGGTTGTTCATGAGGGAATGCGTTGGTTGTACTTAGGCCCCTACAGAGAAGTGATCGATGATAGGAGTGGATCGGTGTGTGGTTTGTGCTGGTTGTTAGCGTTGAAAAGAAGCCAGTGAAGGAAGGGTGCTATATCATGTAGTGTAGATGTTGAACAACTCGTTGAGAGCTTGTCCGGATAGGCTTGCTTTTGAGGTGTTCGATTGACAATGGTTCACTGGGAAATGGAGTCCCCGTGGGGGCTCGGTCGATGTGCATTGCTCATGATTCACAACAAAAATGAAACAGCTGTACACTGCTTCCATGCTTTTCAATGGTCAGTTGAGCACTCAAGCTGCATGATCATTCATATTATATACAAATCTAATCTAATCTAATCTAATCTAATCTCCTACTATTCAATTGGAAATAGTAACGAAGCTGTGTAGGTTGTTCATGAGGGAATGCGTTGGTTGTACTTAGGCCCCTACAGAGAAGCGATCGATGATAGGAGTGGATCGGTGTGTGGTTTGTGCTTGTTGTTAGCGTTGAAAAGAAGCCAGTGAAGGAAGGGTGCTATATCATGTAGTGTAGATGTTGAACAACTCGTTGAGAGCTTGTCCGGATAGGCTTGCTTTTGAGGTGTTCGATTGACAATGGTTCACTGGGAAATGGAGTCCCCGTGGGGGCTCGGTCGATGTGCATTGCTCATGATTCACAACAAAAATGAAACAGCTGTACACTGCTTCCATGCTTTTCAATGGTCAGTTGAGCGTTCAAGCTGCATGATCATTCATATTATATACAAATCTAATCTAATCTAATCTCCTACTACTCAATTGGAAATAGTAACGAAGCTGTGTAGGTTGTTCATGAGGGAATGCGTTGGTTGTACTTAAGCCCCTACAGAGAAGCGATCGATGATAGGAGTGGATCGGTGTGTGGTTTGTGCTGGTTGTTAGCGTAGAAAAGAAGCCAGTGAAGGAAGGGTGCTATATCATGTAGTGTAGATGTTGAACAACTCGTTGAGAGCTTGTCCGGATAGGCTTGCTTTTGAGGTGTTCGATTGACAATGGTTCACTGGGAAATGGAGTCCCCGTGGGGGCTCGGTCGATGTGCATTGCTCATGATTCCCAACAAGGATCAAACAGCTGTACACTGCTTCCATGCTTTTCAATGGTCAGTTGAGCGTTCAAGCTGCATGATCATTCATATTATATACAAATCTAATCTAATCTAATCTCCTACTACTCAATTGGAAATAGTAACGAAGCTGTGTAGGTTGTTCATGAGGGAATGCGTTGGTTGTACTTAGGCCCCTACAGAGAAGTGATCGATGATAGGAGTGGATCGGTGTGTGGTTTGTGCTGGTTGTTAGCGTTGAAAAGAAGCCAGTGAAGGAAGGGTGCTATATCATGTAGTGTAGATGTTGAACAACTCGTTGAGAGCTTGTCCGGATAGGCTTGCTTTTGAGGTGTTCGATTGACAATGGTTCACTGGGAAATGGAGTCCCCGTGGGGGCTCGGTCGATGTGCATTGCTCATGATTCCCAACAAGGATCAAACAGCTGTACACTGCTTCCATGCTTTTCAATGGTCAGTTGAGCACTCAAGCTGCATGATCATTCATATTATATACAAATCTAATCTAATCTAATCTCCTACTACTCAATTGGAAATAGTAACGAAGCTGTGTAGGTTGTTCATGAGGGAATGCGTTGGTGGTTCTTAGGCCACTACAGAGAAGCGATCGATGATAGGAGTGGATCGGTGTGTGGTTTGTGCTGGTTGTTAGCGTTGAAAAGAAGCCAGTGAAGGAAGGGTGCTATATCATGTAGTGTAGATGTTGAACAACTCGTTGAGAGCTTGTCCGGATAGGCTTGCTTTTGAGGTGTTCGATTGACAATGGTTCACTGGGAAATGGAGTCTCCGTGGGGGCTCGGTCGATGTGCATTGCTCAAGATTCCCAACAGGGATCAAACAGCTGTACACTGCTTCCATGCTTTTCAATGGTCAGTTGAGCACGCAAGCTGCATGATCAATCATATTATATACAAATCTCATCTAATCTAATCTAATCTAATCTCCTACTATTCAATTGGAAATAGTAACGAAGCTGTGTAGGTTGTTCATGAGGGAATGCGTTGGTTGTACTTAAGCCCCTACAGAGAAGCGATCGATGATAGGAGTGGATCGGTGTGTGGTTTGTGCTTGTTGTTAGCGTTGAAAAGAAGCCAGTGAAGGAAGGGTGCTATATCATGTAGTGTAGATGTTGAACAACTCGTTGAGAGCTTGTCCGGATAGGCTTGCTTTTGAGGTGTTCGATTGACAATGGTTCACTGGGAAATGGAGTCCCCGTGGGGGCTCGGTCGATGTGCATTGCTCATGATTCCCAACAAGGATCAAACAGCTGTACACTGCTTCCATGCTTTTCAATGGTCAGTTGAGCGTTCAAGCTGCATGATCATTCATATTATATACAAATCTGATCTAATCTAATCTAATCTCCTACTACTCAATTGGAAATAGTAACGAAGCTGTGTAGGTTGTTCATGAGGGAATGCGTTGGTTGTACTTAGGCCCCTACAGAGAAGTGATCGATGATAGGAGTGGATCGGTGTGTGGTTTGTGCTGGTTGTTAGCGTTGAAAAGAAGCCAGTGAAGGAAGGGTGCTATATCATGTAGTGTAGATGTTGAACAACTCGTTGAGAGCTTGTCCGGATAGGCTTGCTTTTGAGGTGTTCGATTGACAATGGTTCACTGGGAAATGGAGTCCCCGTGGGGGCTCGGTCGATGTGCATTGCTCATGATTCACAACAAAAATGAAACAGCTGTACACTGCTTCCATGCTTTTCAATGGTCAGTTGAGCACTCAAGCTGCATGATCATTCATATTATATACAAATCTAATCTAATCTAATCTAATCTAATCTCCTACTATTCAATTGGAAATAGTAACGAAGCTGTGTAGGTTGTTCATGAGGGAATGCGTTGGTTGTACTTAGGCCCCTACAGAGAAGCGATCGATGATAGGAGTGGATCGGTGTGTGGTTTGTGCTTGTTGTTAGCGTTGAAAAGAAGCCAGTGAAGGAAGGGTGCTATATCATGTAGTGTAGATGTTGAACAACTCGTTGAGAGCTTGTCCGGATAGGCTTGCTTTTGAGGTGTTCGATTGACAATGGTTCACTGGGAAATGGAGTCCCCGTGGGGGCTCGGTCGATGTGCATTGCTCATGATTCCCAACAAGGATCAAACAGCTGTACACTGCTTCCATGCTTTTCAATGGTCAGTTGAGCGTTCAAGCTGCATGATCATTCATATTATATACAAATCTAATCTAATCTAATCTCCTACTACTCAATTGGAAATAGTAACGAAGCTGTGTAGGTTGTTCATGAGGGAATGCGTTGGTTGTACTTAGGCCCCTACAGAGAAGTGATCGATGATAGGAGTGGATCGGTGTGTGGTTTGTGCTGGTTGTTAGCGTTGAAAAGAAGCCAGTGAAGGAAGGGTGCTATATCATGTAGTGTAGATGTTGAACAACTCGTTGAGAGCTTGTCCGGATAGGCTTGCTTTTGAGGTGTTCGATTGACAATGGTTCACTGGGAAATGGAGTCCCCGTGGGGGCTCGGTCGATGTGCATTGCTCATGATTCCCAACAGGGATCAAACAGCTGTACACTGCTTCCATGCTTTTCAATGGTCAGTTGAGCGTTCAAGCTGCATGATCAATCATATTATATACAAATCTAATCTAATCTAATCTCCTACTACTCAATTGGAAATAGTAACGAAGCTGTGTAGATTGTTCATGAGGGAATGCGTTGGTTGTATTTAGGCCCCTACAGAGAAGCGATCGATGATAGGAGTGGATCGGTGTGTGGTTTGTGCTGGTTGTAATGGCGTTGAAAAGAAGCCAGTGAAGGAAGGGTGCTATATCATGTAGTGTAGATGTTGAACAACTCGTAGAGAGCTTGTCCGGATAGGCCTGCTTTTGAGGTGTTCGATTGACAATGGTTCACTGGGAAATGGAGTCCCCGTGGGGGCTCGTTCGATGTGCATTGCTCATGATTCCCAACAAGGATCAAACAGCTGTACACTGCTTCCATGCTTTTCAATGGTCAGTTGAGCGTTCAAGCTGCATGATCAATCATATTATATACAAATCTAATCTAATCTAATCTAATCTCCTACTACTCAATTGGAAATAGTAACGAAGCTGTGTAGGTTGTTCATGAGGGAATGCGTTGGTTGTTCTTAGGCCCCTACAGAGAAGCGATCGATGATAGGAGTGGATCGGTGTGTGGTTTGTGCTGGTTGTTAGCGTTGAAAAGAAGCCAGTGAAGGAAGGTTGCTATATCATGTAGTGTAGATGTTGAACAACTCGTTGAGAGCTTGTCCGGATAGGCTTACTTTTGAGGTGTTCGATTGACAATGGTTCACTGGGAAATGGAGTCCCCGTGGGGGCTCAGTCGATGTTAAATGCTTATGATTCCCAACAAGGATCAAACAGCTGTACATTGCTTCCATGCTTTTCAATGGTCAGTTGAGCACTCAAGCTGCATGATCAATCATATTATATACAAATCTGATCTAATTTAATCTAATCTCCTACTACTCAATTGGAAATAGTAACGAAGCTGTGTAGATTGTTCATGAGGGAATGCGTTGGTTGTACTTAGGCCCCTACAGAGAAGTGATCGATGATAGGAGTGGATCGGTGTGTGGTTTGTGCTGGTTGTTAGCGTTGAAAAGAAGCCAGTGAAGGAAGGGTGCTACATATCATGTAGTGTAGATGTTGAACAACTCGTTGAGAGCTTGTGCGGATAGGCTTGCTTTTGAGGTGTTCGATTGACAATGGTTCACTGGGAAATGGAGTCCCCGTGGGGGCTCGGTCGATGTGCATTGCTCATGATTCCCAACAAGGATCAAACAGCTGTACACTGCGTCCATGCTTTTCAATGGTCAGTTGAGCACTCAAGCTGCATGATCAATCATATTATATACAAATCTAATCTAATCTAATCTAATCTCCTACTACTCAATTGGAAATAGTAACGAAGCTGTGTAGGTTGTTCATGAGGGAATGCGTTGGTTGTACTTAGGCCCCTACAGAGAAGTGATCGATGATAGGAGTGGATCGGTGTGTGGTTTGTGCTGGTTGTTAGCGTTGAAAAGAAGCCAGTGAAGGAAGGGTGCTATATCATGTAGTGTAGATGTTGAACAACTCGTTGAGAGCTTGTCCGGATAGGCTTGCTTTTGAGGTTTTCCATTGACAGTGGTTCACTGGGAAATGGAGTCTCCGTGGGGGCTCGGTCGATATGCATTGCTCAATATTCCCAACAGGGATCAAACAGCTGTACACTGCTTCCATGCTTTTCAATGGTCAGTTGAGCGTTCAAGCTGCATGATCAATTATATTATATACAAATCTAATCTAATCTAATCTAATCTCCTACTACTCAATTGGAAATAGTAACGAAGCTGTGTAGGTTGTTCATGAGGGAATGCGGTGGTTGTACTTAGGCCCCTACAGAGAAGTGATCGATGATAGGAGTGGATCGGTGTGTGGTTTGTGCTGGTTGTTAGCGTTGAAAAGAAGCCAGTGAAGGAAGGGTGCTATATATCATGTAGTGTAGATGTTGAACAACTCGTTGAGAGCTTGTCCGGATAGGCTTGCTTTTGAGGTGTTCGATTGACAATGGTTCACTGGGGAATGGAGTCCCCGTGGGGGCTCGTTCGATGTGCATTGCTCATGATTCCCAACAAGGATCAAACAGCTGTACACTGCTTCCATGCTTTTCAATGGTCAGTTGAGCGTTCAAGCTGCATGATCAATCATATTATATACAAATCTAATCTCATCCAATCTCCTACTACTCAATTGGAAATTGTAACGAAGCTGTGTAGGTTGTTCATGAGGGAATGCGTTGGTTGTACTTAGGCCCCTACAGAGAAGTGATCGATGATAGGAGTGGATCGGTGTGTGGTTTGTGCTTGTTGTTAGCGTTGAAAAGAAGCCAGTGAAGGAAGGGTGCTATATCATGTAGTGTAGATGTTGAACAACTCGTTGAGAGCTTGTCCGGATAGGCTTGCTTTTGAGGTGTTCGATTGACAATGGTTCACTGGGAAATGGAGTCCCCGTGGGGGCTCGGTCGATGTGCATTGCTCATGATTCCCAACAAGGATCAAACAGCTGTACACTGCTTCCATGCTTTTCAATGGTCAGTTGAGCGTTCAAGCTGCATGATCATTCATATTATATACAAATCTAATCTAATCTAATCTCCTACTACTCAATTGGAAATAGTAACGAAGCTGTGTAGGTTGTTCATGAGGGAATGCGTTGGTTGTACTTAGGCCCCTACAGAGAAGTGATCGATGATAGGAGTGGATCGGTGTGTGGTTTGTGCTGGTTGTTAGCGTTGAAAAGAAGCCAGTGAAGGAAGGGTGCTATATCATGTAGTGTAGATGTTGAACAACTCGTTGAGAGCTTGTCCGGATAGGCTTGCTTTTGAGGTGTTCGATTGACAATGGTTCACTGGGAAATGGAGTCCTCGTGGGGGCTCGGTCGATGTGCAATGCTCATGATTCACAACAAAAATGAAACAGCTGTACACTGCTTCCATGCTTTTCAATGATCAGTTGAGCGTTCAAGCTGCATGATCAATCATATTATATACAAATCTAATCTAATCTAATCTAATCTCCTACTACTCAATTGGAAATAGTAACGAAGCTGTGTAGGTTGTTCATGAGGGAATGCGTTGGTTGTATTTAGGCCCCTACAGAGAAGCGATCGATGATAGGAGTGGATCGGTGTGTGGTTGGTGCTGGTTGTTGGCGTTGAAAAGAAGCCAGTGAAGGAAGGGTGCTATATCATGTAGTGTAGATGTTGAACAACTCGTTGAGAGCTTGTCCGGATAGGCTTGCTTTTGAGGTGTTCGATTGACAATGGTTCACTGGGAAATGGAGTCCCCGTGGGGGCTCGTTCGATGTGCATTGCTCATGATTCCCAACAAGGATCAAACAGCTGTACACTGCTTCCATGCTTTTCAATGGTCAGTTGAGCGTTCAAGCTGCATGATCAATCATATTATATACAAATCTAATCTAATCTAATCTAATCTCCTACTACTCAATTGGAAATAGTAACGAAGCTGTGTAGGTTGTTCATGAGGGAATGCGTTGGTTGTTCTTAGGCCACTACAGAGAAGCGATCGATGATAGGAGTGGATCGGTGTGTGGTTTGTGCTGGTTGTTAGCGTTGAAAAGAAGCCAGTGAAGGAAGGTTGCTATATCATGTAGTGTAGATGTTGAACAACTCGTTGAGAGCTTGTCCGGATAGGCTTGCTTTTGAGGTGTTCGATTGACAATGGTTCACTGGGAAATGGAGTCCCCGTGGGGGCTCGGTCGATGTGCATTGCTCAAGATTCCCAACAAGGATCAAACAGCTGTACACTGCTTCCATGCTTTTCAATGGTCAGTTGAGCGTTCAAGCTGCATGATCAATCATATTATATACAAATCTAATCTAATCTAATCTCCTACTACTCAATTGGAAATAGTAACGAAGCTGTGTAGATTGTTCATGAGGGAATGCGTTGGTTGTACTTAGGCCCCTACAGAGAAGTGATCGATGATAGGAGTGGATCGGTGTGTGGTTTGTGCTGGTTGTAATGGCGTTGAAAAGAAGCCAGTGAAGGAAGGGTGCTATATCATGTAGTGTAGATGTTGAACAACTCGTTGAGAGCTTGTGCGGATAGGCTTGCTTTTGGGGTGTTCGATTGACAATGGTTCACTGGGAAATGGAGTCCCCGTGGGGGCTCGGTCGATGTGCATTGCTCATGATTCCCAACAAGGATCAAACAGCTGTACACTGCTTCCATGCTTTTCATAGGTCAGTTGAGCACTCAAGCTGCATGATCAATCATATTATATACAAATCTAATCTAATCTAATCTCCTACTACTCAATTGGAAATAGTAACGAAGCTGCGTAGATTGTTCCTGAGGGAATGCGTTGGTTGTACTTAGGCCCCTACAGAGAAGTGATCGATGATAGGAGTGGATCGGTGTGTGGTTTGTGCTGGTTGTTAGCGTTGAAAAGAAGCCAGTGAAGGGAGGGTGCTACATATCATGTAGTGTAGATGTTGAACAACTCGTTGAGAGCTTGTCCGGATAGGCTTGCTTTTGAGGTGTTCGATTGACAATGGTTCACTGGGGAATGGAGTCCCCGTGGGGGCTCGTTCGATGTGCATTGCTCATGATTCCCAACAGGGATCAAACAGCTGTACACTGCTTCCATGCTTTTCAATGGTCAGTTGAGCGTTCAAGCTGCATGATCAACCATATTATATACAAATCTAATCTAATCTAATCTCCTACTACTCAATTGGAAATAGTAACGAAGCTGTGTAGGTTGTTCATGAGGGAATGCGTTGGTTGTTCTTAGGCCACTACAGAGAAGTGATCGATGATAGGAGTGGATCGGTGTGTGGTTTGTGCTTGTTGTTAGCGTTGAAAAGAAGCCAGTGAAGGAAGGGTGCTATATCATGTAGTGTAGATGTTGAACAACTCGTTGAGAGCTTGTCCGGATAGGCTTGCTTTTGAGGTGTTCGATTGACAATGGTTCACTGGGAAATGGAGTCCCCGTGGGGGCTCGTTCGATGTGCATTGCTCATGATTCCCAACAAGGATCAAACAGCTGTACACTGCTTCCATGCTTTTCAATGGTCAGTTGAGCGTTCAAGCTGCATGATCAATCATATTATATACAAATCTAATCTAATCTAATCTAATCTCCTACTACTCAATTGGAAATAGTAACGAAGCTGTGTAGGTTGTTCATGAGGGAATGCGTTGGTTGTTCTAAGGCCATTACAGAGAATTGACCGATGATAGGAGTGGATCGGTGTGTGGTTTGTGCTGGTTGTTAGCGTTGAAAAGAAGCCAGTGAAGGGAGAGTTCTCTATATCATGTAGTGTGGATGTTGAACAACTCGTTGAGAGCTTGTCCGGATAAGCTTGCTTTTGAGGTGTTCGATTGACAATGGTTCACTGGGAAATGGAGTCCCCGTGGGGGCTCGGTCGATGTGCATTGCTCATGATTCCCAACAAGGATCAAACAGCTGTACACTGCTTCCATGCTTTTCAATGGTCAGTAGAGCGTTCAAGCTGCATGATCATTCATATTATATTCAAATCTAATCCAATCTCCTACTACTCAATTGGAAATAGTAACGAAGCTGCGTAGGTTGTTCATGAGGGAATGCGTTGGTTGTACTTAGGCCCCTACGGAGAATTGATCGATGATAGGAGTGGATCGGTGTGTGGGTTGTGCTGGTTGTTAGCGTTGAAAAGAAGCCAGTGAAGGAAGGGTGCTATATCATGTAGTGTAGATGTTGAACAACTCGTTGAGAGCTTGTCCGGATAGGCTTGCTTTTGAGGTGTTCGATTGACAATGGTTCACTGGGAAATGGAGTCCCCGTGGGGGCTCGGTCGATGTGCATTGCTCATGATTCCCAACAAGGATCAAACAGCTGTACACTGCTTCCATGCTTTTCAATGCTGAGTTGAGCACTCAAGCTGCATGGTCAATCATATTCTATACAAATCTAATCTAATCTAATCTAATCTCCTACTACTCAATTGGAAATAGTAACGAAGCTGTGTAGGTTGTTCATGAGGGAATGCGTTGGTTGTACTTAGGCCCCTACAGAGAAGCGATCGATGATAGGAGTGGATCGGTGTGTGGTTTGTGCTGATTGTTAGCGTTGAAAAGAAGCCAGTGAAGGAAGGGTGCTATATCATGTAGTGTAGATGTTGAACAACTCGTTGAGAGATTGTGCGGATAGGCTTGCTTTTGAGGTGTTCGATTGACAATGGTTCACTGGGAAATGGAGTCCCCGTGGGGGCTCGTTCGATGTGCATTGCTCATGATTCTCAACAAGGATCAAACAGCTGTACACTGCTTCCATGCTTTTCAATGGTCAGTTGAGCGTTCAAGCTGCATGATCATTCCTATTATATACAAATCTAATCCAAACTCCAACTACTCAATTGGAAATAGTAACGAAGCTGTGTAGATTGTTCATGAGGGAATGCGTTGGTTGTACTTAGGCCCCTACAGAGAAGTGATCGATGATAGGAGTGGATCGGTGTGTGGTTTGTGCTGGTTGTTAGCGTTGAAAAGAAGCCAGTGAAGGAAGGGTGCTATATATCATGTAGTGTAGATGTTGAACAACTCGTTGAGAGCTTGTCCGGATAGGCTTGCTTTTGAGGTGTTCGATTGACAATGGTTCACTGGGAAATGGAGTCCTCGTGGGCCTCGGTCTATGTGCATTGCTCAAGATTCCCAACAAGGATCAAACAGCTGTACACTGCTTCCATGCTTTTCAATGGTCAGTTGAGCGTTCAAGCTGCATGATCAATCATATTATATACAAATCTAATCTAATCTAATCTAATCTCCTACTACTCAATTGGAAATAGTAACGAAGCTGTGTAGGTTGTTCATGAGGGAATGCGTTGGTTGTTCTAAGGCCACTATAGAGAATTGATCGATGATAGGAGTGGATCGGTGTGTGGTTTGTGCTGGTTGTTAGCGTTGAAAAGAAGCCAGTGAAGGAAGGGTGCTATATCATGAAGTGTAGATGTTGAACAACTCGTTGAGAGCTTGTCCGGATAGGCTTGCTTTTGAGGTGTTCGATTGACAATGGTTCACTGGGAAATGGAGTCCCCGTGGGGGCTCGTTCGATGTGCGTTGCTCATGATTCTCAACAAGGATCAAACAGCTGTACACTGCTTCCATGCTTTTCAATGGTCAGTTGAGCGTTCAAGCTGCATGATCATTCATATTATATACAAATCTAATCTAATCTCCTACTACTCAATTGGAAATAGTAACGAAGCTGTGTAGGTTGTTCATGAGGGAATGCGTTGGTTGTACTTAGGCCCCTACAGAGAAGTGATCGATGATAGGAGTGGATCGGTGTGTGGTTTGTGCTGGTTGTTAGCGTTGAAAAGAAGCCAGTGAAGGAAGGGTGCTATATCATGTAGTGTAGATGTTGAACAACTCGTTGAGAGCTTGTCCGGATAGGCTTGCTTTTGAGGTGTTCGATTGACAATGGTTCACTGGGAAATGGAGTCCCCGTGGGGGCTCGGTCGATGTGCATTGCTCATGATTCCCAACAAGGATCAAACAGCTGTACACTGCTTCCATGCTTTTCAATGGTCAGTTGAGCACTCAAGCTGCATGATCAATCATATTATATACAAATCTGATCTAATTTAATCTAATCTCCTACTACTCAATTGGAAATAGTAACGAAGCTGTGTAGGTTGTTCATGAGGGAATGCGTTGGTTGTACTTAGGCCCCTACAGAGAAGTGATCGATGATAGGAGTGGATCGGTGTGTGGTTTGTGCTGGTTGTTAGCGTTGAAAAGAAGCCAGTGAAGGAAGGGTGCTATATCATGTAGTGTAGATGTTGAACAACTCGTTGAGAGCTTGTCCGGATAGGCTTGCTTTTGAGGTGTTCGATTGACAATGGTTCACTGGGAAATGGAGTCCCCGTGGGGGCTCGGTCGATGTGCATTGCTCATGATTCCCAACAAGGATCAAACAGCTGTACACTGCTTCCATGCTTTTCAATGGTCAGTTGAGCACTCAAGCTGCATGATCAATCATATTATATACAAATCTGATCTAATTTAATCTAATCTCCTACTACTCAATTGGAAATAGTAACGAAGCTGTGTAGGTTGTTCATGAGGGAATGCGTTGGTTGTACTTAGGCCCCTACAGAGAAGTGATCGATGATAGGAGTGGATCGGTGTGTGGTTTGTGCTGGTTGTTAGCGTTGAAAAGAAGCCAGTGAAGGAAGGGTGCTATATCATGTAGTGTAGATGTTGAACAACTCGTTGAGAGCTTGTGCGGATAGGCTTGCTTTTGAGGTGTTCGATTGACAATGGTTCACTGGGAAATGGAGTCCCCGTGGGGGTTCGGTCGATGTGCAATGCTCATGATTCTTAACAGGGATCAAACAGCTGTACACTGCTTCCATGCTTTTCAATGGTCAGTTGAGCGTTCAAGCTGCATGATCAATCATATTATATACAAATCTAATCTAATCTAATCTAATCTCCTACTACTCAATTGGAAATAGTAACGAAGCTGTGTAGGTTGTTCATGAGGGAATGCGTTGGTTGTACTTAGGCCCCTACAGAGGAGTGATCGATGATAGGAGTGGATCAGTGTGTGGTTTGTGCTGGTTGTTAGCGTTGAAAAGAAGCCAGTGAAGGAAGGGTGCTATATCATGTAGTGTAGATGTTGAACAACTCGTTGAGAGCTTGTCCGGATAGGCTTGCTTTTGAGGTGTTCGATTGACAATGGTTCACTGGGAAATGGAGTCCCCGTGGGGGCTCGGTCGATGTTCATTGCTCAAGATTCCCAACAAGGATCAAACATCTGTACACTGCTTCCATGCTTTTCAAGGGTCAGTTGATCGTTCAAGCTGCATGATCAATCATATTATATACAAATCTAATCTAATCTAATCTAATCTCCTACTAGTCAATTGGAAATAGTAACGAAGCTGTGTAGGTTGTTCATGAGGGAATGCGTTGGTTGTACTTAGGCCCCTACAGAGAAGTGATCGATGATAGGAGTGGATCGGTGTGTGGTTTGTGCTGATTGTTAGCGTTGAAAAGAAGCCAGTGAAGGAAGGTTGCTATATCATGTAGTGTAGATGTTGAACAACTCGTTGAGAGCTTGTCCGGATAGGCTTGCTTTTGAGGTGTTCGATTGACAATGGTTCACTGGGAAATGGAGTCCCCGTGGGGGCTCGTTCGATGTGCATTGCTCATGATTCCCAACAAGGATCAAACAGCTGTACACTGCTTCCATGCTTTTCAATGCTGAGTTGAGCGTTCAAGCTGCATGATCAATCATATTATATACAAATCTAATCTAATCTAATCTAATCTCCTACTACTCAATTGGAAATAGTAACGAAGCTGTGTAGGTTGTTCATGAGGGAATGCGTTGGTTGTACTTAGGCCCCTACAGAGAAGTGATCGATGATAGGAGTGGATCGGTGTGTGGTTTGTGCTGGTTGTTACGAATCAAAAGATGCCAGTGAAGGAAGGGTGCTATATCATGTAGTGTAGATGTTGAACAACTCGTTGAGAGCTTGTCCGGATAGGCTTACTTTTGAGGTGTTCGACTGAAAATGGTTCACTGGGAAATGGAGTCCCCGTGGGGGCTCGGTCGATGTGCAATGCTCATGATTCCCAACAAGGATCAAACAGCTGTACACTGCTTCCATGCTTTTCAATGCTGAGTTGAGCGTTCAAGCTGCATGATCAATCATATTATATACAAATCTAATCTAATCTAATCTAATCTCCTACTACTCAATTGGAAATAGTAACGAAGCTGGGTATGTTATTACTAAGGGAATGCGTTGGTTGTACTTAGGCCCCTACGGAGAAGTGATCGATGATAGGAGTGGACCGGTGTGTGGTTTGTGCTGGTTGTTACGAATCAAAAGATGCCAGTGAAGGAAGGGTGCTATATCATGTAGTGTAGATGTTGAACAACTCGTTGAGAGCTTGTCCGGATAGGCTTGCTTTTGAGGTGTTCGATTGACAATGGTTCACTGGGAAATGGAGTCCCCGTGGGGGCTCGGTCGATGTGCATTGCTCATGATTCCCAACAAGGATCAAACAGCTGTACACTGCTTCCATGCTTTTCAATGGTCAGTTGAGCGTTCAAGCTGCATGATCAATCATATTCTATACAAATCTGATCTAATCTAATCTAATCTCCTACTACTCAATTGGAAATAGTAACGAAGCTGTGTACTTTATTAATAAGGGAATGCGTTGGTTGTACTTAGGCCCCTACAGAGAAGCGATCGATGATAGGAGTGGATCGGTGTGTGGGTTGTGCTGGTTGTTAGCGTTGAAAAGAATCCAGTGAAGGAATGGTGCTATATCATGTAGTGTAGATGTTGAACAACTCGTTGAGAGCTTGTCCGGATAGGCTTGCTTTTGAGGTGTTCGATTGACAATGGTTCACTGGGAAATGGAGTCCCCGTGGGGGCTCGGTCGATGTGCATTGCTCAAGATTCCCAACAAGGATCAAACAGCTGTACACTGCTTCCATGCTTTTCAATGGTCAGTTGAGCGTTCAAGCTGCATGATCAATCATATTATATACAAATCTAATCTAATCTAATCTCCTACTACTCAATTGGAAATAGTAACGAAGCTGTGTAGGTTGTTCATGAGGGAATGCGTTGGTTGTACTTAGGCCCCTACAGAGAAGCGATCGATGATAGGAGTGGATCGGTGTGTGGGTTGTGCTGGTTGTTAGCGTAGAAAAGAAGCCAGTGAAGGAAGGGTGCTATATCATGTAGTGTAGATGTTGAACAACTCGTTGAGAGCTTGTGCGAATAGGCTTGCTTTTGAGGTGTTCGATTGACAATGGTTCACTGGGAAATGGAGTCCCCGTGGGGGCTCGTTCGATGTGCATTGCTCATGATTCCCAACAAGGATCAAACAGCTGTACACTGCTTCCATGCTTTTCAATGGTCAGTTGAGCACTCAAGCTGCATGATCAATCATATTATATACAAATCTCATCTAATCTAATCTCCTACTACTCAATTGGAAATAGTAACGAAGCTGTGTAGATTGTTCATGAGGGAATGCGTTGGTTGTACTTAGGCCCCTACAGAGAAGTGATCGATGATAGGAGTGGATCAGTGTGTGGTTTGTGCTGGTTGTTAGCGTTGAAAAGAAGCCAGTGAAGGAAGGTTGCTATATCATGTAGTGTAGATGTTGAACAACTCGTTGAGAGCTTGTCCGGATAGGCTTGCTTTTGAGGTGTTCGATTGACAATGGTTCACTGGGAAATGGAGTCCCCGTGGGGTCTCGGTCGATGTTAAATGCTTATGATTCCCAACAAGGATCAAACAGCTGTACACTGCTTCCATGCTTTTCAATGCTGAGTTGAGCACTCAAGCTGCATGATCAATCATATTATATACTAATCTAATCTAATCTAATCTAATCTCCTACTACTCAATTGGAAATAGTAACGAAGCTGTGTAGGTTGTTCATGAGGGAATGCGTTGGTTGTACTTAGGCCCCTACAGAGAAGTGATTGATGATAGGAGTGGATCGGTGTGTGGTTTGTGCTGGTTGTTAGCGTTGAAAAGAAGCCAGTGAAGGAAGGGTGCTATATCATGTAGTGTAGATGTTGAACAACTCGTTGAGAGCTTGTCCGGATAGGCTTGCTTTTGAGGTGTTCGATTGACAATGGTTCACTGGGAAATGGAGTCCCCGTGGGGGCTCGGTCGATGTGCATTGCTCATGATTCCCAACAAGGATCAAACAGCTGTACACTGCTTCCATGCTTTTCAATGGTCAGTTGAGCGTTCAAGCTGCATGATCAATCATATTATATACAAATCTAATCTAATCTAATCTAATCTCCTACTACTCAATTGGAAATCGTAACGAAGCTGTGTAGATTGTTCATGAGAGAATGCGTTGGTTGTACTAAGGCCACTACAGAGAAGTGATCGATGATAGGAGTGGATCGGTGTGTGGTTTGTGCTGGTTGTTAGCGTTGAAAAGAAGCCAGTGAAGGAAGGGTGCTATATCATGTAGTGTAGATGTTGAACAACTCGTTGAGAGCTTGTCCGGATAGGCTTGCTTTTGAGGTGTTCGATTGACAATGGTTCACTGGGAAATGGAGTCCCCGTGGGAGCTCGTTCGATGTGCATTGCTTATGATTCCCAACAAGGATCAAACAGCTGTACACTGCTTCCATGCTTTTCAATGGTCAGTTGAGCACTCAAGCTGCATGATCAATCATATTATATACTAATCTAATCTAATCTAATCTAATCTCCTACTACTCAATTGGAAATCGTAACGAAGCTGTGTAGATTGTTCATGAGAGAATGCGTTGTTTGTACTAAGGCCCCTACAGAGAAGTGATCGATGATAGGAGTGGATCGGTGTGTGGTTTGTGCTGGTTGTTAGCGTTGAAAAGAAGCCAGTGAAGGAAGGGTGCTATATCATGTAGTGTAGATGTTGAACAACTCGTTGAGAGCTTGTGCGGATAGGCTTGCTTTTGAGGTGTTCGATTGACAATGGTTCACTGGGAAATGGAGTCCCCGTGGGGGCTCGTTCGATGTGCATTGCTCATGATTCCCAACAAGGATCAAACAGCTGTACACTGCTTCCATGCTTTTCAAGGGTCAGTTGCGCGTTCAAGCTGCATCATCAATCATAATATATACAAATCTAATCTAATCTAATCTCCTACTACTCAATTGGAAATAGTAACGAAGCTGTGTAGATTGTTCATGAGGGAATGCGTTGGTTGTACTTAGGCCCCTACAGAGAAGTGATCGATGATAGGAGTGGATCGGTGTGTGGTTTGTGCTGATTGTTAGCGTTGAAAAGAAGCCAGTGAAGGAAGGTTGCTATATCATGTAGTGTAGATGTTGAACAACTCGTTGAGAGCTTGTCCGGATAGGCTTGCTTTTGAGCTAATCGATTGACAATGGTTCACTGGGAAATGGAGTCCCCGTGGGGGCTCGGTCGATGTGCATTGCTCAAGATTCCCTACAAGGATCAAACAGCTGTACACTGCTTCCATGCTTTTCAATGGTCAGTTGATCGTTCAAGCTGCATGATCAATCATATTATATACTAATCTAATCTAATCTAATCTAATCTCCTACTACTCAATTGGAAATAGTAACGAAGCTGTGTAGGTTGTTCATGAGGGAATGCGTTGGTTGTACTTAGGCCCCTACAGAGAAGTGATCGATGATAGGAGTGGATCGGTGTGTGGTTTGTGCTGGTTGTTAGCGTTGAAAAGAAGCCAGTGAAGGAAGGGTGCTATATCATGTAGTGTAGATGTTGAACAACTCGTTGAGAGCTTGTCCGGAAAGGCTTGCTTTTGAGGTGTTCGATTGACAATGGTTCACTGGGAAATGGAGTCCCCGTGGGGGCTCGGTCGATGTGCATTGCTCATGATTCCCAACAAGGATCAAACAGCTGTACACTGCTTCCATGCTTTTCAATGGTCAGTTGAGCGTTCAAGCTGCATGATCAATCATATTATATACAAATCTAATCTAATCTAATCTAATCTCCTACTACTCAATTGGAAATAGTAACGAAGCTGTGTAGATTGTTCATGAGGGAATGCGTTGGTTGTACTTAATCCCTTACAGAGAAGTGATCGATGATAGGAGTGGATCAGTGTGTGGTTTGTGCTGGTTGTTACGAATCAAAAGAATCCAGTGTAGGAAGGTTGCTATATCATGTAGTGTAGATGTTGAACAACTCGTTGAGAGCTTGTCCGAGCGGTCTTGATTTAGGTTGTTCGATTGACAATGGTTCACTGGGAAATGGAGTCCCCGTGGGGGCTCGTTCGATGTGCAATGCTCAAGATTCCCAACAAGGATCAAACAGCTGTACACTGCTTCCATGCTTTTCAATGGTCAGTTGAGCGTTCAAGCTGCATGATCAATCATATTATATACAAATCTAATCTAATCTAATCTCCTACTACTCAATTGGAAATAGTAACGAAGCGGTGTAGGTTGTTCATGAGGGAATGCGTTGGTTGTACTTAGGCACCTACAGAGAAGTGATCGATGATAGGAGTGGATCGGTGTGTGGTTTGTGCTTGTTGGTAGCGTTGAAAAGAAGCCAGTGAAGGAAGGGTGCTATATCATGTAGTGTAGATGTTGAACAACTCGTTGAGAGCTTGTGCGGATAGGCTTGCTTTTGAGGTGTTCGATTGACAATGGTTCACTGGGATATGGAGTCCCCGTGGGGGCTCGTTCGATGTGCATTGCTCATGATTCCCAACAAGGATCAAACAGCTGTACACTGCTTCCATGCTTTTCAATGGTCAGTTGAGCGTTCAAGCTGCATGATCAATCATATTATATACAAATCTAATCTAATCTAATCTAATCTCCTACTACTCAATTGGAAATAGTAACGAAGCTGTGTAGATTGTTCATGAGGGAATGCGTTGGTTGTACTTAGGCCCCTACAGAGAAGTGATCGATGATAGGAGTGGATCGGTGTGTGGGATGTGCTTGTTGTTAGCGTTGAAAAGAAGCCAGTGAAGGAAGGGTGCTATATCATGTAGTGTAGATGTTGAACAACTCGTTGAGAGCTTGTCCGGATAGGCTTGCTTTTGAGGTGTTCGATTGACAATGGTTCACTGGGAAATGGAGTCCCCGTGGGGGCTCGGTCGATGTGCATTGCTCATGATTCCCAACAAGGACCAAACAGCTGTACACTGCTTCCATGCTTTTCAATGGTCAGTTGAGCGTTCAAGCTGCATGATCAATCATATTATATACAAATCTAATCTAATCTAATCTAATCTCCTACTACTCAATTGGAAATAGTAACGAAGCTGTGTAGGTTGTTCATGAGGGAATGCGTTGGTTGTACTTAGGCCCCTACAGAGAAGTGATCGATGATAGGAGTGGATCAGTATGTGGTTTGTGCTGGTTGTTACGAATCAAAAGAACCCAGTGAAGGAAGGTTGCTTTATCATGTAGTGTAGATGTTGAACAACTCGTTGAGAGCTTGTCCGGATAGGCATGCTTTTGAGGTGTTCGATTGACAATGGTTCACTGGGATATGGAGTCCCCGTGGGGGCTCGTTCGATGTGCAATGCTCATGATTCCCAACAAGGATCAAACAGCTGTACACTGCTTCCATGCTTTTCAATGGTCAGTTGGGCGTTCAAGCTGCATGATCAATCATATTGTATACAAATCTAGTCGAATCACCTACTACTCAATTGGAAATAGTAACGAAGCTGTGTAGGTTGTTCATGAGGGAATGCGTTGGTTGTACTTAGGCCCCTACAGAGAAGTGATCGATGATAGGAGTGGATCGGTGTGTTTGTTGTGCTTGTTGGTAGCGTTGAAAAGAAGCCAGTGAAGGAAGGTTGCTATATCATGTAGTGTAGATGTTGAACAACTCGTTGAGAGCTTGTCCGGATAGGCTTGCTTTTGAGGTGTTCGATTGACAATGGTTCACTGGGAAATGGAGTCCCCGTGGGGGCTCGGTCGATGTGCATTGCTCATGATTCCCAACAAGGATCAAACAGCTGTACACTGCTTCCATGCTTTTCAATGGTCAGTTGAACGTTCAAGCTGCATGATCAGTCATATTATATACAAATCTAATCTAATCCAATCTCCTACTACTCAATTGGAAATAGTAACGAAGCTGTGTAGATTGTTCATGAGGGAATGCGTTGGTTGTACTTAGGCCCCTACAGAGAATTGATCGATGATAGGAGTGGATCGGTGTGTGGTTTGTGCTGGTTGTTAGCGTTGAAAAGAAGCCAGTGAAGGAAGGGTGCTATATCATGTAGTGTAGATGTTGAACAACTCGTTGAGAGCTTGTCCGGATAGGCTTGCTTTTGAGGTGTTCGATTGACAATGGTTCACTGGGAAATGGAGTCCCCGTGGGGGCTCGGTCTGTGTGCATTGCTCATGATTCCCAACAAGGATCAAACAGCTGTACACTGCTTCCATGCTTTTCAATGCTGAGTTGAGCACTCAAGCTGCATGATCAATCATATTCTATACAAATCTGATCTAATCTAATCTAATCTCCTACTACTCAATTGGAAATAGTAACGAAGCTGTGTAGATTGTTCATGAGGGAATGCGTTGGTTGTACTAAGGCCCCTACAGAGAAGTGATCGATGATAGGAGTGGATCGGTGTGTGGTTTGTGCTGGTTGTTAGCGTTGAAAAGAAGCCAGTGAAGGAAGGGTGCTATATCATGTAGTGTAGATGTTGAACAACTCGTTGAGAGCTTGTCCGGATAGGCATGCTTTTGAGGTGTTCGATTGACAATGGTTCACTGGGAAATGGAGTCCTCGTGGGGGCTCGGTCGATGTGCATTGCTCATGATTCCCAACAAGGATCAAACAGCTGTACACTGCTTCCATGCTTTTCAATGGTCAGTTGAGCGTTCAAGCTGCATGATCAATCATATTATATACAAAGCTAATCTGATCTAATCTCCTACTACTCAATTGGAAATAGTAACGAAGCTGTGTAGATTGTTCATGAGGGAATGCGTTGGTTGTACTTAGGCCCCTACAGAGAATTGATCGATGATAGGAGTGGATCGGTGTGTGGTTTGTGCTGGTTGTTAGCGTTGAAAAGAAGCCAGTGAAGGAAGGTTGCTATATCATGTAGTGTAGATGTTGAACAACTCGTTGAGAGCTTGTCCGGATAGGCATGCTTTTGAGGTGTTCGATTGACAATGGTTCACTGGGAAATGGAGTCCCCGTGGGGGCTCGGTCGATGTGCATTGCTCATGATTCCCAACAAGGATCAAACAGCTGTACACTGCTTCCATGCTTTTCAATGGTCAGTTGGGCGTTCAAGCTGCATGATCAATCATATTTTATACAAATCTAGTCGAATCTCCTACTACTCAATTGGAAATAGTAACGAAGCTGTGTAGGTTGTTCATGAGAGAATGTGTTGGTTGTACTTAGGCCCTTACAGAGAAGTGATCGATGATAGGAGTGGATCGGTGTGTGGTTTGTGCTTGTTGGTAGCGTTGAAAAGAAGCCAGTGAAGGAAGGGTGCTATATCATGTAGTGTAGATGTTGAACAACTCGTTGAGAGCTTGTCCGGATAGGCTTGCTTTTGAGCTAATCGATTGAAAATGGTACACTGGGAAATGGAGTCCCCGTGGGGGCTCGGTCTGTGTGCATTGCTCATGATTCCCAACAAGGATCAAACAGCTGTACACTGCTTCCATGCTTTTCAATGGTCAGTTGAGCACTCAAGCTGCATGATCAATCATATTATATAGAAATCTGATCTAATCTAATCTAATCTCCTACTACTCAATTGGAAATAGTAACGAAGCTGTGTAGATTGTTCATGAGGGAATGCGTTGGTTGTACTTAGGCCCCTACAGAGAAGTGATCGATGATAGGAGTGGATCGGTGTGTGGGTTGTGCTTGTTGTTAGCGTTGAAAAGAAGCCAGTGAAGGAAGGGTGCTATATCATGTAGTGTAGATGTTGAACAACTCGTTGAGAGCTTGCCCGGATAGGCTTGCTTTTGAGGTGTTCGATTGACAATGGTTCACTGGGAAATGGAGTCCCCGTGGGGGCTCGGTCGATGTGCATTGCTCATGATTCCCAACAAGGACCAAACAGCTGTACACTGCTTCCATGCTTTTCAATGGTCAGTTGAGCGTTCAAGCTGCATGATCAATCATATTATATACAAAGCTAATCTAATCTAATCTCCTACTACTCAATTGGAAATAGTAACGAAGCTGTGTAGATTGTTCATGAGGGAATGCGTTGGTTGTACTTAGGCCCCTACAGAGAAGTTATCGATGATAGGAGTGGATCGGTGTGTGGTTTGTGCTGGTTGTTAGCGTTGAAAAGAAGCCAGTGAAGGAAGGTTGCTTTATCATGTAGTGTAGATGTTCAACAACTCGTTGAGAGCTTGTCCGGATAGGCATGCTTTTGAGGTGTTCGATTGACAATGGTTCACTGGGAAATGGAGTCCCCGTGGGGGCTCGTTCGATGTGCAATGCTCATGATTCCCAACAAGGATCAAACAGCTGTACACTGCTTCCATGATTTTCAATGGTCAGTTGGGCGTTCAAGCTGCATGATCAATCATATTGTATACAAATCTAGTCGAATCTCCTACTACTCAATTGGAAATAGTAACGAAGCTGTGTAGGTTGTTCATGAGGGAATGTGTTGGTTGTACTGAGGCCCTTACAGAGAAGTGATCGATGATAGGAGTGGATCGGTGTGTGGTTTGTGCTTGTTGGTAGCGTTGAAAAGAAGCCAGTGAAGGAAGGGTGCTATATCATGAAGTGTAGATGTTGAACAACTCGTTGAGAGCTTGTCCGGATAGGCTTGCTTTTGAGGTGTTCGATTGACAATGGTTCACTGGGAAATGGAGTCCCCGTGGGGGCTCGGTCGATGTGCATTGCTCATGATTCCCAACAAGGATCAAACAGCTGTACACTGCTTCCATGCTTTTCAATGGTCAGTTGAGCACTCAAGCTGCATGATCAATCATATTATATACAAATCTAATCTAATCCAATCTCCTACTACTCAATTGGAAATAGTAACGAAGCTGTGTAGGTTGTTCATGAGGGAATGCGTTGGTTGTACTTAGGCCCCTACAGAGAAGTGATCGATGATAGGAGTGGATCGGTGTGTGGTTAGTGCTTGTTGTTAGCGTTGAAAAGAAGCCAGTGAAGGAAGGTTGCTATATCATGTAGTGTAGATGTTGAACAACTCGTTGAGAGCTTGTCCGGATAGGCTTGCTTTTGAGGTGTTCGATTGACAATGGTTCACTGGGATATGGAGTCCCCGTGGGGGCTCGGTCGATGTGCATTGCTCATGATTCCCAACAAGGACCAAACAGCGGTACACTGCTTCCATGCTTTTCAATGGTCAGTTGAGCGTTCAAGCTGCATGATCAATCATATTATATACAAATCTAATCTAATCTAATCTAATCTCCTACTACTCAATTGGAAATAGTAACGAAGCTGTGTAGATTGTTCATGAGGGAATGCGTTGGTTGTACTTAGGCCCCTACAGAGAAGTGATCGATGATAGGAGTGGATCAGAGTGTGGTTTGTGCTTGTTGTTACGAATCAAAAGAAGCCAGTGAAGGAAGGGTGCTATATCATGTAGTGTAGATGTTGAACAACTCGTTGAGAGCTTGTCCGGATAGGCATGCTTTTGAGGTGTTCGATTGACAATGGTTCACTGGGATATGGAGTCCCCGTGGGGGCTCGTTCGATGTGCAATGCTCATGATTCCCAACAAGGATCAAACAGCTGTGCACTGCTTCCATGATTTTCAATGGTCAGTTGGGCGTTCAAGCTGCATGATCAATCATATTGTATACAAATCTAGTCGAATCTCCTACTACTCAATTGGAAATAGTAACGAAGCTGTGTCGGTTGTTCATGAGGGAATGTGTTGGTTGTACTGAGGCTCCTACAGAGAAGTGATCGATGATAGGAGTGGATCGGTGTGTGGGTTGTGCTTGTTGGTAGCGTTGAAAAGAAGCCAGTGAAGGAAGGGTGCTATATCATGTAGTGTAGATGTTGAACAACTCGTTGAGAGCTTCTCCGGATAGGCTTGCTTTTGAGGTGTTCGATTGACAATGGTTCACTGGGAAATGGAGTCCCCGTGGGGGCTCGGTCGATGTGCATTGCTCATGATTCCCAACAAGGATGAAACAGCTGTACACTGCTTCCATGCTTTTCAATGGTCAGTTGAGCACTCAAGCTGCATGATCAGTCATATTATATACAAATCTAATCTAATCTAATCTCCTACTACTCAAATGGAAAGCGTAACTAAGCGGTGTAGGTTGTTCATGAGGGAATGCGTTGGTTGTACTTAGGCCCCTACAGAGAAGTGATCGATGATAGGAGTGGATCGGTGTGTGGTTTGTGCTGGTTGTTAGCGTTGAAAAGAAGCCAGTGAAGGAAGGGTGCTATATCATGTAGTGTAGATGTTGAACAACTCGTTGAGAGCTTGTCCGGATAGGCTTGCTTTTGAGCTAATCGATTGAAAATGGTTCACTGGGAAATGGAGTCCCCGTGGGGGCTCGGTCGATGTGCATTGCTCATGATTCCCAACAGGGATCAAACAGCTGTACACTGCTTCCATGCTTTTCAATGGTCAGTTGAGCACTCAAGCTGCATGATCAATCATATTATATACAAATCTAATCTAATCTAATCTCCTACTACTCAATTGGAAATAGTAACGAAGCTGTGTAGATTGTTCATGAGGGAATGCGTTGGTTGTACTTAGGCCGCTACAGAGAATTGGTCGATGACAAAAGTGGATCGGTGTGTGGTTTGTGCTGGTTGTTAGCGTTGAAAAGAAGCCAGTGAAGGAAGGGTGCTATATCATGTAGTGTAGATGTTGAACAACTCGTTGAGAGCTTGTCCGGATAGGCTTGCTTTTGAGGTGTTCGATTGACAATGGTTCACTGGGAAATGCAGTCCCCGTGGGGGCTCGTTCGATGTGCAATGCTCATGATTCCCAACAGGGATCAAACAGCTGTACACTGCTTCCATGCTTTTCAATGGTCAGTTGAGCGTTCAAGCTGCATGATCAATCATATTATATACAAATCTAATCTAATCTAATCTAATCTCCTACTACTCAATTGGAAATAGTAACGAAGCTGTGTAGATTGTTCATGAGGGAATGCGTTGGTTGTACTTAGGCCCCTACAGAGAAGTGATCGATGATAGGAGTGGATCAGTGTGTGGTTTGTGCTGGTTGTTACGAATCAAAAGAACCCAGTGAAGGAAGGTTGCTATATCATGTAGTGTAGATGTTGAACAACTCGTTGAGAGCTTGTGCGGATAGGCTTGCTTTTGAGCTAATCGATTGACAATGGTTCACTGGGAAATGGAGTCCCCGTGTGTGCTCGGTCGACGTGCATTGCTCATGATTCCCAACAAGGATCAAACAGCTGTACACTGCTTCCATGATTTTCAATGGTCAGTTGAGCGTTCAAGCTGCATGATCAATCATATTATATACAAATCTAATCCAATCTCCTACTACTCAATTGGAAATAGTAACGAAGCTGTGTAGGTTGTTCATGAGGGAATGTGTTGGTTGTACTGAGGCCCCTACAGAGAAGTGATCGATGATAGGAGTGGATCGGTGTGTGGTTTGTGCTTGTTGTTAGCGTTGAAAAGAAGCCAGTGAAGGAAGGTTGCTATATCATGTAGTGTAGATGTTGAACAACTCGTTGAGAGCTTGTCCGGATAGGCTTGCTTTTGAGCTAATCGATTGACAATGGTTCACTGGGAAATGGAGTCCCCGTGGGGGCTCGGTCGATGTGCATTGCTCATGATTCCCAACAAGGATGAAACAGCTGTACACTGCTTCCATGCTTTTCAATGGTAAGTTGGGCACTCAAGCTGCATGATCAATCATATTATATACAAATCTAATCTAATCTAATCTCCTACTACTCAATTGGAAATAGTAACGAAGCTGTGTAGATTGTTCATGAGGGAATGCGTTGGTTGTACTAAGGCCCCTACAGAGAAGTGATCGATGATAGGAGTGGATCGGTGTGTGGGATGTGCTTCTTGTTAGCGATGAAAAGAAGCCAGTGAAGGAAGGGTGCTATATCATGTAGTGTAGATGTTGAACAACTCGTTGAGAGCTTGTGCGAATAGGCTTGCTTTTGAGGTGTTCGATTGACAATGGTTCACTGGGATATGGAGTCCCCGTGGGGGCTCGGTCGATGTGCAATGCTCATGATTCCCAACAAGGATCAAACAGCTGTACACTGCTTCCATGCTTTTCAATGGTCAGTTGAGCACTCAAGCTGCATGATCAATCATACTATATACAAAACTTATCCATTCTCCTACTACTCAATTGGAAATAGTAACGAAGCTGTGTAGGTTGTTCATGAGGGAATGCGTCGGTTGTACTTAGGCCCCTACAGAGAAGTGATCGATGATAGGCGTGGATCGGTGTGTGGTTTGTGCTGGTTGTTAGCGTTGAAAAGAAGCCAGTGAAGGAAGGGTGCTATATCATGTAGTGTAGATGTTGAACAACTCGTTGAGAGCTTGTCCGGATGAGCTTGCTTTTGAGGTGATCGATTGACAATGGTTCACTGGGAAATGAAGTTCCCGTGGGGGCTCGGTCGATGTGCCATGCTCATGATTCCCAACAAGGATCAAACAGCTGTACACTGCTTCCATGCGTTTCAATGGTCAGTTGAGCGTTCAAGCTGCATGATCAATCATATTATATACAAATCTGATCTAATCTAATCTCCTACTACTCAATTGGAAATAGATACGAAGCTGTGTAGGTTGTTCATGAGGGAATGCGTTGGTTGTACTTAGGCCCCTACAGAGAAGTGATCGATGATAGGAGTGGATCGGTGTGTGGTTTGTGCTTGTTGGTAGCGTTGAAAAGAAGCCAGTGAAGGAAGGGTGCTATATCATGTAGTGTAGATGTTGAACAACTCGTTGAGAGCTTCTCCGGATAGGCTTGCTTTTGAGGTGTTCGATTGACAATGGTTCACCGGGAAATGGAGTCCCCACGGGGGCTCGGTCGATGTGCAATGCTCATGATTCCCAACAAGGATCAAACAGCTGTACACTGATTCCAAGCGTTTTAATGGTCAGTTGAGCGTTCAAGCTGCATGATCAATCATATTATATACAAATCTGATCTAATCTAATCTCCTACTACTCAATTGGAAATAGAAACGAAGCTGTGTAGGTTGTTCATGAGGGAATGCGTTGGTTGTACTTAGGCCCCTACAGAGAAGTGATCGATGATAGGAGTGGATCGGTGTGTGGTTTGTGCTTGTTGTTAGCGTTGAAAAGAAGCCAGTGAAGGAAGGGTGCTATATCATGTAGTGTAGATGTTGAACAACTCGTTGAGAGCTTGTCCGGATAGGCTTGCTTTTGAGGTGTTCGATTGACAATGGTTCACTGGGAAATGGAGTCCCCGTGGGGGCTCGGTCGATGTGCATTGCTCATGATTCCCAACAAGGATGAAACAGCTGTACACTGCTTCCATGCTTTTCAATGGTAAGTTGGGCACTCAAGCTGCATGATCAATCATATTATATACAAATCTAATCTAATCTAATCTCCTACTACTCAATTGGAAATAGTAACGAAGCTGTGTAGATTGTTCATGAGGGAATGCGTTGGTTGTACTAAGGCCCCTACAGAGAAGTGATCGATGATAGGAGTGGATCGGTGTGTGGGATGTGCTTCTTGTTAGCGATGAAAAGAAGCCAGTGAAGGAAGGGTGCTATATCATGTAGTGTAGATGTTGAACAACTCGTTGAGAGCTTGTGCGAATAGGCTTGCTTTTGAGGTGTTCGATTGACAATGGTTCACTGGGATATGGAGTCCCCGTGGGGGCTCGGTCGATGTGCAATGCTCATGATTCCCAACAAGGATCAAACAGCTGTACACTGCTTCCATGCTTTTCAATGGTCAGTTGAACGTTCAAGCTGCATGATCAATCATACTATATACAAAACTTATCCATTCTCCTACTACTCAATTGGAAATAGTAACGAAGCTGTGTAGGTTGTTCATGAGGGAATGCGTCGGTTGTACTTAGGCCCCTACAGAGAAGTGATCGATGATAGGCGTGGATCGGTGTGTGGTTTGTGCTGGTTGTTAGCGTTGAAAAGAAGCCAGTGAAGGAAGGGTGCTATATCATGTAGTGTAGATGTTGAACAACTCGTTGAGAGCTTGTCCGGATGAGCTTGCTTTTGAGGTGATCGATTGACAATGGTTCACTGGGAAATGAAGTTCCCGTGGGGGCTCGGTCGATGTGCCATGCTCATGATTCCCAACAAGGATCAAACAGCTGTACAGTGCTTCCATGCGTTTCAATGGTCAGTTGAGCGTTCAAGCTGCATGATCAATCATATTATATACAAATCTGATCTAATCTAATCTCCTACTACTCAATTGGAAATAGAAACGAAGCTGTGTAGGTTGTTCATGAGGGAATGCGTTGGTTGTACTTAGGCCCCTACAGAGAAGTGATCGATGATAGGAGTGGATCGGTGTGTGGTTTGTGCTTGTTGGTAGCGTTGAAAAGAAGCCAGTGAAGGAAGGGTGCTATATCATGTAGTGTAGATGTTGAACAACTCGTTGAGAGCTTCTCCGGATAGGCTTGCTTTTGAGGTGTTCGATTGACAATGGTTCACCGGGAAATGGAGTCCCCACGGGGGCTCGGTCGATGTGCAATGCTCATGATTCCCAACAAGGATCAAACAGCTGTACACTGATTCCAAGCGTTTTAATGGTCAGTTGAGCGTTCAAGCTGCATGATCAATCATATTATATACAAATCTGATCTAATCTAATCTCCTACTACTCAATTGGAAATAGAAACGAAGCTGTGTAGGTTGTTCATGAGGGAATGCGTTGGTTGTACTTAGGCCCCTACAGAGAAGTGATCGATGATAGGAGTGGATCGGTGTGTGGTTTGTGCTTGTTGTTAGCGTTGAAAAGAAGCCAGTGAAGGAAGGGTGCTATATCATGTAGTGTAGATGTTGAACAACTCGTTGAGAGCTTGTCCGGATAGGCTTGCTTTTGAGGTGTTCGATTGACAATGGTTCACTGGGAAATGGAGTCCCCGTGGGGGCTCGGTCGATGTGCATTGCTCATGATTCCCAACAAGGATCAAACAGCTGTACACTGCTTCCATGATTTTCAATGGTCAGTTGAGCGTTCAAGCTGCATGATCAATCATATTATATACAAATCTAATCTAAACTAATCTCCAACTACTCAATTGGAAATAGTAACGAAGCTGTGTCGGTTGTTCATGAGGGAATGTGTTGGTTGTACTGAGGCCCTTACAGAGAAGTGATCGATGATAGGAGTGGATCGGTGTGTGGGATGTGCTTCTTGTTAGCGATGAAAAGAAGCCAGTGAAGGAAGGGTGCTATATCATGTAGTGTAGATGTTGAACAACTCGTTGAGAGCTTGTCCGGATAGGCTTGCTTTTGAGGTGATCGATTGACAATGGTTCACTGGGAAATGGAGTCCCCGTGGGGGCTCGGTCGATGTGCATTGCTCATGATTCCCAACAAGGATCAAACAGCTGTACACTGCTTCCATGCTTTTCAATGGTCAGTTGAGCGTTCAAGCTGCATGATCAATCATATTATATACAAATCTAATCTAATCTAATCTAATCTCCTACTACTCAATTGGAAATAGTAACGAAGCTGTGTAGGCTGTTCATGAGGGAATGCGTTGGTTGTACTTAGGCCCCTACAGAGAAGCGATCGATGATAGGAGTGGATCGGTGTGTGGTTTGTGCTGGTTGTTAGCGTTGAAAAGAAGCCAGTGAAGGAAGGGTGCTATATCATGTAGTGTAGATGTTGAACAACTCGTTGAGAGCTTGTCCGGATAGGCTTGCTTTTGAGGTGTTCGATTGACAATGGTTCACTGGGAAATGGAGTCCCCGTGGGGGCTCGGTCGATGTGCATTGCTCATGATTCCCAACAGGGATCAAACAGCTGTACACTGCTTCCGTGCTTTTCAATGGTCAGTTGAGCGTTCAAGCTGCATGATAAATCATATTATATACAACTATAATCTAAACTAATCTAATCTCCTACTACTCAATTGGAAATAGTAACGAAGCTGTGTAGGTTGTTCATGAGGGAATGCGTTGGTTGTACTTAGGCCCCTACAGAGAAGCTATCGATGATAGGAGTGGATCGGTGTGTGGTTTGTGCTGGTTGTTAGCGTTGAAAAGAAGCCAGTGAAGGAAGGGTGCTATATCATGTAGTGTAGATGTTGAACAACTCGTTGAGAGCTTGTCCGGATAGGCTTGCTTTTGAGGTGTTCGATTGACAATGGTTCACTGGGAAATGGAGTCCCCGTGGGGGCTCGGTCGATGTGCATTGCTCATGATTCCCAACAAAAATGAAACAGCTGTACACTGCTTCCATGATTTCAATGGTCAGTTGAGCGTTCAAGCTGCATGATCAATCATATTATATACAAATCCAATCTAAACTAATCTCCTACTACTCAATTGGAAATAGTAACGAAGCTGTGTCGGTTGTTCATGAGGGAATGTGTTGGTTGTACTTAGGCCCCTACAGAGAAGTGATCGATGATAGGAGTGGATCGGTGTGTGGTTTGTGCTTGTTGTTAGCGTTGAAAAGAAGCCAGTGAAGGAAGGGTGCTATATATCATGTAGTGTAGATGTTGAACAACTCGTTGAGAGCTTGTCCGGATAGGCTTGCTTTTGAGGTGTTCGATTGACAATGGTTCACTGGGAAATGGAGTCCCCGTGGGGGCTCGTTCGATGTGCAATGCTCATGATTCCCAACAAGGATCAAACAGCTGTACACTGCTTCCATGCTTTTCAATGGTCAGTTGAGCGTTCAAGCTGCATGATCAATCACATTAGATACAAATCTAATCTAAACTGATCTCCAACTACTCAATTGGAAATAGTAACGAAGCTGTGTAGGTTGTTCATGAGGGAATGTGTTGGTTGTACTGAGGCCCTTACAGAGAAGTGATCGATGATAGGAGTGGATCGGTGTGTGGTTTGTGCTTGTTGTTAGCGATGAAAAGAAGCCAGTGAAGGAAGGGTGCTATATCATGTAGTGTAGATGTTGAACAACTCGTTGAGAGCTTGTCCGGATAGGCTTGCTTTTGAGGTGTTCGATTGACAATGGTTCACTGGGAAATGGAGTCCCCGTGGGGGCTCGGTCGATGTGCATTGCTCATGATTCCCAACAAGGATCAAACAGCTGTACACTGCTTCCATGCTTTTCAATGGTCAGTTGAGCGTTCAAGCTGCATGATCAATCATATTATATACAAATCTAATCTAAACTAATCTCCTACTACTCAATTGGAAATAGTAACGAAGCTGTGTAGATTGTTCATGAGGGAATGTGTTGGTTGTACTTAGGCCCCTACAGAGAAGTGATCGATGATAGGAGTGGATCGGTGTGTGGTTTGTGCTGGTTGTTAACGATGAAAAGAAGCCAGTGAAGGAAGGGTGCTATATCATGTAGTGTAGATGTTGAACAACTCGTTGAGAGCTTGTCCGGATAGGCTTGCTTTTGAGGTGTTCGATTGACAATGGTTCACTGGGAAATGGAGTCCCCTTGGGGGCTCGGACGATGTGCAATGCTCATGATTCCCAACAAGGATCAAACAGCTGTACACTGCTTCCATGCTTTTCAATGGTCAGTTGAGCGTTCAAGCTGCATGATCAATCATATTATATACAAATCTAATCTAATCTAATCTAATCTCCTACTACTCAATTGGAAATAGTAACGAAGCTGTGTAGGTTGTTCATGAGGGAATGTGTTGGTTGTTCTTAGGCCCCTACAGAGAAGTGATCGATGATAGGAGTGGATCGGTGTGTGGTTTGTGCTGGTTGTTAGCGTAGAAAAGAAGCCAGTGAAGGAAGGGTGCTATATATCATGTAGTGTAGATGTTGAACAACTCGTTGAGAGCTTGTCCGGATAGGCTTGCTTTTGAGGTGTTCGATTGACAATGGTTCACTGGGAAATGGAGTCCCCGTGGGGGCTCGGTCGATGTGCATTGCTCATGATTCCCAACAAAAATGAAACAGCTGTACACTGCTTCCATGATTTCAATGGTCAGTTGAGCGTTCAAGCTGCATGATCAATCATATTATATACAAATCTAATCTAAACTAATCTCCTACTACTCAATTGGAAATAGTAACGAAGCTGTGTAGGTTGTTCATGAGGGAATGTGTTGGTTGTACTTAGGCCCCTACAGAGAAGTGATCGATGATAGGAGTGGATCGGTGTGTGGTTTGTGCTTGTTGTTAGCGTTGAAAAGAAGCCAGTGAAGGAAGGGTGCTATATATCATGTAGTGTAGATGTTGAACAACTCGTTGAGAGCTTGTCCGGATAGGCTTGCTTTAGAGGTGTTCGATTGACAATGGTTCACTGGGAAATGGAGTCCCCGTGGGGGCTCGTTCGATGTGCAATGCTCATGATTCCCAACAAGGATCAAACAGCTGTACACTGCTTCCATGCTTTTCAATGGTCAGTTGAGCGTTCAAGCTGCATGATCAATCACATTAGATACAAATCTAATCTAAACTGATCTCCAACTACTCAATTGGAAATAGTAACGAAGCTGTGTAGGTTGTTCATGAGGGAATGTGTTGGTTGTACTTAGGCCCCTACAGAGAAGTGATCGATGATAGAAGTGGATCGGTGTGTGGTTTGTGCTTGTTGTTAGCGATGAAAAGAAGCCAGTGAAGGAAGGGTGCTATATCATGTAGTGTAGATGTTGAACAACTCGTTGAGAGCTTGTCCGGATAGGCTTGCTTTTGAGGTGTTCGATTGACAATGGTTCACTGGGAAATGGAGTCCCCGTGGGGGCTCGGTCGATGTGCATTGCTCATGATTCCCAACAAGGATCAAACAGCTGTACACTGCTTCCATGCTTTTCAATGGTCAGTTGAGCGTTCAAGCTGCATGATCAATCATATTATATACAAATCTAATCTAAACTAATCTCCTACTATTCAATTGGAAATAGTAACGAAGCTGTGTAGGTTGTTCATGAGGGAATGTGTTGGTTGTACTTAGGCCCCTACAGAGAAGTGATCGATGATAGGAGTGGATCGGTGTGTGGTTTGTGCTTGTTGTTAACGATGAAAAGAAGCCAGTGAAGGAAGGGTGCTATATCATGTAGTGTAGATGTTGAACAACTCGTTGAGAGCTTGTCCGGATAGGCTTGCTTTTGAGGTGTTCGATTGACAATGGTTCACTGGGAAATGGAGTCCCCTTGGGGGCTCGGACGATGTGCAATGCTCATGATTCCCAACAAGGATCAAACAGCTGTACACTGCTTCCATGCTTTTCAATGGTCAGTTGAGCGTTCAAGCTGCATGATCAATCATATTATATACAAATCTAATCTAATCTAATCTAATCTCCTACTACTCAATTGGAAATAGTAACGAAGCTGTGTAGGTTGTTCATGAGGGAATGTGTTGGTTGTTCTTAGGCCCCTACAGAGAAGTGATCGATGATAGGAGTGGATCGGTGTGTGGTTTGTGCTGGTTGTTAGCGTAGAAAAGAAGCCAGTGAAGGAAGGGTGCTATATATCATGTAGTGTAGATGTTGAACAACTCGTTGAGAGCTTGTCCGGATAGGCTTGCTTTTGAGGTGTTCGATTGACAATGGTTCACTGGGAAATGGAGTCCCCGTGCGGGCTCGTTCGATCTGCAATGCTCATGATTCCCAACAGCGATCAAACAGCTGTACACTGCTTCCATGCTTTTCAATGGTCAGTTGAGCGTTCAAGCTGCATGATAAATCATATTATATACAACTATAATCTAAACTAATCTCCTACTACTCAATTGGAAATAGTAACGAAGATGTGTAGGTTGTTCATGAGGGAATGCGTTGGTTGTACTTAGGCCCCTACAGAGAAGTGATCGATGATAGGAGTGGATCGGTGTGTGGTTTGTGCTGGTTGTTAGCGTTGAAAAGAAGCCAGTGAAGGAAGGGTGCTATATCATGTAGTGTAGATGTTGAACAACTCGTTGAGAGCTTGTCCGGATAGGCTTGCTTTTGAGGTGTTCGATTGACAATGGTTCACTGGGAAATGGAGTCCCCGTGCGGGCTCGGTCGATGTGCAATGCTCATGATTCCCAACAAAAATGAAACAGCTGTACACTGCTTCCATGCTTTTCAATGGTCAGTTGAGCACTCAAGCTGCATGATCAATCATATTAGATACAAATCTAACCTAATCTAATCTCCTACTACTCAATTGGAAATAGTAACGAAGCTGTGTAGGTTGTTCATGAGGGAATGCGTTGGTTGTACTAAGGCCCCTACAGAGAAGTGATCGATGATAGGAGTGGATCGGTGTGTGGTATGTGCTTCTTGTTAGCGATGAAAAGAAGCCAGTGAAGGAAGGTTGCTATATCATGTAGTGTAGATGTTGAACAACTCGTTGAGAGCTTGTCCGGATAGGCTTGCTTTTGAGGTGTTCGATTGACAATGGTTCACTGGGAAATGGAGTCCCCGTGGGGGCTCGGTCGATGTGCATTGCTCATGATTCCCAACAAGGATCAAACAGCTGTACACTGCTTCCATGCGTTTCAATGGTCAGTTGAGCGTTCAAGCTGCATGATCAATCATATTATATACAAATCTAATCTAATCTAATCTAATCTCCTACTACTCAATTGGAAATAGTAACGAAGATGTGTAGGTTGTTCATGAGGGAATGCGTTGGTTGTACTTAGGCCCCTACAGAGAAGTGATCGATGATAGGAGTGGATCAGTGTGTGGTTTGTGCTGGTTGTTAGCGTTGAAAAGAAGCCAGTGAAGGAAGGTTGCTATATCATGTAGTGTAGATGTTGAACAACTCGTTGAGAGCTTGTCCGGATAGGCTTGCTTTTGAGGTGTTCGATTGACAATGGTTCACTGGGAAATGGATTCCTCGTGGGGGCTCGGTCGATGTGCATTGCTCATGATTCCCAACAAGGATCAAACAGCTGTACACTGCTTCCATGCTTTTCAATGGTCAGTTGAGCGTTCAAGCTGCATGACCAATCATATTATATACAAATCTAATCTAATCTAATCTAATCTCCTACTACTCAAATGGAAAGCGTAACGAAGCTGTGTAGGTTGTTCATGAGGGAATGCGTTGGTTGTACTAAGGCCCCTACAGAGAAGTGATCGATGATAGGAGTGGATCGGTGTGCGGTTTGTGCTTGTTGTTAGCGTTGAAAAGAAGCCTGTGAAGGAAGGGTGCTATATCGTGTAGTGTAGATGTTGAACAACTCGTTGAGAGCTTGTCCGGATAGGCTTGCTTTTGAGGTGTTCGATTGACAATGGTTCACTGGGAAATGGAGTCCCCGTGGGGGCTCGGTCGATGTGCATTGCTCATGATTCCCAACAAGGATCAAACAGCTGTACACTGCTTCCATGCGTTTCAATGGTCAGTTGAGCGTTCAAGCTGCATGATCAATCATATTATATACAAATCTAATCTAATCTAATCTAATCTCCTACTACTCAATTGGAAATAGTAACGAAGCGGTGTAGGTTGTTCATGAGGGAATGCGTTGGTTGTACTTAGGCCCCTACAGAGAAGTGATCGATGATAGGAGTGGATCAGTGTGTGGTTTGTGCTGGTTGTTAGCGTTGAAAAGAAGCCAGTGAAGGAAGGTTGCTATATCATGTAGTGTAGATGTTGAACAACTCGTTGAGAGCTTGTCCGGATAGGCTTGCTTTTGAGGTGTTCGATTGACAATGGTTCACTGGGAAATGGATTCCTCGTGGGGGCTCGGTCGATGTGCATTGCTCATGATTCCCAACAAGGATCAAACAGCTGTACACTGCTTCCATGCTTTTCAATGGTCAGTTGAGCGTTCAAGCTGCATGACCAATCATATTATATACAAATCTAATCTAATCTAATCTAATCTCCTACTACTCAAATGGAAAGCGTAACGAAGCTGTGTAGGTTGTTCATGAGGGAATGCGTTGGTTGTACTAAGGCCCCTACAGAGAAGTGATCGATGATAGGAGTGGATCGGTGTGCGGTTTGTGCTTGTTGTTAGCGTTGAAAAGAAGCCTGTGAAGGAAGGGTGCTATATCGTGTAGTGTAGATGTTGAACAACTCGTTGAGAGCTTGTCCGGAAAGGCTTGCTTTTGAGGTGATCGATTGACAATGGTTCACTGGGAAATGGAGTCCCCGTGGGGGCTCGGTCGATGTGCTTTGCTCATGATTCCCAACAAGGATCAAACAGCTGTACACTGCTTCCATGCGTTTCAATGGTCAGTTGAGCGTTCAAGCTGCATGATCATTCATATTAGATACAAATCTGATCTAATCTAATCTCCTACTACTCAATTGGAAATAGTAACGAAGCTGTGTAGATTGTTCATGAGGGAATGCGTTGGTTGTACTTAGGCCCCTACAGAGAAGTGATCGATGATAGGAGTGGATCGGTGTGTGGTATGTGCATGTTGTTGGCGATGAAAAGAAGCCAGTGAAGGAAGGGTGCTATATTATGTAGTGTAGATGTTGAACAACTCGTTGAGAGCTTGTCCGGATAGGCTTGCTTTTGAGGTGTTCGATTGACAATGGTTCACTGGGAAATGGAGTCCCCGTGGGGGCTCGGTCGATGTGCATTGCTCATGATTCCCAACAAGGATCAAACAGCTGTACACTGCTTCCATGCGTTTCAATGGTCAGTTGAGCGTTCAAGCTGCATGATCAATCATATTATATACAAATCTAATCTAATCTAATCTCCTACTACTCAATTGGAAATAGTAACGAAGCGGTGTAGGTTGTTCATGAGGGAATGCGTTGGTTGTACTTAGGCCCCTACAGAGAAGTGATCGATGATAGGAGTGGTTCGTTGTGTGAGTTGTGCTGGTTTTTAGCGTTGAAAAGAAGCCAGTGAAGGAAGGGTGCTATATCATGTAGTGTAGATGTTGAACAACTCGTTGAGAGCTTGTCCGGATAGGCTTGCTTTTGAGGTGTTCGATTGACAATGGTTCACTGGGAAATGGAGTCCCCGTGGGGGCTCGGTCGATGTGCAATGCTCATGATTCCCAACAAGGATCAAACAGCTGTACACTGCTTCCATGCTTTTCAATGGTCAGTTGAGCACTCAAGCTGCATGATCAATCATATTATATACAAATCTAATCTAATCTAATCTAATCTCCTACTACTCAATTGGAAATAGTAACGAAGCTGTGTAGGTTGTTCATGAGGGAATGCGTTGGTTGTACTTAGGCCCCTACAGAGAAGTGATCGATGATAGGAGTGGATCGGTGTGCGGTTTGTGCTTGTTGGTAGCGTTGAAAAGAAGCCAGTGAAGGAAGGGTGCTATATCATGTAGTGTAGATGTTGAACAACTCGTTGAGAGCTTGTCCGGAAAGGCTTGCTTTTGAGGTGATCGATTGACAATGGTTCACTGGGAAATGGAGTCCCCGTGGGGGCTCGGTCGATGTGCAATGCTCATGATTCCCAACAAGGATCAAACAGCTGTACACTGCTTCCATGCTTTTCAATGGTCAGTTGAGCGTTCAAGCTGCATGATCAATCATATTATATACAAATCTGATCTAATCTAATCTAATCTCCTACTACTCAATTGGAAATAGTAACGAAGCTGTGTAGGTTGTTCATGAGGGAATGTGTTGGTTGTACTTAGGCCCCTACAGAGAAGTGATCGATGATAGGAGTGGATCGGTGTGTGGTTTGTGCTGGTTGTTAGCGTTGAAAAGAAGCCAGTGAAGGAAGGGTGCTATATCATGTAGTGTAGATGTTGGACAACTCGTTGAGAGCTTGTCCGGATAGGCTTGCTTTTGAGCTAATCGATTGACAATGGTTCACTGGGAAATGGAGTCCCCGTGGGGGCTCGGTCGATGTGCATTGCTCATGATTCCCAACAGGGATCAAAAAGCTGTACACTGCTTCCATGCTTTTCAATGGTCAGTTGAGCGTTCAAGCTGCATGATCAATCATATTATATACAAATCTCATCTAATCTAATCTCCTACTACTCAATTGGAAATAGTAACGAAGCTGTGTAGATTGTTCATGAGGGAATGCGTTGGTTGTACTTAGGCCCCTACAGAGGAGTGATCGATGATAGGAGTGGGTCGGTGTGTGGTTTGTGCTGGTTGTTACGAATCAAAAAGAAGCCAGTGAAGGAAGTTTGCTATATCATGTAGTGTAGATGTTGAACAACTCGTTGAGAGCTTGTCCGGATAGGCTTGCTTTTGAGGTGATCGATTGACAATGGTTCACTGGGAAATGGAGTCCCCGTGGGGGCTCGGTCGATGTGCATTGCTCAGGAATCCGAAAATAATGAAAAAGCTGTACACTGCTTCCATGCTTTTCAATGGTCAGTTGAGCACTCAAGCTGCATGATCAATCATATTATATACAAATCTAATCTAATCTAATCTAATCTCCTACTATTCAATTGGAAATAGTAACGAAGCTGTGTAGGTTGTTCATGAGGGAATGCGTTGGTTGTACTTAGGCCCCTACAGAGAAGTGATCGATGATAGGAGTGGATCGGTGTGTGGTTTGTGCTGGTTGTTAGCGTTGAAAAGAAGCCAGTGAAGGAAGGGTGCTATATCATGTAGTGTAGATGTTGAACAACTCGTTGAGAGCTTGTCCGGATAGGCTTGCTTTTGAGGTGTTCGATTGACAATGGTTCACTGGGAAATGGAGTCCCCGTGGGGGCTCGGTCGATGTGCATTGCTCAGGAATCCGAAAAAAAATGAAACAGCTGTACACTGCTTCCATGCTTTTCAATGCTGAGTTGAGCACTCAAGCTGCATGATCAATCATATTATATACAAATCTAATCTAATCTAATCTAATCTAATCTCCTACTACTCAATTGGAAATAGTAACGAAGCTGTGTAGGTTGTTCATGAGGGAATGCGTTGGTTGTACTAAGGCCCCTACAGAGAAGTGATCGATGATAGGAGTGGATCGGTGTGTGGTTTGTGCTGGTTGTTAGCGTTGAAAAGAAGCCAGTGAAGGAAGGGTGCTATATCATGTAGTGTAGATGTTGAACAACTCGTTGAGAGCTTGTCCGGATAGGCTTGCTTTTGAGGTGTTCGATTGACAATGGTTCACTGGGAAATGGAGTCCCCTTGCGGGCTCGTTCGATCTGCAATGCTCAAGATTCCCAACAGGGATCAAACAGCTGTACACTGCTTCCATGCTTTTCAATGGTCAGTTGAGCGTTCAAGCTGCATGATAAATCATATTATATACAACTATAATCTAAACTAATCTCCTACTATTCAATTGGAAATAGTAACGAAGCTGTGTAGGTTGTTCATGAGGGAATGCGTTGGTTGTACTTAGGCCCCCACAGAGAAGTGATCGATGATAGGAGTGGATCGGTGTGTGGTTAGTGCTTGTTGTTAGCGTTGAAAAGAAGCCAGTGAAGGAAGGTTGCTATATCATGTAGTGTAGATGTTGAACAACTCGTTGAGAGCTTGTCCGGATAGGCTTGCTTTTGAGGTGTTCGATTGACAATGGTTCACTGGGAAATGGAGTCCCCGTGGGGGCTCGGTCGATGTGCAATGCTCATGATTCCCAACAAAAATGAAACAGCTGTACACTGCTTCCATGCTTTTCAATGGTCAGTTGAGCACTCAAGCTGCATGATCAATCATATTAGATACAAATCTAATCTAATCTAATCTCCTACTACTCAATTGGAAATAGTAACGAAGCTGTGTAGGTTGTTCATGAGGGAATGCGTTCGTTGTACTAAGGCCCCTACAGAGAAGTGATCGATGATAGGAGTGGATCGGTGTGTGGGATGTGCTTCTTGTTAGCGATGAAAAGAAGCCAGTGAAGGAGGGGTGCTATATATCATGTAGTGTAGATATTGAACAACTCGTTGAGAGCTTGTCCGGATAGGCTTGCTTTTGAGGTGTTCGATTGACAATGGTTCACTGGGAAATGGAGTCCCCGTTGGGGCTCGGTCGATGTGCATTGCTCATGATTCCCAACAAGGATCAAACAGCTGTACACTGCTTCCATGCTTTTCAATGGTCAGTTGAGCGTTCAAGCTGCATGACCAATCATATTATATACAAATCTAATCTAATCTAATCTAATCTCCTACTACTCAATTGGAAATAGTAACGAAGCTGTGTAGGTTGTTCATGAGGGAATGCGTTGGTTGTACTAAGGCCCCTACAGAGAAGTGATCGATGATAGGAGTGGATCGGTGTGCGGTTTGTGCTTGTTGTTAGCGTTTAAAAGAAGCCAGTGAAGGAAGGGTGCTATATCGTGTAGTGTAGATGTTGAACAACTCGTTGAGAGCTTGTCCGGAAAGGCTTGCTTTTGAGGTGATCGATTGACAATGGTTCACTGGGAAATGGAGTCCCCGTGTGGGCTCGGTCGATGTTCTTTGCTCATGATTCCCAACAAGGATCAAACAGCTGTACACTGCTTCCATGCGTTTCAATGGTCAGTTGAGCGTTCAAGCTGCATGATCATTCATATTATATACAAATCTGATCTAATCTAATCTCCTACTACTCAATTGGAAATAGTAACGAAGCTGTGTAGGTTGTTCATGAGGGAATGCGTTGGTTGTACTAAGGCCCCTACAGAGAAGTGATCGATGATAGGAGTGGATCGGTGTGTGGTATGTGCATGTTGTTAGCGTTGAAAAGAAGCCAGTGAAGGAAGGGTGCTATATCATGTAGTGTAGATGTTGAACAACTCGTTGAGAGCTTGTCCGGATAGGCTTGCTTTTGAGGTGTTCGATTGACAATGGTTCACTGGGAAATGGAGTCCCCGTGGGGGCTCGGTCGATGTGCATTGCTCATGATTCCCAACAAGGATCAAACAGCTGTACACTGCTTCCATGCGTTTCAATGGTCAGTTGAGCGTTCAAGCTGCATGATCAATCATATTATATACAAATCTAATCTAATCTAATCTCCTACTACTCAATTGGAAATAGTAACGAAGCGGTGTAGGTTGTTCATGAGGGAATGCGTTGGTTGTACTTAGGCCCCTACAGAGAACTGATCGATGATAGGAGTGGTTCGTTGTGTGAGTTGTGCTGGTTTTTAGCGTTGAAAAGAAGCCAGTGAAGGAAGGTTGCTATATCATGTAGTGTAGATGTTGAACAACTCGTTGAGAGCTTGTCCGGAAAGGCTTGCTTTTGAGGTGATCGATTGACAATGGTTCACTGGGAAATGGAGTCCCCGTGGAGGCTCGGTCGATGTGCAATGCTCATGATTCCCAACAAAAATGAAACAGCTGTACACTGCTTCCATGCTTTTCAATGGTCAGTTGAGCGTTCAAGCTGCATGATCAATCATATTATATACAAATCTGATCTAATCTAATCTAATCTCCTACTACTCAATTGGAAATAGTAACGAAGCTGTGTAGGTTGTTCATGAGGGAATGCGTTGGTTGTACTTAGGCCCCTACAGAGAAGTGATCGATGATAGGAGTGGATCGGTGTGTGGTTTGTGCTTGTTGTTAGCGTTGAAAAGAAGCCAGTGAAGGAAGGGTGCTATATCATGTAGTGTAGATGTTGAACAACTCGTTGAGAGCTTGTCCGGAAAGGCTTGCTTTTGAGGTGATCGATTGACAATGGTTCACTGGGAAATGGAGTCCCCGTGGGGGCTCGGTCGATGTGCAATGCTCATGATTCCCAACAAGGATCAAACAGCTGTACACTGCTTCCATGCTTTTCAATGGTCAGTTGAGCGTTCAAGCTGCATGATCAATCATATTATATACAAATCTGATCTAATCTAATCTAATCTCCTACTACTCAATTGGAAATAGTAACGAAGCTGTGTAGGTTGTTCATGAGGGAATGTGTTGGTTGTACTTAGGCCCCTACAGAGAAGTGATCGATGATAGGAGTGGATCGGTGTGTGGTTTGTGCTGGTTGTTAGCGTTGAAAAGAAGCCAGTGAAGGAAGGGTGCTATATATCATGTAGTGTAGATGTTGAACAACTCGTTGAGAGCTTGTCCGGATAGGCTTGCTTTTGAGGTGATCGATTGACAATGGTTCACTGGGAAATGGAGTCCCCGTGGGGGCTCGGTCGATGTGCATTGCTCATGATTCCCAACAGGGATCAAAAAGCTGTACACTGCTTCCATGCTTTTCAATGGTCAGTTGAGCGTTCAAGCTGCATGATCAATCATATTATATACAAATCTCATCTAATCTAATCTCCTACTACTCAATTGGAAATAGTAACGAAGCTGTGTAGATTGTTCATGAGGGAATGCGTTGGTTGTACTTAGGCCCCTACAGAGGAGTGATCGATGATAGGAGTGGATCGGTGTGTGGTTTGTGCTGGTTGTTACGAATCAAAAGAATCCAGTGTAGGAAGTTTGCTATATCATGTAGTGTAGATGTTGAACAACTCGTTGAGAGCTTGTCCGGATAGGCTTGCTTTTGAGGTGATCGATTGACAATGGTTCACTGGGAAATGGAGTCCCCGTGGGGGCTCGGTCGATGTGCATTGCTCAGGAATCCGAAAATAATGAAAAAGCTGTACACTGCTTCCATGCTTTTCAATGGTCAGTTGAGCGTTCAAGCTGCATGATCAATCATATTATATACAAATCTAATCTAATCTAATCTAATCTCCTACTATTCAATTGGAAATAGTAACGAAGCTGTGTAGGTTGTTCATGAGGGAATGCGTTGGTTGTACTTAGGCCCCTACAGAGAAGTGATCGATGATAGGAGTGGATCGGTGTGTGGTTTGTGCTGGTTGTTAGCGTTGAAAAGAAGCCAGTGAAGGAAGGGTGCTATATCATGTAGTGTAGATGTTGAACAACTCGTTGAGAGCTTGTCCGGATAGGCTTGCTTTTGAGGTGTTCGATTGACAATGGTTCACTGGGAAATGGAGTCCCCGTGGGGGCTCGGTCGATGTGCATTGCTCAGGAATCCGAAAAAAAATGAAACAGCTGTACACTGCTTCCATGCTTTTCAATGGTCAGTTGAGCGTTCAAGCTGCATGATCAATCATATTATATACAAATCTAATCTAATCTAATCTAATCTAATCTCCTACTACTCAATTGGAAATAGTAACGAAGCTGTGTAGGTTGTTCATGAGGGACTGCGTTGGTTGTACTAAGGCCCCTACAGAGAAGTGATCGATGATAGGAGTGGATCGGTGTGTGGTTTGTGCTGGTTGTTAGCGTTGAAAAGAAGCCAGTGAAGGAAGGGTGCTATATCATGTAGTGAAGATGTTGAACAACTCGTTGAGAGCTTGTCCGGATAGGCTAGCTTTTGAGGTGATCGACTGACAATGGTTCACTGGGAAATGGAGTCCCCGTGGGGGCTCGGTCGATGTGCATTGCTCATGATTCCGAAAAAAAATGAAACAGCTGTACACTGCTTCCATGCTTTCCAATGGTCAGTTGAGCGTTCAAGCTGCATGATCAATCATATTATATACAAATCTGATCTAATCTAATCTAATCTCCTACTACTCAATTGGAAATAGTAACGAAGCTGTGTAGGTTGTTCATGAGGGAATGCGTTGGTTGTACTTAGGCCCCTACAGAGAAGTGATCGATGATAGGAGTGGATCGGTGTGTGGTTTGTGCTGGTTGTTAGCGATGAAAAGAAGCCAGTGAAGGAAGGGTGCTATATCATGTAGTGTAGATGTTGAACAACTCGTTGAGAGCTTGTCCGGATAGGCTTGCTTTTGAGGTGTTCGATTGACAATGGTTCACTGGGAAATGGAGTCCCCGTGGGGGCTCGGTCGATGTGCATTGCTCATGATTCCCAACAAGGATCAAACAGCTGTACACTGCTTCCATGCTTTTCAATGGTCAGTTGAGCGTTCAAGCTGCATGATCAATCATATTATAAACAAATCTAATCTAATCTAATCTAATCTCCTACTACTCAATTGGAAATAGTAACGAAGCTGTGTAGGTTGTTCATGAGGGAATGCGTTGGTTGTACTTAGGCCCCTACAGAGAATTGATCGATGATAGGAGTGGATCGGTGTGTGGTTTGTGCTTGTTGTTAGCGTTGAAAAGAAGCCAGTGAAGGAAGGGTGCTATATATCATGTAGTGTAGATGTTGAACAACTCGTTGAGAGCTTGTCCGGATAGGCTTGCTTTTGAGGTGTTCGATTGACAATGGTTCACTGGGAAATGGAGTCCCCGTGGGGGCTCGGTCGATGTGCATTGCTCATGATTCCCAACAGGGATCAAACAGCTGTACACTGCTTCCATGCTTTTCAATGGTCAGTTGAGCGTTCAAGCTGCATGATCAATCATATTATATACAAATCTAATCTAATCTAATCTAATCTCCTACTACTCAATTGGAAATAGTAACGAAGCTGTGTAGGTTGTTCATGAGGGAATGCGTTGGTTGTACTTAGGCCCCTACAGAGGAGTGATCGATGATAGGAGTGGGTCGGTGTGTGGTTTGTGCTGGTTGTTACGAATCAAAAGAAGCCAGTGAAGGAAGGTTGCTATATCATGTAGTGTAGATGTTGAACAACTCGTTGAGAGCTTGTCCGGAAAGGCTTGCTTTTGAGGTGATCGATTGACAATGGTTCACTGGGAAATGGAGTCCCCGTGGGGGCTCGGTCGATGTGCATTGCTCATGATTCCGAAAAAAATGAAACAGCTGTACACTGCTTCCATGCTTTTCAATGGTCAGTTGAGCGTTCAAGCTGCATGATCAATCATATTATATACAAATCTAATCTAATCTAATCTAATCTCCTACTACTCAATTGGAAATAGTAACGAAGCTGTGTAGGTTGTTCATGAGGGAATGCGTTGGTTGTACTTAGGCCCCTACAGAGAAGTGATCGATGATAGGAGTGGATCGGTGTGTGGTTTGTGCTGGTTGTTAGCGTAGAAAAGAAGCCAGTGAAGGAAGGGTGCTATATATCATGTAGTGTAGATGTTGAAAAACTCGTTGAGAGCTTGTCCGGATAGGCTTGCTTTTGAGGTGTTCGATTGACAATGGTTCACTGGGAAATGGAGTCCCCGTGGGGGCTCGTTCGATGTGCATTGCTCATGATTCCCAACAAGGATCAAACAGCTGTACACTGCTTCCATGATTTCAATGGTCAGTTGAGCGTTCAAGCTGCATGACCAATCATATTATATACAAAACTAATCCAAACTAATCTCCTACTACTCAATTGGAAATAGTAACGAAGCTGTGTAGGTTGTTCATGAGGGAATGCGTTGGTTGTACTTAGGCCCCTACAGAGAAGTGATCGATGATAGGAGTGGATCGGTGTGTGGGTTGTGCTGGTTGTTAGCGTTGAAAAGAAGCCAGTGAAGGAAGGGTGCTATATCATGTAGTGTAGATGTTGAACAACTCGTTGATAGCTTGTCCGGAAAGGCTAGCTTTTGAGGTGATCGACTGACAATGGTTCACTGGGAAATGGAGTCCCCGTGGGGGCTCGGTCGATGTGCATTGCTCATGATTCCGAAAAAAATGAAACAGCTGTACACTGCTTCCATGCTTTTCAATGGTCAGTTGAGCGTTCAAGCTGCATGATCAATCATATTATATACAAATCTAATCTAATCTAATCTAATCTCCTACTACTCAATTGGAAATAGTAACGAAGCTGTGTAGGTTGTTTATGAGGGAATGCGTTGGTTGTACTTAGGCCCCTACAGAGAAGTGATCGATGATAGGAGTGGATCGGTGTGTGGTTTGTGCTGGTTGTTAGCGTAGAAAAGAAGCCAGTGAAGGAAGGGTGCTATATATCATGTAGTGTAGATGTTGAACAACTCGTTGAGAGCTTGTCCGGATAGGCTTGCTTTTGAGGTGTTCGATTGACAATGGTTCACTGGGAAATGGAGTCCCCGTGGGGGCTCGTTCGATGTGCATTGCTCATGATTCCCAACAAGGATCAAACAGCTGTACACTGCTTCCATGCTTTCCAATGCTGAGTTGAGCACTCAAGCTGCATGATCAATCATATTCTATACAAATCTGATCTAATCTAATCTAATCTCCTACTACTCAATTGGAAATAGTAACGAAGCTGTGTAGGTTGTTCATGAGGGAATGCGTTGGTTGTACTTAGGCCCCTACAGAGAAGTGATCGATGATAGGAGTGGATCGGTGTGTGGTTTGTGCTTGTTGTTAGCGTTGAAAAGAAGCCAGTGAAGGAAGGGTGCTATATCATGTAGTGTAGATGTTGAACAACTCGTTGAGAGCTTGTCCGGATAGGCTTGCTTTTGAGGTGTTCGATTGACAATGGTTCACTGGGAAATGGAGTCCCCGTGGGGGCTCGTTCGATGTGCATTGCTCATGATTCCCAACAAGGATCAAACAGCTGTACACTGCTTCCATGATTTCAATGGTCAGTTGAGCGTTCAAGCTGCATGACCAATCATATTATATACAAATCTAATCCAAACTAATATCCTACTATTCAATTGGAAATAGTTACGAAGCTGTGTAGGTTGTTCATGAGGGAATGCGTTGGTTGTACTTAGGCCCCTACAGAGAAGTGATCGATGATAGGAGTGGATCGGTGTGTGGTTTGTGCTGGTTGTTAGCGTTGAAAAGAAGCCAGTGAAGGAAGGGTGCTATATCATGTAGTGTAGATGTTGAACAACTCGTTGATAGCTTGTCCGGATAAGCTAGCTTTTGAGGTGATCGACTGACAATGGTTCACTGGGAAATGGAGTCCCCGTGGGGGCTCGGTCGATGTGCATTGCTCATGATTCCGAAAAAAATGAAACAGCTGTACACTGCTTCCATGCGTTTCAATGGTCAGTTGAGCGTTCAAGCTGCATGATCAATCATATTATATACAAATCTAATCTAATCTAATCTAATCTCCTACTACTCAATTGGAAATAGTAACGAAGCTGTGTAGGTTGTTTATGAGGGAATGCGTTGGTTGTACTTAGGCCCCTACAGAGAAGTGATCGATGATAGGAGTGGATCGGTGTGTGGTTTGTGCTGGTTGTTAGCGTAGAAAAGAAGCCAGTGAAGGAAGGGTGCTATATATCATGTAGTGTAGATGTTGAACAACTCGTTGAGAGCTTGTCCGGATAGGCTTGCTTTTGAGGTGTTCGATTGACAATGGTTCACTGGGAAATGGAGTCCCCGTGGGGGCTCGTTCGATGTGCATTGCTCATGATTCCCAACAAGGATCAAACAGCTGTACACTGCTTCCATGATTTCAATGGTCAGTTGAGCGTTCAAGCTGCATGACCAATCATATTATATACAAAACTAATCCAAACTAATCTCCTACTACTCAATTGGAAATAGTAACGAAGCTGTGTAGGTTGTTCATGAGGGAATGCGTTGGTTGTACTTAGGCCCCTACAGAGAATTGATCGATGATAGGAGTGGATCGGTGTGTGGTTTGTGCTTGTTGTTAGCGTTGAAAAGAAGCCAGTGAAGGAAGGGTGCTATATCATGTAGTGTAGATGTTGAACAACTCGTTGAGAGCTTGTCCGGATAGGCTTGCTTTTGAGGTGTTCGATTGACAATGGTTCACTGGGAAATGGAGTCCCCGTGGGGGCTCCGTCGATGTGCATTGCTCATGATTCCCAACAAGGATCAAACAGCTGTACACTGCTTCCATGCTTTCCAATGCTGAGTTGAGCACTCAAGCTGCATGATCAATCATATTCTATACAAATCTGATCTAATCTAATCTAATCTCCTACTACTCAATTGGAAATAGTAACGAAGCTGTGTAGGTTGTTCATGAGGGAATGCGTTGGTTGTACTTAGGCCCCTACAGAGAAGTGATCGATGATAGGAGTGGATCGGTGTGTGGGTTGTGCTGGTTGTTAGCGTAGAAAAGAAGCCAGTGAAGGAAGGTTGCTATATCATGTAGTGTAGATGTTGAACAACTCGTTGAGAGCTTGTCCGGATAGGCTTGCTTTTGAGCTAATCGATTGACAATGGTTCACTGGGAAATGGAGTCCCCGTGGGGGCTCGGTCGATGTGCATTGCTCATGATTCCCAACAAGGATCAAACAGCTGTACACTGCTTCCATGATTTCAATGGTCAGTTGAGCGTTCAAGCTGCATGATCAATCATATTATATACAAATCTAATCTAATCTAATCTAATCTCCTACTACTCAATTGGAAATAGTAACGAAGCTGTGTAGATTGTTCATGAGGGAATGCGTTGGTTGTACTTAGGCCCCTACAGAGAAGTGATCGATGATAGGAGTGGATCGGTGTGTGAGTTGTGCTTGTTTTTAGCGTAGAAAAGAAGCCAGTGAAGGAAGGGTGCTATATCATGTAGTGTAGATGTTGAACAACTCGTTGAGAGCTTGTCCGGATAGGCTTGCTTTTGAGGTGTTCGATTGACAATGGTTCACTGGGAAATGGAGTCCCCGTGGGGGCTCGTTCGATGTGCAATGCTCATGATTCCCAACAAGGATCAAACAGCTGTACACTGCTTCCATGATTTCAATGGTCAGTTGAGCGTTCAAGCTGCATGACCAATCATATTATATACAAATCTAATCTAATCTAATCTCCTATTACTCAATTGGAAGTAGTTACGAAGCTGTGTAGGTTGTTCATGAGGGAATGCGTTGGTTGTACTTAGGCCCCTACAGAGAAGTGATCGATGATAGGAGTGGATCGGTGTGTGGTTAGTGCTGGTTGTTAGCGTTGAAAAGAAGCCAGTGAAGGAAGGGTGCTATATCATGTAGTGTAGATGTTGAACAACTCGTTGAGAGCTTGTCCGGAAAGGCTTGCTTTTGAGCTAATCGATTGACAATGGTTCACTGGGAAATGGAGTCCCCGTGGGGGCTCGGTCGATGTGCATTGCTCATGATTCCCAACAAGGATCAAACAGCTGTACACTGCTTCCATGATTTCAATGGTCAGTTGAGCGTTCAAGCTGCATGATCAATCATATTATATACAAATCTAATCTAATCTAATCTAATCTCCTACTACTCAATTGGAAATAGTAACGAAGCTGTGTAGATTGTTCATGAGGGAATGCGTTGGTTGTACTTAGGCCCCTACAGAGAAGTGATCGATGATAGGAGTGGATCGGTGTGTGAGTTGTGCTTGTTTTTAGCGTAGAAAAGAAGCCAGTGAAGGAAGGGTGCTATATCATGTAGTGTAGATGTTGAACAACTCGTTGAGAGCTTGTCCGGATAGGCTTGCTTTTGAGGTGTTCGATTGACAATGGTTCACTGGGAAATGGAGTCCCCGTGGGGGCTCGTTCGATGTGCAATGCTCATGATTCCCAACAAGGATCAAACAGCTGTACACTGCTTCCATGATTTCAATGGTCAGTTGAGCGTTCAAGCTGCATGACCAATCATATTATATACAAATCTAATCCAAACTAATCTCCTATTACTCAATTGGAAGTAGTTACGAAGCTGTGTAGGTTGTTCATGAGGGAATGCGTTGGTTGTACTTAGGCCCCTACAGAGAAGTGATCGATGATAGGAGTGGATCGGTGTGTGGTTAGTGCTGGTTGTTAGCGTAGAAAAGAAGCCAGTGAAGGAAGGGTGCTATATCATGTAGTGTAGATGTTGAACAACTCGTTGAGAGCTTGTCCGGATAGGCTTGCTTTTGAGGTGTTCGATTGACAATGGTTCACTGGGAAATGGAGTCCCCGTGGGGGCTCCGTCGATGTGCATTGCTCATGATTCCCAACAAGGATCAAACAGCTGTACACTGCTTCCATGATTTCAATGGTCAGTTGAGCGTTCAAGCTGCATGACCAATCATATTATATACAAATCTAATCCAAACTAATCTCCTATTACTCAATTGGAAATAGTAACGAAGCTGTGTAGGTTGTTCATGAGGGAATGCGTTGGTTGTACTTAGGCCCCTACAGAGAAGTGATCGATGATAGGAGTGGATCGGTGTGTGGTTAGTGCTTGTTGTTAGCGTAGAAAAGAAGCCAGTGAAGGAAGGGTGCTATATCATGTAGTGTAGATGTTGAACAACTCGTTGAGAGCTTGTCCGGATAGGCTTGCTTTTGAGGTGTTCGATTGACAATGGTTCACTGGGAAATGGAGTCCCCGTGGGGGCTCGGTCGATGTGCATTGCTCATGATTCCCAACAAGGATCTATAAGCTGTACACTGCTTCCATGATTTCAATGGTCAGTTGAGCGTTCAAGCTGCATTACCAATCATATTATATACAAAACTAATCCAAACTAATCTCCTACTACTCAATTGGAAATAGTAACGAAGCTGTGTAGATTGTTCATGAGGGAATGCGTTGGTTGTACTTAGGCAACTACAGAGAATTGATCGATGATAGGAGTGGATCGGTGTGTGGTTAGTGCTTGTTGTTAGCGTAGAAAAGAAGCCAGTGAAGGAAGGGTGCTATATCATGTAGTGTAGATGTTGAACAACTCGTTGAGAGCTTGTCCGGATAGGCTTGCTTTTGAGGTGTTCGATTGACAATGGTTCACTGGGAAATGGAGTCCCCGTGGGGGCTCGGTCGATGTGCATTGCTCATGATTCCCAACAAGGATCAGACAGCTGTACACTGCTTCCATGATTTCAATGGTCAGTTGAGCGTTCAAGCTGCATGACCAATCATATTATATACAAATCTAATCCAAACTAATCTCCTACTACTCAATTGGAAATAGTAACGAAGCTGTGTAGATTGTTCATGAGGGAATGCGTTGGTTGTACTTAGGCCCCTACAGAGAAGTGATCGATGATAGGAGTGGATCGGTGTGTGGTTAGTGCTTGTTGTTAGCGTTGAAAAGAAGCCAGTGAAGGAAGGGTGCTATATCATGTAGTGTAGATGTTGAACAACTCGTTGAGAGCTTGTCCGGAAAGGCTTGCTTTTGAGGTGTTCGATTGACAATGGTTCACCGGGAAATGGAGTCCCCGTGGGGGCTCGGTCGATGTGCATTGCTCATGATTCCCAACAAGGATCAAACAGCTGTACACTGCTTCCATGCTTTTCAATGGTCAGTTGAGCGTTCAAGCTGCATGATCAATCATATTATATACAAATCTGATCTAATCTAATCTAATCTCCTACTACTCAATTGGAAATAGTAACGAAGCTGTGTAGGTTGTTCATGAGGGAATGCGTTGGTTGTACTTAGGCCCCTACAGAGAAGTGATCGATGATAGGAGTGGATCGGTGTGTGGTTTGTGCTTGTTGTTAGCGTAGAAAAGAAGCCAGTGAAGGAAGGTTGCTATATCATGTAGTGTAGATGTTGAACAACTCGTTGAGAGCTTGTGCGGATAGGCTTGCTTTTGAGGTGTTCGATTGACAATGGTTCACTGGGAAATGGAGTCCCCGTGGGGGCTCGGTCGATGTGCATTGCTCATGATTCCCAACAAGGATCAAACGGCTGTACACTGCTTCCATGATTTCAATGGTCAGTTGAGCGTTCAAGCTGCATTACCAATTATATTATATACAAAACTAATCCAAACTAATCTCCTACTACTCAATTGGAAATAGTAACGAAGCTGTGTAGGTTGTTCATGAGGGAATGCGTTGGTTGTACTTAGGCCCCTACAGAGAAGTGATCGATGATAGGAGTGGATCGGTGTGTGGTTTGTGCTGGTTGTTAGCGTAGAAAAGAAGCCAGTGAAGGAAGGGTGCTATATATCATGTAGTGTAGATGTTGAACAACTCGTTGATAGCTTGTCCGGATAGGCTTGCTTTTGAGGTGTTCGATTGACAATGGTTCACTGGGAAATGGAGTCCCCGTGGGGGCTCGGTCGATGTGCATTGCTCATGATTCCCAACAAGGATCAAACAGCTGTACACTGCTTCCATGATTTCAATGGTCAGTTGAGCGTTCAAGCTGCATGACCAATCATATTATATACAAATCTAATCCAAACTAATCTCCTACTACTCAATTGGAAATAGTAACGAAGCTGTGTAGGTTGTTCATGAGGGAATGCGTTGGTTGTACTTAGGCCCCTACAGAGAAGTGATCGATGATAGGAGTGGATCGGTGTGTGGTTAGTGCTGGTTGTTAGCGTAGAAAAGAAGCCAGTGAAGGAAGGGTGCTGTATCATGTAGTGTAGATGTTGAACAACTCGTTGAGAGCTTGTCTGGATAGGCTTGCTTTTGAGGTGTTCGATTGACAATGGTTCACTGGGAAATGGAGTCCCCGTGGGGGCTCGGTCGATGTGCATTGCTCATGATTCCCAACAAGGATCAAACAGCTGTACACTGCTTCCATGCTTTTCAATGGTCAGTTGAGCGTTCAAGCTGCATGATCAATCATATTATATACAAATCTAATCTAATCTAATCTCTTACTACTCAATTGGAAATAGTAACGAAGCTGTGTAGGTTGTTCATGAGGGAATGCGTTGGTTGTACTTAGGCCCCTACAGAGAAGTGATCGATGATAGGAGTGGATCGGTGTGTGGTTTGTGCTGGTTGTTAGCGTTGAAAAGAAGCCAGTGAAGGAAGGGTGCTATATCATGTAGTGTAGATGTTGAACAAATCGTTGATAGCTTGTCCGGATAGGCTTGCTTTTGAGGTGATCGATTGACAATGGTTCACTGGGAAATGGAGTCCCCGTGGGGGCTCGGTCGATGTGCATTGCTCATGATTCCCAACAAGGATCAAACAGCTGTACACTGCTTCCATGCTTTTCAAAGCTGAGTTGAGCGTTCAAGCTGCATGACCAATCATATTATATACAAATCTAATCCAAACTAATCTCCTACTACTCAATTGGAAATAGTAACGAAGCTGTGTAGATTGTTCATGAGGGAATGCGTTGGTTGTACTTAGGCCCCTACAGAGAATTGATCGATGATAGGAGTGGATCGGTGTGTGGTTTGTGCTTGTTGTTAGCGTAGAAAAGAAGACAGTGAAGGAAGGGTGCTATATCATGTAGTGTAGATGTTGAACAACTCGTTGAGAGCTTGTCCGGATAGGCTTGCTTTTGAGGTAATCGATTGACAATGGTTCACTGGGAAATGGAGTCCCCGTGGGGGCTCGGTCGATGTGCAATGCTCATGATTCCCAACAAGGATCAAACAGCTGTACACTGCTTCCATGCTTTTCAATGCTGAGTTTAGCACTCAAGCTGCATGATCAATCATATTATATACAAATCTGATCTAATCTAATCTAATCTCCTACTACTCAATTGGAAATAGTAACGAAGCTGTGTAGGTTGTTCATGAGGGAATGCGTTGGTTGTACTTAGGCCCCTACAGAGAAGTGATCGATGATAGGAGTGGATCGGTGTGTGGTTAGTGCTTGTTGTTAGCGTAGAAAAGAAGCCAGTGAAGGAAGGGTGCTATATCATGTAGTGTAGATGTTGAACAACTCGTTGAGAGCTTGTCCGGATAGGCTTGCTTTTGAGGTGTTCGATTGACAATGGTTCACCGGGAAATGGAGTCCCCACGGGGGCTCGGTCGATGTGCAATGCTCATGATTCCCAACAAGGATCAAACAGCTGTACACTGATTCCAAGCGTTTCAATGGTCAGTTGAGCGTTCAAGCTGCATGATCAATCATATTATATACAAATCTGATCTAATCTAATCTAATCTCCTACTACTCAATTGGAAATAGTAACGAAGCTGTGTAGGTTGTTCATGAGGGAATGCGTTGGTTGTACTTAGGCCCCTACAGAGAATTGATCGATGATAGGAGTGGATCGGTGTGTGGTTTGTGCTTGTTGTTAGCGTAGAAAAGAAGACAGTGAAGGAAGGGTGCTATATCATGTAGTGTAGATGTTGAACAACTCGTTGAGAGCTTGTCCGGATAGGCTTGCTTTTGAGGTAATCGATTGACAATGGTTCACCGGGAAATGGAGTCCCCACGGGGGCTCGGTCGATGTGCAATGCTCATGATTCCCAACAAGGATCAAACAGCTGTACACTGATTCCAAGCGTTTCAATGGTCAGTTGAGCGTTCAAGCTGCATGATCAATCATATTATATACAAATCTGATCTAATCTAATCTAATCTCCTACTACTCAATTGGAAATAGAAACGAAGCTGTGTAGGTTGTTCATGAGGGAATGCGTTGGTTGTACTTAGGCCCTACAGAGAACTGATCGATGATAGGAGTGGTTCGGTGTGTGGTTTGTGCTGGTTGTTAGCGTTGAAAAGAAGCCAGTGAAGGAAGGGTGCTATATCATGTAGTGTAGATGTTGAACAACTCGTTGAGAGCTTGTCCGGATAGGCATGCTTTTGAGGTGTTCGATTGACAATGGTTCACTGGGAAATGGAGTCCCCGTGGGGGCTCGTTCGATGTGCATTGCTCATGATTCCCAACAAGGATCAAACAGCTGTACACTGCTTCCATGCTTTTCAATGCTGAGTTGAGCGTTCAAGCTGCATGATCAATCATGTTATATACAAATCTAATCTAATCTAATCTAATCTCCTACTACTCAATTGGAAATAGTAACGAAGCTGTGTAGGTTGTTCATGAGGGAATGCGTTGGTTGTACTTAGGCCCCTACAGAGAAGTGATCGATGATAGGAGTGGATCGGTGTGTGGTTAGTGCTTGTTGTTAGCGTAGAAAAGAAGCCAGTGAAGGAAGGGTGCTATATCATGTAGTGTAGATGTTGAACAACTCGTTGAGAGCTTGTCCGGATAGGCTTGCTTTTGAGGTAATCGATTGACAATGGTTCACTGGGAAATGGAGTCCCCGTGGGGGCTCGTTCGATGTGCAATGCTCATGATTCCCAACAAGGATCAAACAGCTGTACACTGCTTCCATGCTTTTCAATGCTGAGTTTAGCACTCAAGCTGCATGATCAATCATATTATATACAAATCTGATCTAATCTAATCTAATCTCCTACTACTCAATTGGAAATAGTAACGAAGCTGTGTAGGTTGTTCATGAGGGAATGCGTTGGTTGTACTTAGGCCCCTACAGAGAAGTGATCGATGATAGGAGTGGATCGGTGTGTGGTTTGTGCTGGTTGTTAGCGTTGAAAAGAAGCCAGTGAAGGAAGGGTGCTATATCATGTAGTGTAGATGTTGAACAACTCGTTGAGAGCTTCTCCGGATAGGCTTGCTTTTGAGGTGTTCGATTGACAATGGTTCACCGGGAAATGGAGTCCCCGTGGGGGCTCGGTCGATGTGCGTTGCTCATGATTCCCAACAAGGATCAAACAGCTGTACACTGCTTCCATGCTTTTCAATGGTCAGTTGAGCGTTCAAGCTGCATGATCAATCATATTATATACAAATCTAATCTAATCTAATCTCCTACTACTCAAATGGAAAGCGTAACGAAGCGGTGTAGGTTGTTCATGAGGGAATGCGTTGGTTGTACTTAGGCCCCTACAGAGAAGTGATCGATGATAGGAGTGGATCGGTGTGTGGTTTGTGCTGGTTGTTAGAGATGAAATAAGCCAGTGAAGGAAGGGTGCTATATCATGTAGTGTAGATGTTGAACAACTCGTTGAGAGCTTGTCCGGATAGGCTAGCTTTTGAGGTGATCGACTGACAATGGTTCACTGGGAAATGGAGTCCCCGTGGGGGCTCGGTCGATGTGCATTGCTCATGATTCCGAAAAAAAATGAAACAGCTGTACACTGCTTCCATGCTTTTCAATGGTCAGTTGAGCGTTCAAGCTGCATGGTCAATCATATTATATACAAATCTAATCTAATCTAATCTCTTACTACTCAATTGGAAATAGTAACGAAGCTGTGTAGGTTGTTCATGAGGGAATGCGTTGGTTGTACTTAGGCCCCTACAGAGAAGTGATCGATGATAGGAGTGGATCGGTGTGTGGTTTGTGCTGGTTGTTAGCGTTGAAAAGAAGCCAGTGAAGGAAGGGTGCTATATCATGTAGTGTAGATGTTGAACAACTCGTTGAGAGCTTGTCCGGATAGGCTTGCTTTTGAGGTGATCGATTGACAATGGTTCACTGGGAAATGGAGTCCCCGTGGGGGCTCGGTCGATGTGCATTGCTCATGATTCCCAACAAGGATCAAACAGCTGTACACTGCTTCCATGCTTTTCAATGCTGAGTTTAGCACTCAAGCTGCATGATCAATCATATTCTATACAAATCTGATCTAATCTAATCTAATCTCCTACTACTCAATTGGAAATAGTAACGAAGCTGTGTAGGTTGTTCATGAGGGAATGCGTTGGTTGTACTTAGGCCCCTACAGAGAAGTGATCGATGATAGGAGTGGATCGGTGTGTGGTTTGTGCTGGTTGTTGGCGTTGAAAAGAAGCCAGTGAAGGAAGGGTGCTATATCATGTAGTGTAGATGTTGAACAACTCGTTGAGAGCTTGTCCGGATAGGCATGCTTTTGAGGTTTTCGATTGACAATGGTTCACTGGGAAATGGAGTCCCCGTGGGGGCTCGGTCGATGTGCATTGCTCATGATTCCCAACAAGGATCAAACAGCTGTACACTGCTTCCATGCTATTCAATGGTCAGTTGAGCGTTCAAGCTGCATGATCAATCATATTATATACAAATCTGATCTAATCTAATCTAATCTCCTACTACTCAATTGGAAATAGTAACGAAGCTGTGTAGGTTGTTCATGAGGGAATGCGTTGGTTGTACTTAGGCCCCTACGGAGAATTGATCGATGATAGGAGTGGATCGGTGTGTGGTTTGTGCTTGTTGTTAGCGTAGAAAAGAAGCCAGTGAAGGAAGGGTGCTATATCATGTAGTGTAGATGTTGAACAAATCGTTGATAGCTTGTCCGGATAGGCTTGCTTTTGAGGTGTTCGATTGACAATGGTTCACTGGGAAATGGAGTCCCCGTGGGGGCTCGGTCGATGTGCATTGCTCATGATTCCCAACAAGGATCAAACAGCTGTACACTGCTTCCATGCTTTTCAATGGTCAGTTGAGCGTTCAAGCTGCATGATCAATCATATTATATACAAATCTAATCTAATCTAATCTAATCTCCTACTACTCAATTGGAAATAGTAACGAAGCTGTGTAGGTTGTTCATGAGGGAATGCGTTGGTTGTACTTAGGCCCCTACAGAGAAGTGATCGATGATAGGAGTGGATCGGTGTGTGGTTAGTGCTTGTTGTTAGCGTTGAAAAGAAGCCAGTGAAGGAAGGGTGCTATATATCATGTAGTGTAGATGTTGAACAACTCGTTGAGAGCTTGTCCGGATAGGCTTGCTTTTGAGGTAATCGATTGACAATGGTTCACCGGGAAATGGAGTCTCCGTGGGGGCTCGGTCGATGTGCATTGCTCATGATTCCCAACAAGGATCAAACAGCTGTACACTGCTTCCATGCTTTTCAATGCTGAGTTTAGCACTCAAGCTGCATGATCAATCATATTATATACAAATCTGATCTAATCTAATCTAATCTCCTACTACTCAATTGGAAATAGTAACGAAGCTGTGTAGGTTGTTCATGAGGGAATGCGTTGGTTGTACTTAGGCCCCTACAGAGAAGTGATCGATGATAGGAGTGGATCGGTGTGTGGTTTGTGCTGGTTGTTAGCGTTGAAAAGAAGCCAGTGAAGGAAGGGTGCTATATCATGTAGTGTAGATGTTGAACAACTCGTTGAGAGCTTGTGCGGATAGGCTTGCTTTTGAGGTGTTCGATTGACAATGGTTCACTGGGAAATGGAGTCCCCGTGGGGGCTCGGTCGATGTGCATTGCTCATGATTCCCAACAAGGATCAAACAGCTGTACACTGCTTCCATGCTTTTCAATGGTCAGTTGAGCGTTCAAGCTGCATGATCAATCATGTTATATACAAATCTAATCTAATCTAATCTAATCTCCTACTACTCAATTGGAAATAGTAACGAAGCTGTGTAGGTTGTTCATGAGGGAATGCGTTGGTTGTACTTAGGCCCCTACAGAGAAGTGATCGATGATAGGAGTGGATCGGTGTGTGGTTTGTGCTGGTTGTTAGCGTTGAAAAGAAGCCAGTGAAGGAAGGGTGCTATATCATGTAGTGTAGATGTTGAACAACTCGTTGAGAGCTTGTCCGGATAGGCATGCTTTTGAGGTGTTCGATTGACAATGGTTCACTGGGAAATGGAGTCCCCGTGGGGGCTCGGTCGATGTGCATTGCTCATGATTCCCAACAAGGATCAAACAGCTGTACACTGCTTCCATGCTTTTCAATGGTCAGTTGAGCGTTCAAGCTGCATGAACAATCATGTTATATACAAATCTAATCGAATCTAATCTAATCTCCTACTACTCAATTGGAAATAGTAACGAAGCTGTGTAGGTTGTTCATGAGGGAATGCGTTGGTTGTACTTAGGCCCCTACAGAGAAGTGATCGATGATAGGAGTGGATCGGTGTGTGGTTTGTGCTGGTTGTTAGCGTTGAAAAGAAGCCAGTGATGGAAGGTTGCTATATCATGTAGTGTAGATGTTGAACAACTCGTTGAGAGCTTGTCCGGATAGGCTTGCTTTTGAGGTGTTCGATTGACAATGGTTCACTGGGAAATGGAGTCCCCGTGGGGGCTCGGTCGATGTGCAATGCTCATGATTCCGAAAAAAATGAAACAGCTGTACACTGCTTCCATGCTTTTCAATGGTCAGTTGAGCGTTCAAGCTGCATGGTCAATCATGTTATATACAAATCTAATCTAATCTAATCTAATCTCCTACTACTCAATTGGAAATAGTAACGAAGCTGTGTAGGTTGTTCATGAGGGAATGCGTTGGTTGTACTTAGGCCCCTACAGAGAAGTGATCGATGATAGGAGTGGATCGGTGTGTGGTTTGTGCTGGTTGTTAGCGTTGAAAAGAAGCCAGTGAAGGAAGGGTGCTATATCATGTAGTGTAGATGTTGAACAACTCGTTGAGAGCTTGTCCGGATAAGCTTACTTTTGAGGTAATCGATTGACAATGGTTCACCGGGAAATGGAGTCTCCGTGGGGGCTCGGTCGATGTGCATTGCTCATGATTCCGAAAAAAAATGAAACAGCTGTACACTGCTTCCATGCTTTTCAATGCTGAGTTTAGCACTCAAGCTGCATGATCAATCATATTATATACAAATCTGATCTAATCTAATCTAATCTCCTACTACTCAATTGGAAATAGTAACGAAGCTGTGTAGGTTGTTCATGAGGGAATGCGTTGGTTGTACTTAGGCCCCTACAGAGAAGTGATCGATGATAGGAGTGGATCGGTGTGTGGTTTGTGCTGGTTGTTAGCGTTGAAAAGAAGCCAGTGAAGGAAGGGTGCTATATCATGTAGTGTAGATGTTGAACAACTCGTTGAGAGCTTGTCCGGATAGGCTTGCTTTTGAGGTGTTCGATTGACAATGGTTCACTGGGAAATGGAGTCCCCGTGGGGGCTCGGTCGATGTGCATTGCTCATGATTCCCAACAAGGATCAAACAGCTGTACACTGCTTCCATGCTTTTCAATGGTCAGTTGAGCGTTCAAGCTGCATGATCAATCATGTTATATACAAATCTAATCTAATCTAATCTAATCTCCTACTACTCAATTGGAAATAGTAACGAAGCTGTGTAGGTTGTTCATGAGGGAATGCGTTGGTTGTACTTAGGCCCCTACAGAGAAGTGATCGATGATAGGAGTGGATCGGTGTGTGGTTTGTGCTGGTTGTTAGCGTTTAAAAGAAGCCAGTGAAGGAAGGTTGCTATATCATGTAGTGTAGATGTTGAACAACTCGTTGAGAGCTTGTCCGGATAGGCTTGCTTTTGAGGTGTTCGATTGACAATGGTTCACTGGGAAATGGAGTCCCCGTGGGGGCTCGGTCGATGTGCATTGCTCATGATTCCGAAAAAAATGAAACAGCTGTACACTGCCTCCATGTTTTCAATGGTCAGTTGAGCGTTCAAGCTGCATGATCAATCATATTATATACAAATCTGATCTAATCTAATCCAATCTCCTACTACTCAATTGGAAATAGTAACGAAGCTGTGAAGGTTGTTCATGAGGGAATGCGTTGGTTGTACTTAGGCCCCCACAGAGAAGTGATCGATGATAGGAGTGGATCGGTGTGTGGTTTGTGCTGGTTGTTAGCGTAGAAAAGAAGCCAGTGAAGGAAGGGTGCTATATCATGTAGTGTAGATGTTGAACAACTCGTTCAGAGCTTGTCCGGATAGGCTTGCTTTTGAGGTGTTCGATTGACAATGGTTCACTGGGAAATGGAGTCCCCGTGGGGGCTCGGTCGATGTGCATTGCTCATGATTCCCAACAAGGATCAAACAGCTGTACACTGCTTCCATGCTTTTCAATGGTCAGTTGAGCACTCAAGCTGCATGATCAATCATATTATATACAAATCTGATCTAATCTAATCTAATCTCCTACTACTCAATTGGAAATAGTAACGAAGCTGTGTAGGTTGTTCATGAGGGAATGCGTTGGTTGTACTTAGGCCCCTACAGAGAAGTGATCGATGATAGGAGTGGATCGGTGTGTGGTTTGTGCTGGTAGTTACGACTCAAAAGAAGCCAGTGAAGGAAGGGTGCTATATCATGTAGTGTAGATGTTGAACAACTCGTTGAGAGCTTGTCCGGATAGGCTTGCTTTTGAGGTGTTCGATTGACAATGGTTCACTGGGAAATGGAGTCCCCGTGGGGGCTCGGTCGATGTGCTTGCTCATGATTCCCAACAAGGATCAAACAGCTGTACACTCCTTCCATGCTTTTCAATGGTCAGTTGAGCGTTCAAGCTGCATGATCAATCATATTATATACAAATCTGATCTAATCTAATCTAATCTCCTACTACTCAATTGGAAATAGTAACGAAGCTGTGTAGGTTGTTCATGAGGGAATGCGTTGGTTGTACTTAGGCCCCTACAGAGAAGTGATCGATGATAGGAGTGGATCGGTGTGTGGTTTGTGCTGGTTGTTAGCGTTGAAAAGAAGCCAGTGAAGGAAGGTTGCTATATCATGTAGTGTAGATGTTGAACAACTCGTTGAGAGCTTGTCCGGATTGGCTTGCTTTTGAGGTGTTTGATTGACAATGGTTCACTGGGAAATGGAGTCCCCGTGGGGGCTCGGTCGATGTGCATTGCTCATGATTCCCAACAAGGATCAAACAGCTGTACACTGCTTCCATGATTTCAATGGTCAGTTGAGCGTTCAAGCTGCATGATCAATCATATTATATACAAATCTGATCTAATCTAATCTAATCTCCTAGTACTCAATTGGAAATAGTAACGAAGCTGTGTAGGTTGTTCATGAGGGAATGCGTTGGTTGTACTTAGGCCCCCACAGAGAAGTGATCGATGATAGGAGTGGATCGGTGTGTGGTTTGTGCTGGTTGTTAGCGTAGAAAAGAAGCCAGTGAAGGAGGGGTGCTATATATCATGTAGTGTAGATGTTGAACAACTCGTTGAGAGCTTGTCCGGATAGGCTTGCTTTTGAGGTGTTCGATTGACAATGGATCACTGGGAAATGGAGTCCCCGTGGGGGCTCGTTCGATGTGCAATGCTCATGAGTCCCAACAAGGATCGAACAGCTGTACACTGCTTCCATGATTTTCAATGGTCAGTTGAGCACTCAAGCTGCATGATCAATCATATTGTATACAAATCTAATCTAATCTAATCTAATCTCCTACTACTCAATTGGAAATAGTAACGAAGCTGTGTAGGTTGTTCATGAGGGAATGCGTTGGTTGTACTTAGGCCCCTACAGAGAAGTGATCGATGATAGGAGTGGATCGGTGTGTGGTTTGTGCTGGTTGTTAGCGTTGAAAAGAAGCCAGTGAAGGAAGGGTGCTATATCATGTAGTGTAGATGTTGAACAACTCGTTGAGAGCTTGTCCGGATAGGCTTGCTTTTGAGGTGTTCGATTGACAATGGTTCACTGGGAAATGGAGTCCCCGTGGGGGCTCGGTCGATGTGCAATGCTCATGATTCCCAACAAGGATCAAACAGCTGTACACTGCTTCCATGCGTTTCAATGGTCAGTTGAGCGTTCAAGCTGCATGATCAATCATATTATATACAAATCTAATCTAATCTAATCTAATCTCCTACTACTCAATTGGAAATAGTAACGAAGCTGTGTAGGTTGTTCATGAGGGAATGCGTTGGTTGTACTTAGGCCCCTACAGAGAAGTGATCGATGATAGGAGTGGATCGGTGTGTGGTTAGTGCTTGTTGTTAGCGTTGAAAAGAAGCCAGTGAAGGAAGGGTGCTATATCATGTAGTGTAGATGTTGAACAACTCGTTGAGAGCTTGTCCGGATAGGCTTGCTTTTGAGGTAATCGATTGACAATGGTTCACTGGGAAATGGAGTCCCCGTGGGGGCTCGTTCGATGTGCATTGCTCATGATTCCCAACAAGGATCAAACAGCTGTACACTGCTTCCATGCTTTTCAATGGTGAGTTGAGCGTTCAAGCTGCATGATCAATCATATTATATACAAATCTAATCTAATCTAATCTAATCTCCTACTACTCAATTGGAAATAGTAACGAAGCTGTGTAGGTTGTTCATGAGGGAATGCGTTGGTTGTACATAGGCCCCTACAGAGAAGTGATCGATGATAGGAGTGGATCGGTGTGTGGTTTGTGCTGGTTGTTAGCGTAGAAAAGAAGCCAGTGAAGGAGGGGTGCTATATATCATGTAGTGTAGATGTTGAACAACTCGTTGAGAGCTTGTCCGGATAGGCTTGCTTTTGAGGTGTTCGATTGACAATGGTTCACTGGGAAATGGAGTCCCCGTGGGGGCTCGGTCGATGTGCGTTGCTCATGATTCCCAACAAGGATCAAACAGCTGTACACTGCTTCCATGCTTTTCAATGGTCAGTTGAGCGTTCAAGCTGCATGATCAATCATATTATATACAAATCTAATCTAATCTAATCTAATCTCCTACTACTCAATTGGAAATAGTAACGAAGCTGTGTAGGTTGTTTATGAGGGAATGCGTTGGTTGTACTTAGGCCCCTACAGAGAAGTGATCGATGATAGGAGTGGATCGGTGTGTGGTTTGTGCTGGTTGTTAGCGTTGAAAAGAAGCTAGTGAAGGAAGGGTGCTATATATCATGTAGTGTAGATGTTGAACAACTCGTTGAGAGCTTGTCCGGATAGGCTTGCTTTTGAGGTGTTCGATTGACAATGGTTCACTGGGAAATGGAGTCCCCGTGGGGGCTCGTTCGATGTGCATTGCTCATGATTCCCAACAAGGATCAAACAGCTGTACACTGCTTCCATGCTTTTCAATGCTGAGTTGAGCACTCAAGCTGCATGATCAATCATATTATATACAAATCTAATCTAATCTAATCTAATCTCCTACTAGTCAATTGGAAATAGTAACGAAGCTGTGTAGGTTGTTCATGAGGGAATGCGTTGGTTGTACTTAGGCCCCTACAGAGAAGTGATCGATGATAGGAGTGGATCGGTGTAAGGGTTGTGCTGGTTGTTAGCGTTGAAAAGAAGCCAGTGAAGGAAGGTTGCTATATCATGTAGTGTAGATGTTGAACAACTCGTTGAGAGCTTGTCCGGATAGGCTTGCTTTTGAGGTGTTCGATTGACAATGGTTCACTGGGAAATGGAGTCCCCGTGGGGGCTCGGTCGATGTGCATTGCTCATGATTCCCAACAAGGATCAAACAGCTGTACACTGCTTCCATGATTTCAATGGTCAGTTGAGCGTTCAAGCTGCATGATCAATCATATTTTATACAATTCTAATTTAATCTCCTACTACTCAATTGGAAATAGTAACGAAGCTGTGTAGATTGTTCATGAGGGAATGCGTTGGTTGTACTTAGGCCCCTACAGAGAAGTGATCGATGATAGGAGTGGATCGGTGTGTGGGATGTGCTTCTTATTAGCGTAGAAAAGTAGCTAGTGAAGGAAGGTTGCTATATCATGTAGTGTAGATGTTGAACAACTCGTTGAGAGCTTGTCCGGAAAGGCTTGCTTTTGAGGTGTTCGATTGACAATGGTTCACTGGGAAATGGAGTCCCCGTGGGGGCTCGGTCGATGTGCAATGCTCATGATTCCCAACAAGGATCAAACAGCTGTACACTGCTTCCATGCTTTTCAATGGTCAGTTGAGCGTTCAAGCTGCATGATCAATCATATTATATAGAAATCTAATCTAATCTAATCTAATCTCCTACTACTCAATTGGAAATAGTAACGAAGCTGTGTAGATTGTTCATGAGGGAATGCGTTGGTTGTACTTAGGCTCCTACAGAGAAGTGATCGATGATAGGAGTGGATCGGTGTGTGGTTTGTGCTGGTTGTTAGCGTTGAAAAGAAGCCAGTGAAGGAAGGGTGCTATATCATGTAGTGTAGATGTTGAACAACTCGTTGAGAGCTTGTCCGGATAGGCTTGCTTTTGAGGTGTTCGATTGACAATGGTTCACTGGGAAATGGAGTCCCCGTGGGGGCTCGGTCGATGTGCATTGCTCATGATTCCCAACAAGGATCAAACAGCTGTACACTGCTTCAATGCTTTTCAATGGTCAGTTGAGCGTTCAAGCTGCATGATCAATCATATTATATACAAATCTGATCTAATCTAATCCAATCTCCTACTACTCAATTGGAAATAGTAACGAAGCTGTGTAGGTTGTTCATGAGGGAATGCGTTGGTTGTACTTAGGCCCCTACAGAGAAGTGATCGATGATAGGAGTGGATCGGTGTGTGGTTTATGCTGGTTGTTACGAATCAAAAGATGTCAGTGAAGGAAGGGTGCTATATCATGTAGTGTAGATGTTGAACAACTCGTTGAGAGCTTGTCCGGATAGGCTTGCTTTTGAGGTGATCGATTGACAATGGTTCACTGGGAAATGGAGTCCCCGTGGGGGCTCGGTCGATGTGCATTGCTCATGATTCCCAACAAGGATCAAACAGCTGTACACTGCTCCCATGCTTTTCAATGCCCAGTTGAGCGTTCAAGCTGCATGATCAATCATATTATATACAAATCTAATCTAATCTAATCTAATCTCCTACTACTCAATTGGAAATAGTAACGAAGCTGTGTAGGTTGTTCATGAGGGAATGCGTTGGTTGTACTTAGGCCCCTACAGAGAAGTGATCGATGATAGGAGTGGATCGGTGTGTGGTTTGTGCTGGTTGTTAGCGTTGAAAAGAAGCCAGTGAAGGAACGGTGCTATATCATGTAGTGTAGATGTTGAACAACTCGTTGAGAGCTTGTCCGGATACGCTTGCTTTTGAGGTGATCGATTGACAATGGTTCACTGGGAAATGGAGTCCCCGTGGGGGCTCGGTCGATGTGCATTGCTCATGATTCCCAACAAGGATCAAACAGCTGTACACTGCTTCCATGCTTTTCGATGGTCAGTTGAGCGTTCAAGCGGCATGATCAATCATATTATATACAAATCTGATCTAATCTAATCTAATCTCCTACTACTCAATTGGAAATAGTAACGAAGCTGTGTAGATTGTTCATGAGGGAATGCGTTGGTTGTACTTAGGCCCCTACAGAGAAGTGATCGATGATAGGAGTGGATCGGTGTGTGGTTTGTGCTTGTTGTTAGCGTAGAAAAGAAGCCAGTGAAGGAAGGGTGCTATATCATGTAGTGTAGATGTTGAACAACTCGTTGAGAGCTTGTCCGGATAGGCTTGCTTTTGAGGTGTTCGATTGACAATGGTTCACTGGGAAATGGAGTCCCCGTGGGGGCTCGGTCGATGTGCATTGCACATGATTCCCAACAAGGATCAAACAGCTGTACACTGCTTCCATGATTTCAATGGTCAGTTGAGCGTTCAAGCTGCATGATCCTTCACATTATATACAAATCTAATCTAATCTAATCTAATCTAATCTCCTACTACTCAATTGGAAATAGTAACGAAGCTGTGTAGGTTGTTTATGAGGGAATGCGTTGGTTGTACTTAGGCCCCTACAGAGAAGTGATCGATGATAGGAGTGGATCGGTGTGTGGTTTGTGCTGGTTGTTAGCGTTGAAAAGAAGCCATTGAAGGAAGGGTGCTATATCATGTAGTGTAGATGTTGAACAACTCGTTGAGAGCTTGTCCGGATGGGCTTGCTTTTGAGGTAATCGATTGACAATGGTTCACTGGGAAATGGAGTCCCCGTGGGGGCTCGGTCGATGTGCATTGCTCATGATTCCCAACAAGGATCAAACAGCTGTACACTGCTTCCATGCTATTCAATGGTCAGTTGAGCGTTCAAGCTGCATTATCAATAATATTATATACAAATCTAATTTAATCTCCTACTACTCAATTGGAAATACTAACGAAGCTGTGTAGGTTGTTCATGAGGGAATGCGTTGGTTGTACTTAGGCCCCTACAGAGAAGTGATCGATGATAGGAGTGGATCGGTGTGTGGTTTGTGCTGGTTGTTAGCGTTGAAAAGAAGCCAGTGAAGGAAGGGTGCTATATCATGTAGTGTAGATGTTGAACAACTCGTTGAGAGCTTGTCCGGATAGGCTTGCTTTTGAGGTGTTCGATTGACAATGGTTCACTGGGAAATGGAGTCCCCGTGGGGGCTCGGTCGATGTGCATTGCTCATGATTCCCAACAAGGATCAAACAGCTGTACACTGCTTCCATGATTTCAATGGTCAGTTGAGCGTTCAAGCTGCATGATCAATCATATTATATACAAATCTAATCTAATCTAATCTAATCTCCTACTACTCAATTGGAAATAGTAACGAAGCTGAGTAGGTTGTTCATGAGGGAATGCGTTGGTTGTACTTAGGCCCCTACAGAGAAGTGATCGATGATAGGAGTGGATCGGTGTGTGGTTTGTGCTTGTTGTTAGCGTAGAAAAGAAGCCAGTGAAGGAAGGGTGCTATATCATGTAGTGTAGATGTTGAACAACTCGTTGAGAGCTTGTCCGGATAGGCTTGCTTTTGAGGTGATCGATTGACAATGGTTCACTGGGAAATGGAGTCCCCGTGGGGGCTCGGTCGATGTGCATTGCTCATGATTCCCAACAAGGATCAAACAGCTGTACACTGCTTCCATGCTTTTCAATGGTCAGTTGAGCGTTCAAGCGGCATGATCAATCATATTATATACAAATCTAATCTAATCTAATCTAATCTAATCTCCTACTACTCAATTGGAAATAGTAACGAAGCTGTGTAGGTTGTTCATGAGGGAATGCGTTGGTTGTACTTAGGCCCCTACAGAGAAGTGATCGATGATAGGAGTGGATCGGTGTGTGGTTTGTGCTGGTTGTTAGCGTTGAAAAGAAGCCAGTGAAGGAAGGTTGCTATATCATGTAGTGTAGATGTTGAACAACTCGTTGAGAGCTTGTCCGGAAAGGCTTGCTTTTGAGGTGTTCGATTGACAATGGTTCACTGGGAAATGGAGTCCCCGTGGGGGCTCGGTCGATGTGCATTGCTCATGATTCCCAACAAGGATCAAACAGCTGTACACTGCTTCCATGATTTCAATGGTCAGTTGAGCGTTCAAGCTGCATGATCAATAATATTATATACAAATCTAATTTAATCTAATCTCCTACTACTCAATTGGAAATAGTAACGAAGCTGTGTAGGTTGTTCATGAGGGAATGCGTTGGTTGTACTTAGGCCCCTACAGAGAAGTGATCGATGATAGGAGTGGATCGGTGTGTGGTTTGTGCTGGTTGTTAGCGTTGAAAAGAAGCCAGTGAAGGAAGGGTGCTATATCATGTAGTGTAGATGTTGAACAACTCGTTGAGAGCTTGTCCGGATAGGCTTGCTTTTGAGGTGTTCGATTGACAATGGTGCACTGGGAAATGGAGTCCCCGTGGGGGCTCGGTCGATGTGCATTGCTCATGATTCCCAACAAGGATCAAACAGCTGTACACTGCTTCCATGATTTCAATGGTCAGTTGAGCGTTCAAGCTGCATGATCAATCATATTTTATACAATTCTATTTTAATCTCCTACTACTCAATTGGAAATAGTAACGAAGCTGTGTAGATTGTTCATGAGGGAATGCGTTGGTTGTACTTAGGCACCTACAAAGAAATGATCGATGATAGGAGTGGATCGGTGTGTGGGTTGTGCTGGTAGTTGCGAAGCAAGATGCCAGTGAAGGAAAGGTGCTTTATATCATGTAGTGTAGATGTTGAACAACTCGTTGAGAGCTTGTCCGGATGGGCTTGCTTTTGAGGTGTTCGATTGACAATGGTTCACTGGGAAATGGAGTCCCCGTGGGGGCTCGGTCGATGTGCATTGCTCATGATTCCCAACAAGGATCAAACAGCTGTACACTGCTTCCATGCTTTTCAATGGTTAGTTGAGCACTCAAGCTGCATTATCAATAATATTATATACAAATCTAATTTAATCTCCTACTACTCAATTGGAAATAGTAACGAAGCTGTGTAGGTTGTTCATGAGGGAATGCGTTGGTTGTACTTAGGCCCCTACAGAGAAGTGATCGATGATAGGAGTGGATCGGTGTGTGGTTTGTGCTGGTTGTTAGCGTTGAAAAGAAGCCATTGAAGGAAGGGTGCTATATCATGTAGTGTAGATGTTGAACAACTCGTTGAGAGCTTGTCCGGATAGGCTTGCTTTTGAGGTGTTCGATTGACAATGGTTCACTGGGAAATGGAGTCCCCGTGGGGGCTCGGTCGATGTGCATTGCTCATGATTCCCAACAAGGATCAAACAGCTGTACACTGCGTCCATGATTTCAATGGTCAGTTGAGCACTCAAGCTGCATGATCAATCATATTATATACAAATCTAATCTAATCTAATCTAATCTAATCTCCTACTACTCAATTGGAAATAGTAACAAAGCTGTGTAGGTTGTTCATGAGGGAATGCGTTGGTTGTACTTAGGCCCCTACAGAGAAGTGATCGATGATAGGAGTGGATCGGTGTGTGGTTTGTGCTGGTTGTTAGCGTTGAAAAGAAGCCAGTGAAGGAAGGTTGCTATATCATGTAGTGTAGATGTTGAACAACTCGTTGAGAGCTTGTCCGGATAGGCTTGCTTTTGAGGTGTTCGATTGACAATGGTTCACTGGGAAATGGAGTCCCCGTGGGGGCTCGGTCGATGTGCATTGCTCATGATTCCCAACAAGGATCAAACAGCTGTACACTGCTTCCATGCGTTTCAATGGTCAGTTGAGCGTTCAAGCTGCATGATCAATCATATTTTATACAATTCTAATTTAATCTCCTACTACTCAATTGGAAATAGTAACGAAGCTGTGTAGGTTGTTCATGAGGGAATTCATTGGTTGTACTTAGGCCCCTACAGAGAAGTGATCGATGATAGGAGTGGATCGGTGTGTGGGTTTTGCTGGTGGTTGCGAAGCAAGATGCCAGTGAAGCAAAGATGCTTTATATCATGTAGTGTAGATGTTGAACAACTCGTTGAGAGCTTGTCCGGATGGGCTTGCTTTTGAGGTGTTCGATTGACAATGGTTCACTGGGAAATGGAGTCCCCGTGGGGGCTCGGTCGATGTGCATTGCTCATGATTCCCAACAAGGATCAAACAGCTGTACACTGCTTCCATGATTTCAATGGTCAGTTGAGCGTTCAAGCTGCATGATCAATAATATTATATACAAATCTAATTTAATCTAATCTCCTACTACTCAATTGGAAATAGTAACGAAGCTGTGTAGGTTGTTCATGAGGGAATGCGTTGGTTGTACTTAGGCCCCTACAGAGAAGTGATCGATGATAGGAGTGGATCGGTGTGTGGTTTGTGCTGGTTGTTAGCGTTGAAAAGAAGCCAGTGAAGGAAGGGTGCTATATCATGTAGTGTAGATGTTGAACAACTCGTTGAGAGCTTGTCCGGATAGGCTTGCTTTTGAGGTGTTCGATTGACAATGGTTCACTGGGAAATGGAGTCCCCGTGGGGGCTCGGTCGATGTGCATTGCTCATGATTCCCGAAAAGGATCAAACAGCTGTACACTGCTTCCATGATTTCAATGGTCAGTTGAGCGTTCAAGCTGCATGATCAATCATATTATATAGAAATCTAATCTAATCTAATCTAATCTCCTACTACTCAATTGGAAATAGTAACGAAGCTGTGTAGGTTGTTCATGAGGGAATGCGTTGGTTGTACTTAGGCCCCTACAGAGAAGTGATCGATGATAGGAGTGGATCGGTGTGTGGTTTGTGCTGGTTGTTAGCGTTGAAAAGAAGCCAGTGAAGGAAGGTTGCTATATCATGTAGTGTAGATGTTGAACAACTCGTTGAGAGCTTGTCCGGATAGGCTTGCTTTTGAGGTGATCGATTGACAATGGTTCACTGGGAAATGGAGTCCCCGTGGGGGCTCCGTCGATGTGCATTGTTCATGATTCCCAACAAGGATCAAACAGCTGTACACTGCTTCCATGCTTTTCAATGGTCAGTTGAGCGTTCAAGCTGCATGATCAATCATATTATATACAAATCTAATCTAATCTAATCTAATCTCCTACTACTCAATTGGAAATAGTAACGAAGCTGAGTAGGTTGTTCATGAGGGAATGCGTTGGTTGTACTTAGGCCCCTACAGAGAAGTGATCGATGATAGGAGTGGATCGGTGTGTGGGTTGTGCTGGTTGTTAGCGTTGAAAAGAAGCCAGTGAAGGAAGGGTGCTATATCATGTAGTGTAGATGTTGAACAACTCGTTGAGAGCTTGTCCGGAAAGGCAAGCTTTTGAGGTGTTCGATTGACAATGGTTCACTGGGAAATGGAGTCCCCGTGGGGGCTCGGTCGATGTGCATTGCTCATGATTCCCGAAAAGGATCAAACAGCTGTACACTGCTTCCATGCTTTTCAATGGTCAGCTGAGCGTTCAAGCTGCATGATCAATCATATTTTATACATTTCTAATTTAATCTCCTACTACTCAATTGGAAATAGTAACGAAGCTGTGTAGATTGTTCATGAGGGAATGCGTTCGTTGTACTTAGGCCCCTACAGAGAAGTGATCGATGATAGGAGTGGATCGGTGTGTGTGTTTTGCTGGTAGTTGCGAAGCAAGATGCCAGTGAAGCTAAGGTGCATTATATCATGTAGTGTAGATGTTGAACAACTCGTTGAGAGCTTGTCCGGATGGGCTTGCTTTTGAGGTGTTCGATTGACAATGGTTCACTGGGAAATGGAGTCCCCGTGGGGGCTCGGTCGATGTGCATTGCTCATGATTCCCAACAAGGATCAAACAGCTGTACACTGCTTCCATGCTTTTCAATGGTCAGTTGAGCGTTCAAGCTGCATTATCAATAATATTATATACAAATCTAATTTAATCTCCTACTACTCAATTGGAAATAGTAACGAAGCTGTGTAGGTTGTTCATGAGGGAATGCGTTGGTTGTAATTAGGCCCCTACAGAGAAGTGATCGATGATAGGAGTGGATCGGTGTGTGGTTTGTGCTGATTGTTAGCGTTGAAAAGAAGCCAGTGAAGGAAGGGTGCTATATCATGTAGTGTAGATGTTGAACAACTCGTTGAGAGCTTGTCCGGATAGGCTTGCTTTTGAGGTGATCGATTGACAATGGTTCACTGGGAAATGGAGTCCCCGTGGGGGCTCGGTCGATGTGCATTGCTCATGATTCCCAACAAGGATCAAACAGCTGTACACTGCTTCCATGATTTCAATGGTCAGTTGAGCGTTCAAGCTGCATGATCAATCATATTATATACAAATCTGATCTAATCTAATCTAATCTCCTACTACTCAATTGGAAATAGTAACGAAGCTGTGTAGGTTGTTCATGAGGGAATGCGTTGGTTGTACTTAGGCCCCTACAGAGAAGTGATCGATGATAGGAGTGGATCGGTGTGTGGGTTTTGCTGGTAGTTGCGAAGGAAGATGCCAGTGAAGGAGGGGTGCTTTATATCATGTAGTGTAGATGTTGAACAACTCGTTGAGAGCTTGTCCGGATGGGCTTGCTTTTGAGGTGATCGATTGACAATGGTTCACTGGGAAATGGAGTCCCCGTGGGGGCTCGGTCGATGTGCATTGCTCATGATTCCCGAAAAGGATCAAACAGCTGTACACTGCTTCCATGCTTTTCAATGCTGAGTTGAGCGTTCAAGCTGCATTATCAATAATATTATATACAAATCTAATTTAATCTAATCTCCTACTACTCAATTGGAAATAGTAACGAAGCTGTGTAGGTTGTTCATGAGGGAATGCGTTGGTTGTACTTAGGCCCCTACAGAGAAGTGATCGATGATAGGAGTGGATCGGTGTGTGGTTTGTGCTGGTTGTTAGCGTTGAAAAGAAGCCAGTGAAGGAAGGGTGCTATATCATGTAGTGTAGATGTTGAACAACTCGTTGAGAGCTTGTCCGGATAGGCTTGCTTTTGAGGTGTTCGATTGACAATGGTTCACTGGGAAATGGAGTCCCCGTGGGGGCTCGGTCGATGTGCATTGCTCATGATTCCCAACAAGGATCAAACAGCTGTACACTGCTTCCATGATTTCAATGGTCAGTTGAGCGTTCAAGCTGCATGATCAATCATATTATATACAAATCTAATCTAATCTAATCTAATCTCCTACTACTCAATTGGAAATAGTAACGAAGCTGAGTAGGTTGTTCATGAGGGAATGCGTTGGTTGTACTTAGGCCCCTACAGAGAAGTGATCGATGATAGGAGTGGATCGGTGTGTGGTTTGTGCTGGTTGTTAGCGTTGAAAAGAAGCCATTGAAGGAAGGGTGCTATATCATGTGGTGTAGATGTTGAACAACTCGTTGAGAGCTTGTCCGGATAGGCTTGCTTTTGAGGTGATCGATTGACAATGGTTCACTGGGAAATGGAGTCCCCGTGGGGGCTCGTTCGATGTGCATTGCTCATGATTCCCAACAAGGATCAAACAGCTGTACACTGCTTCCATGATTTCAATGGTCAGTTGAGCGTTCAAGCTGCATGATCAATCATATTATATACAAATCTAATCTAATCTAATCTAATCTCCTACTACTCAATTGGAAATAGTAACGAAGCTGTGTAGGTTGTTCATGAGGGAATGCGTTGGTTGTACTTAGGCCCCTACAGAGAAGTGATCGATGATAGGAGTGGATCGGTGTGTGGGTTTTGCTGGTAGTTGCGAAGCAAGATGCCAGTGAAGGAAAGGAGCTTTATCATGTAGTGTAGATGTTGAACAACTCGTTGAGAGCTTGTCCGGATGGGCTTGCTTTTGAGGTGTTCGATTGACAATGGTTCACTGGGAAATGGAGTCCCCGTTGGAGCTCGGTCGATGTGCATTGCTCATGATTTCCAACAAGGATCAAACAGCTGTACACTGCTTCCATGCTATTCAATGGTCAGTTGAGCGTTCAAGCTGCATTATCAATGATATTATATACAAATCTAATTTAATCTCCTACTACTCAATTGGAAATAGTAACGAAGCTGTGTAGGTTGTTCATGAGGGAATGCGTTGGTTGTACTTAGGCCCCTACAGAGAAGTGATCGATGATAGGAGTGGATCGGTGTGTGGGTTGTGCTGGTTGTTAGCGTTGAAAAGAAGCCAGTGAAGGAAGGGTGCTATATCATGTAGTGTAGATGTTGAACAACTCGTTGAGAGCTTGTCCGGATAGGCTTGCTTTTGAGGTGTTCGATTGACAATGGTTCACTGGGAAATGGAGTCCCCGTGGGGGCTCGGTCGATGTGCATTGCTCATGATTCCCAACAAGGATCAAACAGCTGTACACTGCTTCCATGATTTCAATGGTCAGTTGAGCGTTCAAGCTGCATGATCAATCATATTTTATACAAATCTAATCTAATCTAATCTAATCTCCTACTACTCAATTGGAAATAGTAACGAAGCTGTGTAGGTTGTTCATGAGGGAATGCGTTGGTTGTACTTAGGCCCCTACAGAGAAGTGATCGATGATAGGAGTGGATCGGTGTGTGGTTTGTGCTGGTTGTTAGCGTTGAAAAGAAGCCAGTGAAGGAAGGGTGCTATATCATGTAGTGTAGATGTTGAACAACTCGTTGAGAGCTTGTCCGGATAGGCTTGCTTTTGAGGTGTTCGATTGACAATGGTTCACTGGGAAATGGAGTCCCCGTGGGGGCTCGGTCGATGTGCATTGCTCATGATTCCCAACAAGGATCAAACAGCTGTACACTGCTTCCATGCTTTTCAATGCTGAGTTGAGCGTTCAAGCTGCATGATCAATCATATTATATACACATCTCATCTAAACTAATCTCGTACTACTCAATTGGAAATCGTAACGAAGCTGTGTAGGTTGTTCATGAGGGAATGCGTTGGTTGTACTAAGGCCCCTACAGAGAAGTGATCGATGATAGGAGTGGATCGGTGTGTGGTTTGTGCTGGTTGTTAGCGTTGAAAAGAAGCCAGTGAAGGAAGGGTGCTATATCATGTAGTGTAGATGTTGAACAACTCGTTGAGAGCTTGTCCGGAAAGGCTTGCTTTTGAGGTGTTCGATTGACAATGGTTCACTGGGAAATGGAGTCCCCGTGGGGGCTCGGTCGATGTGCATTGCTCATGATTCCCAACAAGGATCAAACAGCTGTACACTGCTTCCATGCTTTTCAATGGTCAGTTGAGCGTTCAAGCTGCATGATCAATCATATTATATACAAATCTAATCTAATCTAATCTAATCTCCTACTACTCAATTGGAAATAGTAACGAAGCTGTGAAGGTTGTTCATGAAGGAATGCGTTGGTTGTACTTAGGCCCCCACAGAGAAGCCATCGATGATAGGAGTGGATCGGTGTGTGGTTTGTGCTGGTTGTTAGCGTTGAAAAGAAGCCAGTGAAGGAAGGGTGCTATATCATGTAGTGTAGATGTTGAACAACTCGTTGAGAGCTTGTCCGGATAGGCTTGCTTTTGAGGTGTTCGATTGACAATGGTTCACTGGGAAATGGAGTCCCCGTGGGGGTTCGGTCGATGTGCATTGCTCATGATTCCCAACAAGGATCAAACAGCTGTACACTGCTTCCATGCTATTCAATGGTCAGTTGAGCGTTCAAGCTGCATGATCAATCATATTATATATAGAAATCTAATCCAATCTGATCTCTAACTACTCAATTGGAAATAGTAACGAAGCTGTGTAGGTTGTTCATGAGGGAATGCGTTGGTTGTACTTAGGCCCCTACAGAGAAGTGATCGATGATAGGAGTGGATCGGTGTGTGGTTTGTGCTGGTTGTTAGCGTTGAAAAGAAGCCAGTGAAGGAAGGTTGCTATATCATGTAGTGTAAATGTTGAACAACTCGTTGAGAGCTTGTCCGGAAAGGCTTGCTTTTGAGGTGTTCGATTGACAATGGTTCACTGGGAAATGGAGTCCCCGTGGGGGCTCGGTCGATGTGCATTGCTCATGATTCCCGAAAAGGATCAAACAGCTGTACACTGCTTCCATGCTTTTCAATGGTCAGTTGAGCGTTCAAGCTGCATGATCGATCATATTATATACAAATCTAATCTAATCTAATCTAATCTCCTACTACTCAATTGGAAATAGTAACGAAGCTGTGTAGGTTGTTCATGAGGGAATGCGTTGGTTGTACTTAGGCCCCTACAGAGAATTGATCGATGATAGGAGTGGATCGGTGTGTGGTTTGTGCTGGTTGTTAGCGTTGAAAAGAAGCCAGTGAAGGAAGGGTGCTATATCATGTAGTGTAGATGTTGAACAACTCGTTGAGAGCTTGTCCGGATAGGCTTGCTTTTGAGGTGTTCGATTGACAATGGTTCACTGGGAAATGGAGTCCCCGTGGGGGCTCGGTCGATGTGCATTGCTCATGATTCCCAACAAGGATCAAACAGCTGTACACTGCCTCCATGCTTTTCAATGCTGAGTTGAGCGTTCAAGCTGCATGATCAATCATATTATATACAAATCTAATCCAATCTGATCTCTTACTACTCAATTGGAAATAGTGACGAAGCTGTGTAGGTTGTTCATGAGGGAATGCGTTGGTTGTACTTAGGCCCCTACAGAGAAGTGATCGATGATAGGAGTGGATCGGTGTGTGGTTTGTGCTGGTTGTTAGCGTTGAAAAGAAGCCAGTGAAGGAAGGGTGCTATATCATGTAGTGTAGATGTTGAACAACTCGTTGAGAGCTTGTCCGGAAAGGCTTGCTTTTGAGGTGTTCGATTGACAATGGTTCACTGGGAAATGGAGTCCCCGTGGGGGCTCGTTCCATGTGCAAAGCTCATCATTCCCAACAAGGATCAAACAGCTGTACACTGCTTCCATGCTTTTCAATGGTCAGTTGAGCACTCAAGCTGCATGATCAATCATATTATATACAAATCTAATCTAATCTAATCTAATCTCCTACTACTCAATTGGAAATAGTAACGAAGCTGTGTAGATTGTTCATGAGGGAATGCGTTGGTTGTACTTAGGCCCCTACAGAGAAGTGATCGATGATAGGAGTGGATCGGTGTGTGGTTTGTGCTGGTTGTTAGCGTTGAAAAGAAGCCAGTGAAGGAAGGTTGCTATATCATGTAGTGTAGATGTTGAACAACTCGTTGAGAGCTTGTCCGGATAGGCTTGCTTTTGAGGTGTTCGATTGACAATGGTTCACTGGGAAATGGAGTCCCCGTGGGGGTTCGGTCGATGTGCATTGCTCATGATTCCCAACAAGGATCAAACAGCTGTACACTGCTTCCATGCTTTTCAATGCTGAGTTGAGCGTTCAAGCTGCATGATCAATCATATTATATACAAATCTAATCCAATCTGATCTCTTACTACTCAATTGGAAATAGTAACGAAGCTGTGTAGGTTGTTCATGAGGGAATGCGTTGGTTGTACTTAGGCCCCTACAGAGAAGTGATCGATGATAGGAGTGGATCGGTGTGTGGTTTGTGCTGGTTGTTAGCGTTGAAAAGAAGCCAGTGAAGGAAGGTTGCTATATCATGTAGTGTAGATGTTGAACAACTCGTTGAGAGCTTGTCCGGATAGGCTTGCTTTTGAGGTGTTCGATTGACAATGGTTCACTGGGAAATGGAGTCCCCGTGGGGGCTCGGTCGATGTGCATTGCTCATGATTCCCGAAAAGGATCAAACAGCTGTACACTGCTTCCATGCTTTTCAATGGTCAGTTGAGCGTTCATGCTGCATGATCAATCATATTATATACAAATCTAATCCAATCTGATCTCTTACTACTCAATTGGAAATAGTAACGAAGCTGTGTAGGTTGTTCATGAGGGAATGCGTTGGTTGTACTTAGGCCCCTACAGAGAAGTGATCGATGATAGGAGTGGATCGGTGTGTGGTTTGTGCTGGTTGTTAGCGTTGAAAAGAAGCCAGTGAAGGAAGGTTGCTATATCATGTAGTGTAGATGTTGAACAACTCGTTGAGAGCTTGTCCGGAAAGGCTTGCTTTTGAGGTGTTCGATTGACAATGGTTCACTGGGAAATGGAGTCCCCGTGGGGGCTCGTTCGATGTGCAAAGCTCATCATTCCCAACAAGGATCAAACAGCTGTACACTGCTTCCATGCTTTTCAATGGTCAGTTGAGCACTCAAGCTGCATGATCAATCATATTATATACAAATCTAATCTAATCTAATCTAATCTCCTACTACTCAATTGGAAATAGTAACGAAGCTGTGTAGGTTGTTCATGAGGGAATGCGTTGGTTGTACTTAGGCCCCTACAGAGAAGTGATGGATGATAGGAGTGGATCGGTGTGTGGGTTGTGCTGGTTGTTAGCGTTGAAAAGAAGCCAGTGAATGAAGGGTGCTATATCATGTAGTGTAGATGTTGAACAACTCGTTGAGAGCTTGTCCGGATAGGCTTGCTTTTGAGGTGTTCGATTGACAATGGTTCACTGGGAAATGGAGTCCCCGTGGGGGTTCGGTCGATGTGCATTGCTCATGATTCCCAACAAGGATCAAACAGCTGTACACTGCTTCCATGCTTTTCAATGCTGAGTTGAGCGTTCAAGCTGCATGATCAATCCTATTTTATTCAAATATAATTTATTCTCCTACTACTCAATTGGAAATAGTAACAAAGCTGTGTAGGTTGTTCATGAGGGAATGCGTTGGTTGTACTTAGGCCCCTACAGAGAAGTGATCGATGATAGGAGTGGATCGGTGTGTGGTTTGTGCTGGTTGTTAGCGTTGAAAAGAAGCCAGTGAAGGAAGGTTGCTATATCATGTAGTGTAGATGTTGAACAACTCGTTGAGAGCTTGTCCGGATAGGCGTGCTTTTGAGGTGTTCGATTGACAATGGTTCACTGGGAAATGGAGTCCCCGTGGGGGTTCGGTCGATGTGCATTGCTCATGATTCCCAACAAGGATCAAACAGCTGTACACTGCTTCCATGCTTTTCAATGCTGAGTTGAGCGTTCAAGCTGCATGATCAATCATATTATATACAAATCTAATCCAATCTGATCTCTTACTACTCAATTGGAAATAGTAACGAAGCTGTGTAGGTTGTTCATGAGGGAATGCGTTGGTTGTACTTAGGCCCCTACAGAGAAGTGATCGATGATAGGAGTGGATCGGTGTGTGGTTTGTGCTGGTTGTTAGCGTTGAAAAGAAGCCAGTGAAGGAAGGGTGCTATATCATGTAGTGTAGATGTTGAACAACTCGTTGAGAGCTTGTCCGGATAGGCTTGCTTTTGAGGTAATCGATTGACAATGGTTCACTGGGAAATGGAGTCCCCGTGGGGGCTCGGTCGATGTGCATTGCTCATGATTCCCGAAAAGGATCAAACAGCTGTACACTGCTTCCATGCTTTTCAATGGTCAGTTGAGCGTTCAAGCTGCATGATCAATCATATTATATACAAATCTAATCTAACCTAATCTAATCTAATCTCCTACTACTCAATTGGAAATAGTAACGAAGCTGTGTAGGTTGTTCATGAGGGAATGCGTTGGTTGTACTAAGGCCCCTACAGAGAAGCGATCGATGATAGGAGTGGATCGGTGTGTGGTTTGTGCTGGTTGTTAGCGTTGAAAAGAAGCCATTGAAGGAAGGGTGCTATATCATGTAGTGTAGATGTTGAACAACTCGTTGAGAGCTTGTCCGGATAGGCTTGCTTTTGAGGTGTTCGATTGACAATGGTTCACTGGGAAATGGAGTCCCCGTGGGGGCTCGGTCGATGTGCATTGCTCATGATTCCCAACAAGGATCAAACAGATGTACACTGCTTCCATGCTTTTCAATGCTGAGTTGAGCGTTCAAGCTGCATTATCAATAATATTATATACAAATATAATTTATTCTCCTACTACTCAATTGGAAATAGTAACGAAGCTGTGTAGGTTGTTCATGAGGGAATGCGTTGGTTGTACTTAGGCCCCTACAGAGAAGTGATCGATGATAGGAGTGGATCGGTGTGTGGTTTGTGCTGGTTGTTACGAATCGAAAGAAGCCAGTGAAGGAAGGGTGCTATATCATGTAGTGTAGATGTTGAACAACTCGTTGAGAGCTTGTCCGGATAGGCTTGCTTTTGAGGTGTTCGATTGACAATGGTTCACTGGGAAATGGAGTCCCCGTGGGGGCTCGGTCGATGTGCAATGCTCATGATTCCCAACAAGGATCAAACAGCTGTACACTGCTTCCATGCTTTTCAATGGTCAGTTGAGCGTTCAAGCTGCATGATCAATCCTATTTTATACAAATTTAATTTATTCTCCTATTACTCAATTGGAAATAGTAACGAAGCTGTGTAGGTTGTTCATGAGGGAATGCGTTGGTTGTACTTAGGCCCCTACAGAGAAGTGATCGATGATAGGAGTGGATCGGTGTGTGGGTTGTGCTGGTTGTTAGCGTTGAAAAGAAGCCAGTGAAGGCAGGGTGCTATATATCATGTAGTGTAGATGTTGAACAACTCCTTGAGAGCTTGTCCGGATAGGCTTGCTTTTGAGGTAATCGATTGACAATGGTTCACTGGGAAATGGAGTCCCCGTGGGGGCTCGGTCGATGTGCATTTCTCATGATTCCCAACAAGGATCAAACAGCTGTACACTGCGTCCATGCTATTCAATGGTCAGTTGAGCGTTCAAGCTGCATGATCAATCATATTATATACAAATCTAATCTAATCTGATCTCTTAATACTCAATGGGAAATAGTAACGAAGCTGTGTAGGTTGTTCATGAGGGAATGCGTTGGTTGTACTTAGGCCCCTACAGAGAAGTGATCGATGATAGGAGTGGATCGGTGTGTGGTTTGTGCTGGTTGTTAGCGTTGAAAAGAAGCCAGTGAAGGAAGGGTGCTATATCATGTAGTGTAGATGTTGAACAACTCGTTGAGAGCTTGTCCAGATAGGCTTGCTTTTGAGGTGTTCGATTGACAATGGTTCACTGGGAAATGGAGTCCCCGTTGGAGCTCGGTCGATGTGCATTGCTCATGATTCCCAACAAGGATCAAACAGCTGTACACTGCTTCCATGCTTTTCAATGGTCAGTTGAGCACTCAAGCTGCATGATCAATCATATTATATACAAATCTAATCTAATCTAATCTAATCTCCTACTACTCAATTGGAAATAGTAACGAAGCTGTGTAGGTTGTTCATGAGGGAATGCGTTGGTTGTACTTAGGCCCCTACAGAGAAGTGATCGATGATAGGAGTGGATCGGTGTCTGGTTTGTGCTTGTTGTTAGCGTTGAAAAGAAGCCAGTGAAGGAAGGGTGCTATATCATGTAGTGTAGATGTTGAACAACTCGTTGAGAGCTTGTCCGGATAGGCTTGCTTATGAGGTGATCGATTGACAATGGTTCACTGGGAAATGGAGTCCCCGTGGGGGCTCGGTCGATGTGCATTGCTCATGATTCCCAACAAGGATCAAACAGCTGTACACTGCTTCCATGCTTTTCAATGCTGAGTTGCGCGTTCAAGCTGCATGATCAATCATTTTTTATACATTTCTAATTTAATCTCCTACTACTCAATTGGAAATAGTAACGAAGCTGTGTAGATTGTTCATGAGGGAATGCGTTGGTTGTACTTAGGCCCCTACAGAGAAGTGATCGATGATAGGAGTGGATCGGTGTGTGGTTTGTGCTGGTTGTTAGCGTTGAAAAGAAGCCAGTGAAGGAAGGGTGCTATATCATGTAGTGTAGATGTTGAACAACTCGTTGAGAGCTTGTCCGGATAGGCTTGCTTTTGAGGTGTTCGATTGACAATGGTTCACTGGGAAATGGAGTCCCCGTGGGGGCTCGGTCGATGTGCATTGCTCATGATTCCCGAAAAGGATCAAACAGCTGTACACTGCTTCCATGCTTTTCAATGCTGAGTTGAGCGTTCAAGCTGCATGATCAATCATATTATATACAAATCTAATCTAATCTTATCTAATCTCCTACTACTCAATTGGAAATAGTAACGAAGCTGTGTAGGTTGTTCATGAGGGAATGCGTTGGTTGTACTTAGGCCCCTACAGAGAAGTGATCGATGATAGGAGTGGATCGGTGTGTGGTTTGTGCTGGTTGTTACGAATCAAAAGAAGCCAGTGAAGGAAGGGTGCTATATCATGTAGTGTAGATGTTGAACAACTCGTTGAGAGCTTGTCCGGATAGGCTTGCTTTTGAGGTGTTCGATTGACAATGGTTCACTGGGAAATGGAGTCCCCGTGGGGGCTCGGTCGATGTGCAATGCTCATGATTCCCAACAAGGATCAAACAGCTGTACACTGCTTCCATGATTTCAATGGTCAGTTGAGCGTTCAAGCTGCATGATCAATCATATTATATACAAATCTAATCCAAACTAATCTCCTACTACTCAATTGGAAATAGTAACGAAGCTGTGTAGGTTGTTCATGAGGGAATGCGTTGGTTGTACTTAGGCCCTTACAGAGAAGTGATCGATTATAGGAGTGGATCGGCGTAAGAGTTTGTGCATTTTGTTAGCGTTGAAAAGAAGCCAGTGTAGGAAGGGTGCTATATCATGTAGTGTAGATGTTGAACAACTCGTTGAGAGCTTGTCCGGATAGGCTTGCTTATGAGGTGTTCGATTGACAATGGTTCACTGGGAAATGGAGTCCCCGTGGGGGCTCGGTCGATGTGCATTGCTCATGATTCCCAACAAGGATCAAACAGCTGTACACTGCTTCCATGCTTTTCAATGGTCAGTTGAGCGTTCAAGCTGCATGATCAATCATATTATATACAAATCTAATCTAATCTAATCTAATGTCCTACTACTCAATTGGAAATAGTAACGAAGCTGTGTAGGTTGTTCATGAGGGAATGCGTTGGTTGTACTTAGGCCCCTACAGAGAAGTGATCGATGATAGGAGTGGATCGGTGTGTGGTTTGTGCTCGTTGTTAGCGTTGAAAAGAAGCCAGTGAAGGAAGGGTGCTAAATATCATGTAGTGTAGATGTTGAACAACTCGTTGAGAGCTTGTCCGGATAGGCTTGCTTTTGAGGTGTTCGATTGACAATGGTTCACTGGGAAATGGTGTCCCCGTGGGAGCTCGGTCGATGTGCATTTCTCATCATTCCCAACAAGGATCAAACAGCTGTACACTGCTTCCATGCTTTTCAATGGTCAGTTGAGCACTCAAGCTGCATGATCAATCATATTATATACAAATCTAATCTAATCTAATCTAATCTCCTACTACTCAATTGGAAATAGTAACGAAGCTGTGTAGGTTGTTCATGAGGGAATGCGTTGGTTGTACTTAGGCCCCTACAGAGAAGTGATCGATGATAGGAGTGGATCGGTGTGTGGTTTATGCTGGTAGTTACGAATCAAAAGAAGCCAGTGAAGGAAGGGTGCTATATCATGTAGTGTAGATGTTGAACAACTCGTTGATAGCTTGTCCGGATAGGCTTGCTTTTGAGGTGTTCGATTGACAATGGTTCACTGGGAAATGGAGTCCCCGTGGGGGCTCGGTCGATGCGCAATGCTCATGATTCCCGAAAAGGATCAAACAGCTGTACACTGCTTCCATGCTTTTCAATGCTGAGTTGAGCGTTCAAGCTGCATGATCAATCATATTATATATAAATCTAATCTAATCTAATCTAATCTCCTACTACTCAATTGGAAATAGTAACGAAGCTGTGTAGGTTGTTCATGAGGGAATGCGTTGGTTGTACTTAGGCCCCTACAGAGAAGTGATCGATGATAGGAGTGGATCGGTGTGTGGGTTGTGCTGGTTGTTAGCGTTGAAAAGAAGCCAGTGAAGGAAGGGTGCTAAATATCATGTAGTGTAGATGTTGAACAACTCGTTGAGAGCTTGTCCGGATAGGCTTGCTTTTGAGGTGTTCGATTGACAATGGTTCACTGGGAAATGCAGTCCCCGTGGGGGCTCGGTCGATGTGCATTTCTCATGATTCCCAACAAGGATCAAACAGCTGTACACTGCTTCCATGCTTTTCAATGGTCAGTTGAGCGTTCAAGCTGCATGATCAATCATATTATATACAAATCTCATCTAATCTAATCTCCCACTACTCAATTGGAAATAGTAACGAAGCTGTGTAGGTTGTTCATGAGGGAATGCGTTGGTTGTACTTAGGCCCCTACAGAGAAGTGATCGATGCTAGGAGTGGATCGGTGTGTGGTTTGTGCTGGTTGTTAGCGTTGAAAAGAAGCCAGTGAAGGAAGGTTGCTATATCATGTAGTGTAGATGTTGAACAACTCGTTGAGAGCTTGTCCGGATAGGCTTGCTTTTGAGGTGTTTGATTGACAATGGTTCACTGGGAAATGGAGTCCCCGTGGGGGCTCGGTCGATGTGCATTGCTCATGATTCCCAACAAAAATGAAACAGCTGTACACTGCTTCCATGCTTTTCAATGCTGAGTTGAGCATTCAAGCTGCATGATCAATCATATTATATACAAATCTAATCTAATCTAATCTAATCTCCTACTACTCAATTGGAAATAGTAACGAAGCTGTGTAGGTTGTTCATGAGGGAATGCGTTGGTTGTACTTAGGCCCCTACAGAGAAGTGATCGATGCTAGGAGTGGATCGGTGTGTGGGTTGTGCTGGTTGTTAGCGTTGAAAAGAAGCCAGTGAAGGAAGGGTGCTATATCATGTAGTGTAGATGTTGAACAACTCGTTGATAGCTTGTCCGGATAGGCTTGCTTTTGAGGTGTTCGATTGACAATGGTTCACTGGGAAATGGAGTCCCCGTGGGGGCTCGGTCGATGCGCAATGCTCATGATTCCCGAAAAGGATCAAACAGCTGTACACTGCTTCCATGCTTTTCAATGCTGAGTTGAGCGTTCAAGCTGCATGATCAATCATATTATATACAAATCTAATCTAATCTAATCTAATCTCCTACTACTCAATTGGAAATAGTAACGAAGCTGTGTAGGTTGTTCATGAGGGAATGCGTTGGTTGTACTTAGGCCCCTACAGAGAAGTGATCGATGATAGGAGTGGATCGGTGTGTGGGTTGTGCTGGTTGTTAGCGTTGAAAAGAAGCCAGTGAAGGAAGGGTGCTAAATATCATGTAGTGTAGATGTTGAACAACTCGTTGAGAGCTTGTCCGGATAGGCTTGCTTTTGAGGTGTTCGATTGACAATGGTTCACTGGGAAATGGAGTCCCCGTGGGGGCTCGGTCGATGTGCATTTCTCATGATTCCCAACAAGGATCAAACAGCTGTACACTGCTTCCATGCTTTTCAATGGTCAGTTGAGCACTCAAGCTGCATGATCAATCATATTATATACAAATCTCATCTAATCTAATCTCCCACTACTCAATTGGAAATAGTAACGAAGCTGTGTAGGTTGTTCATGAGGGAATGCGTTGGTTGTACTTAGGCCCCTACAGAGAAGTGATCGATGATAGGAGTGGATCGGTGTGTGGGTTGTGCTGGTTGTTAGCGTTGAAAAGAAGCCAGTGAAGGAAGGGTGCTATATCATGTAGTGTAGATGTTGAACAACTCGTTGAGAGCTTGTCCGGATAGGCTTGCTTTTGAGGTGTTTGATTGACAATGGTTCACTGGGAAATGGAGTCCCGTGGGGGCTCGGTCGATGTGCATTTCTCATGATTCCCAACAAGGATCAAACAGCTGTACACTGCTTCCATGCTTTTCAATGGTCAGTTGAGCGTTCAAGCTGCATGATCAATGATATTATATACACATCTCATCTAAACTAATCTCGTACTACTCAATTGGAAATAGTAACGAAGCTGTGTAGGTTGTTCATGAGGGAATGCGTTGGTTGTACTTAGGCCCCTACAGAGAAGTGATCGATGATAGGAGTGGATCGGTGTGTGGTTTGTGCTGGTTGTTACGAATGAAAAGAAGCCAGTGAAGAAAGGGTGCTATATCATGTAGTGTAGATGTTGAACAACTCGTTGAGAGCTTGTCCGGATAGGCTTGCTTTTGAGGTGTTTGATTGACAATGGTTCACTGGGAAATGGAGTCCCCGTGGGGGCTCGGTCGATGTGCATTGCTCATGATTCCCAACAAAAATGAAACAGCTGTACACTGCTTCCATGCTTTTCAATGCTGAGTTGAGCATTCAAGCTGCATGATCAATCATATTATATACAAATCTAATCTAATCTAATCTAATCTCCTACTACTCAATTGGAAATAGTAACGAAGCTGTGTAGGTTGTTCATGAGGGAATGCGTTGGTTGTACTTAGGCCCCTACAGAGAAGTGATCGATGCTAGGAGTGGATCGGTGTGTGGGTTGTGCTGGTTGTTAGCGTTGAAAAGAAGCCAGTGAAGGAAGGGTGCTATATCATGTAGTGTAGATGTTGAACAACTCGTTGATAGCTTGTCCGGATAGGCTTGCTTTTGAGGTGTTCGATTGACAATGGTTCACTGGGAAATGGAGTCCCCGTGGGGGCTCGGTCGATGCGCAATGCTCATGATTCCCGAAAAGGATCAAACAGCTGTACACTGCTTCCATGCTTTTCAATGCTGAGTTGAGCGTTCAAGCTGCATGATCAATCATATTATATACAAATCTAATCTAATCTAATCTAATCTCCTACTACTCAATTGGAAATAGTAACGAAGCTGTGTAGGTTGTTCATGAGGGAATGCGTTGGTTGTACTTAGGCCCCTACAGAGAAGTGATCGATGATAGGAGTGGATCGGTGTGTGGGTTGTGCTGGTTGTTAGCGTTGAAAAGAAGCCAGTGAAGGAAGGGTGCTAAATATCATGTAGTGTAGATGTTGAACAACTCGTTGAGAGCTTGTCCGGATAGGCTTGCTTTTGAGGTGTTCGATTGACAATGGTTCACTGGGAAATGGAGTCCCCGTGGGGGCTCGGTCGATGTGCATTTCTCATGATTCCCAACAAGGATCAAACAGCTGTACACTGCTTCCATGCTTTTCAATGGTCAGTTGAGCACTCAAGCTGCATGATCAATCATATTATATACAAATCTCATCTAATCTAATCTCCCACTACTCAATTGGAAATAGTAACGAAGCTGTGTAGGTTGTTCATGAGGGAATGCGTTGGTTGTACTTAGGCCCCTACAGAGAAGTGATCGATGATAGGAGTGGATCGGTGTGTGGGTTGTGCTGGTTGTTAGCGTTGAAAAGAAGCCAGTGAAGGAAGGGTGCTATATCATGTAGTGTAGATGTTGAACAACTCGTTGAGAGCTTGTCCGGATAGGCTTGCTTTTGAGGTGTTTGATTGACAATGGTTCACTGGGAAATGGAGTCCCGTGGGGGCTCGGTCGATGTGCATTTCTCATGATTCCCAACAAGGATCAAACAGCTGTACACTGCTTCCATGCTTTTCAATGGTCAGTTGAGCGTTCAAGCTGCATGATCAATGATATTATATACACATCTCATCTAAACTAATCTCGTACTACTCAATTGGAAATAGTAACGAAGCTGTGTAGGTTGTTCATGAGGGAATGCGTTGGTTGTACTTAGGCCCCTACAGAGAAGTGATCGATGATAGGAGTGGATCGGTGTGTGGTTTGTGCTGGTTGTTACGAATGAAAAGAAGCCAGTGAAGAAAGGGTGCTATATCATGTAGTGTAGATGTTGAACAACTCGTTGAGAGCTTGTCCGGATAGGCTTGCTTTTGAGGTGTTCGATTGACAATGGTTCACTGGGAAATGGAGTCCCCGTGGGGGCTCGGTCGATGTGCATTTCTCATGATTCCCAACAAGGATCAAACAGCTGTACACTGCTTCCATGCTTTTCAATGGTCAGTTGAGCGTTCAAGCTGCATGATCAATCATATAATATACAAATCTAATCTAATCTAATCCAATCTCCTACTACTCAATTGGAAATAGTAACGAAGCTGTGTAGATTGTTCATGAGGGAATGCGTTGGTTGTACTTAGGCCCCTACAGAGAAGTGATCGATGATAGGAGTGGATCGGTGTGTGGGTTGTGCTGGTTGTTAGCGTTGAAAGGAAGCCAGTGAAGGAATGGTGCTGTATATCATGTAGTGTAGATGTTGAACAACTCGTTGAGAGCTTGTCCGGATAGGCTTGCTTATGAGGTGATCGATTGACAATGGTTCACTGGGAAATGGAGTCCCCGTGAGGGCTCGGTCGATGTGCATTGCTCATGATTCCCAACAAGGATCAAACAGCTGTACACTGCTTCCATGCTTTTCAATGCTGAGTTGAGCATTCAAGCTGCATGATCAATCATATTATATACAAATCTAATCTAATCTAATCTAATCTCCTACTACTCAATTGGAAATAGTAACGAAGCTGTGTAGGTTGTTCATGAGGGAATGCGTTGGTTGTACTTAGGCCCCTACAGAGAAGTGATCGATGATAGGAGTGGATCGGTGTGTGGTTTGTGCTGGTTGTTAGCGTTGAAAAGAAGCCAGTGAAGGAAGGGTGCTATATCATGTAGTGTAGATGTTGAACAACTCGTTGAGAGCTTGTCCGGATAGGCTTGCTTTTGAGGTGTTCGATTGACAATGGTTCACTGAGAAATGGAGTCCCCGTGGGGGCTCGGTCGATGTGCATTTCTCATGATTCCCAACAAGGATCAAACAGCTGTACACTGCTTCCATGCTTTTCAATGGTCAGTTGAGCGTTCAAGCTGCATGATCAATCATATTATATACAAATCTAATCTAATCTAATCTAATCTCCTACTACTCAATTGGAAATAGTAACGAAGCTGTGTAGGTTGTTCATGAGGGAATGCGTTGGTTGTACTTAGGCCCCTACAGAGAAGTGATCGATGATAAGAGTGGATCGCTGTGTGGGTTGTGCTGGTTGTTAGCGTTGAAAAGAAGCTAGTGAAGGAAGGGTGCTATATCATGTAGTGTAGATGTTGAACAACTCGTTGAGAGCTTGTCCGGATAGGCTTGCTTTTGAGGTGTTCGATTGACAATGGTTCACTGGGAAATGGAGTCCCCGTGGGGGCTCGGTCGATGTGCATTGCTCATGATTCCCAACAAAAATGAAACAGCTGTACACTGCTTGCATGCTTTTCAATGGTCAGTTGAGCACTCAAGCTGCATGATCAATCATATTATATACAAATCTAATCTAATCTAATCTAATCTCCTACTACTCAATTGGAAATAGTAACGAAGCTGTGTAGGTTGTTCATGAGGGAATGCGTTGGTTGTACTTAGGCCCCTACAGAGAAGTGATCGATGATAGGAGTGGATCGGTGTGTGGTATGTGCTGGTCGATAGCGTTGAAAAGAAGCCAGTGAAGGAAGGGTGCTATATCATGTAGTGTAGATGTTGAACAACTCGTTGAGAGCTTGTCCGGATAGGCTTGCTTTTGAGGTGTTCGATTGAAAATGGTTCACTGGGAAATGGAGTCCCCGTGGGAGCTCGGTCGATGTGCATTGCTCATGATTCCCAACAAGGATCAAACAGCTGTACACTGCTTCCATGCTTTTCAATGGTCAGTTGAGCGTTCAAGCTGCATGATTAATCATATTATATACAAATCTAATCTAATCTAATCTAATCTCCTACTACTCAATTGGAAATAGTAACGAAGCTGTGTAGGTTGTTCATGAGGGAATGCGTTGGTTGTACTTAGGCCCCTACAGAGAAGTGATCGATGATAGGAGTGGATCGGTGTGTGGTTTGTGCTCGTTGTTAGCGTTGAAAAGAAGCCAGTGAAGGAAGGGTGCTATATCATGTAGTGTAGATGTTGAACAAATCGTTGATAGCTTGTCCGGATAGGCTTGCTTTTGAGGTGTTCGATTGACAATGGTTCACTGGGAAATGCAGTCCCCGTGGGGGCTCGGTCGATGTGCATTGCTCTTGATTCCCAACAAGGATCAAACAGCTGTACACTGCTTCCATGCTTTTCAATGCTGAGTTGAGCATTCAAGCTGCATGATCAATCATATTATATACAAATCTAATCTAATCTAATCTAATCTCCTACTACTCAATTGGAAATAGTAACGAAGCTGTGTAGGTTGTTCATGAGGGAATGCGTTGGTTGTACTTAGGCCCCTACAGAGAAGTGATCGATGATAGGAGTGGATCGGTGTGTGGGTTGTGATGGTAGTTGCGAATCAAAAGATGCCATTGAAGGAAGGGTGCTATATCATGTAGTGTAGATGTTGAACAACTCGTTGAGAGCTTGTCCGGATAGGCTTGCTTTTGAGGTGTTCGATTGACAATGGTTCACTGGGAAATGCAGACCCCGTGGGAGCTCGGTCGATGTGCATTGCTCATGATTCCCAACAAGGATCAAACAGCTGCACATTGCTTCCATGCTTTTCAATGGTCAGTTGAGCGTTCAAGCTGCATGTTCAATCATATTATATACAAATCTGATCTAATCTCCTACTACTCAATTGGAAATAGTAACGAAGCTGTGTAGATTGTTCATGAGGGAATGCGTTGGTTGTACTTAGGCCCCTACAGAGAAGTGATCGATGATAGGAGTGGATCGGTGTGTGGGTTGTGCTGGTTGTTAGCGTTGAAAAGAAGCCAGTGAAGGAAGGTTGCTATATCATGTAGTGTAGATGTTGAACAACTCGTTGAGAGCTTGTCCGGATAGGCTTGCTTTTGAGGTGTTCGATTGACAATGGTTCACTGGGAAATGGAGTCCCCGTGGGGGCTCGGTCGATGTGCATTGCTCATGATTCCCAACAAGGATCAAACAGCTGTACACTGCTTCCATGCTTTTCAATGGTCAGTTGAGCGTTCAAGCTGCATGATCAATCATATTATATACAAATCTAATCTAATCTAATCTAATCTCCTACTACTCAATTGGAAATAGTAACGAAGCTGTGTAGGTTGTTCATGAGGGAATGCGTTGGTTGTACTTAGGCCCCTACAGAGAAGTGATCGATGATAGGAGTGGATCGGTGTGTGGGTTGTGCTGGTAGTTGCGAATCAAAAGATGCCATTGAAGGAAGGGTGCTATATCATGTAGTGTAGATGTTGAACAACTCGTTCAGAGCTTGTCCGGATAGGCTTGCTTTTGAGGTGTTCGATTGACAATGGTTCACTGGGAAATGCAGACCCCGTGGGAGCTCGGTCGATGTGCATTGCTCATGATTCCCAACAAGGATCAAACAGCTGCACATTGCTTCCATGCTTTTCAATGGTCAGTTGAGCGTTCAAGCTGCATGTTCAATCATATTATATACAAATCTGATCCAATCTCCTACTACTCAATTGGAAATAGTAACGAAGCTGTGTAGATTGTTCATGAGGGAATGCGTTGGTTGTACTTAGGCCCCTACAGAGAAGTGATCGATGATAGGAGTGGATCGGTGTGTGGGTTGTGCTGGTTGTTAGCGTTGAAAAGAAGCCAGCGAAGGTAGGGTGCTATATCATGTAGTGTAGATGTTGAACAACTCGTTGAGAGCTTGTCCGGATAGGCTTGCTTTTGAGGTGTTCGATTGACAATGGTTCACTGGGAAATGGAGTCCCCGTGGGGGCTCGGTCGATGTGCATTGCTCATGATTCCCAACAAGGATCAAACAGCTGTACACTGCTTCCATGCTTTTCAATGGTCAGTTGAGCGTTCAAGCTGCATGACCAATCATATTATACACAAATCTAATCTAAACTAATCTCCTACTACTCAATTGGAAATAGTAACGAAGCTGTGTAGGTTGTTCATGAGGGAATGCGTTGGTTATACTTAGGCCCCTACAGAGAAGTGATCGATGATAGGAGTGGATCGGTGTGTGGGTTGTGCTTCTTGTTAGCGATGAAAAGAAGCCAGTGAAGGAAGGGTGCTATATCATGTAGTGTAGATGTTGAACAACTCGTTGAGAGCTTGTCCGGATAGGTTTGCTTTTGAGGTGTTCGATTGACAATGGTTCACTGGGAAATGGAGTCCCCGTGGGGGCTCGGTCGATGTGCATTGCTCATGATTCCCAACAAGGATCAAACAGCTGCACATTGCTTCCATGCTTTTCAATGGTCAGTTGAGCGTTCAAGCTGCATGATCAATCATATTATATACAAATCTAATCTAATCTAATCTAATCTCCTACTACTCAATTGGAAATAGTAACGAAGCTGTGTAGGTTGTTCATGAGGGAATGCGTTGGTTGTACTTAGGCCCCTACAGAGAAGTGATCGATGATAGGAGTGGATCGGTGTGTGGTTTATGCTGGTAGTTGCGAATCAAATGATGCCACTGAAGGAAGGGTGCTATATCATGTAGTGTAGATGTTGAACAACTCGTTGAGAGCTTGTCCGGATAGGCTTGCTTTTGAGGTGTTCGATTGACAATGGTTCACTGGGAAATGGAGTCCCCGTGGGAGCTCGGTCGATGTGCATTGCTCATGATTCCCAACAAGGATCAAACAGCTGTACACTGCTTCCATGCTTTTCAATGGTCAGTTGAGCGTTCAAGCTGCATGATCAATCACATTATATACAAATCTAATCTAATCTAATCTAATCTCCTACTACTCAATTGGAAATAGTAACGAAGCTGTGTAGATTGTTCATGAGGGAATGCGTTGGTTGTACTTAGGCCCCTACAGAGAAGTGATCGATGATAGGAGTGGATCGGTGTGTGGTTTGTGCTGGTTGTTAGCGTTTAAAAGAAGCCAGTGAAGGAAGGGTGCTATATCATGTAGTGTAGATGTTGAACAACTCGTTGATAGCTTGTCCGGATAGGCTTGCTTTTGAGGTGTTCGATTGACAATGGTTCACTGGGAAATGGAGTCCCCGTGGGGGCTCGTTCGATGTGCATTGCTCTTGATTCCCAACAAGGATCAAACAGCTGTACACTGCTTCCATGCTTTTCAATGCTGAGTTGAGCACTCAAGCTGCATGATCAATCATATTATATACAAATCTAATCTAATCTAATCTAATCTCCTACTACTCAATTGGAAATAGTAACGAAGCTGTGTAGGTTGTTCATGAGGGAATGCGTTGGTTGTACTTAGGCCCCTACAGAGAAGTGATCGATGATAGGAGTGGATCGCTGTGTGGTTTGTGCTGGTTGTTAGCGTTGAAAAGAAGCTAGTGAAGGAAGGGTGCTATATCATGTAGTGTAGATGTTGAACAACTCGTTGAGAGCTTGTCCGGATAGGCTTGCTTTTGAGGTGTTCGATTGACAATGGTTCACTGGGAAATGGAGTCCCCGTGGGGGCTCGGTCGATGTGCATTTCTCATGATTCCCAACAAGGATCAAACAGCTGTACACTGCTTGCATGCTTTTCAATGGTCAGTTGAGCACTCAAGCTGCATGATCAATCATATTATATACAAATCTAATCTAATCTAATCTAATCTCCTACTACTCAATTGGAAATAGTAACGAAGCTGTGTAGGTTGTTCATGAGGGAATGCGTTGGTTGTACTTAGGCCCCTACAGAGAAGTGATCGATGATAGGAGTGGATCGGTGTGTGGGTTGTGTTGGTAGTTGCGAATCAAAAGATGCCAGTGAAGTAAGGGTGCTATATCATGTAGTGTAGATGTTGAACAACTCGTTGAGAGCTTGTCCGGATAGGCTTGCTTTTGAGGTGTTCGATTGACAATGGTTCACTGGGAAATGCAGACCCCGTGGGAGCTCGGTCGATGTGCATTGCTCATGATTCCCAACAAGGATCAAACAGCTGCACATTGCTTCCATGCTTTTCAATGGTCAGTTGAGCGTTCAAGCTGCATGATCAATCATATTATATACAAATCTAATCTAATCTAATCTAATCTCCTACTACTCAATTGGAAATAGTAACGAAGCTGTGTAGGTTGTTCATGAGGGAATGCGTTGGTTGTACTTAGGCCCCTACAGAGAAGTGATCGATGATAGGAGTGGATCGGTGTGTGGGTTGTGCTGGTTGTTAGCGTTGAAAAGAAGCCAGCGAAGGTAGGGTGCTATATCATGTAGTGTAGATGTTGAACAACTCGTTGAGAGCTTGTCCGGATAGGCTTGCTTTTGAGGTGTTCGATTGACAATGGTTCACTGGGAAATGGAGTCCCCGTGGGGGCTCGGTCGATGTGCATTGCTCATGATTCCCAACAAGGATCAAACAGCTGTACACTGCTTCCATGCTTTTCGATGGTCAGTTGAGCGTTCATGCTGCATGATCAATCATATTATATACAAATCTAATCCAAACTAATCTCCTACTACTCAATTGGAAATAGTAACGAAGCTGTGTAGGTTGTTCATGAGGGAATGCGTTGGTTGTACTTAGGCCCCTACAGAGAAGTGATCGATGATAGGAGTGGATCGGTGTGTGGGTTGTGCTGGTTGTTAGCGTTGAAAAGAAGCCAGTGAAGGAAGGGTGCTGTATATCATGTAGTGTAGATGTTGAACAACTCGTTGAGAGCTTGTCCGGATAGGCTTGCTTTTGAGGTGTTCGATTGACAATGGTTCACTGGGAAATGGAGTCCCCGTGGGAGCTCGGTCGATGTGCATTGCTCATGATTCCCAACAAGGATCAAACAGCTGTACACTGCTTCCATGCTTTTCAATGGTCAGTTGAGCGTTCAAGCTGCATGATAATTCACATTATATACAAATCTAACCCAATCTCCTCCTACTCAATTGGAAATAGTAACGAAGCTGTGTAGGTTGTTCATGAGGGAATGCGTTGGTTGTACTTAGGCCCCTACAGAGAAGTGATCGATGATAGGAGTGGATCGGTGTGTGGGTTGTGCTAGTTGTTAGCGTTGAAAAGAAGCCAGTGAAGGAAGGGTGCTATATCATGTAGTGTGGATGTTGAACAACTCGTTGAGAGCTTGTCCGGATAGGCTTGCTTTTGAGGTGTTCGATTGACAATGGTTCACTGGGAAATGGAGTCCCCGTGGGGGCTCGGTCGATGTGCATTGCTCATGATTCCCAACAAGGATCAAACAGCTGTACACTGCTTCCATGCTTTTCGATGGTCAGTTGAGCACTCAAGCTGCATGTTCAATCATATTATATAGAAATCTAATCTAATCTAATCTAATCTCCTACTACTCAATTGGAAATAGTAACGAAGCTGTGTAGATTGTTCATGAGGGAATGCGTTGGTTGTACTTAGGCCCCTACAGAGAAGTGATCGATGATAGGAGTGGATCGGTGTGTGGGTTGTGTTGGTAGTTGCGAATCAAAAGATGCCAGTGAAGGAAGGGTGCTATATCATGTAGTGTAGATGTTGAACAACTCGTTGAGAGCTTGTCCGGATAGGCTTGCTTTTGAGGTGTTCGATTGACAATGGTTCACTGGGAAATGCAGTCCCCGTGGGAGCTCGGTCGATGTGCATTGCTCATGATTCCCAACAAAAATGAAACAGCTGTACACTGCTTGCATGATTTTCAATGGTCAGTTGAGCACTCAAGCTGCATGATCATTCACATTATATACAAATCTAAACCAATCTCCTCCTACTCAATTGGAAATAGTAACGAAGCTGTGTAGGTTGTTCATGAGGGAATGCGTTGGTTTACTTATGCACCTACAGAGAAGTGATCGATGATAGGAGTGGATCGGTGTGTGGTTTGTGCTGGTTGTTAGCGTTGAAAAGAAGCCAGCGAAGGTAGGGTGCTATATCATGTAGTGTAGATGTTGAACAACTCGTTGAGAGCTTGTCCGGATAGGTTTGCTTTTGAGGTGTTCGATTGACAATGGTTCACTGGGAAATGGAGTCCCCGTTGGAGCTCGGTCGATGTGCATTGCTCATGATTCCCAACAAGGATCAAACAGCTGTACACTGCTTCCATGCTTTTCGATGGTCAGTTGAGCACTCAAGCTGCATGTTCAATCATATTATATAGAAATCTAATCTAATCTAATCTAATCTCCTACTACTCAATTGGAAATAGTAACGAAGCTGTGTAGATTGTTCATGAGGGAATGCGTTGGTTGTACTTAGGCCCCTACAGAGAAGTGATCGATGATAGGAGTGGATCGGTGTGTGGGGTGTGCTGGTTGTTAGCGTTGAAAAGAAGCCAGTGAAGGAAGGGTGCTGTATATCATGTAGTGTAGATGTTGAACAACTCGTTGAGAGCTTGTCCGGATAGGCTTGCTTTTGAGGTGTTCGATTGACAATGGTTCACTGGGAAATGCAGTCCCCGTGGGAGCTCGGTCGATGTGCATTGCTCATGATTCCCAACAAGGATCAAACAGCTGTACACTGCTTCCATGCTTTTCAATGGTCAGTTGAGCGTTCAAGCTGCATGATCCTTCACATTATATACAAATCTAAACCAATCTCCTCCTACTCAATTGGAAATAGTAACGAAGCTGTGTAGATTGTTCATGAGGGAATGCTTTGGTTTACTTATGCACCTACAGAGAAGTGATCGATGATAGGAGTGGATCGGTGTGTGGGTTGTGCTGGTAGTTGCGAATCAAAAGATGCCAGTGAAGGAAGGGTGCTATATCATGTAGTGTAGATGTTGAACAACTCGTTGATAGCTTGTCCGGATAGGCTTGCTTTTGAGGTGTTCGATTGACAATGGTTCACTGGGAAATGCAGTCCCCGTGGGAGCTCGGTCGATGTGCATTGCTCATGATTCCCAACAAGGATCAAACAGCTGTACACTGCTTCCATGCTTTTCAATGGTCAGTTGAGCGTTCAAGCTGCATGATCCTTCACATTATATACAAATCTAAACCAATCTCCTCCTACTCAATTGGAAATAGTAACGAAGCTGTGTAGGTTGTTCATGAGGGAATGCGTTGGTTGTACTTAGGCCCCTACAGAGAAGTGATCGATGATAGGAGTGGATCGGTGTGTGGTTTGTGCTGGTTGTTAGCGTTGAAAAGAAGCCAGTGAAGGAAGGGTGCTATATCATGTAGTGTAGATGTTGAACAACTCGTTGAGAGCTTGTCCGGATAGGCTTGCTTTTGAGGTGTTCGATTGACAATGGTTCACTAGGAAAATGGAGTCCCCGTGGGGGCTCGTTCGATGTGCAATGCTCATGATTCCCAACAAGGATCAAACAGCTGTACACTGCTTGCATGCTTTTCAATGGTCAGTTGAGCGTTCAAGCTGCATGATCAATCATATTATATACAAATCTAATCTAATCTAATCTAATCTCCTACTACTCAATTGGAAATAGTAACGAAGCTGTGTAGGTTGTTCATGAGGGAATGCGTTGGTTGTACTTAGGCCCCTACAGAGAAGTGATCGATGATAGGATTGGATGTGTGTGTGGGTTGTGCTGGTTGTTAGCGTTGAAAAGAAGCCAGTGAAGGAAGGGTGCTATATCATGTAGTGTAGATGTTGAACAACTCGTTGAGAGCTTGTCCGGATAGGCTTGCTTTTGAGGTGTTCGATTGACAATGGTTCACTGGGAAATGCAGTCCCCGTGGGAGCTCGGTCGATGTGCATTGCTCATGATTCCCAACAAGGATCAAACAGCTGTACACTGCTTCCATGCTTTTCAATGGTCAGTTGAGCGTTCAAGCTGCATGATCCTTCACATTATATACAAATCTAAACCAATCTCCTCCTACTCAATTGGAAATAGTAACGAAGCTGTGTAGATTGTTCATGAGGGAATGCTTTGGTTTACTTATGCACCTACAGAGAAGTGATCGATGATAGGAGTGGATCGGTGTGTGGGTTGTGCTGGTAGTTGCGAATCAAAAGATGCCAGTGAAGGAAGGGTGCTGTATATCATGTAGTGTAGATGTTGAACAACTCGTTGATAGCTTGTCCGGATAGGCTTGCTTTTGAGGTGTTCGATTGACAATGGTTCACTGGGAAATGGAGTCCCCGTGGGAGCTCGGTCGATGTGCATTGCTCATGATTCCCAACAAGGATCAAACAGCTGTACACTGCTTCCATGCTTTTCAATGGTCAGTTGAGCGTTCAAGCTGCATGATCCTTCACATTATATACAAATCTAAACCAATCTCCTCCTACTCAATTGGAAATAGTAACGAAGCTGTGTAGATTGTTCATGAGGGAATGCGTTGGTTTACTTATGCACCTACAGAGAAGTGATCGATGATAGGAGTGGATCGGTGTGTGGGTTGTGCTGGTTTTTAGCGTTGAAAAGAAGCCAGTGAAGGAAGGGTGCTATATCATGTAGTGTAGATGTTGAACAACTCGTTGAGAGCTTGTCCGGATAGGCTTGCTTTTGAGGTGTTCGATTGACAATGGTTCACTAGGAAAATGGAGTCCCCGTGGGGGCTCGGTCGATGTGCAATTCTCATGATTCCCAACAAGGATCAAACAGCTGTACACTGCTTCCATGCTTTTCAATGGTCAGTTGAGCACTCAAGCTGCATGATCAATCATATTATATACAAATCTAATCTAATCTAATCTCATCTCCTACTACTCAATTGGAAATAGTAACGAAGCTGTGTAGGTTGTTCATGAGGGAATGCGTTGGTTGTACTTAGGCCCCTACAGAGAAGTGATCGATGATAGGAGTGGATCGGTGTGTGGTTTGTGCTGGTTGTTAGCGTTGAAAAGAAGCCAGTGAAGGAAGGGTGCTATATCATGTAGTGTAGATGTTGAACAACTCGTTGAGAGCTTGTCCGGATAGGCTTGCTTTTGAGGTGTTCGATTGACAATGGTTCACTAGGAAAATGGAGTCCCCGTGGGGGCTCGGTCGATGTGCAATGCTCATGATTCCCAACAAGGATCAAACAGCTGTACACTGCTTCCATGCTTTTCAATGGTCAGTTGAGCGTTCAAGCTGCATGATCAATCATATTATATGCAAATCTAATCTAATCTAATCTAATCTCCTACTACTCAATTGGAAATAGTAACGAAGCTGTGAAGGTTGTTCATGAGGGAATGCGTTGGTTGTACTTAGGCCCCTACAGAGAAGTGATCGATGATAGGATTGGATGTGTGTGTGGGTTGTGCTGGTTGTTAGCGTTGAAAAGAAGCCAGTGAAGGAAGGGTGCTATATCATGTAGTGTAGATGTTGAACAACTCGTTGAGAGCTTGTCCGGATAGGCTTGCTTTTGAGGTGTTCGATTGACAATGGTTCACTGGGAAATGGAGTCCCCACGGGGGCTCGGTCGATGTGCAATGCTCATGATTCCCAACAAGGATCAAACAGCTGTACACTGCTTCCATGCTTTTCAATGGTCGGTTGAGCGTTCAAGCTTCATGATCAATCATATTATATACAAATCTAATCTAATCTAATCTAATCTCCTACTACTCAATTGGAAATAGTAACGAAGCTGTGTAGGTTGTTCATGAGGGAATGCGTTGGTTGTACTTAGGCCCCTACAGAGAAGTGATCGATGATAGGAGTGGATCGGTGTGTGGTTTGTGCTTGTTGTTAGCGTAGAAAAGAAGCCAGTGAAGGAAGGGTGCTATATCATGTAGTGTAGATGTTGAACAACTCGTTGAGAGCTTGTCCGGATAGGCTTGCTTTTGAGGTGTTCGATTGACAATGGTTCACTGGGAAATGCAGTCCCCGTGGGGGCTCGGTCGATGTGCAATTCTCATGATTCCCAACAAGGATCAAACAGCTGTACACTGCTTCCATGCTTTTCAATGGTCAGTTGAGCGTTCAAGCTGCATGATCAATCATATTATATACAAATCTAATCTAATCTAATCTAATCTCCTACTACTCAATTGGAAATAGTAACGAAGCTGTGTAGGTTGTTCATGAGGGAATGCGTTGGTTGTACTTAGGCCCCTACAGAGAAGTGATCGATGATAGGAGTGGATCGGTGTGTGGTTTGTGCTGGTTGTTAGCGTTGAAGAGAAGCCAGTGAAGGAAGGGTGCTGTATATCATGTAGTGTAGATGTTGAACAACTCGTTGAGAGCTTGTCCGGATAGGCTTGCTTTTGAGGTGTTCGATTGACAATGGTTCACTGGGAAATGGAGTCCCCGTGGGAGCTCGGTCGATGTGCATTGCTCATGATTCCCAACAAGGATCAAACAGCTGTACACTGCTTCCATGCTTTTCAATGGTCAGTTGAGCACTCAAGCTGCATGATCAATCATATTATATACAAATCTAATCTAATCTGATCTAATCTCCTACTACTCAATTGGAAATAGTAACGAAGCTGTGTAGATTGTTCATGAGGGAATGCGTTGGTTGTACTTAGGCCCCTACAGAGAAGTGATCGATGATAGGAGTGGATCGGTGTGTGGTTTGTGCTGGTTGTTACGAATCAAAAGACGCCAGTGAAGGAAGGGTGCTATATCATGTAGTGTAGATGTTGAACAACTCGTTGAGAGCTTGTCCGGATAGGCTTGCTTTTGAGGTGTTCGATTGACAATGGTTCACTGGGAAATGGAGTCCCCGTGGGGGCTCGGTCGATGTGCAATGCTCATGATTCCCAACAAGGATCAAACAGCTGTACACTGCTTCCATTCTTTTCGATGGTCAGTTGAGCACTCAAGCTGCATGATCAATCATATTATATACAAATCTAATCTAATCTAATCTTCTACTACTCAATTGGAAATAGTAACGAAGCTGTGAAGGTTGTTCATGAGGGAATGCGTTGGTTGTACTTAGGCCCCTACAGAGAAGTGATCGATGATAGGAGTGGATCGGTGTGTGGGTTGTGCTGGTTGTTAGCGTTGAAAAGAAGCCAGTGAAGGAAGGGTGCTATATCATGTAGTGTAGATGTTGAACAACTCGTTGAGAGCTTGTCCGGATAGGCTTGCTTTTGAGGTGTTCGATTGACAATGGTTCACTGGGAAATGGAGTCCCCGTGGGGGCTCGGTCGATGTGCATTGCTCATGATTCCCAACAAGGATCAAACAGCTGTACACTGCTTCCATGCTTTTCGATGGTCAGTTGAGCACTCAAGCTGCATGATCAATCATATTATATACAAATTTAATCTAATCTTATCTAATCTCCTTTTACTCAATTGGAAATAGTAACGAAGCTGTGTAGGTTGTTCATGAGGGAATGCGTTGGTTGTACTTAGGCCCCTACAGAGAAGTGATCGATGATAGGAGTGGATCGGTGTGTGGGTTGTGCTGGTTGATAGCGTTGAAAAGAAGCCAGTGAAGGAAGGGTGCTATATATCATGTAGTGTAGATGTTGAACAACTCGTTGAGAGCTTGTCCGGATAGGCTTGCTTTTGAGGTGTTCGATTGACAATGGTTCACTGGGAAATGGAGTCCCCGTGGGGGCTCGTTCGATGTGCATTGCTCATGAATCCCAACAAGGATCAAACAGCTGTACACTGCTTCCATGCTTTTCAATGGTCAGTTGAGCGTTCAAGCTGCATGATCAATCACATTATATACAAATCTAAACCAATCTCCTAATACTGAATTGGAAATAGTAACGAAGCTGTGTAGATTGTTCATGAGGGAATGCGTTGGTTGTACTTAGGCCCCTACAGAGAAGTGATCGATGATAGGAGTGGATCGGTGTGTGGTTTGTGCTGGTTGTTAGCGTTGAAAAGAAGCCAGTAAAGGAAGGTTGCTATATCATGTAGTGTAGATGTTGAACAACTCGTTGAGAACTTGTCCGGATTGGCTTGCTTTTGAGGTGTTCGATTGACAATGGTTCACTGGGAAATGGAGTCCCCGTGGGGGCTCGGTCGATGTGCAATTCTCATGATTCCCAACAAGGATCAAACAGCTGTACACTGCTTCCATGCTTTTCGATGGTCAGTTGAGCACTCAAGCTGCATGATCAATCATATTATATAGAAATCTAATCTTATCTAATCTCCTACTACTCAATTGGAAATAGTAACGAAGCTGTGTAGATTGTTCATGAGGGAATGCGTTGGTTGTACTTAGGCCCCTACAGAGAAGTGATCGATGATAGGAGTGGATCGGTGTGTGGTTCGTGCTGGTTGTTAGCGTTGAAAAGAAGCCAGTGAAGGATGGTTGCTATATCATGTAGTGTAGATGTTGAACAACTCGTTAAGAGCTTGTCCGGATAGGCTTGCTTTTGAGGTGTTCGATTGACAATGGTTCACTGGGAAATGGAGTCCCCGTGGGGGCTCGTTCGATGTGCAATGCTCATGATTCCCAACAAGGATCAAACAGCTGTACACTGCTTCCATGCTTTTCAATGGTCAGTTGAGCGTTCAAGCTGCATGATCAATCATATTATATACAAATCTAATCTAATCTAATCTAATCTCCTACTACTCAATTGGAAATAGTAACGAAGCTGTGTAGGTTGTTCATGAGGGAATGCGTTGGTTGTACTTAGGCCCCTACAGAGAATTGATCGATGATAGGAGTGGATCGGTGTGTGGTTTGTGCTGGTTGTTAGCGTTGAAAAGAAGCCAGTGAAGGAAGGTTGCTATATCATGTAGTGTAGATGTTGAACAACTCGTTGAGAGCTTGTCCGGATAGGCTTGCTTTTGAGGTGTTCGATTGACAATGGTTCACTGGGAAATGGAGTCCCCGTGGGGGCTCGTTCGATGTGCATTGCTCATGAATCCCAACAAGGATCAAACAGCTGTACACTGCTTCCATGCTTTTCAATGGTCAGTTGAGCGTTCAAGCTGCATGATCAATCACATTATATACAAATCTAAACCAATCTCCTAATAGTGAATTGGAAATAGTAACGAAGCTGTGTAGATTGTTCATGAGGGAATGCGTTGGTTGTACTTAGGCCCCTACAGAGAAGTGATCGATGATAGGAGTGGATCGGTGTGTGGTTTGTGCTGGTTGTTACGAATCAAAAGAAGCCAGTGAAGGAAGGGTGCTATATCATGTAGTGTAGATGTTGAACAACTCGTTGAGAGCTTGTCCGGATAGGCTTGCTTTTGAGGTGTTCGATTGACAATGGTTCACTGGGAAATGGAGTCCCCGTGGGGGCTCGGTCGATGCGCAATGCTCATGATTCCCGAAAAGGATCAAACAGCTGTACACTGCTTGCATGCTTTTCAATGGTCAGTTGAGCGTTCAAGCTGCATGATCAATCATATTATATGCAAATCTAATCTAATCTAATCTAATCTCCTACTACTCAATTGGAAATAGTAACGAAGCTGTGTAGGTTGTTCATGAGGGAATGCGTTGGTTGTACTTAGGCCCCTACAGAGGAGTGATCGATGATAGGAGTGGATCAGTGTGTGGGTTGTGCTGGTTGTTAGCGTTGAAAAGAAGCCAGTGAAGGAAGGGTGCTATATCATGTAGTGTAGATGTTGAACAACTCGTTGAGAGCTTGTCCGGATAGGCTTGCTTTTGAGGTGTTCGATTGACAATGGTTCACAGGGAAATGGAGTCCCCGTGGGGGCTCGGTCGATGTGCAATTCTCATGATTCCCAACAAGGATCAAACAGCTGTACACTGCTTCCATGCTTTTCAATGCTGAGTTGTGCACTCAAGCTGCATGATCAATCATATTATATAGAAATCTAATCTAATCTAATCTAATCTCCTACTACTCAATTGGAAATAGTAACGAAGCTGTGTAGATTGTTCATGAGGGAATGCGTTGGTTGTACTTAGGCCCCTACAGAGAAGTGATCGATGATAGGAGTGGATCGGTGTGTGGTTTGTGCTGGTTGTTACGAATCAAAAGAAGCCAGTGAAGGAAGGGTGCTATATCATGTAGTGTAGATGTTGAACAACTCGTTGAGAACTTGTCCGGATAGGCTTGCTTTTGAGGTGTTCGATTGACAATGGTTCACTGGGAAATGGAGTCCCCGTGGGGGCTCGGTCGATGTGCAATGCTCATGATTCCCAACAAGGATCAAACAGCTGTACACTGCTTCCATGCTTTTCAATGGTCAGTTGAGCGTTCAAGCTGCATGATCAATCATATTATATACAAATCTAATCTAATCTAATCTCCTACTACTCAATTGGAAATAGTAACGAAGCTGTGTAGGTTGTTCATGAGGGAATGCGTTGGTTGTACTTATGCCCCTACAGAGAATTGATCGATGATAGGAGTGGATCGGTGTGTGGTTTGTGCTGGTTGTTAGCGTTGAAAAGAAGCCAGTGAAGGAAGGGTGCTATATATCATGTAGTGTAGATGTTGAACAACTCGTTGAGAGCTTGTCCGGATAGGCTTGCTTTTGAGGTGTTCGATTGACAATGGTTCACTGGGAAATGGAGTCCCCGTGGGGGCTCGGTCGATGTGCATTGCTCATGATTCCCAACAAGGATCAAACAGCTGTACACTGCTTCCATGCTATTCAATGGTCAGTTGAGCGTTCAAGCTGCATGATCAATCATATTATATAGAAATCTAATCTAATCTTATCTAATCTCATTTTACTCAATTGGAAATAGTAACGAAGCTGTGTAGGTTGTTCATGAGGGAATGCGTTGGTTGTACTTAGGCCCCTACAGAGAAGTGATCGATGATAGGAGTGGATCGGTGTGTGGGCTGTGCTGGTTGATAGCGTTGAAAAGAAGCCAGTGAAGTAAGGGTGCTATATCATGTAGTGTAGATGTTGAACAACTCGTTGAGAGCTTGTCCGGATAGGCTTGCTTTTGAGGTGTTCGATTGACAATGGTTCACTGGGAAATGGAGTCCCCGTGGGGGCTCGGTCGATGTGCAATGCTCATGATTCCCAACAAGGATCAAACAGCTGTACACTGCTTCCATGCTTTTCAATGGTCAGTTGAGCGTTCAAGCTGCATGATCAATCATATTATATGCAAATCTAATCTAATCTAATCTCCTACTACTCAATTGGAAATAGTAACGAAGCTGTGTAGATTGTTCATGAGGGAATGCGTTGGTTGTACTTAGGCCCCTACAGAGAAGTGATCGATGATAGGAGTGGATCGGTGTGTGGTTTGTGCTTGTTGTTAGCGTAGAAAAGAAGCCAGTGAAGGAAGGGTGCTATATCATGTAGTGTAGATGTTGAACAACTCGTTGAGAGCTTGTCCGGATAGGCTTGCTTTTGAGGTGTTCGATTGACAATGGTTCACTGGGAAATGGAGTCCCCGTGGGGGCTCGTTTGATGTGCATTGCTCATGAATCCCAACAAGGATCAAACAGCTGTACACTGCTTCCATACTTTTCAATGGTCAGTTGAGCGTTCAAGCTGCATGATCAATCACATTATATACAAATCTAATCTAATCTCCTAATACTCAATTGGAAATAGTAACGAAGCTGTGTAGGTTGTTCATGAGGGAATGCGTTGGTTGTACTTAGGCCCCTACAGAGAAGTGATCGATGATAGGAGTGGATCGGTGTGTGGTTTGTGCTGGTTGTTAGCGTTGAAAAGAAGCCAGTGAAGGAAGGGTGCTATATATCATGTAGTGTAGATGTTGAACAACTCGTTGAGAGCTTGTCCGGATAGGCTTGCTTTTGAGGTGTTCGATTGACAATGGTTCACTGGGAAATGGAGTCCCCGTGGGGGCTCGGTCGATGTGCATTGCTCATGATTCCCAACAAGGATCAAACAGCTGTACACTGCTTCCATGCTATTCAATGGTCAGTTGAGCGTTCAAGCTGCATGATCAATCATATTATATAGAAATCTAATCTAATCTTATCTAATCTCATTTTACTCAATTGGAAATAGTAACGAAGCTGTGTAGGTTGTTCATGAGGGAATGCGTTGGTTGTACTTAGGCCCCTACAGAGAAGTGATCGATGATAGGAGTGGATCGGTGTGTGGGCTGTGCTGGTTGATAGCGTTGAAAAGAAGCCAGTGAAGTAAGGGTGCTATATCATGTAGTGTAGATGTTGAACAACTCGTTGAGAGCTTGTCCGGATAGGCTTGCTTTTGAGGTGTTCGATTGACAATGGTTCACTAGGAAAATGGAGTCCCCGTGGGGGCTCGGTCGATGTGCAATGCTCATGATTCCCAACAAGGATCAAACAGCTGTACACTGCTTCCATGCTTTTCAATGGTCAGTTGAGCGTTCAAGCTGCATGATCAATCATATTATATGCAAATCTAATCTAATCTAATCTCCTACTACTCAATTGGAAATAGTAACGAAGCTGTGTAGATTGTTCATGAGGGAATGCGTTGGTTGTACTTAGGCCCCTACAGAGAAGTGATCGATGACAGGAGTGGATCGGTGTGTGGTTTGTGCTTGTTGTTAGCGTAGAAAAGAAGCCAGTGAAGGAAGGGTGCTATATCATGTAGTGTAGATGTTGAACAACTCGTTGAGAGCTTGTCCGGATAGGCTTGCTTTTGAGGTGTTCGATTGACAATGGTTCACTGGGAAATGGAGTCCCCGTGGGGGCTCGGTTGATGTGCATTGCTCATGAATCCCAACAAGGATCAAACAGCTGTACACTGCTTCCATACTTTTCAATGGTCAGTTGAGCGTTGAAGCTGCATGATCAATCACATTATATACAAATCTAATCTAATCTCCTAATACTCAATTGGAAATAGTAACGAAGCTGTGTAGGTTGTTCATGAGGGAATGCGTTGGTTGTACTTAGGCCCCTACAGAGAAGTGATCGATGATAGGAGTGGATCGGTGTGTGGTTTGTGCTGGTTGTTAGCGTTGAAAAGAAGCCAGTGAAGGAAGGGTGCTATATATCATGTAGTGTAGATGTTGAACAACTCGTTGAGAGCTTGTCCGGATAGGCTTGCTTTTGAGGTATTCGATTGACAATGGTTCACTGGGAAATGGAGAGCCCGTGGGAGCTCGGTCGATGTGCATTGCTCATGAATCCCAACAAGGATCAAACAGCTGTACACTGCTTCCATGCTATTCAATGGTCAGTTGAGCGTTCAAGCTGCATGATCAATCATATTATATAGAAATCTCATCTAATCTAATCTCCTACTACTCAATTGGAAATAGTAACGAAGCTGTGTAGATTGTTCATGAGGAAATGCGTTGGTTGTACTTAGGCCCCTACAGAGAAGTGATCGATGATAGGAGTGGATCGGTGTGTGGTTTGTGCTGGTTGTTAACGATGAAAAGAAGCCAGAGAAGGAAGGTTGCTATATCATGTAGTGTAGATGTTGAACAACTCGTTGAGAGCTTGTCCGGATAGGCTTGCTTTTGAGGTGTTCGATTGACAATGGTTCACTGGGAAATGGAGTCCCCGTGGGGGCTCGGTCGATGTGCATTGCTCATGATTCCCAACAAGGATCAAACAGCTGTACACTGCTTCCATGCTTTTCAATGGTCAGTTGAGCGCTCAAGCTGCATGTTCAATCATATTATATACAAATCTAATCTAATCTAATCTAATCTCCTACTACTCAATTGGAAATAGTAACGAAGCTGTGTAGGTTGTTCATGAGGGAATGCGTTGGTTGTACTTAGGCCCCTACAGAGAAGTGATCGATGATAGGAGTGGATCGGTGTGTGGTTTGTGCTTGTTGTTAGCGTAGAAAAGAAGCCAGTGAAGGAAGGGTGCTATATCATGTAGTGTAGATGTTGAACAACTCGTTGAGAGCTTGTCCGGATAGGCTTGCTTTTGAGGTGTTCGATTGACAATGGTTCACTGGGAAATGGAGTCCCCGTGGGGGCTCGGTCGATGTGCATTGTTCATGAATCCCAACAAGGATCAAACAGCTGTACACTGCTTCCATACTTTTCAATGGTCAGTTGAGCGTTCAAGCTGCATGATCAATCACATTATATACAAATCTAAACCAATCTCCTAATACTCAATTGGAAATAGTAACGAAGCTGTGTAGGTTGTTCATGAGGGAATGCGTTGGTTGTACTTAGGCCCCTACAGAGAAGTGATCGATGATAGGAGTGGATCGGTGTGTGGGTTGTGCTGGTTGTTAGCGTTGAAAAGAAGCCAGTGAAGGAAGGTTGCTATATCATGTAGTGTAGATGTTGAACAACTCGTTGAGAGCTTGTCCGGATAGGCTTGCTTTTGAGGTATTCGATTGACAATGGTTCACTGGGAAATGGAGAGCCCGTGGGAGCTCGGTTGATGTGCATTGCTCATGAATCCCAACAAGGATCAAACAGCTGTACACTGCTTCCATGCGTTTCAATGGTCAGTTGAGCGTTCAAGCTGCATGATCAATCATATTTTATACAAATCTAATCTAATCTAATCTAATCTCCTACTACTCAATTGGAAATAGTAACGAAGCTGTGTAGGTTGTTCATGAGGAAATGCGTTGGTTGTACTTAGGCCCCTACAGAGAAGTGATCGATGATAGGAGTGGATCGGTGTGTGGTTAGTGCTTGTTGTTAGCGTTGAAAAGAAGCCAGTGAAGGAAGGTTGCTATATCATGTAGTGTAGATGTTGAACAACTCGTTGAGAGCTTGTCCGGATAGGCTTGCTTTTGAGGTGTTCGATTGACAATGGTTCACTGGGAAATGGAGTCCCCGTGGGGGCTCGTTCGGTGTGCATTGCTCATGATTCCCAACAAGGATCAAACAGCTGTACACTGCTTCCATGCTTTTCAATGGTCAGTTGAGCGTTCAAGCTGCATGATCAATCATATTATATGCAAATCTAATCTAATCTAATCTCCTACTACTCAATTGGAAATAGTAACGAAGCTGTGTAGGTTGTTCATGAGGGAATGCGTTGGTTGTACTTAGGCCCCTACAGAGAATTGATCGATGATAGGAGTGGATCGGTGTGTGGTTTGCGCTGGTTGGTACGAATCAAACGAAGCCAGTGAAGGAAGGGTGCTATATCATGTAGTGTAGATGTTGAACAACTCGTTGATAGCTTGTCCGGATAGGCTTGCTTTTGAGGTGTTCGATTGACAATGGTTCACTGGGAAATGGAGTCCCCGTGGGGGCTCGGTCGATGTGCAATTCTCATGATTCCCAACAAGGATCAAACAGCTGTACACTGCTTCCATTATTTTCAATGGTCAGTTGAGCGTTCAAGCTGCATGATCAATCACATTATATACAAATCTAATCTAATCTAATCTCCTACTACTCAATTGGAAATAGTAACGAAGCTGTGTAGGTTGTTCATGAGGGAATGCGTTGGTTGTACTTAGGCCCCTACAGAGAAGTGATCGATGATAGGAGTGGATCGGTGTGTGGGTTGTGCTGGTTGTTAGCGTTGAAAAGAAGCCAGTGAAGGAAGGGTGCTATATCATGTAGTGTAGATGTTGAACAACTCGTTGATAGCTTGTCCGGATAGGCTTGCTTTTGAGGTGTTCGATTGACAATGGTTCACTGGGAAATGGAGTCCCCGTGGGGGCTCGGTCGATGTGCAATGCTCATGATTCCCAACAAGGATCAAACAGCTGTACACTGCTTCCATGCTTTTCGATGGTCAGTTGAGCGTTCAAGCTGCATGATCAATCATATTATATGCAAATGTAATCTAATCTAATCTCCTACTACTCGATTGGAAATAGTAACGAAGCTGTGTAGGTTGTTCATGAGGGAATGCGTTGGTTGTACTTAGGCCCCTACAGAGAAGTGATCGATGATAGGAGTGGATCGGTGTGTGGGTTGTGCTGGTTGTTAGCGTTGAAAAGAAGCCAGTGAAGGAAGGTTGCTATATCATGTAGTGTAGATGTTGAACAACTCGTTGAGAGCTTGTCCGGATAGGCTTGCTTTTGAGGTGTTCGATTGACAATGGTTCACTGGGAAATGGAGTCCCCGTGGGGGCTCGGTCGATGTGCAATTCTCATGATTCCCAACAAGGATCAAACAGCTGTACACTGCTTCCATGCTTTTCAATGGTCAGTTGAGCGCTCAAGCTGCATGATCAATCATATTATATACAAATCTAATCTAATCTAATCTAATCTCCTACTACTCAATTGGAAATAGTAACGAAGCTGTGTAGATTGTTCATGAGGGAATGCGTTGGTTGTACTTAGGCCCCTACAGAGAATTGATCGATGATAGGAGTGGATCGGTGTGTGGTTTGTGCTGGTTGTTAGCGTTGAAAAGAAGCCAGTGAAGGAAGGGTGCTATATGATGTAGTGTAGATGTTGAACAACTCGTTGAGAGCTTGTCCGGATAGGCTTGCTTTTGAGGTGTTCGATTGACAATGGTTCACTGGGAAATGGAGTCCCCGTGGGGGCTCGTTCGATGTGCATTGCTCATGATTCCCAACAAGGATCAAACAGCTGTACACTGCTTCCATGCTTTTCAATGGTCAGTTGAGCGTTCAAGCTTCATGATCAATCACATTATATACAAATCTGATCCAATCTCCTCCTACTCAATTGGAAATAGTAACGAAGCTGTGTAGGTTGTTCATGAGGGAATGCGTTGGTTGTACTTAGGCCCCTACAGAAAAGTGATCGATGATAGGAGTGGATCGGTGTGTGGGTTGTGCTGGTTGTTAGCGTTGAAAAGAAGCCAGTGAAGGAAGGTTGCTATATCATGTAGTGTAGATGTTGAACAACTCGTTGAGAGCTTGTCCAGATAGGCTTGCTTTTGAGGTGTTCGATTGACAATGGTTCACTGGGAAATGGAGTCCCCGTGGGGGCTGGGTCGATGTGCAAAGCTTATGATTCCCAACAAGGATCAAACAGCTGTACACTGCTTCCATGATTTTCAATGGTCAGTTGAGCGTTCAAGCTGCATGATCAATCATATTATATGCAAATCTAATCTAATCTAATCTCCTACTACTCAATTGGAAATAGTAACGAAGCTGTGTAGGTTGTTCATGAGGGAATGCGTTGGTTGTACTTATGCCCCTACAGAGAATTGATCGATGATAGGAGTGGATCGGTGTGTGGTTTGTGCTGGTTGTTAGCGTTGAAAAGAAGCCAGTGAAGGAAGGGTGCTATATATCATGTAGTGTAGATGTTGAACAACTCGTTGAGAGCTTGTCCGGATAGGCTTGCTTTTGAGGTGATCGATTGACAATGGTTCACTGGGAAATGGAGTCTCCGTGGGGGCTCGGTCGATGTGCATTGCTCATGATTCCCAACAAGGATCAAACAGCTGTACACTGCTTCCATGCTTTTCAATGGTCAGTTGAGCGTTCAAGCTGCATGATCAATCATATTATATACAAATCTAAACCAATCTGCTAATACTCAAATGGATATAGTAACGAAGCTGTGTAGATTGTTCATGAGGGAATGCGTTGGTTGTACTTAGGCCCCTACAGAGAAGTGATCGATGATAGGAGTGGATCGGTGTGTGGTTCGTGCTGGTTGTTAGCGTTGAAAAGAAGCCAGTGAAGGAAGGGTGCTATATCATGTAGTGTAGATGTTGAACAACTCGTTGAGAGCTTGTCCGGATAGGCTTGCTTTTGAGGTGTTCGATTGACAATGGTTCACTGGGAAATGGAGTCCCCGTGGGGGCTCGGTCGATGTGCAATGCTCATGAGTCCCAACAAGGATCGAACAGCTGTACACTGCTTCCATGCTTTTCAATGGTCAGTTGAGCACTCAAGCTGCATGATCAATCATATTATATACAAATCTAATCTAATCTAATCTTATCTCCTACTACTCAATTGGAAATAGTAACGAAGCTGTGTAGATTGTTCATGAGGGAATGCGTTGGTTGTACTTAGGCCCCTACAGAGAAGTGATCGATGATAGGAGTGGATCGGTGTGTGGTTTGTGCTGGTTGTTACGAATCAAAAGAAGCCAGTGAAGGAAGGTTGCTATATCATGTAGTGTAGATGTTGAACAACTCGCTGATAGCTTGTCCGGATAGGCTTGCTTTTGAGCTGTTCGATTGACAATGGTTCACTGGGAAATGGAGTCCCCGTGGGGGCTCGGTCGATGTGCATTGCTCATGATTCCCAACAAGGATCAAACAGCTGTACACTGCTTCCATGCTTTTCAATGGTCAGTTGAGCACTCAAGCTGCATGATCAATCATATTATATACAAATCTCATCTAATCTAATCTAATCTCCTACTACTCAATTGGAAATAGTAACGAAGCTGTGTAGATTGTTCATGAGGGAATGCGTTGGTTGTACTTAGGCCCCTACAGAGAAGTGATCGATGATAGGAGTGGATCGGTGTGTGGGTTGTGCTGGTTGTTAGCGTTGAAAAGAAGCCAGTGAAGGAAGGGTGCTATATCATGTAGTGTAGATGTTGAACAACTCGTTGAGAGCTTGTCCGGATAGGCTTGCTTTTGAGGTGTTCGATTGACAATGGTTCACTGGGAAATGGAGTCCCCGTGGGGGCTCGGTCGATGTGCAATGCTCATGAGTCCCAACAAGGATCGAACAGCTGTACACTGCTTCCATGCTTTTCAATGGTCAGTTGAGCACTCAAGCTGCATGATCAATCATATTATATACAAATCTAATCTAATCTAATCTAATCTCCTACTACTCAATTGGAAATAGTAACGAAGCTGTGTAGATTGTTCATGAGGGAATGCGTTGGTTGTACTTAGGCCTCTACAGAGAAGTGATCGATGATAGGAGTGGATCGGTGTGTGGTTTGTGCTGGTTGTTAGCGTTGAAAAGAAGCCAGTGAAGGAAGGTTGCTATATCATGTAGTGTAGATGTTGAACAACTCGTTGAGAGCTTGTCCGGATAGGCTTGCTTTTGAGGTGTTCGATTGACAATGGTTCACTGGGAAATGGAGTCCCCGTGGGGGCTCGGTCGATGTGCATTGCTCATGATTCCCAACAAGGATCAAACAGCTGTACACTGCTTCCATGCTTTTCAATGGTCAGTTGAGCACTCAAGCTGCATGATCAATCATATTATATACAAATCTCATCTAATCTAATCTCCCACTACTCAATTGGAAATAGTAACGAAGCTGTGTAGATTGTTCATGAGGGAATCCCGTGATTGTACTTAGGCCCCTACAGAGAAGTGATCGATGATAGGAGTGGATCGGTGTGTGGGTTGTGCTGGTTGTTAGCGTTGAAAAGAAGCCAGTGAAGGAAGGTTGCTATATCATGTAGTGTAGATGTTGAACAACTCGTTGAGAGCTTGTCCGGATAGGCTTGCTTTTGAGGTGTTCGATTGACAATGGTTCACTGGGAAATGGAGTCCCCGTGGGGGCTCGGTCGATGTGCATTGCTCATGATTCCCAACAAGGATCAAACAGCTGTACACTGCTTCCATGCTTTTCAATGGTCAGTTGAGCGTTCAAGCTGCATGATCAATCATATTATATGCAAATCTAATCTAATCTAAATTCCCACTACTCAATTGGAAATAGTAACGAAGCTGTGTAGATTGCTCATGAGGGAATCCCGTGATTGTACTAAGGCCCCTACAGAGAAGTGATCGATGATAGGAGTGGATCGGTGTGTGGGTTGTGCTGGTTGTTAGCGTTGAAAAGAAGCCAGTGAAGGAAGGTTGCTATATCATGTAGTGTAGATGTTGAACAACTCGTTGAGAGCTTGTCCGGATAGGCTTGCTTTTGAGGTGTTCGATTGAAAATGGTTCACTGGGAAATGGAGTCCCCGTGGGGGCTCGGTCGATGTGCATTGCTCATGATTCCCAACAAGGATCAAACAGCTGTACACTGCTTCCTTGCTTTTCAATGGTCAGTTGAGCACTCAAGCTGCATGATCAATCATTTTATATGCAAATCTAATCTAATCTAAATTCCCACTACTCAATTGGAAATAGTAACGAAGCTGTGTAGGTTGTTCATGAGGGAATGCGTTGGTTGTACTTAGGCCCCTACAGAGAAGTGATCGATGATAGGAGTGGATCGGTTTCGGGTTGTGCTGGTTGGTACGAATCAAAAGAAGCCAGTGAAGGAAGGGTGCTATAGAATGTAGTGTAGATGTTGAACAACTCGTTGAGAGCTTGTCCGGATAGGCTTGCTTTTGAGCTGTTCGATTGAGATTGGTTCACTGGGAAATGGAGTCCCCGTGGGGGCTCGGTCGATGTGCATTGCTCTTGATTCCCAACAAGGATCAAACAGCTGTACACTGCTTGCATGCTTTTCAATGGTCAGTTGAGCACTCAAGCTGCATGATCAATCATATTATATACAAATCTAATCTAATCTAATCTTATCTCCTACTACTCAATTGGAAATAGTAACGAAGCTGTGTAGATTGTTCATGAGGGAATGCGTTGGTTGTACTTAGGCCTCTACAGAGAAGTGATCGATGCTAGGAGTGGATCGGTGTGTGGGTTGTGCTGGTTGTTAGCGTTGAAAAGAAGCCAGTGAAGGAAGGTTGCTATATCATGTAGTGTAGATGTTGAACAACTCGTTGAGAGCTTGTCCGGATAGGCTTGCTTTTGAGGTGTTCGATTGACAATGGTTCACTGGGAAATGGAGTCCCCGTGGGGGCTCGGTCGATGTGCATTGCTCATGATTCCCAACAAGGATCAAACAGCTGTACACTGCTTCCATGCTTTACAATGGTCAGTTGAGCGTTCAAGCTGCATGATCAATCATATTATATACAAATCTAATCTTATCTAATCTAATCTCCTACTACTCAATTGGAAATAGTAACGAAGCTGTGTAGGTTGTTCATGAGGGAATGCGTTGGTTGTACTTATGCCCCTACAGAGAATTGATCGATGATAGGAGTGGATCGGTGTGTGGTTTGTGCTGGTTGTTAGCGTTGAAAAGAAGCCAGTGAAGGAAGGGTGCTATATATCATGTAGTGTAGATGTTGAACAACTCGTTGAGAGCTTGTCCGGATAGGCTTGCTTTTGAGGTGATCGATTGACAATGGTTCACTGGGAAATGGAGTCTCCGTGGGGGCTCGGTCGATGTGCATTGCTCATGATTCCCAACAAGGATCAAACAGCTGTACACTGCTTCCATGCTTTTCAATGGTCAGTTGACCGTTCAAGCTGCATGATCAGTCACATTATATACAAATCTAATCTAATCTAATCTCCTACTACTCAATTGGAAATAGTAACGAAGCTGTGTAGGTTGTTCATGAGGGAATGCGTTGGTTGTACTTAGGCCCCTACAGAGAAGTGATCGATGATAGGAGTGGATCGGTGTGTGGTTTGTGCTGGTTGTTAGCGATGAAAAGAAGCCAGTGAAGGAAGGGTGCTATATCATGTAGTGTAGATGTTGAACAACTCGTTGAGAGCTTGTCCGGATAGGCTTGCTTTTGAGGTGTTCGATTGACAATGGTTCACTGGGAAATGGAGTCCCCGTGGGGGCTCGGTCGATGTGCAATTCTCATGATTCCCAACAAGGATCAAACAGCTGTACACTGCTTCCATACTTTTCAATGGTCAGTTGAGCGTTCAAGCTGCATGATCAATCATATTATATACAAATCCAATCTAATCTAATCTAATCTCCTACTACTCAATTGGAAATAGTAACGAAGCTGTGTAGGTTGTTCATGAGGGAATGCGTTGGTTGTACTTATGCCCCTACAGAGAATTGATCGATGATAGGAGTGGATCGGTGTGTGGTTTGTGCTGGTTGTTAGCGTTGAAAAGAAGCCAGTGAAGGAAGGTTGCTATATCATGTAGTGTAGATGTTGAACAACTCGTTGAGAGCTTGTCCGGATAGGCTTGCTTTTGAGGTGTTCGATTGACAATGGTTCACTGGGAAATGGAGTCCCCGTGGGGGCTCGGTCGATGTGCATTGCTCATGATTCCCAACAAGGATCAAACAGCTGTACACTGCTTCCATGCTTTTCAATGCTGAGTTGAGCGTTCAAGCTGCATGATCAATCATATTATATACAAATCTAATCTAATCTAATCTCCTACTACTCAATTGGAAAGAGTAACGAAGCTGTGTAGGTTGTTCATGAGGGAATGCGTTGGTTGTACTTAGGCCCCTACAGAGAAGTGATCGATGATAGGAGTGGATCGGTGTGTGGGTTGTGCTGGTTGTTAGCGTTGAAAAGAAGCCAGTGAAGGAAGGGTGCTATATCATGTAGTGTAGATGTTGAACAACTCGTTGAGAGCTTGTCCGGATAGGCTTGCTTTTGAGGTGTTCGATTGACAATGGTTCACTGGGAAATGGAGTCCCCGTGGGGGCTCGGTCGATGTGCAATGCTCATGATTCCCAACAAGGATCAAACAGCTGTACACTGCTTCCATGCTTTTCAATGGTCAGTTGAGCACTCAAGCTGCATGATCAATCATATTATATACAAATCTAATCTAATCTAATCTAATCTCCTACTACTCAATTGGAAATAGTAACGAAGCTGTGTAGATTGTTCATGAGGGAATGCGTTGGTTGTACTTAGGCCTCTACAGAGAATTGATCGATGATAGGAGTGGATCGGTGTGTGGGTTGTGCTGGTTGTTAGCGTTGAAAAGAAGCCAGTGGAGGAAGGTTGCTATATCATGTAGTGTAGATGTTGAACAACTCGTTGAGAGCTTGTCCGGATAGGCTTGCTTTTGAGGTGTTCGATTGAGAATGGTTCACTGGGAAATGGAGTCCCCGTGGGGGTTCGGTCGATGTGCATTGCTCATGATTCCCAACAAGGATCAAACAGCTGTACACTGCTTCCATGCTTTTCAATGGTCAGTTGAGCGTTCAAGCTGCATGATCAATCATATTATATGCAAATCTAATCTAATCTAAATTCCCACTACTCAATTGGAAATAGTAACGAAGCTGTGTAGGTTGTTCATGAGGGAATGCGTTGGTTGTACTTAGGCCCCTACAGAGAAGTGATCGATGATAGGAGTGGATCGGTGTGTGGTTTGTGTTGGTTGTTACGAACCAATAGAAGCCAGTGAAGGAAGGGTGCTATATCATGTAGTGTAGATGTTGAACAACTCGTTGAGAGCTTGTCCGGATAGGCTTGCTTTTGAGGTGTTCGATTGACAATGGTTCACTGGGAAATGGAGTCCCCGTGGGGGCTCGGTCGATGTGCATTGCTCATGATTCCCAACACGGATCAAACAGCTGTTCACTGCTTCCATGCTTTTCAATGGTCAGTTGAGCACTCAAGCTGCATGATCAATCATATTATATACAAATCTAATCTAATCTAATCTAATCTCCTACTACTCAATTGGAAATAGTAACGAAGCTGTGTAGGTTGTTCATGAGGGAATGCGTTGGTTGTACTTAGGCCCCTACAGAGAAGTGATCGATGATAGGAGTGGATCGGTGTGTGGGTTGTGCTGGTTGTTAGCGTTGAAAAGAAGCCAGTGAAGGAAGGGTGCTATATCATGTAGTGTAGATGTTGAACAACTCGTTGAGAGCTTGTCCGGATAGGCTTGCTTTTGAGGTGTTCGATTGACAATGGTTCACTGGGAAATGGAGTCCCCGTGGGGGCTCGGTCGATGTGCAATGCTCATGATTCCCAACAAGGATCAAACAGCTGTACACTGCTTCCATGCTTTTCAATGGTCAGTTGAGCACTCAAGCTGCATGATCAATCATATTATATACAAATCTAATCTAATCTAATCTAATCTCCTACTACTCAATTGGAAATAGTAACGAAGCTGTGTAGATTGTTCATGAGGGAATGCGTTGGTTGTACTTAGGCCTCTACAGAGAATTGATCGATGATAGGAGTGGATCGGTGTGTGGGTTGTGCTGGTTGTTAGCGTTGAAAAGAAGCCAGTGGAGGAAGGTTGCTATATCATGTAGTGTAGATGTTGAACAACTCGTTGAGAGCTTGTCCGGATAGGCTTGCTTTTGAGGTGTTCGATTGACAATGGTTCACTGGGAAATGGAGTCCCCGTGGGGGTTCGGTCGATGTGCATTGCTCATGATTCCCAACAAGGATCAAACAGCTGTACACTGCTTCCATGCTTTTCAATGGTCAGTTGAGCGTTCAAGCTGCATGATCAATCATATTATATGCAAATCTAATCTAATCTAAATTCCCACTACTCAATTGGAAATAGTAACGAAGCTGTGTAGGTTGTTCATGAGGGAATGCGTTGGTTGTACTTAGGCCCCTACAGAGAAGTGATCGATGATAGGAGTGGATCGGTGTGTGGTTTGTGTTGGTTGTTACGAACCAATAGAAGCCAGTGAAGGAAGGGTGCTATATCATGTAGTGTAGATGTTGAACAACTCGTTGAGAGCTTGTCCGGATAGGCTTGCTTTTGAGGTGTTCGATTGACAATGGTTCACTGGGAAATGGAGTCCCCGTGGGGGCTCGGTCGATGTGCATTGCTCATGATTCCCAACAAGGATCAAACAGCTGTACACTGCTTCCATGCTTTTCAATGCTGAGTTGAGCGTTCAAGCTGCATGATCAATCATATTATATACAAATCTCATCTAATCTAATCTAATCTCCTACTACTCAATTGGAAATAGTAACGAAGCTGTGTAGATTGTTCATGAGGGAATGCGTTCGTTGTACTTAGGCCCCTACAGAGAAGTGATCGATGATAGGAGTGGATCGGTGTGTGGTTTGTGCTGGTTGTTACGAATCAAAAAGAAGCCAGTGAAGGAAGGGTGCTATATCATGTAGTGTAGATGTTGAACAACTCGTTGAGAGCTTGTCCGGATAGGCTAGCTTTTGAGGTGTTCGATTGACAATGGTTCACTGGGAAATGGAGTCCCCGTGGGGGCTCGGTCGATGTGCATTGCTCATGATTCCCAACAAGGATCAAACAGCTGTACACTGCTTCCATTATTTTCAATGGTCAGTTGAGCGTTCAAGCTGCATGATCAATCATATTATATATAAATCTAATCTAATCTAATCTAATCTAATCTCCTACTAGTCAATTGGAAATAGTATCGAAGCTGTGTAGGTTGTTCATGAGGGAATGCGTTGGTTGTACTTAGGCCCCTACAGAGAAGTGATCGATGATAGGAGTGGATCGGTGTGTGGTTTGTGCTTGTTGTTAGCGTTGAAAAGAAGCCAGTGAAGGAAGGGTGCTATATCATGTAGTGTAGATGTTGAACAACTCGTTGAGAGCTTGTCCGGATAGGCTTGCTTTTGAGGTGTTCGATTGACAATGGTTCACTGGGAAATGGAGTCCCCGTGGGGGCTCGGTCGATGTGCAATGCTCATGATTCCCAACAAGGATCAAACAGCTGTACACTGCTTCCATGCTTTTCAATGGTCAGTTGAGCACTCAAGCTGCATGATCAATCATATTATATACAAATCTCATCTAATCTAATCTAATCTCCTACTACTCAATTGGAAATAGTAACGAAGCTGTGTAGGTTGTTCATGAGGGAATGCGTTGGTTGTACTTAGGCCCCTACAGAGAAGTGATCGATGATAGGAGTGGATCGGTGTGTGGGTTGTGCTGGTTGTTAGCGTTGAAAAGAAGCCAGTGAAGGAAGGTTGCTATATCATGTAGTGTAGATGTTGAACAACTCGTTGAGAGCTTGTCCGGATAGGCTTGCTTTTGAGGTGTTCGATTGACAATGGTTCACTAGGAAATGGAGTCCCCGTGGGGGCTCGGTCGATGTGCAATGCTCATGATTCCCAACAAGGATCAAACAGCTGTACACTGCTTCCATGCTTTTCAATGGTCAGTTGAGCGTTCAAGCTGCATGATCAATCATATTATATACAAATCTAATCTTATCTAATCTAATCTCCTACTACTCAATTGGAAATAGTAACGAAGCTGTGTAGGTTGTTCATGAGGGAATTCGTTGGTTGTACTTAGGCCCCTACAGAGAAGTGATCGATGATAGGAGTGGATCGGTGTGTGGTTTGTGCTGGTTGTTAGCGTTGAAAAGAAGCCAGTGGAGGAAGGTTGCTATATCATGTAGTGTAGATGTTGAACAACTCGTTGAGAGCTTGTCCGGATAGTCTTGCTTTTGAGGTGTTCGATTGACAATGGTTCACTGGGAAATGGAGTCCCCGTGGGGGCTCGGTCGATGTGCATTGCTCATGATTCCCAACAAGGATCAAACAGCTGTACACTGCTTCCATGCTTTTCAATGCTGAGTTGAGCGTTCAAGCTGCATGATCAATCATATTATATACAAATCTCATCTAATCTAATCTAATCTCCTACTACTCAATTGGAAATAGTAACGAAGCTGTGTAGATTGTTCATGAGGGAATGCGTTGGTTGTACTTAGGCCCCTACAGAGAAGTGATCGATGATAGGAGTGGATCGGTGTGTGGGTTGTGCTGGTTGTTAGCGTTGAAAAGAAGCCAGTGAAGGAAGGGTGCTATATCTTGTAGTGTAGATGTTGAACAACTCGTAGAGAGCTTGTCCGGATAGGCTTGCTTTTGAGGTGTTCGATTGACAATGGTTCACTGGGAAATGGAGTCCCCGTGGGGGTTCGGTCGATGTGCATTGCTCAGGAAACCGAAAAAAATGAAACAGCTGTACACTGCTTCCATGCTTTTCAATGGTCAGTTGAGCACTCAAGCTGCATGATCAATCATATTATATACAAATCTAATCTAATCTAATCTAATCTCCTACTACTCAATTGGAAATAGTAACGAAGCTGTGTAGATTGTTCATGAGGGAATGCGTTGGTTGTACTTAGGCCCCTACAGAGAAGTGATCGATGATAGGAGTGGATCGGTGTGTGGGTTGTGCTGGTTGTTAGCGTTGAAAAGAAGCCAGTGAAGGAAGGTTGCTATATCATGTAGTGTAGATGTTGAACAACTCGTTGAGAGCTTGTCCGGATAGGCTTGCTTTTGAGGTGTTCGATTGACAATGGTTCACTGGGAAATGGAGTCCCCGTGGGGGCTCGGTCGATGTGCATTGCTCATGATTCCCAACAGGGATCAAACAGCTGTACACTGCTTCCATGCTTTTCAATGGTCAGTTGAGCGTTCAAGCTGCATGATCAATCACATTTTATACAAATATAAACTTATCTAAATTCACACTACTCAATTGGAAATAGTAACGAAGCTGTGTAGGTTGTTCATGAAGGAATTCGTTGGTTGTACTTAGGCCTCTACAGAGAAGTGATCGATGATAGGAGTGGATCGGTGTGTGGTTTATGCTGGTTGTTAGCGTTGAAAAGAAGCCAGTGAAGGAAGGTTGCTATATCATGTAGTGTAGATGTTGAACAACTCATAGAGAGCTTGTCCGGATAGGCTTGCTTTTGAGGTGTTCGATTGACAATGGTTCACTGGGAAATGGAGTCCCCGTGGGGGTTCGGTCGATGTGCATTGCTCATGATTCAGAAAAAAATGAAACAGCTGTACACTGCTTCCATGCTTTTCAATGGTCAGTTGAGCGTTCAAGCTGCATGATCAATCATATTATATACAAATCTAATCTAATCTAATCTAATCTCCTACTACTCAATTGGAAATAGTAACGAAGCTGTGTAGGTTGTTCATGAGGGAATGCGTTGGTTGTACTTAGGCCCCTACAGAGAAGTGATCGATGATAGGAGTGGATCGGTGTGTGGGTTGTGCTGGTTGTTAGCGTTGAAAAGAAGCCAGTGAAGGAAGGGTGCTATATCATGTAGTGTAGATGTTGAACAACTCGTTGAGAGCTTGTCCGGATAGGCTTGCTTTTGAGGTGTTCGATTGACAATGGTTCACTGGGAAATGGAGTCCCCGTGGGGGCTCGGTCGATGTGCATTGCTCATGATTCCCAACAAGGATCAAACAGCTGTACACTGCTTCCATGCTTTTCAATGCTGAGTTTAGCACTCAAGCTGCATGATCAATCATATTATATACAAATCTAATCTAATCTAATCTAATCTCCTACTACTCAATTGGAAATAGTAACGAAGCTGTGTAGGTTGTTCATGAGGGAATTCGTTGGTTGTACTTAGGCCCCTACAGAGAAGTGATCGATGATAGGAATGGATCGGTGTGTGGTTTGTGCTGGTTGTTAGCGTTGAAAAGAAGCCAGTGAAGGAAGGTTGCTATATCATGTAGTGTAGATGTTGAACAACTCGTTGAGAGCTTGTCCGGATAGGCTTGCTTTGGAGGTGTTCGATTGACAATGGTTCACTGGGAAATGGAGTCCCCGTGGGGGCTCGTTCGATGTGCAATGCTCATGATTCCCAACAAGGATCAAACAGCTGTACACTGCTTCCATGCTTTTCAATGGTCAGTTGAGCACTCAAGCTGCATGATCAATCATATTATATACAAATCTCATCTAATCTAATCTAATCTCCTACTACTCAATTGGAAATAGTAACGAAGCTGTGTAGGTTGTTCATGAGGGAATGCGTTGGTTGTACTTAGGCCCCTACAGAGAAGTGATCGATGATAGGAGTGGATCGGTGTGTGGGTTGTGCTGGTTGTTAGCGTTGAAAAGAAGCCAGTGAAGGAAGGGTGCTATATCATGTAGTGTAGATGTTGAACAACTCGTTGAGAGCTTGTCCGGATAGGCATGCTTTTGAGGTGTTCGATTGACAATGGTTCACTGGGAAATGGAGTCCCCGTGGGGGCTCGGTCGATGTGCATTGCTCATGATTCCCAACAAGGATCAAACAGCTGTACACTGCTTCCATGCTTTTCAATGGTCAGTTGAGCACTCAAGCTGCATGATCAATCACATTATATACAAATCTAATCTAATCTAATCTAATCTCCTACTACTCAATTGGAAATAGTAACGAAGCTGTGTAGATTGTTCATGAGGGAATTCGTTGGTTGTACTTAGGCCCCTACAGAGAAGCGATCGATGATAGGAGTGGATCGGTGTGTGGTTTGTGCTGGTTGTTAGCGTTGAAAAGAAGCCAGTGAAGGAAGGTTGCTATATCATGTAGTGTAGATGTTGAACAACTCGTTGAGAGCTTGTCCGGATAGGCTTGCTTTTGAGGTGTTCGATTGACAATGGTTCACTGGGAAATGAAGTACCCGTGGGGGCTCGGTCGATGTGCAATGCTCATGATTCCCAACAAGGATCAAACAGCTGTACACTGCTTCCATGCTTTTCAATGGTCAGTTGAGCGTTCAAGCTGCATGATCAATCATATTTTATACAAATCTAATCTAATCTAATCTAATCTCCTACTACTCAATTGGAAATAGTAACGAAGCTGTGTAGGTTGTTCATGAGGGAATTCGTTGGTTGTACTTAGGCCTCCTCAGAGAAGTGATCGATGATAGGAGTGGATCGGTGTGTGGTTTGTGCTTGTTGTTAGCGTTGAAAAGAAGCCAGTGAAGGAAGGGTGCTATATCATGTAGTGTAGATGTTGAACAACTCGTTGAGAGCTTGTCCGGATAGGCTTGCTTTTGAGGTGTTCGATTGACAATGGTTCACTGGGAAATGGAGTCCCCGTGGGGGCTCGTTCGATGTGCATTGCTCATGATTCCCAACAAGGATCAAACAGCTGTACACTGCTTCCATACTTTTCAATGGTCAGTTGAGCGTTCAAGCTGCATGATCAATCATATTATATACAAATCTCATCTAATCTAATCTAATCTCCTACTACTCAATTGGAAATAGTAACGAAGCTGTGTAGGTTGTTCATGAGGGAATGCGTTGGTTGTACTTAGGCCCCTACAGAGAAGTGATCGATGATAGGAGTGGATCGGTGTGTGGGTTGTGCTGGTTGTTAGCGTTGAAAAGAAGCCAGTGAAGGAAGGGTGCTATATCATGTAGTGTAGATGTTGAACAACTCGTTGAGAGCTTGTCCGGATAGGCATGCTTTTGAGGTGTTCGATTGACAATGGTTCACTGGGAAATGGAGTCCCCGTGGGGGCTCGGTCGATGTGCATTGCTCATGATTCCCAACAAGGATCAAACAGCTGTACACTGCTTCCATGCTTTTCAATGGTCAGTTGAGCACTCAAGCTGCATGATCAATCACATTATATACAAATCTCATCTAATCTAATCTAATCTCCTACTACTCAATTAGAAATAGTAACGAAGCTGTGTAGATTGTTCATGAGGGAATTCGTTGGTTGTACTTAGGCCCCTACAGAGAAGCGATCGATGATAGGAGTGGATCGGTGTGTGGTTTGTGCTGGTTGTTAGCGTTGAAAAGAAGCCAGTGAAGGAAGGTTGCTATATCATGTAGTGTAGATGTTGAACAACTCGTTGAGAGCTTGTCCGGATAGGCTTGCTTTTGAGGTGTTCGATTGACAATGGTTCACTGGGAAATGAAGTACCCGTGGGGGCTCGGTCGATGTGCAATGCTCATGATTCCCAACAAGGATCAAACAGCTGTACACTGCTTCCATGCTTTTCAATGGTCAGTTGAGCGCTCAAGCTGCATGATCAATCATATTTTATACAAATCTAATCTAATCTAATCTAATCTCCTACTACTCAATTGGAAATAGTAACGAAGCTGTGTAGGTTGTTCATGAGGGAATTCGTTGGTTGTACTTAGGCCTCTTCAGAGAAGTGATCGATGATAGGAGTGGATCGGTGTGTGCTTTGTGCTTGTTGTTAGCGTTGAAAAGAAGCCAGTGAAGGAAGGGTGCTATATCATGTAGTGTAGATGTTGAACAACTCGTTGAGAGCTTGTCCGGATAGGCTTGCTTTTGAGGTGTTCGATTGACAATGGTTCACTGGGAAATGGAGTCCCCGTGGGGGCTCGTTCGATGTGCATTGCTCATGATTCCCAACAAGGATCAAACAGCTGTACACTGCTTCCATGCTTTTCAATGGTCAGTTGAGCGTTCAAGCTGCATGATCAATCATATTATATACAAATCTCATCTAATCTAATCTAATCTCCTACTAGTCAATTGGAAATAGTAACGAAGCTGTGTAGGTTGTTCATGAGGGAATTCGTTGGTTGTACTAAGCCCCTACAGAGAAGTGATCGATGATAGGAGTGGATCGGTGTGTGGGTTGTGCTGGTTGTTAGCGTTGAAAAGAAGCCAGTGAAGGAAGGTTGCTATATCATGTAGTGTAGATGTTGAACAACTCGTTGAGAGCTTGTCCGGATAGGCTTGCTTTTGAGGTGTTCGATTGACAATGGTTCACTGGGAAATGGAGTCCCCGTGGGGGCTCGGTCGATGTGCATTGCTCATGATTCCCAACAAGGATCAAACAGCTGTACACTGCTTCCATGCTTTTCAATGGTCAGTTGAGCACTCAAGCTGCATGATCAATCATATTATATACAAATCTCATCTAATCTAATCTAATCTCCTACTACTCAATTGGAAATAGTAACGAAGCTGTGTAGGTTGTTCATGAGGGAATGCGTTGGTTGTACTTAGGCCCCTACAGAGAAGTGATCGATGATAGGAGTGGATCGGTGTGTGGGTTGTGCTGGTAGTTGCGAATCAAAAGATGCCAGTGAAGGAAGGGTGCTATATCATGTAGTGTAGATGTTGAACAACTCGTTGAGAGCTTGTCCGGATAGGCTTGCTTTTGAGGTGTTCGATTGACAATGGTTCACTGGGAAATGGAGTCCCCGTGGGGGCTCGGTCGATGTGCAATGCTCATGATTCCCAACAAGGATCAAACAGCTGTACACTGCTTCCATGCTTTTCAATGGTCAGTTGAGTGTTCAAGCTGCATGATCAATCATATTATATACAAATCTCATCTAATCTAATCTAATCTCCTACTACTCAATTGGAAATAGTAACGAAGCTGTGTAGATTGTTCATGAGGGAATGCGTTGGTTGTACTTAGGCCCCTACAGAGAAGTGATCGATGATAGGAGTGGATCGGTGTGTGGGTTGTGCTGGTTGTTAGCGTTGAAAAGAAGCCAGTGAAGGAAGGGTGCTATATCATGTAGTGTAGATGTTGAACAACTCGTTGAGAGCTTGTCCGGATAGGCTTGCTTTTGAGGTGTTCGATTGACAATGGTTCACTGGGAAATGGAGTCCCCGTGGGGGCTCGGTCGATGTGCATTGCTCATGATTCCCAACAAGGATCAAACAGCTGTACACTGCTTCCATGCTTTTCAATGGTCAGTTGAGCACTCAAGCTGCATGATCAATCATATTATATACAAATCTCATCTAATCTAATCTAATCTCCTACTACTCAATTGGAAATAGTAACGAAGCTGTGTAGGTTGTTCATGAGGGAATGCGTTGGTTGTACTTAGGCCCCTACAGAGAAGTGATCGATGATAGGAGTGGATCGGTGTGTGGTTTGTGCTTGTTGTTAGCGTTGAAAAGAAACCAGTGAAGGAAGGTTGCTATATCATGTAGTGTAGATGTTGAACAACTCGTTGAGAACTTGTCCGGATAGGCTTGCTTTTGAGGTGTTCGATTGACAATGGTTCACTGGGAAATGAAGTACCCGTGGGGGCTCGGTCGATGTGCAATGCTCATGATTCCCAACAAGGATCAAACAGCTGCACATTGCTTCCATACTTTTCAATGGTCAGTTGAGCACTCAAGCTGCATGATCAATCATATTATATACAAATCTAATCTAATCTAATCTAATCTCCTACTACTCAATTGGAAATAGTAACGAAGCTGTGTAGGTTGTTCATGAGGGAATTCGTTGTTTGTACTTAGGCCCCTACAGAGAAGTGATCGATGATAGGAGTGGATCGGTGTGTGGGTTGTGCTGGTTGTTAGCGTTGAAAAGAAGCCAGTGAAGGAAGGGTGCTATATCATGTAGTGTAGATGTTGAACAACTCGTTGAGAGCTTGTCCGGATAGGCTTGCTTTTGAGGTGTTCGATTGACAATGGTTCACTGGGAAATGGAGTCCCCGTGGGGGCTCGTTCGATGTGCAATGCTCATGATTCCCAACAAGGATCAAACAGCTGTACACTGCTTCCATGCTTTTCAATGGTCAGTTGAGCGTTCAAGCTGCATGATCAACCATATTATATACAAATCTAATCTAATCTAATCTAATCTCCTACTACTCAATTGGAAATAGTAACGAAGCTGTGTAGGTTGTTCATGAGGGAATGCGTTGGTTGTACTTAGGCCCCTACGGAGAAGTGATCGATGATAGGAGTGGATCGGTGTGTGGTTTGTGCTGGTTGTTACGAATCAAAAGATGCCAGTGAGGGAAGGTTGCTATATCATGAAGTGTAGATGTTGAACAACTCGTTGAGAGCTTGTCCGGAAAGGCTTGCTTTTGAGGTGTTCGATTGACAATGGTTCACTGGGAAATGGAGTCCCCGTGGGGGCTCGGTCGATGTGCATTGCTCATGATTCCCAACAAGGATCAAACAGCTGTACACTGCTTCCATGCTTTTCAATGATCAGTTGAGCACTCAAGCTGCATGATCAATCATATTATATACAAATCTCATCTAATCTAATCTCCTACTACTCAATTGGAAATAGTAACGAAGCTGTGTAGATTGTTCATGAGGGAATGCGTTGGTTGTACTTAGGCCCCTACAGAGAAGTGATCGATGATAGGAGTGGATCGGTGTGTGGTTTGTGCTGGTTGTTAGCGTTGAAAAGAAGCCAGTGAAGGAAGGGTGCTATATCATGTAGTGTAGATGTTGAACAACTCGTTGAGAGCTTGTCCGGATAGGCTTGCTTTTGAGGTGTTCGATTGACAATGGTTCACTGGGAAAAAGAGTCCCCGTGGGGGCTCGGTCGATGTGCATTGCTCATGATTCCCAACAAGGATCAAACAGCTGTACACTGCTTCCATGCTTTTCAATGGTCAGTTGAGCACTCAAGCTGCATGATCAATCATATTATATACAAATCTCATCTAATCTAATCTAATCTCCTACTACTCAATTGGAAATAGTAACGAAGTTGTGTAGGTTGTTCATGAGGGAATGCGTTGGTTGTACTTAGGCCCCTACAGAGAAGTGATCGATGATAGGAGTGGATCGGTGTGTGGGTTGTGCTGGTTGTTACGAATCAAAAGAAGCCAGTGAAGGAAGGTTGCTATATCATGTAGTGTAGATGTTGAACAACTCGTTGAGAGCTTGTCCGGATAGGCTTGCGTTTGAGGTGTTCGATTGACAATGGTTCACTGGGAAATGAAGTACCCGTGGGGGCTCGGTCGATGTGCATTGCTCATGATTCCCAACAAGGATCAAACAGCTGTACACTGCTTCCATACTTTTCAATGGTCAGTTGAGCGCTCAAGCTGCATGATCAATCATATTATATAGAAATCTAATCTAATCTAATCTAATCTCCTACTACTCAATTGGAAATAGTAACGAAGCTGTGTAGGTTGTTCATGAGGGAATGCGTTGGTTGTACTTAGGCCCCTACAGAGAAGTGATCGATGATAGGAGTGGATCGGTGTGTGGGTTGTGCTGGTTGTTAGCGTAGAAAAGAAGCCAGTGAAGGAAGGGTGCTATATCATGTAGTGTAGATGTTGAACAACTCGTTGAGAGCTTGTCCGGATAGGCTTGCTTTTGAGGTGTTCGATTGACAATGGTTCACTGGGAAAAAGAGTCCCCGTGGGGGCTCGGTCGATGTGCATTGCTCATGATTCCCAACAAGGATCAAACAGCTGTACACTGCTTCCATGCGTTTCAATGGTCAGTTGAGCGTTCAAGCTGCATGATCAATCATATTATATACAAATCTAATCTAATCTAATCTAATCTCCTACTACTCAATTGGAAATAGTAACGAAGCTGTGTAGGTTGTTCATGAGGGAATGCGTTGGTTGTACTTAGGCCCCTACAGAGAAGTGATCGATGATAGGAGTGGATCGGTGTGTGGGTTGTGCTGGTTGTTAGCGTTGAAAAGAAGCCAGTGAATGAAGGGTGCTTTATCATGTAGTGTAGATGTTGAACAACTCGTTGAGAGCTTGTCCGGATAGGCTTGCTTTTGAGGTGTTCGATTGACAATGGTTCACTGGGAAATGAAGTACCCGTGGGGGCTCGGTCGATGTGCAATGCTCATGATTCCCAACAAGGATCAAACAGCTGTACACTGCTTCCATGCTTTTCAATGGTCAGTTGAGCACTCAAGCTGCATGATCAATCATATTTTATACAAATCTAATCTAATCTAATCTAATCTCCTACTACTCAATTGGAAATAGTAACGAAGCTGTGTAGATTGTTCATGAGGGAATGCGTTGGTTGTACTTAGGCCCCTACAGAGAAGTGATCGATGATAGGAGTGGATCGGTGTGTGGTTTGTGCTGGTTGTTACGAATCAAAAGAAGCCAGTGAAGGAAGGTTGCTATATCATGTAGTGTAGATGTTGAACAACTCGTTGAGAGCTTGTCCGGATAGGCTTGCTTTTGAGGTGTTCGATTGACAATGGTTCACTGGGAAATGGAGTCCCCGTGGGGGCTCGGTCGATGTGCATTGCTCATGATTCCCAACAAGGATCAAACAGCTGTACACTGCTTCCATGATTCTCAATGGTCAGTTGAGCACTCAAGCTGCATGATCAATCATATTATATACAAATCTAATCTAATCTAATCTAATCTCCTACTACTCAATTGGAAATAGTAACGAAGCTGTGTAGGTTGTTCATGAGGGAATGCGTTGGTTGTACTTAGGCCCCTAAAGAGAAGTGATCGATGATAGGAGTGGATCGGTGTGTGGTTTGTGCTGGTTGTTACGAATCAAAAGAGGCCAGTGAGGGAAGGTTGCTATATCATGTAGTGTAGATGTTGAACAACTCGTTGAGAGCTTGTCCGGATAGGCTTGCTTTTGAGGTGTTCGATTGACAATGGTTCACTGGGAAATGGAGTCCCCGTGGGGGCTCGGTCGATGTGCATTGCTCATGATTCCCAACAAGGATCAAACAGCTGTACACTGCTTCCATGCTTTTCAATGGTCAGTTGAGCACTCAAGCTGCATGATCAATCATATTATATACAAATCTCATCTAATCTAATCTAATCTCCTACTACTCAATTGGAAATAGTAACGAAGCTGTGTAGGTTGTTCATGAGGGAATGCGTTGGTTGTACTTAGGCCCCTACAGAGAAGTGATCGATGATAGGAGTGGATCGGTGTGTGGGTTGTGCTGGTTGTTAGCGTTGAAAAGAAGCCAGCGAAGGAAGGTTGCTATATCATGTAGTGTAGATGTTGAACAACTCGTTGAGAGCTTGTCCGGATAGGCTTGCTTTTGAGGTGTTCGATTGACAATGGTTCACTGGGAAATGGAGTCCCCGTGGGGGCTCGGTCGATGTGCATTGCTCATGATTCCCAACAAGGATCAAACAGCTGTACACTGCTTCCATGCTTTTCAATGGTCAGTTGAGCACTCAAGCTGCATGATCAATCATATTATATACAAATCTAATCTAATCTAATCTAATCTCCTACTACTCAATTGGAAATAGTAACGAAGCTGTGTAGGTTGTTCATGAGGGAATGCGTTGGTTGTACTTAGGCCCCTACAGAGAAGTGATCGATGATAGGAGTGGATCGGTGTGTGGGTTGTGCTGGTTGTTAGCGTTGAAAAGAAGCCAGTGAAGGAAGGTTGCTATATCATGTAGTGTAGATGTTGAACAACTCGTTGATAGCTTGTCCGGATAGGCTTGCTTTTGAGGTGTTCGATTGACAATGGTTCACTGGGAAAGGGAGTCCCCGTGGGGGCTCGGTCGATGTGCAATGCTCATGATTCCCAACAAGGATCAAACAGCTGTACACTGCTTCCATGCTTTTCAATGGTCAGTTGAGCGTTCAAGCTGCATGATCAATCATATTATATACAAATCTAATCTAATCTAATCTAATCTCCTACTACTCAATTGGAAATAGTAACGAAGCTGTGTAGATTGTTCATGAGGGAATGCGTTGGTTGTACTTAGGCCCCTACAGAGAAGTGATCGATGATAGGAGTGGATCGGTGTGTGGGTTGTGCTGGTTGTTACGAATCAAAAGAAGCCAGTGAAGGAAGGTTGCTATATCATGTAGTGTAGATGTTGAACAACTCGTTGAGAGCTTGTCCGGATAGGCTTGCTTTTGAGGTGTTCGATTGACAATGGTTCACTGGGAAATGGAGTCCCCGTGGGGGCTCGGTCGATGTGCAATGATCATGATTCCCAACAAGGATCAAACAGCTGTACACTGCTTCCATGCTTTTCAATGGTCAGTTGAGCGTTCAAGCTGCATGATAAATCTCATTTCATACAAATCTGATTTAATCTGCTAATACCCAATTTGAAATAGTAACGAAGCTGTGTAGATTGTTCATGAGGGAATGCGTTGGTTGTACTTAGGCCCCTACAGAGAAGTGATCGATGATAGGAGTGGATCGGTGTGTGGTTTGTGCTGGTTGTTACGAATCAAAAGAAGCCAGTGAAGGAAGGTTGCTATATCATGTAGTGTAGATGTTGAACAACTCGTTGAGAGCTTGTCCGGATAGGCTTGCTTTTGAGGTGTTCGATTGACAATGGTTCACTGGGAAATGGAGTCCCCGTGGGGGCTCGTTCGATGTGCATTGCTCATGATTCCCAACAAGGATCAAACAGCTGTACACTGCTTCCATGCTTTTCAATGGTCAGTTGAGCACTCAAGCTGCACGATCAATCATATTATATACAAATCTAATCTAATCTAATCTAATCTCCTACTACTCAATTGGAAATAGTAACGAAGCTGTGTAGGTTGTTCATGAGGGAATGCGTTGGTTGTACTTAGGCCCCTACAGAGAAGTGATCGATGATAGGAGTGGATCGGTGTGTGGTTTGTGCTGGTTGTTACGAATCAAATGAAGCCAGTGAAGGAAGGGTGCTATATCATGTAGTGTAGATGTTGAACAACTCGTTGAGAGCTTGTCCGGATAGGCTTGCTTTTGAGGTGTTCGATTGACAATGGTTCACTGGGAAATGGAGTCCCCGTGGGGGCTCGGTCGATGTGCATTGCTCATGATTCCCAACAAGGATCAAACAGCTGTACACTGCTTCCATGCTTTTCAATGGTCAGTTGAGCACTCAAGCTGCATGATCAATCATATTATATACAAATCTCATCTAATCTAATCTAATCTCCTACTACTCAATTGAAAATAGTAACGAAGCTGTGTAGGTTGTTCATGAGGGAATGCGTTGGTTGTACTTAGGCCCCTACAGAGAAGTGATCGATGATAGGAGTGGATCGGTGTGTGGTTTGTGCTAGTTGTTCGCGTTGAAAAGAAGCCAGTGAATGAAGGGTGCTATATCATGTAGTGTAGATGTTGAACAACTCGTTGAGAGCTTGTCCGGATAGGCTTGCTTTTGAGGTGTTCGATTGACAATGGTTCACTGGGAAATGGAGTCCCCGTGGGGGCTCGGTCGATGTGCATTGCTCATGATTCCCAACAAGGATCAAACAGCTGTACACTGCTTCCATGCTTTTCAATGGTCAGTTGAGCACTCAAGCTGCATGATCAATCATATTATATACAAATCTAATCTAATCTAATCTAATCTCCTACTACTCAATTGGAAATAGTAACGAAGCTGTGTAGGTTGTTCATGAGGGAATGCGTTGGTTGTACTTAGGCCCCTACAGAGAAGTGATCGATGATAGGAGTGGATCGGTGTGTGGGTTGTGCTGGTTGTTAGCGTTGAAAAGAAGCCAGTGAAGGAAGGGTGCTATATCATGTAGTGTAGATGTTGAACAACTCGTTGAGAGCTTGTCCGGATAGGCTTGCTTTTGAGGTGTTCGATTGACAATGGTTCACTGGGAAATGGAGTCCCCGTGGGGGCTCGGTCGATGTGCAATGCTCATGATTCCCAACAAGGATCAAACAGCTGTACACTGCTTCCATGCTTTTCAATGGTCAGTTGAGCGCTCAAGCTGCATGATCAATCATATTATATACAAATCTAATCTAATCTAATCTCCTACTACTCAATTGGAAATAGTAACGAAGCTGTGTAGGTTGTTCTTGAGGGAATGCGTTGGTTGTACTTAGGCCCCTACAGAGAAGTGATCGATGATAGGAGTGGATCGGTGTGTGGTTTGTGCTGGTTGTTACGAATCAAAAGAAGCCAGTGAAGGAAGGGTGCTATATCATGTAGTGTAGATGTTGAACAACTCGTTGAGAGCTTGTCCGGATAGGCTTGCTTTTGAGGTGTTCGATTGACAATGGTTCACTGGGAAATGGAGTCCCCGTGGGGGCTCGGTCGATGTGCATTGCTCATGATTCCCAACAAGGATCAAACAGCTGTACACTGCTTCCATGCTTTTCAATGGTCAGTTGAGCGTTCAAGCTGCATGATCAATCATATTATATAGAAAACTAGTCTAATCTAATCTAATCTCCTACTACTCAATTGGAAATAGTAACGAAGCTGTGTAGGTTGTTCATGAGGGAATGCGTTGGTTGTACTTAGGCCCCTACAGAGAAGTGATCGATGATAGGAGTGGATCGGTGTGTGGTTTGTGCTAGTTGTTCGCGTTGAAAAGAAGCCAGTGAAGGAAGGGTGCTATATCATGTAGTGTAGATGTTGAACAACTCGTTGAGAGCTTGTCCGGATAGGCTTGCTTTTGAGGTGTTCGATTGACAATGGTTCACTGGGAAATGGAGTCCCCGTGGGGGCTCGGTCGATGTGCATTGCTCATGATTCCCAACAAGGATCAAACAGCTGTACACTGCTTCCATGCTTTTCAATGGTCAGTTGAGCACTCAAGCTGCATGATCAATCATATTATATACAAATCTAATCTAATCTAATCTAATCTCCTACTACTCAATTGGAAATAGTAACGAAGCTGTGTAGATTGTTCATGAGGGCATTCGTTGGTTGTACTTAGGCCCCTACAGAGAAGTGATCGATGATAGGAGTGGATCGGTGTGTGGGTTGTGCTGGTTGTTAGCGTTGAAAAGAAGCCAGCGAAGGAAGGTTGCTATATCATGTAGTGTAGATGTTGAACAACTCGTTGAGAGCTTGTCCGGATAGGCTTGCTTTTGAGGTGTTCGATTGACAATGGTTCACTGGGAAATGGAGTCCCCGTGGGGGCTCGGTCGATGTGCATTGCTCATGATTCCCAACAAAAATGAAACAGCTGTACACTGCTTCCATGCTTTTCAATGGTCAGTTGAGCACTCAAGCTGCATGATCAATCATATTATATACAAATCTAATCTAATCTAATCTAATCTCCTACTACTCAATTGGAAATAGTAACGAAGCTGTGTAGGTTGTTCATGAGGGAATGCGTTGGTTGTACTTAGGCCCCTACAGAGAAGTGATCGATGATAGGAGTGGATCGGTGTGTGGTTTGTGCTGGTTGTTAGCGTTGAAAAGAAGCCAGTGAAGGAAGGTTGCTATATCATGTAGTGTAGATGTTGAACAACTCGTTGAGAGCTTGTCCGGATAGGCTTGCTTTTGAGGTGTTCGATTGACAATGGTTCACTGGGAAAGGGAGTCCCCGTGGGGGCTCGGTCGATGTGCAATGCTCATGATTCCCAACAAGGATCAAACAGCTGTACACTGCTTCCATGCTTTTCAATGGTCAGTTGAGCGCTCAAGCTGCATGATCAATCATATTATATACAAATCTAATCTAATCTAATCTAATCTCCTACTACTCAATTGGAAATAGTAACGAAGCTGTGTAGATTGTTCATGAGGGAATGCGTTGGTTGTACTTAGGCCCCTACAGAGAAGTGATCGATGATAGGAGTGGATCGGTGTGTGGGTTGTGCTGGTTGTTACGAATCAAAAGAAGCCAGTGAAGGAAGGTTGCTATAGAATGTAGTGTAGATGTTGAACAACTCGTTGAGAGCTTGTCCGGATAGGCTTGCTTTTGAGGTGTTCGAATGACAATGGTTCACTGGGAAATGGAGTCCCCGTGGGGGCTCGGTCGATGTGCATTGCTCATGATTCCCAACAAGGATCAAACAGCTGTACACTGCTTCCATGCTTTTCAATGGTCAGTTGAGCGTTCAAGCTGCATGATAAATCTCATTTTATACAAATCTAATTTAATCTCCTAATACCCAATTTGAAATAGTAACGAAGCTGTGTAGATTGTTCATGAGGGAATGCGTTGGTTGTACTTAGGCCCCTACAGAGAAGTGATCGATGATAGGAGTGGATCGGTGTGTGGTTTGTGCTGGTTGTTACGAATCAAAAGAAGCCAGTGAAGGAAGGTTGCTATATCATGTAGTGTAGATGTTGAACAACTCGTTGAGAGCTTGTCCGGATAGGCTTGCTTTTGAGGTGTTCGATTGACAATGGTTCACTGGGAAATGGAGTCCCCGTGGGGGCTCGGTCGATGTGCATTGCTCATGATTCCCAACAAGGATCAAACAGCTGTACACTGCTTCCATGCTTTTCAATGGTCAGTTGAGCGTTCAAGCTGCACGATCAATCATATTATATACAAATCTAATCTAATCTAATCTAATCTCCTACTACTCAATTGGAAATAGTAACGAAGCTGTGTAGGTTGTTCATGAGGGAATGCGTTGGTTGTACTTAGGCCCCTACAGAGAAGTGATCGATGATAGGAGTGGATCGGTGTGTGGTTTGTGCTGGTTGTTACGAATCAACAGAAGCCAGTGAAGGAAGGGTGCTATATCATGTAGTGTAGATGTTGAACAACTCGTTGAGAGCTTGTCCGGATAGGCTTGCTTTTGAGGTGTTCGATTGACAATGGTTCACTGGGAAATGGAGTCCCCGTGGGGGCTCGGTCGATGTGCATTGCTCATGATTCCCAACAAGGATCAAACAGCTGTACACTGCTTCCATGCTTTTCAATGGTCAGTTGAGCACTCAAGCTGCATGATCAATCATATTATATACAAATCTAATCTAATCTAATCTAATCTAATCTCCTACTACTCAATTGGAAATAGTAACGAAGCTGTGTAGGTTGTTCATGAGGGAATGCGTTGGTTGTACTTAGGCCCCTACAGAGAAGTGATCGATGATAGGAGTGGATCGGTGTGTGGGTTGTGCTGGTTGTTAGCGTTGAAAAGAAGCCAGTGAAGGAAGGGTGCTATATCATGTAGTGTAGATGTTGAACAACTCGTTGAGAGCTTGTCCGGATAGGCTTGCTTTTGAGGTGTTCGATTGACAATGGTTCACTGGGAAATGGAGTCCCCGTGGGGGCTCGTTCGATGTGCAATGCTCATGATTCCCAACAAGGATCAAACAGCTGTACACTGCTTCCATGCTTTTCAATGGTCAGTTGAGCGCTCAAGCTGCATGATCAATCATATTATATACAAATCTCATCTAATCTAATCTAATCTCCTACTACTCAATTGGAAATAGTAACGAAGCTGTGTAGGTTGTTCATGAGGGAATGCGTTGGTTGTACTTAGGCCCCTACAGAGAAGTGATCGATGATAGGAGTGGATCGGTGTGTGGTTTGTGCTGGTTGTTAGCGTTTAAAAGAAGCCAGTGAAGGAAGGTTGTTATATCATGTAGTGTAGATGTTGAACAACTCGTTGATAGCTTGTCCGGATAGGCTTGCTTTTGAGGTGTTCGATTGACAATGGTTCACTGGGAAATGGAGTCCCCGTGGGGGCTCGGTCGATGTGCATTGCTCATGATTCCCAACAAGGATCAAACAGCTGTACACTGCTTCCATGCTTTTCAATGGTCAGTTGAGCGTTCAAGCTGCATGATCAATCATATTATATACAAAACCAATCTAATCTAATCTAATCTTCTTCTACTCAATTGGAAATAGTAACGAAGCTGTGTAGGTTGTTCATGAGGGAATGCGTTGGTTGTACTTAGGCCCCTACAGAGAAGTGATCGATGATAGGAGTGGATCGGTGTGTGGTTTGTGCTGGTTGTTAGCGTTGAAAAGAAGCCAGTGAAGGAAGGTTGCTATATCATGTAGTGTAGATGTTGAACAACTCGTTGAGAGCTTGTCCGGATAGGCTTGCTTTTGAGGTGTTCGATTGACAATGGTTCACTGGGAAATGAAGTACCCGTGGGGGCTCGGTCGATGTGCAATGCTCATGATTCCCAACAAGGATCAAACAGCTGTACACTGCTTCCATGCTTTTCAATGGTCAGTTGAGCGCTCAAGCTGCATGATCAATCATATTATATACAAATCTAATCTAATCTAATCTAATCTCCTACTACTCAATTGGAAATAGTAACGAAGCTGTGTAGATTGTTCATGAGGGAATGCGTTGGTTGTACTTAGGCCCCTACAGAGAAGTGATCGATGATAGGAGTGGATCGGTGTGTGGGTTGTGCTGGTTGTTACGAATCAAAAGAAGCCAGTGAAGGAAGGTTGCTATAGAATGTAGTGTAGATGTTGAACAACTCGTTGAGAGCTTGTCCGGATAGGCTTGCTTTTGAGGTGTTCGAATGACAATGGTTCACTGGGAAATGGAGTCCCCGTGGGGGCTCGGTCGATGTGCAATGCTCATGATTCCCAACAAGGATCAAACAGCTGTACACTGCTTCCATGCTTTTCAATGGTCAGTTGAGCGTTCAAGCTGCATGATAAATCTCATTTTATACAAATCTAATTTAATCTCCTAATACCCAATTTGAAATAGTAACGAAGCTGTGTAGGTTGTTCATGAGGGAATGCGTTGGTTGTACTTAGGCCCCTACAGAGAAGTGATCGATGATAGGAGTGGATCGGTGTGTGGTTTGTGCTGGTTGTTACGAATCAAAAGAAGCCAGTGAAGGAAGGTTGCTATATCATGTAGTGTAGATGTTGAACAACTCGTTGAGAGCTTGTCCGGATAGGCTTGCTTTTGAGGTGTTCGATTGACAATGGTTCACTGGGAAATGGAGTCCTCGTGGGGGCTCGGTCGATGTGCATTGCTCATGATTCCCAACAAGGATCAAACAGCTGTACACTGCTTCCATGCTTTTCAATGCTGAGTTGAGCGTTCAAGCTGCACGATCAATCATATTATATACAAATCTAATCTAATCTAATCTAATCTCCTACTACTCAATTGGAAATAGTAACGAAGCTGTGTAGGTTGTTCATGAGGGAATGCGTTGGTTGTACTTAGGCCCCTACAGAGAAGTGATCGATGATAGGAGTGGATCGGTGTGTGGTTTGTGCTGGTTGTTACGAATCAACAGAAGCCAGTGAAGGAAGGGTGCTATATCATGTAGTGTAGATGTTGAACAACTCGTTGAGAGCTTGTCCGGATAGGCTTGCTTTTGAGGTGTTCGATTGACAATGGTTCACTGGGAAATGGAGTCCCCGTGGGGGCTCGGTCGATGTGCATTGCTCATGATTCCCAACAAGGATCAAACAGCTGTACACTGCTTCCATGCTTTTCAATGGTCAGTTGAGCACTCAAGCTGCATGATCAATCATATTATATACAAATCTCATCTAATCTAATCTAATCTCCTACTACTCAATTGGAAATAGTAACGAAGCTGTGTAGGTTGTTCATGAGGGAATGCGTTGGTTGTACTTAGGCCCCTACAGAGAAGTGATCGATGATAGGAGTGGATCGGTGTGTGGTTTGTGCTGGTTGTTAGCGTTGAAAAGAAGCCAGTGAAGGAAGGGTGCTATATCATGTAGTGTAGATGTTGAACAACTCGTTGAGAGCTTGTCCGGATAGGCTTGCTTTTGAGGTGTTCGATTGACAATGGTTCACTGGGAAATGGAGTCCCCGTGGGGGCTCGTTCGATGTGCAATGCTCATGATTCCCAACAAGGATCAAACAGCTGTACACTGCTTCCATGCTTTTCAATGGTCAGTTGAGCGTTCAAGCTGCATGATCAATCATATTATATACAAATCTAATCTAATCTAATCTAATCTCCTACTACTCAATTGGAAATAGTAACGAAGCTGTGTAGGTTGTTCATGAGGGAATGCGTTGGTTGTACTTAGGCCCCTACAGAGAAGTGATCGATGATAGGAGTGGATCGGTGTGTGGTTTGTGCTGGTTGTTAGCGTTGAAAAGAAGCCAGTGAAGGAAGGGTGCTATATCATGTAGTGTAGATGTTGAACAACTCGTTGAGAGCTTGTCCGGATAGGCTAGCTTTTCAGGTGTTCGATTGACAATGGTTCACTGGGAAATGGAGTCCCCGTGGGGGCTCGGTCGATGTGCATTGCTCATGATTCCCAACAAGGATCAAACAGCTGTACACTGCTTCCATGCTTTTCAATGGTCAGTTGAGCGCTCAAGCTGCATGATCAATCATATTATATACAAATCTCATCTAATCTAATCTAATCTCCTACTACTCAATTGGAAATAGTAACGAAGCTGTGTAGGTTGTTCATGAGGGAATGCGTTGGTTGTACTTAGGCCCCTACAGAGAAGTGATCGATGATAGGAGTGGATCGGTGTGTGGTTTGTGCTGGTTGTTAGCGTTTAAAAGAAGCCAGTGAAGGAAGGTTGTTATATCATGTAGTGTAGATGTTGAACAACTCGTTGAGAGCTTGTCCGGATAGGCAAGCTTTTCAGGTGTTCGATTGACAATGGTTCACTGGGAAATGGAGTCCCCGTGGGGGCTCGGTCGATGTGCATTGCTCATGATTCCCAACAAGGATCAAACAGCTGTACACTGCTTCCATGCTTTTCAATGGTCAGTTGAGCGTTCAAGCTGCATGATCAATCATATTATATACAAAACCAATCTAATCTAATCTAATCTTCTTCTACTCAATTGGAAATAGTAACGAAGCTGTGTAGGTTGTTCATGAGGGAATGCGTTGGTTGTACTTAGGCCCCTACAGAGAAGTGATCGATGATAGGAGTGGATCGGTGTGTGGTTTGTGCTGGTTGTTAGCGTTGAAAAGAAGCCAGTGAAGGAAGGTTGCTATAGAATGTAGTGTAGATGTTGAACAACTCGTTGAGAGCTTGTCCGGATAGGCTTGCTTTTGAGGTGATCGATTGACAATGGTTCACTGGGAAATGGAGTCCCCGTGGGGGCTCGGTCGATGTGCATTGCTCATGATTCCCAACAAGGATCAAACAGCTGTACACTGCTTCCATGCTTTTCAATGGTCAGTTTAGCACTCAAGCTGCATGATCAATCATATTATATACAAATCTAATCTAATCTAATCTCCAACAACTCAATTAGAAATAGTAACGAAGCTGTGTAGGTTGTTCATGAGGGAATGCGTTGGTTGTACTTAGGCCCCTACAGAGAAGTGATCGATGATAGGAGTGGATCGGTGTGTGGTTTGTGCTGGTTGTCACGAATCAAAAAAAGCCAGTGAAGGAAGGTTGCTATATCATGTAGTGTAGATGTTGAACAACTCGTTGAGAGCTTGTCCGGATAGGCTTGCTTTTGAGGTGTTCGATTGACAATGGTTCACTGGGAAATGGAGTCCCCGTGGGGGCTCGGTCGATGTGCATTGCTCATGATTCCCAACAAGGATCAAACAGCTGTACACTGCTTCCATGCTTTTCAATGGTCAGTTGAGCGCTCAAGCTGCATGATCAATCATATTATATACAAATCTAATCTAATCTAATCTAATCTAATCTCCTACTACTCAATTGGAAATAGTAACGAAGCTATGTAGGTTGTTCATGAGGGAATGCGTTGGTTGTACTTAGGCCCCTACAGAGAAGTGATCGATGATAGGAGTGGATCGGTGTGTGGGTTGTGCTGGTTGTTAGCGTTGAAAAGAAGCCAGTGAAGGAAGGGTGCTATATCATGTAGTGTAGATGTTGAACAACTCGTTGAGAGCTTGTCCGGATAGGCTTGCTTTTGAGGTGTTCGATTGACAATGGTTCACTGGGAAATGGAGTCCCCGTGGGGGCTCGGTCGATGTGCATTGCTCATGATTCCCAACAAGGATCAAACAGCTGTACACTGCTTCCATGCTTTTCAATGGTCAGTTGAGCGCTCAAGCTGCATGATCAATCATATTATATACAAATCTAATCTAATCTAATCTAATCTCCTACTACTCAATTGGAAATAGTAACGAAGCTGTGTAGGTTGTTCATGAGGGAATGCGTTGGTTGTACTTAGGCCCCTACAGAGAAGTGATCGATGATAGGAGTGGATCGGTGTGTGGGTTGTGCTGGTTGTTAGCGTTTAAAAGAAGCCAGTGAAGGAAGGTTGTTATATCATGTAGTGTAGATGTTGAACAACTCGTTGATAGCTTGTCCGGATAGGCTTGCTTTTGAGGTGTTCGATTGACAATGGTTCACTGGGAAATGGAGTCCCCGTGGGGGCTCGGTCGATGTGCATTGCTCATGATTCCCAACAAGGATCAAACAGCTGTACACTGCTTCCATGCTTTTCAATGGTCAGTTGAGCGTTCAAGCTGCATGATCAATCATATTATATACAAAACCAATCTAATCTAATCTAATCTTCTTCTACTCAATTGGAAATAGTAACGAAGCTGTGTAGGTTGTTCATGAGGGAATGCGTTGGTTGTACTTAGGCCCCTACAGAGAAGTGATCGATGATAGGAGTGGATCGGTGTGTGGTTTGTGCTGGTACTTAGCGTTGAAAAGAAGCCAGTGAAGGAAGGTTGCTATATCATGTAGTGTAGATGTTGAACAACTCGTTGAGAGCTTGTCCGGATAGGCTTGCTTTTGAGGTGATCGATTGACAATGGTTCACTGGGAAATGAAGTCCCCGTGGGGGCTCGGTCGATGTGCATTGCTCATGATTCCCAACAAGGATCAAACAGCTGTACACTGCTTCCATGCTTTTCAATGGTCAGTTTAGCACTCAAGCTGCATGATCAATCATATTATATACAAATCTAATCTAATCTAATCTAATCTCCTACTACTCAATTAGAAATAGTAACGAAGCTGTGTAGGTTGTTCATGAGGGAATGCGTTGGTTGTACTTAGGCCCCTACAGAGAAGTGATCGATGATAGGAGTGGATCGGTGTGTGGTTTGTGCTGGTTGTCACGAATCAAAAAAAGCCAGTGAAGGAAGGTTGCTATATCATGTAGTGTAGATGTTGAACAACTCGTAGAGGGCTTGTCCGGATAGGCTTGCTTTTGAGGTGATCGATTGACAATGGTTCACTGGGAAATGAAGTCCCCGTGGGGGCTCGGTCGATGTGCATTGCTCATGATTCCCAACAAGGATCAAACAGCTGTACACTGCTTCCATGCTTTTCAATGGTCAGTTGAGCGTTCAAGCTGCATGATCAATCATATTATATACAAATCTAATCTAATCTAATCTAATCTCCTACTACTCAATTGGAAATAGTAACGAAGCTGTGTAGGTTGTTCATGAGGGAATGCGTTGGTTGTACTTAGGCCCCTACAGAGAAGTGATCGATGATAGGAGTGGATCGGTGTGTGGTTTGTGCTGGTACTTAGCGTTGAAAAGAAGCCAGTGAAGGAAGGTTGCTATATCATGTAGTGTAGATGTTGAACAACTCGTTGAGAGCTTGTCCGGATAGGCTTGCTTTTGAGGTGATCGATTGACAATGGTTCACTGGGAAATGAAGTCCCCGTGGGGGCTCGGTCGATGTGCATTGCTCATGATTCCCAACAAGGATCAAACAGCTGTACACTGCTTCCATGCTTTTCAATGGTCAGTTTAGCACTCAAGCTGCATGATCAATCATATTATATACAAATCTAATCTAATCTAATCTAATCTCCTACTACTCAATTAGAAATAGTAACGAAGCTGTGTAGGTTGTTCATGAGGGAATGCGTTGGTTGTACTTAGGCCCCTACAGAGAAGTGATCGATGATAGGAGTGGATCGGTGTGTGGTTTGTGCTGGTTGTCACGAATCAAAAAAAGCCAGTGAAGGAAGGTTGCTATATCATGTAGTGTAGATGTTGAACAACTCGTAGAGGGCTTGTCCGGATAGGCTTGCTTTTGAGGTGTTCGATTGACAATGGTTCACTGGGAAATGGAGTCCCCGTGGGGGCTCGGTCGATGTGCAATGCTCATGATTCCCAACAAGGATCAAACAGTTGTACACTGCTTCCATGCTTTTCAATGGTCAGTTGAGCGTTCAAGCTGCATGATAAATCTCATTTCATACAAATCTGATTTAATCTAATCTAATCTCCTACTACTCAATTGGAAATAGTAACGAAGCTGTGTAGATTGTTCATGAGGGAATGCGTTGGTTGTACTTAGGCCCCTACAGAGAAGTGATGGATGATAGGAGTGGATCGGTGTGTGGGTTGTGCTGGTTGTTAGCGTTGAAAAGAAGCCAGTGAAGGAAGGGTGCTATATCATGTAGTGTAGATGTTGAACAACTCGTTGAGAGCTTGTCCGGATAGGCTTGCTTTTGAGGTGTTCGATTGACAATGGTTCACTGGGAAATGGAGTCCCCGTGGGGGCTCGGTCGATGTGCAATGCTCATGATTCCCAACAAGGATCAAACAGCTGTACACTGCTTCCATGCTTTTCAATGGTCAGTTGAGCACTCAAGCTGCATGATCAATCATATTATATACAAATCTAATCTAATCTAATCTAATCTCCTACTACTCAATTGGAAATAGTAACGAAGCTGTGTAGGTTGTTCATGAGGGAATGCGTTGGTTGTACTTAGGCCCCTACAGAGAAGTGATCGATGATAGGAGTGGATCGGTGTGTGGGTTGTGCTTGTTGTTAGCGTTGAAAAGAAGCCAGTGAAGGAAGGGTGCTATATCATGTAGTGTAGATGTTGAACAACTCGTTGAGAGCTTGTCCGGATAGGCTTGCTTTTGAGGTGTTCGATTGACAATGGTTCACTGGGAAATGGAGTCCCCGTGGGGGCTCGGTCGATGTGCAATGCTCATGATTCCCAACAAGGATCAAACAGCTGTACACTGCTTCCATGCTTTTCAATGGTCAGTTGAGCGTTCAAGCTGCATGATCAATCATATTATATACAAATCTAATCTAATCTAATCTAATCTCCTACTACTCAATTGGAAATAGTAACGAAGCTGTGTAGGTTGTTCATGAGGGAATGCGTTGGTTGTACTTAGGCCCCTACAGAGAAGTGATCGATGATAGGAGTGGATCGGTGTGTGGTATGTGCTGGTCGATAGCGTTGAAAAGAAGCCAGTGAAGGAAGGGTGCTATATCATGTAGTGTAGATGTTGAACAACTCGTTGAGAGCTTGTCCATATAGGCTTGCTTTTGAGGTTTTTGATTGACAATGGTTCACTGGGAAATTGAGTCCCCGTGGGGGCTCGGTCGATGTGCATTGCTCATGATTCCCAACAAGGATCAAACAGCTGTACACTGCTTCCATGATTTCAATGGTCAGTTGAGCGTTCAAGCTGCATGATCAATCATATTATATACAAATCTAATCTAATCTAATCTAATCTCCTACTACTCAATTGGAAATAGTAACGAAGCTGTGTAGGTTGTTCATGAGGGAATGCGTTGGTTGTACTTAGGCCCCTACAGAGAAGTGATCGATGATAGGAGTGGATCGGTGTGTGGGTTGTGCTGGTTGTTAGCGTTGAAAAGAAGCCAGTGAAGGAAGGGTGCTATATCATGTAGTGTAGATGTTGAACAACTCGTTGAGAGCTTGTCCGGATAGGCTTGCTTTTGAGGTGTTCGATTGACAATGGTTCACTGGGAAATGGAGTCCCCGTGGGGGCTCGGTCGATGTGCATTGCTCATGATTCCCAACAAGGATCAAACAGCTGTACACTGCTTCCATGCTTTTCAATGGTCAGTTGAGCGTTCAAGCTGCATGATCAATCATATTATATACAAATCTGATCTAATCTAATCTAATCTCCTACTAGTCAATTGGAAATAGTAACGAAGCTGTGTAGGTTGTTCATGAGGGAATGCGTTGGTTGTACTTAGGCCCCTACAGAGAAGTGATCGATGATAGGAGTGGATCGGTGTGTGGGTTGTGCTGGTTGTTAGCGTTGAAAAGAAGCCAGTGAAGGAAGGGTGCTATATCATGTAGTGTAGATGTTGAACAACTCGTTGAGAGCTTGTCCGGATAGGCTTGCTTTTGAGGTGTTCGATTGACAATGGTTCACTGAGAAATGGAGTCCCCGTGGGGGCTCGGTCGATGTGCAATGCTCATGATTCCCAACAAGGATCAAACAGCTGTACACTGCTTCCATGCTTTTCAATGGTCAGTTGAGCGTTCAAGCTGCATGATCAATCATATTATATACAAATCTAATCTAATCTAATCTAATCTCCTACTACTCAATTGGAAATAGTAACGAAGCTGTGTAGGTTGTTCATGAGGGAATGCGTTGGTTGTACTTAGGCCCCTACAGAGAAGTGATCGATGATAGGAGTGGATCGGTGTGTGGGTTGTGCTCGTTGTTAGCGTTGAAAAGAAGCCAGTGAAGGAAGGGTGCTATAGAATGTAGTGTAGATGTTGAACAACTCGTTGATAGCTTGTCCGGATAGGCTTGCTTTTGAGGTGTTCAATTGACAATGGTTCACTGGGAAATGGAGTCCCCGTGGGGGCTCGGTCGATGTGCATTGCTCATGATTCCCAACAGGGATCAAACAGCTGTACACTGCTTCCATGCTTTTCAATGGTCAGTTGAGCGTTCAAGCTGCATGATCAATCATATTATATACAAATCTAATCTAATCTAATCTAATCTCCTACTAGTCAATTGGAAATAGTAACGAAGCTGTGTAGGTTGTTCATGAGGGAATGCGTTGGTTGTACTTAGGCCCCTACAGAGAAGTGATCGATGATAGGAGTGGATGTGTGTGTGGGTTGTGCTGGTTGTTAGCGTTGAAAAGAAGCCAGTGAAGGAAGGGTGCTATATCATGTAGTGTAGATGTTGAACAACTCGTTGAGAGCTTGTCCGGATAGGCTTGCTTTGGAGGTGTTCGATTGACAATGGTTCACTGGGAAATGGAGTCCCCGTGGGGGCTCGGTCGATGTGCATTGCTCATGATTCCCAACAAGGATCAAACAGCTGTACACTGCTTCCATGCTTTTCAATGGTCAGTTGAGCACTCAAGCTGCATGATCAATCATATTATATACAAATCTAATCTAATCTAATCTAATCTCCTATTACTCAATTGGAAATAGTAACGAAGCTGTGTAGGTTGTTCATGAGGGAATGCGTTGGTTGTACTTAGGCCCCTACAGAGAAGTGATCGATGATAGGAGTGGATCGGTGTGTGGTTTGTGCTAGTTGTTAGCGTTGAAAAGAAGCCAGTGAAGGAAGGTTGCTATATCATGTAGTGTAGATGTTGAACAACTCGTTGAGAGCTTGTCCGGATAGGCTTGCTTTTGAGGTGTTCGATTGACAATGGTTCACTGGGAAATGGAGTCCCCGTGGGGGCTCGTTCGATGTGCATTGCTCATGATTCCCAACAAGGATCAAACAGCTGTACACTGCTTCCATGCTTTTCAATGGTCAGTTGAGCGTTCAAGCTGCATGATCAATCATATTATATAGAAATCTAATCTGATCCAATCTCCTACTACTCAATTGGAAATAGTAACGAAGCTGTGTAGATTGTTCATGAGGGAATGCGTTGGTTGTACTTAGGCCCCTACAGAGAGTGATCGATGATAGGAGTGGATCGGTATCTGGGTTATGCTGGTTGTTAGCGTAGAAAAGAAGCCAGTGAAGGAAGGTTGCTATATCATGTAGTGTAGATGTTGAACAACTCGTTGAGAGCTTGTCCGGATAGGCTTGCTTTTGAGGTGTTCGATTGACAATGGTTCACTGGGAAATGGAGTCCCCGTGGGGGCTCGGTCGATGTGCATTGCTCATGATTCCCAACAAGGATCAAACAGCTGTACACTGCTTCCATGCTTTTCAATGGTCAGTTGAGCACTCAAGCTGCATGATCAATCATATTATATACAAATCTAATCTAATCTAATCTAATCTCCTACTAGTCAATTGGAAATAGTAACGAAGCTGTGTAGGTTGTTCATGAGGGAATGCGTTGGTTGTACTTAGGCCCCTACAGAGAAGTGATCGATGATAGGAGTGGATCGGTGTGTGGGTTGTGCTGGTTGTTAGCGTTGAAAAGAAGCCAGTGAAGGAAGGTTGCTATATCATGTAGTGTAGATGTTGAACAACTCGTTGAGAGCTTGTCCGGATAGGCTTGCTTTTGAGGTGTTCGATTGACAATGGTTCACTGGGAAATGGAGTCCCCGTGGGGGCTCGTTCGATGTGCATTGCTCATGATTCCCAACAAGGATCAAACAGCTGTACACTGCTTCCATGCTTTTCAATGGTCAGTTGAGCGTTCAAGCTGCATGATCAATCATATTATATAGAAATCTAATCTGATTCAATCTCCTACTAGTCAATTGGAAATAGTAACGAAGCTGTGTAGATTGTTCATGAGGGAATGCGTTGGTTGTACTTAGGCCCCTACAGAGAAGTGATCGATGATAGGAGTGGATCGGTGTGTGGGTTGTGCTGGTTGTTAGCGTTGAAAAGAAGCCAGTGAAGGAAGGGTGCTATATCATGTAGTGTAGATGTTGAACAACTCGTTGAGAGCTTGTCCGGATAGGCTTGCTTTTGAGGTGTTCGATTGACAATGGTTCACTGGGAAATGGAGTCCCCGTGGGGGCTCGGTCGATGTGCAATGCTCATGATTCCCAACAAGGATCAAACAGCTGTACACTGCTTCCATGCTTTTCAATGGTCAGTTGAGCGTTCAAGCTGCATGATCAATCATATTATATACAAATCTAATCTAATCTAATCTAATCTCCTACTAGTCAATTGGAAATAGTAACGAAGCTGTGTAGGTTGTTCATGAGGGAATGCGTTGGTTGTACTTAGGCCCCTACAGAGAAGTGATGGATGATAGGAGTGGATCGGTGTGTGGGTTGTGCTGGTTGTTAGCGTTGAAAAGAATCCAGTGAAGGAAGGGTGCTATATCATGCAGTGTAGATGTTGAACAACTCGTTGATAGCTTGTCCGGATAGGCATGCTTTTGAGGTGTTCAATTGACAATGGTTCACTGGGAAATGGAGTCCCCGTGGGGGCTCGGTCGATGTGCATTGCTCATGATTCCCAACAAGGATCAAACAGCTGTACACTGCTTCCATGCTTTTCAATGGTCAGTTGAGCACTCAAGCTGCATGATCAATCATATTATATACAAATCTAATCTAATCTAATCTAATCTCCTACTAGTCAATTGGAAATAGTAACGAAGCTGTGTAGGTTGTTCATGAGGGAATGCGTTGGTTGTACTTAGGCCCCTACAGAGAAGTGATCGATGATAGGAGTGGATCGGTGTGTGGTTTGTGCTAGTTGTTAGCGTTGAAAAGAAGCCAGTGAAGGAAGGTTGCTATATCATGTAGTGTAGATGTTGAACAACTCGTTGAGAGTTTGTCCGGATAGGCTTGCTTTTGAGGTGTTCGATTGACAATGGTTCACTGGGAAATGAAGTACCCGTGGGGGCTCGGTCGATGTGCAATGCTCATGATTCCCAACAAGGATCAAACAGCTGTACACTGCTTCCATGCTTTTCAATGGTCAGTTGAGCGTTCAAGCTGCATGATCAATCATATTATATACAAATCTAATCTGATTCAATCTCCTACTACTCAATTGGAAATAGTAACGAAGCTGTGTAGATTGTTCATGAGGGAATGCTTTGGTTGTATTTAGGCCCCTACAGAGAAGTGATCGATGATAGGAGTGGATCGGTGTGTGGGTTGTGCTGGTTGTTAGCGTTGAAAAGAAGCCAGTGAAGGAAGGGTGCTATATCATGTAGTGTAGATGTTGAACAACTCGTTGAGAGCTTGTCCGGATAGGCTTGCTTTTGAGGTGTTCGATTGACAATGGTTCACTGGGAAATGGAGTCTCCGTGGGGGCTCGGTCGATGTGCATTGCTCATGATTCCCAACAAGGATCAAACAGCTGTACACTGCTTCCATGCTTTTCAATGGTCAGTTGAGCACTCAAGCTGCATGATCAATCATATTATATACAAATCTAATCTAATCTAATCTAATCTCCTACTACTCAATTGGAAATAGTAACGAAGCTGTGTAGGTTGTTCATGAGGGAATGCGTTGGTTGTACTTAGGCCCCTACAGAGAAGTGATCGATGATAGGAGTGGATCGGTGTGTGGTTTGTGCTGGTTGTTAGCGTTGAAAAGAAGCCAGTGAAGGAAGGGTGCTATATCATGTAGTGTAGATGTTGAACAACTCGTTGAGAGCTTGTCCGGATAGGCTTGCTTTTGAGGTGTTCGATTGACAATGGTTCACTGGGAAATGGAGTCCCCGTGGGGGCTCGGTCGATGTGCAATGCTCATGATTCCCAACAAGGATCAAACAGCTGTACACTGCTTCCATGATTTTAAATGGTCAGTTGAGCGTTCAAGCTGCATGATCAATCATATTATATACAAATCTAATCTAATCTAATCTAATCTCCTACTACTCAATTGGAAATAGTAACGAAGCTGTGTAGGTTGTTCATGAGGGAATGCGTTGGTTGTACTTAGGCCCCTACAGAGAAGTGATCGATGATAGGAGTGGATCGGTGTGTGGGTTGTGCTGGTTGTTAGCGTTGAAAAGAAGCCAGTGAAGGAAAGGTGCTATAGAATGTAGTGTAGATGTTGAACAACTCGTTGAGAGCTTGTCCGGATAGGCTTGCTTTTGAGGTGTTCGATTGACAATGGTTCACTGGGAAATGGAGTCCCCGTGGGGGCTCGTTCGATGTGCATTGCTCATGATTCCCAACAAGGATCGAACAGCTGTACACTGCTTCCATGCTTTTCAATGGTCAGTTGAGCGTTCAAGCTGCATGATCAATCATATTATATACAAATCTCATCTAATCTAATCTAATCTCCTACTAGTCAATTGGAAATAGTAACGAAGCTGTGTAGGTTGTTCATGAGGGAATGCGTTGGTTGTACTTAGGCCCCTACAGAGAAGTGATGGATGATAGGAGTGGATCGGTGTGTGGTTTGTGCTGGTTGTTAGCGTTGAAAAGAAGCCAGTGAAGGAAGGTTGCTATATCATGTAGTGTAGATGTTGAACAACTCGTTGAGCGCTTGTCCGGATAGGCTTGCTTTTGAGGTGTTCGATTGACAATGGTTCACTGGGAAATGGAGTCCCCGTGGGGGCTCGGTCGATGTGCAATGCTCATGATTCCCAACAAGGATCAAACAGCTGTACACTGCTTCCATGCTTTTCAATGGTCAGTTGAGCACTCAACCTGCATGATCAATCATATTATATACAAATCTCATCTAATCTAATCTAATCTCCTACTAGTCAATTGGAAATAGTAACGAAGCTGTGTAGGTTGTTCATGAGGGAATGCGTTGGTTGTACTTAGGCCCCTACAGAGAAGTGATGGATGATAGGAGTGGATCGGTGTGTGGTTTGTGCTGGTTGTTAGCGTTGAAAAGAAGCCAGTGAAGGAAGGGTGCTATATCATGTAGTGTAGATGTTGAACAACTCGTTGAGAGCTTGTCCGGATAGGCTTGCTTTTGAGGTGTTCGATTGACAATGGTTCACTGGGAAATGGAGTCCTCGTGGGGGCTCGGTCGATGTGCATTGCTCATGATTCCCAACAAGGATCAAACAGCTGTACACTGCTTCCATGCTTTTCAATGGTCAGTTGAGCGTTCAAGCTGCATGATCAATCATATTATATACAAATCTAATCTGATTCAATCTCCTACTACTCAATTGGAAATAGTAACGAAGCTGTGTAGATTGTTCATGAGGGAATGCGTTGGTTGTATTTAGGCCCCTACAGAGAAGTGATCGATGATAGGAGTGGATCGGTGTGTGGGTTGTGCTGGTTGTTAGCGTTGAAAAGAAGCCAGTGAATGAAGGGTGCTATATCATGTAGTGTAGATGTTGAACAACTCGTTGAGAGCTTGTCCGGATAGGCTTGCTTTTGAGGTGTTCGATTGACAATGGTTCACTGGGAAATGGAGTCTCCGTGGGGGCTCGGTCGATGTGCATTGCTCATGATTCCCAACAAGGATCAAACAGCTGTACACTGCTTCCATGCTTTTCAATGGTCAGTTGAGCACTCAAGCTGCATGATCAATCATATTATATACAAATCTAATCTAATCTAATCTAATCTCCTACTACTCAATTGGAAATAGTAACGAAGCTGTGTAGGTTGTTCATGAGGGAATGCGTTGGTTGTACTTAGGCCCCTACAGAGAAGTGATCGATGATAGGAGTGGATCGGTGTGTGGTTTGTGCTGGTTGTTAGCGTTGAAAAGAAGCCAGTGAAGGAAGGGTGCTATATCATGTAGTGTAGATGTTGAACAACTCGTTGAGAGCTTGTCCGGATAGGCTTGCTTTTGAGGTGTTCGATTGACAATGGTTCACTGGGAAATGGAGTCCCCGTGGGGGCTCGGTCGATGTGCAATGCTCATGATTCCCAACAAGGATCAAACAGCTGTACACTGCTTCCATGATTTTCAATGGTCAGTTGAGCGTTCAAGCTGCATGATCAATCATATTATATACAAATCTAATCTAATCTAATCTAATCTCCTACTACTCAATTGGAAATAGTAACGAAGCTGTGTAGGTTGTTCATGAGGGAATGCGTTGGTTGTACTTAGGCCCCTACAGAGAAGTGATCGATGATAGGAGTGGATCGGTGTGTGGTTTGTGCTGGTTGTTAGCGTTGAAAAGAAGCCAGTGAAGGAAGGGTGCTATAGAATGTAGTGTAGATGTTGAACAACTCGTTGAGAGCTTGTCCGGATAGGCTTGCTTTTGAGGTGTTCGATTGACAATGGTTCACTGGGAAATGGAGTCCTCGTGGGGGCTCGGTCGATGTGCATTGCTCATGATTCCCAACAAGGATCAAACAGCTGTACACTGCTTCCATGCTTTTCAATGGTCAGTTGAGCACTCAAGCTGCATGATCAATCATATTATATACAAATCTAATCTAATCTAATCTAATCTCCTACTACTCAATTGGAAATAGTAACGAAGCTGTGTAGATTGTTCATGAGGGAATGCGTTGGTTGTACTTAGGCCCCTACAGAGAAGTGATCGATGATAGGAGTGGATCGGTGTGTGGGTTGTGCTGGTTGTTAGCGTTGAAAAGAAGCCAGTGAAGGAAGGGTGCTATATCATGTAGTGTAGATGTTGAACAACTCGTTGAGAGCTTGTCCGGATAGGCTTGCTTTCGAGGTGTTCGATTGACAATGGTTCACTGGGAAATGGAGTCCCCGTGGGGGCTCGGTCGATGTGCATTGCTCATGATTCCCAACAAGGATCAAACAGCTGTACACTGCTTCCATGATTTTAAATGGTCAGTTGAGCGTTCAAGCTGCATGATCAATCATATTATATACAAATCTAATCTAATCTAATCTAATCTCCTACTAGTCAATTGGAAATAGTAACGAAGCTGTGTAGGTTGTTCATGAGGGAATGCGTTGGTTGTACTTAGGCCCCTACAGAGAAGTGATCGATGATAGGAGTGGATCGGTGTGTGGGTTGTGCTCGTTGTTAGCGTTGAAAAGAAGCCAGTGAAGGAAGGGTGCTATATCATGTAGTGTAGATGTTGAACAACTCGTTGAGAGCTTGTCCGGATAGGCTTGCTTTTGAGGTGTTCGATTGACAATGGTTCACTGGGAAATGGAGTCCCCGTGGGGGCTCGGTCGATGTGCATTGCTCATGATTCCCAACAAGGATCAAACAGCTGTACACTGCTTCCATGCTTTTCAATGGTCAGTTGAGCACTCAAGCTGCATGATCAATCATATTATATACAAATCTAATCTAATCTAATCTAATCTCCTACTAGTCAATTGGAAATAGTAACGAAGCTGTGTAGGTTGTTCATGAGGGAATGCGTTGTTTGTACTTAGGCCCCTACAGAGAAGTGATGGATGATAGGAGTGGATCGATGTGTGGTTTGTGCTGGTTGTTAGCGTTGAAAAGAAGCCAGTGAAGGAAGGGTGCTATAGAATGTAGTGTAGATGTTGAACAACTCGTTGAGAGCTTGTCCGGATAGGCTTGCTTTCGAGGTGTTCGATTGACAATGGTTCACTGGGAAATGGAGTCCCCGTGGGGGCTCGGTCGATGTGCATTGCTCATGATTCCCAACAAGGATCAAACAGCTGTACACTGCTTCCATGCTTTTCAACGCTGAGTTGAGCGTTCAAGCTGCATGATCAATCATATTATATACAAATCTAATCTAATCTAATCTAATCTCCTACTACTCAATTGGAAATAGTAACGAAGCTGTGTAGGTTGTTCATGAGGGAATGCGTTGGTTGTACTTAGGCCCCTACATAGAATTGATCGATGATAGGAGTGGATCGGTGTGTGGGTTGTGCTGGTTGTTAGCGTTGAAAAGAAGCCAGTGAAGGAAGGGTGCTATAGAATGTAGTGTAGATGTTGAACAACTCGTTGATAGCTTGTCCGGATAGGCTTGCTTTCGAGGTGTTCGATTGACAATGGTTCACTGGGAAATGGAGTCCCCGTGGGGGCTCGGTCGATGTGCATTGCTCATGATTCCCAACAAGGATCAAACAGCTGTACACTGCTTCCATTATTTTCAATGGTCAGTTGAGCGTTCAAGCTGCATGATCAATCATATTATATACAAATCTAATCTAATCTAATCTAATCTCCTACTAGTCAATTGGAAATAGTAACGAAGCTGTGTAGGTTGTTCATGAGGGAATGCGTTGGTTGTACTTAGGCCCCTACAGAGAAGTGATCGATGATAGGAGTGGATCGGTGTGTGGGTTGTGCTGGTTGTTAGCGTTGAAAAGAAGCCAGTGAAGGAAGGGTGCTATATCATGTAGTGTAGATGTTGAACAACTCGTTGAGAGCTTGTCCGGATAGGCTTGCTTTTGAGGTGTTCGATTGACAATGGTTCACTGGGAAATGGAGTCCCCGTGGGGGCTCGGTCGATGTGCATTGCTCATGATTCCCAACAAGGATCAAACAGCTGTACACTGCTTCCATGCTTTTCAATGGTCAGTTGAGCGTTCAAGCTGCATGATCAATCATATTATATAGAAATCTAATCTAATCTAATCTAATCTCCTACTAGTCAATTGGAAATAGTAACGAAGCTGTGTAGGTTGTTCATGAGGGAATGCGTTGGTTGTACTTAGGCCCCTACAGAGAAGTGATCGATGATAGGAGTGGATCGATGTGTGGTTTGTGCTGGTTGTTAGCGTTGAAAAGAAGCCAGTGAAGGAAGGGTGCTATAGAATGTAGTGTAGATGTTGAACAACTCGTTGAGAGCTTGTCCGGATAGGCTTGCTTTTGAGGTGTTTGATTGACAATGGTTCACTGGGAAATGGAGTCCCCGTGGGGGCTCGGTCGATGTGCATTGCTCATGATTCCCAACAAGGATCAAACAGCTGTACACTGCTTCCATGATTTTAAATGGTCAGTTGAGCGTTCAAGCTGCATGATCAATCATATTATATACAAATCTAATCTAATCTAATCTAATCTCCTACTACTCAATTGGAAATAGTAACGAAGCTGTGTAGGTTGTTCATGAGGGAATGCGTTGGTTGTACTTAGGCCCCTACAGAGAGTGATCGATGATAGGAGTGGATCGGTGTGTGGGTTGTGCTGGTTGTTAGCGTTGAAAAGAAGCCAGTGAATGAAGGGTGCTATATCATGTAGTGTAGATGTTGAACAACTCGTTGAGAGCTTGTCCGGATAGGCTTGCTTTTGAGGTGTTCGATTGACAATGGTTCACTGGGAAATGGAGTCCCCGTGGGGGCACGGTCGATGTGCATTGCTCATGATTCCCAACAAGGATCAAACAGCTGTACACTGCTTCCATGCTTTTCAATGGTCAGTTGAGCACTCAAGCTGCATGATCAATCATATTATATACAAATCTAATCTAATCTAATCTAATCTCCTACTAGTCAATTGGAAATAGTAACGAAGCTGTGTAGGTTGTTCATGAGGGAATGCGTTGGTTGTACTTAGGCCCCTACAGAGAAGTGATCGATGATAGGAGTGGATCGGTGTGTGGGTTGTGGTGGTTGTTAGCGTTGAAAAGAAGCCAGTGAAGGAAGGGTGCTATAGAATGTAGTGTAGATGTTGAACAACTCGTTGAGAGCTTGTCCGGATAGGCTTGCTTTTGAGGTGTTCGATTGACAATGGTTCACTGGGAAATGGAGTCCCCGTGGGGGCTCGGTCGATGTGCAATGCTCATGATTCCCAACAAGGATCAAACAGCTGTACACTGCTTCCATTATTTTCAATGGTCAGTTGAGCGTTCAAGCTGCATGATCAATCATATTATATACAAATCTAATCTAATCTAATCTAATCTCCTACTAGTCAATTGGAAATAGTAACGAAGCTGTGTAGGTTGTTCATGAGGGAATGCGTTGGTTGTACTTAGGCCCCTACAGAGAAGTGATCGATGATAGGAGTGGATCGGTGTGTGGGTTGTGCTGGTTGTTAGCGTTGAAAAGAAGCCAGTGAATGAAGGGTGCTATATCATGTAGTGTAGATGTTGAACAACTCGTTGAGAGCTTGTCCGGATAGGCTTGCTTTTGAGGTGTTCGATTGACAATGGTTCACTGGGAAATGGAGTCCCCGTGGGGGCTCGGTCGATGTGCAATGCTCATGATTCCCAACAAGGATCAAACAGCTGTACACTGCTTCCATGCTTTTCAATGGTCAGTTGAGCACTCAAGCTGCATGATCAATCATATTATATACAAATCTCATCTAATCTAATCTCCTACTACTCAATTGGAAATAGTAACGAAGCTGTGTAGGTTTTTCATGAGGGAATGCGTTGGTTGTACTTAGGCCCCTACAGAGAAGTGATCGATGATAGGAGTGGATCGGTGTGTGGGTTGTGCTGGTTGTTAGCGTTGAAAAGAAGCCAGTGAAGGAAGGGTGCTATATCATGTAGTGTAGATGTTGAACAACTCGTTGAGAGCTTGTCCGGATAGGCTTGCTTTTGAGGTGTTCGATTGACAATGGTTCACTGGGAAATGGAGTCCCCGTGGGGGCTCGGTCGATGTGCATTGCTCATGATTCCCAACAAGGATCAAACAGCTGTACACTGCTTCCATGATTTTCAATGGTCAGTTGAGCACTCAAGCTGCATGATCAATCATATTATATACAAATCTAATCTAATCTAATCTAATCTCCTACTACTCAATTGGAAATAGTAACGAAGCTGTGTAGGTTGTTCATGAGGGAATGCGTTGGTTGTACTTAGGCCCCTACAGAGAAGTGATCGATGATAGGAGTGGATCGCCGTGTGTGTTGTGCTGGTAGTTACGAATCAAAAGAAGCCAGTGAAGGAAGGGTGCTATATCATGTAGTGTAGATGTTGAACAACTCGTTGAGAGCTTGTCCGGATAGGCTTGCTTTTGAGGTGTTCGATTGACAATGGTTCACTGGGAAATGGAGTCCCCGTGGGGGCTCGGTCGATGTGCATTGCTCATGATTCCCAACAAGGATCAAACAGCTGTACACTGCTTCCATTATTTTCAATGGTCAGTTGAGCGTTCAAGCTGCATGATCAATCATATTATATACAAATCTAATCTAATCTAATCTAATCTCCTACTAGTCAATTGGAAATAGTAACGAAGCTGTGTAGGTTGTTCATGAGGGAATGCGTTGGTTGTACTTAGGCCCCTACAGAGAAGTGATCGATGATAGGAGTGGATCGGTGTGTGGGTTGTGCTGGTTGTTAGCGTTGAAAAGAAGCCAGTGAATGAAGGGTGCTATATCATGTAGTGTAGATGTTGAACAACTCGTTGAGAGCTTGTCCGGATAGGCTTGCTTTTGAGGTGTTCGATTGACAATGGTTCACTGGGAAATGGAGTCCCCGTGGGGGCTCGGTCGATGTGCAATGCTCATGATTCCCAACAAGGATCAAACAGCTGTACACTGCTTCCATGCTTTTCAATGATCAGTTGAGCACTCAAGCTGCATGATCAATCATATTATATACAAATCTAATCTAATCTAATCTAATCTCCTACTAGTCAATTGGAAATAGTAACGAAGCTATGTAGGTTGTTCATGAGGGAATGCGTTGGTTGTACTTAGGCCCCTACAGAGAAGTGATCGATGATAGGAGTGGATCGGTGTGTGGGTTGTGCTGGTTGTTAGCGTTGAAAAGAAGCCAGTGAAGGAAGGGTGCTATATCATGTAGTGTAGATGTTGAACAACTCGTTGAGAGCTTGTCCGGATAGGCTTGCTTTTGAGGTGTTCGATTGACAATGGTTCACTGGGAAATGGAGTCCCCGTGGGGGCTCGGTCGATGTGCATTGCTCATGATTCCCAACAAGGATCAAACAGCTGTACACTGCTTCCATTATTTTCAATGGTCAGTTGAGCACTCAAGCTGCATGATCAATCATATTATATACAAATCTAATCTAATCTAATCTAATCTCCTACTAGTCAATTGGAAATAGTAACGAAGCTGTGTAGGTTGTTCATGAGGGAATGCGTTGGTTGTACTTAGGCCCCTACAGAGAAGTGATCGATGATAGGAGTGGATCGGTGTGTGGGTTGTGGTGGTTGTTAGCGTTGAAAAGAAGCCAGTGAATGAAGGGTGCTATATCATGTAGTGTAGATGTTGAACAACTCGTTGAGAGCTTGTCCGGATAGGCTTGCTTTTGAGGTGTTCGATTGACAATGGTTCACTGGGAAATGGAGTCCCCGTGGGGGCTCGGTCGATGTGCAATGCTCATGATTCCCAACAAGGATCAAACAGCTGTACACTGCTTCCATGCTTTTCAATGGTCAGTTGAGCGTTCAAGCTGCATGATCAATCATATTATATACAAATCTAATCTAATCTAATCTAATCTCCTACTACTCAATTGGAAATAGTAACGAAGCTGTGTAGGTTGTTCATGAGGGAATGCGTTGGTTGTACTTAGGCCCCTTCAGAGAAGTGATCGATGATAGGAGTGGATCGGTGTGTGGGTTGTGGTGGTTGTTAGCGTTGAAAAGAAGCCAGTGAAGGAAGGTTGCTATATCATGTAGTGTAGATGTTGAACAACTCGTTGAGAGCTTGTACGGATAGGCTTGCTTTTGAGGTGTTCGATTGACAATGGTTCACTGGGAAATGGAGTCCCCGTGGGGGCTCGGTCGATGTGCATTGCTCATGATTCCCAACAAGGATCGAACAGCTGTACACTGCTTCCATGCTTTTCAATGGTCAGTTGAGCGTTCAAGCTGCATGATCAATCATATTATATACAAATCTAATCTAATCTAATCTAATCTCCTACTAGTCAATTGGAAATAGTAACGAAGCTGTGTAGGTTGTTCATGAGGGAATGCGTTGGTTGTACTTAGGCCCCTACAGAGAAGTGATCGATGATAGGAGTGGATCGGTGTGTGGGTTGTGCTGGTTGTTAGCGTTGAAAAGAAGCCAGTGAAGGAAGGGTGCTATATCATGTAGTGTAGATGTTGAACAACTCGTTGAGAGCTTGTCCGGATAGGCTTGCTTTTGAGGTGTTCGATTGACAATGGTTCACTGGGAAATGGAGTCCCCGTGGGGGCTCGGTCGATGTGCATTGCTCATGATTCCCAACAAGGATCAAACAGCTGTACACTGCTTCCATGCTTTTCAATGGTCAGTTGAGCGCTCAAGCTGCATGATCAATCATATTATATACAAATCTAATCTAATCTAATCTAATCTCCTACTAGTCAATTGGAAATAGTAACGAAGCTGTGTAGGTTGTTCATGAGGGAATGCGTTGGTTGTACTTAGGCCCCTACAGAGAAGTGATCGATGATAGGAGTGGATCGGTGTGTGGGTTGTGCTGGTTGTTAGCGTTGAAAAGAAGCCAGTGAAGGAAGGGTGCTATATCATGTAGTGTAGATGTTGAACAACTCGTTGAGAGCTTGTCCGGATAGGCTTGCTTTTGAGGTGTTCGATTGACAATGGTTCACTGGGAAATGGAGTCCCCGTGGGGGCTCGGTCGATGTGCAATGCTCATGATTCCCAACAAGGATCAAACAGCTGTACACTGCTTCCATGCTTTTCAATGGTCAGTTGAGCACTCAAGCTGCATGATCAATCATATTATATACAAATCTAATCTAATCTAATCTAATCTAATCTCCTACTACTCAATTGGAAATAGTAACGAAGCTGTGTAGGTTGTTCATGAGGGAATGCGTTGGTTGTACTTAGGCCCCTACAGAGAAGTGATCGATGATAGGAGTGGATCGGTGTGTGGGTTGTGGTGGTTGTTAGCGTTGAAAAGAAGCCAGTGAAGGAAGGTTGCTATATCATGTAGTGTAGATGTTGAACAACTCGTTGAGAGCTTGTACGGATAGGCTTGCTTTTGAGGTGTTCGATTGACAATGGTTCACTGGGAAATGGAGTCCCCGTGGGGGCTCGGTCGATGTGCAATGCTCATGATTCCCAACAAGGATCGAACAGCTGTACACTGCTTCCATGCTTTTCAATGGTCAGTTGAGCACTCAAGCTGCATGATCAATCATATTATATACAAATCTAATCTAATCTAATCTAATCTCCTACTAGTCAATTGGAAATATTAACGAAGCTGTGTAGGTTGTTCATGAGGGAATGCGTTGGTTGTACTTAGGCCCCTACAGAGAAGTGATCGATGATAGGAGTGGATCGGTGTGTGGGTTGTGCTGGTTGTTAGCGTTGAAAAGAAGCCAGTGAAGGAAGGGTGCTATATCATGTAGTGTAGATGTTGAACAACTCGTTGAGAGCTTGTCCGGATAGGCTTGCTTTTGAGGTGTTCGATTGACAATGGTTCACTGGGAAATGGAGTCCCCGTGGGGGCTCGGTCGATGTGCAATGCTCATGATTCCCAACAAGGATCAAACAGCTGTACACTGCTTCCATGCTTTTCAATGGTCAGTTGAGCACTCAAGCTGCATGATCAATCATATTATATACAAATCTAATCTAATCTCCTACTACTCAATTGGAAATAGTAACGAAGCTGTGTAGGTTGTTCATGAGGGAATGCGTTGGTTGTACTTAGGCCCCTACAGAGAAGTGATCGATGATAGGAGTGGATCGGTGTGTGGGTTGTGCTGGTTGTTAGCGTTGAAAAGAAGCCAGTGAAGGAAGGTTGCTATATCATGTAGTGTAGATGTTGAACAACTCGTTGATAGCTTGTCCGGATAGGCTTGCTTTTGAGGTGTTCGATTGACAATGGTTCACTGGGAAATGGAGTCCCCGTGGGGGCTCGGTCGATGTGCATTGCTCATGATTCCCAACAAGGATCAAACAGCTGTACACTGCTTCCATTATTTTCAATGGTCAGTTGAGCGTTCAAGCTGCATGATCAATCATATTATATACAAATCTAATCTAATCTAATCTAATCTCCTACTACTCAATTGGAAATAGTAACGAAGCTGTGTAGGTTGTTCATGAGGGAATGCGTTGGTTGTACTTAGGCCCCTACAGAGAAGTGATCGATGATAGGAGTGGATCGGTGTGTGGGTTGTGCTGGTTGTTAGCGTTGAAAAGAAGCCAGTGAATGAAGGGTGCTATATCATGTAGTGTAGATGTTGAACAACTCGTTGAGAGCTTGTCCGGATAGGCTTGCTTTTGAGGTGTTCGATTGACAATGGTTCACTGGGAAATGGAGTCCCCGTGGGGGCTCGGTCGATGTGCAATGCTCATGATTCCCAACAAGGATCAAACAGCTGTACACTGCTTCCATGCTTTTCAATGGTCAGTTGAGCGTTCAAGCTGCATGATCAATCATATTATATACAAATCTAATCTAATCTAATCTAATCTCCTACTACTCAATTGGAAATAGTAACGAAGCTGTGTAGGTTGTTCATGAGGGAATGCGTTGGTTGTACTTAGGCCCCTACAGAGAAGTGATCGATGATAGGAGTGGATCGGTGTGTGTGTTGTGCTGGTAGTTACGAATCAAAAGAAGCCAGTGAAGGAAGGGTGCTATATCATGTAGTGTAGATGTTGAACAACTCGTTGAGAGCTTGTCCGGATAGGCTTGCTTTTGAGGTGTTCGATTGACAATGGTTCACTGGGAAATGGAGTCCCCGTGGGGGCTCGGTCGATGTGCAATGCTCATGATTCCCAACAAGGATCGAACAGCTGTACACTGCTTCCATGCTTTTCAATGGTCAGTTGAGCACTCAAGCTGCATGATCAATCATATTATATACAAATCTAATCTAATCTAATCTAATCTCCTACTAGTCAATTGGAAATATTAACGAAGCTGTGTAGGTTGTTCATGAGGGAATGCGTTGGTTGTACTTAGGCCCCTACAGAGAAGTGATCGATGATAGGAGTGGATCGGTGTGTGGGTTGTGCTGGTTGTTAGCGTTGAAAAGAAGCCAGTGAAGGAAGGGTGCTATATCATGTAGTGTAGATGTTGAACAACTCGTTGAGAGCTTGTCCGGATAGGCTTGCTTTTGAGGTGTTCGATTGACAATGGTTCACTGGGAAATGGAGTCCCCGTGGGGGCTCGGTCGATGTGCATTGCTCATGATTCCCAACAGGGATCAAACAGCTGTACACTGCTTCCATGATTTTCAATGGTCAGTTGAGCACTCAAGCTGCATGATCAATCATATTATATAGAAATCTAATCTAATCTAATCTAATCTCCTACTACTCAATTGGAAATAGTAACGAAGCTGTGTAGGTTGTTCATGAGGGAATGCGTTGGTTGTACTTAGGCCCCTACAGAGAAGTGATCGATGATAGGAGTGGATCGGTGTGTGTGTTGTGCTGGTAGTTACGAATCAAAAGAAGCCAGTGAAGGAAGGGTGCTATATCATGTAGTGTAGATGTTGAACAACTCGTTGAGAGCTTGTCCAGATAGGCTTGCTTTTGAGGTGTTCGATTGACAATGGTTCACTGGGAAATGGAGTCCCCGTGGGGGCTCGGTCGATGTGCATTGCTCATGATTCCCAACAAGGATCAAACAGCTGTACACTGCTTCCATTATTTTCAATGGTCAGTTGAGCGTTCAAGCTGCATGATCAATCATATTATATACAAATCTAATCTAATCTAATCTAATCTCCTACTAGTCAATTGGAAATAGTAACGAAGCTGTGTAGGTTGTTCATGAGGGAATGCGTTGGTTGTACTTAGGCCCCTACAGAGAAGTGATCGATGATAGGAGTGGATCGGTGTGTGGGTTGTGCTGGTTGTTAGCGTTGAAAAGAAGCCAGTGAAGGAAGGGTGCTATATCATGTAGTGTAGATGTTGAACAACTCGTTGAGAGCTTGTCCGGATAGGCTTGCTTTTGAGGTGTTCGATTGACAATGGTTCACTGGGAAATGGAGTCCCCGTGGGGGCTCGAACGATGTGCATTGCTCATGATTCCCAACAAGGATCAAACAGCTGTACACTGCTTCCATGCTTTTCAATGGTCAGTTGAGCGTTCAAGCTGCATGATCAATCATATTATATACAAATCTAATCTAATCTAATCTAATCTCCTACTAGTCAATTGGAAATAGTAACGAAGCTGTGTAGGTTGTTCATGAGGGAATGCGTTGGTTGTACTTAGGCCCCTACAGAGAAGTGATCGATGATAGGAGTGGATCGGTGTGTGGGTTGTGCTGGTTGTTAGCGTTGAAAAGAAGCCAGTGAAGGAAGGGTGCTATATCATGTAGTGTAGATGTTGAACAACTCCTTGAGAGCTTGTCCGGATAGGCTTGCTTTTGAGGTGTTCGATTGACAATGGTTCACTGGGAAATGGAGTCCCCGTGGGGGCTCGGTCGATGTGCAATGCTCATGATTCCCAACAAGGATCAAACAGCTGTACACTGCTTCCATGCTTTTCAATGGTCAGTTGAGCGTTCAAGCTGCATGATCAATCATATTATATAGAAATCTAATCTAATCTAATCTAATCTCCTACTACTCAATTGGAAATAGTAACGAAGCTGTGTAGGTTGTTCATGAGGGAATGCGTTGGTTGTACTTAGGCCCCTACAGAGAAGTGATCGATGATAGGAGTGGATCGGTGTGTGGGTTGTGCTGGTTGTTAGCGTTGAAAAGAAGCCAGTGAAGGAAGGGTGCTATATCATGTAGTGTAGATGTTGAACAACTCGTTGAGAGCTTGTCCGGATAGGCTTGCTTTTGAGGTGTTCGATTGACAATGGTTCACTGGGAAATGGAGTCCCCGTGGGGGCTCGGTCGATGTGCAATGCTCATGATTCCCAACAAGGATCAAACAGCTGTACACTGCTTCCATGCTTTTCAATGATCAAATGTGCACTCAAGCTGCATGATCAATCATATTATATACAAATCTAATCTAATCTAATCTAATCTCCTACTACTCAATTGGAAATAGTAACGAAGCTGTGTTGATTGTTCATGAGGGAATGCGTTGGTTGTACTTAGGCCCCTACAGAGAAGTGATGGATGATAGGAGTGGATCGGTGTGTGGGTTGTGCTGGTTGTTAGCGTTGAAAAGAAGCCAGTGAAGGAAGGGTGCTATATCATGTAGTGTAGATGTTGAACAACTCGTTGAGAGCTTGTCCGGATAGGCTTGCTTTTGAGGTGTTCGATTGACAATGGTTCACTGGGAAATGGAGTCCCCGTGGGGGCTCGGTCGATGTGCATTGCTCATGATTCCCAACAAGGATCAAACAGCTGTACACTGCTTGCATGCTTTTCAATGGTCAGTTGAGCGTTCAAGCTGCATGATCAATCATATTATATACAAATCTAATCTAATCTAATCTAATCTCCTACTACTCAATTGGAAATAGTAACGAAGCTGTGTAGGTTGTTCATGAGGGAATGCGTTGGTTGTACTTAGGCCCCTACAGAGAAGTGATCGATGATAGGAGTGGATCGGTGTGTGGTTTGTGCTGGTTGTTAGCGTTGAAAAGAAGCCAGTGAAGGAAGGGTGCTATATCATGTAGTGTAGATGTTGAACAACTCGTTGAGAGCTTGTCCGGATAGGCTTGCTTTTGAGGTGTTCGATTGACAATGGTTCACTGGGAAATGGAGTCCCCGTGGGGGCTCGGTCGATGTGCAATGCTCATGATTCCCAACAAGGATCAAACAGCTGTACACTGCTTCCATGCTTTTCAATGGTCAGTTGAGCACTCAAGCTGCATGATCAATCATATTATATACAAATCTAATCTAATCTAATCTAATCTAATCTCCTACTACTCAATTGGAAATAGTAACGAAGCTGTGTAGGTTGTTCATGAGGGAATGCGTTGGTTGTACTTAGGCCCCTACAGAGAAGTGATCGATGATAGGAGTGGATCGGTGTGTGGGTTGTGCTTGTTGTTAGCGTTGAAAAGAAGCCAGTGAAGGAAGGGTGCTATATCATGTAGTGTAGATGTTGAACAACTCGTTGAGAGCTTGTCCGGATAGGCTTGCTTTTGAGGTGTTCGATTGACAATGGTTCACTGGGAAATGGAGTCCCCGTGGGGGCTCGGTCGATGTGCAATGCCCATGATTCCCAACAAGGATCAAACAGCTGTACGCTGCTTCCATGCTTCTCAATGCTGAGTTGAGCGTTCAAGCTGCATGATCAATCATATTATATACAAATCTAATCTAATCTAATCTAATCTCCTACTACTCAATTGGAAATAGTAACGAAGCTGTGTAGGTTGTTCATGAGGGAATGCGTTGGTTGTACTTAGGCCCCTACAGAGAAGTGATGGATGATAGGAGTGGATCGGTGTGTGGGTTGTGCTGGTTGTTAGCGTTGAAAAGAAGCCAGTGAAGGAAGGGTGCTATATCATGTAGTGTAGATGTTGAACAACTCGTTGAGAGCTTGTCCGGATAGGCTTGCTTTTGAGGTGTTCGATTGACAATGGTTCACTGGGAAATGGAGTCCCCGTGGGGGCTCGGTCGATGTGCATTGCTCATGATTCCCAACAAGGATCAAACAGCTGTACACTGCTTCCATGCTTTTCAATGATCAAATGTGCACTCAAGCTGCATGATCAATCATATTATATACAAATCTAATCTAATCTAATCTAATCTCCTACTACTCAATTGGAAATAGTAACGAAGCTGTGTTGATTGTTCATGAGGGAATGCGTTGGTTGTACTTAGGCCCCTACAGAGAAGTGATGGATGATAGGAGTGGATCGGTGTGTGGGTTGTGCTGGTTGTTAGCGTTGAAAAGAAGCCAGTGAAGGAAGGGTGCTATATCATGTAGTGTAGATGTTGAACAACTCGTTGAGAGCTTGTCCGGATAGGCTTGCTTTTGAGGTGTTCGATTGACAATGGTTCACTGGGAAATGGAGTCCCCGTGGGGGCTCGGTCGATGTGCATTGCTCATGATTCCCAACAAGGATCAAACAGCTGTACACTGCTTGCATGCTTTTCAATGGTCAGTTGAGCGTTCAAGCTGCATGATCAATCATATTATATACAAATCTAATCTAATCTAATCTAATCTCCTACTACTCAATTGGAAATAGTAACGAAGCTGTGTAGATTGTTCATGAGGGAATGCGTTGGTTGTACTTAGGCCCCTACAGAGAAGTGATCGATGATAGGAGTGGATCGGTGTGTGGTTTGTGCTGGTTGTTAGCGTTGAAAAGAAGCCAGTGAAGGAAGGGTGCTATATCATGTAGTGTAGATGTTGAACAACTCGTTGAGAGCTTGTCCGGATAGGCTTGCTTTTGAGGTGTTCGATTGACAATGGTTCACTGGGAAATGGAGTCCCCGTGGGGGCTCGGTCGATGTGCAATGCTCATGATTCCCAACAAGGATCAAACAGCTGTACACTGCTTCCATGCTTTTCAATGGTCAGTTGAGCACTCAAGCTGCATGATCAATCATATTATATACAAATCTAATCTAATCTAATCTAATCTAATCTCCTACTACTCAATTGGAAATAGTAACGAAGCTGTGTAGGTTGTTCATGAGGGAATGCGTTGGTTGTACTTAGGCCCCTACAGAGAAGTGATCGATGATAGGAGTGGATCGGTGTGTGGGTTGTGCTTGTTGTTAGCGTTGAAAAGAAGCCAGTGAAGGAAGGGTGCTATATCATGTAGTGTAGATGTTGAACAACTCGTTGAGAGCTTGTCCGGATAGGCTTGCTTTTGAGGTGTTCGATTGACAATGGTTCACTGGGAAATGGAGTCCCCGTGGGGGCTCGGTCGATGTGCAATGCCCATGATTCCCAACAAGGATCAAACAGCTGTACGCTGCTTCCATGCTTCTCAATGCTGAGTTGAGCGTTCAAGCTGCATGATCAATCATATTATATACAAATCTAATCTAATCTAATCTAATCTCCTACTACTCAATTGGAAATAGTAACGAAGCTGTGTAGGTTGTTCATGAGGGAATGCGTTGGTTGTACTTAGGCCCCTACAGAGAAGTGATCGATGATAGGAGTGGATCGGTGTGTGGGTTGTGCTGGTTGTTAGCGTTGAAAAGAAGCCAGTGAAGGAAGGGTGCTATATCATGTAGTGTAGATGTTGAACAACTCGTTGATAGCTTGTCCGGATAGGCATGCTTTTGAGGTGTTCGATTGACAATGGTTCACTGGGAAATAGAGTCCCCGTGGGGGCTCGGTCGATGTGCAATGCTCATGATTCCCAACAAGGATCAAACAGCTGTACACTGCTTCCATGCTTTTCAATGGTCAGTTGAGCACTCAAGCTGCATGATCAATCATATTATATACAAATCTAATCTAATCTAATCTAATCTCCTACTACTCAATTGGAAATAGTAACGAAGCTGTGTAGGTTGTTCATGAGGGAATGCGTTGGTTGTACTTAGGCCCCTACAGAGAAGTGATCGATGATAGGAGTGGATCGGTGTGTGGGTTGTGCTGGTTGTTAGCGTTGAAAAGAAGCCAGTGAAGGAAGGGTGCTATATCATGTAGTGTAGATGTTGAACAACTCGTTGAGAGCTTGTCCAGATAGGCTTGCTTTTGAGGTGTTCGATTGACAATGGTTCACTGGGAAATGGAGTCCCCGTGGGGGCTCGGTCGATGTGCAATGCTCATGATTCCCAACAAGGATCAAACAGCTGTACACTGCTTCCATGCTTTTCAATGGTCAGTTGAGCACTCAAGCTGCATGATCAATCATATTATATACAAATCTAATCTAATCTAATCTAATCTCCTACTAGTCAATTGGAAATAGTAACGAAGCTGTGTAGGTTGTTCATGAGGGAATGCGTTGGTTGTACTTAGGCCCCTACAGAGAAGTGATCGATGATAGGAGTGGATCGGTGTGTGGGTTGTGCTGGTTGTTAGCGTTGAAAAGAAGCCAGTGAAGGAAGGGTGCTATATCATGTAGTGTAGATGTTGAACAACTCCTTGAGAGCTTGTCCGGATAGGCTTGCTTTTGAGGTGTTCGTTTGACAATGGTTCACTGGGAAATGGAGTTCCCGTGGGGGCTCGGTCGATGTGCATTGCTCATGATTCCCAACAAGGATCAAACAGCTGTACACTGCTTCCATGCTTTTCAATGGTCAGTTGAGCGTTCAAGCTGCATGATCAATCATATTATATACAAATCTAATCTAATCTAATCTAATCTCCTACTAGTCAATTGGAAATAGTAACGAAGCTGTGTAGGTTGTTCATGAGGGAATGCGTTGGTTGTACTTAGGCCCCTACAGAGAAGTGATCGATGATAGGAGTGGATCGGTGTGTGGGTTGTGCTGGTTGTTAGCGTTGAAAAGAAGCCAGTGAAGGAAGGGTGCTATATCATGTAGTGTAGATGTTGAACAACTCCTTGAGAGCTTGTCCGGATAGGCTTGCTTTTGAGGTGTTCGTTTGACAATGGTTCACTGGGAAATGGAGTCCCCGTGGGGGCTCGGTCGATGTGCAATGCTCATGATTCCCAACAAGGATCAAACAGCTGTACACTGCTTCCATGCTTTTCAATGGTCAGTTGAGCACTCAAGCTGCATGATCAATCATATTATATACAAATCTAATCTAATCTAATCTAATCTAATCTCCTACTACTCAATTGGAAATAGTAACGAAGCTGTGTAGGTTGTTCATGAGGGAATGCGTTGGTTGTACTTAGGCCCCTACAGAGAAGTGATCGATGATAGGAGTGGATCGGTGTGTGGGTTGTGCTTGTTGTTAGCGTTGAAAAGAAGCCAGTGAAGGAAGGGTGCTATATCATGTAGTGTAGATGTTGAACAACTCGTTGAGAGCTTGTCCGGATAGGCTTGCTTTTGAGGTGTTCGATTGACAATGGTTCACTGGGAAATGGAGTCCCCGTGGGGGCTCGGTCGATGTGCAATGCCCATGATTCCCAACAAGGATCAAACAGCTGTACGCTGCTTCCATGCTTCTCAATGCTGAGTTGAGCGTTCAAGCTGCATGATCAATCATATTATATACAAATCTAATCTAATCTAATCTAATCTCCTACTACTCAATTGGAAATAGTAACGAAGCTGTGTAGGTTGTTCATGAGGGAATGCGTTGGTTGTACTTAGGCCCCTACAGAGAAGTGATCGATGATAGGAGTGGATCGGTGTGTGGGTTGTGCTGGTTGTTAGCGTTGAAAAGAAGCCAGTGAAGGAAGGGTGCTATATCATGTAGTGTAGATGTTGAACAACTCGTTGATAGCTTGTCCGGATAGGCATGCTTTTGAGGTGTTCGATTGACAATGGTTCACTGGGAAATAGAGTCCCCGTGGGGGCTCGGTCGATGTGCAATGCTCATGATTCCCAACAAGGATCAAACAGCTGTACACTGCTTCCATGCTTTTCAATGGTCAGTTGAGCACTCAAGCTGCATGATCAATCATATTATATACAAATCTAATCTAATCTAATCTAATCTCCTACTACTCAATTGGAAATAGTAACGAAGCTGTGTAGGTTGTTCATGAGGGAATGCGTTGGTTGTACTTAGGCCCCTACAGAGAAGTGATCGATGATAGGAGTGGATCGGTGTGTGGGTTGTGCTGGTTGTTAGCGTTGAAAAGAAGCCAGTGAAGGAAGGGTGCTATATCATGTAGTGTAGATGTTGAACAACTCGTTGAGAGCTTGTCCAGATAGGCTTGCTTTTGAGGTGTTCGATTGACAATGGTTCACTGGGAAATGGAGTCCCCGTGGGGGCTCGGTCGATGTGCAATGCTCATGATTCCCAACAAGGATCAAACAGCTGTACACTGCTTCCATGCTTTTCAATGGTCAGTTGAGCACTCAAGCTGCATGATCAATCATATTATATACAAATCTAATCTAATCTAATCTAATCTCCTACTAGTCAATTGGAAATAGTAACGAAGCTGTGTAGGTTGTTCATGAGGGAATGCGTTGGTTGTACTTAGGCCCCTACAGAGAAGTGATCGATGATAGGAGTGGATCGGTGTGTGGGTTGTGCTGGTTGTTAGCGTTGAAAAGAAGCCAGTGAAGGAAGGGTGCTATATCATGTAGTGTAGATGTTGAACAACTCGTTGAGAGCTTGTCCGGATAGGCTTGCTTTTGAGGTGTTCGTTTGACAACGGTTCACTGGGAAATGGAGTTCCCGTGGGGGCTCGGTCGATGTGCATTGCTCATGATTCCCAACAAGGATCAAACAGCTGTACACTGCTTCCATGCTTTTCAATGGTCAGTTGAGCGTTCAAGCTGCATGATCAATCATATTATATACAAATCTAATCTAATCTAACCTAATCTCCTACTACTCAATTGGAAATAGTAACGAAGCTGTGTAGATTGTTCATGAGGGAATGCGTTGGTTGTACTTAGGCCCCTACAGAGAAGTGATCGATGATAGGAGTGGATCGGTGTGTGGGTTGTGCTGGTTGTTAGCGTTGAAAAGAAGCCAGTGAAGGAAGGTTGCTATATCATGTAGTGTAGATGTTGAACAACTCGTTGATAGCTTGTCCGGATAGGCTTGCTTTTGAGGTGTTCGATTGACAATGGTTCACTGGGAAATGGAGTCCCCGTGGGGGCTCGGTCGATGTGCAATGCTCATGATTCCCAACAAGGATCAAACAGCTGTACACTGCTTCCATGCTTTTCAATGGTCAGTTGAGCGTTCAAGCTGCATGATCAATCATATTATATACAAATCTAATCTAATCTAATCTAATCTCCTACTAGTCAATTGGAAACAGTAACGAAGCTGTGTAGATTGTTCATGAGGGAATGCGTTGGTTGTAATTAGGCCCCTACAGAGAAGTGATCGATGATAGGAGTGGATCGGTGTGTGGGTTGTGCTGGTTGGTACGAATCAAAAGAAGCCAGCGAAGGAAGGGTGCTATATCATGTAGTGTAGATGTTGAACAACTCGTTGAGAGCTTGTCCGGATAGGCTTGCTTTTGAGGTGTTCGATTGACAATGGTTCACTGGGAAATGGAGTCCCCGTGGGGGCTCGGTCGATGTGCAATGCTCATGATTCCCAACAAGGATCAAACAGCTGTACACTGCTTGCATGCTTTTCAATGGTCAGTTGAGCGTTCAAGCTGCATGATCAATCATATTATATACAAATCTAATCTAATCTAATCTAATCTCCTACTACTCAATTGGAAATAGTAACGAAGCTGTGTAGGTTGTTCATGAGGGAATGCGTTGGTTGTACTTAGGCCCCTACAGAGAAGTGATCGATGATAGGAGTGGATCGGTGTGTGGGTTGTGCTGGTTGTTAGCGTTGAAAAGAAGCCAGTGAAGGAAGGGTGCTATATCATGTAGTGTAGATGTTGAACAACTCGTTGAGAGCTTGTCCAGATAGGCTTGCTTTTGAGGTGTTCGATTGACAATGGTTCACTGGGAAATGGAGTCCCCGTGGGGGCTCGGTCGATGTGCAATGCTCATGATTCCCAACAAGGATCGAACAGCTGTACACTGCTTCCATGCTTTTCAATGGTCAGTTGAGCACTCAAGCTGCATGATCAATCATATTATATACAAATCTAATCTAATCTAATCTAATCTCCTACTACTCAATTGGAAATAGTAACGAAGCTGTGTAGGTTGTTCATGAGGGAATGCGTTGGTTGTACTTAGGCCCCTACAGAGAAGTGATCGATGATAGGAGTGGATCGGTGTGTGGGTTGTGCTGGTTGTTAGCGTTGAAAAGAAGCCAGTGAAGGAAGGGTGCTATATCATGTAGTGTAGATGTTGAACAACTCCTTGAGAGCTTGTCCGGATAGGCTTGCTTTTGAGGTGTTCGATTGACAATGGTTCACTGGGAAATGGAGTCCCCGTGGGGGCTCGGTCGATGTGCAATGCTCATGATTCCCAACAAGGATCAAACAGCTGTACACTGCTTGCATGCTTTTCAATGGTCAGTTGAGCGTTCAAGCTGCATGATCAATCATATTATATACAAATCTAATCTAATCTAATCTAATCTCCTACTACTCAATTGGAAATAGTAACGAAGCTGTGTAGGTTGTTCATGAGGGAATGCGTTGGTTGTACTTAGGCCCCTACAGAGAAGTGATCGATGATAGGAGTGGATCGGTGTGTGGGTTGTGCTGGTTGTTAGCGTTGAAAAGAAGCCAGTGAAGGAAGGGTGCTATATCATGTAGTGTAGATGTTGAACAACTCGTTGAGAGCTTGTCCGGATAGGCTTGCTTTTGAGGTGTTCGATTGACAATGGTTCACTGGGAAATGGAGTCCCCGTGGGGGCTCGGTCGATGTGCATTGCTCATGATTCCCAACAGGGATCAAACAGCTGTACACTGCTTGCATGCTTTTCAATGGTCAGTTGAGCGTTCAAGCTGCATGATCAATCAAATTGTATAGAAATCTAATCTAATCTAATCTCCTACTACTCAATTGGAAATAGTAACGAAGCTGTGTAGGTTGTTCATGAGGGAATGCGTTGGTTGTACTTAGGCCCCTACAGAGAAGTGATCGATGATAGGAGTGGATCGGTGTGTGTTTTGTGCTGGTAGTTACGACTCAAAAGAAGCCAGTGAAGGAAGGGTGCTATAGAATGTAGTGTAGATGTTGAACAACTCGTTGAGAGCTTGTCCGGATAGGCTTGCTTTTGAGGTGTTCGATTGACAATGGTTCACTGGGAAATGGAGTCCCCGTGGGGGCTCGGTCGATGTGCAATGCTCATGATTCCCAACAAGGATCAAACAGCTGTACACTGCTTCCATGATTTTCAATGATCAGTTGAGCGTTCAAGCTGCATGATCAATCATATTATATACAAATCTAATCTAATCTAATCTAATCTCCTACTAGTCAATTGGAAATAGTAACGAAGCTGTGTAGGTTGTTCATGAGGGAATGCGTTGGTTGTGCTTAGGCCCCTACAGAGAAGTGATCGATGATAGGAGTGGATCGGTGTGTGGGTTGTGCTTGTTGTTAGCGTTGAAAAGAAGCCAGTGAAGGAAGGGTGCTATATCATGTAGTGTAGATGTTGAACAACTCGTTGATAGCTTGTCCGGATAGGCATGCTTTTGAGGTGTTCGATTGACAATGGTTCACTGGGAAATGGAGTCCCCGTGGGGGCTCGGTCGATGTGCAATGCTCATGATTCCCAACAAGGATCAAACAGCTGTACACTGCTTCCATGCTTTTCAATGGTCAGTTGAGCGTTCAAGCTGCATGATCAATCATATTATATACAAATCTAATCTAATCTAATCTAATCTAATCTCCTACTAGTCAATTGGAAATAGTAACGAAGCTGTGTAGGTTGTTCATGAGGGAATGCGTTGGTTGTACTTAGGCCCCTACAGAGAAGTGATCGATGATAGGAGTGGATCGGTGTGTGGGTTGTGCTGGTTGTTAGCGTTGAAAAGAAGCCAGTGAAGGAAGGGTGCTATAGAATGTAGTGTAGATGTTGAACAACTCGTTGAGAGCTTGTCCGGATAGGCTTGCTTTTGAGGTGTTCGATTGACAATGGTTCACTGGGAAATGGAGTCCCCGTGGGGGCTCGGTCGATGTGCAATGCTCATGATTCCCAACAAGGATCAAACAGCTGTACACTGCTTCCATGCTTTTCAATGGTCAGTTGAGCACTCAAGCTGCATGATCAATCATATTATATACAAATCTAATCTAATCTAATCTAATCTCCTACTAGTCAATTGGAAATAGTAACGAAGCTGTGTAGGTTGTTCATGAGGGAATGCGTTGGTTGTACTTAGGCCCCTACAGAGAAGTGATCGATGATAGGAGTGGATCGGTGTGTGGGTTGTGCTGGTTGTTAGCGTTGAAAAGAAGCCAGTGAAGGAAGGGTGCTATATCATGTAGTGTAGATGTTGAACAACTCGTTGAGAGCTTGTCCGGATAGGCTTGCTTTTGAGGTGTTCGATTGACAATGGTTCACTGGGAAATGGAGTCCCCGTGGGGGCTCGGTCGATGTGCAATGCTCATGATTCCCAACAAGGATCAAACAGCTGTACACTGCTTGCATGCTTTTCAATGGTCAGTTGAGCGTTCAAGCTGCATGATCAATCATATTATATACAAATCTAATCTAATCTAATCTAATCTCCTACTAGTCAATTGGAAATAGTAACGAAGCTGTGTAGGTTGTTCATGAGGGAATGCGTTGGTTGTACTTAGGCCCCTACAGAGAAGTGATCGATGATAGGAGTGGATCGGTGTGTGGGTTGTGCTGGTTGTTAGCGTTGAAAAGAAGCCAGTGAAGGAAGGGTGCTATATCATGTAGTGTAGATGTTGAACAACTCGTTGAGAGCTTGTCCGGATAGGCTTGCTTTTGAGGTGTTCGATTGACAATGGTTCACTGGGAAATGGAGTCCCCGTGGGGGCTCGGTCGATGTGCAATGCCCATGATTCCCAACAAGGATCAAACAGCTGTACACTGCTTGCATGCTTTTCAATGGTCAGTTGAGCGTTCAAGCTGCATGATCAATCATATTATATACAAATCTAATCTAATCTAATCTAATCTAATCTCCTACTAGTCAATTGGAAATAGTAACGAAGCTGTGTAGGTTGTTCATGAGGGAATGCGTTGGTTGTACTTAGGCCCCTACAGAGAAGTGATCGATGATAGGAGTGGATCGGTGTGTGGGTTGTGCTGGTTGTTAGCGTTGAAAAGAAGCCAATGAAGGAAGGGTGCTATATCATGTAGTGTAGATGTTGAACAACTCGTTGAGAGCTTGTCCGGATAGGCTTGCTTTTGAGGTGTTCGATTGACAATGGTTCACTGGGAAATGGAGTCCCCGTGGGGGCTCGGTCGATGTGCAATGCTCATGATTCCCAACAAGGATCAAACAGCTGTACACTGCTTCCATGCTTTTCAATGGTCAGTTGAGCACTCAAGCTGCATGATCAATCATATTATATACAAATCTAATCTAATCTAATCTAATCTCCTACTAGTCAATTGGAAATAGTAACGAAGCTGTGTAGGTTGTTCATGAGGGAATGCGTTGGTTGTACTTAGGCCCCTACAGAGAAGTGATCGATGATAGGAGTGGATCGGTGTGTGGGTTGTGCTGGTTGTTAGCGTTGAAAAGAAGCCAGTGAAGGAAGGGTGCTATATCATGTAGTGTAGATGTTGAACAACTCGTTGAGAGCTTGTCCGGATAGGCTTGCTTTTGAGGTGTTCGATTGACAATGGTTCACTGGGAAATGGAGTCCCCGTGGGGGCTCGGTCGATGTGCAATGCTCATGATTCCCAACAAGGATCAAACAGCTGTACACTGCTTGCATGCTTTTCAATGGTCAGTTGAGCGTTCAAGCTGCATGATCAATCATATTATATACAAATCTAATCTAATCTAATCTAATCTCCTACTACTCAATTGGAAATAGTAACGAAGCTGTGTAGGTTGTTCATGAGGGAATGCGTTGGTTGTACTTAGGCCCCTACAGAGAAGTGATCGATGATAGGAGTGGATCGGTGTGAGGGTTGTGCTGGTTGTTAGCGTTGAAAAGAAGCCAGTGAAGGAAGGGTGCTATATCATGTAGTGTAGATGTTGAACAACTCGTTGATAGCTTGTCCGGATAGGCATGCTTTTGAGGTGTTCGATTGACAATGGTTCACTGGGAAATGGAGTCCCCGTGGGGGCTCGGTCGATGTGCATTGCTCATGATTCCCAACAAGGATCAAACAGCTGTACACTGCTTGCATGCTTTTCAATGGTCAGTTGAGCGTTCAAGCTGCATGATCAATCATATTATATACAAATCTAATCTAATCTAATCTAATCTCCTACTACTCAATTGGAAATAGTAACGAAGCTGTGTAGGTTGTTCATGAGGGAATGCGTTGGTTGTACTTAGGCCCCTACAGAGAAGTGATCGATGATAGGAGTGGATCGGTGTGTGGGTTGTGCTGGTTGTTAGCGTTGAAAAGAAGCCAGTGAAGGAAGGGTGCTATATCATGTAGTGTAGATGTTGAACAACTCGTTGAGAGCTTGTCCGGATAGGCTTGCTTTTGAGGTGTTCGATTGACAATGGTTCACTGGGAAATGGAGTCCCCGTGGGGGCTCGGTCGATGTGCAATGCCCATGATTCCCAACAAGGATCAAACAGCTGTACACTGCTTGCATGCTTTTCAATGGTCAGTTGAGCGTTCAAGCTGCATGATCAATCATATTATATACAAATCTAATCTAATCTAATCTAATCTAATCTCCTACTAGTCAATTGGAAATAGTAACGAAGCTGTGTAGGTTGTTCATGAGGGAATGCGTTGGTTGTACTTAGGCCCCTACAGAGAAGTGATCGATGATAGGAGTGGATCGGTGTGTGGGTTGTGCTGGTTGTTAGCGTTGAAAAGAAGCCAGTGAAGGAAGGGTGCTATATCATGTAGTGTAGATGTTGAACAACTCGTTGAGAGCTTGTCCGGATAGGCTTGCTTTTGAGGTGTTCGATTGACAATGGTTCACTGGGAAATGGAGTCCCCGTGGGGGCTCGGTCGATGTGCAATGCTCATGATTCCCAACAAGGATCAAACAGCTGTACACTGCTTCCATGCTTTTCAATGGTCAGTTGAGCGTTCAAGCTGCATGATCAATCATATTATATACAAATCTAATCTAATCTAATCTAATCTCCTACTAGTCAATTGGAAATAGTAACGAAGCTGTGTAGGTTGTTCATGAGGGAATGCGTTGGTTGTACTTAGGCCCCTACAGAGAAGTGATCGATGATAGGAGTGGATCGGTGTGTGGGTTGTGCTGGTTGTTAGCGTTGAAAAGAAGCCAGTGAAGGAAGGGTGCTATATCATGTAGTGTAGATGTTGAACAACTCGTTGATAGCTTGTCCGGATAGGCATGCTTTTGAGGTGTTCGATTGACAATGGTTCACTGGGAAATGGAGTCCCCGTGGGGGCTCGGTCGATGTGCATTGCTCATGATTCCCAACAAGGATCAAACAGCTGTACACTGCTTGCATGCTTTTCAATGGTCAGTTGAGCGTTCAAGCTGCATGATCAATCATATTACATACAAATCTAATCTAATCTAATCTAATCTCCTACTACTCAATTGGAAATAGTAACGAAGCTGTGTAGGTTGTTCATGAGGGAATGCGTTGGTTGTACTTAGGCCCCTACAGAGAAGTGATCGATGATAGGAGTGGATCGGTGTGTGGGTTGTGCTGGTTGTTAGCGTTGAAAAGAAGCCAGTGAAGGAAGGGTGCTATAGAATGTAGTGTAGATGTTGAACAACTCGTTGAGAGCTTGTCCGGATAGGCTTGCTTTTGAGGTGTTCGATTGACAATGGTTCACTGGGAAATGGAGTCCCCGTGGGGGCTCGGTCGATGTGCATTGCTCATGATTCCCAACAAGGATCAAACAGCTGTACACTGCTTCCATGCTTTTCAATGGTCAGTTGAGCACTCAAGCTGCATGATCAATCATATTATATACAAATCTAATCTAATCTAATCTAATCTCCTACTACTCAATTGGAAATAGTAACGAAGCTGTGTAGATTGTTCATGAGGGAATGCGTTGGTTGTACTTAGGCCCCTACAGAGAAGTGATCGATGATAGGAGTAGATCGGTGTGTGGGTTGTGCTGGTTGTTAGCGTTGAAAAGAAGCCAGTGAAGGAAGGTTGCTATATCATGTAGTGTAGATGTTGAACAACTCGTTGAGAGCTTGTCCGGATAGGCTTGCTTTTGAGGTGTTCGATTGACAATGGTTCACTGGGAAATGGAGTCCCCGTGGGGGCTCGGTCGATGTGCAATGCTCATGATTCCCAACAAGGATCAAACAGCTGTACACTGCTTCCATGCTTTTCAATGGTCAGTTGAGCACTCAAGCTGCATGATCAATCATATTATATACAAATCTAATCTAATCTAATCTAATCTCCTACTACTCAATTGGAAATAGTAACGAAGCTGTGTAGGTTGTTCATGAGGGAATGCGTTGGTTGTACTTAGGCCCCTACAGAGAAGTGATCGATGATAGGAGTGGATCGGTGTGTGGGTTGTGCTGGTTGTTAGCGTTGAAAAGAAGCCAGTGAAGGAAGGGTGCTATATCATGTAGTGTAGATGTTGAACAACTCGTTGAGAGCTTGTCCGGATAGGCTTGCTTTTGAAGTGTTCGATTGACAATGGTTCACTGGGAAATGGAGTCCCCGTGGGGGCTCGGTCGATGTGCAATGCTCATGATTCCCAACAAGGATCAAACAGCTGTACACTGCTTCCATGCTTTTCAATGGTCAGTTGAGCGTTCAAGCTGCATGATCAATCATATTATATACAAATCTAATCTAATCTAATCTAATCTCCTACTACTCAATTGGAAATAGTAACGAAGCTGTGTAGGTTGTTCATGAGGGAATGCGTTGGTTGTACTTAGGCCCCTACAGAGAAGTGATCGATGATAGGAGTGGATCGGTGTGTGGTTTGTGCTGGTAGTTACGACTCAAAAGAAGCCAGTGAAGGAAGGGTGCTATATCATGTAGTGTAGATGTTGAACAACTCGTTGAGAGCTTGTCCGGATAGGCTTGCTTTTGAGGTGTTCGATTGACAATGGTTCACTGGGAAATGGAGTCCCCGTGGGGGCTCGGTAGATGTGCAATGCTCATGATTCCCAACAAGGATCAAACAGCTGTACACTGCTTCCATGCTTTTCAACGATCAAATGTGCACTCAAGCTGCATGATCAATCATATTATATACAAATCTAATCTAATCTAATCTAATCTCCTACTAGTCAATTGGAAATAGTAACGAAGCTGTGTAGGTTGTTCATGAGGGAATGCGTTGGTTGTACTTAGGCCCCTACAGAGAAGTGATCGATGATAGGAGTGGATCGGTGTGTGGGTTGTGCTGGTTGTTAGCGTTGAAAAGAAGCCAGTGAAGGAAGGGTGCTATAGAATGTAGTGTAGATGTTGAACAACTCGTTGAGAGCTTGTCCGGATAGGCTTGCTTTTGAGGTGTTCGATTGACAATGGTTCACTGGGAAATGGAGTCCCCGTGGGGGCTCGGTCGATGTGCATTGCTCATGATTCCCAACAAGGATCAAACAGCTGTACACTGCTTGCATGCTTTTCAATGGTCAGTTGAGCACTCAAGCTGCATGATCAATCATATTATATACAAATCTAATCTAATCTAATCTAATCTCCTACTACTCAATTGGAAATAGTAACGAAGCTGTGTAGGTTGTTCATGAGGGAATGCGTTGGTTGTACTTAGGCCCCTACAGAGAAGTGATCGATGATAGGAGTGGATCGGTGTGTGGTTTGTGCTGGTTGTTAGCGTTGAAAAGAAGCCAGTGAAGGAAGGGTGCTATATCATGTAGTGTAGATGTTGAACAACTCGTTGAGAGCTTGTCCGGATAGGCTTGCTTTTGAGGTGTTCGATTGACAATGGTTCACTGGGAAATGGAGTCCCCGTGGGGGCTCGGTCGATGTGCAATGCTCATGATTCCCAACAAGGATCAAACAGCTGTACACTGCTTCCATGCTTTTCAATGGTCAGTTGAGCACTCAAGCTGCATGATCAATCATATTATATACAAATCTAATCTAATCTAATCTAATCTCCTACTAGTCAATTGGAAATAGTAACGAAGCTGTGTAGGTTGTTCATGAGGGAATGCGTTGGTTGTACTTAGGCCCCTACAGAGAAGTGATCGATGATAGGAGTGGATCGGTGTGTGGGTTGTGCTGGTTGTTAGCGTTGAAAAGAAGCCAGTGAAGGAAGGGTGCTATATCATGTAGTGTAGATGTTGAACAACTCGTTGAGAGCTTGTCCGGATAGGCTTGCTTTTGAGGTGTTCGATTGACAATGGTTCACTGGGAAATGGAGTCCCCGTGGGGGCTCGGTCGATGTGCATTGCTCATGATTCCCAACAAGGATCAAACAGCTGTACACTGCTTCCATGCTTCTCAATGCTGAGTTGAGCGTTCAAGCTGCATGATCAATCATATTATATACAAATCTAATCTAATCAAATCTAATCTCCTACTAAACAATTGGAAATAGTAACGAAGCTGTGTAGGTTGTTCATGAGGGAATGCGTTGGTTGTACTTAGGCCCCTACAGAGAAGTGATCGATGATAGGAGTGGATCGGTGTGTGGGTTGTGCTGGTTGTTAGCGTTGAAAAGAAGCCAGTGAAGGAAGGGTGCTATATCATGTAGTGTAGATGTTGAACAACTCGTTGAGAGCTTGTCCGGATAGGCATGCTTTTGAGGTGTTCGATTGACAATGGTTCACTGGGAAATGGAGTCCCCGTGGGGGCTCGGTCGATGTGCAATGCTCATGATTCCCAACAAGGATCAAACAGCTGTACACTGCTTCCATGCTTTTCAATGGTCAGTTGAGCACTCAAGCTGCATGATCAATCATATTATATACAAATCTAATCTAATCTAATCTAATCTAATCTAATCTCCTACTACTCAATTGGAAATAGTAACGAAGCTGTGTAGGTTGTTCATGAGGGAATGCGTTGGTTGTACTTAGGCCCCTACAGAGAAGTGATCGATGATAGGAGTGGATCGGTGTGTGGGTTGTGCTGGTTGTTAGCGTTGAAAAGAAGCCAGTGAAGGAAGGGTGCTATATCATGTAGTGTAGATGTTGAACAACTCGTTGAGAGCTTGTCCGGATAGGCTTGCTTTCGAGGTGTTCGATTGACAATGGTTCACTGGGAAATGGAGTCCCCGTGGGGGCTCGGTCGATGTGCAATGCTCATGATTCCCAACAAGGATCAAACAGCTGTACACTGCTTCCATGCTTTTCAATGATCAGTTGAGCGTTCAAGCTGCATGATCAATCATATTATATACAAATCTAATCTAATCTAATCTAATCTCCTACTACTCAATTGGAAATAGTAACGAAGCTGTGTAGATTGTTCATGAGGGAATGCGTTGGTTGTACTTAGGCCCCTACAGAGAAGTGATCGATGATAGGAGTGGATCGGTGTGTGGGTTGTGCTGGTTGTTAGCGTTGAAAAGAAGCCAGTGAAGGAAGGTTGCTATATCATGTAGTGTAGATGTTGAACAACTCGTTGATAGCTTGTCCGGATAGGCTTGCTTTTGAGGTGTTCGATTGACAATGGTTCACTGGGAAATGGAGCCCCCGTGGGGGCTCGGTCGATGTGCAATGCTCATGATTCCCAACAAGGATCAAACAGCTGTACACTGCTTGCATGCTTTTCAATGGTCAGTTGAGCGTTCAAGCTGCATGATCAATCATATTATATACAAATCTAATCTAATCTAATCTAATCTCCTACTACTCAATTGGAAATAGTAACGAAGCTGTGTAGATTGTTCATGAGGGAATGCGTTGGTTGTAATTAGGCCCCTACAGAGAAGTGATCGATGATAGGAGTGGATCGGTGTGTGGGTTGTGCTGGTTGGTACGAATCAAAAGAAGCCAGCGAAGGAAGGGTGCTATATCATGTAGTGTAGATGTTGAACAACTCGTTGAGAGCTTGTCCGGATAGGCTTGCTTTTGAGGTGTTCGATTGACAATGGTTCACTGGGAAATGGAGTCCCCGTGGGGGCTCGGTCGATGTGCAATGCTCATGATTCCCAACAAGGATCAAACAGCTGTACACTGCTTGCATGCTTTTCAATGGTCAGTTGAGCGTTCAAGCTGCATGATCAATCATATTATATACAAATCTAATCTAATCTAATCTAATCTCCTACTACTCAATTGGAAATAGTAACGAAGCTGTGTAGGTTGTTCATGAGGGAATGCGTTGGTTGTACTTAGGCCCCTACAGAGAAGTGATCGATGATAGGAGTGGATCGGTGTGTGGGTTGTGCTGGTTGTTAGCGTTGAAAAGAAGCCAGTGAAGGAAGGGTGCTATAGAATGTAGTGTAGATGTTGAACAACTCGTTGATAGCTTGTCCGGATAGGCATGCTTTTGAGGTGTTCGATTGACAATGGTTCACTGGGAAATGGAGTCCCCGTGGGGGCTCGGTCGATGTGCAATGCTCATGATTCCCAACAGGGATCAAACAGCTGTACACTGCTTCCATGCTTTTCAATGATCAAATGTGCACTCAAGCTGCATGATCAATCATATTATATACAAATCTAATCTAATCTAATCTAATCTCCTACTACTCAATTGGAAATAGTAACGAAGCTGTGTAGGTTGTTCATGAGGGAATGCGTTGGTTGTACTTAGGCCCCTACAGAGAAGTGATCGATGATAGGAGTGGATCGGTGTGTGGGTTGTGCTGGTTGTTAGCGTTGAAAAGAAGCCAGTGAAGGAAGGGTGCTATATCATGTAGTGTAGATGTTGAACAACTCGTTGAGAGCTTGTCCGGATAGGCTTGCTTTTGAGGTGTTCGATTGACAATGGTTCACTGGGAAATGGAGTCCCCGTGGGGGCTCGGTCGATGTGCATTGCTCATGATTCCCAACAAGGATCAAACAGCTGTACACTGCTTCCATGCTTTTCAATGGTCAGTTGAGCGTTCAAGCTGCATGATCAATCATATTATATACAAATCTAATCTAATCTAATCTAATCTAATCTCCTACTAGTCAATTGGAAATAGTAACGAAGCTGTGTAGGTTGTTCATGAGGGAATGCGTTGGTTGTACTTAGGCCCCTACAGAGAAGTGATCGATGATAGGAGTGGATCGGTGTGTGGGTTGTGCTGGTTGTTAGCGTTGAAAAGAAGCCAGTGAAGGAAGGTTGCTATATCATGTAGTGTAGATGTTGAACAACTCGTTGATAGCTTGTCCGGATAGGCTTGCTTTTGAGGTGTTCGATTGACAATGGTTCACTGGGAAATGGAGTCCCCGTGGGGGCTCGGTCGATGTGCAATGCTCATGATTCCCAACAAGGATCAAACAGCTGTACACTGCTTCCATGCTTTTCAATGGTCAGTTGAGCACTCAAGCTGCATGATCAATCATATTATATACAAATCTAATCTAATCTAATCTAATCTCCTACTAGTCAATTGGAAATAGTAACGAAGCTGTGTAGGTTTTTCATGAGGGAATGCGTTGGTTGTACTTAGGCCCCTACAGAGAAGTGATCGATGATAGGAGTGGGTCGGTGTGTGGTTTGTGCTGGTTGTTAGCGTTGAAAAGAAGCCAGTGAAGGAAGGGTGCTATATCATGTAGTGTAGATGTTGAACAACTCGTTGATAGCTTGTCCGGATAGGCATGCTTTTGAGGTGTTCGATTGACAATGGTTCACTGGGAAATGGAGTCCCCGTGGGGGCTCGGTCGATGTGCATTGCTCATGATTCCCAACAAGGATCAAACAGCTGTACACTGCTTCCATGCTTTTCAATGGTCAGTTGAGCACTCAAGCTGCATGATCAATCATATTATATACAAATCTAATCTAATCTAATCTAATCTCCTACTAGTCAATTGGAAATAGTAACGAAGCTGTGTAGGTTGTTCATGAGGGAATGCGTTGGTTGTACTTAGGCCCCTACAGAGAAGTGATCGATGATAGGAGTGGATCGGTGTGTGGGTTGTGCTGGTTGTTAGCGTTGAAAAGAAGCCAGTGAAGGAAGGGTGCTATATCATGTAGTGTAGATGTTGAACAACTCGTTGAGAGCTTGTCCGGATAGGCTTGCTTTTGAGGTGTTCGATTGACAATGGTTCACTGGGAAATGGAGTCCCCGTGGGGGCTCGGTCGATGTGCAATGCTCATGATTCCCAACAAGGATCAAACAGCTGTACACTGCTTCCATGCTTTTCAATGGTCAGTTGAGCACTCAAGCTGCATGATCAATCATATTATATACAAATCTAATCTAATCTAATCTAATCTAATCTCCTACTACTCAATTGGAAATAGTAACGAAGCTGTGTAGGTTGTTCATGAGGGAATGCGTTGGTTGTACTTAGGCCCCTACAGAGAAGTGATCGATGATAGGAGTGGATCGGTGTGTGGGTTGTGCTGGTTGTTAGCGTTGAAAAGAAGCCAGTGAAGGAAGGTTGCTATATCATGTAGTGTAGATGTTGAACAACTCGTTGAGAGCTTGTCCGGATAGGCTTGCTTTCGAGGTGTTCGATTGACAATGGTTCACTGGGAAATGGAGTCCCCGTGGGGGCTCGGTCGATGTGCAATGCTCATGATTCCCAACAAGGATCAAACAGCTGTACACTGCTTCCATGCTTTTCAATGGTCAGTTGAGCGTTCAAGCTGCATGATCAATCATATTATATACAAATCTAATCTAATCTAATCTAATCTCCTACTACTCAATTGGAAATAGTAACGAAGCTGTGTAGATTGTTCATGAGGGAATGCGTTGGTTGTACTTAGGCCCCTACAGAGAAGTGATCGATGATAGGAGTGGATCGGTGTGTGGGTTGTGCTGGTTGTTAGCGTTGAAAAGAAGCCAGTGAAGGAAGGGTGCTATATCATGTAGTGTAGATGTTGAACAACTCGTTGAGAGCTTGTCCGGATAGGCTTGCTTTTGAGGTGTTCGATTGACAATGGTTCACTGGGAAATGGAGTCCCCGTGGGGGCTCGGTCGATGTGCAATGCTCATGATTCCCAACAAGGATCAAACAGCTGTACACTGCTTGCATGCTTTTCAATGGTCAGTTGAGCGTTCAAGCTGCATGATCAATCATATTATATACAAATCTAATCTAATCTCCTACTACTCAATTGGAAATAGTAACGAAGCTGTGTAGATTGTTCATGAGGGAATGCGTTGGTTGTAATTAGGCCCCTACAGAGAAGTGATCGATGATAGGAGTGGATCGGTGTGTGGGTTGTGCTGGTTGTTAGCGTTGAAAAGAAGCCAGTGAAGGAAGGGTGCTATATCATGTAGTGTAGATGTTGAACAACTCGTTGATAGCTTGTCCAGATAGGCTTGCTTTTGAGGTGTTCGATTGACAATGGTTCACTGGGAAATGGAGTCCCCGTGGGGGCTCGGTCGATGTGCAATGCTCATGATTCCCAACAAGGATCAAACAGCTGTACACTGCTTCCATGCTTTTCAATGGTCAGTTGAGCACTCAAGCTGCATGATCAATCATATTATATACAAATCTAATCTAATCTAATCTAATCTCCTACTAGTCAATTGGAAATAGTAACGAAGCTGTGTAGGTTGTTCATGAGGGAATGCGTTGGTTGTACTTAGGCCCCTACAGAGAAGTGATCGATGATAGGAGTGGATCGGTGTGTGGGTTGTGCTGGTTGTTAGCGTTGAAAAGAAGCCAGTGAAGGAAGGGTGCTATATCATGTAGTGTAGATGTTGAACAACTCGTTGAGAGCTTGTCCGGATAGGCTTGCTTTCGAGGTGTTCGACTGACAATGGTTCACTGGGAAATGGAGTCCCCGTGGGGGCTCGGTCGATGTGCATTGCTCATGATTCCCAACAAGGATCAAACAGCTGTACACTGCTTCCATGCTTTTCAATGGTCAGTTGAGCGTTCAAGCTGCATGATCAATCATATTATATACAAATCTAATCTAATCTAATCTAATCTCCCACTACTCAATTGGAAATAGTAACGAAGCTGTGTAGATTGTTCATGAGGGAATGCGTTGGTTGTACTTAGGCCCCTACAGAGAAGTGATCGATGATAGGAGTGGATCGGTGTGTGGGTTGTGCTGGTTGTTAGCGTTGAAAAGAAGCCAGTGAAGGAAGGTTGCTATATCATGTAGTGTAGATGTTGAACAACTCGTTGAGAGCTTGTCCGGATAGGCTTGCTTTCGAGGTGTTCGATTGACAATGGTTCACTGGGAAATGGAGTCCCCGTGGGGGCTCGGTCGATGTGCAATGCTCATGATTCCCAACAAGGATCAAACAGCTGTACACTGCTTCCATGCTTTTCAATGGTCAGTTGAGCGTTCAAGCTGCATGATCAATCATATTATATACAAATCTAATCTAATCTAATCTAATCTCCTACTACTCAATTGGAAATAGTAACGAAGCTGTGTAGATTGTTCATGAGGGAATTCGTTGGTTGTACTTAGGCCCCTACAGAGAAGTGATCGATGATAGGAGTGGATCGGTGTGTGGGTTGTGCTGGTTGTTAGCGTTGAAAAGAAGCCAGTGAAGGAAGGGTGCTATATCATGTAGTGTAGATGTTGAACAACTCGTTGAGAGCTTGTCCGGATAGGCTTGCTTTTGAGGTGTTCGATTGACAATGGTTCACTGGGAAATGGAGTCCCCGTGGGGGCTCGGTCGATGTGCAATGCTCATGATTCCCAACAAGGATCAAACAGCTGTACACTGCTTGCTTGCTTTTCAATGGTCAGTTGAGCGTTCAAGCTGCATGATCAATCATATTATATACAAATCTAATCTAATCTCCTACTACTCAATTGGAAATAGTAACGAAGCTGTGTAGATTGTTCATGAGGGAATGCGTTGGTTGTAATTAGGCCCCTACAGAGAAGTGATCGATGATAGGAGTGGATCGGTGTGTGGGTTGTGCTGGTTGTTAGCGTTGAAAAGAAGCCAGTGAAGGAAGGGTGCTATATCATGTAGTGTAGATGTTGAACAACTCGTTGATAGCTTGTCCAGATAGGCTTGCTTTTGAGGTGTTCGATTGACAATGGTTCACTGGGAAATGGAGTCCCCGTGGGGGCTCGGTCGATGTGCAATGCTCATGATTCCCAACAAGGATCAAACAGCTGTACACTGCTTCCATGCTTTTCAATGGTCAGTTGAGCACTCAAGCTGCATGATCAATCATATTATATACAAATCTAATCTAATCTAATCTAATCTCCTACTAGTCAATTGGAAATAGTAACGAAGCTGTGTAGGTTGTTCATGAGGGAATGCGTTGGTTGTACTTAGGCCCCTACAGAGAAGTGATCGATGATAGGAGTGGATCGGTGTGTGGGTTGTGCTGGTTGTTAGCGTTGAAAAGAAGCCAGTGAAGGAAGGGTGCTATATCATGTAGTGTAGATGTTGAACAACTCGTTGAGAGCTTGTCCGGATAGGCTTGCTTTCGAGGTGTTCGACTGACAATGGTTCACTGGGAAATGGAGTCCCCGTGGGGGCTCGGTCGATGTGCATTGCTCATGATTCCCAACAAGGATCAAACAGCTGTACACTGCTTCCATGCTTTTCAATGGTCAGTTGAGCGTTCAAGCTGCATGATCAATCATATTATATACAAATCTAATCTAATCTAATCTAATCTCCCACTACTCAATTGGAAATAGTAACGAAGCTGTGTAGATTGTTCATGAGGGAATGCGTTGGTTGTACTTAGGCCCCTACAGAGAAGTGATCGATGATAGGAGTGGATCGGTGTGTGGGTTGTGCTGGTTGTTAGCGTTGAAAAGAAGCCAGTGAAGGAAGGTTGCTATATCATGTAGTGTAGATGTTGAACAACTCGTTGAGAGCTTGTCCGGATAGGCTTGCTTTTGAGGTGTTCGATTGACAATGGTTCACTGGGAAATGGAGTCCCCGTGGGGGCTCGGTCGATGTGCAATGCTCATGATTCCCAACAAGGATCAAACAGCTGTACACTGCTTCCATGCTTTTCAATGGTCAGTTGAGCGTTCAAGCTGCATGATCAATCATATTATATACAAATCTAATCTAATCTAATCTAATCTCCTACTACTCAATTGGAAATAGTAACGAAGCTGTGTAGATTGTTCATGAGGGAATGCGTTGGTTGTACTGAGGCCCCTACAGAGAAGTGATGGATGATAGGAGTGGATCGGTGTGTGGTTTGTGCTGGTAGTTACGACTCAAAAGAAGCCAGTGAAGGAAGGTTGCTATATCATGTAGTGTAGATGTTGAACAACTCGTTGAGAGCTTGTCCGGATAGGCTTGCTTTTGAGGTGTTCGATTGACAATGGTTCACTGGGAAATGGAGTCCCCGTGGGGGCTCGGTCGATGTGCAATGCTCATGATTCCCAACAAGGATCAAACAGCTGTACACTGCTTCCATGATTTTCAATGATCAGTTGAGCGTTCAAGCTGCATGATCAATCATATTATATACAAATCTAATCTAATCTAATCTAATCTCCTACTACTCAATTGGAAATAGTAACGAAGCTGTGTAGATTGTTCATGAGGGAATGCGTTGGTTGTACTTAGGCCCCTACAGAGAAGTGATCGATGATAGGAGTGGATCGGTGTGTGGGTTGTGCTGGTTGTTAGCGTTGAAAAGAAGCCAGTGAAGGAAGGTTGCTATATCATGTAGTGTAGATGTTGAACAACTCGTTGATAGCTTGTCCGGATAGGCTTGCTTTTGAGGTGTTCGATTGACAATGGTTCACTGGGAAATGGAGTCCCCGTGGGGGCTCGGTCGATGTGCAATGCTCATGATTCCCAACAAGGATCAAACAGCTGTACACTGCTTCCATGCTTTTCAATGGTCAGTTGAGCGTTCAAGCTGCATGATCAATCATATTATATACAAATCTAATCTAATCTAATCTAATCTCCTACTACTCAATTGGAAGTAGTAACGAAGCTGTGTAGATTGTTCATGAGGGAATGCGTTGGTTGTAATTAGGCCCCTACAGAGAAGTGATCGATGATAGGAGTGGATCGGTGTGTGGGTTGTGCTGGTTGGTACGAATCAAAAGAAGCTCGCGAAGGAAGGGTGCTATATCATGTAGTGTAGATGTTGAACAACTCGTTGAGAGCTTGTCCGGATAGGCTTGCTTTTGAGGTGTTCGATTGACAATGGTTCACTGGGAAATGGAGTCCCCGTGGGGGCTCGGTCGATGTGCATTGCTCATGATTCCCAACAGGGATCAAACAGCTGTACACTGCTTCCATGCTTTTCAATGGTCAGTTGAGCGTTCAAGCTGCATGATCAATCATATTGTATAGAAATCTAATCTAATCTAATCTCCTACTACTCAATTGGAAATAGTAACGAATCTGTGTAGGTTGTTCATGAGGGAATGCGTTGGTTGTACTTAGGCCCCTACAGAGAAGTGATCGATGATAGGAGTGGATCGGTGTGTGGGTTGTGCTGGTTGTTAGCGTTGAAAAGAAGCCAGTGAAGGAAGGGTGCTATATCATGTAGTGTAGATGTTGAACAACTCGTTGAGAGCTTGTCCGGATAGGCTTGCTTTTGAGGTGTTCGATTGACAATGGTTCACTGGGAAATGGAGTCCCCGTGGGGGCTCGGTCGATGTGCAATGCTCATGATTCCCAACAAGGATCAAACAGCTGTACACTGCTTGCATGCTTTTCAATGGTCAGTTGAGCGTTCAAGCTGCATGATCAATCATATTATATACAAATCTAATCTAATCTAATCTAATCTAATCTCCTACTAGTCAATTGGAAATAGTAACGAAGCTGTGTAGGTTGTTCATGAGGGAATGCGTTGGTTGTACTTAGGCCCCTACAGAGAAGTGATCGATGATAGGAGTGGATCGGTGTGTGGGTTGTGCTGGTTGTTAGCGTTGAAAAGAAGCCAGTGAAGGAAGGGTGCTATATCATGTAGTGTAGATGTTGAACAACTCGTTGAGAGCTTGTCCGGATAGGCTTGCTTTTGAGGTGTTCGATTGACAATGGTTCACTGGGAAATGGAGTCCCCGTGGGGGCTCGGTCGATGTGCAATGCTCATGATTCCCAACAAGGATCAAACAGCTGTACACTGCTTCCATGCTTTTCAATGGTCAGTTGAGCACTCAAGCTGCATGATCAATCATATTATATACAAATCTAATCTAATCTAATCTAATCTCCTACTAGTCAATTGGAAATAGTAACGAAGCTGTGTAGGTTGTTCATGAGGGAATGCGTTGGTTGTACTTAGGCCCCTACAGAGAAGTGATCGATGATAGGAGTGGATCGGTGTGTGGGTTGTGCTGGTTGTTAGCGTTGAAAAGAAGCCAGTGAAGGAAGGGTGCTATATCATGTAGTGTAGATGTTGAACAACTCGTTGAGAGCTTGTCCGGATAGGCTTGCTTTTGAGGTGTTCGATTGACAATGGTTCACTGGGAAATGGAGTCCCCGTGGGGGCTCGGTCGATGTGCAATGCTCATGATTCCCAACAAGGATCAAACAGCTGTACACTGCTTCCATGCTTTTCAATGGTCAGTTGAGCACTCAAGCTGCATGATCAATCATATTATATACAAATCTAATCTAATCTAATCTAATCTCCTACTACTCAATTGGAAATAGTAACGAAGCTGTGTAGGTTGTTCATGAGGGAATGCGTTGGTTGTAATTAGGCCCCTACAGAGAAGTGATCGATGATAGGAGTGGATCGGTGTGTGGTTTGTGCTGGTAGTTACAACTCAAAAGAAGCCAGCGAAGGAAGGGTGCTATATCATGTAGTGTAGATGTTGAACAACTCGTTGAGAGCTTGTCCGGATAGGCTTGCTTTTGAGGTGTTCGATTGACAATGGTTCACTGGGAAATGGAGTCCCCGTGGGGGCTCGGTCGATGTGCATTGCTCATGATTCCCAACAGGGATCAAACAGCTGTACACTGCTTCCATGCTTTTCAATGGTCAGTTGAGCGTTCAAGCTGCATGATCAATCATATTGTATAGAAATCTAATCTAATCTAATCTCCTACTACTCAATTGGAAATAGTAACGAAGCTGTGTAGGTTGTTCATGAGGGAATGCGTTGGTTGTGCTTAGGCCCCTACAGAGAAGTGATCGATGATAGGAGTGGATCGGTGTGTGGGTTGTGCTTGTTGTTAGCGTTGAAAAGAAGCCAGTGAAGGAAGGGTGCTATATCATGTAGTGTAGATGTTGAACAACTCGTTGAGAGCTTGTCCGGATAGGCTTGCTTTTGAGGTGTTCGATTGACAATGGTTCACTGGGAAATGGAGTCCCCGTGGGGGCTCGGTCGATGTGCAATGCTCATGATTCCCAACAAGGATCAAACAGCTGTACACTGCTTCCATGCTTTTCAATGGTCAGTTGAGCGTTCAAGCTGCATGATCAATCATATTATATACAAATCTAATCTAATCTAATCTAATCTAATCTAATCTCCTACTAGTCAATTGGAAATAGTAACGAAGCTGTGTAGGTTGTTCATGAGGGAATGCGTTGGTTGTACTTAGGCCCCTACAGAGAAGTGATCGATGATAGGAGTGGATCGGTGTGTGGGTTGTGCTGGTTGTTAGCGTTGAAAAGAAGCCAGTGAAGGAAGGGTGCTATATCATGTAGTGTAGATGTTGAACAACTCGTTGAGAGCTTGTCCGGATAGGCTTGCTTTTGAGGTGTTCGATTGACAATGGTTCACTGGGAAATGGAGTCCCCGTGGGGGCTCGGTCGATGTGCAATGCTCATGATTCCCAACAAGGATCAAACAGCTGTACACTGCTTCCATGCTTTTCAATGGTCAGTTGAGCACTCAAGCTGCATGATCAATCATATTATATACAAATCTAATCTAATCTAATCTAATCTCCTACTAGTCAATTGGAAATAGTAACGAAGCTGTGTAGGTTGTTCATGAGGGAATGCGTTGGTTGTACTTAGGCCCCTACAGAGAAGTGATCGATGATAGGAGTGGATCGGTGTGTGGGTTGTGCTGGTTGTTAGCGTTGAAAAGAAGCCAGTGAAGGAAGGGTGCTATATCATGTAGTGTAGATGTTGAACAACTCGTTGATAGCTTGTCCGGATAGGCATGCTTTTGAGGTGTTCGATTGACAATGGTTCACTGGGAAATGGAGTCCCCGTGGGGGCTCGGTCGATGTGCATTGCTCATGATTCCCAACAAGGATCAAACAGCTGTACACTGCTTCCATGCTTTTCAATGGTCAGTTGAGCGTTCAAGCTGCATGATCAATCATATTATATACAAATCTAATCTAATCTAATCTAATCTAATCTCCTACTAGTCAATTGGAAATAGTAACGAAGCTGTGTAGGTTGTTCATGAGGGAATGCGTTGGTTGTACTTAGGCCCCTACAGAGAAGTGATCGATGATAGGAGTGGATCGGTGTGTGGGTTGTGCTGGTTGTTAGCGTTGAAAAGAAGCCAGTGAAGGAAGGGTGCTATATCATGTAGTGTAGATGTTGAACAACTCGTTGAGAGCTTGTCCGGATAGGCATGCTTTTGAGGTGTTCGATTGACAATGATTCACTGGGAAATGGAGTCCCCGTGGGGGCTCGGTCGATGTGCATTGCTCATGATTCCCAACAAGGATCAAACAGCTGTACACTGCTTCCATGCTTTTCAATGGTCAGTTGAGCGTTCAAGCTGCATGATCAATCATATTATATACAAATCTAATCTAATCTAATCTAATCTCCTACTACTCAATTGGAAATAGTAACGAAGCTGTGTAGATTGTTCATGAGGGAATGCGTTGGTTGTACTTAGGCCCCTACAGAGAAGTGATCGATGATAGGAGTGGATCGGTGTGTGGGTTGTGCTTGTTGTTAGCGTTGAAAAGAAGCCAGTGAAGGAAGGTTGCTATATCATGTAGTGTAGATGTTGAACAACTCGTTGATAGCTTGTCCGGATAGGCTTGCTTTTGAGGTGTTCGATTGACAATGGTTCACTGGGAAATGGAGTCCCCGTGGGGGCTCGGTCGATGTGCAATGCTCATGATTCCCAACAAGGATCAAACAGCTGTACACTGCTTCCATGCTTTTCAATGGTCAGTTGAGCGTTCAAGCTGCATGATCAATCATATTATATACAAATCTAATCTAAACTTATCTAATCTCCTACTTCTCAATTGGAAATAGTAACGAAGCTGTGTAGGTTGTTCATGAGGGAATGCGTTGGTTGTACTTAGGCCCCTACAGAGAAGTGATCGATGATAGGAGTGGATCGGTGTGTGGGTTGTGCTGGTTGTTAGCGTTGAAAAGAAGCCAGTGAAGGAAGGGTGCTATATCATGTAGTGTAGATGTTGAACAACTCGTTGAGAGCTTGTCCGGATAGGCTTGCTTTTGAGGTGTTCGATTGACAATGGTTCACTGGGAAATGGAGTCCCCGTGGGGGCTCGGTCGATGTGCATTGCTCATGATTCCCAACAAGGATCAAACAGCTGTACACTGCTTCCATGCTTTTCAACGGTCAGTTGAGCACTCAAGCTGCATGATCAATCATATTATATACAAATCTCATCTAATCTAATCTCCTACTACTCAATTGGAAATAGTAACGAAGCTGTGTAGGTTTTTCATGAGGGAATGCGTTGATTTTACTTAGGCCCCTACAGAGAAGTGATCGATGATAGGAGTGGATCGGTGTGTGGTTTGTGCTGGTTGTTAGCGTTGAAAAGAAGCCAGTGAAGGAAGGGTGCTATATCATGTAGTGTAGATGTTGAACAACTCGTTGATAGCTTGTCCGGATAGGCATGCTTTTGAGGTGTTCGATTGACAATGGTTCACTGGGAAATGGAGTCCCCGTGGGGGCTCGGTCGATGTGCAATGCTCATGATTCCCAACAAGGATCAAACAGCTGTACACTGCTTCCATGCTTTTCAATGGTCAGTTGAGCGTTCAAGCTGCATGATCAATCATATTATATACAAATCTAATCTAAACTTATCTAATCTCCTACTACTCAATTGGAAATAGTAACGAAGCTGTGTAGGTTGTTCATGAGGGAATGCGTTGGTTGTACTTAGGCCCCTACAGAGAAGTGGTCGATGATAGGAGTGGATCGGTGTGCGGTTTGTGCTGGTTGTTAGCGTTGAAAAGAAGCCAGTGAAGGAAGGGTGCTATATCATGTAGTGTAGATGTTGAACAACTCGTTGAGAGCTTGTCCGGATAGGCATGCTTTTGAGGTGTTCGATTGACAATGGTTCACTGGGAAATGGAGTCCCCGTGGGGGCTCGGTCGATGTGCATTGCTCATGATTCCCAACAAGGATCAAACAGCTGTACACTGCTTCCATGCTTTTCAATGGTCAGTTGAGCACTCAAGCTGCATGATCAATCATATTATATACAAATCTAATCTAATCTAATCTAATCTCCTACTAGTCAATTGGAAATAGTAACGAAGCTGTGTAGGTTGTTCATGAGGGAATGCGTTGGTTGTACTTAGGCCCCTACAGAGAAGTGATCGATGATAGGAGTGGATCGGTGTGTGGGTTGTGCTGGTTGTTAGCGTTGAAAAGAAGCCAGTGAAGGAAGGGTGCTATATCATGTAGTGTAGATGTTGAACAACTCGTTGAGAGCTTGTCCGGATAGGCTTGCTTTTGAGGTGTTCGATTGACAATGGTTCACTGGGAAATGGAGTCCCCGTGGGGGCTCGGTCGATGTGCATTGCTCATGATTCCCAACAAGGATCAAACAGCTGTACACTGCTTCCATGCTTTTCAATGGTCAGTTGAGCACTCAAGCTGCATGATCAATCATATTATATACAAATCTAATCTAATCTAATCTAATCTCCTACTAGTCAATTGGAAATAGTAACGAAGCTGTGTAGGTTGTTCATGAGGGAATGCGTTGGTTGTACTTAGGCCCCTACAGAGAAGTGATCGATGATAGGAGTGTATCGGTGTGTGGGTTGTGCTTGTTGTTAGCGTTGAAAAGAAGCCAGTGAAGGAAGGGTGCTATATCATGTAGTGTAGATGTTGAACAACTCGTTGAGAGCTTGTCCGGATAGGCTTGCTTTTGAGGTGTTCGATTGACAATGGTTCACTGGGAAATGGAGTCCCCGTGGGGGCTCGGTCGATGTGCATTGCTCATGATTCCCAACAAGGATCAAACAGCTGTACACTGCTTCCATGCTTTTCAATGGTCAGTTGAGCACTCAAGCTGCATGATCAATCATATTATATACAAATCTAATCTAATCTAATCTAATCTCCTACTACTCAATTGGAAATAGTAACGAAGCTGTGTAGGTTGTTCATGAGGGAATGCGTTGGTTGTACTTAGGCCCCTACAGAGAAGTGATGGATGATAGGAGTGGATCGGTGTGTGGGTTGTGCTGGTTGTTAGCGTTGAAAAGAAGCCAGTGAAGGAAGGGTGCTATATCATGTAGTGTAGATGTTGAACAACTCGTTGAGAGCTTGTCCGGATAGGCTTGCTTTTGAGGTGTTCGATTGACAATGGTTCACTGGGAAATGGAGTCCCCGTGGGGGCTCGGTCGATGTGCAATGCTCATGATTCCCAACAAGGATCAAACAGCTGTACACTGCTTCCATGCTTTTCAATGGTCAGTTGAGCACTCAAGCTGCATGATCAATCATATTATATACAAATCTAATCTAATCTAATCTAATCTCCTACTAGTCAATTGGAAATAGTAACGAAGCTGTGTAGGTTGTTCATGAGGGAATGCGTTGGTTGTACTTAGGCCCCTACAGAGAAGTGATCGATGATAGAAGTGGATCGGTGTGTGGGTTGTGCTGGTTGTTAGCGTTGAAAAGAAGCCAGTGAAGGAAGGGTGCTATATCATGTAGTGTAGATGTTGAACAACTCGTTGAGAGCTTGTCCGGATAGGCATGCTTTTGAGGTGTTCGATTGACAATGGTTCACTGGGAAATGGAGTCCCCGTGGGGGCTCGGTCGATGTGCATTGCTCATGATTCCCAACAAGGATCAAACAGCTGTACACTGCTTCCATGCTTTTCAATGGTCAGTTGAGCGTTCAAGCTGCATGATCAATCATATTATATACAAATCTAATCTAATCTAATCTAATCTCCTACTACTCAATTGGAAATAGTAACGAAGCTGTGTAGGTTGTTCATGAGGGAATGCGTTGGTTGTACTTAGGCCCCTACAGAGAAGTGATCGATGATAGGAGTGGATCGGTGTGTGGGTTGTGCTGGTTGTTAGCGTTGAAAAGAAGCCAGTGAAGGAAGGGTGCTATATCATGTAGTGTAGATGTTGAACAACTCGTTGAGAGCTTGTCCGGATAGGCTTGCTTTTGAGGTGTTCGATTGACAATGGTTCACTGGGAAATGGAGTCCCCGTGGGGGCTCGGTCGATGTGCATTGCTCATGATTCCCAACAAGGATCAAACAGCTGTACACTGCTTCCATGCTTTTCAATGGTCAGTTGAGCACTCAAGCTGCATGATCAATCATATTATATACAAATCTAATCTAATCTAATCTAATCTCCTACTAGTCAATTGGAAATAGTAACGAAGCTGTGTAGGTTGTTCATGAGGGAATGCGTTGGTTGTACTTAGGCCCCTACAGAGAAGTGATCGATGATAGGAGTGGATCGGTGTGTGGGTTGTGCTTGTTGTTAGCGTTGAAAAGAAGCCAGTGAAGGAAGGGTGCTATATCATGTAGTGTAGATGTTGAACAACTCGTTGAGAGCTTGTCCGGATAGGCTTGCTTTTGAGGTGTTCGATTGACAATGGTTCACTGGGAAATGGAGTCCCCGTGGGGGCTCGGTCGATGTGCATTGCTCATGATTCCCAACAAGGATCAAACAGCTGTACACTGCTTCCATGCTTTTCAATGGTCAGTTGAGCACTCAAGCTGCATGATCAATCATATTATATACAAATCTAATCTAATCTAATCTAATCTCCTACTACTCAATTGGAAATAGTAACGAAGCTGTGTAGGTTGTTCATGAGGGAATGCGTTGGTTGTACTTAGGCCCCTACAGAGAAGTGATGGATGATAGGAGTGGATCGGTGTGTGGGTTGTGCTGGTTGTTAGCGTTGAAAAGAAGCCAGTGAAGGAAGGGTGCTATATCATGTAGTGTAGATGTTGAACAACTCGTTGAGAGCTTGTCCGGATAGGCTTGCTTTTGAGGTGTTCGATTGACAATGGTTCACTGGGAAATGGAGTCCCCGTGGGGGCTCGGTCGATGTGCAATGCTCATGATTCCCAACAAGGATCAAACAGCTGTACACTGCTTCCATGCTTTTCAATGGTCAGTTGAGCACTCAAGCTGCATGATCAATCATATTATATACAAATCTAGTCTAATCTAATCTAATCTCCTACTAGTCAATTGGAAATAGTAACGAAGCTGTGTAGGTTGTTCATGAGGGAATGCGTTGGTTGTACTTAGGCCCCTACAGAGAAGTGATCGATGATAGAAGTGGATCGGTGTGTGGGTTGTGCTTGTTGTTAGCGTTGAAAAGAAGCCAGTGAAGGAAGGGTGCTATATCATGTAGTGTAGATGTTGAACAACTCGTTGAGAGCTTGTCCGGATAGGCATGCTTTTGAGGTGTTCGATTGACAATGGTTCACTGGGAAATGGAGTCCCCGTGGGGGCTCGGTCGATGTGCATTGCTCATGATTCCCAACAAGGATCAAACAGCTGTACACTGCTTCCATGCTTTTCAATGGTCAGTTGAGCACTCAAGCTGCATGATCAATCATATTATATACAAATCTAATCTAATCTAATCTAATCTCCTACTACTCAATTGGAAATAGTAACGAAGCTGTGTAGATTGTTCATGAGGGAATGCGTTGGTTGTACTTAGGCCCCTACAGAGAAGTGATGGATGATAGGAGTGGATCGGTGTGTGGGTTGTGCTGGTTGTTAGCGTTGAAAAGAAGCCAGTGAAGGAAGGGTGCTATATCATGTAGTGTAGATGTTGAACAACTCGTTGATAGCTTGTCCGGATAGGCATGCTTTTGAGGTGTTCGATTGACAATGGTTCACTGGGAAATGGAGTCCCCGTGGGGGCTCGGTCGATGTGCATTGCTCATGATTTCCAACAGGGATCAAACAGCTGTACACTGCTTCCATGCTTTTCAATGGTCAGTTGAGCACTCAAGCTGCATGATCAATCATATTATATACAAATCTAATCTAATCTAATCTAATCTCCTACTAGTCAATTGGAAATAGTAACGAAGCTGTGTAGGTTGTTCATGAGGGAATGCGTTGGTTGTACTTAGGCCCCTACAGAGAAGTGATCGATGATAGGAGTGGATCGGTGTGTGGGTTGTGCTGGTTGTTAGCGTTGAAAAGAAGCCAGTGAAGGAAGGGTGCTATATCATGTAGTGTAGATGTTGAACAACTCGTTGAGAGCTTGTCCGGATAGGCTTGCTTTTGAGGTGTTCGATTGACAATGGTTCACTGGGAAATGGAGTCCCCGTGGGGGCTCGGTCGATGTGCAATGCTCATGATTCCCAACAAGGATCAAACAGCTGTACACTGCTTCCATGCTTTTCAATGGTCAGTTGAGCGTTCAAGCTGCATGATCAATCATATTATATACAAATCTAATCTAATCTAATCTAATCTCCTACTAGTCAATTGGAAATAGTAACGAAGCTGTGTAGGTTGTTCATGAGGGAATGCGTTGGTTGTACTTAGGCCCCTACAGAGAAGTGATCGATGATAGGAGTGGATCGGTGTGTGGGTTGTGCTGGTTGTTAGCGTTGAAAAGAAGCCAGTGAAGGAAGGGTGCTATATCATGTAGTGTAGATGTTGAACAACTCGTTGAGAGCTTGTCCGGATAGGCTTGCTTTTGAGGTGTTCGATTGACAATGGTTCACTGGGAAATGGAGTCCCCGTGGGGGCTCGGTCGATGTGCAATGCTCATGATTCCCAACAAGGATCAAACAGCTGTACACTGCTTCCATGCTTTTCAATGGTCAGTTGAGCGTTCAAGCTGCATGATCAATCATATTATATACAAATCTAATCTAATCTAATCTAATCTCCTACTAGTCAATTGGAAATAGTAACGAAGCTGTGTAGGTTGTTCATGAGGGAATGCGTTGGTTGTACTTAGGCCCCTACAGAGAAGTGATCGATGATAGGAGTGGATCGGTGTGTGGGTTGTGCTGGTTGTTAGCGTTGAAAAGAAGCCAGTGAAGGAAGGGTGCTATATCATGTAGTGTAGATGTTGAACAACTCGTTGAGAGCTTGTCCGGATAGGCTTGCTTTTGAGGTGTTCGATTGACAATGGTTCACTGGGAAATGGAGTCCCCGTGGGGGCTCGGTCGATGTGCAATGCTCATGATTCCCAACAAGGATCAAACAGCTGTACACTGCTTCCATGATTTTCAATGGTCAGTTGAGCACTCAAGCTGCATGATCAATCATATTATATACAAATCTAATCTAATCGAATCTAATCTCCTACTACTCAATTGGAAATAGTAACGAAGCTGTGTAGATTGTTCATGAGGGAATGCGTTGTTTGTACTTAGGCCCCTACAGAGAAGTGATCGATGATAGGAGTGGATCGGTGTGTGGTTTGTGCTGGTTGTTAGCGTTGAAAAGAAGCCAGTGAAGGAAGGGTGCTATAGAATGTAGTGTAGATGTTGAACAACTCGTTGAGAGCTTGTCCGGATAGGCTTGCTTTCGAGGTGTTCGATTGACAATGGTTCACTGGGAAATGGAGTCCCCGTGGGGGCTCGGTCGATGTGCATTGCTCATGATTCCCAACAAGGATCAAACAGCTGTACACTGCTTCCATGCTTTTCAATGGTCAGTTGAGCACTCAAGCTGCATGATCAATCATATTATATACAAATCTAATCTAATCTAATCTAATCTCCTACTAGTCAATTGGAAATAGTAACGAAGCTGTGTAGGTTGTTCATGAGGGAATGCGTTGGTTGTACTTAGGCCCCTACAGAGAAGTGATCGATGATAGGAGTGGATCGGTGTGTGGTTTGTGCTGGTTGTTAGCGTTGAAAAGAAGCCAGTGAAGGAAGGTTGCTATATCATGTAGTGTAGATGTTGAACAACTCGTTGAGATCTTGTCCGGATAGGCATGCTTTTGAGGTGTTCGATTGACAATGGTTCACTGGGAAATGGAGTCCCCGTGGGGGCTCGGTCGATGTGCATTGCTCATGATTCCCAACAGGGATCAAACAGCTGTACACTGCTTCCATGCTTTTCAATGGTCAGTTGAGCACTCAAGCTGCATGATCAATCATATTATATACAAATCTAATCTAATCTAATCTAATCTCCTACTAGTCAATTGGAAATAGTAACGAAGCTGTGTAGGTTGTTCATGAGGGAATGCGTTGGTTGTACTTAGGCCCCTACAGAGAAGTGATCGATGATAGGAGTGGATCGGTGTGTGGGTTGTGCTGGTTGTTAGCGTTGAAAAGAAGCCAGTGAAGGAAGGGTGCTATATCATGTAGTGTAGATGTTGAACAACTCGTTGAGAGCTTGTCCGGATAGGCTTGCTTTTGAGGTGTTCGATTGACAATGGTTCACTGGGAAATGGAGTCCCCGTGGGGGCTCGGTCGATGTGCAATGCTCATGATTCCCAACAAGGATCAAACAGCTGTACACTGCTTGCATGCTTTTCAATGGTCAGTTGAGCGTTCAAGCTGCATGATCAATCATATTATATACAAATCTAATCTAATCTAATCTAATCTCCTACTAGTCAATTGGAAATAGTAACGAAGCTGTGTAGGTTGTTCATGAGGGAATGCGTTGGTTGTACTTAGGCCCCTACAGAGAAGTGATCGATGATAGGAGTGGATCGGTGTGTGGGTTGTGCTGGTTGTTAGCGTTGAAAAGAAGCCAGTGAAGGAAGGGTGCTATATCATGTAGTGCAGATGTTGAACAACTCGTTGAGAGCTTGTCCGGATAGGCTTGCTTTTGAGGTGTTCGATTGACAATGGTTCACTGGGAAATGGAGTCCCCGTGGGGGCTCGGTCGATGTGCAATGCTCATGATTCCCAACAAGGATCAAACAGCTGTACACTGCTTCCATGCTTTTCAATGCTGAGTTGAGCACTCAAGCTGCATGATCAATCATATTATATACAAATCTAATCTAATCTAATCTAATCTCCTACTAGTCAATTGGAAATAGTAACGAAGCTGTGTAGGTTGTTCATGAGGGAATGCGTTGGTTGTACTTAGGCCCTTACAGAGAAGTGATCGATGATAGGAGTGGATCGGTGTGTGGGTTGTGCTGGTTGTTAGCGTTGAAAAGAAGCCAGTGAAGGAAGGGTGCTATATCATGTAGTGTAGATGTTGAACAACTCGTTGAGAGCTTGTCCGGATAGGCTTGCTTTTGAGGTGTTCGATTGACAATGGTTCACTGGGAAATGGAGTCCCCGTGGGGGCTCGGTCGATGTGCATTGCTCATGATTCCCAACAAGGATCAAACAGCTGTACACTGCTTCCATGCTTTTCAATGGTCAGTTGAGCACTCAAGCTGCATGATCAATCATATTATATACAAATCTAATCTAATCTAATCTAATCTCCTACTAGTCAATTGGAAATAGTAACGAAGCTGTGTAGGTTGTTCATGAGGGAATGCGTTGGTTGTACTTAGGCCCCTACAGAGAAGTGATCGATGATAGGAGTGGATCGGTGTGTGGTTTGTGCTGGTAGTTACGACTCAAAAGAAGCCAGTGAAGGAAGGGTGCTATATCATGTAGTGTAGATGTTGAACAACTCGTTGAGAGCTTGTCCGGATAGGCTTGCTTTTGAGGTGTTCGATTGACAATGGTTCACTGGGAAATGGAGTCCCCGTGGGGGCTCGGTCGATGTGCAATGCTCATGATTCCCAACAAGGATCAAACAGCTGTACACTGCTTCCATGCTTTTCAATGGTCAGTTGAGCGTTCAAGCTGCATGATCAATCATATTACATACAAATCTAATCTAATCTAATCTAATCTCCTACTTCTCAATTGGAAATAGTAACGAAGCTGTGTAGGTTGTTCATGAGGGAATTCGTTGGTTGTACTTAGGCCCCTACAGAGAAGTGATCGATGATAGGAGTGGATCGGTGTGTGGGTTGTGCTGGTTGTTAGCGTTGAAAAGAAGCCAGTGAAGGAAGGGTGCTATATCATGTAGTGTAGATGTTGAACAACTCGTTGAGAGCTTGTCCGGATAGGCTTGCTTTTGAGGTGTTCGATTGACAATGGTTCACTGGGAAATGGAGTCCCCGTGGGGGCTCGGTCGATGTGCAATGCTCATGATTCCCAACAAGGATCAAACAGCTGTACACTGCTTCCATGCTTTTCAATGATCAAATGTGCACTCAAGCTGCATGATCAATCATATTATATACAAATCTAATCTAATCTAATCTAATCTAATCTCCTACTAGTCAATTGGAAATAGTAACGAAGCTGTGTAGATTGTTCATGAGGGAATGCGTTGGTTGTACTTAGGCCCTTACAGAGAAGTGATCGATGATAGGAGTGGATCGGTGTGTGGGTTGTGCTGGTTGTTAGCGTTGAAAAGAAGCCAGTGAAGGAAGGGTGCTATATCATGTAGTGTAGATGTTGAACAACTCGTTGAGAGCTTGTCCGGATAGGCTTGCTTTTGAGGTGTTCGATTGACAATGGTTCACTGGGAAATGGAGTCCCCGTGGGGGCTCGGTCGATGTGCATTGCTCATGATTCCCAACAAGGATCAAACAGCTGTACACTGCTTCCATGATTTTCAATGATCAGTTGAGCGTTCAAGCTGCATGATCAATCATATTATATAGAAATCTAATCTAATCTAATCTAATCTCCTACTACTCAATTGGAAATAGTAACGAAGCTGTGTAGGTTTTTCATGAGGGAATGCGTTGGTTGTACTTAGGCCCCTACAGAGAAGTGATCGATGATAGGAGTGGATCGGTGTGTGGTTTGTGCTGGTAGTTACGACTCAAAAGAAGCCAGTGAAGGAAGGGTGCTATATCATGTAGTGTAGATGTTGAACAACTCGTTGAGAGCTTGTCCGGATAGGCTTGCTTTTGAGGTGTTCGATTGACAATGGTTCACTGGGAAATGGAGTCCCCGTGGGGGCTCGGTCGATGTGCAATGCTCATGATTCCCAACAAGGATCAAACAGCTGTACACTGCTTCCATGCTTTTCAATGGTCAGTTGAGCGTTCAAGCTGCATGATCAATCATATTACATACAAATCTAATCTAATCTAATCTAATCTCCTACTTCTCAATTGGAAATAGTAACGAAGCTGTGTAGGTTGTTCATGAGGGAATTCGTTGGTTGTACTTAGGCCCCTACAGAGAAGTGATCGATGATAGGAGTGGATCGGTGTGTGGTTTGTGCTGGTTGTTAGCGTTGAAAAGAAGCCAGTGAAGGAAGGTTGCTATATCATGTAGTGTAGATGTTGAACAACTCGTTGAGAGCTTATCCGGATAGGCTTGCTTTTGAGGTGTTCGATTGACAATGGTTCACTGGGAAATGGAGTCCCCGTGGGGGCTCGGTCGATGTGCAATGCTCATGATTCCCAACAAGGATCAAACAGCTGTACACTGCTTCCATGATTTTCAATGATCAGTTGAGCGTTCAAGCTGCATGATCAATCATATTATATAGAAATCTAATCTAATCTAATCTAATCTCCTACTACTCAATTGGAAATAGTAACGAAGCTGTGTAGGTTGTTCATGAGGGAATGCGTTGGTTGTACTTAGGCCCCTACAGAGAAGTGATCGATGATAGGAGTGGATCGGTGTGTGGGTTGTGCTGGTTGTTAGCGTTGAAAAGAAGCCAGTGAAGGAAGGGTGCTATATCATGTAGTGTAGATGTTGAACAACTCGTTGAGAGCTTGTCCGGATAGGCTTGCTTTTGAGGTGTTCGATTGACAATGGTTCACTGGGAAATGGAGTCCCCGTGGGGGCTCGGTCGATGTGCATTGCTCATGATTCCCAACAAGGATCAAACAGCTGTACACTGCTTCCATGCTTTTCAATGATCAGTTGAGCGTTCAAGCTGCATGATCAATCATATTATATAGAAATCTAATCTAATCTAATCTAATCTCCTACTACTCAATTGGAAATAGTAACGAAGCTGTGTAGGTTTTTCATGAGGGAATGCGTTGGTTGTACTTAGGCCCCTACAGAGAAGTGATCGATGATAGGAGTGGATCGGTGTGTCGTTTGTGCTGGTTGTTAGCGTTGAAAAGAAGCCAGTGAAGGAAGGGTGCTATATCATGTAGTGTAGATGTTGAACAACTCGTTGAGAGCTTGTCCGGATAGGCTTGCTTTTGAGGTGTTCGATTGACAATGGTTCACTGGGAAATGGAGTCCCCGTGGGGGCTCGGTCGATGTGCATTGCTCATGATTCCCAACAAGGATCAAACAGCTGTACACTGCTTCCATGCTTTTCAATGGTCAGTTGAGCGTTCATGCTGCATGATCAATCATATTATATACAAATCTAATCTAATCTAATCTAATCTCCTACTAGTCAATTGGATATAGTAACGAAGCTGTGTAGGTTGTTCATGAGGGAATTCGTTGGTTGTACTTAGGCCCCTACAGAGAAGTGATCGATGATAGGAGTGGATCGGTGTGTGGGTTGTGCTTGTTGTTAGCGTTGAAAAGAAGCCAGTGAAGGAAGGGTGCTATATCATGTAGTGTAGATGTTGAACAACTCGTTGAGAGCTTGTCCGGATAGGCTTGCTTTTGAGGTGTTCGATTGACAATGGTTCACTGGGAAATGGAGTCCCCGTGGGGGCTCGGTCGATGTGCATTGCTCATGATTCCCAACAAGGATCAAACAGCTGTACACTGCTTCCATGCTTTTCAATGGTCAGTTGAGCGTTCAAGCTGCATGATCAATCATATTATATACAAATCTAATCTAATCTAATCTAATCTCCTACTAGCCAATTGGAAATAGTAACGAAGCTGTGTAGGTTGTTCATGAGGGAATGCGTTGGTTGTACTTAGGCCCCTACAGAGAAGTGATCGATGATAGGAGTGGATCGGTGTGTGGGTTGTGCTGGTTGTTAGCGTTGAAAAGAAGCCAGTGAAGGAAGGGTGCTATATCATGTAGTGTAGATGTTGAACAACTCGTTGAGAGCTTGTCCGGATAGGCTTGCTTTTGAGGTGTTCGATTGACAATGGTTCACTGGGAAATGGATTCCCCGTGGGGGCTCGGTCGATGTGCATTGCTCATGATTCCCAACAAGGATCAAACAGCTGTACACTGCTTCCATGCTTTTCAATGGTCAGTTGAGCACTCAAGCTGCATGATCAATCATATTATATACAAATCTGATCTAATCGAATCTAATCTCCTACTACTCAATTGGAAATAGTAACGAAGCTGTGTAGGTTGTTCATGAGGGAATGCGTTGGTTGTACTTAGGCCCCTACAGAGAAGTGATCGATGATAGGAGTGGATCGGTGTGTGGGTTGTGCTGGTTGTTAGCGTTGAAAAGAAGCCAGTGAAGGAAGGGTGCTATATCATGTAGTGTAGATGTTGAACAACTCGTTGAGAGCTTGTCCGGATAGGCATGCTTTTGAGGTGTTCGATTGACAATGGTTCACTGGGAAATGGAGTCCCCGTGGGGGCTCGGTCGATGTGCAATGCTCATGATTCCCAACAAGGATCAAACAGCTGTACACTGCTTGCATGCTTTTCAATGGTCAGTTGAGCGTTCAAGCTGCATGATCAATCATATTATATACAAATCTAATCTAAACTTATCTAATCTCCTACTACTCAATTGGAAATAGTAACGAAGCTGTGTAGGTTGTTCATGAGGGAATGCGTTGGTTGTACTTAGGCCCCTACAGAGAAGTGATCGATGATAGGAGTGGATCGGTGTGTGGGTTGTGCTTGTTGTTAGCGTTGAAAAGAAGCCAGTGAAGGAAGGGTGCTATATCATGTAGTGTAGATGTTGAACAACTCGTTGAGAGCTTGTCCGGATAGGCTTGCTTTTGAGGTGTTCGATTGACAATGGTTCACTGGGAAATGGAGTCCCCGTGGGGGCTCGGTCGATGTGCAATGCTCATGATTCCCAACAAGGATCAAACAGCTGTACACTGCTTCCATGCTTTTCAATGGTCAGTTGAGCACTCAAGCTGCATGATCAATCATATTATATACAAATCTAATCTAATCTAATCTAATCTCCTACTACTCAATTGGAAATAGTAACGAAGCTGTGTAGGTTGTTCATGAGGGAATGCGTTGGTTGTACTTAGGCCCCTACAGAGAAGTGATCGATGATAGGAGTGGATCGGTGTGTGGGTTGTGCTTGTTGTTAGCGTTGAAAAGAAGCCAGTGAAGGAAGGGTGCTATATCATGTAGTGTAGATGTTGAACAACTCGTTGATAGCTTGTCCGGATAGGCATGCTTTTGAGGTGTTCGATTGACAATGGTTCACTGGGAAATGGAGTCCCCGTGGGGGCTCGGTCGATGTGCATTGCTCATGATTCCCAACAAGGATCAAACAGCTGTACACTGCTTGCATGCTTTTCAATGGTCAGTTGAGCGTTCATGCTGCATGATCAATCATATTATATACAAATCTAATCTAATCTAATATAATCTCCTACTAGTCAATTGGAAATAGTAACGAAGCTGTGTAGATTGTTCATGAGGGAATTCGTTGGTTGTACTTAGGCCCCTACAGAGAAGTGATCGATGATAGGAGTGGATCGGTGTGTGGGTTGTGCTGGTTGTTAGCGTTGAAAAGAAGCCAGTGAAGGAAGGGTGCTATATCATGTAGTGTAGATGTTGAACAACTCGTTGAGAGCTTGTCCGGATAGGCTTGCTTTCGAGGTGTTCGATTGACAATGGTTCACTGGGAAATGGAGTCCCCGTGGGGGCTCGGTCGAAGTGCAATGCTCATGATTCCCAACAAGGATCAAACAGCTGTACACTGCTTCCATGATTTTCAATGATCAGTTGAGCGTTCAAGCTGCATGATCAATCATATTATATACAAATCTAATCTAATCTAATCTAATCTCCTACTAGTCAATTGGAAATAGTAACGAAGCTGTGTAGGTTGTTCATGAGGGAATGCGTTGGTTGTACTTAGGCCCCTACAGAGAAGTGATCGATGATAGGAGTGGATCGGTGTGTGGTTTGTGCTGGTTGTTAGCGTTGAAAAGAAGCCAGTGAAGGAAGGGTGCTATATCATGTAGTGTAGATGTTGAACAACTCGTTGAGAGCTTGTCCGGATAGGCTTGCTTTTGAGGTGTTCGATTGACAATGGTTCACTGGGAAATGGAGTCCCCGTGGGGGCTCGGTCGATGTGCATTGCTCATGATTCCCAACAAGGATCAAACAGCTGTACACTGCTTCCATGGTTTTCAACGCTGAGTTGAGCGTTCAAGCTGCATGATCAATCATATTATATACAAATCTGATCTAATCTAATCTAATCTCCTACTAGTCAATTGGAAATAGTAACGAAGCTGTGTAGGTTGTTCATGAGGGAATGCGTTGGTTGTACTTAGGCCCCTACAGAGAAGTGATCGATGATAGGAGTGGATCGGTGTGTGGTTTGTGCTGGTTGTTAGCGTTGAAAAGAAGCCAGTGAAGGAAGGGTGCTATATCATGTAGTGTAGATGTTGAACAACTCGTTGAGAGCTTGTCCGGATAGGCTTGCTTTTGAGGTGTTCGATTGACAATGGTTCACTGGGAAATGGAGTCCCCGTGGGGGCTCGGTCGATGTGCATTGCTCATGATTCCCAACAGGGATCAAACAGCTGTACACTGCTTCCATGCTTTTCAATGGTCAGTTGAGCACTCAAGCTGCATGATCAATCATATTATATACAAATCTAATCTAATCTAATCTAATCTCCTACTAGTCAATTGGAAATAGTAACGAAGCTGTGTAGGTTGTTCATGAGGGAATGCATTGGTTGTACTTAGGCCCCTACAGAGAAGTGATCGATGATAGGAGTGGATCGGTGTGTGGGTTGTGCTGGTTGTTAGCGTTGAAAAGAAGCCAGTGAAGGAAGGGTGCTATATCATGTAGTGTAGATGTTGAACAACTCGTTGAGAGCTTGTCCGGATAGGCTTGCTTTTGAGGTGTTCGATTGACAATGGTTCACTGGGAAATGGAGTCCCCGTGGGGGCTCGGTCGATGTGCAATGCTCATGATTCCCAACAAGGATCAAACAGCTGTACACTGCTTGCATGCTTTTCAATGGTCAGTTGAGCACTCAAGCTGCATGATCAATCATATTATATACAAATCTAATCTAATCTAATCTAATCTCCTACTACTCAATTGGAAATAGTAACGAAGCTGTGTAGGTTGTTCATGAGGGAATGCGTTGGTTGTACTTAGGCCCCTACAGAGAAGTGATCGATGATAGGAGTGGATCGGTGTGTGGGTTGTGCTTGTTGTTAGCGTTGAAAAGAAGCCAGTGAAGGAAGGGTGCTATATCATGTAGTGTAGATGTTGAACAACTCGTTGAGAGCTTGTCCGGATAGGCTTGCTTTTGAGGTGTTCGATAGACAATGGTTCACTGGGAAATGGAGTCCCCGTGGGGGCTCGGTCGATGTGCAATGCTCATGATTCCCAACAAGGATCAAACAGCTGTACACTGCTTCCATGCTTTTCAAAGCTGAGTTGAGCGTTCAAGCTGCATGATCAATCATATTATATACAAATCTAATCTAATCTAATCTAATCTCCTACTAGTCAATTGGAAATAGTAACGAAGCTGTGTAGGTTGTTCATGAGGGAATGCGTTGGTTGTACTTAGGCCCCTACAGAGAAGTGATCGATGATAGGAGTGGATCGGTGTGTGGGTTGTGCTTGTTGTTAGCGTTGAAAAGAAGCCAGTGAAGGAAGGGTGCTATATCATGTAGTGTAGATGTTGAACAACTCGTTGATAGCTTGTCCGGATAGGCATGCTTTTGAGGTGTTCGATTGACAATGGTTCACTGGGAAATGGAGTCCCTGTGGGGGCTCGGTCGATGTGCAATGCCCATGATTCCCAATAAGGATCAAACAGCTGTACACTGCTTCCTTGCTTCTCAATGCTGAGTTGAGCGTTCAAGCTGCATGATCAATCATATTATATACAAATCTAATCTAATCTAATCTAATCTCCTACTACTCAATTGGAAATAGTAACGAAGCTGTGTAGGTTGTTCATGAGGGAATGCGTTGGTTGTACTTAGGCCCCTACAGAGAAGTGATCGATGATAGGAGTGGATCGGTGTGTGGGTTGTGCTGGTTGTTAGCGTTGAAAAGAAGCCAGTGAAGGAAGGGTGCTATATCATGTAGTGTAGATGTTGAACAACTCGTTGATAGCTTGTCCGGATAGGCTTGCTTTTGAGGTGTTCGATTGACAATGGTTCACTGGGAAATGGAGTCCCCGTGGGGGCTCGGTCGATGTGCAATGCTCATGATTCCCAACAAGGATCAAACAGCTGTACACTGCTTCCATGCTTTTCAATGGTCAGTTGAGCGTTCAAGCTGCATGATCAATCATATTATATACAAATCTCATCTAATCTAATCTCCTACTACTCAATTGGAAATAGTAACGAAGCTGTGTAGATTGTTCATGAGGGAATGCGTGGGTTGTACTTAGGCCCCTACAGAGAAGTGATCGATGATAGGAGTGGATCGGTGTGTGGGTTGTGCTGGTTGTTAGCGTTGAAAAGAAGCCAGTGAAGTAAGGGTGCTATATCATGTAGTGTAGATGTTGAACAACTCGTTGAGATCTTGTCCGGATAGGCTTGCTTTTGAGGTGTTCGATTGACAATGGTTCACTGGGAAATGGAGTCCCCGTGGGGGCTCGGTCGATGTGCATTGCTCATGATTCCCAACAAGGATGAAACAGCTGTACACTGCTTCCATGCTTTTCAATGGTCAGTTGAGCGTTCAAGCTGCATGATCAATCATATTATATACAAATCTAATCTAATATAATCTAATCTCCTACTACTCAATTGGAAATAGTAACGAAGCTGTGTAGGTTGTTCATGAGGGAATGCGTTGGTTGTACTTAGGCCCCTACAGAGAAGTGATCGATGATAGGAGTGGATCGGTGTGCGGGTTGTGCTGGTTGTTAGCGTTGAAAAGAAGCCAGTGAAGGAAGGGTGCTATATCATGTAGTGTAGATGTTGAACAACTCGTTGAGAGCTTGTCCGGATAGGCTTGCTTTTGAGGTGTTCGATTGACAATGGTTCACTGGGAAATGGAGTCCCCGTGGGGGCTCGGTCGATGTGCAATGCTCATGATTCCCAACAAGGATCAAACAGCTGTACACTGCTTCCATGCTTTTCAATGATCAAATGTGCACTCAAGCTGCATGATCAATCATATTATATACAAATCTAATCTAATCTAATCTAATCTAATCTCCTACTAGTCAATTGGAAATAGTAACGAAGCTGTGTAGGTTGTTCATGAGGGAATGCGTTGGTTGTACTTAGGCCCCTACAGAGAAGTGATCGATGATAGGAGTGGATCGGTGTGTGGTTTGTGCTGGTAGTTACGACTCAAAAGAAGCCAGTGAAGGAAGGGTGCTATATCATGTAGTGTAGATGTTGAACAACTCGTTGATAGCTTGTCCGGATAGGCTTGCTTTTGAGGTGTTCGATTGACAATGGTTCACTGGGAAATGGAGTCCCCGTGGGGGCTCGGTCGATGTGCAATGCTCATGATTCCCAACAGGGATCAAACAGCTGTACACTGCTTCCATGCTTTTCAATGGTCAGTTGAGCACTCAAGCTGCATGATCAATCATTTTATATACAAATCTAATCTAATCTAATCTAATCTCCTACTACTCAATTGGAAATAGTAACGAAGCTGTGTAGGTTGTTCATGAGGGAATGCGTTGGTTGTACTTAGGCCCCTACAGAGAAGTGATCGATGATAGGAGTGGATCGGTGTGTGGGTTGTGCTGGTTGTCAGCGTTGAAAAGAAGCCAGTGAAGGAAGGGTGCTATATCATGTAGTGTAGATGTTGAACAACTCGTTGAGAGCTTGTCCGGATAGGCTTGCTTTTGAGGTGTTCGATTGACAATGGTTCACTGGGAAATGGAGTCCCCGTGGGGGCTCGGTCGATGTGCATTGCTCATGATTCCCAACAAGGATCAAACAGCTGTACACTGCTTCCATGCTTTTCAATGGTCAGTTGAGCGTTCAAGCTGCATGATCAATCATATTATATACAAATCTAATCTAATCTAATCTAATCTCCTACTAGTCAATTGGAAATAGTAACGAAGCTGTGTAGGTTGTTCATGAGGGAATGCGTTGGTTGTACTTAGGCCCCTACAGAGAAGTGATCGATGATAGGAGTGGATCGGTGTGTGGGTTGTGCTGGTTGTTAGCGTTGAAAAGAAGCCAGTGAAGGAAGGGTGCTATATCATGTAGTGTAGATGTTGAACAACTCGTTGAGATCTTGTCCGGATAGGCTTGCTTTTGAGGTGTTCGATTGACAATGGTTCACTGGGAAATGGAGTCCCCGTGGGGGCTCGGTCGATGTGCAATGCTCATGATTCCCAACAGGGATCAAACAGCTGTACACTGCTTCCATGCTTTTCAATGGTCAGTTGAGCGTTCAAGCTGCATGATCAATCATATTATATACAAATCTCATCTAATCTAATCTAATCTCCTACTAGTCAATTGGAAATAGTAACGAAGCTGTGTAGGTTGTTCATGAGGGAATGCGTTGGTTGTACTTAGGCCCCTACAGAGAAGTGATCGATGATAGGAGTGGATCGGTGTGTGGGTTGTGCTGGTTGTTAGCGTTGAAAAGAAGCCAGTGAAGGAAGGGTGCTATATCATGTAGTGTAGATGTTGAACAACTCGTTGATAGCTTGTCCGGATAGGCTTGCTTTTGAGGTGTTCGATTGACAATGGTTCACTGGGAAATGGAGTCCCCGTGGGGGCTCGGTCGATGTGCATTGCTCATGATTCCCAACAAGGATCAAACAGCTGTACACTGCTTCCATGCTTTTCAATGGTCAGTTGAGCACTCAAGCTGCATGATCAATCATATTATATACAAATCTCATCTAATCTAATCTCCTACTACTCAATTGGAAATAGTAACGAAGCTGTGTAGGTTGTTCATGAGGGAATGCGTTGGTTGTACTTAGGCCCCTACAGAGAAGTGATGGATGATAGGAGTGGATCGGTGTGTGGGTTGTGCTGGTTGTTAGCGTTGAAAAGAAGCCAGTGAAGGAAGGGTGCTATATCATGTAGTGTAGATGTTGAACAACTCGTTGAGAGCTTGTCCGGATAGGCATGCTTTTGAGGTGTTCGATTGACAATGGTTCACTGGGAAATGGAGTCCCCGTGGGGGCTCGGTCGATGTGCATTGCTCATGATTCCCAACAAGGATCAAACAGCTGTACACTGCTTCCATGCTTTTCAATGGTCAGTTGAGCACTCAAGCTGCATGATCAATCATATTATATACAAATCTAATCTAATCTAATCTAATCTCCTACTACTCAATTGGAAATAGTAACGAAGCTGTGTAGGTTGTTCATGAGGGAATGCGTTGGTTGTACTTAGGCCCCTACAGAGAAGTGATCGATGATAGGAGTGGATCGGTGTGTGGTTTGTGCTGGTAGTTACGACTCTAAAGAAGCCAGTGAAGGAAGGGTGCTATATCATGTAGTGTAGATGTTGAACAACTCGTTGATAGCTTGTCCGGATAGGCTTGCTTTTGAGGTGTTCGATTGACAATGGTTCACTGGGAAATGGAGTCCCCGTGGGGGCTCGGTCGATGTGCATTGCTCATGATTCCCAACAAGGATCAAACAGCTGTACACTGCTTCCATGCTTTTCAATGGTCAGTTGAGCACTCAAGCTGCATGATCAATCATATTATATACAAATCTAATCTAATCGAATCTAATCTCCTACTACTCAATTGGAAATAGTAACGAAGCTGTGTAGGTTTTTCATGAGGGAATGCGTTGGTTGTACTTAGGCCCCTACAGAGAAGTGATCGATGATAGGAGTGGATCGGTGTGTGGTTTGTGCTGGTTGTTAGCGTTGAAAAGAAGCCAGTGAAGGAAGGGTGCTATATCATGTAGTGTAGATGTTGAACAACTCGTTGAGAGCTTGTCCGGATAGGCTTGCATTTGAGGTGTTCGATTGACAATGGTTCACTGGGAAATGGAGTCCCCGTGGGGGCTCGGTCGATGTGCATTGCTCATGATTCCCAACAAGGATCAAACAGCTGTACACTGCTTCCATGCATTTCAATGGGCAGTTGAGCGTTCATGCTGCATGATCAATCATATTATATAGAAATCTAATCTAATCTAATCTAATCTCCTACTAGCCAATTGGAAATAGTAACGAAGCTGTGTAGGTTGTTCATGAGGGAATGCGTTGGTTGTACTTAGGCCCCTACAGAGAAGTGATCGATGATAGGAGTGGATCGGTGTGTGGGTTGTGCTGGTTGTTAGCGTTGAAAAGAAGCCAGTGAAGGAAGGGTGCTATATCATGTAGTGTAGATGTTGAACAACTCGTTGATAGCTTGTCCGGATAGGCTTGCTTTTGAGGTGTTCGATTGACAATGGTTCACTGGGAAATGGAGTCCCCGTGGGGGCTCGGTCGATGTGCAATGCTCATGATTCCCAACAAGGATCAAACAGCTGTACACTGCTTCCATGCTTTTCAATGGTCGGTTGAGCACTCAAGCTGCATGATCAATCATATTATATACAAATCTAATCTAATCTAATCTAATCTCCTACTAGTCAATTGGAAATAGTAACGAAGCTGTGTAGGTTGTTCATGAGGGAATGCGTTGGTTGTACTTAGGCCCCTACAGAGAAGTGATCGATGATAGGAGTGGATCGGTGTGTGGGTTGTGCTGGTTGTTAGCGTTGAAAAGAAGCCAGTGAAGGAAGGGTGCTATATCATGTAGTGTAGATGTTGAACAACTCGTTGAGAGCTTGTCCGGATAGGCATGCTTTTGAGGTGTTCGATTGACAATGGTTCACTGGGAAATGGAGTCCCCGTGGGGGCTCGGTCGATGTGCAATGCTCATGATTCCCAACAAGGATCAAACAGCTGTACACTGCTTCCATGCTTTTCAATGGTCGGTTGAGCACTCAAGCTGCATGATCAATCATATTATATACAAATCTAATCTAATCTAATCTAATCTAATCTCCTACTACTCAATTGGAAATAGTAACGAAGCTGTGTAGGTTGTTCATGAGGGAATGCGTTGGTTGTACTTAGGCCCCTACAGAGAAGTGATCGATGATAGGAGTGGATCGGTGTGTGGGTTGTGCTTGTTGTTAGCGTTGAAAAGAAGCCAGTGAAGGAAGGGTGCTATATCATGTAGTGTAGATGTTGAACAACTCGTTGAGAGCTTGTCCGGAAAGGCTTGCTTTTGAGGCGTTCGATTGACAATGGTTCACTGGGAAATGGAGTCCCTGTGGGGGCTCGGTCGATGTGCATTGCTCATGATTCCCAACAAGGATCAAACAGCTGTACACTGCTTCCATGCTTTTCAATGGTCAGTTGAGCACTCAAGCTGCATGATCAATCATATTATATACAAATCTAATCTAATCTAATCTAATCTCCTACTACTCAATTGGAAATAGTAACGAAGCTGTGTAGGTTGTTCATGAGGGAATGCGTTGGTTGTACTTAGGCCCCTACAGAGAAGTGATCGATGATAGGAGTGGATCGGTGTGTGGGTTGTGCTGGTTGTTAGCGTTGAAAAGAAGCCAGTGAAGGAAGGGTGCTATATCATGTAGTGTAGATGTTGAACAACTCGTTGATAGCTTGTCCGGATAGGCATGCTTTTGAGGTGTTCGATTGACAATGGTTCACTGGGAAATGGAGTCCCCGTGGGGGCTCGGTCGATGTGCAATGCTCATGATTCCCAACAAGGATGAAACAGCTGTACACTGCTTCCATGCTTTTCAATGGTCAGTTGAGCGTTCATGCTGCATGATCAATCATATTATATACAAATCTAATCTAATCTAATCTAATCTCCTACTACTCAATTGGAAATAGTAACGAAGCTGTGTAGGTTGTTCATGAGGGAATGCGTTGGTTGTACTTAGGCCCCTACAGAGAAGTGATCGATGATAGGAGTGGATCGGTGTGTGGGTTGTGCTTGTTGTTAGCGTTGAAAAGAAGCCAGTGAAGGAAGGGTGCTATATCATGTAGTGTAGATGTTGAACAACTCGTTGATAGCTTGTCCGGATAGGCATGCTTTTGAGGTGTTCGATTGACAATGGTTCACTGGGAAATGGAGTCCCCGTGGGGGCTCGGTCGATGTGCATTGCTCATGATTCCCAACAAGGATCAAACAGCTGTACACTGCTTCCATGCATTTCAATGGGCAGTTGAGCGTTCATGCTGCATGATCAATCATATTATATACAAATCTAATCTAATCTAATATAATCTCCTACTAGCCAATTGGAAATAGTAACGAAGCTGTGTAGGTTGTTCATGAGGGAATGCGTTGGTTGTACTTAGGCCCCTACAGAGAAGTGATGGATGATAGGAGTGGATCGGTGTGTGGGTTGTGCTGGTTGTTAGCGTTGAAAAGAAGCCAGTGAAGGAAGGGTGCTATATCATGTAGTGTAGATGTTGAACAACTCGTTGAGAGCTTGTCCGGATAGGCTTGCTTTTGAGGTGTTCGATTGACAATGGTTCACTGGGAAATGGAGTCCCCGTGGGGGCTCGGTCGATGTGCAATGCTCATGATTCCCAACAAGGATCAAACAGCTGTACACTGCTTCCATGCTTTTCAATGGTCAGTTGAGCGTTCAAGCTGCATGATCAATCATATTATATACAAATCTAATCTAATCTAATCTAATCTCCTACTAGTCAATTGGAAATAGTAACGAAGCTGTGTAGGTTGTTCATGAGGGAATGCGTTGGTTGTACTTAGGCCCCTACAGAGAAGTGATCGATGATAGGAGTGGATCGGTGTGTGGGTTGTGCTGGTTGTTAGCGTTGAAAAGAAGCCAGTGAAGGAAGGGTGCTATATCATGTAGTGTAGATGTTGAACAACCCGTTGAGAGCTTGTCCGGATAGGCTTGCTTTTGAGGTGTTCGATTGACAATGGTTCACTGGGAAATGGAGTCCCTGTGGGGGCTCGGTCGATGTGCATTGCTCATGATTCCCAACAAGGATCAAACAGCTGTACACTGCTTCCATGCTTTTCAATGGTCAGTTGAGCACTCAAGCTGCATGATCAATCATATTATATACAAATCTAATCTAATCTAATCTAATCTCCTACTACTCAATTGGAAATAGTAACGAAGCTGTGTAGGTTGTTCATGAGGGAATGCGTTGGTTGTACTTAGGCCCCTACAGAGAAGTGATCGATGATAGGAGTGGATCGGTGTGTGGGTTGTGCTTGTTGTTAGCGTTGAAAAGAAGCCAGTGAAGGAAGGGTGCTATATCATGTAGTGTAGATGTTGAACAACTCGTTGAGAGCTTGTCCGGATAGGCTTGCTTTTGAGGTGTTCGATTGACAATGGTTCACTGGGAAATGGAGTCCCCGTGGGGGCTCGGTCGATGTGCATTGCTCATGATTCCCAACAGGGATCAAACAGCTGTACACTGCTTCCATGCTTTTCAACGCTGAGTTGAGCGTTCAAGCTGCATGATCAATCATATTATATACAAATCTAATCTAATCTAATCTAATCTCCTACTAGTCAATTGGAAATAGTAACGAAGCTGTGTAGGTTGTTCATGAGGGAATGCGTTGGTTGTACTTAGGCCCCTACAGAGAAGTGATCGATGATAGGAGTGGATCGGTGTGTGGGTTGTGCTGGTTGTTAGCGTTGAAAAGAAGCCAGTGAAGGAAGGGTGCTATAGAATGTAGTGTAGATGTTGAACAACTCGTTGATAGCTTGTCCGGATAGGCTTGCTTTTGAGGTGTTCGATTGACAATGGTTCACTTGGAAATGGAGTCCCCGTGGGGGCTCGGTCGATGTGCATTGCTCATGATTCCCAACAGGGATCAAACAGCTGTACACTGCTTCCATGCTTTTCAATGGTCAGTTGAGCGTTCAAGCTGCATGATCAATCATATTATATACAAATCTAATCTAATCTAATCTAATCTCCTACTAGTCAATTGGAAATAGTAACGAAGCTGTGTAGGTTGTTCATGAGGGAATGCGTTGGTTGTACTTAGGCCCCTACAGAGAAGTGATCGATGATAGGAGTGGATCGGTGTGTGGGTTGTGCTTGTTGTTAGCGTTGAAAAGAAGCCAGTGAAGGAAGGGTGCTATATCATGTAGTGTAGATGTTGAACAACCCGTTGAGAGCTTGTCCGGATAGGCTTGCTTTTGAGGTGTTCGATTGACAATGGTTCACTGGGAAATGGAGTCCCCGTGGGGGCTCGGTCGATGTGCATTGCTCATGATTCCCAACAGGGATCAAACAGCTGTACACTGCTTCCATGCTTTTCAATGGTCAGTTGAGCGTTCAAGCTGCATGATCAATCATATTATATACAAATCTAATCTAATCTAATCTAATCTCCTACTAGTCAATTGGAAATAGTAACGAAGCTGTGTAGGTTGTTCATGAGGGAATGCGTTGGTTGTACTTAGGCCCCTACAGAGAAGTGATCGATGATAGGAGTGGATCGGTGTGTGGGTTGTGCTGGTTGTTAGCGTTGAAAAGAAGCCAGTGAAGGAAGGGTGCTATAGAATGTAGTGTAGATGTTGAACAACTCGTTGAGAGCTTGTCCGGATAGGCTTGCTTTTGAGGTGTTCGATTGACAATGGTTCACTGGGAAATGGAGTCCCCGTGGGGGCTCGGGCGATGTGCAATGCTCATGATTCCCAACAAGGATCAAACAGCTGTACACTGCTTCCATGCTTTTCAATGGTCAGTTGAGCACTCAACCTGCATGATCAATCATATTATATACAAATCTAATCTAATCTAATCTAATCTCCTACTACTCAATTGGAAATAGTAACGAAGCTGTGTAGGTTGTTCATGAGGGAATGCGTTGGTTGTACTTAGGCCCCTACAGAGAAGTGATCGATGATAGGAGTGGATCGGTGTGTGGGTTGTGCTTGTTGTTAAAGTTGAAAAGAAGCCAGTGAAGGAAGGGTGCTATATCATGTAGTGTAGATGTTGAACAACTCGTTGATAGCTTGTCCGGATAGGCTTGCTTTCGAGGTGTTCGATTGACAATGGTTCACTGGGAAATGGAGTCCCCGTGGGGGCTCGGTAGATGTGCAATGCTCATGATTCCCAACAAGGATCAAACAGCTGTACACTGCTTCCATGATTTTCAATGATCAGTTGAGCACTCAAGCTGCATGATCAATCATATTATATACAAATCTAATCTAATCTAATCTAATCTCCTACTACTCAATTGGAAATAGTAACGAAGCTGTGTAGATTGTTCATGAGGGAATGCGTTGGTTGTACTTAGGCCCCTACAGAGAAGTGATCGATGATAGGAGTGGATCGGTGTGTGGTTTGTGCTGGTTGTTAGCGTTGAAAAGAAGCCAGTGAAGGAAGGTTGCTATATCATGTAGTGTAGATGTTGAACAACTCGTTGAGAGCTTGTCCGGATAGGCTTGCTTTTGAGGTGTTCGATTGACAATGGTTCACTGGGAAATGGAGTCCCCGTGGGGGCTCGGTCGATGTGCATTGCTCATGATTCCCAACAAGGATCAAACAGCTGTACACTGCTTCCATGCTTTTCAATGGTCAGTTGAGCACTCAAGCTGCATGATCAATCATATTATATAGAAATCTAATCTAATCTAATCTAATCTCCTACTACTCAATTGGAAATAGTAACGAAGCTGTGTAGGTTGTTCATGAGGGAATGCGTTGGTTGTACTTAGGCCCCTACAGAGAAGTGATCGATGATAGGAGTGGATCGGTGTGTGGTTTGTGCTGGTAGTTACGACTCAAAAGAAGCCAGTGAAGGAAGGGTGCTATATCATGTAGTGTAGATGTTGAACAACTCGTTGAGAGCTTGTCCGGATAGGCTTGCTTTTGAGGTGTTCGATTGACAATGGTTCACTGGGAAATGGAGTCCCCGTGGGGGCTCGGTCGATGTGCTATGCCCATGATTCCCAACAAGGATCAAACAGCTGTACACTGCTTCCATGCTTCTCAATGCTGAGTTGAGCGTTCAAGCTGCATGATCAATCATTTTATATACAAATCTAATCTAATCTAATCTAATCTCCTACTACTCAATTGGAAATAGTAACGAAGCTGTGTAGGTTGTTCATGAGGGAATGCGTTGGTTGTACTTAGGCCCCTACAGAGAAGTGATCGATGATAGGAGTGGATCGGTGTGTGGTTTGTGCTGGTTGTTAGCGTTGAAAAGAAGCCAGTGAAGGAAGGGTGCTATATCATGTAGTGTAGATGTTGAACAACTCGTTGAGAGCTTGTCCGGATAGGCTTGCTTTTGAGGTGTTCGATTGACAATGGTTCACTGGGAAATGGAGTCCCCGTGGGGGCTCGGTCGATGTGCAATGCCCATGATTCCCAACAAGGATCAAACAGCTGTACACTGCTTCCATGCTTTTCAATGGTCAGTTGAGCGTTCAAGCTGCATGATCAATCATATTATATAGAAATCTAATCTAATCTAATCTAATCTCCTACTACTCAATTGGAAATAGTAACGAAGCTGTGTAGGTTGTTCATGAGGGAATGCGTTGGTTGTACTTAGGCCCCTACAGAGAAGTGATCGATGATAGGAGTGGATCGGTGTGTGGTTTGTGCTGGTAGTTACGACTCAAAAGAAGCCAGTGAAGGAAGGGTGCTATATCATGTAGTGTAGATGTTGAACAACTCGTTGATAGCTTGTCCGGATAGGCATGCTTTTGAGGTGTTCGATTGACAATGGTTCACTGGGAAATGGAGTCCCCGTGGGGGCTCGGTCGATGTGCATTGCTCATGATTCCCAACAAGGATCAAACAGCTGTACACTGCTTCCATGCTTTTCAATGGTCGGTTGAGCACTCAAGCTGCATGATCAATCATATTATATACAAATCTAATCTAATCTAATCTAATCTCCTACTAGTCAATTGGAAATAGTAACGAAGCTGTGTAGGTTGTTCATGAGGGAATGCGTTGGTTGTACTTAGGCCCCTACAGAGAAGTGATCGATGATAGGAGTGGATCGGTGTGTGGTTTGTGCTGGTCGTTAGCGTTGAAAGGAGCCAGTGAAGGAAGGGTGCTATATCATGTAGTGTAGATGTTGAACAACTCGTTGAGAGCTTGTCCGGATAGGCATGCTTTTGAGGTGTTCGATTGACAATGGTTCACTGGGAAATGGAGTCCCCGTGGGGGCTCGGTCGATGTGCAATGCTCATGATTCCCAACAAGGATCAAACAGCTGTACACTGCTTCCATGCTTTTCAATGGTCAGTTGAGCACTCAAGCTGCATGATCAATCATATTATATACAAATCTAATCTAATCTAATCTAATCTCCTACTACTCAATTGGAAATAGTAACGAAGCTGTGTAGGTTGTTCATGAGGGAATGCGTTGGTTGTACTTAGGCCCCTACAGAGAAGTGATCGATGATAGGAGTGGATCGGTGTGTGGTTTGTGCTGGTTGTTAGCGTTGAAAAGAAGCCAGTGAAGGAAGGGTGCTATATCATGTAGTGTAGATGTTGAACAACTCGTTGAGAGCTTGTCCGGATAGGCTTGCTTTTGAGGTGTTCGATTGACAATGGTTCACTGGGAAATGGAGTCCCCGTGGGGGCTCGGTCGATGTGCAATGCTCATGATTCCCAACAAGGATCAAACAGCTGTACACTGCTTCCATGCTTTTCAATGGTCAGTTGAGCACTCAAGCTGCATGATCAATCATATTATATACAAATCTAATCTAATCTAATCTAATCTCCTACTAGTCAATTGGAAATAGTAACGAAGCTGTGTAGGTTGTTCATGAGGGAATGCGTTGGTTGTACTTAGGCCCCTACAGAGAATTGATCGATGATAGGAGTGGATCGGTGTGTGGGTTGTGCTGGTTGTTAGCGTTGAAAAGAAGCCAGTGAAGGGAGGGTGCTATATCATGTAGTGTAGATGTTGAACAACTCGTTGATAGCTTGTCCGGATAGGCTTGCTTTTGAGGTGTTCGATTGACAATGGTTCACTGGGAAATGGAGTCCCCGTGGGGGCTCGGTCGATGTGCATTGCTCATGATTCCCAACAAGGATCAAACAGCTGTACACTGCTTCCATGCTTTTCAATGGTCAGTTGAGCGTTCATGCTGCATGATCAATCATATTATATACAAATCTAATCTAATCTAATATAATCTCCTACTACTCAATTGGAAATAGTAACGAAGCTGTGTAGGTTTTTCATGAGGGAATTCGTTGGTTGTACTTAGGCCCCTACAGAGAAGTGATCGATGATAGGAGTGGATCGGTGTGTGGGTTGTGCTGGTTGTTAGCGTTGAAAAGAAGCCAGTGAAGGAAGGTTGCTACATCATGTAGTGTAGATGTTGAACAACTCGTTGAGAGCTTGTCCGGATAGGCTTGCTTTTGAGGTGTTCGTTTGACAATGGTTCACTGGGAAATGGAGTCCCCGTGGGGGCTCGGTCGATGTGCAATGCTCATGATTCCCAACAAGGATCAAACAGCTGTACACTGCTTCCATGCTTTTCAATGCTGAGTTGAGCGTTCAAGCTGCATGATCAATCATATTATATACAAATCTAATCTAATCTAATCTAATCTCCTACTAGTCAATTGGAAATAGTAACGAAGCTGTGTAGGTTGTTCATGAGGGAATGCGTTGGTTGTACTTAGGCCCCTACAGAGAAGTGATCGATGATAGGAGTGGATCGGTGTGTGGGTTGTGCTGGTTGTTAGCGTTGAAAAGAAGCCAGTGAAGGAAGGGTGCTATATCATGTAGTGTAGATGTTGAACAACTCGTTGAGAGCTTGTCCGGATAGGCTTGCTTTTGAGGTGTTCGATTGACAATGGTTCACTGGGAAATGGAGTCCCCGTGGGGGCTCGGTCGATGTGCAATGCTCATGATTCCCAACAAGGATCAAACAGCTGTACACTGCTTCCATGCTTCTCAATGCTGAGTTGAGCGTTCAAGCTGCATGATCAATCATATTATATACAAATCTAATCTAATCTAATCTAATCTCCTACTAGTCAATTGGAAATAGTAACGAAGCTGTGTAGGTTGTTCATGAGGGAATGCGTTGGTTGTACTCAGGCCCCTACAGAGAAGTGATCGATGATAGTAGTGGATCGGTGTGTGGGTTGTGCTGGTTGTTAGCGTTGAAAAGAAGCCAGTGAAGGAAGGGTGCTATAGAATGTAGTGTAGATGTTGAACAACTCGTTGAGAGCTTGTCCGGATAGGCTTGCTTTTGAGGTGTTCGATTGACAATGGTTCACTGGGAAATGGAGTCCCCGTGGGGGCTCGGTCGATGTGCATTGCTCATGATTCCCAACAGGGATCAAACAGCTGTACACTGCTTCCATGCTTTTCAATGGTCAGTTGAGCGTTCAAGCTGCATGATCAATCATATTATATACAAATCTAATCTAATCTAATCTAATCTCCTACTAGTCAATTGGAAATAGTAACGAAGCTGTGTAGGTTGTTCATGAGGGAATGCGTTGGTTGTACTTAGACCCCTACAGAGAAGTGATCGATGATAGGAGTGGATCGGTGTGTGGGTTGTGCTGGTTGTTAGCGTTGAAAAGAAGCCAGTGAAGGAAGGGTGCTATATCATGTAGTGTCGATGTTGAACAACTCGTTGAGAGCTTGTCCGGATAGGCTTGCTTTTGAGGTGTTCGATTGACAATGGTTCACTGGGAAATGGAGTCCCCGTGGGGGCTCGGTCGATGTGCATTGCTCATGATTCCCAACAAGGATCAAACAGCTGTACACTGCTTCCATGCTTTTCAATGGTCAGTTGAGCACTCAAGCTGCATGATCAATCATATTATATAGAAATCTAATCTAATCTAATCTAATCTCCTACTAGTCAATTGGAAATAGTAACGAAGCTGTGTAGGTTGTTCATGAGGGAATGCGTTGGTTGTACTTAGGCCCCTACAGAGAAGTGATCGATGATAGGAGTGGATCGGTGTGTGGTTTGTGCTGGTAGTTACGACTCAAAAGAAGCCAGTGAAGGAAGGGTGCTATATCATGTAGTGTAGATGTTGAACAACTCGTTGAGAGCTTGTCCGGATAGGCATGCTTTTGAGGTGTTCGATTGACAATGGTTCACTGGGAAATGGAGTCCCCGTGGGGGCTCGGTCGATGTGCAATGCTCATGATTCCCAACAAGGATCAAACAGCTGTACACTGCTTCCATGCTTTTCAATGGTCAGTTGAGCACTCAAGCTGCATGATCAATCATATTATATACAAATCTAATCTAATCTAATCTAATCTCCTACTAGTCAATTGGAAATAGTAACGAAGCTGTGTAGGTTGTTCATGAGGGAATGCGTTGGTTGTACTTAGGCCCCTACAGAGAAGTGATCGATGATAGGAGTGGATCGGTGTGTGGGTTGTGCTTGTTGTTAGCGTTGAAAAGAAGCCAGTGAAGGAAGGGTGCTATATCATGTAGTGTAGATGTTGAACAACTCGTTGAGAGCTTGTCCGGATAGGCTTGCTTTTGAGGTGTTCGATTGACAATGGTTCACTGGGAAATGGAGTCCCCGTGGGGGCTCGGTAGATGTGCAATGCTCATGATTCCCAACAAGGATCAAACAGCTGTACACTGCTTCCATGCTTTTCAATGATCAAATGTGCACTCAAGCTGCATGATCAATCATATTATATACAAATCTAATCTAATCTAATCTCCTACTACTCAAATGGAAATAGTAACGAAGCTGTGTAGATTGTTCATGAGGGAATGCGTTGGTTGTACTTAGGCCCCTACAGAGAAGTGATCGATGATAGGAGTGGATCGGTGTGTGGGTTGTGCTGGTTGTTAGCGTTGAAAAGAAGCCAGTGAAGGAAGGTTGCTATATCATGTAGTGTAGATGTTGAACAACTCGTTGAGAGCTTGTCCGGATAGGCTTGCTTTTGAGGTGTTCGATTGACAATGGTTCACTGGGAAATGGAGTCCCCGTGGGGGCTCGGTCGATGTGCATTGCTCATGATTCCCAACAAGGATCAAACAGCTGTACACTGCTTCCATGCTTTTCAATGGTCAGTTGAGCACTCAAGCTGCATGATCAATCATATTATATACAAATCTAATCTAATCTAATCTAATCTCCTACTAGTCAATTGGAAATAGTAACGAAGCTGTGTAGGTTGTTCATGAGGGAATGCGTTGGTTGTACTTAGGCCCCTACAGAGAAGTGATCGATGATAGGAGTGGATCGGTGTGTGGGTTGTGCTTGTTGTTAGCGTTGAAAAGAAGCCAGTGAAGAAAGGGTGCTATATCATGTAGTGTAGATGTTGAACAACTCGTTGAGAGCTTGTCCGGATAGGCTTGCTTTTGAGGTGTTCGATTGACAATGGTTCACTGGGAAATGGAGTCCCCGTGGGGGCTCGGTCGATGTGCAATGCTCATGATTCCCAACAAGGATCAAACAGCTGTACACTGCTTCCATGCTTTTCAATGGTCAGTTGAGCACTCAAGCTGCATGATCAATCATATTATATACAAATCTAATCTAATCTAATCTAATCTCCTACTACTCAATTGGAAATAGTAACGAAGCTGTGTAGGTTGTTCATGAGGGAATTCGTTGGTTGTACTTAGGCCCCTACAGAGAAGTGATCGATGATAGGAGTGGATCGGTGTGTGGGTTGTGCTGGTTGTTAGCGTTGAAAAGAAGCCAGTGAAGTAAGGGTGCTATATCATGTAGTGTAGATGTTGAACAACTCGTTGAGAGCTTGTCCGGATAGGCTTGCTTTTGAGGTGTTCGATTGACAATGGTTCACTGGGAAATGGAGTCCCCGTGGGGGCTCGGTCGATGTGCATTGCTCATGATTCCCAACAAGGATCAAACAGCTGTACACTGCTTCCATGCTTTTCAATGGTCAGTTGAGCGTTCAAGCTGCATGATCAATCATATTATATACAAATCTAATCTAATCTAATCTAATCTCCTACTTCTCAATTGGAAATAGTAACGAAGCTGTGTAGATTGTTCATGAGGGAATGCGTTGGTTGTACTTAGGCCCCTACAGAGAAGTGATCGATGATAGGAGTGGATCGGTGTGTGGGTTGTGCTGGTTGTTGGCGTTGAAAAGAAGCCAGTGAAGGAAGGGTGCTATATCATGTAGTGTAGATGTTGAACAACTCGTTGATAGCTTGTCCGGATAGGCATGCTTTTGAGGTGTTCGATTGACAATGGTTCACTGGGAAATGGAGTCCCCGTGGGGGCTCGGTCGATGTGCATTGCTCATGATTCCCAACAAGGATCAAACAGCTGTACACTGCTTCCATGCTTTTCAATGGTCAGTTGAGCACTCAAGCTGCATGATCAATCATATTATATACAAATCTAATCTAATCGAATCTAATCTCCTACTACTCAATTGGAAATATTAACGAAGCTGTGTAGGTTTTTCATGAGGGAATGCGTTGGTTGTACTTAGGCCCCTACAGGAAATGATCGATGATAGGAGTGGATCGGTGTGTGGGTTGTGCTGGTTGTCAGCGTTGAAAAGAAGCCAGTGAAGGAAGGGTGCTATATCATGTAGTGTAGATGTTGAACAACTCGTTGATAGCTTGTCCGGATAGGCATGCTTTTGAGGTGTTCGATTGACAATGGTTCACTGGGAAATGGAGTCCCCGTGGGGGCTCGGTCGATGTGCAATGCTCATGATTCCCAACAAGGATCAAACAGCTGTACACTGCTTCCATGATTTTCAATGGTCAGTTGAGCACTCAAGCTGCATGATCAATCATATTATATACAAATCTAATCTAATCTAATCTAATCTCCTACTACTCAATTGGAAATAGTAACGAAGCTGTGTAGGTTGTTCATGAGGGAATGCGTTGGTTGTACTTAGGCCCCTACAGAGAAGTGATCGATGATAGGATTGGATCGGTGTGTGGTTTGTGCTGGTTGTTAGCGTTGAAAAGAAGCCAGTGAAGGAAGGTTGCTATATCATGTAGTGTAGATGTTGAACAACTCGTTGATAGCTTGTCCGGATAGGCATGCTTTTGAGGTGTTCGATTGACAATGGTTCACTGGGAAATGGAGTCCCCGTGGGGGCTCGGTCGATGTGCATTGCTCATGATTCCCAACAAGGATCAAACAGCTGTACACTGCTTCCATGCTTTTCAATGGTCAGTTGAGCACTCAAGCTGCATGATCAATCATATTATATACAAATCTAATCTAATCTAATCTAATCTCCTACTACTCAATTGGAAATAGTAACGAAGCTGTGTAGGTTGTTCATGAGGGAATGCGTTGGTTGTACTTAGGCCCCTACAGAGAAGTGATCGATGATAGGAGTGGATCGGTGTGTGGGTTGTGCTGGTTGTTAGCGTTGAAAAGAAGCCAGTGAAGGAAGGTTGCTATATCATGTAGTGTAGATGTTGAACAACTCGTTGAGAGCTTGTCCGGATAGGCTTGCTTTTGAGGTGTTCGATTGACAATGGTTCACTGGGAAATGGAGTCCCCGTGGGGGCTCGGTCGATGTGCATTGCTCATGATTCCCAACAAGGATCAAACAGCTGTACACTGCTTCCATGCTTTTCAATGGTCAGTTGAGCGTTCATGCTGCATGATCAATCATATTATATACAAATCTAATCTAATCTAATCTAATCTCCCACTACTCAATTGGAAATAGTAACGAAGCTGTGTAGATTGTTCATGAGGGAATTCGTTGGTTGTACTTAGGCCCCTACAGAGAAGTGATCGATGATAGGAGTGGATCGGTGTGTGGGTTGTGCTGGTTGTTAGCGTTGAAAAGAAGCCAGTGAAGGAAGGGTGCTATATCATGTAGTGTAGATGTTGAACAACTCGTTGAGAGCTTGTCCGGATAGGCTTGCTTTTGAGGTGTTCGATTGACAATGGTTCACTGGGAAATGGAGTCCCCGTGGGGGCTCGGTCGATGTGCAATGCTCATGATTCCCAACAAGGATCAAACAGCTGTACACTGCTTCCATGATTTTCAATGATCAGTTGAGCGTTCAAGCTGCATGATCAATCATATTATATAGAAATCTAATCTAATCTAATCTAATCTCCTACTAGTCAATTGGAAATAGTAACGAAGCTGTGTAGGTTGTTCATGAGGGAATGCGTTGGTTGTACTTAGGCCCCTACAGAGAAGTGATCGATGATAGGAGTGGATGTGTGTGTGGGTTGTGCTGGTTGTAAGCGTTGAAAAGAAGCCAGTGAAGGAAGGGTGCTATATCATGTAGTGTAGATGTTGAACAACTCGTTGAGAGCTTGTCCGGATAGGCTTGCTTTTGAGGTGTTCGATTGACAATGGTTCACTGGGAAATGGAGTCCCCGTGGGGGCTCGGTCGATGTGCAATGCTCATGATTCCCAACAAGGATCAAACAGCTGTACACTGCTTCCGTGATTTTCAATGGTCAGTTGAGCGTTCAAGCTGCATGATCAATCATATTATATACAAATCTAATCTAATCTAATCTAATCTCCTACTACTCAAATGGAAATAGTAACGAAGCTGTGTAGATTGTTCATGAGGGAATGCGTTGGTTGTACTTAGGCCCCTACAGAGAAGTGATCGATGATAGGAGTGGATCGGTGTGTGGGTTGTGCTGGTTGTTAGCGTTGAAAAGAAGCCAGTGAAGGAAGGGTGCTATATCATGTAGTGTAGATGTTGAACAACTCGTTGAGAGCTTGTCCGGATAGGCTTGCTTTTGAGGTGTTCGATTGACAATGGTTCACTGGGAAATGGAGTCCCCGTGGGGGCTCGGTCGATGTGCAATGCTCATGATTCCCAACAAGGATCAAACAGCTGTACACTGCTTCCATGCTTTTCAATGGTCAGTTGAGCGTTCAAGCTGCATGATCAATCATATTATATACAAATCTAATCTAATCTAATCTCCTACTACTCAATTGGAAATAGTAACGAAGCTGTGTAGATTGTTCATGAGGGAATGCGTTGGTTGTACTTAGGCCCCTACAGAGAAGTGATCGATGATAGGAGTGGATCGGTGTGTGGGTTGTGCTGGTTGTTAGCGTTGAAAAGAAGCCAGTGAAGGAAGGGTGCTATATCATGTAGTGTAGATGTTGAACAACTCGTTGACAGCTTGTCCGGATAGGCTTGCATTTGAGGTGTTCGATTGACAATGGTTCACTGGGAAATGGAGTCCCCGTGGGGGCTCGGTCGATGTGCATTGCTCATGATTCCCAACAAGGATCAAACAGCTGTACACTGCTTCCATGATTTTCATTGGTCAGTTGAGCACTCAAGCTGCATGATCAATCATATTATATACAAATCTAATCTGATCTAATCTAATCTCCTACTACTCAATTGGAAATAGTAACGAAGCTGTGTAGGTTGTTCATGAGGGAATGCGTTGGTTGTACTTAGGCCCCTACAGAGAAGTGATGGATGATAGGAGTGGATCGGTGTGTGGGTTGTGCTGGTTGTTAGCGTTGAAAAGAAGCCAGTGAAGGATGGTTGCCATATCATGTAGTGTAGATGTTGAACAACTCGTTGAGAGCTTGTCCGGATAGGCTTGCTTTTGAGGTGTTCGATTGACAATGGTTCACTGGGAAATGGAGTCCCCGTGGGGGCTCGGTCGATGTGCATTGCTCATGATTCCCAACAAGGATCAAACAGCTGTACACTGCTTCCATGCTTTTCAATGGTCAGTTGAGCACTCAAGCTGCATGATCAATCATATTATATAGAAATCTAATCTAATCTAATCTAATCTCCTACTACTCAATTGGAAATAGTAACGAAGCTGTGTAGGTTGTTCATGAGGGAATGCGTTGGTTGTACTTAGGCCCCTACAGAGAAGTGATCGATGATAGGAGTGGATCGGTGTGTGGTTTGTGCTGGTAGTTACGACTCAAAAGAAGCCAGTGAAGGAAGGGTGCTATATCATGTAGTGTAGATGTTGAACAACTCGTTGAGAGCTTGTCCGGATAGGCTTGCTTTTGAGGTGTTCGATTGACAATGGTTCACTGGGAAATGGAGTCCCCGTGGGGGCTCGGTCGATGTGCATTGCTCATGATTCCCAACAAGGATCAAACAGCTGTACACTGCTTCCATGCTTTTCAATGGTCAGTTGAGCGTTCAAGCTGCATGATCAATCATATTATATACAAATCTAATCTAATCTAATCTAATCTCCTACTACTCAATTGGAAATAGTAACGAAGCTGTGTAGGTTGTTCATGAGGGAATTCGTTGGTTGTACTTAGGCCCCTACAGAGAAGTGATCGATGATAGGAGTGGATCGGTGTGTGGGTTGTGCTTGTTGTTAAAGTTGAAAAGAAGCCAGTGAAGGAAGGGTGCTATATCATGTAGTGTAGATGTTGAACAACTCGTTGAGAGCTTGTCCGGATAGGCTTGCTTTTGAGGTGTTCGATTGACACTGGTTCATCGGGAAATGGAGTCCCCGTGGGGGCTCGGTCGATGTGCAATGCCCATGATTCCCAACAAGGATCAAACAGCTGTACACTGCTTCCATGCTTCTCAATGCTGAGTTGAGCGTTCAAGCTGCATGATCAATCATATTATATACAAATCTAATCTAATCTAATCTAATCTCCTACTAGTCAATTGGAAATAGTAACGAAGCTGTGTAGGTTGTTCATGAGGGAATGCGTTGGTTGTACTTAGGCCCCTACAGAGAAGTGATCGATGATAGGAGTGGATCGGTGTGTGGGTTGTGCTGGTTGTTAGCGTTGAAAAGAAGCCAGTGAAGGAAGGGTGCAATATCATGTAGTGTAGATGTTGAACAACTCGTTGAGAGCTGGTCCGGATAGGCTTGCTTTTGAGGTGTTCGATTGACAATGGTTCACTGGGAAATGGAGTCCCCGTGGGGGCTCGGTCGATGTGCAATGCTCATGATTCCCAACAAGGATCAAACAGCTGTACACTGCTTGCATGCTTTTCAATGGTCAGTTGAGCACTCAACCTGCATGATCAATCATATTATATACAAATCTAATCTAATCTAATCTAATCTCCTACTAGTCAATTGGAAATAGTAACGAAGCTGTGTAGGTTGTTCATGAGGGAATGCGTTGGTTGTACTTAGGCCCCTACAGAGAATTGATGGATGATAGGAGTGGATCGGTGTGTGGGTTGTGCTGGTTGTTAGCGTTGAAAAGAAGCCAGTGAAGGAAGGGTGCTATATCATGTAGTGTAGATGTTGAACAACTCGTTGAGAGCTTGTCCGGATAGGCTTGCTTTTGAGGTGTTCGATTGACAATGGTTCACTGGGAAATGGAGTCCCCGTGGGGGCTCGGTCGATGTGCAATGCTCATGATTCCCAACAAGGATCGAACAGCTGTACACTGCTTCCATGCTTTTCAATGGTCAGTTGAGCACTCAAGCTGCATGATCAATCATATTATATACAAATCTAATCTAATCTAATCTAATCTCCTACTAGTCAATTGGAAATAGTAACGAAGCTGTGTAGGTTGTTCATGAGGGAATGCGTTGGTTGTACTTAGGCCCCTACAGAGAAGTGATCGATGATAGGAGTGGATCGGTGTGTGGTTTTTGCTGGTAGTTACGAATCAAAAGAAGCCAGTGAAGGAAGGGTGCTATATCATGTAGTGTAGATGTTGAACAACTCGTTGAGAGCTTGTCCGGATAGGCTTGCTTTTGAGGTGTTCGATTGACAATGGTTCACTGGGAAATGGAGTCCTCGTGGGGGCTCGGTCGATGTGCATTGCTCATGATTCCCAACAAGGATCAAACAGCTGTACACTGCTTCCATGCTTTTCAATGGTCAGTTGAGCGTTCAAGCTGCATGATCAATCATATTATATACAAATCTACTCTAATCTAATCTAATCTCCTACTACTCAATTGGAAATAGTAACGAAGCTGTGTAGGTTGTTCATGAGTGAATGCGTTGGTTGTACTTAGGCCCCTACAGAGAAGTGATCGATGATAGGAGTGGATCGGTGTGTGGTTTGTGCTGGTTGTTAGCGTTGAAAAGAAGCCAGTGAAGGAAGGGTGCTATATCATGTAGTGTAGATGTTGAACAACTCGTTGAGAGCTTGTCCGGATAGGCATGCTTTTGAGGTGTTCGATTGACAATGGTTCACTGGGAAATGGAGTCCCCGTGGGGGCTCGGTCGATGTGCATTGCTCATGATTCCCAACAAGGATCAAACAGCTGTACACTGCTTCCATGCTTTTCAATGGTCAGTTGAGCGTTCAAGCTGCATGATCAATCATATTATATACAAATCTAATCTAATCTAATCTAATCTCCTACTACTCAATTGGAAATAGTAACGAAGCTGTGTAGGTTGTTCATGAGGGAATGCGTTGGTTGTACTTAGGCCCCTACAGAGAAGTGATCGATGATAGGAGTGGATCGGTGTGTGGGTTGTGCTGGTTGTTAGCGTTGAAAAGAAGCCAGTGAAGGAAGGGTGCTATATCATGTAGTGTAGATGTTGAACAACTCGTTGAGAGCTTGTCCGGATAGGCTTGCTTTTGAGGTGTTCGATTGACAATGGTTCACTGGGAAATGGAGTCCCCGTGGGGGCTCGGTCGATGTGCATTGCTCATGATTCCCAACAAGGATCAAACAGCTGTACACTGCTTCCATGATTTTCAATGGTCAGTTGAGCACTCAAGCTGCATGATCAATCATATTATATACAAATCTAATCTAATCTAATCTAATCTCCTACTACTCAATTGGAAATAGTAACGAAGCTGTGTAGGTTGTTCATGAGGGAATGCGTTGGTTGTACTTAGGCCCCTACAGAGAAGTGATCGATGATAGGAGTGGATCGGTGTGTGGGTTGTGCTTGTTGTTAGCGTTGAAAAGAAGCCAGTGAAGGAAGGGTGCTATATCATGTAGTGTAGATGTTGAACAACTCGTTGAGAGCTTGTCCGGATAGGCTTGCTTTTGAGGTGTTCGATTGACAATGGTTCACTGGGAAATGGAGTCCCCGTGGGGGCTCGGTCGATGTGCATTGCTCATGATTCCCAACAAGGATCAAACAGCTGTACACTGCTTCCGTGATTTTCAATGGTCAGTTGAGCGTTCAAGCTGCATGATCAATCATATTATATACAAATCTAATCTAATCTAATCTAATCTCCTACTACTCAATTGGAAATAGTAACGAAGCTGTGTAGGTTGTTCATGAGGGAATGCGTTGGTTGTACTTAGGCCCCTACAGAGAAGTGATGGATGATAGGAGTGGATCGGTGTGTGGTTTGTGCTGGTTGTTAGCGTTGAAAAGAAGCCAGTGAAGGAAGGGTGCTATATCATGTAGTGTAGATGTTGAACAACTCGTTGAGAGCTTGTCCGGATAGGCTTGCTTTTGAGGTGTTCGATTGACAATGGTTCACTGGGAAATGGAGTCCTCATGGGGGCTCGGTCGATGTGCATTGCTCATGATTCCCAACAAGGATCAAACAGCTGTACACTGCTTCCATGCTTTTCAATGGTCAGTTGAGCGTTCAAGCTGCATGATCAATCATATTATATACAAATCTAATCTAATCTAATCTAATCTCCTACTAGTCAATTGGAAATAGTAACGAAACTGTGTAGATTGTTCATGAGGGAATGCGTTGGTTGTACTTAGGCCCCTACAGAGAAGTGATCGATGATAGGAGTGGATCGGTGTGTGGGTTGTGCTGGTTGTTAGCGTTGAAAAGAAGCCAGTGAAGGAAGGGTGCTATATCATGTAGTGTAGATGTTGAACAACTCGTTGAGAGCTTGTCCGGATAGGCTTGCTTTTGAGGTGTTCGATTGACAATGGTTCACTGGGAAATGGAGTCCCCGTGGGGGCTCGGTCGATGTGCATTGCTCATGATTCCCAACAAGGATCAAACAGCTGTACACTGCTTCCATGCTTTTCAATGGTCAGTTGAGCGTTCAAGCTGCATGATCAATCATATTATATACAAATCTAATCTAATCTAATCTAATCTCCTACTACTCAATTGGAAATAGTAACGAAGCTGTGTAGGTTGTTCATGAGGGAATGCGTTGGTTGTACTTAGGCCCCTACAGAGAAGTGATCGATGATAGGAGTGGATCGGTGTGTGGGTTGTGCTGGTTGTTAGCGTTGAAAAGAAGCCAGTGAAGGAAGGGTGCTATATCATGTAGTGTAGATGTTGAACAACTCGTTGAGAGCTTGTCCGGATAGGCTTGCTTTTGAGGTGTTCGATTGACAATGGTTCACTGGGAAATGGAGTCCCCGTGGGGGCTCGGTCGATGTGCATTGCTCATGATTCCCAACAAGGATCAAACAGCTGTACACTGCTTCCATGCTTTTCAATGGTCAGTTGAGCACTCAAGCTGCATGATCAATCATATTATATACAAATCTAATCTAATCTAATCTAATCTCCTACTACTCAATTGGAAATAGTAACGAAGCTGTGTAGGTTGTTCATGAGAGAATGCGTTGGTTGTAATTAGGCCCCTACAGAGAAGTGATCGATGATAGGAGTGGATCGGTGTGTGGGTTGTGCTTGTTGTTAGCGTTGAAAAGAAGCCAGTGAAGGAAGGGTGCTATATCATGTAGTGTAGATGTTGAACAACTCGTTGATAGCTGGTCCGGATAGGCTTGCTTTTGAGGTGTTCGATTGACAATGGTTCACTGGGAAATGGAGTCCCCGTGGGGGCTCGGTCGATGTGCATTGCTCATGATTCCCAACAAGGATCAAACAGCTGTACACTGCTTCCATGATTTTCAATGGTCAGTTGAGCACTCAAGCTGCATGATCAATCATATTATATACAAATCTAATCTAATCTAATCTAATCTCCTACTACTCAATTGGAAATAGTAACGAAGCTGTGTAGGTTGTTCATGAGGGAATGCGTTGGTTGTACTTAGGCCCCTACAGAGAAGTGATCGATGATAGGAGTGGATCGGTGTGTGGGTTGTGCTTGTTGTTAGCGTTGAAAAGAAGCCAGTGAAGGAAGGGTGCTATATCATGTAGTGTAGATGTTGAACAACTCGTTGAGAGCTTGTCCGGATAGGCTTGCTTTTGAGGTGTTCGATTGACAATGGTTCACTGGGAAATGGAGTCCCCGTGGGGGCTCGGTCGATGTGCATTGCTCATGATTCCCAACAAGGATCAAACAGCTGTACACTGCTTCCGTGATTTTCAATGGTCAGTTGAGCGTTCAAGCTGCATGATCAATCATATTATATACAAATCTAATCTAATCTAATCTAATCTCCTACTACTCAATTGGAAATAGTAACGAAGCTGTGTAGGTTGTTCATGAGGGAATGCGTTGGTTGTACTTAGGCCCCTACAGAGAAGTGATGGATGATAGGAGTGGATCGGTGTGTGGTTTGTGCTGGTTGTTAGCGTTGAAAAGAAGCCAGTGAAGGAAGGGTGCTATATCATGTAGTGTAGATGTTGAACAACTCGTTGAGAGCTTGTCCGGATAGGCTTGCTTTTGAGGTGTTCGATTGACAATGGTTCACTGGGAAATGGAGTCCTCATGGGGGCTCGGTCGATGTGCATTGCTCATGATTCCCAACAAGGATCAAACAGCTGTACACTGCTTCCATGCTTTTCAATGGTCAGTTGAGCGTTCAAGCTGCATGATCAATCATATTATATACAAATCTAATCTAATCTAATCTAATCTCCTACTAGTCAATTGGAAATAGTAACGAAACTGTGTAGATTGTTCATGAGGGAATGCGTTGGTTGTACTTAGGCCCCTACAGAGAAGTGATCGATGATAGGAGTGGATCGGTGTGTGGGTTGTGCTGGTTGTTAGCGTTGAAAAGAAGCCAGTGAAGGAAGGGTGCTATATCATGTAGTGTAGATGTTGAACAACTCGTTGAGAGCTTGTCCGGATAGGCTTGCTTTTGAGGTGTTCGATTGACAATGGTTCACTGGGAAATGGAGTCCCCGTGGGGGCTCGGTCGATGTGCATTGCTCATGATTCCCAACAAGGATCAAACAGCTGTACACTGCTTCCATGCTTTTCAATGGTCAGTTGAGCGTTCAAGCTGCATGATCAATCATATTATATACAAATCTAATCTAATCTAATCTAATCTCCTACTACTCAATTGGAAATAGTAACGAAGCTGTGTAGGTTGTTCATGAGGGAATGCGTTGGTTGTACTTAGGCCCCTACAGAGAAGTGATCGATGATAGGAGTGGATCGGTGTGTGGGTTGTGCTGGTTGTTAGCGTTGAAAAGAAGCCAGTGAAGGAAGGGTGCTATATCATGTAGTGTAGATGTTGAACAACTCGTTGAGAGCTTGTCCGGATAGGCTTGCTTTTGAGGTGTTCGATTGACAATGGTTCACTGGGAAATGGAGTCCCCGTGGGGGCTCGGTCGATGTGCATTGCTCATGATTCCCAACAAGGATCAAACAGCTGTACACTGCTTCCATGCTTTTCAATGGTCAGTTGAGCGTTCAAGCTGCATGATCAATCATATTATATACAAATCTAATCTAATCTAATCTAATCTCCTACTACTCAATTGGAAATAGTAACGAAGCTGTGTAGGTTGTTCATGAGAGAATGCGTTGGTTGTAATTAGGCCCCTACAGAGAAGTGATCGATGATAGGAGTGGATCGGTGTGTGGGTTGTGCTTGTTGTTAGCGTTGAAAAGAAGCCAGTGAAGGAAGGGTGCTATATCATGTAGTGTAGATGTTGAACAACTCGTTGATAGCTGGTCCGGATAGGCTTGCTTTTGAGGTGTTCGATTGACAATGGTTCACTGGGAAATGGAGTCCCCGTGGGGGCTCGGTCGATGTGCATTGCTCATGATTCCCAACAAGGATCAAACAGCTGTACACTGCTTCCATGCTTTCCAATGGTCAGTTGAGCGTTCAAGCTGCATGATCAATCATATTATATACAAATCTAATCTAATCTAATCTAATCTAATCTCCTACTAGTCAATTGGAAATAGTAACGAAGCTGTGTAGGTTGTTCATGAGGGAATGCGTTGGTTGTACTTAGGCCCCTACAGAGAAGTGATCGATGATAGGAGTGGATCGGTGTGTGGGTTGTGCTGGTTGTTAGCGTTGAAAAGAAGCCAGTGAAGGAAGGGTGCTATATCATGTAGTGTAGATGTTGAACAACTCGTTGAGAGCTTGTCCGGATAGGCTTGCTTTTGAGGTGTTTGATTGACAATGGTTCAATGGGAAATGGAGTCCCCGTGGGGGCTCGGTCGATGTGCAATGCTCATGATTCCCAACAAGGATCAAACAACTGTACACTGCTTCCATGCTTTTCAATGGTCAGTTGAGCACTCAAGCTGCATGATCAATCATATTATATACAAATCTAATCTAATCTAATCTAATCTCCTACTAGTCAATTGGAAATAGTAACGAAGCTGTGTAGGTTGTTCATGAGAGAATGCGTTGGTTGTACTTAGGCTCCTACAGAGAAGTGATCGATGATAGGAGTGGATCGGTGTGTGGGTTGTGCTTGTTGTTAGCGTTGAAAAGAAGCCAGTGAAGGAAGGGTGCTATATCATGTAGTGTAGATGTTGAACAACTCGTTGATAGCTGGTCCGGATAGGCTTGCTTTTGAGGTGTTCGATTGACAATGGTTCACTGGGAAATGGAGTCCCCGTGGGGGCTCGGTCGATGTGCATTGCTCATGATTCCCAACAAGGATCAAACAGTTGTACACTGCTTCCATGCTTTTCAATGGTCAGTTGAGCGTTCAAGCTGCATTATCAATCATATTATATACAAATCTAATCTAATCTAATCTAATCTCCTACTACTCAATTGGAAATAGTAACGAAGCTGTGTAGGTTGTTCATGAGGGAATGCGTTGGTTGTACTTAGGCCCCTACAGAGAAGTGATCGATGATAGGAGTGGATCGGTGTGTGGGTTGTGCTGGTTGTTAGCGTTGAAAAGAAGCCAGTGAAGGAAGGGTGCTATATCATGTAGTGTAGATGTTGAACAACTCGTTGAGAGCTTGTCCGGATAGGCTTGCTTTTGAGGTGTTTGATTGACAATGGTTCAATGGGAAATGGAGTCCCCGTGGGGGCTCGGTCGATGTGCAATGCTCATGATTCCCAACAAGGATCAAACAGCTGTACACTGCTTCCATGCTTTTCAATGGTCAGTTGAGCACTCAAGCTGCATGATCAATCATATTATATACAAATCTAATCTAATCTAATCTAATCTCCTACTACTCAATTGGAAATAGTAACGAAGCTGTGTAGGTTGTTCATGAGGGAATGCGTTGGTTGTACTTAGGCCCCTACAGAGAAGCGATCGATGATAGGAGTGGATCGGTGTGTGGGTTGTGCTTGTTGTTAGCGTTGAAAAGAAGCCAGTGAAGGAAGGGTGCTATATCATGTAGTGTAGATGTTGAACAACTCGTTGAGAGCTTGTCCGGATAGGCTTGCTTTTGAGGTGTTCGATTGACAATGGTTCACTGGGAAATGGAGTCCTCATGGGGGCTCGGTCGATGTGCATTGCTCATGATTCCCAACAAGGATCAAACAGCTGTACACTGCTTCCATGCTTTTCAATGGTCAGTTGAGCGTTCAAGCTGCATGATCAATCATATTATATACAAATCTAATCTAATCTAATCTAATCTCCTACTAGTCAATTGGAAATAGTAACGAAGCTGTGTAGGTTGTTCATGAGGGAATGCGTTGGTTGTACTTAGGCCCCTACAGAGAAGTGATCGATGATAGGAGTGGATCGGTGTGTGGGTTGTGCTTGTTGTTAGCGTTGAAAAGAAGCCAGTGAAGGAAGGGTGCTATATCATGTAGTGTAGATGTTGAACAACTCGTTGAGAGCTTGTCCGGATAGGCTTGCTTTTGAGGTGTTCGATTGACAATGGTTCACTGGGAAATGGAGTCCCCGTGGGGGCTCGGTCGATGTGCAATGCCCATGATTCCCAACAAGGATCAAACAGCTGTACACTGCTTCCATGCTTCTCAATGCTGAGTTGAGCGTTCAAGCTGCATGATCAATCATATTATATACAAATCTAATCTAATCTAATCTAATCTCCTACTAGTCAATTGGAAATAGTAACGAAGCTGTGTAGGTTGTTCATGAGGGAATGCGTTGGTTGTACTTAGGCCCCTACAGAGAAGTGATCGATGATAGGAGTGGATCGGTGTGTGGGTTGTGCTGGTTGTTAGCGTTGAAAAGAAGCCAGTGAAGGAAGGGTGCTATATCATGTAGTGTAGATGTTGAACAACTCGTTGAGAGCTTGTCCGGATAGGCTTGCTTTTGAGGTGTTCGATTGACAATGGTTCACTGGGAAATGGAGTCCCCGTGGGGGCTCGGTCGATGTGCATTGCTCATGATTCCCAACAAGGATCAAACAGCTGTACACTGCTTCCATGCTTTTCAATGGTCAGTTGAGCGTTCAAGCTGCATGATCAATCATATTATATACAAATCTAATCTAATCTAATCTAATCTCCTACTAGTCAATTGGAAATAGTAACGAAGCTGTGTAGGTTGTTCATGAGGAAATGCGTTGGTTGTACTTAGGCCCCTACAGAGAAGTGATCGATGATAGGAGTGGATCGGTGTGTGGGTTGTGCTGGTTGTTAGCGTTGAAAAGAAGCCAGTGAAGGAAGGGTGCTATATCATGTAGTGTAGATGTTGAACAACTCGTTGAGAGCTTGTCCGGATAGGCTTGCTTTTGAGGTGTTCGATTGACAATGGTTCACTGGGAAATGGAGTCCCCGTGGGGGCTCGGTCGATGTGCAATGCCCATGATTCCCAACAAGGATCAAACAGCTGTACACTGCTTCCATGCTTTTCAATGGTCAGTTGAGCACTCAAGCTGCATGATCAATCATATTATATACAAATCTAATCTAATCTAATCTCCTACTACTCAATTGGAAATAGTAACGAAGCTGTGTAGGTTGTTCATGAGGGAATGCGTTGGTTGTACTTAGGCCCCTACAGAGAAGTGATCGATGATAGGAGTGGATCGGTGTGTGGGTTGTGCTGGTTGTTAGCGTTGGAAAGAAGCCAGTGAAGGAAGGGTGCTATATCATGTAGTGTAGATGTTGAACAACTCGTTGAGAGCTTGTCCGGATAGGCTTGCTTTTGAGGTGTTCGATTGACAATGGTTCACTGGGAAATGGAGTCCTCATGGGGGCTCGGTCGATGTGCATTGCTCATGATTCCCAACAAGGATCAAACAGCTGTACACTGCTTCCATGCTTTTCAATGGTCAGTTGAGCGTTCAAGCTGCATGATCAATCATATTATATACAAATCTAATCTAATCTAATCTAATCTCCTACTAGTCAATTGGAAATAGTAACGAAGCTGTGTAGGTTGTTCATGAGGGAATGCGTTGGTTGTACTTAGGCCCCTACAGAGAAGTGATCGATGATAGGAGTGGATCGGTGTGTGGGTTGTGCTTGTTGTTAGCGTTGAAAAGAAGCCAGTGAAGGAAGGGTGCTATATCATGTAGTGTAGATGTTGAACAACTCGTTGAGAGCTTGTCCGGATAGGCTTGCTTTTGAGGTGTTCGATTGACAATGGTTCACTGGGAAATGGAGTCCCCGTGGGGGCTCGGTCGATGTGCAATGCCCATGATTCCCAACAAGGATCAAACAGCTGTACACTGCTTCCATGCTTCTCAATGCTGAGTTGAGCGTTCAAGCTGCATGATCAATCATATTATATACAAATCTAATCTAATCTAATCTAATCTCCTACTAGTCAATTGGAAATAGTAACGAAGCTGTGTAGGTTGTTCATGAGGGAATGCGTTGGTTGTACTTAGGCCCCTACAGAGAAGTGATCGATGATAGGAGTGGATCGGTGTGTGGGTTGTGCTGGTTGTTAGCGTTGAAAAGAAGCCAGTGAAGGAAGGGTGCTATATCATGTAGTGTAGATGTTGAACAACTCGTTGAGAGCTTGTCCGGATAGGCTTGCTTTTGAGGTGTTCGATTGACAATGGTTCACTGGGAAATGGAGTCCCCGTGGGGGCTCGGTCGATGTGCATTGCTCATGATTCCCAACAAGGATCAAACAGCTGTACACTGCTTCCATGCTTTTCAATGGTCAGTTGAGCGTTCAAGCTGCATGATCAATCATATTATATACAAATCTAATCTAATCTAATCTAATCTCCTACTAGTCAATTGGAAATAGTAACGAAACTGTGTAGGTTGTTCATGAGGGAATGCGTTGGTTGTACTTAGGCCCCTACAGAGAAGTGATCGATGATAGGAGTGGATCGGTGTGTGGGTTGTGCTGGTTGTTAGCGTTGAAAAGAAGCCAGTGAAGGAAGGGTGCTATATCATGTAGTGTAGATGTTGAACAACTCGTTGAGAGCTTGTCCGGATAGGCTTGCTTTTGAGGTGTTCGATTGACAATGGTTCACTGGGAAATGGAGTCCCCGTGGGGGCTCGGTCGATGTGCAATGCCCATGATTCCCAACAAGGATCAAACAGCTGTACACTGCTTCCATGCTTTTCAATGGTCAGTTGAGCACTCAAGCTGCATGATCAATCATATTATATACAAATCTAATCTAATCTAATCTCCTACTACTCAATTGGAAATAGTAACGAAGCTGTGTAGGTTGTTCATGAGGGAATGCGTTGGTTGTACTTAGGCCCCTACAGAGAAGTGATCGATGATAGGAGTGGATCGGTGTGTGGGTTGTGCTGGTTGTTAGCGTTGGAAAGAAGCCAGTGAAGGAAGGGTGCTATATCATGTAGTGTAGATGTTGAACAACTCGTTGAGAGCTTGTCCGGATAGGCTTGCTTTTGAGGTGTTCGATTGACAATGGTTCACTGGGAAATTGAGTCCCCGTGGGGGCTCGGTCGATGTGCAATCCTCATGATTCCCAACAAGGATGAAACAGCTGTACACTGCTTCCATGCTTTTCAATGGTCAGTTGAGCGTTCAAGCTGCATGATCAATCATATTATATACAAATCTAATCTAATCTAATCTAATCTCCTACTAGTCAATTGGAAATAGTATCGAAGCTGTGTAGATTGTTCATGAGGGAATGCGTTGGCTGTACTTAGGCCCCTACAGAGAAGTGATCGATGATAGGAGTGGATCGGTGTGTGGGTTGTGCTGGTTGTTAGCGTTGAAAAGAAGCCAGTGAAGGAAGGGTGCTATATCATGTAGTGTAGATGTTGAACAACTCGTTGAGAGCTTGTCCGGATAGGCTTGCTTTTGAGGTGTTCGATTGACAATGGTTCACTGGGAAATGGAGTCCCCGTGGGGGCTCGGTCGATGTGCATTGCTCATGATTCCCAACAAGGATCAAACAGCTGTACACTGCTTCCATGATTTTCAATGGTCAGTTGAGCACTCAAGCTGCATGATCAATCATATTATATACAAATCTAATCTAATCTAATCTAATCTCCTACTAGTCAATTGGAAATAGTAACGAAGCTGTGTAGGTTGTTCATGAGGAAATGCGTTGGTTGTACTTAGGCCCCTACAGAGAAGTGATCGATGATAGGAGTGGATCGGTGTGTGGGTTGTGCTGGTTGTTAGCGTTGAAAAGAAGCCAGTGAAGGAAGGGTGCTATATCATGTAGTGTAGATGTTGAACAACTCGTTGATAGCTTGTCCGGATAGGCTTGCTTTTGAGGTGTTCGATTGACAATGGTTCACTGGGAAATGGAGTCCCCGTGGGGGCTCGGTCGATGTGCAATGCTCATGATTCCCAACAAGGATCAAACAGCTGTACACTGCTTCCATGCTTTTCAATGGTCAGTTGAGCACTCAAGCTGCATGATCAATCATATTATATACAAATCTAATCTAATCTAATCTCCTACTACTCAATTGGAAATAGTAACGAAGCTGTGTAGGTTGTTCATGAGGGAATGCGTTGGTTGTACTTAGGCCCCTACAGAGAAGTGATCGATGATAGGAGTGGATCGGTGTGTGGGTTGTGCTTGTTGTTAGCGTTGAAAAGAAGCCAGTGAAGGAAGGGTGCTACATCATGTAGTGTAGATGTTGAACAACTCGTTGATAGCTTGTCCGGATAGGCTTGCTTTTGAGGTGTTCGACTGATAAACGTTCATCCCGAAATGGAGTCCCCGTGGAGGCTCGGTCGATGTGCAATGCTCATGATTCCCAACAAGGATGAAAAAGCTGTACACTGCTTCCATGCTTTTCAATGGTCAGTTGAGCGTTCAAGCTGCATGATCAATCATATTATATACAAATCTAATCTAATCTAATCTAATCTCCTACTAGTCAATTGGAAATAGTATCGAAGCTGTGTAGATTGTTCATGAGGGAATGCGTTGGCTGTACTTAGGCCCCTACAGAGAAGTGATCGATGATAGGAGTGGATCGGTGTGTGGGTTGTGCTGGTTGTGAGCGTTGAAAAGAAGTCAGTGAAGGAAGGTTGCTATATCATGTAGTGTAGATGTTGAACAACTCGTTGAGAGCTTGTCCGGATAGGCTTGCTTTTGAGGTGTTCGATTGACAATGGTTCACTGGGAAATGGAGTCCCCGTGGGGGCTCGGTCGATGTGCAATGCTCATGATTCCCAACAAGGATCAAACAGCTGTACACTGCTTCCAACATTTTCAATGATCGGTTGAGCGTTCAAGCTGCATGATCAATCATATTATATACAAATCTAATCTAATCAAATCTAATCTCCTACTAGTCAATTGGAAATAGTAACGAAGCTGTGTAGGTTGTTCATGAGGGAATGCGTTGGTTGTACTTAGGCCCCTACATAGAAGTGATCGATGATAGGAGTGGATCGGTGTGTGGGTTGTGCTGGTTGTTAGCGTTGAAAAGAAGCCAGTGAAGGAAGGGTGCTATATCATGTAGTGTAGATGTTGAACAACTCGTTGAGAGCTTGTCCGGATAGGCATGCTTTTGAGGTGTTCGATTGACAATGGTTCACTGGGAAATGGAGTCCCCGTGGGGGCTCGGTCGATGTGCAATGCTCATGATTCCCAACAAGGATCAAACAGCTGTACACTGCTTCCATGCTTCTCAATGCTGAGTTGAGCGTTCAAGCTGCATGATCAATCATATTATATACAAATCTAATCTAATCTAATCTAATCTCCTACTAGTCAATTGGAAATAGTAACGAAGCTGTGTAGATTGTTCATGAGGGAATGCGTTGGCTGTACTTAGGCCCCTACAGAGAAGTGATCGATGATAGGAGTGGATCGGTGTGTGGGTTGTGCTGGTTGTTAGCGTTGAAAAGAAGCCAGTGAAGGAAGGGTGCTATATCATGTAGTGTAGATGTTGAACAACTCGTTGAGAGCTTGTCCGGATAGGCTTGCTTTTGAGGTGTTCGATTGACAATGGTTCACTGGGAAATGGAGTCCCCGTGGGGGCTCGGTCGATGTGCATTGCTCATGATTCCCAACAAGGATCAAACAGCTGTACACTGCTTCCATGCTTTTCAATGGTCAGTTGAGCGTTCAAGCTGCATGATCAATCATATTATATACAAATCTAATCTAATCTAATCTAATCTAATCTCCTACTAGTCAATTGGAAATAGTAACGAAGCTGTGTAGGTTGTTCATGAGGGAATGCGTTGGTTGTACTTAGGCCCCTACAGAGAAGTGATCGATGATAGGAATGGATCGGTGTGTGGGTTGTGCTGGTTGTTAGCGTTGAAAAGAAGCCAGTGAAGGAAGGGTGCTATATCATGTAGTGTAGATGTTGAACAACTCGTTGAGAGCTTGTCCGGATAGGCTTGCTTTTGAGGTGTTCGATTGACAATGGTTCACTGGGAAATGGAGTCCTCGTGGGGGCTCGGTCGATGTGCAATGCTCATGATTCCCAACAAGGATCAAACAGCTGTACACTGCTTCCATGCTTTTCAATGGTCAGTTGAGCACTCAAGCTGCATGATCAATCATATTATATACAAATCTAATCTAATCTAATCTAATCTCCTACTAGTCAATTGGAAATAGTAACGAAGCTGTGTAGGTTGTTCATGAGGGAATGCGTTGGTTGTACTTAGGCCCCTACAGAGAAGTGATCGATGATAGGAGTGGATCGGTGTGTGGGTTGTGCTGGTTGTTAGCGTTGAAAAGAAGCCAGTGAAGGAAGGGTGCTATATCATGTAGTGTAGATGTTGAACAACTCGTTGATAGCTTGTCCGGATAGGCATGCTTTTGAGGTGTTCGATTGACAATGGTTCACTGGGAAATGGAGTCCCCGTGGGGGCTCGGTCGATGTGCAATGCTCATGATTCCCAACAAGGATCAAACAGCTGTACACTGCTTCCATGCTTCTCAATGCTGAGTTGAGCGTTCAAGCTGCATGATCAATCATATTATATACAAATCTAATCTAATCTAATCTAATCTCCTACTAGTCAATTGGAAATAGTAACGAAGCTGTGTAGGTTGTTCATGAGGGAATGCGTTGGTTGTACTTAGGCCCCTACAGAGAAGTGATCGATGATAGGAGTGGATCGGTGTGTGGGTTGTGCTGGTTGTTAGCGTTGAAAAGAAGCCAGTGAAGGAAGGGTGCTATATCATGTAGTGTAGATGTTGAACAACTCGTTGAGAGCTTGTCCGGATAGGCTTGCTTTTGAGGTGTTCGATTGACAATGGTTCACTGGGAAATTGAGTCCCCGTGGGGGCTCGGTCGATGTGCATTGCTCATGATTCCCAACAAGGATCAAACAGCTGTACACTGCTTCCATGCTTTTCAATGGTCAGTTGAGCGTTCAAGCTGCATGATCAATCATATTATATACAAATCTAATCTAATCTAATCTAATCTCCTACTAGTCAATTGGAAATAGTATCGAAGCTGTGTAGATTGTTCATGAGGGAATGCGTTGGCTGTACTTAGGCCCCTACAGAGAAGTGATCGATGATAGGAGTGGATCGGTGTGTGGGTTGTGCTGGTTGTTAGCGTTGAAAAGAAGTCAGTGAAGGAAGGTTGCTATATCATGTAGTGTAGATGTTGAACAACTCGTTGAGAGCTTGTCCGGATAGGCTTGCTTTTGAGGTGTTCGATTGACAATGGTTCACTGGGAAATGGAGTCCCCGTGGGGGCTCGGTCGATGCGCAATGCTCATGATTCCCAACAAGGATCAAACAGCTGTACACTGCTTCCATCGTTTTCAATGATCGGTTGAGCGTTCAAGCTGCATGATCAATCATATTATATACAAATCTCATCTAATCTAATCTCCTACTAGTCAATTGGAAATAGTAACGAAGCTGTGTAGATTGTTCATGAGGGAATGCGTTGGTTGTACTTAGGCCCCTACAGAGAAGTGATCGATGATAGGAGTGGATCGGTGTGTGGGTTGTGCTTGTTGTTAGCGTTGAAAAGAAGCCAGTGAAGGAAGGGTGCTATATCATGTAGTGTAGATGTTGAACAACTCGTTGAGAGCTTGTCCGGATAGGCTTGCTTTTGAGGTGTTCGATTGACAATGGTTCACTGGGAAATGGAGTCCCCGTGGGGGCTCGGTCGATGTGCAATGCTCATGATTCCCAACAAGGATCAAACAGCTGTACACTGCTTCCATGCTTTTCAATGGTCAGTTGAGCGTTCAAGCTGCATTATCAATCATATTATATACAAATCTAATCTAATCTAATCTAATCTAATCTCCTACTACTCAATTGGAAATAGTAACGAAGCTGTGTAGATTGTTCATGAGGGAATGCGTTGGTTGTACTTAGGCCAATACAGAGAAGTGATCGATGATAGGAGTGGATCGGTGTGTGGTTTGTGCTGGTTGTTAGCGTTGAAAAGAAGCCAGTGAAGGAAGGGTGCTATATCATGTAGTGTAGATGTTGAACAACTCGTTGAGAGCTTGTCCGGATAGGCATGCTTTTGAGGTGTTCGATTGACAATGGTTCACTGGGAAATGGAGTCCCCGTGGGGGCTCGGTCGATGTGCATTGCTCATGATTCCCAACAGGGATCAAACAGCTGTACACTGCTTCCATGCTTTTCAATGGTCAGTTGAGCACTCAAGCTGCATGATCAATCATATTATATACAAATCTAATCTAATCTAATATAATCTCCTACTAGTCAATTGGAAATAGTAACGAATCTGTGTAGGTTGTTCATGAGGGAATGCGTTGGTTGTACTTAGGCCCCTACAGAGAATTGATGGATGATAGGAGTGGATCGGTGTGTGGGTTGTGCTGGTTGTTAGCGTTGAAAAGAAGCCAGTGAAGGAAGGGTGCTATATCATGTAGTGTAGATGTTGAACAACTCGTTGATAGCTTGTCCGGATAGGCTTGCATTTGAGGTGTTCGATTGACAATGGTTCACTGGGAAATGGAGTCCCCGTGGGGGCTCGGTCGATGTGCAATGCTCATGATTCCCAACAAGGATCAAACAGCTGTACACTGCTTCCATGCTTTTCAATGGTCAGTTGAGCACTCAAGCTGCATGATCAATCATATTATATACAAATCTAATCTAATCAAATCTAATCTCCTACTAGTCAATTGGAAATAGTAACGAAGCTGTGTAGGTTGTTCATGAGGGAATGCGTTGGTTGTACTTAGGCCCCTACAGAGAAGTGATCGATGATAGCAGTGGATCGGTGTGTGGGTTGTGCTGGTTGTTAGCGTTGAAAAGAAGCCAGTGAAGGAAGGGTGCTATATCATGTAGTGTAGATGTTGAACAACTCGTTGAGAGCTTGTCCGGATAGGCATGATTTGAGGTGTTCGATTGACAATGGTTCAATGGGAAATGGAGTCCCCGTGGGGGCTCGGTCGATGTGCATTGCTCATGATTCCCAACAAGGATCAAACAGTTGTACACTGCTTCCATGATTTTCAATGATCAGTTGAGCGTTCAAGCTGCATGATCAATCATATTATATACAAATCTAATCTAATCTAATCTAATCTCCTACTAGTCAATTGGAAATAGTAACGAAGCTGTGTAGATTGTTCATGAGAGAATGCGTTGGTTGTACTTAGGCCAATACAGAGAAGTGATCGATGATAGGAGTGGATCGGTGTGTGGGTTGTGCTGGTTGTTAGCGTTGAAAAGAAGCCAGTGAAGGAAGGTTGCTATATCATGTAGTGTAGATGTTGAACAACTCGTTGATAGCTTGTCCGGATAGGCTTGCTTTTGAGGTGTTCGATTGACAATGGTTCACTGGGAAATGGAGTCCCCGTGGGGGCTCGGTCGATGTGCAATGCTCATGATTCCCAACAAGGATCAAACAGCTGTACACTGCTTCCATGCTTTTCAATGGTCAGTTGAGCACTCAAGCTGCATGATCAATCATATTATATACAAATCTCATCTAATCTAATCTAATCTCCTACTACTCAATTGGAAATAGTAACGAAGCTGTGTAGGTTGTTCATGAGGGAATGCGTTGGTTGTACTTAGGCCCCTACAGAGAAGTGATCGATGATAGGAGTGGATCGGTGTGTGGGTTGTGCTTGTTGTTAGCGTTGAAAAGAAGCCAGTGAAGGAAGGGTGCTATATCATGTAGTGTAGATGTTGAACAACTCGTTGAGAGCTTGTCCGGATAGGCTTGCTTTTGAGGTGTTCGATTGACAATGGTTCACTGGGAAATGGAGTCCCCGTGGGGGCTCGGTCGATGTGCAATGCTCATGATTCCCAACAAGGATCAAACAGCTGTACACTGCTTCCATGCTTTTCAATGGTCAGTTGAGCACTCAAGCTGCATGATCAATCATATTATATACAAATCTAATCTAATCTAATCTCCTACTACTCAATTGGAAATAGTAACGAAGCTGTGTAGGTTGTTCATGAGAGAATGCGTTGGTTGTACTTAGGCCAATACAGAGAAGTGATCGATGATAGGAGTGGATCGGTGTGTGGGTTGTGCTGGTTGTTAGCGTTGAAAAGAAGCCAGTGAAGGAAGGGTGCTATATCATGTAGTGTAGATGTTGAACAACTCGTTGATAGCTTGTCCGGATAGGCATGCTTTTGAGGTGTTCGATTGACAATGGTTCACTGGGAAATGGAGTCCTCGTGGGGGCTCGGTCGATGTGCATTGCTCATGATTCCCAACAAGGATCAAACAGCTGTACACTGCTTCCATGCTTTTCAATGGTCAGTTGAGCGTTCAAGCTGCATGATCAATCATATTATATACAAATCTAATCTAATCAAATCTAATCTCCTACTAGTCAATTGGAAATAGTAACGAAGCTGTGTAGGTTGTTCATGAGGGAATGCGTTGGTTGTACTTAGGCCCCTACAGAGAAGTGATCGATGATAGGAATGGATCGGTGTGTGGGTTGTGCTGGTTGTAAGCGTTGAAAAGAAGCCAGTGAAGGAAGGGTGCTGTATATCATGCAGTGTAGATGTTGAACAACTCGTTGAGAGCTTGTCCGGATAGGCTTGCTTTTGAGTTGTTCGATTGACAATGGTTCACTGGGAAATGGAGTCCCCGTGGGGGCTCGGTCGATGTGCAATGCTCATGATTCCCAACAAGGATCAAACAGCTGTACACTGCTTCCATGCTTTTCAATGGTCAGTTGAGCACTCAAGCTGCATGATCAATCATATTATATACAAATCTAATCTAATCTAATCTAATCTCCTACTACTCAATTGGAAATAGTAACGAAGCTGTGTAGGTTGTTCATGAGGGAATGCGTTGGTTGTACTTAGGCCCCTACAGAGAAGTGATCGATGATAGGAGTGGATCGGTGTGTGGGTTGTGCTGGTAGTTACGACCCAAAAGAAGCCAGTGAAGGAAGGGTGCTATATCATGTAGTGTAGATGTTGAACAACTCGTTGAGAGCTTGTCCGGATAGGCTTGCTTTTGAGGTGTTCGATTGACAATGGTTCACTGGGAAATGGAGTCCCCGTGGGGGCTCGGTCGATGTGCAATGCTCATGATTCCCAACAAGGATCAAACAGCTGTACACTGCTTCCATGCTTTTCAATGGTCAGTTGAGCACTCAAGCTGCATGATCAATCATATTATATACAAATCTAATCTAATCTAATCTAATCTCCTACTACTCAATTGGAAATAGTAACGAAGCTGTGTAGGTTGTTCATGAGGGAATGCGTTGGTTGTACTTAGGCCCCTACAGAGAAGTGATCGATGATAGGAGTGGATCGGTGTGTGGGTTGTGCTGGTTGTTAGCGTTGAAAAGAAGCCAGTGAAGGAAGGGTGCTATATCATGTAGTGTAGATGTTGAACAACTCGTTGATAGCTTGTCCGGATAGGCTTGCTTTTGAGGTGTTCGATTGACAATGGTTCACTGAGAAATTGAGTCCCCGTGGGGGCTCGGTCGATGTGCATTGCTCATGATTCCCAACAAGGATCAAACAGTTGTACACTGCTTCCATGCTTTTCAATGCTGAGTTGAGCGTTCAAGCTGCATGATCAATCATATTATATAGAAATCTAATCTAATCTAATCTAATCACCTACTACTCAATTGGAAATAGTAACGAAGCTGTGTAGGTTGTTCATGAGGGAATGCGTTGGTTGTACTTAGGCCCCTACAGAGAAGTGATCGATGATAGGAGTGGATCGGTATGTCGTTTGTGCTGGTAGTTACGAATCAAAAGAAGCCAGTGAAGGAAGGGTGCTATATCATGTAGTGTAGATGTTGAACAACTCGTTGATAGCTTGTCCGGATAGGCTTGCATTTGAGGTGTTCGATTGACAATGGTTCACTGGGAAATGGAGTCCCCGTGGGGGCTCGTTCGATGTGCAATGCTCATGATTCCCAACAAGGATCAAACACTGCTTCCATGATTTTCAACGCCGAGTTGAGCGTTCAAGCTGCATGATCAATCATATTATATACAAATCTAATCTAATCTAATCTAATCTCCTACTACTCAATTGGAAATAGTAACGAAGCTGTGTAGGTTGTTCATGAGGGAATGCGTTGGTTGTACTTAGGCCCCTACAGAGAAGTGATCGATGATAGGAGTGGATCGGTGTGTGGGTTGTGCTGGTAGTTACGACTCAAAAGAAGACAGTGAAGGAAGGGTGCTATATCATGTAGTGTAGATGTTGAACAACTCGTTGATAGCTTGTCCGGATAGGCTTGCTTTTGAGGTGTTCGATTGACAATGGTTCACTGGGAAATGGAGTCCCCGTGGGGGCTCGGTCGATGTGCATTGCTCATGATTCCCAACAAGGATCAAACAGCTGTACACTGCTTCCATGCTTTTCAATGGTCAGTTGAGCGTTCAAGCTGCATTATCAATCATATTATATACAAATCTCATCTAATCTAATCTAATCTCCTACTACTCAATTGGAAATAGTAACGAAGCTGTGTAGGTTGTTCATGAGGGAATGCGTTGGTTGTACTTAGGCCCCTACAGAGAAGTGATCGATTATAGGAGTGGATCGGTGTGTGGGTTGTGCTGGTTGTTAGCGTTGAAAAGAAGCCAGTGAAGGAAGGGTGCTATATCATGTAGTGTAGATGTTGAACAACTCGTTGATAGCTTGTCCGGATAGGCTTGCTTTTGAGGTGTTCGATTGACAATGGTTCACTGGGAAATGGAGTCCCCGTGGGGGCTCGGTCGATGTGCATTGCTCATGATTCCCAACAAGGATCAAACAGCTGTACACTGCTTCCATGCTTTTCAATGGTCAGTTGAGCACTCAAGCTGCATGATCAATCATATTATATACAAATCTAATCTAATCTAATCTAATCTCCTACTACTCAATTGGAAATAGTAACGAAGCTGTGTAGGTTTTTCATGAGGGAATGCGTTGGTTGTACTTAGGCCCCTACAGAGAAGTGATGGATGATAGGAGTGGATCGGTGTGTGGGTTGTGCTGGTTGTTAGCGTTGAAAAGAAGCCAGTGAAGGAAGGGTGCTATAGAATGTAGTGTAGATGTTGAACAACTCGTTGAGAGCTTGTCCGGATAGGCTTGCTTTTGAGGTGTTCGATTGACAATGGTTCACTGGGAAATGGCGTCCCCGTGGGGGCTCGGTCGATGTGCATTGCTCATGATTCCCAACAAGGATCAAACAGTTGTACACTGCTTCCATGCTTTTCAATGGTCATTTGAGCACTCAAGCTGCATGATAAATCATATTATATACAAATCTAATCTAATCTAATCTAATCTCCTACTACTCAATTGGAAATAGTAACGAAGCTGTGTAGGTTGTTCATGAGGGAATGCGTTGGTTGTACTTAGGTCCCTACAGAGAAGTGATGGATGATAGGAGTGGATCGGTGTGTGGGTTGTGCTTGTTGTTAGCGTTGAAAAGAAGCCAGTGAAGGAAGGGTGCTATATCATGTAGTGTAGATGTTGAACAACTCGTTGAGAGCTTGTCCGGATAGGCTTGCTTTTGAGGTGTTCGATTGACAATGGTTCACTGGGAAATGGAGTCCCCGTGGGGGCTCGGTCGATGTGCAATGCCCATGATTCCCAACAAGGATCAAACAGCTGTACACTGCTTCCATGCTTTTCAATGGTCAGTTGAGCACTCAAGCTGCATGATCAATCATATTATATACAAATCTAATCTAATCTAATCTAATCTCCTACTACTCAATTGGAAATAGTAACGAAGCTGTGTAGGTTGTTCATGAGGGAATGCGTTGGTTGTACTTAGGCCCCTACAGAGAAGTGATCGATGATAGGAGTGGATCGGTGTGTGGGTTGTGCTTGTTGTTAGCGTTGAAAAGAAGCCAGTGAAGGAAGGGTGCTATATCATGTAGTGTAGATGTTGAACAACTCGTTGAGAGCTTGTCCGGATAGGCTTGCTTTTGAGGTGTTCGATTGACAATGGTTCACTGGGAAATGGAGTCCCCGTGGGGGCTCGTTCGATGTGCAATGCTCATGATTCCCAACAAGGATCAAACAGCTGTACACTGCTTCCATGATTTTCAATGGTCAGTTGAGCACTCAAGCTGCATGATCAATCATATTATATACAAATCTAATCTAATCTAATATAATCTCCTACTAGTCAATTGGAAATAGTAACGAAGCTGTGTAGGTTGTTCATGAGGGAATGCGTTGGTTGTACTTAGGCCCCTACAGAGAAGTGATCGATGATAGGAGTGGATCGGTGTGTGGGTTGTGCTGGTTGTTAGCGTTGAAAAGAAGCCAGTGAAGGAAGGGTGCTATATCATGTAGTGTAGATGTTGAACAACTCGTTGATAGCTTGTCCGGATAGGCTTGCATTTGAGGTGTTCGATTGACAATGGTTCACTGGGAAATGGAGTCCCCAAGGGGGCTCGGTCGATGTGCATTGCTCATGATTCCCAACAAGGATCAAACAGCTGTACACTGCTTCCATGCTTTTCAATGCTGAGTTGAGCGTTCAAGCTGCATGATCAATCATATTATATACAAATCTAATCTAATCTAATCTAATCTCCTACTACTCAATTGGAAATGGTAACGAAGCTGTGTAGGTTGTTCATGAGGGAATGCGTTGGTTGTACTTAGGCCCCTACAGAGAAGTGATGGATGATAGGAGTGGATCGGTGTGTGGGTTGTGCTGGTTGTTAGCGTTGAAAAGAAGCCAGTGAAGGAAGGGTGCTATATCATGTAGTGTAGATGTTGAACAACTCGTTGATAGCTTGTCCGGATAGGCTTGCATTTGAGGTGTTCGATTGACAATGGTTCACTGGGAAATGGAGTCCCCGTGGGGGCTCGGTCGATGTGCAATGCTCATGATTCCCAACAAGGATCAAACAGCTGTACACTGCTTCCATGCATTTCAATGATCAGTTGAGCGTTCAAGCTGCATGATCAATCATATTATATACAAATCTAATCTAATCTAATCTAATCTCCTACTACTCAATTGGAAATAGTAACGAAGCTGTGTAGGTTGTTCATGAGGGAATGCGTTGGTTGTACTTAGGCCCCTACAGAGAAGTGATCGATGATAGGAGTGGATCGGTGTGTGGAATGTGCTGGTAGTTACGACTCAAAAGAAGCCAGTGAAGTAAGGGTGCTATATCATGTAGTGTAGATGTTGAACAACTCGTTGATAGTTTGTCCGGATAGGCTTGCTTTTGAGGTGTTCGATTGACAATGGTTCACTGGGAAATGGAGTCCCCGTGGGGGCTCGGTCGATGTGCAATGCCCATGATTCCCAACAAGGATCAAACAGCTGTACACTGCTTCCATGCTTTTCAATGGTCAGTTGAGCGTTCAAGCTGCATCATCAATCATATAATATATAGAAATCTAATCTAATCTAATCTAATCTCCTACTACTCAATTGGAAATAGTAACGAAGCTGTGTAGGTTGTTCATGAGGGAATGCGTTGGTTGTACTTAGGCCCCTACAGAGAAGTGATCGATGATAGGAGTGGATCGGTGTGTGGGTTGTTCCGGTTGCTGGCGTCTAAAAGTATCCAGTGCAACAATAGTGTTTAATCACATATTGAAAATGCTGAACAACTGGTTGAGAGCTTGTCCGGATAGGCTTGCTTTTGAGGTGTTCGATTGACAATGGTTCACTGGGAAATGGAGTCCCCGTGGGGGCTCGGTCGATGTGCAATGCTCATGATTCCCAACAAGGATCAAACAGCTGTACACTGCTTCCATGCTTTTCAATGGTCAGTTGAGCGTTCAAGCTGCATTATCAATCATATTATATACAAATCTAATCTAATCTAATCTAATCTAATCTCCTACTACTCAATTGGAAATAGTAACGAAGCTGTGTAGGTTTTTCATGAGGGAATGCGTTGGTTGTACTTAGGCCCCTACAGAGAAGTGATCGATGATAGGAGTGGATCGGTATGTCGTTTGTGCTGGTAGTTACGAATCAAAAGAAGCCAGTGAAGGAAGGGTGCTATATCATGTAGTGTAGATGTTGAACAACTCGTTGATAGCTTGTCCGGATAGGCTTGCTTTTGAGGTGTTCGATTGACAATGGTTCACTGGGAAATGGAGTCCCCGTGTGGGCTCGGTCGATGTGCATTGCTCATGATTCCCAACAAGGATCAAACAGCTGTACACTGCTTCCATGCTTTTCAAAGCTGAGTTGAGCGTTCAAGCTGCAAGATCGATCATATAATATATAGAAATCTAAACTAATCTAATCTAATCTCCTACTACTCAATTGGAAATAGTAACGAATCTGTGTAGGTTGTTCATGAGGGAATGCGTTGGTTGTACTTAGGCCCCTACAGAGAAGTGATCGATGATAGGAGTGGATCGGTGTGTGGAATGTGCTGGTAGTTACGACTCAAAAGAAGCCAGGGAAGGAAGGGCGCTATATCATGTAGTGTAGATGTTGAACAACTCGTTGATAGCTTGTCCGGATAGGCTTGCTTTTGAGGTGTTCGATTGACAATGGTTCACTGGGAAATGGAGTCCCCGTGGGGGCTCGGTCGATGTGCATTGCTCATGATTCCCAACAAGGATCAAACAGCTGTACACTGCTTCCATGCTTTTCAATGGTCAGTTGAGCGTTAAAGCTGCATTATCAATCATATTATATACCAATCTAATCTAATCTAATCTAATCTCCTACTACTCAATTGGAAATAGTAACGAAGCTGTGTAGGTTGTTCATGAGGGAATGCGTTGGTTGTACTTAGGCCCCTACAGAGAAGTGATCGATGATAGGAGTGGATCGGTGTGTGGAATGTGCTGGTTGTTAGCGTTGAAAAGAAGCCAGTGAAGGAAGGGTGCTACATCATGTAGTGTAGATGTTGAACAACTCGTTGATAGCTTGTCCGGATAGGCTTGCTTTTGAGGTGTTCGATTGACAATGGCTCACTGGGAAATGGAGTCCCCGTGGGGGCTCGGTCGATGTGCATTGCTCATGATTCCCAACAAGGATCAAACAGCTGTACACTGCTTCCATGCTTTTCAATGGTCAGTTGAGCGTTCAAGCTGCATGATCAATCATATTATATACAAATCTAATCTAATCTAATCTAATCTCCTACTACTCAATTGGAAATAGTAACGAAGCTGTGTAGGTTTTTCATGAGGGAATGCGTTGGTTGTACTTAGGCCCCTACAGAGAAGTGATCGATGATAGGAGTGGATCGGTGTGTGGTTTGTGCTGGTTGTAAGCGTTGAAAAGAAGCCAGTGAAGGAAGGGTGCTATATCATGTAGTGTAGATGTTGAACAACTCGTTGATAGCTTGTCCGGATAGGCTTGCTTTTGAGGTGTTCGATTGAGAATGGTTCACTGGGAAAAGGAGTCCGCGTGGGGGCTCGGTCGATGTGCAATGCTCATGATTCCCAACAAGGATCAAACAGCTGTACACTGCTTCCATGCTTTTCAATGGTCAGTTGAGCGTTCAAGCTGCATGATCAATCATATTATATACAAATCTAATCTAATCTAATCTAATCTCCTACTACTCAATTGGAAATAGTAACGAAGCTGTGTAGGTTGTTCATGAGGGAATGCGTTGGTTGTACTTAGGCCCCTACAGAGAAGTGATCGATGATAGGAGTGGATCGGTGTGTGGAATGTGCTGGTAGTTACGAATCAAAAGAAGCCAGTGAAGGAAGGGTGCTATAGAATGTAGTGTAGATGTTGAACAACTCGTTGAGAGCTTGTCCGGATAGGCTTGCTTTTGAGGTGTTCCATTGACAATGGTTCACTGGGAAATGGAGTCCTCGTGGGGGCTCGTTCGATGTGGATTTCTTGTGATTCCCAACAATGATCAAACAGCTGTACACTGCTTCCATGCTTTTCAATGGTCAGTTGAGCGTTCAAGCTGCATGATCAATCATATAATATATAGAAATCTAATCTAATCTAATCTAATCTCCTACTACTCAATTGGAAATAGTAACGAAGCTGTGTAGGTTGTTCATGAGGGAATGCGTTGGTTGTACTTAGGCCCCTACAGAGAAGTGATCGATGATAGGAGTGGATCGGTGTGTGGGTTCTTCCGGTTGATAGCGTCTAAAAGTTTCCAGTGCAAGAATAGTGTTCAATCATATTTTGAAAATGCTGAACAACTGGTTGAGAGCTTGTCCGGATAGGCTTGCTTTTGAGGTGTTCGATTGACAATGGTTCACTGGGAAATGGAGTCCCCGTGGGGGCTCGTTCGATGTGCATTGCTCATGATTCCCAACAAGGATCAAACAGCTGTACACTGCTTCCATGCTTTTCAATGGTCAGTTGAGCGTTCAAGCTGCATGATCAATCATATTATATACAAATCTAATCTAATCTAATCTAATCTCCTACTAGTCAATTGGAAATAGTAACGAAGCTGTGTAGGTTTTTCATGAGGGAATGCGTTGGTTGTACTTAGGCCCCTACAGAGAAGTGATCGATGATAGGAGTGGATCGGTGTGTGGGTTGTGCTGGTTGTAAGCGTTGAAAAGAAGCCAGTGAAGGAAGGGTGCTACATCATGTAGTGTAGATGTTGAACAACTCGTTGATAGCTTGTCCGGATAGGCTTGCATTTGAGGTGTTCGATTGACAATGGTTCACTGGGAAATGGAGTCCCCGTGGGGGCTCGGTCGATGTGCAATGCTCATGATTCCCAACAAGGATCAAACAGCTGTACACTGCTTCCATGCTTTTCAATGGTCAGTTGAGCGTTAAAGCTGCATTATCAATCATATTATATACAAATCTAATCTAATCTAATCTAATCTCCTACTACTCAATTGGAAATAGTAACGAAGCTGTGTAGGTTGTTCATGAGGGAATGCGTTGGTTGTACTTAGGCCCCTACAGAGAAGTGATGGATGATAGGAGTGGATCGGTGTGTGGGTTGTGCTGGTTGTTAGCGTTGAAAAGAAGCCAGTGAAGGAAGGGTGCTACATCATGTAGTGTAGATGTTGAACAACTCGTTGATAGCTTGTCCGGATAGGCTTGCTTTTGAGGTGTTCGATTGACAATGGTTCACTGGGAAATGGAGTCCCCGTGGGGGCTCGGTCGATGTGCAATGCCCATGATTCCCAACAAGGATCAAACAGTTGTACACTGCTTCCATGCTTTTCAATGCTGAGTTGAGCGTTCAAGCTGCATGATCAATCATATTATATACAAATCTAATCTAATCTAATCTAATCTCCTACTACTCAATTGGAAATAGTAACGAAGCTGTGTAGGTTTTTCATGAGGGAATGCGTTGGTTGTACTTAGGCCCCTACAGAGAAGTGATCGATGATAGGAGTGGATCGGTGTGTGGGTTGTGCTGGTTGTAAGCGTTGAAAAGAAGCCAGTGAAGGAAGGGTGCTATATCATGTAGTGTAGATGTTGAACAACTCGTTGATAGCTTGTCCGGATAGGCTTGCATTTGAGGTGTTCGATTGACAATGGTTCACTGGGAAATGGAGTCCCCGTGGGGGCTCGGTCGATGTGCAATGCCCATGATTCCCAACAAGGATCAAACAGCTGTACACTGCTTCCATGCTTTTCAATGGTCAGTTGAGCGTTCAAGCTGCATGATCAATCATATTATATACAAATCTAATCTAATCTAATCTAATCTCCTACTAGTCAATTGGAAATAGTAACGAAACTGTGTAGGTTGTTCATGAGGGAATGCGTTGGTTGTACTTAGGCCCCTACAGAGAAGTGATCGATGATAGGAGTGGATCGGTGTGTGGGTTGTGCTGGTAGTTACGACTCAAAAGAAGACAGGGAAGGAAGGGTGCTATATCATGTAGTGTAGATGTTGAACAACTCGTTGAGAGCTTGTCCGGAAAGGCTTGCATTTGAGGTGTTCGATTGACAATGGTTCACTGGGAAATGGAGTCCCCGTGGGGGCTCGGTCGATGTGCAATGCCCATGATTCCCAACAAGGATCAAACACCTGTACACTGCTTCCATGCTTTTCAATGGTCAGTTGAGCGTTCAAGCTGCATGATCAATCATATTATATACAAATCTAATCTAATCTAATCTAATCTCCTACTAGTCAATTGGAAATAGTAACGAAGCTGTGTAGGTTGTTCATGAGGGAATGCGTTGGTTGTACTTAGGCCCCTACAGAGAAGTGATGGATGATAGGAGTGGATCGGTGTGTGGGTTGTGCTGGTTGTTAGCGTTGAAAAGAAGCCAGTGAAGGAAGGGTGCTATATCATGTAGTGTAGATGTTGAACAACTCGTTGATAGCTTGTCCGGATAGGCTTGCTTTTGAGGTGTTCGATTGACAATGGTTCACTGGGAAATGGAGTCCCCGTGGGGGCTCGGTCGATGTGCATTGCTCATGATTCCCAACAAGGATCAAACAGCTGTACACTGCTTCCATGCTTTTCAATGGTCAGTTGAGCGTTCAAGCTGCATGATCAATCATATTATATACAAATCTAATCTAATCTAATCTAATCTCCTACTACTCAATTGGAAATAGTAACGAAGCTGTGTAGGTTTTTCATGAGGGAATGCGTTGGTTGTACTTAGGCCCCTACAGAGAAGAGATCGATGATAGGAGTGGATCGGTGTGTGGGTTGTGCTAGTTGTTAGCGTTGAAAAGAAGCCAGTGAAGGAAGGGTGCTACATCATGTAGTGTAGATGTTGAACAACTCGTTGAGAGCTTGTCCGGATAGGCTTGCTTTTGAGGTGTTCGATTGACAATGGCTCACTGGGAAATAGAGTCCCCGTGGGGGCTCGGTCGATGTGCAATGCCCATGATTCCCAACAAGGATCAAACAGCTGTACACTGCTTCCATGCTTTTCAATGCTGAGTTGAGCGTTCAAGCTGCATGATCAATCATATTATATACAAATCTAATCTAATCTAATCTAATCTCCTACTACTCAATTGGAAATAGTAACGAAGCTGTGTAGGTTGTTCATGAGGGAATGCGTTGGTTGTACTTAGGCCCCTACAGAGAAGTGATCGATGATAGCAGTGGATCGGTGTGTGGGTTGTGCTGGTTGTAAGCGTTGAAAAGAAGCCAGTGAAGGAAGGGTGCTATATCATGTAGTGTAGATGTTGAACAACTCGTTGAGAGCTTGTCCGGATAGGCTTGCTTTTGAGGTGTTCGATTGACAATGGTTCACTGGGAAATGGAGTCCCCGTGGGGGCTCGGTCGATGTGCAATGCTCATGATTCCCAACAAGGATCAAACAGCTGTACACTGCTTCCATGCTTTTCAATGGTCAGTTGAGCGTTCAAGCTGCATGATCAATCATATTATATACAAATCTAATCTAATCTAATCTAATCTCCTACTACTCAATTGGAAATAGTAACGAAGCTGTGTAGGTTGTTCATGAGGGAATGCGTTGGTTGTACTTAGGCCCCTACAGAGAAGTGATGGATGATAGGAGTGGATCGGTGTGTGGGTTGTGCTGGTAGTTACGAATCAAAAGAAGCCAGTGAAGGAAGGGTGCTATATCATGTAGTGTAGATGTTGAACAACTCGTTGATAGCTTGTCCGGATAGGCTTGCTTTTGAGGTGTTCGATTGACAATGGTTCACTGGGAAATGGAGTCCCCGTGGGGGCTCGGTCGATGTGCAATGCTCATGATTCCCAACAAGGATCAAACAGCTGTACACTGCTTCCATGCTTTTCAATGGTCAGTTGAGCGTTCAAGCTGCATGATCAATCATATTATATACAAATCTAATCTAATCTAATCTCCTACTACTCAATTGGAAATAGTAACGAAGCTGTGTAGGTTGTTCATGAGGGAATGCGTTGGTTGTACTTAGGCCCCTACAGAGAAGTGATCGATGATAGGAGTGGATCGATGTGTGGTTTGTGCTGGTTGTTAGCGTTGAAAAGAAGCCAGTGAAGGAAGGGTGCTACATCATGTAGTGTAGATGTTGAACAACTCGTTGAGAGCTTGTCCGGATAGGCTTGCTTTTGAGGTGTTCGATTGACAATGGTTCACTGGGAAATGGAGTCCCCGTGGGGGCTCGGTCGATGTGCAATGCCCATGATTCCCAACAAGGATCAAACAGCTGTACACTGCTTCCATGCTTTTCAATGGTCAGTTGAGCGTTCAAGCTGCATCATCAATCATATAATATATAGAAATCTAATCTAATCTAATCTAATCTCCTACTACTCAATTGGAAATAGTAACGAAGCTGTGTAGGTTGTTCATGAGGGAATGCGTTGGTTGTACTTAGGCCCCTACAGAGAAGTGATCGGTGATAGGAGTGGATCGGTTTGTGGTTTGTGCTGGTTGTTAGCGTTGAAAAGAAGCCAGTGAAGGAAGGGTGCTATATCATGTAGTGTAGATGTTGAACAACTCGTTGAGAGCTTGTCCGGATAGGCTTGCTTTTGAGGTGTTCGACTGATAAACGTTCACCCCGAAATGGAGTCTCCGTGTGGTCACGTTCAGAGTGCATTGCTCATGATTCCCAACAAGGATCAAACAGCTGTACACTGCTTCCATGCTTTTCAATGGTCAGTTGAGCGTTCAAGCTGCATTATCAATCATATTATATACCAATCTAATCTAATCTAATCTAATCTCCTACTACTCAATTGGAAATAGTAACGAAGCTGTGTAGGTTGTTCATGAGGGAATGCGTTGGTTGTACTTAGGCCCCTACAGAGAAGTGATCGATGATAGCAGTGGATCGGTGTGTGGGTTGTGCTGGTAGTGACGACTCGAAAGAAGCCAGTGAAGGAAGGGTGCTATATCATGTAGTGTAGATGTTGAACAACTCGTTGATAGCTTGTCCGGATAGGCTTGCTTTTGAGGTGTTCGATTGACAATGGTTCACTGGGAAATGGAGTCCCCGTGGGGGCTCGTTCGATGTGCAATGCTCATGATTCCCAACAAGGATCAAACAGCTGTACACTGCTTCCATGCATTTCAATGGTCAGTTGAGCGTTCAAGCTGCATGATCAATCATATTATATACAAATCTAATCTAATCTAATCTAATCTCCTACTACTCAATTGGAAATAGTAACGAAGCTGTGTAGGTTGTTCATGAGGGAATGCGTTGGTTGTACTTAGGCCCCTACAGAGAAGTGATGGATGATAGGAGTGGATCGGTGTGTGGGTTGTGCTGGTTGTTAGCGTTGAAAAGAAGCCAGTGAAGGAAGGGTGCTATATCATGTAGTGTAGATGTTGAACAACTCGTTGAGAGCTTGTCCGGATAGGCTTGCTTTTGAGGTGTTCGACTGATAAACGTTCACCCCGAAATGGAGTCCCCGTGTGGTCACGTTAAGAGTGCATTGTTCATGATTCCCAACAAGGATCAAACAGCTGTACACTGCTTCCATGCTTTTCAATGGTCAGTTGAGCGTTCAAGCTGCATGATCAATCATATTATATACAAATCTAATCTAATCTAATCTAATCTAATCTCCTACTACTCAATTGGAAATAGTAACGAAGCTGTGTAGGTTGTTCATGAGGGAATGCGTTGGTTGTACTTAGGCCCCTACATAGAAGTGATTGTTGAAACGATTGGATCGGTGTGTGGTTTGTGCTGGTAGTTACGAATCAAAAAGAAGCCAGTGAAGGAAGGGTGCTACATCATGTAGTGTAGATGTTGAACAACTCGTTGAGTGTTTGTCGGGATAGGCTTGCATTTGAGGTGTTCGATTGACAATGGTTCACTGGGAAATGGAGTCCCCGTGGGTCTCGGTCGATGTGCAATGCCCATGATTCCCAACAAGGATCAAACAGCTGTACACTGCTTCCATGCTTTTCAATGGTCAGTTGAGCGTTCAAGCTGCATGATCAATCATATTATATACAAATCTAATCTAATCTAATCTAATCTCCTACTAGTCAATTGGAAATAGTAACGAAGCTGTGTAGGTTTTTCATGAGGGAATGCGTTGGTTGTACTTAGGCCCCTACAGAGAAGTGATCGATGATAGGAGTGGATCGGTGTGTGGGTTGTGCTTGTTGTTAGCGTTGAAAAGAAGCCAGTGAAGGAAGGGTGCTATATCATGTAGTGTAGATGTTGAACAACTCGTTGATAGCTTGTCCGGATAGGCTTGCTTTTGAGGTGTTCGATTGACAATGGTTCACTGGGAAATGGAGTCCCCATGGGGGCTCGGTCGATGTGCAATGCTCATGATTCCCAACAAGGATCAAACAGCTGTGCACTGCTTCCATGCTTTTCAATGGTCAGTTGAGCGTTCAAGCTGCATGATCGATCATATTATATACAAATCTAATGTAATGTAATCTAATCTCCTACTACTCAATTGGAAATAGTAACGAAGCTGTGTAGGTTGTTCATGAGGGAATGCGTTGGTTGTACTTAGGCCCCTACAGAGAAGTGATGGATGATAGGAGTGGATCGGTGTGTGGGTTGTGCTTGTTGTTAGCGTTGAAAAGAAGCCAGTGAAGGAAGGGTGCTACATCATGTAGTGTAGATGTTGAACAACTCGTTGATAGCTTGTCCGGATAGGCTTGCTTTTGAGGTGTTCGACTGATAAACGTTCACCCCGAAATGGAGTCCCCGTGTGGTCACGTTCAGAGTGCATTGCTCATGATTCCCAACAAGGATCAAACAGCTGTACACTGCTTCCATGCTTTTCAATGGTCAGTTGAGCGTTCAAGCTGCATGATCAATCATATTATATACAAATCTAATCTAATCTAATCTAATCTCCTACTAGTCAATTGGAAATAGTAACGAAGCTGTGTAGGTTGTTCATGAGGGAATGCGTTGGTTGTACTTAGGCCCCTACAGAGAAGTGATCGATGATAGGAGTTGATCGGTGTGTGGGTTGTGCTGGTTGTAAGCGTTGAAAAGAAGCCAGTGAAGGAAGGTTGCTATATCATGTAGTGTAGATGTTGAACAACTCGTTGAGAGCTTGTCCGGATAGGCTTGCTTTTGAGGTGTTCGACTGATAAACGTTCACCCCGAAATGGAGTCCCCGTGTGGTCACGTTCAGAGTGCATTGCTCATGATTCCCAACAAGGATCAAACAGCTGTACACTGCTTCCATGCTTTTCAATGGTCAGTTGAGCGTTCAAGCTGCATGATCAATCATATTATATACAAATCTAATCTAATCTAATCTAATCTCCTACTACTCAATTGGAAATAGTAACGAAGCTGTGTAGGTTGTTCATGAGGGAATGCGTTGGTTGTACTTAGCCCCTACAGAGAAGTGATTGATGATACGATTGGATCGGTTTGTTGTTTGTGCTGGTTGTTAGCGTTGAAAAGAAGCCAGTGAAGGAAGGGTGCTATATCATGCAGTGTAGATGTTGAACAACTCGTTGATAGCTTGTCCGGATAGGCTTGCTTTTGAGGTGTTCGACTGATAAACGTTCACCCCGAAATGGAGTCCCCGTGTGGTCACGTTCAGCGTGCATTGTTCATGATTCCCAACAAGGATCAAACAGCTGTACACTGCTTCCATGCTTTTCAATGGTCAGTTGAGCGTTCAAGCTGCATGATCAATCATACTATATAGAAATCCAACTAATCTAATCTCCTAATACTCAATTGGAAATAGTAACGAAGCTGTGTAGGTTGTTCATGAGGGAATGCGTTGGTTGTACTTAGGCCCCTACAGAGAAGTGATGGATGATAGGAGTGGATCGGTGTGTGGGTTGTGCTGGTAGTTACGACTCAAAAGAAGCCAGTGAAGGAAGGGTGCTATATCATGTAGTGTAGATGTTGAACAACTCGTTGAGAGCTTGTCCGGATAGGCTTGCTTTTGAGGTGTTCGATTGACAATGGCTCACTGGGAAATGGAGTCCCCGTGGGGGCTCGGTCGATGTGCAATGCTCAAGATTCCCAACAAGGATCAAACAGCTGTACACTGTTTCCATGCTTTTCAATGGTCAGTTGAGCGTTCAAGCTGCATGATCAATCATATTATATACAAATCTAATCTAATCTAATCTAATCTCCTACTACTCAATTGGAAATAGTAACGAAGCTGTGTAGGTTTTTCATGAGGGAATGCGTTGGTTGTACTTAGGCCCCTACAGAGAAGTGATCGATGATAGGAGTGGATCGGTGTGTCGTTTGTGCTGGTTGTTAGCGTTGAAAAGAAGCCAGTGAAGGAAGGGTGCTATATCATGTAGTGTAGATGTTGAACAACTCGTTGAGAGCTTGTCCGGATAGGCTTGCTTTTGAGGTGTTCGATTGACAATGGTTCACTGGGAAATGGAGTCCCCGTGGGGGCTCGGTCGATGTGCAATGCTCATGATTCCCAACAAGGATCAAACAGCTGTACACTGCTTCCATGCTTTTCAATGGTCAGTTGAGCGTTCAAGCTGCATGATCAATCATATTATATACAAATCTAATCTAATCTAATCTAATCTCCTACTAGTCAATTGGAAATAGTAACGAAGCTGTGTAGGTTGTTCATGAGGGAATGCGTTGGTTGTACTTAGCCCCTACAGAGAAGTGATTGATGATACGATTGGATCGGTTTGTTGTTTGTGCTGGTTGTTAGCGTTGAAAAGAAGCCAGTGAAGGAAGGGTGCTATATCATGCAGTGTAGATGTTGAACAACTCGTTGATAGCTTGTCCGGATAGGCTTGCTTTTGAGGTGTTCGACTGATAAACGTTCACCCCGAAATGGAGTCCCCGTGTGGTCACGTTCAGCGTGCATTGTTCATGATTCCCAACAAGGATCAAACAGCTGTACACTGCTTCCATGCTTTTCAATGGTCAGTTGAGCGTTCAAGCTGCATGATCAATCATACTATATAGAAATCCAACTAATCTAATCTCCTAATACTCAATTGGAAATAGTAACGAAGCTGTGTAGGTTGTTCATGAGGGAATGCGTTGGTTGTACTTAGGCCCCTACAGAGAAGTGATGGATGATAGGAGTGGATCGGTGTGTGGGTTGTGCTGGTAGTTACGACTCAAAAGAAGCCAGTGAAGGAAGGGTGCTATATCATGTAGTGTAGATGTTGAACAACTCGTTGAGAGCTTGTCCGGATAGGCTTGCTTTTGAGGTGTTCGATTGACAATGGCTCACTGGGAAATGGAGTCCCCGTGGGGGCTCGGTCGATGTGCAATGCTCATGATTCCCAACAAGGATCAAACAGCTGTACACTGTTTCCATGCTTTTCAATGGTCAGTTGAGCGTTCAAGCTGCATGATCAATCATATTATATACAAATCTAATCTAATCTAATCTAATCTCCTACTACTCAATTGGAAATAGTAACGAAGCTGTGTAGGTTTTTCATGAGGGAATGCGTTGGTTGTACTTAGGCCCCTACAGAGAAGTGATCGATGATAGGAGTGGATCGGTGTGTCGTTTGTGCTGGTTGTTAGCGTTGAAAAGAAGCCAGTGAAGGAAGGGTGCTATATCATGTAGTGTAGATGTTGAACAACTCGTTGAGAGCTTGTCCGGATAGGCTTGCTTTTGAGGTGTTCGATTGACAATGGTTCACTGGGAAATGGAGTCCCCGTGGGGGCTCGGTCGATGTGCAATGCTCATGATTCCCAACAAGGATCAAACAGCTGTACACTGCTTCCATGCTTTTCAATGGTCAGTTGAGCGTTCAAGCTGCATGATCAATCATATTATATACAAATCTAATCTAATCTAATCTAATCTCCTACTAGTCAATTGGAAATAGTAACGAAACTGTGTAGGTTGTTCATGAGGGAATGCGTTGGTTGTACTTAGGCCCCTACAGAGAAGTGATCGATGATAGGAGTGGATCGGTGTGTGGGTTGTGCTTGTTGTTAGCGTTGAAAAGAAGCCAGTGAAGGAAGGGTGCTATATCATGTAGTGTAGATGTTGAACAACTCGTTGATAGCTTGTCCGGATAGGCTTGCTTTTGAGGTGTTCGATTGACAATGGTTCACTGGGAAATGGAGTCCCCGTGGGGGCTCGGTCGATGTGCAATGCTCATGATTCCCAACAAGGATCAAACAGCTGTACACTGTTTCCATGCTTTTCAATGGTCAGTTGAGCGTTCAAGCTGCATGATCAATCATATTATATACAAATCTAATCTAATCTAATCTAATCTCCTACTAGTCAATTGGAAATAGTAACGAATCTGTGTAGGTTGTTCATGAGGGAATGCGTTAGTTGTTCTTAAGCCCCTACAGAGAAGTGATGGATGATACGATTGGATCGGTGTGTGGTTTGTGCTGGTTGTTAGCGTTGAAAAGAAGCCAGTGAAGGAAGGGTGCTACATCATGTAGTGTAGATGTTGAACAACTCGTTGAGTGTTTGTCCGGATAGGCTTGCTTTTGAGGTGTTCGACTGATAAACGTTCACCCCGAAATGGAGTCCCCGTGTGGTCACGTTCAGAGTGCATTGCTCATGATTCCCAACAAGGATCAAACAGCTGTACACTGCTTCCATGCTTTTCAATGGTCAGTTGAGCGTTCAAGCTGCATGATCAATCATATTATATACAAATCTAATCTAATCTAATCTAATCTAATCTCCTACTACTCAATTGGAAATAGTAACGAAGCTGTGTAGGTTGTTCATGAGGGAATGCGTTGGTTGTACTTAGGCCCCTACAGAGAAGTGATCGATGATAGGAGTGGATCGGTGTGTGGGTTGTGCTTGTTGTTAGCGTTGAAAAGAAGCCAGTGAAGGAAGGGTGCTATATCATGTAGTGTAGATGTTGAACAACTCGTTGATAGCTTGTCCGGATAGGCTTGCTTTTGAGGTGTTCGATTGACAATGGTTCACTGGGAAATTGAGTCCCCGTGGGGTCTCGGTCGATGTGCAATGCCCGAGATTCCCAACAAGGATCAAACAGCTGTACACTGCTTCCATGCTTTTCAATGGTCAGTTGAGCGTTCAAGCTGCATGATCAATCATATTATATACAAATCTAATCTAATCTAATCTAATCTCCTACTACTCAATTGGAAATAGTAACGAAGCTGTGTAGGTTGTTCATGAGGGAATGCGTTAGTTGTTCTTGAGCCCCTACATAGAACTGATTGATGGTACGATTGGATCGGTGTGTGGGTTGTGCTGGTTGTTAGCGTTGAAAAGAAGCCAGTGAAGGAAGGGTGCTATATCATGTAGTGTAGATGTTGAACAACTCGTTGAGAGCTTGTCCGGATAGGCTTGCTTTTGAGGTGTTCGACTGATAAACGTTCACCCCGAAATGGAGTCCCCGTGTGGTCACGTTCAGAGTGCATTGCTCATGATTCCCAACAAGGATCAAACAGCTGTACACTGCTTCCATGCTTTTCAATGGTCAGTTGAGCGTTCAAGCTGCATGATCAATCATATTATATACAAATCTAATCTAATCTAATCTAATCTCCTACTAGTCAATTGGAAATAGTAACGAAACTGTGTAGGTTGTTCATGAGGGAATGCGTTGGTTGTACTTAGGCCCCTACAGAGAAGTGATCGATGATAGGAGTGGATCGGTGTGTGGGTTGTGCTTGTTGTTAGCGTTGAAAAGAAGCCAGTGAAGGAAGGGTGCTATATCATGTAGTGTAGATGTTGAACAACTCGTTGAGAGCTTGTCCGGATAGGCTTGCTTTTGAGGTGTTCGACTGATAAACGTTCACCCCGAAATGGAGTCCCCGTGTGGTCACGTTCAGAGTGCATTGCTCATGATTCCCAACAAGGATCAAACAGCTGTACACTGCTTCCATGCTTTTCAATGGTCAGTTGAGCGTTCAAGCTGCATGATCAATCATATTATATACAAATCTAATCTAATCTAATCTAATCTAATCTCCTACTACTCAATTGGAAATGGTAACGAAGCTGTGTAGGTTGTTCATGAGGGAATGCGTTGGTTGTACTTAGGCCCCTACAGAGAAGTGATCGATGATAGGAGTGGATCGGTGTGTGGTTTGTGCTGGTTGTTAGCGTTGAAAAGAAGCCAGTGAAGGAAGGGTGCTATATCATGTAGTATAGATGTTGAACAACTCGTTGATAGCTTGTCCGGATAGGCTTGCTTTTGAGGTGTCCGATTGACAATGGTTCACTGGGAAATGGAGTCCCCGTAGGGGCTCGGTCGATGTGCAATGCTCATGATTCCCAACAAGGATCAAACAGCTGTACACTGCTTCCATGCTTTTCAATGGTCAGTTGAGCACTCAAGCTGCATGATCAATCATATTATATACAAATCTAATCTAATCTAATCTAATCTCCTACTAGTCAATTGGAAATAGTAACGAAGCTGTGTAGGTTGTTCATGAGGGAATGCGTTGGTTGTACTTAGGCCCCTACAGAGAAGTGATCGATGATAGGAGTGGATCGGTGTGTGGGTTGTGCTGGTTGTAAGCGTTGAAAAGAAGCCAGTGAAGGAAGGGTGCTATATCATGTAGTGTAGATGTTGAACAACTCGTTGAGAGCTTGTCCGGATAGGCTTGCTTTTGAGGTGTTCGACTGATAAACGTTCACCCCGAAATGGAGTCCCCGTGTGGTCACGTTCGATTTGCATTGTTCATGATTCCCAACAAGGATCAAACAGCTGTACACTGCTTCCATGCTTTTCAATGGTCAGTTGAGCACTCAAGCTGCATGATCAATCATATTATATACAAATCTAATCTAATCTAATCTAATCTCCTACTAATCAATTGGAAATAGTAACGAAGCTGTGTAGGTTGTTCATGAGGGAATGCGTTGGTTGTACTTAGGCCCCTACAGAGAAGTGATCGATGATAGGAGTGGATCGGTGTGTCGTTTGTGCTGGTTGTTAGCGTTGAAAAGAAGCCAGTGAAGGAAGGGTGCTATATCATGTAGTGTAGATGTTGAACAACTCGTTGAGAGCTTGTCCGGATAGGCTTGCATTTGAGATGTTCGATTGACAATGGTTCACTAGGAAATGGAGTCCCCGTGGGGGCTCGTTAGATGTGCAATGCTCATGATTCCCAACAAGGATCAAACAGCTGTACACTGCTTCCATGCTTTTCAATGGTCAGTTGAGCGTTCAAGCTGCATGATCAATCATATTATATACAAATCTAATCTAATCTAATCTAATCTCCTACTAGTCAATTGGAAATAGTAACGAAGCTGTGTAGGTTGTTCATGAGGGAATGCGTTGGTTGTACTTAGGCCCCTACAGAGAAGTGATGGATGATAGGAGTGGATCGGTGTGTGGGTTGTGCTGGTTGTTAGCGTTGAAAAGAAGCCAGTGAAGGAAGGGTGCTATATCATGTAGTGTAGATGTTGAACAACTCGTTGAGAGCTTGTCCGGATAGGCTTGCTTTTGAGGTGTTCGACTGATAAACGTTCACCCCGAAATGGAGTCCCCGTGTGGTCACGTTAAGAGTGCATTGTTCATGATTCCCAACAAGGATCAAACAGCTGTACACTGCTTCCATGCTTTTCAATGGTCAGTTGAGCGTTCAAGCTGCATGATCAATCATATTATATACAAATCTAATCTAATCTAATCTAATCTAATCTCCTACTACTCAATTGGAAATAGTAACGAAGCTGTGTAGGTTGTTCATGAGGGAATGCGTTGGTTGTACTTAGGCCCCTACAGAGAAGTGATCGATGATAGGAGTGGATCGGTGTGTGGTTTGTGCAGGTAGTTACGAATCAAAAGAAGCCAGTGAAGGAAGGGTGCTATATCATGTAGTGTAGATGTTGAACAACTCGTTGAGAGCTTGTCCGGATAGGCTTGCTTTTGAGGTGTTCGATTGACAATGGTTCACTGGGAAATGGAGTCCCCGTGGGGGCTCGGTCGATGTGCAATGCTCATGATTCCCAACAAGGATCAAACAGCTGTACACTGCTTCCATGCTTTTCAATGGTCAGTTGAGCGTTCAAGCTGCATGATCAATCATATTATATACAAATCTAATCTAATCTAATCTAATCTCCTACTACTCAATTGGAAATAGTAACGAAACTGTGTAGGTTGTTCATGAGGGAATGCGTTGGTTGTACTTAGGCCCCTACAGAGAAGTGATCGATGATAGGAGTGGATCGGTGTGTGGGTTGTGCTTGTTGTTAGCGTTGAAAAGAAGCCAGTGAAGGAAGGGTGCTATATCATGTAGTGTAGATGTTGAACAACTCGTTGATAGCTTGTCCGGATAGGCTTGCTTTTGTGGTGTTCGATTGACAATGGTTCACTGGGAAATGGAGTCCCCGTGGGGGCTCGTTCGATGTGCATTGCTCATGATTCCCAACAAGGATCAAACAGCTGTACACTGCTTCCATGCTTTTCAATGGTCAGTTGAGCGTTCAAGCTGCATGATCAATCATATTATATACAAATCTAATCTAATCTAATCTAATCTCCTACTACTCAATTGGAAATAGTAACGAAGCTGTGTAGGTTGTTCATGAGGGAATGCGTTGGTTGTACTTAGGCCCCTACAGAGAAGTGATCGATGATAGGAGTGGATCGGTGTGTGGGTTGTGCTGGTTGTTAGCGTTGAAAAGAAGCCAGTGAAGGAAGGGTGCTATATCATGTAGTGTAGATGTTGAACAACTCGTTGAGAGCTTGTCCGGATAGGCTTGCTTTTGAGGTGTTCGATTGACAATGGTTCACTGGGAAATGGAGTCCCCGTGTCGTCACGTTCAGAGTGCATTGTTCATGATTCCCAACAAGGATGAAACAGCTGTACACTGCTTCCATGCTTTTCAATGGTCAGTTGAGCACTCAAGCTGCATGATCAATCATATTATATACAAATCTAATCTAATCTAATCTAATCTCCTACTAGTCAATTGGAAATAGTAACGAAGCTGTGTAGGTTGTTCATGAGGGAATGCGTTGGTTGTACTTAGGCCCCTACAGAGAAGTGATCGATGATAGGAGTGGATCGGTGTGTGGGTTGTGCTGGTTGTTAGCGTTGAAAAGAAGCCAGTGAAGGAAGGGTGCTATATCATGTAGTGTAGATGGTAAACAACTCGTTGATAGCTTGTCCGGATAGGCTTGCTTTTGAGGTGTTCGATTGACAATGGTTCACTGGGAAATGGAGTCCCCGTGTTTGCTCGGTCGATGTGCAATGCTCATGATTCCCAACAAGAATCAAACAGCTGTACACTGCTTCCATGCTTTTCAATGGTCAGTTGAGCGTTCAAGCTGCATGATCAATCATATTATATACAAATCTCATCTAATCTAATCTAATCTCCTACTACTCAATTGGAAATAGTAACGAAGCTGTGTAGGTTGTTCATGAGGGAATGCGTTGGTTGTACTTAGGCCCCTACAGAGAAGTGATCGATGATAGGAGTGTATCGGTGTGTGGGTTGTGCTGGTTGTTAGCGTTGAAAAGAAGCCAGTGAAGGAAGGGTGCTATATCATGTAGTGTAGATGTTGAACAACTCGTTGAGAGCTTGTCCGGATAGGCTTGCTTTTGAGGTGTTCGACTGATAAACGTTCACGCCGAAATGGAGTCCCCGTGTCGTCACGTTCAGAGTGCATTGTTCATGATTCCCAACAAGGATCAAACAGCTGTACACTGCTTCCATGCTTTTCAATGGTCAGTTGAGCACTCAAGCTGCATGATCAATCATATTATATACAAATCTAATCTAATCTAATCTAATCTCCTACTACTCAATTGGAAATAGTAACGAAGCTGTGTAGGTTGTTCATGAGGGAATGCGTTGGTTGTACTTAGGCCCCTACAGAGAAGTGATCGATGATAGGAGTGGATCGGTGTGTGGTTTGTGCTGGTTGTTAGCGTTGAAAAGAAGCCAGTGAAGGAAGGGTGCTATATCATGTAGTGTAGATGTTGAACAACTCGTTGAGAGCTTGTCCGGATAGGCTTGCTTTTGAGGTGTTCGATTGACAATGGTTCACTGGGAAATGGAGTCCCCGTGGGGGCTCGGTCGATGTGCATTGCTCATGATTCCCAACAAGGATCAAACAGCTGTACACTGCTTCCATGCTTTTCAATGGTCAGTTGAGCGTTCAAGCTGCATGATCAATCATATTATATACAAATCTAATCTAATCTAATCTAATCTCCTACTACTCAATTGGAAATAGTAACGAAGCTGTGTAGGTTGTTCTTGAGGGAATGCGTTGGTTGTACTTAGGCCCCTACAGAGAAGTGATCGATGATAGGAGTGGATCGGTGTGTGGTTTGTGCAGGTAGTTACGAATCAAAAGAAGCCAGTGAAGGAAGGGTGCTATATCATGTAGTGTAGATGTTGAACAACTCGTTGAGAGCTTGTCCGGATAGGCATGCTTTTGAGGTGTTCGATTGACAATGGTTCACTGGGAAATGGAGTCCCCGTGGGGGCTCGGTCGATGTGCAATGCTCATGATTCCCAACAAGGATCAAACAGTTGTACACTGCTTCCATGCTTTTCAATGGTCAGTTGAGCGTTCAAGCTGCATGATCAATCATATTATATACAAATCTAATCTAATCTAATCTAATCTCCTACTACTCAATTGGAAATAGTAACGAAGCTGTGTAGGTTGTTCATGAGGGAATGCGTTGGTTGTACTTAGGCCCCTACAGAGAAGTGATCGATGATAGGAGTGGATCGGTGTGTGGTTTGTGCTTGTTGTTAGCGTTGAAAAGAAGCCAGTGAAGGAAGGGTGCTATATCATGTAGTGTAGATGTTGAACAAATCGTTGATAGCTTGTCCGGATAGGCTTGCTTTTGAGGTGTTCGACTGATAAACGTTCACCCCGAAATGGAGTCCCCGTGTGGTCACGTTCAGAGTGCATTGCTCATGATTCCCAACAAGGATCAAACAGCTGTACACTGCTTCCATGCTTTTCAATGGTCAGTTGAGCTTTCAAGCTGCATGATCAATCATATCATATACAAATCTAATCTAATCTAAACTTATCTCCTACTACTCAATTGGAAATAGTAACGAAGCTGTGTAGGTTGTTCATGAGGGAATGCGTTGGTTGTACTTAGGCCCCTACAGAGAAGTGATGGATGATAGGAATGGATCGGTGTGTGGGTTGTGCTGGTTGTTAGCGTTGAAAAGAAGCCAGTGAAGGAAGGGTGCTATATCATGTAGTGTAGATGTTGAACAACTCGTTGAGAGCTTGTCCGGATAGGCTTGCTTTTGAGGTGTTCGATTGACAATGGTTCACTGGGAAATGGAGTCCCCGTGGGGGCTCGTTCGATGTGCAATGCTCATGATTCCCAACAAGGATCAAACAGTTGTACACTGCTTCCATGCTTTTCAATGGTCAGTTGAGCGTTCAAGCTGCATGATCAATCATATTATATACAAATCTAATCTAATCTAAACTAATCTAATCTAATCTAATCTCCTACTAGTCAATTGGAAATCGTAACGAAGCTGTGTAGGTTGTTCATGAGGGAATGCGTTGGTTGTACTTAGGCCCCTACAGAGAAGTGATCGATGATAGGAGTGGATCGGTGTGTGGTTTGTGCTGGTTTTTAGCGTTGAAAAGAAGCCAGTGAAGGAAGGGTGCTATATCATGTAGTGTAGATGTTGAACAACTCGTTGAGAGCTTGTCCGGATAGGCTTGCTTTTGAGGTGTTCGATTGACAATGGTTCACTGGGAAATGGAGTCCCCGTGGGGGCTCGGTCGATGTGCAATGCTCATGATTCCCAACAAGGATCAAACAGCTGTACACTGCTTCCATGCTTTTCAATGGTCAGTTGAGCTTTCAAGCTGCATGATCAATCATATTATATACAAATCTAATCTAAGCTAAACTTATCTCCTACTACTCAATTGGAAATAGTAACGAAGCTGTGTAGGTTGTTCATGAGGGAATGCGTTGGTTGTACTTAGGCCCCTACAGAGAAGTGATGGATGATAGGAATGGATCGGTGTGTGGGTTGTGCTTGTTGTTAGCGTTGAAAAGAAGCCAGTGAAGGAAGGGTGCTATATCATGTAGTGTAGATGTTGAACAACTCGTTGAGAGCTTGTCCGGATAGGCTTGCTTTTGAGGTGTTCGATTGACAATGGTTCACTGGGAAATGGAGTCCCCGTGGGGGCTCGGTCGATGTGCAATGCTCATGATTCCCAACAAGGATCAAACAGTTGTACACTGCTTCCATGCTTTTCAATGGTCAGTTGAGCGTTCAAGCTGCATGATCAATCATATTATATACAAATCTAATCTAATCTAAACTAATCTAATCTAATCTAATCTCCTACTAGTCAATTGGAAATCGTAACGAAGCTGTGTAGGTTGTTCATGAGGGAATGCGTTGGTTGTACTTAGGCCCCTACAGAGAAGTGATGGATGATAGGAGTGGATCGGTGTGTGGTTTGTGCTGGTTGTTAGCGTTGAAAAGAAGCCAGTGAAGGAAGGGTGCTATATCATGTAGTGTAGATGTTGAACAACTCGTTGAGAGCTTGTCCGGATAGGCTTGCTTTTGAGGTGTTCGATTGACAATGGTTCACTGGGAAATGGAGTCCCCGTGGGGGCTCGTTCGATGTGCATTGCTCATGATTCCCAACAAGGATGAAACAGCTGTACACTGCTTCCATGCTTTTCAATGGTCAGTTGAGCGTTCAAGCTGCATGATCAATCATATTATATACAAATCTAATCTAATCTAATCTAATCTCCTACTACTCAATCTGAAATAGTAACGAAGCTGTGTAGGTTGTTCATGAGGGAATGCGTTGGTTGTACTTAGGCCCCTACAGAGAAGTGATCGATGATAGGAGTGGATCGGTGTGTGGTTTGTGCAGGTAGTTACAAATCAAAAGAAGCCAGTGAAGGAAGGGTGCTATATCATGTAGTGTAGATGTTGAACAACTCGTTGAGAGCTTGTCCGGATAGGCTTGCTTTCGAGGTGTTCGATTGACAATGGTTCACTGGGAAATGGAGTCCCCGTGGGGGCTCGTTCGATGTGCATTGCTCATGATTCCCAACAAGGATCAAACAGCTGTACACTGCTTCCATGCTTTTCAATGGTCAGTTGAGCGTTCAAGCTGCATGATCAATCATATTATATACAAATCTAATCTAATCTAATCTAATCTAATCTCCTACTAGTCAATTGGAAATAGTAACGAAGCTGTGTAGGTTGTTCATGAGGGAATGCGTTGGTTGTACTTAGGCCCCTACAGAGAAGTGATCGATGATAGGAGTGGATCGGTGTGTGGTTTGTGCTGGTTGTTAGCGTTGAAAAGAAGCCAGTGAAGGAAGGGTGCTATATCATGTAGTGTAGATGTTGAACAACTCGTTGAGAGCTTGTCCGGATAGGCTTGCTTTTGAGGTGTTCGATTGACAATGGTTCACTGGGAAATGGAGTCCCCGTGGGGGCTCGGTCGATGTGCATTGCTCATGATTCCCAACAAGGATCAAACAGCTGTACACTGCTTCCATGCTTTTCAATGGTCAGTTGAGCGTTCAACCTGCATGATCAATCATATTATATACAAATCTAATCTAATCTAATCTAATCTCCTACTACTCAATTGGAAATAGTAACGAAGCTGTGTAGGTTGTTCATGAGGGAATGCGTTGGTTGTACTTAGGCCCCTACAGAGAAGTGATCGATGATAGGAGTGGATCGGTGTGTGGTTTGTGCAGGTGGTTACGAATCAAAAGTAGCCAGTGAAGGAAGGGTGCTATATCATGTAGTGTAGATGTTGAACAACTCGTTGAGAGCTTGTCCGGATAGGCTTGCTTTTGAGGTGTTCGATTGACAATGGTTCACTGGGAAATGGAGTCCCCGTGGGGGCTCGTTCGATGTGCATTGCTCATGATTCCCAACAAGGATCAAACAGCTGTACACTGCTTCCATGCTTTTCAATGGTCAGTTGAGCGTTCAAGCTGCATGATCAATCATATTATATACAAATCTAATCTAATCTAATCTAATCTAATCTCCTACTAGTCAATTGGAAATAGTAACGAAGCTGTGTAGGTTGTTCATGAGGGAATGCGTTGGTTGTACTTAGGCCCCTACAGAGAAGTGATGGATGATAGGAGTGGATCGGTGTGTGGTTTGTGCTGGTTGTTAGCGTTGAAAAGAAGCCAGTGAAGGAAGGGTGCTATATCATGTAGTGTAGATGTTGAACAACTCGTTGAGAGCTTGTCCGGATAGGCTTGCTTTTGAGGTGTTCGATTGACAATGGTTCACTGGGAAATGGAGTCCCCGTGGGGGCTCGTTCGATGTGCAATGCTCATGATTCCCAACAAGGATCAAACAGCTGTACACTGCTTCCATGCTTTTCAATGGTCAGTTGAGCGTTCAAGCTGCATGATCAATCATATTATATACAAATCTAATCTAATCTAATCTAATCTCCTACTAGTCAATTGGAAATAGTAACGAAGCTGTGTAGGTTGTTCATGAGGGAATGCGTTGGTTGTACTTAGGCCCCTACAGAGAAGTGATCGATGATAGGAGTGGATCGGTGTGTGGTTTGTGCTGGTTGTTAGCGTTGAAAAGAAGCCAGTGAAGGAAGGGTGCTATATCATGTAGTGTAGATGTTGAACAACTCGTTGAGAGCTTGTCCGGATAGGCTTGCTTTTGAGGTGTTCGATTGACAATGGTTCACTGGGAAATGGAGTCCCCGTGGGGGCTCGGTCGATGTGCATTGCTCATGATTCCCAACAAGGATCAAACAGCTGTACACTGCTTCCATGCTTTTCAATGGTCAGTTGAGCGTTCAACCTGCATGATCAATCATATTATATACAAATCTAATCTAATCTAATCTAATCTCCTACTACTCAATTGGAAATAGTAACGAAGCTGTGTAGGTTGTTCATGAGGGAATGCGTTGGTTGTACTTAGGCCCCTACAGAGAAGTGATCGATGATAGGAGTGGATCGGTGTGTGGTTTGTGCAGGTGGTTACCAATCAAAAGTAGCCAGTGAAGGAAGGGTGCTATATCATGTAGTGTAGATGTTGAACAACTCGTTGAGAGCTTGTCCGGATAGGCTTGCTTTTGAGGTGTTCGATTGACAATGGTTCACTGGGAAATGGAGTCCCCGTGGGGGCTCGTTCGATGTGCATTGCTCATGATTCCCAACAAGGATCAAACAGCTGTACACTGCTTCCATGCTTTTCAATGGTCAGTTGAGCGTTCAAGCTGCATGATCAATCATATTATATACAAATCTAATCTAATCTAATCTAATCTCCTACTAGTCAATTGGAAATAGTAACGAAGCTGTGTAGGTTGTTCATGAGGGAATGCGTTGGTTGTACTTAGGCCCCTACAGAGAAGTGATGGATGATAGGAGTGGATCGGTGTGTGGTTTGTGCTGGTTGTTAGCGTTGAAAAGAAGCCAGTGAAGGAAGGGTGCTATATCATGTAGTGTAGATGTTGAACAACTCGTTGAGAGCTTGTCCGGATAGGCTTGCTTTTGAGGTGTTCGATTGACAATGGTTCACTGGGAAATGGAGTCCCCGTGGGGGCTCGTTCGATGTGCAATGCTCATGATTCCCAACAAGGATCAAACAGCTGTACACTGCTTCCATGCTTTTCAATGGTCAGTTGAGCGTTCAAGCTGCATGATCAATCATATTATATACAAATCTAATCTAATCTAATCTAATCTAATCTCCTACTACTCAATTGGAAATGGTAACGAAGCTGTGTAGGTTGTTCATGAAGGAATGCGTTGGTTGTACTTAGGCCCCTACAGAGAAGTGATCGATGATAGGAGTGGATCGGTGTGTGGGTTGGGCTGGTTGTTAGCGTTGAAAAGAAGCCAGTGAAGGAAGGGTGCTATATCATGTAGTGTAGATGTTGAACAACTCGTTGAGAGCTTGTCCGGATAGGCTTGCTTTTGAGGTGTTCGATTGACAATGGTTCACTGGGAAATGGAGTCCCCGTGGGGGCTCGTTCGATGTGCATTGCTCATGATTCCCAACAAGGATCAAACAGCTGTACACTGCTTCCATGCTTTTCAATGGTCAGTTGATCGTTCAAGCTGCATGATCAATCATATTATATACAAATCTAATCTAATCTAATCTAATCTCCTACTACTCAATTGGAAATAGTAACGAAGCTGTGTAGGTTGTTCATGAGGGAATGCGTTGGTTGTACTTAGGCCCCTACAGAGAAGTGATCGATGATAGGAGTGGATCGGTGTGTGGTTTGTGCTGGTAGTTACGAATCAAAAGAAGCCAGTGAAGGAAGGGTGCTATATCATGTAGTGTAGATGTTGAACAACTCGTTGAGAGCTTGTCCGGATAGGCTTGCTTTTGAGGTGTTCGATTGACAATGGTTCACTGGGAAATGGAGTCCCCGTGGGGGCTCGGTCGATGTGCAATGCTCATGATTCCCAACAAGGATCAAACAGCTGTACACTGCTTCCATGCTTTTCAATGGTCAGTTGAGCGTTCAAGCTGCATGATCAATCATATTATATACAAATCTAATCTAATCTAATCTAATCTCCTACTAGTCAATTGGAAATAGTAACGAAGCTGTGTAGGTTGTTCATGAGGGAATGCGTTGGTTGTACTTAGGCCCCTACAGAGAAGTGATCGATGATAGGAGTGGATCGGTGCGTGGGTTGTGCTGGTTGTTACGAATCAAAAGAAGCCAGTGAAGGGAGGGTGCTATATCATGTAGTGTAGATGTTGAACAACTCGTTGATAGCTTGTCCGGATAGGCTTGCTTTAGAGGTGTTCGATTGACAATGGTTCACTGGGAAATGGAGTCCCCGTGGGGGCTCGGTCGATGTGCAATGCTCATGATTCCCAACAAGGATCAAACAGCTGTACACTGCTTCCATGCTTTTCAATGGTCAGTTGAGCGTTCAAGCTGCATGATCAATCATATTATATACAAATCTAATCTAATCTAATCTAATCTCCTACTAGTCAATTGGAAATAGTAACGAAGCTGTGTAGGTTGTTCATGAGGGAATGCGTTGGTTGTACTTAGGCCCCTACAGAGAAGTGATGGATGATAGGAGTGGATCGGTGTGTGGTTTGTGCTGGTAGTTACGAATCAAAAGAAGCCAGTGAAGGAAGGGTGCTATATCATGTAGTGTAGATGTTGAACAACTCGTTGATAGCTTGTCCGGATAGGCTTGCATTTGAGGTGTTCGATTGACAATGGTTCACTGGGAAATGGAGTCCCCGTGTTTGCTCGGTCGATGTGCAATGCTCATGATTCCCAACAAGGATCAAACAGCTGTACACTGCTTCCATGCTTTTCAATGGTCAGTTGAGCGTTCAAGCTGCATGATCAATCATATTATATACAAATCTAATCTAATCTAATCTAATCTCCTACTAGTCAATTGGAAATAGTAACGAAGCTGTGTAGGTTGTTCATGAGGGAATGCGTTGGTTGTACTTAGGCCCCTACAGAGAAGTGATCGATGATAGGAGTGGATCGGTGTGTGGGTTGTGCTGGTTGTTAGCGTTGAAATAAAAGCCAGTGAAGGAAGGGTGCTATATCATGTAGTGTAGATGTTGAACAACTCGTTGAGAGCTTGTCCGGATAGGCTTGCTTTTGAGGTGTTCGACTGATAAACGTTCACCCCTAAATGGAGTCCCCGTGTGGTCACGTTCAGGGTGCATTGCTCATGATTCCCAACAAGGATCAAACAGCTGTACACTGCTTCCATGCTTTTCAATGGTCAGTTGAGCGTTCAAGCTGCATGATCAATCATATTATATACAAATCTAATCTAATCTAATCTAATCTCCTACTAATCAATTGGAAATAGTAACGAAGCTGTGTAGGTTTTTCATGAGGGAATGCGTTGGTTGTACTTAGGCCCCTACAGAGAATTGATTGATGATACGATTGGATCGGTGTGTGGTTTGTGCTGGTTGTTAGCGTTGAAAAGAAGCCAGTGAAGGAAGGGTGCTATATCATGTAGTGTAGATGTTGAACAACTCGTTGAGAGCTTGTCCGGATAGGCTTGCATTTGAGGTGTTCGATTGACAGTGGTTCACTGGGAAATGGAGTCCCCGTGGGGGCTCGGTCGATGTGCATTGCTCATGATTCCCAACAAGGATCAAACAGTTGTACACTGCTTCCATGCTTTTCAATGGTCAGTTGAGCGTTCAAGCTACATGATCAATCATATTATATACAAATCTAATCTAATCTAATCTAATCTCCTACTACTCAATTGGAAATAGTAACGAAGCTGTGTAGGTTGTTCATGAGGGAATGCGTTGGTTGTACTAAGGCCCCTACAGAGAAGTGATCGATGATAGGAGTGGATCGGTGTGTGGTTTGTGCTGGTTGTTAGCGTTGAAAAGAAGCCAGTGAAGGAAGGGTGCTATATCATGTAGTGTAGATGTTGAACAACTCGTTGAGAGCTTGTCCGGATAGGCTTGCTTTTGAGGTGTTCGATTGACAATGGTTCACTGGGAAATGGAGTCCCCGTGGGGTCTCGTTCGATGTGCAATGCTCATGATTCCCAACAAGGATCAAACAGCTGTACACTGCTTCCATGCATTTCAATGGTCAGTTGAGCGTTCAAGCTACATGATCAATCATATTATATACAAATCTAATCTATTCTAATCTAATCTCCTACTAGTCAATTGGAAATAGTAACGAAGCTGTGTAGGTTGTTCATGAGGGAATGCGTTGGTTGTACTTAGGCCCCTACAGAGAAGTGATCGATGATAGGAGTGGATCGGTGTGTGGGTTGTGCTTGTTGTTAGCGTTGAAAAGAAGCCAGTGAAGGAAGGGTGCTATATCATGTAGTGTAGATGTTGAACAACTCGTTGATAGCTTGTCCGGATAGGCTTGCATTTGAGGTGTTCGATTGACAATGGTTCACTGGGAAATGGAGTCCCCGTGGGGGCTCGGTCGATGTGCAATGCTCATGATTCCCAACAAGGATCAAACAACTGTACACTGCTTCCATGCTTTTCAATGGTCAGTTGAGCGTTCAAGCTGCATGATGAATCATATTATATACAAATCTAATCTAATCTAATCTAATCTAATCTCCTACTAGTCAATTGGAAATAGTAACGAAGCTGTGTAGGTTGTTCATGAGGGAATGCGCTGGTTGTACTTAGGCCCCTACAGAGAAGTGATCGATGATAGGAGTGGATCGGTGTGTGGGTTGTGCTGGTAGTTACGACTCAAAAGAAGCCAGTGAAGGAAGGGTGCTATATCATGTAGTGTAGATGTTGAACAACTCGTTGATAGCTTGTCCGGATAGGCTTGCTTTTGAGGTGTTCGACTGATAAACGTTCACCCCGAAATGGAGTCCCCGTGTGGTCACGTTCGATTTGCATTGTTCATGATTCCCAACAAGGATCAAACAGCTGTACACTGCTTCCATGCTTTTCAATGGTCAGTTGAGCGTTCAAGCTGCATGATCAATCATATTATATACAAATCTAATCTAATCTAATCTCATCTCCTACTAGTCAATTGGAAATAGTAACGAAGCTGTGTAGGTTGTTCATGAGGGAATGCGTTGGTTGTACTTAGGCCCCTACAGAGAAGTGATCGATGATAGGAGTGGATCGGTGTGTGGGTTGTGCTGGTTGTTAGCGTTGAAAAGAAGCCAGTGAAGGAAGGGTGCTATATCATGTAGTGTAGATGTTGAACAACTCGTTGAGAGCTTGTCCGGATAGGCTTGCTTTTGAGGTGTTCGATTGACAATGGTTCACTGGGAAATTGAGTCCCCGTGGGGGCTCGGTCGATGTGCATTGCTCATGATTCCCAACAAGGATCAAACAGCTGTACACTGCTTCCATGATTTTCAATGGTCAGTTGAGCGTTCAAGCTGCATGATCAATCATATTATATACAAATCTAATCTAATCTAATCTAATCTCCTACTACTCAATTGGAAATAGTAACGAAGCTGTGTAGGTTGTTCATGAGGGAATCCCGTGATTGTACTTAGGCCCCTACAGAGAAGTGATCGATGATAGGAGTGGATCGGTGTGTGGTTTGTGCTTGTTGTTAGCGTTGAAAAGAAGCCAGTGAAGGAAGGGTGCTATATCATGTAGTGTAGATGTTGAACAACTCGTTGAGAGCTTGTCCGGATAGGCTTGCTTTTGAGGTGTTCGATTGACAATGGTTCACCCCGAAATGGAGTCCCCGTGCGGTCTCGTTCGATGTGCAATGTTCATGATTCCCAACAAGGATCAAACAGCTGTTCACTGCTTCCATGCTTTTCAATGGTCAGTTGAGCGTTCAAGCTGCATGATCAATCATATTATATACAAATCTAATCTAATCTAATCTAATCTAATCTCCTACTACTCAATTGGAAATAGTAACGAAGCTGTGTAGGTTGTTCATGAGGGAATGCGCTGGTTGTACTTAGGCCCCTACAGAGAAGTGATCGATGATAGGAGTGGATCGGTGTGTGGTTTGTGCTTGTTGTTAGCGTTGAAAAGAAGCCAGTGAAGGAAGGGTGCTATATCATGTAGTGTAGATGTTGAACAACTCGTTGAGAGCTTGTCCGGATAGGCTTGCATTTGAGGTGTTCGATTGACAATGGTTCACTGGGAAATGGAGTCCCCGTGTTTGCTCGGTCGATGTGCAATGCTCATGATTCCCAACAAGGATCAAACAGCTGTACACTGCTTCCATGCTTTTCAATGGTCAGTTGAGCGTTCAAGCTGCATGATCAATCATATTATATACAAATCTAATCTAATCTAATCTAATCTCCTACTAGTCAATTGGAAATAGTAACGAAGCTGTGTAGGTTGTTCATGAGGGAATGCGTTGGTTGTACTTAGGCCCCTACAGAGAAGTGATCGATGATAGGAGTGGATCGGTGTGTGGTTTGTGCTTGTTGTTAGCGTTGAAAAGAAGCCAGTGAAGGAAGGGTGCTATATCATGTAGTGTAGATGTTGAACAACTCGTTGATAGCTTGTCCGGATAGGCTTGCTTTTGAGGTGTTCGACTGATAAACGTTCACCCCGAAATGGAGTCCCCGTGCGGTCTCGTTCGATGTGCAATGTTCATGATTCCCAACAAGGATCAAACAGCTGTTCACTGCTTCCATGCTTTTCAATGGTCAGTTGAGCGTTCAAGCTGCATGATCAATCATATTATATACAAATCTAATCTAATCTAATCTCATCTCCTACTACTCAATTGGAAATAGTAACGAAGCTGTGTAGGTTGTTCATGAGGGAATGCGCTGGTTGTACTTAGGCCCCTACAGAGAAGTGATCGATGATAGGAGTGGATCGGTGTGTGGGTTGTGCTGGTTGTTAGCGTTGAAAAGAAGCCAGTGAAGGAAGGGTGCTATATCATGTAGTGTAGATGTTGAACAACTCGTTGATAGCTTGTCCGGATAGGCTTGCATTTGAGGTGTTCGATTGACAATGGTTCACTGGGAAATGGAGTCCCCGTGGGGGCTCGGTCGATGTGCAATGCTCATGATTCCCAACAAGGATCAAACAGCTGTACACTGCTTCCATGCTTTTCAATGGTCAGTTGAGCGTTCAAGCTGCATGATCAATCATATTATATACAAATCTAATCTAATCTAATCTAATCTCCTACTAGTCAATTGGAAATAGTAACGAAGCTGTGTAGGTTGTTCATGAGGGAATGCGTTGGTTGTACTTAGGCCCCTACAGAGAAGTGATGGATGATAGGAGTGGATCGGTGTGTGGGTTGTGCTGGTTGTTACGAATCAAAAGAAGCCAGTGAAGGAAGGGTGCTATATCATGTAGTGTAGATGTTGAACAACTCGTTGAGAGCTTGTCCGGATAGGCTTGCTTTTGAGGTGTTCGATTGACAATGGTTCACTGGGAAATTGAGTCCCCGTGGGGGCTCGGTCGATGTGCAATGCTCATGATTCCCAACAAGGATCAAACAGCTGTTCACTGCTTCCATGCTTTTCAATGGTCAGTTGAGCGTTCAAGCTGCATGATCAATCATATTATATACAAATCTAATCTAATCTAATCTAATCTAATCTCCTACTAGTCAATTGGAAATAGTAACGAAGCTGTGTAGGTTGTTCATGAGGGAATGCGCTGGTTGTACTTAGGCCCCTACAGAGAAGTGATCGATGATAGGAGTGGATCGGTGTGTGGTTTGTGCTGGTTGTTAGCGTTGAAAAGAAGCCAGTGAAGGAAGGGTGCTATATCATGTAGTGTAGATGTTGAACAACTCGTTGAGAGCTTGTCCGGATAGGCTTGCATTTGAGGTGTTCGATTGACAATGGTTCACTGGGAAATGGAGTCCCCGTGGGGGCTCGGTCGATGTGCAATGCTCATGATTCCCAACAAGGATCAAACAGCTGTACACTGCTTCCATGCTTTTCAATGGTCAGTTGAGCGTTCAAGCTGCATGATCAATCATATTATATACAAATCTAATCTAATCTAATCTAATCTCCTACTACTCAATTGGAAATAGTAACGAAGCTGTGTAGGTTGTTCATGAGGGAATCCCGTGATTGTACTTAGGCCCCTACAGAGAAGTGATCGATGATAGGAGTGGATCGGTGTGTGGGTTGTGCTGGTAGTTACGACTCAAAAGAAGCCAGTGAAGGAAGGGTGCTATATCATGTAGTGTAGATGTTGAACAACTCGTTGATAGCTTGTCCGGATAGGCTTGCTTTTGAGGTGTTCGACTGATAAACGTTCACCCCGAAATGGAGTCCCCGTGCGGTCTCGTTCGATGTGCAATGTTCATGATTCCCAACAAGGATCAAACAGCTGTTCACTGCTTCCATGCTTTTCAATGGTCAGTTGAGCGTTCAAGCTGCATGATCAATCATATTATATACAAATCTAATCTAATCTAATCTAATCTAATCTCCTACTACTCAATTGGAAATAGTAACGAAGCTGTGTAGGTTGTTCATGAGGGAATGCGCTGGTTGTACTTAGGCCCCTACAGAGAAGTGATCGATGATAGGAGTGGATCGGTGTGTGGTTTGTGCTTGTTGTTAGCGTTGAAAAGAAGCCAGTGAAGGAAGGGTGCTATATCATGTAGTGTAGATGTTGAACAACTCGTTGAGAGCTTGTCCGGATAGGCTTGCATTTGAGGTGTTCGATTGACAATGGTTCACTGGGAAATGGAGTCCCCGTGTTTGCTCGGTCGATGTGCAATGCTCATGATTCCCAACAAGGATCAAACAGCTGTACACTGCTTCCATGCTTTTCAATGGTCAGTTGAGCACTCAAGCTGCATGATCAATCATATTATATACAAATCTAATCTAATCTAATCTAATCTCCTACTAGTCAATTGGAAATAGTAACGAAGCTGTGTAGGTTGTTCATGAGGGAATGCGTTGGTTGTACTTAGGCCCCTACAGAGAAGTGATGGATGATAGGAGTGGATCGGTGTGTGGTTTGTGCTGGTAGTTACAACTCAAAAGAAGCCAGTGAAGGAAGGGTGCTATATCATGTAGTGTAGATGTTGAACAACTCGTTGAGAGCTTGTCCGGATAGGCTTGCTTTTGAGGTGTTCGATTGACAATGTTTCACTGGGAAATGGAGTCCCCGTGGGGGCTCGGTCGATGTGCAATGCTCATGATTCCCAACAAGGATCAAACAGTTGTACACTGCTTCCATGCTTTTCAATGGTCAGTTGAGCGTTCAAGCTGCATGATCAATCATATTATATACAAATCTAATCTAATCTAATCTAATCTCCTACTAGTCAATTGGAAATAGTAACGAAGCTGTGTAGGTTGTTCATGAGGGAATGCGTTGGTTGTACTTAGGCCCCTACAGAGAAGTGATCGATGATAGGAGTGGATCGGTGTGTGGGTTGTGCTGGTTGTTAGCGTTGAAAAGAAGCCAGTGAAGGAAGGGTGCTATATAATGTAGTGTAGATGTTGAACAACTCGTTGATAGCTTGTCCGGATAGGCTTGCATTTGAGGTGTTCGATTGACAATGGTTCACTGGGAAATGGAGTCCCCGTGGGGGCTCAGTCGATGTGCAATGCTCATGATTCCCAACAAGGATCAAACAGCTGTACACTGCTTCCATGCTTTTCAATGGTCAGTTGAGCGTTCAAGCTGCATGATCAATCATATTATATACAAATCTAATCTAATCTAATCTAATCTAATCTCCTACTAGTCAATTGGAAATAGTAACGAAGCTGTGTAGGTTGTTCATGAGGGAATGCGCTGGTTGTACTTAGGCCCCTACAGAGAAGTGATCGATGATAGGAGTGGATCGGTGTGTGGGTTGTGCTGGTAGTTACGACTCAAAAGAAGCCAGTGAAGGAAGGGTGCTATATAATGTAGTGTAGATGTTGAACAACTCGTTGATAGCTTGTCCGGATAGGCTTGCATTTGAGGTGTTCGATTGACAATGGTTCACTGGGAAATGGAGTCCCCGTGGGGGCTCGGTCGATGTGCAATGCTCATGATTCCCAACAAGGATCAAACAACTGTACACTGCTTCCATGCTTTTCAATGGTCAGTTGAGCACTCAAGCTGCATGATCAATCATATTATATACAAATCTAATCTAATCTAATCTAATCTCCTACTACTCAATTGGAAATAGTAACGAAGCTGTGTAGGTTGTTCATGAGGGAATGCGTTGGTTGTACTTAGGCCCCTACAGAGAAGTGATCGATGATAGGAGTGGATCGGTGTGTGGTTTGTGCTGGTTGTTAGCGTTGAAAAGAAGCCAGTGAAGGAAGGGTGCTATATCATGTAGTGTAGATGTTGAACAACTCGTTGATAGCTTGTCCGGATAGGCTTGCATTTGAGGTGTTCGATTGACAATGGTTCACTGGGAAATGGAGTCCCCGTGGGGGCTCGGTCGATGTGCAATGCTCATGATTCCCAACAAGGATCAAACAGCTGTACACTGCTTCCATGCTTTTCAATGCTGAGTTGAGCGTTCAAGCTGCATGATCAATCATATTATATACAAATCTAATCTGATCTAAACTTATCTCTTACTACTCAATTGGAAATGGTTACGAAGCTGTGTAGGTTGTTCATGAGGGAATGCGTTGGTTGTACTTAGGCCCCTACAGAGAAGTGATGGATGATAGGAGTGGATCGGTGTGTGGGTTGTGCTGGTAGTTACGACTCAAAAGAAGCCAGTGAAGGAAGGGTGCTATATCATGTAGTGTAGATGTTGAACAACTCGTTGATAGCTTGTCCGGATAGGCTTGCATTTGAGGTGTTCGATTGACAATGGTTCACTGGGAAATGGAGTCCCCGTGTTTGCTCGGTCGATGTGCAATGCTCATGATTCCCAACAAGGATCAAACAACTGTACACTGCTTCCATGCTTTTCAATGGTCAGTTGAGCGTTCAAGCTGCATGATCAATCATATTATATACAAATCTAATCTAATCTAATCTCCTACTACTCAATTGGAAATAGTAACGAATCTGTGTAGGTTGTTCATGAGGGAATGCGTTGGTTGTACTTAGGCCCCTACAGAGAAGTGATCGATGATAGGAGTGGATCGGTGTGTGGTTTGTGCTGGTTGTTAGCGTTGAAAAGAAGCCAGTGAAGGAAGGGTGCTATATCATGTAGTGTAGATGTTGAACAACTCGTTGAGAGCTTGTCCGGATAGGCTTGCTTTTGAGGTGTTCGATTGACAATGGTTCACTGGGAAATGGAGTCCCCGTGTTTGCTCGGTCGATGTGCAATGCTCATGATTCCCAAGAAGTATGAAAGAGTTGTACACTGTTTCCATGCTTTTCAATGGTCAGTTGAGCGTTCAAGCTGCATGATCAATCATATTATATACAAATCTAATCTAATCTAATCTAATCTCCTACTACTCAATTGGAAATAGTAACGAAGCTGTGTAGGTTGTTCATGAGGGAATGCGTTGGTTGTACTTAGGCCCCTACAGAGAAGTGATCGATGATAGGAGTGGATCGGTGTGTGGGTTGTGCTGGTTGTTAGCGTTGAAAAGAAGCCAGTGAAGGAAGGGTGCTATATCATGTAGTGTAGATGTTGAACAACTCGTTGATAGCTTGTCCGGATAGGCTTGCTTTTGAGGTGTTCGATTGACAATGGTTCACTGGGAAATGGAGTCCCCGTGGGGGCTCGGTCGATGTGCAATGCTCATGATTCCCAACAAGGATCAAACAGCTGTACACTGCTTCCATGCTTTTCAATGGTCAGTTGAGCGTTCAAGCTGCATGATCAATCATATTATATACAAATCTAATCTAATCTAATCTAATCTCCTACTACTCAATTGGAAATAGTAACGAAGCTGTGTAGGTTGTTCATGAGGGAATGCGTTGGTTGTACTTAGGCCCCTACAGAGAAGTGATCGATGATAGGAGTGGATCGGTGTGTGGGTTGTGCTGGTTGTTAGCGTTGAAAAGAAGCCAGTGAAGGAAGGGTGCTATATCATGTAGTGTAGATGTTGAACAACTCGTTGAGAGCTTGTCCGGATAGGCTTGCTTTTGAGGTGTTCGACTGAAAAACGTTCACCCCGAAATGGAGTCCCCGTGGGGGCTCGGTCGATGTGCAATGCTCATGATTCCCAACAAGGATCAAACAGCTGTACACTGCTTCCATGCTTTTCAATGGTCAGTTGAGCGTTCAAGCTGCATGATCAATCATATTATATACAAATCTAATCTAATCTAATCTAATCTCCTACTAGTCAATTGGAAATAGTAACGAAGCTGTGTAGGTTGTTCATGAGGGAATGCGTTGGTTGTACTTAGGCCCCTACAGAGAAGTGATCGATGATAGGAGTGGATCGGTGTGTGGTTTGTGCTGGTTGTTAGCGTTGAAAAGAAGCCAGTGAAGGAAGGGTGCTATATCATGTAGTGTAGATGTTGAACAACTCGTTGATAGCTTGTCCGGATAGGCTTGCTTTTGAGGTGTTCGATTGACAATGGTTCACTGGGAAATGGAGTCCCCGTGGGGGCTCGGTCGATGTGCAATGCTCATGATTCCCAACAAGGATCAAACAGCTGTACACTGCTTCCATGCTTTTCAATGCTGAATTGAGCGTTCAAGCTGCATGATCAATCATATTATATACAAATCTAATCTAATCTAATCTAATCTCCTACTACTCAATTGGAAATAGTAACGAAACTGTGTAGGTTGTTCATGAGGGAATGCGTTGGTTGTACTTAGGCCCCTACAGAGAAGTGATGGATGATAGGAGTGGATCGGTGTGTGGTTTGTGCTGGTAGTTACGAATCAAAAAGAAGCCAGTGAAGGAAGGGTGCTATATCATGTAGTGTAGATGTTGAACAACTCGTTGATAGCTTGTCCGGATAGGCTTGCTTTTGAGGTGTTCGACTGAAAAACGTTCACACCGAAATGGAGTCCCCGTGGGGGCTCGGTCGATGTGCAATGCTCATGATTCCCAACAAGGATCAAACAGCTGTTCACTGCTTCCATGCTTTTCAATGGTCAGTTGAGCGTTCAAGCTGCATGATCAATCATATTATATACAAATCTAATCTCCTACTACTCAATTGGAAAAAGTAACGAAGCTGTGTAGGTTGTTCATGAGGGAATGCGCTGGTTGTACTTAGGCCCCTACAGAGAAGTGATCGATGATAGGAGTGGATCGGTGTGTGGGTTGTGCTTGTTGTTAGCGTTGAAAAGAAGCCAGTGAAGGAAGGGTGCTATATCATGTAGTGTAGATGTTGAACAACTCGTTGATAGCTTGTCCCTATAGGCTTGCTTTTGAGGTGTTCGACTGAAAAACGTTCACCCCGAAATGGAGTCCCCGTGGGGGCTCGGTCGATGTGCAATGCTCATGATTCCCAACAAGGATCAAACAGCTGTACACTGCTTCCATGCATTTCAATGGTCAGTTGAGCGTTCAAGCTGCATGATCAATCATATTATATAGAAATCTAATCTAATCTAATCTAATCTCCTACTACTCAATTGGAAATGGTAACGAAGCTGTGTAGGTTGTTCATGAGGGAATGCGTTGGTTGTACTTAGGCCCCTACAGAGAAGTGATCGATGATAGGAGTGGATCGGTGTGTGGTTTGTGCTGGTTGTTAGCGTTGAAAAGAAGCCAGTGAAGGAAGGGTGCTATATCATGTAGTGTAGATGTTGAACAACTCGTTGAGAGCTTGTCCGGATAGGCTTGCTTTTGAGGTGTTCGATTGACAATGGTTCACTGGGAAATGGAGTCCCCGTGGGGGCTCGGTCGATGTGCAATGCTCATGATTCCCAACAAGGATCAAACAGCTGTACACTGTTTCCATGCTTTTCAATGCTGAGTTGAGCGTTCAAGCTGCATGATCAATCATATTATATACAAATCTAATCTAATCTAAACTAATCTAATCTAATCTAATCTCCTACTAGTCAATTGGAAATCGTAACGAAGCTGTGTAGGTTGTTCATGAGGGAATGCGCTGGTTGTACTTAGGCCCCTACAGAGAAGTGATCGATGATAGGAGTGGATCGGTGTGTGGGTTGTGCTTGTTGTTAGCGTTGAAAAGAAGCCAGTGAAGGAAGGGTGCTATATCATGTAGTGTAGATGTTGAACAACTCGTTGATAGCTTGTCCCTATAGGCTTGCTTTTGAGGTGTTCGACTGAAAAACGTTCACCCCGAAATGGAGTCCCCGTGGGGGCTCGGTCGATGTGCAATGCTCATGATTCCCAACAAGGATCAAACAGCTGTACACTGCTTCCATGCATTTCAATGGTCAGTTGAGCGTTCAAGCTGCATGATCAATCATATTATATAGAAATCTAATCTAATCTAATCTAATCTCCTACTAGTCAATTGGAAATGGTAACGAAGCTGTGTAGGTTGTTCATGAGGGAATGCGTTGGTTGTACTTAGGCCCCTACAGAGAAGTGATCGATGATAGGAGTGGATCGGTGTGTGGGTTGTGCTGGTAGTTACGACTCAAAAGAAGCCAGTGAAGGAAGGGTGCTATATCATGTAGTGTAGATGTTGAACAACTCGTTGAGAGCTTGTCCGGATAGGCTTGCTTTTGAGGTGTTCGATTGACAATGGTTCACTGGGAAATGGAGTCCCCGTGGGGTCTCGGTCGATGTGCAATGCTCATGATTCCCAACAAGGATCAAACAGCTGTTCACTGTTTCCATGCTTTTCAATGGTCAGTTGAGCGTTCAAGCTGCATGATCAATCATATTATATACAAATCTAATCTAATCTAATCTAATCTCCTACTAGTCAATTGGAAATAGTAACGAAGCTGTGTAGGTTGTTCATGAGGGAATGCGTTGGTTGTACTTAGGCCCCTACAGAGAAGTGATCGATGATAGGAGTGGATCGGTGTGTGGTTTGTGCTGGTTGTTAGCGTTGAAAAGAAGCCAGTGAAGGAAGGGTGCTATATCATGTAGTGTAGATGTTGAACAACTCGTTGAGAGCTTGTCCGGATAGGCTTGCTTTTGAGGTGTTCGACTGAAAAATGTTCACCCCGAAATGGAGTCCCCGTGGGGGCTCGGTCGATGTGCAATGCTCATGATTCCCAACAAGGATCAAACAGCTGTACACTGCTTCCATGCATTTCAATGGTCAGTTGAGCGTTCAAGCTGCATGATCAATCATATTATATACAAATCTAATCTAATATAATCTAATCTCCTACTAGTCAATTGGAAATAGTAACGAAGCTGTGTAGGTTGTTCATGAGGGAATGCGTTGGTTGTACTTAGGCCCCTACAGAGAAGTGATCGATGATAGGAGTGGATCGGTGTGTGGTTTGTGCTGGTTGTTAGCGTTGAAAAGAAGCCAGTGAAGGAAGGTTGCTATATCATGTAGTGTAGATGTTGAACAACTCGTTGATAGCTTGTCCGGATAGGCTTGCTTTTGAGGTGTTCGATTGACAATGGTTCACTGGGAAATGGAGTCCCCGTGAGCGCTCGGTCGATGTGCAATGCTCATGATTCCCAACAAGGATCAAACAGCTGTACACTGCTTCCATGCTTTTCAATGGTCAGTTGAGCGTTCAAGCTGCATGATCAATCATATTATATACAAATCTAATCTAATCTAATCTAATCTCCTACTAGTCAATTGGAAATAGTAACGAAGCTGTGTAGGTTGTTCATGAGGGAATGCGTTGGTTGTACTTAGGCCCCTACAGAGAAGTGATGGATGATAGGAGTGGATCGGTGTGTCGTTTGTGCTGGTTGTTAGCGTTGAAAAGAAGCCAGTGAAGGAAGGGTGCTATATCATGTAGTGTAGATGTTGAACAACTCGTTGTTAGCTTGTCCGGATAGGCTTGCATTTGAGGTGTTCGATTGACAATGTTTCACTCGGAAATGGAGTCCCCGTGGGGGCTCGGTCGATGTGCAATGCTCATGATTCCCAACAAGGATCAAACAGCTGTACACTGCTTCCATGCTTTTCAATGCTGAGTTGAGCGTTCAAGCTGCATGATCAATCATATTATATACAAATCTAATCTAATCCAATCTCATCTCCTACTACTCAATTGGAAATAGTAACGAATCTGTGTAGGTTGTTCATGAGGGAATGCGTTGGTTGTACTTAGGCCCCTACAGAGAAGTGATGGATGATAGGAGTGGATCGGTGTGTGGTTTGTGCTGGTTGTTAGCGTTGAAAAGAAGCCAGTGAAGGAAGGGTGCTATATCATGTAGTGTAGATGTTGAACAACTCGTTGAGAGCTTGTCCGGATAGGCTTGCTTTTGAGGTGTTCGACTGAAAAATGTTCACCCCGAAATGGAGTCCCCGTGGGGGCTCGGTCGATGTGCAATGCTCATGATTCCCAAGAAGTATGAAACAGTTGTACACAGTTTCCATGCTTTTCAATGCTGAGTTGAGCGTTCAAGCTGCATGATCAATCATATTATATACAAATCAAATCTAATCTAATCTAATCTCCTACTAGTCAATTGGAAATAGTAACGAAGCTGTGTAGGTTGTTCATGAGGGAATGCGTTGGTTGTACTTAGGCCCCTACAGAGAAGTGATCGATGATAGGAGTGGATCGGTGTGTGGGTTGTGCTGGTTGTTAGCGTTGAAAAGAAGCCAGTGAAGGAAGGTTGCTATATCATGTAGTGTAGATGTTGAACAACTCGTTGATAGCTTGTCCGGATAGGCTTGCTTTTGAGGTGTTCGATTGACAATGGTTCACTGGGAAAGGGAGTCCCCGTGAGCGCTCGGTCGATGTGCAATGCTCATGATTCCCAACAAGGATCAAACAGCTGTACACTGCTTCCATGCTTTTCAATGCTGAGTTGAGCGTTCAAGCTGCATGATCAATCATATTATATACAAATCTAATCTAATCTAATCTCATCTCCTACTACTCAATTGGAAATAGTAACGAATCTGTGTAGGTTGTTCATGAGGGAATGCGTTGGTTGTACTTAGGCCCCTACAGAGAAGTGATCGATGATAGGAGTGGATCGGTGTGTGGTTTGTGCTGGTTGTTAGCGTTGAAAAGAAGCCAGTGAAGGAAGGGTGCTATATCATGTAGTGTAGATGTTGAACAACTCGTTGATAGCTTGTCCGGATAGGCTTGCTTTTGAGGTGTTCGACTGAAAAATGTTCACCCCGAAATGGAGTCCCCGTGGGGGCTCGGTCGATGTGCAATGCTCATGATTCCCAACAAGGATCAAACAGCTGTACACTGCTTCCATGCTTTTCAATGGTCAGTTGAGCGTTCAAGCTGCATGATCAATCATATTATATACAAATCTAATCTAATCTAATCTAATCTCCTACTAGTCAATTGGAAATAGTAACGAAGCTGTGTAGGTTGTTCATGAGGGAATGCGTTGGTTGTACTTAGGCCCCTACAGAGAAGTGATCGATGATAGGAGTGGATCGGTGTGTGGTTTGTGCTGGTAGTTACGAATCAAAAAGAAGCCAGTGAAGGAAGGGTGCTATATCATGTAGTGTAGATGTTGAACAACTCGTTGAGAGCTTGTCCGGATAGGCTTGCATTTGAGGTGTTCGATTGACAATGGTTCACTGGGAAATGGAGTCCCCGTGGGGGCTCGGTCGATGTGCAATGCTCATGATTCCCAACAAGGATCAAACAACTGTACACTGCTTCCATGCTTTTCAATGGTCAGTTGAGCACTCAAGCTGCATGATCAATCATATTATATACAAATCTAATCTAAACTTATCTAGTCTCCTACTACTCAATTGGAAATGGTAACGAAACTGTGTAGGTTGTTCATGAGGGAATGCGTTGGTTGTACTTAGGCCCCTACAGAGAAGTGATCGATGATAGGAGTGGATCGGTGTGTGGGTTGTGCTGGTAGTTACGACTCAAAAGAAGCCAGTGAAGGAAGGGTGCTATATAATGTAGTGTAGATGTTGAACAACTCGTTGAGAGCTTGTCCGGATAGGCTTGCTTTTGAGGTGTTCGATTGACAATGGTTCACTGGCAAATGGAGTCCCCGTGGGGGCTCGGTCGATGTGCAATGCTCATGATTCCCAACAAGGATCAAACAGCTGTACACTGTTTCCATGCTTTTCAATGGTCAGTTGAGCGTTCAAGCTGCATGATCAATCATATTATATACAAATCTAATCTAATCCAATCTCATCTCCTACTACTCAATTGGAAATAGTAACGAATCTGTGTAGGTTGTTCATGAGGGAATGCGTTGGTTGTACTTAGGCCCCTACAGAGAAGTGATGGATGATAGGAGTGGATCGGTGTGTGGGTTGTGCTGGTTGTTAGCGTTGAAAAGAAGCCAGTGAAGGAAGGGTGCTATATCATGTAGTGTAGATGTTGAACAACTCGTTGAGAGCTTGTCCGGATAGGCTTGCTTTTGAGGTGTTCGATTGACAATGGTTCACTGGGAAATGGAGTCCCCGTGGGGGCTCGGTCGATGTGCAATGCTCATGATTCCCAACAAGGATCAAACAGCTGTACACTGCTTCCATGCTTTTCAATGGTCAGTTGAGCGTTCAAGCTGCATGATCAATCATATTATATACAAATCTAATCTAATCTAATCTAATCTCCTACTAGTCAATTGGAAATAGTAACGAAGCTGTGTAGGTTGTTCATGAGGGAATGCGTTGGTTGTACTTAGGCCCCTACAGAGAAGTGATCGATGATAGGAGTGGATCGGTGTGTGGTTTGTGCTGGTAGTTACGAATCAAAAAGAAGCCAGTGAAGGAAGGGTGCTATATCATGTAGTGTAGATGTTGAACAACTCGTTGATAGCTTGTCCGGATAGGCTTGCATTTGAGGTGTTCGATTGACAATGGTTCACTGGGAAATGGAGTCCCCGTGGGGGCTCGGTCGATGTGCAATGCTCATGATTCCCAACAAGGATCAAACAACTGTACACTGTTTCCATGCTTTTCAATGGTCAGTTGAGCGTTCAAGCTGCATGATCAATCATATTATATACAAATCTAATCTAATCTAATCTAATCTCCTACTAGTCAATTGGAAATAGTAACGAAGCTGTGTAGGTTGTTCATGAGGGAATGCGTTGGTTGTACTTAGGCCCCTACAGAGAAGTGATGGATGATAGGAGTGGATCGGTGTGTGGTTTGTGCTGGTAGTTACGAATCAAAAAGAAGCCAGTGAAGGAAGGGTGCTATATCATGTAGTGTAGATGTTGAACAACTCGTTGAGGGCTTGTCCGGATAGGCTTGCTTTTGAGGTGTTCGATTGACAATGGTTCACTGGGAAATGGAGTCCCCGTGGGGGCTCGGTCGATGTGCAATCCTCATGATTCCCAACAAGGATCAAACAGCTGTACACTGTTTCCATGCTTTTCAATGCTGAGTTGAGCGTTCAAGCTGCATGATCAATCATATTATATACAAATCTAATCTAATCCAATCTCATCTCCTACTACTCAATTGGAAATAGTAACGAATCTGTGTAGGTTGTTCATGAGGGAATGCGTTGGTTGTACTTAGGCCCCTACAGAGAAGTGATCGATGATAGGAGTGGATCGGTGTGTGGTTTGTGCTGGTTGTTAGCGTTGAAAAGAAGCCAGTGAAGGAAGGGTGCTATATCATGTAGTGTAGATGTTGAACAACTCGTTGAGAGCTTGTCCGGATAGGCTTGCTTTTGAGGTGTTCGATTGACAATGGTTCACTGGGAAATGGAGTCCCCGTGGGGGCTCGGTCGATGTGCAATGCTCATGATTCCCAACAAGGATCAAACAGCTGTACACTGCTTCCATGCTTTTCAATGGTCAGTTGAGCGTTCAAGCTGCATGATCAATCATATTATATACAAATCTAATCTAATCTAATCTAATCTAATCTCCTACTACTCAATTGGAAATAGTAACGAAGCTGTGTAGGTTGTTCATGAGGGAATGCGTTGGTTGTACTTAGGCCCCTACAGAGAAGTGATCGATGATAGGAGTGGATCGGTGTGTGGTTTGTGCTGCTAGTTACGAATCAAAAAGAAGCCAGTGAAGGAAGGGTGCTATATCATGTAGTGTAGATGTTGAACAACTCGTTGATAGCTTGTCCGGATAGGCTTGCTTTTGAGGTGTTCGATTGACAATGGTTCACTGGGAAATGGAGTCCCCGTGGGGGCTCGGTCGATGTGCAATGCTCATGATTCCCAACAAGGATCAAACAACTGTACACTGCTTCCATGCTTTTCAATGGTCAGTTGAGCGTTCAAGCTGCATGATCAATCATATTATATAGAAATCTAATCTAATCTAATCTAATCTCCTACTACTCAATTGGAAATAGTAACGAAGCTGTGTAGGTTGTTCATGAGGGAATGCGTTGGTTGTACTTAGGCCCCTACAGAGAAGTGATCGATGATAGGAGTGGATCGGTGTGTGGTTTGTGCTGGTTGTTAGCGTTGAAAAGAAGCCAGTGAAGGAAGGGTGCTATATCATGTAGTGTAGATGTTGAACAACTCGTTGATAGCTTGTCCGGATAGGCTTGCTTTTGAGGTGTTCGACTGAAAAATGTTCACCCCGAAATGGAGTCCCCGTGGGGGCTCGGTCGATGTGCAATGCTCATGATTCCCAACAAGGATCAAACAGCTGTACACTGCTTCCATGCTTTTCAATGGTCAGTTGAGCGTTCAAGCTGCATGATCAATCATATTATATACAAATCTAATCTAATCTAATCTAATCTCCTACTAGTCAATTGGAAATAGTAACGAAGCTGTGTAGGTTGTTCATGAGGGAATGCGTTGGTTGTACTTAGGCCCCTACAGAGAAGTGATCGATGATAGGAGTGGATCGGTGTGTGGTTTGTGCTGGTAGTTACGAATCAAAAAGAAGCCAGTGAAGGAAGGGTGCTATATCATGTAGTGTAGATGTTGAACAACTCGTTGAGAGCTTGTCCGGATAGGCTTGCATTTGAGGTGTTCGATTGACAATGGTTCACTGGGAAATGGAGTCCCCGTGGGGGCTCGGTCGATGTGCAATGCTCATGATTCCCAACAAGGATCAAACAACTGTACACTGCTTCCATGCTTTTCAATGGTCAGTTGAGCACTCAAGCTGCATGATCAATCATATTATATACAAATCTAATCTAAACTTATCTAGTCTCCTACTACTCAATTGGAAATGGTAACGAAACTGTGTAGGTTGTTCATGAGGGAATGCGTTGGTTGTACTTAGGCCCCTACAGAGAAGTGATCGATGATAGGAGTGGATCGGTGTGTGGGTTGTGCTGGTAGTTACGACTCAAAAGAAGCCAGTGAAGGAAGGGTGCTATATAATGTAGTGTAGATGTTGAACAACTCGTTGAGAGCTTGTCCGGATAGGCTTGCTTTTGAGGTGTTCGATTGACAATGGTTCACTGGCAAATGGAGTCCCCGTGGGGGCTCGGTCGATGTGCAATGCTCATGATTCCCAACAAGGATCAAACAGCTGTACACTGTTTCCATGCTTTTCAATGGTCAGTTGAGCGTTCAAGCTGCATGATCAATCATATTATATACAAATCTAATCTAATCCAATCTCATCTCCTACTACTCAATTGGAAATAGTAACGAATCTGTGTAGGTTGTTCATGAGGGAATGCGTTGGTTGTACTTAGGCCCCTACAGAGAAGTGATGGATGATAGGAGTGGATCGGTGTGTGGGTTGTGCTGGTTGTTAGCGTTGAAAAGAAGCCAGTGAAGGAAGGGTGCTATATCATGTAGTGTAGATGTTGAACAACTCGTTGAGAGCTTGTCCGGATAGGCTTGCTTTTGAGGTGTTCGATTGACAATGGTTCACTGGGAAATGGAGTCCCCGTGGGGGCTCGGTCGATGTGCAATGCTCATGATTCCCAACAAGGATCAAACAGCTGTACACTGCTTCCATGCTTTTCAATGGTCAGTTGAGCGTTCAAGCTGCATGATCAATCATATTATATACAAATCTAATCTAATCTAATCTAATCTCCTACTAGTCAATTGGAAATAGTAACGAAGCTGTGTAGGTTGTTCATGAGGGAATGCGTTGGTTGTACTTAGGCCCCTACAGAGAAGTGATCGATGATAGGAGTGGATCGGTGTGTGGTTTGTGCTGGTAGTTACGAATCAAAAAGAAGCCAGTGAAGGAAGGGTGCTATATCATGTAGTGTAGATGTTGAACAACTCGTTGATAGCTTGTCCGGATAGGCTTGCATTTGAGGTGTTCGATTGACAATGGTTCACTGGGAAATGGAGTCCCCGTGGGGGCTCGGTCGATGTGCAATGCTCATGATTCCCAACAAGGATCAAACAACTGTACACTGTTTCCATGCTTTTCAATGGTCAGTTGAGCGTTCAAGCTGCATGATCAATCATATTATATACAAATCTAATCTAATCTAATCTAATCTCCTACTAGTCAATTGGAAATAGTAACGAAGCTGTGTAGGTTGTTCATGAGGGAATGCGTTGGTTGTACTTAGGCCCCTACAGAGAAGTGATCGATGATAGGAGTGGATCGGTGTGTGGTTTGTGCTGGTAGTTACGAATCAAAAAGAAGCCAGTGAAGGAAGGGTGCTATATCATGTAGTGTAGATGTTGAACAACTCGTTGAGGGCTTGTCCGGATAGGCTTGCTTTTGAGGTGTTCGATTGACAATGGTTCACTGGGAAATGGAGTCCCCGTGGGGGCTCGGTCGATGTGCAATCCTCATGATTCCCAACAAGGATCAAACAGCTGTACACTGTTTCCATGCTTTTCAATGCTGAGTTGAGCGTTCAAGCTGCATGATCAATCATATTATATACAAATCTAATCTAATCCAATCTCATCTCCTACTACTCAATTGGAAATAGTAACGAATCTGTGTAGGTTGTTCATGAGGGAATGCGTTGGTTGTACTTAGGCCCCTACAGAGAAGTGATCGATGATAGGAGTGGATCGGTGTGTGGTTTGTGCTGGTTGTTAGCGTTGAAAAGAAGCCAGTGAAGGAAGGGTGCTATATCATGTAGTGTAGATGTTGAACAACTCGTTGAGAGCTTGTCCGGATAGGCTTGCTTTTGAGGTGTTCGATTGACAATGGTTCACTGGGAAATGGAGTCCCCGTGGGGGCTCGGTCGATGTGCAATGCTCATGATTCCCAACAAGGATCAAACAGCTGTACACTGCTTCCATGCTTTTCAATGGTCAGTTGAGCGTTCAAGCTGCATGATCAATCATATTATATACAAATCTAATCTAATCTAATCTAATCTAATCTCCTACTACTCAATTGGAAATAGTAACGAAGCTGTGTAGGTTGTTCATGAGGGAATGCGTTGGTTGTACTTAGGCCCCTACAGAGAAGTGATCGATGATAGGAGTGGATCGGTGTGTGGTTTGTGCTGCTAGTTACGAATCAAAAAGAAGCCAGTGAAGGAAGGGTGCTATATCATGTAGTGTAGATGTTGAACAACTCGTTGATAGCTTGTCCGGATAGGCTTGCTTTTGAGGTGTTCGATTGACAATGGTTCACTGGGAAATGGAGTCCCCGTGGGGGCTCGGTCGATGTGCAATGCTCATGATTCCCAACAAGGATCAAACAACTGTACACTGCTTCCATGCTTTTCAATGGTCAGTTGAGCGTTCAAGCTGCATGATCAATCATATTATATAGAAATCTAATCTAATCTAATCTAATCTCCTACTACTCAATTGGAAATAGTAACGAAGCTGTGTAGGTTGTTCATGAGGGAATGCGTTGGTTGTACTTAGGCCCCTACAGAGAAGTGATCGATGATAGGAGTGGATCGGTGTGTGGTTTGTGCTGGTAGTTACGACTCAAAAGAAGCCAGTGAAGGAAGGGTGCTATATCATGTAGTGTAGATGTTGAACAACTCGTTGAGAGCTTGTCCGGATAGGCTTGCTTTTGAGGTGTTCGACTGAAACACGTTCACCCCGAAATGGAGTCCCCGTGGGGGCTCGGTCGATGTGCAATGCTCATGATTCCCAACAAGGATCAAACAGCTGTACACTGCTTCCATGCTTTTCAATGGTCAGTTGAGCGTTCAAGCTGCATGATCAATCATATTATATACAAATCTAATCTAATCTAATCTAATCTCCTACTACTCAATTGGAAATAGTAACGAATCTGTGTAGGTTGTTCATGAGGGAATGCGTTGGTTGTACTTAGGCCCCTACAGAGAAGTGATCGATGATAGGAGTGGATCGGTGTGTGGGTTGTGCTTGTTGTTAGCGTTGAAAAGAAGCCAGTGAAGGAAGGGTGCTATATCATGTAGTGTAGATGTTGAACAACTCGTTGATAGCTTGTCCGGATAGGCTTGCTTTTGAGGTGTTCGACTGAAAAACGTTCACCTCGAAATGGAGTCCCCGTGGGGGCTCGGTCGATGTGCAATGCTCAAGATTCCCAACAAGGATCAAACAGCTGTACACTGCTTCCATGCTTTTCAATGGTCAGTTGAGCGTTCAAGCTGCATGATCAATCATATTATATACAAATCTAATCTAATCTAATCTAATCTAATCTCCTACTACTCAATTGGAAATAGTAACGAAGCTGTGTAGGTTGTTCATGAGGGAATGCGTTGGTTGTACTTAGCCCCTACAGAGAAGTGATGGATGATAGGAGTGGATCGGTGTGTGGTTTGTGCTGGTTGTTAGCGTTGAAAAGAAGCCAGTGAAGGAAGGGTGCTATATCATGTAGTGTAGATGTTGAACAACTCGTTGAGAGCTTGTCCGGATAGGCTTGCTTTTGAGGTGTTCGATTGACAATGGTTCACTGGGAAATGGAGTCCCCGTGGGGGCTCGGTCGATGTGCAATGCTCATGATTCCCAACAAGGATCAAACAGCTGTACACTGCTTCCATGCTTTTCAATGGTCAGTTGAGCGTTCAAGCTGCATGATCAATCATATTATATACAAATCTAATCCAATCTAATCTAATCTCCTACTAGTCAATTGGAAATAGTAACGAAGCTGTGTAGGTTGTTCATGAGGGAATGCGTTGGTTGTACTTAGGCCCCTACAGAGAAGTGATCGATGATAGGAGTGGATCGGTGTGTGGGTTGTGCTGGTTGTTACGAATCAAAAAGAAGCCAGTGAAGGAAGGGTGCTATATCATGTAGTGTAGATGTTGAACAACTCGTTGATAGCTTGTCCGGATAGGCTTGCATTTGAGGTGTTCGACTGACAATGGTTCACTGGGAAATGGAGTCCCCGTGGGGGCTCGGTCGATGTGCAATGCTCATGATTCCCAACAAGGATCAAACAGCTGTACACTGTTTCCATGCTTTTCAATGCTGAGTTGAGCGTTCAAGCTGCATGATCAATCATATTATATACAAATCTAATCTAATCCAATCTCATCTCCTACTACTCAATTGGAAATAGTAACGAATCTGTGTAGGTTGTTCATGAGGGAATGCGTTGGTTGTACTTAGGCCCCTACAGAGAAGTGATCGATGATAGGAGTGGATCGGTGTGTGGGTTGTGCTGGTAGTTACGACTCAAAAGAAGCCAGTGAAGGAAGGGTGCTATATCATGTAGTGTAGATGTTGAACAACTCGTTGAGGGCTTGTCCGGATAGGCTTGCTTTTGAGGTGTTCGATTGACAATGGTTCACTGGGAAATGGAGTCCCCGTGGGGGCTCGGTCGATGTGCAATCCTCATGATTCCCAACAAGGATCAAACAGCTGTACACTGCTTCCATGCGTTTCAATGGTCAGTTGAGCGTTCAAGCTGCATGATCAATCATATTATATAGAAATCTAATCTAATCCAATCTCATCTCCTACTACTCAATTGGAAATAGTAACGAAGCTGTGTAGGTTGTTCATGAGGGAATGCGTTGGTTGTACTTAGGCCCCTACAGAGAAGTGATCGATGATAGGAGTGGATCGGTGTGTGGGTTGTGCTGGTAGTTACGACTCAAAAGAAGCCAGTGAAGGAAGGGTGCTATATCATGTAGTGTAGATGTTGAACAACTCGTTGAGAGCTTGTCCGGATAGGCTTGCTTTTGAGGTGTTCGACTGAAAAACGTTCACCCCGAAATGGAGTCCCCGTGTGGTCACGTTCGATTTGCAATGCTCATGATTCCCAACAAGGAACAACCAGCTGTACACTGCTTCCATGCTTTTCAATGCTGAGTTGAGCGTTCAAGCTGCATGATCAATCATATTATATACAAATCTAATCTAATCTAATCTCATCTCCTACTACTCAATTGGAAATAGTAACGAAGCTGTGTAGGTTGTTCATGAGGGAATGCGTTGGTTGTACTTAGGCCCCTACAGAGAAGTGATCGATGATAGGAGTGGATCGGTGTGTGGGTTGTGCTGGTTGTTAGCGTTGAAAAGAAGCCAGTGAAGGAAGGGTGCTATATCATGTAGTGTAGATGTTGAACAACTCGTTGATAGCTTGTCCGGATAGGCTTGCTTTTGAGGTGTTCGACTGGAAAACGTTCACCCCGAAATGGAGTCCCCGTGGGGGCTCGGTCGATGTGCAATGCTCATGATTCCCAACAAGGATCAAACAGCTGTACACTGCTTCCATGCTTTTCAATGGTCAGTTGAGCGTTCAAGCTGCATGATCAATCATATTATATACAAATCTAATCTAATCTAATCTAATCTCCTATTACTCAATTGGAAATAGTAACGAAGCTGTGTAGGTTGTTCATGAGGGAATGCGTTGGTTGTACTTAGGCCCCTACAGAGAAGTGATCGATGATAGGAGTGGATCGGTGTGTCGTTTGTGCTGGTTGTTAGCGTTGAAAAGAAGCCAGTGAAGGAAGGGTGCTATATCATGTAGTGTAGATGTTGAACAACTCGTTGTTAGCTTGTCCGGATAGGCTTGCTTTTGAGGTGTTCGATTGACAATGTTTCACCCCGAAATGGAGTCCCCGTGAGCGCTCGGTCGATGTGCAATGCTCATGATTCCCAACAAGGATCAAACAACTGTACACTGCTTCCATGCTTTTCAATGGTCAGTTGAGCGTTCAAGCTGCATGATCAATCATATTATATACAAATCTAATCTAATCTAATCTAATCTCCTACTACTCAATTGGAAATAGTAACGAAGCTGTGTAGGTTGTTCATGAGGGAATGCGTTGGTTGTACTAAGGCCCCTACAGAGAAGTGATCGATGATAGGAGTAGATCGGTGTGTGGGTTGTGCTGGTAGTTACGACTCAAAACAAGCCAGTGAAGGAAGGGTGCTATATATTGTAGTGTAGATGTTGAACAACTCGTTGAGAGCTTGTCCGGATAGGCTTGCTTTTGAGGTGTTCGATTGACAATGGTTCACTGGGAAGTGGAGTCACCATGGGGGCTCGGTCGATGTGCAATGCTCATGATTCCCAACAAGGATCAAACAGCTGTACACTGTTTCCATGCTTTTCAATGGTCAGTTGAGCACTCAAGCTGCATGATCAATCATATTATATACAAATCTAATCTAATCTAATCTAATCTCCTACTACTCAATTGGAAATAGTAACGAAGCTGTGTAGGTTGTTCATGAGGGAATGCGTTGGTTGTACTTAGGCCCCTACAGAGAAGTGATCGATGATAGGAGTGGATCGGTGTGTGGTTTGTGCTGGTAGTTACGAATCAAAAAGAAGCCAGTGAAGGAAGGGTGCTATATCATGTAGTGTAGATGTTGAACAACTCGTTGAGAGGATGTCCGGATAGGCTTGCTTTTGAGGTGTTCGACTGAAAAACGTTCACCCCGAAATGGAGTCCCCGTGGGGGCTCGGTCGATGTGCAATGCTCAAGATTCCCAACAAGGATCAAACAGCTGTACACTGCTTCCATGCTTTTCAATGGTCAGTTGAGCGTTCAAGCTGCATGATCAATCATATTATATACAAATCTAATCTAATCTAATCTAATCTCCTACTACTCAATTGGAAATAGTAACGAAACTGTGTAGGTTTTTCATGAGGGAATGCGTTGGTTGTACTTAGGCCCCTACAGAGAAGTGATCGATGATAGGAGTGGATCGGTGTGTGGGTTGTGCTGGTTGTTAGCGTTGAAAAGAAGCCAGTGAAGGAAGGGTGCTATATCATGTAGTGTAGATGTTGAACAACTCGTTGATAGCTTGTCCGGATAGGCTTGCTTTTGAGGTGTTCGACTGAAAAACGTTCACCCCGAAATGGAGTCCCCGTGGGGGCTCGGTCGATGTGCAATGCTCATGATTCCCAACAAGGATCAAACAGCTGTACACTGCTTCCATGCTTTTCAATGGTCAGTTGAGCGTTCAAGCTGCATGATCAATCATATTATATACAAATCTAATCTAATCTAATCTAATCTCCTACTACTCAATTGGAAATAGTAACGAAGCTGTGTAGGTTTTTCATGAGGGAATGCGTTGGTTGTACTTAGGCCCCTACAGAGAAGTGATCGATGATAGGAGTGGATCGGTGTGTGGTTTGTGCTGGTTGTTACGAATCAAAAGAAGCCAGTGAAGGAAGGGTGCTATATCATGTAGTGTAGATGTTGAACAACTCGTTGAGAGCTTGTCCGGATAGGCTTGCATTTGAGGTGTTCGATTGACAATGGTTCACTGGGAAATGGAGTCCCCGTGGGGGCTCGGTCGATGTGCAATGCTCATGATTCCCAACAAGGATCAAACAACTGTACACTGCTTCCATGCTTTTCAATGGTCAGTTGAGCGTTCAAGCTGCATGATCAATCATATTATATACAAATCTAATCTAATCTAATCTAATCTCCTACTACTCAATTGGAAATAGTAACGAAGCTGTGTAGGTTGTTCATGAGGGAATGCGTTGGTTGTACTTAGGCCCCTACAGAGAAGTGATGGATGATAGGAGTGGATCGGTGTGTGGTTTGTGCTGGTAGTTACGACTCAAAAGAAGCCAGTGAAGGAAGGGTGCTATATCATGTAGTGTAGATGTTGAACAACTCGTTGAGAGCTTGTCCGGATAGGCTTGCATTTGAGGTGTTCGATTGACAATGTTTCATTCGGAAATGGAGTCCCCGTGGGGGCTCGGTCGATGTGCAATGCTCATGATTCCCAACAAGGATCAAACAGCTGTACACTGCTTCCATGCTTTTCAATGGTCAGTTGAGCGTTCAAGCTGCATGATCAATCATATTATATACAAATCTAATCTAATCTAATCTAATCTCCTACTACTCAATTGGAAATAATAACGAAGCTGTGTAGATTGTTCATGAGGGAATGCGTTGGTTGTACTTAGGCCCCTACAGAGAAGTGATCGATGATAGGAGTGGATCGGTGTGTGGGTTGTGCTGGTTGTTAGCGTTGAAAAGAAGCCAGTGAAGGAAGGGTGCTATATCATGTAGTGTAGATGTTGAACAACTCGTTGATAGCTTGTCCGGATAGGCTTGCTTTTGAGGTGTTCGATTGACAATGGTTCACTGGGAAATGGAGTCCCCGTGGGGGCTCGGTCGATGTGCAATGCTCATGATTCCCAACAAGGATCAAACAGCTGTACACTGCTTCCATGCTTTTCAATGGTCAGTTGAGCGTTCAAGCTGCATGATCAATCATATTATATACAAATCTAATCTAATCTAATCTAATCTCCTACTACTCAATTGGAAATAGTAACGAAGCTGTGTAGGTTGTTCATGAGGGAATGCGTTGGTTGTACTTAGGCCCCTACAGAGAAGTGATCGATGATACGATTGGAAAGGTGTGTGGTTTGTGCTGGTTGTTAGCGTTGAAAAGAAGCCAGTGAAGGAAGGGTGCTATATCATGTAGTGTACGTGTTGAAGAAACCGGCGAGAGCTTGTCCGGATAGGCTTGCTTTTGAGGTGTTCGATTGACAATGGTTCACTGGGAAATGGAGTCCCCGTGGGGGCTCGGTCGATGTGCAATGCTCATGATTCCCAACAAGGATCAAACAGCTGTACACTGCTTCCATGCTTTTCAATGGTCAGTTGAGCGTTCAAGCTGCATGATCAATCATATTATATACAAATCTAATCTAATCTAATCTCATCTCCTACTACTCAATTGGAAATAGTAACGAATCTGTGTAGGTTGTTCATGAGGGAATGCGCTGGTTGTACTTAGGCCCCTACAGAGAAGTGATCGATGATAGGAGTGGATCGGTGTGTGGGTTGTGCTTGTTGTTAGCGTTGAAAAGAAGCCAGTGAAGGAAGGTTGCTATATCATGTAGTGTAGATGTTGAACAACTCGTTGATAGCTTGTCCGGATAGGCTTGCTTTTGAGGTGTTCGACTGAAAAACGTTCACCTCGAAATGGAGTCCCCGTGGGGGCTCGGTCGATGTGCAATGCTCAAGATTCCCAACAAGGATCAAACAGCTGTACACTGCTTCCATGCTTTTCAATGGTCAGTTGAGCTTCAAGCTGCATGATCAATCATATTATATACAAATCTAATCTAATCTAATCTAATCTCCTACTACTCAATTGGAAATAGTAACGAAGCTGTGTAGGTTGTTCATGAGGGAATGCGTTGGTTGTACTTAGGCCCCTACAGAGAAGTGATCGATGATAGGAGTGGATCGGTGTGTGGGTTGTGCTGGTAGTTACGACTCAAAAGAAGCCAGTGAAGGAAGGGTGCTATATCATGTAGTGTAGATGTTGAACAACTCGTTGAGAGCTTGTCCGGATAGGCTTGCTTTTGAGGTGTTCGACTGAAAAACGTTCACCCCGAAATGGAGTCCCCGTGTGGTCACGTTCGATTTGCATTGCTCATGATTCCCAACAAGGATCAAACAGCTGTACACTGCTTCCATGCTTTTCAATGGTCAGTTGAGCGTTCAAGCTGCATGATCAATCATATTATATACAAATCTAATCTAATCTAATCTAATCTCCTACTACTCAATTGGAAATAGTAACGAAGCTGTGTAGGTTGTTCATGAGGGAATGCGTTGGTTGTACTTAGGCCCCTACAGAGAAGTGATCGATGATAGGAGTGGATCGGTGTGTGGTTTGTGCTGGTAGTTACGACTCAAAAGAAGCCAGTGAAGGAAGGGTGCTATATCATGTAGTGTAGATGTTGAACAACTCGTTGAGAGCTTGTCCGGATAGGCTTGCTTTTGAGGTGTTCGATTGACAATGGTTCACCCCGAAATGGAGTCCTCGTGGGGGCTCGGTCGATGTGCAATGCTCATGATTCCCAACAAGGATCAAACAGCTGTACACTGCTTCCATGCTTTTCAATGGTCAGTTGAGCGTTCAAGCTGCATGATCAATCATATTATATACAAATCTAATCTAATCTAATCTAATCTCCTACTACTCAATTGGAAATAGTAACGAAGCTGTGTAGGTTGTTCATGAGGGAATGCGTTGGTTGTACTTAGGCATCTACAGAGAAGTGATCGATGATAGGAGTGGATCGGTGTGTGGGTTGTGCTGGTTGTAATGGCTTTGAAAAGAAGCCAGTGAAGGAAGGGTGCTATATCATGTAGTGTTGATGTTGAACAACTCGTTGATAGCTTGTCCGGATAGGCTTGCATTTGAGGTGTTCGATTGACAATGGTTCACTGGGAAATGGAGTCCCCGTGGGGGCTCGGTCGATGTGCAATGCTCATGATTCCCAACAAGGATCAAACAGCTGTACACTGCTTCCATGCTTTTCAATGGTCAGTTGAGCGTTCAAGCTGCATGATCAATCATATTATATAGAAATCTAATCTAATCTAATCTAATCTCCTACTACTCAATTGGAAATAGTAACGAAGCTGTGTAGGTTGTTCATGAGGGAATGCGTTGGTTGTACTTAGGCCCCTACAGAGAAGTGATCGATGATAGGAGTGGATCGGTGTGTGGTTTGTGCTGGTAGTTACGACTCAAAAGAAGCCAGTGAAGGAAGGGTGCTATATCATGTAGTGTAGATGTTGAACAACTCGTTGATAGCTTGTCCGGATAGGCTTGCTTTTGAGGTGTTCGATTGACAATGGTTCACTGGGAAATGGAGTCCCCGTGGGGGCTCGGTCGATGTGCAATGCTCATGCATCCCAAAAAGGATCAAACAACTGTACACTGCTTCCATGCTTTTCAATGGTCAGTTGAGCGTTCAAGCTGCATGATCAATCATATTATATACAAATCTAATCTAATCTAATCTAATCTCCTACTAGTCAATTGGAAATAGTAACGAAGCTGTGTAGGTTGTTAGTGAGGGAATGCGCTGGTTGTACTTAGGCCCCTACAGAGAAGTGATCGATGATAGGAGTGGATCGGTGTGTGGGTTGTGCTGGTTGTTAGCGTTGAAAAGAAGCCAGTGAAGGAAGGGTGCTATATCATGTAGTGTTGATGTTGAACAACTCGTCTACAGCTTGTCCGGATAGGCTTGCTTTTGAGGTGTTCGAGTGACAATGGTTCACTGGGAAATGGAGTCCTCGTGGGGGCTCGGTCGATGTGCGATGCTCATGATTCCCAACAAGGATCAAACAGCTGTACACTGCTTCCATGCTTTTCAGTGCTGAGTTGAGCACTCAAGCTGCATGATCAATCATATTATATACAAATGACACCAAATCTCCTACTACTCAATTGGAAATAGTAACGAAGCTGTGTAGGTTGTTCATGAGGGAATGCGTTGGTTGTACTTAGGCCCCTACAGAGAAGTGATCGATGATAGGAGTGGATCGGTGTGTGGGTTGTGCTGGTTGTTAGCGTTGAAAAGAAGCCAGTGAAGGAAGGGTGCTATATCATATAGTGTTCGTGTTGAAGGAACCGATGAGAGCTTGTCCGGATAGGCTTGCTTTTGAGGTGTTCGATTGACAATGGTTCACTGGGAAATGGAGTCCCCGTGGGGGCTCGGTCGATGTGCAATGCTCATGATTCCCAACAAGGATCAAACAGCTGTACACTGCTTCCATGCTTTTCAATGCTGAGTTGAGCACTCAAGCTGCATGATCAATCATATTATATACAAATCTAATCTAATCTAATCTCATCTCCTACTACTCAATTGGAAATAGTAACGAAGCTGTGTAGGTTGTTCATGAGGGAATGCGTTGGTTGTACTTAGGCCCCAACAGAGAAGTGATCGATGATAGGAGTGGATCGGTGTGTGGTTTGTGCTGGTTGTTAGCGTTGAAAAGAAGCCAGTGAAGGAAGGGTGCTATATCATGTAGTGTAGATGTTGAACAACTCGTTGATAGCTTGTCCGGATAGGCTTGCTTTTGAGGTGTTCGATTGACAATGGTTCACTGGGAAATGGAGTCCCCGTGGGGGCTCGGTCGATGTGCAATGCTCATGATTCCCAACAAGGATCAAACAACTGTACACTGCTTCCATGCTTTTCAATGGTCAGTTGAGCGTTCAAGCTGCATGATCAATCATATTATATACAAATCTCTGCAAATCTCCTACTACTCAATTGGAAATAGTAACGAAGCTGTGTAGGTTGTTCATGAGAGAATGCGCTGGTTGTACTTAGGCCCCTACAGAGAAGTGATCGATGATAGGAGTGGATCGGTGTTTGTGTTGTGCTGGTTGTTAGCGTTGAAAAGAAGCCAGTGAAGGAAGGGTGCTATATCATATAGTGTACGTGTTGAAGGAACCGATGAGAGCTTGTCCGGATAGGCTTGCTTTTGAGGTGTTCGATTGACAATGGTTCACTGGGAAATGGAGTCCCCGTGGGGGCTCGTTCGATGTGCAATGCTCATGATTCCCAACAAGGATCAAACAGCTGTACACTGCTTCCATGCTTTTCAATGCTGAGTTGAGCACTCAAGCTGCATGATCAATCATATTATATACAAATCTAATCTAATCTAATCTAATCTCCTACTACTCAATTGGAAATAGTAACGAAGCTGTGTAGGTTGTTCATGAGGGAATGCGTTGGTTGTACTTAGGCCCCTACAGAGAAGTGATCGATGATAGGAGTGGATCGGTGTGTGGGTTGTGCTGGTAGTTACGACTCAAAAGAAGCCAGTGAAGGAAGGGTGCTATATCATGTAGTGTAGATGTTGAACAACTCGTTGATTGCTTGTCCGGATAGGCTTGCTTTTGAGGTGTTCGATTGACAATGGTTCACTGGGAAATGGAGTCCCCGTGGGGGCTCGGTCGATGTGCAATGCTCATGATTCCCAAGAAGTATGAAACAGTTGTACACAGTTTCCATGCTTTTCAATGCTGAGTTGAGCGTTCAAGCTGCATGATCAATCATATTATATACAAATCTAATCTAATCTAATCTAATCTCCTACTACTCAATTGGAAATAGTAACGAAGCTGTGTAGGTTGTTCATGAGGGAATGCGTTGGTTGTACTTAGGCCCCTACAGAGAAGTGATCGATGATAGGAGTGGATCGGTGTGTGGTTTGTGCTGGTAGTTACGACTCAAAAGAAGCCAGTGAAGGAAGGGTGCTATATCATGTAGTGTAGATGTTGAACAACTCGTTGATAGCTTGTCCGGATAGGCTTGCTTTTGAGGTGTTCGATTGACAATGGTTCACTGGGAAATGGAGTCCCCGTGGGGGCTCGGTCGATGTGCAATGCTCATGATTCCCAACAAGGATCAAACAGCTGTACACTGCTTCCATGCTTTTCAATGGTCAGTTGAGCGTTCAAGCTGCATGATCAATCATATTATATACAAATCTAATCTAATCTAATCTAATCTCCTACTAGTCAATTGGAAATAGTAACGAAGCTGTGTAGGTTGTTCATGAGGGAATGCGTTGGTTGTACTTAGGCCCCTACAGAGAAGTGATCGATGATAGGAGTGGATCGGTGTGTGGTTTGTGCTGGTAGTTACGAATCAAAAGAAGCCAGTGAAGGAAGGGTGCTATATCATATAGTGTACGTCTTCAAGAAACCGGTGAGACCATGTCCGGATAGGCTTGCTTTTGAGGTGTTCGATTGACAATGGTTCACTGGGAAATGGAGTCCCCGTGTTTGCTCGGTCGATGTGCAATGCTCATGATTCCCAACAAGGATCAAACAGCTGTACACTGCTTCCATGCTTTTCAATGGTCAGTTGAGCGTTCAAGCTGCATGATCAATCATATTATATACAAATCTAATCTAATCTAATCTAATCTCCTACTACTCAATTGGAAATAGTAACGAAGCTGTGTAGATTGTTCATGAGGGAATGCGTTGGTTGTACTTAGGCCCCTACAGAGAAGTGATCGATGATAGGAGTGGATCGGTGTGTGGTTTGTGCTTGTTGTTTCGAAACAAAAGAAGCCAGTGAAGGAAAGGTGCTATATCATGTAGTGTCGATGTTGAACAACTCGTTGATAGCTTGTCCGGATAGGCTTGCTTTTGAGATGTTCGATTGACAATGGTTCACTGGGAAATGGAGTCCCCGTGGGGGCTCGGTCGATGTGCATTGCTCATCATTCCCAACAAGGATCAAACAGCTGTACACTGCTTCCATGATTTTCAATGGTCAGTTGAGCACTCAAGCTGCATGATCAATCATATTATATACAAATCCAATCTAATCTAATCTAATCTCCTACTACTCAATTGGAAATAGTAACGAAGCTGTGTAGGTTGTTCATGAGGGAATGCGTTGGTTGTACTTAGGCCCCTACAGAGAAGTGATCGATGATAGGAGTGGATCGGTGTGTGGTTTGTGCTGGTAGTTACGACTCAAAAGAAGCCAGTGAAGGAAGGGTGCTATAGCATATACTGTACGTCTTCAAGAAACCGGTGAGAGCATGTCCGGATAGGCTTGCTTTTGAGGTGTTCGATTGACAATGGTTCACCCCGAAATGGAGTCCCCGTGGGGGCTCGGTCGATGTGCATTGCTCATGATTCCCAACAAGGATCAAACAACTGTACACTGCTTCCATGCTTTTCAATGGTCAGTTGAGCGTTCAAGCTGCATGATCAATCATATTATATACAAATCTAATCTAATCTAATCTAATCTCCTACTACTCAATTGGAAATAGTAACGAAGCTGTGTAGGTTGTTCATGAGGGAATGCGTTGGTTGTACTTAGGCCCCTACAGAGAAGTGATCGATGATAGGAGTGGATCGGTGTGTGGTTTGTGCTGGTAGTTACGAATCAAAAGAAGCCAGTGAAGGAAGGGTGCTATATCATGTAGTGTAGATGTTGAACAACTCGTTGATAGCTTGTCCGGATAGGCTTGCTTTTGAGGTGTTCGATTGACAATGGTTCACTGGGAAATGGAGTCCCCGTGGGGGCTCGGTCGATGTGCAATGCTCATGATTCCCAACAAAAATCAAACAGCTGTACACTGCTTCCATGCTTTTCAATGGTCAGTTGAGCGTTCAAGCTGCAGGATGAATCATATTATATACAAATCTAATCTAATCTAATCTAATCTCCTACTACTCAATTGGAAATAGTAACGAAGCTGTGTAGGTTTTTCATGAGGGAATGCGTTGGTTGTACTTAGGCCCCTACAGAGAAGTGATGGATGATAGGAGTGGATCGGTGTGTGGGTTGTGCTGGTAGTTACGAATCAAAAGAAGCCAGTGAAGGAAGGGTGCTATATCATGTAGTGTAGATGTTGAACAACTCGTTGATAGCTTGTCCGGATAGGCTTGCTTTTGAGGTGTTCGATTGACAATGGTTCACTGGCAAATGGAGTCCCCGTGGGGGCTCGGTCGATGTGCAATGCTCATGATTCCCAACAAAAATCAAACAGCTGTACACTGCTTCCATGCTTTTCAATGGTCAGTTGAGCGTTCAAGCTGCATGATCAATCATATTATATACAAATCTAATCTAATCTAATCTAATCTAATCTCCTACTACTCAATTGGAAATAGTAACGAAGCTGTGTAGGTTGTTCATGAGGGAATGCGTTGGTTGTACTTAGGCCCCTACAGAGAAGTGATCGATGATAGGAGTGGATCGGTGTGTGGTTTGTGCTGGTAGTTACGAATCAAAAAGAAGCCAGTGAAGGAAGGGTGCTATATCATGTAGTGTAGATGTTGAACAACTCGTTGATAGCTTGTCCGGATAGGCTTGCTTTTGAGGTGTTCGATTGACAATGGTTCACTGGGAAATTGAGTCCCCGTGGGGGCTCGGTCGATGTGCATTGCTCATGATTCCCAACAAGGATCAAACAGCTGTACACTGCTTCCATGCTTTTCAATGCTGAGTTGAGCACTCAAGCTGCATGATCAATCATATTATATACAAATCTAATCTAATCTAATCTAATCTCCTACTACTCAATTGGAAATAGTAACGAAGCTGTGTAGGTTGTTCAAGAGGGAATGCGTTGGTTGTACTTAGGCCCCAACAGAGAAGTGATCGATGATAGGAGTGGATCGGTGTGTGGGTTGTGCTGGTTGTTAGCGTTGAGAAGAAGCCAGTGAAGGAAGGGTGCTATATCATGTAGTGTAGATGTTGAACAACTCGTTGATAGCTTGTCCGGATAGGCTTGCTTTTGAGGTGTTCGATTGACAATGGTTCACTGGGAAATGGAGTCCCCGTGGGGGCTCGGTCGATGTGCAATCCTCATGATTCCCAACAAGGATCAAACAGCTGTACACTGCTTCCATGCGTTTCAATGGTCAGTTGAGCGTTCAAGCTGCATGATCAATCATATTATATACAAATCTAATCTAATCTAATCTAATCTAATCTCCTACTACTCAATTGGAAATAGTAACGAAGCTGTGTAGGTTGTTCATGAGGGAATGCGTTGGTTGTACTTAGGCCCCTACAGAGAAGTGATCGATGATAGGAGTGGATCGGTGTGTGGTTTGTGCTGGTTGTTAGCGTTGAAAAGAAGCCAGTGAAGGAAGGGTGCTATATCATGTAGTGTAGATGTTGAACAACTCGTTGATAGCTTGTCCGGATAGGCTTGCTTTTGAGGTGTTCGATTGACAATGGTTCACTGGGAAAGGGAGTCCCCGTGAGCGCTCGGTCGATGTGCAATGCTCATGATTCCCAACAAGGATCAAACAGCTGTACACTGCTTCCATGCTTTTCAATGGTCAGTTGAGCTTCAAGCTGCATGATCAATCATATTATATAGAAATCTAATCTAATCTAATCTAATCTCCTACTACTCAATTGGAAATAGTAACGAAGCTGTGTAGGTTGTTCATGAGGGAATGCGTTGGTTGTACTTAGGCCCCTACAGAGAAGTGATCGATGATAGGAGTGGATCGGTGTGTGGTTTGTGCTGGTAGTTACGACTCAAAAGAAGCCAGTGAAGGAAGGGTGCTATATCAAGTAGTGTTGATGTTGAACAACTCGTTGATAGCTTGTCCGAATAGGCTTGCTTTTGAGGTGTTCGATTGACAATGGTTCACTGGGAAATGGAGTCCCCATGGGGGCTCGGTCGATGTGCAATGCTCATGATTCCCAACAAGGATCAAACAGCTGTACACTGCTTCCATGCTTTTCAATGGTCAGTTGAGCGTTCAAGCTGCATGATTAATCATATTATATACAAATCTAATCTAATCTAATCTAATCTAATCTAATCTCCTACTACTCAATTGGAAATAGTAACGAAGCTGTGTAGGTTGTTCATGAGGGAATGCGTTGGTTGTACTGAGGCCCCTACAGAGAAGTGATCGATGATAGGAGTGGATCGGTGTGTGGTTTGTGCTGGTAGTTACAACTCAAAAGAAGCCAGTGAAGGAAGGTTGCTATATCATGTAGTGTAGATGTTGAACAACTCGTTGATAGCTTGTCCGGATAGGCTTGCTTTTGAGGTGTTCGATTGACAATGGTTCACTGGGAAATGGAGTCCCCGTGGGGGCTCGGTCGATGTGCAATCCTCATGATTCCCAACAAGGATCAAACAGCTGTACACTGCTTCCATGCGTTTCAATGGTCAGTTGAGCGTTCAAGCTGCATGATCAATCATATTATATAGAAATCTAATCTAATCTAATCTAATCTCCTACTACTCAATTGGAAATAGTAACGAAGCTGTGTAGGTTGTTCATGAGGGAATGCGTTGGTTGTACTTAGGCCCCTACAGAGAAGTGATCGATGATAGGAGTGGATCGGTGTGTGGGTTGTGCTGGTTGTTAGCGTTGAAAAGAAGCCAGTGAAGGAAGGGTGCTATATCATGTAGTGTAGATGTTGAACAACTCGTTGATAGCTTGTCCGGATAGGCTTGCTTTTGAGGTGTTCGATTGACAATGGTTCACTGGGAAATGGAGTCCCCGTGGGGGCTCGGTCGATGTGCATTGCTCATGATTCCCAACAAGGATCAAACAGCTGTACACTGCTTCCATGCTTTTCAATGGTCAGTTGAGCGTTCAAGCTGCATGATCAATCATATTATATACAAATCTATTCTAATCTAATCTAATCTCCTACTACTCAATTGGAAATAGTAACGAAGCTGTGTAGGTTGTTCATGAGGGAATGCGTTGGTTGTACTTAGGCCCCTACAGAGAAGTGATCGATGATAGGAGTGGATCGGTGTTTGTGTTGTGCTGGTTGTTAGCGTTGAAAAGAAGCCAGTGAAGGAAGGGTGCTATATCATATAGTGTACGTGTTGAAGAAACCGGTGAGAGCTTGTCCGGATAGGCTTGCTTTTGAGGTGTTCGATTGACAATGGTTCACTGGCAAATGGAGTCCCCGTGGGGGCTCGGTCGATGTGCAATGCTCATGATTCCCAACAAAAATCAAACAGCTGTACACTGCTTCCATGCTTTTCAATGGTCAGTTGAGCGTTCAAGCTGCATGATCAATCATATTATATACAAATCTAATCTAATCTAATCTAATCTCCTACTACTCAATTGGAAATAGTAACGAAGCTGTGTAGGTTGTTCATGAGGGAATGCGTTGGTTGTACTTAGGCCCCTACAGAGAAGTGATCGATGATAGGAGTGGATCGGTGTGTGGGTTGTGCTGGTTGTTAGCGTTGAGAAGAAGCCAGTGAAGGAAGGGTGCTATATCATGTAGTGTAGATGTTGAACAACTCGTTGATAGCTTGTCCGGATAGGCTTGCTTTTGAGGTGTTCGATTGACAATGGTTCACTGGGAAATGGAGTCCCCGTGGGGGCCCGGTCGATGTGCATTGCTCATGATTCCCAACAAGGATCAAACAGCTGTACACTGATTCCATGCTTTTCAATGCTGAGTTGAGCACTCAAGCTGCATGATCAATCATATTATATACAAATCTAATCTAATCTAATCTAATCTCCTACTACTCAATTGGAAATAGTAACGAAGCTGTGTAGGTTGTTCATGAGGGAATGCGTTGGTTGTACTTAGGCCCCTACAGAGAAGTGATCGATGATAGGAGTGGATCGGTGTGTGGTTTGTGCTGGTTGTTAGCGTTGAAAAGAAGCCAGTGAAGGAAGGGTGCTATATCATGTAGTGTAGATGTTGAACAACTCGTTGATAGCTTGTCCGGATAGGCTTGCTTTTGAGGTGTTCGATTGACAATGGTTCACTGGGAAATGGAGTCCCCGTGGGGGCTCGGTCGATGTGCAATGCTCATGATTCCCAACAAGGATCAAACAACTGTACACTGCTTCCATGCTTTTCAATGGTCAGTTGAGCGTTCAAGCTGCATGATCAATCATATTATATACAAATCTAATCTAATCTAATCTAATCTCCTACTACTCAATTGGAAATAGTAACGAAGCTGTGTAGGTTGTTCATGAGGGAATGCGTTGGTTGTACTTAGGCCCCTACAGAGAAGTGATGGATGATAGGAGTGGATCGGTGTGTGGTTTGTGCTGGTTGTTAGCGTTGAAAAGAAGCCAGTGAAGGAAGGGTGCTATATCATGTAGTGTAGATGTTGAACAACTCGTTGAGAGCTTGTCCGGATAGGCTTGCTTTTGAGGTGTTCGATTGACAATGGTTCACTGGGAAATGGAGTCCCCGTGGGGGCTCGGTCGATGTGCAATGCTCATGATTCCCAACAAGGATCAAACAACTGTACACTGCTTCCATGCTTTTCAATGGTCAGTTGAGCGTTCAAGCTGCATGATCAATCATATTATATACAAATCTAATCTAATCTAATCTAATCTCCTACTAGTCAATTGGAAATAGTAACGAAGCTGTGTAGGTTGTTCATGAGGGAATGCGTTGGTTGTACTTAGGCCCCTACAGAGAAGTGATGGATGATAGGAGTGGATCGGTGTGTGGGTTGTGCTGGTTGTTAGCGTTGAAAAGAAGCCAGTGAAGGAAGGGTGCTATATCATGTAGTGTAGATGTTGAACAACTCGTTGAGAGCTTGTCCGGATAGGCATGCTTTCGAGGTGTTCGATTGACAATGGTTCACTGGGAAATGGAGTCCCCATGGGGGCTCGGTCGATGTGCAATGCTCATGATTCCCAACAAGGATCAAACAGCTGTACACTGCTTCCATGCTTTTCAATGGTCAGTTGAGCTTTCAAGCTGCATGATCAATCATATTATATACAAATCTAATCTAATCTAATCTAATCTAATCTCCTACTACTCAATTGGAAATAGTAACGAAGCTGTGTAGGTTGTTCATGAGGGAATGCGTTGGTTGTACTTAGGCCCCTACAGAGAAGTGATCGATGATAGGAGTGGATCGGTGTGTGGTTTGTGCTGGTAGTTACGAATCAAAAAGAAGCCAGTGAAGGAGGGGTGCTATATCATGGAGTGTAGATGTTGAACAACTCGTTGAGAGCTTGTCCGGATAGGCTTGCTTTCGAGGTGTTCGATTGACAATGGTTCACTGGGAAATGGAGTCCCCGTGTTTGCTCGGTCGATGTGCAATGCTCATGATTCCCAACAAGGATCAAACAGCTGTACACTGCTTCCATGCTTTTCAATGGTCAGTTGAGCGTTCAAGCTGCATGATCAATCATATTATATACAAATCTAATCTAATCTAATCTAATCTCCTACTACTCAATTGGAAATAGTAACGAAGCTGTGTAGGTTGTTCATGAGGGAATGCGTTGGTTGTACTTAGGCCCCTACAGAGAAGTGATCGATGATAGGAGTGGATCGGTGTGTGGTTTGTGCTGGTTGTTAGCGTTGAAAAGAAGCCAGTGAAGGAAGGGTGCTATATCATGTAGTGTAGATGTTGAACAACTCGTTGAGAGCTTGTCCGGATAGGCTTGCTTTTGAGGTGTTCGATTGACAATGGTTCACCCCGAAATGGAGTCCCCGTGAGCGCTCGGTCGATGTGCAATGCTCATGATTCCCAACAAGGATCAAACAGCTGTACACTGCTTCCATGCTTTTCAATGGTCAGTTGAGCGTTCAAGCTGCATGATCAATCATATTATATACAAATCTAATCTAATCTAATCTAATCTAATCTCCTACTACTCAATTGGAAATAGTAACGAAGCTGTGTAGGTTGTTCATGAGGGAATGCGTTGGTTGTACTTAGGCCCCTACAGAGAAGTGATCGATGATAGGAGTGGATGTGTGTGTGGGTTGTGCTGGTTGTTAGCGTTGAAAAGAAGCCAGTGAAGGAAGGGTGCTATATCATGTAGTGTAGATGTTGAACAACTCGTTGATAGCTTGTCCGGATAGGCTTGCTTTTGAGGTGTTCGATTGACAATGGTTCACTGGTAAATGGAGTCCCCGTGTTTGCTCGGTCGATGTGCAATGCTCATGATTCACAACAAGGATCAAACAGCTGTACACTGCTTCCATGCTTTTCAATGATCAGTTGAGCGTTCAAGCTGCATGATCAATCATATTATATACAAATCTAATCTAATCTAATCTAATCTCCTACTACTCAATTGGAAATAGTAACGAAGCTGTGTAGGTTTTTCATGAGGGAATGCGTTGGTTGTACTTAGTCCCCTACAGAGAAGTGATGGATGATAGGAGTGGATCGGTGTGTGGTTTGTGCTGGTAGTTACAACTCAAAAGAAGCCAGTGAAGGAAGGGTGCTATATCATATAGTGTAGATGTTGAACAACTCGTTGATAGCTTGTCCGAATAGGCATGCTTTCGAGGTGTTCGATTGACAATGGTTCACTGGGAAATGGAGTCCCCATGGGGGCTCGGTCGATGTGCAATGCTCATGATTCCCAACAAGGATCAAACAGCTGTACACTGCTTCCATGCTTTTCAATGGTCAGTTGAGCTTTCAAGCTGCATGATCAATCATATTATATACAAATCTAATCTAATCTAATCTAATCTAATCTCCTACTACTCAATTGGAAATAGTAACGAAGCTGTGTAGGTTGTTCATGAGGGAATGCGTTGGTTGTACTTAGGCCCCTACAGAGAAGTGACCGATGATAGGAGTGGATCGGTGTGTGGTTTGTGCTGGTAGTTACGAATCAAAAAGAAGCCAGTGAAGGAAGGGTGCTATATCATGTAGTGTAGATGTTGAACAACTCGTTGATAGCTTGTCCGGATAGGCTTGCTTTTGAGGTGTTCGATTGACAATGGTTCACTGGGAAATGGAGTCCCCGTGGGGGCTCGGTCGATGTGCAATGCTCATGATTCCCAACAAGGATCAAACAACTGTACACTGCTTCCATGCTTTTCAATGGTCAGTTGAGCGTTCAAGCTGCATGATCAATCATATTATATACAAATCTAATCTAATCTAATCTAATCTCCTACTACTCAATTGGAAATAGTAACGAAGCTGTGTAGGTTGTTCATGAGGGAATGCGTTGGTTGTACTTAGGCCCCTACAGAGAAGTGATGGATGATAGGAGTGGATCGGTGTGTGGTTTGTGCTGGTTGTTAGCGTTGAAAAGAAGCCAGTGAAGGAAGGGTGCTATATCATGTAGTGTAGATGTTGAACAACTCGTTGAGAGCTTGTCCGGATAGGCTTGCTTTTGAGGTGTTCGATTGACAATGGTTCACTGGGAAATGGAGTCCCCGTGGGGGCTCGGTCGATGTGCAATGCTCATGATTCCCAACAAGGATCAAACAACTGTACACTGCTTCCATGCATTTCAATGGTCAGTTGAGCGTTCAAGCTGCATGATCAATCATATTATATACAAATCTAATCTAATCTAATCTAATCTCCTACTAGTCAATTGGAAATAGTAACGAAGCTGTGTAGGTTGTTCATGAGGGAATGCGTTGGTTGTACTTAGGCCCCTACAGAGAAGTGATGGATGATAGGAGTGGATCGGTGTGTGGGTTGTGCTGGTTGTTAGCGTTGAAAAGAAGCCAGTGAAGGAAGGGTGCTATATCATGTAGTGTAGATGTTGAACAACTCGTTGAGAGCTTGTCCGGATAGGCATGCTTTCGAGGTGTTCGATTGACAATGGTTCACTGGGAAATGGAGTCCCCATGGGGGCTCGGTCGATGTGCAATGCTCATGATTCCCAACAAGGATCAAACAGCTGTACACTGCTTCCATGCTTTTCAATGGTCAGTTGAGCTTTCAAGCTGCATGATCAATCATATTATATACAAATCTAATCTAATCTAATCTAATCTAATCTCCTACTACTCAATTGGAAATAGTAACGAAGCTGTGTAGGTTGTTCATGAGGGAATGCGTTGGTTGTACTTAGGCCCCTACAGAGAAGTGATCGATGATAGGAGTGGATCGGTGTGTGGTTTGTGCTGGTAGTTACGAATCAAAAAGAAGCCAGTGAAGGAGGGGTGCTATATCATGGAGTGTAGATGTTGAACAACTCGTTGAGAGCTTGTCCGGATAGGCTTGCTTTCGAGGTGTTCGATTGACAATGGTTCACTGGGAAATGGAGTCCCCGTGTTTGCTCGGTCGATGTGCAATGCTCATGATTCCCAACAAGGATCAAACAGCTGTACACTGCTTCCATGCTTTTCAATGGTCAGTTGAGCACTCAAGCTGCATGATCAATCATATTATATACAAATCTAATCTAATCTAATCTAATCTAATCTCCTACTACTCAATTGGAAATAGTAACGAAGCTGTGTAGGTTGTTCATGAGGGAATGCGTTGGTTGTACTTAGGCCCCTACAGAGAAGTGATCGATGATAGGAGTGGATCGGTGTGTGGTTTGTGCTGGTTGTTAGCGTTGAAAAGAAGCCAGTGAAGGAAGGGTGCTATATCATGTAGTGTAGATGTTGAACAACTCGTTGAGAGCTTGTCCGGATAGGCTTGCTTTTGAGGTGTTCGATTGACAATGGTTCACCCCGAAATGGAGTCCCCGTGAGCGCTCGGTCGATGTGCAATGCTCATGATTCCCAACAAGGATCAAACAGCTGTACACTGCTTCCATGCTTTTCAATGGTCAGTTGAGCGTTCAAGCTGCATGATCAATCATATTATATACAAATCTAATCTAATCTAATCTAATCTAATCTCCTACTACTCAATTGGAAATAGTAACGAAGCTGTGTAGGTTGTTCATGAGGGAATGCGTTGGTTGTACTTAGGCCCCTACAGAGAAGTGATCGATGATAGGAGTGGATCGGTGTGTGGGTTGTGCTGGTTGTTAGCGTTGAAAAGAAGCCAGTGAAGGAAGGGTGCTATATCATGTAGTGTAGATGTTGAACAACTCGTTGATAGCTTGTCCGGATAGGCTTGCTTTTGAGGTGTTCGATTGACAATGGTTCACTGGTAAATGGAGTCCCCGTGTTTGCTCGGTCGATGTGCAATGCTCATGATTCACAACAAGGATCAAACAGCTGTACACTGCTTCCATGCTTTTCAATGATCAGTTGAGCGTTCAAGCTGCATGATCAATCATATTATATACAAATCTAATCTAATCTAATCTAATCTCCTACTACTCAATTGGAAATAGTAACGAAGCTGTGTAGGTTTTTCATGAGGGAATGCGTTGGTTGTACTTAGTCCCCTACAGAGAAGTGATGGATGATAGGAGTGGATCGGTGTGTGGTTTGTGCTGGTAGTTACAACTCAAAAGAAGCCAGTGAAGGAAGGGTGCTATATCATGTAGTGTAGATGTTGAACAACTCGTTGATAGCTTGTCCGAATAGGCATGCTTTCGAGGTGTTCGATTGACAATGGTTCACTGGGAAATGGAGTCCCCATGGGGGCTCGGTCGATGTGCAATGCTCATGATTCCCAACAAGGATCAAACAGCTGTACACTGCTTCCATGCTTTTCAATGGTCAGTTGAGCTTTCAAGCTGCATGATCAATCATATTATATACAAATCTAATCTAATCTAATCTCATCTAATCTCCTACTACTCAATTGGAAATAGTAACGAAGCTGTGTAGGTTGTTCATGAGGGAATGCGTTGGTTGTACTTAGGCCCCTACAGAGAAGTGATGGATGATAGGAGTGGATCGGTGTGTGGTTTGTGCTGGTAGTTACGAATCAAAAAGAAGCCAGTGAAGGAAGGGTGCTATATCATGTAGTGTAGATGTTGAACAACTCGTTGAGAGCTTGTCCGGATAGGCTTGCTTTTGAGGTGTTCGATTGACAATGGTTCACTGGGAAATGGAGTCCCCGTGGGGGCTCGGTCGATGTGCAATGCTCATGATTCCCAACAAGGATCAAACAGCTGTACACTGCTTCCATGCTTTTCAATGGTCAGTTGAGCGTTCAAGCTGCATGATCAATCATATTATATACAAATCTAATCTAATCTAATCTAATCTCCTACTAGTCAATTGGAAATAGTAACGAAGCTGTGTAGGTTGTTCATGAGGGAATGCGTTGGTTGTACTTAGGCCCCTACAGAGAAGTGATCGATGATAGGAGTGGATCGGTGTGTGGTTTGTGCCGGTAGTTACAACTCAAAAGAAGCCAGTGAAGGAAGGGTGCTATATCATGTAGTGTAGATATTGAACAACTCGTTGATAGCTTGTCCGAATAGGCATGCTTTCGAGGTGTTCGATTGACAATGGTTCACTGGGAAATGGAGTCCCCGTGTTTGCTCGGTCGATGTGCAATGCTCATGATTCCCAACAAGGATCAAACAGCTGTACACTGCTTCCATGCTTTTCAATGGTCAGTTGAGCGTTCAAGCTGCATGATCAATCATATTATATACAAATCTAATCTAATCTAATCTAATCTCCTACTAGTCAATTGGAAATAGTAACGAAGCTGTGTAGGTTGTTCATGAGGGAATGCGTTGGTTGTACTTAGGCCCCTACAGAGAAGTGATCGATGATAGGAGTGGATCGGTGTGTGAGTTGTGCTGGTAGTTACGAATCAAAAAGAAGCCAGTGAGGGAAGGGTGCTATATCATGTAGTGTAGATGTTGAACAACTCGTTGAGAGCTTGTCCGAATAGGCTTGCTTTTGAGGTGTTCGATTGACAATGGTTCACTGGGAAATGGTGTCCCCGTGTTTGCTCGGTTGATGTGCAATGCTCATGATTCCCAACAAGGATCAAACAGCTGTACACTGCTTCCATGCTTTTCAATGGTCAGTTGAGCGTTCAAGCTGCATGATCAATCATATTATATACAAATCTAATCTAATCTAATCTAATCTCCTACTACTCAATTGGGAATAGTAACGAAGCTGTGTAGGTTGTTCATGAGGGAATGCGTTGGTTGTACTGAGGCCCCTACAGAGAAGTGATCGATGATAGGAGTGGATCGGTGTGTGGTTTGTGCTTGTTGTTAGCGTTGAAAAGAAGCCAGTGAAGGAAGGTTGCTATATCATGTAGTGTAGATGTTGAACAACTCGTTGAGAGCTTGTCCGGATAGGCTTGCTTTTGAGGTGTTCGATTGACAATGGTTCACTGGGAAATGGAGTCCCCGTGGGGGCTCGGTCGATGTGCAATGCTCATGATTCCCAACAAGGATCAAACAGCTGTACACTGCTTCCATGCTTTTCAATGGTCAGTTGAGCGTTCAAGCTGCATGATCAATCATATTATATACAAATCTAATCTAATCTAATCTAATCTCCTACTAGTCAATTGGAAATAGTAACGAAGCTGTGTAGGTTGTTCATGAGGGAATGCGTTGGTTGTACTTAGGCCCCTACAGAGAAGTGATCGATGATAGGAGTGGATCGGTGTGTGGTTTGTGCTGGTGGTTACGACTCAAAAGAAGCCAGTGAAGGAAGGGTGCTATATCAAGTAGTGTTGATGTTGAACAACTCGTTGATAGCTTGTCCGAATAGGCTTGCTTTTGAGGTGTTCGATTGACAATGGTTCACTGGGAAATGGAGTCCCCGTGAGCGCTCGGTCGATGTGCATTGCTCATGATTCCCAACAAGGATCAAACAGCTGTACACTGCTTCCATGCTTTTCAATGGTCAGTTGAGCGTTCAAGCTGCATGATCAATCATATTATATACAAATCTAATCTAATCTAATCTAATCTCCTACTACTCAATTGGAAATAGTAACGAAGCTGTGTAGGTTGTTCATGAGGGAATGCGTTGGTTGTACTTAGGCCCCTACAGAGAAGTGATGGATGATAGGAGTGGATCGGTGTGTGGTTTGTGCTGGTAGTTACGACTCAAAAGAAGCCAGTGAAGGAAGGGTGCTATATCAAGTAGTGTTGATGTTGAACAACCCGTTGATAGCTTGTCCGAATAGGCTTGCTTTTGAGGTGTTCGATTGACAATGGTTCACTGGGAAATGGAGTCCCCGTGAGCGCTCGGTCGATGTGCATTGCTCATGATTCCCAACAAGGATCAAACAGCTGTACACTGCTTCCATGCTTTTCAATGGTCAGTTGAGCGTTCAAGCTGCATGATCAATCATATTATATACAAATCTAATCTAATCTAATCTAATCTCCTACTAGTCAATTGGAAATAGTAACGAAGCTGTGTAGGTTGTTCATGAGGGAATCCCGTGATTGTACTTAGGCCCCTACAGAGAAGTGATCGATGATAGGAGTGAATCGGTGTGTGAGTTGTGCTGGTTGTTACGACTCAAAAGAAGCCAGTGAAGGAAGGGTGCTATATCAAGTAGTGTTGATGTTGAACAACTCGTTGAGAGCTTGTCCGAATAGGCATGCTTTCGAGGTGTTCGATTGACAATGGTTCACTGGGAAATGGAGTCCCCGTGGGGGCTCGGTCGATGTGCATTGCTCATCATTCCCAACAAGGATCAAACAGCTGTACACTGCTTCCATGCTTTTCAATGGTCAGTTGAGCGTTCAAGCTGCATGATTAATCATATTATATACAAATCTAATCTAATCTAATCTAATCTCCTACTACTCAATTGGAAATCGTAACGAAGCTGTGTAGGTTGTTCATGAGGGAATGCGTTGGTTGTACTTAGGCCCCTACAGAGAAGTGATGGATGATAGGAGTGGATCGGTGTGTGGTTTGTGCTGGTGGTTACGACTCAAAAGAAGCCAGTGAAGGAAGGGTGCTATATCATGTAGTGTAGATGTTGAACAACTCGTTGAGAGCTTGTCCGGATAGGCTTGCATTTGAGGTGTTCGACTGACAATGGTTCACTGGGAAATGGAGTCCCCGTGGGGGCTCGGTCGATGTGCATTGCTCATGATTCCCAACAAGGATCAAACAGCTGTACACTGCTTCCATGCTTTTCAATGGTCAGTTGAGCGTTCAAGCTGCATGATTAATCATATTATATACAAATCTAATCTAATCTAATCTAATCTCCTACTACTCAATTGGAAATAGTAACGAAGCTGTGTAGGTTGTTCATGAGGGAATGCGTTGGTTGTACTTAGGCCCCTACAGAGAAGTGATGGATGATAGGAGTGGATCGGTGTGTGGTTTGTGCTGGTAGTTACGACTCAAAAGAAGCCAGTGAAGGAAGGGTGCTATAGAATGTAGTGTAGATGTTGAACAACTCGTTGAGAGCTTGTCCGAATAGGCTTGCTTTTGAGGTGTTCGATTGACAATGGTTCACTGGGAAATGGAGTCCCCGTGAGCGCTCGGTCGATGTGCATTGCTCATGATTCCCAACAAGGATCAAACAGCTGTACACTGCTTCCATGCTTTTCAATGGTCAGTTGAGCGTTCAAGCTGCATGATCAATCATATTATATACAAATCTAATCTAATCTAATCTAATCTCCTACTACTCAATTGGAAATAGTAACGAAGCTGTGTAGGTTGTTCATGAGGGAATGCGTTGGTTGTACTTAGGCCCCTACAGAGAAGTGATGGATGATAGGAGTGGATCGGTGTGTGGTTTGTGCTGGTTGTTACGACTCAAAAGAAGCCAGTGAAGGAAGGGTGCTATATCAAGTAGTGTTGATGTTGAACAACTCGTTGATAGCTTGTCCGAATAGGCTTGCTTTTGAGGTGTTCGATTGACAATGGTTCACTGGGAAATGGAGTCCCCGTGGGGGCTCGGTCGATGTGCAATGCTCATGATTCCCAACAAGGATCAAACAACTGTACACTGCTTCCATGCTTTTCAATGGTCAGTTGAGCGTTCAAGCTGCATGATCAATCATATTATATACAAATCTAATCTAATCTAATCTAATCTAATCTCCTACTACTCAATTGGAAATAGTAACGAAGCTGTGTAGGTTGTTCATGAGGGAATGCGTTGGTTGTACTTAGGCCCCTACAGAGAAGTGATCGATGATAGGAGTGGATCGGTGTGTGAGTTGTGCTGGTTGTTACGACTCAAAAGAAGCCAGTGAAGGAAGGGTGCTATATCATGTAGTGTAGATGTTGAACAACTCGTTGAGAGCTTGTCCGAATAGGCATGCTTTTGAGGTGTTCGATTGACAATGGTTCACTGGGAAATGGAGTCCCCGTGGGGGCTCGGTCGATGTGCATTGCTCATGATTCCCAACAAGGATCAAACAGCTGTACACTGCTTCCATGCTTTTCAATGGTCAGTTGAGCTTTCAAGCTGCATGATTAATCATATTATATACAAATCTAATCTAATCTAATCTAATCTAATCTCCTACTACTCAATTGGAAATAGTAACGAAGCTGTGTAGGTTGTTCATGAGGGAATGCGTTGGTTGTACTTAGGCCCCTACAGAGAAGTGATCGATGATAGGAGTGGATCGGTGTGTGGTTTGTGCTGGTAGTTACGACTCAAAAGAAGCCAGTGAAGGAAGGGTGCTATATCAAGTAGTGTTGATGTTGAACAACTCGTTGATAGCTTGTCCGAATAGGCTTGCTTTTGAGGTGTTCGATTGACAATGGTTCACTGGGAAATGGAGTCCCCGTGTTTGCTCGGTCGATGTGCAATGCTCATGATTCCCAACAAGGATCAAACAGCTGTACACTGCTTCCATGCTTTTCAATGGTCAGTTGAGCGTTCAAGCTGCATGATCAATCATATTATATACAAATCTAATCTAATCTAATCTAATCTAATCTCCTACTACTCAATTGGAAATAGTAACGAAGCTGTGTAGGTTGTTCATGAGGGAATGCGTTGGTTGTACTTAGGCCCCTACAGAGAAGTGATCGATGATAGGAGTGGATCGGTGTGTGGTTTGTGCTGGTAGTTACGACTCAAAAGAAGCCAGTGAAGGAAGGGTGCTATATCAAGTAGTGTTGATGTTGAACAACTCGTTGATAGCTTGTCCGAATAGGCTTGCTTTTGAGGTGTTCGATTGACAATGGTTCACTGGGAAATGGAGTCCCCATGGGGGCTCGGTCGATGTGCAATGCTCATGATTCCCAACAAGGATCAAACAGCTGTACACTGCTTCCATGCTTTTCAATGGTCAGTTGAGCGTTCAAGCTGCATGATCAATCATATTATATACAAATCTAATCTAATCTAATCTAATCTCCTACTACTCAATTGTAAATAGTAACGAAGCTGTGTAGGTTGTTCATGAGGGAATGCGTTGGTTGTACTGAGGCCCCTACAGAGAAGTGATGGATGATAGGAGTGGATCGGTGTGTGGTTTGTGCTGGTAGTTACAACTCAAAAGAAGCCAGTGAAGGAAGGTTGCTATATCATGTAGTGTAGATGTTGAACAACTCGTTGAGAGCTTGTCCGGATAGGCTTGCTTTTGAGGTGTTCGATTGACAATGGTTCACTGGGAAATGGAGTCCCCGTGGGGGCTCGGTCGATGTGCAATGCTCATGATTCCCAACAAGGATCAAACAGCTGTACACTGCTTCCATGCTTTTCAATGGTCAGTTGAGCGTTCAAGCTGCATGATCAATCATATTATTTACAAATCTAATCTAATCTAATCTAATCTCCTACTATTCAATTGGAAATAGTAACGGAGCTGTGTAGGTTGTTCATGAGGGAATGCGTTGGTTGTACTTAGGCCCCTACAGAGAAGTGATCGATGATAGGAGTGGATCGGTGTGTGGGTTGTGCTGGTTGTTAGCGTTGAAAAGAAGCCAGTGAAGGAAGGGTGCTATATCATGTAGTGTAGATGTTGAACAACTCGTTGAGAGCTTGTCCGGATAGGCTTGCTTTTGAGGTGTTCGATTGACAATGGTTCACTGGGAAATGGAGTCCCCGTGAGCGCTCGGTCGATGTGCAATGCTCATGATTCCCAACAAGGATCAAACAGCTGTACACTGCTTCCATGCTTTTCAATGGTCAGTTGAGCGTTCAAGCTGCATGATCAATCATATTATATACAAATCTAATCTAATCTAATCTAATCTCCTACTACTCAATTGGAAATAGTAACGAAGCTGTGTAGGTTGTTCATGAGGGAATGCGTTGGTTGTACTTAGGCCCCTACAGAGAAGTGATCGATGATAGGAGTGGATCGGTGTGTGGTTTGTGCTGGTTGTAATGGCGTTGAAAAGAAGCCAGTGAAGGAAGGGTGCTATATCATGTAATGTAGATGTTGAACAACTCGTTGAGAGCTTGTCCGGATAGGCTTGCATTTGAGGTGTTCGACTGACAATGGTTCACTGGGAAATGGAGTCCCCGTAGGGGCTCGGTCGATGTGCAATGCTCATGATTCCCAACAAGGATCAAACAGCTGTACACTGCTTCCATGCTTTTCAATGCTGAGTTGAGCGTTCAAGCTGCATGATCAATCATATTATATACAAATCTAATCTAATCTAATCTAATCTCCTACTACTCAATTGGAAATAGTAACGAAGCTGTGTAGGTTGTTCATGAGGGAATGCGTTGGTTGTACTGAGGCCCCTACAGAGAAGTGATCGATGATAGGAGTGGATCGGTGTGTGGTTTGTGCTGGTTGTTACGAATCAAAAGAAGCCAGTGAAGGAAAGGTGCTATATCATGTAGTGTAGATGTTGAACAACTCGTTGATAGCTTGTCCGGATAGGCTTGCTTTTGAGGTGTTCGACTGACAATGGTTCACTGGGAAATGGAGTCCCCGTGGGGGCTCGGTCGATGTGCATTGCTCATGATTCACAACAAGGATCAAACAGCTGTACACTGCTTCCATGCTTTTCAATGGTCAGTTGAGCGTTCAAGCTGCATGATCAATCATATTATATACAAATCTAATCTAATCTAATCTAATCTCCTACTACTCAATTGGAAATAGTAACGAAGCTGTGTAGGTTGTTCATGAGGGAATGCGTTGGTTGTACTGAGGCCCCTACAGAGAAGTGATCGATGATAGGAGTGGATCGGTGTGTGGTTTGTGCTGGTAGTTACAACTCAAAAGAAGCCAGTGAAGGAAGGTTGCTATATCATGTAGTGTAGATGTTGAACAACTCGTTGATAGCTTGTCCGGATAGGCTTGCTTTTGAGGTGTTCGATTGACAATGGTTCACTGGGAAATGGAGTCCCCGTGAGCGCTCGGTCGATGTGCATTGCTCATGATTCCCAACAAGGATCAAACAGCTGTACACTGCTTCCATGCTTTTCAATGGTCAGTTGAGCGTTCAAGCTGCATGATCAATCATATTATATACAAATCTAATCTAATCTAATCTAATCTCCTACTACTCAATTGGAAATAGTAACGAAGCTGTGTAGGTTGTTCATGAGGGAATGCGTTGGTTGTACTTAGGCCCCTACAGAGAAGTGATCGATGATAGGAGTGGATCGGTGTGTGGTTTGTGCTGGTTGTAATGGCGTTGAAAAGAAGCCAGTGAAGGAAGGGTGCTATATCATGTAATGTAGATGTTGAACAACTCGTTGAGAGCTTGTCCGGATAGGCTTGCATTTGAGGTGTTCGACTGACAATGGTTCACTGGGAAATGGAGTCCCCGTGTTTGCTCGGTCGATGTGCAATGCTCATGATTCCCAACAAGGATCAAACAGCTGTACACTGCTTCCATGCTTTTCAATGGTCAGTTGAGCGTTCAAGCTGCATGATCAATCATATTATATACAAATCTAATCTAATCTAATCTAATCTCCTACTACTCAATTGGAAATAGTAACGAAGCTGTGTAGGTTGTTCATGAGGGAATGCGTTGGTTGTACTGAGGCCCCTACAGAGAAGTGATCGATGATAGGAGTGGATCGGTGTGTGGTTTGTGCTGGTTGTTACGAATCAAAAGAAGCCAGTGAAGGAAAGGTGCTATATCATGTAGTGTAGATGTTGAACAACTCGTTGATAGCTTGTCCGGATAGGCTTGCTTTTGAGGTGTTCGACTGACAATGGTTCACTGGGAAATGGAGTCCCCGTGGGGGCTCGGTCGATGTGCATTGCTCATGATTCACAACAAGGATCAAACAGCTGTACACTGCTTCCATGCTTTTCAATGGTCAGTTGAGCGTTCAAGCTGCATGATCAATCATATTATATACAAATCTAATCTAATCTAATCTAATCTCCTACTACTCAATTGGAAATAGTAACGAAGCTGTGTAGGTTGTTCATGAGGGAATGCGTTGGTTGTACTGAGGCCCCTACAGAGAAGTGATGGATGATAGGAGTGGATCGGTGTGTGGTTTGTGCTGGTAGTTACAACTCAAAAGAAGCCAGTGAAGGAAGGTTGCTATATCATGTAGTGTAGATGTTGAACAACTCGTTGATAGCTTGTCCGGATAGGCTTGCTTTTGAGGTGTTCGATTGACAATGGTTCACTGGGAAATGGAGTCCCCGTGAGCGCTCGGTCGATGTGCATTGCTCATGATTCCCAACAAGGATCAAACAGCTGTACACTGCTTCCATGCTTTTCAATGGTCAGTTGAGCGTTCAAGCTGCATGATCAATCATATTATATACAAATCTAATCTAATCTAATCTAATCTCCTACTACTCAATTGGAAATAGTAACGAAGCTGTGAAGGTTGTTCATGAGGGAATGCGTTGGTTGTACTTAGGCCCCTACAGAGAAGTGATCGATGATAGGAGTGGATCGGTGTGTGGGTTGTGCTGGTTGTTACGAATCAAAAGAAGCCAGTGAAGGAAAGATGCTATATCATGTAGTGTAGATGTTGAACAACTCGTTGATAGCTTGTCCGGATAGGCTTGCTTTTGAGCTGTTCGACTGACAATGGTTCACCCCGAAATGGAGTCCCCGTGGGGGCTCGGTTGATGTGCATTGCTCATGATTCACAACAAGGATCAAACAGCTGTACACTGCTTCCATGCTTTTCAATGGTCAGTTGAGCGTTCAAGCTGCATGATCAATCATATTATATACAAATCTAATCTAATCTAATCTAATCTCCTACTACTCAATTGGAAATAGTAACGAAGCTGTGTAGGTTGTTCATGAGGGAATGCGTTGGTTGTACTTAGGCCCCTACAGAGAAGTGATCGATGATAGGAGTGGATCGGTGTGTGGTTTGTGCTGGTAGTTACGACTCAAAAGAAGCCAGTGCAGGAAGGTTGCTATATCATGTAGTGTAGATGTTGAACAACTCGTTGATAGCTTGTCCGGATAGGCTTGCTTTTGAGGTGTTCGATTGACAATGGTTCACTGGGAAATGGAGTCCCCGTGTTTGCTCGGTCGATGTGCAATGCTCATGATTCCCAACAAGGATCAAACAGCTGTACACTGCTTCCATGCTTTTCAATGGTCAGTTGAGCGTTCAAGCTGCATGATCAATCATATTATATACAAATCTAATCTAATCTAATCTAATCTCCTACTACTCAATTGGAAATAGTAACGAAGCTGTGTAGGTTGTTCATGAGGGAATGCGTTGGTTGTACTTAGGCCCCTACAGAGAAGTGATCGATGATAGGAGTGGATCGGTGTGTGGTTTGTGCTGGTTGTTAGCGTTGAAAAGAAGCCAGTGAAGGAAGGGTGCTATATCATGTAGTGTAGATGTTGAACAACTCGTTGAGAGCTTGTCTGAATAGGCTTGCTTTTGAGGTGTTCGATTGACAATGGTTCACTGGGAAATGGAGTCCCCATGGGGGCTCGGTCGATGTGCAATGCTCATGATTCCCAACAAGGATCAAACAGCTGTACACTGCTTCCATGCTTTTCAATGGTCAGTTGAGCGTTCAAGCTGCGTGATCAATCATATTATATACAAATCTAATCTAATCTAATCTAATCTCCTACTACTCAATTGGAAATAGTAACGAAGCTGTGTAGGTTGTTCATGAGGGAATGCGTTGGTTGTACTTAGGCCCCTACAGAGAAGTGATCGATGATAGGAGTGGATCGGTGTGTGGTTTGTGCTGGTTGTTAGCGTTGAAAAGAAGCCAGTGAAGGAAGGGTGCTATAGAATGTAGTGTAGATGTTGAACAACTCGTTGAGAGCTTGTCCGAATAGGCTTGCTTTTGAGGTGTTCGACTGACAATGGTTCACTGGGAAATGGAGTCCCCGTGTTTGCTCGGTCGATGTGCAATGCTCATGATTCCAAACAAGGATCAAACAGCTGTACACTGCTTCCATGCTTTTCAATGGTCAGTTGAGCGTTCAAGCTGCATGATCAATCATATTATATACAAATCTAATCTAATCTAATCTAATCTCCTACTACTCAATTGGAAATAGTAACGAAGCTGTGTAGGTTGTTCATGAGGGAATGCGTTGGTTGTACTTAGGCCCCTACAGAGAAGTGATCGATGATAGGAGTGGATCGGTGTGTGGTTTGTGCTGGTAGTTACGAATCAAAAGAAGCCAGTGAAGGAAGGGTGCTATATCATGTAGTGTAGATGTTGAACAACTCGTTAATAGCTTGTCCGAATAGGCATGCTTTCGACGTGTTCGATTGACAATGGTTCACTGGTAAATGGAGTCCCCGTGTTTGCTCGGTCGATGTGCAATGCTCATGATTCCCAACAAGGATCAAACAGCTGTACACTGCTTCCATGCTTTTCAATGGTCAGTTGAGCGTTCAAGCTGCATGATTAATCATATTATATACAAATCTAATCTAATCTAATCTAATCTCCTACTACTCAATTGGAAATAGTAACGAAGCTGTGTAGGTTGTTCATGAGGGAATGCGTTGGTTGTACTTAGGCCCCTACAGAGAAGTGATCGATGATAGGAGTGGATCGGTGTGTGGTTTGTGCTGGTTGTTAGCGTTGAAAAGAAGCCAGTGAAGGATGGGTGCTATATCATGTAGTGTAGATGTTGAACAACTCGTTGATAGCTTGTCCGGATAGGCTTGCTTTTGAGGTGTTCGATTGACAATGGTTCACTGGGAAATGGAGTCCCCGTGGGGGCTCGGTCGATGTGCAATGCTCATGATTCCCAACAAGGATCAAACAGCTGTACACTGCTTCCATGCTTTTCAATGGTCAGTTGAGCGTTCAAGCTGCGTGATCAATCATATTATATACAAATCTAATCTAATCTAATCTAATCTCCTACTACTCAATTGGAAATAGTAACGAAGCTGTGTAGGTTGTTCATGAGGGAATGCGTTGGTTGTACTTAGGCCCCTACAGAGAAGTGATCGATGATAGGAGTGGATCGGTGTGTGGTTTGTGCTGGTTGTTAGCGTTGAAAAGAAGCCAGTGAAGGAAGGGTGCTATATCATGTAGTGTAGATGTTGAACAACTCGTTGAGAGCTTGTCCGGATAGGCTTGCTTTTGAGGTGTTCGACTGACAATGGTTCACTGGGAAATGGAGTCCCCGTGTTTGCTCGGTCGATGTGCAATGCTCATGATTCCAAACAAGGATCAAACAGCTGTACACTGCTTCCATGCTTTTCAATGGTCAGTTGAGCGTTCAAGCTGCATGATCAATCATATTATATACAAATCTAATCTAATCTAATCTAATCTCCTACTACTCAATTGGAAATAGTAACGAAGCTGTGTAGGTTGTTCATGAGGGAATGCGTTGGTTGTACTTAGGCCCCTACAGAGAAGTGATCGATGATAGGAGTGGATCGGTGTGTGGTTTGTGCAGGTAGTTACGACTCAAAAGAAGCCAGTGAAGGAAGGGTGCTATATCATGTAGTGTAGATGTTGAACAACTCGTTAATAGCTTGTCCGAATAGGCATGCTTTCGACGTGTTCGATTGACAATGGTTCACTGGTAAATGGAGTCCCCGTGTTTGCTCGGTCGATGTGCAATGCTCATGATTCCCAACAAGGATCAAACAGCTGTACACTGCTTCCATGCTTTTCAATGGTCAGTTGAGCGTTCAAGCTGCATGATTAATCATATTATATACAAATCTAATCTAATCTAATCTAATCTCCTACTACTCAATTGGAAATAGTAACGAAGCTGTGTAGGTTGTTCATGAGGGAATGCGTTGGTTGTACTTAGGCCCCTACAGAGAAGTGATCGATGATAGGAGTGGATCGGTGTGTGGTTTGTGCTGGTTGTTAGCGTTGAAAAGAAGCCAGTGAAGGATGGGTGCTATATCATGTAGTGTAGATGTTGAACAACTCGTTGATAGCTTGTCCGGATAGGCTTGCTTTTGAGGTGTTCGATTGACAATGGTTCACTGGGAAATGGAGTCCCCGTGGGGGCTCGGTCGATGTGCAATGCTCATGATTCCCAACAAGGATCAAACAGCTGTACACTGCTTCCATGCTTTTCAATGGTCAGTTGAGCGTTCAAGCTGCATGATCAATCATATTATATACAAATCTAATCTAATCTAATCTAATCTAATCTCCTACTACTCAATTGGAAATAGTAACGAAGCTGTGTAGGTTGTTCATGAGGGAATGCGTTGGTTGTACTTAGGCCCCTACAGAGAAGTGATCGATGATAGGAGTGGATCGGTGTGTGAGTTGTGCTGGTTGTTACGACTCAAAAGAAGCCAGTGAAGGAAGGGTGCTATATCATGTAGTGTAGATGTTGAACAACTCGTTGAGAGCTTGTCCGAATAGGCATGCTTTCGAGGTGTTCGATTGACAATGGTTCACTGGGAAATGGAGTCCCCGTGGGGGCTCGGTCGATGTGCAATGCTCATGATTCCCAACAAGGATCAAACAGCTGTACACTGCTTCCATGCTTTTCAATGGTCAGTTGAGCGTTCAAGCTGCATGATCAATCATATTATATACAAATCTAATCTAATCTAATCTAATCTCCTACTACTCAATTGGAAATAGTAACGAAGCTGTGTAGGTTGCTCATGAGGGAATGCGTTGGTTGTACTGAGGCCCCTACAGAGAAGTGATCGATGATAGGAGTGGATCGGTGTGTGGTTTGTGCTGGTTGTTACGAATCAAAAGAAGCCAGTGAAGGAAGGTTGCTATATCATGTAGTGTAGATGTTGAACAACTCGTTGAGAGCTTGTCCGGATAGGCTTGCTTTTGAGGTGTTCGATTGACAATGGTTCACTGGGAAATGGAGTCCCCGTGGGGGCTCGGTCGATGTGCAATGCTCATGATTCCCAACAAGGATCAAACAGCTGTACACTGCTTCCATGCTTTTCAATGGTCAGTTGAGCGTTCAAGCTGCATGATCAATCATATTATATACAAATCTAATCTAATCTAATCTAATCTCCTACTACTCAATTGGAAATAGTAACGAAGCTGTGTAGGTTGTTCATGAGGGAATGCGTTGGTTGTACTGAGGCCCCTACAGAGAAGTGATCGATGATAGGAGTGGATCGGTGTGTGGTTTGTGCTGGTTGTTACGAATCAAAAGAAGCCAGTGAAGGAAGGTTGCTATATCATGTAGTGTAGATGTTGAACAACTCGTTGAGAGCTTGTCCGAATAGGCTTGCTTTTGAGGTGTTCGATTGACAATGGTTTACTGGGAAATGGAGTCCCCATGGGGGCTCGGTCGATGTGCAATGCTCATGATTCCCAACAAGGATCAAACAGCTGTACACTGCTTCCATGCTTTTCAATGGTCAGTTGAGCGTTCAAGCTGCATGATCAATCATATCATATACAAATCTAATCTAATCTAATCTAATCTAATCTCCTACTACTCAATTGGAAATAGTAACGAAGCTGTGTAGGTTGTTCATGAGGGAATGCGTTGGTTGTACTTAGGCCCCTACAGAGAAGTGATCGATGATAGGAGTGGATCGGTGTGTGGTTTGTGCTGGTTGTTAGCGTTGAAAAGAAGCCAGTGAAGGAAGGGTGCTATATCATGTAGTGTAGATGTTGAACAACTCGTTGATAGCTTGTCCGGATAGGCTTGCTTTTGAGGTGTTCGATTGACAATGGTTCACTGGGAAATGGAGTCCCCGTGGGGGCTCGGTCGATGTGCAATGCTCATGATTCCCAACAAGGATCAAACAGCTGTACACTGCTTCCATGCTTTTCAATGGTCAGTTGAGCGTTCAAGCTGCATGATCAATCATATTATATACAAATCTAATCTAATCTAATCTAATCTCCTACTACTCAATTGGAAATAGTAACGAAGCTGTGTAGGTTGTTCATGAGGGAATGCGTTGGTTGTACTGAGGCCCCAACAGAGAAGTGATGGATGATAGGAGTGGATCGGTGTGTGGTTTTTGCTGGTTGTTACGACTCAAAAGAAGCCAGTGAAGAAAGGGTGCTATATCATGTAGTGTAGATGTTGAACAACTCGTTAATAGCTTGTCCGAATAGGCATGCTTTCGAGGTGTTCGATTGACAATGGTTCACTGGGAAATGGAGTCCCCGTGGGGGCTCGGTCGATGTGCAATGCTCATGATTCCAAACAAGGATCAAACAGCTGTACACTGCTTCCATGCTTTTCAATGGTCAGTTGAGCGTTCAAGCTGCATGATCAATCATATTATATACAAATCTAATCTAATCTAATCTAATCTCCTACTACTCAATTGGAAATAGTAACGAAGCTGTGTAGGTTGTTCATGAGGGAATGCGTTGGTTGTACTTAGGCCCCTACAGAGAAGTGATCGATGATAGGAGTGGATCGGTGTGTGGTTTGTGCTGGTAGTTACGAATCAAAAGAAGCCAGTGAAGGAAGGGTGCTATATCATGTAGTGTAGATGTTGAACAACTCGTTGAGAGCTTGTCCGAATAGGCTTGCTTTTGAGGTGTTCGATTGACAATGGTTCACTGGGAAATGGAGTCCCCATGGGGGCTCGGTCGATGTGCAATGCTCATGATTCACAACAAGGATCAAACAGCTGTACACTGTTTCCATGCTTTTCAATGGTCAGTTGAGCGTTCAAGCTGCGTGATCAATCATATTATATACAAATCTAATCTAATCTAATCTAATCTCCTACTACTCAATTGGAAATAGTAACGAAGCTGTGTAGGTTGTTCATGAGGGAATGCGTTGGTTGTACTTAGGCCCCTACAGAGAAGTGATCGATGATAGGATTGGATCGGTGTGTGGTTTGTGCTGGTTGTTACGAATCAAAAGAAGCCAGTGAAGGAAGGGTGCTATATCATGTAATGTAGATGTTGAACAACTCGTTGATAGCTTGTCTGGATAGGCTTGCTTTTGAGGTGTTCGATTGACAATGGTTCACTGGGAAATGGAGTCCCCGTGGGGGCTCGGTCGATGTGCAATGCTCATGATTCCCAACAAGGATCAAACAGCTGTACACTGCTTCCATGCTTTTCAATGGTCAGTTGAGCGTTCAAGCTGCATGATCAATCATATTATATACAAATCTAATCTAATCTAATCTAATCTCCTACTACTCAATTGGAAATAGTAACGAAGCTGTGTAGGTTGTTCATGAGGGAATGCGTTGGTTGTACTTAGGCCCCTACAGAGAAGTGATCGATGATAGGAGTGGATCGGTGTGTGGTTTGTGCTGGTAGTTACGACTCAAAAGAAGCCAGTGAAGGAAGGGTGCTATATCATGTAGTGTAGATGTTGAACAACTCGTTGATAGCTTGTCCGGATAGGCTTGCTTTTGAGGTGTTCGACTGACAATGGTTCACTGGGAAATGGAGTCCCCGTGGGAGCTCGGTCGATGTGCAATGCTCATGATTCCCAACAAGGATCAAACAGCTGTACACTGCTTCCATGCTTTTCAATGGTCAGTTGAGCGTTCAAGCTGCATGATCAATCATATTATATACAAATCTAATCTAATCTAATCTAATCTCCTACTACTCAATTGGAAATAGTAACGAAGCTGTGTAGGTTGTTCATGAGGGAATGCGTTGGTTGTACTTAGGCCCCTACAGAGAAGTGATCGATGATAGGAGTGGATCGGTGTGTGGTTTGTGCTGGTAGTTACGAATCAAAAGAAGCCAGTGAAGGAAGGGTGCTATATCATGTAGTGTAGATGTTGAACAACTCGTTGAGAGCTTGTCCGGATAGGCTTGCTTTTGAGGTGTTCGATTGACAATGGTTCACTGGGAAATGGAGTCCCCGTGGGGGCTCGGTCGATGTGCAATGCTCATGATTCCCAACAAGGATCAAACAGCTGTACACTGCTTCCATGCTTTTCAATGGTCAGTTGAGCGTTCAAGCTGCATGATCGATCATATTATATACAAATCTAATCTAATCTAATCTAATCTCCTACTACTCAATTGGAAATAGTAACGAAGCTGTGTAGGTTGTTCATGAGGGAATGCGTTGGTTGTACTTAGGCCCCTACAGAGAAGTGATCGATGATAGGAGTGGATCGGTGTGTGGTTTGTGCTGGTTGTTACGACTCAAAAGAAGCCAGTGAAGGAAGGGTGCTATATCATGTAGTGTAGATGTTGAACAACTCGTTGATAGCTTGTCCGGATAGGCTTGCTTTTGAGGTGTTCGACTGACAATGGTTCACTGGGAAATGGAGTCCCCGTGTTTGCTCGGTCGATGTGCAATGCTCATGATTCCCAACAAGAATCAAACAGCTGTACACTGCTTCCATGCTTTTCAATGGTCAGTTGAGCGTTCAAGCTGCATGATCAATCATATTATATACAAATCTAATCTAATCTAATCTAATCTAATCTCCTACTACTCAATTGGAAATAGTAACGAAGCTGTGTAGGTTGTTCATGAGGGAATGCGTTGGTTGTACTTAGGCCCCTACAGAGAAGTGATCGATGATAGGAGTGGATCGGTGTGTGGTTTGTGCTGGTTGTTACGACTCAAAAGAAGCCAGTGAAGGAAGGTTGCTATATCATGTAGTGTAGATGTTGAACAACTCGTTGAGAGCTTGTCCGGATAGGCTTGCTTTTGAGGTGTTCGATTGACAATGGTTCACTGGGAAATGGAGTCCCCGTGGGGGCTCGGTCGATGTGCGATCCTCATGATTCCCAACAAGGATCAAACAGCTGTACACTGCTTCCATGCTTTTCAATGGTCATTTGAACGTTCAAGCTGCATGATCAATCATATTATATACAAATCTAATCTAATCTAATCTAATCTCCTACTAATCAATTGGAAATAGTAACGAAGCTGTGTAGGTTGTTCATGAGGGAATGCGTTGGTTGTACTTAGGCCCCTACAGAGAAGTGATCGATGATAGGAGTGGATCGGTGTGTGGTTTGTGCTGGTTGTTACGAATCAAAAGAAGCCAGTGAAGGAAGGTTGCTATATCATGTAGTGTAGATGTTGAACAACTCGTTGAGAGCTTGTCCGGATAGGCTTGCTTTTGAGGTGTTCGATTGGCAATGGTTCACTGGGAAATTGAGTCCCCGTGGGGGCTCGGTCGATGTGCAATGCTCATGATTCCCAACAAGGATCAAACAGCTGTACACTGCTTCCATGCTTTTCAATGGTCAGTTGAGCGTTCAAGCTGCATGATCAATCATATTATATACAAATCTAATCTAATCTAATCTAATCTCCTACTACTCAATTGGAAATAGTAACGAAGCTGTGTAGGTTGTTCATGAGGGAATGCGTTGGTTGTACTTAGGCCCCTACAGAGAAGTGATCGATGATAGGAGTGGATCGGTGTGTGGTTTGTGCTGGTTGTTAGCGTTGAAAAGAAGCCAGTGAAGGAAGGGTGCTATATCATGTAGTGTAGATGTTGAACAACTCGTTAATAGCTTGTCCGAATAGGCATGCTTTCGAGGTGTCCGATTGACAATGGTTCACTGGGAAATGGAGTCCCCGTGGGGGCTCGGTCGATGTGCAATGCTCATGATTCCCAACAAGGATCAAACAGCTGTACACTGCTTCCATGCTTTTCAATGGTCAGTTGAGCGTTCAAGCTGCATGATCAATCATATTATATACAAATCTAATCTAATCTAATCTAATCTCCTACTACTCAATTGGAAATAGTAACGAAGCTGTGTAGGTTTTTCATGAGGGAATGCGTTGGTTGTACTTAGGCCCCTACAGAGAAGTGATCGATGGTAGGAGTGGATCGGTGTGTGGTTTGTGCTGGTAGTTACGACTCAAAAGAAGCCAGTGAAGGAAGGGTGCTATATCATGTAGTGTAGATGTTGAACAACTCGTTGATAGCTTGTCCGGATAGGCTTGCTTTTGACGTGTTCGATTGACAATGGTTCACTGGGAAATGGAGTCCCCGTGAGCGCTCGGTCGATGTGCATTGCTCATGATTCCCAACAAGGATCAAACAGCTGTACACTGCTTCCATGCTTTTCAATGGTCAGTTGAGCGTTCAAGCTGCATGATCAATCATATTATATACAAATCTAATCTAATCTAATCTAATCTCCTACTAGTCAATTGGAAATAGTAACGAAGCTGTGTAGGTTGTTCATGAGGGAATGCGTTGGTTGTACTTAGGCCCCTACAGAGAAGTGATCGATGATAGGAGTGGATCGGTGTGTGGTTTGTGCTTGTTGTTAGCGTTGAAAAGAAGCCAGTGAAGGAAGGGTGCTATATCATGTAGTGTAGATGTTGAACAACTCGTTGATAGCTTGTCCGGATAGGCTTGCTTTTGAGGTGTTCGATTGACAATGGTTCACTGGGAAATGGAGTCCCCGTGAGCGCTCGGTCGATGTGCATTGCTCATGATTCCCAACAAGGATCAAACAGCTGTACACTGCTTCCATGCTTTTCAATGGTCAGTTGAGCGTTCAAGCTGCATGATCAATCATATTATATACAAATCTAATCTAATCTAATCTAATCTCCTACTACTCAATTGGAAATAGTAACGAAGCTGTGTAGGTTGTTCATGAGGGAATGCGTTGGTTGTACTTAGGCCCCTACAGAGAAGTGATCGATGATAGGAGTGGATCGGTGTGTGGTTTGTGCTGGTTGTTACGACTCAAAAGAAGCCAGTGAAGGAAGGTTGCTATATCATGTAGTGTAGATGTTGAACAACTCGTTGATAGCTTGTCCGGATAGGCTTGCTTTTGAGGTGTTCGATTGACAATGGTTCACTGGGAAATGGAGTCCCCGTGTTTGCTCGGTCGATGTGCAATGCTCATGATTCCCAACAAGGATCAAACAGCTGTACACTGCTTCCATGCTTTTCAATGGTCAGTTGAGCGTTCAAGCTGCATGATCAATCATATTATATACAAATCTAATCTAATCTAATCTAATCTCCTACTACTCAATTGGAAATAGTAACGAAGCTGTGTAGGTTGTTCATGAGGGAATGCGTTGGTTGTACTTAGGCCCCTACAGAGAAGTGATCGATGATAGGAGTGGATCGGTGTGTGGGTTGTGCTGGTTGTTAGCGTTGAAAAGAAGCCAGTGAAGGAAGGGTGCTATATCATGTAGTGTAGATGTTGAACAACTCGTTGAGAGTTTGTCCGGATAGGCTTGCTTTTGAGGTGTTCGACTGACAATGGTTCACTGGGAAAGGGAGTCCCCGTGGGGGCTCGGTCGATGTGCAATGCTCATGATTCCCAACAATGATCAAACAGCTGTACACTGCTTCCATGCTTTTCAATGATCAGTTGAGCGTTCAAGCTGCATGATCAATCATATTATATACAAATCTAATCTAATCTAATCTAATCTCCTACTAGTCAATTGGAAATAGTAACGAAGCTGTGTAGGTTGTTCATGAGGGAATGCGTTGGTTGTACTTAGGCCCCTACAGAGAAGTGATCGATGATAGGAGTGGATCGGTGTGTGGTTTGTGCTGGTTGTTAGCGTTGAAAAGAAGCCAGTGAAGGAAGGGTGCTATATCATGTAGTGTAGATGTTGAACAACTCGTTGATAGCTTGTCCGGATAGGCTTGCTTTTGAGGTGTTCGATTGACAATGGTTCACTGGGAAATGGAGTCCCCGTGAGCGCTCGGTCGATGTGCATTGCTCATGATTCCCAACAAGGATCAAACAGCTGTACACTGCTTCCATGCTTTTCAATGGTCAGTTGAGCGTTCAAGCTGCATGATCAATCATATTATATACAAATCTAATCTAATCTAATCTAATCTCCTACTACTCAATTGGAAATAGTAACGAAGCTGTGTAGGTTGTTCATGAGGGAATGCGTTGGTTGTACTTAGGCCCCTACAGAGAAGTGATCGATGATAGGAGTGGATCGGTGTGTGGTTTGTGCTGGTTGTTACGAAACAAGAGAAGCCAGTGAAGTAAAGGGTGCTATATCATGTAGTGTAGATGTTGAACAACTCGTTGATAGCTTGTCCGGATAGGCTTGCTTTTGAGGTGTTCGATTGACAATGGTTCACTGGGAAATGGAGTCCCCGTGGGGGCTCGGTCGATGTGCAATGCTCATGATTCCCAACAAGGATCAAACAGCTGTACACTGCTTCCATGCTTTTCAATGGTCAGTTGAGCGTTCAAGCTGCATGATCAATCATATTATATACAAATCTAATCTAATCTAATCTAATCTCCTACTAGTCAATTGGAAATAGTAACGAAGCTGTGTAGGTTGCTCATGAGGGAATGCGTTGGTTGTACTGAGGCCCCTACAGAGAAGTGATCGATGATAGGAGTGGATCGGTGTGTGGTTTGTGCTGGTTGTTAGCGTTGAAAAGAAGCCAGTGAAGGAAGGGTGCTATATCATGTAGTGTAGATGTTGAACAACTCGTTGAGAGTTTGTCTGGATAGGCTTGCTTTTGACGTGTTCGATTGACAATGGTTCACTGGGAAATGGAGTCCCCGTGGGGGCTCGGTCGATGTGCAATGCTCATGATTCCCAACAAGGATCAAACAGCTGTACACTGCTTCCATGCTTTTCAATGGTCAGTTGAGCGTTCAAGCTGCATGATCAATCATATTATATACAAATCTAATCTAATCTAATCTAATCTCCTACTACTCAATTGGAAATAGTAACGAAGCTGTGTAGGTTGTTCATGAGGGAATGCGTTGGTTGTACTTAGGCCCCTACAGAGAAGTGATCGATGATAGGAGTGGATCGGTGTGTGGTTTGTGCTGGTAGTTACGAATCAAAAGAAGCCAGTGAAGGAAGGGTGCTATATCATGTAGTGTAGATGTTGAACAACTCGTTGATAGCTTGTCCGGATAGGCTTGCATTTGAGGTGTTCGATTGACAATGGTTCACTGGCAAATGGAGTCCCCGTGTTTGCTCGGTCGATGTGCAATGCTCATGATTCCCAACAAGGATGAAACAGCTGTACACTGCTTCCATGCTTTTCAATGGTCAGTTGAGCGTTCAAGCTGCATGATCAATCATATTATATACAAATCTAATCTAATCTAATCTAATCTCCTACTACTCAATTGGAAATAGTAACGAAGCTGTGTAGGTTGTTCATGAGGGAATGCGTTGGTTGTACTTAGGCCCCTACAGAGAAGTGATCGATGATAGGAGTGGATCGGTGTGTGGTTTGTGCTGGTTGTTACGAATCAAAAGAAGCCAGTGAAGGAAGGGTGCTATATCATGTAGTGTAGATGTTGAACAACTCGTTGAGAGTTTGTCTGGATAGGCTTGCTTTTGAGGTGTTCGATTGACAATGGTTCACTGGGAAATGGAGTCCCCGTGGGGGCTCGGTCGATGTGCAATGCTCATGATTCCCAACAAGGATCAAACAGCTGTACACTGCTTCCATGCTTTTCAATGGTCAGTTGAGCGTTCAAGCTGCATGATCAATCATATTATATACAAATCTAATCTAATCTAATCTAATCTCCTACTACTCAATTGGAAATAGTAACGAAGCTGTGTAGGTTGTTCATGAGGGAATGCGTTGGTTGTACTTAGGCCCCTACAGAGAAGTGATCGATGATAGGAGTGGATCGGTGTGTGGTTTGTGCTGGTTGTTACGAATCAAAAGAAGCCAGTGAAGGAAGGGTGCTATATCATGTAGTGTAGATGTTGAACAACTCGTTGAGAGTTTGTCTGGATAGGCTTGCTTTTGAGGTGTTCGATTGACAATGGTTCACTGGGAAATGGAGTCCCCGTGGGGGCTCGGTCGATGTGCAATGCTCATGATTCCCAACAAGGATCAAACAGCTGTACACTGCTTCCATGCTTTTCAATGGTCAGTTGAGCGTTCAAGCTGCATGATCAATCATATTATATACAAATCTAATCTAATCTAATCTAATCTCCTACTACTCAATTGGAAATAGTAACGAAGCTGTGTAGGTTGTTCATGAGGGAATGCGTTGGTTGTACTTAGGCCCCTACAGAGAAGTGATCGATGATAGGAGTGGATCGGTGTGTGGTTTGTGCTGGTAGTTACGACTCAAAAGAAGCCAGTGAAGGAAGGTTGCTATATCATGTAGTGTAGATGTTGAACAACTCGTTGATAGCTTGTCCGGATAGGCTTGCATTTGAGGTGTTCGATTGACAATGGTTCACTGGGAAATGGAGTCCCCGTGGGGGCTCGGTCGATGTGCAATGCTCATGATTCCCAACAAGGATCAAACAGCTGTACACTGCTTCCATGCTTTTCAATGGTCAGTTGAGCGTTCAAGCTGCATGATCAATCATATTATATACAAATCTAATCTAATCTAATCTAATCTCCTACTACTCAATTGGAAATAGTAACGAAGCTGTGTAGGTTGTTCATGAGGGAATGCGTTGGTTGTACTGAGGCCCCTACAGAGAAGTGATCGATGATAGGAGTGGATCGGTGTGTGGTTTGTGCTGGTTGTAATGGCGTTGAAAAGAAGCCAGTGAAGGAAGGGTGCTATATCATGTAGTGTAGATGTTGAACAACTCGTTGAGAGTTTGTCTGGATAGGCTTGCTTTTGACGTGTTCGATTGACAATGGTTCACTGGGAAATGGAGTCCCCGTGGGGGCTCGGTCGATGTGCAATGCTCATGATTCCCAACAAGGATCAAACAGCTGTACACTGCTTCCATGCTTTTCAATGGTCAGTTGAGCGTTCAAGCTGCATGATCAATCATATTATATACAAATCTAATCTAATCTAATCTAATCTCCTACTACTCAATTGGAAATAGTAACGAAGCTGTGTAGGTTGTTCATGAGGGAATGCGTTGGTTGTACTTAGGCCCCTACAGAGAAGTGATCGATGATAGGAGTGGATCGGTGTGTGGTTTGTGCTGGTTGTTAGCGTTGAAAAGAAGCCAGTGAAGGAAGGGTGCTATATCATGTAGTGTAGATGTTGAACAACTCGTTGAGAGCTTGTCTGGATAGGCTTGCTTTTGAGGTGTTCGATTGACAATGGTTCACTGGGAAATGGAGTCCCCGTGGGGGCTCGGTCGATGTGCAATGCTCATGATTCCCAACAAGGATCAAACAGCTGTACACTGCTTCCATGCTTTTCAATGGTCAGTTGAGCGTTCAAGCTGCATGATCAATCATATTATATACAAATCTAATCTAATCTAATCTAATCTCCTACTACTCAATTGGAAATAGTAACGAAGCTGTGTAGGTTGTTCATGAGGGAATGCGTTGGTTGTACTTAGGCCCCTACAGAGAAGTGATCGATGATAGGAGTGGATCGGTGTGTGGTTTGTGCTGGTTGTTAGCGTTGAAAAGAAGCCAGTGAAGGAAGGGTGCTATATCATGTAGTGTAGATGTTGAACAACTCGTTGAGAGCTTGTCCGGATAGGCTTGCATTTGAGGTGTTCGACTGACAATGGTTCACTGGGAAATGGAGTCCCCGTGTTTGCTCGGTCGATGTGCATTGCTCATGATTCCCAACAAGGATCAAACAGCTGTACACTGCTTCCATGCTTTTCAATGGTCAGTTGAGCGTTCAAGCTGCATGATCGATCATATTATATACAAATCTAATCTAATCTAATCTAATCTCCTACTACTCAATTGGAAATAGTAACGAAGCTGTGTAGGTTTTTCATGAGGGAATGCGTTGGTTGTACTTAGGCCCCTACAGAGAAGTGATCAATGATAGGAGTGGATCTGTGTGTGGTTTGTGCTGGTAGTTACGACTCAAAAGAAGCCAGTGAAGGAAGGGTGCTATATCATGTAGTGTGGATGTTGAACAACTCGTTGAGAGCTTGTCCGGATAGGCTTGCTTTTGAGGTGTTCGATTGACAATGGTTCACTGGGAAATGGAGTCCCCGTGGGGGCTCGGTCGATGTGCAATGCTCATGATTCCCAACAAGGATCAAACAGCTGTACACTGCTTCCATGCTTTTCAATGGTCAGTTGAGCGTTCAAGCTGCATGATCAATCATATTATATACAAATCTAATCTAATCTAATCTAATCTCCTACTACTCAATTGGAAATAGTAACGAAGCTGTGTAGGTTGTTCATCAGGGAATGCCTTGGTTGTATTGAAGCCCCTAGAGAGGAGTGGTTCATCATGGGAGTGGATCGGTGTGTGGGTTGTGCTGGTTGTTAGCGTTGAAAAGAAGCCAGTGAAGGAAGGGTGTTGTATCATTTAGTGTAGATGTTGAACAAATCGTTGATAGCTTGTCTGGATAGGCTTGCTTTTGAGGTGTTCGATTGACAATGGTTCACTGGGAAATGGAGTCCTCGTGGGGGCTCGGTCGATGTGCAATGCTCATGATTCCCAACAAGAATCAAACAGCTGTACACTGCTTCCATGCTTTTCAATGGTCAGTTGAGCGTTCAAGCTGCATGATCAATCATATTATATACAAATCTAATCTAATCTAATCTAATCTCCTACTACTCAATTGGAAATAGTAACGAAGCTGTGTAGGTTGTTCATGAGGGAATGCGTTGGTTGTACTTAGGCCCCTACAGAGAAGTGATCGATGATAGGAGTGGATCGGTGTGTGGTTTGTGCTGGTAGTTACGAATCAAAAGAAGCCAGTGAAGGAAGGGTGCTATATCATGTAGTGTAGATGTTGAACAACTCGTTGAGAGTTTGTCTGGATAGGCTTGCTTTTGAGGTGTTCGATTGATAATGGTTCACTGGGAAATGGAGTCCCCGTGGGGGCTCGGTCGATGTGCAATGCTCATGATTCCCAACAAGGATCAAACAGCTGTACACTGCTTCCATGCTTTTCAATGGTCAGTTGAGCGTTCAAGCTGCATGATCAATCATATTATATACAAATCTAATCTAATCTAATCTAATCTCCTACTACTCAATTGGAAATAGTAACGAAGCTGTGTAGGTTGTTCATGAGGGAATGCGTTGGTTGTACTTAGGCCCCTACAGAGAAGTGATCGATGATAGGAGTGGATCGGTGTGTGGTTTGTGCTGGTAGTTACGAATCAAAAGAAGCCAGTGAAGGAAGGTTGCTATATCATGTAGTGTGGATGTTGAACAACTCGTTGATAGCTTGTCCGGATAGGCTTGCTTTTGAGGTGTTCGATTGACAATGGTTCACTGGGAAATGGAGTCCCCGTGGGGGCTCGGTCGATGTGCAATGCTCATGATTCCCAACAAGGATCAAACAGCTGTACACTGCTTCCATGCTTTTCAATGGTCAGTTGAGCGTTCAAGCTGCATGATCAATCATATTATATACAAATCTAATCTAATCTAATCTAATCTCCTACTACTCAATTGGAAATAGTAACGAAGCTGTGTAGGTTGTTCATCAGGGAATGCCTTGGTTGTATTGAAGCCCCAAGAGAGGAGTGGTTCATCATGGGAGTGGATCGGTGTGTGGGTTGTGCTGGTTGTTAGCGTTGAAAAGAAGCCAGTGAAGGAAGGGTGTTGTATCATTTAGTGTAGATGTTGAACAAATCGTTGATAGCTTGTCTGGATAGGCTTGCTTTTGAGGTGTTCGATTGACAATGGTTCACTGGGAAATGGAGTCCCCGTGGGGGCTCGGTCGATGTGCAATGCTCATGATTCCCAACAAGAATCAAACAGCTGTACACTGCTTCCATGCTTTTCAATGGTCAGTTGAGCGTTCAAGCTGCATGATCAATCATATTATATACAAATCTAATCTAATCTAATCTAATCTCCTACTACTCAATTGGAAATAGTAACGAAGCTGTGTAGGTTGTTCATGAGGGAATGCGTTGGTTGTACTTAGGCCCCTACAGAGAAGTGATCGATGATAGGAGTGGATCGGTGTGTGGTTTGTGCTGGTTGTTAGCGTTGAAAAGAAGCCAGTGAAGGAAGGGTGCTATATCATGTAGTGTAGATGTTTAACAACTCGTTGAGAGCTTGTCTGGATAGGCTTGCTTTTGAGGTGTTCGATTGACAATGGTTCACTGGGAAATGGAGTCCCCGTGGGGGCTCGGTCGATGTGCAATGCTCATGATTCCCAACAAGGATCAAACAGCTGTACACTGCTTCCATGCTTTTCAATGGTCAGTTGAGCGTTCAAGCTGCATGATCAATCATATTATATACAAATCTAATCTAATCTAATCTAATCTCCTACTACTCAATTGGAAATAGTAACGAAGCTGTGTAGGTTGTTCATGAGGGAATGCGTTGGTTGTACTTAGGCCCCTACAGAGAAGTGATGGATGATAGAAGTGGATCGGTGTGTGGTTTGTGCTGGTAGTTACGAATCAAAAGATGCCAGTGAAGGAAGGTTGCTATATCATGTAGTGTGGATGTTGAACAACTCGTTGATAGCTTGTCCGGATAGGCTTGCTTTTGAGTTGTTCGATTGACAATGGTTCACTGGGAAATGGAGTCCCCGTGGGGGCTCGGTCGATGTGCAATGCTCATGATTCCCAACAAGGATCAAACAGCTGTACACTGCTTCCATGCTTTTCAATGGTCAGTTGAGCGTTCAAGCTGCATGATCAATCATATTATATACAAATCTAATCTAATCTAATCTAATCTCCTACTAGTCAATTGGAAATAGTAACGAAGCTGTGTAGGTTGTTCATGAGGGAATGCGTTGGTTGTACTTAGGCCCCTACAGAGAAGTGATCGATGATAGGAGTGGATCGGTGTGTGGTTTGTGCTGGTTGTTAGCGTTGAAAAGAAGCCAGTGAAGGAAGGGTGCTATATCATGTAGTGTAGATGTTGAACAACTCGTTGAGAGTTTGTCTGGATAGGCTTGCTTTTGAGGTGTTCGATTGACAATGGTTCACTGGGAAATGGAGTCCCCGTGGGGGCTCGGTCGATGTGCAATGCTCATGATTCCCAACAAGGATCAAACAGCTGTACACTGCTTCCATGCTTTTCAATGGTCAGTTGAGCGTTCAAGCTGCATGATCAATCATATTATATACAAATCTAATCTAATCTAATCTAATCTCCTACTACTCAATTGGAAAAAGTAACGAAGCTGTGTAGGTTGTTCATGAGGGAATGCGTTGGTTGTACTTAGGCCCCTACAGAGAAGTGATCGATGATAGGAGTGGATCGGTGTGTGGTTTGTGCTGGTAGTTACGACTCAAAAGAAGCCAGTGAAGGAAGGGTGCTATATCATGTAGTGTAGATGTTGAACAACTCGTTGAGAGCTTGTCTGGATAGGCTTGCTTTTGAGGTGTTCGATTGACAATGGTTCACTGGGAAATGGAGTCCCCGTGGGGGCTCGGTCGATGTGCAATGCTCATGATTCCCAACAAGGATGAAACAGCTGTACACTGCTTCCATGCTTTTCAATGGTCAGTTGAGCGTTCAAGCTGCATGATCAATCATATTATATACAAATCTAATCTAATCTAATCTAATCTCCTGCTACTCAATTGGAAATAGTAACGAAGCTGTGTAGGTTTTTCATGAGGGAATGCGTTGGTTGTACTGAGGCCCCTACAGAGAAGTGATCGATGATAGGAGTGGATCGGTGTGTGGTTTGTGCTTGTTGTTAGCGTTGAAAAGAAGCCAGTGAAGGAAGGGTGCTATATCATGTAGTGTAGATGTTGAACAACTCGTTGATAGCTTGTCCGGATAGGCTTGCATTTGAGGTGTTCGACTGACAATGGTTCACTGGGAAATGGAGTCCCCGTGTTTGCTCGGTCGATATGCAATGCTCATGATTCCCAACAAGGATCAAACAGCTGTACACTGCTTCCATGCTTTTCAATGGTCAGTTGAGCGTTCAAGCTGCATGATCAATCATATTATATACAAATCTAATCTAATCTAATCTAATCTAATCTCCTACTACTCAATTGCAAATGGTAACGAAGCTGTGTAGGTTTTTCATGAGGGAATGCGTTGGTTGTACTTAGGCCCCTACAGAGAAGTGATGGATGATAGGAGTGGATCGGTGTGTGGGTTGTTCTGTTTGATAGCGTTCAAAAGGATCCAGTGCTAGAATAGTGCATAATCATACATTGTAGATGCTGTACAACTCGTTGATAGCTTGTCCGGATAGGCTTGCTTTTGAGGTGTTCGATTGACAATGGTTCACTGGGAAATGGAGTCCCCGTGGGGGCTCGGTCGATGTGCAATGCTCATGATTCCCAACAAGGATCAAACAGCTGTACACTGCTTCCATGCTTTTCAATGGTCAGTTGAGCGTTCAAGCTGCATGATCAATCATATTATATACAAATCTAATCTAATCTAATCTAATCTCCTACTACTCAATTGGAAAAAGTAACGAAGCTGTGTAGGTTGTTCATGAGGGAATGCGTTGGTTGTACTTAGGCCCCTACAGAGAAGTGATCGATGATAGGAGTGGATCGGTGTGTGGTTTGTGCTGGTAGTTACGACTCAAAAGAAGCCAGTGAAGGAAGGGTGCTATATCATGTAGTGTAGATGTTGAACAACTCGTTGAGAGCTTGTCTGGATAGGCTTGCTTTTGAGGTGTTCGATTGACAATGGTTCACTGGGAAATGGAGTCCCCGTGGGGGCTCGGTCGATGTGCAATGCTCATGATTCCCAACAAGGATCAAACAGCTGTACACTGCTTCCATGCTTTTCAATGGTCAGTTGAGCGTTCAAGCTGCATGATCAATCATATTATATACAAATCTAATCTAATCTAATCTAATCTCCTGCTACTCAATTGGAAATAGTAACGAAGCTGTGTAGGTTTTTCATGAGGGAATGCGTTGGTTGTACTGAGGCCCCTACAGAGAAGTGATCGATGATAGGAGTGGATCGGTGTGTGGTTTGTGCTTGTTGTTAGCGTTGAAAAGAAGCCAGTGAAGGAAGGGTGCTATATCATGTAGTGTAGATGTTGAACAACTCGTTGATAGCTTGTCCGGATAGGCTTGCATTTGAGGTGTTCGACTGACAATGGTTCACTGGGAAATGGAGTCCCCGTAGGGGCTCGGTCGATATGCAATGCTCATGATTCCCAACAAGGATCAAACAGCTGTACACTGCTTCCATGCTTTTCAATGGTCAGTTGAGCGTTCAAGCTGCATGATCAATCATATTATATACAAATCTAATCTAATCTAATCTAATCTCCTACTACTCAATTGCAAATGGTAACGAAGCTGTGTAGGTTTTTCATGAGGGAATGCGTTGGTTGTACTTAGGCCCCTACAGAGAAGTGATGGATGAAAGGAGTGGATCGGTGTGTGGGTTGTTCTGTTTGATAGCGTTCAAAAGGATCCAGTGCTAGAATAGTGCATAATCATACATTGTAGATGCTGTACAACTCGTTGATAGCTTGTCCGGATAGGCTTGCTTTTGAGGTGTTCGATTGACAATGGTTCACTGGGAAATGGAGTCCCCGTGGGGGCTCGGTCGATGTGCAATGCTCATGATTCCCAACAAGGATCAAACAGCTGTACACTGCTTCCATGCTTTTCAATGGTCAGTTGAGCGTTCAAGCTGCATGATCAATCATATTATATACAAATCTAATCTAATCTAATCTAATCTCCTACTACTCAATTGGAAAAAGTAACGAAGCTGTGTAGGTTGTTCATGAGGGAATGCGTTGGTTGTACTTAGGCCCCTACAGAGAAGTGATCGATGATAGGAGTGGATCGGTGTGTGGTTTGTGCTGGTAGTTACGACTCAAAAGAAGCCAGTGAAGGAAGGGTGCTATATCATGTAGTGTAGATGTTGAACAACTCGTTGAGAGCTTGTCTGGATAGGCTTGCTTTTGAGGTGTTCGATTGACAATGGTTCACTGGGAAATGGAGTCCCCGTGGGGGCTCGGTCGATGTGCAATGCTCATGATTCCCAACAAGGATCAAACAGCTGTACACTGCTTCCATGCTTTTCAATGGTCAGTTGAGCGTTCAAGCTGCATGATCAATCATATTATATACAAATCTAATCTAATCTAATCTAATCTCCTACTACTCAATTGGAAATAGTAACGAAGCTGTGTAGGTTTTTCATGAGGGAATGCGTTGGTTGTACTGAGGCCCCTACAGAGAAGTGATCGATGATAGGAGTGGATCGGTGTGTGGTAGGTGATGGTTGTTACGAATCAAAAGAAGCCAGTGAAGGAAGGGTGCTATATCATGTAGTGTAGATGTTGAACAACTCGTTGAGAGCTTGTCCGGATAGGCTTGCATTTGAGGTGTTCGACTGACAATGGTTCACTGGGAAATGGAGTCCCCGTGGGGGCTCGGTCGATATGCAATGCTCATGATTCCCAACAAGGATCAAACAGCTGTACACTGCTTCCATGCTTTTCAATGGTCAGTTGAGCGTTCAAGCTGCATGATCAATCATATTATATACAAATCTAATCTAATCTAATCTAATCTCCTACTACTCAATTGGAAATAGTAACGAAGCTGTGTAGGTTGTTCATGAGGGAATGCGTTGGTTGTACTTAGGCCCCTACAGAGAAGTGATCGATGATAGGAGTGGATCGGTGTGTGGGTTGTTCTGGTTGATAGCGTTCAAAAGGATCCAGTGCAAGAATAGTGCTTAATCATATATTGTATTTGCTGTACAACTCGTTGAGAGCTTGTCCGGATAGGCTTGCATTTGAGGTGTTCGATTGACAATGGTTCACTGGGAAATGGAGTCCCCGTGGGGGCTCGGTCGATGTGCAATGCTCATGATTCCCAACAAGGATCAAACAGCTGTATACTGCTTCCATGCTTTTCAATGGTCAGTTGAGCGTTCAAGCTGCATGATCAATCATATTATATACAAATCTAATCTAATCTAATCTAATCTCCTACTACTCAATTGGAAATAGTAACGAATCTGTGTAGGTTGTTCATGAGGGAATGCGTTGGTTGTACTTAGGCCCCTACAGAGAAGTGATCGATGATAGGAGTGGATCGGTGTGTGGTTTGTGCTGGTAGTTACGACTCAAAAGAAGCCAGTGAAGGAAGGTTGCTATATCATGTAGTGTAGATGTTGAACAACTCGTTGAGAGTTTGTCTGGATAGGCTTGCTTTTGAGGTGTTCGATTGACAATGGTTCACTGGGAAATGGAGTCCCCGTAGGGGCTCGGTCGATGTGCAATGCTCATGATTCCCAACAAGGATTAAACAGCTGTACACTGCTTCCATGCTTTTCAATGGTCAGTTGAGCGTTCAAGCTGCATGATCAATCATATCATATACAAATCTAATCTAATCTAATCTAATCTCCTACTACTCAATTGGAAATAGTAACGAAGCTGTGTACGTTGTTCATGAGGGAATGCGTTGGTTGTACTTAGGCCCCTACAGAGAAGTGATCGATGATAGGAGTGGATCGGTGTGTGGTTTGTGCTGGTTGTTAGCGTTGAAAAGAAGCCAGTGAAGGAAGGGTGCTATATCATGTAGTGTAGATGTTGAACAACTCGTTGATAGCTTGTCCGGATAGGCTTGCATTTGAGGTGTTCGACTGACAATGGTTCACTGGGAAATGGAGTCCCCGTGGGGGCTCGGTCGATGTGCAATGCTCATGATTCCCAACAAGGATCAAACAGCTGTACACTGCTTCCATGCTTTTCAATGGTCAGTTGAGCGTTCAAGCTGCATGATCAATCATATTATATACAAATCTAATCTAATCTAATCTAATCTAATCTCCTACTACTCAATTGCAAATGGTAACGAAGCTGTGTAGGTTTTTCATGAGGGAATGCGTTGGTTGTACTTAGGCCCCTACAGAGAAGTGATGGATGATAGGAGTGGATCGGTGTGTGGGTTGTTCTGTTTGATAGCGTTCAAAAGGATCCAGTGCTAGAATAGTGCATAATCATACATTGTAGATGCTGTACAACTCGTTGATAGCTTGTCCGGATAGGCTTGCATTTGAGGTGTTCGACTGACAATGGTTCACTGGGAAATGGAGTCCCCGTGGGGGCTCGGTCGATGTGCAATGCTCATGATTCCCAACAAGGATCAAACAGCTGTACACTGCTTCCATGCTTTTCAATGGTCAGTTGAGCGTTCAAGCTGCATGATCAATCATATTATATACAAATCTAATCTAATCTAATCTAATCTCCTACTAGTCAATTGGAAATAGTAACGAAGCTGTGTAGGTTGTTCATGAGGGAATGCGTTGGTTGTACTTAGGCCCCTACAGAGAAGTGATCGATGATAGGAGTGGATCGGTGTGTGGTTTGTGCTGGTAGTTACGACTCAAAAGAAGCCAGTGAAGGAAGGGTGCTATATCATGTAGTGTAGATGTTGAACAACTCGTTGAGAGCTTGTCCGGATAGGCTTGCTTTTGAGGTGTTCGATTGACAATGGTTCACTGGGAAATGGAGTCCCCGTGTTTGCTCGGTCGATGTGCAATGCTCATGATTCCCAACAAGGATCAAACAGCTGTACACTGCTTCCATGCTTTTCAATGGTCAGTTGAGCGTTCAAGCTGCATGATCAATCATATTATATACAAATCTAATCTAATCTAATCTAATCTCCTACTAGTCAATTGGAAATAGTAACGAAGCTGTGTAGGTTTTTCATGAGGGAATGCGTTGGTTGTACTTAGGCCCCTACAGAGAAGTGATCGATGATAGGAGTGGATCGGTGTGTGGTTTGTGCTTGTTGTTAGCGTTGAAAAGAAGCCAGTGAAGGAAGGGTGCTATATCATGTAGTGTAGATGTTGAACAACTCGTTGATAGCTTGTCCGGATAGGCTTGCATTTGAGGTGTTCGACTGACAATGGTTCACTGGGAAATGGAGTCCCCGTGTTTGCTCGGTCGATATGCAATGCTCATGATTCCCAACAAGGATCAAACAGCTGTACACTGCTTCCATGCTTTTCAATGGTCAGTTGAGCGTTCAAGCTGCATGATCAATCATATTATATACAAATCTAATCTAATCTAATCTAATCTCCTACTACTCAATTGGAAATAGTAACGAAGCTGTGTAGGTTGTTCATGAGGGAATGCGTTGGTTGTACTTAGGCCCCTACAGAGAAGTGATCGATGATAGGAGTGGATCGGTGTGTGGGTTGTTCTGGTTGATAGCGTTCAAAAGGATCCAGTGCAAGAATAGTGCTTAATCATATATTGTAATTGCTGTACAAATCGTTGAGAGCTTGTCCGGATAGGCTTGCATTTGAGGTGTTCGATTGACAATGGTTCACTGGGAAATGGAGTCCCCGTGGGGGCTCGGTCGATGTGCAATGCTCATGATTCCCAACAAGGATCAAACAGCTGTACACTGCTTCCATGCTTTTCAATGGTCAGTTGAGCGTTCAAGCTGCATGATCAATCATATTATATACAAATCTAATCTAATCTAATCTAATCTCCTACTACTCAATTGGAAATAGTAACGAAGCTGTGTAGGTTGTTCATGAGGGAATGCGTTGGTTGTACTTAGGCCCCTACAGAGAAGTGATCGATGATAGGAGTGGATCGGTGTGTGGTTTGTGCTGGTAGTTACGAATCAAAAGAAGCCAGTGAAGGAAGGGTGCTATATCATGTAGTGTAGATGTTGAACAACTCGTTGAGAGCTTGTCTGGATAGTCTTGCTTTTGAGGTGTTCGATTGACAATGGTTCACTGGGAAATGGAGTCCCCGTAGGGGCTCGGTCGATGTGCAATGCTCATGATTCCCAACAAGGATCAAACAGCTGTACACTGCTTCCATGCTTTTCAATGGTCAGTTGAGCGTTCAAGCTGCATGATCAATCATATCATATACAAATCTAATCTAATCTAATCTAATCTCCTACTAGTCAATTGGAAATAGTAACGAAGCTGTGTAGGTTGTTCATGAGGGAATGCGTTGGTTGTACTTAGGCCCCTACAGAGAAGTGATGGATGATAGGAGTGGATCGGTGTGTGGTTTGTGCTGGTTGTTACGAATCAAAAGAAGCCAGTGAAGGAAGGGTGCTATATCATGTAGTGTAGATGTTGAACAACTCGTTGAGAGCTTGTCCGGATAGGCTTGCTTTTGAGGTGTTCGATTGACAATGGTTCACTGGGAAATGGAGTCCCCGTAGGGGCTCGGTCGATGTGCAATGCTCATGATTCCCAACAAGGATCAAACAGCTGTACACTGCTTCCATGCTTTTCAATGGTCAGTTGATCGTTCAAGCTGCATGATCAATCATATCATATACAAATCTAATCTAATCTAATCTAATCTCCTACTACTCAATTGGAAATAGTAACGAAGCTGTGTAGGTTTTTCATGAGGGAATGCGTTGGTTGTACTTAGGCCCCTACAGAGAAGTGATGGATGATAGGAGTGGATCGGTGTGTGGTTTGTGCTGGTTGTTAGCGTTGAAAAGAAGCCAGTGAAGGAAGGTTGCTATAGAATGTAGTGTAGATGTTGAACAACTCGTTGAGAGCTTGTCCGGATAGGCTTGCTTTTGAGGTGTTCGATTGACAATGGTTCACTGGGAAATGGAGTCCCCGTGTTTGCTCGGTCGATGTGCAATGCTCATGATTCCCAACAAGGATCAAACAGCTGTACACTGCTTCCATGCTTTGCAATGGTCAGTTGATCGTTCAAGCTGCATGATCAATCATAATATATACAAATCTAATCTAATCTAATCTCCTACTACTCAATTGGAAATAGTAACGAAGCTGTGTAGGTTTTTCATGAGGGAATGCGTTGGTTGTACTGAGGCCCCTATAGAGGAGTGATCGATGATAGGAGTGGATCGGTGTGTGGTTTGTGCTGGTAGTGACGAATCAAAAGAAGCCAGTGAAGGAAGGGTGCTATATCATGTAGTGTAGATGTTGAACAACTCGTTGAGAGCTTGTCCGGATAGGCTTGCTTTTGAGGTGTTCGATTGACAATGGTTCACTGGGAAATGGAGTCCCGGTGGGGGCTCGGTCGATGTGCAATGCTCATGATTCCCAACAAGGATCAAACAGCTGTACACTGCTTCCATGCTTTTCAATGGTCAGTTGAGCGTTCAAGCTGCATGATCAATCATAATATATACAAATCTAATCTAATCTAATCTAATCTCCTACTACTCAATTGGAAATAGTAACGAAGCTGTGTAGGTTGTTCATGAGGGAATGCGTTGGTTGTACTGAGGCCCCTACAGAGAAGTGATCGATGATAGGAGTGGATCGGTGTGTGGTTTGTGCTGGTTGATAGCGTTCAAAATTATCCAGTGCAAGAATAGTGCATAATCATATATTGTATATGCTGAACAACTCGTTAATAGCTTGTCCGGATAGGCTTGCATTTGAGGTGTTCGATTGACAATGGTTCACTGGGAAATGGAGTCCCCGTGGGGGCTCGGTCGATGTGCAATGCTCATGATTCCCAACAAGGATCAAACAGCTGTACACTGCTTCCGTGCTTTTCAATGGTCAGTTGAGCGTTCAAGCTGCATGATCAATCATATTATATACAAATCTAATCTAATCTAATCTAATCTCCTACTAGTCAATTGGAAATAGTAACGAAGCTGTGTAGGTTGTTCATGAGGGAATGCGTTGGTTGTACTGAGGCCCCTACAGAGAAGTGATCGATGATAGGAGTGGATCGTTGTGTGGTTTGTGATGGTTGTTACGAATCAAAAGAAGCCAGTGAAGGAAGGGTGCTATATCATGTAGTGTAGATGTTGAACAACTCGTTGAGAGCTTGTCCGGATAGGCTTGCATTTGAGGTGTTCGATTGACAATGGTTCACTGGGAAATGGAGTCCCCGTGGGGGCTCGGTCGATGTGCAATGCTCATGATTCCCAACAAGGATCAAACAGCTGTACACTGCTTCCATGCTTTGCAATGGTCAGTTGAGCGTTCAAGCTGCATGATCAATCATATTATATACAAATCTAATCTAATCTAATCTAATCTCCTACTACTCAATTGGAAATAGTAACGAAGCTGTGTAGATTGTTCATGAGGGAATGCGTTGGTTGTACTTAGGCCCCTACAGAGAAGTGATCGATGATAGGAGTGGATCGGTGTGTGGTTTGTGCTGGTAGTGACGAATCAAAAGAAGCCAGTGAAGGAAGGGTGCTATATCATGTAGTGTAGATGTTGAACAACTCGTTGAGAGCTTGTCCGGATAGGCTTGCTTTTGAGGTGTTCGGTTGACAATGGTTCACTGGGAAATGGAGTCCCGGTGGGGGCTCGGTCGATGTGCAATGCTCATGATTCCCAACAAGGATCAAACAGCTGTACACTGTTTCCTTGCTTTTCAATGGTCAGCTGAGCGTTCAAGCTGCATGATCAATCATATCATATACAAACCTAATGTAATCTCCTACTACTCAATTGGAAATAGTAACGAAGCTGTGTAGGTTGTTCATGAGGGAATGCGTTGGTTGTACTTAGGCCCCTACAGAGAAGTGATCGATGATAGGAGTGGATCGGTGTGTGGTTTGTGCTGGTTGATAGCGTTCAAATTATCCAGTGTAAAAATGGTGCATAATCATATATTGTAAATGCTGAACAACTCGTTGATAGCTTGTCCGGATAGGCTTGCATTTGAGGTGTTCGATTGACAATGGTTCACTGGGAAATGGAGTCCCCGTGGGGGCTCGGTCGATGTGCAATGCTCATGATTCCCAACAAGGATCAAACAGCTGTACACTGCTTCCATGCTTTTCAATGGTCAGTTGAGCGTTCAAGCTGCATGATCAATCATATTATATACAAATCTAATCTAATCTAATCTAATCTCCTACTAGTCAATTGGAAATAGTAACGAAGCTGTGTAGGTTGTTCATGAGGGAATGCGTTGGTTGTACTTAGGCCCCTATAGAGGAGTGATCGATGATAGGAGTGGATCGGTGTGTGGTTTGTGCTGGTTGTTACGAATCAAAAGAAGCCAGTGAAGGAAGGGTGCTATATCATGTAGTGTAGATGTTGAACAACTCGTTGAGAGCTTGTCCGGATAGGCTTGCTTTTGAGGTGTTCGATTGACAATGGTTCACTGGGAAATGGAGTCCCCGTGGGGGCTCGGTCGATGTGCATTGCTCATGATTCCCAACAAGGATCAAACAGCTGTAAACTGCTTCCATGCTTTTCAATGCTGAGTTGAGCACTCAAGCTGCATGATCATTCATATTATATACAAATCTAATCTAATCTAATCTAATCTCCTACTACTCAATTGGAAATAGTAACGAAGCTGTGTAGGTTGTTCATGAGGGAATGCGTTGGTTGTACTGAGGCCCCTACAGAGAAGTGATCGATGATAGGAGTGGATCGGTGTGTGGTTTGTGCTGGTTGATAGCGTTCAAAATTATCCAGTGCAAGAATAGTGCATAATCATATATTGTAAATGCTGAACAACTCGTTAATAGCTTGTCCGGATAGGCTTGCATTTGAGGTGTTCGATTGACAATGGTTCACTGGGAAATGGAGTCCCCGTGGGGGCTCGGTCGATGTGCAATGCTCATGATTCCCAACAAGGATCAAACAGCTGTACACTGCTTCCATGCTTTTCAATGGTCAGTTGAGCGTTCAAGCTGCATGATCAATCATATTATATACAAATCTAATCTAATCTAATCTAATCTCCTACTACTCAATTGGAAATAGTAACGAAGCTGTGTACGTTGTTCATGAGGGAATGCGTTGGTTGTACTGAGGCCCCTACAGAGAAGTGATCGATGATAGGAGTGGATCGTTGTGTGGTTTGTGCTGGTTGTTACGAATCAAAAGAAGCCAGTGAAGGAAGGGTGCTATATCATGTAGTGTAGATGTTGAACAACTCGTTGAGAGCTTGTCCGGATAGGCTTGCATTTGAGGTGTTCGATTGACAATGGTTCACTGGGAAATGGAGTCCCGGTGGGGGCTCGGTCGATGTGCAATGCTCATGATTCCCAACAAGGATCAAACAGCTGTACACTGCTTCCATGCTTTGCAATGGTCAGTTGAGCGTTCAAGCTGCATGATCAATCATATTATATACAAATCTAATCTAATCTAATCTAATCTCCTACTACTCAATTGGAAATAGTAACGAAGCTGTGTAGATTGTTCATGAGGGAATGCGTTGGTTGTACTTAGGCCCCTACAGAGAAGTGATCGATGATAGGAGTGGATCGGTGTGTGGTTTGTGCTGGTAGTGACGAATCAAAAGAAGCCAGTGAAGGAAGGGTGCTATATCATGTAGTGTAGATGTTGAACAACTCGTTGAGAGCTTGTCCGGATAGGCTTGCTTTTGAGGTGTTCGGTTGACAATGGTTCACTGGGAAATGGAGTCCCGGTGGGGGCTCGGTCGATGTGCAATGCTCATGATTCCCAACAAGGATCAAACAGCTGTACACTGTTTCCTTGCTTTTCAATGGTCAGCTGAGCGTTCAAGCTGCATGATCAATCATATTATATACAAACCTAATGTAATCTCCTACTACTCAATTGGAAATAGTAACGAAGCTGTGTAGGTTGTTCATGAGGGAATGCGTTGGTTGTACTGAGGCCCCTAAAGAGAAGTGATCGATGATAGGAGTGGATCGGTGTGTGGTTTGTGCTGGTTGATAGCGTTCAAATTATCCAGTGTAAAAATGGTGCATAATCATATATTGTAAATGCTGAACAACTCGTTGATAGCTTGTCCGGATAGGCTTGCATTTGAGGTGTTCGATTGACAATGGTTCACTGGGAAATGGAGTCCCCGTGGGGGCTCGGTCGATGTGCAATGCTCATGATTCCCAACAAGGATCAAACAGCTGTACACTGCTTCCATGCTTTTCAATGGTCAGTTGAGCGTTCAAGCTGCATGATCAATCATATTATATACAAATCTAATCTAATCTAATCTAATCTCCTACTAGTCAATTGGAAATAGTAACGAAGCTGTGTAGGTTGTTCATGAGGGAATGCGTTGGTTGTACTTAGGCCCCTACAGAGAAGTGATGGATGATAGGAGTGGATCGGTGTGTGGTTTGTGCTGGTAGTTACGAATCAAAAGAAGCCAGTGAAGGAAGGGTGCTATATCATGTAGTGTAGATGTTGAACAACTCGTTGAGAGCTTGTCCGGATAGGCTTGCTTTTGAGGTGTTCGATTGACAATGGTTCACTGGGAAATGGAGTCCCCGTGGGGGCTCGGTCGATGTGCAATGCTCATGATTCCCAACAAGGATCAAACAGCTGTACACTGCTTCCATGCTTTTCAATGGTCAGTTGAGCACTCAAGCTGCATGATCAATCATATTATATACAAATCTAATCTAATCTAATCTAATCTCCTACTACTCAATTGGAAATAGTAACGAAGCTGTGTAGATTGTTCATGAGGGAATGCGTTGGTTGTACTGAGGCCCCTACAGAGAAGTGATCGATGATAGGAGTGGATCGGTTTGTGGTTTGTGCTGGTACTGACGAATCAAAAAAAGCCAGTGAAGGAAGGGTGCTATATCATGTAGTGTAGATGTTGAACAACTCGTTGAGAGCTTGTCCGGATAGGCTTGCTTTTGAGGTGTTCGATTGACAATGGTTCACTGGGAAATGGAGTCCCGGTGGGGGCTCGGTCGATGTGCAATGCTCATGATTCCCAACAAGGATCAAACAGCTGTACACTGCTTCCATGCTTTTCAATGGTCAGTTGAGCGTTCAAGCTGCATGATCAATCATATTATATACAAATCTAATCTAATCTAATCTAATCTCCTACTACTCAATTGGAAATAGTAACGAAGCTGTGTAGGTTGTTCATGAGGGAATGCGTTGGTTGTACTTAGGCCCCTACAGAGAAGTGATCGATGATAGGAGTGGATCGGTGTGTGGTTTGTGCTGGTAGTTACGAATCAAAAGAAGCCAGTGAAGGAAGGGTGCTATATCATGTAGTGTAGATGTTGAACAACTCGTTGAGAGCTTGTCCGGATAGGCTTGCTTTTGAGGTGTTCGATTGACAATGGTTCACTGGGAAATGGAGTCCCCGTGTTTGCTCGGTCGATGTGCAATGCTCATGATTCCCAACAAGGATCAAACAGCTGTACACTGCTTCCATGCTTTTCAATGGTCAGTTGAGCGTTCAAGCTGCATGATCAATCATATTATATACAAATCTAATCTAATCTAATCTCCTACTAGTCAATTGGAAATAGTAACGAAGCTGTGTAGGTTGTTCATCAGGGAATGCCTTGTTTGTATTGAAGCCCCTAGAGAGGAGTGATTCATCATGGGAGTGGATCGATGTGTCGGTTGTGCTGGTTGTTAGCGTTGAAAAGAAGCCAGTGAAGGAAGGGTGTTGTATCATTTAGTGTAGATGTTGAACAAATCGTTGATAGCTTGTCCGGATAGGCTCGCTTGTCAGGTGTTCGATTGACAGTCGTTCACTCCGAAATCGAGTTCCCGTGGGGGCTCGGTAGATTTCCATTGCTCATGATTCCCAACAAGGATCAAACAGCTGTACACTGCTTCCATGCTTTTCAATGGTCAGTTGAGCGTTCAAGCTTCATGATCAATCATATTATATACAAATCTAATCTAATCTAATCTAATCTCCTACTTCTCAATTGGAAATAGTAACGAAGCTGTGTAGGTTGTTCATCAGGGAATGCCTTGGTTGTATTGAAGCCCCTAGAGAGGAGTGGTTCATCATGGGAGTGGATCGGTGTGTGGTTTGTGCTGGTTGTTAGCGTTGATAAGAAGCCAGTGAAGGAAGGGTGTTGTATCATTTAGTGTAGGTGTTGAACAACTCGTTGAGAGCTTGTCCGGAAAGGCTTGCTTTTGAGGTGTTCGATTGACAATCGTTGACTCCGAAATCGAGTTCCCGTGGGGGCTCGGTAGATTTCCATTGCTCATGATTCCCAACAAGGATCAAACAGCTGTACACTGCTTCCATGCTTTTCAATGGTCAGTTGAGCGTTCAAGCTGCATGATCAATCATATTATATACAAATCTAATCTAATCTAATCTACTTCTTCTCAATTGAGAATAGTAACGAAGCTGTGTAGGTTGTTCATAAGGGAATGCGTTGGTTGTACTGGGGCCCCTACAGAGAAGGGATCCACGATAGCAGTGGATCGGTGTGTGTGTTGTGCTGGTTGTTACGACTCAAAAGAAGCCAGTGAAGGAAGGGTGCTATATCATGTAGTGTAGATGTTGAACAAATCGTTGATAGCTTGTCCGGATAGGGTCGCTTGTCAGGTTTAAGATTGACAACCGTTCACTCCGAAATCGAGTTCCCGTGGGGGCTCGCTAGATTTCCATTGCTCATGATTCCCAACAAGGATCAAACAGCTGTACACTGCTTCCATGCTTTTCAATGGTCAGTTGAGCACACAATCTGCATGATCAATCATATTATATACAAATTTAATCTAGTCTAATCTAATCTCCTACGTCTCAATTGAAAATAGTAACGAAGCTGTGTAGGTTGTTCATGAGGGAATGCGTTGGTTGTACTTAGGCCCCTACAGAGAATTGATCGATGATAGGAGTGGATCGGTGTGTGGTTTGCGCTGGTTTGTACAGTTGAAAAGAAGCCAGTGAAGGAAGGGTGCTCTATCATGTAGTGTAGAAGTTGAACAACTCGTTGAGAGCTTGTCCGGATAGGCTTGCTTTTGAGGTGTTCGATTGACAATGGTTCACTGGGAAATGGAGTCCCGGTGGGGGCTCGGTCGATGTGCAATGCTCATGATTCCCAACAAGGATCAAACAGCTGTACACTGCTTCCATGCTTTTCAATGGTCAGTTGAGCGTTCAAGCTGCATGATCAATCATATTATATACAAATCTAACCTAATCTAATCTAATCTCCTACTACTCAATTGGAAATAGTAACGAAGCTGTGTAGGTTGTTCATGAGGGAATGCGTTGGTTGTACTTAGGCCCCTACAGAGAAGTGATCGATGATAGGAGTGGATCGGTGTGTGGGTTGTGCTGGTAGTTAGCGTTGAAAAGAAGCCAGTGAAGGAAGGGTGCTCTATCATGTAGTGTAGATGTTGAACAACTCGTTGAGAGCTTGTCCGGATAGGCTTGCTTTTGAGGTGTTCGATTGACAATGGTTCACTGGGAAATGGAGTCCCGGTGGGGGCTCGGTCGATGTGCAATGCTCATGATTCCCAACAAGGATCAAACAGCTGTACACTGCTTCCATGCTTTTCAATGGTCAGTTGAGCGTTCAAGCTGCATGATCAATCATATTATATACAAATCTAATCTAATCTAATCTAATCTCCTACTACTCAATTGGAGATCGTAACGAAGCTGTGTAGGTTGTTCATCAGGGAATGCCTTGGTTGTATTGAAGCCCCAAGAGAGGAGTGGTTCATCATGGGAGTGGATCGGTGTGTGGGTTGTGCTGGTTGTTAGCGTTGAAAAGAAGCCAGTGAAGGAAGGGTGTTGTATCATTTAGTGTAGATGTTGAACAAATCGTTGATAGCTTGTCCGGACAGGCTCGCTTGTCAGGTGTTCGATTGACAATCGTTCACTCCGAAATCGAGTTCCCGTGGGGGCTCGGTAGATTTCCATTGCTCATGATTCCCAACAAGGATCAAACAGCTGTACACTGCTTCCATGCTTTTCTATGGTCAGTTGAGCGTTCAAGCTGCATGATCAATCATATTATATACAAATCTAATCTAATCTAATCTCCTTCTTCTCAATTGAGAATAGTAACGAAGCTGTGTAGGTTGTTCATCAGGGAATGCGTTGGTTGTACTGGGGCCCCTACAGAGAAGGGATCCACGATAGCAGTGGATCGGTGTGTGTGGTATGCTGGTTGTTAGCGTTGAAAAGAAGCCAGTGAAGGAAGGGTGCTATATCATGTAGTGTAGATGTTGAACAAATCGTTGATAGCTTGTCCGGATAGGCTCGCTTGTCAGGTGTTCGATTGACAATCGTTCACTCCGAAATCGAGTTCCCGTGGGGGCTCGGTAGATTTCCATTGCTCATGATTCCCAACAAGGATCAAACAGCTGTACACTGCTTCCATGCTTTTCAATGGTCAGTTGAGCGTTCAAGCTGCATGATCAATCATATTATATACAAATTTAATCTAGTCTAATCTAATCTCCTACTTCTCAATTGAAAATAGTAACGAAGCTGTGTAGGTTGTTCATGAGGGAATGCGTTGGTTGTACTTAGGCCCCTACAGAGAATTGATCGATGATAGGAGTGGATCGGTTTGTGGTTTGCGCTGGTTTGTACAGTTGAAAAGAAGCCAGTGAAGGAAGGGTGCTCTATCATGTAGTGTAGAAGTTGAACAACTCGTTGAGAGCTTGTCCGGATAGGCTTGCTTTTGAGGTGTTCGATTGACAATGGTTCACTGGGAAATGGAGTCCCCGTGGGGGCTCGGTCGATGTGCAATGCTCATGATTCCCAACAAGGATCAAACAGCTGTACACTGCTTCCATGCTTTTCAATGGTCAGTTGAGCACTCAAGCTGCATGATCAATCATATTATATACAAATCTAACCTAATCTAATCTAATCTCCTACTAGTCAATTGGAAATAGTAACGAAGCTGTGTAGGTTGTTCATGAGGGAATGCGTTGGTTGTACTTAGGCCCCTACAGAGAAGTGATCGATGATAGGAGTGGATCGGTGTGTGGGTTGTGCTGGTAGTTAGCGTTGAAAAGAAGGCAGTGAAGGAAGGGTGCTCTATCATGTAGTGTAGATGTTGAACAAATCGTTGATAGCTTGTCCGGATAGGCTCGCTTGTCAGGTGTTCGATTGACAGTCGTTCACTCCGAAATCGAGTTCCCGTGGGGGCTCGGTAGATTTCCATTGCTCATGATTCCCAACAAGGATCAAACAGCTGTACACTGCTTCCATGCTTTTCTATGGTCAGTTGAGCGTTCAAGCTGCATGATCAATCATATTATATACAAATCTAATCTAATCTAATCTCCTTCTTCTCAATTGAGAATAGTAACGAAGCTGTGTAGGTTGTTCATAAGGGAATGCGTTGGTTGTACTGGGGCCCCTACAGAGAAGGGATCCACGATAGCAGTGGATCGGTGTGTGTGTTGTGCTGGTATTTACGACTCAAAAGAAGCCAGTGAAGGAAGGGTGCTATATCATGTAGTGTAGATGTTGAACAACTCGTTGATAGCTTGTCCGGATAGGCTTGCTTTTGAGGTGTTCGATTGAAAATCGTTCACTCCGAAATCGAGTTCCCGTGGGGGCTCGGTTGATTTCCATTGCTCATGATTCCCAACAAGGATCAAACAGCTGTACACTGCTTCCATGCTATTCAATGTTCAGTTGAGCACACAATCTGCATGATCAATCATATTATATACAAATCTAATCTAATCTAATCTAATCTCCTACTTCTCAATTGAAAATAGTAACGAAGCTGTGTAGGTTGTTCATGAGGGAATGCGTTGGTTGTACTTAGGCCCCTACAGAGAATTGATCGATGATAGGAGTGGATCGGTGTGTGGTTTGCGCTGGTTTGTACAGTTGAAAAGAAGCCAGTGAAGGAAGGGTGCTCTATCATGTAGTGTAGAAGTTGAACAACTCGTTGAGAGCTTGTCCGGATAGGCTTGCTTTTGAGGTTCTTCATTCACAATATTTCAGCCCGAAATCGAGTCCCCGTGGGGGCTCGGTCGATGTGCAATGCTCATGATTCCCAACAAGGATCAAACAGCTGTACACTGCTTCCATGCTTTTCAATGGTCAGTTGAGCGTTCAAGCTGCATGATCAATCATATTATATACAAATCTAACCTAATCTAATCTAATCTCCTACTACTCAATTGGAAATAGTAACGAAGCTGTGTAGGTTGTTCATGAGGGAATGCGTTGGTTGTACTTAGGCCCCTACAGAGAAGTGATCGATGATAGGAGTGGATCGGTGTGTGGGTTGTGCTGGTAGTTAGCGTTGAAAAGAAGGCAGTGAAGGAAGGGTGCTCTATCATGTAGTGTAGATGTTGAACAACTCGTTGAGAGCTTGTCCGGATAGGCTTGCTTTTGAGGTGTTCGATTGACAATGGTTCACTGGGAAATGGAGTCCCGGTGGGGGCTCGGTCGATGTGCAATGCTCATGATTCCCAACAAGGATCAAACAGCTGTACACTGCTTCCATGCTTTTCAATGGTCAGTTGAGCGTTCAAGCTGCATGATCAATCATATTATATACAAATCTAATCTAATCTAATCTAATCTCCTACTACTCAATTGGAGATCGTAACGAAGCTGTGTAGGTTGTTCATCAGGGAATGCCTTGGTTGTATTGAAGCCCCAAGAGAGGAGTGGTTCATCATGGGAGTGGATCGGTGTGTGGGTTGTGCTGGTTGTTAGCGTTGAAAAGAAGCCAGTGAAGGAAGGGTGTTGTATCATTTAGTGTAGATGTTGAACAAATCGTTGATAGCTTGTCCGGATAGGCTCGCTTGTCAGGTGTTCGATTGACAGTCGTTCACTCCGAAATCGATTTCCCGTGGGGGCTCGGTAGATTTCCATTGCTCATGATTCCCAACAAGGATCAAACAGCTGTACACTGCTTCCATGCTTTTCTATGGTCAGTTGAGCGTTCAAGCTGCATGATCAATCATATTATATACAAATCTAATCTAATCTAATCTCCTTCTTCTCAATTGAGAATAGTAACGAAGCTGTGTAGGTTGTTCATAAGGGAATGCGTTGGTTGTACTGGGGCCCCTACAGAGAAGGGATCCACGATAGCAGTGGATCGGTGTGTGGTTTGTGCTGGTAGTTACGACTCAAAAGAAGCCAGTGAAGGAAGGGTGCTATATCATGTAGTGTAGATGTTGAACAACTCGTTGAGAGCTTGTCCGGATAGGCTTGCTTTTGAGGTGTTCGATTGAAAATCGTTCACTCCGAAATCGAGTTCCCGTGGGGGCTCGGTAGATTTCCATTGCTCATGATTCCCAACAAGGATCAAACAGCTGTACACTGCTTCCATGCTTTTCAATGTTCAGTTGAGCACTCAAGCTGCATGATCAATCATATTATATACAAATCTAATCTAATCTAATCTAATCTCCTACTTCTCAATTGAAAATAGTAACGAAGCTGTGTAGGTTGTTCATGAGGGAATGCGTTGGTTGTACTTAGGCCCCTACAGTGAATTGATCGCTGATAGGAGTGGATCGGTGTGTGGTTTGCGCCGGTTTGTACCGCTGAAAAGAAGACAGTGAAGGAAGGGTGCTCTATCATGTAGTGTAGAAGTTGAACAACTCGTTGAGAGCTTGTCCGGATAGGCTTGCTTTTGAGGTTCTTCATTCACAATATTTCAGCCCGAAATCGAGTTCCCGTGGGAGCTCGGTCGATGTGCAATGCTCATGATTCCCAACAAGGATCAAACAGCTGTACACTGCTTCCATGCTTTCCAATGGTCAGTTGAGCGTTCAAGCTGCATGATCAATCATATTATATACAAATCTAATCTAATCTAATCTAATCTCCTACTACTCAATTGGAGATCGTAACGAAGCTGTGTAGGTTGTTCATCAGTGAATGCCTTGGTTGTATTGAAGCCCCAAGAGAGGAGTGGTTCATCATGGGAGTGGATCGGTGTGTGGGTTGTGCTGGTTGTTAGCGTTGAAAAGAAGCCAGTGAAGGAAGGGTGTTGTATCATTTAGTGTAGATGTTGAACAAATCGTTGATAGCTTGTCCGGATAGGCTCGCTTGTCAGGTGTTCGATTGACAATCGTTCACTCCGAAATCGAGTTCCCGTGGGGGCTCGGTAGATTTCCATTGCTCATGATTCCCAACAAGGATCAAACAGCTGTACACTGCTTCCATGCTTTTCAATGGTCAGTTGAGCGTTCAAGCTGCATGATCAATCATATTATATACAAATCGAATCTAATCTAATCTCCTTCTTCTCAATTGAGAATAGTAACGAAGCTGTGTAGGTTGTTCATAAGGGAATGCGTTGGTTGTACTGGGGCCCCTACAGAGAAGGGATCCACGATAGCAGTGGATCGGTGTGTGTTGTGCTGGTTGTTACGACTCAAAAGAAGCCAGTGAAGGAAGGGTGCTATATCATGTAGTGTAGATGTTGAACAACTCGTTGAGAGCTTGTCCGGATAGGCTTGCTTTTGAGGTGTTCGATTGAAAATCGTTCACTCCGAAATCGAGTTCCCGTGGGGGCTCGGTAGATTTCCATTGCTCATGATTCCCAACAAGGATCAAACAGCTGTACACTGCTTCCATGCTTTTCAATGTTCAGTTGAGCACTCAAGCTGCATGATCAATCATATTATATACAAATCTAATCTAATCTAATCTAATCTCCTACTTCTCAATTGAAAATACTAACGAAGCTGTGTAGGTTGTTCATGAGGGAATGCGTTGGTTGTACTTAGGCCCCTACAGTGAATTGATCGATGATAGGAGTGGATCGGTGTGTGGTTTGCGCCGGTTTGTACCGCTGAAAAGAAGACAGTGAAGGAAGGGTGCTCTATCATGTAGTGTAGAAGTTGAACAACTCGTTGAGAGCTTGTCCGGATAGGCTTGCTTTTGAGGTTCTTCATTCACAATATTTCAGCCCGAAATCGAGTTCCCGTGGGAGCTCGGTCGATGTGCAATGCTCATGATTCCCAACAAGGATCAAACAGCTGTACACTGCTTCCATGCTTTCCAATGGTCAGTTGAGCGTTCAAGCTGCATGATCAATCATATTATATACAAATCTAATCTAATCTAATCTAATCTCCTACTACTCAATTGGAGATCGTAACGAAGCTGTGTAGGTTGTTCATCAGTGAATGCCTTGGTTGTATTGAAGCCCCAAGAGAGGAGTGGTTCATCATGGGAGTGGATCGGTGTGTGGGTTGTGCTGGTTGTTAGCGTTGAAAAGAAGCCAGTGAAGGAAGGGTGTTGTATCATTTAGTGTAGATGTTGAACAAATCGTTGATAGCTTGTCCGGATAGGCTCGCTTGTCAGGTGTTCGATTGACAATCGTTCACTCCGAAATCGAGTTCCCGTGGGGGCTCGGTAGATTTCCATTGCTCATGATTCCCAACAAGGATCAAACAGCTGTACACTGCTTCCATGCTTTTCAATGGTCAGTTGAGCGTTCAAGCTGCATGATCAATCATATTATATACAAATCGAATCTAATCTAATCTCCTTCTTCTCAATTGAGAATAGTAACGAAGCTGTGTAGGTTGTTCATAAGGGAATGCGTTGGTTGTACTGGGGCCCCTACAGAGAAGGGATCCACGATAGCAGTGGATCGGTGTGTGTTGTGCTGGTTGTTACGACTCAAAAGAAGCCAGTGAAGGAAGGGTGCTATATCATGTAGTGTAGATGTTGAACAACTCGTTGATAGCTTGTCCGGATAGGCTCGCTTGTCAGGTGTTCGATTGACAATCGTTCACTCCGAAATCGAGTTCCCGTGGGGGCTCGGTAGATTTCCATTGCTCATGATTCCCAACAAGGATCAAACAGCTGTACACTGCTTCCATGCTTTTCATTGTTCAGTGGAGCACACAAGCTGCATGATCAATCATATTATATACAAATCTAATCTAATCTAATCTAATCTCCTACTTCTCAATTGAAAATAGTAACGAAGCTGTGTAGGTTGTTCCTGAGGGAATGCGTTGGTTGTACTTAGGCCCCTACAGAGAATTGATCGATGATAGGAGTGGATCGGTGTGTGGTTTGCGCCGGTTTGTACCGTTGAAAAGAAGGCAGTGAAGGAAGGGTGGTATATCATGTAGTGTAGATGTTGAACAACTCGTTGATAGCTTGTCCGGATAGGCTTGCTTTTGAGGTTCTTGATTCACAATATTTCAGCCCGAAATCGAGTTCCCGTGGGAGCTCGGTCGATGTGCAATGCTCATGATTCCCAACAAGGATCAAACAGCTGTACACTGCTTCCATGCTTTTCAATGGTCAGTTGAGCGTACAAGCTGCATGATCAATCATATTATATACAAATCTAATCTAATCTAATCTAATCTCCTACTACTCAATTGGAAATAGTAACGAAGCTGTGTACGTTGTTCATGAGGGAATGCGTTGGTTGTACTTAGGCCCTTTGTAACACGCAAGCAGCAGTGATCTTCCGCCGGAGGGTGGGCGTGGTTGATCTGCAAAAGCACAAAAGGGAAAAACTCCATGAGCCGAGGCTCAGTAAGTGTATCAACGGCACCAACACTTACATTAAACGAACAACAAAATGGCGGCCTCCACTCTGGTCGTTACACCCTACAGAGAAGTGATCGATGATAGGAGTGGATCGGTGTGTGGGTTGTGCTGGTTGTTAGCGTTGAAAAGAAGCCAGTGAAGGAAGGGTGCTATATCATGTAGTGTAGATGTTGAACAAACCGTTGAGAGCTTGTCCGGATAGGCTCGCTTGTCAGGTGTTCCATTGACAATGGTTCACTGGGAAATGGAGTCCCCGTGGGAGCTCGTTCGATGTGCATTGCTCATGATTCCTAAACAAGGATCAAACAGTCACACAGCGCTTCATGCTTTTCAATGGTCAGTTGAGCGTTCAAGCTGCATGATCAATCATATTATGTACAAATCTAATCTAATCTCCTACTACTCAGTTGGAAATAGTAACGAAGCTGTGTAGGTTGTTCATGAGGGAATGCATTGTTTATATATTCAGGCCCCTAAAGAGAAGTGATCGATGATAGGAGTGGATCGGTGTGTGGGTTGTGCTGGTTGTTAGCGTTGAAAAGAAGCCAGTGAAGGAAGGGTGCTATATCATGTAGTGTAGATGTTGAACAAACCGTTGAGAGCTTGTCCGGAAAGGCTTGCTTTTGAGGTGTTCGATTGACAATCGTTCACCCAGAAATCGAGTTCCCGTGGGGTCTTGTTCGATGTGGATTGCTCATAAATTCCAACAAGGATCAAACAGGTGTACACTGCTTCCTTGCTTTTCAATGGTCAGTTGAGCGTTCAAGCTGCATGATCAATCATATTATATACAAATCTAATCTAATCTAATCTAATCTCCTACTACTCAATTGCAGATCGTAACGAAGCTGTGTAGGTTGTTCATGAGGGAATGCGTTGGTTGTACTTAGGCCCCTACAGAGAAGTGATCGATGATAGGAGTGGATCGGTGTGTGGGTTGTGCTGGTTGTTAGCGTTGAAAAGAAGCCAGTGAAGGAAGGGTGCTATATCATGTAATGTAGATGTTGAACAAACCGTTGAGAGATTGTCCGAATAGGCTTGCTTTTGAGGTGTTCGATTGACAATGGTTCACTGGGAAATGGAGTCCCCGTGGGGGCTCGGTCGATGTGCATTGCTCATGATTGTTAACAAGGACGAAAGAGCTAGACACCGCTTCCATGCTTTTCAATGGTCAGTTGAGCGTTCAAGCTGCATGATCAATCATATTATATACAAATCTAATCTAATCTAATCTAATCTCCTACTACTCAATTGGAAATAGTAACGCAGCTGTGTAGGTTTTTCATGATTGAATGCCTTGGTTGTATTTAAGGCCCTAGAGAAGATTGATCGATGATAGGAGTGGATCGGTTTGTGTGTTGTGCTGGTTGTTACGAATCAAAAGGAGCCAGTGAAGGAAGGGTGCTATATCATGTAGTGTAGATGTTGAACAACTCGTTGAGAGCTTGTCGGGATAGGCTTGCTTTTGAGGTGTTCGATTGACAATCGTTCACCCCGAAATCGAAATACCTTTGGCTCTTGTACGATGTGCTTTGATCATGATTCCCAACAAGGATGAAACAGCTGTACACTGCTTCCATGCTTTTCAATGGTCAGTTGAGCGTTCAAGCTGCATGATCAATCATATTATATACAAATCTAATCTAATCTAATCTAATCTCCTACTACTCAATTGGAAATAGTAACGAAGCTGTGTAGGTTGTTCATGAGGGAATGCGTTGGTTGTACTTAGGCCCCTACAGAGAAGTGATCGATGATAGGAGTGGATCGGTGTGTGGTTTGTGCTGGCTGTTAGCGTTGAAAAGAAGCCAGTGAAGGAAGGGTGTTGTATCATGTAGTGTGGACGTTGAATAAACCGTAGAGAGATTGTCCGAATTGGCTTGCTTTTGAGGTGTTCGATTGACAATGGTTCACTGGGAAATGGAGTCCCCGTGGGGGCTCGGTCGATGTGCAATGCTCATGATTCCCAACAAGGATCAAACAGCTGTACACTGCTTCCATGCTTTTCAATGGTCAGTTGAGCGTTCAAGCTGCATGATCAATCATATTATATACAAATCTAATCTAATCTAATCTAATCTCCTACTACTCAATTGGAAATAGTAACGAAGCTGTGTAGGTTGTACATGAGGGAATGCATTGGTTGTATTTAATTTCCCTAGAGAGGAGTGATCCATCATGGGAGTGGATCGGTGTGTGGGTTGTGCTGGTTGTTACGAATCAAAAGAAGCCAGTGAAGGAAGGGTGTTGTATCATGTAGTGTAGATGTTGAACAAACGGTTGAGAGCTTGTCCGGATAGGCTTGCTTTTGAGGTTTTCGATTGACAATCGTGCACCCGAAATCGAATTCCCGTGGGGGGTCGTTCGATGTGCATTGCTCATGATTCCCAACAAGGATCAAACAGCTGTACACTGCTTCCATGCTTTTCAATGGTCAGTTGAGCACTCAAGCTGCATGATCAATCATATTATATACAAATCTAATCTAATCTAATCTAATCTCCTACTACTCAATTGGAAATAGTAACGAAGCTGTGTAGGTTGTTCATAAGGGAATGCCTTGATTGTATTTAATTTCCCTAGAGAGGAGCGATCCATCATGGGAGTGGATCGGTGTGTGGGTTGTGCTGGTTGTTAGCGTTGAAAAGAAGCCAGTGAAGGAAGGGTGTTGTATCATGTAGTGTAGATGTTGAACAACTCGTTGAGAGCTTGTCCGGATAGGCTTGCTTTTGAGGTGTTCGATTGACAATGGTTCAACCCCAAATCGAAATCCCGGTGGGGGCTCGTTCGATGTGGATTTCCCATGATTCCAAACGAGGATCAAACAACTGCGCAATGCTTCCGTGCTTTTCATTGCTTAGTTGATCGTTCAAGCTGCATGATCAATCATATTATATACAAATCTAATCTAATCTAATCTAATCTCCTACTACTCAATTGGAAATAGTAACGAAGCTGTGTAGGTTGTTCATCAGGGAATGCGTTGGTTGTATTTAAGCCCCTAGAGAGGAGCGATCCATCATGGGAGTGGATCGGTGTGTGGGTTGTGCTGGTTGTTAGCGTTGAAAAGAAGCCAGTGAAGGAAGGGTGCTATATCATGTTTTGTCGATGTTGAACAAACGGTTGAGAGCTTGTCCGGATAGGCTTGCTTTTGAGTTGTTCGATTGAAAATCGTTCACCCGGAAATCGAGTTCCCGTGTGGGCTCGGTAGATTTCCTTTCCTCATGATTCCCAACAAAGATCAAACAGCTACACAGCGCTTGCATGCTTTTCAATGGTCAGTTGAGCGTTCAAGCTGCATGATCAATCATGATAAATACAAATATAATCTAATCTCCTACTACTCAATTGGAAATAGTAACGAAGCTGTGTAGGTTGTTCATGAGGGAATGCGTTGGTTGTACTTAGCCCCTACAGAGAATTGATCGATGATAGGAGTGGATCAGTGTGTGGGTTGTGCTGGTTGTTAGAGTTGAAAAGAAGCCAGTGAAGGAAGGGTGCTATATCATGTAGTGTAGATGTTGAACAAACCGTAGAGAGCGTGTCCGGATAGGCTTGCTTTTAGGGTGTTCGTTTGACAAAAGTTCACCATGAAATCGAAATCCCGTGGGGTTTTGTTCGATGTGGATTGCTCATGATTCCCAACAAGGATCAAACAGCTACACACTGCTTCCATGCTTTTCAATCGTCAGTTGAGCGTTCTAGCTGTGTGATCATTCACAATAGATACAAATCTAATCTAATCTCCTACTACTCAATTGGAAATAGTAACGAAGCTGTGTAGGTTGTTCATGAGGGAATGCGTTGGTTGTACTTAGGCCCCTACAGAGAAGTGATCGATGATAGGAGTGGATCGGTGTGTGTGTTGTGCTGATTGTTAGCGTTGAAAAGAAGCCAGTGAAGGAAGGTTGCTATATCATGTAGTGTAGATGTTGAACAACTCGTTGAGAGCTTGTCCGGATAGGCTTGCTTTTGAGGTGTTCGATTGACAATGGTTCACTGGGAAATGGAGTCCCGGTGGGGGCTCGGTCGATGTGCATTGCTCATGATTCCAAACAAGGATCAAACAGCTGTACACTGCTTCCATGCTTTTCAATGGTCAGTTGAGCGTTCAAGCTGCATGATCAATCATATTATATACAAATCTAATCTAATCTAATCTCCTACTACTCAATTGGAAATAGTAACGAAGCTGTGTAGGTTGTTCATAAGGGAATGCCTTGTTTGTATTTATGTCCCTAGAGTGGAGTGATCCATGATAGGAGTGGATCGGTGTGTGTGTTGTGCTGGTTGTTAGCGTTGAAAAGAAGCCAGTGAAGGAAGGGTGTTATATCATGTAGTGTAGATGTTGAACAACTCGTTGAGAGCTTGTCCGGTTAGGCTTGCTTTTGAGGTTTTCGATTGACAATCGTTCACCCCGAAATGGAAATCCCGTGGGGTCTCGGTCGATGTGGATTGCTCATGAATCCGAACGAGGATCAAACAGTCACACAGCACCTACGGGGTTTCAATGGTCAGTGGAGCGTTCAAGCTGCATGATCAATCATATTATATACAAATCTAATCTAATCTAATCTAATCTCCTACTACTCAATTGGAAATAGTAACGAAGCTGTGTAGGTTGTTCATAAGGGAATGCCTTGGTTGTATTTAAGCCCCCAGAGAGGAGTGGTCCATCATGGGAGTGGATCGGTGTGTGGTTTGTGCTGGTTGTTAGCGTTGAAAAGAAGCCAGTGAAGGAAGGGTGCTATATCATGTAGTGTAGATGTTGAACAAACCGTTGAGAGATTGTCCGGATAGGCTTGCTTTTGAGGTGTTCGATTGACAATGGTTCACTGGGAAATGGAGTCCCCGTGGGGGCTCGGTCGATGTGCAATGCTCATGAATCCCAACAAGGATCAAACAGCTGTACACTGCTTCCATGCTTTTCAATGGTCAGTTGAGAGTTCAAGCTGCATGATCAATCATAATATATACAAATCTAATCTAATCTAATCTCCTACTACTCAGTTTGAAATAGTAACGAAGCTGTGTAGGTTGTTCATCAGGGAATGCATTGGTTGTATTTAAGCCCCTAGAGAGGAGTGATCCATGATAGGAGTGGATCGGTGTGTGGGTTGTGCTGGTTGTTAGCGTTGAAAAGAAACCAGTGAAGGAAGAGTGTAGTATCATGTAGTGTAGTTGTTGAACAAACGGTTGAGAGCTTGTCCGGATAGGCTTGCTTTTGAGGTGTTCGATTGACAATGGTTCACTGGGAAATGGAGTCCCCGTGGGGGCTCGGTCGATGTGCATTGCTCATGATTCCCAACAAAGATGAAACAGCTACACACCGCTTACACGCTTTTCAATGGTCAGTTGAGCACTCAAGCTGCATGATCATTCATATTGTATACAAATCTAATCTAATCTAATCTCCTACTACTCAATTGGAAATAGTAACGAAGCTGTGTAGGTTGTTCATAAGGGAATGCGTTGGTTGTAATTAGGGCCCTACAGAGAAGTGATCGATGATAGGAGTGGATCGGTGTGTGGGTTGTGCTGGTTGTTAGCGTTGAAAAGAAGCCAGTGAAGGAAGGGTGTTGTATCATGTAGTGTAGATGTTGAACAAACCGTAGAGAACTTGTCCGGATAGGCTTGCTTTTGAGGTGTTCGATTGACAATGGTTCACTGGGAAATGGAGTCCCCGTGGGGGCTCGGTCGATGTGCAATGCCCGAGATTCCCAACAAGGATCAAACAGCTGTACACTGCTTCCATGCTTTTCAATGGTCAGTTGAGAGTTCAAGCTGCATGATCAATCATATTATATACAAATCTAATCTAATCTAATCTCCTACTACTCAATTGGAAATAGTAACGAAGCTGTGTAGGTTGTTCATCAGGGAATGCCTTGGTTGTATTTATGTCACTAGAGTGTAGTGATCCATCATGGGAGTGGATCGGTGTGTGGGTTGTGCTGGTTGTTACGAATCAAAAGAAGCCAGTGAAGGAAGGGTGTTGTATCATGTAGTGTAGATGTTGAACAAACGGTTGAGAGCTTGTCCGGATAGGCTTGCTTTTGAGGTTTTCGATTGACAATCGTGCACCCGAAATCGAATTCCCGTGGGGGGTCGTTCGATGTGCATTGCTCATGATTCCCAACAAGGATCAAACAGCTGTACACTGCTTCCATGCTTTTCAATGGTCAGTTGAGCACTCAAGCTGCATGATCAATCATATTATATACAAATCTAATCTAATCTAATCTAATCTCCTACTACTCAATTGGAAATAGTAACGAAGCTGTGTAGGTTGTTCATAAGGGAATGCCTTGATTGTATTTAATTTCCCTAGAGAGGAGCGATCCATCATGGGAGTGGATCGGTGTGTGGGTTGTGCTGGTTGTTAGCGTTGAAAAGAAGCCAGTGAAGGAAGGGTGTTGTATCATGTAGTGTAGATGTTGAACAACTCGTTGAGAGCTTGTCCGGATAGGCTTGCTTTTGAGGTGTTCGATTGACAATGGTTCAACCCCAAATCGAAATCCCGGTGGGGGCTCGTTCGATGTGGATTTCCCATGATTCCAAACGAGGATCAAACAACTGCGCAATGCTTCCGTGCTTTTCATTGCTTAGTTGATCGTTCAAGCTGCATGATCAATCATATTATATACAAATCTAATCTAATCTAATCTAATCTCCTACTACTCAATTGGAAATAGTAACGAAGCTGTGTAGGTTGTTCATCAGGGAATGCGTTGGTTGTATTTAAGCCCCTAGAGAGGAGCGATCCATCATGGGAGTGGATCGGTGTGTGGGTTGTGCTGGTTGTTAGCGTTGAAAAGAAGCCAGTGAAGGAAGGGTGCTATATCATGTTTTGTCGATGTTGAACAAACGGTTGAGAGCTTGTCCGGATAGGCTTGCTTTTGAGTTGTTCGATTGAAAATCGTTCACCCGGAAATCGAGTTCCCGTGTGGGCTCGGTAGATTTCCTTTCCTCATGATTCCCAACAAAGATCAAACAGCTACACAGCGCTTGCATGCTTTTCAATGGTCAGTTGAGCGTTCAAGCTGCATGATCAATCATGATAAATACAAATATAATCTAATCTCCTACTACTCAATTGGAAATAGTAACGAAGCTGTGTAGGTTGTTCATGAGGGAATGCGTTGGTTGTACTTAGCCCCTACAGAGAATTGATCGATGATAGGAGTGGATCAGTGTGTGGGTTGTGCTGGTTGTTAGAGTTGAAAAGAAGCCAGTGAAGGAAGGGTGCTATATCATGTAGTGTAGATGTTGAACAAACCGTAGAGAGCGTGTCCGGATAGGCTTGCTTTTAGGGTGTTCGTTTGACAAAAGTTCACCATGAAATCGAAATCCCGTGGGGTTTTGTTCGATGTGGATTGCTCATGATTCCCAACAAGGATCAAACAGCTACACACTGCTTCCATGCTTTTCAATCGTCAGTTGAGCGTTCTAGCTGTGTGATCATTCACAATAGATACAAATCTAATCTAATCTCCTACTACTCAATTGGAAATAGTAACGAAGCTGTGTAGGTTGTTCATGAGGGAATGCGTTGGTTGTACTTAGGCCCCTACAGAGAAGTGATCGATGATAGGAGTGGATCGGTGTGTGTGTTGTGCTGATTGTTAGCGTTGAAAAGAAGCCAGTGAAGGAAGGTTGCTATATCATGTAGTGTAGATGTTGAACAACTCGTTGAGAGCTTGTCCGGATAGGCTTGCTTTTGAGGTGTTCGATTGACAATGGTTCACTGGGAAATGGAGTCCCGGTGGGGGCTCGGTCGATGTGCATTGCTCATGATTCCAAACAAGGATCAAACAGCTGTACACTGCTTCCATGCTTTTCAATGGTCAGTTGAGCGTTCAAGCTGCATGATCAATCATATTATATACAAATCTAATCTAATCTAATCTCCTACTACTCAATTGGAAATAGTAACGAAGCTGTGTAGGTTGTTCATAAGGGAATGCCTTGTTTGTATTTATGTCCCTAGAGTGCAGTGATCCATGATAGGAGTGGATCGGTGTGTGTGTTGTGCTGGTTGTTAGCGTTGAAAAGAAGCCAGTGAAGGAAGGGTGTTATATCATGTAGTGTAGATGTTGAACAACTCGTTGAGAGCTTGTCCGGTTAGGCTTGCTTTTGAGGTTTTCGATTGACAATCGTTCACCCCGAAATGGAAATCCCGTGGGGTCTCGGTCGATGTGGATTGCTCATGAATCCGAACGAGGATCAAACAGTCACACAGCACCTACGGGGTTTCAATGGTCAGTGGAGCGTTCAAGCTGCATGATCAATCATATTATATACAAATCTAATCTAATCTAATCTAATCTCCTACTACTCAATTGGAAATAGTAACGAAGCTGTGTAGGTTGTTCATAAGGGAATGCCTTGGTTGTATTTAAGCCCCCAGAGAGGAGTGGTCCATCATGGGAGTGGATCGGTGTGTGGTTTGTGCTGGTTGTTAGCGTTGAAAAGAAGCCAGTGAAGGAAGGGTGCTATATCATGTAGTGTAGATGTTGAACAAACCGTTGAGAGATTGTCCGGATAGGCTTGCTTTTGAGGTGTTCGATTGACAATGGTTCACTGGGAAATGGAGTCCCCGTGGGGGCTCGGTCGATGTGCAATGCTCATGAATCCCAACAAGGATCAAACAGCTGTACACTGCTTCCATGCTTTTCAATGGTCAGTTGAGAGTTCAAGCTGCATGATCAATCATAATATATACAAATCTAATCTAATCTAATCTCCTACTACTCAGTTTGAAATAGTAACGAAGCTGTGTAGGTTGTTCATCAGGGAATGCATTGGTTGTATTTAAGCCCCTAGAGAGGAGTGATCCATGATAGGAGTGGATCGGTGTGTGGGTTGTGCTGGTTGTTAGCGTTGAAAAGAAACCAGTGAAGGAAGAGTGTAGTATCATGTAGTGTAGTTGTTGAACAAACGGTTGAGAGCTTGTCCGGATAGGCTTGCTTTTGAGGTGTTCGATTGACAATGGTTCACTGGGAAATGGAGTCCCCGTGGGGGCTCGGTCGATGTGCATTGCTCATGATTCCCAACAAGGATCAAACAGCTGTACACTGCTTCCATGCTTTTCGATGGCCAGTTGAGAGTTCAAGCTGCATGATCAATCATATTATATACAAATCTAATCTAATCTAATCTAATCTCGTACTACTCAATTGGAAATAGTAACGAAGCTGTGTAGGTTGTTCATCAGGGAATGCCTTGGTTGTATTTAAGCCCCCAGAGAGGAGTGGTCCATCATGGGAGAGGATCGGTGTGTGTGTTGTGCTGGTTGTTGCCGTTCAAAAGAAGCCAGTGAAGGAAGAGTGTTGTTTCATGTAGTGCAGATGTTGAACAAACGGTTGAGAGCTTGTCCGGATAGGCTTGCTTTTGAGGTGTTCCATTGACAATGGTTCACTGGGAAATGGAGTCCCCTTGGGGTCTCGGTCGATGTGCATTGCCCATGATTCCCAACAAGGATCAAACAGCTGTACACTGCTTCCATGCTTTTCAATGGTCAGTTGAGCGTTCAAGCTGCATGATCAATCATAATATATACAAATCTAATCAAATCTCCTAATAGTCAATTGGAAATAGTAACGAAGCTGTGTAGGTTGTTCATAAGGGAATGCCTTGGTTGTATTTAAGCCCCCAGAGAGGAGTGGTCCATCATGGGAGAGGATCGGTGTGTGTGTTGTGCTGGTTGTTAGCGTTGAAAAGAAGCCAGTGAAGGAAGGGTGCTATATCATTTAGTGTAGATGTTGAACAAACCGTTGAGAGATTGTCCGAATAATCTTGCTTTTGAGGTGTTCCATTGACAATGGTTCACTGGGAAATGGAGTCCCCTTGGGGTCTCGGTCGATGTGCATTGCCCATGATTCCCAACAAGGATCAAACAGCTGTACACTGCTTCCATGCTTTTCAATGGTCAGTTGAGCGTTCAAGCTGCATGATCAATCATATTATATACAAATCTAATCTAATCTAATCTCCTACTACTCAGTTGGAAATAGTAACGAAGCTGTGTAGGTTGTTCATAAGGGAATGCCTTGATTGTATTTAAGCCCCTAGATAGGAGCGATCCATCATGGGAGTGGATCGGTGTGTGGGTTGTGCTGGTTGTTAGCGTTGAATAGAAGCCAGTGAACGAAGGGTGTTGTATCATGTAGTGTAGATGTTGAACAACTCGTTGAGAGCTTGTCCGGATAGGCTTGCTTTTGAGGTGTTTGATTGACAATGGTTCACTGGGAAATGGAGTCCCCGTGGGGGCTCGGTCGATGTGCATTGCTCATGATTCCCAACAAAGATGAAACAGCTACACACCGCTTACACGCTTTTCAATGGTCAGTTGAGCGTTCAAGCTGCATGATCAATCATATTATATACAAATCTAATCTAATCTAATCTCCTACTACTCAATTGGAAATAGTAACGAAGCTGTGTAGGTTGTTCATAAGGGAATGCATTGTTTGTATTTATGTCCCTAGAGAGTAGTGATCCATGATAGGAGTGGATAGGTGTGTGTGTTGTGCTGGTTGTTAGCGTTGAAAAGAAGCCAGTGAAGGAAGGGTGTTATATCATGTAGTGTAGATGTTGAACAACTCGTTGAGAGCTTGTCCGGTTAGGCTTGCTTTTGAGGTTTTCGATTGACAATCGTTCACCCCGAAATGGAAATCCCGTGGGGTCTTGGTCGATGTGGATTGCTCATGAATCCGAACAAGGATCAAACAGTCACACAGCACCTACATGCTTTTCAATGGTCAGTTGAGCGTTCAAGCTGCATGATCAATCATATTATATACAAATCTAATCTAATCTAATCTAATCTCCTACTACTCAATTGGAAATAGTAACGAAGCTGTGTAGGTTGTTCATAAGGGAATGCGTTGGTTGTAATTAGGGCCCTACAGAGAATTGATCCACGATACGAGTGGATCGGTGTGTGGGTTGTGCTGGTTGTTAGCGTTGAAAAGAAGCCAGTGAAGGAAGGGTGTTGTATCATGTAGTGTACATGTTGAACAACTCGTTGAGAGCTTGTCCGGATAGGCTTGCTTTCGAGGTGTTCGATTGACAATGGTTCACTGGGAAATGGAGTCCCCGTGGGGGCTCGGTCGATGTGCATTGCTCATGATTCCCAACAAGGATCAAACAGCTGTACACTGCTTCCATGCTTTTCAATGGTCAGTTGAGAGTTCAAGCTGCATGATCAATCATATTATATACAAATCTAATCTAATCTAATCTAATCTCCTACTACTCAATTGGAAATAGTAACGAAGCTGTGTAGATTGTTCATGAGGGAATGCCTTGGTTGTATTTATGTCCCTAGAGTGGAGTGATCCATCATGGGAGTGGATCGGAGTGTGGGTTGTGCTGGTTGTTAGCGTTGAAAAGAAGCCAGTGAAGGAAGGGTGCTATATCATGTAGTGTAGATGTTGAACAAACGGTTGAGAGCTCTTCCGGATAGGCTTGCTTTTGAGTTGTTCGATTGAAAATCGTTCACCCGGAAATCGAGTTCCCGTTTGTTCTCGGTAGATTTCCATTGCTCATGATTCCCAACAAGGATCAAACAGCTGTACACTGCTTCCATGCTTTTCAATGGTCAGTTGAGCGTTCAAGCTGCATGATCAATCATATTATATACAAATCTAATCTAATCTAATCTCCTACTACTCAATTGGAAATAGTAACGAAGCTGTGTAGGTTGTTCATAAGGGAATGCATTGTTTGTATTTATGTCCCTAGAGAGTAGTGATCCATGATAGGAGTGGATAGGTGTGTGTGTTGTGCTGGTTGTTAGCGTTGAAAAGAAGCCAGTGAAGGAAGGGTGTTATATCATGTAGTGTAGATGTTGAACAACTCGTTGAGAGCTTGTCCGGTTAGGCTTGCTTTTGAGGTTTTCGATTGACAATCGTTCACCCCGAAATGGAAATCCCGTGGGGTCTTGGTCGATGTGGATTGCTCATGAATCCGAACAAGGATCAAACAGTCACACAGCACCTACATGCTTTTCAATGGTCAGTTGAGCGTTCAAGCTGCATGATCAATCATATTATATACAAATCTAATCTAATCTAATCTAATCTCCTACTACTCAATTGGAAATAGTAACGAAGCTGTGTAGGTTGTTCATAAGGGAATGCGTTGGTTGTAATTAGGGCCCTACAGAGAATTGATCCACGATACGAGTGGATCGGTGTGTGGGTTGTGCTGGTTGTTAGCGTTGAAAAGAAGCCAGTGAAGGAAGGGTGTTGTATCATGTAGTGTACATGTTGAACAACTCGTTGAGAGCTTGTCCGGATAGGCTTGCTTTCGAGGTGTTCGATTGACAATGGTTCACTGGGAAATGGAGTCCCCGTGGGGGCTCGGTCGATGTGCATTGCTCATGATTCCCAACAAGGATCAAACAGCTGTACACTGCTTCCATGCTTTTCAATGGTCAGTTGAGAGTTCAAGCTGCATGATCAATCATATTATATACAAATCTAATCTAATCTAATCTAATCTCCTACTACTCAATTGGAAATAGTAACGAAGCTGTGTAGATTGTTCATGAGGGAATGCCTTGGTTGTATTTATGTCCCTAGAGTGGAGTGATCCATCATGGGAGTGGATCGGAGTGTGGGTTGTGCTGGTTGTTAGCGTTGAAAAGAAGCCAGTGAAGGAAGGGTGCTATATCATGTAGTGTAGATGTTGAACAAACGGTTGAGAGCTCTTCCGGATAGGCTTGCTTTTGAGTTGTTCGATTGAAAATCGTTCACCCGGAAATCGAGTTCCCGTTTGTTCTCGGTAGATTTCCATTGCTCATGATTCCCAACAAGGATCAAACAGCTGTACACTGCTTCCATGCTTTTCAATGGTCAGTTGAGCGTTCAAGCTTCATGATCAATCATGATAAATACAAATCTAATCTAATCTCCTACTACTCAATTGGAAATAGTAACGAAGCTGTGTAGTTTGTTCATGAGGGAATGCGTTGGTTGTACTTAGGCCCCTACAGAGAATTGATCGATGATAGGAGTGGATCGGTGTGTGGGTTGTGCTGGTTGTTAGCGTTGAAAAGAAGCCAGTGAAGGAAGGGTGCTATATCATGTAGTGTAGATGTTGAACAAACGGTTGAGAGGATGTCCGGATAGGCTTGCTTTTGAGGTTTTCGATTGACAATGGTTCACTGTGAAATAGAGTCCCCGTGGGGGCTCGGTCGATGTGCAATGCTCATGATTCCCAACAAGGATCAAACAGCTGTACACTGCTTCCATGCTTTTCAATGGTCAGTTGAGCGTTCAAGCTGCATGATCAATCATATTATATACCAATCTAATCTGATTCAATCTCCTACTACTCAATTGGAAATAGTAACGAAGCTGTGTAGGTTGTTCATGAGGGAATGCGTTGGTTGTACTTAGGCCCCTACAGAGAAGTGATCGATGATAGGAGTGGATCGGTGTGTGTGTTGTGCTGATTGTTAGCGTTGAAAAGAAGCCAGTGAAGGAAGGTTGCTATATCATGTAGTGTAGATGTTGAACAACTCGTTGAGAGCTTGTCCGGATAGGCTTGCTTTTGAGGTGTTCGATTGACAATCGTTCACCCCTAAATCGAGTTCTCGTGGGGGCTCGGTAGATTTCTTTCATCATGATTCCCAACAAAGATCAACCAGCTGTACACTGCTTCCATGCTTTTCAATGGTCAGTTGAGCGTTCAAGCTTCATGATCAGTCATGATAAATACAAATCTAATCTAATCTCCTACTACTCAATTGGAAATAGTAACGAAGCTGTGTAGGTTGTTCATGAGGGAATGCGTTGGTTGTACTTAGGCCCCTACAGAGAAGTGATCGATGATAGGAGTGGATTGGTGAGTGGGTTGTCCTGGTTGTTAGCGTTGAAAAGAAGCCAGTGAAGGAAGGATGCCATATCATGTAGTGTAGATGTTGAACAAACCGTTGAGAGATTGTCCGGATAGGCTTGCCTTGGAGGTGTTCGATTGACAATGGTTCACCACCAAATCGAGTTCCCGTGGGGTCTTTTTCGACGTGGTTTGCCCATGATTCCCAACAAGGATTAAACAGCTGTACACTGCTTCCATGCTTTTCAATGGTCAGTTGAGCGTTCAAGCTGCATGATCAATCTTATTATATACAAATCTAATCTAATCTAATCTAATCTCCTACTACTCAATTGGAAATAGTAACGAAGCTGTGTAGGTTGTTCATGAGGGAATGCGTTGGTTGTACTTAGGCCCCTACAGAGAAGTGATCCATGATAGGAGTGGATCGGTGTGTGGTTTGTGCTGGTTGTTAGCGTTGAAAAGGAGCCAGTGAAGGAAGGGTGCTATATCATGTAGTGTAGATGTTGAACAAACCGTAGAGAACTTGTCCGGATAGGCTTGCTTTTGAGGTGTTCGATGGACAATCGTTCACCTCGAAATCGAAATCCCGTGGGGTTTTGTTCGATGTGGATTGCTCATGATTCCCAACAAGGATGAAACAGCTACACACTGCTTCCATGCTTTTCAATCGTCAGTTGAGCGTTCAAGCTGTGTGATCATTCATAATAGATACAAATCTAATCTAATCTCCTACTACTCAATTGGAAATAGTAACGAAGCTGTGTAGTTTGTTCATCAGGGAATGCATTGGTTGTATTGAAGCCCCAAGAGAGGAGTGATCCATGATAGGAGTGGATCGGTTTGTGGGTTGTGCTGGTTGTTAACGTTGAAAAGAAGCCAGTGAAGGAAGAGTGTTGTATCATGTAGTGTAGATGTTGAACAAACGGTTGAGAGCTTGTCCGGATAGGCTTGCTTTTGAGGTTTTCGATTGACAATGGTTCACTGTGAAATAGAGTCCCCGTGTTTGCTCGGTCGATGTGCAATGCTCATGATTCCCAACAAGGATCAAACAGCTGTACACTGCTTCCATGCTTTTCAATGATCAGTTGAGCGTTCAAGCTGCATGATCAATCATATTATATACAAATCTAATCTAATCTAATCTAATCTCCTACTACTCAATTGGAAATAGTAACGAAGCTGTGTAGGTTGTTCATGAGGGAATGCGTTGGTTGTACTTAGGCCCCTACAGAGAATTGATCCACGATACGAGTGGATCGGTGTGTGGGTTGTGCTGGTTGTTAGCGTTGAAAAGAAGCCAGTGAAGGAAGGGTGTTGTATCATGTAGTGTAGATGTTGAACAACTCGTTGAGAGCTTTTCCGGATAGGCTTGCTTTTGAGGTGTTCGATTGACAATGGTTCACTGGGAAATGGAGTCCCCGTGGGGGCTCGGTCGATGTGCATTGCTCATGATTCCCAACAAGGATGAAACAGCTGTACACTGCTTCCATGCTTTTCAATGGTCAGTTGAGAGTTCAAGCTGCATGATCAATCATATTATATACAAATCTAATCTAATCTAATCTAATCTCCTACTACTCAATTGGAAATAGTAACGAAGCTGTGTAGATTGTTCATGAGGGAATGCCTTGGTTGTATTTATGTCCCTAGAGTGGAGTGATCCATCATGGGAGTGGATCGGAGTGTGGGTTGTGCTGGTTGTTAGCGTTGAAAAGAAGCCAGTGAAGGAAGGGTGCTATATCATGTAGTGTAGATGTTGAACAAACGGTTGAGAGCTCTTCCGGATAGGCTTGCTTTTGAGTTGTTCGATTGAAAATCGTTCACCCGGAAATCGAGTTCCCGTGGGGGCTCTGTCGATGTGCATTGCTCATGATTCCCAACAAGGATCAAACAGCTGTACACTGCTTCCATGCTTTTCAATGGTCAGTTGAGCGTTCAAGCTTCATGATCAATCATGATAAATACAAATCTAATCTAATCTCCTACTACTCAATTGGAAATAGTAACGAAGCTGTGTAGTTTGTTCATGAGGGAATGCGTTGGTTGTACTTAGGCCCCTACAGAGAATTGATCCACGATACGAGTGGATCGGTGTGTGGGTTGTGCTGGTTGTTAGCGTTGAAAAGAAGCCAGTGAAGGAAGGGTGTTGTATCATGTAGTGTACATGTTGAACAACTCGTTGAGAGCTTGTCCGGATAGGCTTGCTTTCGAGGTGTTCGATTGACAATGGTTCACTGGGAAATGGAGTCCCCGTGGGGGCTCGGTCGATGTGCATTGCTCATGATTCCCAACAAGGATCAAACAGCTGTACACTGCTTCCATGCTTTTCAATGGTCAGTTGAGAGTTCAAGCTGCATGATCAATCATATTATATACAAATCTAATCTAATCTAATCTAATCTCCTACTAGTCAATTGGAAATAGTATCGAAGCTGTGTAGATTGTTCATGAGGGAATGCCTTGGTTGTATTTATGTCCCTAGAGTGGAATGATCCATCATGGGAGTGGATCGGAGTGTGGGTTGTGCTGGTTGTTAGCGTTGAAAAGAAGCCAGTGAAGGAAGGGTGTTGTATCATGTAGTGTAGATGTTGAACAAACGGTTGAGAGCTCTTCCGGATAGGCTTGCTTTTGAGTTGTTCGATTGAAAATCGTTCACCCGGAAATCGAGTTCCCGTTTGTTCTCGGTAGATTTCCATTGCTCATGATTCCCAACAAGGATCAAACAGCTGTACACTGCTTCCATGCTTTTCAATGGTCAGTTGAGCGTTCAAGCTTCATGATCAATCATGATAAATACAAATCTAATCTAATCTCCTACTACTCAATTGGAAATAGTAACGAAGCTGTGTAGTTTGTTCATGAGGGAATGCGTTGGTTGTACTTAGGCCCCTACAGAGAATTGATCGATGATAGGAGTGGATCGGTGTGTGTGTTGTGCTGGTTGTTAGCGTTGAAAAGAAGCCAGTGAAGGAAGGGTGCTATATCATGTAGTGTAGATGTTGAACAAACGGTTGAGAGGATGTCCGGATAGGCTTGCTTTTGAGGTTTTCGATTGACAATGGTTCACCGTGAAATAGAGTCCCCGTGGGGGCTCGGTCGATGTGCAATGCTCATGATTCCCAACAAGGATCAAACAGCTGTACACTGCTTCCATGCTTTTCAATGGTCAGTTGAGCGTTCAAGCTGCATGATCAATCATATTATATACAAATCTAATCTAATCTAATCTAATCTCCTACTAGTCAATTGGAAATAGTAACGAAGCTGTGTAGGTTGTTCATCAGGGAATGCATTGGTTTTATTTAAGCCCCTAGAGAGGAGTGATCCATGATAGGAGTGGATCGGTGTGTGGGTTGTGCTGGTTGTTAGCGTTGAAAAGAAGCCAGTGAAGGAAGGATGCCATATCATGTAGTGTAGATGTTGAACAAACCGTTGAGAGATTGTCCGGATAGGCTTGCCTTGGAGGTGTTCGATTGACAATCGTTCACCACCAAATCGAGTTCCCGTGGGGTCTTGTTCGACGTGGTTTGCCCATGATTCCCAACAAGGATTAAACAGCTGTACACTGCTTCCATGCTTTTCAATGGTCAGTTGAGCGTTCAAGCTGCATGATCAATCATATTATATACAAATCTAATCTAATCTAATCTAATCTCCTACTACTCAATTGGAAATAGTAACGAAGCTGTGTAGGTTGTTCATGAGGGAATGCGTTGGTTGTACTTAGGCCCCTACAGAGAAGTGATCCATGATAGGAGTGGATCGGTGTGTGGTTTGTGCTGGTTGTTAGCGTTGAAAAGGAGCCAGTGAAGGAAGGGTGCTATATCATGTAGTGTAGATGTTGAATAAACCGTAGAGAACTTGTCCGGATAGGCTTGCTTTTGAGGTGTTCGATTGACAATCGTTCACCTCGAAATCGAAATCCCGTGGGGTTTTGTTCGATGTGGATTGCTCATGATTCCCAACAAGGATGAAACAGCTACACACTGCTTCCATGCTTTTCAATCGTCAGTTGAGCGTTCAAGCTGTGTGATCATTCATAATAGATACAAATCTAATCTAATCTCCTACTACACAATTGGAAATAGTAACGAAGCTGTGTAGTTTGTTCATCAGGGAATGCATTGGTTGTATTGAAGCCCCAAGAGAGGAGTGATCCATGATAGGAGTGGATCGGTTTGTGGGTTGTGCTGGTTGTTAACGTTGAAAAGAAGCCAGTGAAGGAAGAGTGTTGTATCATGTAGTGTAGATGTTGAACAAACGGTTGAGAGCTTGTCCGGATAGGCTTGCTTTTGAGGTTTTCGATTGACAATGGTTCACTGTGAAATAGAGTCCCCGTGGGGGCTCGGTCGATGTGCAATGCTCATGATTCCCAACAAGGATGAAACAGCTGTACACTGCTTCCATGCTTTTCAATGATCAGTTGAGCGTTCAAGCTGCATGATCAATCATATTATATACAAATCTAATCTAATCTAATCTAATCTCCTACTACTCAATTGGAAATAGTAACGAAGCTGTGTAGGTTGTTCATGAGGGAATGCGTTGGTTGTACTTAGGCCCCTACAGAGAATTGATCCACGATACGAGTGGATCGGTGTGTGGGTTGTGCTGGTTGTTAGCGTTGAAAAGAAGCCAGTGAAGGAAGGGTGTTGTATCATGTAGTGTAGATGTTGAACAACTCGTTGAGAGCTTTTCCGGATAGGCTTGCTTTTGAGGTGTTCGATTGACAATGGTTCACTGGGAAATGGAGTCCCCGTGGGGGCTCGGTCGATGTGCATTGCTCATGATTCCCAACAAGGATGAAACAGCTGTACACTGCTTCCATGCTTTTCAATGGTCAGTTGAGAGTTCAAGCTGCATGATCAATCATATTATATACAAATCTAATCTAATCTAATCTAATCTCCTACTACTCAATTGGAAATAGTAACGAAGCTGTGTAGATTGTTCATGAGGGAATGCCTTGGTTGTATTTATGTCCCTAGAGTGGAGTGATCCATCATGGGAGTGGATCGGAGTGTGGGTTGTGCTGGTTGTTAGCGTTGAAAAGAAGCCAGTGAAGGAAGGGTGCTATATCATGTAGTGTAGATGTTGAACAAACGGTTGAGAGCTCTTCCGGATAGGCTTGCTTTTGAGTTGTTCGATTGAAAATCGTTCACCCGGAAATCGAGTTCCCGTGGGGGCTCTGTCGATGTGCATTGCTCATGATTCCCAACAAGGATCAAACAGCTGTACACTGCTTCCATGCTTTTCAATGGTCAGTTGAGCGTTCAAGCTTCATGATCAATCATGATAAATACAAATCTAATCTAATCTCCTACTACTCAATTGGAAATAGTAACGAAGCTGTGTAGTTTGTTCATGAGGGAATGCGTTGGTTGTACTTAGGCCCCTACAGAGAATTGATCCACGATACGAGTGGATCGGTGTGTGGGTTGTGCTGGTTGTTAGCGTTGAAAAGAAGCCAGTGAAGGAAGGGTGTTGTATCATGTAGTGTAGATGTTGAACAACTCGTTGAGAGCTTTTCCGGATAGGCTTGCTTTTGAGGTGTTCGATTGACAATGGTTCACTGGGAAATGGAGTCCCCGTGGGGGCTCGGTCGATGTGCATTGCTCATGATTCCCAACAAGGATGAAACAGCTGTACACTGCTTCCATGCTTTTCAATGGTCAGTTGAGAGTTCAAGCTGCATGATCAATCATATTATATACAAATCTAATCTAATCTAATCTAATCTCCTACTAGTCAATTGGAAATAGTATCGAAGCTGTGTAGATTGTTCATGAGGGAATGCCTTGGTTGTATTTATGTCCCTAGAGTGGAATGATCCATCATGGGAGTGGATCGGAGTGTGGGTTGTGCTGGTTGTTAGCGTTGAAAAGAAGCCAGTGAAGGAAGGGTGCTATATCATGTAGTGTAGATGTTGAACAAACGGTTGAGAGCTCTTCCGGATAGGCTTGCTTTTGAGTTGTTCGATTGAAAATCGTTCACCCGGAAATCGAGTTCCCGTTTGTTCTCGGTAGATTTCCATTGCTCATGATTCCCAACAAGGATCAAACAGCTGTACACTGCTTCCATGCTTTTCAATGGTCAGTTGAGCGTTCAAGCTTCATGATCAATCATGATAAATACAAATCTAATCTAATCTAATCTAATCTCCTACTAGTCAATTGGAAATAGTATCGAAGCTGTGTAGATTGTTCATGAGGGAATGCCTTGGTTGTATTTATGTCCCTAGAGTGGAATGATCCATCATGGGAGTGGATCGGAGTGTGGGTTGTGCTGGTTGTTAGCGTTGAAAAGAAGCCAGTGAAGGAAGGGTGCTATATCATGTAGTGTAGATGTTGAACAAACGGTTGAGAGCTCTTCCGGATAGGCTTGCTTTTGAGTTGTTCGATTGAAAATCGTTCACCCGGAAATCGAGTTCCCGTTTGTTCTCGGTAGATTTCCATTGCTCATGATTCCCAACAAGGATCAAACAGCTGTACACTGCTTCCATGCTTTTCAATGGTCAGTTGAGAGTTCAAGCTGCATGATCAATCATATTATATACAAATCTAATCTAATCTAATCTAATCTCCTACTACTCAATTGGAAATAGTAACGAAGCTGTGTAGTTTGTTCATGAGGGAATGCGTTGGTTGTACTTAGGCCCCTACAGAGAATTGATCGATGATAGGAGTGGATCGGTGTGTGGGTTGTGCTGGTTGTTAGCGTTGAAAAGAAGCCAGTGAAGGAAGGGTGCTATATCATGTAGTGTAGATGTTGAACAAACGGTTGAGAGGATGTCCGGATAGGCTTGCTTTTGAGGTTTTCGATTGACAATGGTTCACCGTGAAATAGAGTCCCCGTGGGGGCTCGGTCGATGTGCAATGCTCATGATTCCCAACAAGGATCAAACAGCTGTACACTGCTTCCATGCTTTTCAATGGTCAGTTGAGCGTTCAAGCTGCATGATCAATCATATTATATACAAATCTAATCTAATCTAATCTAATCTCCTACTAGTCAATTGGAAAAAGTAACGAAGCTGTGTAGGTTGTTCATGAGGGAATGCGTTGGTTGTACTTAGGCCCCTACAGAGAAGTGATCGATGATAGGAGTGGATCGGTGAGTGGGTTGTCCTGGTTGTTAGCGTTGAAAAGAAGCCAGTGAAGGAAGGATGCCATATCATGTAGTGTAGATGTTGAACAAACCGTTGAGAGATTGTCCGGATAGGCTTGCCTTGGAGGTGTTCGATTGACAATCGTTCACCACCAAATCGAGTTCCCGTGGGGTCTTGTTCGACGTGGTTTGCCCATGATTCCCAACAAGGATTAAACAGCTGTACACTGCTTCCATGCTTTTCAATGGTCAGTTGAGCGTTCAAGCTGCATGATCAATCATATTATATACAAATCTAATCTAATCTAATCTAATCTCCTACTACTCAATTGGAAATAGTAACGAAGCTGTGTAGGTTGTTCATGAGGGAATGCGTTGGTTGTACTTAGGCCCCTACAGAGAAGTGATCCATGATAGGAGTGGATCGGTGTGTGGTTTGTGCTGGTTGTTAGCGTTGAAAAGGAGCCAGTGAAGGAAGGGTGCTATATCATGTAGTGTAGATGTTGAACAAACCGTTGAGAGATTGTCCGGATAGGCTTGCTTTTGAGGTGTTCGATTGACAATCGTTCACCTCGAAATCGAAATCCCGTGGGGTTTTGTTCGATGTGGATTGCTCATGATTCCCAACAAGGATGAAACAGCTACACACTGCTTCCATGCTTTTCAATCGTCAGTTGAGCGTTCAAGCTGTGTGATCATTCATAATAGATACAAATCTAATCTAATCTCCTACTACACAATTGGAAATAGTAACGAAGCTGTGTAGTTTGTTCATCAGGGAATGCATTGGTTGTATTGAAGCCCCAAGAGAGGAGTGATCCATGATAGGAGTGGATCGGTTTGTGGGTTGTGCTGGTTGTTAACGTTGAAAAGAAGCCAGTGAAGGAAGAGTGTTGTATCATGTAGTGTAGATGTTGAACAAACGGTTGAGAGCTTGTCCGGATAGGCTTGCTTTTGAGGTTTTCGATTGACAATGGTTCACTGTGAAATAGAGTCCCCGTGTTTGCTCGGTCGATGTGCAATGCTCATGATTCCCAACAAGGATGAAACAGCTGTACACTGCTTCCATGCTTTTCAATGATCAGTTGAGCGTTCAAGCTGCATGATCAATCATATTATATACAAATCTAATCTAATCTAATCTAATCTCCTACTACTCAATTGGAAATAGTAACGAAGCTGTGTAGGTTGTTCATGAGGGAATGCGTTGGTTGTACTTAGGCCCCTACAGAGAATTGATCCACGATACGAGTGGATCGGTGTGTGGGTTGTGCTGGTTGTTAGCGTTGAAAAGAAGCCAGTGAAGGAAGGGTGTTGTATCATGTAGTGTAGATGTTGAACAACTCGTTGAGAGCTTTTCCGGATAGGCTTGCTTTTGAGGTGTTCGATTGACAATGGTTCACTGGGAAATGGAGTCCCCGTGGGGGCTCGGTCGATGTGCATTGCTCATGATTCCCAACAAGGATGAAACAGCTGTACACTGCTTCCATGCTTTTCAATGGTCAGTTGAGAGTTCAAGCTGCATGATCAATCATATTATATACAAATCTAATCTAATCTAATCTAATCTCCTACTACTCAATTGGAAATAGTAACGAAGCTGTGTAGATTGTTCATGAGGGAATGCCTTGGTTGTATTTATGTCCCTAGAGTGGAGTGATCCATCATGGGAGTGGATCGGAGTGTGGGTTGTGCTGGTTGTTAGCGTTGAAAAGAAGCCAGTGAAGGAAGGGTGCTATATCATGTAGTGTAGATGTTGAACAAACGGTTGAGAGCTCTTCCGGATAGGCTTGCTTTTGAGTTGTTCGATTGAAAATCGTTCACCCGGAAATCGAGTTCCCGTGGGGGCTCTGTCGATGCGCATTGCTCATGATTCCCAACAAGGATCAAACAGCTGTACACTGCTTCCATGCTTTTCAATGGTCAGTTGAGCGTTCAACCTGCATGATCAATCATATTATATACAAATCTAATCTAATCTTCTTCTACTCAATTGCAAATAGTAACGAAACTGTGTAGGTTGTTCATCAGGGAATGCATTGGTTTTATTTAAGCCCCTAGAGAGGAGTGATCGATGATAGGAGTGGATCGGTGTGTGGGTTGTGCTGGTTGTTAGCGTTGAAAAGAAGCCAGTGAAGGAAGAGTGTTGTATCATGTAGTGTAGATGTTGAACAAACGGTTGAGAGCTTGTCCGGATAGGCTTGCTTTTGAGGTGTTCGATTGATAACGGTTCACTGTGAAATAGAGTCCCCGTGGGGGCTCGGTCGATGTGCATTGCTCATGATTCCCAACAAGGATCAAACAGCTGTACACTGCTTCCATGCTTTTCAATGGTCAGTTGAGCGTTCAACCTGCATGATCAATCATATTATATACAAATCTAATCTAATCTTCTTCTACTCAATTGCAAATAGTAACGAAACTGTGTAGGTTGTTCATCAGGGAATGCATTGGTTTTATTTAAGCCCCTAGAGAGGAGTGATCCATGATAGGAGTGGATCGGTGTGTGGGTTGTGCTGGTTGTTAGCGTTGAAAAGAAACCAGTGAAGGAAGAGTGTTGTATCATGTAGTGTAGATGTTGAACAAACGGTTGAGAGCTTGTCCGGATAGGCTTGCTTTTGAGGTTTTCGATTGACAATGGTTCACTGTGAAATAGAGTCCCCGTGGGGGCTCGGTCGATGTGCAATGCTCATAATTCCCAACAAGGATCAAACAGCTGTACACTGCTTCCATGCTTTTCAATGGTCAGTTGAGCGTTCAAGCTGCATGATCAATCATATTATATACAAATCTAATCTAATCTAATCTAATCTCCTACTACTCAATTGGAAATAGTAACGAAGCTGTGTAGGTTGTTCATGAGGGAATGCGTTGGTTGTACTTAGGCCCCTACAGAGAAGTGATCGATGATAGGAGTGGATCGGTGTGTGGGTTGTGCTTGTTGTTAGCGTTGAAAAGAAGCCAGTGAAGGAAGGGTGCTATATCATGTAGTGTAGATGTTGAACAACTCGTTGAGAGCTTGTCCGGTTAGGCTTGCTTTTGAGGTGTTCGATTGACAAAAGTTCACCACGAAATGGAAATCCCGTGGGGGCTCTGTCGATGTGCATTGCTCATGATTCCCAACAAGGATCAAACAGCTGTACACTGCTTCCATGCTTTTCAATGGTCAGTTGAGCGTTCGAGCTGCATGATCAATCATATTGAATACAAATCTAATCTAATCTAATCTCCTACTAGTCAATTGGAAATAGTAACGAAGCTGTGTAGGTTGTTCATCAGGGAATGCATTGGTTGTATTTAAGCCCCTAGAGAGGAGTGATCCATCATGGGAGTGGATCGGTGTGTGGGTTGTGCTGGTTGGTACCGTTCAAAAGAAGCCAGTGAAAGAAGGATGCTATATCATGTAGTGTAGATGTTGAACAGCTCGTTGAGAGCTTGTCCGGATAGGCTTGCTTTTGAGGTGTTCGATTGATAACGGTTCACTGTGAAATAGAGTCCCCGTGGGGGCTCGGTCGATGTGCATTGCTCATGATTCCCAACAAGGATCAAACAGCTGTACACTGCTTCCATGCTTTTCAATGGTCAGTTGAGCGTTCAACCTGCATGATCAATCATATTATATACAAATCTAATCTAATCTTCTTCTACTCAATTGCAAATAGTAACGAAACTGTGTAGGTTGTTCATCAGGGAATGCATTGGTTTTATTTAAGCCCCTAGAGAGGAGTGATCCATGATAGGAGTGGATCGGTGTGTGGGTTGTGCTGGTTGTTAGCGTTGAAAAGAAACCAGTGAAGGAAGAGTGTTGTATCATGTAGTGTAGATGTTGAACAAACGGTTGAGAGCTTGTCCGGATAGGCTTGCTTTTGAGGTTTTCGATTGACAATGGTTCACTGTGAAATAGAGTCCCCGTGGGGGCTCGGTCGATGTGCAATGCTCATAATTCCCAACAAGGATCAAACAGCTGTACACTGCTTCCATGCTTTTCGATGGCCAGTTGAGAGTTCAAGCTGCATGATCAATCATATTATATACAAATCTAATCTAATCTAATCTAATCTCCTACTACTCAATTGGAAATAGTAACGAAGCTGTGTAGGTTGTTCATGAGGGAATGCGTTGGTTGTACTTAGGCCCCTACAGAGAAGTGATCGATGATAGGAGTGGATCGGTGTGTGGTTTGTGCTGGTAGTTACGACTCAAAAGAAGCCAGTGAAGGAAGGGTGCTATATCATGTAGTGTAGATGTTGAACAACTCGTTGAGAGCTTGTCCGGATAGGCTTGCTTTTGAGGTGTTCGATTGACAATCGTTCACCACGAAATGGAAATCCCGTGGGGGCTCGGTCGATGTGCATTGCCCATGATTCCCAACAAGGATCAAACAGCTGTACACTGCTTCCATGCTTTTCAATGGTCAGTTGAGCGTTCGAGCTGCATGATCAATCATATTATATACAAATCTAATCTAATCTAATCTCCTACTAGTCAATTGGAAATAGTAACGAAGCTGTGTAGGTTGTTCATAAGGGAATGCCTTGGTTGTACTTGGGCCCCTACTGATTATTCTTTCATTCCTCGGAACTTCTCCTAATTTCAAGTAATATTTCGAGGAGTCCTCAATTGGTCTTTAATGGCTACCGTTTTCTTAGCCCTGCCGTGTTCATATCGATATTTCGTCTTCCGCCTAATCGTAGCAAATGCGGTTTCTTTCGTGAAACTCACTGATGATCCAAGGAAATAAATGCTGTCTACGTGCTCCGCTTTTGAGAAAATCACGGCTAAACTGAAAGTCAAACATTTTAATGTTGTAGGTCCGATTTGCTCAGAATCAATTTTCATTTTTCTGTCTAACTACTATGGGTCATTTGCACATTGAGCTTCACGTGACAGTGACTCTCGTTTGCTTTTAACTATTTAGTAGGCCACGCCACTACTGAACGTTGATCGTGACTTATCTGTACCGATCTTAGTCAAATGCATTCAGAACCCAGATTGGAGCCTACAATGTAATCAAACTACTTGTTGCTTGCTGTACATTCACCCAAGAATAGAACACTCAGGTTGTAGAGAATATTTTCCCACTAACTTTGTCGTCCCAATTTTATCCGAGCAAAAGGGTTCTTTTGCGGACAATGAAATGTTTGAAACAAGGTTACAGTAAATACGTATATTGTGAGGTTCCCCCAAACATTCAGTTTCATATTTTCCACACTGATCTAGATACCATGGAAGTGGATTCTCATCTGGCCTTATGACGTATTCGTGGCACGTTCATCTTGTCCCATCGAATCGGGAGTGACCTAATTGAAGAAAAATACCCCATGAACGCATCTGCTAATCACAGTTGGCTTTCAAATATGTGATAAATAATGTACGCGATTTATCAGTGGGAACGTTTCCATGGTCACAAGTGAACTGCAAATGGATTGAAAATCATTCGTTATCTTTATCCCTTCGGACTTTCTTCGGTCTTTCGAATAATAACTATTTCATGAATGAGAAAAAACAATTTGGATATCAGAATTACTACATGGATATTTTCACTGTTAGAATGGAAATAATTTGATCCAGAGAAGTTCTACCAGGTTTTATCAGTTCCTCAATTTCGTGCATGAATTATTCTGTCATATCTTCCGAATTCCATAGCCCGTGCAACTTTGTCTTGAATCTACGTTTATAGCTATTTTAAATCTCAGCTTATTTTAACCAAACTTAGCTTGTTCTCAAGAAAAATTCTTCCATGTTATCAAGGTAGAATTTGTGTTTCATTTTGAGGTATTCATGTAATCAGTCGTATATCTTCTAGCCTATTTTTGAAGTGGTCAAAAGGATAAAGGATTTGTACTTTATTGCTCGTGAAGAACTTGTTGGCTTCAAGTAGAGATACATACGATCAACTTTTAGCAACAACGGATTATCTTCCGTTCAAAATATTTTAGTTCTTTCTAGCACATACGATACATTGTTTTATTTCTTCACCCTAAGAGGAAAAGTAAGCCTTTGTTTACCCGCCATCCCCATTTCGTAATGGTAGATGCCGCAAGACTTATCCACTATAGGTGTGACACACCCCAAAATTTCGCACAACCCTTGTCTTCCGTGTGCACCGTTCACTCGAATACCTCTACTCGCACTAGTTTTGCAGTCTGTGAAAATAACAAAACGAAGGAAGAACAGTTAGTAGAAGATTTTACAATATTATATTTATTTCTTATCACTGAGCATGTTTTGAGGCTTACATGTCATCTTTACCTGAGTGACATGTTGTATTTATGGAGCAAGTGACGCCAACTTTTGCGACACTGACTTCTATTCGGAACAATATCTCTGAGGAGTTAATGATAAGACCACTCCGTACCGAAGAGCTCACAATATTTTGAAGATTAGAAAATAGGTTAGCAAAATCCACTTTGATTGCTACAGTATCACAGATAGTTAAGAGTGAACATTCGTATTTTCGGTTCCGAAGAAGTTAGAGGAAAGTCGCTAACTCGAGTGTGAAAAAGGATGAAAGCGCAGTAGCGTGCAAAACGCCATGATTATTGACTAGGAATCTGGGTGACTTTTCGGAGAATCTGGTGTCTGGGATATTTCCCGAACAATAATTGGTATGTCATGCCAATAAACTAGATGGAAAACCAAATAAATGAGGTCTCAGCAGTGACAGTGAGAATAAGAAGAAATTGGCCGTTGTAGAATAGACATGAAATAAGAACCTGATAGATTGAACAGAGCTATTGAGCAGATTACGGCAGGAAAGAACCAGATAGAATACACAGAGTTATTCTGTTTGGCTGATTTGCAATATAATTTTCGTGTTGAAATACAGCGATGAGCGCAAATGAACTGCAAACCTGTTTGTTTATTTGTACTACACTTTCAGTGCAACTTTAAATTTCCGCTGAGTAAAATTCGAACTTGTCCCCGTTATTCCTTAACATACTTCTCGAACGAATCCTCAATTTACTTACACGTTATATGAACAAACACAACGTCATGTAGCTAGATATTCGAAGTGAAATCGGACATGTGAGCCGAGTGTGTACCTATCACCAACATCTTACCGGGATTCGATGCTACAGTAGCACAAAGGGTAGCCCCTTCGACGGCAGTTGCGTCAACCGGGTACTTTGATAAACCACTATGCACTATTGAAACATTTCATCATTACCTATAAGGTGAAATATTTCCATCGTATCATTTGTGACAACTCACCTAATCATTAGTTGAATAAGAGTTATTAAAGCGAAAATTCAGTCAGCTATTTCAGAATGGAGACCAGGAAGATGTACATCGAAATTCTGAATAATATTCAAAGTTTACAATAATTACTAAGTGCACTTGGCCGTCAAGTTTCGGATGGAAAAACTGTGGTCAATGATTTCATAATAATACGGTTACCGAAAATGCCAACTCATCGCTGGTCCCTGGTACAGGGACGCTTTTCCCTCGGGATTGGGGCAGTCAACATTGCTTGTTATTTTCACCCATCAGCGTTGTTTGAAAATCAAACTGACAGAATTTCGTTACTGGTCATGACTAGTGGTTCAGAAGGGAGGAAATTTAGTAGGCCTTGGGTACTGTTCTCGTAAGAACGGTATCTCGAAATGGCCGTGCAGTAATTGGACAAACCCATACTACTGTAAATCAGGAAGTACCTGGAAAATGGTGCTTGTTGGTTTCAACAGGAATCACTATTGAACACTGCATTCAAATAAGTGAAATTGGGTCATCTTTCTTTGTACAAATAAGCAGGTATTTATCCGATGAAATGCCAGTTTGTCGGATAACAGTGCCGTGAGTGTGAGGCTCTAACAGCTGACTTCGTCGAAGATTGGAACACACTTCAGTGTGATTAACATAGCGATTTTGCTAGCAAAGTTTATTTAACCCAACCGATATATCATTTAGAATTTGTTATTGGCTGTTCTGTATGACAGAAAATGTGGTTGAATCGTATCAGCTAGAAGTAATGAAATGTTCACTGATTACAAGTAAATTAATAGTTTTTAGTTTTCGTGATCAAGACTGCAGAAGCACTATTATTAATGTGGGACAACAATTAGTTTTCTAAACATAAAATGCACCTGTGAAATTAGAAGAAATGTTTTGATAACGTTAATCATGTTGTAATGTGTTCCCTTTTGTGTGCCACTAGGAGAATATAAGCATTTAGATGATCTGACAACAAACTATTATCACACAAAACAGACCAGAATGGAAGATCGGCAAGTCGTATAGCCAGTGAAACTGAACACCGGTATATGCAGGAGTTTTGACAACATTATTGAGCATGGGTTGTAAGTTGAGATTGCAATTTAGAAAAAATCAAAGTAACATGAATGAACCACTTGAAGTTACGGTCAGGCAAACGTCTACATTACTTGGTTAGCTCAAGAACGTTCAGCTGTTCTTATTCTGTTGAAGTATAAATACAGTCATTTTGAAAATTGTGTTCCGTACCACCGTTCAGTAAGGGAAATTTAATGAAGCCAGAATTTATTGGGTTGAGGTTTGCGTTATAAGCCTCAGACCAATACGAGATTTGATTGATGCATTTTGTGGGTAGGAAAAGTGAAATCGAAATTATGAGACTCACGAAATATAAAGGTTTCCGCGTGTCTGATAAGGAGAGTATTTTCCTGTACATGCTTTTAACAGCTGGAAGTAGAAAACCAAGGGGCGGGGGATAACTTAGGTCCTTGCCGAACTCTACGAGTGTAGCAACAACGGATGAGGGCATTGAGAATAAAATGGGTTTACTACTAGCAATTGGTAAAGTAATCCGTCGAAAATGAATCAGTGATAGTTTAAATACAAGAAACTGAGAAAAGGGAGCAGTTTTATTCCTGTCGACACTGTTGAATGCCTCGTTGTTGTCTAGGATGCACTTACTTACAACCTAACTCTTCCCGTCAAGTGTGGACAAAATATGTGCCAAAATATTGAAGGCATCGATGGTGGAGCGTGAATGTCGGTAAGCTAAATGATCAGGATCTGTGAAATCAGACTTATCAGTCAATTGTCGAAGAGCTAATATTTCAAAATCTTCCAATGAGACAGAGCTTCAAGTAGTAGGACGAAATTATGTGGTCCTTTTGGGAACGGAAGTAATGAGTCCCATCCTCCAACAATCTTGAGTCTCACTGTTCTTTAGATATTGGTTGAGATTATTAGAAAGACTAAGCGTGAGAGTAACCACCCCCTACTCGAGCAATACGTCACTGAGTCCATCTAGTCAGGATTGTTTTCTGGGATTTATGAGGAGCAGTTTCTTGAAGACACTAACGGCGGAGATGGAAATTTGAGTTTACAGAGAGAGAGGGAGTTTCTCCACAAATTATAAAAATAGAAGAGAACACCTTACGTTTGCGTGAATCGTTGAACACATCCACGTCAACAAAATCAGATTTGCTCGCGGATGAACCATCTAATATGTAGTTTAAAAAGTCCGGCTTGTCACGATTATTGTCCTTTGCAAGAAGGCGACGCTAAACTACAAAATGTATCCGGCTTTCTCATATCCCGAACATTGATAGGTCTTCAAAATCCTTTCGTTTCCTAGTCTTGCCAGTACAACTGTGCACAACAAATACACCACAAGCTAATTGTATATAGGAAATGAATAGCTGGTGTGGTAATGTCAACCAGCTTGATGAAGTTCCTTCAATGATAACTTAGCTAGTGTGCAGACACTCTCACATCTGTATAACCATGATTTGGTGTTTTCATTGCCCAACTTTACTATTGATATCCACTGCTTGAAATTTATTAGTCTCATCACAGTTTCCGAGTTGTTATGTACTGTCTCTCCATTGCTGTAATTGCGGCATAATCAATACTGTGATTTTGGCTACGTAATTTTGAGTTTCATTTGTAAGTTGCACTAGGCAAGTAATTCACTCAATTTGATTTGCTCTAGGTGATCCGTTATTCTAGGCAAACGAGACAGTAATCGGGTGACACCCTGATGAACAACCGGTTTCCCTTAGTAAGTTTGTTGTTAGAAAGTGTAATGGGCCATTTTGTGGCTCCGTACATTGGTCAAACGCGCACAACTACAGACCGGATATAGTACGGCATTACCGATTGCGTTCCATCTCAATTTACTGAACAAATAACCACAAAATATGCTATTGGGATTGCATAATTGTAATTGATTGACCAGTACGTATTTGGAGATTAAAGAGTTCATGCAGACGGGCCACATAAAAGAGTTTCTCGTGGCATCAGATCTTTCGGGATGCTTCAATAGAGGAGCCGAAACAAGCTCATTATTCGCAGAGTCGTAGGCAGCGGAAGCTTAATAACTTGGGCAGAAAAACACTCAGGGATGTTCAAGGGTTTACCGCTCATCTGTGTGACAGTTTGTTGGTGGCTGGAGTTTGTTGAAAGGTTGATCAACTTATGTAACATTCATAAAGTGTTGTCCTGTTTTTAATTATTGAGACAAAATTTGGAGGTACAAGCATGACCAGACTGTGGTCGAATCACTAGCTGGAAGTTACAACCGGCACCAATGCGACAACTCATCAAAACTGATACAAAATGGTCAAAAATAATGGAATATTTTTGTAAAGTACGAGAGTAGGTGACTTTCCATCACCTTGAATATGGCCTGTTATTTTCCTCATCAGCACATGGATGTGCAGGACATGCTGAAAAATGGTCGTCTTACTTTCCTTTGAATTAGGAAATCGCTCTCAATGATGGGACGATTTTCATTCTGTCATTGATAAATGCTAAGGTTCTCTCAGCCCAAGAAGTAAACCATACCATCAGTGTGAATGATTTCTATCGGAACAAACTTGTGTATTCTGGGTAAAATGATGGTTAGTTTAGAGACAAGACGTATCTATTTATATATTATCAACTCACTTGTTGTATAGTGAAGCACTTATTTTTGTACTGAGCATAAACTGTTTGATAGCAATCCAGATGTTCATGTATACCAATGGGTGTTCCCGTGAGTGCACTCGTGGTTGTGACCTCTTCCACAATTTCATCCACAGTTTCCTTCACCATTTTACCCAACTGCAATCAAGACAATCATTCCAAGGTAGTTAAGCAATTGATAACAAATCCAATTTGCTTCAAATATAACTACCAACGATTTCAGTTGTGTTGCTTGAGACATTATGTAAATAATCACCTTCTATTTCAACAGGTTCAGACAATACCAAACTGGAATGGAATGCATTTGTGCAAAGTGTAATAGGGAAATTTTAACTGAGACTTTGTCAAAAATACACCTAATCAAGTCAATAAGTTCATTGTTTCTAATCTCAGTTCCCATGTTTCTATAGTGAGCATTGTTCAAATGTGATGCCCTAATGTCATGTATTCAGCATGGTATATGCAGCCCAAGGTGAAGTTCTTTTGATCTAACAAACGATCAACAATGCAACACTGATCTTCACACAGTCAACATCTTCATGCAAATATGGTTCATTCCACTCCAAACATTTCACTTCCGTTATTTGTTCATTGCTTTTGACCGTCATATGTTCGATCGAAATCTGTCATCAAAGAACTTTCGACACACTTATGATAACTAATCATCCTGTGCCCAAACATTTGTTGTTTCTCTAAGTTTTCACCGCCCTAAAAACTGCCGTGTAATAAACGCTAAAAGTTGAATACTTTCCTGCTCTAGTTTTCAAGTCTTCCTGTTTCATTTCGCACAAATCTCTCACTACGGAAACGTATTATGTCTCGGATGTTACCAAATCAATGGGAGCTAAATTCACTGAACATACAATTGCGGTTGAAAAATTATCACGGATCTAAATAACTGCTGTTTCTCACAACAGTTTTCACATTGCCGAGGTCAAGAGAGATTTGGTGAATACAAATTTACCTCCAGTGCACGGAGTAGGCGTCGTTGTGCCAGTTCCATTTGACTCGACGATTTTGATCTCTTCAATTGGTGCATCAGAGGAACCAAATGTGCATGAATGGCTACCGATCTATCCCGTGTTGTCATTGACTTTCAGATCAGCGAATTGTTTCCGATTAAGATGCGATTTGAGTTCATTCGTATTTTGTAGTGTTAAAAAAATGGAATAGCATGAGTCCATGCTCAAACAGTCCATCAAAAGCATATATAAAGATTTGCACATAAAGTCGAAATTTCAGCCAATCAGGTTGTGTACGAATGAATGCAATGATTGCAAGAATCAGACAGTGCTATATCGACTGGGACTTGAAGATGTCTGTTACATTGCGCTGTTTTATAATTGCTTTCACAATGGATGTGTTTGAGAATAAGGAAAAGAAAAGGACTGGAACAACCAAGAATGGTTGGAATGTAATTTTTCGTTTTTAAAATTGCAATTTAATTGGCGTTAAGCTAACTTACGAGTTCTGATTGTCAGACTAGAATAATCCATACCGTGTTTTGTATATTTGCATTTGCAGTTAAATGTTGAAAATGTCCACTTGTTTACTTACACTCTTTGCAGAAAATGCGGTTGCACCCACTCGTGTAACATTGGCCTGAAACTCTCCAACGGAGAGTGAGGATATACCCTGAATGTTGGGAAAAACAATATTTCGTGTAACACAGTGTTGATTCAGTTAGATCGCACAATGAATTTGAACAAGCTAGATAGAATACGTACGCTAGGAGAGGAATTCCCTTTGTTTACTCTCACTCGTCACGAAAGTATCACATTACACATAAAATACGCAATGAGATGCTTGAGAATGTGGCACAAATGGATTCAGGTGTACGTGTGTGTTTCAAAGTCTGTGTGTGGTTCACTACTTCATGGCTCAATAAAGCCATGGTAGTTTCCCGGTTTTGTTCCACGATTTGAACGTTTAATGTGAAGCTATTTTGGCTGATCAAAAGCGGATCTAGAAGTCTAAGATTGCGTGGATCACGGTGAAGTGGGAAGTTGAATAACATATTGGCAGTAATAACCTGGTGCCCACAATAAATATAAAATTAATTTGTTTGAAGAACATATTATGTGTACAACATCAATACACTTATTACTGAAAACTCTGAATCGGAAAGTTTTACTTCATTGAATTCTTCGCACAAACAGCTGAACTATTATTTGCTGAATTTTCAGACAATAAATGTGCAATGGAGAGTTAAAATGCTAGAATCGTTAGTGTCACAAGTCCATTGTGCAATCCTGGCCAATTCGAATGGGTATAATTCGATTAGAAATATTCAACCACGCGGGTCCAAGTATTACATGACTCATGTTGGCCAAAATAAAATCGAGTTGGCCATCAATTAGGCACCATTTATTCAACTAGTAAATTTGTAAATCACTTTGTGACCAAAAACGTACAAACATCGAGGCATGCCCTGAACCACGGTTCCCCAGATTCTTGACGGCACTCGTAGCCGACCTACATAAATAGTTTTTATACTGATGTTGGCAAATCACGCAACTTCCCACTTATGGAACAAAGTACATTTCATTGCAATAACACCAAATGAAATAATGCCAAAAGAACCATCATATTTTACAAGTGTAATTATTCCAGTTTTGCAATCCAATTAGGTCTATGAAAAACATGAGCTGTTGGCACCAATCTTCGCCACGATTTGACATAGAGCTTACGGAATGTTTAGAAATCGATGAATAGTGCATCACGGGTGGCATTGGAATATCCACCCCAAAATTATGCAAAGTTTACTTTTGATTATGCAAACGGATGATAATAGAAATGCGCCACTTACCCAGTCACCGTACCGCATCACATGACTTTTCTTCACGGCCTGTTTAACAGCTCGAAACTGCTTGCCAACTGTCCATTTGGATAGATCTCGCTGATGCTAGAACAATGTTGACGAACGGAACTTAGATAAATATGAACGTGTGTTAAACAATTCAGCAAAGCTAGACAGAACGACTTTCGGGCTTGTCCTTTTCTGACCATATTTCTGAGTTTCCAAAAGCATTCACCTGTGTTTGAGATGAATCAAGGCCAGAGAAGAAATATTACGAGATACAAGCACTTCGATCACTGTTGTCTAGCCTTTATGATACCGGTTGCATGCTTCCCCATTTCTCGTCCATTTCGGGAGTATGGGAATCCTTTACTAGATAGCAAATAACTATTAAATATAGGTGTCCGAATCAAAATCTGGATATTATGATGCACACGGACAAACTCACAACTGAGCCGCAATGCAGTTTTGCAGCTGATGAATAATTTAATTATTTCCTTAGTTTATTTTACGACGAATCGTCGATTTTTTTCACGGAGTAGCTAGCTGGGTACATTTGCTTCTAGTCTCCTAAGTATAGCAAGAAAATAAAGGTACAGCAAAGGGAAAAGACACCGTGATCTATTTCATTGCATTCACCTTTTCCGTATCTGTCAACCATTGGTAAGAGAATTCGTCGGCCAGACAAGTATCGATCTTGGGATCATCACAGAATGTGGCCCAGCTTGATTCATCTTCGTGGGCAGCGGTGACAGCGAGAACTAGAATTTCGGTTTGGAGCGTGAAAAAGGACGCATAGAGAATTAGGAGAACAGTTTGGCCATATGAACTTTGCATCGTCAATTGAATTTTCTCCGTATGGAATGAAGTGCTCTTTAAAACAAATTATACCTAATGATTACAATGTGTATTGGTGATCCAAAGAGGTTCTCTCCAGCCTAATCGACGGCACGTCAGTCAGTTCAATGAAAAACCGAATAACCAAGAAACTCACTGTCGATGTTCTCAGGAAGAATTCGCCGAAACATGGACCCAGAGTAACAAGCCTCGATATAAATGACCATTTTCTTGTACAGCCGTGCTTTGTTCATGTAGGCCAAAGTTTCGTTGAGTTGTTTTGCAGAAAGCTACAAATTTGAGAACGGATAAAATAGTATATAACTGCAAACAATGGAATCCGAGAATTTGAATATGAAGAACATGAGAAGTTTTTAATGAACAAATATGGTCCAATGTTTACTCAAAAACTCAATTCGCCAATATTTGAATTGATTCATCTTGATTTGCATTTTGGTGTTACGCTAGTACTTTTCGGGTTTGCAGTGACAAACAGTGAATAATACAACGAAATTGGTCTATTCAACAAAGTGACAGCAACTTTTCTGATTTGTAATGTGTTGGTAGTTAGTAATAGGACATGTAATAATTGCGATCTATTTATTTTTTGAGAGTAAAGACAAACCACGTTTCTAGCCGGTAAGCAAGCAGAGACGCTGGTCATAAATATCTCGAAGGCGAGCCTCATGCACGTGATGGAGTAAATTTTCCTCGGGTCAAACAACGTAAATCGATTTGTAGCGCTATCTCACCTACCTTTGCTCTTACGAGTTTATTTCCTGTTGAAAGATTGGTTATCCCAATGAGTATGCTTAAGAAAGCTGGTCATGCGAGCCGGCTCGAAGCATTTCGGCACAAATTGCGATCCAATTATTCTTTCTGTGAAACTCCACATCCTTCTCGACGGTGTTGGTTTAAGTTTACCTGATGACGGTAGTTATCCCATCCATCAGAACCGGCCACAAGCACAGCCCAGTGCTTTCCTCCATGGCCTTCTGAACTCCGGGCAATGCCACTCAGCAAGCCGAGTATTAGCAAACAGAACTGCATACTGTACCGTCGTTTCGCTGTTACGAAATTCCGAGGTCTGGCTTCCATTTATATACGATATTTATCAGACTACTGAGTGTAAAGGTCATATCCGTTTCAGACAAGATATGATTTTTATTAGCAGAGCGATTCCTCTGCACTGCACTTTGAGTAATGACCTTTGCTCAGCTCATTCAGCAACACCTGACATGTCGTTCGAGCTTCCGAGTTACCGGTTTGAAAATCCACTGATTATTTTTCGTACAAACGCCTTTCGTTTTAATCGTTATTTTAAGGAAGATTTTCAGGGTTCGCTTTTGGATATGTGTCTGTTGAAGGATTGGTGTACATTTTGTTGATATTGTATTGTGAATGTAGCAGTTTTACGATAGTTTATCTGATCAATTTTGTTAGGAAATAGAAAAATAAGTTTATCACATGCCAAACCGTAACCAAACATAAGCAGGCCGAATAGAAAGTAAAAATCATGAGGTTTTCGAATGCATATTTGGCAGATACATGAAATTTTAAGTGCCTAAGTTAAATAATATAGTGATAACTGGTTTTCCGCCCCCTAAACTCGATCTCAAATTGGTTTTTTCATTCATGCTAACCACAGCAAATGGTGAGTGAATGCGAAAAAGGTAAACGTATCCAGTAAATATAAGACTTCACTTGATAATTGAAACGGCGTTAGTTAGGAAGGACAGAGTGTATTGTGACTATTTATATCGCATTGTTCTGAGGACTTCATGAGGTGAACGGACTGACGATTTACCGAAAAGATCAGAACAAGTGCGCTGCAGAAACCGACCCATTGCTCGATTTATCCGTTCACGTTGGCATGTCTTTTCTGCCGTCTTCCAGGTATTACTATTGTTATTTCCCATTGGTAATTTATTCACACATTCTAACTACAGATTATTCTGCTATTCTGTGATTGAAGCAATCATTACATGTTGGATTGAATATATATGTTGATTTACTATCTGTACCATGATTGTGCTGCGCTACAGTTTCGTTTGACTCATTAGTGAGTGGACCGTTTATGACTGCACTGTGCTGATTTACCAGACAGTCATGTGTACTGTTGTGCTTGGTTGCTCACCTGAGTGCAATTCATTTATTTTAAATAATCACATATATATTGCACTACAAAGAACCTTGAAATTACGATAAACATGGTCATTCAAGCGACATTTGGTCTGCTGCCTGTAAATATTTATAACCCACAGCGTGCATTCACCCAATGAGTCTAAGTTTCTGCTATACTGATGGCCCAAGAAATCGGAACAATTTCGTCACAATTTCACATGATACTTATACACATTTCAATAAATTAGAATGAAAGCGTTTCGGAATAAACACTCAGATTCAACGGGGTTTCGCCACATGAGTTTTCGCACTGCCTCAACTTATGATGAATACCAAAATGAAAAATAACACACAAAGACAGAACCATCAAGTACATTGTAAAGTAAATTATGTCCACTGTTCCTTGTATCTATAAATAACCACCTGAATCGTCATATGTTGCTTGGGCTATCCAGCTCAGATAAACAGACATCACAATGGGCCAGTAATGCCTGGTGATAATTTACTCCAACTGTCAGAGTATGTCGATTTGCTGATATATTAGGTGACACGCCTGCATTCAACGGTAGCTCATTGAATGGGCAAAGTAAACGAAAGCGATCCGATGTGAGTAGCTGCATCCGATTTCGCTCTTCTATGTTTTTATCCACAAAAGGTTCGTTTTCGAAAGCTATCGATTAGAACGCGATAAAATATAGCCAAATTATTCAAAACAAACGCTACTTCAATAGGGCACATAATGTGACCTCTAACTTTCATTGATCATATCACACGCAAATCGTTTGAATATTTTGGATAACTTCCGAAGGTTTGATTTATGCCCACGCCACGTCATATATTGCACATTTGTCACTGACTTTTATCGATAGAAAGTTGTCAATGACGGAAGTACACTTCCGTGTCAAAGGATCCGTCAGTTCCGTGCAAAGTAAAAATAACTTGCTACAGGCAACACAGTCCCAATCCTCTGCACACTGCTGATATTATTTTGTCAAACAGTTTGAATGACCAAATTGAAACAAAGACCTCACAACTATGGTATGCGTTTGATTCAGTTAGGCTTCTAGAGGAAATCATAAAATGTAATCGAATATTCACATTTTATCTCAGTCACATAATTGACAACGCTAATAAACGTTGACAATTAGGGAGAGAGCGATAGCCTCACGTGTTTTGTAATGCTTTGACCCTTCATGAGAAGACCACGATGAAATATTGGAAAGGGATCTTTTAGGAAACGAAATGCCGTTGAGTGACTTGTTTTTATTTGTGTCATCATATGTCAGATCCAAAGTGTAGTGGCATATGGGGATGCGATAACAGACGGAAAAATGTCAGTACTTTGGCTGTGACCGGTCATTTATTGTACACCCATGATTGTTTCTTCTCTGCCTACCGTCATATGAAATTCACGTTTTCAAACGTTCACGCGTGAAACACATTCTGTTTTTTTTGGAGCGTGGGTTTCTCACGTGTAGCATTATTTTCAAGTCAATCGTAAATCGGTATTGTATTTTTCATCCAACCTGTTTCATTAAGTCTCTAACTTGGTTGCGATAGAGTTGGTCTCTGGCAAGTGATAGAGTTTTGTCTGACTCCGGAACACATGGTGCAGTTCGTGCAATTTGACCTTTAAACGGATTGCTCCACCCTTCAGTTTTGATACGTTCCAAGGGACCTAAGTGTATTCAATGCGCGCATTCAGTCATGATTCCTTCCATTGTGATAATATTAGCTTGTTTGAGGTGACTTGTACACGGTAAATGTGGGGTAAATAACTTGTTCCATTCACTCAAAGCTCCGACGAGTCCGTCTCGATCCAACTCTTCTTATTTGCATATGATTAATTCAGCGTATATTTTTGCACCTCTGGTTAGTGGAAACTTTAAATTTCGGCAAAACTAATGCATCTACCCTCAGTATCATAGACTATTCTCACGTATACGTGCATGAATGCAACCACAAACATAAACAAGAATACGCAACAACCATCACTTTCCTGTGTCAATTCGTAGTGATACTTCTCAAAAGGACGATTTAACAGAATACTGCTTGTGTTACTCAATATTCTCATGTAGTTCATTCAGTTCTAGCCATGACAACCGGTCAATATCGTAGTGACAACTTCCAACATATTTGGCCATATTTTCCACATGGATTACATTCCCCATTTTGACGATTATCACCTATCACCTAAAGTAGCTGCGAAAGAGTTTACTGGGTAGATTGTATCATCAGGGGTTCATTGGGGTGATCTATATGGAAATTGATGGGTAATTTCCGCAGTATTCTCAGTGACAATATGTGGTAGCAACATTTTCTCCAGCGCCTTCAGCATCACAGATGCCCATGCAATGGGGCGGTGTGTACCAGGCTCCTTTTGTTGCAGGCGTTACCTCTACAATTCTCCAGATTTTGAAAATATTGCCGCCTTTCAGACAATAATTGGAGATATCAGTCAAGGGACCCAAATGGGCACCGGCGCACTACTAGGGCAACGTGAGATAAACGGAACTTTGTGTGGCAGGATAGCTGATCGATAGTGTTTATCGATGGAATGAGATATGAATTCTGTCTGTAGTTTTTAAGCGTCGGCACTTGATCGCTTACACCAACTGAACCAATACGCTTGTGTGCAATGCCAGGATACACGGAACAATATCTTATATATTCCTTGGTTTGCACTAGCAAACCGAGGTTATTGGGAGGCAGGACAGAAGTGCCACTACGGTTGGTGGGACAGCTTAAGACATTGCATACCTGGGAGTTCTATTTCCATTTCGATTAGCTCAGTACTCCACTCCACTTCAGAAATGCTCAGTGACGCACCTCATTGGACGAGAAATAACTCTACTTTGTTTTTGAAAACAAAACCTACACAAGAAACATTTCCGGTGAGGAAGTGTACCGAGTGTCACAGAGAAAATTGTGTCGAATCTGTCGAAATCACCATCGAATATGGACAGAGAATCATCCTAATCCGAGATAACCGAGGTCGATCAAAATCAGAAAATCATCTCAGTTCATTTGTCGTTGTATCTGGGGTTAGTAAAGTGTTACCAATGAGTAATGCTCGGAAGCCGTTCAGTAAATGCGGCTTGCATTTGATAACATAATAACTTATCATTTCGTGTGGTTTTTCGTAGAGAAACCTGATTGTCTTGCTCCATCTTGTTTTGGAGCCTTGTGGAGCGATTTGCTTGTGACGCATGAAAGCCATCCAAATGTATATTTCCATCCGCTACATATTTATCCAGCAAAAATTCTTGTAGCATGCGTATTTCAGTGTTCTGTACAATGTGCCCTGGAAGGTGATCCACACCCTGGATGGTTGAATTTCTATAAATGCTACTGAAAGCGGTAACAGTAGTTATATTTGGACATCTGGCGTAGAAGGGTATTAGGTTGTCCGGTTAGGACAATGGTTACCGATACCGATATTTGCTAACTATGCTTCAAAAAGGAACATTTTACCATGGACTGAACGTATAAAGCTACCAACGTACTCCTACCACAGCGGCAATGATATATCAATCAATCTGTTGTGGCAGATATCGTCAAACGTTGTCCAAGCCCGATGTCGTTAGTAAGCTTCTTCTAACTGGTAATTTTTAGAAGTTGTTGAGTGAATAATGTTATGTTTGCTTTTAGTCCTATCATAAGTTCCGATTTCCCATTTGAAGACATTCACCTTGGTTGCATTATGTACCAGTAAGAAGGCCCCGAAAAGCTGAGGAATATATCGTGCAACCTAATGTTATTGACTTTTATCCCAGATCTGATTATGGTATTGAATTGGGGCAATGCTGTGGGAAACACATGGTTAGTTATGCAACATTGAAAAAATGCCAATACAAATCGCTAGCGGGTTCACTGATTGCGGTGGAGCTGACTGCCACTGCTAAGCTGTTACGATAATAGAAAATCAAATAAATCAGCAATAGGATAGAGCATGGAGCGGGCTACAAATAACAGTATTACTTTGATGAATAAATAGCTTGGTACAAGAATTTCATTTTATCATCGATAGTCAAATGTCAATACCTACAATCACTGATTGAATAAGTCTCGAGGACCACACGTAAAGCCCAGCACGCCCTCAATGGCAAAATGCACTGGTTCGTGTTACCTCATAGTTGAATCGTTCACCGATCATCGTGGTAAATTATCATAGCAGAATTACATCATTCTCGCTTTTCCTAACCTTCGCTCAAGGAATTCACTGAGTGTTTTTCACAACCAACGGAGGTTATCGTTTTTGTGTACATAGTACGATTATCCTTGCATAATTCCATGCAGTCTTCCCGGTTTTCCAAGAAGGGACAGTGCGTCTTCCTTTACCAATCACCCTCAAACCAATAATGGTGAGGTGATTTGTACACGGTAAATGTAGGATGAATAACTTGTTCCGTTCACTCAAAGCTCTGACGAGTCAGCCTCGATCCAATTTATCTTAACTGTATATGATTAATTCAGCGTCTATATTTTTGCACCTCTGGTTAGTGGAAACTTTAAATTTCAGCAAAACTAATGCATCTACCCTCAGTATCATAGACACTTCTCACATATACGTGCATGAATGCAACCACAAACATAAACACGAATACGCATCAACCATCACATCCCTGTGTCAATTCGTAGTAGCACTTCTCAAAAGGACGATTTAACAGAATACTGCTTGTGTTACTCAATATTCTCATGTAGTTCATTCAGTCCTAGTCATGACAACCTGTCAATATCGTAGTGACAACTTCCAAGATATTTGGCCATAATTTCCACATGGTTTACATTTCTCATTTTGACGATTATCACCGATCACCTAAAGTAGCCATAATAGAGTTTAATGGGTAGATCATATCATCAGTGGTTCATTGGGGTGATCTATATGGAAATTGATGGATAATTTCCGCAGTATTCTCAGTGACAATACGTGGTAGCAACATTTTCTCCAGAACCTTCAGCATCACAGATGCCCATGCAATGGGGCGGTGTGTACCAGGCTCCTTTTGTTGCAGGCGTTACCTCTACAATTCTCCAGTTTTTTGAAAATATTGCCGCCTTTCAGACAACAATTGGAGATATCAGCCAAGGGACCCAAATGGGCACCGGCACACTACTAGTGCAACATAAGATAAACCATCGAAGCCTGAGCCTCTATTGGTCTTCAGTACACTCAACTACGTCCAAACAGCCGTGGGCCGATTTTAGGAGGCTTGATAGTGTTGTCACATATAGGCAACACAGGTATCCTGAGACAGAAAACCAAAGCTCTTGCTTCGTTCTTCACGGTCAACAAAACGATTCCCGATTCTGGGCTTATAACCACAAAGCCTTTCTACAGCACGTCATGTGTCCCGACAACTTGCTTTTCCTTGAATGGTATCCAAGTTATGTGAGGACACGTGCTGACTTACTGTCGATAGAAATTTTAGTCGCGATAGCAGTCATCACTTGTGTGGTACGAAGCCCAAGGCTGGATACAACGGAACTTTGAGTGACAGGATAGCTGATCGATAGTGTTTATCGATGGAATGAGATATGAATTCTGTCTGTAGTTTTTAAGCGTCGGGACTTGGTCGCTTACACCAACCGAACCAATACGTTTGTGTGCAATGCCAGGATACACGGAACAATATCTTATATATTCCTTGGTTTGCACTAGCAAACCGAGGTTATTGGGAGGCAGGACAGAATTGTCACTACAGTTGGTGGGACAGCTTAAGACATTGCATACCTGGGAGTTCTATTTCCATTTTGATTAGCTCAGTACTCCACTCCAATTCAGAAATGCTCAGTGACGCATCTCATTGGGCAAGAAATAACTCTACTTTGTTTTCGAAAACAAAATTTAGACAAGCAACATTTCCGGTGAGGAAGTGTATCGAGTGTCACAGAGAAAATTGTGTCGAATCTGTCGAAATCACCATCGAATATGCACAGAGAATCATCCTAATCGGAGATAACCGAGGTCGATCAAAATCAGAAAATCATCTCAGTTCATTTGCCGTTGTATCTGGGGTTATGTGAATGTTACCAATGAGTATTGATTGAAAGCCGCTCAGTAAAGGCGGCTTGCATTTGATAACATAATAACTTATCATTTCGGGTGGTTATTCGTAGAGAAACCTGATTGTTTTGCTCCATCTTGTTTTGGAGCCTTGTGGAGAGATTTGCTTGTGACGCGTGAAAGCCATCCAAATGTATATTTTCATCTGCTACATATTTATCCAGCCAAAATTCTTGTAGCATGCGTATTTCAGTGTTCTGTACAATGTGCACTGGAACGTGATCCACACCCGGTATGGTTGAATTTCTATAAATGCTACTGAAAGCGATAGCAGTAGTTATATTTGGACATCTGGCGTAGAAGGGTATTAGGTTGTCCGGTTGGGACAATGGTTACCGATACCGATATTTGTTAGCTATGCTTCAAAAAGGAACATTTTACCATGGACTGAACGCATAAAGCTACCAACGTACTCCTACCACAGCGTTAATTATATATCAATCAATCTATTGTGACTGATATTGTCAAACAGTGACCATGCTCGATGACGTCAGTAAACGTCTTCTAACTGGTAATTTTTAGAAGTTGTTGAGTGAATGATGTTATGTTTGCTTTTAGTCCTATCATAAGTTCCGATTTCCCATTTGAAGACATTCACTTTGGTTGCATTATGCACCAGTAAGGATGTCCCGAAAAGCTGAGTTCACTGATTGTGGTGGTTCTGATTGCCACTGCTAAGCTGTTACCATAATAGGAAATAAAAAAATCAGCAGTAGGATAGAGCATGCAGCGGGTTACAAATAACAGTATTACTTTGATGAATAAGTAGCTTGGTACAAGAATTTTATTTTATCATCGATAGTCAAATTTCAATATCTACAATCACTGGTTGAATAAGTCTCGAGGACCACACGTGAAGCCCGGCACGACCTCAATGGCAAAATGCACTGGTTCGTGTAACCTCATAGTTGAATCGTTCACCGATCATCATGGTAAATTATCATAGCAGACTACTATGGCGGATCACAGACAAGAGGGCAAATTTCGTTTGGCTTCAATGTTCCCGCATTCTTTGGCCGGTCTTCTGGGGAAAGACTTTGTCATTTTTCAAAGGTTCAATAAAGTTATATCAAGTCCAATTGTACTTCCTGCCCTAAAATAAACAGCATCTTAACAAGGGAACGCTTCACTTCGTGTGACCAACTATCCAAGAATACCACAATTTCTTTTAACTGAAGAGTGGAAAACTGTTGTTGGAATAATTAAGCGGTTCTAAAGTAATACAGTCACCGAGGTTTCTGAATGAAAACGCCATTTCGTTATTTAATTTGACCATATCGGTAACAGTAAGGGACACATAAATACATGGAATACGTCTGGTAATAATGACATCTATCGGGAGTTGAAAAACTCTGTCGAACAAGTCAATGTCCACATACATTGTCAATATATACGTGGTAAAAGGTATTCCTGCATAAACACCGCTAAATCCGCCAAAGAAAAAGCTGCTTCAAAAGTGGACTGACTGCAAAGCGCGGCCGTAGATCAGGCGTAAAACAATTGGTCCACAGGTTTTTATCAGTTTCGATCATCCACGGGTGAAATTCCTAACTGAACTACCTAGCTTGTTCATCAGCATCTATCCATAAACTTGGAAATATACAGGGTATCCAGCTCAGGGCTGTCGTTCGAATCACCTTGTAGTTGCCATGGCATGTACTCGTTTATCAGTCCATAATCTGAACTACCCTAGTTGATGGAAGATATCACAGGATGCGTCCGTCCTCGAACTCAAACTCGCGCTTCCCGTTGTAGTAAAGTTCCCCAATTAAGTAACTTATTAGACGATTGTCGCAAACTGATACATCAGGGTTGTGAAAATGACCGAATCTGCTATCCCTTACTATTTCTCATAGCAATATTATGCTTCTGAGGTTACAATGCTTATGGAAATTTCCGCGGTCAGAATAACCGGTGTGCTCGACGTAGTTTTACTTGGAATATATCACGGTATAAGCTTTGATGACACAGGTATCAGAGGTGGATAAGTGGGCTCTTCTGGACGGACACAATCTTGGTTTCGTTGATCAAGGGGGTGTCAAACTATGCGCCCTCTCTGTTGTTGGGTACAATCGTGATTATAAACAGCACACAGAGAATGAACAATTTTGTGACGAATATCATGCGAGATTCTCCTCACATCTTTCCAGTGAAATTGAAGTTACGGAATTCAAAGGTACAGTCTGATTCAGCGTTAAACATAGGTTTTCTATTGTGCGTGTTATCCCTTCGAACGAGATAAGAACACTGTAGGCTCTTTCTGATTCAATGAATTGAGATGATATTTTCGCTTATTTAAAGTTAGAGCTACCACTGCTATCGGTCTTCGTGGTATTTCGGACATAGCGGTCAAAAGTCAACTTTATGATCACGCGGACTGGCGGAATGACTATTTGGGCGCATAATGGCCGTCTCCTCAAGTCGAGGAAGAAAGTTCATTTATTCACAAACAATCTCGTGTTATTAGATAAGAATGTATTGGTTATATATGATCTTCACCCTGTGAACCAATCGTTGTTGACAGTACTTTATTTTCTTTCAACGAAGAATCAGAACATACGCTCTAAATACAAGACTCCAGAGTTTCAGTATCCCGATATATCGGCGACCAATTTTGGCTCCGCAATATGTATTCACGAAATAGATGATCATGAATATATACGCCAGATGTCCAAATATAACTACTGTTACCGCTTTCAGTAGCATTTATAGAAATTCAACCATCCAGGGTGTGGATCACGTTCCAGTGCACATTGTACAGAACACTGAAATACGCATGCTACAAGAATTTTGGCTGGATAAATATGTAGCAGATGGAAATATACATTTGGATGGCTTTCATGCGTCACAAGCAAATCGCTCCACAAGGCTCCAAAACAAGATGGAGCAAGACAATCAGGTTTCTCTACGAAAAACCACACGAAATGATAAGTTATTATGTTATCAAATGCAAGCCGTATCTGTGAAGCTGAAGGCGCTGGATAATAGGTTGCTACCACATATTGCCACTGAGAGTACTGCGGAAATCATCCACCAATTTCCATATAGATCACCCCAATGAACCCCTGATGATACAATCTACCCAGTAAACTCTTTCGCAGCTACTTTAGGTGATAGGTGATAATCGTCAAAATGGGGAATGTAATCCATGTGGAAAATATGGCCAAATATGTTGGAAGTTGTCACTACGATATTGACCGGTTGTCATGGCTAGAACTGAATGAACTACATGAGAATATTGAGTAACACAAGCAGTATTCTGTTAAATCGTCCTTTTGAGAAGTATCACTACGAATTGACACAGGAAAGTGATGGTTGTTGCGTATTCTTGTTTATGTTTGTGGTTGCATTCATGCACGTATACGTGAGAATAGTCTATGATACTGAGGGTAGATGCATTAGTTTTGCTGAAATTTAAAGTTTCCACTAACCAGAGGTGCAAAAATATACGCTGAATTAATCATATGCAAATAAGAAGAGTTGGATCGAGACGGACTCGTCGGAGCTTTGAGTGAATGGAACAAGTTATTTACCCCACATTTACCGTGTACAAGTCACCTCAAACAAGCTAATATTATCACAATGGAAGGAATCATGACTGAATGCGCGCATTGAATACACTTAGGTCCCTTGGAACGTATCAAAACTGAAGGGTGGAGCAATCCGTTTAAAGGTCAAATTGCACGAACTGCACCATGTGTTCCGGAGTCAGACAAAACTCTATCACTTGCCAGAGACCAACTCTATCGCAACCAAGTTAGAGACTTAATGAAACAGGTTGGATGAAAAATACAATACCGATTTACGATTGACTTGAAAATAATGCTACACGTGAGAAACCCACGCTCCAAAAAAAACAGAATGTGTTTCACGCGTGAACGTTTGAAAACGAGAATTTCATATGACGGTAGGCAGAGAAGAAACAATCATGGGTGTACAATAAATGACCGGTCACAGCCAAAGTACTGACATTTTTCCGTCTGTTATCGCATCCCCATATGCCACTACACTTTGGATCTGACATATGATGACACAAATAAAAACAAGTCACTCAACGGCATTTCGTTTCCTAAAAGATCCCTTTCCAATATTTCATCGTGGTCTTCTCATGAAGGGTCAAAGCATTACAAAACACGTGAGGCTATCGCTCTCTCCCTAATTGTCAACGTTTATTAGCGTTGTCAATTATGTGACTGAGATAAAATGTGAATATTCGATTACATTTTATGATTTCCTCTAGAAGCCTAACTGAATCAAACGCATACCATAGTTGTGAGGTCTTTGTTTCAATTTGGTCATTCAAATTGTTTGACAAAATAATATCAGCAGTGTGCAGAGGATTGGGACTGTGTTGCCTGTAGCAAGTTATTTTTACTTTGCACGGAACTGACGGATCCTTTGACACGGAAGTGTACTTCCGTCATTGACAACTTTCTATCGATAAAAGTCAGTGACAAATGTGCAATATATGACGTGGCGTGGGCATAAATCAAACCTTCGGAAGTTATTCAAAATATTCAAACGATTTGCGTGTGATATGATCAATGAAAGTTAGAGGTCACATTATGTGCCCTATTGAAGTAGCGTTTGTTTTGAGTAATTTGGCTTTATTTTATCGCGTTCTAATCGATAGCTTTCGAAAACGAACCTTTTGTGGATAAAAACATAGAAGAGCGAAATCGGATGCAGCTACTCACATCGGATCGCTTTCGTTTACTTTGCCCATTCAATGAGCTACCGTTGAATGCAGGCGTGTCACCTAATATATCAGCAAATCGACATACTCTGACAGTTGGAGTAAATTATCACCAGGCATTACTGGCCCATTGTGATGTCTGTTTATCTGAGCTGGATAGCCCAAGCAACATATGACGATTCAGGTGGTTATTTATAGATACAAGGAACAGTGGACATAATTTACTTTACAATGTACTTGATGGTTCTGTCTTTGTGTGTTATTTTTCATTTTGGTATTCATCATAAGTTGAGGCAGTGCGAAAACTCATGTGGCGAAACCCCGTTGAATCTGAGTGTTTATTCCGAAACGCTTTCATTCTAATTTATTGAAATGTGTATAAGTATCATGTGAAATTGTGACGAAATTGTTCCGATTTCTTGGGCCATCAGTATAGCAGAAACTTAGACTCATTGGGTGAATGCACGCTGTGGGTTATAAATATTTACAGGCAGCAGACCAAATGTCGCTTGAATGACCATGTTTATCGTAATTTCAAGGTTCTTTGTAGTGCAATATATATGTGATTATTTAAAATAAATGAATTGCACTCAGGTGAGCAACCAAGCACAACAGTACACATGACTGTCTGGTAAATCAGCACAGTGCAGTCATAAACGGTCCACTCACTAATGAGTCAAACGAAACTGTAGCGCAGCACAATCATGGTACAGATAGTAAATCAACATATATATTCAATCCAACATGTAATGATTACTTCAATCACAGAATAGCGGAATAATCTGTAGTTAGAATGTGTGAATAAATTACCAATGGGAAATAACAATAGTAATACCTGGAAGACGGCAGAAAAGACATGCCAACGTGAACGGATAAATCGAACAATGGGTCGAGTTCTGCAGCGCACTTGTTCTGATCTTTTCGGTAAATCGTGAGTCTGTTCACCTCATGAAGTCCTCAGAACAATGCGATATAAATAGTCACAATACACTCTGTCCTTCCTAACTAACACCGTTTCAATTATCAAGTGAAGTCTTATATTTACTGGATACGTTTACCTTTTTCGCATTCACTCACCATTTGCTGTGGTTAGCATGAATGACAAAACCAATTTGAGATCGAGTTTAGGGGGCGGAAAACCAGTTATCACTGTATTATTTAACTTAGGCACTTAAAATTTCATGTATCTGCCAAATATGTATTCGAAAACCGCATGATTTTTACTTTATATTTGGCCTGCTTATGTTTGGTTACGGTTTGGCATGTGATGAACTTATTTTTCTATTTCCTAACAAAATTGATCAGATAAACTATCGTAAAACTGCTACATTCACAATACAATATCAACAAAATGTACACCAATCCTTCAACAGACACATATTCAAAAGCGAACCCTGAAAATCTTCCTTAAAATAACGATTAAAACGAAAGGCGTTTGTACGAAAAATAATCAGTGGATTTTCAAACCGGTAACTCGGAAGCTCGAACGACATGTCAGGTGTTGCTGAATGAGCTGAGCAAAGGTCATTACTCAAAGTGCAGCGCAGAGGAATCGCTCTGCTAATAAAAATCATATCTTGTCTGAAACGGATATGACCTTTACACTCAGTAGTCTGATAAATATCGTATATAAATGGAAGCCAGACCTCGGAATTTCGTAACAGCGAAACGACGGTACAGTATGCAGTTCTGTTTGCTAATACTCGGCTTGCTGAGTGGCATTGCCCGGAGTTCAGAAGGCCATGGAGGAAAGCACTGGGCTGTGCTTGTGGCCGGTTCTGATGGATGGGATAACTACCGTCATCAGGTAACCACAACACTACAAAACACATGATTCTGTCTGTCTACGAAATCGTCAACATTCATTAGCGTTGTCAGTAAGATGAAAGCTGTTAAACGTGAACATTCGGCCAAATTTTATGGTTTTTTATGAGCGTGATTGAAGCAATCGCGTGCCACACTTTTGAGGCGATTGTTTCTGTCAAGCCTCATTCAAATTAACTGACAAATAGGTTTGAGAATTCTTCTATATATGACCTTTACACTGTGTGTTTTATGTCAGTCATACTTGATTGTTGCACTTTGCTGCTTGATTATTGATTCGGGCATTCATCGTCAGCCAAAGTGGTGTGAAAACGCACGTTACAAAACCCGTTTATTCTGAGTGAATCTCACTATATGTTGTAATCACTTAACAGTAATATGTATCAACGTCACGTCAAATTGTGACAAACGATCTCATTGTTAATTGCTTCCTTGCTTCCAAATTTTCAGTGAAATTCAATGGTGATTTTCAAGTTGGATATCCGCTTTATTTCTCCCATTTTCTGTTCAGTATTGGGCTAGATAAACGGGAGATCCTACTCCTAAAACTGCTGGAGTTATATTTAAACTAGGTAGAAAAAGCAAGCTTCGTACAACCAATATATGAGAAGATTGCCATACATTTCATTGTGAAAATGCGGAATAAATGCGGTTTCCCGGTATTCCATGCATGGTTCAATGAAAAAAGTTGGTTTTTTCTTCTTCTAATACGTCCGTATTCTGAATTCGGAAAACGTGACGTGCCAAACCCAGGTCAGTTTTCGATGCTTTCTCTCAGACCAGTCCATTACACATGTAAATGCAACGGATACCCATTTGACATATAGTTCCCATACTTCCACTTGAATAATCTGGATCACATTTTCGAGCAACGCTAAAATTGTCATGTGTACTTCACAGATCCATTAAGAAGTGCCGAAAAGACTGACTTGTGTTTGGCACGTCACTTTTTCTATATTTGATTAAAATGAGTCAGGGATAACTTGATCAGAGTATTTCCATACTGTTTAAATAATGCAACACCCATTGTGGAAATTAATGTGTGCGAAAATCCGATCAAGAATGAAAGTATCCAATTCTTTTATTTCATGAAATATTGAATTTACGTGCGACCGGTCATGTTATTGCTCATCCGTATTTCTAGGCTGATGTATGTCACGCTTATCAACTGCTAAGAAAAAATGGAATCCCACCCGAGAACATTATCACCATGATGTACGATGACGTGGCAAATAACCGAAGGTACGCCTTTTCTCAAATATAACACACAGCACTGCTCTCCTCTCATCCAGTGATTTTCCAGTAATATTCAAAATGTGTGAGGGCTTAGCAAATTTCACAAAATTTTGATGAGAAAAATGGTAGTCGTTTTCACCCTGACGGGACTCGTAGGCCGGCATGAACGCCACCCAAAATCCAATACCATGTGCTCTTTCAGCTGAGTTTTAGTAACATGCCAGAAGTGGAAACGGTGAACGAAATTTGGACCACCTCAAAATAACTCGAGCGGTAACTAATTTCATTCCTCTCAACAAGGCCCGGCTGAATAATGTTCACCGATCACTAAACACTTCAGTTTATCCAAATTTGTTCTAATAACTTGCACATAAGTTACTGTGGTCCATCAGAGAAACAATTTTCTTATTCACACTCCACACCATGTGAATTCAAAATGTGGTCGTAAAAGAAACCCCAAGGGAAATTTTGTCTGTACCGACTTCAAAGAATGTAGGTTTGACAGATGAAATATAGAAATGTTCCAATAAAAACACAAATAATAACTGATTTCTAATACTAATTTTTCCTTTCATTTTGTTTCTCAGAAACCCTTTCCCGGGTAAACTGTTCAACGACTATAAACATGTGGATGTTTATGCAGGAGTGAAAATTGATTATCGGGGTAAAGTAAGTGCCCATATTTGGTATGACCTAATACGGATATTTAGTTGGAAATTTCAAATACAATTATGTGTTTGATTTCAGATGTAGGTGACGCGTATAAATTGATAGAATTTCAGTCCACAATTTCAATCTGAATTATGTATCATCGATGGAGGTATTTTGATTGAGTGAATGATAAAATATCCTGTATTAGGGAGGTAATTAACAACCTGATGTCAAGTTAATGAGTGGCTTTGAATTATTTATATTTGCGGCTATAATATGAATGGGTAACATAAATGCCTCACTTGTCAAACTTGGAAAAGCACCCGTCGTTAACTGGAAAACAAGTGAGTACCGCGCACATACGTCTGAGTTGCTCAATCCGCGATGTACTAATCCAAACCATCTTCATATTAGTGAAAGTGAATTTATTCGAATTGTGAAAAAAATATTTTACAGTATGGAAGTTCAAATTCGTACTTGGAAATAATGGGAACAATGCTGGACAATCATAAGATGAGTGAAGGACGTGCGCAGCACTTTCATGGCCTTCAATGATGAAGTGGGAGTTCATTGATAGGATCTCCTCAACTATCTTAGTAATTGGTATGAGATGAAATAAGTTGATCATGGTGATATTATTTTCTCGACTATTATCGTGAAGTAGTTTTGATCATTCTTCAATGGTCTGGGTTGATAAAGTGAGAGTTTACTTTTCCATCTTGTTGTAGACAATCAAACACAATTTCAGTGCAGTTTATAAGATAGTCATTTGTAGTACACGAGTACCACTGTGGAAACCTCACGTTTTAAAGTACTTTTTACTGATTGCACACGTACGTATCTAACAATGATCGGATCACTTGCGCGATAACATATTTTCATATTTCCAATTCGCAGTATGTTACACCAGACATGTTCCTCCGCGTGTTAAAGGGCGATCGGAAATTGAAAGAATCTGGATTCAAAGTGCTCGAATCGTGAGAATCATTGCAGTTATTTTAGAATTTGTTGCTTTCAAGAAGAGATGTGACAGAATAAACTGAAAATTGTCTGATTCGAATATTCAATAGTCAAGGTTTCAAAATATTTGAAAGGACGAAATGATTCGGTTTTCATCTCAAATATGAACGTAAAAGTCAACATGTAAATGATATTTTGGTACGAAATGAATTTACCTCAGACGATAACACGATCTACGATATTTATAAATATACGTATTGTATGATAAATTCTGAAATAAAGATCCAATAATAGCTTATGTACTGTGCGTCTTAGCATACTTACATAAAGTTTCTGGCAAAAGAACTCCGTAGAATGAAATAATATGGTTGTTGATTCAGGAACGAAATGAATATCACCTTCCTGATGTACTTATGGAAGTACCTCATCACTGTGATCAATGTTAAGGAAGAAACCATCTTGATATGCGTTAAACAGCCTATCTGTAAAGTCAGAGACTACAGCTGGTCTCATTTTTTATTCTGTCGTTCTCACATGATTCAATAAAATCATCACGGATAGAACTGTGAAAATGGTGTCGGCAGTTGTTTCTGTGATACGGACTTGGCTGATCCGACTAAATCTCAATATAAGAGAAACTGTCTTTTGAACTGTCTGCGTTTATCCACCCGTGTTTCACCGAACGTCTTACAAGTAATTTCTGTTTCCGAATTCCTTCCAGTGGACCAGAGGACAATGTGTTTATTTACTTCAGTGATCACGGGTCTCCAAACACGATTGAGTTTCCGAGTGGAGAGGTTAGTTGATCTTCCCGTGTGCCAAATTCTAGCTGACGATAACCCACGTTGAAAAATAAGAGAAATATTTATGTCTTGACCTCCAGCTGTGCCGATTGCTCAGTTATACAATAATTCAAATTAAGGATGTACCAATAGCATATGACCAATAGCCATAAAAATGCCAGTTAAATGCGGAGCACTATCACGCGAGATCACCACCTGAATTTCCACAATAGCTAACGTACCAGCTGATGCAGCTCCAGTGGAACATTGGATGATGGTCAAAGTAGCGATTAAAGAAGTTTCCGAAAATGAACTAAGGAAAACCGAAAGACGTGTGAAAGACCGAATCTCTGAGGACACATCTCAACTGTCAGCCAAAGCACACGGATAACCGATATCAGAAGTGACTAGCACCGCAGATTGAAAAGGGAGATCTTGCTCTGAAACAACGTTGGCTATAATTGGAACAGTGTAGTGACGGCTGAAGAAATGGAGGTTAGAGGAGGGATCGGTGACTTTGGCAGGCCTCTCAGCCTCATTTGCTACGCGTCGGATAGGAGTTGCACGCATGAGTCGCTCCTGAAGAGTACAGCCGGTTGCTCAACCAAATACCTAACCACACGATGGACCTACAATCACCCGTTCTCCTAGAGACGCACGATATTAACTTCAATGCAATGATTGTAACTGAAATAGCAACCGTCATCGATCATCCGACTAACACAAATGCCGCTTAAGAAGATAGCACACCAAAATTCTAAAAGGGCTGACTGTCGTGATTGCCCAGAGCAATCAACTCAACAGTTGTTCATCAATGACCGACTATTCGAGTGCATCCAATCGTCCAAGTATCTAAGCTCAATGCTGCTTCCGAAAGGGTCAGGTGAACGATTGAGCAATGCTTCGAACAGATTATGCCAGGAATGCATTTCACCGGCAACCACGGGCGTTGTGAACCAGCAATGAGAGTGAAATTCAGAAATAAACTACGTATCTACCGCGAGGCTATACGGCCTGTACTCAGCTACGGCTTCAAAACCTGGTCATCGACAGACCAGAAAACTAGAAAGCTAGAGCTGTTTGATAACTGATGCCTGTGGCGTACTTCGGAAATAAATTACCGTGACGGATTCTTCAGCAACGAAGTTAGGAGACAGTGCTCTGAAAATGACGAACTGTCAAAATACTTCCAATGATGCCAGCTGCGGTGGCTGGGCCATTCCCACGGATGCCCGAGACGGAGTTGAATAAGCAAATACTCGTTCCGATACACTGCCTTGGATGGAGCGTTCGCTTTTCTAGTCAGCTCAAAACTTAAACCAACACCGTCGAGAAGGATGTGGAGTTTCACAGAAAGAATAATTGGATCGCAATTTGTGCCGAAATGCTTCGAGCCGGCTCGCATGACCAGCTTTCTTAAGCATACTCATTGGGATAACCAATCTTTCAACAGGAAATAAACTCGTAAGAGCAAAGGTAGGTGAGATAGCGCTACAAATCGATTTACGTTGTTTGACCCGAGGAAAATTTACTCCATCACGTGCATGAGGCTCGCCTTCGAGATATTTATGACCAGCGTCTCTGCTTGCTTACCGGCTAAGAACGGGGTTTGTCTTTACTCTCAAAAAATAAATAGATCGCAATTATTACATGTCCTATTACTAACTACCAACACATTACAAATCAGAAAAGTTGCTGTCACTTTGTTGAATAGACCAATTTCGTTGTATTATTCACTGTTTGTCACTGCAAACCCGAAAAGTACTAGCGTAACACCAAAATGCAAATCAAGATGAATCAATTCAAATATTGGCGAATTGAGTTTTTGAGTAAACATTGGACCATATTTGTTCATTAAAAACTTCTCATGTTCTTCATATTCAAATTCTCGGATTCCATTGTTTGCAGTTATATACTATTTTATCCGTTCTCAAATTTGTAGCTTTCTGCAAAACAACTCAACGAAACTTTGGCCTACATGAACAAAGCACGGCTGTACAAGAAAATGGTCATTTATATCGAGGCTTGTTACTCTGGGTCCATGTTTCGGCGAATTCTTCCTGAGAACATCGACAGTGAGTTTCTTGGTTATTCGGTTTTTCATTAAACTGACTGACGTGCCGTCGATTAGGCTGGAGAGAACCTCTTTGGATCACCAATACACATTGTGATCATTAGGTATAATTTGTTTTAAAGAGCACTTCATTCCATACGGAGAAAATTCAATTGACGATGCAAAGTTCATATGGCCAAACTGTTCTCCTAATTCTCTATGCGTCCTTTTTCACGCTCCAAACCGAAATTCTAGTTCTCGCTGTCACCGCTGCCCACGAGGATGAATCAAGCTGGGCCACATTCTGTGATGATCCCAAGATCGATACTTGTCTGGCCGACGAATTCTCTTACCAATGGTTGACAGATACGGAAAAGGTGAATGCAATGAAATAGATCACGGTGTCTTTTCCCTTTGCTGTACCTTTATTTTCTCGCTATACTTAGAAGACTAGAAGCAAATGTAACCAGCTAGCTACTCCGTGAAAAAAATCGACGATTCGTCGTAAAATAAACTAAGGAAATAATTAAATTATTCATCAGCTGCAAAACTGCATTGCGGCTCAGTTGTGAGTTTGTCCGTGTGCATCATAATATCCAGATTTTGATTCGGACACCTATATTTAATAGTTATTTGCTATCTAGTAAAGGATTCCCATAATCCCGAAATGGACGAGAAATGGGGAAGCATGCAACCGGTATCATAAAGGCTAGACAACAGTGATCGGAGGGCTTTTATCTCGTAATATTTCTTCTCTGGCCTTGATTTATCTCAAACACAGGTGAATGCTTTTGGAAACTCAGAAATATGGTCAGAAAAGGACAAGCCCGAAAGTCGTTCTGTCTAGCTTTGCTGAATTGTTTAACACACGTTCATATTTATCTAAGTTCCGTTCGTCAACATTGTTCTAGCATCAGCGAGATCTATCCAAATGGACAGTTGGCAAGCAGTTTCGAGCTGTTAAACAGGCCGTGAAGAAAAGTCATGTGATGCGGTACGGTGACTGGGTAAGTGGCGCATTTCTATTATCATCCGTTTGCATAATCAAAAGTAAACTTTGCATAATTTTGGGGTGGATATTCCAATGCCACCCGTGATGCACTATTCATCAATTTCTAAACATTCCGTAAGCTCTATGTCAAATCGTGGCGAAGATTGGTGCCAACAGCTCATGTTTTTCATAGACCTAATTGGATTGCAAAACTGGAATAATTACACTTGTATAATATGATGGTTCTTTTGGCATTATTTCATTTGGTGTTATTGCAATGAAATGAACTTTGTTCCATAAGTGGGACGTTGCGTGATTTGCCAACATCAGTAAAAAAACTATTTATGTAGGTCGGCTACGAGTGCCGTCAAGAATCTGGGGAACCGTGGTTCAGGGCATGCCTCGATGTTTGTACATTTTTGGTCACAAAGTGATTTACGAATTTACTAGTTGAATAAATGGTGCCTAATTGATGGCCAACTCGATTTTATTTTGGCCAACATGAGTCATGTAATACTTGGACCCGCGTGGTTGAATATTTCTAATCGAATTATACCCATTCGAATTGGCCAGGATTGCACAATGGACTTGTGACACTAACGACTCTAGCATTTTAACTCTCCATTGCACATTTATTGTGTTGGATTTTGGATAAAGCCTTCTACTCCTGCATAAACTTTCAAAAAACCCGGAACTATCCACGTTTTCAAATTAAACTGAATGGTGCGATGATGAGCATATAAGCCAGTAGGTAAAACTGTTTGCGACAGTCTAATCGAAACGTTCGCCGGCTGCCAATGGTCAACTGGAGTCTGAATCGATCATCAACGGGGATTAGATTTATTTATGTTGAAATCTTCAGCGAATTATTTTTACGCTAGTGAATCTGAAAATTCAGCAAATAATAGTTCAGCTGTTTGTGCGAAGAATTCAATGAAGTAAAACTTTCCGATTCAGAGTTTTCAGTAATAAGTGTATTGATGTTGTACACATAATATGTTCTTCAAACAAATTAATTTTATATTTATTGTGGGCACCAGGTTATTACTGCCAATATGTTATTCAACTTCCCACTTCACCGTGATCCACGCAATCTTAGACTTCTAGATCCGCTTTTGATCAGCCAAAATAGCTTCACATTAAACGTTCAAATCGTGGAACAAAACCGGGAAACTACCATGGCTTTATTGAGCCATGAAGTAGTGAACCACACACAGACTTGGAAACACACACGCACACCTGAATCCATTTGTGCCACATTCTCAAGCATCTCATTGCGTATTTTCTGTGTTATGTTATACTTTCGTGACGAGTGAGAGTAAACAAAGGGAATTCCTCTCCTAGCGTACGTATTCTATCTAGCTTGTTCAAATTCATTGTGCGATCTAACTGAATCAACACTGTGTTACACGAAATATTGTTTTTCCCAACATTCAGGGTATATCCTCACTCTCCGTTGGAGAGTTTCAGGCCAATGTTACACGAGTGGGTGCAACCGCATTTTCTGCAAAGAGTGTAAGTAAACAAGTGGACATTTTCAACATTTAACTGCAAATGCAAATATACAAAACACGGTATGGATTATTCTAGTCTGACAATCAGAACTCGTAAGTTAGCTTAACGCCAATTAAATTGCAATTTTAAAAACGAAAAATTACATTCCAACCATTCTTGGTTGTTCCAGTCCTTTTCTTTTCCTTATTCTCAAACACATCCATTGTGAAAGCAATTATAAAACAGCGCAATGTAACAGACATCTTCAAGTCCCAGTCGATATAGCACTGTCTGATTCTTGCAATCATTGCATTCATTCGTACACAACCTGATTGGCTGAAATTTCGACTTTATGTGCAAACCTTTATATATGCTTTTGATGGACTGTTTGAGCATGGACTCATGCTATTCCATTTTTTTAACACTACAAAATACGAATGAACTCAAATCGCATCTTAATCGGAAACAATTCGCTGATCTGAAAGTCAATGACAACACGGGATAGATCGGTAGCCATTCATGCACATTTGGTTCCTCTGATGCACCAATTGAAGAGATCAAAATCGTCGAGTCAAATGGAACTGGCACAACGACGCCTATTCCGTGCACTGGAGGTAAATTTGTATTCACCAAATCTCTCTTGACCTCGGCAATGTGAAAACTGTTGTGAGAAACAGCAGTTATTTAGATCCGTGATAATTTTTCAACCGCAATTGTATGTTCAGTGAATTTAGCTCCCATTGATTTGTTAACATCCGAGACATAATACGTTTCCGTAGTGAGAGATTTGTGCGAAATGAAACAAGAAGACCTAAAAACTAGAGCAGAAAAGTATTCAACTTTTAGCATTTATTACACGGCGGTTTTTAGGGCGGTGAAAATTTAGAGAAGCAACAAATTTTTGGGCACAGGATGATTAGTTATCATAAGTGTGTCGAAAGTTCTTTGATGACAGATTTCGATCGAACATATGACGGTCAAAAGCAATGAACAAATAACAGAAGTGAAATGTTTGAAGTGGAGTGAACGATATTTGCATGAAGATGTCGACTGTGTGAAGATCAATGTTGCATTGCTGATCGTTTGTCATATCAAAAGAACTTCACCTTGGGCTGCATATACCATGCTGAATACATGACATTAGGGCATCACATTTAAACAATGCTCACTATAGAAACATGGGAACTGAGATTAGGAACAGTGAACTGATTGACTTGATTAGGTGTATTTTTGACAAATTCTCAGTTAAAATTTCCCTATTACACTTTGCACAAATGCATTCCATTCCAGTTTGGTATTGTCTGAACCTGTTGAAATAGAAGGTGATTATTTACATAATGTCTCAAGCAACACAACTGAAATCGTTGGTAGTTATATTTGAAGCAAATTGGATTTGTTATCAATTGCCTAACTACCTTGGAATGATTGTCTTGATTGCAGTTGTGTAAAATGGTGAAGGAAACTGTGGATGAAATTGTGGAAGAGGTCACAACCACGAGTGCACCCACGGGAACACCCATTGGTATACATGAACATCTGGATTGCTATCAAACAGTTTATGCTCAGTACAAAAATAAGTGCTTCACTATACAACAAGTGAGTTGCTGATATATAAATAGATACGTATTGTCTCTAAACTAACCATCATTTTACCCAGAATACACAAGTTTGTTCCGATAGAAATCATTCACATTGATGGTATGGTTTACTTCTTGGGCTGAGAGAACCTTAGCATTTATCAATGACAGAATGAAAATCGTCCCATCATTGAGAGCGATTTCTTATTCAAAGGAAAGTAAGACGACCATTTTTCAGCATGTCCTGCACATCCATGTGCTGATGAGGAAAATAACAGGCCACATTCAAGGTGATGGAAAGTTACCTACTCTCGTACTTTACAAAAATATTCCATTATTTTTGACCATTTTGTATCAGTTTTGATGAGTTGTCGCATTGGTGCCGGTTGTAACTTCCAGCTAGTGATTCGACCACAGTCTGGTCATGCGTGTACCTCCAAATTTTGTCTCAATAATTAAAAACAGGACAATACTTTATGAATGTTACATAAGTTGATCAACCTTGAAATGTGAACCTACGAACCACTGAAAGCCAGACTGAATGGACTTGGAATTTAGGTGTTCCATTCACAATCGTCCACTTCGGGTTCGAGTGCCAGTTTTCGTTTGATAGATGTGCACTGCTGATGATTCATAACAGAGATGAAACAACTGTACAGAACTTCCATGATTTTCAGTCATTTAAAAACTCACAATGCAATACGAATTACATTGTGTAAAACTTCAATCTCCTAATACCCACTCCACTTCTATGAATTATTCTATTCCTGTACTTTTGTTTGAACGGTCATAATGAATAACTCACCCCATTTCCCGGTGATTTGTATCGGGATAACTGTTCCCACTTACGGTAACTTATCAGCTAAGACCACAACTGAAACATCACAGTGAAGACTTCGTACAGCTATTCAGTAAATCCGATAGACTATATTTGGACAGCGAATGGAACGTGCCAAGTAAGATTGACATGAGAGGTGCAAATTCAGGGGAGAAAGTATATTTATTCACCAGAACCCTGAGTGCAGTGTGTCCTAATTATGTTCGTCTGATGACATTTCAGGTACCGGAAGTTGCAAAAGAAATGGTGAAGTTGGACCACTTATGTGAGCAAGGCTACGACGCAAATGTGATTGTGCAAGCAATATTTATCACGTGTGGTTGATCGCCGAATTCCGTTTGATAAACACTCAATGTTAATCGCTTATATTGACTGTCCATTCTGAATGATTGACTCACTTGCAATCACTGAATAAATGATATCCGCATCCCATGAAGTAGTTTTATTTGGAGTAACTCCTCAGTGAATGAGTCGCACAATATCCATGTCTTGTGTTAATTAGTAGTCCAGTGTGTTACTTTATCCAACCGCGTTTATTTATCCCCCAACCTATGGACATATCGATCCGTGTGATTACGAAGTGTCATCCACTGAAGTAAAAAGGGGTAAAAATTGTAACCCCAATTTGGTAGTTGCACGCCGTCATAGTTATGCACGTAATAATACCATTTACTCGAAAATTATGAAATCTATACTACACCATTCTTTTCCACCAAAAGTATCTCGAGGCTCCAATCCTGATTCAATTTACGCCCCATTTTCAACAAACTCCAGCCACCAACAAATTGTCACACAGATGAGAGTTAAACCCTTGCACATCCCTGAGTGTTCTTCTGCTCAAGTTATTAAACTTCTGCCGCCTACGACTCAAAGAACGATGAGCTTTGTTTCGGCTCCTCTATTGAAGCATCCCGAAAGATCTGATGCCAAGAGGAACGCTTTTATTTGGCCCCTCTCAATGAACACTTTAATTTCCAAATACGTACTGAACAGTCAATCACAATTATGCAATCCTAATAGCGTATTTTGTGGTTATTTGGGCAGGAAATTCAGATGGAACGCAATCGAAAATGGCGTACGATGTCCGGTCTGTATTTGTGCGCGTTTGACAAATGTCCGGAGCCAAAATTTGGCCCATTACACTTTTTAACAACAAACTTACTAAATGAATCCGGTTGTTCATCAGGGTGTCACCCGATTACTGTCTCGTTTTGTTAGAATGACGGATCACCTAGAGCAAATCAAATCGAGTGAATTACTTGCCCAGTGCACCTAACAAATGAAACTCAAAAGTACGTAGCCAAAATCACAGTATTGATTAGCTACAATTACAGGAATGGAGAGACAGTACATAACAACTCGGAAACTGTGATGAGACTAATAAATTTCAAGCAATGGATATCAATAGTAAGGTTGGGCAATGAAAACATAAATTCATGGTTATACAGATGTGAGAGTGTCTGCACACTAGCTAAGTTATCATTGAAGAAACTTCATCAAGATGGTTGACATTACCACACCAGCAATTCATTTCCTATTTAAACTTAGCTTGTGGTGTATTTGTTGTGCACAGTTGTACTGGCAAGACTAGGAAACGAAAGGATTTTGAAGACCTATCAATGTTCGGGATATAAGATAGCCGGATAATGTTTGTAGTTTAGCGTCGCCTTCTTGCAAAGGACAATAATCACGACAAGCCGGACTTCCTAAATTACATATTAGATGGTTCATCCGCGAGCAAATCTGATTTTGTTGACGTGGATGTGTTCAACGATTCACGCAAACGTAAGGTGTTCTTTTCAATTTTTATAATTTGTGGAGAAACTCTCTCTCTCTCTGTAAACTCAAATTTCCATCTCCGCCGTTAGTGTCTTCAAGAAACTGCTCCTCATAAATCCCAGAAAACAATCCTGACTAGATGGACTCAGTGACGTATTGCTCGAGTAGGGGGTGGTTACTCTCACGCTTAGTCTTTCTAATAATCTCAACCAATATCTAAAGAACAGTGAGACTCAAGATTGTTGGAGGATGGGACTCATTACTTCCGTTCCCAAAAGGACCACATAATTTCGTCCTACTACTTGAAGCTCTGTCTCATTGGAAGATTTTGAAATATTAGCTCTTCGACAATTGACTGATAAGTCTGATTTCACAGATCCTGATCATTTAGCTTACCGACATTCACGCTCCACCATCGATGCCTTCAATATTTTGGCACATATTTTGTCCACACTTGACGGGAAGAGTTAGGTTGTAAGTAAGTGCATCCTAGACAACAACGAGGCATTCAACAGTGTCGACAGGAATAAAACTGCTCCCTTTTCTCAGTTTCTTGTATTTAAACTATCACTGATTCATTTTCGACGGATTACTTTACCAATTGCTAGTAGTAAACCCATTTTATTCTCAATGCCCTCATCCGTTGTTGCTACACTCGTAGAGTTCGGCAAGGACCTAAGTTATCCCCCGCCCCTTGGTTTTCTACTTCCAGCTGTTAAAAGCATGTACAGGAAAATACTCTCCTTATCAGACACGCGGAAACCTTTATATTTCGTGAGTCTCATAATTTCGATTTCACTTTTCCTACCCACAAAATGCATCAATCAAATCTCGTATTGGTCTGAGGCTTATAACGCAAACCTCAACCCAATAAATTCTGGCTTCATTAAATTTCCCTTACTGAACGGTGGTACGGAACACAATTTTCAAAATGACTGTATTTATACTTCAACAGAATAAGAACAGCTGAACGTTCTTGAGCTAACCAAGTAATGTAGACGTTTGCCTGACCGTAACTTCAAGTGGTTCATTCATGTTACTTTGATTTTTTCTAAATTGCAATCTCAACTTACAACCCATGCTCAATAATGTTGTCAAAACTCCTGCATATACCGGTGTTCAGTTTCACTGGCTATACGACTTGCCGATCTTCCATTCTGGTCTGTTTTGTGTGATAATAGTTTGTTGTCAGATCATCTAAATGCTTATATTCTCCTAGTGGCACACAAAAGGGAACACATTACAACATGATTAACGTTATCAAAACATTTCTTCTAATTTCACAGGTGCATTTTATGTTTAGAAAACTAATTGTTGTCCCACATTAATAATAGTGCTTCTGCAGTCTTGATCACGAAAACTAAAAACTATTAATTTACTTGTAATCAGTGAACATTTCATTACTTCTAGCTGATACGATTCAACCACATTTTCTGTCATACAGAACAGCCAATAACAAATTCTAAATGATATATCGGTTGGGTTAAATAAACTTTGCTAGCAAAATCGCTATGTTAATCACACTGAAGTGTGTTCCAATCTTCGACGAAGTCAGCTGTTAGAGCCTCACACTCACGGCACTGTTATCCGACAAACTGGCATTTCATCGGTTAAATACCTGCTCATTTGTATAAAGAAAGATGACCCAATTTCACTTATTTGAATGCAGTGTTCAATAGTGATTCCTGTTGAAACCAACAAGCACCATTTTCCAGGTACTTCCTGATTTACAGTAGTATGGGTTTGTCCAATTACTGCACGGCCATTTCGAGATACCGTTCTTACGAGAACAGTACCCAAGGCCTACAGAATTTCCTCCCTTCTGAACCACTAGTCATGATCAGTAACGAAATTCTGTCAGTTTGATTTTCGAACAAAGCTGATGGGTGAAAATAACAAGCAATGTTGACTGCCCTAATCCCCAGGGAAAAACGTCCCTGCACCAGGGACCAGCGATGAGTTGGCATTTTCGGTAACCGTATTATTATGAAATCAGTGACCACAGTTTTTCCATCTGAAACTTGACGGCCAAGTGCACTTAGTAATTATTGTAAACTTTGAATATTATTCAGAATTTTGATGTATGTCTTCCTGGTCTCCATTCTGAAATAGCTCACTGAATTTTCGCTTTAATAACTCTTATTCAACGAATGATTAGATGAGTTGTCACAAATGATACGATGGAAATATTTCACCTTATAGGTAATGATGAAATGTTTCAACAGTGCATAGTGGTTTATCACAGTACCCGGTTGAAGTTACTGTCGTCGAACGAGGTTCCCTTTGTGCTACTGTAGCATCGAATCCCGGTAAGATGTTGGTGTTAGGTACACACTCGGTTCACATGTTTGATTTCACTTCAAATGTCTAGTTACATGACATTTTGTTTGTTCATATAACGTGTAAGTAGATCGAGGATTCGTTCGAGAAGTATGTTAAGGAATAACGGGGACAAGTTCGAATTTTACTCAGCGGAAATTTAAAGTTGCACTGAAAGTGTAGTACAAATAAACAAACAGGTTTGCAGTTCATTTGCGCTCATCGCTGTATTTCAACACGAAAATTATATTGCAAATCAGCCAAACAGAATAACTGTGTGTATTCTATCTGGTTCTTTCCCTCCGTAATCTGCTCAACAGCTCTGTTACATCTATCAGGTTCTTATTTCATGTCTATTCTACAACGGCCAATCTCTTCTCATTCTCACTGTTACTGCTGAGACCTCATTTATTTGGTTTTCCATCTAGTTTATTGGTATGACATACCAATTATTTTTCGGGAAATATCCCAGACACCAGATTCTCCGAAAAGTCACCCAGATTCCTAGTCAATAATCATGGCGTTTTGCACGCTGCTGCGCTTTCATCCTTTTTCACACTCGAGTTAGCGACTTTCCTCTAACTTCTTCGGAACTGAAAATACGAATGTTCACTCTTAACTATCTGTGATACTGTAGCAATCAAAGTGGATTTTGCTAATCTATTTTCTAATCTTCAAAATATTATGAGCTCTTCGGCACGGAGTGGTCTTATCACTAACTCCTCAGAGATATGGTTCCGAATTAAAGTCGGTGTCGCAAACGTAGGTTTCACTTGCCCCACAGATACAACATGTCACTCAGATAAAGATGACATGTAAGCCTCAAAACATGCTCAGTGATAAGGAATAAATATAATATTGTAAAATCTTCTACTAACTGTTCTTCCTTCGTTTTGTTATTTTCACTGACTGCAAAACTAGTGCGAGTAGAGGTATTCGAGTGACCGGTGCACACGGAAGACAAGGGTTGTGCGAAATTTTGGGGTGTGTCACACCTATAGTGGATAAGTCTTGCGGCATCTACCATTACGAAATGGGGATGGCGGGTAAACAAAGGCTTACTTTTCCTCTTAGGGACTCCTCATCATTTTATGTGTTCTTTCGTGAGTAGCTCCAAGAGCTATCCGGGTTTGTTTTAGACATGGAAAGTGCTCGCAAAATACGTATTTGTGATTGTATTTGATGAGATTATCAGTCAAAAAATATTTGCGCTTAGCAACAATTCAAATCAGGTAGATGAAAAAAATGACCACACATCTGAACTGCCAAATAATTCGGCTGATACACGTGTCCGGTTTGTGACGAATCGGTTCTGATAAGGAACAGTCTAGTTTTGTGGTGTATTGATGAGAGGGTGTATGGATCGAAAGAAAGAACGAGTAGAATCGAGTGAGACACACTTAGAGGGATCAACGGTTAAGTGGGGAGTGCTGTCTGCAGGCATATCGCAAGCGTGACTGATATCAAAATCCATAGAATATTTTATTTCCGTCTTTTTATGATATATCGTGAAAATCTCAGAAAAGAGTAATTAATGGAGAAGAAAATGTCCGTTTAGCCATTTAAACAACACGTGTGACTCAGCACACAATCGACTGTCCTATTCCCTCCCTGTTCAACGTCCAAATGAAAGCACTGAACGTTCCCCAGGAGAACGAGTATGTCTTCAATACTTTCAATAATCCAGCAGTTTTAGGTAGATAACTGAGGTGTCATATGAGTTCACATGAGTTTAGAACTGGTTGAAATTGGGATCATTCGAAATAATGGCCGAATAACGGGACAAAAATCTGCATACGGAAACCGAAATCCCGGAGGAAATTTGATATCATAATCATACCCGCTGAGGTAAATTGCCCATCTTTGAACCACGGCAGCTGTTATTTCTGATAGCGATGATCTTTGACTGTATGTGTATCTCAGGCCCTAGTTTATCAAAGGCATGTTGTATGGCCTTCGAAATCGTCAAGTGGAGCGTAAATGGAACTCACCACACTACATGCATCGGATGATGTTTTGACACTCCTGTTGGTATCGCGCTGGTACGTTGAGTGTATCTGGGCTTGGCTATCGGGACTTGGACGAACCGTATGGAAGTATGTTGTGAAATATGATCGTTGCTTTCAATTCGGTAGCAGCCTTTGTGTCTTACGGGCTTCTGCGAAAGTTAAGTCTGTCCGATATTCTAGTTTGTATCACAAAGTCATGTTATTGATTCGAGTGATCGGTCGATCAGGTGTAAGTTTATTCAAGCGATCGCCGTAGTTACACAGTGGGGCCTGTGTGTTCAGCAGCAGAATGAATTCTTGCCATGGCATATTCTCACTTTGGATCAGCGAATAGAATTTGGCTCGTTCGGTTGCCTGAATGTTAACCATCAGAACATGGTCCAACAAACGTTTTCTCAGCTCTTCAAACTGCATCTTTACGGGTGTTTTTGGAAATGCAAGATTATTATTATTATTATTTATATTATTGAATATGATTCACGTCCTCCAGCAGTGAGAAATAAGACTGGTTGGTTTTGCTTCCCTCATTTACGAATGCTGCACGGAAGTTTGAATCGTTCCACGCATTCTTCAATCTGGGATGGATCAGTTCGCCAATTCAGAGGTTCAATCGACAACGTCATCCTGCCCGCGACGACAATTGCGATGATCGAATTGCCTGAGTTGAAATTAGAAATGATACCAACTGGCACAGAAATGTATTGATCTATAAGCATGCAAACTAGGGCGATTTATTGGCAACATTAATGCAGCGAAACGCATACGCACGCAACATTCGGGTCGCAAGCGCGTGAGTAGTCATCATAAGTTAAGTGGATGATGTAAAGCGATAGAGTGCGATCGAACTTGTAAACTTTCACAATCGACGGGAATAGTACGTATGTACTGCGAACATTTAGAGTCTGACAGTTGTGAGAGGGTGATCACTTATTGAAACATCTTTCATTTGTGAGTGGAAATGTTGAGGATGGTTGATAACTATTCTGCAATAAATGGCATATGAACTATTGAAGATAAAGTAGAGGTTTCCTTAACTGAATGTAAGTAAGGTATGTGTAGGTTCACGACTAAAATCTCTGACAGCAATCCATAAACAGCCAGACAGAAATAGAACCCGAATGGGCATGAAAGTGTCGAATAACATATTGATGTCCCTCTGAGAGCAAGTGAGATTTATGTACAAAATATGATCACAATCCCATGAAATTTGAGAATTATGAAGACATTTACGACCGCGTAGTTGAAATCGATGAAAGAAAATGTTAGATTAACTTTCTACTTACCAGACCAATCGTAATTGCTGCACTGTTGTCGCCAAAATTCCCTAGATATCGTCGATTTTCAAACTAATCTATGTCTCACACGAAATTTGCACCCTTGGTAAATTGTCTAATATCTATGTAAAATTCGACTTGTTCTTCCTCAAATACTACGACTAAATTACCGATCTTATAAAGACCGTGATCACGGCAACAAAATGTACTGCTTCATGTGAGATGAACGAACACATTATTGCATAGCAATACAGTTTCCATACAAGTGCATATGGTCTGTGACATTCATCGTTATTTTCTGAGCACTATTGAATGCTTCGTTTTTTTCAACTTATCGTTGATGACATTCCAACAACAAGGTTGATGGTGAAATGTTGCAGCAAATATCTGCCTATGTGGTGAGATTTGCAACCTCAAATCACCAGGCTGTTCCCTTGGAAATTTTATTTACGCCTGATGTATTTAGGGGTGCTTCAACTGTACTCAGATTTCGGGTGCACTACACCGATGGTCAAATCGATTACCAATGCGATTCGAGTTTTTTCGCCGTTTCAACAAGTACCCTACACCATTAGTCGTTTAATACCGGCTTTCAATCAGCCGAATACTTCAGTAATCAATTATTATCTATATTCGTGTCATGGACGAGTTATGTATGGGAACTCATTTTCAATCAACTTTTACCTCTTTTTCATTTCACTGGTCTAACATTAGGCAATATTCATTGTCTGGCTAAATTCGCGTTTATGAAATGCAAGCTAATTTATCATGTTGAACAAGGTCACACAATTTACATTGCAACAGAGTACGATCGAACGTACAAATTTCCACATTCGATGAGCATAGTAGGTATTTACAGTCTAAGTTGGAATCAACTGTGTTCACATAACGTTGGTTGTGGGGAAAATACCTCTGTGTTATCGACCACATGTCGAACCAAATGAACCTCGTCGTGGACTAAAATTTCAATGCTGATGTCATCACAGAATCACCACAAAATTGTAGCAATAAGTAGAATACCTTCAAAGTTGCAGTGGTGAACATCACAAAGATTCGTACCGCAGTCAACCATGTGGCATCGTCCTTCATCAATTGAAGAGCTAAAATGTTGTTGGAATGGTAATTTCTAATTGAAAATTGGTTCGGGCAATTCCCCATTACATAGTTTTATAGTCTGACGGGGGTTTCCTCACTTTTCAATCAGCGGGCATGATAGCGGAGCAGAAAAATTCTTTTGGTTTAAGTGTCGTTGTGTATAGAATAAAGTTATATCAATGTGCGCGGAAACCATCATGTTAGTGCATGGAAACTTTGTATCGCTGATCATTTGTCTTTCGAGTAATTTTCAAATTTCTCGTCGATTCCCCAGTCCATGTTCTCGTCAATCTCATCCACGCGTGTTCTGAATATATGCTTCATCAAAATCGCATTGGATACACTTATCTGTGTTTCGTGTCATTATATACGTGCTCTTGATGTACTTGTCACTGTCATGGATGATAATGGTGCTTCTAGTAGTACTCTTGCAGCTCCTAATGCTACTGCTACTGCTTTGTCTACTGCCCCAGTCACTGTACTATTGACACTCCTACTTCTTTTGCTGGTGCTACTACTACAACTACTATTACTGATATAACTATGACCACGAATACCGGTATTAGTACTACTACTACTACTAGTACTACCACTAATCCTGCTCCCACAAATATTGCGTCTATACCTGTTCCTACTGTCATTACTTTTACTAATCCTGTTCCTGCTATGACTACTGTCGTTGCTCTCGTTACTGCGTTTACTATCTTAACTGCACCATTAGTCGTCCGCCGTGTACTTCCTTCTTCAGGAAGCTACAGGTCATATGGTGCCCGTCTTAGACAGTCACGTCCACGATCGACCGATTTCCATTCAAATTCTGCGTTTTTCAGCCCCTGCACAGGTTATTGTTTACGGGCAACAATACAATTCTATCCTCATTCCAATCTGCTTAGTTCTGAATAAAAAAACATTGCCAGGTGAAAAACGGGGTCTGTGATATGTACGGAAACGGTTACATTCCTCAGTAACGAATATCGCGTGCAAAGATTAATAAACGTTCTATTATTTATTGGAAAACTGTCCCAGGAAAAAATCGGTAAATCTCATGTGAGACACCAGAAGGCTTTCACTGGAGTGCCATGTTGTGGCTTAAAACAATGCGCGCCCAAGTAGCTGCAAAATGGGGCATCGTTTGAAACAACCCCGAACAGAGAACGCAACAGAGTTACATGCAGCGTAACTCCCTAGTAATCTCTCTTCTCGAAACATTCTTTCTCCCTTAAACAACACTATCTCCTGGATTGAATAGTCACGAATTTATTCAAATATTCCCAACGCATTTGGCCTATCCTCATTAACTACAACCATCGACCTCGTCCATCACTCACCACTTAAAGGAAAGTATTCACACGGTAGATTCGCCGAACTCGTTCTCGATCTTGCTACATAATTGCGACAAACATCGACTGATTATATTTGAGGTATTATCGACCGCTCAATCTAAACAGGCCCTATGTGTCCAAAAGCGTACGACCTTCACCCTTAACCTACCATGGATTTAGCCAAACCCATGCAGTCACACACACACACACATGACTTCGAGCCCCGTAAAACTGTTTTTTTTTTTTAATTTTTCATTTCATTTCATATCGTAGTTATTGTTCTTGTCGGATTTTATTCCCAAACGACCGATGGGAGTATAGAAAAGGAATTCCTCTCACAGTGTTTGTCTTCTGAGTTCTTTATTCAAATTAAAAGATATCATTCTAGTTCTCAACTCCCGACTTTCAATAAATCTTATTTTAGGTAACTAAATTGTACTCTCACACAATTGAGCCTGAAATTGGTGTAAACTAAACGAGACATGGTCAATTCGCAATTTTAAATGTATAGAGAAGAGATGTCTAAATACCAGTGTTTCTCTCCAATTCGCGACTAAGTTAATAAGTGCATTCCAAGCTTGCCAAATACTGACACTATTTTGGTGCAAAGTCTCCAGAACACAGTCGAAATCTTGTGTTCATCACATGTTTGATCCAAAGTGTAGTGGCATATGGAAATGCGATAACAGACGGAACAATGTCAGTACTTTGGGTGTGACCGGTCATTTATTGTACACCCATGATTGTTTCTACTCAGCCTACCGTCATATTAAATTCACGTTTTCAAACGTTCACGCGTGTAACACATTCTGGTTTTTGTTTAAGAGGGTGGGCGTCTCACGCGTACTAGTATTTTCAAGTCAATCGTAAATTGGTATTGTATTTTTCATCCGACCTGTTTCATAAAGTCTCTAACTTGGTTGCGATAAAGTTGGTCTCTGTCAAGTGGTAGAGTTTTGTCTGACTCCGGAACACATGGTGCAGTTCGTGCAATTTGACCTTTAAACGGATTGCTCCACCCTTCAGTTGTGATACGTTCCAATGGACCTAAGTGTATTCAATGCGCGCATCCAGTCATGGTTCTTTCCATTGTGATAATATTAGCTTGTTTGAGGTGATTTGTACACGGCAAATGTAGGGTGAATAACTTGTTCCATTCACTCAAAGCTCTGACGAGTCAGCCTCGATCCAACTTATCTTAGCTGTATATGATTAATTCAGCGTCTATATTTTTGCACCTCTGGTTAGTGGAAACTTTAAATTCCAGCAAAACTAATGCATCTACCCTCAGTATCATAGACTATTCTCACGTATACGTGCATGAATGCAACCACAAACATAAACAAGAATACGCATCAACCATCACTTTCCTGTGTCAATTCGTAGTGGTATTTCTCAAAAGGACGATTTAACAGAATACTGCTTGTGTTACTCAATATTCTCATGTAGTTCATTCAGTCCTAGCCATGACAACCCGTCAATATCGTAGTGACAACTTCCAACATATTTGGCCATAATTTCCACATGGTTTGCATTCCCCATTTTGACAATTATCACCTATCACCTAAAGTAGCCGGAATAGAGTTTACTAGGTAGATTATATCATCAGCGTTTCATTGGGGTGATCTATATGGGAATTGATGGATAATTTCCGCAGTATTCTCAGTGACAATATGTGGTAGCAACATTTTCTCCAGCGCCTTCAGCATCACAGATGCCCATGCAATGGGGCGGTGTGTACCAGGCTCCTTTTGTTGCAGGCGTTACCTCTACAATTCTCCAGTTTTTTGAAAATATTGCCGCCTTTCAGACAACAATTGGAGATATCAGCCAAGGGACCCAAATGGGCACCGGCACACTACTAGTGCAACATAAGATAAACCATCGAAGCCTGAGCCTCTGTTGGTCTTCAGTACACTCAACTACGTCCGAACAGCCGTGGGCCGATTTTAGGAGGCTTGATAGTGTTGTCACATATAGGCAACACAGGTATCCTGAGACAGAAAACCAAAGCTCTTGCTTCGTTCTTCACGGTCAACAAAACGATTCCCGATTCTGGGCTTATAACCACAAAGCCTTTCTACAGCACGTCATGTGTCCCGACAACTTGCTTTTCCTTGAATGGTATCCAAGTTATGTGAGGACACGTGCTGACTTACTGTCGATAGAAATTTTAGTCGCGTTAGCAGTCATCACTTGTGTGGTACGAAGCCCAAGGTTGGATACAACGGAACTTTGAGTGACAGGATAGCTGATCGATAGTGTTTATCGATGGAATGAGATATGAATTCTGTCTGTAGTTTTTAAGCGTCGGGACTTGGTCGCTTACACCAACCGAACCAATACGTTTGTGTGCAATGCCAGGATACACGGAACAATATCTTATATATTCCTTGGTTTGTACTAGCAAACCGAGGTTATTGGGAGGCAGGACAGAATTGTCACTACAGTTGGTGGGACAGCTTAAGACATTGCATACCTGGGAGTTCTATTTCCATTTTGATTAGCTCAGTACTCCACTCCACTTCAGAAATGCTCAGTGACGCATCTCATTGGGCAAGAAATAACTCTACTTTGTTTTCGAAAACAAAATTTAGACAAGCAACATTTCCGGTGAGGAAGTGTATCGAGTGTCACAGAGAAAATTGTGTCGAATCTGTCGAAATCACCATCGAATATGCACAGAGAATCATCCTAATCGGAGATAACCGAGGTCGATCAAAATCAGAAAATCATCTCAGTTCATTTGCCGTTGTATCTGGGGTTATGTGAATGTTACCAATGAGTATTGATTGAAAGCCGCTCAGTAAATGCGGCTTGCATTTGATGACATAATAACTTATCATTTCGGGTGGTTATTCGTAGAGAAACCTGATTGTCTTGCTCCATCTTGTTTTGGAGCCTTGTGGAGAGATTTGCTTGTGACGCGTGAAAGCCATCCAAATGTATATTTTCATCTGCTACATGTTTATCCAGCCAAAATTCTTGTAGCATGCGTACTTCAGCGTTCTGTACAATGTGCACTGGAACGTGATCCACACCCGGTATGGTTGAATTTCTATAAGTGCTACTGAAAGCGATAGCAGTAGTTATATTTGGACATCCGGCAAAAAAGTGTGTTAGGTTGTCCGGTTGGGACAATGGTTACCGATACCGATATTTGTTAGCTATGCTTCAAAAAGGAACATTTTACCATGGACTGAACGCATAAAGCTACCAACGTACTCCTACCACAGCGTTAATTATATATCAATCAATCTATTGTGACTGACATCGTCAAGTTGGTCATCTTAACTGCACGTTGTATGGAAAATTTGAATAATATCGCAACCTTAGAAGAAGTTGCTCAATAGTACATCATCAGTTTGCGCTGTGATTATCGGTAACCCTATTTCTTTGTGGAAGAACTGGGGTATATATTCATGATCATCTATTTCGTGAATACATATTGCGGAGCCAAAATTGGTCGCCGATATAACGGGATACTGAGACTCTGGAGTCTTGTATTTAGAGCGTATGTTCTGACTCTTCTTTGATAGAAAATAAAGTACTGTCAACAACGATTGGTTCCCAGGGTCAAGGTCATATATACCCAATACATTCTAATCTAATAACACGAGATTGTTTGTGAATAAATGAATTTTCTTCCTCGACGTGAGGACACGGCCATTATGCGTCCAAACATTCATTCCGCCATTCAGCATGATCATAAAGTTGACTTTTGACCGCTATGTCCAAAATACCACGAAGACCGATAGCAGTGGTAGCTCTGCCTTTAAATAAGCGAAAATATCATCTCAGTTCATTGAATCAGAAAGAGCCTACAGTGTTCTTATCTCGTTCGAAGGGATAACACGCACAATAGAAAACCTATGTTTAACGCTGAATCAGACTGTACCTTTGAATTCCGTAACTTCAATTTCACTGGAAAGATGAGAGTGGAATCTCGCATGATATTCGTCACAAAATTGTTCATTCCCTGTGTGCTGTTTATAATCACGATTGTACCCAACAACAGAGAGGGCGCATAGTTTGACACCCCCTTGATCAACGAAACCAAGATTGTGTCCGTCCAGAAGAGCCCACTTATCCACCTCTGATACCTGTGTCGTCAAAGCTTATACCGTGATATATTCCAAGTAAAACTACGTCGAGCACACCGGTTATTCTGACCGCGGAAATTTCCATAAGCATTGTAACCTCAGAAGCATAATATTGCTATGAGAAATAGTTAGGAATAGCAGATTCGGTCATTTTCACAACCCTGATGTATCAGTTTGTGACAATCGTCTCATAAGTTACTTAATTGGGGAACTTTACTACAACGGGAAGCGCGAGTTTGAGTTCGAAGACGGAAGCATCCTGTGATATCTTCCATCAACTAGGGTAGTTCAGATTATGGACTGATAAACGAGTACATGCCATGGCAACTACAAGGTGATTCGAACGACAGCCCTGAGCTGGATACCCTGTATATTTCCACGTTTATGGATAGATGCTGATGAACAAGCTAGGTAGTTCAGTTAGGAATTTCACCCGTGGATGATCGAAACTGATAAAAACCTGTGGACCAATTGTTTTACGCCTGATCTACGGCCGCGCTTTGCAGTCAGTCCACTTTTGAAGCAGCTTTTTCTTTGGCGGATTTAGCGGTGTTTATGCAGGAATACCTTTTACCACGTATATATTGACAATGTATGTGGACATTGACTTGTTCGACAGAGTTTTTCAACTCCCGATAGATGTCATTATTACCAAACGTATTCCATGTATTTATGTGTCCCTTACTGTTACGGATATGGTCAAATGAAATAACGAAATGGCGTTTTCATTCAGAAACCTCGGTGACTGTATTACTTTAGAACCGCTTAATTATTCCAACAACAGTTTTCCACTCTTCAGTTAAAAGAAATTGTGGTATTCTTGCATAGTTGGCCACACGAAGTGAAGCGTTCCCTTGTTAAGATGCTGTTTATTTTAGGGCAGGAAGTACAATTGGACTTGATATAACTTTATTGAACCTTTGAAAAATGACAAAGTCTTTCCCCAGAAGACCGGCCAAAGAATGCGGGAACAGTAAAGCCAAACGAAATTTGCCCTCTTGTCTGTGATCCGCCATAGTAGTCTGCTATGATACATTACCATGATGATCGGTGAACGATTCAATTATGAGGTTACACGAACCAGTGCATTTTGCCATTGAGGTCGTGCCGGGCTTCACGTGTGGTCCTCGAGACTTATTCAACCAGTGATTGTAGTTATTGACATTTGACTATCGATGATAAAATAAAATTCTTGTACCAAGCTACTTATTCATCAAAGTAATGCTGTTATTTGTAACCCGCTGCATGCTCTATCCTACTGCTGATTTTTTTGATTTCCTATTATGGTAACAGCTTAGCAGTGGCAATCAGAACCACCACAATCAGTGAACTCAGCTTTTCGGGACATCCTTACTGGTGCATAATGCAACCAAGGTGAATGTCTTCAAATGGTAAATCGGAACTTCTGATAGGACTGAAAGCAAACATAACATCATTCACTCAACAACTTCTAAAAATTACCAGTTAGAAGACGTTTACTGACGTCATCGAGCATGGTCACTGTTTGACAATATCAGTCACAATAGATTGATTGATATATAATTAACGCTGTGGTAGGAGTACGTTGGTAGCTTTATGCGTTCAGTCCATGGTAAAATGTTCCTTTTTGAAGCATAGCTAACAAATATCGGTATCGGTAACCATTGTCCCAACCGGACAACCTAACACACTTTTTTGCCGGATGTCCAAATATAACTACTGCTATCGCTTTCAGTAGCACTTATAGAAATTCAACCATACCGGGTGTGGATCACGTTCCAGTGCACATTGTACAGAACGCTGAAGTACGCATGCTACAAGAATTTTGGCTGGATAAACATGTAGCAGATGAAAATATACATTTGGATGGCTTTCACGCGTCACAAGCAAATCTCTCCACAAGGCTCCAAAACAAGATGGAGCAAGACAATCAGGTTTCTCTACGAATAACCACCCGAAATGATAAGTTATTATGTCATCAAATGCAAGCCGCATTTACTGAGCGGCTTTCAATCAATACTCATTGGTAACATTCACATAACCCCAGATACAACGGCAAATGAACTGAGATGATTTTCTGATTTTGATCGACCTCGGTTATCTCCGATTAGGATGATTCTCTGTGCATATTCGATGGTGATTTCGACAGATTCGACACAATTTTCTCTGTGACACTCGATACACTTCCTCACCGGAAATGTTGCTTGTCTAAATTTTGTTTTCGAAAACAAAGTAGAGTTATTTCTTGCCCAATGAGATGCGTCACTGAGCATTTCTGAAGTGGAGTGGAGTACTGAGCTAATCAAAATGGAAATAGAACTCCCAGGTATGCAATGTCTTAAGCTGTCCCACCAACTGTAGTGACAATTCTGTCCTGCCTCCCAATAACCTCGGTTTGCTAGTACAAACCAAGGAATATATAAGATATTGTTCCGTGTATCCTGGCATTGCACACAAACGTATTGGTTCGGTTGGTGTAAGCGACCAAGTCCCGACGCTTAAAAACTACAGACAGAATTCATATCTCATTCCATCGATAAACACTATCGATCAGCTATCCTGTCACTCAAAGTTCCGTTGTATCCAACCTTGGGCTTCGTACCACACAAGTGATGACTGCTAACGCGACTCAAATTTCCATCGACAGTGAGTCAGCACGTGCCCTCACATAACTTGGATACCATTCAAGGAAAAGCAAGTTGTCGGGACACATGACGTGCTGTAGCAAGGCTTTGTGGTTATAAGCCCAGAATCGGGAATCGTTTTGTTGACATTGAAGAACGAAGCAAGAGCTTTGGTTTTCTGTCTCAGGATACCTGTGTTGCCTATATGTGACAACACTATCAAGCCTCCTAAAATCGAGCCCACGGCTGTTTGGACGTAGTTGAGTATACTGAAGACCAATAGAGGCTCAGGCTTCGATGGTTTATCTTATGTTGCCCTAGTAGTGTGCCGGTGCCCATTTGGGTCCCTTGGCTGATATCTCCAATTGTTGTCTGAAAGGCGGCAATATTTTCAAAAAACTGGAGAATTGTAGAGGTAACGCCTGCAACAAAAGGAGCCTGGTACATACGGCCTCATTGCATGGGCATCTGTGATGCTGAAGGCGCTGGAGAAAATGTTGCAACCACATATTGTCACTGAGAATACTGCGGAAATTATCCATCAATTCCCATATAGATCACCCCAATGAACCGCTGATGATATAATCTACCTAGTAAACTCTATTCCGGCTACTTTAGGTGATAGGTGATAATTGTCAAAATGGGGAATGCAAACCATGTGGAAATTATGGCCAAATATGTTGGAAGTTGTCACTACGATATTGACGGGTTGTCATGGCTAGGACTGAATGAACTACATGAGAATATTGAGTAACACAAGCAGTATTCTGTTAAATCGTCCTTTTGAGAAGTATCACTACGAATTGACACAGGAAAGTGATGGTTGATGCGTATTCTTGTTTATGTTTGTGGTTGCATTCATGCACGAATATGTGAGAATAGTCTATGATACTGAGGGTAGATGCATTAGTTTTGCTGGAATTTAAAGTTTCCACTATCCAGAGGTGCAAAAATATAGACGCTGAATTATTCATATACAGCTAAGATAAGTTGGATCGAGGCTGACTCGTCAGAGCTTTGAGTGAATGGAACAAGTTATTCACCCTACATTTGCCGTGTACAAATCACCTCAAACAAGCTAATATTATCACAATGGAAAGAACCATGACTGGATGCGCGCATTGAATACACTTAGGTCCATTGGAACGTATCACAACTGAAGGGTGGAGCAATCCGTTTAAAGGTCAAATTGCACGAACTGCACCATGTGTTCCGGAGTCAGACAAAACTCTACCACTTGACAGAGACCAACTTTATCGCAACCAAGTTAGAGACTTTATGAAACAGGTCGGATGAAAAATACAATACCAATTTACGATTGACTTGAAAATACTAGTACGCGTGAGACGCCCACCCTCTTAAACAAAAACCAGAATGTGTTACACGCGTGAACGTTTGAAAACGTGAATTTAATATGACGGTAGGCTGAGTAGAAACAATCATGGGTGTACAATAAATGACCGGTCACACCCAAAGTACTGACATTGTTCCGTCTGTTATCGCATTTCCATATGCCACTACACTTTGGATCAAACATGTGATGAACACAAGATTTCGACTGTGTTCTGGAGACTTTGCACCAAAATAGTGTCAGTATTTGGCAAGCTTGGAATGCACTTATTAACTTAGTCGCGAATTGGAGAGAAACACTGGTATTTAGACATCTCTTCTCTATACATTTAAAATTGCGAATTGACCATGTCTCGTTTAGTTTACACCAATTTCAGGCTCAATTGTGTGAGAGTACAATTTAGTTACCTAAAATAAGATTTATTGAAAGTCGGGAGTTGAGAACTAGAATGATATCTTTTAATTTGAATAAAGAACTCAGAAGACAAACACTGTGAGAGGAATTCCTTTTCTATATTCTCATCGGTCGTTTGGGAATAAAATCCGACAAGAACAATAACTACGATATGAAATGAAATGAAAAATTAAAAAAAAACAGTTTTACGGGGCTCGAAGTCATGTGTGTGTGTGTGTGACTGCATGGGTTTGGCTAAATCCATGGTAGGTTAATGGTGAAGGTCGTAAGCTTTTGGACACATAGGGCCGGTTTAGATTGAGCGGTCGATAATACCTCAAATATAATCAGTCGATGTTTGTCGCAATTATGTAGCAAGATCGAGAACGAGTTCGGCGAATCTACCGTGTGAATACTTTCCTTTAAGTGGTGAGTGATGGACGAGGTCGATGGTTGTAGTTAATGAGGATAGGCCAAATGCGTTGGGAATATTTGAATAAATTCGTGACTATTCAATCCAGGAGATAGTGTTGTTTAAGGGAGAAAGAATGTTTCGAGAAGAGAGATTACTAGGGAGTTACGCTGCATGTAACTCTGTTGCGTTCTCTGTTCGGGGTTGTTTCAAACGATGCCCCATTTTGCAGCTACTTGAGCGCGCATTGTTTTAAGCCACAACATGGCACTCCAGTGAAAGCCTTCTGGTGTCTCACATGAGATTTACCGATTTTTTCCTGGGACAGTTTTCCAATAAATAATAGAACGTTTATTAATCTTTGCACGCGATATTCGTTACTGAGGAATGTAACCGTTTCCGTACATATCACAGACCCCGTTTTACACCTGGCAATGTTTTTTTTATTCAGAACTAAGCAGATTGGAATGAGGATAGAATTGTATTGTTGCCCGTAAACAATAACCTGTGCAGGGGCTGAAAAACGCAGAATTTGAATGGAAATCGGTCGATCGTGGACGTGACTGTCTAAGACGGGCACCATATGACCTGTAGCTTCCTGAAGAAGGAAGTACACGGCGGACGACTGTTGGTGCAGTTAAGATAGTAAACGCAGTAATGAAAGCAACGACAGTAGTCATAGCAGGAACAGGATTAGTAAAAGTAATGACAGTAGGAGCAGGTATAGACGCAATATTTGTGGGAGCAGGATTAGTGGTAGTACTAGTAGTAGTAGTGGTACTAATACCGGTATTCGTGGTCATAGTTATATCAGTAATAGTAATTGTAGTAGTAGCACCAGCAAAAGAAGTAGGCGTGTTAATAGTACAGTGACTGGGGCAGTAGACAAAGCAGTAGCAGTAGCATTAGGAGCTGCAAGAGTACTACTAGAAGCACCATTATCATCCATGACAGTGACAGGTACAACAAGAGCACGTATATAATGACACGAAACACAGATAAGTGTATCCAATGCGAATATGATGAAGCATATATTCAGAACACGCGTGGATGAGATTTACGAGAACATGGACTGGGGAATCGACGAGAAATTTGAAAATTACTCGAAAGACAAATGATCAGCGATACAAAGTTTCCATGCACTAACATGATGGTTTCCGCGCACATTGATATAACTTTATTCTATACACAACGACACTTAAACCAAAAGAATTTTTCTGCTCCGCTATCATGCCCGCTGATTGAAAAGTGAGGAAACCCCCGTCAGACTATAAAACTATGTAATTGGGAATTGCCCGAATCAATTTTCAATTAGAAATTACCATTCCAAAAACGTTTTATGTCTTCAATTGATGAAGGACGATGCCACATGGTTGACTGCGGTACGAATCTTTGTGATGTTCACCACTGCAACTTTGAAGGTATTCTACTTATTGCTACAATTTTGTGGTGATTCTGTGATGACATCAGCATTGAAATTTTAGTCCACGACGAGGTTCATTTGGTTCGACATGTGGTCGATAACACAGAGATATTTTCCCCACAACCAACGTTATGTGAACACAGTTGATTCCAACTTAGACTGTAAATACCTACTATGCTCATCGATTGTGGAAGTTTGTACGTTCGATCGTACTCTGTTGCAATGTAAATTGTGTGACCTTGTTCAACATGATAAATTAGCTTGCATTTCATAAACGCGAATTTAGCCAGACAATGAATATTGCCTAATGTTAGACCAGTGAAATGAAAAAGAGGTAAAAGTTGATTGAAAATGAGTTCCCATACATAACTCGTCCATGACACGAATATAGATAATAATTGATTGCTGAAGTATTCGGCTGATTGAAAGCCGGTATTAAACGACTAATGGTGTAGGGTACTTGTTGAAACGGCGAAAAAAACTCGAATCGCATTGGTAATCGATTTGACCATCGGTGTAGTGCACCCGAAATCTGGGTACAGTTGAAGCACCCCTAAATACATCAGGCGTAAATAAAATTTCCAAGGGAACAGCCTGGTGATTTGAGGTTGCAAATCTCACCACATAGGCAGATATTTGCTGCAACATTTCACCATCAACCTTGTTGTTGGAATGTCATCAACGATAAGTTGAAAAAAACGAAGCATTCAATAGTGCTCAGAAAATAACGATGAATGTCACAGACCATATGCACTTGTATGGAAACTGTATTGCTATGCAATAATGTGTTCGTTCATCTCACATGAAGCAGTACATTTTGTTGCCGTGATCACGGTCTTTATAAGATCGGTAATTTAGTCGTAGTATTTGAGGAAGAACAAGTCGAATTTTACATAGATATTAGACAATTTACCAAGGGTGCAAATTTCGTGTGAGACATAGATTAGTTTGAAAATCGACGATATCTAGGGAATTTTGGCGACAACAGTGCAGCAATTACGATTGGTCTGGTAAGTAGAAAGTTAATCTAACATTTTCTTTCATCGATTTCAACTACGCGGTCGTAAATGTCTTCATAATTCTCAAATTTCATGGGATTGTGATCATATTTTGTACATAAATCTCACTTGCTCTCAGAGGGACATCAATATGTTATTCGACACTTTCATGCCCATTCGGGTTCTATTTCTGTCTGGCTGTTTATGGATTGCTGTCAGAGATTTTAGTCGTGAACCTACACATCCCTTACTTACATTCAGTTAAGGAGACCTCTACTTTATCTTCAATAGTTCATATGCCATTTATTGCATAATAACTATCAACCATCCTCAACATTTCCACTCACAAATGAAAGATGTTTCAATAAGTGATCACCCTCTCACAACTGTCAGACTCTAAGGTTATCCCCGCAATGAAAATTCATTCCCTGTCAGAACGAAACAAATATAGGTCAAAAATAACAACAAGTCACTCAACGACATTTCCTTTCCTAAGAGATCCCTTTCCAATATTTCGTCGTGGTCTTCTCATGAAGGATCTTGTAGAGACTGAAGTGCGCTAAATGCAATAAACAGACATGCGAACAAGCAATGAAATTTACTTGTTTTCAGAATAAAAATTAGGACATTTTACTCGCAAGCAGTTGCGCGATATAAATGTATATTTCGCGAAACCCAGGGGCTCATATCTCGAGTAAAACATCGGAATTAGGATGAGTCATATTTGCATGAAGCTTTTGGTTGTGTGAAAATCAATTTTGTATTGGTGACCGCTTGTTGGGTCAGATGAAGTTTACCATTCTTGTCTCCCGGAAACTGTGATACCAATTTTCAGACATTTTTATTTACCATTTTATGAAAAGTCTTCACCCCGTGGTCATTACTTATTCTGTGCTCCAGCTGACCGAGCACACTTTTCTTACTTGATCACGATCCTGTATTTTTGTTCCCTGATGGCCTTATGATTTTGTACACAAATCAGTGGATGCTTTCTGGACGCAGTTCCTTCGGTTCTCATTTCTTTTAAAATCGCTTGAATATTCCGACGAAATCAGTTTGAGCAACCTTCCTCGACTACAACCCTGCTTTTCTGGTTCTCCATTCTCCATTCTCCATTTTGTTTGAATACCTCGAATATGCTGGCTGTCCCACTTCATGGTTGAAAGTCAACGTTTGCAATGGGAAGTAACGTACTAATGTTGGTACCAAAAATGGAGTCTGCTAATGAAAATCTATGGTGCTATTCAGGGAGTCGTCCCTTTCCCTATGTGGTTGCCGCATATATCATCGAATTATTAACTGAACCGCGTGTAAGATGTTTTTAGTACAACCATGTGGTGGTCTTCCATCACTCCATCTTCAGTCAACCAGACTTTCCCTCTTTTCTGAGAACTGATGTATTAATCGAAAATTGTCTTCTCATTCTGATGCACATCTGCACAATCTTCTGCAAACTTCTCACTCAAGTGTGCTTCCATTGAATACCAACCAAAACGTTACATCGTGTCACAATATTAATAAAAATCGACCAACTGAATTTCAAACTGGCAAGTCGAAAATTCAAAAGACATGCCAAATGTTGCTGAGTGAGCTGAGTCAAGGTCAATTTCTAAAGTGCGATGAAGAGGAATAATTTTGCTAGTCTTAAACCCAGATTGTTCAAAGTAGATATGACCGTTAAACGTAGTAGTCCCACAAAGATTGTATAAAAATGAACGGCCGAATTCCAAAGTTTGAACTGTCGAAAACCCCGATAGAATATGCAGTTTAGCTTGCTAATACTGAGCTTGCTGATTCGGGACTCAGTGAGGAAAAGCACGAGGCTGTGCTAGTCGCCGGTTTTCACAGTTGGTTCAATTGCTGTCATCAGATAAGCAAAGCATTACAAAACACGTAAAGCTATCGCTCTCTCTCTAATTGTCAACGTTTATTAGCGTTGTCAATTATGTGACTGAGATAGAATGTGAATATTCGATTACATTTTATGATTTCCTCTAGAAGCCTAACTGAATCAATAGCATACCATAATCGTGAGGTCTTTGTTTCAATTTGGTCATTCAAAATGTTTGACAAAATAATATCAGCAGTGTGCAGATCATTGGGACTGTATGGTCTGTAACAAGTTATTTTTACTTTGCACCCCACTGACGGATCCTTTGTCACGGAAGTGTAATTCCGTCATTGACAACTTTCGATCGATAAAAGTCAGTGACAAATGTGCAATATATGACGTGGCGTGGGCATAAATCAAACCTTCGGAAGTTATTCAAAATATTCAAACGATTTGCGTGTGATATGATCAATGAGAGTTAAAGGTCACATTATGTGCCCTAATGAAGTCGCGTTTGTTTTGAGCAATTTGGCCATATGTTATCGCGTTCTAATCGATATCCTTCGAAAACCAACCTTTTGTGGATAAAAACATGGAAGAGCAAAATCGGATACAGCTACTCACATCGGATCGCTTTCGTTTACTTTGCCCATTCAATGAGCTACCGTTGAATGCAGGCGTGTCACTTAATATCAGCAAATCGACATACTCTGACAGTTGGAGTAAATTATTACCAGGCATTACTGGCCCATTGTGATGTCTGTTTATCTGAGCTGGATAGCCCAAGCAACATATGACGATTCAGGTGGTTATTTATAGATACAAGGAACAGTGGACATAATTTACTTTACAATGTACTTGATGGTTCTGTCTTTGTGTGTTATTTTTCATTTTGGTATTCATCATAAGTTGAGGCAGTGCGAAAACTCATGTGGCGAAACCCCGTTGAATCTGAGTGTTTATTCCGAAACGCTTTCATTCTAATTTATTGAAATGTGTATAAGTATCATGTGAAATTGTGACGAAATTGTTCCGATTTCTTGGGCCATCAGTATAGCAGAAACTTAGACTCATTGGGTGAATGCACGCTGTGGGTTATAAATATTTACAGGCAGCAGACCAAATGTCGCTTGAATGACCATGTTTATCGTAATTTCAAGGTTCGATGTAGTACAATACATATGATGAATTGCACTCAGGTGAGCAACCAAGCACAACAGTACACATGGCTATCCGGTAAATCAGCACAGTGCAGTCATAAACGGTACACTCACTAATGAGTCAAACGAAACTGTAGCGCAGCACAATCATGGTACAGACAGTAAATCAAGATATATATTCAATCCAACATGTAATGATTGCTTCAATCACAGAATAGCAGAATAATCTGTAGTTAGAATGTGTGAATAAATTACCAATTGGAAATAACAATAGTAATACCTGGAAGACGGCAGAAAAGACATGCCAACGTGAACGGATAAATCGAGCAATGGGTCGGTTTCTGCAGCGCACTTGTTCTGTTCTTTTCGGTAAATTGTGAGTCCGTTCACCTCATGAAGTCCTCAGAACAATGCGATATAAATAGTCACAATACACTCTGTCCTTCCTAACTAACGCCGTTTCAATTATCAAGTGAATTCTTATATTTACTGGATACGTTTACCTTTTTCGCATTCACTCAACATTTGCTGTGGTTAGCATGAATGACAAAACCAATTTGAGATCGAGTTTAGGGGGCGGAAAACCAGTTATCACTATATTATTTAACTTAGGCACTTAAAACATGTATCTTCCAAATATATATTCGAAAACCGCACGATTTTACTTTCTATTCGGCCTGCTTATGTTTGGTTACGGTTTGGCATGTGATGAACTTATTTTTCTATTTCCTAACAAAATTGATCAGATAAACTATCGTAAAACTGCTACATTCACAATACAATATCAACAAAATGTACACCAATTTTTCAACAGACACATATTCAAAAGCGAACCCTGAAAATCTTCCTTAAAATAACGACTAAAACGAAAGGCGTATGAAAGAAATATAATCAGTGGGATTTCAAACCGGTAACTCGGAAGCTCGAACGACATGTCAGGTGTTGCTCAGTGAGCTGAACAAAGGTCATTTCTCAAAGTGCAGTGCAGAGGAATCGCTCTGCTAATAAAAATCATATCTTGTCTGAAACGGACATGACCTTTACACTCAGTAGTCTGATAAATATCGTATATAAATGGAAGCCAGACCTCGGAATTTCGTAACAGCGAAAACCACGGTACAGTATGCAGTTCTGTTTGCTAATACTCGGCTTGCTGAGTGGCATTGCCCGGAGTTCAGAAGGCCATGAAGGAAAGCACTGGGCTGTGCTTGTGGCCGGTTCTGATGGATGGTATAACTACCGTCATCAGGTAACCACAACACTACAAAACACATGATTATGTCTGTCTATGTAATCGTCAACATTCATTAGCGTTGTCAGTAAGATGAAAGCTGTTAAACGTGAACATTCGGCTAAGTTTTATGGTTTTTTATGAGCGTGACTGAAGCAATCGCGTACCACACTTTTGAGGCGATTGTTTCTGTCAAGCCTCATTCAAATTAACTGACAAATAGGTTTGGGAATTCTTCTATATATGACCCTTACACTGTGTGTTTTATGTCAGTCATACTTGATTGTTGCACTTTGCTGCTCGATTATTGATTCGGGCATTCATCGTCAGCCAAAGTGGTGTGTAAACTCACGTTACAAACCCGTTTATTCTGACTGAATCTCACAATATGTTGTAATCACTTAACAGCAAAATGTATAGACATCAAGTCAAATTGTGACAAACGATCTCATTGTTAATTGCTTCCTTGCTTCCAAATTTTCAGTGAAATTCAATGGTGATTTTCAAGTTGGATATCCGCTTTATTTCTCCCATTTTCTGTTCAGTATTGGGCTAGATAAACGGGAGATCCTACTCCTAAAACTGCTGGAGTTATATTTAAACTAGGTAGAAAAAGCAAGCTTCGTACAACCAATATATGAGAAGATTGCCATACATTTCATTGTGAAAATGCGGAATAAATGCGGTTTCCCGGTATTCCATGCATGGTTCAATGAAAAAGTTGGTTTTTTCTTCTTCTAATACGTCCGTATTCTGAATTCGGAAAACGTGACGTGCCAAACCCAGGTCAGTTTTCGATGGTTTCTCTCAGACCAGTCCATTACACATGTAAATGCAACGGATACCCATTTGACATATAGTTCCCATACTTTCACTTGAATAATCTGGATCACATTTTCGAGCAACGTTTAAATTGTCCATGTGTACTTCACAGATCCATTAGGAAGTGCCAAAAAGACTGACTTGTGTTTGGCACGTCACTTTTTCTATATTTGATTAAAATGAGTCAGGGATAACTTGATCAGAGTATTTCCATACTGTTTAAATAATGCAACACCCATCGTGCAAATTAATGTGTGCGAAAATCCGATCAAGAATGAAAGTATCCAATTCTTTTATTTCATGAAATATTGAATTTACGTGCGACCGGTCATGTTATTGCTCATTCGTATTTCTAGGCTGATGTATGTCACGCTTATCAACTGCTAAGAAAAAATGGGATCCCACCCGAGAACATTATCACCATGATGTACGATGACGTGGCAAATGCCCCAGAGTAAGTTTTCCTCAAAAATAACACACAGCACTGCTCTCCTCTCATCCAGTGATTTTCCAGTAATATTCAAAATGTGTGAGGGCTTAGCAAATTTCATAAAATTTTGATGAGCAAAATGGTAGTCGTTTTCACCCTGGCCGGACTCGTACGCAGACCTGAACGCCACCCAAGATCCAATACCATGTGCTCTTTCAGTTGAGCTTTAGTAGCATGCCAGAAGTTGAAACGATGAACGAAATTTGGACCACCTCAAAATATCTTCAGCGGCAACTAATTTAATTCCTCTCAACAAGGCCCGACCGAATAATATTCACTGATCACTAAACACTTCAGTTTATCCGAATTTGTTCTAATAACTTGCACAAACGTTACTGTGGTCCATCAGAGGAGTAATTTTCTTATTCACACTCCACATCATGTGAATTCAAAATGTGGTCGTAAAAGGAACCCCAAGCGAAATTTTGCCTGTACCGACTTCAAAGAATGTAGGTTTGACAGATGAAATATAGAAATGTTCCAATAAAAACACAAATAATAACTGATTTCTAATACTAATTTTTCCTTTCATTTTGTTTCCCAGAAACCCTTTCCCGGGTAAACTGTTCAACGACTATAAACATGTGGATGTTTATGCAGGAGTGAAAATTGATTATCGGGGTAAAGTAAGTGCCCATATTTGGTGTGACCTAATACGAATATTTAGTTGGAAATTTCAAATACAATTATGTGTTTGATTTCAGATGTAGGTGACGCGTATAAATTGATAGAATTTCAGTCCACAATTTCAATCTGAATTATGTATCATCGATGGAGGTATTTTGATTGAGTGAATGATAAAATATCCTGTATTAGGGAGGTAATTAACAACCTGATGTCAAGTTAATGAGTGGCTTTGAATTATTTATATTTGCGGCTATAATATGAATGGGTAACATAAATGCCTCACTTGTCAAACTTGGAAAAGCACCCGTCGTTAACTGGAAAACAAGTGAGTACCGCGCACATACGTCTGAGTTGCTCAATCCGCGATGTACTAATCCAAACCATCTTCATATTAGTGAAAGTGAATTTATTCGAATTGTGAAAAAAATATTTTACAGCATGGAGGTTCAAATTCGTACTTGGAAATAATGGGAACAATGCTGGACAATCATAAGATGGGTGAAGGACGTGCGCAGCACTTTCATGGCCTTCAATGATGAGGTGGGAGTTCATTGATAGGATCTCCTCAACTATCTTAGTAATTGGTATGAGATGAAATAAGTTGATCATGGTGATATTATTTTCTCGACTATTATTGTGAAGTAGTTTTGATCATTCTTCAATGGTCTGGGTTGATAAAGTGAGAGTTTACTTGTCCACCTTGTTGTAGACAATCAAACACAATTTCAGTGCAATTTATAAGATAGTCATTTGTAGTACACGAGTACCACTGTGGAAACCTCACGTTTTAAAGTACTTTTTACTGATTGCACACGTACGTATCTAACAATGATCGGATCACTTGCGCGATAACATATTTTCATATTTCCAATTCGCAGTATGTTACACCAGACATGTTCCTCCGCGTGTTAAAGGGCGATCGGAAATTGAAAGAATCTGGATTCAAAGTGCTCGAATCGTGAGAAGCATTGCAGTTATTTTAGAATTTGTTGCTTTCAAGAAGAGATGTGACAGAATAAACTTAAAATTGTCTGATTCGAATATTCAATAGTCAAGGTTTCAAAATATTTGAAAGGACGAAATGATTCGGTTTTCATCTCAAATATGAACGTAAAAGTCAACATGTAAATGATATTTTGGTACGAAATGAATTTACCTCAGACGATAACACGATCAACGATATTTATAAATATACGTATTGTATGATAAATTCTGAAATAAAGATCCAATAATAGCTTATGTACTGTGCGTCTTAGCATACTTACATAAAGTTTCTGGCAAAAGAACTCCGTAGAATGAAATAATATGCTTGGTCATTCAGGAACACAATGAATATTACCTTCCTGATATACTCATGGAAGCACCTCATCACCGTGATCAATGTTATAGAAGAAACCATCTTGATATGCGGTAAACAGTCTATCTGTAAAGTCAGAGACTACAGCTGATCTCATTTTTATTCTGTCATTCTCAAATGATTCAATAACATCACTACGGATAGATCTGTGAAAATGGTGTCGGCAGTTGTTTCTGTGATACAAACTTGGCTGATCCGACTAAATCTCAATATAAGAGAAACTGTCTTTTGAACTGTCTGCGTTTATCCACCCGTGTTTCACCGAACGTCTTACCAGTAATTTCTGTTTCCGAATTCCTTCCAGTGGACCAGAGGACAATGTGTTTATTTACTTCAGTGATCACGGGTCTCCAAACACGATTGAGTTTCCGAGTGGAGAGGTTAGTTGATCTTCCCGTGTGCCAAATTCCAGCTGACGATAACCCACGCTGAAAAATAAGAGAAATATTTATGTCCTTACTTCCAGCTGTGCCCATTGCTGTTATACAATAATTCAAATTGGGCATGTACTAATAGCACGTCCATTGTTGTTTGTTGTTCGAAATCTTTGATGAACAGTTAACAGACAAACTTGAAAAACACGCACTAGATAGTTCATTTCGTTTTATACTTTTTTATTAGTGTGCGATGTTTGTGTAGTCTGTTCAAATGTTTGTTGTTTTATTGGTTTGCAAATTTTTCCAAGGGGACTGACTCACAGTACCAAAATGTAATCACAGCATGGAAGAAAATCAGCTCAGTGAGATTACTTACCCACTTTCCCGCTCGCTTGCAACTTACTTACTGAAAATGGCTCAGGTAACTTTATGTACAATGAAATAAACTGATAGCAATTTTTAAATGTTTTGCTGACCCGGAAAGATTGTGGCCATAAAAATGCCAGTGAAATGCGAAGCACCATCATGCGAGATCACCACCTGAATTTCCACAATAGCTAACGTACCAGCTGATGCAGCTGGACGATGGTCAAAGTAGCGACTGAAGAAGTTTCCCGAAATGAACTAAGGAAAACCGAAAGACGTGTGAAAGACCGAATCTCTGAGGACACGCCTCAACTGTCAGCCAAAGCACAGAAATATCCGATATCAGAAGTGACTAGCACCGCAGATTGAAAAGGGAGATCTTGCTCTGAAACAACGTTGGCTATAATTGGAACGGGGTAGTGACGGCTGAAGAAATGGAGGTTAGAGGAGGGATCGGTGACTTTGGCAGGCCTCTCAGCCTCATTTGCTACGCGTCGGATAGGAGTTGCACGCATGAGTCGCTCCTGAAGAGTACAGCCGGTTGCTCAACCAAATACCTAACCACACGATGGACCTACAATCACCCGTTCTCCTAGAGACGCACGATATTAACTGCAACGCAATGACTGTAACTGAAATAGCAACCGTCATCGATCATCCGACTAACACAAATGCCGCTTAAGAAGATAGCACACCAAAAATCTAAAAGGGCTGACTGTCGTGATTGCCCAGAGCAATCAACTCAACAGTTGTTCATCAATGACCGACTATTCGAGTGCATCCCATCGTCCAAGTATCTAAGCTCAATGCTGCTTCCGAAAGGGTCAGGTGAAAGATGGAGCAATGCTTCGAACAGATTATGCCAGGAATGCATTTCACCGGCAACCACGGGCGTTGTGAACCAGCAATGAGAGTGAAATTCAGAAATAAACTACGTATCTACCGCCAGGCTATACGGCCTGTACTCAGCTACGGCTTCGAAACCTGGTCACCGACAGACCAGAAAACTAGAAAGCTAGAGCTGTTTGAAAACTGGTGCCCGTGGCGTACTTCGGAAATAAATTAACGTGACGGATTCTTCAGCAACGAAGTTAGGAGACAGTGCTCTGAAAATGACGAACTGTCAAAATACTTCCAATGATGTCAACTGCGGTGGCTGGGTCATTTCATACGGATACCCGAGACGGAGTTGAATAAGTAAATACTCGTTCCGATACACTGCCTTGGATGGAGCGTTCGCTTTTCTAGTCAGCTCAAAACTTAAACCAACACCGTCGAGAAGGATGTGGAGTTTCACAGAAAGAATAATTGGATCGCAATTTGTGCCGAAATGCTTCGAGCCGGCTCGCATGACCACCTTTCTTAAGCATACTCATTGGGATAACCAATCTTTCAACAGGAAATAAACTCGTAAGAGCAAAGGTAGGTGAGATAGCGCTACATATCGATTTACGTTGTTTGATCCTAGGCAAATATACTCCATCACGTGCATGAGGCTCGCCTTCGAGATATTTGTGACCAGCGTCTCTGCTTGCTTACCGGCTAAGAACGGGGTTTGTGTTTACTCTCAAAAAATAAATAGATTGCAATTATTACATGTCCTATTACTAACTACTAACACAATACAAATCAGAAAAGTTGCTGTCACTTTGTTGAATAGACCAATTTCGTTGTATTATTCACTGTTTGTCACTGCAAACCCGAAAAGTACTAGCGTAACCCGAAAATGCAAATCAAGATCAATTAATTCAAATATTTGTGATTTGAGTTTTTGAGTAGACAGTGGACCATATTTATTCATTACAAACTTCTCATGTACTTCATATCCAAATTGTCGGATTCCATTGTTTGCAGTTATATACTATTTTATCCGTTCTCAAATTTGTAGCTTTCTGCAAAACAACTTAACGAAACTTTGGCTTACATGAACAAAGCACGGCTGTACAAGAAAATGGTCATTTATATCGAGGCTTGTTACTCTGGGTCCATGTTTCGGCGAATTCTTCCTGAGAACATCGACAGTGAGTTTTGGTTATTCGGTTTTTCATTGAACTGACTGACGTGCCGTCGAATAGGCTGGAGGGAACCTCTTTGGATCACCAATACACATTGTAATCATTAGGTATAATTTGTTTTAAATAGCACTTCACTCCATACGGAGAAAAGTCGATTGACGATGTAAAGTTCATATGGCCAAACTGTTCTCCTAATTCTCTATGCGTCCTTTTTCACACTCCAAACCGAAATTCTAGTTCTCGCTGTCACCGCTGCCCACGAAGATGAATCAAGCTGGGCCACATTCTGTGATGATCCCATGATCGATACTTGTCTGGCCGACGAATTCTCTTACCAATGGATGACAGATACGGAAAAGGTAAATGCAACGAAATAGATCAGGGTGTTTTTCTCCTCTGCTGAACTTTTATTTTCTCTCTGTACTTATACGACTAGAAGCAAGTGTAACCAGCTAGCTACTCCGTGAAAAAAATTGACGATTCGTTGAAAAACTAAGGAAATAATTAAATTAATCATCGGCTGCAGAACTGCATTGCGGCTCAGTTGTGAGTTTGCCCATGTGCATCATAATATTTAGATTTTGATTTGGACGCCTTCTACATTTAATAGTTATTTGCTATTCAGTAAGGGATTCCCATACTCCGAAATGGACGAGAAATGGGGAAGCATGCAACCGGTATCATAAAGGCTAGACAACAGTGATCGAAGGGCTTGTATCTCGTAATATTTCTTTTTTGGCCTCGATTCATCTAAAACACAGGTGAATGCTTTTAGCAGCCCAGAAATATGGTCAGAAAAGGACAAGCCTGAAAGTCGTTCTGTCTAGCTTTGCTGAATTGTTCAACACACGTTCATATTTATCCAAGTTCCGTTCGTCAACATTGTTCTAGCATCAGCGAGATCTATCCAAATGGACAGTTGGCAAGCAGTTTCGAGCTGTTAAACAGGCCGTGAAGAAAAGTCATGTGATGCGGTACGGTGACTGGGTAAGTGGCGCATTTCTATTATCATCCGTTTGCATAATCAGAAATAAACTTTGCATAATTTAAGGTGGATACTCCAATGCCACCCGTGATGCACTATTCATCGATTTCTAAACATTCCGTAAACTCTATATCAAATCTTGGAGAAGATTGGTGCCCACAGCCCATGCTTTTCACAGACCTAATTGGATTGCAAAACTGGAATAATTACACTTGTAAAATATGATGGTTCTTTTGGCATTATTTCATTTGGTGTTATTGCAATGAAATGGTCACAAATTGAATTACAAATTTATTGCTTAAATAAATGGTGCTTAATTGGTGGCCAACTCGATTTTATTTTGGCCAACATGAGTCATGTAATACTTGGACCCGCGTGGTTGAATATTTCTAATCGAATTATACCCATTCGAATTGGCCAGGATTGCACAATGGACTTGTGACACTAACGACTCTAGCATTTTAACTCTCCATTGCACATTTATTGTGTTGGATTTTGGATAAAGCCTTCTACTCCTGCATAAACTTCCCAAAAACCCGGAACTATCCACGTTTTCAAATTAAACTGAATGGTGCGATGATGAGCATATAAGCCAGTAGGTAAAACTGTTTGCGACAGTCTAATCGAAACGTTCGCCGGCTGCCAATGGTCAACTGGAGTCTGAATCGATCATCAACGGGGATTAGATTTATTTATGTTGAAATCTTCAGCGAATTATTTTTACGCTAGTGAATCTGAAAATTCAGCAAATAATAGTTCAGCTGTTTGTGCGAAGAATTCAATGAAGTAAAACTTTCCGATTCAGAGTTTTCAGTAATAAGTGTATTGATGTTGTACACATAATATGTTCTTCAAACAAATTAATTTTACAGTTTTTGTGGGCACTAGGTTATTACCGCCAATATGTTATTCAATTTCCTACTTCACCGTGATCCACGCAATCTTAGACTTCTAGATCCGCTTTTGATCAGCCAAAATAGCTTCACATTAAACGTTCAAATCGTGGAACACAACCGGAAACTACCATGGCTTTATTGAGCCATGAAGTAGTGAACCACACACAGACTTGGAAACACACACGCACACCTGAATCCATTAGTGCCACATTCTCAAGCATCTCATTGCGTATTTTCTGTGTTATGTTATACTTTCGTGACCAGTGAGAGTATACAAAGGGAATTCCTCTCCTAGCGTACGTATTCTATCTAGCTTGTTCAAATTCATTGTGCGATCTAACTGAATCAACACTGTGTTACACGAAATATTGTTTTTCCCAACATTCAGGGTATATCCTCACTCTCCGTTGGAGAGTTTCAGGCCAATGTTACACGAGTGGGTGCAACCGCATATTCTGCAAAGAGTGTAAGTAAACAAGTGAACATTTTCAACATTTAACTGCAAATGCCAATATACAGATCACAGTATGGATTATTCTAGTCTGACAATCAGAACTCGTAAGTTGGCTTAACGTCAATTAAATTGCAATTTTAAAAACGAAAAATTACATTCCAACCATTCTTGGTTGTTCCAGTCCTTTTCTTTTCCTTATTCTCAAACACATCCATTGTGAAAGCAATTATAAAACAGCGCAATGTAACAGACATCTTCAAGTCCCAGTCGATATAGCACTGTCTGATTCTTGCAATCATTGCATTCATTCGTACACAACCTGATTGGCTGCAATTTCAACTTTATTTGCAAATCTTTATATATGCTTTTGATGGACTGTTTGAGCTTGGACTCATGCTATTCCATTTTTTTAACACTACAAAATACGAATGAACTCAAATCGCATCTTAATCGGAAACAATTCGCTGATCTGAAAGTCAATGACAACACGGGATAGATCGGTAGCCATTCATGCACATTTGGTTCCTCTGATGCACCAATTGAAGAGATCAAAATCATCGAGTCAAATGGAACTGGCACAACGACGCCTATTCCGTGCACTGGAGGTAAATTTGTGTTCACCAAATCTCTCTTGACCTCGGCAATGTGAAAACTGTTGTGAGAAACAGCAGTTATTTAGATCCGTGATAATTTTTCAACCGCAATTGTATGTTCAGTGAATTTAGCTCCCATTGATTTGTTAACATCCGAGACATAATACGTTTCCGTAGTGAGAGATTTGTGCGAAATGAAACAGGAAGACTTGAAAACTAGAGCAGGAAAGTATTCAACTTTTAGCATTTATTACACGGCAGTTTTTAGGGCGGTGAAAATTTAGAGAAGCAACAAATTTTTGGGCACAGGATGATTAGTTATCATCAGTGTGTCGAAAGTTATTTGATGACAGATTTCGATCGAACATATGACGGTCAAAAGCAATGAACAAATAACGGAAGTGAAATGTTTGAAGTGGAGTGAACGATATTTGCATGAAGATGTCGACTGTGTGAAGATCAATGTTGCATTGCTGATCGTTTGTCATATCAAAAGAACTTCACCTTGGGCTGCATATACCATGCTGAATACATGACATTAAGGCATCACATTTGAACAATGCTCACTATAGAAACATGGGAAATGAGATTAGGAACAGTGAACTGATTGACTTGATTAGGTGTATTTTTGACAAATTCTTAGTTAAAATTTCCCTATTACATTTTTCAATCCATTCCAGTTTGGTATTGTCTGAACCTGTTGAAATAGAAGGTGATTATTTACATAATGTCTCAAGCAACACAACTGAAATCGTTGGTAGTTATATTTGAAGCAAATGGGATTTGTTATCAATTGCCTAACTACCTTGAAATGATTGTCTTGATTGCAGTTGGGTAAAATGGTGAAGGAAACTGTGGATGAAATTGTGGAAGAGGTCACAACCACGAGTGCACCCACGGGAACACCCATTGGTATACATGAACATCTGGATTGCTATCAAACAGTTTATGCTCAGTACAAAAATAAGTGCTTCACTATACAACAAGTGAGTTGCTGATATATAAATAGATACGTATTGTCTCTAAACTAACCATCATTTTACCCAGAATACACAAGTTTGTTCCGATAGAAATCATTCACATTGATGGTATGGTTTACTTCTTGGGCTGAGAGAACCTTAGCATTTATCAATGACAGAATGAAAATCGTCCCATCATTGAGAGCGATTTCTTATTCAAAGGAAAGTAAGACGACCATTTTTCAGCATGTCCTGCACATCCATGTGCTGATGAGGAAAATAACAGGCCACATTCAAGGTAATGAAAAGTTACCTACTCTCGTACGTTACAAACATATTCCATTATTTTTGACCATTTTGTATCAGTTTTGATGATTTGTCGCACTGGTGCCGGTAGTAACGTCCAGCTAGTGATTCGACCACAGTCTGGTCATGCTTGTACCTCCAAATTTTGTCTCAATAATTAAAAACAGGACAATACTTTATGAATGTTACATAAGTTGATCAACCTTGAAATGTGAACCTACGAACCACTGAAAGCCAGACTGAATGGACTTGGAATTTGATTTTTCCATTCACAATCGTCCACTTCGGGTTCGAGTGCCAGTTTTCGTTTGATAGATGTGCACTGCTGATGATTCATAACAGAGATGAAACAACTGTACAGAACGTCCATGATTTTCAGTCATTTAAAAACTCACAATGCAATACGAATTACATTGTGTAAAACTTCAATCTCCTAATACCCACTCCACTTCTATGAATTATTCTATTCCTGTAATTTTGTTTAAACGGTCATAATGAATAATTCACCCCATTTCCCGGTGATTTGTATCGGGATAACTGTTCCCACTTACGGTAACTTATCAGCTAAGACCACAACTGAAACATCACAGTGAAGACTTCGTTCAGCTATTCAATAAATCCAATAGACTATATTTGGACAGCGAATAGAACGTGCCAAGTAAGATTGACATGAGAGCTGCAAATTCAAGGGAGAAAGAATATTTATTCACCAGAACCCTGAGTGCAGTGTGTCCTAATTATGTTCGTCTGATGACATTTCAGGTACCGGAAGTTGCAAAAGAAATGGTGAAGTTGGACCACTTATGTGAGCAAGGCTACGACGCAAATGTGATTGTGCAAGCAATATTTACCACGTGTGGTTGATCGTCGAAATCCGTTTGATAAACACTCAATGATAATCGCTTATACTGACTGTCCATTCTGAATGATTGACTCACTTACACTCACTTAATAAATGATATCCGCATCCTACGAAGTAGTTTTATTTGGAGTAACTCCTCAGTGAATGAGTCGCACAATATCCATGTCTTGTGTTAATTAGTAGTCCAGTTTCTTACTCTATCCAACCGCGTTTATTTATCCCCTAACTTAGGGACACATCGATCCACGTGATTACAAAGTGTCATCCACTGAGGTAAAAAGGGGTAAAAATTGTAACCCCAATTTGGTAGTTGCACGTCGTCATAGTTATGCACGTAATAATGCCATTTACTCGAAAATTATGAAATCTATACTACAACATCCTTTTCCATCAAACGTATCTCGAGGCTCCAATCCTGATTCAATTTACGCCCCATTTTCAACAAACTCCAGCCACCAACAAATTGTCACACAGATGAGAGTTAAACCCTTGCACACCGGTGAGGGTTTTTCTGCTCAAGTTATTAAACTTCTGCCGCCTACGACTCAAAGAACGATGAGCTTGTTTCGGCTCCTCTATTGAAGCATCCCGAAAGATCTGATGCCAAGAGAAACGCTTTTATTTGGCCCCTCTGAATGAACTCTTTAATTTCCAAATACGTACTGAACAGTCAATTACAATTATGCAATCCTAATAGCATATTTTGTGTTTATTTGGGCAGGAAATTCAGATGGAACGCAATCGATAATGCCGTACGATGTCCGGTCTGTATTTGTGCGCGTTTGACAAACGTCCGGAGCCAAAAATTGGCCCATTACACTTTCTAACAACAAACTTACTAAGGGAAACCGGTTGTTCATCTGTCTCGTTTGGTTAGAATAACGGATCACCTAGAGCAAATCAAATCGAGTGAATTACTTGCCCAGTGCACCTAACAATTGAAACTCGAAATTACGTAGCCAAAATCACAGTATTGATTAGCTACAATTACAGGAATGGAGAGACAGTACATAACAACTCGGAAATTGTGATGAGACTAATAAATTTCAAGCAATGGATATCAGTAGTAAGGTTGGGCAATGAAAACACCAAATCATGGTTATACTGATGTGAGAGTGTCTGCACACTAGCTAAGTTATCATTGAAGAAACTTCATCAAGATGGTTGACATTACCACACCAGCTATTCATTTCCTATTTAAACTTAGCTTGTGGTGCATTTGTTGTGCACAGTGGTGCTGGCAAGACTAGGAAAGGAAAGGATTTTGAAGACCTATCAATGTTCGGGATATGAGAAAGCCGGATACATTTTGTAGTTAAGCGTCGCCTTCTTGCAAAGGACAATAATCATGACAAGCCGGACTTTTTAAACTACATATTAGATGGTTCATCCGCGAGCAAATCTGATTTTGTTGACGTGGATGTGTTCAACGATTCACGCAAACGTAAGGTGTTCTCTTCTATTTTTATAATTTGTGGAGAAACTCCCTCTCTGTTAACTTAAATTTCCATCTAAAGGAACTGCTCCTCATAAATCCCAGAAAACAATCCTGACTAGATGGACTCAGTCCCGTATTTCTCGAGTAGGGGGTGGTTACCCTCACGCTTAGTCTTTCTAATAATCTCAACTAATATCTAAAGAACAGTGGGACTCAAGATTGTTGGAGCATGGGACTCATTACTTCCGTTCCCAAAAGGACCACATAATTTCGTCCTACTACTTGAAGCTCTGTCTCATTGGAAGATTTTGAAATATTAGCTCTTCGACAATTGACTGATAAGTCTGATTTCACAGATCCTGATCATTTAGCTTACCAACAATCACGCTCCACCATCGATGCCTTCAATATTTTGCCACATACTTTGTCCACACTTGACGGGAAGAGTTAGGTGGTAAGTAAGTGCATCCTAGACAACAACGAGGCATTCAACAGTGTCGACAGGAATGAAACTGCTCCCTTTTCTCAGTTTCTTGTATTTAAACTATCACTGATTCATTTTCGACGGATTACTTTACCAATTGCTAGTAGTAAACCCATTTTATTCTCAATGCCCTCATCCGTTGTTGCTACACTCGTAGAGTTCGGCAAGGACCTAAATTATCCCCCGCCCCTTGGTTTTCTACTTCCAGCTGTTAAAAGCATGTACAGGAAAATACTCTCCTTATCAGACACGCGGAAACCTTTATATTTCGTGAGCCTCATAATTTTGATTTCACTTTTCCTACCCACAAAATGCATCAATCAAATCTCGTATTAGTCTGAGGCTTCTAACGTAAACCTTAACCCAAAATTTCTGGTTTCATTACATTTCCCTTATTGAACGGTGGTACGGAACACAATTTTCAAAATGACTGTATTTATACTTCAACAGAATAAGAACAGCTGAACGTTCTTGAGCTAACCAAGTAATGTAGACGTTTGCCTGTCCGTAACTTCAAGTGGTATATTCATGGTACTTTCATTTTGTCTAAATTGCAATCTCAACTTACAACCCATGCTCAAGAATGTTGTCAAAACTCCTGCATATACCGGTGTTCAGTTTCACTGGCTATACGACTTGCCGATCTTCCATTCTGGTCTGTTTTGTGTGATAATAGTTTGTTGTCAGATCATCTAAATGCTTATATTCTCCTGGTGGCACACAAAAGGGAACACATTACAACATGATTAACGTTATCAAAACATTTCTTCTAATTTCACAGGTGCATTTTATGTTTAGAAAACTAATTGTTGTCCCACATTAATAATAGTGCCTCTGCAGTCTTGATCACGAAAACTAAAAACTATTAATTTACTTGTAATCAGTGAACATTTTATTACTTCTAGCTGATACGAGTCAACCACATTTTCTGTCATACAGAACAGCTAATAACAAATTCTAAATGATATATCGGTTGGGTTAAATAAACTTTACTAGCAAAATCTCTATGTTAATCACACTGAAGTGTGTTCCAGTCATCGACGAAGTCAGCTGTTAGAGCCTCACACTCACGGCACTGTTATCCGACAAACTGGCATTTCATCGGATAAATACCTGCTCATTTGTATAAAGAAAGATGGCCCAATTTCACTTATTTGAATGCAGTGTTCAATAGTGATTCCTGCTGAAACCAACAAGCACCATTTTCCAGGTACTTCCTGATTTACAGTAGTATGGATTTGTCCAATTACTGCACGGCCATTTCGAGATACCGTTCTTACGAGAACATTACCCAAGGCCTAATAAATTTCCTCCCTTCTGAACCACTAGTCATGAGCAGTAACGAAATTCTGTCAGTTTGATTTTCAAACAACGCTGATGGGCGAAAATAACAAGCAATGTTGACTGCCCTAATCCCGAGGGAAAAACGTCCCTGTACCAGGGACCAGCGATGAGTTGGCATTTTCGGTAACCGTATTATTATGAAATCAGTGACCACAGTTCTCCCATCTGAAACTTGACGGCCAAGTGCACTTAGTAATTATTGTAGAATTTGAATATTATTCAGAATTTTGGTGTACATCTTCCTGGTCTCCATTCTGAAGTACCTGACTGAATTTTCGCTTTAATAACTCTTATTCAACGAATGATTATATTAGTTGTCACAAATGATACGATGGAAATATTTCACCTTATAGGTAATGATGAAATGTTCCAATAGTGCATAGTGGTTTATCACAGTACCCGGTTGAAGTTACTGTCGTCGAACGAGGTTCCCTTTGTGCTACTGTAGCATCGAATCCCGGTAAGATGTTGGTGTTAGGTACACACTCGGCTCACATGTTTGATTTCACTTCGAATGTCTAGTTACATGACATTTTGTTTGTTCATATAACGTGTAAGTAAATTGAGGATTCGTTCGAGAAGTATGTTAAGGAATAACGGGGACAAGTTCGAATTTTACTCAGCGGAAATTTAAAGTTGCACTGAAAGTGTAGTACGAATAAATAAACAGGTTTGCTGTTCATTTGCGATCATTGCTGTATTTCAACACGAAAATTATATTGTAAATCAGCCAAACAGAACAACTCTGTGTATTCTATCTGGTTCTTCCCTGCCGTAATCTGCTCAACAGCTCTGTTACATCTATCAGGTTCTTATTTCATGTCTATTCTACAACGGCCAATCTCTTCTCATTCTCACTGTTACTGCTGAGACCTCATTTATTTGGTTTTCCATCTAGTTTATTGGTATGACATACCAATTATTTTTCGGGAAATATCGCAGACACCAGATTCTCCGAAAAGTCACTCAGATTCCTAGTCAATAATCATGGCGTTTTGCACGCTGCTGCGCTTTTATCCTTTTTCACACTCGAGTTAGCGACGTTCCTCTAAGTGCTTCGGAACTGAAAATACGAATGTTCAGTCTTAACTATCTGTGATACTGTAGCAATCAAAGTGGATTTTGCTAATCTATTTTCTAATCTTCAAAATATTGTGAGCTATTCGGCACGGAGTGGTCTTACCATTAACTCCTCAGAGATATTGTTCCGAATAGAAGTCAGTATCGCAAAAGTTGGCGTCACTTGCTCCATAAATACAACATGTCACTCAGATAAAGATTACATGTAAGCCTCAAAACCTGCTCAGTGATAAGGAATAAATATAATATTGTAAAATCTTCTACTAACTGTTCTTCCTCCGTTTTGTCATTGTCACTGACTGCAAAACTAGTGCGAGTAGAGGTATTCGAGTGAACGGTGCACACGGAAGACAAGGGTTGTGCGAAATTTGGTGTGTGTCACACCTATAGTGGATACGTTTTGCGGCATCTACCATTACGAAATGGGAATGGCGGGTAAACAAAGGCTTACTTTTCCTCTTATGGTGAAGAAATAAAACAATGTATCGTATGTGCTAGAAAGAACTATAATATTCTGACCGGATGATAATCCGTTGTTGCTAAAAGTTGATCGTATGTATCTCTACTTGAAGCCAACAAGTTCTTCACGAGCAATAAAGTACAAATCCTTTATCATTTTGACCACTTCAAAAATAGGCTAGAAGATATACGACTGATTACATGAATACCTCAAAATGAAACAAAAATTCTACCTTGATAACATGGAAGAATTATTCTTGAGAACAAGCTAAGTTCGGTTAAAAGGAGCTGAGATTTAAAGAAAGCCATAAACGTAGATTCAAGACAAAGTTGTACGGGCTATGGAATTCGGAAGATATGACAAAATAATTCATGCACGAAATTGAGGAACTGATAAAACCTGGTAGAACTTCTCTGGATCAAATTATTCCCATTCTAACAGTGAAAATATCCATGTAATAATCCTGAAATCCAAATTATTTTTCTCACTCATGAAATAGTTATTATTCGAAAGACAGAAGAAAGTCTGAAAGGGATAAAGATAACGAATGATTTCCAGTCCATGTGCAGTTCACTTGTGACCATGGAAATGTTCCCACTGATAAGTCGCGTACTTTATTTATCACATATTTGAAAGCCAACTGTGATTAGCAGATGAGTTCATGGGGTATTTTTCCTCAATTAGGTCACTCCCGATTCGATGAGACAAGATGAACGTGTCACGAATACGTCATAAGGCCAGATGAGAATCCACTTCCATGGTATCTAGATCAGTGTGGAAAATATGAAACTGAATGTTTGGGGGAACCTCACAATATACGTATTTATTGTAACCTTGATTCAAACATTTCATTGTCCGCAAAAGAACCTTTTTGCTCGGATAAAATTGGGACGACAAAAGTTAGTGGGAAAATATTCTCTACAACCTGAGTGTTGTATTCGTGACTGAATGCACAGCAAGCAACAAGTAGTATGGCTACATTGTAGGCTACAATCTGGGTTCTGAATGCATTTGACTAAGATCGGTACAGATAAGTCACGATCAACGTTCAGTAGTGGCGTGGTCTACTAAATAGTTAAAAGCAAACGAGAGTCACTGTCACGTGAATCTCAATGTGCAAATGACCCATAGCAGTTAGAAAGAAAAATGATAATTGATTCTGAGGAAATCGGATCTATAACAATAAACTCTTTGACTTTCCGTTCAGCCGTTAAATTGCAAAACGCAGAGCATATAGACAGCGTTTATTTCCTTGGACCATCAGCTAGTTTCACGAAAGACAAACCATTTGCTAAGATTATGGGGAAGAATAATTGTTGCTATGATGATGGTAGAGCTCCGATCACGGTAGTCATTCTCGAGCACTTGGGGACTCCTCATCATTTTATTTGTTCTTTCGTGAGTAGCTCCAAGAGCTATCCGGGTTTGTTGTAGACATGGAAAGTGCTCGCAAAATACGTATTTGTGATTGTATTTGATGAGATTATCAGTCAAAAAATATTTGCGCTTAGCAACAATTCAAATCAGGTAGATGAAAAAAGATGACCGCATATAAGAACTGCCAAATAATTCGGCTGATACACGTGTCCGGTTTGTGACGAATCGGTTCAGATAAGGAACAGGCTAGTTTTGTGGTGTATTGATGAGAGGGTGTATGGATCGGAAGAAAGAACGAGTAGAATCGAGTGAGACACACTTGGAGAGATCAACGGTTAAGTGGGGAGTGCTGTCTGCAGGCATATCGCAAGCGAGATTTTACCATGTGGCCTGGTGTGGTTAGCACAACTTATCACACATTTCATTTAAGGATATGAAACATACTTGACTGACAATAGGTAGAGCTTGACAAAGAATTTGATATCTTTTTTCAGCAGAACAGCATACGTGGCTGAGGAATAGTAAAGTAGAAAAGTAAAACCACACAGATATACGGAAGTAAAATAGCACTCCATTTACCAATAACATATTTTGAATATCAGACCTCGAATAACAGCCTGTGAAGTTTCTTCGAGCAGTTTAAAATCTGAGACGAACACTTCCAATTTTCCTCGATGATGATTCCTAAGCATTTGACAGAACTCTGTCTAGCTAGTGATTCCGTGGAAATGAAAGGTAGATCCCTAGTATAAAACAATTGAGAAACGGTTAATATGCGTTCAAAGCTCCCTGAATCACTGTAGAATTATTCAACAGGGGTTTGGATGGTTTAAAACCTAGTCGTTTGCACTGAGTTTTGTTGGTAAACATTCGGACAGCCATATTCATTTATGTGTGGGACAGCCGAAAACTTCTGGTTTGTGGAGGAGGAGAAGAGACCACGGATTAGAATGAAATGAGGATGAATAGTCTGGAAAAACCCATCGCAATGACTTCGTGGATCCACACAAGGATTTGTTTATACGGTAGACTCTTGGAACGATAGTACCCACAATGGACGTTCCGGGTTTAGACAAACTGTAAGGGGTCATCAGTAGAGTTTATAGAAAAATTACAACGTTCTTAGTGGAAAGCTTGGTAAAATTAATGTTAGATAACGTTAGAGCAATGGGACGAAAACATTTAGCTATGATACAAGAGAGCAGATATCTCTTATTCTTTTAGCATTTCACTATTCGTTAGTTCTCTCAATGCTTCCGACTGTTCTTTTTTGAATGACCTCTGAAGTTTGAGTTTACTTTTTCAGTATGAGTGCCAAGTGTTCACTAGTGTTGACTTCACTTATTTTAAGGTTTTATTAGACGTTGGTATTAATCCATGAGTGTGGGAGTGAACAGTCTCAAAATGCACTTCATAATCAAACTTGTCACGCTTTCTGGTGGTGGTCATTCAGAACTTAGGACCTAGTGACAAGGCCTCAATCATGTAATCACTCAAATGCGAGCTAGAACAGTTGTAAACATACCGACTGGGCTGATTCGCGAGAACACACTGAGGAGTCCTTGCTTCAATCCTTTTGGTCAGTTCTTCCTGGTTTTTCTTCCTTCGAAATTCTATGATAGCTCCCGCGTAGCTTAGAAACTTAACTTTCAAGTTTCCTTTTATAAAATCTATGAAATGCTGACGCTCTGAAATATTCCGTTCGTATTCCGAAAGCTTAGAAAGCAAATTATCACACCGATTCAACACACAACGATGTAACGTTCTGCTATTTGGATAGATTCGACTTCTCTGGAGAGATTTCCAATAACGTTTCGGGTACTGATTTCGATCTACACAATTGACCGAAAACTGAAGAACAATGTTCGCCTCAGCAAGTCTCGCGAAGAAATTTAGGAACCAATTCAGTCCCTTCCCCACGAGTGGGTCCAATGATTGTTTATTCCATATCTGTTCGCGTGATATTTTGTTCAATGACTTTCGTGTAATTTGTAACCGGTTTAAGAATGAATTACAGAAAAACATCTATTTCTCGAGAATTGGACTTCTGTTTGATGCAATAGGTATACTCCGGACATCCGCAACAGAGTCGGGAAAATATTCACAGACACAGACTTCAGCGAACACGTGGGTTATGAACTAGAGTTTATCAAATGCAGGTTACCTCTGACTGTTCCGTCATGAATTTCTTCCAATGGCACACATTTGACAATAGCGAGACAATAGAATAATATGTAGCATATTACCACAGAAAGTGGACCATGTCTCATAATTATGGCTTGATGTACTACCAGTGGTAGAATACTTCACTTTCGAAACATTTTCTAGCGAGGTTTAAAGTTCCATGAATAAGAGGTACTTTGGAAGATTGTTCAACGATTATAACGAAATTATTGAGCTGTAATCGGGATTTACCTTCATTGGATTTAATTAGTTTGAAACACGTTACAACGTAGAATATTACTCTCTATAATATTTTACGGTATTCCGTTATTGTTGCTTGAAACGCATTCGGCTGATTTTTACGGATTTTCAATGTATTTTATCAGAATGTTTATGAGCGAAAGTGCTAGCTGATGATCGATGGTCGACAAAGTCCTGCTAGTAAACGGCATGTCAGTGCCTTTCCAGAATCCGGGTCAATCCATGAGACAGCTGATGCGCAAGCTACGTTATAAAGGATTGATAAGACTCAAATGGATTTCCTCCGATCGGTAGCCGGTCTCATCACAAATATACCAGTCGGAAGACAGCCTACTTGATGAAAGTATGAACCAGTTGGTTTGTTTTGCAGCGATTTTCGTACGTTTCATTGACAAATCTCCAGTGCGACTTCTTTTTTAGGAAATATTTGTTATGAGAATATTATTTTACTGAGACCATCTTCGGTAAACTCGAGTATATGAGGTAAGGCATACGTTAGTTCGTTCCACGAGGAGAAACAACAGATAATTTTTGTTTAGATATTATATGAATGCCCGTAAAATGTATCTTTCGAACATTCCTTGTCCATTCCCAGGACCAGCTGAATACATTGCCCGGGTGGATGGAATTTAATTGGAGGTCGTACATTCACTGCCTAACTCTTGGCATTTCTGCCTAGTCGGAACAATCAACTCTTAGTTGGATCAACCTATTAAGCTCAGTTTGTATATGACCAGTTTGTTTCTTTCATTAGTTCCACACTCGTCTCCCACATTCGATTTCACTTCGAATGTCTACTTATATGACGTTTTGTTCGCTGATATTTTAAGTTCCCATAGATTCACAGGTAGACGAAATTTTGAATCGAGCTAACACGACATGAGATGGCTAAGTGGCATTCTGGTTGTTGTGTATCTGTACGGGTGTTCTGCTGGCATAATGCGAGGTTAAATTTCATTTTTAACCCAGCTCAAATTACATTATTTATCCAGACATTCCTTGTGTAATCGTCAGCCCGGAAAGGTCCATCTTGGGGAACATGAAACCGCTCGTGGTTGAGAAATAGACATAGCCTGTTTTTGGTCAGTAACTTTACTGTTGTTTAAAGTTTGTCTGTGTAACAAGATCGAAAATGATCGAGTCACACCTTCGCAAGACGACGATAAAGCCCCTTGTTTTCCGGTTTCTGTTCAATCTTACCACGACTGAGTTCTCTTGATACTGAAAGAGAAAAAGGACAAATTACAGAAATCATTTAAAAGAATACCATGGAAGTGAACACAAATATCCGTGATGATGTTCTCAATACCAACGTCCCTATTCTCATTTTTGATACAATGTGCTGTCACTATATTTCCACGACATTAATTCACTTGCGTCCGTGAAAGTGCTGCGAAAATATGAATGGAGGCTGACTTCAGCGCATACGTGGGTTATGAACTAGAGTTGATCGGATGCAGGTTACCTCTGCTTATTCCGTCATGAATTGCACTCAGCTGCGTACATTTGACTGAAGCGAGATAAACGAATAATAGGTAACATGTAGGAACTGGAAATGGATCCTGTCGCATAGTTCGGGATTGATGCTCTACCGTTGGCATGATATTTACATTCAGAAAAGGCTTTACTTGAAGTTTATATTCATATGAATAGGACGTAATTTGAAAAAATCATCATCTAACGATTCTGAAAAAAGTGATGAGGTGTCGTCGTTATTTATCACCATTTCACTGAATTACTTTACCACACGTTGCCGTCTACTGTTGTACTCCAAGCAATATTAAACGTTATTCCATTACTTTTCAACGAAAAGCATTCGGCTGATTTATTCTGCTTTCATGTGTATCAGAATATATTATATCTTGCTGAATTTCGCTCCACGTTCTGATATTTTTCAGTAATTTATATCAATAATTACGCTGCACAAGTTTCGTTTGGGCCGTAAAAGTAGCACCAGAAAGGTCCGATTGGTTGAAGTTGACCTATGACTTCGTAGTATCGCATTCGTATTCCGTTGAGTCAAAAGCTTCCTCTTTCTATAAACCTCATCCCCACACAAAGGGTTACTATTTTAAGTACAAGATGTTGTCAAACCAAATATTCATTTAATACCAGTTGGTCTCAGCTTACTTTCATTTCCCAGATATAATTAGTTCAAAGATATCATCGCGCCATTCCACGAATAGAAAAGCATTTTCGTGTAGACGGTTCATCGCTCACATCACAGTAGATAAAACAATTCCCAGGAGAGCAATCTCATCACAAATTTACCAGCAAAACTGAATGCATGTAATCCATATCAACTTTCGTACACCCGCTTTCAAACAATCCATTATTCACACTGAAGAGAATTAGAGAACCCAAATGGACGAACAAGCCCGTCTTCATTGGTCTATACTCATACCATTACATCGCAATATATTACGACAAGTTGGGGGATTGGACCAATTAGACAAATATGAGGTGATGAAGATCAACAATAAAAAACGAAGAGGAAAAACAGTTGTGATCCAGACCTAAATCAAGACCGAATGTGGATTAGTTCTCACATATTACGCCAATTTTCATCCAATCTATGACTTACTGAAAGGTGGGAGGCGACGGGGTAGGCCAAGGCAGTTGATGTAGGGAAGGACGATAGTCTCAGCTGTGGCCAGGAAGTGACGATTTTGCTGGTCTTGATGGTCAACCTGGGCCCTCACACAATGCACAAAAACATCGGACATTTTTGTCGTCAGGTTGGAACGAACGGTGTGAAACCACCGTGCTGGTGAGGCTGCAGAATGGGGCATTTTATCTCTCAAAAGCAAAACACTCCTGATCAGGATTGGAACAAAATCCGGAGATAAGATGCGTGAAATAGTTTGCTGGTGATGCCTGCCAATCTCCTCTGAGCCAGAGCCAAAGCTTCGCACTTGAATGATACAGTTATGTGTAATGGCTTTCTTTCCACCACAGACTCTTTTGGAATTTCCACCTCCATTTGCACCATCTTATTGAGTAGGCGTTTCAGGTAGCTACTCTGGATAAATACTCACCCCATTATTCAAAGTTCTCCTTCATTGTTATCCTTTGAACATATTTGTCTTGTTTTGTTCATAAGACACCCAATTAGATTCCTTTCCACCTTAAGAGGCACAAAACTGTGGAGGTGGAGGTATTGTTCTTCCCAAATCAACTTCCTGTTTACTGACCGACTGATTGAGGCATCTGCACGACGACTTATCCGAACTTTCAAGAGGCTTATTGTATGCTTTGACTCTGTTTCCATTGTGAACTGCTGGTTTTCATAAGCTGAGTTAAACACTTTCTACAATTGACCTATTTGGTCTGCGGAATCGATTACATACGGGATATCATCTACTTGGAGGTTGTATAAACAACAGCAATGGATCGTTCATCCAAGTGGGCCGTTTTCCAAAGTTGCCATGAAGGTGTCAGCAAACAGTGTTTTGAGTGAAGATTCTGTTTCTATCCCGTCCTTTTGAGCGCGGATCTGATCGTCGAACTTGAGCTGAGTGTTATGTATGCAGAAAAATGGTAGTTGTTTCAGTACTTCTAGAGAAATGCCTATCTCGACTGCGTTGTTTTCGTCATAGTCCCATAAGGGAGAGATGTTTACACAGATTGGGACATTGGTAAAGTGCAAACTGACGTCTAACGATAGCATCCGTCGCTCTCCCACATTCGGGTGTTTTACACAGAGTATGGAGTCAAAAGTATCTTTGAGATGGTGCTTTGACATTTTCCTTCTGACCACTTCTAGCAGAGCTGTTACCCATTTGGTCAATGCATGGCCGTTGCATGGAATAGGGAATTACACTTGTGGAAGATGAGTCATGAAAGGACTGCATTCTTATGAATTTTTGGTAATTTATGCAATTTGTGAATGATAGTTCCTGTAAGCCACATTCTTTCAAAAGTAGCTGAGTTTATTGTATCATTTTGTTTCAGAAGTTGTAAACTTTCAACCGAAGACTTCTCAACTGTTTGTGTTTTATCCCTTTCTGTTATGGTTTTGGATGTGTTACTCGAAATGGATTCAATTTTTGTGGGAAATACTGAATTATTCAGAAGTACTATATCTTCACTCGTGTCAGGTTTTGGTATAAATAAGTCACCCGTCTTTTGTTATACTCCCAAGCATTTTTTCCCTCATAGCCCACTTGTTGGTGGCATACTTGTGTGACGTTGATAGCACGTATATTCAATAATGCATATATGAGATCATGTAGTTCGAACAGTGACGATGGGGGTTAGGTGCATTGAACGAGTTGCCCAAAATGAAATCAGAAAGCACAATAACCGGCGTCGAAAAGTGTTGTATCTTCAGCGTATGAAATATGGCAATGACGTCATGTACATTGACCAAATGAATACTGATTAGCTCAAATGGATTTTCTTGATAAGCATGCAAATAGGACAGAATCACCAAAGTAGGCCAAACAAACGAGCTTAAAGATTCTCAAATTTCACCAAAAAATCTAGTTGTTTACTCTAATAGCTCGGGCAGAAGAATCTGAGTCTCAATAATAACACCTCAAATAATGTTTTGTCTAGTTCAAATTCAGATAAAACGTACACGCACCTTTAGGAAATCGGTGAGATTTTACTGTGGTGATTCGGCAGCTGTCACACGTTACAAGGCCAGGTACATCTTCGTAGCCACGCAAGAGGATGAGCCTCGACCAATCAGGATCGCTGCGGACAATAACGACAAAACTGTGTGTGACTGGTCACCTTCGAGTCTATCAATTATCATCTCTGGTTTAACACATTTATACAAACCAGCTCAGCATTACAATTAACGTGATATTTCGCAGCCTTGTTACTTTTGCTGTCTTCGTTTACGTAGTTCTGGGTGTGGGCAATCTCAATAATTCCTGTTACTTCAGTTCACAGTGATTACTACACGTACTCACTAGGTTTGATTCGTCTATTCGTTTAGACAACATATGACTTTTCAGATTCCTTTGTTTGCAGAATTGACTGAAAGATTTTACAATTTCTCATGGAGTTCTACCTATTATCAGCGAGTATCTTTCATATCCGTGATTGAACCATCCGCGAACTTGTGCGAACCACACCTAGCCATATTTGTATATCTCACTTGCGAAATCCTTGCGTAGGCCACTCATCCCTCAGACTTTGGTCTCTCCAGTTCTAAATCTCTCGCTTCTACGCGTTTCTTTTTTCGATCCATACCCTCTCCTATTACAGTCTACAAAATCTCTACTGTTCCATATTTGAACCGAATTATCACAATTCGGGCACAAGCAAAAGCAACATTCCTAGCCATTTCTGATATCCATCAAGACGAGACTGCTCCTTGACGTGGTGTGGTGGCTTGCGCGCCTCTATGACCCAAAGAGCTGTAGAGGATGGCTTCCTTAATCCGGAGATGCAATCATACCTGACAGGTCAATGGGTAGAGGTCAGACGAAGTCCAGTCTCCTGGTCCTCCGGGTTGGGGGTTGATTTGAGCTGGCAACTCAATCGGCAAAACCAGTGGAAGAATAATTGATCCAAGAAAATGGGCTTCCACTAAGCCATCCTGCTGCCTTGCGGATAGGTTCTTGTTAGAACTAAAGGCTTTGGATGAAGACCCTAATCGTTCTCCTGCTTTGTGGCTGGACACCCTAGCAGTACCCGTCCAACATCTCCCATGAACTGCACGAATACAAAAATTCCATACTGCATCGGTCGTCGCGCAGGATAATCAGGACCGCGCTGCCCATTGCATCGAGCGGGGTGGGTAGTGATAAGTGTGCTACTGCTCAGAGTTCCCTCTCTGTTATTCAACCTTTGTCTTCTGTCCCTAACCATCCCTCTTTGCCCCATCTATCGACCCATAATGTTCCCGCTGATTACACGGTCAATACTCGCAACGATTCACTGTCAAATAGTATCGGGAATAATCCTCTGTCTGGTAACTTACATTTTCTCAAGCCCAGTCAGCCTCTTAATCTCGGCTCCTTCAACGTGCGTACACTCATGCAGGCCGGTCAGCAGGCGTGCCTAGCACTCACAATAGATCCTCTGAAGATTGGTGTCTGCTGCTTAAGTGAAACGCGAATACAGGATTCGAGCAGTTGGACTCAACTAACTGCTCCTGGTATCTCATCGTGGTATCTTCTATGCAATTCAGGAGACGAAGTAGCTCGAGCTGTGGGTCAACGTGGTGTAAGAATAGTCTTGACTGAGAAGGCTGAGGCTGCCGTTTTAGACTGGATTCCTGTTAACAGTCGTTTATGTGCTGTGAGACTCCAAGGGTCAGTTGGCGTTCGAAAGGATAGTTGTGTTAAACGCAATTTGTTTTTGATCTCGGCGTACGCCCCAACGGACTGCAGCTCAGACTTGCAGAAAGATGAGTTCTATGATGCCCTCGCCACTCTCGTTCGTAGCAGTAAAGGTTCCGACATTGTAGTGCTAGCTGGTGACTTCAATGCACAAGTTGGCAAACTTAGTGTGTCAGAAGCCTGTTTAGGTGGGCGCTGTGCTTTACCTGCTGAGCGTACAGATAACGGGGATAGGCTTCTCCAGTTTTGTGCAGACAATCGATTGTTCTTGTCTAGCACTAATTTCCGACACAGCTCGCGTCGCACAGCAACATGGCGCTCCAACTCTACAGGTACTTTTAGTCAAATTGACCATATCGCCGTAGGCTACAGGTGGCGCAGTTCTGTTCAGAACTGTAGATCTTACTGGTCCACGTACGTAGAGTCGGACCATGCATTAGTTTTAATGCGATTATCTCTCCAGCTCCATGGTGATCGTCGCAAACAGCAAACCCGATTAGCCGTGCAACGTTTGTGTGATCCAGAAGTCCGCACCCGGTATGAGAAGAAGTTAGCACATGAGCTAGGATCCACGGAGAACAGTAATGTAGATAAGCATTGGGCTCATATCAAACAGGCGATGCACGTATCAGCAGGTTTCGCCTGTGGTCCTAAGTTCGTTGTCCATCAAATACGCTGGATCTCGCAAGAGTCGTTGAGTATAATGGAGGAAAAGCGTCAGCTTTCGAACCGTAAGGAGAGGAATAAGATGCGGAGAAAGCTGCAGAGACAAGTTACGAAAAGCCTTAAGAATGATCGCGAAAATTGGTGGGTCAAGGTAGCCAAAGAAATGGAAATAGCAGCTGCTTCAGGTAACAGTCAAAGACTGTTCAAACTTATTCGTAACACCGGTGGACGGCGAACTCAGGTCAGTGAAACGACTTGGGATAGAAATGGAGAACCCATCCATAACAAACAGCAAAGGCTTGACCGATGGGCCGAGTACTTCAAGGAACAGTTTAGCTGGCCGCACGCTAGTGCAGTTACTCCCGTGTCAACAACTGTGACTCCTTGGGTGGTATCACTTGAGCTCCCATCAGAAGTAGAAGTAGAGTCATGTATTCGATTACTAAGGCGGGGGAAAGCGGCAGGTCCCGACGAACTTCCTCCAGTTCTTTTCAAACTGGGTGGTGAGGCGTTGATAAAATCACTTACCGCCTTGCTCCGTGACATTTGGAACGAGGAGCGTATTCCGTTAATATGGAGTGAGTTATTGATTGTTCCCATCTTCAAGAAGGGAATACCCAATGACTGCAGTAATCATCATGGGATTAGCTTAATTCCGATAGTCACCAAAGTATTAGCTTCGATTTTGCTGCATTGTCTTACACCGGCTCGCGAGAGGAATGTCCGCGAACAGCAGGCTGGATTCCGCCCAGGTCGAGGATACATCGACCAGATTTTTACTCTTCGCCAACTACTTGAAACAAGTCACACGTACCGCCGACCGACAATAATGATTTTCTTAGACTTGAAAGGCGCCTTCGATTCAGTTGATCGAACATCGCTTTTCAGTGTTCTTCATCGAAAAGGTATGCCCCAGAAGTTCGTGAACCTACTGAGATCATTGTATTCTCATACTTCTGGCCGAGTTAGGGTTTACGGTGAACTATCCGGTCGGTTCGAAACGACCAGTGGTGTTCGACTGGGATGCCCTTTGTCTCCCTTCCTGTTCAACTTCGTCATGGACGAAATAATGGAGAGTTGCTTTGCAAAATCTTCAGGATGTAGGCGTCGAACTAGGAAATAGTGAAAAGCTATGTGACCTAGATAACGCAGACGTTGTCTGCTTGTTCGAATCCACGGAACATGCTCAGCGTGCACTAGATAGACTTGTGAGAGCTGTAGCTCCATTCGGCATGCGCTTTGCACCTTCAAAGTGCAAGGTGATGTTACAAGACTGGACGTCAACAATTCCGAGCTTGATGCTCGATGGGAAGGTGCTGTCAGTTGTCGACCACCTCACCTACCTCGGTAGCTGCGTGACGACGGATGGGAGCACAGTAGTAGAGGTGAGTACGCGGATATCCAAGGCTCGAGCGGCGTACGCTGGACTGAAGCACTTATAGCGTCCACCTGATATTTCACTGCAGTTGAAAGGCCGTGTATACTGTGCTTCAGTGCGTTCAGTTTTGTTGTATGGTTGCGAAACTTGGAGTCTGCGTGCTGAAGATATTCGTCGTCTTCAGGTTTTCGACCATCGGTGTTTACGTAGTATCGCTAGGATTGGGTGGAATAGCCGAGTGAGCAACGATGAGGTCAGAAATCGAGTATTGGGTACTGATTCAGAGAACGTTCTGTCACAGCGTATCCAGCTTAGTAGACTTCGTTGGTTGGGACACGTGTTACGTATGTCAAGCACACGTCTACCGTACCGTGTCCTTTTCTCCGCCCCTCCTAGGGAGTGGAAGAAACCACGTGGAGGTCAGCAGATGACGTGGCAGCGAGGAATGAGAAAATGTACAGCAGACTTAGGAAAAGTAGGTGCTTCACGTCTTCGTGGTTGGGGTCCAAAAGATCCATCCACCAGTTGGCTGGAGACACTGAAGGATATGGCTGCGAACCGTGAACAGTGGCGATCGTGATGTCACTTTCTATCGAATCAGAATGATTGATCGATGTGCGTTTGCACCGTTAGACTGTGTATTTTGTGTGTTGGCTACTAGGGCATTCTTTCCTTTTGCTACCCGTGTAGGTCCACTCCCTCTCCATCTTGTATATTCATACTTTCTAATTCAACGTGCAGTATGGTGAGAAAGGCAGTGGTCAGTGGGGTTTGCCCTACTGTTTAACGCTGTACGATGATGATGATGATGATGATGATGATGATGATGATGATGATGATATGTAATCGTTCTTTTTTCGTCTACTTAATTTGCCGAGTTGCTAAGCTCACATCATTCTTGAATGCAAAGCGGACATCTGTCAACCCAAAAGTTGGATAAAATAGAATGCAATGCACAAATCTGGTTGAAAAATCAAAGTTCATTCATGACTTGGTCACCATCTTCATTTCTTTTAAACGCATATGATTCAGGCCCCCTTTCCAATAATAAGTTGGATAAATATATGTCAATGTCCATTAGATCAAGTTCTTTCGTGTGCTATTCGCCTCATAGGGAAGCGACCGACGAGGCTGGCCTAGTGATTATATCAGGGCAGTTACTGTGTATCATTGGAATAATGGCTTGCTCACTTGCGATATTCACATTCGACTACCCGCCTCCCGATGGCTAATTTTGTATAGCAACTGCCCAATGAGCGGAGTGTCGCCGGTTCGATTCCCGCCTACGGCGCCCGACTTTCCAATGTGAAAAATGCAAGTGGATTTTGCATTACACAAACTGTTGTGTTCGTCTGGAACAGTCATGCGCTCACACTCACGCACGCTTTACCTGAATCCCATGTAATCATAGACCCATGCCTGCTGTCATACACGTATATGCAGTTGACTTTTGCCGTGCTTCATCCCGGACGGCACGCGCCAATCAGATCTCGATGTTTGTTGCAAGGCCTTGCACAACCTATCCGGATTGTACAGTTATCTTACGCTTTTAATTACATACATCACTGAATCACGCACCTGTATGAGTGTGTTGTGTTCCCACTTGCTTTCCTGTATTCAAGTTTGCCTTACTTTGCTACTGAATACACGTTCAACTGTACAAAATTGCCCCCATTGTGATTACTGAATTTAGGATGCTAAACAAAAATCTGTGACCATTTCACTTGGATCACTGCGAGATCCTCCCCACCTATTTAAATAACAGAAGAAGAACCGTCATAGAAATTTCTGGGTGAACAGGAAAACCTAGTAAAACACTTCCGTCTCCCCCCCAACCCCTAATATCGTAGATATCGAAGTCGGCTGGTTTTTTGAACCCACATTCATGCAAATTAAACAGCCTTATTACGATCCACAATCATACTCATTGAATTCTTTTTCTGATCCAAGATACTGCATGCTTGCAGTCGCATTCAGATGTACACACTCAGACACTCATCTTTCAAGCAAGGTCTGTGTCCTCCGTAGGACTTGCTACTGTCAGACCTATGGGCGACAGGTCAACCTAATTTCGATACCGAAGGCAGGTGAACATGTTGTCCGGGACTTTTACCGGTGGCTTTTGGATTTGTACACCTCATCTGACATGTTTGCATCATGTCACTGATTTTTATCAGAAATCACGTATGAAGGCTCTATAAACGGGGAATTACCACAGTCGTTTAGAAAATGTGGAAATGAAATTATGTGAATCACACTGCGAAATAACTCATGGCGATGTAAATCCTCGTCAAGGTTCCCAAGAGTTACAGTCTTGGAAACGTCATTCAGAGACCAGAAAGCCTTACCTGACAGTTAAAAAACACAGAGGATCTAATATGCGATAAATCTTTTGGCAATATCGTTTTGATTGCCACTCTACCGTAATCCAGGATAAACGTCTTTATAATCCAGGTAGAGTGAGACTGTAGAAAGTTAGCACCCTTGGTGTCAACTTTTCTGAATCACTGGCTTCATCACATTTACCGCAGATTGTCTCTCCTTAGACTTCCAAATAATAATTCGCGTTCGATTATGTGCTCTCGTTCAGCTTTCGATTAGGATTAGTGCTGAGAGCTTAGCCTTTATTCTTGGTTGCATATTAGTTGAGCGAAGTTAATTGACAAATTTCCCAAATTTCCAGGTAGGTTTCACCAACTAGTAAGAGGAGAACATATTTGGAATATGACCGGATGAATTTGCCTAGTTATTCATAAGCTTAGAGAATTTTTGTCTTGAAATTTCCGCTCAAATGCACTGCACCAACAAGTACGGAAGTTTTGGCTTCCACGGTACTTACTGCGTTCTTTATTTCTATTCCACCCCTGGGAGTTTTTGATACCTATTTTAGCTACTGATAATTGTGGTAGTAGTTCGTCTGTGTATTTGGTGTATTGATCTGAAAAAGTCATCTGATTGTTTCCGTGAAACGAAGGCCGACAGCAAAAACTGTTGGTTAAGTTGGCCTCCGCATACATATGGCACCTGAGCTAAGGTGCACCTCTTATTGGAAAAATAGCTTTTTGTTCATTCAAATTCAATCATGTATTTGACCGGCGAACGGGATTTTGTGGAAAACCTATAAATTAGGTTACAAATCTCTTTGGAGAATACGCGACCTCGACAATGTATTCGTTGCCAGCGCCCATGTACTTGTTACAGATAAAGTTGTGCTACTGCATACAGATCAGGAGCATATAGTTGTGAACTTGCTACGGTTTCCAGGTTGTCGGATGGTTTTAAATAGTGATCTATTTTGTCGGCTTTACTGAATATAGTTAGTCGAAAGACAAGGAGAACACGACGGATTTACATGTGTGTCAAGCTGACGGCAAAAGAGAAAACTAGATATTAGTAGTTTATTCCGGTGGAGTACTTAGTTGTTGCGATTATTTGCAGTACGTTAGTAGATTGTAACCCGAGTTGGGTTCAGTCAGTTCTCCATTTGCGGTCATCAATGATCACAGTCACCAATATTGTTGCCCCTCATTTCCACGGGAAAATATAACGGTTCTTTTGCGGCTAACTACTTCACCCAGCAAAAATAGCTAAACTGTGTGTTTGAAACTCATTTAGTGGAATCGATCCATATGTACTTGGAATATTGGCATATGCTTACAAAATGGGGTACAATGACCTTCACGAAAAAACTAACACAAAAGAGGTTACTCTGCTCGACTAGGTTAGGAACTAAAAGGGAAGTCCTTTTGAGGCCATACCGTAAAGTTATTGTCACTTCTTGACAGGTTTTAGAATTTGAGGGGGAAACAATTGTTCTTGATTTGTCTCTTGTGTAATGCTGCAGTCCGTGGGTTCAGTTGAAAACTATGTTTTTTTTTAAAAGGGAACACCCAAGAAAATGATTACACGATTTATTTCTGGAATCATGTTGCTGACTCAACTAGTGCATAATGCAGAGAGGTGATTAGTTAGTTATGTTATATGAGGAATACACAGACATTGACACAAAGTTTAATCTTTACAGCTGAGACACAGACAAGCTGATATCTGTAGGTCACAATCGCTTCCTCGAACCTTAACAATTGGGAAATCAGTTTGGTCAGTAGTATTGAAAATTCCTGCCTCTAGTTAACTTTGTACTGTGTTGTTTAGACGTGCTTTGCTATTGATGATGCCAGTGTTTTGAACGGCAATTTTTTGTACTACCGCTAATCACCTCCCCCCCTGAGGTTTGGTCACTTTTTGGACCTCACTTAAGGTGTTTTCTGTCACATGGTTACTCAACTGTCTCTGAGTTCTCCCGATGTAGATTTCTCTTCATCTAGCCTCAGATTCGTAGATTACATCAGATTTGAAGATTTGAGAGATGCATGTTTTCACCCGAGGGTTTTGTTCTCTGGGTCGTTCTGAAACGGATAACAATACAAGGAACAAAGTGTGATCCACCATTTGCGATGATCAATCGGTTAAATGCATTGCAGCTTACGTTATCTCTGTAGTACGGCTGTTCCATTATAATTGTGTTTCATTCTGATATATGTACGGAGAGCTCTTTGATATTGGTGCATTTAGTTCTTAAATCTGAATGGCATCTCTAATTCATCAAACTTACGTCCGATCTGGATAAGGAATATGATTTTCTGAAAAACGGTTCATTGTGATTTAGCATGAAACATTCTGGGCTTTCCTTATTCAAAATTCTTTCCACAGCTTCTGAGTTGAGCAATTCTCTTAACTTCACCGATCTCGACGATTAAATGATGTTTCCTATTTGAGCGTAGTAAATAATTTAATTTTGTATACTTTATTTATTGTAAAATCATGAAATAAGGAACTTTTACAACATGTTCTCACATCCAAAATTACCCAAGTTTACTAAACATTGCAAATAGATTTGTGTAAAACCAGTCTCAACCGAGCAAATATGTCAGTTAAAACACTGAATCCCAATATTCCTCTCGTAATTACTTCCCTTCTGTTACAGATATTTGTTTCGTGATCTCATAGTAGCCGTCAATTTTGAGTTTGATGAGACTACTTCTTTTTCACCCAGTTGAAAATTAACGGTCGCTTCACGCAGCTGAACGAAAATACGATGGTCTTCCTGAAAGTGAGCCGATGCAATACACCTGCTATCCGTGTGAAGATCATTCACGAGGCTCCATGTTTAAGTGGACGTGTTCTCATTACTCAAATGATGAGTCCCCCCTTTCAATCAGGTTTTATCAAATTAACTGAATACATTTTTAAGGTTTCCAAGGTACCACTTCGAATCATCAGCATGACTGAATTGCCACTACTTGCCTTCGCAATTTTGTAGCATCTCAACTAGGAAATCAATGACATCCGATACAACTTTCATAAAATCTAGCTGCACAATGTGACCTATATCTGATATAGATCAGAGCAAAGGCTGAGCAAGGTCTGACTGAATTATGACCAGAATGGTACAATTTGTTTTGCTAGATTTCTGTTGGTTAGTGAAGCCAGGAGAGGAAAACACCATTATGTGAATTACTGTAATTGAAATTTCCTGGTAAACGTACTTGTTCTGACAGTACCGAAAGATGTTCATTGTTTGCCAGATACTCCAACTGACCTTCTTATGGTAGTAATCAGTTTCATCGACAGAAATTTGTCCAAGTAGGGTAAATAGTTTCGGTGCAACGCTGGTTTCCTTTTGACGAGATTCAAAGAAGACTCCATAGTGAAAGTAGTGGGAAGATCACGTAAAGTGTTTACGAATTACGTAACGGCGGCTTAAAGTATACTGATAAAAAATGCCATCTAGCATCTGACCGGAAGCTGAAGCACCGAAGTTTCTTATTCAGTTCCAATTCACACTCAGTTTGCTCTGATCTCCTATCGGAATTCGACTTCGTTTGATCCATTCACTTTGGGAATTCAGTTAATTCATTGAGACAGTATTAGCGGATGTGAGTGCTCCCCAACTCGGCCCGAAAAGCGTCAGTCAGTTTCACGCGGACACCTCAAACTTAGGGAGAAAAGTCAAAATTCAGAAGCTCAGTAAGTTTCATAGTAATATTACGAATAAGCAACTGGTTATCTAAATACCATACTTTACAGCCTCAGCAACAGGATAATGTGCATTCGTTTATGTTATACATCCGGGTTGATATAATGAAAAGTAAGTTTATGAAAAAATCCTCTATCCCTTCAATAACATTACTGACTCATGATGGAAACATTTGTGGTGAAATATATACTCAGCTTTTATTGCAGCAATAAAACAACGGGCATTGTGTGCTTGTAATTTATAAACCTGCGAAGTTTACACTAATAAATGTGGCGAAGAAAACATTTACGGAACGTACGTTGACGAATAAGTTCGTTTTCAGTGATTCATGCTGTACTGAGTACTGTCAAATCCGAGAGCCAATTTGAATGCTATTGAGTACGTCCGGTGTCCAGACCAGTATAAGATTTACGCGCAAAGTGAGGAAAAGAAATCAAACCAACTGTAGGAAATTTGCAATTATATGAGGTACATCAAGGAAATAATTATTACAAGTTAACAAATTGTACGAACCTCAATCCGTGGCTTTCTCCAGGGAGTTATCCGGACACTCACTATCAGAAACAGTGCAAAACAATAAACCAAGATCTAGGGCCAGCAGGTTAGTTCCACCGACTACAGTTCCGACTGTCTAACAAAATTAACTAGCTTGGCAGAACCGTGACATGGGTTTAAGAGACTCACTCTGTCCAATCAGAGGTGGGGGAAGGAAAACATTTCAGGAAAGCAAAGTCCAACGGGCTAACACGGGTCACATCTGTCTAAAAGGTCACGGGTGCAGAGCGTGCAGACAATAACACGTGAGGTTTGTGTGTATGTGCACGTTGTCTTATGTATTTGGGTGTACGTGAGGGAGGTAATCAGCCAGATCAATAACCAGTCACAAATGAAGTCGATCATGAAGAAAATAAACAGTGATCTGGAGCAACCCAAAACAGAGAAGTTTGGCTAACAGGCATGGCAGATTCAACACATACTAATGCCATTATATCCTCATTCATCCGCTTGAGGAATAATCTCAATCACTTGCGCAAAAGGAAGGGAATCTGAGACGTCAAATGTCGTCTAAACGGATGGAGGGATCAAAACTAGTGGGTATGTTCCGACGGAAAGCTGAAAGTTGTGTGCACATTTTATCTGAATCTGAGCTAGACAAAACATTGTTTGAGGTGTTATCTTTGAGACCCATATTCTTAGGCCCCATCAATCAGAGTTAACAACTAGATTTGTAGGTGGAGCCTGCGAATACGGCCGCGTTGTTCCATCTCGATACACGTGTCGTCAGGTTCACTTTTTTCACTCTGATTACCACAACAGTTGTTTTGCTACTAGAGTAATGTCTATTTGGTAAACTATTCCTGTGATTTAATAAAACACCTCACGACTGTGGACTGCCTTACATCATATGACAAGCGAGGTGGGGGAGTTATCAGGTATTTAAACAATCGTTGATGTAAACAAGTCGGAACCGTTTGTACCTATTCTACAATTTTCGTTAGCCGCTCTGTGCACGAATGCAAACTCATGTTTTTGAGCATTTTTAGCTCACTTCTTCTGGTGAATGTCTATATTTCCCCCAAAATGTTCCACTACAGGCTACATTGACTCAGTTTCACAAATTTTATTAAATTATGCTTACATTTCATCATGTATTGTCGCTGGCAATGTTAACCACTTTGAGGTGAACTTTCTTTATCCCACGTGTTTGACGAGCACTGTTATAGTTCAAACTGGAATGGACGTGTTTCTGAACTTTCTTTTAGTTAACAGCCCCTGTCATTCCTCTACTTCGAGTCGCTCTCCACCGGCCACGCCCCTCCGACCACGCTTTAATCCAAACCTCACCTAAGAGCTACAGTCATACCAACCATACACACTTCACGTGAGGTCCTGATCGCCTAGTTTGGAAGAAGATAATTTGTCCTGAAAAGATTTTAAAGCTACTAGAAATGAATTCTCAGACAGAAGTTTCTGTTGTCTCAGACAGGAACTTCCGGTTCCCTCGGATCACCTCACCGGCTTTTTAAATTTTTGCTTCAATCTTTGCTGCCCAGTTAAAACTTTGTATTCGCGTGGTAATCTTCTTTCATCTCCCCACCTCAAGCAAATTCGTTGCAAGAAGGATTTCACCTTCAAACATCATAGTCTGTCAGCCGTCAAGATTCTAGAAGAAAACCAATCAAGACTGAGTTATACCTCCTCAGTTCCATCTACTCGCGTACCCTTCCAGAGTACGAAAATCATCGCTAAACATGGAAGTGGTTGAAAGATCTAACTGACGGCACATATTCCAAAAGAAAGCTCTTCGAAATTCCATCGCACAGCGTGCACCACCATCTCCTTTAGAGTTTTTGCAAGGTTTGTTCTCTAACACTTGAACAAAACTTTCGAGGTTCCAGATCCCGATCAGTTTTCTTACCGGCAATCACGCTTCACCGCCTTCACTATCGTGTTACAAAACATTCGTTCCGAACTTGATAGGAAGGTTAAAGCTGTCAGAATATGCTTCCTAGACTACAGTGACGATTTCATCTGCATCTACAGAAACAAGCTTCTCTCTTTTCTCCCCCTAGCTTGTGTTCAGCCTTCACTTGTTTCCACATTGGCAGACTTCTTTCACAATTGTTAGCAGCTCAGTCGTTACAACATCAAAAATCCTCCTCTCTAGTTACAACTACCCGTCAAGTCCTCCATGGTGCTACACTCTACCCATTTTCCTCTTCTGTATACATTTCTACTACTTGAGTACAGGAAACAGTGTCCCAACCAAATTTGAGGGAGATGTCATATTTGGTGTGCCGTGTGTCTGCGATTCTACTTTTCCCACCCAACTTAATGTCGTCACTCAAATTTCAAATAAATCTCATGCCCACAACTTGGGCCTTAATCCGGTTAATTGTGGTAACATTGTATTTCGCCTTTTAAACGGTATCATGCTATCCAGTTTTCAAAACCACTGCATATACATTACAATGAACAGGGACTAACTGAACCAACTTTATCCTGTGAAATAACTTGGAGTGCTGTTCGGCCTTAATCTTACCTGGTCGAAAAACATTTGTCTTCCTATGTTTCAAGCCTCAAACCCCACTCTGTGCTCACTGATTACCAAATGCTTAGTATTAACGTGTGTCCAACCTCATTGGCTATATGCTTCATCTGTCATCTTCCCTGGCCTGTTGGAATAACACGGATGCTAACCAACCATTACCAATTGTCCCATTTTATTTCGTATCCTATAACGGCCAAAGAACTTTCAGATTCACGCAACCAACTGACTTCTCTCTGCGAATTATCCGTTCATCACTGACCTAAAATCCCACTAGGATAAAATACACAACTATTCAACACGGATCAGAAAATATATACGGAGAGAAGATTCAGTTCATCCATACCAAATCATAGATTACTACAATGACGGCATATTTTTGAAAATCCAACCAATCGGATCTTTTTGATACTGCCTGCAAGGTTTATATAAACCGTTTGCATACATACCAGCGTTTTAAAATGTCCCAATAATTCCAGTGAGAAAACATTTCTGCCCTCTTATCATCTCAATTTATTAGCATGAGACAAACTGTTTATATGGGAACAAATACTCGCTGACACCAATCGTTGCAAAACAAACCAACTGGTTCATACTTTCATCAAGTAGGCTGTCTTCCGACTGGTATATTTGTGATGAGACCGGCTACCGGTCTAAGGAAATCCATTTGAGTCTTATCAATCCTTTATAACGTAGCTTGCGCATCAGCTGTCTCATGGATTGACCCGGATTCTGGAAAGGCACTGACATGCCGTTTACTAGCAGGACTTTGTCGACCATCGATCATCAGCTAGCACTTTCGCTCATAAACATTCTGATAAAATACATTGAAAATCCGTAAAAATCAGCCGAATGCGTTTCAAGCAACAATAACGGAATACCGTAAAATATTATAGAGAGTAATATTCTACGTTGTAACGTGTTTCAAACTAATTAAATCCAATGAAGGTAAATCCCGATTACAGCTCAATAATTTCGTTATAATCGTTGAACAATCTTCCAAAGTACCTCTTATTCATGGAACTTTAAACCTCGCTAGAAAATGTTTCGAAAGTGAAGTATTCTACCACTGGTAGTACATCAAGCCATAATTATGAGACATGGTCCACTTTCAGTGGTAATATGCTATATATTATTCTATTGTCTCGCTATTGTCAAATGTGTGCCATTGGAAGAAATTCATGACGGAACAGTCAGAGGTAACCTGCATTTGATAAACTCTAGTTCATAACCCACGTATTCGCTGAAGTCTGTGTCTGTGAATATTTTCCCAACTCTGTTGCGGATGTCCGGAGTATACCTATTGCATCAAACAGAAGTCCAATTCTCGAGAAATAGATGTTTTTCTGTAATTCATTCCTAAACCGGTTACAAATTACACGAAAGTCATTGAACAAAATATCACGCGAACAGATATGGAAGGGACTGAATCGGTTCCTAAATTTCTTCGCGAGACTTGCTGAGGCGAACATTGTGTTTCAGCTTTTGGTCAATTGTGTAGATCAAAATCAGTACCCGAAACGTTATTGGAAATCTCTCCAGAGAAGTCGAATCTATCCAAATAGCAGAACGTTACATCGTTGTGTGTTGAATCGGTGTGATAATTTGCTTTCTAAGCTTTCGGAATACGAACGGAATATTTCAGAGCGTCAGCATTTCATAGATTTTATAAAAGGAAACTTGAAAGTTAAGTTTCTAAGCTACGCGGGAGCTATCATAGAATTTCGAAGGAAGAAAAACCAGGAAGAACTGACCAAAAGGATTGAAGCAAGGACTCCTCAGTGTGTTCTCGCGAATCAGCCCAGTCGGTATGTTTACGACTGTTCTAGCTCGCATTTGAGTGATTACATGATTGAGGCCTTGTCACTAGGTCCTAAGTTCTGAATCACCACCAGAAAGCGTGACAAGTTTGATTATGAAGTGCATTTTGAGACTGTTCACTCCCACACTCATGGATTAATACCAACGTCTAACAAAACCTTAAAATAAGTGAGGTCAACACTGGTAAATACTTGCCACTCATGCTGAAAAAGTAAACTCAAACTTCAGAGGTCATTCAAAGAAGAACAGTCGGAAGCATTGAGAGAATAGTGAAACGCTAAAATGATAAGAGATATCTGCTCTCTTGTATCATAGCTAAATGTTTTCGTCCCATTGCTCTAACGTTATCTAACATTAAATTTACCAAGCTTTCCACTAAGAACGTTGTAATTTTTCTATAAACTCTACTGATGACCCCTTACAGTTTGTCTAAACCCGGAACGTCCATTGTGGGTACTATCGTTCCAAGAGTCTACCGTATAAACAAATCCTTGTGTGGATCCACGAAGTCATTGCGATGGGTTTTTCCAGACTATTCATCTTCATTTCATTCTAATCCGTGGTCTCTACTCCTCCTCCACAAACTGGAAGTAGGCCACGCCACTACTGAACGTTGATCGTGACTTATCTGTACCGATCTTAGTCAAATGCATTCAGAACCCAGATTGGAGCCTACAATGTAGTCATACTACTTGTTGCTTGCTGTACATTCAGTCACGAATACAACACTCAGGTTGTAGAGAATATTTTCCCACTAACTTTTGTCGTCCCAATTTTATCCGAGCAAAAAGGTTCTTTTGCGGACAATGAAATGTTTGAATCAAGGTTACAATAAATACGTATATTGTGAGGTTCCCCCAAACATTCAGTTTCATATTTTCCACACTGATCTAGATACCATGGAAGTGGATTCTCATCTGGCCTTATGACGTATTCGTGACACGTTCATCTTGTTCCATCGAATCGAGAGTGACCTAATTGAGGAAAAATACCCCATGAACTCATCTGCTAGTCACAGTTGGCTTTTAAATATGTGATAAATAATGTACGCGACTTATCAGTGGGAATTTTTCCATGATCACAAGTGAACTGCACATGGACTGGAAATCATTCGTTATCTTTATCCCTTTCAGACTTTCTTCGGTCTTTCGAATAATAACTATTTCATGAATGAGAAAAAATAATTTGGATTTCAGAATTACTACATGGATATTTTCACTGTTAGAATGGAAATAATTTGATCCAGAGAAGTTCTACCAGGTTTAATCAGTTCCTCAATTTCGTGCATGAATTATTTTGTCATATCTTCCGAATTCCATAGCCCGTACAACTTTGTCTTGAATCTACGTTTATAGCTTTCATTAAATCTCAGCTCCTTTTAACAGAAATTAGCTTGTTCTCAAGAAAAATTCTTCCATGTTATCAAGGTAGAATTTCTGTTTCATTTTGAGGTATTCATGTAATCAGTCGTATATCTTCTAGCCTATTTTTGAAGTGGTCAAAATGATAAAGGATTTGTACTTTATTGCTCGTGAAGAACTTGTTGGCTTCAAGTAGAGATACATACGATCAACTTTTAGCAACAACGGATTATCATCCGGTCAGAATATTATAGTTCTTTCTAGCACATACGATACATTGTTTTATTCCTTCACCATAAGAGGAAAAGTAAGCCTTTGTTTACCCGCCATCCCCACTGCGTAATGGTAGATGCCGCAAGACTTATCCACTATAGGCGTGACACACCCCAAAATTTCGCATAACCCTTGTCTTCCGTGTGCACCGTTCACTCGAATACCTCTACTCGCACTAGTTTTGCAGTCAGTGACAATGACAAAACGAAGGATGAACAGTTAGTAGAAGATTTTACAATATTATATTTATTTCTTATCGCTGAGCAGGTTTTGAGGCTTACATGTCATCTTTACCTGAGTGACATGTTGTATTTATGGAGCAAGTGACGCCAACTTTTGCGACACTGACTTCTATTCGGAACCATATCTCTGAAGGGCTCACAATATTTTGAAGATTAGCAAATAGACTAGCAAAATCCACTTTGATTGCTACAGTATCACAGATAGTTAAGAGTGAACATTCTTATTTTCAGTTCCGAAGCACTTAGAGGAACGTCGCTAACTCGAGTGTGAAAAAGGATGAAAGCGCAGCAGCGTGCAAAACGCCATGATTATTGATTAGGAATCTGGGTGACTTTTCGGAGAATCTGGTGTCTGCGATATTTCCCGAAAAATAGTTGGTATGTCATGCCAATAAACCAGATGGAAAACCAAATAAATGAGGTCTCCGCAGTAACAGTGATAGTGAGAAGAAATTGGCCGTTGTAGAATAGACATGAAATAAGAACCTGATAGATGTAACAGAGCTGTTGAGCAGATTACGGCAGGGAAGAACCAGATAGAATACACAGAGTTGTTCTGTTTGGCTGATTTACAATATAATTTTCGTGTTGAAATACAGCAATGATCGCAAATGAACAGCAAACCTGTTTGTTTATTCGTACTACACTTTCAGTGCAACTTTAAATTTCCGCTGAGTAAAATTCGAACTTGTCCCCGTTATTCCTTAACATACTTCTCGAACGAATCCTCAATTTACTTACACGTTATATGAACAAACAAAATGTCATGTAACTAGACATTCGAAGTGAAATCAAACATATGAGCCGAGTGTGTACCTATCACCAACATCTTACCGGGATTCGATGCTAAAGCAGCACAAAGGGTAGCCCGTTCGACGGCAGTAGCTTCAACCGGGTACTGTGATAAACCACTATGCACTGTTGAAACATTTCATCATTACCTATAAGGTGAAATATTTCCATCGTATCATTTGTGACAACTAATATAATCATTCGTTGAATAAGAGTTATTAAAGCGAAAATTCAGTCAGGTACTTCAGAATGGAGACCAGGAAGATGTACACCAAAATTCTGAATAATATTCAAATTCTACAATAATTACTAAGTGCACTTGGCCGTCAAGTTTCAGATGGGAGAACTGTGGTCACTGATTTCATAATAATACGGTTACCGAAAATACCAACTCATCACTCGTCTTTCTACCAGGTACTTTTGGCATACTGTTAATATGTCCCGTTACATTCATCTATCAGCGATTTTTGACAACCAGACTGACAGAATTTCCTTACTGGTCACGATTAGGGGTTCATAAAGGATGCAGTTTAGTAATCCTTATAAGAACTGCATGTCAAAATGGTCGTGCCTTAGGTGGATAAACTCCATACTACTGTAGATCAGAAAGTAAGTAGAGGATAATACTTGCTGTGTTCAACAGGAATCACTATTGAACACTGCATTCAAATAATTGAATTTGGGTCATCTTTCTTTGTGCAAATAAGTAGGTATTTATCCGATGAAATGCCATTTTGTCGGATAACAGTGCCGTGAGTGAGAGGCTCCAACAACTGAATTCGTCGAAGACTGGAACACACTTCAGTGTGATTAACATAGAGATTTTGCTAGTAAAGTTTAGTTAACCCAACCGATATATCATTTAGAATTTGTTATTAGCTGTTCTGTATGACAGAAAATGTGGTTGAAACATATTGCCTTGAAGTAATAAATGTTCACATATTTCGAATAAATTAATAATTTTCATTTAATGCGAACAAGACCGTTGAAGTAAGGTCACTCTTGGGGAGTCAAGACCAAGAGTTTCTTCTAATCATAAATAGGCTTGTGAAGTCAAAGATGTACGGTGCAAAGATTTTTCGGTCCATGAAAACTTTTCCTCTCCCAAATTTGCCGGATCCGTCCCACAGAATATATCTTCAGATACTGTATTTCATGGATAATCAAGTCATCATGTTGTACAAAACCTCTTGACCAATAGACGATATTGAGATTTGAGCGATACCATTTTGGAACTGGGGGAAGATAATAAATGTATAATCTGTTGATGTTTGGCAGATTTTGTCAACGTTTGGAGGTGATTCAAATGTGAAGAGTCTCTGGCCCCGACGGGATTTGAACCCACGCTTGGTCACCACCCTCGCCTTAGTACCGCGAGTGCTCTACCAGCTGAGCTACGAGGCCACGCGAGGGTGATGACCATGAGTGGGTTCGAATCCCGCCGGGGCCAGAGACTTTTCACATTTGGGTCACCTCTAATAAAATGTATAATCATAATCAGACGGCATGTCACATATAACTCCGTTCGCATGTTGGAAAAAGAAATTGTTTTTGTGTGAAACGACTTATGAGTAGAAAGGTGAAAATAAGAGATGGCTATAAGACATCTCGTTGAATCCTGCGAGTGGTATTCACGAGAGAAAATGTAATGTCATTATCATGGGTAAATTTCTGGCACTTGAGAAAGTAATCGGTAATGGAATAACCTACCGAAGGCTCAGTACCAGGAAGCGAGATAAATGAAAGCAGTTTATCCCTGTCGACTCCGTTGAATATCTCACTCTATTCCAGTAAGAACATTCATACAACCTTACGCTTTCAGTCAAATGCAGACAGAACATTCTGTGACAAGATAGCTAAGACATCTATGGTGGATCAGGATTTACCATAAGAAAACTGAGCACGATATGGTTTATTGAAAATTCTCAGTCAATTTTTTGAGTATTAAATTTTGAAAATCTTTTAGAGAAATAAGTTTCAAGTGAAAAGGCGGAATTTTGAATAGCTTACTTGGGAAAGGGTGTTATTTATGTGATCTCACATCAATCAGGAAGAAAAATTATCACTTAGATACTTGTCTAAAAGGGTAGAATTTCTAAGTCTGACCTTAACTTTACAATTCTCGAGCAATTTAGGATGGGATCCATACATTTCGGATGATTTTCCGAAACTGTGGAGGGCTAGTTCCTTGTAGACCTCAACAGTGTAGTGCAAAGTTTGAATTGAGACGGACTTTCTCTACGATAGATAGGAACCGGAGAGCCAACTGTAATTTCAGATGACTTGTTGAACTCGTCCACGTCGACAGAAGTGATTTGCTTGCGGATGAGCCTTCAGTACATTATTTCAAGAACTTCCATGTGTCGCGATTATTTTTGCTTGCAAGAGGGCAACTCTAAACTATGAAATGACAATGGAATGTTCCTGAAATCAGTCGGCTTTCTTATATCCTAGTCACAGGTAGATCCATGAAATCGTTCCGTTTTCCAGTCCGGCAGGCTTCAATTTGCATATTACCCTACCAGAAGCTGTATCTAAATGACAATCGAGTCCCAGATGTGACGAGTTCAATGAACTTGACTGTCTCCGTCAATGGAATTTAGATATGCTTACAAATACACATCTGTATCCCTACAACCTCGTTGTTGATGTTTTGATTGTCTAACATCGTTGATGGTCTTCATAACTTCATTTTTTTCGTTCCTTACCAAAATCCATAAATCATTATGCATTGTCCTTACTACTGTGAAATTCGCACTAACTTTTGTACGTTGTTCAAGTCCTTCCTTTATACATATCTCCGACCCCATACGTAATACTACTTCATTAGATGTAGCCAACAGTTATTCGTTATTTTTAATGGAGTTGTTCATGCAGAATAACTACAGAACATATTCTATTCTCACTACATGTCTTACTAGCGTGATTGACCGATCAGTTACAAGTAGCGAATATCGCTTGCTTAAATGCGTTTATGTCGTAACCATACTAAATAGGTGGTCGAATTTCTCCAGTTCTTTTCCAACCTCTGGTACCTGAAAGGTAACCAGACAAACGTGATGAGATCACTCGGGACTAATGTTTACCTTGAGTGAATATCTTTGGCTCTGCTAAGTCACGTCAAGTATTTTCCATCAGATTTATTTATTAGGTAAATGAAGATGCCCCTGTAAGGTCTCAATGATTTTTGTTAAGTATATTCAATAAAACATGAAACATCTTGGTTTTATCTGATAAATTACATGAAGTGAGAACATTTGTCTCTTTACATTTCACTAGCAAAATGGAGTGACGGATTTATTATAAGCAAAATTAAACTGATTCAAGTAGTAGAAAAGTGCAATTTTGCATAATTTGATTCATCGAGCAATGTGAGCATCGAACCCATGGAAAGCCATGGGAACACTATACGGTGGCTGCGTTCTCATTATGAACCCTCAGCAGTGCACATTCATCGATCTCCAACGGGCTCTCAGTTGTTTGAACGTTCATACTGCTTGAAGAATCCCATTATACAAAATGTATGAAATATTGTTTTGTTTTAAATTATTGCAAGAACATTTAGGAGCATATGTTCAATAACAGTCTTAATGAGCCACGAATAGGGATGTCATAACCAGCACTAAAACGATAACTCATAAAAAATTGATCCATAGAGATTACAAATTGATGTGCAATATTCTTCCGGGAAAGTCTTTCAGCAGGTGACTTTCATCACCCTTAAGTTAGCAATGTCGTCTACATCATTAGCTCATGAATAAATACGACATATTTAAAAGTGGTAGTCTTACCTTCCTTAAAGTTAGGAAATCATCCTCCATGAAGACACATTTTTAACTCTCTCCTTAGGTAGGAAGCTTCTGTTATCAACAGAAGTAACCAGATCCTCAATGAAAATGATCTCTTTTGAAACAGGCTTGTGCATTCTGGGCAAAATTTTTGGTTTGTGTAAAGGGTAGACATAAATATGTTAGCGACTTACTTGTTGAATACCGAAACCCTAGTTTTTGTACTGATCACAGATATCTTGACAGCATTTCAAATGCTCTTGTACATCAGCGTGTTTTCCCGAGGCCATACTCTTCAGATTGACCTCTTCCACCATCTCATCCACAGTTTATGACCATTTAAAACAACTGAAAGTAAACAATGAACCCGAGGGAGTTGCGTAACTGATGACAGGCAGGATGTGTTCGAAAAGCAATCACCAACGATTTCGCTTGTGTTGCACCAGACATCATGTGAGTCCTCGAACTCTGTCATGACAGGTCCAATCGATTCAAAAGTGGAATGGTTTTCTTTTGTAAAATAATCATTATGGAGACTTTCACCATGAAATTTAATAAAATGCACCCAATCAATTAAATCAGTTCATTATTGTCAAACTGAAATCTTATGTTTCCGCAATGTACATTATTAAAATGTGATGATTTTTTGTGATAACGTCAGCATGATATTTGTGGATCAAGACAATGTGCGTCTGAATTAGCATTTAATTGATAATACAATACTGATTTTCACACGTTCAACAACTTCATGCAAATTTGGTTTAGTCTACTTCAGCCGTTTCACTCCCGCCCCGTGCCCACTGATTTTGGTAGCCATGAATTCGAAAGAAATGTGTCATCAAACAAAGTTCGACACAATTGTGATAATTAATCATCGTGTTTCCAAAACATTTCTTGCCTCTTAATGTTAATAGCCCCTAAAAATGCCTCGCCATGCATGCCAAAATCATGAAAACTTTTCAGTTCTAGTTCCCAAGGCATAGTGATCCATTTTTAGCGATTCATTTACTAGACAAAATGTATGTAGTATTCTAGGCATTTTATCTGTAATATCTCAAAGGTGAACAAGTCAGTATAGGCTAGAACTATTGAGCACACAGTGGCTGTTGAAGAATTATCCCTGATCTAAGAAACTTATGTTCCTAAAGACACACCTAATCTCACTGATATCAATTAGGCTTTGGTTAGTAGAAACTTACCCCCATTGATTTCACTACAGTGTCATTTCAGTATCATTTCTCAGGTCTTAACAAATCAGTGGAAGCTGAACTCATCGAACACTTGTCTAACTAATTCGTTTCTTGCAATAATTTTGACGTCACTGGCGCCAAGGAGGCAATGAGTATTAAAACTTTACCTGCATTGCATTTTTTGAGCCTCATTGTACCAGCTCCCATTAGTCTCCTTGAGTTTTATCACTTCATTTAGTGCATTAAAGAAACCAAATGTGCATGACTGGCCATCGATCTACCCCGTGTTGCCACTGGCTTTCAGAACGGTTAGTGGTTCCGGATATAGAAGCAATATGGTTTAAATGAAGGTTCATGTTATGGGAATTGTAACAGAATGTTACAAGTGGAATACTGTAAACCCATGCTCAAACTGTCCAAAAAGATCAGATATTTCCATTTACTCAATTTGTTGCATTTTCAACTTGATCCATACTCTCATGTTGTATGTGAATGAATAAGATGTTTACATGAGCCAGACGACGTGACAGAGGTTGAGAATGCAAGACGAATTTTACATTGCTCTCTGGGTTAACTACCCGCATAAGTGATATGTTTGAGAATAGGAAGAAGAAAAGAATAAAAACAACCAAGAACGTTAGGAAGGTAACTTTTGTTTCGAAAATTGTAATGAGTTAAATATCAAGCCAGCTCACGAGAAATGAGCTCTACTTATCAGACCAGAATAATCCTCGTTGTGTTTCATGTCTTTACATTTGCAATGAAAGGTTGAAGATTTTCATTCGCTCACTTACGCCATCTGCAGAGACTCCAAGTGGACCCACTCGTGTAACATTGCCTTGGAACTCTTCATAGGAGAGTGGGAATATATTCTGAATATCGGAGAAAACAATTTTGTGTAATATAATGGTAAAACAGTTGTGTCCCATAATAAATTTGAACAAACAAGATAAAAGTTAAAAGTTGTGAGAGAAATCCCTTTTGTATACTGTCATTGGTGACTAACGCGTAATATTACACAGAAAATATGAAATGAGATGCTTGAGAATGTGGCTCAAATCTATTCGGATTATCGTGTGTGTTTTCAAGTCTGCATGTTGTTTGCTACTACTTAGTTGAGTAGAGTCATTTTGGTTTCCTGCATACAATACAAAAGCTTCGGAACGCACTCTAAAGGGCTGAGCTTGCTGATGGAAAGCACATTTGAAATTCTAAGCCGATGTGGGTCATGGTGACATAAGAAATCGAATAAAGTTTGGCCTGGAATAACCTAGTGCCAAAAATAACCATGAAATAAATTTGGTTGAAGAACTTATTCTGTCCATAAAACCAAATAGTCATTTAATGAAACTATGAAACGGGACATATTATTTCACAGAAATCCTCACATAAACAGGTGAACTATTGTCTGCTAAACTTTCTGATTTAATAAAGGAACAAGCGAATCACTGGTGATTTCAGCACAAATAAATGTGCCTAAATATAAATTGATTCAGATGCCAATAATCATTCACATCCGGCTGTCACTTGCAGTAGACTCACGCAATTAACTTCTCCTACATGCTTGCATACACTCTATTGCACAGTTCAGTATTATTTGAGAGCGCGGGTAGTTCCGGGTTTGTGGAGAGGTTTGTTCAAGAGAGGATGGCGTTAACCAAAAGTTACGTCACAAAGAACAGCAATAATGGTGGACTAGCTAAGCACATGGAGAGTTAAAATATTAGACGGAATAAAATTCACCGTGCAATCTTGGATAACTGAAACTGGTTATAGTCGGATTTGAAATATATTACCACACAGATCTTAGTATTTCGTGACTCGTGTTGGCCAGAATAAAATCGAATTAGACACCAACTGTGAACCGATTATTCGGTCAGTATATTTGTAAATCACTTTAAAATCAAAAAATAAACCATCGAGGCATGCCTTGAGCACAGTTACCCAGATTCCTCTAGGTACTTTTAACCGGCCAACATAATCAGCTAATTTACTGATCTTGACAACTTAGAGAACTTCTCACCAATGAAACGGAATCCTCCAAATGAAATCATGTCAAAATATCAATTCATTATGTGCATGTTTTTGGGCGTTTGCTTCAAAATTGCTGAGTAGCATATCGTGGATGCCAGTGGAATATTTATCACAGAAAGTGCACAATATAATAATAATAATCTGAATGACTATAGATAAAAAGTCTCCACTCACCCAATCACCATAACACGTCATACACCTTTCTTTCACTGTCTATTCAACAACCCTAAACAGCTTGTTATTAGTCCATCTGGATAGATCACACTGAAGCTAGAATAATATTGACCGACGTAAACTGGATCAGTATGAATAACTGTGCTTCGCGAGTCAATCAGAACTATAGAAAATGCTGTTTGGACGCGTCCGTAATTGAGACACAAATACTGATCGTTTTCTGTGCTGCTCAATGAATTCACCTGTGTCTGAACAGAATCCACGCAAGGAGAAAAATGCTACGAGGTGCAAGTCCTTCTGTCTCTGTTTTCTGGCATGGAAGTACAAGAAACATATCAGTTTACTCACATTGGGATGTAACCCAGTATCAAGCTTCAAGCCACCTCACAAACAGCGTATAGCCGCTATTACACTTCAGGCCGGAAGCTAGCCCCTATTCGTCCGTATTGCAAGTCACAAAAGCATTACCATGCAATTAATATCTAATATTTGTTAGAGGCACCGGAATCAAAGTTGGACACTGTGATGCAGGGGGTCATATCTACGGCTTAGCGGTGCTACATTGGTACAGCTGATAAGCTAATGGGGGCTTTGTATATGCAATACCTGGAAAAAATATCACGAAAAATTGTTGGTTGCCACTTGACGGATACCATCCACAGAACAATTCAAATCTTACCGTTCGTCTCTGACGAACAGGTTAAAGTTCCACAGTACACCAAAATGATCACTAGGCTTTTGTTTTGAAACTATTCAGTAAACTATTTATCGATTCGCAGTGTTTATTTGCATACGTCTGATTCCTACCGTATTGGTGCAGACGGGGAATTAAATTTCAACATAACATTCAACTTTTCCTTCTCTGTGATCCATTGGTAAGAGACGTCGTCGGCCAGACAAGCATAGATCACGGGACCACTACAGAATGTGGTTGGCAGCGGTCGCTGCAAGAACTGGAATATAGGTTTTGAGAGCAAACAATGGGTGAACACAGAACTGAGTGAACCGTTTCATCGTATAAAAGAAGCACCGGGAATCGGTTTTTTCGGTTTAGAGTGATTTGAACCGACAAGGCTTTATGTAAACTGTGAGATACTACGTGAACCACTTAAATGATAAGTTGAATAATCATGAAAATCACTGTGAATCTTCTCAGGAAGAATTCATCGAAACATTTTCCTGGAGTAACAGACGTTTATACAGAGAGCCTTGTTTGTAATGTGGTGCTCTGTTCATGTAAGCCAATGTTTCGTTTAATTGTTTCACATAAAGCCACAGCCTAGAGAAAGGACAAGAGAGAAAACAACCACAAACAATGGAATTCGAGGATTTTAATATGAAACTCTTCTTGAGTTTTTAGTGGGCAAATACGGTCGCCAATCTAACCAATGATTCAAACGTCAAATATTTGAATGAAGTGACCTCAGATGATATTTTGTGTTAACGGTGGCGTATACAAGTTTTCAGTAAACAGACTCCCTTATATTTGTCGGCTGATGTGACGGATAATTGAATAGAATTGGCTTATTCCACTACGTGACTGCAACGTGTCTTATCTGCGTTATGTTCGTACTTAGTAAGAGAACGTATGATGAAATCAATGTATTTATTTCTGTTAGCTTAACACGAATCAATTTTGCAACCGGTACTCAAGCTGCAGCTAAGCAGAGACTTTGGGTAGAATTGCCACTGAGCTGAGTTTCATGCTTACACCAAGGTATATTCGGCCCAGATTAAGCAAGATTAATCGATATTTAGCACTAGAATACTTTCGATTTTTGCTAGAGGATGAGTTCATTCCTATAACTTTCGCGTAAAATTGTTGGTCAAGCGCACCGGCTGGGAGCATTTCGGCACAAATCGCGATCCAGTTATTCTTCCCGTGAAACTCCACATCCTTCTCGACGGTGTTGTTTCAAGTTTTGAACTGACCAGCAAAGCGACAGCTCCATCCGAGACAGTGTATCGGATCGAGTATTTGTTCGTTTAACTCCCTCTCGAGTCTCCGTAGGAAATGACCCAACCACCGCAGTTGACATCATTTGAAGTAGTTTGACAGTTTGTCCTTTTCGAAGCACTCTCTCCGTACTTGGTCGCTGAAGAATCTGTCACGTTAATTTAATTTCGAAATATGCCACAGGCATCAGTTATCAAACAGCTCCAGCATTCTGGCACTCTGGGCTGTCAGTGGCGAGATTTCGAAGCTGTAGCTGAGTACAGGCCGTATAGCCTCGCGGTAGATACGTGGTTTACTTCCGAATTTGACTCTCATTGCTGATTCACAACGCCCGTGGTAGCTGGTGAAGTGCTTTCCTGGCGTTATCTGTCCGAAATATTGCTTCGTCTTTCGCCTGACCCTTTCGGAAGCAGCATTGAGCCTAGATACTTGGAAGATGGAAAGCACCCGAACAGTTGGTCCTTAATGAACAGCTGTTGAGTTGTTGGCCCTGTGCAATTTGACATAACTTAAGTTTTTGTGGTGTTTACTTCTAGCCCAATGAACTTTGAGAAGAAGCTGGTTTGATCAAGAGACGGTTGGAGGGTGGCAATGGAATCGGTTAGCACAGCAGCGTCATCCGTGAACTCTAGGTTGGAAATTTGCATCTTCTGTCCCAGCTGGATACCAGGATCGTCTGTCAGCAACAGTGTCATTGTCCAGTCGATGGCGTAGTTAAACATCACCGGAGAAAGAACGCAATCAAGCAGAACGCCAGTAGAGGGTGTAAACTCCGATAGTTCTTAACATTCTTCCCAGTCGCACTGGCGCCGTAGTAGACCAATAGCATCCTATTAGGCGCCTTATGAGTAGATCAAGCATCTGTTCAGTCCCATTATGGCTCAGAGGCACACTCAGTTAACTAGGTTGAAAGCAAACCGGAAGTCGATGAAATTGGAACTGGTAGGTTGTCAGAACTTGTGGTTATGCTGGTATTCGATGTTGCGTGAAAAAGTGGTCCATGCAACCTCTACCGCCTCCAAAAGCTCCCTTGGTTCAATCGGGTGAGAAGGACTCTCACAACAGAAAATCGGTTGGATAGAATAATACAGAAAATGTTTGCAGCCAATTCGATCCGGCAGATTTTCTTATAGTTCTCGCACACAAGTTTTCATCCTTCTATAGGATGGGCAGCCGGATAGACATGCCAAAATCAGCCGGAAACATTTCTTCCCGTCGGATGGAGCCATGTAGGATGAGTAATCTGTCAATCGACCACGACAGGAGGCACTTATCTGCTACTCGTTTTATCTCATCTCCTCCGGCAGCTTTTATGTTATTCAGCTGACTGGTGATTGTGGCGATTTCAGTTGCACTCGGTGGATCTCAGTTGATACACTATGCCTCTGGAAAAACTTGGGGATTGTAGATCCGTCAGGTGGTCTAACTGTAGGGTGAGGAACCGATCGAATTTTTCTGCTGCTCGTTATATTTATCTTTTCTGCTCAATTGTGGGCTAACCAGCTGTGCCGCGCAGGAGATATTCGTGTTTGCAGCCCCCATCGGAAGCTTTGGAAATGAGGCAATATAGCTTGGCGAAGTTACTGACTCCTACCCCAACATCTATTTATTCAGCTACTTCCATCCAGTACTGCATACGATCAGCCCTAGTGGAGCACGAGGTCTCCCGATGCAGTATTCGGTGCTAGCCACTTCCTAATATATGAACTTCGTGGGCTGTGGCTAAGAGATGAGGTGTGCCCTCAGAGAATCAGTCTTCCAAAGGTTTTCTGGTTTTCCTTAGTTTTAAGCTGTTTTTCTACTCGTCTGTTTGACCATCGTCTACTGTTGTTCTACTGGAGTTGCATCCGCTGATACGTTGGTCGTGGTGGAAAATCGGGTGGCGATTGTGCATGATGGTGCTTTGCATTTCATTTGCATTTCTAGGGCTGCAACTTTTATTCGCATAGTTGGAAGAGTATTGTTTTCATGGATGGATTCTGAAGTGCACACTAGATGGTAAGTGGTCCGTAGTGTTTGCGCATTCCGTCGTTGCCTCACGGTACGCTAAACAGCCGTCCACAGACGAAGTCTAATTAGGCCTATTTAGAATATGGTCAGTTTGATATGAAGTTCGGCTCACGTTGGAGTAGCTTGTAAGTAAGTTGTTTTTAGGGTGCTGTAAACCACCATTCTGTTAGTGTTGGCCGAACTGACAAGGCCCTTACCATTCTGGCAGTGGTGACCAAGATCTAATTTTCCCATAACGTGCCTCTTTGACTCATCCGTGGGACCTGCTTGAGCTCTCCATTCTCCGTTGATAAACGGAATGTCCTGTCTTTGGGCCCACAGCTGGGTATGCGGAATTCTGAGATGTATGCTATGCCGATGTTGTAGTTGTGCCATTTGCCTATCGTAAGGCTTTGACTTACCACGTCCGAGAGTGTCCGTTCATTCCAACAAATTTGTCCCTCATATAATATTATTCCAGCATTTTGTCTTGATAACTCAACCGCTGGATCACGAGGCGCGTTGCTTCCAGGGACGCCGTAGCATGATAAAAGTGCATGTTTCCAAAACATTTCATGAGGATTCTCGGGAAAGTAGTAGGAAGTGGTATCATCAGCACCTTTCGGGACTGCCGGTCAAACTGGTGACCCGGTCCGTGGTAGGAAAGAAGTTAATCGTACCTCACGCGGCCTTTTTGTACATGGAAGCATCTCTAGAATTTGCAAAATAAGTGGGTCGTACAAGGCAGTACTGCTGTTTTGGAAAAGCTGATGACCTGTTACGCGGAGCACTCGCTTCTTTCTAAATAATGGAATAGGTAGGCTGGGTAGTTTTGTTTGAAGCCGATGGACCAGTGGATCTTCTGTGCCTATTCATGAGTACCTATCTTTGCATGTCGAACATAGCCTCGCCAAGGTTTTTAAAACTTGGCTACTCTCAAACCGGTTTTTCTAGCCTGTCAAGCGGCTTTCCGGCTTGTGGCCGCTTTAGCTTGCTTCACATCTGTAGAGCCACAGGTGGAAGCTGGGTAAGTGATGTAGACCAAGGATATGGACCATATCTCAATGAACACGACAGACTCCCAACTGCTTGTCCACTCAGACACCAAATGCACCCCTGTAACGATATCGATCAACCAACAAATCTTGCAGGGGCTAAAGTATGAATAAATGTCAACAGGCGTGCAAGTGATTGATACTGTCCTACTGTCTCCGGATACAATAACCGAGTGTTAGTGTGCATTGTACTATGGGGTAAAATTCATAGACGTGGTCAGTGTAATCGGTCAGATAACGTGGACGCCAAATTCGCCGAATCAACTCATTTTTATCATATCACCAATACATTCACTAGCTCAGGACGATGCATTCGAGTTTTCAATCATTTATCCCATAACTACAGCATGTTCTGTAGTTTGCGTGCCTTGCGCCTTGAGCTTAGATGCCTTGCAATGTATCTTGACAATCTTCTGTCATCATCACTGGAACTGACTTTCTCATTCATTGCCAAATATTTAACATTTGGCCAGAGGAATTCCAGTAGGCGATGCAAACAGGACTGTGGGCAACACCAACACGACAGCACCTCAAGGCTTATCACTACTGCAGACTCTAAGGTGATGTATTCGTGTATATCAAGTTCCATATATTGTGGTAACTAACTGCCGCATTTCGACTTCTTATGTGCACAGAAACTTATGCTCATCTACTGGATGAAAAGGTCATGTGGGTTTGATACACACTAAACGACCATTTCCGGTGACGAGATGTAGCCATCACTTCGAAGTTCTAGACCACCAACTGTAAATTTCGAGCGTCTTTCAGTAATCCGATTGGCTTTGACTTAACATAGTGATACTACGTTACACAACCGAGTCATCCGTGGAACAAAAAGGAAAACGAAGAGTTCTGCTGAAGAAATCAAACAGAAGAGAGAAACAATGGACTTACGCCCATAGACAGAGCACCCGGAGGTTCATTTATCTAGTAGAAGTTCAATCCTCTTCCTTACTATAGTCTATTGTTCAGCCCTATCGAAGATGTATTTTTGTGCTTTAGATTTTTGTTGGACGTTTGACTGGAACACGGCAGGAACAGGCTAATGTAACTATCAGAATTAGAGTTTGCAGGAAAGCATGTATTTCTTCCGTTGCACATCGCGTGGGGTAAATCCATTCACAGTCGCACGTGCTCCTTAGCCTGGGCACAAATTCACTATCGTCCAAACATCGAAGGACATTTTAGATTTACACATGTTTTAGTTTGTTGAAACATGTGGTCTGGTTTATATTTTCACGTGGAATTCACTGATGGTGATGGATTATTCAAACTGTAACACCTTTATATTAAAGCGCGTTTGTCTTGAGCAACGGTTTTCGAGTCTCACTTCTACGGAAAATACAGAAGACTTTGTCAGGAATGAATGAAGAGCTAACTACATTTTGGTACCAAGAGTCACATTCTTTGGAAAACTTTTACAAAATACAAAAATAGCTTGCAGTTGATCCGATTACCAAAGATATTGTACAAAAATAAAAGGTGTACACCGAAATTAGCTATCCAGTCCAGAGTCTCTATATTCCTCCCACCACTGATCAGTGGGTTCAAGTTCGAATTCAGTACTCTGCTTCTATCATGGATGTGCAGCTCATTCATGGCTTATGTAACAACAGCACGAATGAACCATCTACAGTAAACGATTCTAGGATCGATTCAGTTGGGTAAACGTCGGTACGTAAATTATTCCGTTTTCATCAACTCGGACTATCCTCAGCTCGAACTGGGCACACGGGAAGATAAACTAACCTCTCCACTGGTAAACACACTCATGTTTGTAGACCCGTGATCAGTGTGGTGAACAAACTCTTCGTCATCTGGTTCGTTGGAAGGAACTTGAAACAGAAGTTATTGGTAAAATGTTCAGTCAAAAGCTCAAGAATACGCGCAGAAATCTCAAACAGCACAGCCTTTCTTATAATGAGATATTGTCGAGCCATTTAAATTTGTCACAGAAACAGTTGCGGATACCAAATTCGTAGATCTACCTGTATTGATTGTAGCAAATCAATTGAGAACATCATATCAAGCTTAGGGCCAGTAGTCGTCTCTAGCTTCACAGAGTGACTGCTAAAAGCAAACCAAGATAATGTCTTCCATTTTATTTGTCACAATATAATAACTTTTTAGTATATCTGGAAGATGGTGCTCATTTTGATCCTAGAACCAAGAAGTGTAATGTTTCCTCTTACGAATGTTGTGTCCGCTAGAAAATAAATTTTGGGATGCTGCACAATGCAGATTGTAAGCTGTGATTGGATCGCTATTTGTGATTCCCCTATGAAATTCATATATTTATATTCATGGTTTATCTTGTTATCATATACAGTAGATCCATTGGTACATCAGAATAGCGTCCATCTTATGCTTTTACAATTCAAAATTCGGACAGAAGTCAAGTACCTTTCGTTTCATTGAACATTCTACAATCAGTGACAGTAAATAGTCGAATCCAATAAGTATCGTTTGAATCTTCCACGTTATTCCTTAAAACCACCACATTCTCGACTAAAATCAGTGATTCTTACGATTTTACCACTTTGAATCCAGATTCTTTCGACTCCTGATCGCCTTTTACCATGCGGAGGAAGGTGTCTGATGTACCATGATGCAAATTAAATGTATGGAAACATGTTACTTTGGGCATGGTGGAAATACGGTTAGGTGTGTGCTTATTCAAATAGTAGGTGCGGAATATAGAACTGTGGTTTCTACCGTGGCACCTGTGAAACGTGGAGGATTCCTTCGTAAACAGCATTGCAATTAGGAACACATTCAGGTCAAATGGTTTTTAATAGTGGAGAACTTGGTCAAAAAATGAACACTCACTGCACTAACCGAGAACACTGGTGGATGCTCAAACCCACTCTGCGATTCCAATCAAAGGATGAATATGTCACCAAGATCAACTCGATTTACCTTATACTAATTGCTAGTAGTTTTAAGGAGAACTGATCAGTGCAGATCAAGTTTTAGAAACGGTTTTATCCAAGAATTTCGAATGCTCAAAGCACCATCAAAATTCGTGAAAGAGCTACATGTTCCTCATTTATATTATGACTGTTCATTATGGCTTCCTATGGTTTCACGCGTGAAGTTGAAATTCAATGCTGCGTATTGTACTCTTCGCAACATAATTATGTCGTCTTTCCCTAACATTAAATTGATTTTGATTTGGACCTCGGGGAAGTGAGCACCTCAGATTCAAGTGTATCGTATCTACTTATTTTCCAACAAACAACGGGAGCGTTTCCTATAAAAAAAGGATTTCTGCCAATCATTCATATTATATTAGAAAATAATTAAAAACTCCAAATAATTTATCCAAATTGTTCCAACTTATAAATGTTCTAACTACAGAACTTTCATCTACCAGTCAACCAGTATGCCTCCTTCGTTGGAATATAATTCTGCCTGACATTGTGGACTGAAATTTCGTCGAATTAAAAGCACTGTTTATCACTGAAATCGAACTTAACTGTATTTGAAATGTCGAGCCTAAATTTCCTTATTAGGTCATTCCAAAAATGGGGACTTATTCCCTCCACCCCCACCCAGCCCCCTTCGCCGGATAACCAATTTTCACTCCTACACAAACATCCGCCTGTTAACAGTTGTTGAACGGTTTACATGGAAAAGGGTTCGTGGGAAACAGAACGAAAAGAAAACTGGAATTAGAACTTCTATTGATAATGAAACGTTTTTCTCTGTTTCACCTGTCAGATCTATATCGTTTGAACTCGGTGCAGGTAGCCTTGTAATTAGTGTCTTCTTTATGGCCGCAATATATATATATATATATATATATATATATATATATATATATATATATATATATATGTATATATATATATATATATATATATATATATATATATATATACGTATACCAGCTAATAGCAGTGACGCGTATCAGCCTGGAAAATGGGTAAACATTAACATGACCAGTTGCACGTGAATGCAATATTTCATGAGATTACAGAAATGGATACTTTCATTCTTGATCAAATTTTCTGACACAGTATTTAGCTCGATGAATGTAGAAACGAATGAACAGTATGATATTACTCTGATCAGATTATCCCCGACACGTCATAATCAAACTCAGACAACTTGACGTGGTGAATACAGATCACTCTTTTCAGCACTTCTCCACAAGCTAGCACAATACAGAAGCAAACCTTTAGCACTACCCAAAAATGTGATCCAGATTATCCACATAAAAGCACAAATATGTAAGTCAGATATGTTTTCGCTGTATCCATATGTGTACTCTCTTGATCTGAGAGGTGGTACCCAAAAAGCAGCTCAGTGTTCGTTCCATCACTTCTTATATATTCAAACTGGTGAAAAATTTTGCGAAGTATAATCAAATTTGTTCACAGGACTTTGCATAGAATACCAGGAACCCACTTTCATTCTGCTTTGTCACAAGAAAGCCAAGGGTTGTCTCCTGATACATTACTTCCATAACACTAATCACGAAGAACTGCTGGGTCATGTGAAATGATAAACTGTGGGCCGAACTACACAGAGGAAAGTTGTGGAGAAGTTCAACATGTGCATTTTAACTACTAACACATATTTAGTAGTCGGTAAAATCATTTATTGAATATGGAGCGTCGACCCTTAGAGGATTATGAAAATGTACTTAATATGATATCAATATTTGGACATTGATGTATGATTCTCCAATGGACTTAAGTATCGCGTGTATCTTAGGGGCTTCCCGATGGTGGTCTTTTTCCACACACCGTGAACAATACCGTCACTGGACAATGATCTATTTGCAACTACCTCTAGGCATTTTCTTGTTGACTTTAATCCTTAGGTCCCCCACTTTCAGCTCCGGTGCGATTCTCATCCGTTCCAAACGAAACAATCCACTTACTTCCCACCTTTATGTGAAGTGATATTTTGAGTGGTAATTCGATGGTGATGCCAGGTCAGCAGAGCATATTCCCTAGGGTCAGAGCTACTCTCCACCAACGGTCTGTCCATCATGATCTTCCCCACATTGGTACTCATTGTCAAAAATGTTCCTTCTGCTATGGAGTTTGACCCAAATAATGATCGACTTTGTCTCTGAATGAATCGGTTGAGATTTTCCCACACACGCACACACAAATTCAGTAACTAGGTTTCGGTGGTGAAGATATCCAGTGGCATTCCTTTTGCTTAAGCAAAATGGTTATGTGATCTCCTTTGTAGTTGAGTCTACTGTCACTTTAAAATCTTCGTGAACATCCTTGTCTCTCATCGAATCTGATGAAGGCACAGATGGATGAACCAGCCTGCCTTTTGAAAGTCTGCCCTACGCGTCGGTCCACCTTTGAAATTATTTATTTTGGAACAGTTCATTTTATTCAATCCATCATTTGCATGTTGCGCACTCGTAATTATTCAAAACCTTTCGCGATATCGATAAAAAGGTGTGCTTGTATGAAAAAATGTATGTCTTCTATCCACGGTCTGAATTTGGAGGCAGCATGCAAAGAAACGCGAAAGAGCTGCTATCAAGTGCACAACACCAAACTGTATGGCTGCTTCCAGTGTCGTGTGCAATAATAGAGACTCCCTATTCAACAAGCAATTTGATCTTACGTACCTGCTCATGCCCCACAGCTTTAAAAATATCTGCGCTGTACGTTAACAAGAAGCTTGAATAAATGGCAATATGCATGACTCTATGGTCGGTATAGAAGACTTCATCTGCTTTCGCCAAGACCGTATGCAATACAAGAAGAAAAAGGGGTGGCTTTGCTACCTACATCAATCCTGAGTGATGCGGTAAGTTCTGTGTAATGTTTTTTGCAACTCGTGTGATGCCACCAATTGTTTATCTGTATCAAATCGCCCTAGATGATCTCTTTTCGGTCACGCCATCTTCAGCAACATTTGCGTAGCACCAAATGCTCACAAATCTCAGCTAACATTTTAGATGATTCGTTTTTTCCTTTCATCGTACTTACGCTTGATGAGAAACTTTTCACCGTAGTAAATGACTTTAATCACTCATCAACACATCCGCTCCCATTTTTCGATCTTCTCAATATCTGTCTTACTCTGACTGATGGTGACTCCCAGTTAGACCACATCCAGACCAACCTCTGCGAACTTCTGTCTGTCACACCAAGTGCACCAGTTAGCACCGGTGACAGCAGTACTTAACACATTAGACTTCAAATACACTCTCACAGAGGTCTTTATTCGAACTCGCATTCCAAAGAACAAAGAACTATCTCCACAGAGATTGTATTTCTCGTCAACTGTTCAGTGTTTGTTGTTGCGTCGTACTTAAAAGACTGTTCACTTCCGCACTTTTCTGTTAGGTTTACAACGGAAGAAATTAGGCGGATTTTTAATACTTTTAGTCCCATGAAAACTACCTACCTGGAAAAGTGGCTTTTGCACACCTGAAGCAGCTACACAGGACGAGAAAATTAGCTCACAAGACGAAAAACAAACCTGAGGTCCGTCGTTTGTCGTTTCTTGGTAAAATCTGAGATTACACGACTTGATGATAGTTTTTCCCGACAGTTCCTAAACCCCCGGAATATTGAACACAGGTGATGTGGAAAAAGGCTTCTCTACCATCAGACGGGAAGGCCCTAAAGGTTAATTCAGATGTTGGTGATTTCAATGTCCGATTTCTCCGACAATCGGACGATCCAATTCCCATTTTCCACCTGTCTATTCCGTTTGAATTCCAAAAGGTGGTAACCACAGATGTTCTCAATTTACTGAAATCAACAAAGATAACTAGACGGTCTTTCAACGGAGGTGCTCAAATATGGGGCCGGCTCTCTATATGATCTGTTGACTTCAGTAACTAACAGTTTGCTGGAGACACTTTCCATTCCTGGTCGTTGGCGTCCTGTCCCAATTATTCCTGAGCCAAAACAATCCCGTAGCTTGGGGGAACCCAAAAAATATCGACGGATAGCTCTATCTTCCTCATTATTGAAACTTGCAGAAAGCGTCATGCTGCTTTGCCATCAAACAACGACGAGTGGTAGTTCGTGTACTGGCCCAGGGGCTCTCTATTTGATGCAGTACCATCCATTGTGTACCATATTGCCAAGTCCTTCAACGACTCCAGCAAACCAGTTGGATGCATCTTTCTCGAATACACTACGATCTTTGACAGTTTGCCCCGCTCGCTTCTTCTCAAAAAACTAGAGTCATTTTTTTGTCCAGCACATTTACTGAATCGGTTGAAAGACTATTTCTCTGGAAGAACCTGATGCACCAGATTAAGCAGAAGGGTCCCCAAACATTTCTGAACCAGTGTTGGAGTACTTCATTGTGCAGTCCTTTATCCGTGTTTGTTTCCATCATTCATTAGTGATTTGCCTGTCTCCCATCAAGCTTGCATTTACAACTAGTTTTATGATGTTGTTCTGGCTGGGTCTGACTCAAATAGACGAGATCGAAAAACTTGGTATAAATCTTTTGCATATTCAGGACGTTCCTGAATAATCTGGTATTCTGTTGAACGGTAGAAAATGTTACCAGTGCTTTTTTCCTATCGCTCTTTTCCGTTCCTTTGAAGACAATTCTATCAACAACTCTGTTCCCCCGCGTGTATAAACCACGTAATTTACCTTGGTGGCAGGCTGCAGAGTAATGAGCATTGGTCTGAGCAGAAAAACTGCTCCGCTCGTCGTATCAAATTAAAAAACTACGACAGTTTAGCATTTTCCCTCGTTTTGTAAAACAACACTGAACAAAACAAAGGCACAGATAAGCAAATACCTTTCAGGGCTTAAAGAAAAGCTGGAGAAGTCTCTATGGTTTGCTTTGAATCCTAAAACAAACAGACCTAGAAGATTTTACGGACTACCAAAAATCCACAAAGTCGGCACACCTATCCGACCAATCGTGGATTATACCCCTTGTGCAACCTATATTTTAGCCAAATACATCAGTACACTACTAAAGCCGTACCAAAAAATGGTGATAAGTCACATAAATGACGCCTTTGATTTCTCCCGCATTCTAAAGTCTGTCGTATTAGGAGAAGACGAAACAGCGGTGAGCTTTGATGTGACATCTCTTTACACAAGCGTGCCCATTAAAGACAATTTGGAATTTTTACACTCCATATTGATCAATGACACCACCTTAGAACACAGATGTCCATTGAATCCAAATGATATTATCACTGGCGTTGAACTGTGCCTCACTTCCACCTTATTTACATTTAACCAGTCATTGTACAGACAGACTGACGGCGTAGCCATGGGGTCTCCTGTATCAACCATTGTAGCTATTCTGTTCTTACATTCGATCGAATCTAAAGCATTGGCTGCATTTCACAATCCACCACGAATCTATGTCAGATATGTAGACGATACGCTTGCAATTCTGAAATCAGAACATAGGCATGACTTTCTACAATGTCTCAATAATCAGTCTAACTCAATTCAGTTCACAATGGAGACTGAGAGCACTGAGAGAGTCATCAGTTTCCTTGACTGTCGACTACAAGTAAACAACTCCCGTAGGCTTAAAGTGAGCATTCACAGGAAACCTGCACATTCCGACAGATATCTGGACTTCAACTCAGCCCATCCACAATGCAAAAAACTGGCACTCGTATCGTCACTAACCAACAGAGTCGACAAATTGTGCAAAGACGGTGTCACTCATAAACAGGAAATGCAACGCTTACACACGGTCCTGCAAAACAACAACTACCCACGAGGACTAGTAACCGATGTGTTAAGAAACAAGTCAGCAACACACGACAAGAAGGACGTAGACTGGCTAACCTCCGTTGGTATCCCGTACAGATCGGGCACATCGGAGACAATCAGGAAAGTACTTGGTGCGTATGGTGTTCGCGTTTTCTTCCGAATAGATAACACGTTGCGACGCAATCTCACAAGAACCAATAACTCTCAACACATGCACGAACAGAACAACTATGTTTACATGATCAACTGCAAAGAATGCCCCGTTCAGTACATTGGACAAACATGCAGACAGGTCAAAACCAGAGTCGCAGAACACAAAAGTAAAGAAAAATGCAAACTGAGAGACCAAATGGCTTTAAAGAAAGTTAGAGCGCGACTCTGCAATCGCACTTCACGCCATATCCGAAAACCACACCATCGACTACGAAAACACCAGAATCCTCCAATGTGGGCTCCGTACGTACACCGAACGTCTCTACGCGGAGGCTCTGGCAATTAACACCCACCAATCGTGTCTCAGCCGCAACGATGGGGCACAGATTTCAAGCACACGGATGACACTTACGACGCGGATGGATAAACACCAAAACGGGTCATAACACCTTGTTGACCTCAAATGACCCCACTAACACGGACACATGGTATGGACGGAGATTCAAACCACCCACCCATCCCTTACACTAAAACAACATCACAAACACACAGACCAGCACACGAACACACTGTGACTAACACCCAATTGCTCTAAGCTATTATTCCAGTTTCATTCGGTTGTAAAACCAGTCTTGAAAAAGGTTACCCGTGGTAACCGAAACGTGGACAACCTACAAACGATTTTGACTAATCTGTGTTATTGAGCAATAAAATTCTATCATAACGTATATTACCTATCATTATCCATTGTTCCTCTGTCATTTTCCCAGAATTACTAAAAAAGAATTTCATCACTTTTCGCAGATGCTTACTCATCACTAGTTTTGTTTCTGGTATAACCTTAAGAGAAGTAGTATGGGAGCCACACACTAGCCATATAACAGCATCCATTGGGTTTGTACTAAAAATCCATATTGTTATACTTCGCACTCAACGAATTTTGATGTTACCTTTTGTCATTTTTGCACACCAACCCAAACTAGATGTAAGTTGCTCCCATGAAGATTGTCTTTGCTCAGGAATTCCGTTATTCCGTTTTTTGCAAGTGTTTTAATAAACAAACGTGTCCGTTTGCTGAAATTAATCCCGTTTTGCTCTGTAACAAATTTTGGAGCCCTTCTTTGGCTGAACAGTACCACGGTCCTCAAGCCGCTATATATACAATATAATATACTTATGCTATATGTACATATATGTATGTTAAAGATTTTGGACCAATTCTTCATGAACGGCTACATCGTTGAGGCACGTAAACAAACAGCAAAATCTCTCGTCTGACCGTCAAGGCACTAGAACTTGAGCGTTTCGGAGTAGTCAACCCGGACAAATGTAAACAGTAGCTCAGAGACTCCGAACGATCGACGGGCAGTGGGCCATTAGGTTTATACAGGGCAATGAATACCAATGGCTTTTGTGGAATCAATGTAAAGAGATTCAATCTAGTTTTCGAAAAACACTGACGTGATAATATTATGTTCTGCACATTCTGACTCTTTGAAGTCAAGTTAGCAAAGATGAGACTTTGCGTGTCTAGGTGCTTCTCTATCATGTACATTTTGAGCAACATTAGCCACCCCACTCATGTGAGCAGTTGGGTCCATCTGTCATACATTGAGCACATAAGGATAACATGATGATTATCGCCCCTGTGATTGACACGGTCACTGCGGCTACCTCGCGCGATAGGACGTTTCCCTTGGGTTCGTGGGATCATTCGTCATAATTTCTTGGCAGTACCTCTAGACCAGAGAACCACAGACCCTAGTAAAGCTGACCGCTACTCGGCCATGTTGATGCCACGTCAACTGGGTTTCTTTTGTAGTTGACATAATGCCACTGCTAAGGTGTCGAACAATCCCGTAGAGCTAATGTGCGGCTTTCTACGAACGCTTCCGGTGGGTTTGTATTGCTGCGCGTCAGCTGTAGAACCTCTATGGAGTCGGTCCTCAACGTTTTAGAGCCGACCCCTGTTGTCAATTCAGGTTCTATCTGATGCAACAGCTCAACGGCTAGAAGTAATGCAGTGAGCCGGAATAGTGACAGCTTTATTAGGGGCAACATGCAATTTCCCCATCAAGAATTATGTAGTCGAAACATCATCCCTGATATTTATACGCAAGTACACTACCGCTGCATAACCATACTGTGACGCGTCTGAAAAACAGTACAGTTGGCACTGTTCGTTGGGATCTAACGTCACTGGCACCAAGCTATACGGGATGGTTTTGGACAATGCAGACTTCCTTAATTTTCATTCACTCTCGTTTCCCCAAGGATCACAAATGAAACCCAATGCCTTAGGGTTTATCTCAGTTGTCTGCATAATGGTTGAAACTGAGTGCTTGTCTGACTATCCAGCCAAACTTAGTTCTTTCTATGAGTGTGGAGTCGGAACCTCCGGCCCAGAATGCATACGATCCACTGATCCTAGTGTTCCGATTACCTTCACTGCGTCACAAATGGTGGCATCTTGGTTGGTTATTGAATTACTCCCAGTACTCAATGTGTCAGTATCTTATGAATGAAACTAGAGGTGATGACGCAAACCAAGTCTCAAATCACAAGTTATACATGACCTACATTGGACAGTCTCGCAGTTCGATTTCGGAAGTAAATTGCACCATCGGCTGCTTTCACCAAAATTTAATCTCTGTGGCATGCAAAAAGCTATAAACCTCCCATCTTGATCCGTGTAATGGGTTTCCTGCCACTGCATGCAACAACAGCCTGATATCGTTGGCTTGAATGGGGGACAGTAGCTCTGTTTGTTCGTGATGCGGTGACATTTTGTACAGTGCTTTTCGGCCAGTTGAGGATAAGGCTTATGGGTTCAACCAAATGGCAGGTTACTATTGATGAACCATTCGTACTTCCGTCCTGTCATCCAGAAATTCTGTAAAATCTTAGAAGGTAAACACTCGGCCTAGGCTAAAGTGCATAAGGCAAGCTCAAACAGCTTGAACTCAGTGGGGGAGGGCTTTAGGCAGTCACCGTACTATTTCCAATAGTTCTAGAAGCACTTAGATCGCTCACATCATTGGACTGACACAAGGTATTTTGACACTTTCTCATTTCCCCGGCCAATTTCATCAACACCACTGGGTCCATGGCCTTAGCGATGAACCCGTCTATGAGGCTGCCCAGGTGTGTCCCGGCTATCACAAAGGCTTGACCAAACCATCCACGGAGAATTTGTAAGGCCTCTCGGTCACCCTCATGTGTGTCTAGAATAAAACAAATCTATATGGTTGCTTTAGCCTCACACTTACAATAGTGATCTATATACTGACAGACGGCGTTCTTCATCCATGTCATCTTTCTCAGTGGCACTATCGAAGCCTCGCATGAATAGCAAGTATTTACTTGGGTTTCCATTGAAATGGGTTATATATCGCTGTGGTATACCAGTTGAATGAGATATCGGTACCTAAATGAAGATCTGACAACCAGTGGCCTTATTTTATGCAAACAATGGCTTATCAAACAGAGGAACCACTGACGCCCTGAACCCAAAATGCCAATGTAGACAGTGGTCGTGATTGCTCGGCCACTGGGGACACATCATCCGTTGATTTAGCGTTGTATGTTTTAGCGCTTGCATATTCATCCACTTTAGCCTAATTATTCGCATTACACTTGTACTCCAAAATCCGTAGACTTTGTTTGCTTTCGTTGAGGAGATCCACGGTCTATTCCATTTGAGTGGTGTAAATTTCCAGATCAGGGGCAGACAGGGACTTGTCTGAAATGTTCAACATTACTTTGAATTAACTGGCCAGGTGTGAGTGAAATCCTTTCGAACCCTCATTCTGACACTTTCGAATAGGTTCCTTTTGAATTCGTACTACAGATGTGCTCTTCAGCCTTTCTACCCTATTCCTTCTCGGTCTCGTTCACTTATTGTCTCAAAAACAGTTAAAAAGATCATAACCAATAGACGTTGCATTTCAGAACACGGTTCTATATTCAGAAAAACCGTAATAACCAGTAAATATCAAAAATACACAACCAAGTTTTCCAGCCGAAAGGAATACCTCCATGTATATCCAGGTTATTGTAGGCAAGACGGATCTGGACGAATAGTGTGGTGACCGCCGGTCCCAAATGGACGCCAGGTAAACTCAACGTTAGTTTTCAGTGCTCCGGTTACCAAGTACTTATACGATCCCGAGGATAGCTTAAGTAACGGGCAACAAGCCGAGAGTTTCGTCGGTTGCCAAAAGGCTGCAGAAGTCAGTGGGATGGATGAAGGACGGTTTATATTGAAAAAATGTTCATGACGTTTATGTGATTCAATGACACTGAAAAACATAGTAGTTAAGAGAGCTAAAGGTTTACCCGTCCGCAAGTATAGCAGTTAAAACTGTGGTTTTTCAATTGGCGGAAACCAATTGTCCTTACAGCAAGTAAACAAATAACGCAAAGCCCTGTGGTATAGAACAAACTACATACTGCCTAGAGCTGAGTACATATCGGTTATGCTTGTCTATAGTAATTTTTGGTCACGAATTTGCGCATTCAAACCCAGTCATCTCCAGGCCACTACAGCAACACCACCCTAGAACGGAATTGTCAAAGTGACCCTTCGATCTAGCAGAGGGCGTAACTCTCGCAGGTCTCCATCAACCTCTCGAATTTCATGTATCAACAGTAGTCTAGGAAACCACGTTACGATGCCCCAATCTGCTCGAGCCGCCGGTGGAGGTTAACCGAAATGCGCACTGGCTGGGCAGTCGTCTGTCAAGCGCTCATCTAGGTGTCGCAATGAAAAACAATATATATTCTACAGAATACTCTGCCACGATTTCTGCGGGGGTTCCTTCCTCCACTCTGTCTGTACATGCAATGGAAAAGCAAAGTGGAAAAAATGAGCAAATGGCGAGTATGTAAAAACGAAATGAAAGGAACTTGCTACAATCGATCGGTGGAATACGAAAATTTTAAAATGTTTGGAATGCTTTGTACTTTTCAAAATGATTATATAAATCTCCCAACAGTGAAAACAACTTTGAATGGGATTAAAATGCATACTTTCCACAAAACTCTTTCGCCAATATACACCACGGCCAGATCGCGTTGATCACTGCAGCTCCACTGTTCTACTTTGTGCTGTTTAAGGCTCAGGGGTGGCATTCATGATTAGTGGCAGATCTATTAGAACATCGTCGTTCAGCGGTGTCTCTTCTTCTAGGCTTTCGTTAAGGTGAGCAACCTGTAGACGGACAATAGGTGTAGTTTCATTTTCACCTTTTCGGTCAATGAGGTAAACTCAGTCGCGTCGATCGAGCACCTTAAATGGACCTCCGTAAAGCCACTGTGGAGATGTCCTGACGCTATCCTTGCTTGTAGAGACAGAAGCCGTGGACAGTCCTGGTTGGAGATTGCGGTCGCAGAGAAGGAATTTGGAAACAGCACATCTTTGCAGTCAACGGTTGAGCATAAGAAGCACAACCATCGTCAATCATGCGACCTAAAACAAAATAACCCCCTGGTTGCCAAACACTTTGACCTAAAGCTTATTCCGCAGCTGACGCATTGATATCAAGTATGTAAGCGAAATGCAAAACTAAGAGAACGACTGGGAGAACCTGCACCCAATTAGAGCTTTCACAAGCGGTAAGCGAAGTTTTGAGCTGGCGATGAAAACGCCCAGCTATATTGCTGGCGGCTGGGTGACACGCCGTCGTTCAAGAAAGCTGACAACCTAATATATGCAGTGTATCTCCAAACAAATGTGGCTCAAACGGTGCTCCACGATCAGCAGGTACAGTCGCAGAACAACCATATAATGGATCCCAACTTCCAGCTATTACAGTTTCCATTTTTATATTAGCAAGATGGATAGCCTCTGGCCAACGAGTGAAACGATCGATCGTGGGAAGATGATGGGGTAAACCTTTACACTGTTGACAGGCCCAACAATATCCATGTGAATGTGAGAAAACAGCGAGGATATAACTTGAAAGTGGCATGATTTATCCATTGTATATCTACTTACCTTCGGTCTATGGTACTGAACACATAAACCAGCCCAATCACGAATATTCTTCTGCATGCCTGGCCAGACGTATCTATCTAAAACTGGCTTGGCAGTGTCTCGGATGCCAGGATGGGCTAAATTATGTAATACTTCGACAAATGTACGGGGCCTATAAGTGGGTACGATGGGGCACGGGTGTGGCATATTTGTGCGGTAGGCTGCAGCCAAAGCTTTAAGGTCTATGACCCGTGGCTGACTAGAAATAGCGTCTACTTGAGAAAGAGCGTCAGCCACAGTGCTGTTGGTGCCAGAAATGTGACAAAATTCACCGAAAATCGTTGCTACGAAGTCTGAATGAAGATCTTCACATAGTGAGTGTTCGTCGGTTTGGCTGTGAAAAGTATAAGTCATCCGTTTATGATCAGTAAAATGATGAATTTTCCGCCTTCGAGAATATGCCAGAAGTATTTATCAGTACTGTTAACACCAAGCAATTCCTCACTAAACTTAGAATACTTAGCTTCAGCTGGTAACAGACGATGAGAGAAAAATGCTAGTGGTTTTCATTGTGATGTAGACCACTGCTGTAGTAGGCCGCCTATGACTTTTTCGGAGGCGTCGATGGTTATACTCAACTGAGTTTCGGAGTCGAAACGGACCAGCAAAGTAGCAGAAGCCTATTCGTCGACTGCATTAAAGACAGTTTTAACATCTTCAGCTAATTCTACAGGACCATCTTTAGAGTCTCGAAGTAAATCTGCTAACGGCTGCATCAAGTGAGCAAAGTTTGGGATGAAAAGCCGATTACAGCTTACCACCAAGTTGAAACGATGAATGGAGGTTATTGAAGTAGGCAATGAAAAGTCATGAACAGCTTCCACCTTTCCTTCCATGAGCGTTATAAAATGTCCATCAATAATATGGCCTAAATCTCTACTGAAGTTCGGACAAACATTACTTTATCCCCATTGACTGTTATAACATACGCGGTCAGACGCTCAAACACCTGATGCAGATTTTGTTTATGTGCTTCTTCAGATTTACGGATTACTAGAAAGTTGTCTACATAGGAAAAAGCAAAATCTAAACCTCTGGTAACCTAGTCAACAAAACGCTGAAAAGCTTATGCAGCTTTGCTCAACCCGAATAACATGCGCAGAAATTAAAGAAACTGAAAGGAGTTGTTATCGCGGTCTTCAGTATATCGTCATCTCCAATGGGAATCTGGTGATAGGCACCCACCAGATCTATTATTGAGAAAACACGAGCTCCGTCTATGTTAGTCGTGATATTCTGAATATGTGGGATGGGCTACCTATCTGGAACAGCAACGCTATTGAGGGCTCTATAATCTCCACATGGTAGCCAATCTCCTGAGGCTTTAGTGATCATGTGAAGTGGGGAAGCCCAAGGACTATTTCAGGCACGAGTAATACCTTACTCAAGCTCGGTCATATCCAGGTCGTTTCCTGCATCTGTTGCACAAATACTTCACCTGCCTTCCGGACTGAGCTCAACTTGGTGTCATTGACCGAGAGAAATTCAATCTTCGTATTCCGTCTTTCTGGGGGAGTTAAAATTTTTGTTACCGTCAAGCAGCCCAGAAAACTGACATCAGACTGACTAATACCTCCAGCCATGATGAAATATGAAGTCACAGTATGTATTATTATTTCCGAAGTGACCATGTGAGCGAATGCATAGATCTCGTTTGATGAGCAATTTGTTGAAATGTCAACTTTCGCGGAGATGATCGACCAAATTTGCTGAAGCCTCCAGGTTGGTATTCTATGGAAAAAAACAATTTTTACTACTGTATACAAACAATATTCCAAGACTTGTGATAGGAATTTCTGTTATACGCAACTGGGCCGCTTCCGGAATTGCAGTGGTGATAAGAAATATCAACCCAGTGAACTTTTTATCTTTTCAGTTTAAATAGCCAGTGATCAACATCCGATTGTGGGTACATCTTTTGCCGCCTTGTGACTCTGGAGGTGAAAAAAATGACTGCTTTACAACATCCACCACAAGCACTTTGGTTGAGAAGATGATGGTATTGATATCGTTCTGTAGTCTGAATGACCAGCTGAAATCTGCCATCTGCTGGGGTGGATTTAACTTATGCCGTATTACTTCCATCTAACCATTTGTATCTGATAAATGTTTGTCGGGTGACTGTTTTGATAACTCCACTATCCGGCTAAGACGCATCTTGCCCTTTGTACTTGAAATCTCTGGGAGTTGGTGAACATGGCCATAATGAGATAGATTTGAATGATAATTCCCGACACAGAAATACCTCGGATTACTTGCAAACGTTTGTTTGCTGCATATCATTTCATAAGTGAAGATGTCTTGGGAAAGAGGCGCTGATGTGAGGTGGTGGTGTGCACACGAATGGTAGAGCAGTCACACAGTATCTGCTGACCAGGTAAAATCTTGATTATAAATAGCACAAGAAGAATGCAGAATTACTAATTCGCGTCATGCAGGATTTTTCTCGTGTCTTTTCAGTGGAAATAATCCTGAAGACCAAGGTGGTTTCAGTTTTCTTCGATAATGGTTTTGTTGTGTGACTCAGAACTAGACCGAGACGTTCTGTCATGCATGTTATCACTCTGAGTGAGATAACAACACTGTTGGTTAATTCTGATTTTCTCGTTTCCATCAGTTTAGCGCCACTAATTCCATGGGTCTGTGTGGCTTTTGGGACGTAGTTGGGAACTATCAACTTTATGATCACTGTGAATGGGGGAAAGAACATTTGGTAGCCTAATGCCCGGCCACACACATTCAGTGGCCTAAGTTGTGCTTTTGTGGTAATTTTGGGTCCAAATAATGAGAACTGGAGGATCTGTCGTTCACAGAAGTATGTACCAGTTATTCAACTGTGTATAAGTAAGATCTAAAGGAGGAGATGCTCTAGAATTTGCCAGACAATGGCTGGATCAGAAACTATCTATTTTTGTTTTCGGTAATAACCGTCGAATGGAAATAAAGTGTTTAAAAAACGAACCTAGAAACAAGGCTACGGAATAGTGGTTCCAGGGCACAACCAACACCAGTGGGGGGAAAGAAACCTCGACGGTATTCTGGTCATAATGTGTAGGTTTATGAATACCGTTTACCGTCTAAAAGCGAATTTCACCTACGAGATAATCAATCACGAGCCACTACAGATAGAACTGGGAAAATGTTGCTACCTTTGACATTTCAGTGATGGAAAAGTGGTACATCATGTGATGCTGATTTTCTGCAAACAGTCGAGGACCAGTCCGGAAAGCAGGGCGGGACGCTTGGTTCCAAACTCAACTTCTACGCAATTAATAATAAAAAAATTTGGTAAAAGTAAACAGATAAAGCGTAGGCAATTATAAATTGGCACACTGCGTTGTTAAATTGTAATCTTCCACAAAGTGGTCCTCACAATATAGGTAAAGATTTATTGTTCGGTGCCACGGCGTTATCGGGAAAGATGGTAGTCAGTCGACGCTTCGGTTACCGCGGCTAACCTTTCTCAAGAGCAGTTTGCTTTCGAATGATCTCGGGATAATAGTCTTAGCCACTAGGTGTTAGACTTGCTGTGTGTTGGTGTCTGCATGTGTGTGTGTGTGAACGTGCACTGTGGGTGTGGGTGTGGGTCTCTCTTCTCTTAGTGTCGGCGTAGCCATTTGGGTCAATGAGATGGTGTGACCTTTGAGGTGTTAACACATCAGTGATGTTAGAGCAGCGAATAGGCCTGGAATCTCTGCCCTCTCCTTTCGGTTGAGGCATGTGGGGGGGGGGACGGTAATTGCCAAAGCCTCGACATATAGGCGCTTCTTGTAGGCACGGCAACCGCGTTGGAGGATTCAAGTGTTATCGTAATCGATGGTGTGGTTCACGGCTATGGCGTAAATTGCGATAGCCGAGTTGCGCTCCCATTTAGTCTGAGTGGTTCTGCCAGTCGGTCTGGATTTCTCTTTCCTTTCATGTTCCAAAAGCCTCTCTTTTAACTGCCTACTTGTTTGACCCATGTATATAACAGAACAATCCTTGTAGTGGATCTTATAAAAGCAACTACTTTGTTTCGTAATTTAAGAGGGTCCTTGGTTCTTGTGAGTTCACTTTGCAAAGTAGTGTGTATCTGAAAGAACACACGGAAGCTATAGAGACCCCGTACCTTTCTGATTGCTTCCGACGTAACTGACCGGTACGAGATGCCAACCGAAGTCAGTCAGTCTGTTGTTTTCTTGTTGTTTGTCGTTATTATGTTTATCAATGCATGTCTAACTAGCTTTGACGGATGGTTGTTGTCCTATTAGACTCACTGTAGTTGTCTCTTTTCCCGCTTAAGCGAGACAGTTTCGTTGCAGCCTTTGTCGGCAGTTACCACCCACCCCATACGCCCTAACCGAAACGATGGGGTAGAGATTCCAGGCCTGTGGATTGCACTAACCTCGCTGATGTATAAGCACCCCAAAGGTCACTGACCCTCATTGACTGGGATGTGATACATTAATTTTTCCTCACATTGTTCCAACACTGCAATTCAAATTAAGTTTAGTGTTTTATGACAATTTAATTTATCAGGAAGGATATCACAGAATGAGTTTCATCCAAGATAATATTAAATCATAATACGTATCAAATATTATGATTTGAGTTGCACAAATATATGAAATTCTTTTGCAGCTGATTATTATCTTGACCAGCCGAAAATGAGCAGGCATCATGATATAGATGCGTGCGGATTTTCGAAGAGGAAAGAAACCACGTGTGACTATTGCTTTGCGTGATAATCATACCGTACAAGAGTTGCCGGGAGAAAGTGAGAAGTAAATATCTCCAAGAATGTTTCAACGAGAGAAGAATTTACTCTGAATAATGAAGCCAATGTCACACATCAAACGGAAAGTCTGGTTACGAAAAAAGAAAAACAAGTTTAATTTAATGTAAGGAGTATGTTATCGTACTTGGATGACAGGACGTAATTTCTGTGAAAGCATACGACGGATTTCGCGGTTGTTGCAGCTTATCAGGTATACGTACCCGGAGCCCCTGCCCAATCATTTGTATACTTAAGCTCTCTATGTTAGGTTCACCATCTTAATCTCATTCGAGTCGTGGATGAAGAGTCAATTTTCCAATCACAGAGTGGAACTTCATTTAACTATGTGACGTTATCCAAAGTTATTAATGATGTTCCACATAAAGAATAACTAGATGTAGGGAAGGACTTTTAGTGTCTATTCGTACAACGTCTATGATATCGAATGTTCATTTGAATACCAGACTACCACACAGACAAGTTGAACGAAACCGTCCGTTTTCTTCTGTGACCTAATCGAAGTTAATTCCAAAATTCAAAATCAACGGGATCAACTTATGTTTTTGAAGCAGAGTCAGCCAGAGCTGGATACTACCGTTGGACGTGTTTGAATGATCAAGATTATATGTAAATAGACGTCTGAATTCGGCAGAAATATATAACTAATTTACACTGTGCTGGGCCTTCGACATTTTCTGCATTTACAACCAAGTAAATTACATAGTACCAATACATGGATCGACTTATCAATAAATAAACAGATACAGTTACATGGTTGGGTAGATTTACGAACTTATGTACCGATCGTCACAGGATATAGATATTTTTCTATTTTTAAATTGTCACTTCCCCCTGCTGCACAGGTGAAACTACTTTATTAGAAGCAGACAATATTTATTCATTATTTGTGATAGGTTTGATAAATCAGGATAAACAGTAAACGTAGGCAATTTCTATTACATGTTCCACAAGCGGAACCATCCAATCAACCAAAAGCGGTGAATATTGCCTGCACAACCACATTTGCGTCGTAGCCTTGTTGACATAAGTAGTCTAATTTTACCACTTCTTTTGAGACTTCCGGTACCTGAAAAGTGGCCAAACAAACGAGATGAGGACATACTGGACTGGTGTTTATCGTGGGGGTAATATCCGTCTCTCTCTCAATTCAGATCATTCATCTCATATTTAGTTGGAGGGTTTCATTCATCATCCGAGTACTTTCTATGATGCATAACTGACGATTGAACGAAGAATTCATTGTAATTTTTTAGTATTACCTCAAATAAAATTGTTCCTGTTTACAAAATGTATTCCATGGGATGTATCACATTTTACTTTTAGTTCATAAATTAGAGTGAGTTGCAACAATTATCTCGATGCAAATCATCGGTAAATGAGGCGAAATTAAGGGTTATGACCGTTTCAGTAAAGAAGAAGGAATCAAGCAGTTCAGTAAATTGTGCCATATTTTCATTATTTGATAGACCATCTGGAAGCATACTCCCACGCCATTCACAGAAAATCACTACCTGAATGTAATAACCGGCACGGGTGGGTTAAATTATCAGAAAATGATCCAACATATTTGCTATTTACACACGTTATTCTTCTTGTGAAATCCCCTTAAAGGTGACTTTCTATAGCCCCTGGTAGTTTCTTCATCAAAGCATGACAGAGCACGACATATTTATAAGAGGCAGTCTCATGTTTCATTGAGCTAGGAAATCAATCCCAATGATGAAAGTTTGATAATTCTGCCCATGATAGATAGTGAGGTTTTCCTAAAACAATCAAGAGATGCATACTATCAGTCAAAACCATCCAGTACTTTAGGCGAAGAAAAGACCTATTGGTTTACGGTGGTTTGTATTAGGACAAGATATATATATATATATATATATATATATATATATATATATCTGTTACCAACTCACTTGTTGAACACTGAAGCATTTGTTTTTGTACTGACCATAGATCTTTTGATAACAATTCAAATGCTCTTTCACATCAACTGGTGTTCCAGCAGGGGTAGTTCTCGAAGTGACCTCTTCCACAATCTCATCAACAGTTTCTTTTGCCATTTTACCCAACTGAAAGAAGGACAACGATTCCGAGAAGGTTGCATAAATGGTAATGGGTATAATTTTCCCGAAATGTAATCGCCAGTGGTTTCATTTGCACTATTCGCGAAACTATATGGATACTGGAGTTCTCTCTCTACAGGTCGAAACAATTTCAAAGTTAAGTTCTCTGCATTTGCATAAAGGTACATAGAGTAACCCTCAACGTAAATTATTCGAAAATGCACTCAAATAAACTAATCATTACATTACTCTCAATCTCATTTTGCATAATGCCAGAATAAGTACTAGTAAAGAGTGGTGATTCAACGTGATACTCTGAACATGATGAATTCAGTTAAAGGTAAGTTTCTCTAAATCTAACATATGATCGATAATACAGCTCTGATTTGCACACCAACAGCATCTTCATCTATATAACTTCCATTCCAGTTCAGACCCTATACTTGCTTTATACACCAAATGATTGCGACCAACATACATTCGATCATATCCTGTCATCCAACAATGTTTGAAAAACTCTTGATAGATACTCACTGCGCTTGCAAATCTACAGATGTTTCTCTATAATACCGCCGACTACAAAATGCCGTAATACGCATGGTAAAACAGAATACATTTCAGTCCTAGTTATCAAGTCTTTCTGTTTCATTTTGCACAATTCAATCACTACATAAAGTTCTCTGTTCATCAGTATAGGTATTTTAGTGGCTTTGGGTCTCAGGGGTCAAAAAATAAATGAAGGTTACACTTTTGGAACTCACAACTGCGGTTGAAGAATTATTACTGATTGAAGTAATTAACAAAACTGTAACTAGTGGTTTGGTCTCATTGGTGTCAAGAACACATTGGTCAAAATAAATTTACCCGCAGTGCACGGTGTAAACGTCGCTGTGCCAGTTCCATTTGCCTCGGCTATTTTGATCTCTTCAATCGGAGCATCAAAGGAATCAAATGTGCATGGCTGGCCATCCATCTATCCCGTGGTATTATTGATTTTCGTGTCAGCGAATGATCTCAGATATCGATAAGGTTTGGTTTGATTGGTGGTTCGCGGTATAAGAATTAAAACAGAATATTTAAAATTGAATAGCTTGAGTCTATGCTGAAACCGCCCATCAAATTCAGATATTGCCATTTGCTCAAAGTGTCGTGTTACCAATCTGAGATGTAAGTTCATGTCTTGTGTTAATGAACGATGTAACTGCAAGCGCTCGGCTTTACGAAACAGACCAAAATTCTAAAGTATGCTGAACTGAGGCATTTGAAAATAAGAGAGTACTTATGGTTTCAAAAGATGTCATTTGGTTCAGTAGTACTTCAGCTTACGAGAAAAGAATTCTTATTATGAGACTGAAATAATCTCTATTACATTTTGTGTAATTTTACTTGCAGTAAAAATTCGAAATCTTGTTTTCGCTCACTTACCTTGTCTTTAGAAAATCTAAGTGAACCCACACGTGTAGCATTGGCTTGGAACTCTCCAACGGAGAGGAAAGGTATGTTCTAAATATCAAGGAAAACAGTCTTCCGTAACATAACACTGAAGTGGTTAGATAGCTAATGAGGTTGAAGCTCTGCCAGAAGAATTTCTTTTGTATACTCCTACTGGTAGGATGGTTTAACAGTAAATAGGAAATTTGAAATTGGTTTAATGAAAATACGGCATACATCTTTACACGCATGCGAGTTTGTTTCCAAGTCTGTGTGTGAGGTACTCATAAATGAGTAGATAAATTTGTGGCAGGTTCAGGGTGACACCCAAGTGATTCTACCGCACAATGTAGGGGTAAGAGAACTGATCGATTCCAACCTCTAATATTATAAGGCGATGTGGATCTTGCAGACGTAGGCAAACGGAGAACGCGCGGGCTGGAATCCCAGGTACCCACTTAAACTATAAAACAAATATTTTTGACACTCTAAATCTGTGTACAAATTAATGCATCTTAATTTCAGAACTCTAAATTAGGATAGGTTTCTTCACAGAAATCATCACGTGAACAGATTAACCAAATTCCAGTGAATTTTTAGATTCAACAGCAAAGTACTCAGTTCAGTGAAAATTCAAAGCAAACAAATCTGTGCTCGGTTACTGATTGACTCAAACGCCAATTGGTCATTTGCTCCCGGCTATCAGCCAGAGTGGACTGTCGTAAACAACTCCACCCAATGGTTCGCATAACCTTTATCGCACCGTTCAGTGTCAACTGTAAGCTATAGTAGCCTCGGATCTATGTACAAGTATGTACAGGAGTAGAAGAGATGTACTAAAATTGGACGCAGTTTCCCGACTTTCTTACAGTAGGTTCAGCAGACCGACATGATGTGGTAGTTTACTGGTCTCAGCAAATTTCACAACTTCCCATCAATGGAACAAAATTCATTTCATTTCCATAAAGCCAAATAGAACAACACCAGAATAACAATCATCTTGTAATAGATTATGTTATATATATACATTATATATATATATATATAATGCTTGTTTAGGAAAGTATACACAGTTCACCATATATCATATTGAAATATCCACTGCAAAGCGCGCATATTTTCACTCATTTAAATGGCTATTGATAGCTTTGCACCACTCACCTGGTCACCGTAACCCTGCACATGACTTCTATTTACGACCCTTTTAACAGCCCGAAACTGCTTTCCAATTGTCCATTTGGATAGATCACGCTGATGCTAGAACGATGTTGATGAAGGGAAACCGGCTTAGTATGTTTACGTGTGGTCCGCGAATTAATCTGACCTAAATAGAACGACTATTTTGTTTATCCGCGTTTGATCATTTTTCCGTACTGTCTCAACATTCATCAGAGTTGAGATGAATCCAAGTAAGATAAAACTGACACGAGATACAAGCCCCCCGGTCTTTTTGTGTAGCCCTGAAGTACAAGAAACATATCAGGTTACCCACGTGATACTGTGATCCTCGGGCTTTTCCCAACATATCAGTCGAATTCAATGCACGATTAAGCTTTAGATCACCTCGTAAAAAGAGTATGACCACTTTCACGGTAAAAGTTGAAAGCTTCCCCCTTATTGGTGGGTATCGCGAGTCAGGGAATCCTTTATTATGCATTGAATATTTCATATATATTCTGAAGGCTTCGGAATCAAAAGCGGGACATTGAGATGCGGATGGGCATATTCACGAATCAGCTGATGATGCAATTTAGGATTCGTGTGTGGAGTAGGGGTTCGCACATCACCGATTATTCACTTGCGTTATTCGCACCCAAAATTCAAGGCCGCAATAGCTCAGCTGGTGGAGCATCTGCCCGGTGTGTGGAGGGTCAAAAGTTCGATTCCGTCTCGCGGAGTCCGACTTTTCAATGTGAAAAATGAAAGTGGATTTTTTATCATAGAAATTAGTTGATGGCAATTTGGTTGGTCCTATGTTCCACCGAATTTGAACTGTATCTTCCTTCGCTGTAAAATACGTAGAAGCACGAAAAAGGCTCCGATGGATCATAAAGCCTTCGCTTTTGAGCTCTGCAATGAACTTCTAATTAATCCAGAGTGGCGAGTTGTGTGCATTTGATTCCTGCAGTAAAAGTGCGGAGGGGAAGTAAATTTCCAACAGATGGGTTAAAAAGCCAAAAGCTATCCCATATCGTTTACCGTTCCCGTGTCTGTCATCCATCTGTAAGAGAAATCGTTGGCCAGACACTTTTCGATCGTGGGATCATAACAAAATGCGGCATAGCTTGATTCTGTTGCTTTGTCAGCTGTCATTGCAAAAACTGGAATGGGGATTTAGAGAGCGAATAAAGGGCACATTATTGAGAGAATAGTTTGACTATATTTAAATTTGCATTAGAAATCGGTTGTTACCCAATGGTTCGATGTATGCTTCATAACGAATTGTTAATTTTTATTATAAATTCTCGTTGGTGTCCTAAGACCTTTAGAGAGCGGGCCAATGAATTCAAAAATAAGCAGAATAATCTGGAAACTCACTGTCGATGTTCTTAGGAAGAATTCGCTGAAACATGGACCCAGAGAAACAAGCCTCAACATAGAGGACCAGTTTCTTGTACATCCGAGCTTTGTTCGTGTAGACCAGAGTTTCGATGAATTGGTCCGCGTGAAGCTATAGTAATTTCGAACGAAAAAGTGAAATTCGTGAATTTAAATATGAAACACATAGAGTTTGTAGTGAACAAAGATGGTTTACCGTCTAACCGATAATTCTCGTTGAATATCTGAATCGTGTTTCAAGTTGAAATTTTCAGCTAACGGTAGCATATCACAAGATTTAGGTAAACACACTCCTCTTTATTTTTCGACTGAAGTGACAGGCCGTGAATGGTAAAATTGAATTGATCTACTTCACATTGTGACACCAAACTGCCTGATCTGCTTTGCTTTCTTAGTGATAGACTGTGTAATAATTGCAATCCACTGATTTCTATGAGCGGAACACAAAACCTGTTTATAGCAAGTAAGCATGTAGCAAGAGAGCAGGAAACTGGGTACATAATACTACTCAAGTGTGAATAAATATAAACAGGCCCATGCCCATACATAAGAGGGATATTGATGAATTATCAGTTCAGGTGGAGTGATTGTTTAAACGGGATACGCAGATCCGATGTCAATGGTGCCATGGAAGATGGGATGCAATTCACAGATTAAGCCAATAGAATTGATCGAGTAAAGCGTGTAGTGAATTTTTCGTACCAAACCACCTTTCTCATACTGCCGATTCCCTCATAATAATGCGTCTTATTATTCAACTATTTGTTACACAACTACAGCATGTTCCGTAGTTTGAGTGCATTGTACCGCAGCTTAAGAGCCTTGCGAAGCGGTTGCAGAGTTATCTATTTCCATCGCTTAGACTGGCTATCCCCATCATGTATTACTAGTAACAGCAAGTGTTGTAAACAGAGTTCTCAGGTCAACACCCACACGACAGCAATTTAAGTTCCAACTGTACAGCAAACTCCCGAGTGCAGCGTGCGAGTAACTAAACGTTAAGTTTCTATGGCATGTGACCGTTTTTTTTCATATATCGCATGTGCACAGTATCGTTTTTCATCTACTGGGAGAAGAAGTGATTGAGTGGGCCTAATGATCATGAAGGGACAATCACTATTGTTCTTTGGTCATAATTGCACGGAATAACGGCCAAGAAGGCAAAATATGAGTGCAACCTTTAGGTGTCCCTTTTTGATTCGATCAGCTTTAATCTGAAGTTAGAGTGTGACCTTACGAGACCAGTTCATTAATAGGAAAAAAGAACAATGAGTTTTACTGATGGGGTGAAGCAAAAGAAAGAAAGAACTGATTCCCGTACGAAAAGGACATCCGGAGATATTTTGTCAGATAGACATTTCGTGTTCTTCCGTATGATGGTGCATTGTTCGGCCCTGAAAAGAGGGCATTTGTCTGCTTAGGAAATTTGTTGGAATTTTTTTGGAGGTTCAAAAAACAGGCTGATGAAAGTACGGTAGTAAAATCTGCGGAATACATAGATTTCCTTCGCTACGAAATACTTGGTATGTAAAAGTTCGCAGTGAAAGAACAGCCACATGTGCTTCCTACGATGAGCTGCTTTTTTAAACAAATAGTATTTTTAATTTTCAGGAGGAATTCATTCAAGGAGATGGATGGCACGAACTGTAAGTGCCATGTGCGACGGTCTCTGGTTCCATCACTGGTTTTCTCATGAATAAACGAAAAGTTCATTGCATTTTGATAAGCAATTAAGAAATTATAGTCTGGAAGGAAATGGAGAGGTGGCGTGTTCCGAGTTCATCGCTTCATAGGTCAAGGAATTTGGACAAAAAGAACAGTTTTAAATTCAGCAGCTTGTTTTTTTGAAGAACTTATTCTTGTATTTCTGGGTTATGCAGTTATGTAAAACTATCATCCACAAAGATTGAGTATGTGACTGATTTTACCATGTGAAGACTAGGAAGGGAATTATTTTAAATCCCTTCAGACGGGCGATCTTCAACACAAATAAGGCACACAGGAAGATAAACTAACCTTCCCATTGGGAAATAAGATCATGTTTGGAGACCCGTGATCAGTGAAAAAAACAAACACGGTGTTTTCTGGTTCACTGGAAGGAATTTTGAAACAGAAATTACCGGTCGAATATTGGGTCAGAAGTGGATAGTCAAATGCGGACAGTTCGAAAAAGCAATTTTTAGGATACTAAGCTATGGTCAAGTCAGATAAACATGTCGCAAAAACTGTCCGTAGTGATTTTGTCAAATCAGCTGCGAAAGTTATGGTAAGTTTAGGGCTAACAGTGATCTGTGTCTTTGCAGATAGAAAATGTCATGCTTATCACGACAAATACCTCCATTTAAATTGATACAAAGATAAAAGTATCTTTAGTGTAGCGGAAGGTTCATATTCACTTTGTTTATAAGAGTACCAAGTGTCTTTCCATGAACATTATTTTCTCCAGAAAACAGATGATGGAAGGCTGAGCAGTGCAGAAGATCTCTATTTGGGAATTCATCTTGAAAAACTTATCCCTAAATTCATCGTTTATGGTGCTATTGTCTGTAGTAGATTCTTTTTAACATAAGAATATCATCCACTTGGTAATTTTTTACGTTTATGATTTGGATGGAAATCGAATACCTTCCTTTTTATCTAACTTTCTACATCCTTTAATAATACGTATTCGAACCAGACAAATATCAGCGGGATCCTTCAAGTCTTTCCTTAACACCACCACATTTTCGATTAACTTCATAAGTTCTTACGATTCAAGTACTTTGAATCCAGATTCTTTAAATTTCCGATCGCCTTTTAACACGCGGAGGAACATGTCTGGTGTAACTTCCTGCGAAATGAAAATACGAAAAATGTTTGTGCACAGCTGATGAAAGCAAGTCTAGATAAGTGCATGCTCAAAAATTGAACAAGGGCTGCAAACTTGTAAGATTTTCACAGGGACAGCTGATAATTCACCAATAAACAGCATTGCAACCATGAACACATTCAAGTCAAATGGATTCGTATTTTCCAGGACACGGAGTATAAGCAAACACTGGCTGCGTCATACCCTATCACTGGTGAATGATCAGACCCACTTCAAGATCTCACTCCACTAATGTGTCACCAAGACCAAAACAAACCATCTCATTTTATTTGATAAGGGATTTGAAGAAATTCAGATCTGTAGATTCAGTTTTGGGAAAATCTTAACCAAGAATTATGGACGCTGAACTAACCAATAAATCCAATAAATCACTGCAAATCTCATTTTCTCTATAAATATTATGACCATCCAGCAACGGCTCCATGATTTTCATCTGCAAAGTGGAGATTCGAAGCTGCGTGATCTATTTTTCATAGCTCTCAAGTCCTAATTCACTTATATTAATTAAACGCCGTATCAACTTATATTCCAGCAAAAAGAGTGAGTCTTGCACGTGTGACTAATGGGGCACTTATGCTACACAATAACATTATGGTGGCACATAAAAACAATTCCATATTAATCTTTCATTTGATATCAAATTGAAAATTGTCTCCTAAGTGCAGGCTCTTTTATCAGCCAGTCAATCTAACTGGCTCCATCAGTGGCATGTTATTTGGTTTCGTAGGACTTAAAATGCTTAATGTCATTTAGCCATGAGGCCATACATGAGTCTGCTTGAAATATCGAACGCAGTTATCCCTATCCAGTAACACCACGAAACGGATACTTACTTCACCTCGATAGTCGACTTCAACTCCTTTGTAGACATCTATGTGATTATAGTCGTTGAAAATTTTACCCGGGAACGGGTTTCTGTGAAATGAAATGAAAGGCATACAATAAGACTTGAACACAATTTATATTTTTACTGAAATATGCTTCGATGTTTCACCTATCACGCCTACATTGTTTGAACTCGGAACAAATTTCCCATTAGAGTCTTCTTCATGACCACTTTTTGAATTTCACATGGTATAAAATGCTGGCAAGTGAAGTGCTACTCTGATAGACTGAAATACTCTTCATACACAACATATGAACAAATTTCGATACGACGAAGTATAAAAGGATCAGTAGACATTATTGAACAGAGATGAAATAAACTAGTGAGCATTTTATGTACTTCGAAATGATCCAAAAGTTCTTCGTCCTTTGCAGATTCGGTGTGGCCATCTAGCTCAGTGGGTAGAGTGCACAGTTTATAAGCTTGGGCGGTGTCCACGTCTGATCCCGACCCATTTACAGACACTTCTCTGTAGTCATTCGTTGATAGGAGAGCAATACTGTGTGTTATTTCCAGAGGAACTCACTGGGGATCATTTGCCACGTCGTCGTACAACATGGTTATGACGTTCTCGGGTGGAATTCTGGTTTTCCTTAACAGTTGATAAGAGTGACGTACGCAGGCCTGGAAACATAAATTAATATTGGCATGACCAGTTGCATCTAAAAGCAATATTTCATAGGATGAAATAAGCGGATGCTTTCCTTTTTTAATAGATTTTCTCACAATTTACACTGGATGATGGCTGTTGGGTTATTTATTTATTCCTGTCTTATTAAAATCACATTTATTCATTGAACTCTGCATGGAATACTGGAAAACCGCGTTCATTCAGCATTTTTGCAATGGAATGAAGGGTAAACTTCGCTAATCTTACTTGTATAAAACTTGATTTTTCCACTTAATTGAGATAGTGACCAGAAATAATCGAAAGTTGGGTAAATGTAAGACCTCCCATTCACCTTTTTATTCTGAAGGGAAGATGAGATGAATAAAACGAATATCTAATACACAAATCCCCTTTTAATGTCAGTGAAAATTCGGTAGCACGGAAACCGTCCTCGATGAGAATATTCTTCATAACTGGACTTGATACTTGTACATATATTCATAAAAGTTTGAAAACATATTGTGAGGTTCTCTTAGATTAAAAGGGTCTTGTCTCACGAGTTTTCGCACCACAGTACCTGTTGTTGGTGAATACTTAGGCCACGTATGAAGCACCGAAATACAACCAACTCGTATCGCGTATTGCAGTTTCAATGTGCCAAATATTCACTTCCCGGGATGCATAAAGCAATAGCCAACTTTCATAAAAATAGACGAACTTCTCAATCGTTATTTGTCACATGAAATATTAGTTTTCAGTGAAGAGACCTACCGCGGTTATCCGGCCGTAATTGGTAAGTAAGTTGTGCTAACTCTCGGAGAAAGTCATACATGGAACTCCTGTCATCAAAGTGCAGCTAGGCTTGTAAGGTATCAACTGGTTTGAGATGATGGATCCGATTCCCTCTACTTTTTGCCATTCACTTGAAGTTGAATTTCGAAAGGTATCGTTTTGATTGCGCCAATATCCCTACATTAGCTCAAAACAGGCATGACTTCACTAGGATACTTAACGTAACTACTAACTCCCTCGTTAGTCCATTTAGGATAAATCCTAAAGGCTTCATTCAGGCCCACGCTATGTCATATAACGCTCACCTGTCAATGAATTTCATCAATTGGAAGTGGTTAATAATAGGAGAGCACTTTCATGAAAACAGCTGTGTCAGATGAACTCAAACTAAACTTATATTATTGTAGGCAATTAGTACTTCCAGTATTTTTCACACCGATATGAATATTTTGTCAAATAATTTGAATAAAACACTACAGAATCAATCACCTCACAAGTGTGGTATTAGACTGATTCAGCTAGGCACATAAATGGGATCATACAATTTTGTCTTGTATTCATATCTGACCTGATTAATCTATCTGACAAAGCTAACAACTGTTCTATATTATTGAGGGATAGATTTAGAATTACGTTTTCAATGTTGTGTTTACATGATGATGGTAGTCACCCCATCCGTTAGAACTGGCCACAAGCACAGCCCAGTGCTTTCCTCTATTGCTTTCTGAACCCAGGGCAATGCCACTCGGCAAGATGAGTATTAGCAAACAGAACTGCATACTTTACCGTGGTTTTCGTTGCTACGAAATTCCGAGGTCTGGCTTTCATTTATATACGATCTTTATCAGACTACTGAGTGTAAGTTCATATCCGTTTCAGACAAGTGAGAATTTAGACTAGCAAAACAATTTCCCTTCCCCGCACTTTGGAAAATGACCCTTGCTCAGCTCACTCAGCAACATTTGACATGTCGTTCGAGCTGTCGTCTTACTGGTCTGAAGTTCCTCTGGTTAGTTCTCCCATAAAAGTGACGTAATCAGATGTTTCGAAATGACCTGAGTTTGGGTTGGGTTCCAATGGAAGTTGTTGCAGTTTTTGCATTCGAGGGCGGGTCTTGCATAAATTCCATTCATATTTCATTGTGAATCTAAACTTTCTACCGCATAAAGTCTGTTCTATTTGGATCAGAATGCAAGAAACCTATTATTCCGTTTCCAACCGTGAGTAGACATGGAAAGTAAAAACGCAATTAGACGTTCCGTGTTTTATTTAGACATGAAATTCGCGGTAAAATATAAGATAAACGACAAAGTGACATCGATCCTAAATTACTTTTTAAATTATACAAAACACAACTAATTTGGTATGCATTAAAGCAATAAACTTGCAAAGTGGAATTATGGTTTCATTTGATAATCAAACATTAGCCACTCATGGGCGAAGGAGTGTATAGGAAAATCAGGTGAACCCATTTTGTTAGAAAACATTGTACAGTATTGCGGACTTCAGAAATTTAATGAACCCACACTTTAGCCAGAGAGAGGAAAAACCGATTACTGTCATTTTGCAATGAGTGAGGGGAAAAATGGGTACAGGAAAAATGTTTCAGCCACAAATATTAAAGCAAAGTTCTCCTGTGACTTGCATTTTGTCAATCAGAGCACGTGTTAGTTGAGGCTATGTAGAGCAGGGTAGATACTTAAATAGGATAAGTCCATTTGCGGAAAGTGTAGATGGATTTGAAAGATATGCAGATAAGACAGGGCACAGATGATGTGTGGGGTCCGTAAGAATCATCACGACGAATGTTCGAAAGTGTAAAATGTGTAAGTCATATAACTGCATGATAGGAGGACTTGTGGTTATTAAAGTTGCACGGCTGGTAATGGTCAAACCATGATGCAGTGAAGTAAATCCTGTTTTAATTAAATGGGAGAAGTTTACGGAAGAGCAATAGTGTAAGATTGGGAGGACAGAGGAGAAAACGACAGCTTGTGTGACACCAAACTGCATAGCATGTGAATTTGCCGTCGTAGTCTACGTAGTTCTTCTATATAAAGAAGAATTTGGGAAGATGGCTGTAGGTTCGTGGCGATTGTGACTCCTAATTATTTGATGGTGCCAGCTCTGGTCACGTGAGTAACTTGATTACAAATGGCCCATTGGTACATAAAGAACGCGAAAGAGATGGAGACCAGATAAGGACGAAGATTTCTGGAAAGCCCATAAGTTCCCAGAAAAATAGGTAAATTTTGGTTAGATGGAGATGGATTGAGACAGCACCATGTCATCGGCGTAGTCAGAAAGTCTTGCAGGTGGTGCAGGGGATAAGTGGCAGCTGAAGGTGGAGAAAGATAGGAGAAAGGACAGTACCCGGAAGAATACCGGAGTTGTTCATTGAAGAACTCCATCAATCTGTAGCAAATTTAATACATTGCCTTTTGTTGAAAATTAGTCTTTTCACGGTGAAAACAAAGAGGCGGAACAGCCAGATTTCATCTAATTTCAAGGCAGTGGAGAAAGAGGAGCCGGAAAAAGCGGAGGAATAGTCTAAGACGATATAAGGAACTAATTTCACAGAACTAACCAAGTTCTTCTAAAAGAAATGACAAACTGAAGCAATTGCTTCGGTAATACTTCTGTTAGGCTTTTATGTAAATTGATAGTGTTTATTAAGAATAACTATGGAGGACTGCAGTCAACAAAGGACAGAGTGCCCGGCCAAGTGGGGCGCAAGATTGAGTAATTGTGACCGGAAGTGAACTGCTTGATGGTTGATAGCAGTACAGTTTTTGGCAATAAGTACAACTTTTTCCAGGAGGCAGGAATAGCGTCTGGACTAAAAGATTAATTGATCAGGGAGGCCATTATTCCGGATGGTGGGCTTTCTCCAAATCTGGGGAGTGAAATATATCCCTCTGGAAACAAAACAGGCCGTTTCAAGGGTATGAAGTAACATGAAGATTTCTTCTGTGGGTGATATCTCGAGTTCTGAGGGAACAAGAGGGTTGAAGGATGGTACGGTATCCGTGGAGGGAAGAATAAAAGAGTCATTCTGGCTATCCATATCTATGCCGTATTTTTTCACTGGACAGAACAGGATTGCTGCGCAAAAGACGTTTGGTACTTTTGCTAAAGAAGAGCCGGTGGGGAAATGCCGTATTTATCCGCTGTATAGCTCGCTTGATGAGGACAGAGACTTTTCACAGGACTTTTGTCGTGTAGCCATAAAAGGCTTTTTGCCTCTCCAGGGATTTCACTAATGCAGCACCCATCTGACTGCAGTTAAAAATGTCTCCATAAGACAACATAACTCAAAAACTGCATTTAACGTCGTCGTGTATGTTCATAGAGGACTAAGACAGCAGTGGTGATCGGACGAGATAAATTCAACTTGATGAATTCAGTTCAAACTGTGATCGATATTAGGACATTGATTTTTACAAAACCAACAATGTTTTGGAAATATGGTTAATTCCACGTCATGTTTCACACTTGTTTTGTATGACCATTTATTTTGAGTCACACTTCTGACTAAACTCTGTCAACCAACAACCTTCGTTACACGCGCGATAACTAGTCAGAGCACTCGAAATTCAACTACTGGTACCTCATTTGTTTCTCTATACTTTCACCACCTATAAAATGCCGTAGTTCTCACGGTACCAGAAAGAATACATTTAAATTGTAGTTTGCACCTCTTCCGATTTAATTTCATCCCAATTGATCTGTACAGGAACTTTCAAAGGACAATCATGAAGAACAATTGGAAAGGCATCTTTTGAAAGGGGCAGCGGTAATGAGTGTCGAATCTCTAGGTGTGACTTTTATTTGTTTCGTCCCGATGAGAGATGATTTTTCGGAACCTAAATTCAGGGTCTGACAGTAATGACAGTGTAATCACTTACATAAGAAGCTTTCGGTGGTTGATATTTCTGTCTAAAATGGCTTTTCTCTTATTTAGGATTAGACAGAGGTCCACTAATCCAAAAGTATGTAAGGGGCACGAAGGTGCACAATAAAGTCCCCGACAACGCTGTGTAAATAGTCGGACGGCAGCAGGATTAGAATGGACATGAAAGCGTCGAGGAACAGACCATTGTTCCTCTGGGAGCAAAATGGAACTATGTGAAGAATACTGATCGCAGGACCATAAAACTATAAAACCTTATGATAACATTCAACGGCCGTTGTATTGGATTTTTATTCACGCATTGTAATTGGTAAATTGAACTAAGTCTCTTTGAGCTGCCTGCGTTCTCCACATGTACCTTTTCAACCCACTCCTGGAGGTCATTTCTAATGTGTTACGATCAAAGGTATAAGGTTTGTCTTCGAACACGTTAGCTCGACCAAATAGATTGCCCTTGTATCCGACCCACTTGCACTCTCGTGTGATAAGTTGTTTGTCCACCTCTAGTGTGTCCTATTTCTTGCTTGTTTTCTATGACAGTTTTAGTCGATCTTATCACTGCTCTTGTCTCGTGTCGATGTTCGATCCATTCTATGGCCTTGCCTAACCGATGATCTATTGAACCTGCTTTCCACGTAAAATCCCATGCTATTATTGTTCAAATATTGTCTCCATCCTTCCATCGACTGTTTTGTCCATTCACACAGTTTCGCTCCATTATTGACATGTTTCCAGGTCCGGCCAATCCAGGCAATCATCTACTTACCCTGTTTTTTTTGGATTACCACTGAGCTACGGTATTCAACTCACATAATCATCAACCGGTTTTCTGCATTTACGTGTGACTAATCAAGCTCACTTTTTCTTTAGTTTATTTAATAGTCTGATTAGATTACCAAACTTTGAGTGTTGCTTACCACCCTACTGGTTTTCCTGTCTTTTTCTTTGTCACTTATTGTCCGCGCATTCGTAACCATGATTCCTACCTACAGCTTTACCTGTTCAATGAACATTTTTGTTGTTCGTTTGTCGGGGCCATCTTCATCTGCATTCTCGTTCACCCCATGCCCTTCTGGTGTACCTCGACTTGAACTCCCATCCTCCCTCCCATTACTAATCCTGATCGGTCAACTTTCTTTACCTATCTCATAAAATTGCCCGTATCTTTGTTTATTGTTTGACTTTTCGGTAGACCCTATCTTCGTGCACTTTTTACCCATTTGATGGGAGATTTGATCTTCTCTGACTAGTCTGCACACTGTGGCTGGATTACCCATAAACTGAGGTATGTATTCATAAGTGCTTGATCATGATGCCTTTTGTAGTACAAGCAGATTAGGTAGGAGAACTGTGTAATCCGTATGCGAAAAATTCAGAGGCGCCTCAGTATAGTCTGGTTGCTCGGCTGACAGCAAACGTGCGGTACTCAAGCATGCGTTCGAATGCCACATTTGTATCATTTCGAAAAAGTCTTTGATTCTGTCAAACGTTTACCCACTTAGTTTACGCACTTTGCTTTCTCTGATTTAGAATCCGGCTTTCTCCAACTACGAGTCACCCAACCGATGGACCAGATTTCGATACAACCACTTGTTTACAACCGTTGAAGCGGAAAGCAAAGGCAATATAATACTGACAACACCAAAAGTAATTGATGTACGGGAGTCGCTGAAATTCCTCACACCTCAAGGGTTTTCAAATTAATCTATCTCCCACGAATGACTTTGCACTCTGGTAAAATTTTCTGTTATGTAGGGGAACTGTGATGTGTTCTATTTTGAATACTAGGAAAGAATCTTTGATCTTATACAAGTTGTGTTCACAACTATGAAATGTGGAACGTGACCTGATGCATTATTCTACGGCGGGACACTTTTCTTATATGTAGGTAAATTTTATTATTTAAGTCTGTTTGAATCTATTGTAGTTTAAGACATCCCCGCTGACACTCAACCAATAAGGTTGATCGAGATTTACTTGGCTTACTTCTGTCGGTGTGACGAGTTCTACAACATTCAAGTCACTGCAGTGAGTTTCCCCAGAACGATCTATTCACGAATTACGTACTTGCGAGCTAATTAATTCTCTCTCCACATTTCATGCACGGTAAATCGATGGCCAAAACGATTCAAAAAGCGATTCGAGTATTTTCGCGGGTAAACCTAGTCATTGTTTGAGCAATACTGATTTTTGATCTGCGAAAAGCTAAAGCAACGTATTTGTTTCCATTCTTCTTTCCAGTGCCGTATGAGAAATCCTTGTCAGATCTCCTTGGTTATATACGCATTGCTTTATATACGTTATTTTCTATCCCAGCGCATATGACACCTATATTCAAGTCAGACACGTTAGGTCTGTTCACACCAAGCCGTGTCGTTGCTCCATTTTACCATGAAAATGTGGAGAAACATGCTGTTATCCTGAAGAAGAAATATGTCTTTCCATGGAACATGTGGTCGATGGTACTTTACATGGCCATCTTTATCCTCATTAAAGAAATAGCACGATTTTCCGGTTCTCAGCAAATTGTTCCCCAAACCATAGAAAACAAAATGGTATCCTGATAGACCGCTCTTATGTAACCTCAAAATCCAGAACAAACAGTCAAAAAGCCAAATTTATTCCTCCGGTGAGTTCAGCATTTACCATGATTTGGCTTTTCCATGTTTAGGCAACACAGTATTATCCAAATACTTTCAGTTCGACATTTTCTTTCTACTAGGCAGATGAAATTCAAGTAATTCAGAAAGATTTGTTTCTAGAAGAATCACCATTTATTTATCAAGAAAGGAAACAACTTTTGGTGAATTTAGCGTGGATATGGTTTACTGGTAAACCATATCCTACATTGGGCTTATGCTAGATTTCTGAACTTCAGGCTCATTTATGATGATGAACAAGATCAACTTTTCAATAACCAAAGAATCGTGGCAGAACTGAGTTGACCTATATCAAAATCCACGACATTTTGTATTTTGGCCTTGTGTTGTGATATATTACGAAATCTTAGGGAAAGTGAATTTGTTTCAGAGATAAACTTTTGCTTAGCGAATTCCAATAACATCCAAAGGCTAACTCGCCATCGCTTGTCCTCTTCTCGTATTGTTTTCTGTTTTAAAGGAAGAACTCACATTTCTCCATAAGAACTAGATCATCTTCACCGCTTTCATTCAACCAAGACTGTTGGATACAAACCAATGAGAATTTCACTGTAATCTGAGATTCAAGAATTTTGGTTAGAAATGGCATCTTTCGAAATAATGAGCAAAAGTGAGTGCTGACCTTGCTGTTGTGCAACTAAGAGCAGTCTGTCAGCCAGTGCAGTTGTAATGAGCAGGCTGTAGGCAGTTATACTGGTGTCCGAATAATGTAAATGTAGAACCCTGTTGATGCATTCACTGAGCCTTTGGGCTCATTAGGTTTTTTTCCTTTGTGTCTTGGAGATGGCGCATAAGAAATTCCTCGCGGATGACAACTGATCCTTGGATACTACATCACTGAGTTTCTTGGACTAGTCTGATTTCCGCCTTATTGGTAAACGATGAGCTGCGGATTTTGAAAGACAATACTGGTTTTTTATCTGGGTGAAGATTTTTTTCGAGTAGAAAATTTTGTGACATTTAATAATAACGAGAATTGTTAAAAAGGCACAGTTCAAGGTTACAATGAGTCGCTGCGTAGCCAACCGTGGGGAACCGGCTTCGATCTTTTGAAGAGACAAAAAGCTGTTAGAATGTTCATTGCCTAGTGGGAAATAGAGTTCGGTAATTTATCATAACATATTTGGTAAGTTGAACAGATTTCCTGTATTGTGATTAACTGCTATGGATGCTCGCAGATCCATCCATTTGGATGCCGCATTCAGTGAAGCGCGTAAATCCCTGAAATGCCAAAGGACTAGGAGCGCGATAAATGACCGTGGGCAGTGAAGGATTGCAAAATATAAGGAAACTGAAAAGGCCGCTTGTATTGGCAATACTCATCACCCTTACCTTTTGATTAGATGTACAGGTCCAGCAAAGCCCTGTGTTAATCGAGGAATCCGACAGTTCACTGATTCATTCTCAAGGACTTCTGAAATCCCTGAGCGGAGCATTTAAAAAACAACTCAATTGGCCTACTTCAACGGCTGACATTCCAAGCATACCTGCCAGAGAAATGATGCAGGTGGATGTCACCCCTTTGTCAGAAATGGTTATGTAGGAAGTAGGTTACTCGAAAAGATACAAAGCCGCTGGACGGATGGGTTGTCTCCATCTTTACTGAAGGATAAAGTCGAAGCTTTGGTTTTTGGGTTAACGAAACTCCTCCGGGTAATCTGGGATAATGAACAGATTTCCAGAGAATGGTGTGAATCGCTAATTGTACCGATTTACAACGAAGGTGGCAGATTTTCTTGAGAAAACTACAGAGGAATCAGCTTGGTTAGTATCGCGTCCAAACTGATCACTGGCTTTATTCTCCACCGATTATTCAGAACCAGCAAAATGTGTACTCGTGAGAATGAAACTGGTTTCAGAGGCTGTCGTGGTAGTGTCAACCACATCTTTACTCTCTAACAAGTCTCTAAGCACAGACGCAGTTTGTAATTCTAAAATTTTTGTCTATCTTGATCTGAAAGCGACCTCTAACTCATTGGACCGCACAATTTTCTGTTGCTGCCTCTTATTGTGAGGTTTGCCGGAAAAACCTACTTCTTCTTTCCAAGGCTTGTATGCAAACGGTCAAATCAGAGCTCCTGCTCACGGCAATCTTTCGCCCGAGTACACCACAGGAAGTAATGTTTGTCAGGGTTGCCCTCTTTCACCCTTCTTCTTCAATTTGGTAATTGAATTAATTCTTGACATAGCCCTAACCTCGTGTGAGAATAGTGGCCTCGATCTTTGTTCCGACAGTAAACTGTCTGACTCGGAATACTCATCCAATATTTTTTTTCTGAGTGAAGATCCAATGAAGTTGCAAACCCTCTTAGACAATCCAAACAATAGAGTAGTAATGTTTGGGATGCTTTTTGTACCTTCAAATTGTAAAACGTTGCTGCAGAACAGGATTGGCTTAACACAAAACTTTATCTCGGCATGAAAAGCTCCGGCTGAAGTGGATAAATTTTATTACTTGAGAAGTTACATCTCACTAGGTAGACAGATTTCCGATGAAGTGTCATCTCGTATACAAAAAAAGGCGCGTTTGGCCAACATCAGCAATTTTGTGGCGCCGGAGTGACATCCGGTTGTCTGTCAAGGGTCCAGTATACCATGCGGCTGTTAGGTCCACCCTCCTATGCAGTTCAGAAACATGAACGTTAATGTTAGAAGATAGACGAAGACTGTCGTTATTCGAGCATCGGTCTCCGTAGTACGACCCGAATATTTTGGGAACACTGTATAAGCCATGTTGAAGTTAGACGTAAGGTACTGGGAACCAGAGGTCAGTCTATGAATCATGTACTGGACCTGAACAGATTAAGGTGGTTGGGACATGTGTTACACATGCCCACCGATCGACTTCCTCGGCGAACACAGTCCTCCAAGGCAGGTAATGATTGGAAGGTAGGTCGAGGTGGTCAGTCCATAACATGGCAAAGAGGTACGAAAGCCTTGACCAGTGGGCTTGGCAAAGTAGAATGTGTGAGACTTCCAGGTTGGGGTCCACATGATCCGCCTACCAAATGGTTGTAAACTTCGTGATATGGCTAGGTATCAAGGCCCAAGGGCTTAGTTGCATTAGATCGCGTTCTTCGTACTCGTGATTTACACTAGTTACTTGGGTCTTTTGAATCATTTTTACTTTGTGCTTCTATTGATTTTGTTTTTTACTGGATGGCGCTGGAAGATAATAATCAAAGGTGGAGCACAGAAGTGTGAGGTTAGTGGTCGTGTAAAATGAACTGAAAACTGCCGTGGTAGTGACAATACAGCACTTCTCTGTTTACATATTGTTGTGTGCGGATAAAAAAAACCATATCAGTGTTTGGGGAAAAGATCACTTCCCATAGCAACAAATACTGCCTTCAGACTTTGTTAAATTTTCTTTCACCTGTTGGACCGTAGCTTCAGAAATAATATATGAATTTCAAGTAGCCATGCACATTATAGAATGAAAGGCCTCTCTTCATCTTAATGTCCCAATCTCCTTGTATAGATAATCGTGGATTTATTCCAATAATTCCAGCTATTCTGATCGATCATCGCTGACCAAAAACACGAATGTTGTACGCCTAAGGTAAACTGCCGCTCACTATCTGCCACAAGTTCACTTTTTTCGTAAATGCTTGTGCAAGTACAAACCCAGTCAAGCTCACCATCTGAAGGATATGTTTTGTGTGTTGAACGCCTGACATAATGATGAGAAAGAAGCATTCTTACCTTCACACTCAAATGACTGGTTTTGAAGAAGAAGCACTCATAAAAATAGTGGATTTTTAGATAAGTTTACTACTTCAATGAGTTGGACGGTGAGGAGGGTTATTCATTTTGATTTCACGCGATTATCTGGACAAGCAAAATGTTACTTGATTGCGTTACACGATAACAGCAGCGAGCAGAGTCAGTAGGCAAGCCGTACCGACGTGAACCACCCGAAGTATTTTTTCGAGTTCCTAGCCTTGACTTTCAGTACATGTCATTCAGTTGATTTAGTTTTACTTGCACACAAATCAGCCTATTATTTAAAACTTTGGGTTCTCTTTATCTAGTTCATGAGAACAGAAAGAAGACGCAGGTCGTAAGATGCAAGCACTTCTTTTAGTCTTGTCATCCGTGAATGTAAAACTTGTCAGTATACATATATATACATAATATAAATATATATATATATATATATATATATATATATATAATGAAGTAGGGGACAAATGTAACATTTTCACTTTTCAGCGGATCTTCTGGGCAGACCCTCCGGGTTCTGCTGAAGAGAGTCGTGATCAATCCACGTTTTTACTCTACTGGAGAAAAGCTAGAGAGTTGCAAACAACTTCTGCTCCGTGTTGCTTTTCGGTGGATTTCCCGCTGTACGGTTTACCCGGAGGCCCGACTAATGAAATATCTAAGAAGTTAAACAGCTGTCGAGTTCTATTTCGTGAGAAACCGAGAAGTCTGATTGAAGAAAATTAGGAACTTTCACGAAGAGAACACAACGTTCCTCAACAGTAAAAATTAAAATATCCGCAAATATTATGGAAAAATGATGATGAAAAATATCAAACATTTGTTTTTCGATTATCCCTGGAAAAAGGTCTACCCAGGTTGGGCCTAGGGAACTTAACATGGCCACACAATTAATATTGTTTATGCTCTTTCCCTTCAAAATTGAAACAGATTTTCTGTGCATAAAACAATGAGGCCCCTAAGGTATTCGACAGGCAAATTTAGATAAAGGTTATGTAAAAAGTGACTCAGCATCTACCGAATACACTTTCTCAGAACTCACTGAAAAATTGTTTGGTGAACCTGCGGGTCTTGACAAAACTTTTAGTCAGGACGCGGCTGAGGCTATCAACACGCCATCCTAATAGTGGCTTAAATTAATACAAGAAAATGTTCCATTTTCAAACCGATATTAGATAATAAATGCTCTTCAGTCATGCAAAACACAGACACAATTTTGGCTCAAAAACCGTCACAGACAGAGCGAACATTGTGTTGATCATCCTTCTAATCCAAAGTATTGCAGCACATAGGGGTGCACATGGACACAATCACCAGGTTGAGTTTGACTAGTCGTTTGTTCTATACCTATGATAGATTCTACCATGCATACCGTCACGTTTTGAAAAAGTGCACTCTTGTAACATATTCAGTTTTTATTCGGAGGGAAGGGGTACGCAGGTTGGCAGCATTATCAACTCAAACATAACTCAATAATGCGTTTTTTTATTCAACTTGTTTCGTAAAGTCTCTAACTGGCCTGTGATATCAATGACCCTTGCCAAGTGACAGAGTTTTGTCTGACTCCGGAACACATAATGCAGTTCGTGAAGGTTACCCTCTAAACTGAATACTCCTCCCACTTGTTGTGGTACTTCCCAGTGAACAAAAGTTCACTGAATGCTTGCATTCGATCGTGTTCCTTTCTACTGTGATTTGCGGTAGGTAAATGCCGCGTGAACAAATCGGTTCTGTCTGTTCTGGAAAGCGACAGCCAGGAACCAACTTATTTTGAGTACGTATATTTTTACACTACTGGACAGTAAAATTTATCCTCGAACATAAGAGGTAACCCAATGTTTTAACAAGTGCTCGTTATTTGCTACTCTACTTTGGATTTTAAAGAACCCACTATAAATTTCAGCTAAAATGACACATCTACAGGTAACAATCTAATGATTACACTCATATAAACCACAAACATGCACACTACAATTATCATTGCCTTTTGTCAGTCCATAGCAGAATATCTCAGAACCCGTGAATAACACAAAAAATGCCAGTATTATTCAATCTTTATTCATGAAGATAATTCACAACGGGTCACTATCGTAGCGAAAACAGCGGACACATTCTGACCATTTCACTACTTACATCGCAAAAGACAAAAGCTTAACAACAGGAATGAACTCTCCGAGCTGCTTTGATGGAATAACTGATCAGTAGTTAGTTCGTACTGCCATCTCAGTCGAATTACTAACAGTGTGCTTGGGGCAAAGAGTCCAATTCGAGAAGCAGTGTGACTGATTCTTCAAAGCTCACTTCACTCATGAACACTCCCAATGAGTTAAATGGGATTGTAATACGAAAACGTACCACGGAATGCACAAGTATAGAAATGACTAGGTGGGAATGTACCGGGTACATATACCAGATGAGAGGTAAAAATCGTGATTTCGGTTAGGCTCCCAGGGTGATTTTTTCTTGTCATTCATTCTCAATAGTTCGTTCGCTTTCAAAAGGCGAAAAATGTGGACTGAGTTGAAAATCTGTCTGAGGGACAAAAAACTAGGGCGTTTCTGTAGGGCCGGGAAAGTGAACACCTCATGAAGACGAATGTTCGAAATAATAGACTGCGTAGACTACATGACTAAACGTTTGGCAACACCGAGTCTATGAGCGGATCATCACTTTAAGGAAGTACTCCCACGGATTCACATGAGAAGGTGCTAGTTCCGATGTGTGGAGTGCGGGGGGGGGGAGGGAACAAAACTCACAGCAAGCGGTGAGAAAGCCTTAACCGTAGCCGGATGAACCCAGTCTTCGGAAGACTTCAATCCATGAGAACGGAGAGAAGACATAAGTCGCGTGATGCAAGCATTTCGTTTACTCTTGTCAACCGCGGACGTAAAACGTGTCAGTATATATACATGGTACAGTAAGGGGGGAGGGTAATTGCAACAGTAAAGTAGGCATCATCGAAAGTTCTTACAGTGTGTACGTAGGGGAGAGTGAAGTCTGTCGTGTTAACGCCAGGGTAAACAAATATTTTGGGTCAATCGTTTTTGTGCACAGAGTGTTGGCTGATGTATCATGATTAGAATAGCTTCACTGAACGCTAGTAGTTTCAGTACTGGATTGCGCAACAATACTTTGAAACATTGGGTCAGGTCAACTTTGTGACCTGATGCAATCAAGAGTCTTCCAATCGAAGAAACTGGCGGTTTCACGTCGTTGTGTATTGCCCCCGCAGGTTGCGTCATCAAGTTTGACAGCCATTTCGGTTTGTGTTCTGACACTCGTTGAGTCAAGCAACGATCCGTCCTGCCAATGTATACGTCACCGCAACTGCAAGTGAACTGATAGACAATATGTGAGACATTGGGATCAGCAAGACTATTTGAGTCATTTTGAAAACATAACCTTTTGGTCGTCTGCAGCAAACGCAACTGCACCGCTGTGTATGTGTGCCTTAGAGCTGACTTGAGATTACAATTTATTTGATTGAATAAATGATCTCCTTTAAAAGGCAAAGTGAAAAAAACTTGCTTCTTTTCCACGTCCATTGTTTTCTCGCGCACAAGTCTCGGCCTCTGATGTTGTCTGATAAAGTTCTCCGGATAACCGTTAGCCAGCAGCGTTCTTTTTATGAACTCTTCTTCGTTTTGTATTTGATCCTCTGTACATATTTTCTGGGCTCTGTTGAAGAGAGTTCTGACCAATCCACGTTTGTAAGCCACTGAGGCGAAGCTGGAGAATTGTAAATAACGACCGTCCCACGTTGCTTTCCGGTGGATTCTGCGCTGTAGAGTCCCATCCTGACGCCTGGTTAATAGAATATCTAGAAAGGACAAACTATTATCACGTTCTTCTTCGTGAGACACACTGAGGTTCGGGTGTTAACGGTAACGTTAACGTTCTTAGCTCTATTCACCCAAACCTATATACGGTGGTAACTAGCTTGATCTAGTGCGCAGATCACACTATAAGAAAAGACTTTCATCATGTATTATGAAAACTGAGTAGTCAATGTGTAACACACTGGTTGGCCGAAAACAGACACCTACGTGACTCGTCAGTCATCTTCCTGCGCACTACGCTCAGTCAAAACGGAGAACACGGAGTACAAGAGAAGAATGCGTATTGAGCAAGAATGAGCTCAATGGAAATAAGTTACACAGGTCCTTCACTCTTCGGGTTCCTGTGGTCCAAGATCGCCACATTCCTCAGGAATAGCAGAACTCCTCCTTGTCCGAGTCTCCTCACCAGTATTCGTCCAATCCGGACTTCCGACAGGTGCACCTGTAACAGATCAACGGTAACGAATCAGCATGTTCAAAACACCCTCCAATATGGCCGCCCCCGATCTTGTATTTGCAACTGTACCACTATAGATATTTTATTAGTGTCTGCATGGGCGTAGATATTTAGCAATAGCCTCATAATGTAACAGAAAACACACTGTAGATCTGGATCACGAGAAGGTTCTCTTCAGAAACGAGGAAAGATTACTCCAGATTCTTAAAAACGTGCACTGTTTGGCAGGTCTTCCCACTACATACCATATTCTTTAGCCACCAGCGATATTTCTCCTCAGCAACTGAAACCAAGGTCGTGTTCATAATCTACCTATGAAACACACGTACGGTTTATACAGATTCACTTACCAGTAAGGCATATTTACCTGCTTGATGGATCTCTCACAAATGTAATGTCATGCTTCTCTTCCATTTATAACTCATTCTATAATAGTGCCAGTCTCTTTACAAGCACCGTGAAGGCAACCTTCACTTCTGTTGCGCTATGGGACTTCTTGCTTTTAATAGCAGGTTTCACTCTTCCCATCATAAGTATATATTTGGGCCGAAAGAGAGCACAGCAAGTCCCATGATAATACTATAATATAGACCGTATCCTATTTTTCGCCACTTTTATTTTAGTCTTGATGACAAATGACTTGCGGTGAACAATGTGAAAGTTTACCACAGTGAACAAGTGATTCGACCATCTTAACTGCTGATTGACAATTACAATCTAATGACAAAAGAAAGTAGATGGGACATGATTTGTTCGCTGGAGCTTAAAACAGGTTGTTAGAACACTAATTTTGGACTTAAGTGGAATAAAAGGTTGATATTGTATGACCGAAGTGCATTTGAAATCAGTTTACAAGTTTTGATTACAAACATGCGTTGACTATTTGCGGTTACAAAAGAAGTCAGGCGAAGAACCCGTGATAGAATGCAGGCAATCGAAAGCGTCTAATGTTTCTGACAACTCCTTCCTCTCTGCACAGTTGAATCCATCATTACAGTCTCGGTTGCAAAAACAGCTCTATATTTTCTGTTGACTGACAAAGAAAATAACTAAAGTGTGGCTTGTAGAGGCATCCAATGGGGTACTCAATTAACGGTGCTAAAACTCGCCGGGATATCGGCTGTTATCTCGGAGGACTTTCGAAGCAATGAGTCCCTGAAAACAAAAGTCAGTGGCAATAGATTTCATTATATATTCCGGAATATTTATTTGCTTCTTTAATAGTGTGTAATGAAGTAAAGGTAAAGGTTTTTAGATTTTTATTTTCAGATATCTTCCAGGCAGTTGACGTGCACTCATATTATCGTCGCGGCTCGAACATAATCCGCGATGCTTTCACGGGACAAATATTGAATAAACATACGAGGTAACCCTGGGGCAAATTGTGAGTGAATTCGTTTAGCACCATCGGCGAAAACCCGTCTGGATCACTGGCTTATTAGCATTTCGTCTTTCATCAGCTTGTTGGCTCGACCGACGAATGAATCGGTTGCGAACCTTCGGGCTCATTGCAAACACGGAAGATGCTGCTAAGCTGCACAGTGGTTGCGTTGAACCATTACAGGCTGCGCACGTAATTCAGAGGAATAAACCACTTATGCATTCGGCATTTAAGGTGAGTGTGGAGTCCTTATTCCAGGTTAAAATTGATGAGATCAGCTAATTTACTTCACCATCATCTATTTATATTAATTTCTCTGATAACAAGCATTTGGGTTGTAATTTCCAAACTTCGGCCTTCCCGGGTATCTACTGCATATTCATGCACACGGTACCCCTCTTACTAATACGTGTCCCCGTCTATTAAGTATGTTTTTATATTCCTACCTTTCTTTCTCTCACCACTGAGCTATTTTTTCCGAATTATGTAGTCATCAACTTTTACTACCGCTGTTCCCTAGTTCACCATCCACTCGCTTTTAAATTTCGGTTGGTGCTCTTATTCTCATGCTCGTTACCAGGCTTTGTTTACATCATTCTGTCTGTCTAAATGACCTTTTATGTTTTTCGTTTGTCTCAGATATCTTCACTGATCTTCCCCTTTATGGGTCACGTGATCACACTGCCACCGGCCCTTGTCGCGAGTGGTTCGCCATATCCAACTGACTCACATGATGGTCTCCTCCTCTGTGTGTTGTTCAGCTCTGGTCTCGGTTCTGCCTGTGTGCGCTGGCTACCCGTTTTACCAGGTAACTTGATCGTCATTGGCTGATCTGTACATTGTGACCAGATCGCCCGTGAATCGAGGTACGCATTCTTCAGTGTTTCACTGTTATCATTTTATATTACAAAAAGACCACAGACTTCGCTTTTACTTATTAAGGATTCTTGATTCGTATAATACGAGGCACTCAGTCACGGGACAAGCGTCTGTTATAGTGGCTGTGCTAGTGGAAACAATCAAGAGCTGGTTTCTACATCATCTCAAAGGTAAAAACACCTCTACTGAATAAAACATGTTCCATATCATGACGGTTGATTGGGGATAGATTATTTTCTGATTCAGTCAGCACACCAATGCATTTCCCAACCACATTTGACATTATCTATTTTTCAGTTTGATAATACAGATTGGCAAACAAGCTCGTTTTCAGCAATTCATACTCATGACGTTGCATCAAATTATAGTACAACGGGTTAAGGGATTGTACCAGTGAGACAAATAGGAATTGATAGAGCTCAATAGGGACAAATAGGAGAGAAGAAAACAATTGCAATCTAGGCTTAGGTTAGGATTGAATGTGGATTATTTCTCACATGTTACGTCACTTTTGATCTGCTCTAAGGCCTGCAGCAGAAAGTAAGGTGGGCCCAGATAGCTTAAGAGCATGCAAATTATTTTGGGCATGAAGGGGGTGGGGGGGATATCGACAGCCTAAGGTGCGCCCAGGAAGTGACATTTTTCTTCTTAACTTTCAACCCCGGATCTTGTACGGGGCACTGTAAGCCTTGGTCACTTTTACTGCAAGATTGGATAAAGGTGTGTGAAGCGACCCTGCTAGTGAGCGACGCATTTGCTCCATTGCTCAACCATACGGGTTGGTGCTGGCAAATATGCAGAGAAAAAGCCTTGCGATGAGTCTGATTCACAATGTTCCACAAGGATCTGTGAATGAATACACAGAAAGAGGCTGTAGAAAAGGGGGTACTTTGTCCTTCAACCACAAACCATTACTGGTCTGGATTTGAAGAAATTTTGGTGATTAGCTGCTTGAAATGTTTTAGTGATGACGCTAGCCCATCTCCTTTGAGTAATCTCTACCAACTTTCCGTCTTCGAATGCAGTTAGGCAAACAGGCTTTCTTTCCACCGCGGGCTCCCTAGGGGTTTTTAATCCCTTTTCCATCATCTTACCAAGTAGGCTATCTGGGATCCTATTGGGGACAGAAATATTTCGCACCGTTTTTCAGTTCTTTCTCAATAGTATTCTCCGAACTTATTCGTCCTGCTGTACTTATGAGACACCTAATTCGGTTTCTCTTCACCTTAAGAGGCCTGAAACTGTGGGACAGGAAGTACTGCCTATTTCGCAACGCCATCCTATATACTGACCGACCAAGTAGACCATCGTCATGACAGCACACCCGAACGTCTGTTTACTTGGTGAACTACAAATTGTCATGAACTGGGTTAAACACATCTAACGATTGACTTATCTCGTCTAAAGAGTTTATTACGTACGCGATATCACCTGCATAGTGTATGTACAATCAACAGCAGAGGGATATTGGTTAAAGTAGGTAATTTCCCAACTTTTCTGTAAAGGCCTCTTCAAACAGTCGCTCGAATGGGGAGCACATTGATACCCGGTCCTTTTTGCCGCAGATCTGAGCATAGCAGTGGAACCGAGTGTTGTATGTGCCGATAACTGCTCAGCGCTAATCACACATGCTTATTGGAAGTTTACATTTAATATCATCAATTATATTAACAACTCTGGTAAACGGTGGTTATCATTATAATAAAGGGGCCTACGAGATCTAAGGGAAGGGTGTATAGTATTTATGGCTCCAAGTACAGCCCAGTGTATTCTCGCAGTATCATTTAAACCCAGGGTGAATCTACTAAGCAAGCTAAGCATCACCAAACAGACATGTGTTTTCTCCCGGTTCATGCTGCTCCAACCTACATTTATATACGTGGTGCTGACCAACTGAACCGTTCAGTGGTCTAATTACGCTATGGCAAGATAAGTCCCCAGAATGCAATGACATTACTTATCGTTAGCTTTTAGGATCAGTCTTTGGTCAGTAATCACTGAAACAAAAAGAGACCGAACATTTTATTAGTAGTCTTTGATTCAATAGGTCTAAATACAATTCCCCTTGTTTTACTAAACTGAACTTCAGTTGCGTGTTGGAATTCAGGGCTATATGATCATCATTTAATGCGATATCTAGGTTTCCATTTTGCAGTGTACGATCGATGAAGTTACGGATTTTAAAAATTGTTATCTGATACCTAATCACGTAACTGGTCAAGAAAATTTGAACTGTCCAATTTCCAACTATCTGGTTCGAAAAATAAAGAAGAGACAGTAGAGTAAATCGTAGTCAGCAGAGACGTTATATTCTATATCCCAAACTTGTTTATGGGTTAGTTTTTCGGGTAGGCTTAGCAGAGTTAATTTTTCGTACTTATGACAAATAAGAATTTGAACAGCTTGGGTGTGACATCTTTTGAAAATCGTTTGTTGGTCTAACTGAAGCCGCCGGTAATTTTATCTCAAAGAATTTTTTCGCTTTTACCAAAACTTTAGACATTAGCTAACTGAAGATCAGAACTGTGAAGTTACATATATTCCCGTCCTGAGCAGTTTATTTATTTTATCGGGTTGATTGAGTCCTTCCTTAACACCGACATGTGAATACCTGTCTTATAATTTGCTTTTACCCAAAAACCTGGATATGGAAGACAGATCTTATGAAAAGCTGAGTGAAATTTTTATTTCCCGGATTTAACGTACTCAATGCAAGTTCCGTTGCCTACGCTTCTCATATGTATATACCCCTTTTGAAATAATTCGTACGAGGATGATGGCACAACAATGACCACAATTCTCAGAAACGAATGTTTTGTACGATGCTTGTCGTGCATAATGTACCAATAAATGGCACTTGATTCTCCGTGAAATCATTCATCGTTTTATTTTTCAAATTAAGCACCCTACCGATGAGACTTAACGGTATGCTCTGCTCAGTAATACGTCTGCCCACCGTTTACCTGATAAGATGTTTTGGCTGTTTTAATGGAATTCGTAAACACAGTGGGTAAACGATCACAGCCTTCCAATGTATTTTCAATTACCTTCTTCACTCCCGTGGGTAATTTTGAAATCGAAACCGTATCTTCTTTAAAAATAAACAACTTCTGGTCAAGAAGGTATTTCTACTGCGAGGGAATTTCCCACTAGTTGTGGTTTTCTTGTTTCCTGTTGATAAAATATCTACAAATGTAAGCTTCTTGTTTGATGTTTCAGATCCATCTTTGCCTCAATCTGGCATGCTTAGAACGCCTGTTCTGTGTGCATACTATCACGAGTTCTGGTCACCTGACAGGTTCATGACAATCTGTAGGATTATTTAACAATTCATATTAGAATGAATTTTCACTAGAATGGCCCTCCTCTCTCCGATGATACTGTCACTGATGAAATTTGAACCCTGTGGAAAGTTATTTCGTTGGACTGCACTGAATTCCCTAAATATTCTCAGTATTTGTTTTCTCAGGTAAACATTTGACGGTTGTTTCCAAAAAAGCAATTCTACAACAGCAGCGGAAGCCATGGGCAGTTTAAATTACCAGTGAACGAAGTTTTGATTTATATTTGGCGTTTTTCCAATTCGCACTTCTAGTGCATCAAAGAATTTCATTCTTGTTATCAATACTGTATTTTCTTACAAAACAACCAATAACTGACCACAGCTAATTTGGAATATGGGATCGTTCTCATGTCTTCTCTATACTTTGGGATACGGAAAACTGTTGTAAAAAACAAAAGCGCTATTAATGCAACAATATTGTAGCTACGTGATTTCCCTGTGGAAAAGGAAGGTACATTCAAATTCCAGTCAGTATTGTGCGTATATGCTAACTTACATACATCTAGAGCGATCAATTTCAAGGTTGTTATTACCATTACAAATTTATAATCCCAACTGGTTCACCAATCTTTAGTGACTCCGCAGTTTATTGATGCTGGTCTGAGAATACAGCTGACTAATAAAGAGAGAGGCTGACTGCAGTTGTATTCAACAGCAGAAGAATATGGTAGTCGGTGTTCTCCTAGCCTTCTTTTGTTCAGAAAGCTAAATAACCGTATTCAGAATAATATAACAGTAGGGTCCCTATTAAAAAATTGTCGTGTAGATTAACAGTTAAACTTTTTCGCCGGAGTAGAAAAGATAAGAAATAATATAGATAAAAGCTCACAAAACAAATATAACGATGAACGGGACGATAGATTACAAGAGATTTGGTTACATTACGGAGCAAGACAATCTTATCAAGGCCAAGCACTGAAATTACAGAAGATTTTCTTTCAATTCTGTCGGAAAATATATCCAGCTATTTGCTGGATGAAGGGCGCATAGAATGCTATATCCGTATTTATAATGTTAGACGGAGAAAAATCAAATTGAAAATTCCATATGTCAATGAAACACACAATCGGCAATAGGACATATATATATATACGCAAAAATTCAGCTACCCTGTTTCAAGTTGATGCACGACGAGAAGGTGGAACAGCTTTGGACCATGAAACTGAAGAGCTTTTAAATGTCTGTCTATGCCTTAAATGTCCATGTGATGGTTTGTGATGTCAAGGAAAAGAAGCTGATATCAAGGTGTCAAACCCACAATAAGGTAATGATCGGGGTAAATACCAAGGCTGATACAATCATGCACAGATATTCCGCTCAACGATTTTCAATGACGGGTCATTGAAGTTACACAAAATCCATTGTCCATCCCCCCTCCTTGACAACTGGCATCTCCTTATTTTTACTTGTGCCACCGTCTTTTCGCCTTTGTTGAATGCTGAATTACCACATAATTTGAAGTTCTATTCAAATCTTTATTCCAGTATCAATCTCACTTCAAAAATTCTGTTTACTGTTTTATGGTGGAAAGTTCTGCCACACCCCATCTGCCATCCGAAGCCTTCTATTCATCCCGAAAACCGTTACACTGATTTTATATTTCAATAACATTTGGTCAAACACCACTGTCATCGATCTGATGAGCAAGCTCCAGTGATGACTGGCCTAATCTGAAGTGCAGTGTTATCCTACAAAGAGTCAAACATAAAAGTGACGATTCAGCGTTATGTAGATAGTCAAATCGCACTAGACAACGACAACTTTATTCAAGACGATATCTTAAAATCATAACGCTAATATTACAGTTGTTTACGCCTACTCAAAATACAGTTCACATCCTTCGGAATAATTTTACGGTGGTCACGTTGACGAAAGATCTAGAACTCGAACGATAACATTTCCCGTTATACTGCTGCATCATCGACGGATAGGTTTGTGTTGTAACAACAAAAAGGTAATTTTGAGTTAACTGGAGACAGAGTCCTTATATAGTTAGTAACTGGAAGATCGATAGGAAACTCATCTGACACTCTACCAAGCTAATGGGTAAGTGACAACAATAACGTTACTGGTTCAAACCAACACTGTAAGCTTATTGTCTAGGTAGCAAAGTGGGGTTATTTATTTGGCTATTTTGTATTACCTTTTAAATTAAAACTAATCACCTTTGTGTTGACTTGTACCATAATCCTGAGCAAGCTTCGTGTGGGGTAGGGAGAATTTGAGTGGAGGTGATATTGCAACTAATAACCCACTCGAATGAAAGCTAAGTTATCTAAACGAACTCCTCAAAGTCCTTCCCAAAAGGTTTAGATAATGCAATCTCCAAACCCAATGAAATACCCAGTCCGAAAGGCGCGTTTATGTCAGCATAATGCGTTCACCATTCATTTACTGGAAAACATGGTGTCGCTTTTCAACTTGGATTTACTTTACGACCCCGACGTTTCTAGATATTACGATAACATTTCGAGCTACTTAAACTTCTTTTGCGAAAGGTGCTGTTTACTGGCAAGGATCATGACGCGTACGAATCGTTTTGATTTGGAGGAGCCAAAGAACTTGCGATGGATGAAAGGAAGTGCATATCGTTCTCAAAACAAGTCTGCAGTAGTACTGTTCAAACGGTATATCAGTGGAGAAATTATTTACACTTACCTACTCTACAACAGTAACATACTCAAAGAATACTCTTCTAGACGGATACGGAATGAGTTTCCGATGCTACGACTGCATGCCAAAAAACTACGTAAAGCCCGATGTCAAGAAAAGTCCATGGTCTTTTGTTCAAAGAGTAAATTCTATGGACATTCCAAACGAGGTACCTGGAATCCTGGGAAAACAGATAATCCTAAGGACTTTCATCCGCTACGTTCATCTTATCAATATAAATAAAGCCTCCGGATCCGATGGCATCATTTCTGTAATTCTGAAAGCCAGTACTACTGACTTAGCTACAGCATTCTCCTCCATATCCGCTCGATGCCCGGCGGAAGTCCAACTAGCTGAATTTATGGCTTCGAATTCGCAATTCTTCAATGGAAAAGAAAGTAGGGGGAAATTTTGCCCCGTTGCATCCGCTTTGGGATTTTCGAGCGCCTAACTACTGACTATCATAAGTCCACTAATAATATCTCAGATCAAAACCAGTTTGCCTACCAAAATCGGAGTTCTACTTTGGATGCCGTCAGCTGTCTCATCCATTCGGTTGCATCTTAGCTTGATCAGAATAGCAAACTCGTTCAGATATACGTCCTGAATTATCGAAACACCTGCAATTCTTCTAATAGAGAATATATACTATCTTTCTCAGATCAAAACTGGATATCCCAGATGCTTTTCTGTTGAATAAGAGGCGATTTTGTGAATCAGTAATAATTCACATGTAATAGTGGCCATAGATCCTCTACAATCACTGTTAACAACGGAGTATTGAAAGGTACTATCTTATAACCCTTTTTGTTTGCTTTTTACATGGATAATATTCCGTTTGTCCACAGCATTCTGCAATTACAAATGCCCCAACAATTTAGTGGAAAGTTCTGAATCCCGGAAGAGTATTATTGTCCGTCAACCGCAACAATCTATCTCTACGATGAAAGAACGGTCCAATACAGTTATTGTAGCACCTAATCCCGATGATTGCGTAGAAGCACTACTTTCAGTTGATGGTAAACCCATGTCACAGTCAAACTATTCAACGCTGATAATAGGAAGTTCAAATGTTGATAGAACTAAGTGCCATAAATAAATTGGTGTATTTATCTCACCAGATCTCAAGTGGACATATCGTGCGCAAAATACTACTCCTCGGTCATTTTCCCTGGATTGCCCATCGAAGCTTTTTTGCTGTTCAAATGCATTTATAAGCGCAGTAACATACCCAATTCTGAATTATTACATTTCGTGGATAAGACCGAATTTGAACCGTTTTAGTGTGTTCCAGTTCCCGGATGACACATACTCACTACACTCGTCTCTTTCGCAGTACGTCCCAGTCCGGTACATGTAGTGAACGTAGACTGATATATTCTCCAGCTACAACATCTGACTCGTCTTCTTGTTTCGAAGCAGCACCCAATGAACAACTTACGGGAAAAGTCCCCCTTATCAGGGAAGTTTGTCTTTAATCTGGCTCTTTCGTGACGAATACTGTGTGCTGATTCAATTATTTGCGTCTTCATTGCCACTTGTTTATAACCATTGTCGAGGCGTGTTACGGGTACCTGGTAATTGACAATCGGTCCTATTTTGGTAAAAAAAGGCAGACTTAGCTGAGTTAAAATAAAAATATCAGAAAGAGTTCTATCACTTTATTTACGCGGTTGAAAACAAGTCCACACTGGTGAAATCACCCGATACAAAGCTAGAAATTCTATTCCTTTTTTTGAACAAAAAATTTACATCAACCTTCTCCATGAATGTTTCCTTATTCATAAACAGAGCAGATTTTCTCCGTGGTACTGCAACAGTTAGGCCGGAGATGATTCCAACTAGAAGAGAATCAAGGATGCAGAAGAACTGTCCACAAAGTATGGTAATATTTTGGTGAATTCCTCCAGACGGAGAACAAATCGACCCTCTGTTCCAGTTCATGAACTCAGTGTGGCTGTATCATCGGCATAAACGATAGTGGTTGGGTGGGATACTTACCATTAGTTCAAGCCTGTCATCCGAACGCCTTGATCAATAGCGTTGGTGGCTATCGGGTATGCATGTTTCCTCTGAAGGCGGGGATAAAGTTTTACTTCATTTTATCGTGTATTTATATGATTTCGTCACTAGGCCAGAAATATTAGGTGTCGATCAGCATTTCAAAAATATTTCTTAATATACTACTGGTGTAATGTTAGCAACCTGCTTGAACACAATGGCATAATCAGTTATTCTATTTCGTTATTGGCATCACTTCATCGTCCAGCTGATTGTGTTACGGGTTACACAGCATGATGGGCACAGTTCCCCTGAAAAAAATTGGTTCAGCTATTCTTTAAGTATATTTTTCAGTGATTCCGAACACTAAAACCTGGTCTGCGGTTGCTAAGCTTTCTCAGCCTAGTCAAAAAGAAACAGAAACCTGTAGAAGTGGAAGAAAATTCAGTCTTTGCTCATCATAAGTCTTACAAATTCATCACCCATGGAAGTAATTGTTTCCCCACTAGGTACATCCCAAACTTGACTGTGTCTGACATCATATAAATTCTCAACGAGATTTTCATTAGACTGAAGTGGTTCGATCATTAGGACTGATTGACTTTGCACTGCAGTACACGACTGGAAAAGTGAGATCCACATTGTACACGGTCCTCATTACCGTAAAATGTGAAGCGAAATGAGAAATATTTCACTGATTTTCACATATAAAGGGAGTGGACGTGGCTGATCGGATGCTATAAATCCTCTGTTTATCGGGTCAAAACACATTACATTTCTAGATTATTTCTCAAAATCTCAGGGTCTTTTTATCAAGTGGGATGAACTATAAAAAACTACGGGGTGTTTTGGGGCAATGGACACATCACTAAGGCTTCGAATTTCTAATATTATTACTTAGAACGGTAGCAGTAGCTAGGTCTAAACAATGATTGCTCGCGAGAAAAATACGCTTCGTTGTCCGCATGAGAAAATGTTAAACTGCACAGGAATTTTCAAACCATGCATTCAAAGGTGTTAATAATAACCACAGAGTGATCGAATAAAGCTACTTAGGCCAAATGGAGTAGATTTTTGGTGGTATATAAATCAGCATGAACTCGTTCACTGTGAAAAAACGGATCACTTTGATCAGTTTGGCAGCGCGTTGCATGTAGTATCTGTCCAGCAGTATGTCATCTAGTAGCACAGCTTTTTTCGCTATTCATTTTGTGAGATGATCTCATACATTTACTTAAATACTCTCAATGTTAAGGACTTCAATGAGTCTAGTTGCTTTAGAACTAAAATAACGGTTCAGAGATTGCAGAGGTTCTAACTGCTACTACTTCGTCGCAACCTAAATCAAAAGTAAACCTTTCCTCCAGTGTGGAAAAACAGGGAAAGAAGTAAAAACGAGGAACTTTGGAGGACTTGAGCGGAAGAGTTTCTGTGACGAACAAAATGGTTTTCTGGCTCGCTCTCGTAACTTGTATTTGTCAACAGAAATCAAACTGAATTCTTTCGATTCCTAGACTAAAGGTTGCGAATAAAGAACAGAAATATTCATATTTTGTGCGCTGTTTAACGGGGTAGGGAAATGTGAAAAGTTCCACATTTGTGTATCCGCTTCTTGGCCAGACATTCAATTTGAATGGCTGTCTAAGATGTGTATTGCCACTGAATGTACAAACATTTAATAAGCCCTCACAGAGGGATCCGCGAGCATAGGTTACGGACACGCATGTTAATATTGATTGAGGTGCCTATCTTTTGGAGCCAAAGTGTTCAATGTTGTCTTCACAGCCTACACACAAAACAAACATGAAAGGTTAAGGTGACGTATACATTGGCAGGACGGGTCGTTGCTTGACTCAACGGGTGTCAGAACGCGTACCCAAATGGCCGTCAGACGTGATGACGCAACTTGCTGGGGCGAGACACAGTGACCTGAAACCGCCAGCTTGTCCGATAACAAGATACTCGATTGCATCAAGTCACAAACTTCACCTGACCCAGTGTTTCAAAGCATTGTTGCGCAATCCAACACTGAAACTTTTAGCGTTCAGTGAAGCTATTCTAGTCATGATGCATCAGCCAGCACTCTGTGCACAGAAGCGATTGACACAAAATGTTTGTTTACCTTGACGTTAACAAGACAGGCTTCACTCTCCTCAATGACTTATTGTAAGAGCTTTTGATAGTGCCTACTTTACCGTTGCATTTACCCCCCTCCCATATTATACCATGTATATGAACTGACACGCTTTACGTCCGCGGCTGACAAGAGTAAACAAAAGGCTTGCGTCTCGCGACAAATGCCTCCTCTCTGTTCTAATGAATGCTTTATAACCTGAGTTATGTTGGGACTACACTGTATATCACTGGTAAAATTATGGAATACGGTTTTTTATTGATGTTACATGGATAACTCTAGTCACTTCCGGATGAATGCAGATTTTCTGAATTTATCATTCATCGATCTTGTCAGCTGGACCTGAGATAAGTCACCCTGGAACGATACTTTCTCGACGTAGAACAACACGTGTATAAGTTGTCCGGATGTAAAACTGCATCGAGTTTCTTGAAGTTCAAAACCCAAGCATTAGCACTTTGCTCTCTTCACAAGCTGCTCCGATCTCGAAAATGGAGCACAGTGCTCAGTTGGCACAACTACATCTGCATATACAACAGATTTTTCTCCGTACAAAACTTAAGGCTCCGGGAGTTAATCCCAGGCCTACTGATGGGTTCCCGTTAGTTCTTAAGAAAAACACAAACGGAAGCAGCCGGCTTACAGAATGTTTTCAATTCAGACAATCAACCCTTATTGGTCAAATGGTGAATCTCTAGGTGGGACCGCGTAGGTCATCAGGCAAAGTGCACGTGATGGAAAGGCAAGTTGATCCAAATTCATTCTCGATAATTTATCACTACAAACTAATAAAGAATTATCAGTTATATCAGGCCCATGTAAAACAAGGGGTTGAGGTAAACAAGTTTGATCTACAAAGAGTATTAAGATTGTTGAAAACCCTATGTGTTCCCGAAATAGACGCGGTCGAAACAAAACAAACAACCTGGACGTTTGGTTTACTGGGTTCTGAGTTTTGTGAATGACATTTCCTTTGATTTTTGTCAGTCCAGAATTACGGGGATTTTCCTTTGCAGTGGACTTTGCAAGTGAAACCAGAATCATTGGTCTCCAATCAGAACTTCATTTCATAAGGTTAGCATTCTGCCGGCAATCCATTTCTGGAGTTTATTTTTTTGAATCCAGTGGTAAAAACCGAGCAGCTTTATCTAGCATCCTTTTTCACAGAGTGACAGCCATTTTGATTAATTCTTGACCTGGTGTGGTTTTATGTAAATGAAAACCGTAATAAGACTTCCAGTAATATTCTGACGTGTCTATTATTATCAATGATAACGTTGGTATTAGACCAACGGAGTTGTCATACTAATATCGATTTGACGACCGCTCAGTTTGTATCGAATCTTTCTGACATTGTTCGCTTAATTTTCTTTTTTTCATCCGCACATATTACGCTGTCACAGTGTCCAACGCAAAAGAGTCCATTTGGGCCATATTTTGTGATGACGTGAATATTCGGACTTATCTCTTCGAAGATTTTCCGTACAAATGGACGATGTTTTTGGGGATTGTAAGTGAACTTGTGAATTTTTCGCTCAGTAAATCTGGATGACTCAATCATGAGACCTTAGGTTTTATATTCATTTTACCTGTTGTCGTTACTTATATTAGATGCCCTGCCGATAACAGCCAGCAAAGACTGTGTCAGAATAGCCTCTCATTCGCAATAAACTATTAAAAAAGTCAGATCAACGAATAAGTAAACGGCCACACGTTTTCAGTGGAATATTTTTGATTATTTATCCATAAGTATGTTTTCTGAGAACCTCGCCAAAGAATACAGTCAGTGAGAGCTTTCCGACTGAATGAAAGGTGAGAGCTCTCCTTTATTTATGTCCTTGGCTTCCGTTAATGTCCTGTTCTAGTTCATAACCTTTTTGCGTTTGCGCGGGACCCATACACACGATCACCTCAACTCGTGTGTCACAGGAATGTACGCCAAGTCATCAAGCGGGACAGAGTGTCATTTCACGAGCTAACCAGTCATATCTCTGTCAGGACATTTGATTTGACAATTTTTGACTGGCTTTTCACTTGTTCTCACACCTTGACAAACAAGACTGTCAGTACTTCCGGTTGTTGCAGACACCTCTGTGACTTTATTAGGTTGTCCACTCTTTGAGTCGGCTTGATATTTTTTGACATCCTGTTTGTTATTTATTCCATAACATCTCTCTCACACTGCTTCGGGAGGATGCGGTAGTAGCTGGTATACTGAATCTTCTATCTTATCTTCCTTTGAACGTAGCGTAAGAAGGCGACACACACAAGCTTCCATCTATCATGTATGAGCTCAAAACTCAAGCAAATCGTTTTGAACTGATTTATAAGCTCATATTATTCTTGGAGTGTTCCTTCACTAATACCAAGTCGTCGAAATAAAACCGATAAAAATCGCAATCCCTAAAGTAGGGTAAGAAATAAATTTCCAAGGTGAGATAGTGGATGATTTAGGGGAGATTTTTGTAAAATTTTCTGTTACTAAAGAATATGAACTGATAATCACTTAATTATTCGTATTCCCTTTGTAATCATTCTAACCAGTTAGATCTCACGAAAGCACTAGGACAATTTCAAGTGAATAAGGCATTTTTCTGAATGAGCTATAGTGACCGTTCCAAAACGTCGATGACTGGAGGGTTTCATTTCTTTGTTTATTTTCTATTTGCGGGGAATTGCGTCACAATGCTTTCAGCGTTTGCTGGCTCGAATAAAGATTACGATGAAGGAACTTGTATGGCACGATTTGTAGACTTGTTTTTATTCCACCGGGCAGGCTCGATTACTGTGAATGTGGGAAATCCCATCTTGAACGAAAGATCACGATATTACAGACTACTGCTGTAAACGTCGGTCCCAGTGTCAGTAGACATTCATGGGGTTCCATATTAGTCCCAGTATGCCAGTCATGCTGGAGGGAGCAACCTCTGTCAACACCTAATATCTTCCGTGAAATGAGGCGAATACAATGACCAAGTTTTTCAGACTTGATACCTTATATACAGTTGAGATGACAGAGCACAAAATCTAGGCCTTTGCCCTTGAAAAGTATAATATTTGCAGTCGGAACCAAATTATATGTGGACATATAGTGTTTTGCAATACAATCTACCTCTCCGTGACTGCGGATAACCTTTCTCAAGAAGATGTTATTGAGTTTTAAGGGCTTACACAAAACATCACATAAAACAACGTTGTTTATATGCCCCAAATTGGCTTCGGCTCCGATACCTTTAGAGTCAAATTACTTTTCATGGCGTATTCTGATCAGATAGGCTTTACCGAATAGCAGACAAGTGGTAACTGCAAGGTGGAGTTTGTCATAGAAGTTCCCACAATGAAGAATGTTTTTGAAAAAGTAAAAAAAACAAGACAGTAGGCTGAAGAGCAGTAAAACGAATTTGTCGATTATCTGACTCCAATTCTGAAGTATTAATGCACAGCACAGATAAAAGAAAGTACATTTGAACAAAAGCCCCTTGTACATTACGAAAATACTCTGGGATGCTTCTCTTGTTCAGTTCGGTAGGTTTAATTTCAAGGTGACAAAATTTCGAAGAGAGACCGGTCATGATTCAACCAACTGCTTTTCCAATATCTCAGATCCAAGACGTATTTCGGTTTAGGAATGAAGAAATCCCCTAGTTAAAATTAAAAAATTCTGACCACGTCTCCGGCTAGGAGTTTTCAAGGAATGCCTGCATCCCTTCAGAGGAAATAAGCAAAGGGACGTCACTTCTTTTTTTAACCTCTGAAGCATCCCCATAACATGATGACACCCTGGATTAGTTAGGTCGAATTTGTTCACCGTGAATTTCTAAAGGAGATGAGTTGCGGTAAAATTCAGATATTTTGGTACACTGGTACACAGGATGATACGGATCTGCATAAACTCGTATACGTGGCAGGCTCCAGTAAAGTGCTCAGAGCCAATAGTCACATGAATAATAGAAGAGATCAGCTGGTGATGCTGCTCGGGTACTGCTACCATCGAAGGAGAGAGACGATAATAAAACCCCCAAAATATGTTTGAGTCGATGAGATCTAGATATTTTTTAGAAGTGATTACCGTGAAGTAATCGAGTGATGGTTTTGGATCACTTGACACAACCAATATTCGCAAAGATGGGTTTTTATAACCAGTGGGATCAGGTTAAATCAATAAAATCTAACTAGAAGTTTTGTTCTTTCACGTTGCTGGACCTCATCGCTCAGTTATATAGCCTTATCGCATTGGTTATCAGGAGTGTTACTCTATGGTTGAAATCTACTGAATTCAACTCTCAAGAATAATCTGTATGGGGGACGGATGTTACAGCATGTTCAACCATATTAGTACTCGCTGCTCTATCAGTTATATAACACTTGAGGCGTTTACCAGCAACGAAAGGATATCACAAAATAACTGCAATAATTTTCTAAGAGAAAGTTTTCCTTTACCCCGTTTTACCGTGTTTTTAACCATGTAAAATAAAACTAAAGTACTCACTTCCAAGTTGATCACAACAAGGACGGCCTAAAGAACTCCTGCTTACAGCCTGAATCAGTATAACAGGTGAACCTGCCCTCTAGTGGACTATGCTTACTAATATAGTCAATTCACAGCATTAGATTTGCAATAAAGCAGATTAAATAAAGATTCCGTTTACACATTCATCTCCACCACCCCGTGTCTCAGCGTGAGTGAGACACAATATCTGACTTCAAATAGAAAAGTTGATAGTATGTTCTAGCTTTGAACTAAGAGAAAAGCAAAGTATGAGATAGAAAATATCACAGTATGAGGTATGAGTGTACTAGCAGAAGAACAACTGCTATCAAGTTAACCGTATATCATACGTTTGTCATAGGTCATTACTGTTTACTTTGTAAAAACATCCGGTACACTCTTCTAATTTGTTTCAGGTAGTACATCGTGATCAAATTTGTTTTGAATGTGCTTCCAGTTTGTCTGAATTCATTAGTTCTGTCAGGAGGGCAGTTCAATACAAAAACTAATTTTCTCACGGATCATGGGCTATCCACTAGCCAAAGAGATCTGCACAAAATTAGCTTGTAAAACTGAGGAGTAAACATCATTCAAGACGTAAGTTGTGACCAGGAAGATAAGTTAACTTTGGACTGTTATTGTGCTTTGATCGGCATTCTTAAAGAAAGTCCTTCTGGGACAGATGACAGCCCATGGCATTGGTTATACAATGGGAACACTAGTTAACCCAAGCAACATGGATGCTGAGTTCATGATCTGTGGTGGAAGCTCAGTAGACTGTGCAAATATACTGAATAAGCTTATCACCGTATGATGAATTCAAGAAATGACCTACTCTTTTAGATGATTTATTATCCCGTCCCAATGAGGGTGATCCGAGGGGGCTGAGCACTCGGGATCGAAACAGGGAAGGAAGTTTGCCAAATCTCGCCTGCATAAGGCTCTGGTTGCTCGAAAGGAGGCAAAATGAAAAGCTGAAACTGGGGTTTCCTATCGACCTGGTAAATCAGTATAAACAACTGCTCACTGGCCAGTCATATCAGAAGGAAATTAGTCGCATCTAGTTTAACATATCTGTGTTCTTCATGCAGCCACTAAAACTCACTGTCATCCAGTAGAGTTCGGTGATATTTTTCCAGGTCGCATCTAGAACGTCTTTCAGATGGTGTGTGTAGGCGTATAAATATATCGTGATTTTAACGTACTGTTCATCATGAGATTTGGGCAGAAATGTAAACGGCTACGTTTACTTGCTAACGTAACTTGGTTGGCATTCCCAATAATCTATATCAGGCAAATTTTCGAAGAATTAGTGGCTAAATAATCTTTTTTCATTTTTAATGACATTTGGATCTGAGTTCCTGACATTGATAGGATAAAAAGTAAGTTTCAGAAAGCAGTAATATTTGAAGATCTGTGTTGTTCAAGTTGCTATCAAATACTTCATTTGTATGATTACACAATCAGTACAATCAGTACACTTGCTAAATCTCTCATTCTCAGAAAGTACCCAATTGCAAATGTTCTCAAAGTTTTAGAGTCTTGTCCAAAACCCATCTTTTCCTTTGGCCCTCGACCGAGTAAATAGCATCTTAAAAGTTTCGCAGCCTTTAAAATTTTTTCCCGAACTGACTCAACTAGTCTCATTGAGTCACTATAGCAATAAGTCTATGAGAAACAGCACCCGGTTGGTTAAGGCAGCTCTGACACACGATTGGTCAAACAATTTACCTATGGGACCGATCAGTTGAGTGGCAGTCTACGTTTTGATCTACTAGAGATGTCAAGCTGTGTGCTGATGAAAAGCTGGGTGACCCCGTGGAAACATATCTAAATGCAACCCCTCAGTACGTGAAGAGATTTTGAGTCTGTCCTTTTGAAAGCCAGCACGAACTTTTAACTTGACGACGTGAGCAATAAAAGCTCAGTAAATGAGAAGATATGGATTCTGAAAAAGGTTTCTGAACCAAAGTGACACCAGACTCTTGAGTTGTTCTCAACGAATATCAAACCATAAACTTGTGGTTGAACACATTTATCTACCCACTTTATACATCTCTTCAGATCGCTGGACTTGCCTAAGAAACCTTGGCGGATAATAAAATTCTGGTGCAATTTTGCTTACCAATCTCTCCGGAGTTCAGACCAAAAAGTGAACGCCTAGAGTGCTCTAAAACTATATTCAATGAACTGGAGCTTCGATGCTTCTTGGTTCATCAGATGAGAGGCTACTTCATTGTCTTCTACTTCCAAATGGCTGCATTTACGTCCTTCTAACGCAAAAATGACTGAATGCACCTTATAACTTGAAGCATGATACGAAAGCAATAAAACCACGGTACAGTATGACAGTTCCACAATATTTCATTTTTAAAGTGACCAGAAACCATCTAATATATCAAAGTTTTCTTAAGTGATTTATGCCCCTTTAGCGCTGTTTATATCATTTATCTCAGTTTTGCCCTATGGATTGCGTGAACATAAAAATGAACCACAAAACTGCACTTGTGGTTCTCCGGATCTGACTAGTTTGCTCTTCAGTTTTCAGGCAAAGCTAACCTTTATAGGCACATTTTGTATGTGTCCAATAAAATTGACAGTTATACTTGTCGGATCTTTGGAGACATCCCATCCAGTTTCATCAAAAGTCAAGACGAAGTTCATTATCTGGGTCTTTTGGAGGAAGCCCTCAGATTTTCAACATTCATGCATTGCCTTTTTATTTGTTTTCATTCAAATTGAATCAAGCATTAACGCAAACTGACTTTTTTCTGTTGGCAATGGATGAGAATTTTGCCTGTAAAATCTGGAGACCAAAGGCATGGATTTTCAATTATTCAGACCGCTAAGTGAACCATAATTTACCTAATCCCAACGAGAAGGAAATTAAGAATGTTATTGCTAACAGAGACCGGATGATCTAATTGATCAGCTCTAGGAACTTTAACTTATGAGATTTAAGTGTTACACCTAGATACTTCCTTCGGATACGCATAAATTAAATGGAATGTATAAACCTATCAGTGAACTGGACTAAATGCAAACATGTGTAGCAATATCGTGGAGAATATCAGGTAATATTTGATGCGGTGTGCGTTTAATCAACGAAACAGCCCGTGGCTTTGTCACACAGAGATAATTCATATGGAAAAGAAACGGAAGGAGGAGTTTGACTAGAAGAGCCATATATATGCGTTCACACACGAAAACATGCAGTCAGGAGGACCATTAGCACTACATCGATATATCATTGTCCTGCGTGGAGGTGAATCGGGGAAGAGCATTTCGAACACACCAGTCTAGATCGTATCGAACCAAGTGCATCATATGGGATTGTATGTTTGTATGTATTTGGGTAGATTCAATTTAGGAAAAAGGCACCTCTTGTCAGTTCGAAATAAGGCAGCGAGCAAAGTCAAACTAAGAAATATCTTAGCGATAGGACAACAGATCCCAAATTTCAGTTCCGTCGGGACACCATGAACAAAGCGGCCAAATTAAAATGTTCCGATTCACCTTTGGATAGCCTAAACACCTGTGATGCCAACCAGTGGAAGTGACGATCCAGAAGCCATACAAACAACTTTTGCTCTATTGCTCAGTGCAGTAAGTCAATCAGAAGAAACCTTCCAGTGAGATCCGTGAAAAAAACGGCCTAGTACTCAGCCAAAAATATTTTTCAGGGATGCAAATCATAGTCCGTTGATTACGACTCCCAAGCATATTCACACTGAGTAATCCCTGTAAGTCTAAACTCGCGGTATAGAGATATGGATTCAATCAGTCATCAGTCAGAGATGGTTGTCCATAAAACTCTTGCCTCTGTAACCTTCAACTGACAGTCCACTGAAGGGAAATCACATTCGAAGTTGCTTATGGAGTTTATATCATAACATGTACATGGACATGTAAAGATATATCTGCATATATAAAGCCTAGGTGCATCTGAGCATTTACACTAAACTGTCAACGAATGAACATTCAAAAATTCAAATATTCGCTTTAAATTCAGTCTGCTCAGAAGAACGCTAGTATCCAGTTGGGTAAAATAAAGGGAGGAACTTGGAGAACACAGTTTGGCGAACAAGCTCGTTTTCAGTGATTCATAATCATGCCATCGTGGACGGAGGGCCATAGACCAGATGAAAACTGAAAACACACGAGAAAAACAATACACATCCGGTTTTGATTTAAGCCCGGATCACAACTGTTTTCTTCCCCCCCACCCCTTTCATTATTAATCTTTATCACTTCCCATTTATCTAATTGGTTCAACCCTTTGACTTGTCGTAATATATTGTGATGTAATGGCATGATTATGAATCACTAAAAACGAGATTGTTCGCCAAACTGTGTACTCCAGATGTTTTCGTTGGGAACTTTCCCACAAAGGAAGGAATCTTCAACTCCTAACAAGTTCACTATCATAGCCGACGAGTTCTTCCATACATTTTTCAAAGGCGAATTGAGCACTGAAGCAATATAACGCATTATTAATATCATTGACGTTGAAGCTGAATAAATTATTTATATTGCTCCGGATGGGGTATCACACCGTTATGAAGTTCACCTTCAAAATTGGTATATTAGGATATCGAAGCGACCTGCCCACCAATGAAAGAGGGAGAAAGCTATCGTTTTGTGCATGTTCGTTTGTTAATCTGTGTTCTGAACGATCTTCATCGAAATTAATTTCGGCTGTCTCTGAAAATGTTTCTATCTAGCTATTTATTAAATGTTTGTCATTTTTCCCTCATCACAATTCCTTGAAGTTGCTCACGAGGGGATTCTTATTGAAGACTGCTTTCGAAATAGCTACTCAGGCTATTCGCAAGGTATGCGGATAAACGTTGCCAGAAAGCCAAGAAATGGGTCGCTTCCATTTTATTTCCTAAAGCTTCCGAGAATGGATTACAAATTCTCACACCCCTTGATTTTGAAGGTAGACTTCACTCCTAATTAGCTTACTAGCTCTGAACTTTTGTGTGCTTAAGTAGTACTATATATTGTAGTGATATTTTCCTCCGTACTTCGAATGATGTCAACAGAATAATTCGTGGTTGTAATTCCAAACATTACAAAAGGAATTGGTATTGTTGGAGTGATTAGGATTATGAAAGAAAACACTAACAACACTCTCTCCATGGTTCGCTTTGCTACGATTATTTGCTAAACCATTCATTGCAATCCTGGAGTCATTCCCAATATCACCCCAAGTGACCTGAAATTTGCTGTCTGAAGTAATTATTCATTCAGATAAGTATTTTACAACACTTTTCACTCACTAAACAGCTATATTGGTCTAATCTAGGGAAATGCTGTCTCAGCAACGGTGAGTTGACCATTCATACTGGATGGAGAAACAATAACTCAGTTTGCTTGGGCGACTGTCCTCAGGAACTTGCACACACAGATCTCAGGTCACCCAATCAACCCTGCCCCCAGAAGCATTAGACTCATGTTTTGCTTTTGTGGGAGCTCGTCAGTGATGTATATTCTCCGCCTCACCCAGAGTTTGAACCCGGGAGTAAGTGTTACCACTAACCCACCCTACTCCCGTCAAAGTTGATTTTAATGTCCGAGTTGGGCTTGTTTGGACGTCGTCCTCTACGACAGATAGCAATGCTTGACAGGTCAGTTAATATAATGTTAAAAGCTTAAGCAGAATTCTCATAAAATTTCATCACTACTGATACGATGAAGGCTCAGCTGCTCATAAGGACGCCAAGTTAACACTAGTCTAGATTTTATTTCGTAAATTGTCGAAACCTTTGCTGTGAAAGCATCTGAGTGTGTCACACTGAAATTCTGGGGAAATGTCGAAGAATTTGAATTTGTGGGCAGTAATCTGATATCATTTTTTCGAAAGAGTTTATGTGAAACCACGGTAGTTGAACCGTAGTGTTGGAAGACGTATTGCGCTTACTTCGTTCAGTGCTTTTAAGTAGCCTGTGTCAAACTAACTTTGAAAGAAGCGTTACACTGGGACAATAACATGATTCTGCAACAGTTCCACCGTCGTAGGAAGCAAATAAGATTTTGTCCCTCTTCTCAGTTAGCATCTCTTTTCTGCATCAAACATGTAATTTGCTGACAGTTTTATTTCCGGTCAACTTCCTCACCGTGACCAGAATGGAGAAATCAATTATTCCTTATTTTCCCCAGCAAATATGTAGAATTTTGCCGGTTTTATGGCCTCCTCCTCTTATACGTCACATCCGTCCCTATGTCGAATGTTAGAAACTGAAATGCAAGAAGGCCAGCTGTCGAATCTAGCGATAACATAGTGGTAATAATGAAATAGAATTGGTCTTTTTGAATGACCTAGGTCAGCGATAGACATCCCGTGCCAGTATGACAGGACTTAAAATAGATGGGTAGAGTTTTGATAGCCAGCATTCGTTTAATACATTTCATGCTCTGACAGGTTAAATGCAATAAAATCGGGATGCACGTAACAGGCTTTCTCTTATACGGTGATATCGATTTTTGCAAAGTGATGCTGGCATACACAAATAACTGCGGGACATGCTATAGGATCAAAAATCAGAGTGTCCCATCCCATATTTTCTTCCACTCATATATCAGAATTTTAATAAGGCAGAAGTCTAAGAGCCGTAAGTCATAAAAATCCCTTGGAACATATGGAAAACACAGGTTGAAGAACAAGCTCATTTTCAATATTTCTTAGTCATGCCAACATAACACAAAATATATATTACTAGATGCATAAGGGATATGCTCGACAAAGATAGTGTCAGGGACCATTGTTTATATATAGTGTGGTGCAGGATTATCCGGAGACCAGGTGTACACGGAGTCACACTTTCCGAGAGTGTTAGCTTTCGCACATTCTTGGACCTGACGTTGAGTGGTGACGTAGGTGGCGTGCTCAGAAGAAATTTGTGCATGCACCCATCGTATCACGGTCCACGTCGCCACTCAGCTCCAGGTTCAAGAATGTACAAAAGCTAACACTCTCAGAAAGTGTGACTCCGTGCACACCTGGTCTCCGGATAATCCTGTACCATACCAGATGTGAACAATGGTCCCTGACGCTATTTGTGTCGAACATATCCCCTATGCATCTTGTAACATATATAGCGTTGTGTTGATATGATTAAGAAATATTGAAAGCGAGCTTGTTCGTCAATCTATGTTTTCAGAAAGTAAGTTTAATAAATGTTTATGCAGTCTCATTAATAAAAGTGTCGGAGGAGGGAGAAAAAAGGCGAGTTTCGGTGAATGATTCAGACCTATTCGTATCACACAATTTACTGACCATCAAAATGTTTCACAAACTAGTTAAATGTTCGTTACTTCTAACTGGCATATCGCCACGAGGACTTGCTTTGCAAACAGCGTAACTGCGGAAAATATTAGTCGAAATTTGTTTCCGGAAGCTTTTCATCAAGAAATGTTCAGTGGTTAAGGGGTCTTATAACATGTCCATATGAGGTAAATCAGTAGCTGACGCACAAAATTCGAACACAGAAGGTATTTAGTCTCATGAAACTTAATCACCATTGAAGCCCAAATGATGAAGGAGACCAGTAAATACGTCAGTTTAGTCATGTATCACTGAAGTGAAAGACCCGGTCTTCTTCTTGAACAGGGCTGAAGAAATCAACTAGATCTATTTACCGTTGAACTTGCTCTTCTTGTGCATCCCATTTCCATTACTCTTAGGCCGACGACCAAAATAGTAAATATGCTTAGACAGTCCTAAAAGCCGTTATGTGTTCTAGTAAAGTGAACCAACCCAAACAGCAGCAATCTTTGAAAATTCTTTCTTTGAGCAAAAGGTCTTTCAGAGGGTTTAGAGGTGAGATTATTTAGCCATGGAAATCACTTCACGGTTTCAACAGCTTGCATTGCCTCTTCGACAGCATTAAAAATGAAACATTTTTATTGTCAGGTAATTGTCACGCGTCTCAACGAATGCATTCAGATCTGCTGGAAATTGTCAATAGCAACAAATGCCAACTTGGAAAGTTCATAAACCTTTTCAAGCTTCCGGAATAATATGATTAGAAAAGTCGACTGGTTATTAGAAAGCAATATTAAATCTCAGTTTTCGAAACAGTATTATTAGGGTAAAGTATACATTGTTTCCGATAGAACAAATGCTGTATTACTATGTTAGGGGATAACAGAGATTCTTTCTGATGAAAATCAAGACCCGCGAGGCGTTTTCGATAAAAAACTGGACTCGATTTCCTAACAAAGGTCTTAGAACGTTCACCATGACCATAACAGAATCACGTTTTAGAGAATACAAAGAAAGACTGGCGTTATTTTTGAAGAAAGAACTTTGCACCAAAATAAAATCTACACATTTATACACGGACTCAACCCACTATCTTGCAATAATACCGGAATTCTAGTTAGAAAATCACTCCTAATAAATAAAGATCAGACGGACTTTCCATTCTTTCAGTGGTAAAGTGTAAGAAGAACACGAGCTGCATACTTTATTTCTTTACAAGAAGCTTTTTGATCAGAGTACTTAGAAGATTCAGGAATACTAAAACATGTTGTCGGTCAGTTGGACATGAATCGCTTTGCTTTTTCCGTGATTTCCACAAAAAAGTACTTCGTAATATGACTATGGTGACATTGCTGCCAACTGGAATTCAGCAGCAAGGAGTCAGAGTTTCATATACGCTATAATGATGATTGAATTTAAATTCACTTTCAACAAATCAGACAACTGCCATAGCTCAAAAATTCCAGTATCACTTCTAAAATCAAGAACACTGAATTTGGATGTATGCATGCACAACCTTTCAGATAGAAAGACCATGAGTCCCCTGAGTAACGGGTCAAAAGCTATCTTTCAGCATCCAGGTGAATGCAAGAATTTATGAGAACCACAACTAAGTGGAATACGATATGGTCCAATAAACCCTTTTTCCAAATTGCTTGATGAGCTTGTACATCTGCCTTTGGCAAGAGACTACAGAATTTACACGGTGTCCGTGCAAAGAACCAGTGCTATTCCGAAGAATATTGTTCAACAAGCCTTTCGGATCTTGCCCAGAAAACCTGGTTGTTTGTTGTACTAATCACAGTCATTTACCCCGGGTTCGAGTCCCAGTAGGCGGGACCAGCTGATGTGCACTGCCACTGGTGATTCCTTATGACGATGAAACTTCTATGCCGTACTTTTATCAATATTTCGAAGATTCATACTACATAAATGTAATCTCCACCTGCTTAAACACTAGCACTATTCATGATCAATCCCTTGTTATCATTTTGAATACTATCCTCAAACACGCATTCTCACAAAACAGAACTAACTCCATCAGCCAGAGGACAAGGATAACGGGAAAGAGCATTTTTTTTCTTCCGTGTCTCCTTCTCTAAGATGCAGTGAAAAAACCAATTTGGTTGGGGAGTGTAACTTGTGAGTTTGTTTCTTCGTAATGAGTTCTTAGCATCATAAATATATGATTTTGGGTAACAAGTAGGTGGAAGGAAACCTGTGTAGAATAAACCTTTCCTTCTTCTAGTTCTAATGAGCCCTGTGTTCTTTTGGAATTCCATTTTAGATAGTTGGGGAGAACAAAATCGTCTGGTGCTTCAAAGTCAGAAATGGAAAAACTTGTAACTATGAATAATGTCCAAAAACTGTAAATCTTGCCTTTCCTAAAAGCGGTTTCCATCACTGATAAATCTATCACAAAAAATTCTTCATGCTAAAATAGGGTAACTATGTGGCAAACAGTCAAAAAGATGATTTCATTTTCCCAATAATGAAGTGGAAGTCCCGTGAGCCTCACGCTTATCTAACGAGAACTTTGGGCACGTTTGTATCAGCCGTTTCGAGAAACAAACGAACTGAAAAGACAGATTCGATTTCCGGTCATGGTAAAACTTTTAGCTTTCGCAACAAGTTACAAATCACATCCTACTTTGTTTTAGGGTTCAGTCACTACTTTACCAATGAGTAAATAGTAGAGTGCTTAAGGAGGGGACATAAAAATGCAGTTTTGACACAGATTTTGAGGTGGAATTCATCCCCCAGAAAACAATTTGGCATCACTCGTCATACTTGATGACCTGAGCTGAAGTGAAACATGGCTGATCTTGTCTTTAGAGTAATATCAAAAAGCCTTAGTTCAAAATTAAATACGTTCATGTGAGAAATGCTTCCGGAATTTTTGACCACATCTTGTGACTCAGTAGCTTCACTACAGAGTGCTCATCACGAACTTTTGGTTAGATTTTGTCGATTTATCTATTTACTCCGACTTTGGAAATTGGGCACTCTTCAAAGAAGTTAATTTCTACAGCTGCTTTATTACAAACTCAGTTCAAATGTGAATAGAAATGTTTTGAGTAATAGAGAAGGGAGTTGATAAAACTTCTTTGCCAATGAGTTCGAGAACCAAGTGAGGCAAGTAGTAGATAAAGAGGTTACTAGCAATTTTGCTACCAAGTTAGTGAACTCCGAACCCAAAAGCTATGAGTAGATAGTCAAGATAGAAAGCGAATCCAAACTACTAGTCCCGGAGAAATGGCATATATATATCAAAAATAACGTCGGGGAAACAACAGTGGTTTCTAATAACTTCTATTCTTGCTCCTCCTCATCTTCTGAGTGACAGTTGGGCATTTTAGCGATTACTGGTTCAAGGACCCTGATAGCTAGCTGAGCCCTGAAAGCCCAGTATCAGCGATCGACTCAGCATCCCCGCAGCCGAAGTGAAGAAAACCACACCACTCCACTCTACCTCTCCATAAACCGCCCCATCTTTTGCAAAAATGACCTACAATCCAACCAATAGCCAATGACAAGAACTAATGCTACCTATATAGTTCATAAGAGAAAGGTTAGAAATCTCTGACAACAACTACTTGCTGTTTAATATTGTTGTTCTAATGTGAACATGGGACTTTTCAAAGTTTCAGATAGTATGCACATGGCGCAGTATGGTACAAGTTAGTAGGCAGCCTAACACCCCCCTTTTCGCTGTTTGCTGTTCACATTCTCTTTTGTGGTTCGGGATAAGGAGCATATATGAACTGATGCATTTTGCTCGTTCGCGACCAAAATGTAAGACCATTCGGAATAGCTTCTGTGCTTACTGGTCGAAGACTGTTCGATGAAAATAGAACAAATATTTGTAATGTGAAGCAACATTTTATGCAAAATACAGATTATTTTAACACCAACATGACATTCAGATTTCGATAATGCCTCTATAGTTAAGAGACCAAGGTTCATACTTATTGGCTTAACTTGAATTGCGTTGTTTCGATCCAAACAAGGACTCTTTGTCAAACTTTAAGCACAACCAAAATCAGTAGCTTTATCCTCTATATTCAAAAGTTCATTCAAAAATGAAGTTCTACGGTTTTATAAGTTGGAATCAGTTTCCGCCCAAACAAAGTTCGATTCACCATTATTCAACTGATCATGAGTATTAAGCTCAAGTGCATATGGACATTGAGCCCAAGTGCGACCCAGTTTTCATCCAATTTGACCTAACTGTATGCCACCTACTCAAAATGATCAGCTCAGAATTTTTGATGAAATATGTGAATCGTACCTGATAAAATCAGTGAAACGGTGCAGTCTGTCGGACGAAATAGTTTTCAGTGCTTTGCTGATTTGCTACTCACTACAGAGTGACCAACAACAAGGAGACTGTAGCCCAGCCTGTTAGTAGTATATAGAAGATTTAGTTATTTTGATTGTTTTTGGTTGAAGACGTCTGTAGATAGGGTCCAGTAAATTTGAAATTATTATGAATAATCCAGGTTTGCAAAAAAATAACTTTTCCCGATTTTTCGAAATACTGGAGCCTCCTAAAATAAACCGGCAATAGCATATATGTCCCCAAGCATATGCTACATTTGGATGGAAGTGACGATACGGTGTTAAATGAAACCAATCTCCTCATTTGAATTCACGTCCAGTTTGGAGCGGATAGTTTCTTGAACTAGACCAAGTTCACGTTTTTTCGTTTTAACTTCGTCAAGGAGGAGCTAACTAGTCGAACACCTGGTAGAGCGCCACCTGAACTAGAAACGGGCAATAAAATTAGACTGTTAGGTGATTTTCTAAACCTGGCCTCAACCGCCACGGAAATTCTGTTCATTTAACACGAAAGGGATCCTTATCTCTGTTTTTGTTCTTTTCTGCAAACACCGAAACCATGGACGTTCGCTGTTTTGGGATTGCTTGATACGAAACTACGCAATCAACGGAATAGTATGATAAAAAATAAGACAAATAATTTTCACTTTCTGGACACCAGAACTTAAAGCATCCTGAAAAAAGTGCCATCTATCCTTTTGAGTTATACTGCATACCCAAACAGGCAAACGTTGAACAATAAGGTAGAAGCCCTTCTCTTAAATTTTACTGGCTCCTGGTTCAAGGACACTCAGGGACTTGATTATCATTTGCATACATATAATCCCCTGAAAATATGTTTCTTCCAACTCCATGAACTTCTCGCGATCTCCAGTAAACAAACGATCCTTAAAAACACCACACGTTTCCTATATATCAACTCGTCTGAGGATGGTATTCACCAACCCAGTCAAATGAACCTATTTCTTCTCATAATAATCTAAGCGGTGGCACGATCCTTGTTGTATAGGTAAATACAAACCCAAAACAGTAAAAAGGAATAACGAAAGCAGAGCAGAAAATAACACTTCATTCTAATCATTACCCTCAGCAGTTAACAAAGCCGCATGATAATGCCCGGAGAGAGAGGTTACCTGACTTCGGCGTTGGAAATGGTCAATTATACACAAGGTCAGTATTCCTGCACTGTCCGGATGATTTTTAATCTACAAACTATTCATAGATCAACCTATCGATGAAACTTGCACCAGCCATATCCAACAATGAATCGTTATTTACATTCTGCCCACTAAAATAAACGACACTATGGTAAAGCATTTTTTCGTTATGGTGTCAGTTAATTTGGCTGAAACCAAAGCCCTTGCTCCAAAGGTTATAGATTGTCATGCAGAGAATGGAAGGTAATAAACGTTAACTTTATTCACAGGTAAAAATTCGGTAGGTAAAAGTTTAACTAATAATTCAAGTGTTGTTTCACAACATTGAGGAATAACTATTTCAAATACCTCAGTCGGTAGCTTACTCGTATTATATCACAAAAGTTGGCGATAGTATTTCAGTTGAATTTCTGAGTCTCCATGTATTTTAAAGCACATTGCAGTTTGTCAGGCGGGTAGGTATTTTTATCAAGCTAGGGAGACAAATATGAAATATTATTCACTGAAGTGTCTCTTTGAAATATCTCGAAAAAAGTCACAAAATTCGGAATTGGTTATTAAGAATTAGTCATTCTATTTGTGACCTGTTCGTGAACCTCTGATCAAGGAATCATTTTTGCCTTTATTCTAGAAAATACTACCAACGCTACTCATTCCAATTAACATCACCGTCATTTAAAAGACAGTGGGCCAGCTAAATTAGTCTGTAGGCATTCACAAGTGGTAATGACTGCTGGTAAAACCGTCACAGATTTGCAATATGCAAGAAGCAATAGTCTTCCGCCGGGGGGTTGAACATGTTCGATCTACAAAACACAAAAAAAGAAAATTCCATGAGCCGCAGCACAGTAGGGGTATCAGCGGGCACCACCACGTACATTATTAGGAAGAAAATATGTCGGCTTACAGTCTGGCCATTACAAAAGTAGTGGGCTTACAATCATTCTGTCCGGGGTTCAAAACTTGCTTCTCAGTCTGTCATTTTCCCCAGTGGGCAGCCTCTAACTGGCCGCGACTCTCTTCCTGAAATATTGTGCTGCTATTAAATAAGCAAAAGAGGCGCATAAAAAGAAGTAAAGAAAATGATAAGGAAGAAACGCATCTTTTAAACGACAAAAGTGTGGAAATATGTGGCAGTTAGGCTGTCTTCTGAGCAACATAAAAAATGTTCAAAGGATGATTTTATTTCAAAAACCTCTGTGGAGGAAGACGTGCCACTACAATTTTGACAGATAAACTTCATGATCCTATCATGAAATGTCTGAAACCCGCAAGAATTACCTCCTTGCTCTTCTGTTGGATTCAAATTGATGCGAACGCGTGGATCGCGAGTCAATGAGTGGATTCGAATCCTGAGATCATTTCAACATTTTACGTTTATCCCAGTTGGTTTCATAGGCTTACCACAAATTACTTTTCCGGTCGGCAAACAAAGGTTGTCTCCGAGTTTTCAAATATCAAGCCAGTAAGAAAGTGGCCTTTAGGACAAGTTCTTTCCAGCTGTACAGTATGGCTGGAAGCTAGCCAGGGAGAGCTCGTTCGAGTAAATAACATATACAAAAATCCTTAGTTTGGAGAATACTCACCAGTTTTACGTAAAGGCAATGAAACCACTAGGGACTTAACTTTGTGTAATATTTCATAAAGATGGTGCTTGGTTTGCAAATATAGTAAAAGTCTATTATCTGTGAACATCAGCCGCGTAAAGGTAACATCAACTAGTTAGAGAATGGCCTCACTCTTGATACACAAAGAATTTTTATTACTCTTTTCACCAACTTCAACACAGTACAAACCAGTGGAAAAGCTTCCTTAATAATTGACAGATTGGTGTCGCTGTGGCACCTCGAACCGATGATTCATTTTTATTCTGTAGTGCCCCATCCTTGGTAATTTTAAAGGGACATTCTGTGTTCTTCCTTTAGTCGTCAAATACAGCTGCAAAAGATGGAGAGAGGGAAAGCTATTACGACCGATCAGTCCTTTCTCTGTAGAGTATTCAGGCCTATCTATCAAATTATTTATGCATGCAGTGAGACTCATGACAGCAGTGCTGCTATGGAGCAAGCCTCCGTTCAGTGCCCTCTTCAAGTAGACTTCTGGATAGGGTTTTCAAATAACGGCACTTGAAATTTCTTCTTTATCATGCTGAGGGAAGATGTGATCTGCAACAGAGAATAACAAATATTATAGGGTTGCTCTTAATGTGGCTCAAAGGCAACTTCTGTATGTCATATCCAAACTTAAAGACCCTTTACCGTTCTCGAAAGGAAACAAGTAAACTGCGTATCGAAATATTCCTAATGAGAATCAAGCTTATGATTCTGGGGTTGAAAGTAATACATCAAAAAGAGCTACCTCTCGTCAATGGCTTTGCACGAAAAATTCATAATCTACATACTGATTGCCTCCTCATATTTGTCTGAATCCGTTGCTTGTATTTTTCGAGTTTTCTTTCGCAGTAATTCGAGACAAAAGTGCATCCACGATATATTTTGTCCACGGAAACGGAGAATGTTGTGAAACACATGAGGTAATCTTACTGGAGATTTTCGGAACGTTCTCTCGGCTGCGTTACTACTTTCATTATTTCGGTCTCAAAAGGAGTGCATCAGTAGATGCGCTTCGTAGGACTTATTCTCCAAAACACTGGCTAAAATGGTGCGGCTCACATTTTAATAGAAATGCTTGTTTATTACCCAGCAGCAGTACGTAACTTATTTACACAAGTAGCACAATGAGTTTTCTAAATTCGTCTCAAATAATGATTGATTATGTGCAATGCGGTCATAATATCTAAATAGCGCACTATACAAGGCGGAATTCCGAAAGATTACAAAAAACAATAGCCTACAATACTCATGACACTTCATCCACAAAACTATCTGAACAGTAACAGTTTAAAGTCTGACGGCAGAGAACCTTGATCCTCTCCTGAGATTTGTATCTGACGGCATACTTAGTGATATTTGCGATACCGCCTCTGAAAACCTGGTAAAATATGCCCCATGACCAATCAGAACAGTACACACTGCTCGAATTCATCTGAGTTCATCAAAAGAATGACTGAAACCCATTGCGATCAAGTTCTCAACTGATGGTCTTTGCTCCATACGATCATTACTTCACCACTCAGAGATACAATAGTGCAAGTGAAGGTGAATATATATGTAAATAAGTAATCAACATTTGATATGGTTCAATCGATTCCGGGCTAAGAGCAAAATGTTATCCATGCAAATTTTATTCTATCTGTTTGCTTACTCGTGGGCCACGTGTGCACGAGCACAAAGGACCGGAAAGAATTGGGCTGTGTTAGTTGCAGGCTCGAACGGATGGTATAATTATAGACACCAAGTACGTTTATTGGAAATAGTGTTATTTATTCACTTCTGTTGGGTGTATAACTAAGGTATTAGTCATGTAAAATAATAAATTTCGCAGTGCTCTATTAGTATAAAATGTAGATTTTATTTTCGAATATGATCATTTGGAGTCCAACTCACAACCGGTTACTCCAGGTTCGAGTCCCGCGATGGGGAATAGTGGATGTGCACTGCTGCCGATTCCCAACAAAGTGGACGTAGTTTTACCGTTCTTACACTTTGTACAATGTTACCCTAAAAGTTTTTACTACAGGAAGAATCACTTGTTGATCAGAACAAATATCTTTCCGGTCAAAAATGACTAACAGATAGGGCTGCGTATTCTGCGCTTTCTTATTTTTTCCCCCAAGCTGGAAATCCCTCATGCGCTTCAAATCTTTATCATTCAGGGTAAAATGGCACCCGAAAATCGGTAAAGAAAGTAGGCTACTGGTAGGAGTACAGCGAATTGTTCTGTCTTTCAGTCACATTTACTGCTCTGAACTGCCATTATAATAATAAATTATCTCATAAGGTATGTGTCAGCTATCTAGATTGCGTATTCTTTGTTGATAAGACATGAGACTACAGAAGAGAGAGAACGCCCTGATACTTGGTCCGTCTTTTTTGATGTTGATAATCTTGTTACTTTTGGAACGGAACCAGCAATGAGAAAAATGAATTGATATGCTCAGAGTGTAAAAGTAACTCTTATCGATTAAATGGTAGTGATATGAAGCTTTGGGATACACCCAAATAAATATAATCAGGCATGATGAGCAAAAGCTCTGCATAAATGAAAGAGGACTGCAATTAGTTTTCTCCTAAGAAAGTGTTCGGATAGGTACTGACTTTGTGGTGGCTCCAAATGTTCTTCAAAATGACCTCTTTATGGTAAATATGACTCTGGAAAATGTCCAGGAACAGTTTTTTAGAAAATAATAATCAGGTTTAGTTGTAGGTGTGTCATTCACCGAGTGGTTTCTAAATAGTCAAAAGCCCCAATGTCAACTTGAAAGTCGAACATGAGGATTTATCAGCGCTTCTTCAGGTCATCAGAACCGATTCCACCATGTTTGATTGGGTTACTAAATTTCGGATTAAATTATGTTTTATCTGAGGAACATAACGGTTCGGAGAGCAAAGTGGTGGGTGTAAAGAAAAAGCAGAAGTTTAATTACTGCAGTGTCACCAAATATTAGGTCCAGTCAACTCAGTAACTTTATGTGGTCACACCGGCATGATTACCCAACTGGTACATAAGCAAATTAACTAGAACGATAAACAAAATTCAAAAAAGAAAGAAGCAGGCGTTTGCTCCCTAGATCACTGGTACCGATGTTGTAGATTTTGGTAACCTCTAGACCATTTTATTCATTCGTGGGTGAAAATGTTTACAGCGAAACTTGTTACTTTATATGCATAAATTATCGATTTCCCGAAGAACCGGATTGATGTAGATTCCGGAACATCAGGCTGCGTGTTTCCTACGCGAAATAACACGCTACCGGAGGGAATCAAATCGGTAACCTTCCACTACCGGGAAGTTGCCCCAGCAGCCGAATGGTCGCGGTGTGGCTAGTCGGCAGCAAATAACCTCAGTGATTAGTCAGTATTATGGAACCTCTGTTTCGGTTTCACACAGCAAATTTTCTGGTGTCAGTCACTGGTCTACCTTTGTGTTTCCACTACAAACTATACGCATGGCACAGCTGCTCGAGATACAAAGAAAATCTTGATATACGTCCATGGGTTACTGATGGCAAGGGGAACCTGACTGGTGTAGATACTTTTACATTTATGAAGGTTGATTACGCTGAAAAGCATTTTGTGATATCTGAATAAAATGGACATTCATGACCAGCAGCTGTCTTTCAAGTGAGTTTTAGGCAAGTGTATTATTTCGAAGGTATGATAAATTCAATGAACTGGTAGTAAGAAAGTCACCCCATCTGGGAAGATCTTTGGAACATTTAACGATTTTTGCCGGACTTCTTCCAAAAGCAAACCAAATAATGAAATAGAGGAAGGTTACAGCAAAAGTTACGGGGCAAACGAAAGTAAAAAGAGTTTAGTTGGCTAAAGTGTGGAAAAGGACAACTTCAGAGGTGACACATAACAAAGGATACGTCTCGTTTTGAGTAAAAGTAAAGTGACCTGAAAATTCAAGATGAGGTCATGGCTGAAATTTACTCAGATTTATTCAACGAATGGTGTTCTTATCGATCACATCATTTAGTTGCAAGTCTGGTTTTAGCTCCAACAGATTAAAGCACTTGCGAAATTCTAGAAAGGAAATAAACGATTTTTGTGCTCGATTTGGTCCCGTGATGGCGATCCGAACTTCCCTTTGGGTTGCCGCCCTACTTGTCAAAGTAGTCAACCCAACGACTGTGATCAAATGAAAAATTACGTCCATTCAGCGTTGGCCCTAGAAAGGCTGGTAATCACGTGTGATGCGATCTATTTACTCACGCTCTTCGACAGCCGTACATCAGTTCCCATAACACCTTGATCTGATCCACGTTTTATAGAGCTTTGTTTTCACATATATTTTCTGTGGTTTGTAAAACCTCTTCAAGTTTAGCAGACATTTATTACTCTACCGGGAGAATCTAACCATTCATGAGGCGATTTATTGCGCAGCGGCGGTTCACATGTGCACAAACCAGTTTTCGTCTCGTAGAATATCTTAGGTAGAAGGAACTATGTTTACTGCCGCCTGAATAATGTCTGATGATAAGTGGTTTCATCTTGCCATGATTTCCGTTTATGTAGTCAGAAGGTCTTTCGAACGGAGTGCTTCTAGTTAAGACCATATGCGCTCATCCTATCCTAAGTAGTCACGGCAAAGTTTTCTAACCACCAAACTTCGAAGCATTTTGGGGTGAGTCAGCCAACAGTTCAGTGGATAGTTGCTTTTGTGATCTATTGAAACACCTTAACGTTTTAGCTACCAAGCTGCGCAATTCAGTCTGTTATGTTGGAATTTTTAGTGTATTCGGAGTTCCTTCCCAGATAGTCTGGCTGCCTTGACGTCAGACTCTTAGGAAAACCCTTCTATATCCTCCCTAATACGTACGTCATTCTGTATCAGATGTCTGAGTTTCGTTCTACCGATTCCCATTCCTCTGATAAATTTCCAGAATTATTCTGATTACCTGTGCTTCTAATTTTGATAAATTACTGGGTACCAGTTCTGTTTGACACAACATTTTGGAAATTCTGTGCAACTCGATGTCTGTCTTATTTATCTGAGGTATCAAAAATGATCCAGTCTATAGGAATCCGACGTACTAAAGGAGTGCACATAAAAACTCAGTGTATGAAGCAAGCATGTAGGCTACTGCTTATTTTGAAAATGTACTTTTTTCTTCTCTTCGAATATGTCCGTCGTCTCAAGATATATGTTTGGAATAATAATTCAACCAAGAGGAAAAAGTGCGATCCAAAATAATTCATGCTTTGATTCTACATCTTCGGGCTTTTTATCTCGGCGAAATATTTTAAATATATTAAGGAGAAATTATTATCTAGAAACTACATATCAGACATACGGAATTGTTATAAAAGCTCAGCCTTTTGAACTCCAGGTGGTAACTCGATCAATAACCTGTAGGAATGTGTCCACGTTGCTTTACCGTTGAAATGTGTGCTCTCCGTAAAGAATTTAATCTGAGCAACTTATGTGCATGCCAGAGCATGCTGTTTTTGGCAAGGTTTTCAGCACCCATAAATAAAGGTTTAACACTGTTATTTTATTTTTTTTAACGTGAACCTTTTTATATAGGCATTGGACACTTTCAGAGAAAATCATCCTCAGCACATCATGTATTGCTGCCATGATCACACCGCTATCAGGCCACCCAACATAAACGTTCATTTACTAGCTAATCTAAACCGAAGATCTATATTGTATTCAAGACTCTACGTTAGATTTTGTCTTCGACTTACTGATAAGATACCACTGCACTCCAAACTTCTGTGTTGTGATTGGAATTCGCAAAGGTAAGTTTTGAATGAAATTAACTACCATTACAAAATGTCCCGCTTTTGTATTTGCACAGGCCGACATTGCACATGCATATCAACTGCTACGGGGAAATGGAATTCCTGCGGAGAATATCATCACGATGATGTACGATGATATCGCTTTTAACCCCCGGTAAGCGAACTCTGATCTCAGACTTGCCACATTAACAGCAACCATTCAGAGTGACAAAATATAAACCAAAAAGACTGGATGAATTTAATTCTGCTTGAGCGCATGCTAAAACTTTGTAGACGTCGATCTTTGTGTTGATAATAAGTTGTTACCGTTCACAGCCAGTCCGCCACAGCGTGTAGTGTTGAACCGAAGGAAGTCACTGAGATACAGTTCACGTAGACTAGCGGTAAACTAGTCAGATTTTAAATCGTATGCACTGGGTTCGAGTTCCACGTGGATCTCAGGGTATATAAGTTGCAGCTGAGGATTCATATAAGAGAACGGTGCTAAGACGGATTTTCGATGGTGAGTTTAGGATTGACATTTCTTGACAAATCTGTTTACAAACCGGACATTCTACGATAAAGCATGTTGGATCATTATATCAGCTACTACTTTTACCAATGCGGCCAATATTGCAGTTAGTAATACTACTACTGCTACCATTACTGTCACTATTGCTGTTACTACCACTGCTACTATAAGTTCTATTGATAACAATAGTAATAAACTTGAGCCAATAGGTAGACAGTACTCCTAAAGATAATGGACAACGAAGCTTATAAAGGTTGCTGCTGCGCACAATATTTCGTTTTTGAGCGGATACAAAATTATTAGACCATTATTTCATTCAGTTTTCCAGGCATCCTCAGCACTACATATTTCAGGAATTTCAGTTGAATTTTGAACCGGGTGTGCCGGTAAATTTCCCCAAATGGCGGCCTTCAGTCGGCTGATTATCTAATGCTGTGGATGATTTGCAGGCATACGACATCTCACTAAGTTGCCAGAGATTTTGGTGTTAATCTAAGGAAAGGAGTTATTTAAACCTAAAAGACCCACTCTTCACCGAAACACTGCGAATTATTGGAGGTAGTGACGTAGTCGCTTTAAATTATTGTATTTAAAAAGAATTATTGGTAGAGATTTATTCGCTGAACTTGTAAAAGGTTGTTTTTGTTCATCTTGAAAGTCACGCTTTCGCTTATTATTTCGCACACTTAACTTGCTTGAACTATTAGTTTCTATTTGTCTACTGTAAAACCTAGTAAGTGACTAGAGATCGTCTTAGTCAAAGCCAAAGTCTTGAGATGAATGGCTTTCGGTTAACTGGATGAACACCGAATACATTCTTCGAATTGATTTTATACCCGATAATTACCGGGTGACTTGGATTGTAACTAACGCTTGGACTTATCTGCCTGGTATTACACATGGCGGAGAAAGACAGGTATATTAATTAGGCCGTTTTAAGTGCATGCTGCATGCGAAGATTAGTGAACAGACGACAATTTATGCGACCACCTCAAACAAACTGTCACTTGTGATGTGAAAAGAATTGCCTGGGTAGTAATCAGAAATACTGCTTTCAACTGTATACTTCGTGCTTCCTTTTATTACGAGAAATCTTGTGAGTCTCCCGAATGAGCGTCACCTTAGCATAGATAACTTTCAAACTGTTTATTCTCTGAAAATTCAAACAAACCATTCTGAGTTTTTCGTTGGCTTCACAAACCGTTGCCAATAAGCCTTAAATGGAATCCATTTTGTTGGATAACTCTTTCGACGAGTTCCTATTTACCGCCAGGCAATCCGAGATCGCCTTCATCGGGTTGACAAGCATGCACACTCATTCATACAGCACCCACGAGTTACTGGCTTTGGAATAGGGAACCACCCGTTACCCGAGCAATCTCCTAATCTGATGATTTATCTATCTCGGGTGCCTTAGTGAAACGAATACATTATGTCACGGTCAAATAATAGGCTTGGGCTGCGTAATCAATAAACTTGGCAATCGCTGTGGTCTGTATATCATATCAACTATTGTATATTTGTTTCGTCTGAACGGGAAATCATAAGCAGTGGGTATACAAAGACTCCAACTCAAGTGCCCCGGTTTGGGACTCTGTGGATGCGCACTGCTGATAGTGCTTACCAGGGATTAGGCAGCTATAAAGCGCTTCCGTGGTTATCATTTTTGAACTGAAAGTTCACACTCTCATGCGTATATTATACTAACCCAAAAGTACACGGCTTATATTGATTCTCATAAGTAATCTAAAGGGTCTAGGAAACAGGCTATCTTCCCCAAATTTTACCCACCGAATTCGGTTGTTCGGATAGAGCAATGATACAAATGTGTGACATTTTTAGTACAGTTATTTTCACTTCCGTACCCTGGTTGGTCTTTGACCGGATTCATCATTTTGTCCCACTATCCAATTATACTCCAAGCAAACCACGTTTTCTCTGTGCGTCACTTTTACCTGTTCCTTTTGTATTTTTTCCATCTCAACTTGCAAGCAACATGGACATGAAACGAAATTAAGTGTCCTTTTTGAAGCCGAAATCTAATATGAATTACAGCGCGATAAGTTGATTTTTCTCCAAATTTCATAACAATAAACTTCGTTGATTTCGCTGCTACGATTAAGGTACCAGACAGTATTGAATATGCACGCTCTTTGAAGGATATAGTATAACGTTGGTTCGTTGACTTTCTAATGTGAATAATTTAGCTTGCTCAACATAGAATGCGGAAAAAACAATTGTGTTAGGAATCCGAGACACCAAGATTTAAAACCATTGGATTCAAGGTTTCACTTTTGAATGTCTTGTTCTGTGCAAATCTGGTGTTATCACGCTGAAGCACTAGGCGAAGGTCTTTCACACCGAAACTGGATGAACCAAACAGAACAAAGTAATCAAGGTGCACTGACAAAGTCCCATTGACTGGTGAATAATCGATCATCATCCAAAACTGAGCTTATTGATGAGAAGACTATGAGATCAATCAACAAGGCTCGGACAAGCACCAGTATTCAAAACCAGTGAAAATAAAGACATTCATGTGTTCACATCTGTTCATATAATAATCCTAAATTAACTTCTCACTGACCGTTAGTTCGGTTGAAAATGACATTTTACGCACACTAAATCGAGCATCTTTATGTAGTTGCCACCAAAGTCCCGGAGCAATCGCCCTGAGGAAATAGCAATCAGATCATTAAGCCCATAGGTTACAATAAGCATCAAGAAATATTCACATTTTTTGAAAATCGGTACAATCTGCAATGACCAAACCCTGAGAACAACCTAAAAATGGTCATAAACCTGGGTCTTCCTTCACTATGGTATTTTAAAAAAATCACAAATGGGGTGGGTGGTAATGAATTAGGCATGCATACGTCAACTGTAAGTAGTATAATTTTCTTTGCTCCGGGTGATTGTCAACGCACTAGATTCAGCTACCCTTCTTCAACAATTATCGGTTTAAACATTTTATTTTCATGCCATTCATCTCGAATTTTAGAGCCCTGAAACTTATAATACTTTTACCGGAATGTTCCATTATATACTTCAAAGTTCTTAAATCTTGGATGTAACTAGTATTTACAGACGAATGGATGGACTTTCAAAGAAGCACAGAACTGATGAACAGTGACAACCCTGAATTCAATCGAGTATTTCCGAGAAACTTTATCCACCCACATGCAGCTACTAGTCATATCAAAAGCACCAAATAACAACCACAGAGTCGTCATTCTTGAGGTTAGATGCTTCTAACTCACACAGAACAAAGAGCGAATCACCGTTGAGATTCCTCGGCGGATTCTTCTTAGAGGAGCGTTCACCTACACTTCTGATGCACAAATAAATCCGTTGCGAATGGTCATATCTCTAGATCGAGCTCTTTTTGACTTCCGTAGACGTGTTTCAAGATATATTTCGTTTTGGCAAATTCCAGGCCGACACTAGAAATTAAGGTCGCTTAATCCATTTTCAATCAAATTCACCTAATCCCTGGTATACTGACGAGGTCGGTAAATAAAAATGCAAACAATATTGCTAACAGCGACGGCCACTGATATTACAGTTACCTTTGTTTGTGAAAGAAGCTGACAACTTAAAAGAGACCAATTTTATATATCGTTTAGGATGTTCACAGATACTATATCAAGTGAGTGGTAGGTAAGTACACGTGAGTTTTGTATCAAGTAGAAAATTACTGCTACTACAGAAAATCTTTTGTTTTGAAAAAAGCCCAATAACAAAGGTCAACGTAACATTTTTGATGGTCGCACGAGTAAGCGTGTGGTTAGGTGAAGGTATAACAAGTGTACAAATGTGATGAAACGGCAGGCATTCTATCCTTGAAGGAACTTCCTCTCAGGAAACAATAAGAACAACCGATTCTTGGGCTGAAAGCTGTAATCTGAGATCACCTAACTTGAGTAAGTGCAAATAAGGAATAACCAGTAGAAATCAAGGTCTCCTAAGACATGATTCAAATAACACACCTAACAATGAGAGCCAGGACTACAAGACGTACATTGTGTGGGTGATCAGCAGTACAGATAAATAATGAGAATGGATATCTCACTCGCATGCGAATCCGACGTTCGGCTTCACTCCTCCTCATAGCGAAGTAAAGTGCTAAAATTGCACTGGTGGTTCAGGTTTAGTGTCGACTACTTGTAAATACGCTTCGGTCATTGACTCTAGCTTCATCAGCCAGTTGTTAACTGATCCTTCCAATTTTAAACCGGCCTTGAGCAAAATTATCAGAATGAACCGAAACGGCGATCGACTACCATCATTCCCGATGACGCTGCCGCCGAACAATAAAACCCCACGTACATTATCGCGTGGTGCATCGGCATTTTGATACACTCCAGACTGATTTCGGCTACGATATATTAACTTAGTGCAAACCATTTAAAGTAAGTTGCAATTTCTCCTGGTACGCCTCGATCTGAACGATTACTAAGATCATGCGATATCCTACAAATCATTGGAATGTGTGAAATACCGAACTTCTACCAAGAAAATGCGGCTCATATCAGTACCCCAGAGAAAGTTATTGAAAGGTATACGTCGAGTAGTTCAAATGTATCATCTGGATTCAGAATGGTATTTTTATGACGATATGATGTTCCATCTTCAAATAGTTATCTTGAGAATGGCCAAACCTCGCGAAATTCCAAAAGTCCCCATTGGGATAGCAGGCTTCCATTCAGGTCTGACCCAGCTTTCACTCTGCATGAAATTTCATTCTGACAAACGTTTTTCTCTCAATTATCATTTCTTCTGACCATCAGAATGGTTTTGTTATATGCCACAGATTTCATGTACATGGTAAAATAACATCATTAGGCGAATGTGGTTTTCGCTGAATGTTTTTTGGAGACCTACGTCTGTTGATTTATCAAGACATTTTCTTTTATCTGGACATAAATCTTTTCATCAATTTGTCAGCTGGTAATTATGGTGGCCAACAAGCATTTCAATTGCGAATTTATTTTACCAAAGCGCTTCTTTTCTCATACTATCGCATCAGCAATCATTTCCCCGGCAAACTTTTCAACGACTATGACCACGAGGATGTGTACGAAGGTGTGAAGATAGACTATCGTGGTGTTGTAAGTTCACACACGTACTACTGAGTGTTTTTCGCAACAACGAATGCATTTGTTTGATCATATGGAAACATAAATTAAAACTATCATTCATAGGAATATTTGGTGACCAAGAATGGAACTGCTGATTGTGCCTGTTTTCCCGTGATTCAGTCACTTCGGATGATGCGTATTGATGCGTTGAGATGGGCGCCTGGCCTTGCGACCTATATCACATGCCCCACATGTGTACCTATATGAACTGTACACTAATCGAATAATCCTAATTTGTTGGTACAAAGCAAAAGTTTACACACAACGCGTGGTTGTCATTGCCAAATTCTGGCCGGCATACTTATTGGTTAAGCTGTCATTCATGGCCAGCTTTGCTCTATCTGTGTATTTATGTGACAGATCTTTTCAAGAAATATGCTCATATTTCAGTCTTAATGGCCTAAAAAACGGGGTTGAAATGAATAAAATATACAACAGTGTATGCTAAACGTTTATGGGAATAAAAAGTGAGAAAATACCAGCCAAATTTAGAAAGTAAGTCCGTTTTACTCTTCTCCTTGTTGGTTAATACCCCGAAACCAGATAGGACACAGGAGAGATTGTTATAAGTCAAGTCCGGAAGAAAGGTGTCGGAATTCAATAGTGGTGGATGAGAGAAGGTGAAAGACAGATAAGCCAGAGTGTACTGGATGCGCTGGATCCTGTAATATCTTGTAAGCTAGAGCTAAACAAGTTTCAATACGTTGTTTGACTAGTTCAATCAAAAGAAATTCGAAGAAAAGGGATGAAATGTAACAAATAATTACCTTTCCCGGGTGAAGTGTTCTGAGTTCTTTGTTCTTATTCCCGGAGGAAATTGAGGAGGAGCAATATATAGTGCTACAGAAACACATTGAAGAACAAATTGGGAATCAATACTTGGTCGTATATGAAACTGCCAGAGTTTTCTAATTTGAAACGATTGGCGTCACAATTTGCCGACACAGTACTGCGTGTGAGATGTGCATCTTAATTTGGTTTCTAGGTTAACACCCAGATACTTGACGGAACTAACTTTGGATAGAGATTTGAAATTCATTACAACAGGATCAGTAGGGAAAGGTGAGCGCGAAGGAATGACAATACATTCAAGGCGTGTAGATGTGTTCAGCCTTAGATCTAGCTGGCAAAAGAAGCATACCAATCGAAGTAGGTTCATATCGAATTTCCTAATATCCGAGTAGCTAGAAATAGCTTGACAAAAGATAACGTCATCAGCGTGTCTAAATATTGTCTTATCTTAATTCGTTGAACCTAACTGTGAAAACAGTTCGATAGACGGAAAAGTTTTCTGATACACTATGAGTCTCGTTCGGTCCTGACGTACTGAATAACCGACGAAGTTTTGGATTTGCGAAAAGTTTTTAAAATGTCCGCAGCAGAGTATTGTTCAAGACCCGCAGAAACATGGAGTAAGATGAAAGAAGGCTCTCATTGGAGAGATGCATAAATGTAGCTTTGAGGTGTTTCACGTCAACCATATCGTTTGTGTGTTTGGTCTTCTGCCATGCTAGAGAAATTTGGTCTGCAGAAATTCTTTGGTAACAGAAGCATCAAAATGCCTTATCTCAGTCTTGATCAACGGTGAAAGACTCCTGACTTCTGAACTTCGCCGAGACCTGTGTGCCATTTTCTTTTATCTTCCAAGTAGTCTGAGTGTTGTTGAGGTAACCCTACCACCAGTAGTTAGTCTGGTAACAAAAGCAGTTTGGTGGTTTAATCCAGACTACCGTTGGCATTTGGTTGATCCTTTGGTCTGCTTCGTTAACTTTATTCGTCCTAGATCCGGAACAAGCAAAGACGTACCGATTACTCTACAAGGCATCATGATGTCTAGTAAACGGTACAAAAGTCTATTGCAATGTGCTAGCCCGTTTCTCTGCAAATAGTTCACGTGCTGTGTGAGTACGTGAGTGAAAGATAAGGAAACAGTTTCGGTAACTACTTTCGGTAAAGAGGTGTAGAAAAAACAGTGGATGGTCAAATGTTTGCTCGAATGTGATTTATCGGTAATTATTAGGAATCTTGTTGAATGCATAAACTCATCTAGAAGACGGAGATGAATTTCGATAACCAAACTGGTGTGTTGAGTTTCAAAGTCATCCTCGGTATCAGTACAGGGTAGTTCAGTTCAGCCGTTATTCTACCTTCTAAGGACCATATTTAGCAGAAGATGAAAAGATTTACCAAATCATATGGTTTTTTGGTTCTATCACATTTATTTAGACGTTTTTAGAAGAAATGAACCCTCAGCCGAAGGGCTGGCTGCTCATCAACTGATCTGATCCTCATCAGTTTACCTGATGCCAGCGCTTTGCAAACGGGAAACCACTTCTCTACTCATGGAAATCATTGATGTAATGAAGAGCCGGGATGATGTGTATCAGAGAAAAAGCGTCCGGTGTTTGGACAAAAAAATCCAAACTAGATGCCTTTACTTATCGAGCAGCTTCTGTGCTAGCCAACCTATGACGGTGCGTGTGGCTGAACGCGAAAAGCAGATGAATAACCAATGACACACGACTAAGTTTCCGTTGATACTCAATAATCATCCTATTTTAAATCAGTGGGCTAACCTTTTCCGTCTCTTCTCGGTGAGATGAAAAACACATGGCCGAGAAAAATCCTAGGGGCAGGTGGATATAGACGTAGAATTTATTGATTACATGAAGAGCTGGGAACGTGCTCGAGGTCACTGGTTCGATTCTGGCTAGCGGCGTGGAATTTTTTGTGAAAAATTGCCATTTGATTTGTCCCAACCCAACTTATCTTCGATATACTGCGACCTGCTTTCGTGTGCCTGCCCTCGATCCTGATAGGACAACGTTTAAACTAATCAAATCTTGTTAGTTTTTATATCATAGCTTAGGGAAAAATGAATTATGCTCCGTTGTTCAAATTGTCACTGCCATTATAACACGATCAAAATAAGTGCGATCAAAACAAGAATAATTCAAGTGACTAAAATGTTTTTTTCTTGTTTTGAATTGCAGTTTGTCACTCCCAATATGTTCATTCGTGTGTTGGAGGGTGATGAGGAATTGAAAGCAGCTGGCAAAAAAGTGCTAGACAGGCGAGTTTTCCTCAGTTTTTCAACAACACTGATATTAATTTTCGTAAAAAACGATTGAACTATTTAGATTTATAGTTAAATTATCCATGTTCCCTTCTCCCCGACGCACCTCTGCTTTTTAAGGAGATTAACATTTAGAACATTTAACGTCTTTCTTGTTCTCCGATATCAGTCCTTATCGACGGTTTTTGAAAAAAAACAGCTCACAGTTCATAAAAAGAATCAGTATTTCTTGCTCTAAGTATTTTATAACAAGATCTATTGAAATATTAACGAGGCAAAAGCCATTCTGTCAAAACATTTGTCGGATGATCAGAAGTAGATGAACTGGTTTGAGAGTTGACGCTCTATTTTCTTCCATAAATATGGGTCACTACAACCTGCATCGATAAATGATTATTTAGCCATCATCAATAGACTGTCGGGCCAAAAAAGGATACAAGCTCAGGTCAGAGCCAAGTAAAAACTGAGGACTATTCTTATATATAGTGGGTTGCTTCACTAAGTATTAGCAGTTTTTGCCAATCATGAACTTTCTTTCTAGTTTTTCAGCAAAAACACAAATTACCATCCGTTTCTTGTGAGTGGCTCTAATTTCTCATTCTTTTCCCCCTCTTTCTTGTACATTAGTGAAGCTGATGACAACTTGTTCATCTTCTTCAGTGATCATGGTGGGGAGAATCTGATATCTTTTCCTAATGGTGTCGTAAGTTGGAAAATCGTTATCACCTCCACAAAAAAGTAATAATACTTGATGAAAATGTTCTTTTTTGATACTTCATCATTTGCTACGTGTTACATTAGCCTCAAATGACACTAGTCATATCACACCATGGTATTCCAGTTTTCATTTAAAGAGGTTTTTTGGGTGGTTTATGCAACCTTTATTTTGCAGAAGGTTATCAGCACAGTTTCAAGTGCAACATGAAATTTCTGCGAGATTTGTAAGTTATTAAGTGCAATTTGATCATCATGTTGCAGACCATCAAGTTTGATCAAAAAAAGACATTTCTTGACATCCATTCCTAACTGTAAACGACTCAAACTCTCCTAAAGCTTTTATTTTTAATGTTGAAAATAACTGAGCATTATTTCAGCACATTATATTGCGCAAGCGAGTTGTCTTGTGAGTACGCCTTGACTTTATTAGATAGCTCTAACGAAGTGGTTTGTCGGAAGTATTTCGTAATTGCTCAGCTGCGTCTTTGTAGATACACTTTTCGAACAGTCTGAAAAGATTCATGGATCATATTTAGAAAACTCAAATTTTTCATCAAATATTTTTCGAAACGGTACCATGTAACTTTTAGAACTAGCTTAGAAAGGATACCGTAAAATAAGGTACATGTTGAGAAGTACTATTCACACCGGCTTTACATCGATTTTTCTGAAAGCCGGATATGAGCTGAATACCAAACAAGTGCTTCCTCAACTTGAGGCTGGTCTACCGAACCTGCCGCCTGGTGGTGACCACCTGAACAATGAATGTTTTCTCTGAATAATTAAGCACCGAGTTTGGATACATTTATTTATCATCTGCTTGTCCTTATAACATGATTCGTCAACATTAAAATAAGAAGGACAGGCTCGGTAACTGCAATGACATGGCGAACTACAACAAATGAGGGCAGACAAGAAGACCGGTGTAGTTCGGGTAGCACAAACTTTTATCAACTAGGAGCCAGATAGTTCGAATCCCGCTTCCGCCAGCCATTTTTGCGGTAGACAAAAATCTTTGCTCTCTACTGCTCGACTAGCCTGAACTTTTCCGACCTTAAGCGTTTCTCGACTTCAAATTTCAGGGCCAGTATGTCAATAGTACATAATTGTGCAGTTAGCCACTGAGTCTACTGAAATTCGCCCTTCATTGTACTCACAGTCTGATATACTTGGAAATGGACCGAAGTGAATAAAATGAACCAGCTCGGGTTCATTTCGAGCACATTGCCCTTGCTCACGTAGTCAGAGACCTACAGAGCGTGAATAACACTAACAACTGCCGAATGCTAAGGTTTAAACAGAGTTTACACTAAATACAACATAATACAATCCAGAATAAATGTGACTGAATGAACGGTGAAAATGGGTCAGTACTGGTCGTCCATGTACAGCTGAAATGCGTCAGTCGTGTTCTTTGGAAATATTCTGATCTGACTGTCTATTCTGAGCACATAAATAGAAATATTTTACTCAAAATAATTCCACACAAAAAGTATCTTACGCTGTTGTTAAAAAGTTGCGAACTTTTCAAAATCGTCTGACAATACCATAAAAAAGTATCACTAATTAGGTTTATAAACTTGCTTGTCATCATCTTTTATTCACTCACTCCCTGAGTGGTGTGACGCCGTTTGTCCCATTTGGTATCCCTTTTGAGTTTGCGACGGAAAATCGAACGCGAAACCTAAAGTTGGTACAACCTTACTTGTATGCACCAGCTTGGTCCTAGCCCCAACAGTGGTCACCACCACGCAATAAAGACAGTTCAATTCACACCTGGATAACAGGTTTTGAATTATATTTACAGTGGTAGATTTTCAAAGCCTTGACCTTTGTGTGAACTTTTTTACACAAAGCAATCTGATTAAATATAGTATCACGAATAGCCTCAAGTGGTTGGTATTTCACCAAAATAAATGTGCACAAAAAAGGATGACAGTTCTCGCTGAATCAATCATATTTGGTCTGTTCATTCTTGTCAGCGCTGGGGCACAGTGGTTCCACACGGGTGTTGACCACTATTCTTAGTATTCAAGGGACAAACATAAAAGCAGCCTGTGAAAAGATGAACTGGTTTGATACATTTCGAGCCTAGAATTTAGTCCTACTTTGTCCTACGTTGTTTCATTAAATTAGTTTCTGGTAGCGACGTTTATCCACGTTGGCAACATTTTCATGAATAACCGTCAGTTCATAAACTGGACCTTTTCAAAACAGTCAACAGATAAAAATCCAAATTTTGTCAGTCCAAGGAAGACTAAATTCAGCTAACTGGCATTCACATGTGATTGAACGGATCGGTTTTACTGCTCCATCGCAGGCATAATTATAAGCTAATATGCGATGGTCAGATAGCCTAGAATCGAAACACCATACCGTTGGGATACGAATGTATTTCATTCGATTGTTATCATAAAGTGCCCTCCAGAAAATCAGCAAAAGCGCGCAACAGGATAGCAGTTGGCTTCCAAACTATGTGTTTGGGTATTAGGAATAGGTGTATCCTAGTTACGTGATTTAAAGATGTCTTGTGAATTTGTGTGCTGCGGGACATATACTTTTGCGGTAGATTTTGTCATACTGTGTAGATGTTAGCCTCTATGGCATGATTCACGTGTAAAAAATTATTCGCTTTTTGTAAAATGCGTGGATCCCAGTAAGTGTGATTCACTCGAATATATATATATATATATATATATATATATATATATATATATATAATTTATAGAGAAGTCAAGGCGTACGCTGGATTGTAAAATGTTTATTGTGACGTTTCGATCCAATAAATATCCAATATATATATATATATATATATATATATATATATATATATATATATATATATATATATATATATGGAAGCATGTGACTGCGACATAAAACTACCACGAAGTGCTTGCATATTCTTGTGTAAAGTAATGTTCTTTCAGTTTAGTGTTTTACAGATATACTGCTAATTTCTCACGATTTTCAGTTGCAGCTGAATATCTAAACGTCCAGCCAACAGTAAAATAATCTACGCCAACTTTTCTTATCAAAACATGCCTACATCTAGCTCTACTCACAGCAGCTGGTGAACGCTCTGAAACGCTTAAAACACCTGAATCGTTTCAAACATGCGGCAGTTTATATCGAGGCCTGCTATTCAGGGTCTATTTTCGAAGGAGTTCTGTCTAAAGATATCGACGGTAAGAATGCTTCCCAGCCTTAGTTCCATTTGATCACAAGGTTTCAGATTCGCTTGCATTTTGTGAATTTATTTTAAAAAGAACACTTTCGCTATGTCCGAAATTTACCTCAGACATACTGATGCAGAAGTATTACTGTATATGTAACCATTGAGCATTTTCTTGAGCAATTCTCATTAGTCTTTGAGAAAACAGATGAAACGAACAATTCATTTCAGTTATTTGTTCCCAAGGCACTACATCAATACAGGTCAAACGATTTATTACGACCCTTTTCATATTGAGCGACGAAGGGGGGGGGGGTTGATGGACATTCCTTTGCCAGTAAGATCGCATTACTTTTGTAGACGGTTAACGAATATGCTGCTTATACGAAATTCGACTGAGTCATAATTTGAGGCCAATATAGCTCTAGGGCTTTAGAGAAAGCGTTTTTTTTTCTTCTCAGGACGGGTGGTAGATATATATGGTCATGGCCTCAGCTACGCAAAAAAGATGCTTTTGATCTGATTCTTTGTGATAACCAGAGCTTGGCACATTGTGCTGAATGACTGATCCATAATAAATGAATGTCCAGTACTGACAGTGTGTCCAACAATCGATCTCCCAAAGTCTTTCGTCACTCTTTTCTTTAGCCATGTTGGGAGTTCTTGTAGACTCATGGCCAGCTGTCGACAGATAAGACTGGTATAATCAGCTCTACGGGAACTAGTGAATTGGTAAATGTACATGGCGGTGGTTGACAGAAGCAGTCGGTCTTTGGGTCTTTGTTGAGTGATAAATGGGCTGAAAGGAATGTCTTGATTTTGACGAAATTATATATAGCTCCTATGAAGCTGCGCGATGATTTGTACCGTGGTGCTAGATAAGGCGGTAAATACATGCTTCAAGTCCGCTCTAGATCAATAAATTAGACCGCATTTCCGATGTCCTTAGAAAGCCGGCAACAAGTTGAGGCCGATTACAGTGATCCATTCTTGGCCAAGTAACACGCATTAGTCATTACTGAAGCGTACTCTCTTGGGCCAGAAGTCCATTTCAACACAACTCCAATCAGTTATTTCACCTTTATGACCCTCCGTAAAACTTTCAATCAAAAAGCCGTTCTACATGCAATTGTTACTAATAAGGATGTTGTAAGGGAGAACCACTGCGTGGGTAGTGACTATCATCCATTCTTATTTTAAGGCTTGATAAGGCCTTTTGAATTAAATTATTGAATTCAAATAGAATATACACATTTCACTCGTAGTCAGGTTGGCGGTGTTGGTTTCGGTGATTATTAGAAGACTGATCTAAGTGGAAGGCCCGTCAAATCCACCAGTCAGTAGTGGAACGAAAGAATGTATGTAAGATAAAAAGTGTATTCAAGTACACCGTACGGTAAGCGGTAGTTTGGATTGCGAATACATGTTGTAAAACTGGTAGTTAACTGGTCTCTGGTTTAGTGTGGGATACTGCCTGATGCTGGAGTACGTGGCAAGACTTATAGCCAACATAACTAAATCCATCGGTATTTCGTTCAACATATCATGACACTTTTGCGGTTCCTGAGGGTGATAGCATAAATGTATGATGTTAGAGAGGCTACAGCATCTGAAAGGCTGCTTCAGTGGTAATACAAGATAGACCTCGCATCGAGGATTTTTCGCAATAAGATTTTGCATGCCTTCAATGCATTTTGTAAGCACTATACAGATGGTGTTTTTCGTTCTGTCACTAGCACAACAGATCCAAAGTTTCCGTTGTCCAATATATTCAGACGGAATTGGTATTGACAACATTAACTTGTGACCAAACGCAAGGCCACTGTCGAGAGGTAATCTTAACCACTAGCCTCTTACCTCTTACTGGATTAGCTCCATGCATACCCCGAGGAATCGACTACGTGTTGATATTTGCCTGTCCATGATCGTGGTTTCACAGCAGCTATCACGGGCGAGAATCTTGCTAGTACGCTAAATATACTGCCTAGGCAGTCAGGCCGGACGCAAAGTCCGGAGAGAATTTGTTCTTCTTTTGCCCACAGAGAAGTTTAAGAGTAGTCCAGAGCATAATGCAGCTTATATGGGCCTATAAAAGCTTCCAAAAACTTTGTTTCCTGCCTAAAATCACACTGTGCAAACAGTTATTGTTCTTCGTACTTAGATTTCTGTTTGGTTACTCATAAGTAGTGAAACGTGTGTCGCCAACCCCAGTCACTCATACTGTATTGTCCCTGCCTCTAACGACCACTTTGGCTTAGGACCACACATCGAGGGGCCTATTGCATAGTCAGTTTACACTTTTATTTATAACTTTATTTCCTCAAAGCTTCACTTATCTTCTTTTCGAATACCTTCCTGAGCCTTCATTCGTGTACCCACTTTGAGGCTCGAACTCCCAACCTTAACCTCAGTGTCAATGCACGCCGCCACCAACCATCACACATGAGTGGCACTCACAGACCTAATGCCGAGTTCGTCCATTCATGCTGCCACTTGTTTGTCCCACGGATTCGTCTTGTTATTACTCATTCACTAATAGCTCCTTTTTATGTTGCAACAACGGTTTAATTTCGCCCTTCGACTGAATTATTTATTTTTGTCGTTCTTGTTAAATTTCCCTAATCTACTGATTGTACCGCAACGCAACTACACTACAGACTCGCTCAGCTAGGCGCTAAGTGGAGCTATTTTATTTTCTGCGTTGTTCCGATTTTCCGGAAGCTACTGCCTTTTGCTGTTGACTTCTCACCTAGCTGTAAGTATTTTTCAGCTGTATGCTTATGCTTATTGTATTGTCTTGGAACCGCGAATTTTCGATAAATACGATTATTCGACTGAAATTTATTCTGCTGACCGTAGCCGTGTTCTGTTCACATCGTGCGCAGAGCTGGTGAGACTGGGTGTCTACTAGATCGACAGCCCAAAAATTGGGACAGTCGCTATAATGATTTACGATATTCCCGAGTTTATTTCGGAAAATAATGATTGCAGCTGCCAAAGGGGGCATATTCGGAGGTTTGAAAGATTGCGTAATAAAGAGCCGCCCAATTATTGTCCTAACAACTTTGAGGAAGACTCTCATCATAGCTCAGATTCAAAGCCAATGACACCATAGAACTAAAACAAACAGGACTTACGTGAAACAAAACACTGATAGATGGACCGCATTTTTCAGCCGTCCAACTGTGGAGCTCACCACATTGCATAGCATCGAGATTAGAGAACCATATGGGACTCGGTGATAAAACATAGTTAGTGATGTCTCGAAGAAGAACCAGCTTTCAATCTAATGAGGAATATTTTTCTTGAATATGTGCTTGGTGAACAAATAATATACACATTCAAATTGTGAAGTTTAAATGAATGTGTCGGGGTTGATAAATGATCTTCCGAAATCTTTCCCCAATTTTAAAATAACTTTCAAACAATGGATTGGATGCAATAAGTTCCTTGATATAACTGGTTTGTGTTCATACTGAACATCACCCCTAGTCGGTTAGTCAGACGACATTTCCAAGTAAGCGGAAGATCACACTGATGGGAATAATAAATTAACATAGCTAGAAAACACGTTGACTTGAACGGGTACGTAAGGAAATAGAGTGCAAATTGTGCAAAATATTAGGACGGGACTTCGAGTTGTCTCTGAAGATAAGATTTCACACTACGGCACTTACAGCAGTTCTATTTAACGATTCAGGATAGAACTTTTCTGCGTATTGATTAACGTTGATTGGGAAAACATAGCGACATCACTGAAGTTAGTGAAGTGATATCAGTTTTCCGTCGAAGCACTCAGCCAGAACACGCATTGTTGTTTGGAATGTAATAGCACAAATTTCCAGACAAATCGTTTGAGCTTATATTGTTCCCCCAGTTAAATGGAGATCGCAATATACATCGAGGTGGTAATGATTTACCGTAACAGAACCATAAGAACACCATATACAGACCACTCGGTCACCCTCGACTTGCAGGATTTGGCCCACATGATTTGTCTATCAGATTATGGAATATTATACGCCTCAAGCCCATGTAGAGCGACCGGTCTCCTGCTGGTATTCTGATGCGTCTTCTGTCCGTATAGATTTCAATTATTGAGTTTTCCAATCTGGCTGTTTGTAAATATTATTTCGATGTTGTGTATCCTACTAGCTGCAACAAGGAGAGCAGTTACGAAGGCATCCCCTGTGACCCTGAAGAATGAAAAAATGAAGCTGAAAGAGACGTTTATGACAATCTGAAGAACTGCCTGAGAGGAGTAGACAAGAAAAAACTTGTGGTCTTTGGAAAACGATGAGAGCATGGTAACTACGCTATTCTTGCACCATCTATTTCCACAAATCCGGCAGAGCTAGCAACGTCTAAGAGATGGCTGCAATGATTTGTGGCGGGCGTGGAACTTCCACAATACGAATAAGCGTGGATCATAACAGAGATTAATTATTTGCACCCTTAAATACTTTATTCAAGCAGTCAGATTAGGCTATGAAATTTCCATTTTTGAAATACTTGTTATCCTTGATGGAAGTGTTCATTTGCTAACAAAACAAATAACTTTTACCCGAGTTACGTACAGGTCGTTTACTTTCGTTGATAAAGATTCATTCAGTAAGAACCACTGTTCATATTATTTTTGTCCAAAATGAGAATCCCATATCATTCCTGCATTCTCCAATTCACTTTCACTCTAATGGAATCCATATCACGTGTCGAATTATATAAATCTGTTAAGTAGCCACGATAAAACGGACTGAATTTGCCTCGTTCATAAATCCTGATTTCTGCACAGTTGTGGAAACATTTCACCAACGCGAAATATTCGCTTTTACAGAGTTTCACTACAGTTTTGGGGTTAAGCACTTTCAGAAGTGTGAACCAAGGGTACATACTAAAGTCCTTCCTCGTGAAATCATTCAACGTATTTTTCGAAAGTTTGTAAATTCAGTCGAATACCCAAAGTTCTACATTTATATCCGAAAGTTTAGCTACTGATACACAATGTTAAGACCACAGCCAGCCTGAATTTTGTTTGGGTCTATCAACTGACGATGTTTTTGATGTTATTAAACATGTTCTGGATTAGCGGTTTTCTTCAAGGAGACCATGGTGTTTTGCATACCTGGAAATATCTGGTATTCTCACTTTTTTGGAACTATTTGTACTTCTCCCCAAAAACAACAGTGTACGCGACTTCAGCCTCAAACTCAAACGAGTCCAGTTATGCGTCATTTTGCCAGGATGTCCTTCTGGATACTTGTCTGGCGGACCATTACTCCTACAGTTGGATGAAAGATACAGCGTCAGTAAGTAGTCATTTCCATTGTAGGTAAGATGTATATGGTTTGTTTTGGATGAAATGTACGAAAATCTAGTGGAGAAACACTTCTAAAGAAAGTAATTTGGTTCAGCTGCGATCTCAATCCGTGTTCCAAAGAGTAGGTGACATTTAACAGTGCCTGTAATCTGGATTCATACTGAAAGGACTTAGTACTGAAGTGATTGTTACAACCTCATTACTTTGCCGTTGATAAGATGAAAGGGATAGTTTTTCTTGGGATTTGAACTACGCAGTAAAGATAATTTGTCGAACGGAATTTTTTCCTCCATTTAGTACTTTGATTACACTGAAGATTTGAAGAACTGTAACGAAAACCGTCACCGTGTTATATCTGATTTTGTTCTGAAACTGATCTTTGTTATTCTCAGTATGGTGTTTAACATTTAACTACTATTCGTTTACGTAGTAGTTGAAACACGTGAAGTATATGCTTTATACATTCGATGGTGAATAGTCAAAAGCTTCATAATCGCTTCCAACAACCAAATGATAGAAAGAGTGAAATGTATTATCAACTCAGACTTCAAGTAAGCTCTGAAATGATGACGTCGGGGTTAGCTGAGAAAAAGGCAAGATATGGTATGGGTTTTGGAATTATCATTAGGTGAATCAGGCGGCATCTAATAAAAGGAAGTTTTACGTTAGTTTTAGCTGGTGGTTGAGTTAAAATCGTTATTCAGGGGTTGGTTGCCCTGAAACACGGAAATCAACTCAGCAGCTACCTAAATAAAATCAATATTGTAAATATAAATCCAAAGATTTTAAATACATTTAGCATAAAGTCTATCATTTATATTTATTGCATGTCACTGATATACATCAAAGATGTGAAGCCTAAGGACTTGAAAATTACTGGTAAATTTATTCATAAAAACAGAAGATTATTGAATAACTACTAGATGAAAAGGGTGAATGATTGCTCACTGATTAGTAATCCCAAAGAGGAAAAGAACAAAAGCAACCGTTGTGGAAAACGACAAAATTCGATAGAGATAATGCCCATCGGCCCGACAGATTTTTCTCATTGAGTTGTCGTGCCGCGTATCAGAAGAACAATGTTCAAAATGTCATCTACAGAAGAAGGGTAAGTAAGAGATCGAATATTGATTTTCAAGTTAGACTCTTAGATGAAATAAAGATTTCTTCACAGCTACCCAAAGTGAGTGGAAGCTCCTGTTTGGAGAGTCCTCTGAGGAACCAATGGTGGAACCGGTGGTTTGCTCAGAGTTCCATGTAGGTAGATTGTAGTGGTGAAACACCTACAGAGTGCATAAGTATTAAAAAAATCAGTTGGACAGGGAAGTGCCAGAAACGCTTACCTGATGATCAGCAAACACCGTGAACCGGTTGTGTGCTTCCGACCAACTTTTTCCAACCATCTGTGGGTATCAGTTATATTAAAAAGAAAGATTTTATTTGTGAATCAGTCAATAGGTGAAAGACTATGAAAAAAAGTCCAGATGCGAATATACATTGGCGAATCTATTACTTTGAGTTTTCTTTGCTGGTATGAACCGTATTTGACTATTTTCATCCTAATAACTTGATCATAATGTCTCTTATGTCAAAGCAAAACAAAATTGTGCTTATTCGTGGTGAGTAGAATAAGATAATTATGAGTACAGTGAAAAGGCAATAATCCCTCCTACGACCGGGGCAATTGAAAGCCGATTATGCTGCTTTGGTTAAGTTTCATTTGGAAAAAATCAAGTTTTTCGTCTGACAATTTTGATCCAAAAATACCCGGAAAAATTTCTTACGATTAGAGGGACCTAAGTGCAGTTAGTATTTTTCAGCTTCATGTTTCGAGCGGAAAATTGTCCGGTTCCTTCCCGATAGTTTTCTGATTGACTTTTAAATGAGCTCTCTTGGTGAATGGCTACGAACGCGTCATATATCGTTCAGTTTTAAGTTTATCAGTACATGGAAGAAGCATAACGATTTCCGGGGGAATAAATATTTTATTCCAGTAGAAAAATTAAATACATACTTGTTTGGGGACTATTTTGAGGCTTTTGTATCATCCGCATGTTATCGGTTTTCATCATCAGAAAAATCGTTTGCTCTTTTTTCCATTTGATCAGAGCGACTTGAATAAAAAGACACTGAGTGAACAGTTTCGAGCAGTTAGACGAGCGGTCAACCGAAGTCATGTCTGTGAATGGGGCAGCGAGGTAAGCTCGGCAGTCCTTATTTTTCAAAAAATTCTTTGATAACTGCTACAAAACATCCAACAAGTTTGCCTTATAATGACACGTAATATATTTGATGAGAACAGTGAATACGAGATCCTTCAAGGTAAAAATATCCCTAATACCTCGCAATATTTTCTGCTTTAAGAAAAAAATATTCTGTGAATGATGACCATCTGATACTTTCTGGCAACAAGATGAACAAGCACGTTATTTTTTAGTTTTACATCTGCTTAACACCTTCTTCATCATTTAGTTAATATTTGTATACACTTTTTCCTTGAAATTGCTTCAACCCAAACAGGGTCCTACAAAAACCTAAATACTCTCATCCGATGCGGTACATTAAACCATCCTGAAAAAACACAAAGAACCACGAAATTTCTTCACGGTGCTCATTAAACACAACCGTTAAATTGCTCTGGGCCATCTTCTGCACGTGTGCTCTGATAGCATAACTGAGACTTTGTGTAAAACTTGATTTTCTTAACAATTACTAAGAATTGGAGTGATGAGAAAAGTCCATGAAGTCTAGAAAAATTTGATTTGTTTTGAAACTAATACCTTGAAGCGTATGATGAAGCCAATAGTGATAGTAATGTTTTGAATATGAAAAATATAAGTTAATAAATTTATCTCATGACCATTGTCCAAAGGGCTCCGAAAATCGCGGATGCATTATTCCACACTTGCAATGTCAAACCGCACCATAAAAGCATTTTTTATTCTGCATATTTCGGACATACACTAAATACAGCAATTTCGTAACTTTACTTCTTATAAAAATGTCATCCGGTCCCTTGGTTTTTCAGTCCGTTGGTAAACGGCCGATTGGAGAATTTCAGTCTCACAACAGTTCTAAGGTTTACACGAACAAAAAAATGTTCAAGGTGAGCTCTTAAAGGTTCTCCATAATCGCGTGAATGAAGGAGTGTTCACTCTATCGAAGGATCAAAACAGTTTTGAGCACAGATGTTCCTATACATTATTTCCATCTAAAAACTCGTCCCATCATTTGAAGCAGTGACATTTGGTATCGATCATCGAACTGTTCTGGCCGTTCTGCAACTGGGGTTTCTTCCAGCCTTATTCAAAACCATTTTAATTCCTACGCATTCTAAACTTTTATTCTTGCTTCCCATCAGGCAATTTTCAGTCTGCTGATAGCCGAGTAGACCAGATTCTCCGACATTCCAGTTCACTATGGAATGGTCAGTTTAACTTACCTTTGTTATTTGCTGTCTTCATTTCCATTAACCAGTAATTCAACGACACGTTCACTGAGCCAATACAGTTTTCGAAAGAAGAACAGTTCAATAAGATTCTCAGAGACTGGGAAATCTATCGAGGTATTTGCAAGTCCACTCTTCTATCAGCAAGAAACATAGAATGGCTGGCTAATTATAAGGTTGGCGGGACAATTCGGTAATACGCACAAAGTAATTCCGTTTTATGATTTGTCTTGCTTCTCTGCTCTCATCAATCTCTGCGGAATAATAAGCATTATTGGAAAACGTGACACTTCGGTCCAATTTTGAAAAACGAAAGTTTTTTATTCAAATCTGTAATCTCATTTGAATATCACGGAACGTGTGTGGAAGGAGAGTTCATTTTCAGGACCACAAGGTGATTCTTCCAAAGTCAACTCACGCTACTACTCATATCAAAAATCCATACTTAGGCCCATGTACTTCCAGAGAAAGTTGCTCCTCATATCCAGACACCATGCCATACTACTCATATCGAAGATGTAAATGTTGTTTGATATAAGTACAGTGTGCTATGGAAGGGAGATTGGAAAGGCAGCATGCTTGCGTAGGAGCCAAATAATCAGCACTTAGCCAAGAAAACGACAAACAACAAGGTGGACACACTGACCAAATGGTCAGTATGAAAAAAATAAGCTTGGCAACATGCTGAATGCTTACCGATAGCAGTGGGGTAGTAGAGTTTTCTGTTTATCATTCGGAAGTAGGAGGTATGAAGCCATCGATAGGACACCTATTAGCTAAAGGAAAACATTCAACTGACGCTCAGATCGTGTTCTCCTGTTAATTACTGAAAATCCTACAGCTTCGCTCATTAGTTATCAAGGATCATGATTATCTACTTGACCAGAAAGCAAGCATATCATAATGCAATCAATGAGAACATTTTGGTGTAAGAAAAATCCCTTTAATCCTCTACATGATTCCTTTCGATTAGATTTCACTGGAATTCGGAAGAAGTAGCCGAGTTTTAGCATTTCTACGTTACTTCTTCTCTGTCAGGCTAACTTCTCGTCTCAGAAATAATTCCACAGACTACTGTTGGATGTAATATTCCAGAGCACAGATCTATAATTAGTAAAGTGGTAATGACGAATAAATATGAGAATACAACCAATATTTTGCACCCAAAAAAATACAGCAGTGGACAAACAGATTCATGGTTGAATCAGGTAACAGCGTCACACGGTCATTTGATCAAGCGCCGGTTAGTGTGAAAAATAAAAAAAACAGCGATACACATCAAAAATCACATGCACATGGTTGAACAAAACGAACAGTGGTTAAACTTAGTTCAGGTTGCTTACGAACAACATATTGTATATGATGACTGAAAACGAAGCCGCTCCGAGTCAAGCGCACTTATCATACAAAGGTTGAACAACCCAAAAGAAAGTGAATGAACTAAAAGTATATATCAGCACATAGTTCAATCACTAACGATCGTAGTCTACTAAAGTTTACGTGGTACACTGAGTCAATGTCAAAACAATTTAGAGTGACACCGGCAAACTGAAATAAGCTGAGAAGTGTGATCAACTGAAAATACAAAGAAGAATGTACAGTAGGAATAAAAACAAACAAGCTGTGTAAAACGAACTCACAGTTGTTCACAGTTCTTGTTATAGATATCCAGATGCCAAAAAAGCAACGTTTATCGTATAACTCCGTTCGGCTCCCAGGACTTTGTGGCATATTTTTGAATCGATCAAGATGTTGTAGGGACTAGTGCCGAAAAGTCACCGTGAAATCCTTCGAATTTTTGTCGGTCTCAGTTGGAAAACTGGTTCTGTTTATTCTATGACTCTCCAGACCAGAATGAGAGGTTTCTTCGGAAAGAATGATTTATTAGGAGACTTTTGCTACTCAGCATTGTGTATTTGTTGGAAAATATGTGTACGGATGGTGTACGTTAAAATGTCGATGCTGCAAAGGAGTGTTGCATCGAAGGATGCTGAAGAAAAATACAGAAACCTGAAAGCATCATTCGTGGCTGATAAGTAGGCCCCCAATCTAATATTCATTAACAGAAGGAATCCAATCCCTGGGCTAAACCATTAGCGTCCATTTATAGAGCTTTTTATAATCTGGTATTTATTTGGAAATATGAAACGGTCCTCGTTTCAGACAGCTAGGGAAAACTTTATAAAGCCCAGTCCTCTCCGAGTTGGCATCTAAAAGGTTCATCGGTAAAATGTATTGCAAACTGGGATCCCATAGTTCCGGGAAAATTCTTTCAGTGACAAGGCCTCAAGGGAGAACTTCGCGCAACCACTCGGAAGAGTACTCTGAGTTAGTCATTCATGTCGTCAAACATAAACAGCTATGGTTCTCAAGCATTTAAATATTCATACCTAAAAAGCTTCCTTTCTCATTGAAAGTAATTTCTCTAACACCAGATAACTTAGCGTCTCAGCGTCATAGTCGCTAAAGTTCCTACCTAGACCTCGTAGGGTGTTTCGTGGACTGGAATGTGAGTTTCCTTGCAGGCTGAAACTACTTCTTTAGTGACATCAAGTTTGCTTACCCGCGAGTAGAAATTTAATGAGATTCAACTAATAAACATCAAAAAAGATTTCTTTTTTCTTATCAAGAGCAATACACAAAACACTAACAGAACAACAGTTAGATACCCTGAATTAATACATATATATTGGGCATTTTCAGTTCATGCGGACAGCTGATCAAGAGCCTGCGCATAAAGCTCATCTGGTTGGGATTATGCGCACCTTGATGAACTCGAACGATGAAAAAGAGCGAGCCAGTGCTCAGAAGAGACTACATCGTGCGCTTCAGGTAAGACAAGACTGTAGAACATAACACTTTCTCATTATTACGCTCATCATTTTTAGTTCAAATGGACTATTTTTCTACGCTCAATCGGGACAAACAAGGAAATGAATTACTCTTAAACTGAGAGACAAAATCTTTTTTATTTTGTCGTAGTATGTACGGTGTGCTTTCGAAAATGGAAAATGAACAAATGATTTCATTTCCGGAATCACTCTAGCAGAAGACTATTGTAGGACTAGCAAATAATACCTATGTTCTTAATATCCCCAGACATTACAGAGGTAAGTATCCACAGTTCAAGCCATATCGGCGAAACAGATCTAAAATGATTAAGATATCCTATTGCTTGGATAGAACCGATCACCGCCCGTCCGTCACAGTCGCACTGGTGGGAATTAACATGTGAAATTTCACGTTGGCTTTGATGACACCAACATTTTTAATTTTGGTCACTCTTGGAACAACCTTGCTAACAAGAGCCCGCAAAGAGTTGCTTAGTTTTTTCCTGCAACTTATTGTTCAGTAGGGCTCTTCCATTGGGATAGCTCTATGCCCGGGTGGGAACCTTTTAAGTCAAGACTTTATGTAAGTCCTCCTTTGTCCTATATAAGTTTCTCCATACCAACTCCGGATTTCACAGATTCCTTCTAATTTCCAGGTTAGAAAATGGAGGAATTTTAGTGAAAGTATTAGTATTGTGATAGTCCCGAAGCAATGAACTGAGTAGACGGCATAGTACTTATGGTCTAGGCCAGAACACAACCGAATGTATCACATTCGCTTAAAGTTGTCTGCTCCTGGATGCACTTGTAGACTAAATAGTTCTGCAAATGATATACCCAGATGTATTAGTATAGATGAGGAGGTGTGTTAGCAGGTAAATCTCAAAGAAATCCATCGGAATTTATCAATTCCTCAGAATTATCTGCTAGATTAAGCACTCCAGAGCAAGATTACATCAAAGTTACATTAACGCCCTGATTCGGAATCGAATACTGTCCTGATCTACGAACTATTCATATTATCCGTAATCAATGCGGCTCGCCTAGAATGAGATAATGCTATTGAATTTGCTTTCTATGATGGAGTAGATGTGCCGGACTGGAGAGCAGTGGTTGGGACTCGTAGAAGACGAGCCCTGAATTCTTAGTCAGAGAACTCGAAGTGGGTGACCTACTACGCAATGGGAGAATCGTAGTCAAGTACAAGTGATTAAATACCTCCATTTGTAGGCAATCCAGTTACAGGGAAAATCTATTCACCCGTTGAATGGGATAGCTAGCTCACTCGGGCAAGTTTGAGAGCAATATCAAATGATAAAATACAGCCCACAGTCATATGAGACGGAAGATAAGAGGTGACCACGTACGGTCAATCAGGCAATCGTGTGAAGTGGGTGGTGAAAGTCATGGGATGGAAGAGAAACTAACAACATTAATGGCGGAGACAAACAAACAACACAAAAAGTCATCAAATAGACGGCCCGACAGGCCTATGCGTAAAAGTGACACAAGTGTAGACCCCGTGGGAGCCATTGGATCAAGGACCGGCGTGACAGTGTGGGAATTAGGTTGGGTCAGAAACTAAGAGGTGGTCAGCAGACAACGCGATTAGTCCAAAAAAAGAGACTGAGTAAAATGAAAGTTAACAAGGATCTCTCATGGAAGCAAGGGCCGGCAAGTATGCCACACAGTGGGATCAGACAAGCAAATTGGTACACGCGACTGAAGCCAACCCACTGATCCAAGTAACTGCGTGAAACGTAAACATTATTTTGGTGATGGGGACACCTTAGAAATGGCTTCTAGGAGGCATTGCAAAGAACATGTAGAAAGCCCAGAGAATGGAAACAAATCTGGTTAGATTTGGGCATTTCAACATCCTAAATGAAAGCGAATACAATGGATATTCCCAGGAAGTCTGTTCAAAGTGTGTAATTCACCTGATCTAAGCTGTTTTCTTTGTAATGACCCACGTATCTCCTAAGCAACTTCGACATATGAGGAATTGTTTTTATAAAATTTCTCTTAAGTGCACTCCTCCGTCACAAGAATGTCACCGAACGCCAGTAAGTTATGATAACGGGTACTAACACACACAATACCAACAACAAATATGCTTTGATCACAACATAAGTATTTACTTCCCGGACTTTTAGGTAGAAAATAAAAGTGCGGACTCTCAGTTCTTTATTTAATTCATATTTTGTACTACATTGAATGACAATCGTACCCCTTATGTGTGGCAACTTTTGGGAACACAGATATTGAGAAAATGTTCAATGTTGTTGTTTACCTCTCTCAGCTGGAACGTCTGGTGATCGAAACATGCGATGAAATCGTGGCTACTATTATGGACAAACTAGTGCCAAACAATATACCTCGAGCAAAAGAGGAACAACTGGATTGTTACAAGACCATTTTTGATGCATTTCAAATCAAATGTTTCACGATTAACCAAGTAAATCTAAAGTGTTTTATTTTATGCATAGAACGCCAGATTATCTTTGCTGAAGTGCCCAGAAAGTGTTTACTATTTTCACACATCAGGTTCAACTATTATTAGAGTAAATGAAATAATATAAATTTCAAGTTGTTTCCTGAGATGTATAAATGAGGGCCTGAACAAAAATCGCCACTACCCTGTTAAATCGGCACCTTCGAATGAAACCGTGCGAAGTGGACAAAAGTCCAAACCCAGACCAACACAGGTTTCAGGAGCACGGAATCCAGGTGGTATGAAAATGCAGAATATTCACCTCTCGGGAAGCATGACGCATTCAAGTGACTAGATACGGGAACAAAACTAAAAGAAAGAGTGGGTTCCGAAAGGCGAGTATTAACCTTTAGATGCTATTCAAATTTTGGTGGACAGCTCACACTCATCTCGTGGAAAGCAGGGGACATGGGAACAAGAATTCATGGATTTTTTACCTGTGAATATCGGAAGTAGTATCAAGTTACTGTACAACCCAGTATTTCAGAATGTAGAATTTCGGGAGAAACTGTTTAACAGCGGTGCATACAGGCAAAAAATAAATAATGCTTTAGGTTGGAAAATCTATGTATAGGGACATTACTGGACGCAGTATAGGGAGTGCGACTATCATTGACAAAAGGATACCTCTACTCTCTGGGAAGATGGAATAAACAGGTAATAAAAAATTCACATCAAGAGGAGTATTCTGGATTTATAATATGGATTAGTTCATATCATAGTAAGTGGTGGTATTCTTGGTGAGACTGAATGCCTAAGTTTCCATGGAGACGTGAACAGCCTATGAATTGAATTGGTCTGGAACTGAAGTTTCTGTCTTCAACTGTTTTTGAACGTCAGATTGGTTGTCCGGTGGCACCTGCACGGTGTTATCAACTGTGATAAGAAAGGGATGCAGGATGACACCTGAAGGTGCAATTTCCCTATCCATGTGTAACTGACGGAAGTGACAGTCTTGACCATAGCGAAAAACAAAGTCCTCTGCAGATTGTCAACTGTATTTACAAGCCAGGTAAAGCCAAATTAGTCCATCAAGAAATGATCAACAACTGCACCCTAATACAAACAAACAATTACTTGAATTTCAAACCATATCGTCACACTCACGCGTAGATAACGTAATTAGGTGGAGAATCCCCATTTCTTGTTCATTTTCCGGGAAATTCCGCACTGAGCTTTGCTCTTCCATCTTCAGCTTTAAAAGGTGATAACATTGAGGATCAAATATCTACGACAATATCCAATTTCTGAAAAATTGTCTACAACTTATCCAACTCATTTACAACTCTACAATGAACAATCTCACACCATTTACATCTTTTCAGGTTCCGGAAGTGGCTCGTCAAACGCCCAAATTTGGCAAACTCTGTCGTGAAGGTTACGATGCAGCAAATATGGTTCATGTGATTCATGATGTTTGTGTTTGATTTCAAAATAGGAAACGATAATTCACGAAACATACATTCCCTTTCCCAATGACTGATATTTGTTATCGTCTCTATAAGTAATGAATAAACAATTCTTTGATTCTGTCAACTTATTTCATGACTAAAAATCCATTCTCACTATTTTCTCTAGGGGACATGTTTGTACAACACATCGCGCTGTTGTTACTCATTTCGAATGAGTAGCTGGGATCAGACAATGAATAGTTAAAGTAACATGCAGGTCTGATTGATTTGTGTGCTCTATCCCCTGCGAATGATTGCGCTGAATAGAAAAGATCATATCAAAAATAATAATAAACATTTTAATGAGAACGACGCGAAGAACTGCAAACTACTTGAGCATCCAAGATTCTGTGACCGTTTCCTTGTGATTCTTCTACACTTTACTCTTCCCAGGTTCTCGTTCAAGCTGAACAGTTGTCTATTACAAACGTTGTTAGTAAACAGCGAAATCTCAACCATTTCACATGGGTACTAGTATGTTGTGCATACCATATTTGTTTACAGATTCTGATAGTTGAGGTTGACGTTTTGGTTGGAAATTATTTATCAGCAGTCGAGATGGCATCATCAGAGGGCAGAGTCATGCATTTTCACCGCATACGCGCCTTCATTCCGCCTCTTTATCACGTGATTACATTTCACACTTATAACAACCCATCACTTCTGTAGCTCAAATGCTGCTTGAGTGTGTTTCCCTGCACTCATTTTCCGATATAAAAATCTCTGTATATTGTACAGTACAATATCCAGCAAATCCTAATTCCTTTTTTAAGTGTTCTTTTTCCGTTTTCGAGAAATGTTCTTGCAGGTGAAAAGCCCGGTAAACAAAAGGGAACCAATGAAATCCTGAGAATGTATTCCAATTGATCCAATTTCGGATCTCGTGTTAAGATCATTTTACTCCAGGACCTAGAAGCACGTTCGCTGCAAGCTTCTCGAGAGATACTGAATCGCATGTTGGCTTAAGTTCCTCCAGTCTAGTTTAAATGCGCTTTTGAATTCAGATGTCGACTGATAAGGCGTGTAACTTGCGCAAATTTTCCAAGTCTTTGTTAGCTAAATGCTCTCAGTTTGGGTGAAATCACAGTTTTTATTTCACCACGTCCTAAAGGGTAACCAACTTTTAGTATTGTGTGTCTTTAATCTGTCTAAGCTTTCTGAAACACATTTAATGAGGTTTGCGGACGAAGGTAGTGTTGGAATGAATGGATGCAAGCTTTATAATTTAACACCACATTAAACAGTGTTTAGTCAACAGATGGGTCGTTTTATTGATACGAAATTGTACCGAGGTTTATCATTTGTTTTTCGATAGCTTTTGTATCAATATTTCACTCCAAAATAAATGGCATGTGTCATATGTTGTGTTTGGCCTGAAACGTCATGTGCTCAGACAAACATTCTCGCACGCACAGGCCTACCGTCGTACACACACATACATGGTTGGCGTTAGTAGTGCTTCGCTCCGGACAAAGCAGAACAATCAGATATTATCATGGTTTATTCTTATCCTATTTCACATACGGCTTACGCTTTCACTTGTGTACTGTGTTTTTAAATTTGTGACAAAAACCTTGAAAAAGCATCCCAGCACATCTGAACTGCTTTGTGCACCGGACTACTCTTAGGCTTCTCAGTAGGCAAATTATCGGAAGTTCCTCTTGGGCTCTGAGAGTTCAACCTGATAGCTTAGATCGTGTATTTTGCAATCTGAAAACCATTCTCGCCCGCAAAATTGCTCGTGAAACCAAGATTATCGACCGGCCAATGTCAGCACGGATCCGATTCCTCGGTGCTCTGTAGGGAGTTAGTTTAGTTTAGATGTTATGAAGCTAGTGTTTCAGACATCTTTCCGATAGTTGCACAGAATGCGGTGACAAGTTAACGTTATCAGTACCAGTTCCGTCTGTATATATCAAACAATTAGAAACCTGAATCTGTACAGCTTGTAAAAAAAATGAAAAACCCGATCCATATAGTACATATAAAATGCAATGAGGGCATGTAAACCATTTGAAAAGATCCTTGATGTAAACCATTAGGAGTATTACCACCCAATCGGCAAGCCAGACTTTCTAGCCTCTCTACCACCATAATTGTTTTTCTACCACTCCTCGGGGACGGTAAATATGTCATTAAGTGTAAAATAATAGACTGATGAACCCACATATGTCAGCAAGAAAACTTGCTACATACTTCAGTGACAGGAGGTGTACCATTCCCAACCAGAGATCAGGTAACCAACTGCAATAGAACGCGTTGTTGCAGTCCAAACTATCGCTTACTGCGTAATTGAATACATGTTCTTTTTTACATACATGCGTTCTTGCGACTATCCATTACTGGACTGCACTGATATTCTTCTTGGATTGGTCTCTTATTAATTAGCCGAATCAACACCACCAATCCGACTACGGGTTAAATGTTAATATTTTGTTTGACAACAACAATTTGATTCAAAAGTTCTCATCAAGCTATCGAATAAAGATGGATGATAATCACTACACATTCGGTGGTTCTCCCTTACAACCGCCCTTGGGTGACGACTATGGAGAAAAATGTTTCTTCTGGTAGCATTTACAACAACTTCAAGTATTGTGTACATGATAACCTGTGCGTACGGTGTAACTTTTGACATACTTCGTGTTGCTTCTTAATTACCACTTGAAGGCCGAAAGAGTCCAAAGTGATGCTGGCTGGTTGTAAAAATTGGATAACTTCGCGTTCGTAGTAGTTTGCTGGAATTCTGTCACTTTTCCTGATGATAAATTTTCCGCCCTTCCTCAAAATTTCATTGGAATCTGGTAATCGGTTCATACTTCAGGCAGATCACTAAAGGCTTTCAGGGACACAAAAACAAGGTTTTCAGGGTCATCCCATTACGTAAGTGATCTCGTATAGCCTTTCAGAAACTGAAACGTAGAATGCTAAAGTCGCAAGTATTTGCCACGCTGTACCAACCAAAGAGGAATAAATAACCTATCTGATAATCTTCAAAACGTTGTGACTTATTATGAACAAAGAAATCTTTCATGTAACCTTTCGTATCGTCCTAAATGTACCTCCACCCCATCTCACTCCGCCTTCCCGAGTGATGAGTACACTCCGCGCAACATTCAGTTACACAGCGTTCAATCTCCTAAGTACCATGGAGTGACGTTAAGCACTGATATACTCATGTTGTCAATTATGTGCGCTAATAGTTCTGACTTATCTTCGAATTCGGTAGCTCATGCAATTCTGGATGACAGTTTTCAACACACTTTCTCTCGTGGCACCAGTAGTACTCTAATTATGTGGACAAAAATATGTCATTTGTTGTCTCCAAGACTACCGAGTTTTTTGTTTTTCTTCTATAATCTGAATCTAAAAGCCCGTAAAACGTGCTACATTAGGTCACTTGGGAAACACCGAAAACAATCTCCCTCTCTACTGACTGTTCTGATCCTTCAGCCGGGCATTTTCTGCTAATTCTGCGTTAAATCTACATTTACATTTTCTTTTGTATCTCAACCCATTTTACAAAACCTACTCTGTGTCGTCCCTTTAGTTGCTCGCCGAGCACACGTAGCAAGCATGTCACGTAAGACGTATAAGAGCGTGGGTGACTAGGACAAACCGCGGACAGAGGGCTCAGCTCCATCCGGTATCGAAATACAGTCCACCTGTTGTTGAAACCCCAGCGGTTAAAGGACCACGGAGCAGGCATGTCTTGAATGAAAGCTGGGTAACTGAGTTAGCCTACCTGTGTGCGAGCACACATGAGCACAACTTAAGAACAGCAGCGAAATTGGTTGTATGATTTGCATAAACTGTGGCCACCGATCCCGAAAGTAGCACAAATATTTCGTGTCCGAACGTGCGTGGTGCGCACATGTGATTTGGCATTATTTCTTTAATCAACGCCCCATAGTATTTTGCTTTTGTTCCTAGCTTGTGCCTACATGCAGAAGTACAAAGATATTCTCATCCAGTCACCCAGCTTTCACTGAAGGCCTGTCTGTTTCTGGGTCTTTCCGATCGCCAGATACGGAGAAAAGATGTTTCGGTCAACTCCAATAACTCGGGTGAGACGACTCCTTTACCTTCGAATTATACAGTTTATTTGTAAAGGACAATGAATATCCCCGTTGTTGTGTTCGAACAAAGTGAAACCTGGGGGATAGGATGAAACCAGCCATCAGAGGGCATGAAAGCACCGGACTGTGCTGGTGTGCATGACCAGAAAAAAAAATCCGCCACTTAGGTGTGTAGGAGTGCAGTAACCCAACACGGACCGACTGGGCCGTTGACAGGAGAAGTGTATTAGGAATTTGCGAACCACCAAAATTGGAGGGGTCTTAAAGCATCTGCCAATCGTGTTTTGAGTGACAGCATTGGGATGATATACTGGTCCCATTAGTGCAGCGGAATGAACACATCGTATAGTGTCAGGACAAACTGAAGGTTGAGAAGCTCATAAACAATGGTAGTCTGCTGAAGACTCACCATTTTCGAGAAGTATCAATACCAATCGGCATGAGAAAGTGATAGCCCTAGTGGAAATGATTGGAATCACAGTGATTTACATTCGCGCTGACCCTGTGATTAGATCATATCTGGCTGAGGATGGTGGTATACCCAGTACTTCTTTATCTAATTAGGGTGGTTACTGTTATCGGATGGTATAAACGATTGCACATCATGACAACTAAAACTTAATTCATGTCCCGTAAGGCCCTTCACAACAGTATCACTATGATCGAGTTTGAAATCAGGAAAATCTTTCTATACCACAGTCTCGGGAATGAAGTATTCAACATTATTGGTGTCAACAATGAAATCATGTTGCATCCTCCCACTGACTGGAAAGGTCTCCAAATCTGTTACCGTGTTCGTGCACCTACAACGCCAGGTAAATCAGAAGAGTCATTCAAGGATAGATAATCTGCAGACATGGAAGGGTGTGTGCTGAAAATACAATAAACTGACTAAAGCCCGATTTTACCGTACCTGAAACATTTTCATGGAAGCGGTATGTGGGTTGAGAATACAACTTGCCGCATGAGGCACATTTCCAAAGTTTAGTTTTCAATTTAGATCTATGGTGTATTTTATTTTGAATTTTAGAATTAAGGTTATTTGTGCGAATGAATAGGCGGGGAGTCATTGGATGACTTTTCATTTGCTCAGACCTACCGTTACGCAAGCGGACGTGAGACGTAGATCCAATTGAGTTACTTATATAATCAAAAAGTAGTTCGAAATTCTATCACTGCGAGTGAAAATGGTTGCATACGCTCTTCTCTGCCATGTACCTACAATATTAGGCATACTCATGAATACAGTATGAATGAAAATGAATAATAAAAATGATTCATGGGACTTGAAGCGTGTTTGTGTGGGTCTTTTATTGATTGGCTAAAGTGACCAATATTAAAGTACATATTGGCGGAACAGGCGCCGGAGAAGTGGAACAAAGTACTAAAACTTCCGGTTCAATCTATGCATAATATACTTTGTATGGTTTCCTTGGTTCCGTTCTCTGAGATCTACCAACCCAAGGCGAGTGATCTTTGATTTTGTAAAATGGCCGACTTTTTCTTGGTGGCGCATTCACATGATCGTTAGTGAAATAACCCGATTTAGTAAATCTTAAGATGAGCGTACCGTTTTGGAGAACGACAATGTTTCGTAGCTCCCATTTTCAGGTTCCACGAAACACAAACAGAATTGGAGATATTCAAGCGCTCATGCAAACAAGGCTGCTATGCGATTTATATTGTGCAAGCAATATCTGAACTTGCGAAATTTTGATGTAAAAACCAACCGGGGGGGGGGGTAATAATAGCTAAAAACATTTAATTGCTGTGTGCCATGCGATGGTGAGGTAAGTGGGAACAGTCATGGTACCGTCCATTGAAAAACGCTGTGGAGTTGTAAATCCCACGTGTCAATTGAGTTGCATTGGAAAGTGAATATCTGAACGTGGTGTGAGAGTGTTTATGTGTGTTGATGTGACCGTGTACCACGCCGCGGCACCCGCCATTGTCCATCAAGTAGATCCCAATCATTTATTGTATTATTAATAATATTATTATTAGCACTGCTACTATTATTATTATTTTTATAACTCTGGCTTGATCACTTTTCTACGGTGCTTTACGCCTGTCGAGAGAAACATGGAGGAACGTTTTCCGCCCCGAAACTGGTTAAGTTCATTGTGCCAAGACAAAGACACACTCTGTCGTCAGGGTAATCGGACTAGGAAAAATAACACCTGATCTCTGTGTATAAAAACTGATTGGTGAACTCCCCCCCCCCCCCGCCAATGTGTTCAACGACAAAACTGGTGCACACTCTCTCCTACTCGCTCGTGTATTGCAATACTAAATCCATTTTTCAGTGCAAATCAACTAACCCCCGGATTACATATTTCTTTGTAACTGTTTCCACCTGACATCACGTAACGTGATAACACTTCAATTATATGTGCTATCTGGACTTTCTCCAACTTCTGTGTTTTACGTCACATAGAATGTTCAGATAATCATGTGTTCTCAGTGGGAATGTGGTCACTTTCCATGGAATAAAAATTACCACACCAGCCGGATTACTGATTTCCCATCAGTACCAGACGCATGCTTGCAAATTCCGTTCATCCTTTACGAATTTACTTCTTAGATTGCGTGATTGCTAGTTAACTTCACCTGGTTGGTAGAAAAAGGATCCTTGTGAATTCACAGCACACGAATTTACCCAGTGCACCTTCAACAGTAGTTTGTTCTTGGGAAGCACGTAAGAAAAATAGAACAATACGTGGCGGCTAAAATGTCAATATGCTGCCTGCTTTGGTCTACCATTAAAATGCAAAGATACAACTTTTCAACACTCATCAAACTTCCGAATGGCTCAACTGAGATTATTGGCTCCAATAGCATTTGAAATACAATGTAGCAAACTTGGAACAGCAATTCATTTTATCAAAAGAGAAATCAGCTGTTATGCGTCTCCTGCTTTGTTGTTCCTCACATGCCGCCAGATTCATTTCCGTTTTCTGCGCCAGACAAAAATCTAACGCACGATTCTAGTACGGTACACCAAATAACAGTCGTATCAAGGTCAAAAGTTTTCTGTGAATTATAAAATTTACACAACTTATACATTGTTCCTATAAAAACCTGTTTCAGTTAATTTGTCAGGTTTTACTTGAAACTCCCAAGGCCTCATCGTACAGCAGACTTGAGCCAATATAACGGCGCTGTTAGAATATGTAAACCCCCAAGGATAGCACCTAAATCACTGTGTCACGCAATACGAGCCATTTCCATTGTTTTTTCTTGTAGCAAAACTCGTTACCGGTAGATTACTTCAAAGGGTATGAGAGACCGTTCTTACAGAATGCTATCAAGACGTCAATGCAAAATATTTCGCACGTTTGAAGTTCCTTGGTCTTGAATGGTTTCCATGCTTCCGCGTTTCTCAAAATAGTGTGAAATTGTTTACTCCATACATCAAATTGGAATGCGATTCTCTTCACAGAAACTCCATTCTTGTGCAACTTCGTGACTTTTATTTTATCACCTTGGCTCGAAAACGTCTTTCTCGTTCGCAATCCCATCACGGTTTACGTGCGCCTAGGACGTCCACCAGAATGGTTCAAATTTTGCATTTACAGACTTTGAGCTACATATATAATCAGAGAACAAATTTAACAAAAGAAACTGTTACTATAATTCGGAGGTTGGCAATTCACCTCAGAGTATTTGATTAGGGTATCACACTCCATCCAGTTTCGTAAATTCAACATGCAGATTTCGTCCCACTTTTCTAAGCTGGTAAAGAAACGAAAAGGTTGGTTTTGTGTGGGCCTTCTCCAATTTCCATGAATAATGTGATACGGAAGACGAAACTCTATTTTAACATGACACTTCCGACTTTCAACTGCGGGTGGGAAATTATAGCAATGTTCATTCAATTCAACATGTGACCGATAATACAACATGGATTTTCACACAACCAACATCACCGTGCGGATAACTTTCATTTCACTTCACACTTGTTTGCTTTATATACTAATCGATCATAACAGCTATACATGCAGGCAGCCATTCTCGTGTTCGTGATCCACTTTGACTTGTCACGTGAACAGAAGCAGCCGAGGTGCATATGATGGCAGAAACAGCCAAATTCTGTAATAATAAAATAACTATATCAGAGATAAACGTCATGATGAACAAAAATAATGTTTAACGTAAATACCAGCGGTGTTAGGGATGAGACACCGTCATATGTTGGTCCAAGGGAAACGATGACCAAATCCAGAATGAAGAAATAGAGTGAAAATGGTGTTTAACTACTGAAATAGTGAGCAGTAGCAAAACACAGGATAGTGGAATAACACAAACAGAGCTCAACTATGCATTCGACCGAAAACTGTTATCATCAAAGTGACACATCTCTGATGGCTGCTAAATGCGATTGTATTTCTGCTGGTAACTGGCCGTGTTCCTCTAAAAGAATACAGTCTGCAAAAGCCGTATGTTACTTACCAGTTCACGTGTCTTTTCATTTCCTGCAGTTCGTTCTCCGTAGCTGTTCGGTCAAACACTATAAATGTGTTTGCAATAGGCATCACCGCATGCGTCCATGGACATTGCATAAAACTGATCGCACATAGAATCACAAGCATTATTCGTGGAAGTTCCGATTATTCATTGACAACTTATAAATTACTCTCAGGACCCGCCGTGAACTGCTTGAAGGTCCTACGATATCCAAACCCACTCAAAAGCGACACTGGAAACTTATAAGGACAGAAACGCCAGAAAGCTTCCTTTAGCTGAGGATCAAGAGGCGATCTCTACCGGTGTTTGGTTATGCAGTGCAATCACCACGTTTGCCCTTGACTTTCGGACCCGGACAATGTGTCTTTACCAAGAAGGCGACCACTCTTTTGGATTACGCTCTAGGGAGAGGGCACTGTTATTGTACAGGTTAGATCAAATGGGCTAATCGGACGAACTTGCCTTTATTGAATTTCAGAATGCCGAAACGTATATTTTGCCCCATAGTAATAGATGGACATTTAAACCTATCACAATCACATCTGTTGATTATTGTTCTTTATCTGCACTACCGAACGCCCACTCGTTGTGCAGCCTGTGATCCAGACGCTCATTTATTCTTCGGCCTTAGGAGGACTACATCATTTTTAAGCTTGTTTACTACTGGTTGTCACTATTCTATATCATTTTTAGACAAGTAAGCTCAGAACACAGATTGACGCTTACAATACAGTCTTTCTGGTTGTTGGTTGCTGGTGCATTCGATTGCGAAGACAACAGTTATCAAACCACTGGTAAACGATTTTTCTGCAGCTAATCCAAACAACACAAATGACCTAAAATCAGTGTAGCTTTCACGGTTGAGAAAGTACACGTTGCCAAGAGAGTGGATGATACACAGCCATGCAATCTTCTTGGTTAGAGGGGAATAAACGTCAAATACTCCTGCTTTCAACCAAAAGAAGAAACAGTGCCCCACAAAATGCACTTGATATTTAAACCCGTTTGCCAAGTTGTACTCTCCAGACATTTTGGGTTTTGTTTAGAACATTTTATTTTACCCCTGATAGGGATAGACACAAGATCAGCACGGACTTTTTTCGCGCACTCACAATTTAAAATAAGCAGTTTCATAAATAATACTTCATAACTGAGTCTCAGAAGTTGGTTGTAAATATAACATGCTCTTCGAAACTGTCCGGCGAAATATTTTCAAAATTTTCAAAATATGAATAACCTCGGATGTTTCTGGCTAAGTTTTAAAAGACGTCTTCCTGGGATTCAAGTTTATGAGAGAAAAACTGAAAGGCAGCACTCCCAATGGCTGTCGGAAGAGCAAAACAAGATTCGAAGAGAAAGACAACTTAGCTTCGACAGTAACATTGAACTAGCTGTGGTGTATTGCTTCTTATTATACAGGAATTACTAAGAAAGGATGAACTTCAGAGTATTGATTACCTTCTAATCAAACTTACTTAGGCTATATTCTGTTGGCTATTCTGAAAATCTACATGGCATTCCCGCCCGAACTGTAAAAATATCCATCGTAGAAAATGGGGTCTTCGTAGGTGACTTCCGGAAATAGTTCGTCATCGCATCGCTGAAACCTTCCATGAAAAAATTGGTTGGCAGCTGTGCGGATAGCGTAGTCACTGGCGTTGCAACAAATTATTGGGTGATGGGAAGGTGTCTCAAAACTGGGTTGATAAATGAACACTTTGATACACAAATCTAAGCATATCTATATGGAATTATTTCCAAATACAATTAGAGATGCAAGAAATCAGCGACTGAGTAACCCGGGTTACACTGAGATCGGGACAATTAGCACGTTTTCAAGTTTCGCTTATTCATGACTCCTGAATCTCTCGATGAACCCTTTTAATTTTCTTTCGGTTAATCCACCTGTTCCTGTTTGCTTCTCTTTAGTCAACGATTTTTTTAGCACTGTCGATCGTCTGTTCATTGGTGTCAGTCCGTTTACAGTCTGACGTGTTTTCACGTATGCGTGACAAATTATGCAGTGTACTTCGAGAGTGGGTACATTCTTGAAGCTTCAGGTTTCCAATATTACTACTGAAAACGTTCGCAGTACTTAAACTTTGACATTTTCTGAATTCTCACGAGAAAAACATCGGTGCATTGTCCGCTTGGGAAAACGGCGAACGAGATCGGAATTTGCAACTTATACAATCGAAGGTGCTATTCTAACCACGAAGTAATCGGATAAAGCTACCTACGTAAATCGAGTGGACCGTTAGTCGTCCGTGAACCAACATGCACTCGTTCATCAATAATAAACGGGTCATGTTGGCCAATGTAGCAGTGTCTTGCATAGAAAGTCCGAGTTGAATAGTAACTAATGTACTATCTGAACAGTGGTCTGTCGTCCATTCACATATGGTTTATTGCTAACTCGTTTGTGGTTTGTTCTCTTATTTCCTTTTTGGTCTCCTGAATTTGAGCGACTTCAGTTAATCTGGTTCACTTGGAACAACCATTGGCGGTTCTCGGGCTGCGGTGATTCTCTGATTGCTATTTCTCAGTGCCCACCCATCTACGAATTGAAAGTAACCACCTGCATAGCGAAGTGAAAAGGAAAGTAAATAATAATAGCAATATGATAAGTAAGGTGTGTGAATAAAAAGTCTTACTTTTCGTGATTTGTAGTCGTATCTTCCTGCCAATAATCATTAGTTTTATAGATTTCGTGGAAGGCGGACATAGGAAAAATAATCAAGTGCAATGGTCTGACTCTCAATGTATTTCATCTGTCTTATGGACTGCCCACTTAACCTTTCGAAGGCTCTTGTAACTTTTGAGAGGCGGTAAATGATTAGTTAACGACGCCGACACTGCCAATCTGACTTAGGGTTGAATGTGGTTATTGTGCATCATCCAATACCCGACATACGGCTATGCAACCAATATTTGCATATTAGTACCAGTTGTTAGCTTACTGACACATTTCATTCAAGCCGTCAAGTAGGTATGATGACCACGTTGGATAGTTGAGGAAGAATGCACAGTAACTGTCATTGTAGTATGCACGGTCATCGGTGATTAGCTCAATCTTGGACATAATTCGTGTGAGCCGCTGATTAAGGGAGTCGCCGATAGTTACCTTTAGGTATCAGCTAAAGTAGCTAGGGGTAAAGTTGAACATGTTGGCAAGTTCTCACTGACCTCAGTTCAAAAAGCTGAAGTGGATTGTAATAAATTAGCGATTTATCAGTCATTCCTAGTGGACGGCGTAGTCACCCAGATTTCCGATTGGTAACATTGATCTACATTCCTTTAATTTCAATCATATCTGTAGGATAATTAAATATATGGAATACGTTTATAAATAATACCGCCGATGGTGAGTTAGAATTATTGTCAAAGAAACGGCTGTTTACCCTCAGCCATCTCATTATAAACCAAGACTGAAATCAGTATTTATATTTATACACCGGCCAACAGCATCTTTCAGTCAGTCACTATTAGGATTGCCTCAACAGCGGTATAATTGGGAAACATGAAAGGCTGACTCTTTTCTCTTCCTTGAATCATAACTGCTATTATTCTTTTAGAATGATAAAGGACTGCATCATCAGTTAGATACGAATGGACCCTCAGATTATACCACAGTCTGTGTTGTAGTTATGACACACAGGCTAACGCAAATGCATGCACCTATGAGCATACACGTTCTCACATCCACCGAAAATATGTTTGGGCAGTTCTCACTGCCTTTTGACATGGTTCACTCGTCACCTACTGCAGAAAATATCTCTATCCGGTTGCAAGCTTCTGGTGGCTAGTGGTCTCTAAAAAATATTTTGGCGCAAATGTTGGGATGGTTTATGCCAATCCGAATGACGCAATTGAGACTACTCGAATGATTTTCTCAAACTGAAGCCGCCAATCTTCAGTTCAGTCGCTGCACTAGCAGACGAAACCATTGCACCACAGAATAGTAACCACCGATTGACTGGATTTTGATAAACAGGAGTTCGAATACACCTCACCTAGGGGGGGGGGTGTAGAGGTTATGCTGTAAATTCTGCGTCTCACAGACTTTCGGGTGGCTGAGTAGATAAGGTTGAAGCATCAGTGGACTTCGAGGATTGAATCTGGGCAAATAGTTGGAAACTGATGTTGGCAGGCGATATAGCCTCCGTCGGACGCATGAATTAAGATCCAGCCCTCGTTGTTTTTGTCTCCCCATTTTTTATCATACTGTTGTACTTCTCTCACCTATGTGTGGGTCTGCTCCAATATTCATCAACACAGCACGCACCACCAATATCACTTGATCACTGGTCTCAACGAGAAAGAACCGGTTTCCTCTCAGCTGTGATTTTATGGTACTCGTCCATCTCTGGAAAGGGTACAGATGTTACTTGCTGCAGGTGACGAGTTAGTCATAGCTAAAGATATTGACAACTGCCCACATTTGCGATGGGCGTAATAGGGTGTGTGAATGATTCTACGATGAGACAAGAGTTTTGCTGTTAGACGACTTACCGTTGTTCAGAAAGTACATTAGTTACTATTCAACTCGCACTGTCTATGCAAGGCACTGCTACATTGGCCAACATGACCCGTTTATTATTGATGAACGAGTGCATGTTGGTTCACGGACGACTAACGGTCCACTCGATTTACGTAGGTAGCTTTATCCGATTACTTCGTGGTTAGAATAGCACCTTCGATTGTATAAGTTGCAAATTCCGATCTCGTTCGCCGTTTTCCCAAGCGGACAATGCACCGATGTTTTTCTCGTGAGAATTCAGAAAATGTCAAAGTTTAAGTACTGCGAACGTTTTCAGTAGTAATATTGGAAACCTGAAGCTTCAAGAATGTACCCACTCTCGAAGTACACTGCATAATTTGTCACGCATACGTGAAAACACGTCAGACTGTAAACGGACTGACACCAATGAACAGACGATCGACAGTGCTAAAAAAATCGTTGACTAAAGAGAAGCAAACAGGAACAGGTGGATTAACCGAAAGAAAATTAAAAGGGTTCATCGAGAGATTCAGGAGTCATGAATAAGCGAAACTTGAAAACGTGCTAATTGTCCCGATCTCAGTGTAACCCGGGTTACTCAGTCGCTGATTTCTTGCACCCATTTTTGCTGTATCTCTTCAAATCTCCTGAAAGCCAAAAAACACTGAAAAAGGCTCTTGTATTTTACTTTTATCGGATGATTCCCGCCGTGTGTGTTTGCTCATTGAATCTGAAATACTTTTTTTCTGTTGTTGATGCCGCCCTGGAGTCAACCTCATTTATTTCGTATCGATTTTTTTCCGGTTTATACTGTGCAGTTTGATTGGGTATCTCTTGAAAATTCTGAACTCTTGGTAATATTTAACTTAACAGAGAGGAAATGACGAGTCAATTCGTCATCTTCACAGGAAAGTAATTTGGGTGTGAGCTAGTAGATTCTTCCTCCTAGTGTTTAGTGTGCAAAACTCGAAAATTCTGCTGATGTATTAAAGATTAGTAGTAAATTTTTGGCCATAATCTCAGACGCATAGATCACTGCATCAGATAGTGAGCCTTGGAGGTACACCGTATGTCGTTATGATCAGCTGGGTTTGTTGTCAACAGTTGGAACGAGTAGATTACACTCAGGATCATCCAAAGAGGTCAGCTGCGTTATTCAATTTGGTAGACATTCTGAGGCCGTTTATCTCGCAGAGTAGATCACCGCGTATGGGGTTAGCACCATAAGCTAGCACTTCAGTCATTACCCTTTATCTTTTTACAAGAAATTCAATTTTTCTGCTGGAAAAGTAATACTGCATTTAGTAATCCCTGAGCACAGTGTTCGTTGCTGATGGATATAACCATTTCCGCATGCGGTTTTATGGTCTAAGGCTAGGTACTATGAGGTTTCAACGGCAAAAGCTGACCTTATTTCATATCTAAGGGGGTTGATCACAAGATAGGTAATCTGATCAATAGAACGAGCGTGTAATTATAAACTACATAAGCCAAAGCCTCAGTGGATTTTGAGGGTTCTGGTGGTCGCTTTTCATCACTAAAAAGAACAAATATGGTGCCGATCGCATTTGCCAATTGGGTGGTACAAAGTAATAAATGTTCAAACACTGGCCAAATCCGGATTCTCAAATAACATCGTATTCTCATAAGGCAAGCTTACCGTTCTTAGTTATGTTTAAAAATTGATTACATTTTGCAGAATAGCAAAATCTAGTACACTATAGAGTTCAGAAGGTGAAAAATATGGTTTATTCTATGTCTTTCAATTTGCCAATAATTTTGTTATTATGCTACACGCGAGAGGCACAAATTTACACGAACCATCTACTCTAGATTTAGTGTTTTATTCTATGACTAAGTTTTTTTCCCATATTAGTTTTTCCAATTTATCAACGAAGATCGGAACCATTATAATAAGAACAGAGCCTTCACAGTATGTTATCAACGAGACCGCTTTCATTTTCAAAAGAACCACAAAAACTATTGTGTTCTAATCTAATCAAAAATCAACGGCAAACATTTTATGGCATCACATTCATAAGTTAATCAAAGTAACTGAGGAAAATTCTCATCCGCTAGACTGATGATTCAAATGAAACCCCCTGCGTAACTGAATGCACCGATAAAAGGTTGATTTCAAACGTCTAATGGAGAGGAATTATTTTGCAATCCTCAATCCTGGTTTTATCAGAATTTAATAGGACGGTTGGACTCAGTGATCTGATAATGATTGTTCATGAGTATACAAGTGGGAAATTGGACCAAACCCCTCATGTCGCAAATTTTCCAAAAGAAGTTGGTATTTTCTCCAAGTTATAATTCTGATCTCCAAGCTTTCATCTGTAGGCTTGCGTCAAAAAGTGATCACTTAGTGCGACATAGCTCCCGCGTGGTCAAAGACAATAATATGTCAATAGTAAGTGGATGATGTTTTGAAAACACATCTCTAGGTAGAAAAGACGGTTATCTGGGTTACATTAGTTCCGTGGGATGGGAGAAAATATGCCAGTATTCGGTCTATGTTTATTTAATGAGGACATTCTTACTTCCAAAGGGTAACCAGAAAAGAGAAGAAAGGATTTAAATACTTGATGTAGAACAGTCACAAGAGTGAACCATGTTGTAGTGATGTTCAGCATCAAAATAATCGGTAATGCACGTAACCTGTTTTGAGGAGTGGATGCCCAATTTCTTTGAACTAATAATGAACATTTTACTTTGCAACTGTGAGAGAACCTAAATAATTCTTTCCACAGCAAATCTTTGGAACCCTATTGACCGTGTTACTATGCCATACTTTCTTCAGAATAAATTCCTCTCCTAGTAAATAAGACTGTGAACAAGATCAACAAACGAAAATTCCTCAAAAACTTAACACCATTAGCTTTGCGGTAGGTCATTTATGGAGTGCTTAGATGATAGCCAAAGGTTCCACCCTTATTTTGTAGATCGTATACAAGAAAAGATCAGTGTGGCTTCCGGTCATTGGCGAGGATTCCACCATACAAAGCTGCTCCGCCATACTGCCCTATAAATTGCATCTTATTTATGAACAGAAAGCAGAAGCATCGTGTTACACGGCTTTTAATAAGAATAATTACGCTGTAACTCGTCAGAGGCATTCTACCTTCATCATAAAATGAAAGGAAGTAAAAAAGCAATTGTCTTTTTAAGGCTGTTGGTGTTAGAATTGTCTATATTTCACTTACTGCAAAGCAAGAAGGATAAACAAATATTTTTGGTTGACCTGTTAAGTTCCCATCGCCTCATAGAGACTGCTTCTGCAAAATGGAGAAGTTGGGTTTCAGGTGAAGAAAACGCCTCTAAATGCCGGGACCATATTTGTCTTCCAGTCCCCAGAAATTGCCGAGCAACGGACGATGCTCGCCCTCGATATTGTGGTGACGGTAATTGTATTTTATTTTTCAGTGACATTTTGACTGTAGTATGCCCCTGTCGCAATATAAAAAGTATACCGGATAAAAGTAGCGCAGAGCCACATTGCAGTATTCCTTATTTCAAGTTCATATCGGAACAAGGCTAATCTGATCTTATTTATGAGCGCAAATTTTTGGTGAAAACAAAACGATGGTTTGGAAGCGAAGCAGTCATGCAATTACTGCAGCCTTTTCCAAGTATCAAGCTGAGTGAAGTCAATTAATTGCCTGAATCATACTCGGGTGAATACTCAGCTGCATGTGAGAAGTCCTGAGGACATGATGAAGGTAGTTTGTCTTTTGCAGAGGAAAATAAAAGTCCTTAACGGAGCTTTTTAGATTATCTGCCGAACTTGTTTGTAACTCGAGTAGCATGAATGATATGGGACATGGAACATTCACTCGTATGAAGAAGCGTATGCGGCTAGCCGAAATCGAACAAGATAACTTTCACTACCTGTTGAACAATCGTGCAATTATTGCACCACTGGTATACAATTACTGTTCTTGTTTCGACCACAAAACTTGCCTTGCCGTTCACTTCTCGGTTTGAAGAACAGCAAACGGCTGAATGAGATCGAGATGAAATTTTGCGTTATGTCTATGTATAATGTATTGATGGGCAAGAATTATGGATAATTCACATATGTTGGTGACGCAGAAATACAGTAACTGAGAAGTGGACCGTCTTGGCGACCATCTACCTTTCAAGCAAACTTCAGGTAAGCAGGATGGTGTTGAACCATGATAAATTTGCGGAGTTAGTTGTAAGGCTTTCTACTACATCTAGAAAAATGTTATGAGGGTTCAAGGATTTTCTGAATTCCGCAAGAAGCAAACCACGAAACATGACGAAATTAGCTTAAATAAAGTGTGGAGCAAAATGATAGCATAGAAAGACCACCCAAGTAAAGCACATAATAAGTCGTCTTTAGATATGACACAAATAAGGCTATCAATATAATTTTTAGGAAGAACGCTTCGAATTCAGAAGCCTAGATGAGCCCGAAACAGTAGAGCTTTATGTTACCAGATAAGGTATCAACCACCATTTTTACAATTGGCTGTGGATATAGATAGCCCAGACTCACTGAATAAGTGGTCTCAGGTGACCAGCAATAGTGCTCTAAGAAATGGCAGGATTTTGTCTGGTTGACTTTCTCCGCTGTAAAAAAGGCATACTTTTTTGGACAGATTTTGAAGTGGCGAGCTCGGATCGACACAACATAAGACCACTTCTCATTGGTGAATCTCCTCCACCAGAGAAATTTCCGGACCACAAAGGTCACTAACTTGCCTGGCACTTGGATGTGCAGAGGCTATAGATTCATCCCTAAACAGTAAAAACTAACATGTTCCCATCAATGTATCTTCTACGCCGGATTGAGCGATAGACTATAAAACCGTCCTCAAAGGTGCTGGGGACACCGCCTTATCCTGAATTCTGAAGAATATCAGCGAATAACTTTAGAAACAGAGGCTTTAGTAATGTTATGCCATTCTGGACAACCGATGCCCCTCGGGCTTCAGCGGTCGAGTTTTCAAGCCAACCAGTTGAAATGCTCACTTGTAGCAAACAGGCGTACATATCTTGTTAGAATGTAACGGCACTGTTGAACATGGGTAGCCAAGGCCTCACAATGAGGACACAGCATACCAGAACCTGTCACTCAGTTCGTAAAAGTTCGGACAGAGGAGACATTTTACTGGCTGTATCGCAGCTGAGGAATAACCGTCTCCAAACTCAACTGTGTTGCATCTGCCCTAAGCGATGAAGTTAATGACGTAATGATAGATTGGCGCCAATATGAGCAAGAATCGAACTGGCACGCCTCATGGGCTCTTCGAAGGAGGTGACGGTACTGTGATCTACGCCTCGATTATTGCGATCCATAACGGAAGAAAAAATAAATATTAATGAAATAAACAACGATTTTTCAACCGGGCCCAGGTGTGCAATAATCCGTTCAACTCATACGACTGAAATGCTTGCACGGGGACCTCGGGTGAGTCAGCTTGGCAAGTGCTGGGAAAGTTAGACCTCGATCAACTGTGCGAGATTGGTGACCTCCTGGTCAGTTTGGTGAAAGTCAAAAGAATGGTCGTTCGCAGCTAACTCGCAAAAACATTCCAAGAAAAAGTACGGACGTGATATTCGAACGATGGTCACATATTCAACCAAAAGGTTTCATCAGGCATCGGCGGTGGAGTGCTCTACTGCGTATCGTGTTCCAGCGGCCAGAAACACAAACGGTGCGGACAACATCGTCTTGCGAGCACCTCTCAGGATTCATCTCCCAAAGCAAATTTTGACCTTGCTGTAAAATCAAATAAACTCTATAATCCTGGACATGGTAGAAAAGCGTAACGTGCAGTCATGCGCAAATAAACCCGATTATCTTCAGCAAGCAACGTCTAAACGAGTGCAACTCCAGTAGAATGGTGAACGATGCCTAAGTCATCGGTCAAAGAGTCGGCTTTCAAAGAACTATGGAACGCTGAAAGAAGTCCTGAAGACTGGATATCTAGAGCACAATTTACCTTTGGACAAATGCATTCGAATTCCAGCTAACAGGAAGTAACAAACGCCACAAACGCAGCTAGAGATCTTGCATTCCGCAGGGGACGATCGCAGCAGCGCTGGATAGAAGGAACTGATAAAATGACAGCTTCAATTATTGTTAACTTCGGTAAGCTATTCCCCATCGTTTGCAACGCTTCAGATGCGCGCTGCAAGCATCAGTCGCTTTTGTGCGAAGCAGACGATCAGCAGGTGCCTGAGAAGAAACAGAAAATAAAAAGATGGATATAGCTCTTTTTCGTTTAGCCAACCAACCTTAAGTTCAACCGATTGACCTAAAACCAATCTTTCTTCCAAAAACAAGCACACCTGAAGCCACCATGGTCTGCAGTCAGCTACCGAAAAGGAAATCCGCTGAAGAAGATAGAATAGCACCGGAAATTGGCATGTGGCGCCTTTCATCGCTGGTTGGCAGGTTACTTGGCTCCATATGTTGGGAAGAACACTTTCTGACTGATGTAAGGAAGGGGACAAGACTGTGTGAGAAATACCGATGGATCAGCTTTATCAACGTGGCTGTGAAGAGATGAGCACGCTGCTAATCAACCTCTTATTGATGTGAGACCGCCACACCCAAAAAAATCAGGGATGTTTTCGCGGAGCAGTGAGCGTGAAACAAATTAGTTCACTATTTCTGAAACTGGAGAATATCTTCAAGTTCGAGCATCCCATCACTGCTTGTTTCATCGAATAGGAGTCGATTTTATTTCATTTACCCGGGAGTCACTTAAGAAGCTAATGAAGTCTGACGAGATGCATGATAAATTCGCATGACCTTATTAGATGTCTTTCGTCCATTAGAGTACGGGTCCGTTAGTATGGCGAAGAGTCTTGGAATTACGCACTCACAACGGGATTCACACACGGCCGTCCTCCTTCATCGATGCTGTTCAACTACGCCATCGAGTGAGCAGTACGTTGGGCACAGACTGACTATTCTGGTACACAGGCAGATGCAGTTATCGGATCTAGGATCCGCGGATGACATTGTTGTACCCGGTTATGCTTCGACCTGGCCCTGATCAAAGCGAACTCATCTCGAAGTCCATCGGACTATATTCGCAGGTCGTGGAAACTAATATTGTTCAACCTGCTCTAAGCTACCAGCTGGAAGTTTGTTTTTAAATGAGAAACACACCGAATAAGTTCCACACTCAAGTACGTAGGCCCTTCTTTACTTACAAACGACCTAGTAAGGAATGATGCAGTGTTGTGGGTTAACATTGCCAGAACAGCATTTATCCAGCTAGAGCGGCCGCCATGGACCCGCAGCGGAATCACCCTTCAGAACAATTTGTGTCTTCTGATCTGCTGTCAGCTCTTTAGTCCACTCATACTAAGAAACCTTACCAGTGAGTGGAGATTATATCAAAATGTTCAAGTTGGTTGGTAAATGGTGCCTGCGGTGCCTATTTAACAGAAGCTGAAGAGACTGTCTAGCCATAGACAGAAGACGTCCTCAACGATATCCTTCAGTATTGTCGACTTCGATAGTGCGGCCATTTCCTATGGTGACCTGAGACGAAACTAACCAATAATACTGTGCCCACTACTCCATTCTGGATGGCGCTGTTGCTTTGGCGGCCGGCCTAACCCGGACCAGCACTGATGAGAATGATATAGAACTCTAAAACTTATAGTCTCTTGTGGCGCTCGCTGCTGGAAGAAAAACTGGGCCTTGGTCCTCACTGAACTCACTTTCAACCACGGCACACGGTTTTATGCTCTCCATTATAATCATGAATCCGACCTGTCCTCCAGAATGGGACACTCGCGTTGAGGTAAATTTCGGTACGAAAAGAGATCATGATTGATAGCTGATCCAAAGTATTCAGCAGATAGTTTTCGTGTTGCGCACGTCAATTGTGCGTAAGTCTGGTTTGAACACTAGCGGATACAAACCCATACTATCCTCTCGAACGAAAATTAGAAGTTCGGAAAATCCAGAGAGTTTCATTCTAAAATTATTGAAGCTAGGCTTTTTTGTGGGCTGTGATACACTCAGTTCTAGGGGAGTCAAAATAGATTTGCTCGAAGGAAGCATATCATCTAAGCCATTTTCATAAAAAACTATATTTCAGTTATTTGATTAAATAGTTCACAGTGCAAATATGACGTTTAACAGACGATTATGAATCATGAGTACTTTCGTTCCCACTACGAATACATATCGTTATCTGATCACATCGCAGGAAAAAAGAACAAAAGGACCATTCTCGATGAAGCTCCCTTTTCCATTGTACGTATTTACATAATACAGTTTTCATTTCGCAGAAACTTTTAGGCCTGAATAAAGCATCATGGCGACAATTGTAATTTTGAAGTGCTTTGTAAAAATGAACTCATCGTTATTCACCTTGTTAGACTAAGGTGAAAATTAGGATGCTTCTAGTGATTCACTAGCAAATGTAGAGCAAAAGAGGAAAGAATAAGCACAATTCCACAAGCGTGCAAATCTGTGTGCTGGCAAATTGATGCAGGAGAAGTGGTCCAAAATTTCACCAGAAGCATCATCATTGCAGAATTTACGAAGACAAATAGGTCATCTAGTTAGGAAGAATTTATCCACCGAGGCTAAGAATTTATTGGTCGTTCGGGGATGTGAATGATGACTGCAGAATTAAATGATGGCAAGAAGCTGTAAACGGAACATATTTCATTGAGATAAAAAGAGAGAATTTCAACACCCTGATTTTGTTCTACTTTGAAATTTCACTCAAATATAATCACACTTCAAACTAAAATGCTGCTTTTGTTCAACTTTGTTGAATACCACTGAAAGTAGCTTTCGATGTTCAGCTTAACTCCAAGCAACCATAGTCGAAACATTAGAACATAGATTTCAGATAGGAATGCCTACGTTTCGTTTACCGGTCAAACGTGGGATGTGTTAATGAAAAAATGAAAGATGAACCCTTGATTCTTAACATGGGAAGGTTATCGAAGGCCATGTCCTAAAGATAGACTACAAAAAAGAGGAACCAACCAATAGCTATTTCGTTCTAATTTGGCCATTTCACTCAATAATCTGGTGAGAATTGGTTATAAACCAACTCACAGGTTTGACTATTCCCGACATCGGAAATCTTGGAGAAAATAGGTTTTGCTTGTTGTCTCTGAGTATGCTGATTAGCGTCACCCTCGCTTGGAAGTCAACGGAGAAAATTATTGGGCTGTGCTTTTAGCTCTTATGTGGCTTTTGGTCCAACTCCCGTCACCAGTGGTGTGATTTGTGCCGGTTTATTTGTACATGTTTTTGTCTGCTAAGTTAAATCCATCCATCATCTCAAACATTTCGCAGGTTTTCACTGTTACACGAAAATAGCTCCACGGTGAATTATTCTTTGTTTTAGGTTACATCAGTGCTATAACTGGTTTATTCCTATTTCTGCCTGATTTTAGTGGAGAGAAGATATCGTTCACAATACTTTATCCATATATGCTACAATTTCTCATGAGTAAAATATAACTACTTTCTTCAACATAAAACAACGGCAAACGACCCGCATCATGGATGGGTAAGCTGCAATAGATTTTGAACCAGTGTGGGTACCTACCGAATGTGATGGTGTACAGGCCGCTGTCTACTTGCCCAATTCACCCCTAGGAAGAACCGGGTGAAACTCATCAAAAAAGTACAAAAGTAGTCCACGAGGGGGGTTCGTTATAAGCAAGGTTGCTCTATTTGAAGGCTATCGAGTTCTAATCTGAAAAGCTATTCAACACAAAAAGTGGTCCATCAATATTTGTCTACACTTATTAGTGCGGAACGTGACCAATTCAGTACTACTTCTGTGCATAACATGAAGAAAAAAGAAGAATTTGCAGCTCCAAATCGAACATAGTAGGCTAGTGTACTGAAATGGATCTCATTAGTTCTAAGTGCTGTTCCATTCCCAACTTTTGAACGGATGAACCAAACTTATAGTACGGAGACATGTATTTCATAAATGTTCCAATATCCGATTGATACTTAATACATGAATTCAAATTATGGATTATGGAAGCCCACGCATACGGGCGTCTGATACACTCTAAGTTTTTCCAACACTAACTACACTGACTAGGAAAAAATTATCAACATAACCCCTGGGTTTTACCTTGCTGTGGCAAGCAACTGCTCTGAAAAATCAGACGAAACCTTATACTTCCAATATCTGTGGGCCACAACAATGGTGGTTCATGACCCTTTGACTGGAACAAGACTACATTTATTCACATGAAATTAGCCCACGTGGTATAAGAAACACAGCTACTATACACATCAATAATCATTAGGTCAGGGCTTTTCACAGTATCCGTGGCATGATATGATATTTTACAGATCTTCTAGAAACTTATGCAGAAAGGTGCCTATATGCACTTTTGCATTCGTATATGGCACCATAATAAGAGAAATATGTATTTGCATATCTACAGTAAATAAACAGTAATGACGAGGCTCTAGGAAAGTGACCCTTGTGGGCTTATTTATTGTGGCGAGTAACGATGATCAAAATTCGGACTAAACCCCATTATCTGCCACCACCAGTTGGCCACAGCCATGAAAAAAACCACTTTTAGTGGATTATTGTTATCACCATCGCAACAACAATGTAAGCCATTACCGGAGTGTACTCAGGTTGACCAAAACCTTGATGGGATGGGAGCCTCTGTGGGAAATATTTATTCGCAGTGAAGTAAACTGCATTCTAATAAAAAACTTTACAGCACAGTCATATTTGGTCTGCCTCTAGTCTTCGAGACGTACAACACTTTCTCCGCCACAGGGTCCTCCAAGTTGATTATGCAGTGATTTTCCATCTCATACTCCATCACTTTACATTTTTGACTCCAATGACCAGTGAGAGAGAAGACCGAGAATTTCTTCCTGCAAAACAGGGAATATGCTTGTACTCATCTTTATATCTAGCTTCTTAGGGACAAAAGTGTGAACCGCACATTGGGGATGTACATGCTTTCACAAGTACCCCAGGGAATAATGAGCAGACAAATGGATTTGCACGACTATATTTACAAAACTCTGGTAAAAATTGGCATACGGCGATATCTTGAACCATCCTTACCTACCTAACAAAAGGTTTTTGTTGAATCCGGTGAATGATTCAGGCATAATTGTGATAATTTTCCTATTATTCGAGGTGCCTTTAACTGGAGTGTACCGAAAAAATGATTTTAGTTGATATGATAACTTCGTACTCAGAGGAATATATTTGTTTTTGAATTTCTTATCACAAACGGTGCTTCCTTATCCTCCCATGGCTCATCACACACCGAAAACTCATAAGAGAAACAAACCCATCGCCAAAGGCCTGGTAAATGAACCCCTTTGATAGAATCAGTAGGGGCTCTGTTTTGTTGGGCGTCCAACGCAGCCCTCACACCATGTGACACTAACAGTAATAAAATAAATCCTACCGTATGTCTAACAGGAAATCAGAGTGCCTGGGAATACTTTCTGTGATTTTATCATAAATGAGCTTCTACTCAACAAAATACATTTTTCAAGATCCGCCACAGAAAATCCAAACTTACGGGCTTGTGTAAATTTATTTGGTCCTGTTTAACGGAGGAGCCGGAAAAAACCACTTATAATGGATTATTGTTATCACCATTGCAACAACAACGTAAGCGATTACAGGAGTGTACTCAAATGAATTTGACGCCAACATTCACAGTGATGCCAACCGCAATTTCCATTCTCCTTACGTTTGACAGTCACAGTTAAGAAGCAGTTGGAAACCATATAAACTGCAAAATGATGCAACTATGTAACAATTCTTTAACATTATTATCTAACGACAGATATCGAAGACATTCTGCGACAAAAACCTAAGTATGTTGAACGGTTCAAATGATAAGCCATCGTAAGTATTCCTCACGTGAAGAAATTTGGACCTACAGAGAATTATGATCATGTATAAATGCCGAGGTAAAACCCGAATAACATCACTCAGAATAATTTGCCTTCGCAAAGAGTTCACACACAAATTCAACTATCAATAGCACAGCATAGAATCAAATATATAGAGACTAAATTCTAATTACATTCATTCCATCCACCGATGCTGCCAAGTATTTTAATTAAATTAAAAACTTGAAATGTACACTGAGACAAAAATTTCATTGCAACACAACCGATTACACCCGTATCTTGTACTCCATCATAAATTCCACTTTTCTCTCTGGTTGTCAGTGGTCAGATAGCCCATTGAGTTGTTCCTTCGGAGAAGGTAAAGCCGTATCAGTTAATTTTAAGCATATTATCGTTCATCGTATGAACACATACTTGATATTGCGAATATTTCTACAGATGTAAAAATGAATAATGAACAGAAATTCGTTTTGCATAAATATATTTACCAACCTGTGGTGAAATATGGCACGAGGCGTTATCTTGAAAAACGTATAGCCAACCCGAAGGGGGTGGTGCTGTGTGAATAATCCGGTATTTGATGCTCATGTTCATGTCGAAACAATAAACATTATGCATCACAGATTATTCAAATTGATAGGCCTTACAGTTCGACGTAGGTCCTATTTAGGGGGGTAAAGAGAACATTGAACTCTGCTAGCTCTTTTCTGGTCACTGGTGGTAGACAGCCCCGCTGTCGCCTGGCTCACTATCACGCTCAACCTACTGAGGCCTTATGTGGTCCTCCAATCCAAGTCTCAGGGTGGGGTGGCCAGTTCTTTCCTCAATTGTGAACTTCACAAATCACATGAACAATCGTTTTCGTCCAACTGTGCATGCTCACTCACAGAACTCTCAGCAAGCCCTCACCGTTCTCACTAACATTCGTGGTTTGAACTGAAGTGTTGACTTTGTGGGCCAATCTCTTCGGTCCCCCTTCGTCAATGCCTTATTTTTTAATGAAACCTGAATTTTCTCCCTTGCTAGACACCAGTTATCTTCAATTTCTCAATCATTTCATTCCTGTCTTTTCTTAAAGCAGGTGTCTGCACCTATATCCCCATATCGGCCGCCTCTCCTCGAATTTCGCATCTAGATTTCTCTAGCCGGGACTTCCAGTTCATGCAATTGGAAATTCGTTTTATTTCAGCCATCTATTATTTTTGTACTGTTTATCGTTCCCCCAACAGCAATGACCCTCTGATTTTTGATTTATTATTGTCAAACATTGAGACATCTACCTCAACAGACCACATTTTCTATTCCTCGCCAGACGAATTTTTACACTCGTTCACCTTCCTCTTTTGTATAAAGTTCAATTCCGACCGACTCGTAAATAATCCGATAACGTATAGGCTGTAACTTCGTCCACCGCCCTTTCACTTCCTGATCGAATTTGAAGAAAGGCTGTTCAGCTGATCATTGCCCCCCCCCCCCCCCCCACCCCTTAGCCCCCTTTGTGCAGCCACTTGCCAATCACGGGGAAGTTGCTTCGCTTTCTCTTTTCTACCGTTATTATTCTGGTTTTCTTCTTAAAAACCCGTTCCGGTAGTTCCCCTTCCCATGACTGTCCCTCGTTCATCTCGTATGCAGGCGGCCAGTCATCCGTCCCAGGTCTCTGTCCTAGATTTCGAACCTCTTCGTTTCAGTCTTCCTTCAATTCCCTAACTACAAATCCTTAGAAAACTCTCCTTCTTTCCGTATTTCCAACCACCTCCAATCTTCCTGCTTTCAAAAGCAGGGTTAACAGAGTGGATCTTACTTCAATGTTCCCCAGAGGCATCCCATTTACAGTACGTCTTTTGCCGTTTGTGTCTGCCCCATTAACTGCAAACCATTGTGTGTCACAAAAAACTGCGGTAGCATTATAATCGATGGGCAAAGTGCGCTTTGATGACCTTGACGTCAACGTTCACGTTGACGCAAGCTGGAATTTCCTTTTTGATAAGTTAAATAACCATAAAAAAGAAGTCTTATTCAACCAATTGTCACATTGAATTTCTCATTAGGAATTCTTTGACCCACCTATTTCACCTCGGTAACTGAGGATAGTGTCTAAACATACGGGCTTAAATATAGCCCGACTGAAGTTGTGGGAAATTTATACGTGGAATGGTTGGAACATATGAATCGGTGCCCGTAGAAAATGAGATTGACGTGAAATGGTATGGTGCTACTTTTGTTTGAATGCTTGTCACAAGGATATATAAGCGTTGTGATCAGGGTCAGCACCGTCATTGGCCTCGATGGCTGTTGGTGCTGCGGGCGCGGCTCTGATTGATGGCTGTGTGGTGTTTTCTCGCTTAGGTCGCGATATGTAGAAGAGTTTTTCAGGTTTTGAAAATGATTTTCGGGATTTCATAGCGAAACTTCATCTTTTTTCTATATTTATGATACTGTAGTCACCGCTGGCTGCATAATTCTTCAAAATGAGTATCAGTTATGGCGCATTTTTGAAAGATGCACCAAAAGTAGCGTCTTCCCAAGTCCGGAAGTATCGTTCATACCGGTAACTGAGGCCACGAATTTCAGTTTACGCTGAACAGCATAAAATTCAAACAAATTGGAGAAGACTTTAATAACTTTTTAGACGGCAAATCGTTTGTTCTTGGTCTACCTTGTCTTGTGACACGAACAGGCGCATTCGAGGTCAGGACAATGTCAGAAAACAGCCAAATATCTGGGAAAATATTTCGTTTTAGTAGTTGATCGAAATGAAGTACCAGCGGTCTCAAGCAGAAAACATCATCTCCTAGTGGTCCAATCGTAAGAAATTATCGGATCTAATACGGCCGGCCAGTCAGATCAAAGATCAGGAGAATCAACAAATGGAAATAAGGAAAACGCGCCCAGGCAGAACAAAGGGACACTGGACCGTCACCTGAGTGTCCCCTAGGGGAAGGTCGCAGGAAATCAGTGCTATACCCCCAGAAACAATGGAAGCCTATGGGAGTACCGAAGAATCCATCATAAATGCAAAAAGTTTCCAACGAGGACCTAAGCCAAGCCTCATTTCGGAATATTTAATGGTTTGACTCCGACTGCAATAAGATACGAAAATCTCTTCAGTCGTGAATGTATAAAAAATTTCAATGTTAGTATTTCATGATTAAAAACCAAGATGATAAATAATATCGACTTTTATTTCCCAGTTAACTATGTACTATAGATTTAGGTATCCAACTTGTTTTAATGCATCGTCATTATGGCCGCCAGTTTCTGGCGGTGGCTGTCCGTTTTCGCTGTTTCGGCAAGGTTGTTGGGCAGTACACGGCGTTTAGTCAGTTTTTGCTGTTCTCCGATGTAAAATTAGCTGCTATGAAATTTGTTACAATTTTTCAGGCCGTTGTTCCGGTTCAAGAGTAACGAGTCAGATGATTTCATTGATAACATCGACAGTCCTGTAACAACGAAAGACTCGCCTGTAGCAGTTGCGGAGGAACAAGTACTAGTTGCTACTACCTGTGCCGCTGTTGGGTAATACATACTGAACTTTTAAATATAGACATTTGTGAGAACATAATGAGTAATACTAAGTGCAAATCGGCGAAACAATCGTTTTTCAGTAATTCATTCTCAAGCCATTTACAGATTACATAGTAGACATTAGACAAAAAATAATGAACATAGACATGGAATAAACACCAATCATGGGCAGGGGTTTGTCAGTCAAGTTATCCTTATCATGTGATTGGTTTATCTAGCTGACGCCGTCTAGGTAACCGGACGGTAGATTCATGCGGCCCTGTTCAATCTTGGGCCAGGGGAGTTGGAGTGCCCGGACCAAACGCTTTTGGGCGCACAGGTCAGGGGTCAACTTCCTTATTCCGATTGCCTTGGCTATCGCTAGAGTGCGCAACTGAACACCTTTGCATTTGTTTGGGAGGACACGATAAAGAACTTTGAAAGCGGCTTCCGTATTCACCTGATGTCCAGTATCTACCAAATGCGCTAAGATTGCGCTATTTATCGATCCAGTTTGTCCTTGAGTCAACCAGCGTGGATGATGCTCTTTAATCCGAGTTGATAGCTGTCGTGCCGTTCGACCTACATAAGATGCGTCACAAACACATCTGAAAGAGTATACGACCATTAATGAGGTCAGCATCGGCAGTCTATACCAAGTGCGTTCCAAACAAGGAATCTGCATCAACTGATTTGGCTGCGACCAATTTCGCGAACGGTAAGCTTCATGGTAATCCGCAACAAATGCAACAGAATTATCATTCAGGGTTCGGGAAACTTAATTTAAGATATCGAGAAAAATGATGAGTAGGCTTGCAGGAGGTAATTGGGTTTGTGAATTTATATTTTCCGACCTTTCCTTTCCCCAGGGATATTGTGAGGCAAGCTGCAATACAAATGCACTCATCGATGGCCGTTATGAGGATTTTATCACGAGCTCGGAGACAATTAGGGCTTGATTTGCCATTGGATCCGAGGTCGTTGCTTGGGTCACCAAGGAGGGTCCAAAAGAAAAATCTTGGCACTGGTGGATATGTACATGTTTGGCTAAGTGAAAGGCGATAATTAAAACCTTCACACGGCTGTCGCAGATGCACACGTTGTGGCTATTGCGTCCTACGGCGGCTCACTTTCACCGGAAGGCTACTTTGTGATGATGCTCCTCGAAATCGTCATCAAGGCAGTCACTATATTGACAGTTCCCCGTTTGAAGTACTACCGGTGGAGGATAGCCCTATTTCCCAAAGACTACCTACACAGCGTTTGTCTCGGAATTGTGCGACGATTATTCGGTCTTTGTCATGGACTCAGTTCTGGACGTAGACCAATTTTGGATGTCGTTGGTCCTCGAAAAGTAAGTGAACACCTGAAAACCATAGAAAAATATGTCTTGTGTCCAGTTGTCACTATGTACGTTTCCAATAATTTCACTGATTCCTCAGGTCCTGAGTTATAACGCACTCAGTGATATCAATAACGTCGACCCCCAATGGGAGACTCTGCAAGGCACTGTACAGTATGTGAAAGTTTAATAAGAATTGTGATATTCTGTTCCCAGTGAGACGGAAATGGTAACGACGATAACAAATGTAAAAGACCAAGTTTCCGGAAGTAGCACTTATGGGAAAACTCTGGTTCGTATGTTCAAGTTCGGATGTTGCGTCCAGTGTTTGCAGCTGTGATGAATGGTCTCTCAACTCGTGTTGTCGAGATACAAAAAAAGTTGGAGGATCGTAAGCTTCAGTTTGGAAATTCGAGTAATGCGGGTGCCTGGGCGCAGCTGTTGCATTGCGTTGTTCTTGTGCGGAATGTATTGAAGTTCTACAGACTGAACGAAAAATTGGAGGGTGAAACATTTTAAGAACAAATAGTAACTTCCGTTTTTACAATTCCGGGATTCGCAGTCACGATTCCTGTTTTCGGCAGAAACAAGAACTATGGACGAATGCGTGCGTCAGATTATACAACAATTGATTTGCCACTTGTAGGAAAGCCGCTCCGAAACCGATCGGATTTTGGCCGATTTTCGAGCTGTTTTCGTTATCACGCTGATCGTATTTCGGGCGGTTTCTGAGTAGTTTCTGGCCGGTTTCCCAGCGGTTTTTACCCGTTGTTTGGAATACGAGATATGCTCCGTTATTTTTATGTCACTTCCTCCGAATTATGGGTTTTACGATGCTCCATTTTTTCCATTTCCCAAGTTATGATTTTCCAAACAATTTTCTCCATTATACCCATTCCGAGGGCTTAAAACAGTGATCTAGAAGAGTGTATACCAGGGTATTTCAATGAATCAAACCAAGATATTTAAATAAAAAGCCAACTAAGCATAGTGCATAAATCCGGTCATCGATTTCCTTCTTATCAATTCGGTTTTGATCCGTGTAAAATGGCTACTAAATAAACCGATCAAAAACCGATGTTACGAACGGGTTGTGTGGTATAAGGGATTGTCTTCTGCAAAAATTAAATTGGCAGAGGTTCTTCGGCGATACTTATTTGCAAATACAAAAGTTTGCGAATGATTGTCCCTGAGTGTGGCCGTCTCTTGTCTCATTCTGTATTTGAGTGCTCTAACTAAGGGCAATTTTCCTGAGGCTACAATCCTTCCACCAAAGAAAAAATACCACGTTGAACACAGCGGTGTAGACCGAATGAGGTTAAGAGCAATGATTCACCTTTTGACGACGTCATGGTACAAACCGTCGGTGTTGAGGTCAGTTTTGATTCAATCAGTGTTACTTTCATATTTTTTACTTAACCTTTTGATAGGTCTATTAGTAACGTTAAAAATTATAACCACATTTTGTACTACCCTGGTTCAATAAAAATTTCTATCATTTTCTTCGTTCCAGAATCTGCAGAGAGCACGGCAAGAACACAAGGACGAATAACAAATGTTCGTTGAAAATCGTAGTTTACACGCATACAACTGTGTTCCTTAGGACATTTATATGAACTTGTTTCTCTAATATAGTAACTGTTTTAAAACATCAGGCTTTTGCATGCACTTTGGAAATCAATTCTGCTAGATTTTCTATGTGGGATTGTAATTAAGGTTATTGGGACACCCGTGACGAATTTTCATTGTACTCCAGAATAATGGCAAATTAATTGGGAGGGATACGTGTATTTAGGTGTACTAAGTCCAAATTAGTATATAAAACTCATTGGTGGTAACGGGTTCCGTTTTTTCTCATTTTCGGTGACCGTCACCTGAGTGTCCCCTGACAGTCACCTGAACGTCCGCTGACCATCACCTGAGTCTCCCCTTTTTGTTCCAAAGGGGACACTCAGGTGACCGTCGGAGGGCACTCAGGGGACGGCCAGGTAACGCACAGGTGACGGTCGTGCTGCTTGGGCGTGTTCCTGTCAAAGAGTCTGACTACCGAAATAGCAGTCGGTAGTAAAACATGAAAAACGGACTAACACGAACAGAGTCATACACCTCCCTTGGTCAGGAGTTCCCAGCAGTCAGTCTAGCTTTAATTCCAGCAACGCGTTTATCTTCCGTTGGGTAGATCTGAGGTATATACCTCTGCAACTACGATCGTTCGTAGTTCTGATGGTGACTTCTGTTACCATATCACCGGATCTTGGGTGGACATCCTCCCTAATTGCATTTGGCCAGTGACCTCGTGGTTTGTCGATCTCCAGTGACAAGACTCATTGACCGATCTTAGTACTCGGTTGACGAGTGAACCAGTTCTGCTGTACAACAAAGGTTGAAGAGTATAATTACAGCCATTTTTCCGAGAATGTGCTCGCCAGTAACTGAGATTATAGTCTTCTCTTGGTAAACTGATTCGGCATTGCTGTGTCTAGGACGGGCTCGTGGGAGTTGCCCCTGTTGAATAAAGCCGCTTGCTTTTTTGGTTGAACTTAAACGAAATCGACGGCCCGGTTTGTGCTGAGTTCACTATTGTCACCGCTTGTAGCCTTCACGTCAAAAGCAATACGCTGTTTTTACTGCTGAGTTCCCGTCTAAACTGCATTGTGACTTGGGGTTTTTATAATCCGAACCCAGACCGTTCACGGTCTCCGACGCCAGATTGCCCGACGTGGTCAAACCTTAGGCAGAATTATTTTGATCCTTGTTGTCCATGGTTCGAATACTCTTGTCACTGCCTGCACGCCCAGTTGTATCAACATTCATGCATTAGACTGCCAAAGAAGGCTTCATGAACATGGTTTTCCTGACATCTGAAATGCAAAACCCTTTCCACCAACTGAAAGATACAAGTCCCGAGGTAGCAGAAGACCCCTGGATCCATGGAATTTTTTGGTTTCTTGCGAAGGTTCATTGACTGCGGAACAAATTTCTTTTTAAATATTGGGTCATGCAACGCAAATTCAGCAATTTGTAAACCAAAATTCAATGGTCGTAAGCGAGTGAAAAACCGGCAATGATGAGCGGGCTAGTTCAATTCAGTTCGACAAAAGCAAAATCCAGTAGCAATGGTCAGAGCAGCAGCAACATATTTCGGACACCGGTGACGAAGAAAACCAAGCAAAACTGATGGTCGAACAGATAATACCAGGAGTTTTCACTGGGCAAACGTCAAGTGACTGACGTGGATCATCTGAGTTCCAGCTGTCTACTCACGGGGATCCATAAATCATAATTCTTCCTGGCCAAGAACCAGAAAAAGTAACAGCTACGGCTGCAAATGCGGTAACTACGGCTTGTTTGGATCGCTGCTGAGAACTCTGCTCAAACCCCACGGACCCACCCAGCTGCTGTTGGAAGAGTTGTGACGGGTTGCCCGAGATCTTGTTCAGAAGCCGTTCAACCAGCGCAAGCTGACCAGTCAGACTCAATGCAGATTTGACTGATAATGTTCCAAATTATTCCTCAGTCGAACGTGTTTTCATGCTTAAACTGCGGGGTCAGGTAGCTCCGATACTACTTGGATCGCATTATACGCGACAGGTAAAAATCGTGTAGCCAGTTGGGCAAAACCACATAGAATTTCGCTCATGTCCTCCGCGGAATATGGCTGAGCAGGTTGCTTAGGATCAGGGGGCTCATTTGATGTGCCCGATCGGGAACGGCCTTTGGTGTTAAGCATGTTCATAATTCGTGTTTGCTTCATTGTGATGTTTGGTTGAACTGAAGCTCCGGAAGTTAACATCATGGATCCTCTCACCGATTGCATGGGTGTCTTTGAGCTCGGAATCATATTGGCTGCTATCAATTTAGGCTGTCCCAGGATTGCAGCACCAATGAAAGTCGGACTTCCGGGGACAACAGCAGTCACTAGTCGAGTGATGTCTGAGTATGCTGATGACGCTAACATTGTGGGCTTTACTACAGACGATTCTGTAGCACCGACGTTTCCGATAATACTCGAAAGAACCAATAAGGGGTTCGAACCAGGCTGACCGCTGAAATTATCACCCTGACAGATCTATTGTTGCTCCGGGATGGGCTTGTGGATTTGTATAGTTTGGCCCATGCCCTTTTATATTTGTTGCTGAAACTGGTCTGCGGATCCAGTGTTTGCTGTTTGTGGTTTGGCCGAATGAACGACGGTATGCTGAGGCTAGTATGAACAACGGTTAGTTTCTCCAGTCGGTGTTTCTTTGGCATGTCCTTTTTCTTAATATTCGCCCATGGTTTCAGTATACTTTCTCCCAAAGTCTTCCGAGCTACGAGGGCTTTTATCGGGCTGAGATAAGTGTTGTTAGACATATACTTCACTATCCGGAAGCTGTCGGCTAAAATTGTCCCGACCTCAAATGCACCTGTTTGGGTAACAAGGCAAAGTAGATCAAGAACGAGCTACTTGCCTTTTAAGAGGTGATTTGAGGATTTCTACGAACGCTATCTCAGTGTCATTACGGACTGGATCGAGCGAAAACTCCAAACCTGACGGAGCTTATCGAAGAAAAGAATGATCTCAATTTCCTAGAACGTTCACGTGAGTTCCCGCGAACTTCGGTTTACCGAATGGAGTTTATTTGGACTGAGGCACAGGAAGAACTGGCAAGAAAGCGCATAATCAAACCCGAAACGTTTATCGAACTGGAACAGTTCCAGAGCAAAATAGTGAGTCAGAGCTGGATGGCTATGTTTTGTGAAAATCCCAGACTTCTCCATTGAACACCCATAATCAACCAGTATCTCCGACTAGCAGACAATTTTCTGTTCCGGATCCATGAAATGAAATTAAGTGACTTCTCAGGGATACGATCATGGCCTCAAAGAAGTCCAATCCTTCCGAAAAGGACTTGGTGACTTTTTAAACCATCTTTAACTTCAAGCAACCGGGGCTCTAAAATTATACGAGAAATAGGATGAGTCGTAGAAATGCAGATTTCATGGAAGCCGTGTGGTGTGCGAAAAACCGAAAAAAGTTCGCAAAGCACTGGATAGACTCCAAGAGCAGATAGAACACAGATATCAGAAATTGTTAAGGGATTATGAGATACGATGATTTTTCCGCCATACTGACAGGGCGATATCCTGGATGAATGTGAAACCAGTTTCCTTCTTGGTTAGCCTTCGAGGTCGAGATTTGGCCTCGGTTCAAATACTTCTGCTTGAATACGACACAATGGATAAAAGCAGAGTTGCTTCAGTCAGATGTAGACGCTGAGGCATTATCTGAAAAACATTCGAACTCCAAGAGTATAGCTCATGAAAAATGTCGTGCACTTCTAAAAGCATGAGAAAAGCTTACAGTCGAGACCACAGAGACACGATCAAGACCCGATGAGACGTTTAAGTTTCAAAGATTCCGGGCAATTTTACGAGATCTGAGTAGCTGGATATCTAAAGTGGAGGCGGCGGTCGACGTTGATGAGCTTGTAAAAGAAGTTGCCGGCGCATATGCATGCGTCAAACGTCATGAGGAACACGGAGATTACGTAGTTTCTCTCGAGGATAGTTGACAGACTTTTATGCAAGAAGGGAAGAGTATGATTGATTTTTGTGTCGTCGACAGTGTTATTGTTACCACTAGGCTTTCAGAGTCGGAGAGTAAATGAAAAAGGTTACCAGCCCGTAGAAATCTCTGTGAAATCAGCTTGAACAATGTACAGCTGTTCATTTCTGTTAATGACACAGAACGAGTCGAGTGTTGGATGTCCAAACAAGAAGATGGGTGGAATTCAACATCGAATCCAACGTTACAAACCGTGTGATCTACATCTAGAGGGCGTATTCTGTAGTGCCTGTGCCACAAAAGAATGGTATCGTTCCAAACTATCGACTGGCAGTGAGGTGGCTGCATCTGAGTTCTACCCAACTTCCGTCACGCAAGAACATGGAGACGGGAATACTGTTGGGGTGCTGCGCACTCGAGGTTCATTGGGTACTAGACCAACGTATGGGCGACAAGGACAAACAATACTCTATAAGACGGGCCTGGGAGAGGTGAAAGAGGGACCCTTATCGACAACTATGATAAAAATAAAGAATGCTCATTGGCAAAGGACATCTGGACTTAAAGAGTAATGATAGAGATTTCACCTAGAAGGCTCATTAGACGAAGGCACAGAAGAGGAAAAAGATTTTTTCGTGGAAGATAACGAAGCCCAAACAGCTGTGAAAAGGGCGGCATGCTTTCGAGACAGATATTACGCGTTGGTCTTACCATGTCGGACAGATTCAACAATCCAACCGAATATTGAAGCATATGTCTAACAACACTTATCTCAGCCCGATAAAAGCCCTCGTAGCTCGGAAGACTTTGGGAGAAAGTATACTGAAACCATGGGCGAATATTAAGAAAAAGGACATGCCAAAGAAACACCGACTGGAGAAACTAACCGTTGTTCATACTAGCCTCAGCATACCGTCGTTCATTCGGCCAAACCACAAACAGCAAACACTGGATCCGCAGACCAGTTTCAGCAACAAATATAAAAGGGCATGGGCCAAACTATACAAATCCACAAGCCCATCCCGGAGCAACAATAGATCTGTCAGGGTGATAATTTCAGCGGTCAGCCTGGTTCGAACCCCTTATTGGTTCTTTCGAGTATTATCGGAAACGTCGGTGCTACAGAATCGTCTGTAGTAAAGCCCACAATGTTAGCGTCATCAGCATACTCAGACATCACTCGACTAGTGACTGCTGTTGTCCCCGGAAGTCCGACTTTCATTGGTGCTGCAATCCTGGGACAGCCTAAATTGATAGCAGCCAATATGATTCCGAGCTCAAAGACACCCATGCAATCGGTGAGAGGATCCATGATGTTAACTTCCGGAGCTTCAGTTCAACCAAACATCACAATGAAGCAAACACGAATTATGAACATGCTTAACACCAAAGGCCGTTCCCGATCGGGCACATCAAATGAGCCCCCTGATCCTAAGCAACCTGCTCAGCCATATTCCGCGGAGGACATGAGCGAAATTCTATGTGGTTTTGCCCAACTGGCTACACGATTTTTACCTGTCGCGTATAATGCGATCCAAGTAGTATCGGAGCTACCTGACCCCGCAGTTTAAGCATGAAAACACGTTCGACTGAGGAATAATTTGGAACATTATCAGTCAAATCTGCATTGAGTCTGACTGGTCAGCTTGCGCTGGTTGAACGGCTTCTGAACAAGATCTCGGGCAACCCGTCACAACTCTTCCAACAGCAGCTGGGTGGGTCCGTGGGGTTTGAGCAGAGTTCTCAGCAGCGATCTAAGCAAGCCCAAGGTATTTCGTTGCAGAAAGGCAATAAATCTTCTGATTTGTTCCCCGGGTATTTTTCCAGAGGTCAAGATAACATGGGGCTCAGCCCACTCCTTGCAGACCTCCACTGTTTGGACAGTTCTCTTCCTATGGTTCTTATTTGAAACCTTCAAGCAGATTTGTATTTTCTTCTAACGGTACAGTCTACACAAATTGCTAAACGTGGTCAAATAACGCGGGGCCTCATCCAACTCCGCATGCCGAAGTGCCGAATCCAGGTCGATTTTCGCAAAACAACGCGATTTTGATAACTCAGGAAGAATATCGTGAGAATCAGGTAAAGAAAGGTGCTCTCTCTTGAGTGCTTTTTTGGTGTTTGAGGATGAATTCGGATGCGAAGCTTCCCGGGTGATTTCGTCTCGATCGCGTTTTGATTCACCCAATATTTCGGTCTTTCAAATTTAACAAGGAATCCTTTCGATATGACAATTTCCAGCCCACACTTAATCCACTCTCCGACTGAGTATTGAATACCGTTTTTGGTAGTGCTATAGGTTCTGCGGATTCATATAATCCGTATGCTGCTACACCCGGAAGCTTTCCTTATACGTCGACGAAGACAGAGGGATACGTTATCAAGTAAAATTCGCCACCGTCAGATAAATGGTTAATAAATGAATGAATCATGATGAAATGACACGAGGCTCAGATTTTTGATCGATTCATATCCGACGGTAATAAAATAGCCCTGAATGACCACAACAAAGTTTATGGGTGACGATTGCCCATCCCTGGCACGGAGGACTTTCAGCACTGCCTCACCTCTCGACTAAACCTTGCCACCGTTCCACATATTGAGTCTCTTTTGTGTCGGAGTCGGCGTAATACTAGACAGAAATTTCATAGACATGATGTTCATCGATGCTATTGTATCCAACTGGAACTCCACCTCTTCCTTGTTCACCTCCATTTTGACAATGACACCCTTCCGCCTCATTGGCCTATGCACCATAGTGACTAAATCTGCGTTGTGATGGTTTCATTTTTGTCCACTTTTTTCTTTGGGAAACATCTTAGTGCCAAATGGTGGTGCTCCTCGCAGCTATCACAAGTCTTCCCCAGGCCTGACAGTTGTCCCTTCCTAAGAAGTGCAGTCTGCCACAAAACTGATAGTCCGTCTTTGGTACCGTGCGAGAATATGATATTATTCTGTACGGACCTGGCGATTCTGGTGCATTCAGCTTCCCATGCGTTGTTTGGCTGCTTTCTTACCAAATAAGATGTAGACGCACTGTTGGAGCGATAATTATGGACTCGTCAACAACTTTTCAGCTATCGTGAGGTCTCTTGCGTAACACAACTTTGTGCATCACGTAGCCAAATTCGAATCTGATCTGGAAGTCAGGACTCGATTATCCATGAATTCTACGACACTAGATTGCAATAGTTTATTTCGGGGACCCCAAAACATGCCTTAAGCATGATCAAATTTTTCACCTGCGACATAATGGACCGACTAAATTTGCAAAAAATTTAGAAGCTCGTGAGACAAAGGAGGGGCAAGTTAAACTAAAGGGGAGATGGGAGGGAGATAAATGTGTGCATACCAAGGAATAAAGTAGGGAGTTTAAGCGAATCCAGGGATGGATTCAAAGAGGTGGCAGGGGAATTCGAAAGTCAAGGTCAAATGGAAGAGATGGCTGAGCTTGGCGGAGGAAACCAGGACCTGAGGGTTTTACATGAGGAGGACTGAAAATCGGCAAGTAAAACTATTGGAGCTAGAGACAATGGAGAAAAAGGGAAACATGGGGGAAGAAAGGAAGAGCAAAAAAATTGAGCTGCGCGGCTGGGGATTAGATAGCTATGAAGTATGCTTCGGTGCAATAAATGGACGGTGTCAACTTGAGAACAGGGAGTGACGAATGCAAGATGTGAATGGTGGATCAGATGGCAGCACCAGTGCTGAAGGGTCGAGATACGGTAAATACGAGACTCAGGTATAGATAAAGTGGACGCATATCATGAAGGACTGCGACATGGTGGCAAAGGAACTGGCTGGCAGAGAACTGGAGGACACGGAGAAGATAAGTGGATACATATATATATATATATATATATATATATATATATATATATATATATATATATATATATATATAGACGTACATACATACTATAGATTCCAGAGAAGGAGCAAATAGCATTGAAGGGATAGAACACGGAAGCAGCAGAGCCTGGAAAAGACAGCTAGGATCAGTTCAGATGGTACAGAATAACCTTGGATAATTCCTGATGAATTTGTTTATGACAGGTGAACACGGGATGTCAGTGGAGGAAGAAAACGACTTTGGAAACACAGAAGCGATGGCTACGAGCAGAAGCTATTAATCGAGGGAATACGAAGAAAAGGATCGATGGAAACAGATAAGAGTGGATCTAACAATCTGTTTGAAGCGAGCGTGACACTCGGTAATGGTCGAAAATGAGTGAATTGTTAATAAATGGACGTACATCATGAAAAAAGAAGACGGCTGGAGAACGCGGAGCGAATGGAAACACGGAAGGGTTGGAGAATAGTGAGATTTCTGTGGAGATGGGTAACTTGGAGGTTAGAAGAACTGTTGTGCAAAGGTGCAGCAGTTGCAACAGCGAATAGCACAGGACAGAAATAAAGTGGAGGATCAGAAAGACCAGATATTAGCGGATTACATGGTTTGGAACTGTAAGAGAAAGTGATGCCGTAGCGACGACTTAACATTAGTTGGCAAGCGGAAAAGCAGAGCAGCTTGAGAAGCACGCCAAAGATGTCTTTGGCGAGTAATACACGAAGCAGATGATAGTACTGACCGCAGATATCCAAGTAGGAAAGACCAATCAGATCGTCTTATTGCAGATGACAGGATGAAGACCAAAAAGAAGAAAGAGAAGAAAAGTACCAGGAGAGGAAAACTTGCGATGGAACAAAAGGCACGAGAAATAATTGTGCCTCGGAGTTGGGAGAATGGAATTGGAGAGCTGCGTGCTTGCAGGCGATTACAAGAACGGTTTGTATCAGAAGTTACTAATCTGGGCAATGCCTAAGTGGAAGGTCAACGGAAGAATTGCGAATTCAGACATGGTGAAAAATAATAACTTTGGTCTTAAAGAATGCAAAGTGTGGAAAGGCGAGTTCTTATTTGGTGATTGGCAAGCGTTACGGATGTGTCTGGTGCGTAGTGGTGAGAGGTGTAAGATGGAAGGACAAAAAAGGCTATGGCAAAACAGTAAATAGTAAGGTATGCGATCACTGAGCTTTATGGGTATGTGGAGGTACAAAGTGGATACAGATTAGGAGCCGACAGGGGCGAAATGGGTGGAAAAGAACAATTTTCAGGCTTGGCAGAATAAAATGGATAGGGTGAGAGTTACATCATGCAGCGAGGTTTGTCATTGTGAAACACGATAGGAACAAAAACAGAAAGGATTGGTGTGCATACAGAGGTAGAATGACACGGAAGGGAAGTGACAGGAATGCTGACAAGAACGATAAATGAGCGAAACGTGGCGGAAGAATGGTAGGAGCATGTGGTCCGCAACGGACAGTGATGAATGCGGTAGAGCGAGAAGAGTTGGAGAGTGCAATCCGCAGCCAGTGCTAGTGTGTGGGGCTGACCGTGTGCTGGACACCGAACCTGAAAAACGCATCGTGAAGTGAACACTGCAGGTATGATCCACCAGCCTAATTGCTCTCACACATCGTTGCAGAAGGCCTGCACGCCCGATGTGCGCCAGCCAAAGCGGGGGATCTCACCGCGCCCGCACCGTTGGAATTGGTGTGAGTGTTCACTGATGGTTGTACAGAGGGCTGAGCACCACGATAAGGATATATGGTCCAGGATCAACTGGTCAGGTTGTGGGAACTTGAACAACAGAGCCAACGGGAACAGCGATCGACAGACGGCCATACAGCATTATTATCCAGGTGCACCAGCCAGGGAGGTGATCAGTGTAGTGCCCGAGGTGGTTGACCGGCATTCAGAATAACTGGAAAGAGAAACGGGATAGAGAAACGCAGTCTGGGTATAGCCCAGCTGAGGAACAACGGTTAACGGAAAGAGGAACAAGAGTGAAGCACGGGCTCATCGATGCAGCGGATCCCTAAGACAAATGGAGGCCATGAAACGTGAGACTAAGAAAGGAAACGCGTAATTAGAGGCTAAAACGTTCAATGGGAAGGTTATAATTTCACCTAGAGCAGTCATCGAGCAGAAGAAAAGACTAAGTTCTGCATGAAATCACGGAAGAAGCTTAGCTGGAGGATAGGGTAGGGGCAGAGTTGGTGACGTCATAACTGGGTGTAGAGTTCATTTGGTGAGCCGCGCTAAGTGAGATAAATCAGACTGTAGTTTCCAGTTCAAAATCGCAGAGGGGGTGAGGGAAGTATATGTGGTGGGACCTGGTGTGGAAAAGAGACAACGTAAGCAAAAGGATATCAAGGAGTATCGAGCTAATGCCTATTCTGTCGCTGTAGAGTGGGAGGCAGAAAAGAAGGTGAGACGTTGAAGGAGCGATACATACATGGATCAGTAAATAGATGAGGATTGGTACAAAAAACCAGAATGACGAAAGGGAGTACTATAGAGAATATCAGGGTAAATAGGCCTCAATAATGGTCCATTAGTAAATGGGCTAAGGCGAAGCTCGGCCTATGACACGTGAGGCCAAAAAAGGAAACGGTGAACTATGGATAACTGGGAGCCGTAAGATTCAGCAACGAGGTTGGGATTTGATCTCGAATAGGTATTCAGTAGAAGAGAGCAAGCTAATTCTGCATGAAATTATGGACGAAGCTTAGCTGAGAGATACGGTTGGGGCAGAATTGGTGGCTTCATAACTGTGTGTTGAGTTCAGTTAGTGATCCACCCTAGGTGAGAGAAAAGAGACTAGATTTTTCAGTTCGAAATCGCAGAGGTAGTGATGGAATTATATGTGGTAGGGCCTGGTGTGGAAAACAGGCATTGTAAGCTAAGAGATATCGAAGAGAGTTGGGTTACTTACCATGCTTGACCTAATAATTACATGACAGTTTATATATATATATATATAATATATATATATATATATATATATATATATATATATATAGCGGACCAGGTAGTAGTAACTGATGCAGTTACTATAGGGTTGTTGAGGTTGGTTTTAGGGCCGGGTATAACTAAATGAAGGTACCAAATTGTTGAGCGGATGAGGCATATAGACAAATTGTGTGGAGCATTACGATGGCCTCTCTACAAATAAGAACGCATCTGGAAGGACTTATTTCAAAGCGAAAGTGGCAGGATTCTATGATTTGGTATGGGAAAACCATTGTGGGACGCAGACATGGTTTAAATAGATCGATGGCGAATTCTAAGGAGAAGCGGTCAAACAGAGCATTCAGAATTCAAAAGCGGTGAAGTTATTTAGGAAGGTAAGGTAAAGCGAGAAAGCGTAGCAATGGCTTAAAAGTCGAGACCTTTCACGTAAGCCTGACTTTCGGTTATGTGAACGTTGAATAGGCGCAAAACGGTTGAGACAGAAAGGAATTTATCAATAGCACGCACGAATGCATACTTTGACTGAGAAGGTCTGATGAGCGAAGAACGTTCATTCCAGATTCTGGAGAACGTGAAGCGAAAGAACTTAGAGCGTGGAACAGTCCTCAAGGAAGCAGTGGCAAAAGAATACTGTCTATTACCGACTGAATATCCCGTATCCCGGGAGAAACACAACTGGCTGGAGGAATAAGCTTACTTAGTCAATAGTTTGTACAAAAATATCAAGTTCAGTTTGATGCTACGAAGCCACAATGGTTCGATTTTGAGAGATAAGCATCGCTCCTCGTAGTTTAACTTTGACGACCAACCGACAAGCTGCTTTGTGAATCTTCTCTGGAATATTCGAAAGCAATCTTGTCGAGTTTTTGCATATTGGAGAAGAATAAAGGACGGTATTCGGGAAGGGGCCTGGCACATACTTTGCACATGTAAAGAATACTCTCCCTAACCTGGAAGGATCTGAACTGAAGACCAGGACACATTTTAGCCTTCGCCGTTTGAAAGACAGCATATTTGGAGAAGTTGAAAGAGCAAGAATAACTTAGGCCAAGGTCCCCTACTAAAGGCTAGCTGTCGATGGGTGAACCGCCGATGCATAAGGAACCAGAAGGAAACTAGGATTTGTAAGTAAGAAAAATACACTTATCGGTGGAGAATCCCATCGCCCAGGTCGAGCACCATTCATCAGGAGCGACTAAATCAGCGAAGATTTTAGGGATAGTAGTACTGGGGTTGCCAGGCGAAAAAGTATAGACTATCTTAATGTCGTCCGTGAACAAGAACGGTGTGCCGTTGAGTATTGTTGGAAACATATCATTTATATATAGGAGGAAAAGAAGGGGGCCTAAAACACTGCCCTGAATAACACCGCTAGTAACAGGCTTAGGGTTGGAGGTGTGCCCGTTAATCAGAACAACCTGCGAACGATGAGATTAGTAAGATGGGAACCAAGAAAGTAGTGGATCGATGATGCCAAATGATCGTAGCTTTGTTCAAAGGTTCGAGTGAGGTACACGATCAAATGCCTTAGATAAGTCAAGATAAAGAACAACAAAAGATTTCTCACTTTCAGCGGAGTCGGTGACGAGATTCAGAAAATCATACTGACAAGTCTTGAAGGACCGTGAACGGAGGAATCCATGTTGGTTGTGATTATTAAGGTTGAGGCTAAATAAATAGTTAATACCGTGGTCTTTAACAATTTTTACCATAATTCTGGATAAGCTGGGGACATGGTTTATGGGGCGATAATTGGATACCTCATTTTGAGGTTCCTTTTTATGAATGGGAACGATTGCGAAGGGCTTCCAATTAGCAGGTACGGTGCTACCATTTGGTGAAGGAGTGAAAAGGTTGAGTAGCAACAGGGGAGACCCGGTCCACCATTGACAAAAGCAACTGGAGATGAGCCATTGGGGACAAATCGAGTGAGGACTTGCTATTAGATACTGGATTGGAAATACTCCCGACATCGAAGGGTATCGTAGAAAAGACAGAGTCAGTAAGTGGTGAAGATGGGGTAGGGGCAATGACAGTAGCCAGAACCATGGCTGGAGCAGAGAATACATTGAAGGTTTCGGCTACACAAGGTGGAGAGGTGATAGATGAGTTGTCACCCAGAATCAGAAGTTTGAAGTTGGCCTTGATATCAGCGTTTCTAGACTTATGCAACATAGAAGGAAGTTACGACTTGTTGGGATGACTCAATGCCTTAGCTTCTTGGTCACGAAGTCATGTGTTATCTTGTCGATGAATAATTGCGGATAGGTGGGGTAAACGAATAAAAATCAAAACGTCAGTGGAATTATGCAGTTACTTGAGAAGTTTATGATACTTCATATGGAGTGGCGAGACAGGGGACCTCTCTTTAGGTGCAGCCTGGGCAGTATTAGACAATTCGCTCAGACCGTCGGAAAAGAAGGAGTAGTAAATATCCGCAGCAATCTGAGGATCATGGGTGAGGAAATACTCACCCCAGTCTGTTTGACGAATAAGCGTGATAAGAAAGGCCCAATTTCTGCGTAGAAATGTATTGTTGGAGAGGTGTGTGGGATTAGGTGGGTAACTAAGGGGCAGATGGCAGATAACCATTTTATGGTCACTGCCGGGGAAAGTTCAGGTTACTGACGCGTCGATGAGAGGCATGTTATGAGTAAATACCAGATCTAGTATGTTCCCGTTCCTGGTAGGTCCGACAACATCTTGTCCAGCCACCAAGATGAATACTAGTAATTAGGCCCATAAGATTGGGAGGAGCCGAGATGGTAGGCCAACAAATTTGTGGGATAACCAATTCATCCGCAAGAAACATGGTTCGAGAAGTAAGGAAAGAGAGGTATTTGAAAGACCTAATGGGAAGTGGAAACAAGGAAGTGGGGAAATTTGGCGAGCGATACACGCAACCAATGTGAAGAACAGTGCTTTGGATGCTGATAATGAACCAGAGAGAATCGGGAACAGAATCGAGGGGCGTATGTAGAGCAGGGGTCGTGGTTTAGAGTCCCTTCACATAAGCTAGGCACCCACCACCACGCCGGTTTAGCCTCTTTTCTCCTAGAAGTTTGTACCCCACCAAAGGCATTTGATCACCAGGAGTGATCTCAGACAGACAGAATTCCGTTTTTAAGATGATGTCGCAGCTATATTTGGGGACAAGTTTTTTAGGTGCGGGAATTTGCCAAGTATGGAACGAGAGTTGAACAGGGCCAAATATATGCCATTTGTGAGAGGTGGAAAAAGCGCATCAGGGGCTGGTGTTGGTTGGAAGAGGACATGCTATTGCGATTGGCAGAAGTGGAGATCAGCGTCAATGAGGGAACATATTGACGTTGAGGCTAGCGGAGGTTCAGATGGGGTGGCTTCCAGCCAAGCTGGAGTAAATGTTGTAGTGAGAGGGAGTGCTGATGAGTAAAACAACTAGGCATCAACGGGAGGGGGGATTTTTGGAGCAAAGGGAAAAACCTCTGGGGTTTGTTGGGTCGATATCAGACAGGGGTGATTAGGAGCAGTCGAGAAATACCGGCCAGTCGGAATTGAGTAATGACTGAAGGAGGGTGCGGAGGGCAGGGTTGAAAATGTGTGAGGAATACGGGTGTAGGGTGATCGATTATAAAAGAGATAAGGCAAGTTGCGTGGAACAACAAATATGGAAGATGGAAGCACTGTACAGCTGTTTCATCCTTGTTGGGAATCATCAGCAGTGCACATCGACCGAGCCCCCACGGGGACTCGAACCCGGGGTGAACGATTATGAATCGAACACCTTAACCGCAAGGCTATCCGGGCTGGCTCTCAACGGTTTGTTGAACATCTACACTACATGATATAGCACCCTTCCGTCACTGGCTTTTGAACGGTAACAACCCGCTTCCCACACAGCGATCGACTCCTATGATGGATGACTTCTCTGTAGGGGCCCAAGTACAACGAAGGCATTCCGTTATGAACAACCTACAGAGCTTGGTTACTACTCACTTGCAAATAGTAACCATCCATCATAGGAGTCGATCGCTGTGTGGGAAGCGGGTTGTTACCGTTCAAAAGCCAGTGACGGAAGGGTGCTATATCATGTAGTGTAGATGTTCAACAAACCGTTGAGAGCCAGCCCGGATAGCCTTGCGGTTAAGGTGTTCGATTCATAATCGTTCACCCCGGGTTCGAGTCCCCGTGGGGGCTCGGTGGATGTGCACTGCTGATGATTCCCAACAAGGATGAAACAGCTGTACAGTGCTTCCATGGTTTTCAATGGTGAGTTGAGCGTTCAAGCTGCATGATGAATCATATTATATACAAATCTAATCTCCTACTACTCACTTGCAAATATGGAGCAGTTAGTGTCGGGAGCAGTAGAGGTAGTTGTCAGGTGAGGAGTACGGCGTGAAGCAGAGTGGACGGCGTGTGGAGGCCGTATTTTGGTATTGGCAAGCAGCAAACTCCGTCAATTTGTAGGGAACACCGATGCATCAAGAGCGGGTTCGGCGAGTTGAGGCGAGCTGACTTAAGGGGAGACAGTTGAATGAAGGAGGGGTTTGTGAGAAGGGTGGAAAGACTGGCAGACCTAGTCGACTGGACGGCGAGTAGTTTAGCACCGGAGGGAACAGACAGTGAATTATAGTTGGGGGTGTGCGCAACAGGCTATGAATTGGAAGAGCGACGCAATAGTTGACCTCTTTTACTGGGTGGTAGTAAGAGGAGAGAAGTGGAAATGTCATGAGCAAAAGTAATGGCATCAGATTTCAGATAGTTCAGTGCGGGGGCAGATGAAGAGGCAGTCGGCGGTTGTGAAGAAGCGAAAAGCGGGTGTGAAGATAAGTGGTGTGGACTTGAGTAGAAGCAGTGGAGCGATCAGCTCTTTAATTCGAAGGCTCAGGATTTTCAGGCGTCATTATCGAGGGGAAGTCGAGAGGGGTCTATTAACTTTCCTTTGAATGGGGGTTTTATCTTCGGTTATTTTATTGTTTCTAAAGGAGGAATTAGAAGCTACGGTGTTACGCAATATATTGAGTTCTTTGGCAGATAGTTCATCTACAAATCGCATAAGGATTGGACAGTTAACGAAATTAACGCGCTTACGCAGCACTGATATTTGGCAAGGAATTTGGGCCATACCACAAGCATTCAACAATGTGTGCTTGACATGCACGAGGTGTATTCTCTCTGGGACAATAAACACCACTGCATTATAACAGTTTCTCATTCCTATGTGAACTTCGGATGCAACAGAGTCGATAAAGCAGCCAGCCGCTGTCAGGTTATGTAAAGTAGAATGTTCGATGCATTCAGTGATGCACAGTAGGGCGAGGGGAGAGTTTAGATACCGTATCTTCCAACTTCAGAAGCTGAGACTTCATACCTAAAATGCTTTGCTCTAAAACAGCTGTTCTTTCCGTCGTCAAGCCTACGAAGTCACAGACATCAACCGAACATTGTTTCAGAGCCACGGGAGTTTGAATGAGTCTATTTTTCTTAGCAACCGGAGTATGAGTGGATGGGGTAATATTGGGAGTCTTCTTTGCTACACGTGGCATTTCGAAATATCAGAAAGACGCTGTGATTGAGGCGAAAAAGTGACGTTTAACTAGAGCCAAGTTAGAATTTACGGCTACGAAAAATTCGCTGAATTTTTCTGGGTTGCTGGAATGCCCTAAGAAGCTGTGATTTTTAGTGTTTTCTAAGGTAGCTGAATAAAAACTATACCGATAACAGCACGCAATACGACCTGCTGTAGCGCATGTGAATGCAAACGTTCTGGCATTCCGCTGGGTCATGGAAAAGCAGAGGTATACGGATTCCGGTTGGAATGGGGTCTTAACTTCCCATGAGCATATGCGCAGAGAAGTGAGGTTTAGTTACTGTAGAATAGCAATCTGCGTGGCAAGACTCCAATTTATGAAAAAGGCGCAGGAAAAGCAGGACGAGACCGCTGAGTTCTAGCCTGAGACAGAGGAATTAAGTGAAAGCGGGCACCTATCACTAAAAGACAACGGTTTTTTAAGGGAGTTAGTGTCGGTAGACACTGGTTGGGTAATTGAGACAACAATGTAGCAGATAAATCAGCTCTGACTCTGCCATCACTATTAGTTGGTGGGCTCGAGGAGAACATAGAAAAGATGAAGTTGTGGATGGTAAGCTATAGAAGTGTGATGATTGCGTTTCTCATTCTGTCAACCAGTACAAGTGAGGTTTAGCACATAGCTGTGAACCGAAGGCATATCAATACCGGGGTGTCGTCAGAGCAGACCGCATAGTATATCTGTTCCAACTGTGCATTTACTACTGCATTGGACGTCTGCACGCTGGTTAGTGGTTTTGCAGGGAACCTAAAAAGGTTGAAACTGAGAAAGGCAGGGTAGGCAAGCATATGTGTTGAGCTCGGGCGGCATGCCATCACCCGGCTCTGGTTCAGACAAAAAGAAGACTGCTGGCTACCTCAGAAGCTTGGGGTTTCCCATACGCAGGGTCGGGTCTAGGCTGTTATCAGAAGGGGGCAGAGATCATTAGCCCAAGGCCTTCCCAGCCGGAAGTTTTTTCTTTCCATTTTTTACAGAGTAGGGGGGGGGCAAATTTACACCCTAGGGTGATCCTCCCATCTCTTCTTGACTAGCCTTTCTTTACACGTGGCCCATTGGGTCCGAGATTGATAGGCATGGCTGCTTCCCCTTATTGCGAGATTGCCACAGATTAGATGCCAAAACCTTCGGGGGCTTTGCCGCCGCAATCCGTGGAAGGAAAGAATAGAGAATGGAAGAACCACTGAGATAACGGCAACTTTCGTGGGACTATCACTTGACCGCTTGCTTCTGCCAGTAACAGAGTCGGACTGGCTCCAGTATATATTCGAGCCATCTGTTGACTGCACCGCCGATTATAACACACTGGGTAACTTTGTGGGCATTATGTTGATTAAAACGTATGAACAATGGCCACCAGCTTTTGCTTAGGCATTGGGTGGTCAGCACAGATAAACCAATGAGCATCAGCCAGAGGTCGCACACTAAAGATGAGAAATGGACAGTTGTAATCATCTAGGATTCAGTGAACCGCACACTAGGCATAACAGTGAATCAAAGTCAGGTGACGTCTACCAGATGGGCATTGTTCTAACACAGCTTTGATCTGGTTTTTAATTGCGGGCGAATTATATATATATATATATATATATATATATATATATATATATATATGCAAATTATGGTGTAAAATGGCACGATCTGATGAAGAGGGAGAAGAAAAGTGCTTGGTGCATACCCAATATATACATATGTGTCTGTATACCTGGGTGTGATTATCAGACGGGTCATGAGAAAGGGGTCGGACGCAAAAGACTGTGGCTCATTGTGGTCTAATATTCAAGACAGTCTTCATATGCTTTGTCTATGTTAATGTTATTGCGGGTCGTGCTGATTAGAGCAGATGCGTCTAGGATTCTGCATAGTGCACCTTTAAATTGTTTTAGCATGCGACAAGATCGCAGCGAGCCAGGAAGCTTATTCCAGAGGCTGGGGTAGATAACAGAGAAGTTTCTGGATCTGATCGAGAGCCTAGATTGGGGGTTGTAACGGTGGATTGTCTGCGACGGGGGGAGCAAAGAGTCTCACTGGAGAAATCAAGTGAGTTATTAAGTGAGTGAACTTTTGAGTGCAGATGGTTGAAGAGAAATGAAAGATTGAACTTGATACGAAGTAAACATAGAGATTCAAGCCGGAGTAGTTCGCGCCTAGCTCTGTACTTAAGGTTGGAAGAGGGGTCAGGTAATTTTTTAGTGAACAAGCTTTGCACTTTCTCTATATTGACCCAGTCAGCCTTTTGCATCAAGGTAAAACCAGGTGGCAGCATTCCAACAGCTACCTGGAGTGTGTCTTGAATATCAGGAGCTTACTCTCCTGAGTACGGTATGTCCTGAGGATAAGTGCAGTCATCCTTCTCGCCTTGCCAATTTGGGTCAATGCTTGTTCATGGAAGTTAAAGGAACATGAATAATGCAGGCCCAGGTCTCTTACCACGTGAGTACTGAGAATCGGCAGACCATTTAGAGTGAGAGAGCCGGGTGGAAAGTAGTATTTGCATGACAGAAGAGAGCTCTTAGCTGTCGAAAACTTCATCAGACTTTGAGCACACCATTCGTTAAGGGACTTCAAGGCTGACAATATCACTGACATCTGAGTACAGGGCTTTCTCCTCAAAGATGTAGACGAGTTTTATGTCATCAGCAAAGGGGAACGTCATGCCATGACGCTTTACTTGGAAGACGTCATTTACGTACACAACAAATAAGAGAAGACCTAAAACGCTACCCTGTACGACCCCTCTAGTAATTCACTTGGCCGAGAGGATGTCCCGTTGACGACGGCTGTTTGAGAACATTTGGAGAGGTAAGACGATAGCCAAGATAGAATATGGTATGCGACTCAGTAGGATTTAATTTTTGGCAGAAAGTGAGCATGAGATGAACGGTCAAAGGCTTTAGTCATATCGAGAACGATGACGACGACTGACTTGTTGCTGTCTGCTTTAGAATTGATTGAATTGAGGAAGTCCATCTGACACGTGAGACACGAACGAGACTTTAGGAACCCATGCTGAGCTGGGTTCATAAGGTTTCGAGAAGTCAGGAAATTTGCAAGCTGGTCCTTCACTATCCGTTTTATGAGCCTGGAAACAATCGAAGTGTGGTTTATGGGGCGATAGATCTCCGGATCATGCAAAGGCCCATTTTTGCGTAGTGGAATTATGCGGGAAGCTTTCCATTGAGCCGGGTAGATTCCAAACGACATGGATAATGTATAGAGGTTCAGCAATAGGAGCACCAGGTCAGGTCCCCTAAGCTGAAGTAGGACAGGTGGAAGGTCCTTAGGCCCTGGATGATTGGAGGGTTTAGTGCTGGCTAGTAATTTCCTGATGTTGGTTGCGGTAAATGTTATGGTTGATATCGCGTCTTGTGTGAGCATCAGGCAGCAGAATGGCGGAGGTTTACTGTCCGTAATAAGAGCTGAGGCGAAATAGCAGTTGAAAGTCTCAGCCATATCTTCTGGCAAGTCAAGGTGGGTGCCATTTTAGATAAGGAATGGGATACTGTTTTCATTGCTGCGCGAGTTGCGAGATTTTAGCAGTCTAAAAAGAAGCTTCACGTTATAAGGCTGTTGTAGTGCAGTCCAGTCTTGCTTTCTGAGTTTATTCTCGGTCCCTGCATAGAGATCACGGGAGAGTCGGCTTATTCTGAGTGTCAGAGAAAAGTCTCGATTCCTGAGGAATGAGTTCCGGAGCTCACAAATCGTTTGTCGAAGTCTGTCAATTCTGGCAATCTCGGCTGTAATATGCCTAACTGCTGAGGTAAGGCAATTTATGGGGGAAAGCAACTTGATATAGAACACATCAGCTGCTTTTTCTTGATCGGATTTGGGGAAGAAGTGCAACCAGTCAATGCCACGGAGGGAGGTACGCAACTGGGCCCAGTTAGTCAGTCTTTAGGTGTTTTGGTTTTGGATTTGGCTAAGCATCATAAATTGATTTGTCGCCAAGTTCCCATTTCCATTTTGGTGCATCACATTCCACCTCTCTGAAAGTAAACAATGTGCGCAACGAATACATGTTTACGTCCGGCCAATTCATTCACCATCACCTAGGCAATCTCTCTCCACAAATGTGTCCTTCACTGGGTATTTAACTGACTCAACCGATATTTGGTTGCTGAACTTTACCAGGGTAATCTTCGAAGGATTTTGCTTGTTCTTTGTCCGCAAATTCATTCCTTTCATTGTCTGATTTCCAATCCAAAGCCGTGCCATACTCCGCGGAGAGCTATAACTGGTTCATTTCTCCCTTGGAAACTTTTTTCCTCTAGGTGGACAAAACTTTCTTCAATTCTGCTTGATTCTCTCGTTGCACAGTCCCTCTTTTTGTAATATTTGAGTAAGAGTCTACTACCTCCGACCAGCTCCACCCTGACTTGGCCGGGTTGGCCAACCGACCTTGAGTTTAAAGTTGCCTGGCGCCACCTTGAAGAGTAACTGAAATACTTTCTCCTGTACATTGTTGAGTGCATATACCTGAATCATCCTCTTGCAATCCGCACTTTACTTCCAACTGTACCGTTTGATCTTGCGTTACAGCATGCCTCGGGGTTATCCAAAATAAACCATTAGCATTATCATTATCATCACCATCTTTATCATTAACTTCAGGTAGGCATGAATCTTGCGTAACAGTGGAGTGACAGGACCATTTTTTCGCCACTGTCGGGAAGGTTTTGTGTGACGGAGACTTTCACGTCAGGGAGGCCATGAGTGAAGACCAAGTAGAGGATATTGGTAAGCCTTGTTGGAGTGGAGATATGCTGTGTCCATCCTGCAGTGTAGGGGTCCAGAAAGAAATCGGGTAAATGGGAGGGGGCAGTCATTTTATTCCAACAAATACCCGGAGTGTTAAATTCTCCTGCTATGATCTTTGGACCTGAAGATAAAGTGGAGACGTACTCGAAAGCCCTAATGATATGCGGGAAATCAGAGTAGGTAGACGCACCCAATATGCAACATGTTTCCAGGTGTCAGGAAGGAGAGCTAAAGAGAGTCGGGAATACAGTCAAGCACTGGGTCGTGGATGAGGATTGTAGTGAATTTATGTTTAATGCATGCGAGACAACCACCGCCTCGGCGGTTCACTCCGCTTACTCGAAAGGAGTTATAGCCTACCAACGAGACAACGTCAGTTGGGATGTGATCGGTTAACCATGATTCTGTAACCAGAACAATGTCAAAGCTAGAAGCAAGTACATATTTCCTCAAGTCAATAATTTTGTTCAACAGAAAACGGGAATTCAGCAGCAGAGGGAGGCTGTGCCTGTATCTTTGAGGTTACAAGGCGCTGGGGCTCCACGTGAGGGCAGCGAATGACTATTGGGGCCGAGTAAGCTTCTGGCTGCCGAGTTGTCAATCAGGAGGGTGTCACCAGGAGGAGTAGTAACTGGGCTAGGTAGATTAGCAGGTGAGTTACATGGTCTTGGTTTGTGAGGTACTGTGCGGTCGCCTATATAGGACGCTTGATTGAAGGGTGTCGAGTTTATGGAGACACCAGATGGATGACTGCCGCAGGATTCAAGTTGGGTGAGACATTCTGGAAGACTAATGGGGAGCAGCATTGGGTGCGGCGGCGGGTGAGGGGCTCTGGGTAAACGATCAAGAGATACAAAGACGGTGTCTAATGGAACTTTTGGAGGGAAACTATGATAAAATCGGGGGAGTGTTATGAGTGGCTGTAGTGTGTCGGTATGGGTCAAGACCTTCCATTAGGAATACCGTCGGTAACCGATAAACACCATTGAAGTCTAGTAGAGATCAATACTGGATGGTGAGGTGATTTGGTAACGCGGAAGAATAGATCTGGAGGAGGAAATGGTGACTCTAGGAGGGATCCTTGGGGCAAATCGTGTAAATCGGGAGAGAGTTAATAGGGGTGTTAGGGGGTCAGTATGAGGGTGGGGGGCAGAGGTGGAGGGGCAACCATGGTTATGATAGCGGCCTAGTGAGGAGGGTGGCCAATGGCAGGGTAGATGGGATTGGAGTGAGACGGGAATAAAATTATGATTAGAGTTTCTGGAAGCCGCAGGCATCTAACAGGAATTAGTGGGAGGGGGTGGAGCAGCAGCGAAAGTGCTGCTGATGGAAGAGGCTTTGGCATGTGGGGTCAGTTGGCATAGTGTGCAGTGGAGTCAGAGTAGAATACGGCAATGTTGGGCATTGAGGGAGTAGAGGATATTGATGTTGCCGAGGTGTAAAATGAGGCTTACTACCGGGCGGAAAAGGGTCAGGTGCGGGCCACATGTTATGGTACCGGTTGGCATCCATGCTGATAACCCGTCTCGCTTGATTTGAGTTTGGTGGAGCTAGCGATGGAGGCGGTAAACTTGGTGGAAAGTTTGTTATGTGGTACTGTATCTGTAGGTGTAATGGCGGCGGCTTCTGAGTTGATGGATGCGGTAAGTAGCAGTTGGACATGCGGAACTCCGTGGGACCAAACAGATGCGCTAATGGGCTAGCGTCGGGGTGAGCGATGCGGTTTCGAAGTTATGGCAGTGGAGGAGGACGCGGATGGGTAATAGGTCGGTTAGCTGGAGCTCGAGAGGTCATAGGTCAGCTGTCGATTGGAGATGCGAGCGTGATGATGTCAGTGCAGGGGGGGGGGTCTTAGCCAATAAGAGCAACAGACGACGTGGGTGACGATGTGGCCGAAGCACAAGACAACGTTGCTGCTGTCTTTTCGGAGCGGAGTGGCTCATTAAAATCTGGTGACTTGTTGGCTCGTTTAGCGGATGGAACCTGGCGTGATGGGCTGCTAGTCGAGAGGAGGGGCTTTGTTGCTTGTCTCTTGGTAGGCAGCGGTGGAGACTGGGGTGCAACATCGAGCATTTTGGGGGGACGTTTTGGTGTTGAAGGCGAACGGGACAAATCTAGGTCAACGTTTTGCACCGGTGCACTAGTCAGCTGGAGTGGTGGCGATTTATTGACGGTGGGAAATTGTTCAAGTGGATTGGGTGGCTCTGGATCAGTGGGTGATGAGAGTACTTGGTTGCCGGCAGTTGATCTAGGAACCTCCCTCTGGAAAGGGGTTTTGTCAGAAGTAGTTTTTGTATTTTTGAATGAGGTGGACTTTGCGATGGACTCTCCCTTTCTAATGAATGCCGCGGCAGCCCTTTCATCCAGGAATTGAAGCGGTTACGGGCACATGTTTCGATGTGACCATTTTCTGAGTGTTTTGCAGGAGCGCTCGCGGTGTGACATACCACAAGCCACGAGCATGGAATCCCTGGCCGAGGAAAGGGGCAAACGATCCAGAACATAAAAGACTATGGAGTCTTTGGAAATTTTTATCCTCCTCTGGACTTCTGACTAAGTCCAGGGAGTGGCTAGCTGATGGGAGACTTTCAGTGTTCGGATGTCTCGAGAGGTGGACGATACATGCGAGTCGCAACAGCACGGTCAGTGCACCATCCGGTAATCGTAACTGTATCTCTAAGGACAATAGGTTTTGCTGGAGAGTATTATGTTTGTTACTGGTTTCACTGTATATACTGACCAGTGGTACTGAACAAGGTACCGAGGAGGTAGGAAGTCGGGGGCGTTTATTGCTTCTAGGTTGAACCCGGTTGGCCATTCGGTGAACGAGGCGATCGGTGGACCATTTAGGCAAGATATTTCAAAGAATTCTAACAGAAGCTGATTTGTAAGTCTGGAGCTAACCTCAGGTTTTGTTTTTCAGAAAAAACATCCTGATTTATATTAAGTGTTGGGGATATCTTGAGAAGCTGTTTGTGAGTTATTTCCCCAGGTACTTCAGCGGAAACTGTACAAATAACAGCAAGTTTAACGGAGTGGTGTAGCGCAATCGGAGTTCACCCCGTATCTCCCAACTTTAGAAGCTGAGACTTCATACCTAAAATGCTTTGGTCTAAAACATCCGTTCTTTCTGTCTCCAAGCGCATGAAGTCACAGACATCAACCGAGCATTGTTTCAGAGCCACGGGAGTTTGAATGAGTCTATTTTTCTTAGCAGCCGGAGTATGAGCGAATGAGATAATACTGGAAGATTTCTTTACTGCAAGTGGCATTCTGAAGTGTCAAAAAGACGCTGTGAGTAAAGCGGAACAGTAACGGCAAACTGAGGTCAGGTTCGAATTTACGGCTACGAAAATTTCTCTGAATTTCTCTGGGTTACTGGAATGCCCTAAGAAGCTGTAATTTTTAGTATTTCCTAAGGTAGCTGAATAAAAACTATACCGATAACAGCATGCAATACGACCTGGTTTAGCACACCCAACCACAAAATGAACAGTGACATAAAACATATACGAACCCTATCTATGCGATCACACGGACTCAGGAAGCGAGAGCCAGGTTGCGGCTCGCGACAGAAGCACGTGCGTCGCGCAGGTCCAAAACAGGATGTGACAGAGTAGCGCTTTGGAGGCGAAACCTGGGACTGATTCACTAAAAACAATGTGACGAAGCGGAATTTAAGCACAAATCCTCTCCTATCACTGACAAGCTCAGTCTCCCTTTCCAATTCAGAGATCTGCGCTATAAAACCGGATGAATCATACTCCAGAAAGCTACCCTGCGTCGTACTCACTCACGAGCCGGTCCACTCATTCTTCCGCATTCCACACCTATCCCAAAACACCTTCACGGCTCTCACCACATCCCCACCCACTACCTTGTCGCAGGCTCAACCGAATCCTTTCGTCTTCTGGGGTTGCCGCTTTCAACACCTGAGGTAAACCGTCAACACCCAGTCCAACCTCACCATATCTCCTCCTCGAGCAATACAGCAAAATCCTAAGGACCAACCCTCAGACATTCGTTCAAAACCCCGTGCTTATCAAGCAGCTCCTTATGAGACCTTCAACATCTCCCCCGTGCCCAAGTGAACCTTAACCCTAGGCTTCACAAAATCGTCGATTGCTGTACAATTGACGGCCACCTACCACCTCGACTTCCCTTCCTCAAACGGGTTGGTAATGGCCCCTTAACTACTTCGCACACACAGTACCCACTTGCTCTCTATTCATTTGCACCTACCCCTAAGTTTCCTCACAGCCGGCAAGTCTGAGTTCCCCAACGATTCTGACCACCCTGTCCGACGCAGATACAAACAGCATTAGTTCTCCTCTTCCACCCACTGGGGAGCAACCCGTGCCCTGATGCTGCCGCTGTTCCGAGTTTCCCGGTCTTCCCCAATTACTGGCCTACTTTCGGACAGCAAGTTGCCAACCTTCATTTTGCATCTAGCCGCTAACCTGCCGCTTCCGGCATAGTCAGCTATGTGCCCCAACAGGGTCTTCCGGAGGCCTCTGGTGCGGCCGTACCCCATGGATTCTCCCGAACAACAAAGCTTAACACCTTATCCCCACCTTATAAAGTTAGAAACGTCAAAGTACTACACAATACTAGTGTAAAGGATTACGTAATCTCCACGGGTGGTCTTAGTGCTAAAATCAGCCCTTCTGTTTTCAGCTGCGCCCCATACCACCACAGGGCCGTCTGACCAAAACCCCCTGATTCGTAATATTGATCGGCCAACCCGGAGTGAATCATCACGTCAGACCACGAATCCCAACCGTTCTATACCACGCAGCCTACTTGACTAACCGGAGTCCCCAACACTGTATTCCTATAGCAGTATCACATTGGTTCTTTTTAACAGCCTATCAATTGCAAACTAAATTTTTCACCCACCATTTCGGGCCGCAAGTTATAATTATAGTGTTATCTAAGCTACTGAAACTTGGTTGCCTGATTACAATAAGCTGGACCAAGTTTGTCTAGTAGGATATAAAGTCTTCATAACACATGGGAAATCCGGGCTCAGGGGGGATCAGTTTGGCATGGGTCAAGATCCTCACTGAGACAACAACTCTGTACCCTCTGCTCGACTCCCTCCCCGACTCACTTCGGCTTAATGTCCACAACTTAGGCTCTCATCCTCATATTGTGTGTTTTTACCTTTCACTGGGCGAAAATAGCCCTGAAATCCCCCGCCCAGTTGATGCCATAGAATACCTCTACCTAATTTCTTCAGGAGTAAAGACTATTGCTGGTGACTTCGGCTCACCCATGATAGGTTGGCCATCTTTATCGGCACCAACTTACCTCTTGCCACTTGTAACAAAGTACTACCTTGGGGGGGGGGGGTGAGTGAAGCATATCCGCTTCCCCACGAGGAAAAAAGCATTTGAAATGTTATTTTTCTCCCTCGACATTCCCGACACAGTTGCCTCAAACTCCCAAAACTTTCGTGGTAGCGATCACCAAATGGGTAGTTGCCGCAACCTCACTCGCCTACAGCCTACCCTGTATTCACACAGTGTCAAACCCCCACCTATGTCCAATTGGAAGATTCTTCCTACAGCTATTCGACAAGCCAATCGGGGTGACTTTTTCCTCTCTGGTGATCTTCGACAAGTTATCGATATTTTTTATTCTAAGCTATCCTGGTGCCTTCAAAATATTATTTGCCTCCCCAGTGACCAAATAACAGGAAATGCCACATCACCTCTCCACAAACAGATTATGCCAAGCTTCAAAAATTCGTGAAGCTACATGAGAATTCTCAGTTCTCGTTTTATCCGTCCGAGTCGCCTCTACTATCTAAAGGCTTGAAGAAACTAAACTGCATGACCAAGAAATGAAGGCTGTGCGACACCCAAGTAGATCTCTTCGATTGTCGTTATTGAACAAGCCCGGATCCTCCAAAACTCGTAGAGATACACTGCAAGTACTTACGGAAGACACTGAGACCGTCCCCGTTCCCCTATCCATGGCAGAGTACTTTAACTCATTCTCAGTCCTAACAGTAGCCGTCAGTATTAATGTCAGCCCTCCTGTTCCTCCTGCTAGCCTCTCAACCCTCTCCACAGTGAAATTTGACGCTTAAATTATTCCCCGATTATTATTCACTCTCATGCCATCGTCCTACCCACGACTTAAAGGTTTGCCGCCCACTGTGATAGTTAAATCCAGACCTAAATTACCATATTTACTAATCAACTTGTTCACCCGACCAATGAACTCCAGTCCGGAGCCAACAAGCTGGAAGTGCTCAGTCATAACTCAGAACCACAAGAAAGGCCAGCCGCCAGTGTTACCAAACTATCATCCATTTAATCATACACCTATTCTTTCTCGATCAAGGGGAAAAATCGTCAGGGTACGCATTTTGAAGTACCTTCTCAAATTCCATCTTCCCGTAATCACGGCTTCCCTCAGTCAAGATCCTGAGCAACTTGCCAACTAGATTCCTCGAATCACGTCAGTGAGACGGCAGCCAATGTAAAGGCTCCTGAAGTATTTTGCCTGGGTATTTCATTGGTATCTGACCGCGTGTCACACCCTCATCTTCTGATCAAAACCCCATAGTTTGGTGTCCCTGATCGCTTACTATCTTGGATTAATTCTTGTCGATCTAACCGCTCTCAGGCTGTCTCGATAGATGAGCATCGTTCTGAGCCTAAACCAGTTACAAGCTGCTTTATACGCGATAGAGTCCTTGGCCTCCTGCAGTTCCTCATGTATCTAAATGAAGTATCCATCCCAGGAATTCAGGGCCCCATTTTTGCCGATGAGTTTAAGAGTGTCCACTCTTCCATGCTTGAGTATGCCGCCCCCGCTATTTTAAACGTATATGAAGACACTTCTACACTAACTGGGTGGTGTTGAACAAGACAGATGAATTTTTGTGCTGGCAAGTGTGAGGTACTTTCATATAAATGCAACCTTCCTCCAGGGTCTCGAGCCATTTGTGGTTCATTCATTGCCGGCCAACAATTTGTTGGAGACCTTGGCGTAAGCTTTCGTCCCTCCAAGTTGCGAGAGCCAGAAAGAGCTTAGGCCTGATGGCTTGCCCCCTTCAACTTGAAGACTGCACTCTTCCTCCTATTATTCTCGAACAGGACCTCGGTTGAAATGCTGCCCGTTAATCTTCTCCAGTGTGCACAAATCAGACAAAATCGGTACCGAGTCTGTCTCATGAAGTTTAACCAAAAGATCGCTCGGCTGAAGCTGGATACCTCGATTAAATAAATGATGCTATGTGAAAATGAGTCTCACCTTCACGTGAAACATCCTCCGCAGCCGGTCATTTGCATCTAAACTACTATACAAGACTCCGGATTATACTTATCGGCTACTTCATAGGGTTCTTATCCATTCAACCCCCATTGCCAATAAAAGCTCACGTTCGGTCTTTTTTACCACGGTGTACTCTAATTTGCGGAAAAACTACCGTTAGACATGAAGTTCAACTTCCGGCCATTGGTTCTTGAGTGCACTGGTTAGGCTTCCCCCGATTACCCAAACCGTACTCCTCATCAAGGCCAACATACCCGGTGAACAAACCTACGAGAAGGGTGTAGACATTTAAATCGTGCGAAAAACCGAGAGTCCAAGAAGAATGAACCTGAGTAGGAGCTCTCAGTCTATGTTTACCTAAGTCAATTGATGGACTAAACCCAGAGACTCAAAGTCCACAAACGTTCCTTCCTAAATGGATTTCCATTGATTTTCAGCTAAAAACATCCAAGATAGCACTGCTCTACTTTCCCTTTACTTCTAGACCTTGGTTGGTGCGTACTTTTTTCCCGATGGCCCTCATCACTCTGAGAACTACACTGGCCACTAATCCGGCCTATGCTTCCACCGGCCAATCTCCTATTCGCACTTTACCAGACTGAGGCTTCACTGGTTACATTCCAGGCGTAAATCCATTCTAGCCAATAGAGCAATGAGTAGTCAACTCAAACGAACCCCAAAACCAGAACAAGATTGATTCGTAGTTTCTACGGCACTGAATTGAAATTCGCAGAATGCACAAGTATATGCAGACCTTAGTATGCGGCCAAGGAGACTCCGAAGTAAAACTCAGAGGTTCAAAGCCCCATGGCTCAAGCACGACAGTCAGAAAAGGTTCAAGGTCAAATTCGAATGTCTCACAAGAATAAACAAAAGTGCAAAAGTGTGGTGTCTGGACCAGATTTTCAAAGTAATGTAAAATGCAGTCAAATTCACAAAGCACACCGAACAGTTTTTCTTTACACCGGGATCTTCTCATATCTGGTGGCCCGATGGTGGACCACTTGATACTTACGGTCATCACCGAGAAAACTCTCACTCATCCCAAAGGTGCGCGGCGAGGTCAGATCCACAGCCTTGGCCAGCTCATATTGGGAGTGCAAGACTTCTGCAGTGATATGCAGGTGCAACCAGACTGTCGGTTCGCACCTCCTTCACCAGAGGTAGTTATGAGGTAGGGTCTTCGGTGCACGGTCAGTCTCACCCACCGGTACCAGCAGCGGATATAAAAACGGCCTACCCTGCCTTGTACAACTGCTTCCTGTTGTCTCCCCCAACGTTTCTGAACCAAATCTCTCTTGGGATCGGCATTTTTTGAAATCCATTTATAAATGTATTTTCTCTCGGCTCAGATAAATACCTCTTCATCTAGTACTACCGACATTCTTCTTCTTTGGATGGCCCCCTACCTGCCTTGTTCCCGTTAATACCTTCGTTCTGCCTCAACGGTTGTCGGATTCGCCGCCCCGAAACATGAAGGTCTCCTTGTTCATATGTCCTCCCTAAGAAAATCAAGAATCGTGAAAAATACTTGGAGAGATCATTTTCACATGGGGCAATTTGTTCGGCACCATCCGGTTTATCTAGGCAAAACCTTTTTTAGTTTCATTTCTCTCACGTACCATGAAATAGTCCTCCTCCCAGTGTTCTTCCTACGCGACACCAGCCCTCTGTCCTACTATATCTTGTCAACACTTCTTCTGTATAACCACTCATTATATCACTCGTATCTCCTGGCCTTTGCAATGGTAACGAGATATCCACAAACCAAGATATCGATCTTTCGACTGGTCCCCCGGTGTCTCATGTCAGACTTTATTTAGCGCAATCAGCTATGCAGCCACCTGCACTACCTGACAATTTCGCGTATGAACTGCCCTTATATGGTTCTGTCAGATCATTATATTTTTACGTCCCACGTTTACTTTATGACCAGACCGTGAAGCTTCCATAATCTCCACCAAAGTACCCAGACAAATCCATGATTCAATCACATTTCACTCACTTATCAACTTCCCCCTCCATTCTATTAAATCATCATGATCAGACATCTGTGGCACAATACATCTTCAAACGGAAATCAACTATTCATGAACCACGAGACCTTGAACCTGTTTGTTTCCCAAATGTCTCAGGTTGGACCTTCCTTAACACACCCAGTCACTGAATCATCTGTGCCCCACAACAACTTCGGTAATTTACCCTCTACTTGATCCCATCGGATATTTTACAAATATACCACCGTTATGCCCACTTCACTGTAAATTTGTGTTCCTCATATGCAGTCTCTGATTCCCCTTAGGTAAACCAATAGATGATCACCGATTTACCCACCTTTCAGCTACCGCCACTTCTTTCCATCTGTTCTCCAAGAATGGGTATCCAAGCTAACACCACTCTGAAGGAAATTTCTCCAACCCTTTGGTGGAAATAAATTATTTTTTTCCAGATTATATCTAGTCCAGCTGTTTCACCAATGTACCATGTCAGACTTTTCAGTGTATCCGGTTATGTGATCTGCATATCTTGAAGGTCTTACCCGTGAGCCACTATTATAAGACTTCATGAAATCATCTCACTTCAACGTTTTCTCCCGCTTCGTTATCATCTTGCTTTGCCGTTTCATCCACTACTGACTAACCTAGGGGAAACCTCTATTTAAACCCCATTTCTTTCACTCGTCAACTTTCTTAACTCTGCCTCACCATGTCTCCAAGACTGGGCATCTAATTTACATCTCACCATGAGTGCTTTCTCCGCTAGATATAAGGTGTCTATTTTTTGGCTAATTGAACCTTCCTTTTCATTTTTGCGCTCCCCCTCCTCACGGAACACCTTGCTGCTACTTAGAAATAGCATTTGTGCTTTGTCCCAAGTCGTTAGAACCACGGGTCGAAAAATACACCCGTCATCACCAATGATTTTTCCAAGTATTCGTCGGCGCCTTTCTCGAAAGTTTTTGCCGGCATACTCTCTCTTGAGACTCTGTATCGGTACCATCCGAATTCCTGAGCATTTTCCTTATATCGTTGCTTCGTTTGCTTTTGTACCTCGACCATGAAGCCGAATTCATTCCTTAATGTGTGGAGTGACCATCTGACCTTCAAAAACAATTTCGCAGGCCATTCATTCGCACAACCCTTAAAACCCTTGCGCTCTTTTTTACCTCATGAACTCAACTCAGCATACGAGACTACTTATTTTGACCTCATTTTTACCATATGACGTCGCACTCTTCGAGTGCCGTCGAAATAAACATTTTGTTATTGTTATTATTATTAAAACATTCTGGAATCAGACCGGCTCACTTTCGAAGTGGGTCAAAGACTACTTCTTATAAGATGCTTATATCGTCCGCCGAACCAGGACAGGCATGAACTGACAGCAGTAACAAATAGATTCAATTATGACTCTGGCCTCCTCTTCATCGCCAAGATCTTGGCTGGCGGCGTCATTGTGCCCAAAACCTGCCAGTGATCCTGGACTTCTCCCCTAAAACCACAGTATTCTTTTCCGTATACCCGTGTTGGTACCTGGGTGCAGCAAGTCCTACCCCCACTCAGGGGAAATGCATATAAGATCTAATCTTTACTGTTTGCATCAGGAATGCAGAGGCCCAAAATCTTCAGTCACTTCACTGGAATTGACTATTAAGTAGTATTGTTCTTTTAAAGCACCTTTGTTGCACATCCATAAATCAACAGAAATGTCCTCCGAGTATCAGTAGGCAATAGCATTTCGCTGGCTGGAATGGTCTACACTCTCTCATCTTTTCCCGAAATTGGGACGAATGTTCTTCGTCTGATGACATGTTGGAGGCCGGTGCTCACTTTTACTCTTATTTTAGTCGCTGCCTAGATAAAGCCACTCTCACCCCGGGACTCCTCATAGGAAAGCCGCCAAACTCCCTGGATGGTCTCAGCCGCATGTCAGTTAAACTCCAAGGAAATTACACTAAAACGAGGGATTTCTCGTTCTAGACCAAAAATATACCTTTGGCTCACATAGTGAAACAGCTTTTGGGTACATTCTACGAAGGCAGGAGCCAAAGGCCTTAAGTCACCCAGGCAAGATGGAACCTCCGGCTAATTTAATGACGGTGTAAAGTCCAGCCATCGGAAAGTTCGAGCGACGCGTAGCAACTAATTTCGACACAATTCAAAACAAAATCAATTCCAAATAGCCACGGTACTCTGTACAACACATTAATGATTTCACAATATCAAACCTCAATAGTGTTCCTTCTAGGCTCTTAAGCTCCAAATTGAACAACAAATCAACAACTGCAGCTAAATTACAAAAAAACGTTTATATACAGAAGATGAGACTACCGAATACAGTCACAGCGGAGTTCAAGCCGAGCGACTCTGGCTCAAGACAACGGTGGGGGTCAGGTTCGTGACAAGGATTTATAGTAATAAAACAAACAATCGGAATTCCGGTAAAGATAACTCATGCAAATGAAAATTGTCGTTTGTAACGTGGATTCTAATGCACGGAACGGGGTTCCCTGAACTTTTTTAAAGAGGGCCAGGAACAATCAGTACAGTCTAGCCATTTCATACATAAACTTTAAAAACACTTAAATAAATGACTCTAATAATAGCGAAGGCTGCCGTAACTTGTTTTGCCTGCTCTCCAACGATGGTTTACAAAACATCCATCTCTTTTCTAAATCCGGGGACATTGCCATTCTTCCCAGCTGTAGTGGTAAACTCCGTGAAGCAGTAGCCGCGGTAGCAAAACCGAGACCTTCCTAGAGACCCGGTCCGGAAACCTTACCACCGGCCACTCCCAGCTTCAGTGATGTAAACGTTCCAGCATTGTTAACGAGCATTCTGTTTGACACTAATTTGCTGTACTTTTCCTTCTCATTGGAATACCTTCATTATTATTCCCATATACAAAGAGGACCACTTCTGAATTCAACCAATTATCGACCGGTTAAACCCACCGCTTTCTTGTCCAGAAAAACGGAAGGAGTGAATAAGGAAAGACTGACATGCTACCTCTTTGACAATAATCTTATGAAATCTGATCAGCATGGGTTTTTAAACAATGTATCATGTGCGACATTCATGATAGATTTCCTGGGCCTGGTGGTGAGGGCTGTCAATGATAGGGTATGGGCAACTGTGATCTTTTTAGACCCGACCAGAGATTTCCACCAGGTATCCCACCTCAGGTTACTAGAGAAGATCAAAGCATATGGAATCGTGGACCAGATGCTCACCTGGATTTCGTCATATTTATCAGCATGAGATCAGAGAGTGCATATAGGCGGAACTTCCTCTGATCCCGGACCGGTAAACAGTGGCGTGATACGAAGTACTGTACTCATTTCACTACTTTTCCTGAAGTGCGCGAGCGATATACTTGGAGTCTTCCCTTCCCGCTTGAATGAGATATTAGGCTTTTTTACACTTTTGAGCCCCTGGCGTTAGCTTCAGCATGGGTGGCTTTACGAGAGAATCCCTTCCTTTCAGTTCGCAGAGCAATAAGTAGAGGGTGAGATTTTCCATCGTGAAGGTAGTGTTCCGCTGCATAAGTGTGATGTACTAACTGGGACATTCGGAATAGGTGGTTAGTCCATATCCAGCACCGCCCGAGGGAGGCTACTCGGATCTGCACTTTTCGCGTACTTTTGACTTTTGTAGCTCGCAGCCATTCACGTGGCCAGAGCCTACCGGACAATGGGGCTCAGACAGCAAACATCTATGTTAACTAAAAGTAAATCAGGCATTTTAAGTCCCACCTCAAGCTCCTTCTAGAATACGGCTCAATCATTTGCTCCAACATGCGACAGATAGGCCGAGTCGCGTTTGAGAATGTGCGGCTTGCCTTCATCAAACAGCCCTTAGGACTTTGCTCCCCAATGAATTCTATGGTATGGTGTGATCTGCTGGGCATCAAGCCCTCATGGCTCTGCCGCAAAAAAATTAACCCGTTCTTTCACAACATCTTAAAAAACAGATTATGCGGAAAAAGGCTGCAGGTGAGAACACTTTTTGAATTGTGTTCACGTAACAGTGAGTTTTGGTCTCCTTTCCTTTACCCGGGCCTGCACTGAGATCAAACTTCCTCATCAGCGAGCATGCTTCAATCTTGAACAAGCTACCACAACAAATACGGGAGTTATCACCATCATCTGTGGCGTTCAAACTAGGAATAAGCGCAGCCATAATGATCACCAAGTTGACCGGAGTATGCAATCCTCATACTTTAGGTGGTCAGGCTTTTAGGGTGGGGCTATGGTACAAACAAAGCTAATATTCAATTTCAGATTTCTGGCCTGAATCATGCTCATATGTACCGATCCTCCACCCGGCAGCAGTCTGCCTGGTCTTGATTATCTTCTAATTCATTAGAACAGAGAGAAGACACAAGCCGCAAGATGCAAGCACTTCGTTTACTCTTGTCAATTGCGGACGTAAAACGTGTCAGTATTTACGTATGGTACAGTAGGAGGTATGTGCAACAGTAAAGTAAGTGCGATCGAAAGTTCTTACAGTAAGTACTTTGGAGAGAGTGAAGTCCGTCGTGGTAACGCCAAAGTGAAGAAACATTTGGGGTCAATCGTTTTTGTGCACAGAGTGTTGGCTGATACATCATGATTAGAATAGCTTCACTGAACGCTCATAGTTTCCATGTTGGATTGCGCAACAACGCTTTGAAACACCGGGTCAGGTCAATGTCCGCGGATGTCAAGAGTAAACGAAGTGCTTGCGTCTCGTGACTTATGTCTTCTCTCTGTCCTGATGTGTTGGATAAAGGGGACCCAACTTTTGCGGTATCTTCTAATTACCGAATCTTACGTATCTGACCTCAAATTTTACAGTCTCTGTCCCCTGTCTCATAGCACCAGAATGGTCATTAGCTATATGCTCCCTGATAATAACGATACCAATAATAATGGCATGAGTTAGGGGGGGGGGGCGAAGCACGCAGTAAAGCTTGTTCATTTAGTGCACTACATAAGAGAATCAGTTTACAAGGGGATAAAATATGCGTAGAATGCCTTTTGTAATTTGTATTTCAATGACATCCTTGCTTGTCCTACTCATGAGTAGAGTGTACGTGCATCATGAACCTCGAATATTTATGGTCCATTTCTCCGTTTCTACTGTACTGATATAGTTCAGATTTATGTTTTTACGGCGTATAGTGCGTGAACATTTTACTTTTATGTTCCTGACTCAGTCGTTCCATGACCGTACATTTCCCTTGTAAGAAAATTTTGCCAAACGTTTCACTCACACATAAGAACCACCCGCCGGAGGTTCGATCTCCCGACCTCTGCACCGCTGTTTGCGCCCCAAACAGATAGACCACAGCGAAGACTTGTGGCACAAACAAGCCTTTTGCCAAGTCCATCCGTTCACGTCGACACACATCACTTCTGTCATTTTCAGTTGCTACTCTTCGTACTTTCACATTGGTGACGCCTTCGAGTATACAAATTCGTATATTCTAATCATAGATTATTTTCTTATCCTGTGACTGGAGCTTAATTTATGTTAGCCCGAAAGCTTCTTGATACAATATCTGTACCGCCACCGTGTTGTGCTGCAGTTTTGCATGACTCCTTGCTGTGTGGACCGTTTATGACCGCACTGTCCCGATTTATCGGATAACCTTCTGTACTGTTGTTCTTGGTTGTTTACCTGGCTAATAGCGAATTTACGATAATACGGTTATACGTTTGGAAGTCGTTGTGCTGCCCGTAGCCGTGTACAGCTCATGTTGTCCGTCAAGCTAGTAAGAATAGGTTTTCCGTTATACTGTCAGTCCAGTTAATCGGGTATGGTTCCTACGATATGTGCACACAAAGGACTATAGGAGAAAGTAGAGGTGGAATGAAATGAAAATATCTCCCGACAACTTAAAAACTCACGGTCGGATGGTCGTTTCGGCTGCCCTCAAATACTGTCCTTTGGACGATTGGAGTGTATGCATAAATGGCACTGGGCAAAAATTAAAAACGTTGGAAGTTCGAAATTTTTCGAAGTCTATTTTGTTGATCTTCATAAATAGAAGGATTTATCGTGAAGTACAAGAGGTCACCGCAGCACCTGAACGGCGAATAGACAGAAATCTAATCGATGTACCACAGCAAAGAATTCGGCGATTTGTTCAATTTATAGTAGATATGTCAAGAGATATCGGCATGAAAATATGTCATTCAGCGGAGGTGGTGCTATAAAGTGGTGAATAAGTGCTGACGAAATCAGGAACACAGGAAGCCATGGACGCATCTTGAGGATGAAAAAGACTTCCAGATTGGTAGCGAAAGTAAACGGACTGGGGAAAACAGGCAGGCGTACAACGAATAACCATAGTAGAAAGTTGGTCAAGAAATATGAAAACCGAGGTGGAAGATAGACCAATGTGGGTTACGTTGCTGTACCGATTTCAAGGGTGTCTCATTTTTTAAGGAAATTGATCGAGTTGATAATGGGTAAGTGTACGTTGATAAATGAACGCTACGTGTTTATACCACGCAAAAATAACAGATGACTAAAGCTGCATACCTTTTATAGCGGAGGGCGGCGGTGGATAAACCGCTGAGGGATAAAATTCCACAGCCAGCAATGATGGAGGTAGAATTTGAAGAATGGATACCGAGTCAATTTGGGTAATTCAACACAGGAATAACAAATCTGGAGGGAGAGAGAGACGGCCAGAGTGAGGATGAAAGAAATGCCATAGTAATGCTGGCGGACGGTGTGTATATCACCTGTAACGACAATTTTGACAGATGTGTGACGTAAGATGATGCAATGGGCAAAGAAGCTGTACAAGAAGTATATCGGAGATTTTCATAAATGGAAAAGAAATGGTGACCTGAAAATCAGGATATGTCAATGAAATAATATTGCCAATGGTTTGTTTTGGAGAGGCTCAAAGCATGTCCTATATATGATCATAATGTCACGGAAGACTACATGGGCAAATAATTCATGATTATGTAAAAGAGTGTATGATTAATGTGGGGTAGATGAATTCAATCTAGATAAGTGTGAGGTAAGTGTAAGATGAATGTACGCACACCCGGGAAAAGCAGAGTTAAATTTAACTGGTCTGTTTATTGAATTCGACTTAATGCCCGGAGAGTTCAAAGGTCAAGATGAAGTGGTTGGATCTAACTGGACTAGGTGGAGGTAGCTGAAAGTTTGGATTCGTATATGATCGGGACCAAAATAAGGTTGGAACAGCTGGTTCAACGGAATACGATGAAGAATTAATTTATACAAGTGAGAAAATAAAGGACGGAAGTAGCGCATGAATAAGCTATGATAAATGATTAGTAACAGGCGGCTGAACTCTGTGGCGGATGGAGCAAGCGAAGCAGGTCTTGAAAAGTGGGTCAGATGCAAGACATGGCCAGGAGGATTGGTATACGAAGCCTATGTGGTACGGATATTTTCAGAATAGACACATATCAAGATAGGCAGCTGGATGACGCAAGGGAGAGGGCCGTCGAAAAATGGAGGATGTCGGGCAAAAATATGCTTAGTGTCAGCCACGAACTGTGAAATATCGGAGGAAAATCATAACGTATCGGTTTCTCTGTGACAAGTCGATGTGGTGAATCGGCAGAGAGAAAAATCAACCCCGGGGTCGCAGAGAAGAAGTCAGCTGTAGAGAACAGTCCGTGAAGGGTGGAAGATGAGTGAAGTTTTTCGACGAAAGCAGGTAGCAATGATTCAGTTTACTGGTTCGAAGTAAGCGCATCACGAGATAACGACCGAACACGAGATGAGACATAGGAACAGGAATTACATTTGAAGCAGCGAAATGATGACTACAGAGACGGTTAGGAAGCGAGGAGAAAATAACGTTACTTAGTGATAGTAGTGGTGAGGAATAACAGCCGTGAATGGAAATCCGTCAGTAAGTCTGGCAGAGGTGTGAGAATACAGCAGTTTGTAACGGCGGACAACGTAGGAGCGAAATGGGTATAGGAAAGATCAGAAAGGACAGGTAACGGTAGTTCACGCCGTTTGAATTTGTTCGTGAAGTTCATGATATAACGATACCTTTACATTAGATGGAAAGAGGAGGAGTAAACCAATGTGAAAAGCACAAAAAAAGATGTATGTGGCAAATAAAATACAAAACAGGAGATGGGAGAGCTGGCCGAAGTGAAACAGGTAAGTGATGAATAACTGGGTCAGATGAAGCACGATGTGGCCCAAGTAAAGAGAAGGCTCTAGGATAAGGGAACCTGAGGTGAAACAGCAATTACGAGACCTATTTGCGTAGCATAGATGGGAGTTTGCAGCTGAAGGGAAGCACGCCTGCAGGCGAATGCATAAATTTATTGAACCAAAGAAGTCAACAGAAGCGTTTTCTGATAGATAGACCAAGATGGAATGAATCGAAAATAGAAGTGGCCACAAGAGATGTAGGTGTTGGAGGGCAAGTTTTAACGCGGGAACTGAGCATGGGTGCGGATGTGGTTAGAGGTGAGAAGAGATAAAAGAAGGGATAAAAAGGATATGTGTAAACAGTGGTAGATAATGGCGATGGCAATAGTGACGAGTTGACTGGGTGTGCACACGACAAATGAAAAATAGGGAGTGGTTAGCGGGATGAAGAATTCGATACGTGGACCTAACCTGTTTCAATGGAGACGATGGAAGTGTGCGATCCGCAGACTGTTATACTGAGTGCCACAAGGCTGGGATAGTGAAAGCGTGAAACCAAAATCAGTGCTAGTAGCTGAAGCCGACCGCATGCCGGACACCCAACCTGAAAAACACTTCATGAATTTAACACAGGAGGTGCATCCACAGGAGTAGTTTCGCCCGCCCATCTTTGCAGACGGCCGGCACGCCCGAAAAGCGCTGGGAAGAGCTATGGATCGGATAGCGCTCCACGCCTTTGGGACTGGCACTTATGTTCATTGATTATCATGCATGTAAGGCAGTTCAGCTTTGAAGGCACAAGGTTCGCGATCAGATGGCCAGTTAGCTGGGGGTCTCAGAGGGTGGAACCAGTGGAGCCGGTGGTTGGTAAACGACCATAAAGCGGCTTTATCCAGGGGCGGCCATATTGGGGTTCGTCATCTTGGTGCCAAGGCTGTCGACCAAGGTTGAGGGTAAATCACGTGAGTGAAGAAACGGAAAGGTGGTGAAGATAGAGAGAGGCCGTCAGGGTGTGTGCCTGCTGTGGATTACTGGTTACTGCGACAGATAAAACGAAAAAGGGACAAGGGGTAAATGTGTTTGAGACACCGTTAGAAGAGAAAGCCAGCGTGTCGGAAAGTAGAAGTATTTAAATTCCGTCTATTCAGTGAGGGAAGGGCCGTCGTTAATCAAGCTTTCAGAATTCAGTCACACAAATGGGACTGTTTATCCTCGGTTGTGTCCTCAGTTAGAGTGTGCAGGGTCTTTCAGGGAGTTGACCTGACTTAGAAGTCGAGGCTCCTCTCATATGCTATATCTTCAGTTAAGCATATACCAGGTAAATGAAGTGCACGGGTGGCATTACGATATAGAATGGGGGCCGATAGAAATTGTGACTTGGTTTGAGAGGCTCGAATGATGACGGCACTTCATTCCAGAACTTGGAGTAGACAAGAAGGAAAAGTTGTGACCGAAAGGCCGATTAGGCTACGGTGAAAGGGACCATTAGAGGCCCGTAGTGAGGTGAGTAAGGGGTTTCACATGAGATGCTTACTGGGTCAGAGGAAAAAGACCGGTCGTGGGACAGGTGGTGCGTGAAAACTAGGTTCGGCCTAAAGCGGCGGAGCCAGAATGGTTCGACATTCACACGCTGGCATCCTTCTCCATAGCTCAACGGCGTGGCCCAACCAAGTAATTGTTTGGTAAAGTGCCTCTGTATGCCTTTATGTGCAACCCTGTCAAATTTTGACATATCAGAGACGATTCTGGGGCTAAATTCAAGCAGGAGCCTGATGTGGGAATTGCAGACCCTGAGGATACTTCCCTGGAGACGAAGGAAGCGGAGGTGAAGGGTCACAGTTTTTCTGACCCTAGCCGCTTGGATGGCTGCATGCCGAGAAAAGTTGAGGCAACTAGAACAGCTGGAGTTCAGATCGCGGATGGCAGGTCTACTGTCAACTGCGAACCCACCTAGAGTCAGGGATTCAGGGGGCAGCTGGTTATTGCAAGGTAGGGCCCCGCATTCATCAGTGAAAAATTCATCGTCCGGAAGTGACACCAGCCGTGAAATGCGGAAATTTCCTCGGAAATGTTGCCAAGAGTAGAGGCGCGCCATGGAGTACTAGATCCGGTGCAATGTTAGTTTACATTGGAAATGGAATAGAACCCAATACACTGCCCTGTATAACGTCACTTGTAACAAGTCCCGGGTTGAAAGTACGTCCGCTGGTGAGAACCATTCAAGAACGATGAGTGAGATGGATCTGCTTCCCAGAAAGCAGTGGGTCAGTTTTGCCGAATTAACGCTATATGGCAATGAGATTAGGGCGTGGAACACGGTCGAAGGACTTCGGCAGATCTAGGTGGACGGCGACCAATGCCTGCCCGCTATCAACAGACTTAGTGACTAGGCACGGGAAGTCGAAAAGGCATATAGTGCATGGTCGAGGTTTGAGAAACCTATTGCTAAGAAGGTTTGTAGTGAGAAGATGGGTACCAAAGCCGTCTTTACCAATAGCTCCCATCATTCTCGAAATGATAGGGGTTTGAATAATTAGACGGCAATCAGCGAGTTCGTGAAACGGTTCTTTTTTTGTGACTTGGAATGACTGAATGCTTCCAGTTCGAAGGTGCCAAGATGGAGTTGAATGACGAGGTGAATGGGCTTAGTAACAGAAGTTTAGGTTCCGATCTACCGGTTAGGGTAACCCATCTGGTCCAGGAAGCGCAGATGAGTTGTGGCTTGAAGGAAGCCTGGAGATAATGTTTGCATCAAATATAAGTGCAGATGGGGGAGAGCTGGTGGACTGAAGAAGATTTTTGGAGAGGGGGCTGTCTGAGGCGAAGGCCATAGAATTAGTGGAGTAGATGTTAAAAGCCTCAGCAGTATCAGAAGGAGAGATGGCCAAAGATCTATTCGGTGACACAAAGTGTTGAATAGTAGACTTTTTTGTAGAATACTCAGAATAATGTAGCAGTGAGAGTTTTAGTGCTTTATTGGGATGCTCCGGACCTTTAGCTTCTTCATTGCGAAGCTGGATTTCCTTTAGATCTCAGATATGTTAGTCTTATAAGCGGGGGGAAGTGGAGGCTTTGGAGGTAAATTCTTTGAGTCTTGAGATACATTCGCTGGAAAGAGTCAAGTGTGGATTTTCCAAGAAAGGAATTTTAAGCTGTTGGGCTGAGCTTCGAGGAGCAGTTTCCCATGGTGAGGTAAAAATGGTCAGCCGTCTTTAGGGGGGTAGGCATTAGAATTTAGCCGCTCCATCTTGGTTGTTGATGTGATTGGGCAGAGGGTTCCCATTTTAAATGAGAATTGATGACTCGGGAATGATAGCCTAATAGATAAAAAAAGAAGGAAAGATAACTTGCTCCTAGTGTACCAAACATGTGTGGAAATCCTCCTTATCCGTTGTCATATACCTGTATTGTTTAGACTATGCTCGTTATCTTATTGACCCTCGAACAAGTACATCATACATCAACCATTACGCTTCAACATTTGTTTATATTTTGCTCACGTGAAGTAGCATAATTTTTATTCGAACTTGGACTGCCGTGATGGTGGTACCTGATATTGACCTTTGTCGAACTCTGGTCCTCGTTGTTAGACTTTGTGGCCGTACAGTTGAGGTTTGTACATATTTATATGCACACCATTTGTTAATCCAGCACCGTAGAAACTACGAATCAATCTTGTTCTGGTTTTGGGATTTGTTTTGTTTGGCTACGCGTTGCTCACAGTTCGAATAACCGTTACGGTACTCAACTTGGAGTCCCTACGAGGAAATCAATCAGACAGGCCAATGAGAGGACAAAGGCAAACCGAAGCCGGACAGGAAGTAATCCTGCAAGTACCTGGGATATTTTTGGGTGGTACTGATTCCATAGATATTGCAAGATTTGCTAGCCCTGTCAGTGCAGTCTCATGGGCTTCAGTCAATGGTATGGAATTTTAAAGGTGATGATACCTATAGATTGAGTATAGTAGAATTAGTAACCCAGCTTAGACAGGTTAGGGAAGAAGCTGAATCAGCCAGGAAAGAGCAACTCCGAATAAGGGAGCCAGAGGTGATTTTCGAGGCCAAGGAGCATGGAGCATGCGGCCATTCAGCCTAGCAACTCCGTGGAACGATTGAAGCCAACCTGTGCCGGTGTAACACACGCTATTGACTCACCAAAGGTGAAATTGTTCCCTTTCGACGGGAGCGCAGAACAGTACTGCAAGTTCACTAAACAATACGAGAACTTCGTAGAAAGGAGAGTATCCAATCCAGGATAGGGATTTTTGTATCTGCTACGCTACTGTAGTGGAAGGGCTAGGGAACCAATCAACGGGTGTTCGATGCTGGATCCTGGTGAGTTACACTCGGGCACGAGAATTTCTGAGAAACCTATCTGGGCAACCATTTAAGGTCGCCCGGAATTTCATCGATGGTGTACTATCAGAGGCAAAACGTTCCAAAGGTGAGTAGGGTTCCCTAAATAGTCTGGTGATAAAAACGCAAAACTGCAGCATCGCTTTGAATCACTTAGATTACCCATAAAACATGAAAGCACTGCTCACATTGGAGACCATATTGCGGAATTTACCCACAGAACTACGGAGTAGGTGGCTTGAGGAAGCCGAGGGGATCAGTAGATTTGGGCGGGAAACTACGTTCGAAGACCTGACGTAGTTTGAAGATTGTCATGCCCGAATAGCAAACGGTTGTTTTGGTCGCCTTGTGCGCGGGACGGGCAAGCTACCTAGGATTACGACGACGCAAAGCTGAACCAGGGAACCAAGTAGAGGCCAACCACGGGCAAACACATACGCACTATCCCGTGAAGGTGAAAATTTGCCGGTGTATAGGGTTCGTGGGGCTCTATATCGCCTAGGGGAATGCCCTCGCTTCCGCAATGTAGACGTCGACGAACAAAGAGGCACGGCTAAGAGACTGGGGGCTTGCTTCGTCTGCCCCAAAGATTCAAGTCGAGCAGCGGCAAGCCGAACGAAACCCAGTTGTAGCCAGGACGGATGCCGAGGAGTACACCACTGCCTACTGCACAAACCCAAGAAATTGAATACCGAAGAGACCCCGAAGCCTAGTGTGGTCTGCTCAGTGTATCGCTCCATCAACAGGCCCAGTCGCCTGGGAGTAATAGCAGTTGGCTTGGAAACCCCTGTTGCGGTTATCAGAGCGTTGGTCTTCGTAGATAGTGGCTTGGATACCACTCTGGTAAGGAAGGACTTTGCAGAGAGATATAAGATCAGGGAGAATAAATTTTCATTAGCGGCGAGCACAGTGAGTGGCATTCAGGTCATCCAGTGGACCAAAGTGCACCTACAACTCGTTTCCTTGGTGAACAACAGTAGAGCAGAAAGCCTAAAAGCATTCGCCATGGAAGATCTCCCGAGGAGAGCAACCCAGTCAGTACCATCGATTCTGAGTCACTGGCAGCATCTCGACGGGGTTACCATCGAGGAGTGGCAGAACAACGAAACTGATCTGCTGATCGGTTGTGATGAGAGGAAGTGCAATGATCCTGGATCAAAGAATAGGAAGCCGCAAAGCACCTTCTGCAGTACGCACTGTATTCGGTTGGATTTATATGGTAGTAGAGATGGGAGACGCGGCAAACAAATCCAAATCAACTGTCTTTCGGTGGAAAAGGCGAACATCGAACAAGAACTCCAACACTTGTATAACGCCGAATTTGCCGACATGGCCATTGATAGAGATGCTCCATTACGAGAAGATAGGTCGGCTTCGAAAATGGTGGCCGAGAACGCCAAGTATGTAATAGATCATTCCGAGGTTCCTGTCCCGTGGAGACCCAACATGGAACCCATGCAAACAGCCGAGAAATGGCTCTGAAAATATTACGCTTTCTCAAAACCAGGCTAATTCGAGGACCCCAGCTAAGGATGGAATAAACGCGGGCCACGCAACGTAACAGACATTGGTTATTCAGAAGCAGTGGATACAGCGGTATTCAGCGCAAAATTGAAGTGGTACCTACCTCATCACCCGGTCGTGAACTCAAAAACACGGCCTGCAGGCCGCCTGCAACGATGTGCGAGATAAATTAGGCTGATGGATCACACCTCCTGTGTTCACTTCACGAAGCGTTTTTCAGGTTCGGTGTCCGGCACACGGTCAGCCCCACCCACTAGCACCGGTTACGGATTGCACGCTCCAACTCTCCTCGCCCTACCGAATTTATCACTGTCCGTTGCGGACCACATGCTCCTACCATTCTTCCGCCACGTTCCGCTCATTTATCGTTCTTGTCAGCATTCCTGTCACTTCCCTTCCGTGTCGTTCTGCCTCTGTATGCACACCAACCCTTTCTGTTTTTGTTCCTATCGTGTTTCACAATGACAACCCTCGCTGCATGATGTTACTCTCACCCTATCCATTTTATTCTGCCCAAGCCTGAAATATGTTCTTTTCCACCCATTTCGCCCCTGTCGGCTCCTAATCAAAATTCACCTGGTACCTCCATATGCTTATAAAGCTCATTAACAGCATACCTTACTAGCCACCATTTTGCGATATCCTCTTTTGTCCATATTATACCTCCCACCATTACCCCCGAGACATATCTGTAACAATGACCAATCCCCATATGAGAACCCGCCGTTCAAACCTTTGCATTTTTCAGGACCAAATGTATTATCTGTTTACCACCTCCATATTTTCCATGTCTGAATCTGTAATTCTCCTGTGGATCGTCCTCTTCGGCAGTGAACCGATTAGCAACTTCTGGCTAAATCCCTTGATGCAATGGCCTGTAAGCATGCAACTCTCCTCTTCCATTCTCCCAACTCCGAAGCACAACTATTTTTCGTGCATTTTTGTTCTCTCACAGGCTTTCCCGTCCGGATTATTTTCATCTTCTCGGTCGTTTTATCCTGTGTCATCTGCAGTGAAACAACCTGATTCATCATCTCTTACCTGGTTCTCTGGTCAACTCTCTAGTCTGCTTCGTAAATTGCTCGCCACAGACATCTTCATTGTGCCTTTCAGGCTGCGCCGTTTTTCCGCGTTCCACTCAGTGTAGTGTCACCGTAAAGTCATCATTCTCACCTACAGTTACCTGATCTTTCTGATCCTCCACTTCCATATCTCTCTTCCATGTTATTCGCTGTTACAACTAATGCATCTTCTCACCGCAGTTCTTCTAACCTCCAAGTTACTCTTCCCCAGTGATCTTTAACACCTGTCCAACCACCCCGTACTTCTATTCGTTCTGCTTTCGCCAGCCCTTTTGACGGCCATCCTCTTGCTGCATAATGTACGTGCATCTAATGACGCTTCACCCATGTCTGACCGCCACCACATGTCACACCTGCAATAATCACACTGTTAGATTCACTCTCACCTGTTTTCGTCGATCCTTTCCTTCATATTCCCTCTCTTATCAACTTCTGCTCACAGACATCACTTCTGTGCTTTCAAAGTTGGTTCTCTTTTGCCGTTGATCCCTTATGTTCAAGAGTCACAAAAAAAATTCGTCAGGGTTTATCCAAGTTAATTCCGCACCATTTGACCAAACCCCACCTGTCTCGTCTAACCACTGCTACTTCCGTGTTCCGTCTCTTCACTTCTATTTGCTCCTGCTATGATGTATATATACATGTATATTTTTGTATCCACATATTTTCTCTGCCTCCTTCAGTTCTTCGCCGGCCAGTTCTTTTGCCACCATGCCACCGCCCCTCATGATATGCGTCCATTTTGTCCATAACTGTGCCTCACAGTTACCGTATCTCGATCCTTCCGCAGCATTGATGCTATCTGACTCACTCTCTACGCTTTGCATTGCCAGCTCCATGCTTTCAAGTTGACACCTTCCGTTTATTGCAATAACGCATAGGTGATGGCTACCTAGTCCCCAGCCATACAACTCAATATGTGTTCTTCTTTTCCTCTCTTTTTTCCTTTTTTCTTCATCGTTTCTTGTTACGATAGTTTCTCATGTCGATTTTCAGTCCTCCTCATGTAAAATCCCCAGGTTCCGTCCTCCCCCACTCGGCTCAGCCAGCCGCTCCATCTGACCTCGACCTTCAAATTCACCGGGCCCATATTTGAATCCATCTCCGTGTTCATCCAAACTCCCTACATTACTCCCTATTGTGCATACTTTTATCTCCCTCTCATCTCCCTTCCTTTTCTTCCTACCCCCCTTTGTGCTACGTATTTCTAAACTTTTCATGCATTTTGTCTGTCAGTTTTGTCGCTTGTAAAACTTTGATCATGCATGAGGCATGCTTCGGGCGTCTCCGAAATAAACTTTATTATTATTATTATTAATATTATTATTATTATTATTATAGGGTGTTTTTCGACTGTGCCGTGAAATGTCATGGTGTGTCACTCACGGACCATTAACTACAGGGCTCAGACTGGACAACACCACCAATGGAGCTTTTATGTCGTTTTCGACTAGGAAAATTGGCCGTCTCTGGGGCCGTACGTGAAATGCTTCTACAATTAAAGATGCCCGTTGAAGACAAGGACTTCTTCCATCTTCTCCCGTGGCCTGAAAGCGACACAAATCGTGCACCGGACTAGTGCAGTCTGACCGTGCATTCCTTTGGGACGGTATCATCCCCCTTATGTGCTAACTTTGACCTCCGGGAGACCCTCAAGCATTTCGGCGGCACCAGCAATCTGTAAGGAAGAGCCGTGGACTACTTCTACGTGGACAATTTTCTGTGTTCCTTTGACGACCCATATACTGCTATTCTATATACGACCGAATTAACTGCCACTCTAAGGGCCGGAGGATTCAACCTTACTTAGTTGACTTCAAACAGCCACGAGGTGCTCGATGTTATCTCGAAGTCCAGGAAAAAGGAGTGCGCAAGCGAGCTTTTGGGATCCTTCTCACAAAAGGAGCGCACGCTTGGAGTTCAGTACAAACCCGAAGATGACGAATTCATATTCACTCTGGACCTACCCAAAGGACCAGTCACACGGAGGAGAATCCTATCATCAGTCTCAAGCCTCTAAGATCCCCTAGATTTCGGCTTGCCATGGGTGTTACCGGGGAAGTGCTTGCTGCAATCGCTGCGTTAGAGAGAGACAGGTTGGGACGAACCTCTTCAGGATGACGACGAAAAGCAATGGCTCGACTGGTTGCACAGCCTAGATCAACTTGGTGAGATCAAGAAACGAAGATGCTTGACAGGAGTCAACTGATACATCAGAAAAAGGCCACGGGATAGTGGCTTACGGCTGCTGGGTAGACGAAAATGGTGGGCGGCACAGTCAAATGGTATTCGCAAAGGCGGGAGTGGCTCCACCGAAGGCTGTGTCCATTCCGAGTCTGGAAATGACCGCAGCATTACCGGCCGTGAAAGCCGCGACAGTGGTTAAAAGATGCTTCGATCAGATAAATTGGGAACCAAACTTTTGTACGGATTCAGCCATGGTACTACATTACATAAACAACTTTACCACTCGTTTTAACACCTTCTTGGCCAACAGACCCACCTTAGCCCACGATTCGACTAAGATCGATCAGTGACGCTATGTACAATCCACCATTGACCCGGCCGAATTCTGCTCAAGTGACCTAAAAACACTACAAAGACTGCCGTTGTATACAATGGGACTGGACTTTCTAACCGCATCTAAAGCGATGTGGCCTATGCTAATAATACCTAAGCCTGATGATAGCGATATCGAGACCAGGAGACTGATATTAGCCACGAACACCACGGGAATTGTAGGCCTAATAGAAAAACTGTGCCATCTCCATACTGGATAAAATGTCAAGAGCTGTATTCCAGTGGACGCGATACAAAGTACTCCTATTGATTTTGAAAGGCACACGACCACAGAACAATAAATGTAGGGACGATACTACCGGGCAAACTGAACCAAGCCAAACTCGACGTAATAAGCCTACCACAACCAGACCCCCTCCCGTTCGAGACCCGTGAGCTAGCCAGGATAGAAGATAGCACCGAAGGAAGCAGGTAGTTGCACAGCAGTATCCGAAGACTAAACCCCGTGCGAGTCAACGGGCTACTGAGAGTAGGAGGGCGGCCGACCAATTCAAATCTAGAATACGAAACAAAATACCCCAAAACAGCTCCTGGTGACTACTACATAACGAGATGTCTGGTAGACCATATACATCGAGAAGGGAAACACGCAGGTTTGAACCACTTATTGAACAATATACGTCGACGATTTCGGGTGACAAAGGGACCAGCCATGATCAAGCGAGTCATAGGCTACTGCATCACTTGTCATCTCCGGAGGGCAGTGAAAGGCCAACAAGTGATGGCCCCCCTTCCAGCGGCGAGAGTTCAACCGGGATGGTGCCAGTTCGCAGAAATTGGCATCGACAACTTTGGCTTGTTTCTTGTACGACAGCATAGGAGCAGGCAAACGAGGTACGGCTGCCTGATAACCTGTTTGCAGCCCAGAGCAGTAGAGCATATTATGACCACCGATTCATTTCTAATGGCCCTTCAAAGGTTTATCGCGAGGCACGGACTCCTCAAGAACGTTTACTCAGACTATGGCTCGAACTTCTTTGGAGCCCATAAGGAGTTAGAAAAATGGTGGAACCGCCTGGACCACGCCAAAATACAAAATAAGACAGTAGTAAATGGGACAGAATGGTACTCCAACCCACCTTATGCCAGTCGTCGTGCTGGCTTTTGGGAAAGGCCGACACGATCAACTAGGGAAATACTCACGGCCCTGACCTCACAACAAAACCTCGATGACCAGACGCTGGCTGCTTTACTAACAGAAGTGGAACGTATACGGAAAGACAGACCCCTGGTACCAATCGCCCCAGACCCAGAGGGCGAACCGGCTCTCACTCCCAACGACCTGTTATTATTGCGGTCAAACGTAGGAGCAATCACACCGAAAACCCTACGTGGAAAGTACATCATGGGATGGAAACAAGTGAACCATCTGGCACAGGCTTGCTGGAAACTTTGGACGAGGGAGTACTTACCGGCGGTACAGCTTCGGCAAAAGCGGATCTCCAAAAAGAGGTCGTTCAGACGTGACGATGTCGTCATCCTCGTGGAGGGCCAATTACATAAAGACGAATGGCCGATTGGAGTGATCAAGGACTGCCGTACGCAAATCGATGGCCTTATGCGCACGGTGGTGGTGAGAACGAACAAAGGAGACGTATTGCGAGATATCCGTAAGATATGATTGCTTGAAGGTGATAATGGTGAGGGCGAAGTCGATGCTACAGGCCAAGATAAAATCAAGTCTACTGATACTCGCTGAAGCTGAATTTATTCATTTGTCCCCCATGCATTCTCCTGTAGGTCCTAACCCCTCACATAGTCTTTGAAGTATATTTCGTGTCTAATTTCATGCGATGTTCAGGATTTACAATGGAGTTAGTTGTGGAAACCCTAATTTATCACACGACAGGACATTGTATGTGAAGCGGAGTAAGCTCTTGAACAAGCACTTGTTGACCGTTTGCAGGAATATCTCTATTTCCGGGACCTCCTGTTTGTATTATTATCCAACCTGTGTTCAAGTGGATACAAGTTGCGAGTCAAGCATACTTTTAGTGTGGTAACACCACTTGTTGTGCCCCTAATGTTCGAGTACCCTGTAGCCATTTCGATTTTTCATCAAAAATTCTCAGTCTTCATCCTGCCACATGCTTTACTCTCGTTTGTGAAGCTTTTTTCTCTGCATTCCGTAATCTGTCTGCCCATCCCGACCGCATCGACGCACTCTTTTCGTATACGGGTAATGTCGTATCATCTTCAGACGAAACTCTAAGGCATCTACGTACGGAGCATATCCTCAAGAAAACCTGCAAGCGTGTCTGCGACTGGTCAACGATAGATGAAGCCCATGGCGAACTACGTATGCGCTAACTTTAGGGCCTGGGTAAGTTAGGGCGAATCAGTACCCCTATTTACTCCTTGGAAGTTGACCTTTTCATGGGAGGATTTGGTGGGTGGTACAATGTACATGTGTAGGAACCCTCCTTATCCGTTGTCATATACCTGTATTGTTTAGACTATGCTCGTTATCTTATTGACCCTCGAACAAGTACATCATACATCAACCATTACGCTTCAACATTTGTTTATATTTTGCTCACGTGAAGTAGCATAATTTTTATTCGAACTTGGACTGCCGTGATGGTGGTACCTGATATTGACCTTTGTCGAACTCTGGTCCTCGTTGTTAGACTTTGTGGCCGTACAGTTGAGGTTTGTACATATTTATATGCACACCATTTGTTAATCCAGCACCGTAGAAACTACGAATCAATCTTGTTCTGGTTTTGGGATTTGTTTTGTTTGGCTACGCGTTGCTCACAGTCCGAATAACCGTTACGACTATCTTATGGTCACTGCCTGGAAGTTTAAGCAGAACGGAAACCGAAGGGTTGATAAAGCTGTAGGTGAATATAAGATCTAGGATGATGGCTTTTCTAGTGGAAGTTTTAACCTGTCGCACCCGACGGCCAGTGTAAGTATAGCAGACAAGTTTCATCAAACTGGGAGGTGCTGTGAGTTTCGTTCAGGATATTTTAGGCCCGTCAGAATCATTGTCTGTGATTTTGGCTGCCAGAGGTAATGGCAGAATTTAATCGAAATCTTCGAATAAAGGAAACGAGTCTGTGGTAGTAGAGGAGGGCGGCAAATAGACACAACCAATGTGTACGACGATAGTTGAGAACTGAAATGTGAGCCATAGGGAACCCGGGATAGAGTCCGGTATGGTGTATCTCAAGAGAGATACTGAAAGGCCTTGTTGTACGTATGCCGGGTACCCACCTCCACTTCTTTCAATTCTGATTGCTTCAAAAACCTCATACCCCCTATTTAGAATTTAGCGGTGGGAGTGTTTTTTGCTCCAGGTTTCAGTGATAAGGATGATATCTGGACTCCTTGTCCTTATATGATGTTTAAGGTAATGGAGCTTACCTGAGATTGTCCGGGAATCATATAAGATCAGAGAAAACCCATTCGTAGGGGGTGGCGGTCTGGGCTAGTTATCGTAGGAGGGTAATAAACGGAGAATGTGCATGGGAAGGGGTGTGAGTGGCAGTTGTCAGGGAAGAGGAAAAGTCAGCGTTGAACTTTTCCGCGATGGTTTCGAGGGACTCAGCCGTGGACTACCTGGAAATGATTAGTTTCAATGCGGCTTGCTCTGGTGGGGTGGAGCAAGTCGCGGCAGTTGGCAAGGGGTGTTCATAAGGAATGTTTTGGAGTGAGGTAGTAGGAACAAGCAGTGTTGCGTAGTTGGTATGCGGAGTTAGGTGTGTTATAGGGGATGTGAACGACTGGCAGGATGCTAGTTTTGCGGAAAGGTTCAATAAAGTAGGGGAGGAGAGATTGTGGAATTGAGTGTCGAGGGGTGGTGGAAGTTTATACGAAGCGGGTTTGCGCATTTGTCTTGCTGGTAAAAAGGCTGTTGTGGGATGGGCAATTTTGGGGGAAACGGAAAGTCAAGATATGATGGTGGAGCTAACGGGATGGACGGTGGTGGCAAGGGAAGGTTAGGGAATGATGAGTTAGGCGGATTCAACATCAAATAATAACTGCAAAGTGGGTTACAGGTATCATCCGCATAAAACCACGTGGAGCAGGGACTTCTAGGACAAGAAATATGGTTTGATAAACTGTCCGGTTTTGGGAGCAGTATCTGTAGGCAATGGAATGTGTGACATAGTAATAAGATATCCGTTCATTTGTAATTTTTGCAAGATCATCGGAGACGGTCGGACGGACTGCTGGAGAGCGTTGATAATCACTAACCACATCACCGACTACTGGGGGGATAAGGAAAGATACTTCAGAGAGGGGCCATTGTTTGTTGAATATGCCGGGGGAAAACAATCGACAATAAAAGTGCCAGTGATTGAATAGTATTAGCGAGTTTTACTGTCGGCCTTGGACACGGATACAAATGACCCTGACGAGTAGAGAGAAGTGCAATTCAGAGAAGGTGTGCAGTGATGTAGTTGTAAAGATGGGTGAATATTTACATGAGCTATCATCGCCTTCAAAGGAAGGATGGGCAGTAGGTAAAGGTAAAGCCATTTATTGTTCCGTACGTGTACAGAGTGGCAAATTTTGCCGTGCTCGACAAATGTGAGATACACTGTCGAAATGGAGCCCAAGATCGAGAGGAAATCGGTGATAATTAGGGAGGAATAAAGCGAATAACTTTTTCAGCCACACAAAGAGCATAAAAATAAAAAAAAATTAATCCACGAGCGGTGCTAGTGGATAAGACTGATAGTGAGCCGGATACCTCACATGAAAAGCAACTCCTGAGGCAGGAGTTGCAGTCCGTCTGCTTATTTGAGCCGGCAAATCGTTGCAGACGTCTTGCACTCTCGATGTGAGCAGGCAAAAGCAGTGGAACTGACAGTGTCGCGCCCCCTCAGGATTGGAATGAGTTGTATGATTGCGGTGAAATGGCCTAGTCCGAGTTCATGTGGCCGGGTTTTGGGAGACTTGAGGAGCGGAGCCAGTAGGAATGCAGTCATGTGACGGACGAAGGTCATATAACATGGGACTTTCAGTTGTTCTGTCCAGCAAGAAATAGTTCCAGGTTATTGCTCATGGGATAAGGTAGGCGAAGATTTTTCTTGGAAGGCAGGCTGTGGCAGTAAAATCGAAGGGGCTGCAACTTGACAGTTCCACAGCTGTCGGCTTAGGAAAGACAGAACAACATAATGCAACAACCTGGGTAGGTCAAGGAATTAGCAAAAACAGATTTAGGTCTTCGTTAAGTTGAGGGCTAGCTTTTGGGTTTAATTGATGAACCAGAAGGGAACTAGAAGGGTTCTAGCGGCAGGCTACCCTGAGGCTTGGTGTGAATTACCAGTAAGACAAGGAGGCGAGAATGAGCAAAATCCGGGGCGAATACCCAAGTGTAATTCGGCGGATGATGCATGTGAAACCACAAATTTGAGACGGTCCGCTCATCAGAACGGGGCCAACAATCCTGCGTGATTAAATAGGATACAATAATTGAATAGGTCTGCGTGAATGAAGCTGGTGTCATGATGACACGGTGTCATATGTCACGATACCTTTTCTGGCATTAGTGGCATTCTTTCACTTGAAAGAAGGTGATAAGAAAAGAAGTTGCCGATTACTGTGAAAAGGGAAAGCATGAATCTATCAATCAACAGAGCAACCTCGGTCAACAGGATGTTGTGGTCAGCAGAGCTGTAAGGAAGGGGTAAATGAACAGGCGCTCGTAAAGTAATGTTGGCAATCATGAGGTACTTGCATCACTGCTTCTATCCGCTTACAACAATATCGAATGAATCCACATGTTCCTAAAAGTTCATCGGTAGTTACTATCTACAAGATAAAAGCTTTTGGGTTCTCGTCATTATCTCAGGCTGAGTCCGTAAGCTGGATTAACGGACTCGTAGGGGTCGTGCATTAGAACGAGCTTTTATAAAGTATTACTTTTAGTTATCCGTTCTTTGAACATTAGAGAGGCTGAATATAGCAAACATATTGGCCGCGGTAACTCGTTCGAGATGGAATAATATATACTGATAAAGAAATAAAACCGCGTCGCAGTCGTGGATACTAGAATCATGACCATAGAGTGCCTTTAGTGAAGGACATTTAGAGAGAGCTTTGACCCGGAGGAGCTGTGTTGCTAGATGTAATTTTTTTTAATTGTAAAAAGGAGACATGTTTATTCGTGGACGGCGTGACCACAGGGGCTCCAGGGGCAATATTTCACACCGTTACATATGACTTTAGGGTGAGGAAAATCCTAATAACTATTTGATAAATGTGAGTTGTACATTAGCAATCGCTATCTGAACAGTCCGCCGTGTGTTAGGAAAAACGACAGTGGAAGGTACCAAAAGTGGCCTGATAGGAGTTTCAAAAATGCCAAGCCTGCTCTCCGGAAGACGAGGGTTCTTTTATTCCGATCAACTAACCGTCTAGCCTCAGCACACTGCACGGATGAACTTTGGGGAAAGCTGAATGTACGCTCATATGGTTCTCCCAGGTGCTTTACCCCGAAAGGTTGGGAATGAAGTGAACGTCAAGTTCCAACTTTCCTGAGAGAACCTGATATCTCAACCTAAGGATACAACTATGAGCAGCAGAAAGTTTATTCCGTCAATAACTGCTACAAGAATCTAGCAACAGTGAATCGCCTGTTACGCTAGCAACGCCAGAAGCCAAGCGACAAGGTCCACTTGTTTTGTCCGTGGTGCAAGTTCTTGATTCTGGGTCTTAAAACCAGGTTTGATCCGCGTGTGGTCCAGTCCCAAACACTATTTCTACAAAACCGATCTCGCTGTCAGCAAGGCAGCACGAAAATCGCAATTAAGAATTTGTCCTACCTGAGTAGTTAGCTGAATGTCAAAAGACCGTTGTAGAGTTGGGGACCAGAGAGCTGTTTATGGCACGGAACTGAAAAATTTATGGTTTAAAAATAGAAGAAAACCAACCTCAGCGGTGATCTCTGTAGTCGACCAATCTAAAGATCAAGGAGGAAAATAAGATAGCTTTGGTGGCCAAAGTCGGACGAGGACAAACAACGACACAATTGAAAAGCAATAATAATGGTAATAAAGGTATATTTTTTGACCGTTGTCAAGATACGCGCACAAGGCATGATCGGAGAATACAGCAGTACATAACAGTGTGAGGTATTCACAATTCTAAAATTTAGGAATCACACCATAGCTGAGATAAAACGACAAAGGTGGGCAGTGTTTGAGTGGGCTAAAGTGGAGATGGTTAACCGTTTTCGAATTTGGGGAGGGTGTTGTGGATAGCCGGACGGACGTAAGAATGCTGATATAAACGATACTGGAGAGTGGTAAAAGCTCAGTGTTTGCAAGAACCAGTAAAGCAACAGGTGTCATACATCACAACATGGGCGGGGTGTTGAGGGAAGAATAATATACCATGTGCCTTAATGGTGCCGAAAACTGGCTGCGGTGACTCAGGGCGTCCAGAAAATGTTGCGAGGGTGCACACACCGGATATTAAGGGGAACAATAACGAGGAGTCGTCCGCGGGAGGTACCAAAAGACACGATTAAAAATAAGGTCCGCATGGGATATCAGAGTGCAGTCAGAGATGCCAGCGTAACACAGAAGATTTATCCAAAGTTGAGTAACAAATTGTGGGGAGCATGTGAAACATACGTAAGTGAGTCGGATGTGATATAAAGATAGACCTTTTTGCTTAGGTGATTTCAGTGTCGTATGAGCATTCTCAAGGAGGTAAAAAGCTTTACTAGGAATGCAGTGAATTTTTGAGGAGCATGAATGGTGTATGGGGGCAGAAAGGGCTTTTAAGTAGAATCCGTCGGAGAAAGAGACTATGGGAAACAACGTTACTGACGCGGCCAAGCAGAAGTTGGAAGTGTGTAAAGATAAGATTTTCCGTATACGTAATGAGGGAGTTAGTATTCAAGTTCTGGTTGGCTACAGATGGCTGGTATTTTCTCTCATGTGGGCCTTGGTTGCAGACGGTGGCAGGTAGCGATCAGTGAAGGTAGCAGGAGAAAGTGCCGGGTTGATCACCGAGCTACACCAGGTCCTATTGCGTGCTGTCATCGATATAGTTTCCACCCAGCTATCTTACGAAATAAGTAAAAATACAGCTTCTTAGTGCAATCCAGTAACGCAGAAAAATTCAGGGAATTTTTTCTCAGCGGTAAATTCTAACCTGGCCTCTGTTTGCCGTTACTGTTCCGCTTTACTCACAGCGTCTTTCTGATATTTCGAAATGCCACGTGTAGCAAATAGGACTTCCAATATTACCCCATCCACTCACACTCCGGTTGCTAAAAAAAATAGACTCATTCAAACTCTTGTGGCTCTGAAACAATGCTCGGTTGATGTCTGTGACTTCGTAGGCTTGACGACGGAAAGAACAGCTGTTTTCGACCGAAGCATTTTAGGTATGAAGTCTCAGCTTCTGAAGTTGGAAGATACGGTATCTAAACTCTCCCCTCGCCCTACTGTGCATCACTGAATGCATCGAACATTCTACTTTACATAACCTGACAGCGGCTGGCTGCTTTATCGACTCTGTTGCATCCGAAGTTTACATAAGAATGAGAAACTGTTATAATGCAGTGGTGTTTATTGTCCCAGAGAGAATACACCTCGTGCATGTCAAGCACACATTGTTGAATGCTTGTGATATGGCCCAAATTCCTTGCCAAATATCAGTGCTGCGTAAGCGCGTTAAGTTCTTTAACTGTCCAATCCTTATGCCATTTGTAGATGAACTATCTGCCAAAGAACTCAATATATTGCGTAACACTGTAGCTTCTAATTTCTCCTTTAGAAACAATAAAATAACCGAAGATAAAACCCTCATTCAAAGGAAAGTTAATAGACCCCTCTCGACTTCCCCTCGATAATGACGCCTGAAAATCCTGAGCCTTCGAATTAAAGAGCTGATCGCTCCACTGCTTCTACTTAAGCCCACACCACTTTATTTTCACACCCGCTTTTCGCTTCTTCACAACCGCCGACTGCCTCTTCATCTGCCCCCACACTGAACTATCTGAAATCTGATGCCATTACTTTTGCTCATGACATTTCCACTTCTCTCCTCTTACTACCACCCAGTAAAAGAGGTCAACTATTGCGTCGCTCTTCCAATTCATAGCCTAATGCGCACACTCCAACTCTAATTCACCGTCTGTTCCCTCCGGTGCTAAACTACTCGCCGTCCAGTCGACTAGGTCTACCAGTCTTTCCACCCTTCTCACAAACCCCTCCTTCATTCAACTGTCTCCCCTTAAGTCATCTCGCCTCAACTCGCCGAACCCGCTCTTGATGCATCGGTGTTCCCTACAAATTGACGGAGTTTGCTGCTTGCCAATACCAAAATACGGCCTCCACACGCCGTCCACTCTGCTTCACGCCGTACTCCTCACCTGACAACTACCTCTACTGCTCCCGACACTAACTGCTCCATATTTGGTGTTCCACGCAACTTGCCTTACACCTTTTATAATCTATCACCCTACACCCGTTTTCCTCACACATTTTCAACCCTGCCCTCCGCACCCTCCTTCAGTCATTACTCAATTCCGACTGACCGGTATTTCTCGACTGCTCCTAATCACCCCTGTCTGATATCGACCCAACAAACCCCAGAGGTTTTTCCCTTTGCTCCGAAAATCCCCCCCCCCCCGTTGATGCCTAGTTGTTTTGCTCATCAGCACTCCCTCCCACTGCAACATTTACTCCAGCTTGGCTGGAAGCCACCCCATCTGAACCTCCGCTAGCCTCAACGTCAATATGTTCCCCCTTGACGCTGATCTCCACTTCTTCCAATCGCGATAGCATGTCCTCTTCCAACTTACACCACCCCCTGATGCGCTTTTTCCACCTCCCACTAATGGCTTATATTTGGCCCTGTTCAACTCTCGTTCCATACTTGGCAAATTCCCGCACCTAAAAGCTTGTCCCCAAATATAGCTGCGACATCATCTTAAAAACGGAATTCTGTCTGTCTGAGAGCACTCCTGGTGATCAAATGCCTTTGGTGGGGTACAAACTTCTAGGAGAAAAGAGGCTAAACCAGCGTGGTGGTGGGTGCCTAGCTTATGTGAAGGGACTCTAAACCACGACCCCTGCTCTACATACGCCCCTCGATTCTGCTCACGATTCTCTCCGGTTCATTATCAGCCTCCAAAGCACTGTTCTTCACATTGGTTGCGTGTATCGCTCGCCAAATTTCCCCACTTCCTTGTTTCCACTTCCCATTAGGTCTTTCAAATACCTCTCTTTCCTTACTTCTCGAACCATGTTTTTTGCGGATGAGTTGGTTATCCCACAAATTTGTTGGCCTATCCTCTCGGCTCCTCCCAATCTTATGGGCCTAATTACTAGTATTCATCTTGGTGGCTGGACAAGATGTTGTCAGTTCTACCAGAAACGGGAACGTACTAGATCTGGTATTTACTCATAATATGCCTCTCATCGACGCGTCAGTAACCTGAACTTTCCCCGGCAGTGACCATAAAATGGTTATCTGCCATCTGCTCCTAAGTTACCCACCTAATCCCACGCACCTTTCCAACAATACATTTCTACGCAGAAATTGGGCCTTGCTAATCACGCTTATTCGCCAAACAGACTGGGGTGAGTGTTTCCTCACCCATGATCCTCAGATTGCTGCGGATATTTACTACTCCTTCTTTTCCGACGGTCTGAGCGAATTGTCTAATACTGCCCAGGCTGCACCTAAAGAGAGGTCCCCTGTCTCGCCACTCCATATGAAGTATCATAAACTTCTCAAGTAACTGCATAATTCCACTGACGTTTTGATTTTTATTCGTTTGCCCAACCTCTCCGCAGTTATTCATCGACAAGATAACACATGACTTCGTGACCAAGAAGCTAAGGCATTGAGTCATCCCAACAAGTCGTAACTTCCTTCTATGTTGCATAAGTCAAGAAACGCTGATATTAAGGCTAACTTCAAACTTCTGATTCTGGGTGACAACTCATCTATCACCTCCCCACCTTGTGTAGCCGAAACCTTCAATGTATTCTTTGCTCCAGCCATGGTTCTGGCTACTGTCATTGCCCCTACCCCATCTTCACCACTTACTGACTCTGTCTTGTCTACGATACCCTTCGAAGTCGGGAGTATTTCCAAGTCACTACCAATAGCAAGTCCTCACTCGATTGGGCCCCAATGGCTTACCTCCAGTTGCTCTTGTCAATGGTGGACCGGGGCTCCCCCTGTTGCTGCTCAACCTTTTCACTCTTTCACCAAATGGTAGCACCGTACCTGCTAACTGAAAGCGCTTCGTAATCGTTCCCATTCATAAAAAGGAACCTCAAAATGAGGTATCCAATTATCGCCCCATAAACCATGTCCCCAGCTTATCCAGAATTATGGAAAAATTGTTAAAGATCAGGTTATTAACTATTTATTAAGCCTCAACCTTAATAATCACAACCAACATGGATTCCTCCGTTCACGGTCCTTCAAGACTTGTCAGTATGATTTTCTGAATCTCGTCACCGACTCCGCTCAAAGTGAGAAATCTTTTGTTGTTCTTTATCTTGACTTATCTAAGGCATTTTATCGTGTACCTCACTCGAACCTTTGAACAAAGCTACGATCATTTGGCATCATCGATCCACTACTTTCTTGGTTCTCATCTTACTTATCTCATCGTTCACAGGTTGTCCTGATTAACGGGCACACCTCCAACCCTAAGCCTGTTACTAGCGGTGTTATTCAGGGCAGTGTTTTAGGCCCCCTTCTTTTCCTCCTATATATAAATGATATGTTTCCAACAATACTCAACGGCACACCGTTCTTGTTCACGGACGACATTAGGATAGTCTATACTTTTTCGCCTGGCAACCCCAGTATCACTATCCCTAAAATCTTCGCCGATTTAGCCGCTCCTGATGAATGGTGCTCGACCTGGGCGATGGGATTCTCCACCGATAAGTGTATTTTTCTTACTTACAAATCCCAGTTTCCTTCTGGTTCCTTATGCATCGGCAGTTCACCCATCGACAGCTATCCCTTGGTAGGGGACCTTGGCCTAAGTTATTCTTGCTCTTTCAACTTCTCCAACTATGCTGTCTTTCAAACGGCGAAGGCTAAAATGTGTCCTGGTCTCCTGTTCAGATATTTCTTGCTTAAGGAGAGCATTCTTTACGTGTACAACGTACATTCATTGTGGTAAACGGGGTAGACCCTTTAACAACCTGACCCTCGTAAAGATGGTTCAGCAGGTCATGATAAATACCCTTGGAGTTGCCAACACCTTGAGCTGGTTGAAGGCATCAAAACTGCACTGCCCGATGATACTCACATGGCCGTCTCAAAGGCACCAGCTGGAGTACTTGCAGAATATCCAATCCCAATTTTAACGTCTCTATAGAAGAGGGCTCAATCCCGATGGACTGGATGAGGTCCACCGTGGGTCCAATTCCGAAGAGCGGAGGTGCGAAGAGTTTTGCCTGAACTACCTTCCTGCGAGCCCCACCTAAGTGGTCTCAAATGTGATGGAAAGAATTTTGAAGGACAGGATTGCAGCCCAAGTAAAAATCAATCATTCAGAGGTACCTAGTGAACATGGTTTCGTCAGACATTGCTCATGCCCCAGCAATCTGCTGATCTTCCTTTGTGGGGTGGCTGGTAAACTAAACAGTGGGTACGAGGTGAAAATATGTTACCTCGTCTGCAGAAATGCATTAGACCATGTGAACCACCGCCCACTTCTAAACAAACAGGTAAGAGCTTCCGAGTAAGAGTAAAGAAGATTGTTTTACAAGTAGGCTTTCTGCACACCAGCTTACCACAGGGTTCAAATATGGGGTCTCTTCTACTCTTAATGTTTGTGAACAACCTCACTGCTGGCTTAGAGTACCGCGTCTTCGTGTTTGCAGACGATATCTGGGTGGTTGGTTTCGTATCGGAAGATTCCATCCAGAGAGACCTGGAAGGGGTAAGCCAGTGGTCTGCAGAATGGGATCTGCCACGAATTGTTACCAAATGACCGAATTTAGCGAATGACAGTTCAATATTCTCTTTTAGGCTGTAGGAACAAAGGGGAAAAGAGGTGACAATCTCACAGGTAAGTTGCGTAAAATTCCTGAGGGTTGTATTCGCCGGCGAATTCATACCAGGTGAGTAATGTTGCGAGGTAGCCCAGAAAGCCTCTAGAGCTTTCTGACAGCTCGAAAGAGCGAGAGTAATCGCAAGACAGAAGGTCTATCTCCATTATATAAAGCCTGTTTGCATATCCATTCTGAAGACTGCTCCTAGAATTGGCGGCGGTACACGACAAAAGACTTTCAGATCATGGAGCTGAGGCCGAGACATTTAACGAGGTGCTTTGCCCACCAGCTGGGGCTCAGTCAGCAGCCGAGCTTTGAGAGACCGAACCTATACTCAATGGGAGGTGGAATGTCCCGAGTGGCCTGACTGACACCTTTAGAAAATGAGGGGGGTAGTTGACGTCAGTGGAGAAGTGGGGCCGTTACTGAAGCCCAGTAGAAAAGCCGTAGTCCGAAGACGTGCCCCTTGGATAAGGAGGGAAGAAGCAAACTATAATTTCCTCCGTCAGGTCAGGGAGTGACTGGGAAAGATTTTGGGATGAAGTGATTGCAGTGTCAACTGAGAACAGTTTCAAGAAATGACTTGGTGGGACACGGAACAGCTTGTTGAAAGAAGGGGTGTATTGAGTGCCAGCACAGTCGAACCACGCCCTGTCCCTGACAATAATCTCTTCTTCTAACTTAGCCTTCTACCGCCATCAAATTCATCCTTTCATCTACCTTATCACCTTTAATCAATTAGCTTCGAGTAGCCTCTCTTAACTCACGGCCCCAAGAATCACCGGTCACTGTCTACTGGCTTCCACAAATGAGGATCCCTTACATGCTTCGGGTTAGTGTACGCTGGTCGGTCTTCTCTGTTCCTTTCGCCTCCGCCTTTAGTATGGAGAAGGCCCGGCTTTTCCGCCATTTGCAGCACCGCAGGATCCAAAGACTCGAGTAGCAAGGAACCGGGCAATTTTGGAGCCCCGAAGTACACGTCCAGTGAACCAAACAAAACGGAACCAAACCTAAACACGGAATCATCAGACAATTTGAATGAGGTAACCAAGAACCTAAGAGTTCAAGGGTGAGTGGTGAGTTCTGGCTGGGGGAAGCTGACATAGCTGGGAGTTGGGAATAATCCGTGAACAAGACTATAACTACCCTAAAAAACTGGGGTAAGAATGAACGATGGTGAGTGGATCACTCTGCAAGGTTGTATATCACCTGCTTCATATGAAGCAGCAGTAATCCGCGATGGAGGACTAGTAAAAGTGTGCAAAACACCACACGAAGCAGAAAGAGAGAAGGGGCGGTCGGGAATACCGAGTCACTCAGCCAGTAAATTCGAAGAACTTGACATATGGTAGCCGTGCTATACGAATGTGTTGGAAGCCTGTTGGGGAGAGGCACGTACAGGACGGCAAAGGACCGGCGGGTGAAAAGCTGCATGTATGTGTACTCCTAATTGTCAGTCGAGTATAGTTCGTCAGCAGAGACAATCAGCTGGTGAGTGGAACGGTGGGCACTAGATAACAAAATGGCAATGGATGATAATGTGAGAAAGGTGAAAATATAATGGTGATCAAGGAGGAAGATACGGGTGGACTGGATGGATGAGAATGACATAAGACCACGATGCATATTTTTCCTCGTCATTTTAATGTGCGACAAATAAACAGAGGAGGAACTTGGACGAAACTAACCGGGAATAGTAGAAATGAAGACAGCTTTGTTGAGCAGGTTACAAGTAAGCAAAGATAAAGGAACCTTCCGCAGAACATAGATAGGTGCTAACCGAATGGATCATCTAGACGCAGGTGTCCCACGTGACGACGGCTGAAAAAAAGATGCGAAGACCAGATGCACTTTGCAGTAGAAACACTAGGACAACGACGTGGGGAAAACGGACTGAACTTCGTTTCACAATAGTCAGTGCAGCGTGGACAACCAACGGAGAAAAGTAACTTGCTATAGCAGTGGCGAATTACGTGTGGAAATGAGTTTATAAATGACCAGTAAAACAGATGATGGTGAACTTCACGGCTAAGAACCACAAATAAATATCATGATTTGTCGTGTTCTATATAACAGGTGGAACGCGACAGGACAGAAAGAACAATTGTGTATCATGCCACGACGGCCAAATTGGAAGAGAAGTTTCGATACAAGTGGACCTTCAATGGAATAGAGAGCAGGAGGAATATGCGCTACAGGATTGGGACGATGGGACTAGAGGGTCTCAAGCCAGCCGACAAATTTACAGATAGAGTGGGCCGGAAGACTCCGAGGAAATCACGGGCTGGTGAAGGGCTCCGGAATGACTGGCTTGGCTGAGCAAGAAGTGTATTCCGGAAATGTACGTCAATAACCATTACAACTATGGAAGATGAGGAGGTGGGTAAAATGAGGTCTGACGTTGGGAGGGGGGGTGAAACGCGTGGGACTGGTGGGTGTTACCATGGGGCTGCAGAAGAGAAAACGAGGAAAGATAGTTTGAGAGAATAGACAGTGGGGATGCTAAAGCTCGATCATTGAGCTGTGCGAGCAAAGGATGGTAGTTGCAGATTGAAAATAGAGAGCGATTACGGGAGACTTGAGAAGAACAGAATAAATACTTCCTGGAATCGTTAAAGTGAGTGCAGGTGGCGATAGTGGCATCACGCATCCAGGGCAATTATCATGAGAAGCGATAGATGTAAGAACAAAATGGGTGGGTGTGCATACCGTGGTGAAAAGATGATGGTGAGATACGGACAAAGTTGTTGGGTGTGAGTACCAAGGCAGCATGCAGACAGAGCGGAAGCCATTAGGGTATTGTAATAGCCATTAGGTGAGCCTACCGTGGCTGGACGGGAAACCATGAGCATGAGATCCACAAGCGGTGGTGCCGAAAGGAACGGATTAGTGCATTCTGCGCGTGAAATCCTTGATCAGCGCTGGTGGTTGGAACCAACCGTGGGCTGGACACCCAAACTAAAATAACACTCCATGAAATGAACACCGGAGGCTTCATTCACTACGATTTCTACTCCCGCAGATGGATGCAGTCAGTCTGCACAGCTAAAGTGAGCCGTCTAGGGCGGTGAATCTGGCCGAGCCCCACACCGCTAGGATTGGTCCAGGTGGTCGCTGATGAGTATGAATGGGATACGAACGAAGGTATGCGGTAGCCAACCACGTGACTATTTGCGAATGGTCTTGGGGGGCACGGCTAATGAGGACAGCGATTGTTAAGAGACCCTGCGGCAGTGCTGCCTGTGTGCTCCTATCGTAGAAGTGACCAACACGGTGCCGAGGCGGTTGGCAAAAATGAGGGTAAAATGCGCATGGGCGGCGAACTGCAAATGGGAGACAAACAGAGGAAAGTAGTCAGGGTGTGCCGCTGCTGTGGATAAATGGTTAAGTGAGGCAAACAAAGGCAAAAGACATAGCACAAGAGGGTCCCAGACCGGCGGAGAAGGACGAAGCCGAGTGTAGCAAGGTAATGATGTCTCTATTCCTTTCGCACACTAAGGAAATGGCCACGGCAAATCCAGCGTCCAGAATTCTCTCATAGCGCTGAGACCTTTTGTCGTTGATGGTATTCGCATTTTGTGGGTGCAGGGTTTTCGACGGAGCTGGCAGGACTTCAGAACCGAGGCCCATCTGGTAAGATATTTCTTCTGGCACATACATATTAGGTAAATGAAGTGCGTTGGAAAAGTGAGATATGAGGCGAGTAACGACAGGAATCGGGGATTGATTTGAGATGTCTGGCTAGCGATGGGAAACTTATTCCAGAAGCACGGTGAGGCGAGAAGGGAAAGTATTACCGTAGGGCCAATTTAGCTACCATGGAAGTGATAGTAAAATACCAGTGCCAAAGTAGGCAACGGATTTCGCAGGAGAAGCTCAAAGGGCCTGAAGAAAGAGACTGGTTATGAAGCAAGCTGTATAAGATATCGAAATTTGGTCTCAAACGGCAGAGCCGGAGTGGGTAGGGATTCATATTTTGGCATCGTTCTCTATAGCTTAAAGAAGTAAACCAGCCTATTGACGATTCAGTAAATAGCCTTTGTATACCTTCCAGCGCAACTCTGTTTATCCCTGACTTGTTAGAAAAGACTATTAGGCGGTATTCAAGACCAGTGGTTTGGGATTTGTGGACTCTAATAGTACTCTGCCGGAAACAAAAGGACGGAAAAAGAGGCCACAGCTCTTCCAGCCCTAGCCGATTGGGTGGTGGCTTACTCAGAGAAGTTCAGAGAGCCAGGGCAGTTGAGGATTAGGTCACGGATAGCAGGTCGACAGGCAATTGAGGAACTGTAGAGAGTTAAGTACCTAGAGGGCAACTGGAATTTGTTGGCTGGGATCTCGCTCTCATCAATAGAAATGTTTATCCTCTAGGAGTGACACCGGCCGTCAAGTGCAGGAAGGTCATTGGAAACGGGATAGGCCGTGGAGAAGGTATCAAAAGACTTGAAAGTGAAGAGTGTTTAATATTAGTGATAATAATGATAATATTAATGGTATATTTCCGGATGCTCACGAAGCAAGCTAGAGTGCAAGATCAGATGATTCAAGTTATTCCAGAATGGGAGTCTGAAAAAGGGCACAATAAGTGGGCACAGAGTATTGAAGAGAATGCTACAGTGGACTAAAACTGTAACAGTGCCCAGCAAATTTGAAGATCAAGGTCAAAAGATCGAATTGGCTGGTGGATTTTGGAGTCGATTGAAAAGGGATAGTATATGCATGAATAGCACCAGAAGTAAACAGCAATAAAAATTCCAGCTGAATCAAAGGATATCCGTCAAAAAACGAGGTTGAAGGAGGAAAAAAACAAAAGTTATTCAAGGGGAAGTCAAAGAGTGGTTTGCATTTATTAGGATGTGAAAAATATATGGACAGAAAGCTCGAGGATGTACAGGAATGGATCTTCAAATATCAAATGCCATGACTCAACGGCCAGTGTGGTGGTATAATTCGATGGTGAGATGCCAACACAGCGAATCACATGGTAAGAGATCAACAAATCCGGTGGGTAGATGGGAGGATTTAAAGAGCGGCGATGGAAGAAGTAACCAGCAGTGAGCCTGTGAGTGTTCAGCGTTTTGTTTCATTGATATAATCATCTCGCGAGGTAACGCAAGGATAAAGATTTGTGGCATCAAGTCAACTTGAAGTGCGTTACTCAGCGATTGCACGAACAAATAGTGTGCTGAAGCGATAATTGAACAAAGTGTAGATAGGTGACCTGATGACTGTTTTGATGGGCGGATCAAAAGGCAACAGTAGGGCTGCAGCTATGGGACCAATGAGGTTGATGCGAGGAACGAGAACGGAAAGCCGGATTTAGAAAAGTATGAAACAGTAGGCAGAGAAGGCAGTAGAAATTAAACTTGACGGTCACGAGATCGCATAGTTCAGTGATGAGCAAAGTTGGCTTCGTAGCTGAGATACTTAATCGAGTGCAGCAGGAATGGAAGCAAAATGCCCAAGAATTCAGATATGATCGACAAAGCTGCAAGAGAGAGTGTGCTTACAAAAAAACTACTAAAAATGGACAGATAAAAAAGTGGAAACCTTGATGGCATGATGTAAGCGGAGGCAACCAAAAAACAGTGTACAATAGATCGGAATGAGAGCGGGTGCGATTTCAAGTGCGATGATGATGGAAATAGCTAGAGGAGACCAGGTAAGTATGGGGCAGATTGTCTAGGGTAATGCAGGTATAATACAAAGTAACAACGAGGAGGTGGAACAATGGTCGTGGACAGATGTGCAGCGCGATTGCAGAGGCGGACAGCATGCAGAAGTGGAAATAGGGTAGGGAGTAGAAAACGGTCCGGGTGACCGTCATAAATAATGCAGAATACGACAGTGGTGGAGAGAACTATGGAACCAGTGGTTTCGACAAGGAAAAAGAACCGGAACATAGGATTGGAAGTAAAATAGGAACAATCGGCATATATGGTGGTGGGAATTGGGTGGTCCATGCCGGTGAACTCAGCTATATAGCGAACAGGCAAAAACATTTGATGTATTGGGGGGATAACCGAGTGTTGTTGATGGGGAGCCTAGAGGACTACAGGTGACGGGACGCGAATTGTTTGCTTAAGTTGTGTGGTTGAGAAAGAACAAAGTGGAACTAGAAGATAAATCAGTATGGAGTGCGGAAAAGTACAGAGATTACAAGGATGTTTAGTTCGCCGAGATGATAAAATGGACGAATGTTAGGGAATTATTTTCATTGAAATTTGTAATAGGCGTGTCCAGTCATAATGACGTGTAACTGAAGCTGCATGACACAATACTTAGAGGGTTGGGGTGTAACAGCTGCAATGACCGGTCGTGGAAAATCGCCCTAAAACCTTTGCGATTCGGTGTTTTTCTTAACATCACTCACTCGCTTACAATATTAACGTGTCTTTACGTATTGTTTGTTTTTATGGACCAATTATTATTTGTTCGCGCCCAGAGCGCCACTTTGTCATATCCTTGTTCTGGACCTGCGTGACGCACGTGCCTCTTGCTCGCACGCTGCAATTCGGTTTCTCGTTTGCTGAGTCCTTGTGATCCCATTATTGAGCTTTGTATCTTTTTGGTGTCATTGTTCATTCAATAATCTAGTATCGTGGAATATCACGGATAATCGCCTCTTGATTTCGGGATCCGTTGCGACTGTGGCTACTCATTGCTCAAACGTGTGTTACAATACTCAGTACACCAATTTGGAACGAGGAAAAACACGAAAATACCAAGAAAAGGATCAAAGACATTGGAATCGGGACAGGAAGTAATGCGGCAAGTCACTGGGGAGGTTTTGGGTACCGTTGATTCTTTAGTTAATGTTAGATCGCCTAGTCCTGTCAGTGCTGGTTCATGTGTTACTGAGGGCAATATGGACTGTAAGGATGTCGATCGATATAGACTGAGAATATTAGACCTAGCACAACAACCGTGGTTGGCTAGACAACAGGCCCACGAAGCAGAAAAGAAGTGTACACAGAAAGAGCGTGAGCATGAGACCAGCGACTACGACACTTCCGATAGATCAGGGTGTAATAAGATAGGGAGCCCCATGCCGGTCGCCGACTATAAAACACCATCGATCGATTTGCCAAGAGTAGAACTGACGGTTTTTGACGGGCGATCTGAACACTACCGCAAGTTTGTCAAGCAGTTCGAGACGTTCGTCGAAAATAAGATAACCGACCCCGGACAAAGGTTTCTCTACCTGATTCACCACTGTCGAGGCCGAGCAAGAGAAGCTATCGACGGATGTACCATGCTCGACCCGGAACAAAGCTACACCCGAGCAAGGAAGATTCTAAGAGACTTGTTTGGCTAACCTTTCAAAGTAGCCCGTAACCTAATAGAGGGCGTGATGGTAGAGGCAAAGAGAACCAAGGGCAACGTCTACACAATGGCCGACCTGGTGATCAAGATGCAGTACTGCTCAATAGCCCTCGACCATCTAGGTTACAGGGCTGACCTAGATGCAATGCACACTTTGGAAGGCATAGTCCGCCACCTCTCTCCCGAACTACAGGGTCGGTGGGCGAAAGAAGCGAAACGGTTAAGCCGAAGCAACAGGGAGGCTAACTTCGAAGACCTGACCGAATACTTGGACAGGCAAACCAAGATAGCCGACAGCAGATTTGGCTGACTTATCCGGGACAGCAACCGGGCAAACAAGCCCAGTACTAGCCAGGCTCAAACCCCTGCACGGGAACATCCAAAATATCAACCTTGGACCAATGCACACGCCATTTCACGCGATGCCATGGCGCAACCAAGTTGCAGGTCCTGTGGTGCTAGCCATGGACTACCAGAATACCCCAAGTTCGGCAAAGCCACAATAGACGAACGGTGGGAAATGGCGAAGATGGCAGTATAGAAGACACTCGTGAGCGGCTAGCGAACGTGTCACCTATCGGGTCTAGCAGCGAATACCAACGATATCCCCTCTATCGGACGAATAGAGAAGACGTAAGTCAGTTTGCAGATGCGAGGTGTATTCTATATATCGTGGCACCGAAACAGTACCGATACGAGAAATACACCGAACGGAAAACGGAACGAAACGCGACGGCTGTGCTGAGAGCGAACCGCGAGCGAACGAACGAAAGTGAAAGTGATTTGAAACGAGGTCGACGGAAACCTCGGAAAAGTCAGTCCAGTAAAACGTAGGGAACCGGAGAACACTGAGGTCAATGTCAAACGTCAGAAAAGATCGTGGAGAAAATAGATCCAAAATGGTGTCCAGAAAATAGTCATTTTCTCAAAACGATCGAGGTCACTACAGCAGGAGCGTGTTTTATTTGTCTCAACACCACGCACCGGGCGGCAGCTTGTAGAACAAGGAATAGATGTGGTTACGAGGGCTGCACGGGCAAACACCATCGACTGTTGCACCGGGCGAGAGTAACTTTACTCGAGGCGAGTACCAAGCCCAGTGTTATTTGTTCAACGTCGTGGTCTGCCAGTAAACCGGTACGTTTAGGCGTAGTTGCCGTGGGAGTAGTGACCCCAACTGGGGTGGTCAAAGCGTTGGCTTTTGTCGACAGTGAATCTGACACTACCATAGTGAAAGAGCGGTTTGCCGACAAACACCGGCTCGCTAAAGGTGCGACGTCGTTAGCAGTGAGCACGATGGGCGGAACACAAGTAATGACTGCCGGCCGGTTGAGGTTGCAACTCATCTCTTTAAACACTAACGGGCAAATTGAACCAACGGAGGCATTTACTTTAGCTGATCTCCCCATGCGGGAACTAAGGCCGGTCAACGCAATCTTGTCTAGGTGGCCCCACCGGCAGGATTTAACCGTTGTAGACTGGAAAGACGACGAAGTGGATCTTCCCATCGGCTGTGAGGTGCCAGAGGCGCATTGGGTACTTGACCGGGGAGTGGGCGGACGCCAGGCACCTTATGCCGTACGCACGGCTCTGGGATGGATGTTATACGGTCCAGCAGGGGTACGTGGTTCAGTGAATTATTTATCTGCCAAAACGGACCGCACAGAGTACCACCTGCAGCGGCTGTATGAAAAGGAGTTTCATGACATCGGAGACGAAAGACCATCGTTGTCTCAAGAGGATCACTTAGCTTCACAAACGGTGCGGCAAGGCACTAGAGGCCTTAGAAAACAGCTCGAGGTTCCCCTCCCATGGCGCACATCTGCTGACCCGTGGACTGATAACCGAAACTATGTTCTCCATCGTCTACTACGACTGAAAGAACGCTTCATTCGAGACCAGGATCTGTGGGTACGATACGCAGAATTAATTAGGTGAAACGAAGCTCTCGGCTACATTGAAAAGGTGCCTGCCAACACCGACGGCCGAAAGGATATCTGGTATCTGCCTCACCACCCGGCTATCAACCCCCAGAAACCCGAAAATCTGCGGGTGGTTTTCGACTGTGCGACCGAGTTCCAGGGCAAGTCGTCAAACGATCGCCTACTACAAGGGCCTGATTGGACCACACCACTAATCGAAGTTTTGTGCCGTTTCAGAGTGGGTAAAGTGGCCTTGTCCGCCGACATTAGGGAAATGTTTCATCAGGTAAAAATACCCGTGGGAAAACGAGATGCGTTGCGCTTCCTGTGATGGGAAGAGAACGGCCAGGACAACGCAGTGGTAAATTATAGGATGACCGTCCACCCCTTCGGAGCCATATCGTCACCATTCTGTGCGAACTATGCCCTTTGGGAAGCTGCGAACAAACATGAAGATCTGGTCCATCGGTCGGTGGTAGATAGCGTCAGCAGAAACTTCTACGTTGACGACCATCTTGGGTCATTCGATGATATGGAATCAGCTCTAGCGCAGTACAGGGGTCTGACAAGCTTTGCTAGAAGAGGGCGGCTTCCATCTAACAAAATGGATGTCGAACGCTTCGGACTTGCTAAAGGTCATTCCGTACAAAGAAAAGGCCGAAAGGGTAAGAGATTTGGACGGCTCTCCACTCCCTACCGAACGCACTTTAGGAATACAATAGGACGCGGAAACGGACGACTTTGTTTTCGAGCTAAACGTTCCCGAGCTGCCAATAACCCGTCGTGGCATACTATCCGCCGTCTCTAGTTCATTCGACCCGCTCGGTTTCGTCTCACCATGGCTGCTACCCGGAAAGATCTTGCCACATCGGCTGTGCCGTAAAAAAGTTGACTGGGACCACTCACTGGACCGAGAGGACCGGCTGGACTGGGAAGAATTTTTGAACACCTTGAATAAATTAGGGGACATAAGGATTCCACGATGTTTCACTTCTGGCCATACAACGCGGACTGGAGAACTGCATGCTTTTTCCGATGCATCCGAAGTCGGTTATGGGGCTGTGGTGTACGGACGACGGTGCACAGGAGATGGACAATATATTACGAGGATCCTGTTCGCTAAAGCCCACGTTGCTCCACTGAAGTCGATCCCGATCCCACGCCTTGAACTCAGCGCAGCCGTGTTAGCAATCAGGGCGGTACAAGCAGCGAAGAGATGTTTTGACTTCTACATTTGGTCGTTTAGCTTTTGGACGGAATCAACGATAGTACTTTACTACATTAACAACGTCCGGAGCCGGTTTAGTACTTTCGTCGCTAAACGACCCACGATTATCTACGATGACTCAGCCATGAACCAGTGGAAGCATGTCGGGTCTGGCGATAATCCAGCCGATCTGTGCTCCCGGGGTGTGACCAACTTTAGGCAACTAGACACGTGGGCGAGAGGGTCAAACTTTCTGCAAGTGCCTAAACGGGACTAGCCCGTGTTCGAATTAAAAACCCCTATGGAAGTAGAACTGGAGATCAAAGGCGTAGTGATAGCGGCCAACATCGTCGAAGCGACATCCATTCTGTCGCGATTGGTCAGGTTCTGTTCCTGGATGAAGACACTTCGTGCGATAGTTTGGTTAACCAGGTTCAAGAGAAATTTACTAGTCATGAAAGGGCTACGCCCCTCAGGCCGGGTACGAGTCGGCCCGATAAGCCCCGACGAGCTACAAGCTGCAGAATACGATATTTTCAGAATGATTCAACGCGAGGCTTTCGCCCGAGAACTCGAGAGGGCGGAAGAAGTGGGACCGATCAACAGAGAAATATTATCTCTGAGAGGCGAATTGAAGCTTTTAAACCACAAACTCATTGATGGACTGCTGCGGGTGGATGGTAGGCTGGCCAACGCCAACCTGAGCTTCGACACAAAGTATCTTATACCGCTGCCTGCGAGACAACCTGTAGTAGAGCTAATGATCCAACACGTCCACGCCGTGGGGGGACATGCCGGGGAAAGTCACGTGACGAGCGTCATTCGAAAGCGTTTTTGGTTGCTGAAAGGACGAGAGGCTGTAAAACGCGTAATCCGACTTTGTGTGCAATGTAGGAGACGCAATGCCACGGCGGGCAAATAACACATGGCCCCGTTACCAGGATGACTGTGGGCTGGTGGCCGTTCAGCGACACCGGGTTGGACTATTTCGGGCCCTTGTGGATCAAGTGCATGAGGAGATCAGAAAGGCGATATGGATGTATCATGACGTGCATGAAGTCATGCGCGGTACACCTAGAAGTCGCACATTCGATGACGACCGATTCTTTCCTACGGGCCTTGCAGAGATTTATCAACCGAAGAGGCGTACCGGCCGATATATACTCAGATAATGGATCGAACTTTGTGGTCGCTCACCGGGAATTGCAGCGTTGGCACAAGAACATAAACAGGGACGAACTGCAGGATCGAACCGTGGCCTACGGCATACGATGGCATTTCAACCCCCCGCAAACCAGCCACCGTGGCGGCGTATGGGAACGCACGATCCGGTCCGCCAGATGGATATTGCTGTCAACCATGGAGCATCAGCCGCCCGACGACGAGACGTTGAACACCGCCATGACTGAGGTAGAGAGAATTCTGAACAACCGCCTCCCGGTTTCAGTGATGAACGGAGACCCCGCCCACCTGACGCTCACCCAGATCGACTTATTGACGTTAAGGTCGAACGAGGGTTTCCAAGGGCCGGTAAACCTTCGTGGGAGCTACCTCCACGGATGGAAGCAGGCGAATTATCTTGTCAAGGTTTTTTGGAGGCGATGGCTGCGATAGTACCTACCGGCTCTGCAGACTCGACAGAAGTGGCTGGTGAAAACAAGACCACTCAAGGTTGGGGGTATGGTGATGATCGCAGACGAACGCGCACATTTCAGCGCCTGGTCCTTGGGAGTAGTTATGGAAACCATCGAAAGCACTGACGGAATGATAATAACGGTAAAATTGAAGACAGCTAACGGAGCGCTAATTCGTGACATAAGCAGTATTAGCCTAATCGAGAGTGAAGGCGGAGAAGCTCCTAGCGCTGAGGCCCAGTAGACTATTTCGCACTCGTCTTCGAGGTGGGTAAGTGAACCCCATATATGGAAGCAATCTCGACACACTGACTTATCGAACCATCATACACCCCGACACACACTCACCTACATTTTACTCGTTATACCACAGGGTCTCCGTCAAACACGCTACAGTGCTCACGCTACAGTGCTACCGTGCCCTCTTTTTGATGTGTGGTGATACTTGTGATTCCATTATACATACAGACACATACGCACACACCCCATGCACGCTATGTCACGCAACCCCTATCAAACATGTGACGGTGTTAGCAATTCGTTTTTGTTGACTTTACTGGAATGTCTTTTGCATATGTGGAAGTAGCGGCGATTACATCATACACATATACTCACGCAAGCACATACAGCCAGGGCAGGACGGCCATTCCAAGGACGGCATCTGTGTTTCCCCTTCATGCCCGCCATCGGTCAGTTGTCCTCGTGGAAGATGTAGAATAGCCTCGCGTCTACGTGGCCAACGGATTAGGTGCGACCATGAGTAGAACGTTGACGACAAGCATTGGGCGCGCGCACTGGCAGCAGGGCCAAGGTAGGTAGGAAGAATCAGTACCTTTATACCAAACCTTTGACTCTGCTAAGAATTCGGGAGGATTTTGGTGGGCGGTTTAATGGCCGGTCGTGGAAAATCGCCCTAAAACCTTTGCGATTCGGTGTTTTTCTTAACATCACTCACTCGCTTACAATATTAACGTGTCTTTACGTATTGTTTGTTTTTATGGACCAATTATTATTTGTTCGCGCCCAGAGCGCCACTTTGTCATATCCTTGTTCTGGACCTGCGTGACGCACGTGCCTCTTGCTCGCACGCTGCAATTCGGTTTCTCGTTTGCTGAGTCCTTGTGATCCCATTATTGAGCTTTGTATCTTTTTGGTGTCATTGTTCATTCAATAATCTAGTATCGTGGAATATCACGGATAATCGCCTCTTGATTTCGGGATCCGTTGCGACTGTGGCTACTCATTGCTCAAACGTGTGTTACAGCCTCGCCGACTAGTTCACTGCTTTCTACAAGCTCGCGAGCAATCAGCGAGGTATCCGTCCCTTGTCCAAAAATGCATTAACCCTCCCCAATCCTTTAGGTGTAACGATGCCGACAGGTACGATGCCTAATCTCGCCGGTTTGAAATCGTCACATCCCGTTGAACAGACAATCCCGGGTTCATCCTGCTGAATAGGCTTTTTTGAGAGGGCCATTTAGTGACGAGTGATGATTACCCATGCATCCGTCCTGGTTACATTTCACTCTTAAGCTGCATTCAGAGGCTCGATGAGAGTTGTTCTAGCACATAAGGCATGAGCCAATAGTTTTTGCTGCACACCACCAATCGCGTACACTCATCCCATGAAAGGTCGGACAATCTGGTAACCGATGCAGCGAGTTGCATAGCTTGCATTCAGTTGACCTCTCGGGTTCTCAACTTATCACGTGCATGTCATCCAAAGACTGGGTTCGGTTACAGTCCTTCCCTACAATTAGAGCAGATGTTGGTTTCGTTCGCGCCAGCCTGCAACTTTCGTGTAAGATTTGTCCAAATCGGCTGTTGGCATTACGGGGTTGACGACCTATGGACTCCGTCAAGTCGTTGAAAGTAGATTTCCGCTCAAGCGTATTTGTTTCTTCAGCTTCCTCTGCCCATCGGCTCTGTAAATCAATAGGTAGACATGGGACAATGCATTCCTCTGTGTGCGATGCATTCAGATCAGAATGGTATCCTAAGTGCCCAAGTGCTATACTGCAATTCTGCATTTTTATAACAAATTTGACTGTAATTCAGCCTTGCCCTCAGTCCTTTTTGCCTCCAACAAAACACCATCAATGAGGCTTCTAGTCACCTTGAATGGTTGTCCAAACAAATCTTTCAGGATTCTGCGTGCTCTGATGTACCCCATCAGTGGATCAAGCATCGCGCAGCCTCCGATAGCACTTTTGGCCCTCCCACGACAGTAATGTAATAAATACAAAAACCTTTGACCAGGATATGCAACTTTGCACTCAACAAAATTTTCGAATTGTTTCATGACTATAAAGTATTGCCCGGGGTGCCCGTCGAAATGGGATAGCCCCACTCTCGGCAGGTCGAATGCAAAATCCTCAGTAGTTTCAGGAGGTCTCAGGGGTTTTTGTGCGTCGATCACAGTGCCGTTACGATGTTGACATCGTGAACTACATGGAATTTCGCTGGCTCGCTGAAACCAGTTCCTTTTTTTAGAAGCTTTGCTTTCTCCCTGGCTAACCGCAGCTCGTTCACTAATTCCATCACTCTCATTCTATAAGTACTGATATAAAAAAAAACTCATCTCGATTAGAAATATATGACCTGGCACTGACAGAACTAGAAGATCTAGCGTTATTCAGAGGATCAATAACACCCAAACCACCTCCTGAGACTTGCCGAGTTAATTCCTGTTGTCTCAAAAGGTCCTTGCTTCCTCGTCTGGGCATTTTCAATGAGTTTTCTTGTCCAGGATCCAAATGAGTACTGAAAGTCAATTCTCGCTAATTGAGCAAAGCGTAGCCAATTCAAACGAATCCCAAAACCAGAACAAGATTGATTCTTAGTTTCTACCGTACTAAGTTGACATTCACAAAGGGTTCAAATATATACAAACCTCAAGTATGTGGCCAAATAGTCCTCACAGTAAAACCCAAAGGTTCAAGGCCCCGTGGCTCAAGCACGACGGTCAGAAACGGTTCAAGGCCAAATTCAAATGTCTCGCATGGATAAACAGACGTGAAAAAGTGTGGTATATGAGCGAACTTTTCAAGGCAGTGTCAAATATAGTAAAACTCATAAAGCAAGTAGAACATTTGAAAGGATTTTTAGTATCTGTCCTTTACTGGACGCTCGCACTGTTTCCGCAATCATATCATCTGCTCTGTCATCTGCAACGACTGTTCTTCCACCGAGCCCACTCTCAGTGTTGAGATTGCAACTTACCTATTCAAGCCCGGCAAATTTGTCACTCCAGTTATGTGTTCAACAGCGTGTAGCTTTCCTTCCCACCCCCAACCCTCTGCGCTCCACGGTAAGCTTTATCGGCCTGTATATTAAACGTTGATTTTGGCAAAAAACCCTCCGTCTTCATTCTCTGGATTCCTAGTATGATTGCTTTCCAGTCCTCATCGTAAACTTGCCAATTTACCATATCAGAACTCACCGCTACTGTCCACTGACTGGGACTTTAGATGTCACTGTTCTTTTCTTCATCAAAATATGACGGAAGTTAAACTTCGCAGAAATATATTTCGTTCTTCTCTAAAATTCGAACCTGTGATTAGCAACCATTTGCCCCCTCCATCAATCCAAGTACTCGCTTTCAAAGAGCCAATCGATCTCTGCACACTGATATCGGTGTGCTGCCTGATTTCTTAATATTTGTACGTCTCAGATATATTTTTCATGCAGCTTTTCCCGTGTCATACCTCTGGGCACGTTCAAAATGGTCGGCACGCTGTACACTTACTGTCCGCCTGCAATAAGTTCCCCATTTCGTCCTCTTTGTCCACGCGATCACCTTCAAAGCATCCAAGATAGATTCATAACCCAATCACCAGCTTCATGCTGATAAATCTTTATTCACCCGTTGTGTGCTCATCCGTCCCCTGTCGGCCTTTATCTCGTCACCTTGTCATTCCTTCTCTCGCACAAGATCTGCGACTCGTTCCATTTCTGTGAGTCATTTCTCCTGGTACGATATATATATATATAATATATATATATATATATATATATATATATATATATATATATATATGTACGACTCTGTAGGTGACCATCACCCATACACTCTGCTGTTGTAACAAACATTTGAGCAATGAGTAGCCACAGTCGCAACGGATCCCGAAATCAAGAGGCGATTATCCGTGATATTCCACGATACTAGATTATTGAATGAACAATGACACCAAAAAGATACAAAGCTCAATAATGGGATCACAAGGACTCAGCAAACGAGAAACCGAATTGCAGCGTGCGAGCAAGAGGCACGTGCGTCACGCAGGTCCAGAACAAGGATATGACAAAGTGGCGCTCTGGGCGCGAACAAATAATAATTGGTCCATAAAAACAAACAATACGTAAAGACACGTTAATATTGTAAGCGAGTGAGTGATGTTAAGAAAAACACCGAATCGCAAAGGTTTTAGGGCGATTTTCCACGACCGGTCTTTACAGAGGCTACCTCGCTCACTATCGGCACGATTTCAAGGGGTCTTGTTAACAATTCTACGAGGCTGACCCTGCAGTTAACTTCTCTATCTGATGAGGGGACCGTAGAATTTCCGGGAGCCTTTGCAACAGACAGCTTGCCAATGAGACCAGTGGACCCCATTAGATCGATCTCCAGGAGATGATCCTTTCTCAGAGACATAGCTTTCGAAGAAGTGTCTAGCCCCCACGTCGGCATACTAATTGGATGCAATGTACCGGGGGCTCATTGGGTGTTTGAACAGAGCATAAGCAATCGAAGAGAACCATTCACTACGCGAACGATGTTTGGCTGGACACTCTCCGGACCCCTGACGAACGAACTTCAACAATCGGCATCAGTAAATTGCTTCACTGTTGCTGCGAGAAGTGTCTCTATAGAACACAATCAACTTTTAGATGTCGAATCCAACGGTCCATCTCAGGAAAGCGAAGTTCACTCAAAATAGGATCAGTCGGTGCTTTTGATGGTGAATTCAAAGACTGGACATCGCGATGGGCAAAACGAAGTTGCTATACCCAAGAGACCACCGTCAAGTCACCTACCAAGAAATGAAGAAGTTGCCCGGAGGCGTTTGAAATATCTCAAAAAGGACATTTTCGAGAAGCCCTGCTGAAATTTGAACACCAGCAGGTCACGCAAAGCAGCTAGGAATTTGCCGACCTAGCGACAGTTTACGGCACCTGGGTGGAACTGCATGGCCGGCGGCGAAACGAAGTACCCTTTGTCAAAACAAACATTGCTCAGCTGAAGTCAGTATCCCTAAGCGAACTCAAAATGACTGCACTGGTATTGGGTTTTAAGGTAGCACCAATACTAAAAGAGAACTGTACCACCATCGAACTGAGCCTTGCGTATTGGACAGATCCTACAGTTTTGTTACATTACAGGAAAAGGAAGAAACCAAGAGCGTGTTCGAAACATCATGGAGTTTATCCATTCGTAGTAGGTAACAGCGAGGAAAATGTTGATTATTCGAGCTTGAAACCACATACAAAGGACAAAGTAGATTGCAGATCACTTCGCTCCGATCGCATGACTGGGTGGTATGTACGGTGCAATTATTGGACGGTGGTTTTGAGTGAGGAGAGAGGCCTTGAATAACGTTCTTCCGTCCATTGTTGCACTCTGTGTTGCTTCGCTTGGGGCGCTTAGCAGTTTGGAGTGTGGCTTGGTGAGTGAGTTAGAATTGACCGTAGTGTCAACAACGTGTAATACACCTAGTAATGACGTTTCCGCTGGTTTGGGAGATGACCTAGGCACCGTAGTTTGCCGAACTGCCATGGGAGCCCAGTGACGAGATGGAATCGAAGAATGTGGGATGCCTCGGTTGATAAATTGACGAGTTCTGGATATGATTATTAGGCTGGTTGGGCGATTCACACCGTCAGCGATGGTGGCCAATTTTCCGGTCATGGGCAATGGCAGGATCAAGTCAGTAAACCCAAGGGGGAGCAACTTGCCAGGTGCATACTCTATGTACCTTGGTTTCTTAGGCGTTGGCTGGTGAGGCGAGGTTGAAAGGATTATATCTAAGTCGATGTCAAACATTTGGGATCAATTTTCTGGTAAGCGTAAAGTCGAATTTATATTGTATGTACATTGTTCATCGCCAGACGGTGAAGAATCGGATGGCTGAGGGCGGACAATTTTTGGCTTAGCTGAATGTGTGCTAGCGCACCCGGCGAATTTCCTTTGCAGTGGGGTTTTGTCGGCTGCAATCCTAATGTCCTTGAACGGGGTTCTCTAAGCAATGGTGGATTGGCTCTTAATGAATTGCTTGGCAGATTCCTCATCAAGGAATTTGAACAACAGTGAGCAAGATTTTCGTTGAGTGTTCATTCGTAGCCGGAAGCACTAGCAGGGATGGTGTGTCATAATAATAGCACTTAAAGGGCTATGTTTTGCTTCTCCAACAGGGATTCTTTTGGGTACAATAAATACAACAGCTGTTTCTGAGTTGCTGATCATTCGCACGATTTCCAAGTCAATGGCGTCTGCTAAACGCCCAGCCGTGTCTATGACTTGGGTTGACGGGTTTGATGGAGGTCGGAGATGTACGTGATGGGAAATACCTTGAACATGCTTGCATCAATCGGCGACATGTGCTGTTGAGATTATGAAAATTATGTTCTATTATCTCAGCTCTCTTATTTGCCCCACCAAAAACGTCAATCAGGCTGAGAGAACACGGATTCAGTGAATGTTTCGAGGCTGTTGACCTTGCGAGTATTTTAGTCGGGCATTGGCACGACCAACTAGTGGGGATGCAGTTCGTTTGGCTGATAATTTCGGTATTTCAATGCTGACAGCGATTGCTCTTGAGAGCTGAGTATACAGAACAGTTTTATGTTCCACAATGTACAGGCTCCCTGAAGTGAAAACTTGGAGCTCTGTGTTTTTCGATCATAGAAGCGCAACACTATGGAATAGCTCATGATGAGACTTTGAAGCTAAACGAAGATTTAATTTCCTTTAATTTATGGGAACATACTAGGGAGCATTAATTTTCAGTATTACTCAAGATAGCTGAGCAAAAACTATGCCGGTTTAAATCGGTAAGCAACGTGGTGTGATAGTTCAAATAATGCTATGAACTATCCGAGAATCAATAATAGTTTTATAGGTAGAGTCGCGAAGGATATTCTTAGGTAGGCTTAACCCCTAATTACCTAGGAAAGTATTGTGCTGGAACTTCACGATAATAGCTTACGATCTCACTGTGAGGTGGCGCAATTAATTACTTTTACAGTCACCGATTGGGTATAAATAACTATTACTGCTAGGAATGTCACAAAACTAGGTGTAAAAGAAGCAAAAAGCCTAAAATGAGACAACCTGATTTTAGATTCGCGGTGACCTTGACTTCTTGGATGTTATGTGATGTTTTGTCATCTGCGAGTAGGAACGGCATGTCATGGAGTGATAGATCAAGTGTGTTACTGATTCACATTAGAAATAGATGGAGACCGAGTACCCTGGCCTGTGTGAAGCCGGTGATGGCAGGTTTCGGGTTAGAGGTACGACTGTTTGTGAGGAAAAATTGAGATCCTTGAGTGAGGTAGAACTGCAATAGGGAGAGAAATGAGTCGGCGATGCCAAATGGAGGGAGTAGAGGAATAAGATTTTGGTGTCGAACACGACCAAAAGCCGTCGACATATGGAGATAGATTGTGACGAATGCCTGAGCGCTATCAACAGCCCTAGTGGCTAGATTAGGGAAGTCAAACTGGAGTTTGGTGCATGATCGCCTAAGAAAATTTGAAGCGAGAAGACAAGGTAAAATATCGTCCTTAACAATCATTTCCATTATCCTCGAAATGAATAGGGTGTGATTGATGGGAAGGTGGTTGGCGAGTTCAAGGAAGTGTTCTTTATTGTGTCGTGTAATGATGACTAACAGGTTTCAGTTCGACGGTGCCAAAGTATAGTTGAATGACAGTAATTCCATTCAATAATGGAAGTGGAAGGTGCAATCCACCGTTAGTGATTGCAGCTGGGATCAGCCCGTCTGTTACGAGATGGCGGAATGTTTTTAACTTGATATGAGCCCACAAATATTATTTATATCGAGTGTTACGACCGATAGAGAAGAACTGGCGGCAACAGGACGGTTTGAGTAAGCTGTACCCGTGGAGAGAGCCACAGAGATCTTGAAGTGAATGGTAAGGGATTCCGCTACATCAGACGGGGAGGTGGCCGAAGTTTTATTCGGTAATAAGATGCCGGATAGTAGTTTTGGCCTTCCAGTTTCTAAATTATTGTAGACGTAGTAGTTTAAATGCTTTCTTGGGATGTCTTAGAGCATAAGCGTCTTCATCGCGGGGCCGAATTTCAGCTGGATCTCGGATAACATCAAGAGGACTTGTTAGTCAGAACAGGAGGGCGAAGTCTTGGGTTCAACGATGAAGTCTTTCCATCACAAGTTGCTTTTGTTGGAGAAGGGCGATTTCGGATTTCCCAATATGGGAGCCTTGGATATCGGGACTGAGGTCCGGCGGGTAGTTTTCATGGTGAAATATATATTTATATATACAAACTGTTTCGCATCTAGGTCACAGGCAATTACCAAATAATAGGTTGGTAATTATACGATGGCTCTTACACTCCATCTTCCGATACCTTTTGTTTACTTGCAGCGAATCGTCACTCAGCTAAACCCTTCTTGTCGTCATTGATTTGTCCGCTGAAATAAACGAACCCAAGTAGTTGACTGACCATTCTTAGTGATTCAAATATCAGATTTCAATACACATCTCCCCGGAAGAAACAAAGTCACTTGGAAAGCTAAAGCCCGAGGATCCATTGATGTCCTGGTTACTGAATCCCGTTTTGTCCCGCTCGACAACCTATTCTAGGACAATACTGGTGAGTGCATCCGCTTGGAGCTTTAACTGGATTGATTCCAGTCAAAAATGGGAGCTATAGATCGTGCCATCGATAAATTATCACCGCTCCTAAACATTTCCCAGTCTTTGTTGACGAGTAGTGACGGCGACCTAACAGCCCCTGGGAACTTTATGGGTAAAACCTCTTCTGAGGTTACAAAGCGGATAAAACGCTCTAAGAACGTAATGGTGTTTCCCGTTCCCGACATGATCCCTCCGCATGAAGTAAGTCATACCACACTAAAAGCCGGTGGCGTGGAAATGAAAACGTCGTTGCACTCGCTTGCTCGAACGGAAGCAAAGTTATCACTGTCCGCTGATTCTCCAACTCACTGACGAGCCAAAAGCTACAGAACTTATCAAAAAGCAGCACACTTCGGCTGCTGCTTCACCACAAAACAACATCCGAATAACATACGACAAAACGCCTCTTCAAAGAGAACTCTTGAAGAGATTGCAAACACCTGAAATTGTTGGCTTTGAACCCACCAAAGTCAACCTCAGAACACCCATCGTTCAAAGCAGCAATCTTCAAACGGCGATGATTAACCAACCACAACCAGATGTTGACCTCGACTAAACACCTACACCTTCCCCAACCTCCGGGCGTTTGAAGCCGGCAAGCAACCTTGATTCTCCAGGTGAGACAAGTGTGCCAAGACAGATCTGTCTGACAGAATCTCCCTCCTAAACCTCGATGTCTAAGTCTCGTAGCTTACCGAACCTCAATACACTAGCTGCATTAACCACCCCGCAGACTCGAAGGACACAAACACCAACTGTCAATGTCTCAGACCACGGGCAGCTTTCGATACACCTGCAATCCCCATCTGACAATCTAGACGGATCACCTATACCATGTGGCATTGAACCCCATCAACCATTATTTCATCAACATGGGAAACCCCAGCCCATGATAAGACACTTGTCAACCAAAAACCACTGGTAACTGAGTCATCAATTCCGGGTACTCAAGTCCTCTATCCCCCTGAGCCTCCATATCCTTACCCACAATAATCTGAACTACAAAAGCTTAATATTGAGCACGCCAGAAACAGGACTAGTGAGTTTTCCAATTTAGAATCTACAGCCCACCCCACCTCGAATATTTTCTACCCGCAGCGCTACTCTCACATCAACGTTCACTCGGTGATATCACCCCATTACTCCCGTCAAACGCTTTCCAGTCAAATAGAAATCGCATACGCAGCGCGTCATAACCACCTCATACCTCCTCCCCTAGCTTTATCAGTTCAACCTAGCTGCCAAAACTTCCTACTACCTGTGCCATTTATGAACCCACCGATCCCCAACCTGCCACCTATTAGATGGTCCATTTCTTCTTTATCAAATCCATTTCAACCCATGCCTTTTTCCACTTTGCGCACCCAACCCGCTATTCAATCATTGCCCACAAATCCACAAATCCAACCTACATTATCCCTTGCACCACCGCCTTCCTTATTCCATCCGCCGCCCTTAACACCTATCACGAGTTTTTGCTTCACACACCGGTTAGAATTCCCTCAGCCCACTCGCTCGTTTCTACCCTAGCAAAACCATAATGCGTTCTTGACCTTCTCTCTCCCTCCCCCTAGGCCACCCCGTGAACACAGTTCATTCTCCCTAGACTTCCTGCTCAACTGCACATCAACTTGCCACAATTCCTTCAACCTAAAGACATCCTAGTCGTGACAAACAACCTAGCTCCAACCTGGGTGCTCCAGCCCATATACTGCACTGTTGTCCCTCTCTGACCATGAACCAACCTGTTAAACTTTCTCCAATTCTCATGAATTGTCGGTCCCTTATTATTAAATTTGACTCACCACAAAGTCTGGTACTCCTGCACAGCCCTGATCTTGTCTTCACTACTGAGACTTGGCTAATTAATTCCACCCCACCTGTCCATATCTCTTGGATCGGCTATCAGATGTTTAATAAAAGCAGGTGACGCCCAGATGGTGGATGCCTAATTGACATTGAGTGCACCTTAACTGCGACCTCTTAAGACCACCCTATCCGGGATGCGGTACGAGGCTCCTTATGGGTTGACGTTAAACTTGCTCAAATACGCCTCTACACTGGCTATGTACACAGACCTCCTAGTACAACCGCTTCTGAATTCATGTCCACGAATAATGCTTTTACCTACCTATCCGAAATACCCCTCGAAACTCAGCTGATCGCTGGTGACTTGAATGCACCCGATATCAACTGGGAAACGCTCACCTCCCTCCAGTATCTAGTTAATTTCCTCTCCTGCATTCCAGTAGGACGCCGGACCCAAACTGTTCTTATTCCGACCAGGAAGAATACCATACTAATGGTATCGGTTCATTTTTCGCGTATGGACGAGATGCATGCAGTAATCATGGTCAGAGTTTAAAGTTCGTGCAAATATACAGAATTGAGTAAGTGCGTATCGATAGTTTACAAGGCGGAGTGAAATGAAAGGTCAAAATAGATTTTGCACTGGCTGAGGCAAATTCCGAAGGATTAACCCGGCATAACTGACGGTCAAGGTCATTGTAGAAAAGGGCATTAGGTGGGGGCCAGCTGACTGGAACGTCGAATAATGCAAAAAGCTGGGTTGGAAAGTGTTAGAAAGGACTCGATAATGAGATGAAACCAAACAATCACGATCTAAAAGTTATTTCAAGATAACTGCAGTTAAAAGCCTATGGAGTCCAAAACTGGTAATTAAGATAATATACAGAAAGACGAATGTGATGTTCTCCACTCGCAGGATTACCAATTCTTGTTTCACGGATAATGCAGTGAAATGACCATTGGGAAAAGTCATGCTGGGCTTTGTGGAAGGATCCAAGAAAAAATCCCGTTAAACTCTCTGAAGCTAAACTAGGGATCAAGAGCTGCAATGAGTGTATGTGATGGTCGAACTGGAAGGCGTTTATGACCAACAGCTTTTTATGCGATTCGAAAAATGCGTGTCATGAGGTGTCAGCGGAACGACAATGAGAGAAAGGTTTATTTGCCTGGTTTTTGCACGGTTTTTCGCTATGAAGTTGCATAGAGGGTTGAATGTCAATAGGCACAAGTTGAGTTGAGTTTGAGAGGTTATGAGGAGGGTATAAATGGTACATCCCGGGGAGTTTTCGGGTATCGAATCGGGAGATAATGCAGGCTATCTAGATGCAGAGGACTGCAGCGTAGCCTGTAGTTCGGTGTTGTACAATACACTATTGATTGCTTCGTGAACGTTTTTTGTACATTCTCAATGGATATTCGGTCACTCTGTCGCATACCGGAATGAGCTATTGACTCGTACGAAATTTTTACTTCATCAGCAAACAGGAAAGAAATTCCGTGACGGATTACGCCGAATACATCGTTTGCATACATTAGAAAGAGTATTGGTCCCTAGAACGCTACCTTGAGCGACTCCGCTAGTGTTAGCTCTCCGAAGTGACCCTGTGCCATTTACGTTTACCACCTGGTAGCGTGGAGACAAATAAGATGACGGCCAAGAATATAAGGGGTCAATAATACCATAAGCTTTTACTTTGGCTAACAGTCGAGAGTGAGCTAGTCGGTCAAAAGCCTAAGTGATATGGAGAAAAATTATAATTATCCACTTGCCGTTGTTGGCAGCCATCATCGTGAGATTTACAAAACCAGTCATACAAGTAGAACATGAGTGGTTTTTAAGAAAACCATGCTTATCCGTACTGATAAGATTATTTCTGAGGTGATTCGTTAGCTCGTCCTTAATCAGCCTTTCCATATTCCTTGAAATAACTGGGGTGTGATTAACAGATCTGTAGCTTGGTCGATCTTTTTTTGATTCCCTTTTATAAAATGGGATAATAACTGGGGTTTTCCACTGGCTGGGATGAAAACTATACTGCATAGATATGGTGAATATGTTCGACAATAAAACTGAAATATCAGGTTCGTCTAACCTGAAAATGACGGCAGGTAACGCATCAGGCCCAGAGTGGTAGGACGGTTTAATACTTGGAAACAGAAGTGATATATCGCTTGGGCAAAAAGAAATCATAAACAGACTTTCCAAAGAATAAAGTATCGGAATCGGACTAGCTCCGGGAGAAGCATTTGTCAACGTTGGTGCAAAAAACACTGAAAGCCCTCGATATGTCTTGTGCTTTGTTTACACAAGTATTATTGCAGAAAAAAGAGAAATAGCTGGAGTAGCTTGGGTGATTATACGATTCAATAATTTAGCCAAAATCTTTACTCCTTTCAGGTTGCGCAAAGCATTTTGTTCTTGGTTTTTATTCATCCACTCCGAGCAAGAGATGATTTCTCGGGGTAGATGGACGGATTATAGTTATAACCAGAAATTTCCTGTCTTGAGAAAGGTACGATATAGTCTCGAGATTCGCTGTTTCGTGCGGGACTTTTTATTTGGTTTTGCACTTTTAATGGGATCTTTTTTGAGTGTGATCATATCGAGACATCAATTTAAGATAGAATAAAGCCTGTCAGTTACGGTTTGTGGTTCACAAGATAAGAGAAATTCATCCTGGTTCCGGGTGCTTATAAGCGGAGGTGATGGGTTCCATTTGGCTTGATGGAACGAGCTAGTGCCGGGTAGATTTTGGTGAACTAGTTTTGGGATAGAGAACCCAAGGGAAACCGTGAAGCGATCACTTCCCGGAAATTTCCCTTGGACCAGAGTGGATGCCTAAGTAACACCCAGGGTAAAGATCAATTCTAGAGTATTATTCAATCTTGTTGGTGAAGACACATGTTGAACCCATCCTCCAGAGCGGATGGTAGTCACAAAGTCAAGTGAGTTTTATGGAGGGGAGAATGTTGGCCAACAAACATCCGGTGCATTAAAGTCACGGGTTACGAGCTTAGGTACACCAGGGAGGCCTGCGATGAAACTCAGTGCATCAATAATAGTAAAGATGTCACAGCTATTTTGGCCAGGCGGACGGTAAACACAACCAATCAAAATCTCATTAGGCTGAGCTTTCATGTTGAGCCACACTTAATCTTTCGTGATGTCCTGAACTGGATGCCCAAACGAAGATTCTACGAGACCCTCCCTTACATAGACTGGACTGCCTCCCTCGCGCTGGTTCGTCTATTTTTCCTGGAGGCCATGTAACCTACCACAGCAGTGTTATCAGTGGGAGTAGTATCAGATAACTATGTTTCAGTTAATAAAAAGAAATCATAATCTCCTGTGAGGGCTCTGAAAAACACTGAGTGCATTTTGCTTAGTACAAATGGAGCACTGAATAATATCAAAGATAGAAGCCAAGGTTGCATTTCATTATTTTGCACACCAACAAGGGCTTCATTAAATGTATGATCATCGCGTACTTGCCGCGCGGGAGACAGAGGTCGATTCGGTGGTGTAGATGGATTTGTAGGAGATAAGGCTGAACGTGATAGAATGTCAAAGTGCGCACTATCCGCCAAATTTCAGAGGGCATTTTTAATTGGAAAGTTTAAAGCTCTGGATGGTTGCAAAGTAGGTACTTCCGGAGGAAGGAGCAATTGAGGTATAAAAAAAATTACATTTTCCCCGCAAAACTGGAGTATTCGCTTCTGTGAGGTAGCAGACGATCTTGTACGTAGTTCGTCCGTGCAAAGTACTTATAAACCTGATTAGTAATGACGAAAGCGAGACAAACCTTGGAGCATCGACAGGTCTGACAATGAACGGGGAATATAAGATTGCTGCTCTAGCCCGCAGAAGACCTGGTCCCCATAAGGTAAGCAATTTTGAGAGGGAACCGGATGAGGAGGTGGATGAGAGTTTAGAAATGAGTGTGTGAGAATGCTAAATGGAGAAGGCCGAGGTCATGGGATAACTAATTGTTCCCTAGGAATTTGAGGGAACATGCCTAAGGAGTTATGCTTCTGAAGGACAGTGGAAGGTGCAGGCGGAAGCGGTTGGATAAGTTGATAATAGTGCGCCAAATGTTGATCACCGTCAAAGACGCCTGAGGGGTTCATCCGTGGGTAGCACTTTTCTTTTTTACCGAAAAAGTCTTTTCCCTCGGACCCATTGGGGACCTGTGATGGATAACGTTATTATTCCAGTTGTTTTTCTCAACGGCTATTTTGCTGCTAGATTAAGTCCTAATAGTAATCATAATATTAATAATAATAATTGTTTATTTCGGAGACGCCTGAGGTATGCTGGACACATGATCAAATTTTTACAAGCGATGGAATGGACAGACAAAATTCGAAAAAAATAGAAATATGCATGACAAAGGTGGGATGGGTAGGCTCGTGAGGGAGATAAATGTATGGCAGATGTTTGCACACCAAGGGAAAATGAGAAGAGAATAAAAGAACCCAAGGACGTATTCAAATGAATGACCTGTTGACTTAAGTTTCAAGGTCAGGCGCAGAGTGTGACTGGTCCGAGTGGTTATATCTGAAACTGACAGATATGTATAAAAGGGGCAAGAAATTGACATATATATATGTATATATATATATATATATATATATATATATATATATGCGAGGAGTGGCAGCAAAGAGCAATGGAATGCTAGGAGAAAAAAATGTATCAGTGATTAGAAGAGGTATGTAGGGTTAGATCGAAATGTGTAAGATTGACTCGGGAAAACTCAGACAAATTTTTCTGTGACGGGTTAACATAGTGGGTCATCAGAGGGAGGAGGCTGGAGAAGCAAAGAAGTGATGCCGGCTATGAAGAGCAGATCACAGACGAGGGAAGATAAGGGATAGGGTCGAATAGAACGAGTAAGAATGTGTTTAATTATTTGGTCAATGCAGGTGCGACATGTGGTGACGGACCAGAGAAACCGGGTAGTGACAGATCAAATGATTTGGAACCGTAAATGAACATCATGACGTAACGTTGTCTTTGCGATCGGTGGAAAATGGAAAAGCAGAATAAACTTAAAGGCACATAGAAAATGCCTGTGGCGAGCAATATACGGAATAGGAGATGAGGGCAGTGACCGAAGAGACACAGGTAAGACATGACCAATCAGATCATTTTACTGCAGGTGAAACACGGAGGAGGTAGAGAAGAAAGAAGCAGGAAGCTCCGGGATAGCTAAAACAATTATGTAACAAAAGGCCCAAGAAGTGAATGCACGACGGAGTTGGGGCAATGGAACTGGAGAGCTGTGAGCCAGCAGTCAATTGAACAGGTGGATTAAGCAGGAGGATGCTAATCGGGGCACTGCTTAATAAAAAAGATCACAGAGGAATCGCGGAGCCAAGAAAGGAAAATACGGTGGTTATGACTAGATGATGAATGCGACTGTTAAATATGCAACTTTTGGAGCGGTGAGTTCTAATATGAAGATTGGTCATGGGTGCGGGTGTGACGGGTACGTAATGGCATTGGGCATGAGGAGAGAGAACAAGGAGGGATTTAACAAGACGACAGGTAGTGAGATGTAAGAATGGTATCAATGGGCAATATGGGCATAGGGTGATGCCAAGTGAATGGCGACTGGAAGCCGGCAATGACGGCAGGCGAGCGACGGTGGAGAAGGGTGGGTAGGACGATAGTGACGTCATGCAATGAGAGGTGACATGGTGAGAGACGATAGAAGCAAGGTCGGAATGGGTTAGTTTACATACCGTGGTAGGACGACAAAACCGGCAAGTGGTAACAGATGGTAAGAAATATAGGTAAGCGTACGGTGGCGGAACAAGGATGGGGGGCATGCAATTTTCAACCGACAGTACTGGATGCGATTATCCGGGGTTAGTTAGGGCGTGCGATCCACAACTTAGACCTGTCCAGCGTGGAAACTAACATACTTAACCACTTTCCCGGAAGTGATCATAGAGAGGTTTCGTGTAATTTTAGTGCCCTCATTTGAAACAACACTCATGGCACACTCATCTCTTTGTTTTCTCATTACGAGTGACAGCAACTCAACGAATCAGTTCGCTCCACAGGGTGAGTTGACTGCTTTTGACACATGAAACCCAGATAGCAGCAGATCTGTTATATTCTAAACTTCCTCACGGTTCAAATCTGATCACCTTTTATCAACACCCCAGAGCCGGTCTGACGGCGCAATACCTTTGCAAATAAAATACAAAAAGGCCCCATTATCGTACAGAAATTCGCATGACTTTTCTGTCTCCACCCTCCTGTGCAGGCTCTCTAGCAGTATTCGAGTCATCACTGAAAAACTACATATAACAGGAAGTTTTTTCCTTTCGCCAATCGCATTAGATATTTCACGTATGGCCAAGAGCAGAAAAACACTAGTCCTAGTATTTCACACCTGCAGTTATCAAACGGCACACAGGTCCATAATCCCGCCGCGACCGCGCAGGCTTTCAACTCGGTCTTCTCTTATTCTGTGACTATTGACCCTGGAACTGCTCACACTCCACCCGCTTCCTTTACTGCATCCACTTGACTCAATGAAGAACTTGTGCTTAGTGAAGTGACTGATTTATTCCTTAAAGCAGGGGCCCATCTCGCCCCGGCTTTGGTAAAATTTAACCAGCGCTGCTTCGATTTGGCGGGCCCGATTTTGCAATTTTATTCTCGGATATCTTTAGTTTTACTCCGAAATTTGGAATTTTCCCGTCACAGTGGAAATTTCCACCATTAACCCTCGACACAAAGGGGTCATCTCTTTGACCCCTTGAATTATTGACCGACTAATATAACACCAGTGGCTTCCAGACTACTTGAGCGCTTAGTGAAAAGCGTCCCTCCGAGTATTTACTCCCCAATAGCCTGATACATAAAAGCCACCATGGCTTTTTAAAACTCGGTCTTTTAACACTAGTCTATTTGACTTTTTCAACGTGGTTACTGCAGCCACGGACAAACGGAAATGGCTCATTGTCATCTTCTTGGACACGACTGGAGCATTTGACCGCGTTTCTCACCCGTGGCGTTTGACTCAGCTGAAAGCATTTAGACTTAAATCCCCTGTTCCCAACTGGTTTTCCTCCTATCTTTTTCACCGTAGCCAAGTTGTTTCAGTCGATATCCATCCCCTACAGTTCTCCCCCGTTACCGGAGCTGTCACTCGGGGGAGCTTGCTTCTGTTCCTAATGTAAATTGTTGATATCTTCTTTACCAAACATCACGGCATCCCTTTCCTATTTGCGGATGACATGAAAATTGTATATGAATTCTCACCAAAGGACAATTATAACGCAGTTCCTGATAAACATTACGACTTTCAATACCTTGAACAATGGTGTCAATACTGGAAAATGGAATTATCTGCTGAGAAATGCACTTTCGTGACCCCACGATATCAATTTCATTTTTTAGTCTCACTTGTCATAGGCCGAGCTTCGCCTTGGCCCATCTAATACTGGACCAATATTGAGGCCTATTTACCCGCCATTCTCTATAGTACTCTTTTTCGTCATTCTGGTTTTTTGTACGAATTCTCATCTATTCACTGATCCGTGTATGTCTCGCTCCTTCAACGTCTCACCTACTTTTCTGCCTCCCACTCTACAGCGACAGAATAGGCATTAGCTCGACACTCCTTGATATCCTTTTGCTTACGTTGTCTCTTTTCCACACCAGGTCCCACCACATATACTTCTCTCACCTCCTCTGCGATTTTGAACTGGAAACTACAGTCTGATTTATCTCACTTAGCGCGGCTCACCAACTGAAATCAACACCCAGTTATGACGTCACAATTCTTCCCCTACCCTATCCTCTAGCTAAGCTTCTTCCGTGATTTCATGCAGAACTTATTCTTTCTTCTGCTGAATGAGTGCTCTAGGTGGAATATTAACCTTCCCATTGAAAGTTTTAGCCCCTAATTATGCGTTTCCTTTCTTAGTCTCACGTTTCATGGCCTCAATTTGTCTTAGGGATCCGCTGCATCGATGAGCCCGTGCTTCACTCTTGTTCTTCTTTCCGTTAACCATTGATCTTCAGCTGGGCTATACCCAGACTGCGTTTCTCTATCCCATTTCTCTTTCCAGTTATCCTCAGTGCCGGTCAACCACCTCGCACACTACACTGATCATCTCCCTGGCTGGTGCACCTGGATGATAATGCTGTATGACCGTCTGTCGATCGCTGTTCCCGTTGGCTCTGTTGTTCAAGTTCCCACAACCTGTCCAGTTGATCCTGGACCATATATCCTTATCGTGGTGCTCAGCCCTCTGTACAACCATCAGTGAACACTCACACCAATTCCAACGGTGCGGGCGCTGTGAGATCCCCCGCTTTGGCTGGCGCACATCGGGCGTGCAGGCCTTCTACAACGATGTGCAAGAGCAATTAGGCTGGTGGATCAAACCTCCTTTGTTCACTTCACGAAGCGTTTTTCAGGTTCAGTGTCCAGCACACGGCCAGGCTCACCCACTAGCACTGGTTGCGGATTGCACGCTCCAACTCTCCTCGCCATACCGAATTTATCACTGTCCGTTGCGGACCACATGCTCCTACCATTCTTCCGCCACGTTTCGCTCATTTATCGTTCTTGTCAGCATTCCTGTCACTTCCCTTCCGTGTCATTCTACCTCTGTTTTTGTTCCTATCGTGTTTCACAATGACAACCCTCGCTGCATGATGTTACTCTCACCCTATCCATTTTATTCTGCCCAAGCCTGAAATATGTTCTTTTCCACCCATTTCGCCCCTGTCGGCTCCTAATCAAAATTCACCTGGTACCTCCATATGCTTATAAAGCTCATTAACAGCATACCTTACTAGCCACCATTTTGCGATATCCTCTTTTGTCCATATTATACCTCCCACCATTACCCCCGAGACATATCTGTAACAATGACCAATCCCCATATGAGAACCCGCCGTTCAAACCTTTGCATTTCTCACAACCAAATGTATTATCTGTTTACCACCTCCATATTTTCCATGTCTGAATCTGTAATTCTTCTGTGGATCGTCGTCTTCGGCAGTGAACCGATTAGCAACTTCTGGCTAAATCCCTTGGTGCAATGGCCTGTAAGCATGCAACTTTCCTCTTCCATTCTCCCAACTCCGAAGCACAACTATTTTTCGTGCATTTTTGTTCTCTCACAGGCTTTCCCGTCCGGATTATTTTCATCTTCTCGGTCTTTTTATCCTGTGTCATCTGCAGTGAAACAACCTGATTCATAATCTCTTACCTGGTTTTCTCTGGTCAACACTCTAGTCTGCTTCGTAAATTGCTCGCCACAGACATCTTCATTGTGCCTTTCAGGCTGCGCCGTTTATCCGCGTTCCACTCAGTGTAGTGTAACCGTAATGTCGTCGTTCTCACCTACAGTTTCAAACCATGAGATCTGCCGTTACCTGATCTTTCTGATCCTCCACTTCCATATCTCTCTTCCATGTTATTCGCTGTTACAACTAATGCATCTTCTCACCGCAGTTCTTCTAACCTCCAAGTTACTCTTCCTCAGTGATCTTTAACACCTCTCCAACCACCCCGTACTTCCATTCGCTCTGCGTTCTCCAGCCCTTTTGACGGCCATCCTCTTGCTGCATAATGTACGTCCATCTAATGACGCCTCACCCATGTCTGACCGCCACCACATGTCACACCTGCAATAATCACACTGTCAGATTCACTCTTACCTGTTTTCGTCGATCCTTTCCTTCATATTCCCTCGCTTATCAACTTCTGCTCACAGACATCACTTATGTGCTTTCAAAGTTGGTTCCCTTTTGCTGTTGATCCCTTATGTTCAAGAGTCACAAAAAAATTCATCAGGGTTTATCCAAGTTAATTCCGCACCATTTGACCAAACCCCACCTGTCTCGTCTAACCACTGCTACCTCCGTGTTCCGTCTCTTCACTTCTATTTGCTTCTGCTCTGATATTTATACATACATATATATTTTTGTATCCACATATTTTCTCTGCCTCCTTCAGTTCTTCGCCGGCCAGTTCTTTTGCCACCATGCCACCGCCCCTCATGATATGCGTCCATTTTGTCCATAACTGTGCCTCACAGTTACCGTATTTCGATCCTTCCGCAGCATTGATGCTGTCTGACTCACTCTCTACGCTTTGCATTGCCAGCTCCCTGCTTTCAAGCTGACACCTTCCGTTTATTGCAATAACGCATAGTTCATGACTACCCAGTCCCCAGCTATACAACTCAATATGTGTACTTCTTTTCTTCTCTTTTTCCTTTTTTCTTCATCGTTTCTTGTTACGATAGTTTCTCATGTCGATTTTCAGTCCTCCTCATGTAAAACTCCCAGGTTCCGTCCTCCCCCACTCGGCTCAGCCAGCCGCTCCATCTGACCTCGACCTTCAAATTCACCGGGTCCATATTTGAATCCATCTCCGTGTTCATCCAAACTCCCTACATTACTCCCTATTGTGCATACTTTTATCTCCCTCTCATCTCCCTTCCTTTTCTTCCTACCCCCCTTTGTGCTACGTATTTCTAAACTTTTCATGCATTTTGTCTGTCAGTTTTGTCGCTTGTAAAACTTTGATCATGCATGAGGCATGCTTCTAGCGTCTCCGAAATAAAATATTGATATTAATATTATGAATTCCCTCTGGACTCTTTTCTTATACACAGCTCCCCTGTTACCCACAAACCGTCAGTACGAGATCTTGGATTGCAATGCTGGTGAACCCTTAACTTCTCGGAACACTTATCTTTCCAAGCTGCCAAGGCAAAAAAATCCTTGGGATTTCCTTGCAAATCTCTCATCCCGAGCGACACAAAACTACTATTGCTTCTGTTCTATTTTCAACCCTGTCTAGAATACTGCCCCATCGTCTTCAATAAAACTCTCCAAACTAATAGAATAAGTTTAGAGAGTGTACAACGCCCATTCACGAAACAGCTGCTTGGTTGTTCCACCAAACTATGCTTTAACGGTAGCTGTACCGTCCTCCACATTGAATCTCCTTGGTTACGCCGTATGAGACTTAACTTTTGCTTCCTTCATAGGCCTATTCGTCGCCAGGCGCTTTCTTTCATTGACACACCATGTGTCCAATCGACCACTCCCTAAGCTGTTCGTCACAGGGATTTGCGTATCGTTATTCCGTATGCTAAGATATCTATGATCTATAATTTCTTTGTGCTAAAATATTCCAGACTTTGGAGCAAACTCCCTATTGAAATTCGTCTGTGTTTCCCCCACCCATTTCAAAACATCAATAGCATATTACCTCACCGTTGATGATGCCCTGATGGTAATAGCCACTGACATGTCTGAGGCTCGAGCTTTTGAAGCAGGACCTGACTTCTAGCTGATCTGCAAAGCCTCATTCTATATGCGTTTCGTTTCCGAGAAACCTCTCACATTCTAGCAAGTCTTGCATCTCACAATTCCCTCCCTATACAAGCTCCCTCTATAACCCTATCAGCTGCCACCATTCGTCATCCGGCCCCAACCATTAACCTTACCGTTCGGCCTATAACTCCCCTCGTCCCTAGACTCTGCCTTATGGCATCCAAAATCAACTTGCCCATATCTTTTAACACCCAGGTTTGCTCATTGCTGACGTTTTAGTCTCATTACTAGTTCACGCTAATGCCGAGGTTAGTCCGATACTAGATCCTCGCATATTTCTTTGTTTTATGTCTGTCGATCTATCCTAAGACCTAGCCTTTATCGTAGTAATGACCAATTCTCCTCTTGCTCATGCTGTCATCCACCCAGGTTCTACCATGCATTGTTGTTACATCTCTCCCCAACTCCACAACTGGCACGAATGCCAGACTGTAGCCCGTTTCTACTTTTATTTCATAATTTACCGACCAAGTACTTTCTGCCCATCCTATCCCACGAGCACCCACTTGGCACACTTTCTCGCTGGACACAAAAATTGGACCGTCGACACGGTGTGATGCTCACACCCCACTCGACGGCTCTCCGACTGGTCTTGATCTTTGGAACTCTCGCAACCCATCTACCGGATCTCTGACTACTGCACTGTATGCACTGCCACAACTCATTCTAATCACAACGGTGCGGGACGCGGTCAGATCCACTGCTCTGGCCGGTGCACATTGGGCGTGAAGGCAATTTGCACCGATGTACGGGCGAGACTACATTGGTGGATTGCACCTCCTCTCACCAAAAACGGTTTTCAGGTTAGGTATCCAGCTCACGGTCAGCCCTACCCACTGGCGCAGTCTGTGGATTACGGAAATACATCTGGACGTCTAAGGCATTTCTCGCAAATCAAGGTGCCAGCTGAACCCCTTATCCTGGTCACATTGTGTCGCTTGACCCCTTCAAATTTGTACCTCACAGATATAACTATCATGCAGCTCAGCCGGGGTCATACCTCTAAGTACCTTCAAAATGGTCAACAAGTTTTACACTTACCGTCCACCTTCAATAGCATCAACATGATACATTCAGATCAGGATGATGAGGGTGTTGTGACCTCGATCGTTTTGAGAAAATGACTGTTTTCTAGACACCATTTTGGATCTATTTTCTCCACGATCTTTTCTGACATTTGACATCGGCCTTATATCGTTCTCCGGTTGCGTACGTTTTAATGGACTGACGTTTCCGAGGTTTCCGTCGACCTCGTTTTAAATCACTTTCACTTTCGGTCATTCGCCGATTGTGCACGCTCGCGGTTCGCTTTCTGCATAGCCGTCGCGTTTCGTCTCGCTTTCCGTTCGGTGTATCTCTCGTATTGGTACTGTTTCGGTGCCACGATGTATGGAATACACCTTGCATCTGTAAACCGACTTGCGTCTTCTCTATTCGTCCGATAGAGGGGACAACGTTTGTATTTCGCTGCTAGACCCAATAGGAGATACGTTCACCAGCCGCTCTCGAACGTCTTTTATAAGGGCATCAGAATGTTGAGGGCCAGCAACACTGCAGGATCGGATGGCCTGCATTCTGTCACCAGTAAGCCACTGGAAGAAGTTATAGCTTTAACCCTAACCCGGGTTTTTACAGTGCCCTTGGAACCAGACACACAAGCTTCAGGTCGGAAGATTGCCGAGGTTGTTCCCATTCACAAGGGTGGGTTGGAGGAAGTCGTAGGAAAATGAAGACCAGTGAGTCCATTGCCGGTTATTCTAAAGGTCTTCGAAAAGACGTTGAAGCTGAAAGGCATCGTTCTGCAGACAACAGCGCGATATTTGAAAAGTTGGCGTCGATTTGGGGTAGCCGCGTAAATTCCGACCTGGGGATATTTCAATTGGCGCGGAATTGTGAAATTCTGGAGTGCAAATTTCGAGGAACGCGAAATTGATCTGCAGGGGTTATTTTGAAGTACAAATTACTTGCTGAGTTTTGATTGACTTATCTGCTATATTTATAGTGAGAAAAAGTTAATCGAATTTCCTTGGCAAAAATACTCTGATCAATCAAACTGTGCTCATTTATGCATACGGGACTATAAAATTGCACTGCGGTGGCAGTTCGTATCTGTTAATGGCGGAAAATGTGTGAAATGTTTCGAGAACGTTGGACTGTTTCTTAATTTTTATTTGGGAAGACGGTCCTTACTTTCCATCGTCCCGAAATCCCTATTTTGCGCGAAAAAACATGCCACTAACGGTGGTGCGCTTTCAGGAGGATAACTGGGTGACGTAAACCCTAAGACAAGGATTTTACTGTGGCCTGACTTAGACGCAACAACGCAGACGATCTCATCCAGTCAAGTTCAGTGTAAACAATAACTGCTAGTACACGGTACAGTCTTGTTTTCTGCCGGTACACAATTAGGATATGTGGTTACTCAAGTTATCAGCGAAAATGGTGCGGGTTTCTACGAGCTATCATAGAACAACGTCTAGTTACATAATCGACCTCGTTGGGTTTTGCGTTCACTGAGCAATAATATATATATATATATATATATATATATATATATATATATATATATACAACCGACTGCAGAATGAACGGAAAATGTGTATGTGGAAATGCACGTAAATGTATACAGGTCTACAAACATTGGAATCTGTGTGTATATATAACCATCTGTTACATATATCAGTATTGATGACGCCAAGATAATCTTTACCCAATACGAGGTTCACTCTCAATACCGTCCCAGTTCTGTTTGCTAAGGACTTAACTGCCACACTTTCCTGGGACGCGATAGCAAGTCGAGGGTTTATTGTGCCCTATCTGTAAATGGACGTTTGTAGTTAGATGTGCAACCGGAATGATGTGCGCATCTGACCGACTAGTGCAGTTCAGGAACCGGCTTCTGCACTGTGTGCTGGTAGTTTGAATGGCACGCCTCCACGGTTGGTTTTCTGAAGGTTAAAATGTTTATATATATAAGTATATTTGCGTGTATTTATATATTTATATGCATACATTATATATATATATATATATATATATATATATATATATATATATATATATATATATACTGGTTCTATGCAAATTCCGCAAATCTTCATGCAAATGCAACGCACACGTTACTGAACGCATTGTTTACAGTATGTTATCGTATGCGAATAAGCCTCTATAATTACAGCGACTACGATCGTCTGACGTCTAGCACGTGTCGCAAACCGCTTGTGTCTGTGTACGAGCTCGTACACATGACCTAGATTATGTTCCTCAGTTGCATCAAGCAGCATCTGAATGGGAAAACTTTTCCTCGCACTATGGTTTCGCCCTTAGTTGGCAGTTTAGTAGCCAGGGACGTATGCGTAAACTGAAGTGAAAACAATCGGGTATGCCTTATGCGCATTTCCCGCCGGCTACTAACGTTGCTCACATGTAATCCGTTGTTGTTCACTTGAATCGTGGCTAACGTACGGAGGTATTTGTGCGCTGCGGGGTTTCATGACACTTTTATACGTGTACGTATGTGCCTTGTTTATAAATAGACATCTGTAGATAGGTGTGATACCGAAATGATATGTGCAACTCACGCGTGAGTCCGCGGACTCATGCAGTTCGGGTATCAGCCTTTACACTGTCTGTTGGTAATTAGTATGACACATCTCCGTCAGGGGCTCATATTTCTGGTGTTTATTTCCGCTCATCGGTATCCACGGGTGGGTTGCCCAAACCTGTCATATATATATATATATATATATATATATATATGTCTGCGGCAGCCACTCTATCGTTCACTATCAATGTCTTCATAAACTTGAAGTCAATAATGCAATAGATTTATAGAAACCAGTGTATTCTACACCAGAATCAGTTGTAATCTCGTGTTCATATAACCAGATGCATCTCACAGCTTAGTCGTTTCTCAAAACTGAATGAATGGGAAACATATTTGGATAAACTGATTGCATAATGTGTACGTCCAGTACTTTTGCAGTAAGTCGCAGTGAGTACGTTCCTTCGCGTGCTACAATTAGATCCCCATCTGAAAGAGGCTGGTTACACAGTACTCGAAACGTGAGAATTAATTTTGTCGTTTTGATGATGATTTTCAAAAGACGGTTAGATGGTTATTTCCACTTCGTTTTTGTAAAACGGTGATACGAAAGACTTACTCGCCCATCAGAAATCTATTCCATCTCAATCTAACTTATACATATATTTGTGTCATTGACTGGACAACGAATTTCTCGTTCACTTATAGTCGACATCATAACTAACATCTAGAAAACTAGTTAGACAGGAAACGTTTGCAAACAACAAACAGTGATTCTCAATAATAGAAAAAGCAAAATCTGTCTATTGGAAAGATTGTCTGATGTAACATCAGAATTCTAGCTCACGTTGACAGTTGAGATAATTATTCTCCACAAAATGAACCTTGCATTCAAACATTTGTAACTTTTCCGCACAATCGCTTTCGTTACACACTCTTATATCTGACCGATTTGATATTTTATTCCTATTTCACATGTGATATTTCCATCACTCTTATATGCAATCTTTTCCAGAGGACCAGATTGCAACGTGTTCATCTATTTTACTGATCACGGAGCATGCAATCTACTTTTGTTCCCATATGTTTCGGTAAGTATATCTGTAAATACCCTTCGTTGTTGTTACAGAAACCCGATACTCTAAAATGATTCTTTCCACATCTCTTGATCAATTGATTGGTCAGGCTTCACGAGTTGTTCCTTCACATCTTCTTTCCATGCAATCATCTGGTGAAAGGGCCCAATCAAAGAGATCAATCGCTTTGCATTTGTGGGTATTGTGTTTCACATGTACAATTCCGATGATGGATAAGCGGTAATTGATGTAGTGTTAGTATGGAAGAAATCTTTTGAGAGGCCAACCAGGTATGTCAGATTTCATCGGATTTGGGAGCTCATGTGAATTTGAATAGAATGTGTACTACCCGAGGATCCTAAAGTGTTAGGTTGAACATTTTCCGCGAATTTTGAGTAATGCAATGAGTAAATTTATTAAGTTTACCGATCAACTGATAGTGATAGTTAGAATGAAAATTAACCCAAATAATCGGAAGACTGTCGTTTGTGCCATTGAATTCATTTAAGATAAGTGCCTCGAATGACTACACGTGTTTTGATCACGTCGACAAATCATCCAAGGCTCTGGTTTGGAGCACCGCGCATGAGTCTTCGCGTGAACTGCTCAGTGATTTCTATCCAAATACCACGATTTCGTTTGAAGACTTTATTAAAGATGTCGTTCCAAACACTATGAATCACTATTTTCGATCTGAATATTTTCTTGGAAATATGTCGTATGCTTTTCCATGCACTCTTTGTATACAAGATTTTTCCGTGTTTCAGCTCGAAGAGCCTCATAGCCAGCACCATCACGCGTTTTGATGAATAAGAGATCGCTACTTCCAATCAGAATGTACATCATGACTCAAAATTTGCTCACGGTTCACGAGTGGCGTGACTTGCGCAAAATAACACATTCCTGAGTACCTAAAATTAATCAATAATGAACAAGTCGTTCCGTTTTCAAACCAGTTTTCTGCTTCTTCTAATTGTCTTACTTACACGGAAACACGTTGACGAGATGCGAATTAATGCATGCGTGAACGAACTAATGGAAGCTGATATATATACAAATGAAACCGTGGGCAGGCAATTTGAATACATCTTCCAGCATATTTTATTCAACTGTGCTGTAGAGGATGGCTCGAGGTGATCTCGCATAACCATCTAAGTTGTCAATGCTAAGGCATAATTTTGACTAGTTGTCTCCCTTCTTTCATTGGTTATTTGCTAATGCTAAAATAGCAATGTGCCAGAGAAGGAAATCCACGCCAAATTTGTTCCGTTTCGTGTTATCTACGGAGAAGTTCGGTGGATGATTAGAAATCATCAATTCCTTCAACCAACCTATACTCCTATAATAGGAATAATTTTATTGACAAATATAATAATATGACAAAATTATAATGAACAATTACGTCATTCTGTCACTTGCAATGAAGGTGAATTTTGATACAACTTTCATGAATTCATTGTCCCACTTCGTCCAAATAAACAACGAACCCACCCACCAATCAAATAACAACTACAGCTTGATCAAGATTATCTGAGTGAACAGTTGTCTGAGATGAAGAGAGAAAATAGGCCAAACAAAATGTTATTCCATGTGGACTCTAGTTATTCCGGCTCCATGTTTGCCGAGACCGTATCAAAGAACATCAGTGGTGAATTCCCCGTGCAATTAGTATTGCCTCTGTTTGTCCGATCTGATGTTGACTGACTTTTTCACTCCATCCTATAAACATGTCTGTTATCATTTTTCAAATTATCCGTTCCGAAAATACACGAAATCTCCTATGGCTAAAAGTGTTATATACAATTCAACACACTGAAAGGCATCATGATGCACGAGACCGCATTTCATTCGTCCACAAAACAACGCGCACACATGCACAAACGTGCACAAAGATTCACAACAATCAAAAAGCCATTCATGCACCCAAAGTCGTACACATGCAGATATCTATAACGACCTTTCCGTTTCAGCTTTGTTGATTCATGGCTGTTGCAGTTTCATTAGGAAAAACCTCGCATACGCTCTGAGTCCTCTTGCACAACTCAAGTGACATGATGATGTAACGAAAACAGTAGACAAACAAGCAGTGTTGTCAAATATGTTTGATGCACGTGATGACTAGTGGGATGCTCGAAGTTATCAGGTAGAATTCTTCGGACTGAATCATTCTTCCTACATTGCAGTTTTAACCATGACTTTTAACAATGAACAAAAATCAAACCATGCCACTTTCTGTGATGATCCCGAGATCAAAACATGCTTAGCCGACGAGTTTTCATATCAGTGGATTGTAGATATTGAGAAGGTAAGCTTTGTGGGATGGGTTGTTACCTTATGCTCCGTCTGCTGAATTTGAATTGTGCACAGGAGTCAATGTGTATTTTGTGACCACTAAATGTATCCGTTTTAGCCACGAATATGATGATACCAGAAACGAACTTGATCGCAAATCGTATTTTCTATGTAAGGTGACATGAGATCAAACAGTGAATATCTAATAATTCTCCGAGCTCATTGGACTGACTGGCTCTCAAATTCGGTATGACATAGCTGGTCATTGCGGATTTCACTGACAAAACCTCGAATGAATAAGGCAAGAGCAACAAGTTGCATGAAATATTACGGAGAATTCCAATTCCTTTCACCGGTATATATTTTAATCAAGGCGACCGATCTTGAATGTTGAATTGAACATTCCCAGAAGAATAAAGATAAACGCAAAATAAGGGTCACTTCGCAGGTGTTAACAAAATGAGAGATCAGTTAGCAAGGCTAAGCAAACGTAATAAGCCATTCTCGTCATTCCCGTTCCTACATCAAATGTCTCCAATTGCATGTAATCTGCGTGAGCTCGATGTTGTCTCCCCCACGATTTGCGCAATTGATGACTTGAGAGTTCTACTTCCGCTCGATTAGATCATCGGTGTTTGTTTGTTCGGTCGGTGATCCCAGTGACCAGATCGAAATGTGTTTGACAATTCTGATACACAGTCGCATCCATCCACGGCCAAAATTGTTGTCTGCGCATGCAAAATAGAATGAGTAAATGCGATTGAGATTGGTGTGAACAATTGGGTTTCATTCACCCATGGTATCTCAACCGGGATATTGTATGGAATAAGAAGACTTTGTGGCGTAGTATGTAAGATCCATGATCCCACTGAGATGTCCATTGAGTAAGCTTGTAAGACCATCACTTTTATGAGATCACTGTGGGGTGGTAGACAGTTTTGGACTCGTAAAGAATTGATTTTGCTCGTAAGTGACGGTGAGTATCTGGAAACTGTAGGTCTTGTAACTGTGACGCACGAATTACTCTACATGTTCTGTTCTCGGTCGTGCATTCTGGGATTAATCATTTTGACTGCGGAGTGTACTGGTAAGCATGTGGCGCATCGCAGTAGATGCATCCGGCAAACTAATGCTTTCGCATTTGTAGTCCATTAAGACCCAGTATATAATTTGAAAGATCATGATGATCTTATTCAACCAGATATCAGAACTGAACTTATTTTATAGTTTTTGAATGAAGGTCATCAACCTAACAAACATGTGTGAATTTTCTGTGAATGATGACAGTTTGAAAATAGTCTGTTGTCCAATGACCGAAGTTGGACGAAGTGTTTGATCGGATGAAAACAGAGTGCTGCACTTTACTTGCTCACCTTTTCTTATTCAAACTTTGTCACTTCCAAATTTATGATGAACTCATGACACGCACTGTTCTTTAACTGTGAACATGTGTGCAACTTTGTATTGAGTGAGATGTTGGAAGTGATTTTCATCTCGTCAACAGACTCACATTGGTAACGATTGTCAAGCATAGATAACTTCTCGTCGTTTCTGAGCCAACGAAGGAGAAAGGAATGTTATTATAATGGTGGTTAGCACTGTGATTAGTTTCACTGTAAATCAAATGGTGGTATGCTGGCTGCCACTGAACCAGGCCGTTTGTTGACAATCTGTCAGTCCATGCCACCACATGTCTATCTAAGTATTAATCTAGCTTTTACAACTCCCATCATATCCAGACTTCCCAACTGATTATCATTTAGTTTTGACTGCATTAGTGTGAAATTATTTAAGGCAACCCTATTCGAAACATGGTAACGGTCAATTTCATGATTAGGACAAATTTCATGGGTTCGAGAATGTACGAACAGGGTAGATAATTCTCTCCCGTGGGATCGATTTTCAGTGTGCTGCATGGTATTTCCCAGAAGGCAAAATTATCTTATATGAATACCAATATTATTATTGAATATCTCAGGTGCCGGATGATCCGAATATTCACCCATGGAGTTTTACTCATTTCACAGTACATTCACTCTTTACTATTTTTCATGTTCCAATTTATCTCTGATCTGGTAATGTGTCCGTGGCTTAGATTCAAAAATCAGCTGGTCTGAGTGAACCAGAATAAATAAGTGCCACATTTGTGGTTAACTGAGTAGGTGCAATCAAGTGCATGCTGTTTGACTGACTGCTTGTTTGATTTATTGTTGGGGTGAGTGGGTGAGTTATATCACTGAGGGAGTCAGCGAGTGAATAAAGTTGTCAGGTCGACGGATAAACGAGTTATTGAGTTGGCTTGATGAGTTCCATTATCGATTGACTGATTGAATGAGAAATGCATCGGAGAAGCACAAGAGTCTGCCAGTGATGATAATGATCCGAAGTGTTAGCGAATATTCCCAATCTCACACACGATGAAACGGTCGACCTCTTCGTTTTCGGATGCATTATAGGGTGAACTGGACAAATGGACGATTGAAGATCACTTTACAGCTGTCAAAGAAGCAGCGAGCCACAGTCATGCTAACCTATTCGGTGATACGGTGAGTAGCCTGTACTGTTCAAATTATCGTTGCTAAATTCAATAAAGCTGCAAATGGAATACTTTCATATATTCAGCGCCATGATGAAGTTGGTTCATACTTTACGAACACCTATTTTTATATGAACAAGCTGACGTATGAATGCACCCTCACTGTCAGGATATAACAGTGAAAGTTCAAATCTAGAAGTTTCAGTTTTGCGAACGCGTGCAACTAAGGTGACATCTGAGAGATGAAGTTCAGATCCACGCACTATTGATAAATTGGTCTGTTGAATTTGAACTTTTCTGACACTTGTTCGGCAGTAGCTTATCCTACCACAAAAGCCGACAACTAACCAACAATTATGATGATAATTTCTGGCATTCATTCGATTTCGATTTGTTCTATTTGTTTATTTTGCAAATCGACACTCATCCTTAGTCGATTTTACTTCCACGTCATTCAATGAAGAAATGCGAATTTATCGAAATGGCAGAGAAATTATGGTAATTTTCCCTGCTTATCACCACATACATCAGTTTGGAATGGGTGCTTGTTGGAAGTTGACCGCAAACAACTCATTCATCTGTTTATTTAGATATTGTGATGGATAGGATTGAAAAGGTTACGGTATAAGTTGAAATAATGGTATATGAAATGATCGCACAAGATTGATTTATATGCATTGACATATTCAATCTGAAATTGAACTCTTGAATTTCATTAGTAGTAGGGATACATACGTATCATATGACTGTTTACTGCGGAAAATGCGTTGTGATCATGTCCCGATGGCTTACCATGCATTGTTTTGAATTCATGTGGCTTCATACTTTTTATGCGATTTCTAATAGGCAGTTGGTGAAAAGAGCTTGTGCAATGTTCAGAAATACTAAATTCGCAAGGATATTTCTTTCGTAATCACAGAGCAATGAGTCAAGTAGTAGATTGACCAGAATATAAATCGGTACTCGGGTTGTTTGATTTTCTCCGTGATTTTCGCTCGTTACTTTGACCTTTGTCAGCCCTCAGCTAAGTAGTGCTTTGAGGGCGTAACCAAAACCGAAGCGCAGTATGGCGAGGTTGATGGTTGAAATAATTATAATGAACTAAAAAGAAATGAACAGAATTGGACTGAACTAAATGTGGTTATTAATCTTAACACCGAGCCATTACCATTCCTAGCAGACGAAGCAGTGTATTTGCCAGTGCATGGCTCTCATTATCTGCGCTATCTGGTCTCCAAGATGACACGACCGGCCTTATCAGAAGTCGCACCGAAAAAGTCATTCTCGTGAAATAGATCAAATTTAGTTTGATATATGCTAAGTATGATATAAACTATATGTGGTGTCATATAAACTCAACTGGGATCAAGACTATTCGTGCAGCCATCAAGGTGAACAACATGTGAATTCTTTTGCATGCGAAATAGACTGCAATCTTCAGGTAATAAGCACGGTTTTCAAAACCGACTGCCACATGTTTCTCTTATAAAGCACCTTGGTAATTCCTCGCGAAACACAACCCGATTTCAGTGCACACGATTCTATCCCCTGTTCTGTTCCGTTCTGTTCCGTTTTTCTCATTTCTAAGAGTGCACGTGTGTAGTGTATCGATCTGCAGTTGACATCAGTAGAGGTGCTGTGATAGTTTTGTGCAGAGGTTTTGTACAACTTTGCCTTATTGATTTCCATTATCAGTGTTACCTCGATAGAGGTCAGTTTCGTTCACTAATGCAATCGGATTCCGATCGGGAATGGGAAGATTGGGTATGTCCGCAATGACCTAAATAATATCTGATAAAATGATGTTCTGTTCATCTTACATCCATCTCCCTTGTTCCGGAAATATCCAAGCTTCATCTTCCCTAGTTCTTCTCTGGTGGTGGTGGAATATGAGCAAGGATACGGTGCGAAATTGATTGTGTAAGCAATATTTGCTACATGTGCATAATTGTCGCCAAATTCCGTGAACTTCTGTCCGTTGTTTCCTCTTCTTAATTCTAAAGCAAAATTTATTCTATCAACAAAATATCCTAAATCACTGAATTGAATTAAATACATCATTATTTGGAGCTGAGGTGAAAGTGAGAAATCTCTCCCCTCCCGTTAGGCTCTCGTACGAATTGTTTCACTGAGCAACGAGAGCTTAGCACATCGTTAGTGAAGGTTATCATCGCGATGTGAGTTATTACGGGGCACAGATATTTCGTAGGCAGCTGAAGATTTTCCACCGTTAAACCGATCATTTTCCAGTGCTACTCGATTTTTTTAATAGTTTGCCTACTTACAAATAACCAAGTAGCGAGTCGCACATTTTGACCTCCGCTTGGTATCTGAGCTACTTTTGACCACACTGCACCGCTGTTCATTGGTTGGGTTGGACCAATGCACCTTTTTTTGAGGAGGCAAATAGGTTCACAAAGGCCTTGGTTGAATCCTCGAATTTGATGGCATATTCTGGAACGGCCTACCGAGTTTTGAAGTAGTCAACTATACTGCTTTTCACGACATCCTATTAGAGCTGACTGTAGTTTCCCGCGTACGTTCAATACCTACTTATGCCGTTGGCACTACGGTTCTTCCCCAAACCCTAGTTTAACTCCTCGGCGAATGCTTCCCAGTTTATCCGGTTCCTTCCTGCGTCTTTTCCTACGCACCGAAACTTCATTCGTCAAACTTGCAAACTAGCACTTAACAATCCAGCTCGATAATTTGTTTGAAGGATCGATCTAATATTCGTACGAAGTTGCACGTACCTAACACTGGAAACCACATATCTGCAGATTCTGGTCCTTTTGACTTTGGCTTGCATCTCGTTACCGGAGTGAAGCCGTCCTTCTGAAAGACGTCACATATTACAGGGACCAAATATCTTCCTGTTCCTAGATAGTTGTGTGGCCTTCGACGGCATCGGTGGATCTCCATTATGTACAGTATTCCATCCAGTAATCGACACTAATCGGCATGACCCAAGTTGTTTCTCGCTGGGAGGGGAATGCATTCAGGTAAGGAAAAAGTCAAAAAGAAGTAGTCAGTTAATTAGTATCAATTCTGAAGTCACGTTTGTTAAAAATACCCACTTTTCGCCTCATTGTTCAGTCTGCTACGGCCAGTGCCATTTTCCACATGCTGATCCACTCTTCGAATATGCTCCTTACCATCGGAGCGCTACGGTTCTTATCAAAAACAGCTCCAGTTTGTAGTTAAGTTTCTAAACTGCTTAGCTTTGTTCTTTTGCCGGTAACTAGGTGTTTAATTTTTTCACCAGACACATTGTAGTAAAATATTGTTGTCAATCGATCTATTATACGTCTCGGGGCAAAACCTATTCCACCTACTTGAACGAGGCTTCCGTTTGACATGCTCCAAAACAGCAAAACGTTTCCGTCAACAGTGAATATATTCCGGACTCATGATGCTGCGATTCTGAATCTCGAATTTCGCCTAAATGTGACACAACCTCGGCTTTCTAGCACCGTGATTGACGCTGACCTCATCAGTGTCTGGGTCAGTTTGAAAGACGAACAGTATCAAAGACCTAGTACCAGACTGAAACCCTTTTCCATTCACCATCATTTGAAGATTGAATCAATATTGCTGATAGGCTCAGATAAGTTTTAGTTTGTGATTGGAACTGAACAAATTTAATACCGACTAATTATAACTGACATCGCATCCCTAGACGAAACTGTGTTACCGATTTCGTTCTCCGTCTTTCCCAATCATGAGAAACAGTAATTATCAAATTCGTTATACCCAGAGATGCTTCTAGTTGGATTGGATGATCCGAGGGAGTGGGAGATGGGGGTGAACTTCCAATGGTAGTGTTTTCTGTTCGGTTCTGTGAGGCTAATGCATGGTGCTAGATTTTATGTGAAGTTAGTTTTCCTGAATATCATGTTTCTTGCAGAGATTAAATTGCAATTACATTTACAATTACCATCCGGGTGGGAAATGATAATATTTTAATGGAAATTTGAGTACCTAGGACCTATTCGCCGATTCTCAATGGGTTGTATTATCATGCCTTAGTTCTAGCAAAAGTTCTACGGTCAGCTTTAACCCACCTATAAAGCCTCTAGTAAAGTTCAGTAGAAGATTTTTCACAGAATGTAGTGTCTTGTTTAGCAAGTGTTGGACTGAAACTGTTAATGGAAAACAGAGTTTTTGCTTGGAAAATGCCTATGGCGTTGCCTTGATAACTGACAATGCACAAGTAGGTAAGATCCCTCTGAGCCGCCCAAGGATTGTGATATTTTGACGGGGAGTGCACATTTCTGACTACTAGTGATAGTTACTTTCAAAAGACTGAAAAATGCCGATGACTTCAATCCTCTGTAGATGTATTCTCCTTGGGTTAATCGATAAATTTGGTTAACTCGGAGCCGAAATTTGGCTTGCAGAATACCGAGAAAGCTGGAGTAGCTTTTACCAACGTGCGAAATCTGAGATATCGTCGGTTGGCCGGGAAATCAAGTGGACAATAAGGAAGTTTGCCATCGTGTGTTAGGAGAGGATAGTCGCCCTCCGATCAAAGTAATCGCTTCACAACGCTTCCAACTGTTTGGGCATGTAGTGCGTATTTTTCCCGATCACGTAGCTTTCCTTTTTCTGCACGCCCGTGTTGGAGAAATCTGCTAGAAACGGAGGGGAGCACAGGCCAAGACATTCAGTAGGGGTGTGAAGAAGAAAAGATAATCATTGTCTACGGAAAATGCCCAATAGTTTTGAATTACATTTTAGTAAATAATTTGATTGGAACGGTGCGAATGCTTTACCGTTCAGCTTTTGTGCTTGAATCCACTAAACTCTTCCTGGTTTTCTTGATCTTATTGGAGTGTATTGGTGTAATAGATACAATTTTTCCAAGCAAATGATATTATGTGATTGTTTATTCACGTTCAATGTGAAGGACATTCAATAACGGCTTATTTCAAAGCAAAGCATAAAAAGCCAGCCAAAGTCCGGTCTGGACTCTCAGGCCATTGGGCACACGGTATTATTCCTCCGTTCATACTTGCACAAATTCTACGATTGGAAAACTATCAGCTCTCTTCCAACCGACCTTGTACAGGTTGCGCTTTTGAGACAACATTTTCCTCCACTATGTTTTACTGTACCGCACACGATTTCTAAAATGGCAACGGCTGATATTTGTTGACAGATTAGATGAACTTCAGGTGACAAACATGAATTCCTTTGGTTGGATTCCTGTACGTCCACATTTGCAAGTCATGTCAGTAAGAATCTTGAGGAGCACCTTCAGCAAAAAATGTTTTGCTTATTTATTAGGCAAATATTTTGTTTTTTTAATTGTAAAACTTCACCTTTGCCGTAGCAATGGTCCCATGGTTTTGAACATGTACAGTGTCAATAGTGAGTAAAAACTATACGTCCACAGTGAACGTATCTCAGGCCCATCCTGGGTACTTATATTTTCATGGAATAAATAGTCCCCGAGAGTTAAGAACAGAAACAGCAGAACAGCTAACGAGAAAATAAGGTATTTTACTGGATTACACACGAATCATACGGATTATACACAGAGCCCAGATGCATGATACTTGTGTCAGTGAATTTCGCACTGTACAGCGTGTTCTTTGGGAGTTGGTATATCCCTGGTGCTTCGAATTCCTAATAGTACTACTGGGGCTGTTAGCAGTAGTTAGATCTTGACTTTTTCGGAATTCTCGAGAGAAAAATTGTTTGGCATCGTCCACTTGAGAAAACGGTGAACCGCATCGAAATTTGCAAATTGCACATTCAGAGGGGCTACTTTTAACCACAAAGTGATGGTGTAATGCAACCTACGCAAGTCGAGTCGGCCTTTTGTTATGAATAAACGGGTCGTGTTGGCCAATTGAGCAGTGCCTTGCGTAGAAAGTCCGAGTCGAACAGTAAATTACGTTGTACATGATCAGCAATACGTTGTCCATTGGAACAGAGTTTATGGCTAACCCCTGCGCAAATTAATCCCGTATATTCATTTTGGTCTCCTGAAAGTGATAAACTTCAAGGAATCTAGTTCAATGGGAACAACCAGTATCGGTTCGTGTATAACGGCAGTTCGCAGATTGCTGGTTCTCAGCAGAAACCCTAACCAAGAAATCAAAATAATCACCAGCAGGACAAAGTGGGAGGAAAGTTGAAAATAATGGCAACAACGTGATGATTAAGTAGTGCGAATACAAAAGCCACACTTATCATGATAATTAGTCGTGTCTTCCTGACGATAATCACTGGTTCTATGGATCTCATAGAAGTTCAACACAACAAAAATAACCGAGTGCAATAGTCTAGCTCTTAGTATATTTCATCCATCTTACGAACTGTCCATTTGCTGGAGCTCACCATACCAAGGTTCTTGTAGATTGCGATAAGTGGTTTACGTTTACTTAGTAAAGTCTACGTCTCTAGTCCGACTTCGGGTTGAACCTGGTTATTGGATTTTGTCCGAGACCTGGCATACTCTGACGAAGTTAATATTCGTTTACTAATAACACTTGTTAGCTACCTGGTCCCAATTTCATTCAGACCGTCAAGTAGCTACGATAACCATATTGGACATTTCTGGGAGTAAGCATTGAAACTGAGATTGATGTTTCCACGATCGTCGGCGATTAGCTCAACCTTGGATATAATTCGTGTGACCTGGTGACTGGGGAAGTCTCCGACAGTTACGGTTAGGTATCACTTCAAGTGACTTGGAAGGCTGTTGGGCATGGTGGCAAATTCTACTTGACTTCATTTCATAACACTGAAGTGAGCGATAAAATACTTATGAAAAAATCAGACATTCCTATTGGACCGTGTAGTCCAACGGACAACATCGATCTATATTCTCTTAATTTCAATCACTCCGGTGAGAGTACAGGATATCGAAATGTATGTACCTTCCCGAATAATATACCACAGGTAGGTAGTTAGAAAATGTTGCTCCATGGCGGACCTTGTTATTTATATATAACGCCACCTCAGTGGTGGGAGTTCGCAGTTTTGAACATATGAAATGTCAACAGTCAAAAATAGAGTACATCAGCAGAAAATATATTGAATGACAATCCTAGATGCGTTCCTATGACCGAATAAATAGCCACTGACAGTTGAGGTCAGAACAGTAGACCAGCAAGCACTATGATAAAGTGCCTACAGAGTAAACACCTAGATCAAGAGCATCAGTCACGCGCACGTTAATTCTATGATGTACATGCAGGGAAGTGTCCGTGCTGACTATTCCTGCAGTGCGAGTCTCGTGCATTGTGTGTAGTGACTCTGGGATTATCTTGCTGATGATACGAGCGTGTGATTTGTTACAGAAAATCCAACATGCCTGTTCGAATGTATGCCTGTTTGACAACACATTGATTAATTATCGAACCGGGTACGGATGGACCCCAAACTGTTTTACTTGATAACTAGCCCAAAATATCGCGGACAGTTTCCAAATGAACAGTGCTTACAGTTTTATCTATGTTTTGGTTTTATATTCAGAAATCAGGTATAATTGAAAGTACCAATGCAAAATCAGATTACCAAGCTTGCTCTGGTGAACATGGGTGGCTGGTTAATTGGTTTCGTCTTTCTGCCCTGGGCTGCTCGCTTATGAACTTGAAGGCTTAGAAAATCAAGCCGTTTTTTCTTCGCGATAGACTGAAGAGAATGGAAGTTAGTTAAGACAGCTTTACGGATTTCAGTGCTCGGAGAGATCAGATCATACCGTCGGTTCGCTGTCACACAAACCAATTCAGTTGCACATTCGTGCTCACCGTATTTTGTCACTTTTTCCTTTAGCATCTGTACTTAAATCCATATCTTTTAAAGCCTTGTGCTTTTCTAATTAGCGGAATATTTCAAATACCAGAAACTTTGCTTGTCGTCGTGCGATTGCTAAATTTTCTTTTATTTCTCATGGCAACCGATTATTAGATACAAAGAATTCTAGAGGAAGCAAAACTGCGACAATAAAGTAACTGGTTCAGACTGAGAGAAAGAACAACTCTATAAAGATCACATAGTGATATGATATGGTATCCATTATTTTCTCAGAGCAGGTGTGCCCGCTGTTAGGGAAAGTTGTTCACTTGATAAAAATGGTCAAACAAGGTTGATATTCAGCCTCGGAAATCATAAAACTGGAAGAAGTTCGAACAAATTCTGGCAGTGATGACTTTAAAAATACGTCCAAATGATGGGACGTTCGCAAGATTACAAAAGATTCGATGGGTTTCGCGAGTGAATATAGAATGCTCTTTTTATACTGAAAATTCATTCCACCCTCTGGTATGTTGTGTCCACAACATATACGCGCTCAAAGCTTAAATTTCTATTTACTCGCACTTTTCCATGTATTCCAATTCTATTTTGCTGTACCATGCTCGTGGGATTTTTGACTCAGTGAAAGTTGCCAAAGACCTACGAAACTGTTTATTTGAATGAAAATTACCATGATTTTACGTATTTCACAAGTCCGAATTCTAATGTATACGGATGTGGTGTAAATACTGAGAATCCACCCAGTCGGGTGCATAAAGCTTTTATTGACTTGACTTCAGTTGAAAAACCTGAATGAAGAGAGTAAGCTGGACCTCAATTTTTGGAAGATGATTTTGTCCAATTGAGAGCGACATCATACAATTACGATCATCAAATCATCAACTTTTCGACAGACACTGAACTTGCTTGTTTCAAAATTATTCATTAGGGTAAAACAAAACTGCTTCATTCTGAAATGGATATACAGGTAAACGTGATACAGAAACCCCACTCGAGAGCTCACTCTTGAGGATCTACAACACGATAACGTCAAAACTCCATCAAATATACTGCGCGTCATCAAACCTCAGCAGACATTCATTGTTGAACGCAGAGGCCCCAAATAAGTGCTAACACAATGGAAAATACCAGGATATAGGTAGTCTGCATGGTCTGACAAAACTTAATCCATCATTCTCAGGAAACACACCTCGCAGTTATTTATAACGAATGTAGTGAAGAGACTGCTACTGATGAGTACTGGAGACTGGGACGCACCATTCCTGTACACAAAAGTAAAATTGCATATCCAACACGACTGCACTTACTACAGTATGAAGGATCCGTAAATTCAAATGAATTCCGTGTAGCTTCAAGTGAAGCGCCTAATCACGCTGCTCTTCAAACACTGGAAAATGGTCGGTTTAACGGTGGAAAATCTTCAGCTGCCTACGAAATATCTGTGCCCCGTAATAACTCACATCGCGATGATAACCTTCACTAACGATGTGCTAAGTTCTCGTTGCTCAGTGAAACAATTCGTACGAGAGCCTAACGGGAGGGGAGAGATTTCTCACTTTCACCTCAGCTCCAAATAATGATGTATTTAATTCAATTCAGTGATTTAGGATATTTTGTTGATAGAATAAATTTTGCTTTAGAATTAAGAAGAGGAAACAACGGACAGAAGTTCACGGAATTTGGCGACAATTATGCACATGTAGCAAATATTGCTTACACAATCAATTTCGCACCGTATCCTTGCTCATATTCCACCACCACCAGAGAAGAACTAGGGAAGATGAAGCTTGGATATTTCCGGAACAAGGGAGATGGATGTAAGATGAACAGAACATCCTTTTATCAGATATTATTTAGGTCATTGCGGACATACCCAATCTTCCCATTCCCGATCGGAATCCGATTGCATTAGTGAACGAAACTGACCTCTATCGAGGTAACACTGATAATGGAAATCAATAAGGCAAAGTTGTACAAAACCTCTGCACAAAACTATCACAGCACCTCTACTGATGTCAACTGCAGATCGATACACTACACACGTGCACTCTTAGAAATGAGAAAAACGGAACAGAACGGAACAGAACAGGGGATAGAATCGTGTGCACTGAAATCGGGTTGTGTTTCGCGAGGAATTACCAAGGTGCTTTATAAGAGAAACATGTGGCAGTCGGTTTTGAAAACCGTGCTTATTACCTGAAGATTGCAGTCTATTTCGCATGCAAAAGAATTCACATGTTGTTCACCTTGATGGCTGCACGAATAGTCTTGATCCCAGTTGAGTTTATATGACACCACATATAGTTTATATCATACTTAGCATATATCAAACTAAATTTGATCTATTTCACGAGAATGACTTTTTCGGTGCGACTTCTGATAAGACCGGTCGTGTCATCTTGGAGACCAGATAGCGCAGATAATGAGAGCCATGCACTGGCAAATACACTGCTTCGTCTGCTAGGAATGGTAATGGCTCGGTGTTAAGATTAATAACCACATTTAGTCCAGTCCAATTCTGTTCATTTCTTTTTAGTTCATTATAGTTATTTCAACCATCAACCTCGCCATACTGTGCTTCGGTTTTGGTTACGCCCTCAAAGCACTACTTAGCTGAGGGCTGACAAAGGTCAAAGTAACGAGCGAAAATCACGGAGAAAATCAAACAACCCGAGTGCCGATTTGTATTCTGGTCAATCTACTACTTGACTCATTGCTCTGTGATTACGAAAGAAATATCCTTGCGAATTTAGTATTTCTGAACATTGCACAAGCTCTTTTCACCAACTCCCTATCAGAAATCACATAAAAAGTATGAAGCCACATGAATTCAAAACAATGCATGGTAAGCCATCGGGACATGATCACAACGCATTTTCCGCAGTAAACAGTCATATGATACGTATGTATCCCTACTACCAATGAAATTCAAGAGTTCAATTTCAGATTGAATATGTCAATGCATATAAATCAATCTTGTGCGATCATTTCATATACCATTATTTCAACTTATACCGTAACCTTTTCAATCCTATCCATCACAATATCTAAATAAACAGATGAATGAGTTGTTTGCGGTCAACTTCCAACAAGCACCCATTCCAAACTGATGTATGTGGTGATAAGCAGGGAAAATTACCATAATTTCTCTGCCATTTCGATAAATTCGCATTTCTTCATTGAATGACGTGGAAGTAAAATCGACTAAGGATGAGTGTCGATTTGCAAAATAAACAAATAGAACAAATCGAAATCGAATGAATGCCAGAAGTTATCATCATAATTGTTGGTTAGTTGTCGGCTTTTGTGGTAGGATAAGCTACTGCCGAACAAGTGTCAGAAAAGTTCAAATTCAACAGACCAATTTATCAATAGTGCGTGGATCTGAACTTCATCTCTCAGATGTCACCTTAGTTGCACGCGTTCGCAAAACTGAAACTTCTAGATTTGAACTTTCACTGTTATATCCTGACAGTGAGGGTGCATTCATACGTCAGCTTGTTCATATAAAAATAGGTGTTCGTAAAGTATGAACCAACTTCATCATGGCGCTGAATATATGAAAGTATTCCATTTGCAGCTTTATTGAATTTAGCAACGATAATTTGAACAGTACAGGCTACTCACCGTATCACCGAATAGGTTAGCATGACTGTGGCTCGCTGCTTCTTTGACAGCTGTAAAGTGATCTTCAATCGTCCATTTGTCCAGTTCACCCTATAATGCATCCGAAAACGAAGAGGTCGACCGTTTCATCGTGTGTGAGATTGGGAATATTCGCTAACACTTCGGATCATTATCATCACTGGCAGACTCTTGTGCTTCTCCGATGCATTTCTCATTCAATCAGTCAATCGATAATGGAACTCATCAAGCCAACTCAATAACTCGTTTATCCGTCGACCTGACAACTTTATTCACTCGCTGACTCCCTCAGTGATATAACTCACCCACTCACCCCAACAATAAATCAAACAAGCAGTCAGTCAAACAGCATGCACTTGATTGCACCTACTCAGTTAACCACAAATGTGGCACTTATTTATTCTGGTTCACTCAGACCAGCTGATTTTTGAATCTAAGCCACGGACACATTACCAGATCAGAGATAAATTGGAACATGAAAAATAGTAAAGAGTGAATGTACTGTGAAATGAGTAAAACTCCATGGGTGAATATTCGGATCATCCGGCACCTGAGATATTCAATAATAATATTGGTATTCATATAAGATAATTTTGCCTTCTGGGAAATACCATGCAGCACACTGAAAATCGATCCCACGGGAGAGAATTATCTACCCTGTTCGTACATTCTCGAACCCATGAAATTTGTCCTAATCATGAAATAGACCGTTACCATGTTTCGAATAGGGTTGCCTTAAATAATTTCACACTAATGCAGTCAAAACTAAATGATAATCAGTTGGAACGTCTGGATATGATGGGAGTTGTAAAAGCTAGATTAATACTTAGATAGACATGTGGTGGCATGGACTGACAGATTGTCAACAAACGGCCTGGTTCAGTGGCAGCCAGAATACCACCATTTGATTTACAGTGAAACTAATCACAGTGCTAACCACCATTATAATAACATTCCTTTCTCCTTCGTTGGCTCAGAAACGATGAGAAGTTATCTATGCTTGACAATCGTTACCAATGTGAGTCTGTTGACGAGATGAAAATCACTTCCAACATCTCACTCAATACAAAGTTGCACACATGTTCACAGTTAAAGAACAGTGCGTGTCATGAGTTCATCATAAATTTGGAAGTGACAAAGTTTGAATAAGAAAAGGTGAGCAAGTAAAGTGCAGCACTCTGTTTTCATCCGATCAAACACTTCGTCCAACTTCGGTCATTGGACAACAGACTATTTTCAAACTGTCATCATTCACAGAAATTTTGCACATGTTTGTTAGGTTGATGACCTTCATTCAAAAACTATAAAATAAGTTCAGTTCTGATATCTGGTTGAATAAGATCATCATGATCTTTCAAATTATATACTGGGTCCTAATGGACTACAAATGCGAAAGCATTAGTTTGCCGGATGCATCTACTGCGATGCGCCGCATGCTTACCAGTACACTCCGCAGTCAAAATGATTAATCCCAGAATGCACGACCGAGAACAGAACATGTAGAGTAATTCGTGCGTCACAGTTACAAGACCTACAGTTTCCAGATACTCACCGTCACTTACGAGCAAAATCAATTCTTTACGAGTCCAAAACTGTCTACCACCCCACAGTGATCTCATAAAAGTGATGGTCTTACAAGCTTACTCAATGGACATCTCAGTGGGATCATGGATCTTACATACTACGCCACAAAGTCTTCTTATTCCATACAATATCCCGGTTGAGATACCATGGGTGAATGAAACCCAATTGTTCACACCAATCTCAATCGCATTTACTCATTCTATTTTGCATGCGCAGACAACAATTTTGGCCGTGGATGGATGCGACTGTGTATCAGAATTGTCAAACACATTTCGATCTGGTCACTGGGATCACCGACCGAACAAACAAACACCGATGATCTAATCGAGCGGAAGTAGAACTCTCAAGTCATCAATTGCGCAAATCGTGGGGGAGACAACATCGAGCTCACGCAGATTACATGCAATTGGAGACATTTGATGTAGGAACGGGAATGACGAGAATGGCTTATTACGTTTGCTTAGCCTTGCTAACTGATCTCTCATTTTGTTAACACCTGCGAAGTGACCCTTATTTTGCGTTTATCTTTATTCTTCTGGGAATGTTCAATTCAACATTCAAGATCGGTCGCCTTGATTAAAATATATACCGGTGAAAGGAATTGGAATTCTCCGTAATATTTCATGCAACTTGTTGCTCTTGCCTTATTCATTCGAGGTTTTGTCAGTGAAATCCGCAATGACCAGCTATGTCATACCGAATTTGAGAGCCAGTCAGTCCAATGAGCTCGGAGAATTATTAGATATTCACTGTTTGATCTCATGTCACCTTACATAGAAAATACGATTTGCGATCAAGTTCGTTTCTGGTATCATCATATTCGTGGCTAAAACGGATACATTTAGTGGTCACAAAATACACATTGACTCCTGTGCACAATTCAAATTCAGCAGACGGAGCATAAGGTAACAACCCATCCCACAAAGCTTACCTTCTCAATATCTACAATCCACTGATATGAAAACTCGTCGGCTAAGCATGTTTTGATCTCGGGATCATCACAGAAAGTGGCATGGTTTGATTTTTGTTCATTGTTAAAAGTCATGGTTGAAACTGCAATGTAGGAAGAATGATTCAGTCCGAAGAATTCTACCTGATAACTTCGAGCATCCCACTAGTCATCACGTGCATCAAACATATTTGACAACACTGCTTGTTTGTCTACTGTTTTCGTTACATCATCATGTCACTTGGGTTGTGCAAGAGGACTCAGAGCGTATGCGAGGTTTTTCCTAATGAAACTGCAACAGCCATGAATCAACAAAGCTGAAACGGAAAGGTCGTTATAGATATCTGCATGTGTACGACTTTGGGTGCATGAATGGCTTTTTGATTGTTGTGAATCTTTGTGCACGTTTGTGCATGTGTGCGCGTTGTTTTGTGGACGAATGAAATGCGGTCTCGTGCATCATGATGCCTTTCAGTGTGTTGAATTGTATATAACACTTTTAGCCATAGGAGATTTCGTGTATTTTCGGAACGGATAATTTGAAAAATGATAACAGACATGTTTATAGGATGGAGTGAAAAAGTCAGTCAACATCAGATCGGACAAACAGAGGCAATACTAATTGCACGGGGAATTCACCACTGATGTTCTTTGATACGGTCTCGGCAAACATGGAGCCGGAATAACTAGAGTCCACATGGAATAGCATTTTGTTTGGCCTATTTTCTCTCTTCATCTCAGACAACTGTTCACTCAGATAATCTTGATCAAGCTGTAGTTGTTATTTGATTGGTGGGTGGGTTCGTTGTTTATTTGGACGAAGTGGGACAATGAATTCATGAAAGTTGTATCAAAATTCACCTTCATTGCAAGTGACAGAATGACGTAATTGTTCATTATAATTTTGTCATATTATTATATTTGTCAATAAAATTATTCCTATTATAGGAGTATAGGTTGGTTGAAGGAATTGATGATTTCTAATCATCCACCGAACTTCTCCGTAGATAACACGAAACGGAACAAATTTGGCGTGGATTTCCTTCTCTGGCACATTGCTATTTTAGCATTAGCAAATAACCAATGAAAGAAGGGAGACAACTAGTCAAAATTATGCCTTAGCATTGACAACTTAGATGGTTATGCGAGATCACCTCGAGCCATCCTCTACAGCACAGTTGAATAAAATATGCTGGAAGATGTATTCAAATTGCCTGCCCACGGTTTCATTTGTATATATATCAGCTTCCATTAGTTCGTTCACGCATGCATTAATTCGCATCTCGTCAACGTGTTTCCGTGTAAGTAAGACAATTAGAAGAAGCAGAAAACTGGTTTGAAAACGGAACGACTTGTTCATTATTGATTAATTTTAGGTACTCAGGAATGTGTTATTTTGCGCAAGTCACGCCACTCGTGAACCGTGAGCAAATTTTGAGTCATGATGTACATTCTGATTGGAAGTAGCGATCTCTTATTCATCAAAACGCGTGATGGTGCTGGCTATGAGGCTCTTCGAGCTGAAACACGGAAAAATCTTGTATACAAAGAGTGCATGGAAAAGCATACGACATATTTCCAAGAAAATATTCAGATCGAAAATAGTGATTCATAGTGTTTGGAACGACATCTTTAATAAAGTCTTCAAACGAAATCGTGGTATTTGGATAGAAATCACTGAGCAGTTCACGCGAAGACTCATGCGCGGTGCTCCAAACCAGAGACTTGGATGATTTGTCGACGTGATCAAAACACGTGTAGTCATTCGAGGCACTTATCTTAAATGAATTCAATGGCACAAACGACAGTCTTCCGATAACAGTTCTGGTTACATGATAAATCTTTTGAGCGATTTCAATCGGTTCTCATACAAGTCTGCATGAGTCATCTCCTCCGTATCCTTTGTGAAACTATCAAAACGGACACCTATGGAGTACTACATGAGCACCCTGCTCAATGTGGTAGTAAATACGACGGACGGTCATGATCTTCATAGTCTCCTTTTATTCATGAATGGTTCCCAAATTCACACCAATCATTGAGATATCGGATTATTTATCTATCAATGCATGAACGAAACATTCATTTATTTGATCTCCAGCAATAAACAGTATTATAAACGACTATGCGGGAGAGATGTCAAAGTCTATGAAAAGCGGCTGGGAATCTGGCCCGAATAGTTATTGTTCCAAGTACATGATGATAGTCGATTGACAATAGCCAAGGGGAGGAGATCGAAGATGGCCCCAGATAAAGGACTATTCTTTTAAAAAATACAAATGGCGAATCTAACCCTTCTGTGTGATGAGTGCAAAGTGAAACAGTGTTTCTTCATCGGAATCCAATTTGCGCATCAGAAATGTGAATGGAATCACCTCATAGGAGTGTCCGCTGAGGCACGAAAACAGTTCCACAGTGTGCAGTTTATGAGACTAGAATGAAACTGACCACCACCATGTTTCATTCCGTGGGTTGGCTGCATGAGGATGAATTCAAGAAAATTCATACTAGCACCTTGTTCTAATTTATCGAATTTTGCACGCCATTCAGTCCGGGAATTATTTGGAATTAGGAGATCGAATAACAGATTCGTCTTTATTTTGAATGCAACCCATGTTGGAGTTCTGTGAAGGCCTTTAATTCACTCATGAATGTCTTAAACGGCCACCTCTGTGAAGTACAGTGTTCGTCTCCGAGTACTTCCATATGCCAAATTAAAGGTAGCATTGTTCAGTCGAAGTTTTCAGTCTTGGATTTACAGACAGATATATATATATATATATATATATATATATATATATATATATATAAGTTCAGCATTTCTATATTGGAATTATTTATGATGGGACACCACCAGTAAGATCCGTATTATCGTACCGATAGAATGTATTAAAATAGATCCACTAAAGGACTACGTACACCAAAGTAAAGAGATGATTGAGGCTGTCGAATTGCACATCACCTTATTTCGGAATGCTTTTATTAGTGTAATAATGAATAAATATTTAAATAGGCAATTCTTCAAATGCTCAGTAAGTTCAATTCGGTTAAACACATGATAATAAATAATTCACTCTGAAGCCGTTTCAGATAACATGGGGGACACTATGCAATACATCATTTGGCTAGAAGTGGAATAAACGAAAACTAATAACTGGTCAATTCATAGAACAATTTTTCATTCGGAAATATTATTTGTTCTTCCTTTCAAAATGATTTTACTCACCAGACGATCGTACTTTGAACAGAATTTTCACTTGCGAATTGGGTTTTAGACTTGATCTGTACATGTGGGGAGGTCTAGAAACTGTCTCATAACTCTCCCTGGGCCTCCACGGAGGACAAACTTCAGATTGTCAAACATATCAGTTGGACTTGAACCATCCGAATGTGAGACTGAAACCAGACAAGTGTAACGAGGCAACCGAAGGTCGTTTTCAGATGGCACGTGTTGCAGCGTTCATAGGAAAAAAATTATCACTAAAACTTGGGCCATAAAATCGCAGAGCTCACATTGACCATTGAACCCATTCGATTGATGAAATCTAAATATAAATGGCACCTGCGTCCGTACATTCAATACAACGAGCATTCGAGAGAAAATGCAGTTTTACATGATATTTTTGAGCCTGTTTTTCGGCTCGACCGTCTTCTTGGGAGCTGTTGCGGGAAAGAACTGGGCAGTGCTTGTAGCTGGATCAAATGGTTGGCCTAACTACCGTCATCACGTAAGCATACACTTTTGAAATGTATTCAATTTAGCCATTTCTGTGCTCAGTATGCAGTTCGATTCAATCAATAATGCAATTTATTTGTAGTATTGAAAATCAAACGAGATATCCAACGTGATGTTGTCATCTACTAATAACTTGTTTTACGTGTTCAACTGAAAGCATCTTACATCAGTTGTCTGAGTTGAACGCTCTGCGAACAACCTATTCAACGTATGTGGCGAAGTAGTATAAACAACAGAGAACATATCTTGTAATGCCATTTTTCGAAAAGGGGTCCTCCCGGAATTAGTTCCATGTATGGGTGATGAGAGGATGTTGAACATGTAAGGCTCAGGCACACCTTCTTTAAAGTACTGTATTTATTTTGATCACCGAATGTTCAATCATGTGGTTGTTAAATTTGTAAAACAATAACCAACCCTAATTTGTTCGGTGACATTAACGAATAAGAAGAAAACTGCGAGTTATGGAAAAATGCTCCCTCAAACTAGTCATCTTCAGCTTCCCCGGCAAGATGAAAAATTTTGCAACAAAGAATGAACCAGTCCTTCGTTATATCACTCTAGTTGATTTGTGTTATTTACTGTGATCTTGGAGATTGAAAGGCACTTCACCACGTGTGCACATGGCGCATTTACCTCTCGTGTATTTCGATCAAATTTGGAATCAGTATGACATCTGTTCATCCATTCATGGTCAAATAAACGTTGCTTCATTCAAGCAATTCATAGTATAATGTGTTTGATTTTGTCCAATGCACAAGAATCGCGCACGAACATGCTCGAAGTTCAATATGGAATCCGTAGATGTATTGTTTGCATACTGATGAGAAATCCTAATAAGATTGGGGGCTTGGTGAGCAGCTACTTCGACGTGATAGCTCTTTTGAACGAAGGCCAGTATCATTGAATTGATATTGATTGTGACAAAGTTGATTACTTCAATTCAGCTAATTCGACGGCCACAGCTTACTGCCGCTGATTAGTAGGGCACTTTGTAGCAATTGATCGAAAACAGAATTGTACACAAGATTTACTGAAATATCGCATGTGAGTATACCCGATGATACGAATCATGTTCTCCCTTTCAGGCTGATGTATGTCATGCTTATCAGGTGCTGATCAAAAATGGGTTTGCTCCCGAGAACATCGTTACCATAATGTACAATGATGTTGCATATAGCAGACAGTAAGTGAATATCATTTCCATTTGTCCAATACACTCTTCATGATTTCATATTCGTTAAGCTCCAAACTAGTCAGTACAATTATCGAGTGACGGGAAACACCTAGATGGGATTTGTTGATTTATGTTTTGTGTTCTCCTGTGAAACAGAATATCAGAATTAATTTCGTTACATTGATACAACTACTTGAGATGTGATCTTGTTCCTTCATCAATCATTGTGCCCCTTAGTGCTCACAATGTACTCGGCGCCGGTTCTCTTCAATAATTACATCGAAAAATATGATAGCAAATGTACCAGTGAAACGTGTCATTTGTAGAAGCGTGCAATTTGGATACACACACACACACACATACACAAATACTATTTTGCACAGCTTTGAATTTCTCGTGGTTCATATCTGTTTTCACAGAAACCCTTATCGTGGCAAAATATTCCACGATTACAAACACAAAGACGTTTATGAAGGAGTGAAAATTGATTATAGTGGCCTAGTAAGTATAATTCTCTGAGTGGTAACATATTCATGTGTTTTTCAGAATGATGTGATCAGTATTTTGAATGAAATAATTAATCCGATCTTATCAATTACCGATGAGGACTATTTAGGAGAATCTGGTCTCCACTCTATCTGTTTGTACATTGTTAATGTATATTAGTAGGTCAATGGGTGAATACTAACGGGTGGAGGCAAGTCAAAGATCCACTGATAGATAGATACCATGTATCTCATGACAAGATTTATTCGCATGATGTCTGAATTGTCCACTGCGGCCCTGTGCATCATTTGGTTCAGTCGTGCCATTCCAAATTGTGGATGATATTCATGTTGGGCTAGCATTCTAACCACAATATAGACATTTACATCTGAGATTGATTGATTAGCTCTTAACAGGTAGTTTCTACACTCAAACCCTAAAGTCCATTTTGTTATTTTTGTTTGTCCTTCTGTCATGGTTGTTGACTGTTGTTAGTTAGTAAGTTATCGTTCACTATCGATCTCTACACAAACATGATTTGATTAGTGCAATATAGTTATATGACACAGTGTATTCTTCGTATGAATCAGTTGTGTCCCTCGTGTTTATCTAGTCCGATACATCTCATAATCCAATCGTTTAGCATTACGGAATGAATTGGGAACACATTTTGATAAACCGATTTCGTATTATACACGTCCATCCCTTTCTTAGCAAACCTCAGTGAATACGTTCGCTAGCGTACTATCAGGTGATGAGCATTGGAAGAAGGCGGGCTACAAAGTACTCCAAACGTAAGAATCAATTTCCCAATGTCATAATAATTTTCAAAAGATGGTGAGATTGTTGTGTTCCACTTCTTCTTTGCAGAATAATCATACGACAAGTGTATGCACCCCACAGAAATGCACCATATATTAATCTAATTCAAATATGTCATTAGTTGACCTATGTAATTTATCCTAACCAATTAAGTAACAATAAAATCTACAAAACAAGCTAGATAGGAACTAGTTTGCAGTCCACAAACACTAACTTTCAATAATACACAATGGTAAAATCGATGTATTGTGAAACAATGTTACATTGTTATTTCACATTGGAATTCTTGCCCCCGTTTACAATTCAGATTATTATTCGCCCCAGAATGAATCATGTTTTCAAACATTTGCCACTTGTTTGTTTATGCCCTTTCCATAAACAGTGTTATGTCTAACTGGTCTGATAATCTGTATTGTATTTCACACGTGATTATTTCTGCGATCCTTGTATGCTACCTTTTTCAGCGGACCGGATGACAACGTGTTCGTCTACTTCACCGATCACGGAGCACGTCGCCTACTATTATTCCCATATGATCCGGTTAGTATATCTGATAATGCACCCCATTTGTGTGCTTCACAAAGTCAGTGTTATCAAGTGATTCCTTCCAAATCTATTGATAAATTAGTCAGGCTCTACGGGATGTTCCTCTATACCTACCTTCCATTCAAGTGGCTATCAAGAATGTGTCAACCAACTAGGTCGACCGCTTTGGATTTGCGCGTAATGTGTAACACGTGTGAAACTCCCGTGGTGGATAAGCGTTAAATGATGTAGTGTTCATACAATGAAGAATCGTCTGAGAGACAAACCAGGTATACCAGAATTCATCGGATTTGAGAGAACTTGGTAATTCCATTCGTATATGTACTGCTCTGAACAGTGTGGTATGCTTCACTGAATTTGTATTCGAGATAAATGCTTTGGATGAATATGGGGATTAGGAAATCAACCATTGTGGTGCTCTTTCTCCACTTGTTTGCACAGCATTAGAAATCGTAGTGCAGGAGGTGCATTGAATGGACTGTACAAGTGTTTCCACATTGTCGATGCATCATTGCGAATTCGTATTGGAGTCCAGTAGAGGTGTAAACTAAATTAGCTCACGTGGAAACACGATGACGAGGTGCCAATGAATACATGCATGAACGAACTAATGGAGACTGATATATGTATATATGCAAACAAGTCAGTGGGCATGCCGTTTGAATAGATCTCCTGGAATACATACATAGTTGAACTAAATCTGTGCAGGCTAGGTCACATTGCATTCACTCTATCGTCTTAATCACTGATGTTGATACACTTTGTTCACTGGTTGTTTCTATTCGTCCATTCATTTTCTGCAAACGTCGAAATTCGATTGTACCACAAAACGAGTTCTCAATCAGATTAGTTTCGTTCCATATTATCTACGGAGAAGATAGCTAGGTGTTTCGAAGTCGTCCATTCTCCTCAGATATAATAATAATTATAATTATGCTAATAACTAGTAACCATGTTACCCTTTGTATTTTATTGATGACGGCATTTGATGCAACATTCATGAAATTAATTCCCATATCTTGTCCAACTTACCAAATAACCTACCAACCAACCAACCAACCAACCAACCAATCAACCAACCAACCAACCGATCAATCGGTCAATCAACCGATCAAACAACAACTACAGCTTGACTGGGAGTATCTGAGTTACCTGTTGTCCTACATGAAGGAACATAAGATGTTCAATAAAATGCTATTCTATGTGGACGCTAGTTATTCCGCCTCGATGTTTGCCGAGACCCTACCAAATAACATCAGTGGTGAGTTTCCGTGAACGTTGTATTGTTTATGTGTGTTTGATCTGATGTTGACTGACTCGTTCCGTGCCATCCCTTGGGAGTAACACGACTGTGATTAGTTTGCGAATCACCTGTTATCTAACACACACGAAGTCTCGTCTGGCAAAATATGACACCTAATTCAAAACGAAGAAAGATTACATGATGATGTGAGACCGCATTCCATTCGCCGACAGATAAACGCACACACATGCACAAACAAGTACGACAATCAAAAGGCTTCCACGCACCCAAAAGCGTACACATGCAGATATTCATAACGATCTTTCCGTATCAGCTTCAACCTCAGTTGATTCAGGACTGTCGAGGTTTCATAATTTTTGAACTTCCATTTGCTTTGCATTCTCATGCACAACTGATTAGACATGATGATGATGATGATGACGATGATGATGATGATGATGATGATGATGATGATGATGCTGATGATGATGCTGATGATGATGATAATGATGATGATGATGATGATGGTGATGATGATGATGATGATGATGATGATGATGATGATGATGATGATGATGATGATGATGATGATGATGTGAAAACAGTGGGCAAATAAGCAATGTTGTCAGATATGTTTGATTCATGTGATAACTAATGTGAAATTCGAAGTTCTCATGTAGAATGCTCCGGATTGAATCATTTTTCTTACATTCCAGTTTTGGCCATGACTGCTACCAATGAACACGAAACAAACTACGCCATTTTCTGTGATGATCCTGAAGTCAAATCATGTATGGCCGACGAATTTTCGTATCAGTGGATATCAGATATTGAAAAGGTGATCATTGTGTATATGTGTGTGTGAGAGAGAGAGAGGTGGAGGGAGAGAGATTATTACTGTTACATATTTGGTCTGCTCTGTGAGAATTTTGCACAGGTATTTGTGTTTATTTATTGATTCCTCAAAATCATTCGACTGATCATCATCTCACAAACTCGGTATACCGCTACTGATCACTGAGATTTTATTTTTATCTTTGAATGGGAAAATTCGCTGTTTTAACCAGAGACTGCATATACGCACTTCATTGTGCTCATTATTGCAATGATCGGAATGCCAGATCTTGCGGTCAGAAAATCTGGCGCTTTCGAATGTGTTCAAATGTTGTTCAACTGAATACTTGATTGATTTACTGATCGAGTGATCAAGCGAATGATTTATTTCGTTTGGTCAGTGAGGGAATTGGTTTGTGAGTTGGATGAGCAAGCCGGTCATTCAAATGTCTGAGTGAATTTCCATATCAAATAATAGATGGAGTCGAAAATTACTTCGACGAGCACGAGAGTCAGGTAATACTGAATTCCTTCTCAACTGTTCATCATTTATATGAATTTGAAAGGAATGATAACATAATACTCGCACACATGATAAAACCGCCGGCTTTCATCGGTTTCTCATCTATTCCAGAATGAATTGAGCAAACGGACGATTGAGAATCATTTTATGGCTGTCAAACAGGCAGTAAGCCACAGTCATGTCAATTTGTTCGGTGATATGGTGAGTGCTCGGTACTGTTTAATCCATCTTTGCTAAATTCACTATGACAACAAATGGATCACTTCCATTTACTCAGCACTATATTGAACGTGGTTTGTACGTTTCTAAAACGTTTATTCATTTGAATATGATAATGCACGAGTCTTCCCTTGAATAGTAAACGAAGGGAATTTTGGAAGTGATCGTCAGTTTTCCGTTTCGAGTAAGTGTGAAACTGAAATGGTATCTGAGATATAATGGTCAGGTCGACGTGCTGTTGATAATTTGGTCCGTTGAATTTGAACTTTGATGAAAGTTCCTCAACAGCAGATTATTCTACCGCAAAAGCCAACAGTCAACCAACAATTAGGATGAAAACTCTTCCTGTTCATTCGATTTCACCCTATTTTATCTGCTCATTTTGCAAATCGAGACTCATTCCTAATCGATTTTACATTCACATCATCCAATGAAGAAATGCAAATTGATTGGAAATGGCATAGAAATGATGATAGTTTGTTCTCCTATAATCAGATACATGAGTCTGGAGTGGGGACCTGTAGAATGTTGTCCTCGAACATTTCATTCATTTGTTTATTCAGACGTGGTGATGCAAGAGTTTGAATAGGTTACTGAATAAATTGGAGTAATAGAATATGAAATGATCGTATGGAAATTACTACAGGATTTTGGGTCATATACTGCAAGTTCTACCCAGTCACGTGTTGAATGGTAGGGTGAATAACATTGTTAATTTCGTCGACGTCTTTGTTCTTGACTGCAAGAATAGCTCGTTCATTCAACCAATCGTGGTTCTGCCAATTGTTTTTAACATTGGGAAGTACTTTTTCGACAAATTCTTCTTTCGATGTCACTAAATTGTAGAAGTTATGAGGCAGTGAAATTTATCCTGTGGTCAGATCAACTGCACCTTTCCGTCCCCAATTTGCAGCAATTGATGTGAGAATATCTCAGCTGATCGATCGTTTTGCATCTGTAGGAGCAAATTTGTAGTTAACTTAGAGTCTTTACGTGTCGCCACAGAGTACAGTATTTCAGCCAAGCATTTATTTCGTGAGCTGGTGCCGATCGAGAAATTACAGTTAATGTTTGCCTGGAATCTTCTGCAAGTAATATTAAAGCTTCCCCAAATGGCCTGATGTTTCCACGCGATGATTGATCAAGAGCCTCGAGAGATATTTTGTGCGCCATTGTGCATTCATCCGAAACCACGGAGCAGAATTTGGTGATCTTGCGTGTGCACGTGATGGCGAGTGAGGTCAACTCATCATGGGAGTGGTGTCATATGTGAACGTGTGTGTGTGTTTGTGTTTGTGTGTGTGTGTGTGTGTGTGTGTGTGTGTGTGTGTGTGTGTGCAGACAACCACGGTACGCATAGTAGACATATAAAAACATGTGCATATTCGAATGCAACGTTGTATGAAAATTTCAATGCAGTCAGTGAAGAACCTCCGGAGATTTAAGATTTGGAGCAAATGAACATTTACATTTTTATTCATTTATATGACCTAATTAACCTGAAATTAAAGATCGGTAGTATTAGTTTCAGGTAGACAAGCTTTGCAGTTATATTTTTCGTTCATAAATTCGCTTCTCTTAGGCTCGTATGTTTCTCATGAGAATCGACCATTTTCTTCGACTTTTGGATGACCGATTTTCTATTGACAAATCTCACGATGCATAGGCACGTATCGTGTGACTGTCAATAGGAGAATATACGTTTCGATTGAGTCCCGATGGACTCATGATGCGGCTTTCCTATCACAAACGTGTTCTGAAAGGATGTTGGTGAAAGGCGATTGCGAAGTACTCACGAATTGTAAAATTGGCATGATTTTGCATTCTCGACGACAGAATGATAAGTCGAATGGGTGATTTACCAGACTAGAGATAAAGTGTGTATTTACTGAACTTAGTGGTATCGAACAAGATAATAATCTGCTAATCTTGCACCTTTCTCCATTGTTTTTAGGAAATATCCAAGCTCCCTCTTTCCGAGTTCTTCTCCAAGGGTGACAAAAATGATTTCCACGAAATCTCTACAGACAGTGTAAGTCACCGAGGAATATCTTGTGAAAATTTGAATAAGTATAATTCATTGAAAATGTCTGGCCCAAATCGGATTATTATATTGATCAGGATGGCGGTAAGGATACCTTAAGTTCTTGTAAATTATCGCTCGAAATCACGTCACCCACCTATACATAAGCTCCTCACATATTGACAAGGAACATTGACACAATAAAAGGAACAATTGTTTTTAGTAGTTCACAATGATGAGGAAGAATCACACCACGTCTAACCCTATTCTTTTTTCCACTTCTCAAATATGTCTACAAATTATTTATGATGAACCATCAACCAAACCATATTCAACCACGATGGGGAACGAAACGCTTGTCCGACAGTCAATGCAAACGCAGGATGAATCGAAAGCCACTCAGGCACATCTGATTTCATTGACAAAACAATTGACGGGATCAAACTCACCGAGACAAGTGGAGTTGGCACATCGTCGATTGAATCGCGCACTGGAGGTAGTTTGTTCTTATCCGCCATTCTATTCATTCATTTTTCGCTCCCACTACTTGCATCTCCCTTTGATATATTTAATTATTCAAAGTATTAGGACATCAACTCCTCGTATAATGACAATCTCTGTTGATGAACATTTTACTGGCATACGCAACATGTACAATTTCCAGACTTGGAATATGCACACCAAATTGATCACCAACTAGAAAGATGAGCATAGTCTGTAACTTTCAAGTAGTTTATTATTTGGGCTTCATATTCTTAACAGAGTGAGATGATTTTGGACAATTTGAACACGAGTAGTTCACCCTCGTCGGTAATACATTTATATTCTCTTCTTTACACATGTCGTGTATTCAGTTGGGTAAAATGGCCAGAGAAACCATGGATGAGATCGTGAATGCTGTGACCACAAACGGACCGCCCAATGGAAAACACAATGATAAACATACATATGTGGAATGTTATCGAACGGCATACAAGCAATACGAGAACAAGTGTCATAGCATTTACCAAGTGAGTCTTTGTTGTTTAGTTCGTGGTGAGACTAATGAGCACATTGACCGAGATTATCTTCATTTCGTTGGGCTATTATTATAATCATCATCATCCGATGTGTTGTTCGTAAATTGGTCTTTAATGAGAATGGTTAGTTACTGGTAAAATAGAATTTTGGGCAATGATTAGGACATGAATCATGACGGATGTTTTGGTTATGATTTGAAATGATCATCATATCATCTTTTCTGTCTAACCAATTTCCAGGTTCCAGAGGTTTCAAACGAATTGGAGAAGTTGGACCACTTGTGTGAACAGGGATACGATGCGAAAATGATTGTGCAAGCAATATTCGACACTTGTGCATAATTGCCACCAGTTCCCGTGGATGCTTATACGTTGCCAACTATTCTTGATTTAACGGGGACATTGATTCAACGAATAAAATATCCCAAACCATTGCATTGAATTGAAGACTTTATTTTATTTGAACCGAGTTACCAGTGATGAAACCTCTACCCTTCCGGTAGACTCTCGAACGGATTGTTGTACCGATAGTGGAGGTTTCCATTACAGTGTGCGTCATCACGTGGCAGAGAGATTTCGCGAGTAGGTGACGAATGACCACTTTCAAGAGAATCAATTATCCGTGTTTGTAGCTTGGTTGGATTGATTGATTGATTGATTCACTTGAAGTTACACATTATTTGTAACTTCAAGTTAGGAAGACCCACTTTAGGTGACAACGGATTCACTTGAAATTACAAAGTGTGGTACCAAATGCGAATGAAATGGAGTTGACTTAATAAGCCATCGGAATGATTGCAGGACGCATGCTTCACTGATTGAACTGATAAGTACCATGAAGTGATCTGTTTTCAAATACTTTTGGAATACTAGTATTATGTGTCATTGTGTGGTACATGGGATTTTACTTCATGTGCATAAGAACAATGCTCACCGATTTCCAGTCTTCAGCAATGACTTTCTCTTCACGGTATTCGCTATAAATAACCGCGAATAAAACTTTTCGGTGTTGGCGGGCTGGATGTTGTCCGACCCCGCAGACTACCTCATTCTGTTTATCTTCCATTTCGTTCGCGCCTATTTTGAGCTTCCGGGATCAACAAGGAATGCTTGTTGAATGTTGATGGTGCAGAATAAATTTTACGGTGTTTGTAGGTTACCAAGTTTTCAGACCCACAAGCGTAAGCACTCCAGTGTGGTTTCCATATCAGGTATTCTTGGATTTACGTTTTCAAACATTCTGCAGATAATTTGTCTTTTTCCCCTTGGAACCATCCCCAATCATACAAGTCTTATAATTCACTCGTCTCGGTATTTTCATGCACGGATACGAGAACAGGATGGTTTGGGTGGTGATTGAAGTTAGTGGAGAACGGCATTCGTAAAGTCAAATGCATGTTCTCCCTTGCAGGAAAGTTCATATCGTTTCCTCACCCGCATACAGTTCAGAAGAAATTTTGGTTTGCCAATAGAAATTCCTATGGTACCTCAGGAACTATCAACCTGCAGCCTTTTACAACTGGGTGCAATACAGTCATTCTGTTACTCGCGAGTGTGCCCCTCTCGATTTTCATAAAAACTGAGAATTATTACGAACGCCGGGATCATAATTTTACCACCACGGTTGACGCCGTCTGGTAATTTCAAATTATCCGTGAATTCATCGATGGCCGTTCGTCAAATCCACTCAGGAACAGCGGAGTGATTAGCAATTGGCTGTGAAGTGCATCGCTTTGGTAACATAGGAAACTTGTGAAATCACTTCATCTGCCCTGGCCACGAATTGATAATGGGCGACGAAACCATGGTGACCTCGACTTGACCTTGCAGTCATGACAGGATGCAACCAATCCATCTCGGATGTGCCTTCTACTGCGGATTTTTCCAACCACGAGTAATCATCTTGCAAGTTTTTTTGGAACTGCGCAAAGCCTACACCATCGATTAGCCAAAGTTTATTTGATACTGTAGACTTTTTCCCGAAAATTTGCATTCCTGTCCTATGTGTGTAACTGCATTAGCCGGAGGATAATGGTGCCGAAAACGAGCTTGCTCGCTATCGTGTCTTTTTCTCTTCACTTTTAACGTACAACGGTGCTAATGAAATGGAGTTGAATAAATAAACTAGTCTACTTAATACAGATCGCAGGCTTCTATAGGTAAACTGATAATTGTCATAAAATAATGAGTTTTCAAATTCCTTTCAGAATAATATTGGTGCATGCTATTTTGTGGACCTTGGAAAATTTCCTTTTTGTTTAAAAGAATAAAGTCCACCGGTCTCCAGTCTCGAAAAGTTTTTTCTTCTTCACTGAGTTCGTTACAAACAGCAGTGCGGAAAATTCACTGATGAAGCTTGTTCGAATTTTGTGAGATCCCGCAGACTAAATGGTTCATGGTGTTTTCCCTTGTGTTTGCAATTATCTGGGGTCGCTGGCCCCTGAGTGAGAATCCCGGTTGGATTTTAATCATGCATAATACATTTGCTAAATTCTATAGGTTATCCAGTTTTAGATCCCTGAACCGTGAGCTCTCATGTGTGATATATTTTTCAACGTTTCTTGGTTTTCAGAACTCAGAATTCTACAGAGAACAGGTCTTTCACCCACTGAACGATCTTTAATCATCCAAGTCCGATAATTTAATGGCAGTGGTCCTTTCGTCTATGGTGTGAGAACATGCCGGTTAGGATGTTAACTGATGTTATGTAGAAAAGAAGTCATGAAAAAGTTACGTAAAATTATGCAGATTATCGTGTCAAGCGAAATCACTGATGCTTTAGAATGAACATAGATCAGAGCCCACGATAATTTGTCCTGGTAGTGTTAGGCTTAATTCCGCATTATATCTGTAAGATTCTGTGGTCAGAAGAATAATTTGGGATATTTTGAAGTGGCTTGGGAGAGATCATAACGGAAGCTTTAAATTAAATTTTGTAATTTGTATTCTGATGACATTCTCACTTGTAGCATGCACATGTATCATCTCCGGACCACAGCCCTGCTGCCCATGCCCCGTACGGTCAGACAGCAGAACACATGTGCGGCACAACCAAGTCTATTGTCAGATTCATCCGTTTACATCGACACATATCACTTTTGTAATTTTCAACTGCTACTATTTGTATTTTCAATATGAGTAGTATGACATTGTATCTGAATGATAGGACAAAATTTCCCCGGAAGTACACGACCGGTTTCGCGGTTATTGCAGCTCACCAGGTATGCGTACCCGGTACTCTTCCGCCCAATCATCCTTATACTTGAGCACTCCACAGTCGGTTCACAGCTGTATTCTCATTTGAATTGAACGGAGATTGCATGGACGGGGAGTCCATTATTAGATTCACACGGTGATTCTTGCAATGTTAATTCGTCGGGTAACACGGCTAACCTTCAGAAGGAGGCCACATGGTCCCAAGTATGGGATTTCAGTATGAGTAGTATGGCTTTGTACCTGGATGATAGGACAAAAATTCCGGAACGCATACCTGATGAGCTGCAATAACCGCGAAACCGGTCGTGTACTTCCGGGGGAATTTCGTCCTATCATCCAGGTACAATGTCATAATACTCAAATTGAAATCCCATACTTGGGACCATATATCAAGTCCTGAACATGATGCGAAATTGTACAGACTGTCAAAAAGTTCAGATGGTAGTCCATATCGGTCGAATTTCAGTAACACCCGTAGAGCTGTAACCATGTGGAGACGAAATTGTCGTTAGCTGACCCCATGATTATCAATTTCCTTGTTCTTTCTTCTGTTATCTTAAATTGAATAACTATAAAATGTGCTGTATTCACCCTGTTGTTAAGCAACGAAAACAATCCCATTCTCAACCGAGTGTTCTGATTCCTTATCCGGGTACCTTCTACTAATTCTGCGTTAAATCTACTTCCACATTGTCCTTGTTCTTCAAGGTATTTTACAAAGCTTGCTCGGTTTCTTCCTCGTTATACGTTCCATATTATCGATGGAGGATTCGAGATGCTCACGTAGTCAGTTGTGTTTCTTCCAAACTGTTTTTGAACTCGTCAGCAAGGTGGTTGGTTTATGCGTTAAAGCCTGTGAAATGCTGTCAGTTCAACGTGGAGTTTCGTACGTTAATCTGCAGTGAGAACGGCTTGACTTCAAGTTAAAACGTTATAGATAATTTTATCCTGTCATGATGTTGGGTTTTCATTCCTCTGCCCTAAAAAGAAGAACAAACCGTTCTAAATTCGTCTTCCTCATCCAGCAACTTCAGATGATCAAAGACACCTCAAATATCAGCGGGTCACACAGTACATTTCGCACTGATCCAGTCTTCGCCATGCACAGACCGCGCTAGCATTAGTAATGCAATCGAGATAACAGAGATTGGACCATTCCACAAGTCTTCTAATGATGCTCACTCGCGCCTATCCGGTGTTTTGTAGTCAAAGCACATGCCGGAGCATGCAAACGGTTTTCCCACTGTTAAGGTGTATGCTGAAATCCGATACGATCACAATGACTTGTAGAAACTGACAAACATAGTTCACATGGTGCTACAACAAACTACTGTATTTCCACTGCACTTGACCGTCTTAACAGGTTGGCGTCAAGACAGATCGACACGAATATGGTCTTGGTTACCCATTGTGATGGAGAATGACTGACCACAGAGTCGCTTGATGAATCAAGCCCGTGATAACCCAAGAACCACTATTAGGTACGAGTCGTAGTTGTTATTCCGTCTAACCGACTTCAAGGAGGAAGCTAAATGTAACGTGTGTGTGAGTGTATGCGGGCGTATGTACGCTTATTACACAACATATGGGCTGGTGAGATAGTATAAGGAAAACGCGAGTGAGCGTCATTAGATGACATGTATCGATTGCCTTGACTGCCTTGCTTATTCTAATGCGGTTGTCGGGTGGACCGTGCATGGTGAAGACTGGGTCTGCACGAAAAGTAGGGTGTGACTTATTCACATTGGAGTTATCTTTGATCAACTAAATTTGCTAACTGGGGTTGACAATTTCCGAAAGGCTTGTCGTTCGGTCGGCTGTTGCGAAGACTGACGCGGCGGAACTGGCTTAACGTCAAAGTTTGCCGAAGAAATAGTAAGGTTGGTTTGGAAAAACTTTTACGTGGAAGTGGAAAATAACTTTCCTTGTAAAAGGCAACCATTCTGACTTATTTTTTTCGTGCAGCTCAACCGACGTGATGCATTTTGTTACTCTCATTTCACATCAGTCATCCTCGCAACGCGATCTAGGTGATTGAAATTCATATATCTCGTAAGGCAGAATCATGGAACCTGCAGAGGAAATAGCAAATGAAATTAAAAGCAAGAAGACTTGGATGACAACAGCAGTCTGGTTCATCTGCCCGTGAAAGAGGAAGGCATGTAACTGTGGATGACATATTGAGTTGCTATTTGACTCGTCCGTTGGAGCCTGTGTTCAATGCAGTCCGCAACCAAATGAGTTAATGCAACGAATAAATTCACGAAAACCATTAGCCCCAAGATGATGCGGAAATTTGGGTTCGTTTGTTTACCCGTCTGGAAGATGTTCGTTGCAGGATAATTAGTACATAATTGTGTCATTGACGACCCAACCGCGAGAACACTCCCATTAATTTGTCCGCTAATCCACGGTGGTTACTCGAACTGTGGCTATTGACAATTTTTCCCTCAGTAAAAGCTGGAATTCCACCAATGTGGTATGTTGTCAGTATTGTGTAACAGACCGTACAGTTCCATCTACCCCCGCAAATATAACTCTTTCGAAAATATCACAATGGTATGAAACAAAAATTCCAGCTTATCACAGTTTTATTAAATTAGGATTTCGTCTCTTTTAGGGGTATTTAAAAAGGCCTTTCCGAAGCCTAAATTAATTAAAATTTGAGGAAAAAATAATTAACGATTGTTTGACAGTGAAATTCATAGTCTCGGATTTTCATTGATAATAAACAAGTATTAATTCCGGTGTACCACACGATTCTTCCTGACGTCAGTTTCGGATGTGCGTCTGCAAGAAAAAAGTCGAAACCACTTCACCATGACAAGGGAACTTTGTATAACATCTCAACAAATATCAGCCATCATAATTTTAGAAACGGATACGGTATCGTCTTAGGAAGATAACGGTTAAGGTCATTCCAAAGTTTAACCCGTATAGTACAGTCGACGGAGTTTAAGTGGGTAATCTTCCACTTGTAGAATATGTGGAACTAGAAGCAATAATAAAGTGCTGTTGCATCAACTGCGTAGGTGGAATAAGTTTTGACGTGAGAAGTGTAATAGATCGAAGTCGGTTGTACACAAATGAACAGCGCAATCAAGTGTTTGTGAACTATCAACCATGCCATGTGTATCGGACGGCTCAAAAGGAAACCAACCAGACGGAAAATGTCCGGGTGTGCGAGTGAACTGGATCAGAAAACAGAAAATCCGTGAACCGCCAACCAAGCTGTGTGTGTGTGTGTGTGTGTGTGTGTGTGTGTGTGTGTGTGTGGGAGGACACAACCAGGTTTAGATGAACCGACCTGTGATGCTCAAGGTTCGCCAATTCAAAATCAGCGGCGGTATCCAGAACGATTGTTGGTGAATTTTAAGAGGCAATTAAGCTAATCTTCATTGTCAGCTTTTCGAGTACCTATTTTGGAAGACAAATAAATCTACTACGGTACAGATCTACAAGTATATCCAATCCTTGGGACATTACCAAGTGTCTTAATCATTGGTTCCCACTATGCTTAATCAAATATGGTGGAATTAGTTCTGTTACATACTCACAAATCCAGATCTTTACCGATTACAAATTTAAACGTATTGCCCCCATGTGAAGGGACCGATTGTTATCTCCTTATTCATAAAGATCTAATGTACAGATGGCGCCAACCGTGGTGGTAAAATTATGATCCCGGCGTTCGTAATAACTCTCAGGTTTTATGAAAATCGAGAAGGGCACACTCGCGAGTAACAGACTGACTGTATCGCACCCAGTTGTAAAAAGCTGCAGGTTGATATTTCTTCGAGTACCATAGGAATTTCCACTGACAAACCGAAATTTCTTCCCCTTCGTTCTCCTAGAATCACACCTGAGAGTCACGTCAGGAAGAATCGTGTGTTGCATGGGAATCAAAAATAGCTTACCACCAGTGTAAATCAGTGACTACGATTTTCACCTTCGGATATCTCGTGGTATTTTCTTACCTAAATTCTTTTGTTCTTTTATATTGTTGGGCACCATCAACATTTAACAAGCATTCCTTGTTGATCCCGGAAGCTCAAAATAGGCGCGAACAAAATGGAAGATAAACAGAATGAGGTAGTCTGCGGGGTCGGACAACATTCAGCCCACCGACAACGAAAAGTTTTATTCGTGAATATTTATAACGAATACCGTGAAGAGAAAGGCATTACTGAAGACTGGAAACCGGTGGGCATTATTTTTATACACATGAAGTAAAATCACATGTACCACACAATGACACATAAAGCCGGTATTCTAAAAGTACTTGAAAACAGATTACTCCATGGTACTTATCAGCTCAATCAGTGAAGCATGCGTTCTGCGATCATTCCAATGGCTTATTTAGTCAACTCCATTTCATTCGCATTTGGTACCACACTTTGTAATTTCAAGTGAATCCGTTGTGACACAAAGTGAATCTGCGTAACTTGAAGTTACGAATAATGTGTAACTTCAATAATCCGACCAAGCTACAAACACGGATAATTGATTCTCTTGAAAGTGGTCATTCGTCACCTACTCACGAAATCTCTCTGCCACGTGATGACGCACACTGTAATGGAAACCTCCACTATCGGTACAACAATCCGTTCGAGAGTCTACCGGAAGGGTGGAGGTTTCATCACTGGTAACTCGGTTCAAATAAAATAAAGTCTTCAATTCAATGCAATGGTTTGGGATATTTTATTCGTTGAATCAATGTCCCCGTTAAATCAAGAATAGTTGGCAACGTATAAGCATCCACGGGAACTGGTGGCAATTATGCACAAGTGTCGAATATTGCTTGCACAATCATTTTCGCATCGTATCCCTGTTCACACAAGTGGTCCAACTTCTCCAATTCGTTTGAAACCTCTGGAACCTGGAAATTGGTTAGACAGAAAAGATGATATGATGATCATTTCAAATCATAACCAAAACATCCGTCATGATTCATGTCCTAATCATTGCCTAAAATCTCTGGCACAGATTCAACAAATGATAACACAAAACGATTATCATGTTCAAACTATATGTGACAGCCGGTGTAATTCTATTTTACCAGTAACTAACCATTCTCATGAGGGTAATATGACAGAAATATCATAATGCAATATGACCAATATCGTGATATAAATGTTCTGATTAGTGATTAGTTTGCAACAATAGCATCGATTTTGTAACCATAGGTTACGATAAGATCAATGAGGTTCACGATATGAACAGAGAAGGGTGAACCGAGTTGTATATGGCTTTGATTCTGAAAGTAGAGATTAGATTTTGGGATTAGGCTAGAATACTAAAACTCCGGATTCTCCATCCAATAAAGACCAATTACCGAACAACACATCGGATGATGATGATTATAATAATAGCCCAACGAAATGAAGATAATCTCGGTCAATGTGCTCATTAGTCTCACCACGAACTAAACAACAAAGACTCACTTGGTAAATGCTATGACACTTGTTCTCGTATTGCTTGTATGCCGTTCGATAACATTCCACATATGTATGTTTATCATTGTGTTTTCCATTGGGCGGTCCGTTTGTGGTCACAGCATTCACGATCTCATCCATGGTTTCTCTGGCCATTTTACCCAGACACATTGTAGTAAAATATTGTTGTCAATCGATCTATTATACGTCTCGGGGCAAAACTTATTCCACCTACGCAGTTGATGCAACAGCACTTTATTATTGCTTCTAGTTCCACATATTCTACAAGTGGAAGATTACCCACTTAAACTCCGTCGACTGTACTATACGGGTTAAACTTTGGAATGACCTTAACCGTTATCTTCCTAAGACGATACCGTATCCGTTTCTAAAATTATGATGGCTGATATTTGTTGAGATGTTATACAAAGTTCCCTTGTCATGGTGAAGTGGTTTCGACTTTTTTCTTGCAGACGCACATCCGAAACTGACGTCAGGAAGAATCGTGTGGTACACCGGAATTAATACTTGTTTATTATCAATGAAAATCCGAGACTATGAATTTCACTGTCAAACAATCGTTAATTATTTTTTCCTCAAATTTTAATTAATTTAGGCTTCGGAAAGGCCTTTTTAAATACCCCTAAAAGAGACGAAATCCTAATTTAATAAAACTGTGATAAGCTGGAATTTTTGTTTCATACCATTGTGATATTTTCGAAAGAGTTATATTTGCGGGGGTAGATGGAACTGTACGGTCTGTTACACAATACTGACAACATACCACATTGGTGGAATTCCAGCTTTTACTGAGGGAAAAATTGTCAATAGCCACAGTTCGAGTAACCACCGTGGATTAGCGGACAAATTAATGGGAGTGTTCTCGCGGTTGGGTCGTCAATGACACAATTATGTACTAATTATCCTGCAACGAACATCTTCCAGACGGGTAAACAAACGAACCCAAATTTCCGCATCATCTTGGGGCTAATGGTTTTCGTGAATTTATTCGTTGCATTAACTCATTTGGTTGCGGACTGCATTGAACACAGGCTCCAACGGACGAGTCAAATAGCAACTCAATATGTCATCCACAGTTACATGCCTTCCTCTTTCACGGGCAGATGAACCAGACTGCTGTTGTCATCCAAGTCTTCTTGCTTTTAATTTCATTTGCTATTTCCTCTGCAGGTTCCATGATTCTGCCTTACGAGATATATGAATTTCAATCACCTAGATCGCGTTGCGAGGATGACTGATGTGAAATGAGAGTAACAAAATGCATCACGTCGGTTGAGCTGCACGAAAAAAATAAGTCAGAATGGTTGCCTTTTACAAGGAAAGTTATTTTCCACTTCCACGTAAAAGTTTTTCCAAACCAACCTTACTATTTCTTCGGCAAACTTTGACGTTAAGCCAGTTCCGCCGCGTCAGTCTTCGCAACAGCCGACCGAACGACAAGCCTTTCGGAAATTGTCAACCCCAGTTAGCAAATTTAGTTGATCAAAGATAACTCCAATGTGAATAAGTCACACCCTACTTTTCGTGCAGACCCAGTCTTCACCATGCACGGTCCACCCGACAACCGCATTAGAATAAGCAAGGCAGTCAAGGCAATCGATACATGTCATCTAATGACGCTCACTCGCGTTTTCCTTATACTATCTCACCAGCCCATATGTTGTGTAATAAGCGTACATACGCCCGCATACACTCACACACACGTTACATTTAGCTTCCTCCTTGAAGTCGGTTAGACGGAATAACAACTACGACTCGTACCTAATAGTGGTTCTTGGGTTATCACGGGCTTGATTCATCAAGCGACTCTGTGGTCAGTCATTCTCCATCACAATGGGTAACCAAGACCATATTCGTGTCGATCTGTCTTGACGCCAACCTGTTAAGACGGTCAAGTGCAGTGGAAATACAGTAGTTTGTTGTAGCACCATGTGAACTATGTTTGTCAGTTTCTACAAGTCATTGTGATCGTATCGGATTTCAGCATACACCTTAACAGTGGGAAAACCGTTTGCATGCTCCGGCATGTGCTTTGACTACAAAACACCGGATAGGCGCGAGTGAGCATCATTAGAAGACTTGTGGAATGGTCCAATCTCTGTTATCTCGATTGCATTACTAATGCTAGCGCGGTCTGTGCATGGCGAAGACTGGATCAGTGCGAAATGTACTGTGTGACCCGCTGATATTTGAGGTGTCTTTGATCATCTGAAGTTGCTGGATGAGGAAGACGAATTTAGAACGGTTTGTTCTTCTTTTTAGGGCAGAGGAATGAAAACCCAACATCATGACAGGATAAAATTATCTATAACGTTTTAACTTGAAGTCAAGCCGTTCTCACTGCAGATTAACGTACGAAACTCCACGTTGAACTGACAGCATTTCACAGGCTTTAACGCATAAACCAACCACCTTGCTGACGAGTTCAAAAACAGTTTGGAAGAAACACAACTGACTACGTGAGCATCTCGAATCCTCCATCGATAATATGGAACGTATAACGAGGAAGAAACCGAGCAAGCTTTGTAAAATACCTTGAAGAACAAGGACAATGTGGAAGTAGATTTAACGCAGAATTAGTAGAAGGTACCCGGATAAGGAATCAGAACACTCGGTTGAGAATGGGATTGTTTTCGTTGCTTAACAACAGGGTGAATACAGCACATTTTATAGTTATTCAATTTAAGATAACAGAAGAAAGAACAAGGAAATTGATAATCATGGGGTCAGCTAACGACAATTTCGTCTCCACATGGTTACAGCTCTACGGGTGTTACTGAAATTCGACCGATATGGACTACCATCTGAACTTTTTGACAGTCTGTACAATTTCGCATCATGTTCAGGACTTGATATATGGTCCCAAGTATGGGATTTCAATTTGAGTATTATGACATTGTACCTGGATGATAGGACGAAATTCCCCCGGAAGTACACGACCGGTTTCGCGGTTATTGCAGCTCATCAGGTATGCGTTCCGGAATTTTTGTCCTATCATCCAGGTACAAAGCCATACTACTCATACTGAAATCCCATACTTGGGACCATGTGGCCTCCTTCTGAAGGTTAGCCGTGTTACCCGACGAATTAACATTGCAAGAATCACCGTGTGAATCTAATAATGGACTCCCCGTCCATGCAATCTCCGTTCAATTCAAATGAGAATACAGCTGTGAACCGACTGTGGAGTGCTCAAGTATAAGGATGATTGGGCGGAAGAGTACCGGGTACGCATACCTGGTGAGCTGCAATAACCGCGAAACCGGTCGTGTACTTCCGGGGAAATTTTGTCCTATCATTCAGATACAATGTCATACTACTCATATTGAAAATACAAATAGTAGCAGTTGAAAATTACAAAAGTGATATGTGTCGATGTAAACGGATGAATCTGACAATAGACTTGGTTGTGCCGCACATGTGTTCTGCTGTCTGACCGTACGGGGCATGGGCAGCAGGGCTGTGGTCCGGAGATGATACATGTGCATGCTACAAGTGAGAATGTCATCAGAATACAAATTACAAAATTTAATTTAAAGCTTCCGTTATGATCTCTCCCAAGCCACTTCAAAATATCCCAAATTATTCTTCTGACCACAGAATCTTACAGATATAATGCGGAATTAAGCCTAACACTACCAGGACAAATTATCGTGGGCTCTGATCTATGTTCATTCTAAAGCATCAGTGATTTCGCTTGACACGATAATCTGCATAATTTTACGTAACTTTTTCATGACTTCTTTTCTACATAACATCAGTTAACATCCTAACCGGCATGTTCTCACACCATAGACGAAAGGACCACTGCCATTAAATTATCGGACTTGGATGATTAAAGATCGTTCAGTGGGTGAAAGACCTGTTCTCTGTAGAATTCTGAGTTCTGAAAACCAAGAAACGTTGAAAAATATATCACACATGAGAGCTCACGGTTCAGGGATCTAAAACTGGATAACCTATAGAATTTAGCAAATGTATTATGCATGATTAAAATCCAACCGGGATTCTCACTCAGGGGCCAGCGACCCCAGATAATTGCAAACACAAGGGAAAACACCATGAACCATTTAGTCTGCGGGATCTCACAAAATTCGAACAAGCTTCATCAGTGAATTTTCCGCACTGCTGTTTGTAACGAACTCAGTGAAGAAGAAAAAACTTTTGGAGACTGGAGACCGGTGGACTTTATTCTTTTAAACAAAAACGAAATTTTCCAAGGTCCACAAAATAGCATGCACCAATATTATTCTGAAAGGAATTTGAAAACTCATTATTTTATGACAATTATCAGTTTACCTATAGAAGCCTGCGATCTGTATTAAGTAGACTAGTTTATTTATTCAACTCCAGAGACCGCAGAATGAACGGAAAATGTGTTTGTGGAAGTGCACTTAAATGTATACAGGTCTTCAAACATTGAAATATGTGTGTATATAACCACATGTTTCGGTATTGATGACGACAAGATAATCTTTACCCAATACGAGGTTCACTCTCAATACCGTCCCAGTTCGGTTTGATAAGGGCCTAATTGCCACACTTTCCTGGGACGCGATAGCAATTCGAGGGTTTATTGTGCCCTATCTGTAAATGGACGTTTGTAGTTAAATGTGCAACCGGAATGATGTGCGCATCTGACCGACTAGTGCAGTTCAGGTACCGGATTCTGCACTGTGTGCTGGTAGTTTGAATGGCACGCCTCCACGGTTGGTTTTCTGAAGGTTAAAATGTTTATATTTATAAATATGTATACGTATATATATATATATATATATATATATATATATATATATATCTGCGGCAGCCACTCTATCGTTCACTAGCAATGTCTTCATAAACTTGAAGTCAATAATGCAATAGATTTATAGAACCCAGTGTATTCTACACCAGAATCAGTTGTAATCTCGTGTTCATATAACCAGATGCATCTCACAGCTTAGTCGTTTCTCAAAACTGAATGAATGGGAAACACATTTGGATAAACTGATTGCATATTGTGTACGTCCAGTACTTTTGCAGTAAGCCGCAGTGAGTACGTTCGTTCGCGTGCTACAATTAGATCCCCATCTGAAAGAGGCTGGTTACACAGTACACGAAACGTGAGAATTAATTTTGTCGTTTTGATGATGATTTTCAAAAGACGGTTAGATGGTTATTTCCACTTCGTTTTTGTAAAACGGTGATACGAAAGACTTACTCGCCCATCAGAAACCTATTCCATCTCAATCTAACCTATACATATATTTGTGTCATTGACTGGACAACGAATTTCTCGTTCACTTATAGTCGACATCATAACTGACATCTAGAAAACTAGTTAGACAGGAAACGTTTGCAAACAACAAACAGTGATTCTCAATAATAGAAAAAGCAAAATCTGTCTATTGGAAAGATTGTCTGATGTAACATCAGAATTCTAGCTCACGTTGACAGTTGAGATAATTATTCTCCACAAAATGAACCTTGCATTCAAACATTTGTAACTTTTCCGCACAATCGCTTTCGTTACACACTCTTATATCTGACCGATTTGATATTTTATTCCTATTTCACATGTGATATTTCCATCACTCTTATATGCAATCTTTTCCAGAGGACCAGATTGCAACGTGTTCATCTATTTTACTGATCACGGAGCATGCAATCTACTTTTGTTCCCATATGTTTCGGTAAGTATATCTGTAAATACCCTTCGTTGTTGTTACAGAAACCCGATACTCTAAAATGATTCTTTCCACATCTCTTGATCAATTAATTGGTCAGGCTTCACGAGTTGTTCCTTCACATCTTCTTTCCATGCAAGCATCTGGTGAAAGGGCCCAATCAAAGAGATCAATCGCTTTGCATTTGTGGGTATTGTGTTTCACATGTACAATTCCGATGATGGATAAGCGGTAATTGATGTAGTGTTAGTATGGAAGAAATCTTTTGAGAGGCCAACCAGGTATGTCAGATTTCATCGGATTTGGGAGCTCATGTGAATTTGAATAGGGTGTGTACTACCCGAGGATCCTAAAGTGTTAGGTTGAACATTTTCCGTGAATTTTGAGTAATGCAATGAGTAAATTTATTAAGTTTACCGATCAACTGATAGTGATAGTTAGAATGAAAATTACTCCCAAATAATCGGAAGACTGTCGTTTGTGCCATTGAATTCATTTAAGATAAGTGCCTCGAATGACTACACGTGTTTTGATCACGTCGACAAATCATCCAAGGCTCTGGTTTGGAGCACCGCGCATGAGTCTTCACGTGAACTGCTCAGTGATTTCTATCCAAATACCACGATTTCGTTTGAAGACTTTATTAAAGATGTCGTTCCAAACACTATGAATCACTATTTTCGATCTGAATATTTTCTTGGAAATATTTCGTATGCTTTTCCATGCACTCTTTGTATGCAAAATTTTTCCGTGTTTCAGCTCGAAGAGCCTCATAGCCAGCACCATCACGCGTTTTGATGAATTAGAGATCGCTACTTCCAATCAGAATGAACATCATGATTCAAAATTTGCTCACGGTTCACGAGTGGCGTGACTTGCGCAAAATAACACATTCCTGAGTACCTAAAATTAATCAATAATGAACAAGTCGTTCCGTTTTCAAACCAGTTTTCTGCTTCTTCTAATTGTCTTACTTACACGGAAACACGTTGACGAGATGCGAATTAATGCATGCGTGAACGAACTAATGGAAGCTGATATATATACAAATGAAACCGTGGGCAGGCAATTTGAATACATCTTCCAGCATATTTTATTCAACTGTGCTGTAGAGGATGGCTCGAGATGATCTCGCATAACCATCTAAGTTGTCAATGCTAAGGCATAATTTTGACTAGTTGTCTCCCTTCTTTCATTGGTTATTTGCTAATGCTAAAATAGCAATGTGCCAGAGAAGGAAATCCACGCCAAATTTGTTCCGTTTCGCGTTATCTACGGAGAAGTTCGGTGGATGATTAGAAATCATCAATTCCTTCAACCAACCTATACTCCTATAATAGGAATAATTTTATTGACAAATATAATAATATGACAAAATTATAATGAACAATTACGTCATTCTGTCACTTGCAATGAAGGTGAATTTTGATACAACTTTCATGAATTCATTGTCCCACTTCGTCCAAATAAACAACGAACCCACCCACCAATCAGATAACAACTACAGCTTGATCAAGATTATCTGAGTGAACAGTTGTCTGAGATGAAGAGAGAAAATAGGCCCGAAAAATGCTATTCCATGTGGACTCTAGTTATTCCGGCTCCATGTTTGCCGAGACCGTATCAAAGAACATCAGTGGTGAATTCCCCGTGCAATTAGTATTGCCTCTGTTTGTCCGATCTGATGTTGACTGACTTTTTCACTCCATCCTATAAACATGTCTGTTATCATTTTTCAAATTATCCTTTCCGAAAATACACGAAATCTCCTATGGCTAAAAGTGTTATATACAATTCAACACACTGAAAGGCATCATGATGCACGAGACCGCATTTCATTCGTCCACAAAACAACGCGCACACATGCACAAACGTGCACAAAGATTCACAACAATCAAAAAGCCATTCATGCACCCAAAGTCGTACACATGCAGATATCTATAACGACCTTTCCGTTTCAGCTTTGTTGATTCATGGCTGTTGCGGTTTCATTAAGAGAAACCTCGCATACGCTCTCAGTCCTCTTGCGCAACTCAGGTGACATGATGATGTAACGAAAACAGTAGACAAACAAGCAGTGTTGTCAAATATGTTTGATGCACGTGATGACTAGTGGGATGCTCGAAGTTATCAGGTAGAATTCTTCGGACTGAATCATTCTTCCTACATTGCAGTTTTAACCATGACTTTTACCAATGAACAAGAATCAAACCATGCCACTTTCTGTGATAATCCCGAGATCAAAACATGCTTAGCCGACGAGTTTTCATATCAGTAGATTGTAGATATTGAGAAGGTAAGCTTTGTGGGATGGGTTGTTACCTTATGCTCCGTCTGCTGAATTTGAATTGTGCACAGGAGTCAATGTGTATTTTGTGACCACTAAATGTATCCGTTTTAGCCACGAATATGATGATACCAGAAACGAACTTGATCGCAAATCGTATTTTCTATGTAAGGTGACATGGGATCAGACGGTGAATATCTAATGATTCTCCGAGCTCATTGGACTGACTGGCTCTCAAATTCGGTATGACATAGCTGGTCATTGCGGATTTCACTGACAAAACCTCGAATAAATAAGGCAAGAGCAACAAGTTGCATGAAATATTACGGAGAATTCCAATTCCTTTCACTGGTATATATTTTAATCAAGGCGACCGATCTTGAATGTTGAATTGAACATTCCCAGAAGAATAAAGATAAACGCAAAATAAGGGTCACTTCGCAGGTGTTAACAAAATAAGAGATCAGTTAGCAAGGCTAAGCAAACGTAATAAGCCATTCTCGTCATTCCCGTTCCTACATCAAATGTCTCCAATTGCATGTAATCTGCGTGAGCTCGATGTTGTCTCCCCCACGATTTGCGCAATTGATGACTTGAGAGTTCTACTTCCGCTCGATCAGATCATCGGTGTTTGTTTGTTCGGTCGGTGATCCCAGTGACCAGATCGAAATGTGTTTGACAATTCTGATACACAGTCGCATCCATCCACGGCCAAAATTGTTGTCTGCGCATGCAAAATAGAATGAGTAAATGCGAGTGAGATTGGTGTGAACAATTGGGTTTCATTCACCCACGGTATCTCAACCGGGATATTGTATGGAATAAGAAGACTTTGTGGCGTAGTATGTAAGATCCATGATCCCACTGAGATGTCCATTGAGTAAGCTTGTAAGACCATCACTTTTATGAGATCACTGTGGGGTGGTAGACAGTTTTGGACTCGTAAAGAATTGATTTTGCTCGTAAGTGACGGTGAGTATCTGGAAACTGTAAGTCTTGTAACTGTGACACACGAATTACTCAACATGTTCTGTTCTCGGTCGTGCATTCGGGGATTAATCATTTTGACTGCGGAGTGTACTGGTAAGCATGTGGCGCATCGCAGTAGATGCATCCGGCAAACTAATGCTTTCGCATTTGTAGTCCATTAGGACCCAGTGTATAATTTGAAAGATCATGATGATCTTATTCAACCAGATATCAGAACTGAACTTATTTTATAGTTTTTGAATGAAGGTCATCAACCTAACAAACATGTGTAAATTTTCTGTGAATGATGACAGTTTGAAAATAGTCTGTTGTCCAATGACCGAAGTTGGACGAAGTGGGCTAGAGAATACGTGTGTGTTTGATCGGATGAAAACAGAGTGCTGCACTTTACTTGCTCACCTTTTCTTATTCAAACTTTGTCACTTCCAAATTTATGATGAACTCATGACACACACTGTTCTTTAACTGTGAACATGTGTGCAACTTTGTATTGAGTGAGATGTTGGAAGTGATTTTCATCTCGTCAACAGACTCACATTGGTAACGATTGTCAAGCATAGATAACTTCTCATCGTTTCTGAGCCAACGAAGGAGAAAGGAATGTTATTATAATGGTGGTTAGCACTGTGATTAGTTTCACTGTAAATCAAATGGTGGTATGCTGGCTGCCACTGAACCAGGCCGTTTGTTGACAATCTGTCAGTCCATGCCACCACATGTCTATCTAAGTATTAATCTAGCTTTTACAACTCCCATCATATCCAGACTTTCCAACTGATTATCATTTAGTTTTGACTGCATTAGTGTTAAATTATTTAAGGCAACCCTATTCGAAACATGGTAACGGTCAATTTCATGATTAGGACAAATTTCATGGGTTCGAGAATGTACGAACAGGGTAGATAATTCTCTCCCGTGGGATCGATTTTCAGTGTGCTGCATGGTATTTCCCAGAAGGCAAAATTATCCTATATGAATACCAATATTATTATTGAATATCTCAGGTGCCGGATGATCCGAATATTCACCCATGGAGTTTTACTCATTTCACAGTACATTCACTCTTTACTATTTTTCATGTTCCAATTTATCTCTGATCTGGTAATGTGTCCGTGGCTTAGATTCAAAAATCAGCTGGTCTGAGTGAACCAGAATAAATAAGTGCCACATTTGTGGTTAACTTAGTAGGTGCAATCAAGTGCATGCTGTTTGACTGACTGCTTGTTTGATTTATTGTTGGGGTGAGTGGGTGAGTTCTATCACTGAGGGAGTCAGCGAGTGAATAAAGTTGTCAGGTCGACGGATAAACCAGTTATTGGGTTGGCTTGATGAGTTCCATTATCGATTGACTGATTGAATGAAAAATGCATCGGAGAAGCACAAGAGTCTGCCAGTGATGATAATGATCCGAAGTGTTAGCGAATATTCCCAATCTCACACACAATGAAACCGCCGACCTCTTCGTTTTCGGATGCAATATAGGGTGAACTGGACAAATGGACGACTGAAGATCACTTTACAGCTGTCAAAGAAGCAGCGAGCCACAGTCATGCTAACCTATTCGGTGATACGGTGAGTAGCCTGTACTGTTCAAATTATCGTTGCTAAATTCAATAAAGCTGCAAATGGAATACTTTCATATATTCAGCGCCATGATGAAGTTGGTTCATACTTTACGAACACCTATTTTTATATGAACAAGCTGACGTATGAATGCACCCTCACTGTCAGGATATAACAGTGAAAGTTCAAATCGAGAAGTTTCAGTTTTGCGAACGCGTGCAACTAAGGTGACATCTGAGAGATGAAGTTCAGATCCACGCACTATTGATAAATTGGTCTGTTGAATTTGAACTTTTCTGACACTTGTTCGGCAGTAGCTTATCCTACCACAAAAGCCGACAACTAACCAACAATTATGATGATAACTTCTGGCATTCATTCGATTTCGATTTGTTCTATTTGTTTATTTTGCAAATCGACACTCATCCTTAGTTGATTTTACTTCCACGTCATTCAATGAAGAAATGCGAATTTATCGAAATGGCAGAGAAATTATGGTAATTTTCCCTGCTTATCACCACATACATCAGTTTGGAATGGGTGCTTGTTGGAAGTTGACCGCAAACAACTCATTCATCTGTTTATTTAGATATTGTGATGGATAGGATTGAAAAGGTTACGGTATAAGTTGAAATAATGGTATATGAAATGATCGCACGAGATTGATTTATATGCATTGACATATTCAATCTGAAATTGAACTCTTGAATTTCATTGGTAGTAGGGATACATACGTATCATATGACTGTTTACTGCGGAAAATGCGTTGTGATCATGTCCCGATGGCTTACCATGCATTGTTTTGAATTCATGTGGCTTCATACTTTTTATGCGATTTCTAATAGGCAGTTGGTGAAAAGAGCTTGTGCAATGTTCAGAAATACTAAATTCGCAAGGATATTTCTTTCGTAATCACAGAGCAATGAGTCAAGTAGTAGATTGACCAGAATACAAATCGGCACTCGGGTTGTTTGATTTTCCCCGTGATTTTCGCTCGTTACTTTGACCTTTGTCAGCCCTCAGCTAAGTAGTGCTTTGAGGGCGTAACCAAAACCAAAGCGCAGTATGGCGAGGTTGATGGTTGAAATAATTATAATGAACTAAAAAGAAATGAACAGAATTGGACTGGACTAAATGTGGTTATTAATCTTAACACCGAGCCATTACCATTCCCAGCAGACGAAGCAGTGTATTTGCCAGTGCATGGCTCTCATTATCTGCGCTATCTGGTCTCCAAGATGACACGACCGGCCTTATCAGAAGTCGCACCGAAAAAGTCATTCTCGTGAAATAGATCAAATTTAGTTTGATATATGCTAAGTATGATATAAACTATCTGTGGTGTCATATAAATTCAACTGGGATCAAGACCATTCGTGCAGCCATCAAGGTGAACAACATGTGAATTCTTTTGCATGCGAAATAGACTGCAATCTTCAGGTAATAAGCACGGTCTTCAAAACCGACTGCCACATGTTTCTCTTATAAAGCACCTTGGTAATTCCTCGCGAAACACAACCCGATTTCAGTGCACACGATTCTATCCCCTGTTCTGTTCCGTTCTGTTCCGTTTTTCTCATTTCTAAGAGTGCACGTGTGTAGTGTATCGATCTGCAGTTGACATCAGTAGAGGTGCTGTGATAGTTTTGTGCAGAGGTTTTGTACAACTTTGCCTTATTGATTTCCATTATCAGTGTTACCTCGATAGAGGTCAGTTTCGTTCACTAATGCAATCGAATTCCGATCGGGAATGGGAAGATTGGGTGTGTCCGCAATGACCTAAATAATATCTGATAAAATGATGTTCTGTTCATCTTACATCCATCTCCCTTGTTCCGGAAATATCCAAGCTTCATCTTCCCTAGTTCTTCTCTGGTGGTGGTGGTATATGAGCAAGGATACGATGCGAAATTGATTGTGCGAGCAATATTAGCTACATGTGCATAATTGTCGCCAAATTCCGTGAACTTCTGTCCGTTGTTCCCTCTTCTTAATTCTAAAGCAAAATTTATTCTATCAACAAAATATCCTAAATCAATGAATTGAATTAAATACATCATTATTTGGAGCTGAGGTGAAAGTGAGAAATCTGTCCCCTCCCGTTAGGCTCTCGTACGAATTGTTTCACTGAGCAACGAGAACTTAGCACATCGTTAGTGAAGGTTATCATCGCGATGTGAGTTATTACGGGGCACAGATATTTCGTAGGCAGCTGAAGATTTTCCACCGTTAAACCGATCATTTTCCAGTGCTACTCGATTTTTTTAATAGTTTGCCTACTTACAAATAACCAAGTAGCGAGTTGCACATTTTGACCTCCGCTTTGTATCTGAGCTACTTTTGACCACACTGCACCGCTGTTCATTGGTTGGGTTGGACCAATGCACCTTTTTTGTAGGAGGCAAATAGGTTCACAAAGGCCTTGGTTGAATCCTCGAATTTGATGGCATATTCTGGAACGGCCTACCGAGTTTTGAAGTAGTCAACTATACTGCTTTTCACGACATCCTATTAGAGCTGACTGTAGTTTCCCGCGTACGTTCAATACCTACTTATGCCGTTGGCACTACGGTTCTTCCCCAAACCCTAGTTTAACTCCTCGGCGAATGCTTCCCAGTTTATCCGGTTTCTTCCTGCGTCTTTTCCTACGCACCGAAACTTCATTCGTCAAACTTGCAAACTAGCACTTAACAATCCAGCTCGATAATTTGTTTGAAGGATCGATCTAATATTCGTACGAAGTTGCACGTACCTAACGCTGGAAACCATATATCTGCAGATTCTGGTCCTTTTGACTTTGGCTTGCATCTCGTTACCGGAGTGAAGCCGTCCTTCTGAAAGACGTCACATATTACAGGGACCAAATATCTTCCTGTTCCTAGATAGTTGTGTGGCCTTCGACTACATCGGTGGATCTCCATTATGTACAGTATTCCATCCAATAATCGACACTAATCGGCATGACCCAAGTTGTTTCTCGCTGGAAGGGGAATGCATTCAGGTAAGGAAAAAGCCAAAAAGAAGTAGTCAGTTAATTAGTATCAATTCTGAAGTCACGTTTGTTAAAAATACCCACTTTTCGCCTCATTGTTCAGTCTGCTACGGCCAGTGCCATTTTCCACATGCTGATCCACTCTCCGAATATGCTCCTTACCATCGAAGCGCTACGGTTCTTCTCAAAATCAGCTCCAGTTTGTAGTTAAGTTTCGAAACAGCTTAGCTTTGTTCTTTTGCCGGTAACTAGGTGTTTAATTTTTTCACCAGACACATTGTAGTAAAATATTGTTGTCAATCGATCTATTATACGTCTCGGGGCAAAACCTATTCCACCTACTTGAACGAGGCTTCTGTTCAACATGCTCCAAAACAGCAAAACGTTCTCGTCAACAATGAATATATTCCCGACTCATGATGCTGCGATTCTGAATCTCGAATTTTGCCTAAATGTGACACAACCTCGGCTTTCTAGCACCGTTATTGACGCTCACCCCATCAGTGTCTGGGTCAGTTTGAAAGACGAACAGTATCAAAGACCTAGTACCAGACTGAAACCCTTTTCCATTCACCATCATTTGAAGATTGAATCAATATTGCTGATAGGCTCAGATAAGTTTTAGTTTGTGATTGGAACTGAACAAATTTAATACCGACTAATTATAACTGACACCGCATCCCTAGACGAAATTGTGTTACCGATTTTGTTCTCCGCCTTTCCCAATCATGAGAAACAGTAATTATCAAATTCGTTATACCCAGAGATGCTTCTAGTTGGATTGGATGATCCGAGGGAGTGGGAGATGGGGGTGAACTTCCAATGGTAGTGTTTTCTGTTCGGTTCTGTGAGGCTATTGCATGGTGCTAGATTTTATGTGAAGTTAGTTTTCCTGAATATCATGTTTCTTGCAGAGATTACATTGCAATTACAATTGCAATTACCATCCGGGTGGGAAATGATAATATTTTAATAGAAATTTGAGTACCTAGGACCTATTCGCCGATTCTCAATGGGTTGTATCGTCATGCCTTAGTTCTAGCAAAAGTTCTACGGTCAGCTTTAACCCACCTATAAAGCCTCTAGTAAAGTTCAGTAGAAGATTTTTCACAGAATGTAGTGTCTTGTTTAGCAAGTGTTGGACTGAAACTGTTAATGGAAAACAGAGTTTTTGCTTGGACAATGCCTATGGCGTTGCCTTGATAACTGACAATGCACAAGTAGGTAAGATCCCTCTGAGCCGCCCAAGGATTGTGATATTTTGACGGGGAGTGCACATTTCTGACTACTAGTGATAGTTACTTTCAAAAGACTGAAAAATGCCGATGACTTCAATCCTCTGTAGATGTATTCTCCTTGGGTTAATCGATGGATTTGGTTAACTCGGAGCCGAAATTTGGCTTGCAGAATACCGAGAAAGCTGGAGTAGCTTTTACCAACGTGCGAAATCTGAGATATCGTCGGTTGGCCGGGAAATCAAGTGGACAATAAGGAAGTTTGCCATCGTGTGTTAGGAGAGGATAGTCGCCCTCCGATCAAAGTAATCGCTTCACAACGCTTCCAACTGTTTGGGCATGTAGTGCGTATTTTTCCCGATCACGTAGCTTTCCTTTTTCTGAACGCTCGTGTTGGGGAAATCTGCTAGAAACGGAGGGGAGCACAGGCCAAGACATTCAGTAGGGGTGTGAAGAAGAAAAGATAATCACTGTCTACGGAAAATGCCCAATAGTTTTGAATTACATTTTAGTAAATAATTTGATTGAAATGGTGCGAATGCTTTACCGTTCAGCTTTTGTGCTTGAATCCACTAAACTCTTCCTGGTTTTCTTGATTTTATTGGAGTGTATTGGTGTAATAGATACAATTTTTCCAAGCAAACGATATTATGTGATTGTTTATTCACGTTCAATGTGAAGGACATTCAATAACGGCTTATTTCAAAGCAAAGCATTAAAAAGCCAGCCAAAGTCCGGTCTGGACTCTCAGGCCATTGGGCACACGGTATTATACTACCGTTCATACTTGCACAAATTCTACGATTGGAAAACTATCAGCTCTCTTCCAACCGACCTTGTACAGGTTGCGCTTTTGAGACAACATTTTCCTCCACTATGTTTTACTGTACCACACACGATTTCTAAAATGGCAACGGCTGATATTTGTTGACAGATTAGATGAACTTCAGGTGACAAACATGAATCTCTTTGGTTGGATTCCTGTACGTCCACATTTGCAAGTCATGTCAGTAAGAATCTTGAGGAGCACCTTCAGCAAAAGTTGTTTTGCTTATTTATTAGGCAAATATTTTGTTTTTTTAATTGTAAAACTTCACCTTTGCCGTAGCAATGGTCCCATGGTTTTGAACATGTACAGTGTCAATAGTGAGTAAAAACTATACGTCCACAGTGAACGTATCTCAGGCCCATCCTGGGTACTTATATTTTCATGGAATAAATAGTCCCCGAGAGTTAAGAGCAGAAACAGCAGAACAGCTAACGAGAAAACAAGGTAATTTACCGGATTACACACGAATCATACGGATTATACACAGAGCCCAGATGCATGATACTTGTGTCAGTGAATTTCGCACTGTACAGGGTGTTCTTTGGGAGTTGGTATATCCCTGGTGCTTCGAATTCCTAATAGTACTACTGGGGCTGTTAGCAGTAGTTAGACCTTGACTTTTTCGGAATTCTCGAGAGAAAAATTGTTTGGCATCGCCCACTTGAGAAAACGGTGAACCGCATCGAAATTTGCAAATTGCACATTCAGAGGGGCTACTTTTAACCACAAAATGATGGTGTAATGCAACTTACGCAAGTCGAGTCGGCCTTTCGTTATGAATAAACGGGTCGTGTTGGCCAATTGAGCAGTGCCTTGCGTAGAAAGTCCGAGTCGAACAGTGAATTACGTTGTACATGATCAGCAATACGTTGTCCATTGGAACAGAGTTTATGGCTAACCCCTGCACGACTTAATCCCGTATATTCATTTTGGTCTCCTGAAAGTGATAAACTTCAAGGAATCTAGTTCAATGGGAACAACCAGTATCGGTTCGTGTATAACGGCAGTTCGCAGATTGCTGGTTCTCAGCAGAAACCCTAACCAAGAAATCAAAATAATCACCAGCATGGCAAAGTGGGAGGAAAGTTGAGAATAATGGCAACAACGTGATGATTAAGTAGTGCGAATACAAAAGCCACACTTGTCATGATAATTAGTCGTGTCTTCCTGACGATAATCACTGGTTCTATGGATCTCATAGAAGTTCAACACAACAAAAATAACCGAGTGCAGTAGTCTAGCTCTTAGTATATTTCATCCATCTTACGAACTGTCCATTTGCTTGAGCTCACCATACCAAGGTTCTTGTAGATTGCGATAAGTGGTTTACGTTTACTTAGTAAAGTCTACGTCTCTAGTCCGACTTCGGGTTGAACCTGGTTATTGGATTTTGTCCGAGACCTGGCATACTCTGATGAAGTTAATATTCGTTTACTAATAACAGTTGTTAGCTACCCGGTCCCAATTTCAATAAGACGGTCAAGTAGCTACGATAACCATATTGGACATTTCTGGGAGTAAGCATTGAAACTGAGATTGATGTTTCCACGATCGTCGGAGATTAGCTCAACCTTGGATATAATTCGTGTGATCTGGTGACTGGGGAAGTCTCCGACAGTTACGGCTAGGTATCACTTCAAGTGACTTAGAAGGATGTTGGGCATGGTGGCAAATTCTACTTGATTTCATTTCATAACACTGAAGTGAGCGATAAAATACTTATGATAAAATCAGACATTCCTATTGGACCGTATAGTCCGACGGACAACATCGATCTATATTCTCTTAATTTCGATCACTCCGGTGAGAATACAGGATATCGAAATGTATGTACCCTCCCGAATAATATACCACAGGTAGGTAGTTAGAAAATGTTGCTCCATGGCGGACCTTGTTATTTATATATAACGCCACCTCAGTGGTAGGAGTTCGCAGTTTTGAACATATGAAATGTCAACAGTCACAAAATAGAGTACATCAGCAGAAAATATATTGAATGACGATCCTAGATGCGTTCCTATGACCGAATAAATAGCCACTGACAGTTGAGGTCAGAACAGTAGACCAGCAAGCACTATGATAAAGTGCCTACAGAGTAAACACTTAGATCAAGAGCATCAGTCACGCGCACGTTAATTCTATGATGTACATGCAGGGAAGTGTCCGTGCTGACTTTTCGTGCAGTGCGAGTCTCGTGCATTGTGTGTAGTGACTCTGGGATTATCTTGCTGATGATACGAGCGTGTGATTTGTTACAGAAAATCCAACAAGCCTGTTCGAATGTATGCCTGTTTGACAACACATTGATTAATTATCGAACCGGGTACGGAAGGACCCCAAATTCTTTTACTTGATAACTAGCCCAAAATATCACGGACAATTTCCAAATGAACAGTGCTTGCAGTTTTATATATGTTTTGGTTTTAAATTCAGAAACCAGGTGTAATTGAAAGTACCAATGCAAAATCAGATTACCAAGCTTGCTGTGGTGAACATGGGGGGCTGGTTAATTGGTTTCGTCTTTCTGCCCTGGGCTGCTCGCTTATGAACTTGAAGGCTTAGAAAAACAAGCCATTTTTTCTTCGCGATAGACTGAAGAGAATGAAAGTTAGTTAAGACAGCTCCACGGATTTCAGTGCTCGGAGAGATCAGATCATACCGTCGGTTCGCTGTCACACAAACCAATTAAGTTTGAAAGCGTTTCAATTCAGTTGCACATTCGTGCTCACCGACCATTTCTGTATTTTGTAACTTTCCCCGTTAGCATCTGTACTTAAATCCATATCTTTTAAGGCCTTGTGCTTTTCTAATCCGCGGAATATTTCAAATACTGGAAACTTTACATGTCGTCGTGCGATTGCCAAATTTACTTTTATTTCTCATGGCAACCGATTATTAGATACAATGAATTCTAGAGGAAGCAAAACTGCGTCAATAAAGTAACTGGTGCAGACTGAAAGAAAGAACAACTCTATAAAGATCACATAGTGATATGATATGGTATCCATTATTTTCTCAGAGCAGGTGTGCCCGCTGTTAGGGAAAGTTGTTCACTTGGTAAAAATGGTCAAACAAGGTTGATATTCAGCCTCGGAAATCATAAAACTGGAAGAAGTTCGAACAAATTCTGGCAGTGATGACTTTAAAAATACGTCCAAATGATGGGACGTTCGCAAGATTACAAAAGATTCGATGGGTTTCGCGAGTGAATATAGAATGCTCTTTTTATACTGAAAATTCATTCCACCCTCTGGTATGTTGTGTCCACAACATATACGCGCTCAAAGCTTAAATTTCTATTTACTCGCACTTTTCCATGTATTCCAATTCTATTTTGCTGTACCATGCTCGTGGGATTTTTGACTCAGTGAAAGTTGCCAAAGACCTACGAAACTGTTTACTTGAATGAAAATTACCATGATTGTACGTATTTCACAAGTCCGAATTCTAATGTATGCGGATATGGTGTTAATACTGAGAATCCACCCAGTCGGGTGCATAGAGCTTTTATTGACTTGACTTCAGTTGAAAAACCTGAATGAAGAAAGTAAGCTGGACCCCAATTTTTGGAAGATGATTTTGTCCAATAGAGAGCGACATCATACAATTACGATCATCAAACCATCAACGTTACGACAGACACTGAACTTGCTTGTTTCAAAATTATTCATTAGGGTAAAACAAAACTGCTTCATTCTGAAATGGATATACAGGTAAACGTGATACAGAAACCCCACTCGAGAGCTCACTCTTGAGGATCTACAACACGATAACGTTAAAACTCCATCAAATATACTGTGCATCATCAAAGCTCAGCAGACATTCATTGTTGAACGCAGAGGCCCCAAATAAGTGCTAACACAATAGAAAATACCAGGATATAGGTAGTCTGCATGGTCTGACAAAACTTAATCCATCATCCTCAGGAAACACACCTCGCAGTTATTTATAACGAATGCAGTGAAGAGACTGATACTGCTGAGTACTGGAGACTGGGACGCATCATTCCTGTACACAAAAGTAAAATTGCATATCCAACACGATTGCACTTACTACCAGTATGAAGGATCCGTAAATTCAAATGAATTCCGTGTAGCTTCAAGTGAAGCGCCTAATCACGCTGCTCTTCAAACACTGGAAAATGATCGGTTCAACGGTGGAAAATCTTCAGCTGCCTACGAAATATCTGTGCCCCGTAATAACTCACATCGCGATGATAACCTTCACTAACGATGTGCTAAGTTCTCGTTGCTCAGTGAAACAATTCGTACGAGAGCCTAACGGGAGGGGAGAGATTTCTCACTTTCACCTCAGCTCCAAATAATGATGTATTTAATTCAATTCATTGATTTAGGATATTTTGTTGATAGAATAAATTTTGCTTTAGAATTAAGAAGAGGGAACAACGGACAGAAGTTCACGGAATTTGGCGACAATTATGCACATGTAGCTAATATTGCTCGCACAATCAATTTCGCATCGTATCCTTGCTCATATACCACGACCACCAGAGAAGAACTAGGGAAGATGAAGCTTGGATATTTCCGGAACAAGGGAGATGGATGTAAGATGAACAGAACATCATTTTATCAGATATTATTTAGGTCATTGCGGACACACCCAATCTTCCCATTCCCGATCGGAATCCGATTGCATTAGTGAACGAAACTGACCTCTATCGAGGTAACACTGATAATGGAAATCAATAAGGCAAAGTTGTACAAAACCTCTGCACAAAACTATCACAGCACCTCTACTGATGTCAACTGCAGATCGATACACTACACACGTGCACTCTTAGAAATGAGAAAAACGGAACAGAACGAAACAGAACAGGGGATAGAATCGTGTGCACTGAAATCGGGTTGTGTTTCGCGAGGAATTACCAAGGTGCTTTATAAGAGAAACATGTGGCAGTCGGTTTTGAAAACCGTGCTTATTACCTGAAGATTGCAGTCTATTTCGCATGCAAAAGAATTCACATGTTGTTCACCTTGATGGCTGCACGAATGGTCTTGATCCCAGTTGAATTTATATGACACCACAGATAGTTTATATCATACTTAGCATATATCAAACTAAATTTGATCTATTTCACGAGAATGACTTTTTCGGTGCGACTTCTGATAAGGCCGGTCTTGTCATCTTGGAGACCAGATAGCGCAGATAATGAGAGCCATGCACTGGCAAATACACTGCTACGTCTGCTAGGAATGGTAATGGCTCGGTGTTAAGATTAATAACCACATTGAGTCCAGTCCAATGCTGTTCATTTCTTTTTAGTTCATTATAGTTATTTCAACCATCAACCTCGCCATACTGTGCTTCGGTTTTGGTTACGCCCTCAAAGCACTACTTAGCTGAGGGCTGACAAAGGTCAAAGTAACGAGCGAAAATCACGGAGAAAATCAAACAACCCGAGTGCCGATTTGTATTCTGGTCAATCTACTACTTGACTCATTGCTCTGTGATTACGAAAGAAATATCCTTGCGAATTTAGTATTTCTTAACACTGCACAAGCTCTTTTCACCAACTGCCTATTAGAAATCGCATAAAAAGTATGAAGCCACATGAATTCAAAACAATGCATGGTAAGCCATCGGGACCTGATCACAACGCATTTTCCGCAGTAAACAATCATATGATACGTATGTATCCCTACTACCAATGAAATTCAAGAGTTCAATTTCAGATTGAATATGTCAATGCATATAAATCAATCTTGTGCGATCATTTCATATACCATTATTTCAACTTATACCGTAACCTTTTCAATCCTATCCATCACAATATCTAAATAAACAGATGAATGAGTTGTTTGCGGTCAACTTCCAACAAGCACCCATTCCAAACTGATGTATGTGGTGATAAGCAGGGAAAATTACCATCATTTCTCTGCCATTTCGATCAATTCGCATTTCTTCATTGAATGACTTGGAATAGAATCGACTAAGGATGAGTGTCGATTTGCAAAATAAACAAATAGAACAAATCGAAATCGAATGAATGCCAGAAGTTATCATCATAATTGTTGGTTAGTTGTCGGCTTTTGTGGTAGGATAAGCTACTGCTGAGCAAGTGTCAGAAAAGTTCAAATTCAACAGACCAATTTATCAATAGTGCGTGGATCTGAACTTCATCTCTCAGATGTCACCTTAGTTGCACGCGTTCGCAAAACTGAAACTTCTCGATTTGAACTTTCACTGTTATATCCTGACAGTGAGGGTGCATTCATACGTCAGCTTGTTCATATAAAAATAGGTGTTCGTAAAGTATGAACCAACTTCATCATGGCGCTGAATATATGAAAGTATTCCATTTGCAGCTTTATTGAATTTAGCAACGATAATTTGAACAGTACAGGCTACTCACCGTATCACCGAATAGGTTAGCATGACTGTGGCTCGCTGCTTCTTTGACAGCTGTAAAGTGATTTTCAATCGTCCGTTTGTCCAGTTAACCCTATAATGCATCCGAAAACGAAGAGGTCGGCGGTTTCATTGTGTGTGAGATTGGGAATATTCGCTAACACTTCGGATCATTATCATCTCTGGCAGACTCTTGTGCTTCTCCGATGCATTTCTCATTCAATCAGTCAATCGATAATGGAACTCATCAAGCCAACTCAATAACTCGTTTATCCGTCGACCTGACAACTTTATTCACTCGCTGACTCCCTCAGTGATATAACTCACCCACTCACCCCAACAATAAATCAAACAAGCAGTCAGTCAAACAGCATGCACTTGATTGCACCTACTAAGTTAACCACAAATGTGGCACTTAGTTATTCTGGTTCACTCAGACCAGCTGATTTTTGAATCTAAGCCACGGACACATTACCAGATCAGAGATAAATTGGAACATGAAAAATAGTAAAGAGTGAATGTACTGTGAAATGAGTAAAACTCCATGGGTGAATATTCGGATCATCCGGCACCTGAGATATTCAATAATAATATTGGTATTCATATAGGATAATTTTGCCTTCTGGGAAATACCATGCAGCACACTGAAAATCGATCCCACGGGAGAGAATTATCTACCCTGTTCGTACATTCTCGAACCCATGAAATTTGTCCTAATCATGAAATTGATCGTTACCATGTTTCGAATAGGGTTGCCTTACATAATTTAACACTAATGCAGTCAAAACTAAATGATAATCAGTTGGAAAGTCTGGATATGATGGGAGTTGTAAAAGCTAGATTAATACTTAGATAGACATGTGGTGGCATGGACTGACAGATTGTCAACAAACGGCCTGGTTCAGTGGCAGCCAGCATACCACCATTTGATTTACAGTGAAACTAATCACAGTGCTAACCACCATTATAATAACATTCCTTTCTCCTTCGTTGGCTCAGAAACGATGAGAAGTTATCTATGCTTGACAATCGTTACCAATGTGAGTCTGTTGACGAGATGAAAATCACTTCCAACATCTCACTCAATACAAAGTTGCACACATGTTCACAGTTAAAGAACAGTGTGTGTCATGAGTTCATCATAAATTTGGAAGTGACAAAGTTTGAATAAGAAAAGGTGAGCAAGTAAAGTGCAGCACTCTGTTTTCATCCGATCAAACACACACGTATTCTCTAGCCCACTTCGTCCAACTTCGGTCATTGGACAACAGACTATTTTCAAACTGTCATCATTCACAGAAAATTTACACATGTTTGTTAGGTTGATGACCTTCATTCAAAAACTATAAAATAAGTTCAGTTCTGATATCTGGTTGAATAAGATCATCATGATCTTTCAAATTATACACTGGGTCCTAATGGACTACAAATGCGAAAGCATTAGTTTGCCGGATGCATCTACTGCGATGCGCCACATGCTTACCAGTACACTCCGCAGTCAAAATGATTAATCCCCGAATGCACGACCGAGAACAGAACATGTTGAGTAATTCGTGTGTCACAGTTACAAGACTTACAGTTTCCAGATACTCACCGTCACTTACGAGCAAAATCAATTCTTTACGAGTCCAAAACTGTCTACCACCCCACAGTGATCTCATCAAAGTGATGGTCTTACAAGCTTACTCAATGGACATCTCAGTGGGATCATGGATCTTACATACTACGCCACAAAGTCTTCTTATTCCATACAATATCCCGGTTGAGATACCGTGGGTGAATGAAACCCAATTGTTCACACCAATCTCACTCGCATTTACTCATTCTATTTTGCATGCGCAGACAACAATTTTGGCCGTGGATGGATGCGACTGTGTATCAGAATTGTCAAACACATTTCGATCTGGTCACTGGGATCACCGACCGAACAAACAAACACCGATGATCTGATCGAGCGGAAGTAGAACTCTCAAGTCATCAATTGCGCAAATCGTGGGGGAGACAACATCGAGCTCACGCAGATTACATGCAATTGGAGACATTTGATGTAGGAACGGGAATGACGAGAATGGCTTATTACGTTTGCTTAGCCTTGCTAACTGATCTCTTATTTTGTTAACACCTGCGAAGTGACCCTTATTTTGCGTTTATCTTTATTCTTCTGGGAATGTTCAATTCAACATTCAAGATCGGTCGCCTTGATTAAAATATATACCAGTGAAAGGAATTGGAATTCTCCGTAATATTTCATGCAACTTGTTGCTCTTGCCTTATTTATTCGAGGTTTTGTCAGTGAAATCCGCAATGACCAGCTATGTCATACCGAATTTGAGAGCCAGTCAGTCCAATGAGCTCGGAGAATTATTAGATATTCACTGTTTGATCTCATGTCACCTTACATAGAAAATACGATTTGCGATCAAGTTCGTTTTTGGTATTTTCATATTCGTGGCTAAAACGGATACATTTAGTGGTCACAAAATACACATTGACTCCTGTGCACAATTCAAATTCAGCAGACGGAGCATAAGGTAACAACCCATCCCACAAAGCTTACCTTCTCAATATCTACAATCCACTGATATGAAAACTCGTCGGCCAAGCATGTTTTGATCTCGGGATCATCACAGAAAGTGGCATGGTTTGATTTTTGTTCATTGGTAAAAGTCATGGTTAAAACTGCAATGTAGGAAGAATGATTCAGTCCGAAGAATTCTACCTGATAACTTCGAGCATCCCACTAGTCATCACGTGCATCAAACATATTTGACAACACTGCTTGTTTGTCTACTGTTTTCGTTACATCATCATGTCACTTGGGTTGTGCAAGAGGACTCAGAGCGTATGCGAGGTTTTTCCTAATGAAACTGCAACAGCCATGAATCAACAAAGCTGAAACGGAAAGGTCGTTATAGATATCTGCATGTGTACGACTTTGGGTGCATGAATGGCTTTTTGATTGTTGTGAATCTTTGTGCACGTTTGTGCATGTGTGCGCGTTGTTTTGTGGACGAATGAAATGCGGTCTCGTGCATCATGATGCCTTTCAGTGTGTTGAATTGTATATAACACTTTTAGCCATAGGAGATTTCGTGTATTTTCGGAACGGATAATTTGAAAAATGATAACAGACATGTTTATAGGATGGAGTGAAAAAGTCAGTCAACATCAGATCGGACAAACAGAGGCAATACTAATTGCACGGGGAATTCACCACTGATGTTCTTTGATACGGTCTCGGCAAACATGGAGCCGGAATAACTAGAGTCCACATGGAATAGCATTTTGTTGGGCCTATTTTCTCTCTTCATCTCAGACAACTGTTCACTCAGATAATCTTGATCAAGCTGTAGTTGTTATTTGATTGGTGGGTGGGTTCGTTGTTTATTTGGACGAAGTGGGACAATGAATTCATGAAGGTTGTATCAAAATTCACCGTCATTGCAAGTGACATAATGACGTAATTATTCATTATAATTTTGTCATATTATTATATTTGTCAATAAAATTATTCCTATTATAGGAGTATAGGTTGGTTGAAGAAATTGATGATTTCTAATCATCCACCGAACTTCTCCGTAGATAACGCGAAACGGAACAAATTTGGCGTGGATTTCCTTCTCTGGCACATTGCTATTTTAGCATTAGCAAATAACCAATGAAAGAAGGGAGACAACTAGTCAAAATTATGCCTTAGCATTGACAACTTAGATGGTTATGCGAGATCATCTCGAGCCATCCTCTACAGCACAGTTGAATAAAATATGCTGGAAGATGTATTCAAATTGCCTGCCCACGGTTTCATTTGTATATATATCAGCTTCCATTAGTTCGTTCACGCATGCATTAATTCGCATCTCGTCAACGTGTTTCCGTGTAAGTAAGACAATTAGAAGAAGCAGAAAACTGGTTTGAAAACGGAACGACTTGTTCATTATTGATTAATTTTAGGTACTCAGGAATGTGTTATTTTGCGCAAGTCACGCCACTCGTGAACCGTGAGCAAATTTTGAGTCATGATGTACATTCTGATTGGAAGTAGCGATCTCTAATTCATCAAAACGCGTGATGGTGCTGGCTATGAGGCTCTTCGAGCTGAAACACGGAAAAATCTTGTATACAAAGAGTGCATGGAAAAGCATACGACATATTTCCAAGAAAATATTCAGATCGAAAATAGTGATTCATAGTGTTTGGAACGACATCTTTAATAAAGTTTTCAAACGAAATCGTGGTATTTGGATAGAAATCACTGAGCAGTTCACGTGAAGACTCATGCGCGGTGCTCCAAACCAGAGCCTTGGATGATTTGTCGACGTGATCAAAACACGTGTAGTCATTCGAGGCACTTATCTTAAATGAATTCAATGGCACAAACGACAGTCTTCCGATTATTTGGGTTAATTTTCATTCTAACTATCACTATCAGTTGATCGGTAAACTTAATAAATTTACTCATTGCATTACTCAAAATTCACGGAAAATGTTCAACCTAACACTTTAGGATCCTCGGGTAGTACACACCCTATTCAAATTCACATGGGCACCCAAATTCGATGAAATCTGACATACCTGGTTGTCCTCTCAAAAGATTTCTTTCATACTAACACTACATCAATTACCGCTTATCCATCATCGGAATTGTACATGTGAAACACAATACCCACAAATGCAAAGCGATTGATCTCTTTGATTGGGCCCTTTCACCAGATGATTGAATGGAAAGAAGATGTGAAGGAACAACTCGTGAAGCCTGACCAATTAATTGATCAAGAGATGTGGAAAGAATCATTTTAGAGTATCGGGTTTCTGTAACAACAACGAAGGGTATTTACAGATATACTTACCGAAACATATGGGAACAAAAGTAGATTGCATGCTCCGTGATCAGTAAAATAGATGAACACGTTGCAATCTGGTCCTCTGGAAAAGATTGCATATAAGAGTGATGGAAATATCACATGTGAAATAGGAATAAAATATCAAATCGGTCAGATATAAGAGTGTGTAACGAAAGCGATTGTGCGGAAAAGTTACAAATGTTTGAATGCAAGGTTCATTTTGTGGAGAATAATTATCTCAGCTGTCAACGTGAGCTAGAATTCTGATGTTACATCAGACAATCTTTCCAATAGACAGATTTTGCTTTTTCTATTATTGAGAATCACTGTTTGTTGTTTGCAAACGTTTCCCGTCTAACTAGTTTTCTAGATGTTAGTTATGATGTCGACTATAAGTGAACGAGAAATTCGTTGTCCAGTCAATGACACATATATATGTATAAGTTAGATTGAGATGGAATAGATTTCTGATGGGCGAGTAAGTCTTTCGTATCACCGTTTTACAAAAACGAAGTGGAAATAACCATCTAACCGTCTTTTGAAAATCATCATCAAAACGGCAAAATTAATTCTCACGTTTCGAATACTTTGTAACCAGCATCTTTCAGATAGGGATCTCCTTGTAGCACGCGAACGAACGTACTCACTGCGACTTACTGCAAAAGTACTGGACGTACACAATATGCAATCAGTTTATCCAAATGTGTTTCCCATTCATTCAGTTTTGAGAAACGACTAAGCTGTGAGATGCATCTGGTTATATGAACACGAGATTACAACTGATTCTGGTGTAGAATACACTGGGTTCTATAAATCTATTGCATTATTGACTTCAAGTTTATGAAGACATTGCTAGTGAACGATAGAGTGGCTGCCGCAGATATATATATATATATATATATATATATATATATATATATATATATATATATATATATATATATATATATATATACGTATACATATTTATAAATATAAACATTTTAACCTTCAGAAAACCAACCGTGGAGGCGTGCCATTCAAACTACCAGCACACAGTGCAGAAGCCGGTACCTGAACTGCACTAGTCGGTCAGATGCGCACATCATTCCGGTTGCACATCTAACTACAAACGTCCATTTACAGATAGGGCACAATAAACCCTCGAATTGCTATCGCGTCCCAGGAAAGTGTGGCAATTAGGCCCTTATCAAACCGAACTGGGACGGTATTGAGAGTGAACCTCGTATTGGGTAAAGATTATCTTGGCGTCATCAATACGGATATATGTGGTTATATACACACATATTTCAATGTTTGTAGACCTGTATACATTTAAGTGCACTTCCACATACACATTTTCCGTTCATTCTGCGGTCTCTGGAGTTGAGTAAATAAACTAGTCTACTTAATACAGATCGCAGGCTTCTATAGGTAAACTGATAATTGTCATAAAATAATGAGTTTTCAAATTCCTTTCAGAAAAATATTGGTGCATGCTATTTTGTGGACCTTGGAAAATTTCCTTTTTGTTTAAAAGAATAAAGTCCACCGGTCTCCAGTCTCGAAAAGTTTTTTCTTCTTCACTGAATTCGTTACAAACAGCAGTGCGGAAAATTCACTGATGGAGCCTGTTCGAATTTTGTGAGATCCCGCAGACTAAATGGTTCATGGTGTTTTCCCTTGTGTTTGCAATTATCTGGGGTCGCTGGCCCCTGAGTGAGAATCCCGGTTGGATTTTAATCATGCATAATACATTTGCTAAATTCTATAGGTTATCCAGTTTTAGATCCCTGAACCGTGAGCTCTCATGTGTGATATATTTTTCAACGTTTCTTGGTTTTCAGAACTCAGAATTCTACAGAGAACAGGTCTTTCACCCACTGAACGATCTTTATTCATCCAAGTCCGATAATTTAATGGCAGTGGTCCTTTCGTCTATGGTGTGAGAACATGCCGGTTAGGATGTTAACTGATGTTATGTAGAAAAGAAGTCATGAAAAAGTTACGTAAAATTATGCAGATTATCGTGTCAAGCGAAATCACTGATGCTTTAGAATGAACATAGATCAGAGCCCACGATAATTTGTCCTGGTAGTGTTAGGCTTAATTCCGCATTATATCTGTAAGATTCTGTGGTCAGAAGAATAATTTGGGATATTTTGAAGTGGCTTGGGAGAGATCATAACGGAAGCTTTAAATTAAATTTTGTAATTTGTATTCTGATGACATTCTCACTTGTAGCATGCACATGTATCATCTCCGGACCACAGCCCTGCTGCCCATGCCCCGTACGGTCAGACAGCAGAACACATGTGCGGCACAACCAAGTCTATTGTCAGATTCATCCGTTTACATCGACACATATCACTTTTGTAATTTTCAACTGCTACTATTTGTATTTTCAATATGAGTAGTATGACATTGTATCTGAATGATAGGACAAAATTTCCCCGGAAGTACACGACCGGTTTCGCGGTTATTGCAGCTCACCAGGTATGCGTACCCGGTACTCTTCCGCCCAATCATCCTTATACTTGAGCACTCCACAGTCGGTTCACAGCTGTATTCTCATTTGAATTGAACGGAGCTTGCATGGACGGGGAGTCCATTATTAGATTCACACGGTGATTCTTGCAATGTTCATTCGTCGGGTAACACGGCTAACCTTCAGAAGGAGGCCACATGGTCCCAAGTATGGGATTTCAGTATGAGTAGTATGGCTTTGTACCTGGATGATAGGACAAAAATTCCGGAACGCATACCTGATGAGCTGCAATAACCGCGAAACCGGTCGTGTACTTCCGGGGGAATTTCGTCCTATCATCCAGGTACAATGTCATAATACTCAAATTGAAATCCCATACTTGGGACCATTTATCAAGTCCTGAACATGATGCGAAATTGTACAGACTGTCAAAAAGTTCAGATGGTAGTCCATATCGGTCGAATTTCAGTAACACCCGTAGAGCTGTAACCATGTGGAGACGAAATTGTCGTTATCTGACCCCATGATTATCAATTTCCTTGTTCTTTCTTCTGTTATCTTAAATTGAATAACTATAAAATGTGCTGTATTCACCCTGTTGTTAAGCAACGAAAACAATCCCATTCTCAACCGAGTGTTCTGATTCCTTATCCGGGTACCTTCTACTAATTCTGCGTTAAATCTACTTCCACATTTTCCTTGTTCTTCAAGGTATTTTACAAAGCTTGCTCGGTTTCTTCCTCGTTATACGTTCCATATTATCGATGGAGGATTCGAGATGCTCACGTAGTCAGTTGTGTTTCTTCCAAACTGTTTTTGAACTCGTCAGCAAGGTGGTTGGTTTATGCGTTAAAGCCTGTGAAATGCTGTCAGTTCAACGTGGAGTTTCGTACGTTAATCTGCAGTGAGAACGGCTTGACTTCAAGTTAAAACGTTATAGATAATTTTATCCTGTCATGATGTTGGGTTTTCATTCCTCTGCCCTAAAAAGAAGAACAAACCGTTCTAAATTCGTCTTCCTCATCCAGCAACTTCAGATGATCAAAGACACCTCAAATATCAGCGGGTCACACAGTACATTTCGCACTGATCCAGTCTTCGCCATGCACAGACCGCGCTAGCATTAGTAATGCAATCGAGATAACAGAGATTGGACCATTCCACAAGTCTTCTAATGATGCTCACTCGCGCCTATTCGGTGTTTTGTAGTCAAAGCACATGCCGGAGCATGCAAACGGTTTTCCCACTGTTAAGGTGTATGCTGAAATCCGATACGATCACAATGACTTGTAGAAACTGACAAACATAGTTCACATGGTGCTACAACAAACTACTGTATTTCCACTGCACTTGACCGTCTTAACAGGTTGGCGTCAAGACAGATCGACACGAATATGGTCTTGGTTACCCATTGTGATGGAGAAAGACTGACCACAGAGTCGCTTGATGAATCAAGCCCGTGATAACCCAAGAACCACTATTAGGTACGATTCGTAGTTGTTATTCCGTCTAACCGACTTCAGGGAGGCAGCTAAATGTAACGTGTGTGTGAGTGTATGCGGGCGTATGTACGCTTATTACACAACATATGGGCTGGTGAGATAGTATAAGGAAAACGCGAGTGAGCGTCATTAGATGACATGTATCGATTGCCTTGACTGCCCTGCTTATTCTAATGCGGTTGTCGGGTAGACCGTGCATGGTGAAGACTGGGTCTGCACGAAAAGTAGGGTGTGACTTATTCACATTGGAGTTATCTTTGACCAACTAAATTTGCTAACTGGGGTTGACAATTTCCGAAAGGCTTGTCGTTCGGTCGGCTGTTGCGAAGACTGACGCGGCGGAACTGGCTTAACGTCAAAGTTTGCCGAAGAAATAGTAAGGTTGGTTTGGAAAAACGTTTACGTGGAAGTGGAAAATAACTTTCCTTGTAAAAGGCAACCATTCTGACTTATTTTTTTCGTGCAGCTCAACCGACGTGATGCATTTTGTTACTCTCATTTCACATCAGTCATCCTCGCAACGCGATCTACGTGATTGAAATTCATATATCTCGTAAGGCAGAATCATGGAACCTGCAGAGGAAATAGCAAATGAAATTAAAAGCAAGAAGACTTGGATGACAACAACAGTCTGGTTCATCTGCCAGTGAAAGAGGAAGGCATGTAACTGTGGATGACATATTGAGTTGCTATTTGACTCGTCCGTTGGAGCCTGTGTTCAATGCAGTTCGCAACCAAATGAGTTAATGCAACGAATAAATTCACGAAAACCATTAGCCCCAAGATGATGCGGAAATCTGGGTTCGTTTGTTTACCCGTCTGGAAGATGTTCGTTGCAGGATAATTAGTACATAATTGTGTCATTGACGACCCAACCGCGAGAACACTCCCATTAATTTGTCCGCTAATCCACGGTGGTTACTCGAACTGTGGCTATTGACAATTTTTCCCTCAGTAAAAGCTGGAATTCCACCAATGTGGTATGTTGTCAGCATTGTGTAACAGACCGTACAGTTCCATCTATCCCCGCAAATATAACTCTTTCGAAAATATCACAATGGTATGAAACAAAAATTCCAGCTTATCACAGCTTTATTAAATTAGGATTTCGTCTCTTTTAGGGGTATTTAAAAAGGCCTTTCCGAAGCCTAAATTAATTAAAATTTGAGGAAAAAATAATTAACGATTGTTTGACAGTGAAATTCATAGTCTCGGATTTTCATTGATAATAAACAAGTATTAATTCCGGTGTACCACACGATTCTTCCTGACGTCAGTTTCGGATGTGCGTCTGCAAGAAAAAAGTCGAAACCACTTCACCATGACAAGGGAACTTTGTATAACATCTCAACAAATATCAGCCATCATAATTTTAGAAACGGATACGGTATCGTCTTAGGAAGATAACGGTTAAGGTCATTCCAAAGTTTAACCCGTATAGTACAGTCGACGGAGTTTAAGTGGGTAATCTTCCACTTGTAGAATATGTGGAACTAGAAGCAATAATAAAGTGCTGTTGCATCGACTGCGTAGGTGGAATAAGTTTTGCCCCGAGACGTATAATAGATCGATTGACAACAATATTTTACTACAATGTGTCTGGTGAAGCAATTAAGACAATTTCGAGTGCTGTGTGCTCACACCTTGTTGAGTCAAACCACTCAGTGGAGGTGATAAACGCTTTTCGCACCATTTACAAAGTTTGAAGAAAACAATCAAGACTTTTCAAGTGTCGCATCTTAGCCACAACCGAAGCCGTGAGTATTCGTCTCTACAATCCTCCCCTGTGTGCTCAGAAACAATTTGTGCAAGCACTTAAGCTTCCGTGGCCCACGTCATAGTCCCGAGCACATGTGCAAGCACTTGAACATTCCACACTGTGATCAATTTCACATGCACACACGCACATGCAGATACAGATTTGGATTGTCATTCTCCGTTCTTATTTTGTGAGTCATGTATATTGTTATGTATTGGTATGAGTACGAATAACTGAAAACGAGCTAGTTCTCCACGTTGTTCATTCTCAATGTGTTCTGTGGGATTTTTCAGACAATGAATTCATTGTTCAGTCTGCTACGGCCAGTGCCATTTTCCACATGCTGATCCACTCTCCGAATATGCTCCTTACCATCGAAGCGCTACGGTTCTTCTCAAAATCAGCTCCAGTTTGTAGTTAAGTTTCTAAACTGCTTAGCTTTGTTCTTTCGCCGGTAACTAGGTGTTTAATTTTTTCACCAGACACATTGTAGTAAAATATTGTTGTCAATCGATCTATTATACGTCTCGGGGCAAAACTTATTCCACCTACGCAGTCGATGCAACAGCACTTTATTATTGCTTCTAGTTCCACATATTCTACAAGTGGAAGATTACCCACTTAAACTCCGTCGACTGTACTATACGGGTTAAACTTTGGAATGACCTTAACCGTTATCTTCCTAAGACGATACCGTATCCGTTTCTAAAATTATGATGGCTGATATTTGTTGAGATGTTATACAAAGTTCCCTTGTCATGGTGAAGTGGTTTCGACTTTTTTCTTGCAGACGCACATCCGAAACTGACGTCAGGAAGAATCGTGTGGTACACCGGAATTAATACTTGTTTATTATCAATGAAAATCCGAGACTATGAATTTCACTGTCAAACAATCGTTAATTATTTTTTCCTCAAATTTTAATTAATTTAGGCTTCGGAAAGGCCTTTTTAAATACCCCTAAAAGAGACGAAATCCTAATTTAATAAAGCTGTGATAAGCTGGAATTTTTGTTTCATACCATTGTGATATTTTCGAAAGAGTTATATTTGCGGGGATAGATGGAACTGTACGGTCTGTTACACAATGCTGACAACATACCACATTGGTGGAATTCCAGCTTTTACTGAGGGAAAAATTGTCAATAGCCACAGTTCGAGTAACCACCGTGGATTAGCGGACAAATTAATGGGAGTGTTCTCGCGGTTGGGTCGTCAATGACACAATTATGTACTAATTATCCTGCAACGAACATCTTCCAGACGGGTAAACAAACGAACCCAGATTTCCGCATCATCTTGGGGCTAATGGTTTTCGTGAATTTATTCGTTGCATTAACTCATTTGGTTGCGAACTGCATTGAACACAGGCTCCAACGGACGAGTCAAATAGCAACTCAATATGTCATCCACAGTTACATGCCTTCCTCTTTCACTGGCAGATGAACCAGACTGTTGTTGTCATCCAAGTCTTCTTGCTTTTAATTTCATTTGCTATTTCCTCTGCAGGTTCCATGATTCTGCCTTACGAGATATATGAATTTCAATCACGTAGATCGCGTTGCGAGGATGACTGATGTGAAATGAGAGTAACAAAATGCATCACGTCGGTTGAGCTGCACGAAAAAAATAAGTCAGAATGGTTGCCTTTTACAAGGAAAGTTATTTTCCACTTCCACGTAAACGTTTTTCCAAACCAACCTTACTATTTCTTCGGCAAACTTTGACGTTAAGCCAGTTCCGCCGCGTCAGTCTTCGCAACAGCCGACCGAACGACAAGCCTTTCGGAAATTGTCAACCCCAGTTAGCAAATTTAGTTGGTCAAAGATAACTCCAATGTGAATAAGTCACACCCTACTTTTCGTGCAGACCCAGTCTTCACCATGCACGGTCTACCCGACAACCGCATTAGAATAAGCAGGGCAGTCAAGGCAATCGATACATGTCATCTAATGACGCTCACTCGCGTTTTCCTTATACTATCTCACCAGCCCATATGTTGTGTAATAAGCGTACATACGCCCGCATACACTCACACACACGTTACATTTAGCTGCCTCCCTGAAGTCGGTTAGACGGAATAACAACTACGAATCGTACCTAATAGTGGTTCTTGGGTTATCACGGGCTTGATTCATCAAGCGACTCTGTGGTCAGTCTTTCTCCATCACAATGGGTAACCAAGACCATATTCGTGTCGATCTGTCTTGACGCCAACCTGTTAAGACGGTCAAGTGCAGTGGAAATACAGTAGTTTGTTGTAGCACCATGTGAACTATGTTTGTCAGTTTCTACAAGTCATTGTGATCGTATCGGATTTCAGCATACACCTTAACAGTGGGAAAACCGTTTGCATGCTCCGGCATGTGCTTTGACTACAAAACACCGAATAGGCGCGAGTGAGCATCATTAGAAGACTTGTGGAATGGTCCAATCTCTGTTATCTCGATTGCATTACTAATGCTAGCGCGGTCTGTGCATGGCGAAGACTGGATCAGTGCGAAATGTACTGTGTGACCCGCTGATATTTGAGGTGTCTTTGATCATCTGAAGTTGCTGGATGAGGAAGACGAATTTAGAACGGTTTGTTCTTCTTTTTAGGGCAGAGGAATGAAAACCCAACATCATGACAGGATAAAATTATCTATAACGTTTTAACTTGAAGTCAAGCCGTTCTCACTGCAGATTAACGTACGAAACTCCACGTTGAACTGACAGCATTTCACAGGCTTTAACGCATAAACCAACCACCTTGCTGACGAGTTCAAAAACAGTTTGGAAGAAACACAACTGACTACGTGAGCATCTCGAATCCTCCATCGATAATATGGAACGTATAACGAGGAAGAAACCGAGCAAGCTTTGTAAAATACCTTGAAGAACAAGGAAAATGTGGAAGTAGATTTAACGCAGAATTAGTAGAAGGTACCCGGATAAGGAATCAGAACACTCGGTTGAGAATGGGATTGTTTTCGTTGCTTAACAACAGGGTGAATACAGCACATTTTATAGTTATTCAATTTAAGATAACAGAAGAAAGAACAAGGAAATTGATAATCATGGGGTCAGATAACGACAATTTCGTCTCCACATGGTTACAGCTCTACGGGTGTTACTGAAATTCGACCGATATGGACTACCATCTGAACTTTTTGACAGTCTGTACAATTTCGCATCATGTTCAGGACTTGATAAATGGTCCCAAGTATGGGATTTCAATTTGAGTATTATGACATTGTACCTGGATGATAGGACGAAATTCCCCCGGAAGTACACGACCGGTTTCGCGGTTATTGCAGCTCATCAGGTATGCGTTCCGGAATTTTTGTCCTATCATCCAGGTACAAAGCCATACTACTCATACTGAAATCCCATACTTGGGACCATGTGGCCTCCTTCTGAAGGTTAGCCGTGTTACCCGACGAATGAACATTGCAAGAATCACCGTGTGAATCTAATAATGGACTCCCCGTCCATGCAAGCTCCGTTCAATTCAAATGAGAATACAGCTGTGAACCGACTGTGGAGTGCTCAAGTATAAGGATGATTGGGCGGAAGAGTACCGGGTACGCATACCTGGTGAGCTGCAATAACCGCGAAACCGGTCGTGTACTTCCGGGGAAATTTTGTCCTATCATTCAGATACAATGTCATACTACTCATATTGAAAATACAAATAGTAGCAGTTGAAAATTACAAAAGTGATATGTGTCGATGTAAACGGATGAATCTGACAATAGACTTGGTTGTGCCGCACATGTGTTCTGCTGTCTGACCGTACGGGGCATGGGCAGCAGGGCTGTGGTCCGGAGATGATACATGTGCATGCTACAAGTGAGAATGTCATCAGAATACAAATTACAAAATTTAATTTAAAGCTTCCGTTATGATCTCTCCCAAGCCACTTCAAAATATCCCAAATTATTCTTCTGACCACAGAATCTTACAGATATAATGCGGAATTAAGCCTAACACTACCAGGACAAATTATCGTGGGCTCTGATCTATGTTCATTCTAAAGCATCAGTGATTTCGCTTGACACGATAATCTGCATAATTTTACGTAACTTTTTCATGACTTCTTTTCTACATAACATCAGTTAACATCCTAACCGGCATGTTCTCACACCATAGACGAAAGGACCACTGCCATTAAATTATCGGACTTGGATGAATAAAGATCGTTCAGTGGGTGAAAGACCTGTTCTCTGTAGAATTCTGAGTTCTGAAAACCAAGAAACGTTGAAAAATATATCACACATGAGAGCTCACGGTTCAGGGATCTAAAACTGGATAACCTATAGAATTTAGCAAATGTATTATGCATGATTAAAATCCAACCGGGATTCTCACTCAGGGGCCAGCGACCCCAGATAATTACAAACACAAGGGAAAACACCATGAACCATTTAGTCTGCGGGATCTCACAAAATTCGAACAGGCTTCATCAGTGAATTTTCCGCACTGCTGTTTGTAACGAATTCAGTGAAGAAGAAAAAACTTTTCGAGACTGGAGACCGGTGGACTTTATTCTTTTAAACAAAAAGGAAATTTTCCAAGGTCCACAAAATAGCATGCACCAATATTTTTCTGAAAGGAATTTGAAAACTCATTATTTTATGACAATTATCAGTTTACCTATAGAAGCCTGCGATCTGTATTAAGTAGACTAGTTTATTTATTCAACTCCATTTCATTAGCACTTGGCATTACACCTTATAATTCCAAGTGAAACCGTTGTACGTTAAAAGTGAAGAGAAAAAGACACGATAGCGAGCAAGCTCGTTTTCGGCACCATTATCCTCCGGCTAATGCAGTTACACACATAGGATAGGAATGCAAATTTTCGGGAAAAAGTCTACAGTATCAAATAAACTTTGGCTAATCGATGGTGTAGGCTTTGCGCAGTTCCAAAAAACTTGCAAGATGATTACTCGTGGTTGGAAAAATCCGCAGTAGAAGGCACATCCGAGATGGATTGGTTGCATCCTGTCATGACTGCAAGGTCAAGTCGAGGTCACCATGGTTTCGTCGCTCATTATCAATTCGTGGCCAGGGTAGATGAAGTGATTTCACAAGTTTCCTATGTTACCAAAGCGATGCACTTCACAGCCAATTGCTAATCACTCCGCTGTTCCTGAGTGGATTTGACGAACGGCCATCGATGAATTCACGGATAATTTGAAATTACCAGACGGCGTCAACCGTGGTGGTAAAATTATGATCCCGGCGTTCGTAATAATTCTCAGTTTTTATGAAAATCGAGAGGGGCACACTCGCGAGTAACAGAATGACTGTATTGCACCCAGTTGTAAAAGGCTGCAGGTTGATAGTTCCTGAGGTACCATAGGAATTTCTATTGGCAAACCAAAATTTCTTCTGAACTGTATGCGGGTGAGGAAACGATATAAACTTTCCTGCAAGGGAGAACATGCATTTGACTTTACGAATGCCGTTCTCCACTAACTTCAATCACCACCCAAACCATCCTGTTCTCGTATCCGTGCATGAAAATACCGAGACGAGTGAATTATAAGACTTGTATGATTGGGGATGGTTCCAAGGGGAAAAAGACAAATTATCTGCAGAATGTTTGAAAACGTAAATCCAAGAATACCTGATATGGAAACCACACTGGAGTGCTTACGCTTGTGGGTCTGAAAACTTGGTAACCTACAAACACCGTAAAATTTATTCTGCGCCATCAACATTCAACAAGCATTCCTTGTTGATCCCGGAAGCTCAAAATAGGCGCGAACGAAATGGAAGATAAACAGAATGAGGTAGTCTGCGGGGTCGGACAACATTCAGCCCACCGACAACGAAAAGTTTTATTCGCGAATATTTATAGCGAATACCGTGAAGAGAAAGTCATTGCTGAAGACTGGAAATCGGTGAGCATTGTTCTTATGCACATGAAGTAAAATCGCATGTACCACACAATGACACATAATACTAGTATTCCAAAAGTATTTGAAAACAGATCACTTCATGGTACTTATCAGTTCAATCAGTGAAGCATGCGTCCTGCAATCATTCCGATGGCTTATTAAGTCAACTCCATTTCATTCGCATTTGGTACCACACTTTGTAATTTCAAGTGAATCCGTTGTCACCTAAAGTGGGTCTTCGTAACTTGAAGTTACAAATAATGTGTAACTTCAAGTGAATCAATCAATCAATCCAACCAAGCTACAAACACGGATAATTGATTCTCTTGAAAGTGGTCATTCGTCACCTACTCACGAAATCCCTCTGCCACGTGATGACGCACACTGTAATGGCAACCTCCACTATCGGTACAACAATCCGTTCGAGAGTCTACCGGAAGGGTAGAGGTTTCATCACTGGTAACTCGGTTCAAATAAAATAAAGTCTTCAATTCAATGCAATGGTTTGGGATATTTTATTCGTTGAATCAATGTCCCCGTTAAATCAAGAATAGTTGGCAACGTATAAGCAAGCGTCCACGGGAACTGGTGGCAATTATGCACAAGTGTCGAATATTGCTTGCACAATCATTTTCGCATCGTATCCCTGTTCACATAAGTGGTCCAACTTCTCCAATTCGTTTGAAACCTCTGGAACCTGGAAATTGGTTAGACAGAAAAGATGATATGATGATCATTTCAAATCATAACCAAAACATCCGTCATGATTCATGTCCTATTCATTGCCCAAAATTCTATTTTACCAGTAACTAACCATTCTCATTAAAGACCAATTTACGAACAACACATCGGATGATGATGATTATAATAATAGCCCAACGAAATGAAGATAATCTCGGTCAATGTGCTCATTAGTCTCACCACGAACTAAACAACAAAGACTCACTTGGTAAATGCTATGACACTTGTTCTCGTATTGCTTGTATGCCGTTCGATAACATTCCACATATGTATGTTTATCATTGTGTTTTCCATTGGGCGGTCCGTTTGTGGTCACAGCATTCACGATCTCATCCATGGTTTCTCTGGCCATTTTACCCAACTGAATACACGACATGTGTAAAGAGGAGAATATAGTTGTATTACCAACGAGGGTGAACTACTCGTGTTCAAATTGTCCAAAATCATCTTATTCTGTTAAGAATATGAAGCCCAAATCATAAACTACTTGAAAGTTACAGACTATGCTCATCTTTCTAGTTGGTGATCAATTTGGTGTGCATATTCCAAGTCTGGAAATTGTACATGTTGCGTATGCCAGCAAAATGTTCATCAACAGAGATTGTCATTATGTGAGGAGTTGATGTCCTAATACTTTGAATAATTAAATATATCAAAGGGAGATGCAAGTAGTGGGAGCGAAAAATGAATGAATAGAATGGTGGATAAGAACAAACTACCTCCAGTGCGCGATTCAATCGACGATGTGCCAACTCCACTTGTCTCGGTGAGTTTGATCCCGTCAATTGTTTTGTCAATGAAATCAGATGTGCCTGAGTGGCTTTCGATTCATCCTGCATTTGCATTGACTGTCGGACAAGCGTTTCGTTCCCCATCGTGGTTGAATATGTTTTGGTTGATGGTTCATCATAAACAATTTGTAGACATATTTGAGAAGTGGAAAAAAGAATAGGGTTAGACGTGGTGTGATTCTTCCTCATCATTGTGAACTACTAAAAACAATTGTTCCTTTTATTGTGTCAATGTTCCTTGTCAATATGTGAGGAGCTTATGTATAGGTGGGTGACGTGATTTCGAGCGATAATTTACAAGAACTTAAGGTATCCTTACCGCCATCCTGATCAATATAATAATCCGATTTGGGCCAGACATTTTCAATGAATTATACTTATTCAAATTTTCACAAGATATTCCTCGGTGACTTACACTGTCTGTAGAGATTTCGTGGAAATCATTTTTGTCACCCTTGGAGAAGAACTCGGAAAGAGGGAGCTTGGATATTTCCTAAAAACAATGGAGAAAGGTGCAAGATTAGCAGATTATTATCTTGTTCGATACCACTAAGTTCAGTAAATACACACTTTATCTCTAGTCTGGTAAATCACCCATTCGACTTATCATTCTGTCGTCGAGAATGCAAAATCATGCCAATTTTACAATTCGTGAATACTTCGCAATCGCCTTTCACCAACATCCTTTCAGAACACGTTTGTGATAGGAAAGCCGCATCATGAATCCATCGGGACTCAATCGAAACGTATATTCTCCTATTGACAGTCACACGATACGTGCCTATGCATCGTGAGATTTGTCAATAGAAAATTGGTCATCCAAAAGTCGAAGAAAATGGTCGATTCTCATGAGAAACATACGAGCCTAAGAGAAGCGAATTTATGAATGAAAAATATAACTGCAAAGCTTGTCTACCTGAAACTAATACAACCGATCTTTAATTTCAGGTTAATTAGGTCAAATAAATGAATAAAAATGTAACTGTTCATTTGCTCCAAATCTTAAATCTCCGGAGGTTCTTCACTGACTGCATTGAAATTTTCATACAACGTTGCATTCGAATATGCACATGTTTTTATATGTCTTCTATGCGTACCGTGGTTGTCTGCACACACACACACACACACACACACACACACACACACACACACAAACACACACACACACACACAAACACACACACACACACACGTTCACATATGACACCACTCCCATGATGAGTTGACCTCACTCGCCATCACGTGCACACGCAAGATCACCAAATTCTGCTCCGTGGTTTCGGATGAATGCACAATGGCGCACAAAATATCTCTCGAGGCTCTTGATCAATCATTGCGTGGAAACATCAGGCCATTTGGGGAAGCTTTAATATTACTTGCAGAAGATTCCAGGCAAACATTAACTGTAATTTCTCGATCGGCACCAGCTCACGAAATAAATGCTTGGCTGAAATACTGTACTCTGTGGCGACACGTAAAGACTCTAAGTTAACTACAAATTTGCTCCTACAGATGCAAAACGATCGATCAGCTGAGATATTCTCACATCAATTGCTGCAAATTGGGGACGGAAAGGTGCAGTTGATCTGACCACAGGATAAATTTCACTGCCTCATAACTTCTACAATTTAGTGACATCGAAAGAAGAATTTGTCGAAAAAGTACTTCCCAATGTTAAAAACAATTGGCAGAACCACGATTGGTTGAATGAACGAGCTATTCTTGCAGTCAAGAACAAAGACGTCGACGAAATTAACAATGTTATTCACCCTACCATTCAACACGTGACTGGGTAGAACTTGCAGTATATGACCCAAAATCCTGTAGTAATTTCCATACGATCATTTCATATTCTATTACTCCAATTTATTCAGTAACCTATTCAAACTCTTGCATCACCACGTCTGAATAAACAAATGAATGAAATGTTCGAGGACAACATTCTACAGGTCCCCACTCCAGACTCATGTATCTGATTATAGGAGAACAAACTATCATCATTTCTATGCCATTTCCAATCAATTTGCATTTCTTCATTGGATGATGTGAATGTAAAATCGATTAGGAATGAGTCTCGATTTGCAAAATGAGCAGATAAAATAGGGTGAAATCGAATGAACAGGAAGAGTTTTCATCCTAATTGTTGGTTGACTGTTGGCTTTTGCGGTAGAATAATCTGCTGTTGAGGAACTTTCATCAAAGTTCAAATTCAACGGACCAAATTATCAACAGCACGTCGACCTGACCATTATATCTCAGATACCATTTCAGTTTCACACTTACTCGAAACGGAAAACTGACGATCACTTCCAAAATTCCCTTCGTTTACTATTCAAGGGAAGACTCGTGCATTATCATATTCAAATGAATAAACGTTTTAGAAACGTACAAACCACGTTCAATATAGTGCTGAGTAAATGGAAGTGATCCATTTGTTGTCATAGTGAATTTAGCAAAGATGGATTAAACAGTACCGAGCACTCACCATATCACCGAACAAATTGACATGACTGTGGCTTACTGCCTGTTTGACAGCCATAAAATGATTCTCAATCGTCCGTTTGCTCAATTCATTCTGGAATAGATGAGAAACCGATGAAAGCCGGCGGTTTTATCATGTGTGCGAGTATTATGTGATCATTCCTTTCAAATTCATATAAATGATGAACAGTTGAGAAGGAATTCAGTATTACCTGACTCTCGTGCTCGTCGAAGTAATTTTCGACTCCATCTATTATTTGATATGGAAATTCACTCAGACATTTGAATGACCGGCTTGCTCATCCAACTCACAAACCAATTCCCTCACTGACCAAACGAAATAAATCATTCGCTTGATCACTCGATCAGTAAATCAATCAAGTATTCAGTTGAACAACATTTGAACACATTCGAAAGCGCCAGATTTTCTGACCGCAAGATCTGGCATTCCGATCATTGCAATAATGAGCACAATGAAGTGCGTATATGCAGTCTCTGGTTAAAACAGCGAATTTTCCCATTCAAAGATAAAAATAAAATCTCAGTGATCAGTAGCGGTATACCGAGTTTGTGAGATGATGATCAGTCGAATGATTTTGAGGAATCAATAAATAAACACAAATACCTGTGCAAAATTCTCACAGAGCAGACCAAATATGTAACAGTAATAATCTCTCTCCCTCCACCTCTCTCTCTCTCACACACACATATACACAATGATCACCTTTTCAATATCTGATATCCACTGATACGAAAATTCGTCGGCCATACATGATTTGACTTCAGGATCATCACAGAAAATGGCGTAGTTTGTTTCGTGTTCATTGGTAGCAGTCATGGCCAAAACTGGAATGTAAGAAAAATGATTCAATCCGGAGCATTCTACATGAGAACTTCGAATTTCACATTAGTTATCACATGCATCAAACATATCTGACAACATTGCTTATTTGCCCACTGTTTTCACATCATCATCATCATCATCATCATCATCATCATCATCATCATCATCATCATCATCATCATCATCACCATCATCATCATCATCATCATTATCATCATCATCAGCATCATCATCATCATCAGCATCATCAGCATCATCATCATCATCATCATCATCATCATCATCATCATCGTCATCATCATCATCATCATCATCATCATCATCATCATCATCATCATGTCTAATCAGTTGTGCATGAGAATGCAAAGCTAATGGAAGTTCAAAAATTATGAAACCTCGACAGTCCTGAATCAACTGAGGTTGAAGCTGATACGGAAAGATCGTTATGAATATCTGCATGTGTACGCTTTTGGGTGCGTGGAAGCCTTTTGATTGTCGTACTTGTTTGTGCATGTGTGTGCGTTTATCTGTCGGCGAATGGAACGCGGTCTCACATCATCATGTAATCTTTCTTCGTTTTGAATTAGGTGTCATATTTTGCCAGACGAGACTTCGTGTGTGTTAGATAACAGGTGATTCGCAAACTAATCACAGTCGTGTTACTCCCAAGGGATGGCACGGAACGAGTCAGTCAACATCAGATCAAACACACATAAACAATACAACGTTCACGGAAACTCACCACTGATGTTATTTGGTAGGGTCTCGGCAAACATCGAGGCGGAATAACTAGCGTCCACATAGAATAGCATTTTATTGAACATCTTATGTTCCTTCATGTAGGACAACAGGTAACTCAGATACTCCCAGTCAAGCTGTAGTTGTTGTTTGATCGGTTGATTGATCGATTGATCGGTTGGTTGGTTGGTTGGTTGGTTGGTTGGTTGGTTGGTTGGTTGGTTGGTTGGTAGGTTATTTGGTAAGTTGGACAAGATATGGGAATTAATTTCATGAATGTTGCATCAAATGCCGTCATCAATAAAATACAAAGGGTAACATGGTTACTAGTTATTAGCATAATTATAATTATTATTATATCTGAGGAGAATGGACGACTTCGAAACACCTAGCTATCTTCTCCGTAGATAATATGGAACGAAACTAATCTGATTGAGAACTCGTTTTGTGGTACAATCGAATTTCGACGTTTGCAGAAAATGAATGGACGAATAGAAACAACCAGTGAACAAAGTGTATCAACATCAGTGATTAAGACGATAGAGTGAATGCAATGTGACCTAGCCTGCACAGATTTAGTTCAACTATGTATGTATTCCAGGAGATCTATTCAAACGGCATGCCCACTGACTTGTTTGCATATATACATATATCAGTCTCCATTAGTTCGTTCATGCATGTATTCATTGGCACCTCGTCATCGTGTTTCCACGTGAGCTAATTTAGTTTACACCTCTACTGGACTCCAATACGAATTCGCAATGATGCATCGACAATGTGGAAACACTTGTACAGTCCATTCAATGCACCTCCTGCACTACGATTTCTAATGCTGTGCAAACAAGTGGAGAAAGAGCACCACAATGGTTGATTTCCTAATCCCCATATTCATCCAAAGCATTTATCTCGAATACAAATTCAGTGAAGCATACCACACTGTTCAGAGCAGTACATATACGAATGGAATTACCAAGTTCTCTCAAATCCGATGAATTCTGGTATACCTGGTTAGTCTCTCAGACGATTCTTCATTGTATGAACTCTACATCATTTAACGCTTATCCACCACGGGAGTTTCACACGTGTTACACATTACGCGCAAATCCAAAGCGGTCGACCTAGTTGGTTGACACATTCTTGATAGCCACTTGAATGGAAGGTAGGTATAGAGGAACATCCCGTAGAGCCTGACTAATTTATCAATAGATTTGGAAGGAATCACTTGATAACACTGACTTTGTGAAGCACACAAATGGGGTGCATTATCAGATATACTAACCGGATCATATGGGAATAATAGTAGGCGACGTGCTCCGTGATCGGTGAAATAGACGAACACGTTGTCATCCGGTCCGCTGAAAAAGGTAGCATACAAGGATCGCAGAAATAATCACGTGTGAAATACAACACAGATTATCAGACCAGTTAGACATAACACTGTTTATGGAAAGGGCATAAACAAACAAGTGGCAAATGTTTGAAAACATGATTCATTCTGGGGCGAATAATAATCTGAATTGTAAACGGGGGCAAGAATTCCAATGTGAAATAACAATGTAACATTGTTTCACAATACATCGATTTTACCATTGTGTATTATTGAAAGTTAGTGTTTGTGGACTGCAAACTAGTTCCTATCAAGCTTGTTTTGTAGATTTTATTATTACTTAATTGGTTAGGATAAATTACATAGGTCAACTAATGACATATTTGAATTAGATTAATATATGGTGCATTTCTGTGGGGTGCATGCACTTGTCGTATGATTATTCTGCAAAGAAGAAGTGGAACACAACAATCTCACCATCTTTTGAAAATCATTATGACATTGGGAAATTGATTCTTACGTTTGGAGTACTTTGTAGCCCGCCTTCTTCCAATGCTCATCACCTGATAGTACGCTAGCGAACGTATTCACTGAGGTTTGCTAAGAAAGGGATGGACGTGTATAATATGAAATCGGTTTATCAAAATGTGTTCCCAATTCATTCCGTAATGCTAAACGATTGGATTATGAGATGTATCGGACTAGATAAACACGAGGGACACAACTGATTCATACGAAGAATACACTGTGTCATATAACTATATTGCACTAATCAAATCATGTTTGTGTAGAGATCGATAGTGAACGATAACTTACTAACTAACAACAGTCAACAACCATGACAGAAGGACAAACAAAAATAACAAAATGGACTTTAGGGTTTGAGTGTAGAAACTGCCATGTCAGATGATAGTCATCAAAGAAATAAATCAGAATTGATCCATTTCTCCGTTGAGAGCTAATCAAACAATCTCAGATGTAAATGTCTATATTGTGGTTAGAATGCTAGCCCAACATGAATATCATCCACAATTTGGAATGGCACGACTGAACCAAATGATGCACAGGGCCGCAGTGGACAATTCAGACATCATGCGAATAAATCTTGTCATGAGATACATGGTATCTATCTATCAGTGGATCTTTGACTTGCCTCCACCCGTTAGTATTCACCCATTGACCTACTAATATACATTAACAATGTACAAACAGATAGAGTGGAGACCAGATTCTCCTAAATAGTCCTCATCGGTAATTGATAAGATCGGATTAATTATTTCATTCAAAATACTGATCACATCATTCTGAAAAACACATGAATATGTTACCACTCAGAGAATTATACTTACTAGGCCACTATAATCAATTTTCACTCCTTCATAAACGTCTTTGTGTTTGTAATCGTGGAATATTTTGCCACGATAAGGGTTTCTGTGAAAACAGATATGAACCACGAGAAATTCAAAGCTGTGCAAAATAGTATTTGTGTATGTGTGTGTGTGTGTGTATCCAAATTGCACGCTTCTACAAATGACACGTTTCACTGGTACATTTGCTATCATATTTTTCGATGTAATTATTGAAGAGAACCGGCGCCGAGTACATTGTGAGCACTAAGGGGCACAATGATTGATGAAGGAACAAGATCACATCTCAAGTAGTTGTATCAATGTAACGAAATTAATTCTGATATTCTGTTTCACAGGAGAACACAAAACATAAATCAACAAATCCCATCTAGGTGTTTCCCGTCACTCGATAATTGTACTGACTAGTTTGGAGCTTAACGAATATGAAATCATGAAGAGTGTATTGGACAAATGGAAATGATATTCACTTACTGTCTGCTATATGCAACATCATTGTACATTATGGTAACGATGTTCTCGGGAGCAAACCCATTTTTGATCAGCACCTGATAAGCATGACATACATCAGCCTGAAAGGGAGAACATGATTCGTATCATCGGGTATACTCACATGCGAGATTTCAGTAAATCTTGTGTACAATTCTGTTTTCGATCAATTGCTACAAAGTGCCCTACTAATCAGCGGCAGTAAGCTGTGGCCGTCGAATTAGCTGAATTGAAGTAATCAACTTTGTCACAATCAATATCAATTCAATGATACTGGCCTTCGTTCAAAAGAGCTATCACGTCGAAGTAGCTGCTCACCAAGCCCCCAATCTTATTAGGATTTCTCATCAGTATGCAAACAATACATCTACGGATTCCATATTGAACTTCGAGCATGTTCGTGCGCGATTCTTGTGCATTGGACAAAATCAAACACATTATACTATGAATTGCTTGAATGAAGCAACGTTTATTTGACCATGAATGGATGAACAGATGTCATACTGATTCCAAATTTGATCGAAATACACGAGAGCTAAATGCGCCATGTGCACACGTGGTGAAGTGCCTTTCAATCTCCAAGATCACAGTAAATAACACAAATCAACTAGAGTGATATAACGAAGGACTGGTTCATTCTTTGTTGCAAAATTTTTCATCTTGCCGGGGAAGCTGAAGATGACTAGTTTGAGGGAGCATTTTTCCATAACTCGCAGTTTTCTTCTTATTCGTTAATGTCACCGAACAAATTAGGGTTGGTTATTGTTTTACAAATTTAACAACCACATGATTGAACATTCGGTGATCAAAATAAATACAGTACTTTAAAGAAGGTGTGCCTGAGCCTTACATGTTCAACATCCTCTCATCACCCATACATGGAACTAATTCCGGGAGGACCCCTTTTCGAAAAATGGCATTACAAGATATGTTCTCTGTTGTTTATACTACTTTGCCACATACGTTGAATAGGTTGTTCGCAGAGCGTTCAACTCAGACAACTGATGTAAGATGCTTTCAGTTGAACACGTAAAACAAGTTATTAGTAGATGACAACATCACGTTGGATATCTCGTTTGATTTTCAATACTACAAATAAATTGCATTATTGATTGAATCGAACTTGCATACTGAGCACAGAAATGGCTGAATTGAATACATTTCAAAAGTGTATGCTTACGTGATGACGGTAGTTAGGCCAACCATTTGATCCAGCTACAAGCACTGCCCAGTTCTTTCCCGCAACAGCTCCCAAGAAGACGGTCGAGCCGAAAAACAGGCTCAAAAATATCATGTAAAACTGCATTTTCTCTCGAATGCTCGTTGTATTGAATGTACGGACGCAGGTGCCATTTATATTCAGATTTCATCAATCGAATGGGTTCAATGGTCAATGTGAGCTCTGCGATTTTATGGCCCAAGTTTTAGTGATAATTTTTTTCCTATGAACGCTGCAACACGTGCCATCTGAAAACGACCTTCGGTTGCCTCGTTACACTTGTCTGGTTTCAGTCTCACATTCGGATGGTTCAAGTCCAACTGATATGTTTGACAATCTGAAGTTTGTCCTCCGTGGAGGCCCAGGGAGAGTTATGAGACAGTTTCTAGACCTCCCCACATGTACAGATCAAGTCTAAAACCCGATTCGCAAGTGAAAATTCTGTTCAAAGTACGATCGTCTGGTGAGTAAAATCATTTTGAAAGGAAGAACAAATAATATTTCCGAATGAAAAATTGTTCTATGAATTGACCAGTTATTAGCTTTCGTTTATTCCACTTCTAGCCAAATGATGTATTGCATAGTGTCCCCCATGTTATCTGAAACGGCTTCAGAGTGAATTATTTATTATCATGTGTTTAACCGAATTGAACTTACTGAGCATTTGAAGAATTGCCTATTTAAATATTTATTCATTTTTACACTAATAAAAGCATTCCGAAATAAGGTGATGTGCAATTTGACAGCCTCAATCATCTCTTTACTTTGGTGTACGTAGTCCTTTAGTGGATCTATTTTAATACATTCTATCGGTACGATAATACGGATCTTACTGGTGGTGTCCCATCATAAATAATTCCAATATAGAAATGCTGAACTTATATATATATATATATATATATATATATATATATATATCTGTCTGTAAATCCAAGACTGAAAACTTCGACTGAACAATGCTACCTTTAATTTGGCATATGGAAGTACTCGGAGACGAACACTGTACTTCACAGAGGTGGCCGTTTAAGACATTCATGAGTGAATTAAAGGCCTTCACAGAACTCCAACATGGGTTGCATTCAAAATAAAGACGAATCTGTTATTCGATCTCCTAATTCCAAATAATTCCCGGACTGAATGGCGTGCAAAACTCGATAAATTAGAACAAGGTGCTAGTATGAATTTTCCTGAATTCATCTTCATGCAATAGACGCAAACATCGAACCCTGAACTCTTGATCTTATAGGAGATTTACTGGGGCGGCCGCTTGAATCCTGCGGGGATTTATTTGGATTCACCAACGATTCTTTTGCTGACGCAAGCTTTTGATGCTCCTTGGAGCCTAGCTCGTGTTCGAACATCCCGGTGATTACGTGAATCAACGATCAACCTTTCCGTGGTATACATTCTAAATGTCTTACCCTCTACCCTAGGCAGTTCATAACAAAGTTCACATTCGAGGTCTGTATCCAAAGAAACTCCAGATTGGTAATAGACCCCAAGCGGCAAATTCCACCTATGACGCACCTGCCTTCGTGATGACACATACGAAATCCGTGAAGAGACCAGTCATGTAACCAGTTTAATTGCAGTTTGACGGACGCGACTGCTGACTCCTCGGAGGAAGATAACAGTTCTGGTTACTTGTTAAATTCTTTGAGCGATTTCAATTGGTTCTCATACAAGTCTGCATGAGTCATCTCCTCCGTATCCTTTGTGAGAATATCAAGACGGACACCTATGGAGTACTACATGAGCAACCTGCTCACTGTGGTTGTAAATACGACGGACGGTCATGATCTTCATATTCTCCCTTTATTCATAAAAGGTTCGCCAAATTCACACCACTCATTGAGATATCGGATTAATTATCCATCAATGCATGAACGAAACATTCATTTATTTGATCTCCAGCAATAAACAGTATTATAACCAGTCGCAATGTGTTTGTGTAGTTCGCTTGTGACGCACAGATGACCTGTGCTACAGGCATTGCTTTTTACCGACGGGGCCTCACATTGTTCAGTGGCTTTCAATGTTCGTGACACAGAGTGTGACGTTACGACTTGTTGGGGACCAGCCTCTGGAAAGGACTGAAACAGGCGAAGAAGGGGGTAAAATATTCACGCTACAAACGTAAAACAATGAAATATGAAAAGAAATGTCCGGATCACAATATTGGACGATTCATGTTCAGGACGATTTGACTGCATCTCTGCACAGTACATACTACGGGAAACAGTTGATACCTTGGTTTATATATATGATCGAAAGTATGACAACACAATTATGAATGTGTGTCTCGCTATGTTAGACATGTACGCAGTATCCCTCGACTAGCTTTGGGTAATATTTAGTGAACCAGGAACCTCTGAATTCAATTAACATATAACGAGTCAGCATTAGTTTTCATCAGATTGGAGATGAGATTCTACAATTCATTCAACTGTTTTGTTTTGATTGGAGGTGGCAATCGATGGTCGGGATTATATGCGTAAAATGAGTAAGTGCTATAGAGGGTGTAATCGACAAGACAACCAAACCCGAGGCTCTAACTCAAGATCCATCAGAACCCTCTAACTTCATTCCAAATTTATGTTTCCCATTAACGTTTTGCACCACATATGCTTATTCGCTGAGCCACACATCGGACACTGAACTTAGGTGACCGCTGACTGATGCGTGCATTGATTTCGTACCATGACCTTTAACCCACAGTTTCCATAGACATTCCGTTTACTTGACCACTTGAACCTCAAGCTTGCATTTTGTAGACTCCAATTCACGGAGCTGTTACCGTTGAGTTTTGTACAGTTTCTGTGTCATGTTTGTGATTCTTTTATAATGAAGCGTATTGAAACCCACAATTGGACGCCTGGCACTTTTGGATTGTGTTTCGCGTATCTCAACGACTACTGGAAGTCCCTTACAGAGGGAATATGGTGGCAAAAGCCGCAGAACATGGAATATCGCCGGGGTTAGCAGCGCATTCGTTAGAAAGCCCGTCATCGAAGAGCACAGAAATTCAGCGAATCCGTGGATGCTTGGTACACACAAAGTGAAACGAGTGACAAATTCAAATCGGAGGAGTATTGCTAGTAGACCATCTTGCCAGACTCCATGACAGAACATTGCGATGGCCGTGGAAACCAAATAACACTCGTCACAGGAATCGATTATTCAAGACCAAACTTATGGCACGTATGAATCAGATTGCCAATGGACTTGTGGTAGTAGAATCTGTGCTTGGACTCTAACAATGGGGATCAATATTTTTTAGATATGGGTGAAAGTATTTTGTGTTCGAAAGAATCACCATTTTTGTGAATAGGATAGTCAAAAGCGAATCTTACATGTTGGTTAGAGTTTCGTTCAAAATGTTCGGAATTGTGGACTCGACCGTGGTTTCGTTGTTGGTTCACTAGCTTAAATGGAACTCCGAATCACCAGTCAGAGGACGCGAAGTCAGTAAAGTCTGTGCACTTTGAATGAATCCCAATCAGACACCAATGAATAAATACCTCAATTGATGGGCGGTGCCACCACAATGTACAGACCAGTCAGTGAACATCAAATCACCCGTGAAATATGGTAACAAACGCACGCGGACAGGGTAGAGAGCAGCACTGACAATACACAGAACGATAGGCAACTTTAGATGGCAGGTGTAACAAGATAAATTAATTACGATCGGTGTGCGGTGGGAGTGTGAAACCACAGTCCGAGTCACCGGAAAGAAACTGAAGTGAAAATATTCCCAGTTCATTTTATTCATATTTATATAATAATAAACGACTATGCGGGAGAGATGTCAAAGTCTATGAAAAGCGGCTGGGAATCTGGCCCGAATAGTTATTGTTCCAAGTACATGATGATAGTCGATTGACAATAGCCAAGGGGGGGAGATCGAAGATGGCCCCAGATAAAGGACTATTCTTTTAAAAAATACAAATGGCGAATCTAACCCCTCTGTGTGATGAGTGCAAAGTGAAACAGTGTTTCTTCATCGGAATCCAATTTGCGCATCAGAAGTGTGAATGGAATCACCTCATAGGAGTGTCCGCTGAGGCACGAAAACAGTTCCACAGTGTGCAGTTTATGAGACTAGAATGAAACTGACCACCACCATGTTTCATTCCGTGGGTTGTCTGCATGAGGATGAATTCAGGAAAATTCATACTAGCACCTTGTTCTAATTTATCGAGTTTTGCACGCCATTCAGTCCGGGAATTATTTGGAATTAGGAGATCGAATAACAGATTCGTCTTTATTTTGAATGCAACCCATGTTGGAGTTCTGTGAAGGCCTTTAATTCACTCATGAATGTCTTAAACGGCCACCTCTGTGAAGTACAGTGTTCGTCTCCGAGTACTTCCATATGCCAAATTAAAGGTAGCATTTTTCAGTCGAAGTTTTCAGTCTTGGATTTACAGACAGATATATATATATATATATATATATATATATATATATATATAAGTTCAGCATTTCTATATTGGAATTATTTATGATGGGACACCACCAGTAAGATCCGTATTATCGTACCGATAGAATGTATTAAAATAGATCCACTAAAGGACTACGTACACCAAAGTAAAGAGATGATTGAGGCTGTCAAATTGCACATCACCTTATTTCGGAATGCTTTTATTAGTGTAAAAATGAATAAATATTTAAATAGGCAATTCTTCAAATGCTCAGTAAGTTCAATTCGGTTAAACACATGATAATAAATAATTCACTCTGAAGCCGTTTCAGATAACATGGGGGACACTATGCAATACATCATTTGGCTAGAAGTGGAATAAACGAAAGCTAATAACTGGTCAATTCATAGAACAATTTTTCATTCGGAAATATTATTTGTTCTTCCTTTCAAAATGATTTTACTCACCAGACGATCGTACTTTGAACAGAATTTTCACTTGCGAATCGGGTTTTAGACTTGATCTGTACATGTGGGGAGGTCTAGAAACTGTCTCATAACTCTCCCTGGGCCTCCACGGAGGACAAACTTCAGATTGTCAAACATATCAGTTGGACTTGAACCATCCGAATGTGAGACTGAAACCAGACAAGTGTAACGAGGCAACCGAAGGTCGTTTTCAGATGGCACGTGTTGCAGCGTTCATAGGAAAAAAATTATCACTAAAACTTGGGCCATAAAATCGCAGAGCTCACATTGACCATTGAACCCATTCGATTGATGAAATCTGAATATAAATGGCACCTGCGTCCGTACATTCAATACAACGAGCATTCGAGAGAAAATGCAGTTTTACATGATATTTTTGAGCCTGTTTTTCGGCTCGACCGTCTTCTTGGGAGCTGTTGCGGGAAAGAACTGGGCAGTGCTTGTAGCTGGATCAAATGGTTGGCCTAACTACCGTCATCACGTAAGCATACACTTTTGAAATGTATTCAATTCAGCCATTTCTGTGCTCAGTATGCAAGTTCGATTCAATCAATAATGCAATTTATTTGTAGTATTGAAAATCAAACGAGATATCCAACGTGATGTTGTCATCTACTAATAACTTGTTTTACGTGTTCAACTGAAAGCATCTTACATCAGTTGTCTGAGTTGAACGCTCTGCGAACAACCTATTCAACGTATGTGGCAAAGTAGTATAAACAACAGAGAACATATCTTGTAATGCCATTTTTCGAAAAGGGGTCCTCCCGGAATTAGTTCCATGTATGGGTGATGAGAGGATGTTGAACATGTAAGGCTCAGGCACACCTTCTTTAAAGTACTGTATTTATTTTGATCACCGAATGTTCAATCATGTGGTTGTTAAATTTGTAAAACAATAACCAACCCTAATTTGTTCGGTGACATTAACGAATAAGAAGAAAACTGCGAGTTATGGAAAAATGCTCCCTCAAACTAGTCATCTTCAGCTTCCCCGGCAAGATGAAAAATTTTGCAACAAAGAATGAACCAGTCCTTCGTTATATCACTCTAGTTGATTTGTGTTATTTACTGTGATCTTGGAGATTGAAAGGCACTTCACCACGTGTGCACATGGCGCATTTAGCTCTCGTGTATTTCGATCAAATTTGGAATCAGTATGACATCTGTTCATCCATTCATGGTCAAATAAACGTTGCTTCATTCAAGCAATTCATAGTATAATGTGTTTGATTTTGTCCAATGCACAAGAATCGCGCACGAACATGCTCGAAGTTCAATATGGAATCCGTAGATGTATTGTTTGCATACTGATGAGAAATCCTAATAAGATTGGGGGCTTGGTGAGCAGCTACTTCGACGTGATAGCTCTTTTGAACGAAGGCCAGTATCATTGAATTGATATTGATTGTGACAAAGTTGATTACTTCAATTCAGCTAATTCGACGGCCACAGCTTACTGCCGCTGATTAGTAGGGCACTTTGTAGCAATTGATCGAAAACAGAATTGTACACAAGATTTACTGAAATCTCGCATGTGAGTATACCCGATGATACGAATCATGTTCTCCCTTTCAGGCTGATGTATGTCATGCTTATCAGGTGCTGATCAAAAATGGGTTTGCTCCCGAGAACATCGTTACCATAATGTACAATGATGTTGCATATAGCAGACAGTAAGTGAATATCATTTCCATTTGTCCAATACACTCTTCATGATTTCATATTCGTTAAGCTCCAAACTAGTCAGTACAATTATCGAGTGACGGGAAACACCTAGATGGGATTTGTTGATTTATGTTTTGTGTTCTCCTGTGAAACAGAATATCAGAATTAATTTCGTTACATTGATACAACTACTTGAGATGTGATCTTGTTCCTTCATCAATCATTGTGCCCCTTAGTGCTCACAATGTACTCGGCGCCGGTTCTCTTCAATAATTACATCGAAAAATATGATAGCAAATGTACCAGTGAAACGTGTCATTTGTAGAAGCGTGCAATTTGGATACACACACACACACATACACAAATACTATTTTGCACAGCTTTGAATTTCTCGTGGTTCATATCTGTTTTCACAGAAACCCTTATCGTGGCAAAATATTCCACGATTACAAACACAAAGACGTTTATGAAGGAGTGAAAATTGATTATAGTGGCCTAGTAAGTATAATTCTCTGAGTGGTAACATATTCATGTGTTTTTCAGAATGATGTGATCAGTATTTTGAATGAAATAATTAATCCGATCTTATCAATTACCGATGAGGACTATTTAGGAGAATCTGGTCTCCACTCTATCTGTTTGTACATTGTTAATGTATATTAGTAGGTCAATGGGTGAATACTAACGGGTGGAGGCAAGTCAAAGATCCACTGATAGATAGATACCATGTATCTCATGACAAGATTTATTCGCATGATGTCTGAATTGTCCACTGCGGCCCTGTGCATCATTTGGTTCAGTCGTGCCATTCCAAATTGTGGATGATATTCATGTTGGGCTAGCATTCTAACCACAATATAGACATTTACATCTGAGATTGTTTGATTAGCTCTCAACGGAGAAATGGATCAATTCTGATTTATTTCTTTGATGACTATCATCTGACATGGCAGTTTCTACACTCAAACCCTAAAGTCCATTTTGTTATTTTTGTTTGTCCTTCTGTCATGGTTGTTGACTGTTGTTAGTTAGTAAGTTATCGTTCACTATCGATCTCTACACAAACATGATTTGATTAGTGCAATATAGTTATATGACACAGTGTATTCTTCATATGAATCAGTTGTGTCCCTCGTGTTTATCTAGTCCGATACATCTCATAATCCAATCGTTTAGCATTACGGAATGAATTGGGAACACATTTTGATAAACCGATTTCATATTATACACGTCCATCCCTTTCTTAGCAAACCTCAGTGAATACGTTCGCTAGCGTACTATCAGGTGATGAGCATTGGAAGAAGGCGGGCTACAAAGTACTCCAAACGTAAGAATCAATTTCCCAATGTCATAATGATTTTCAAAAGATGGTGAGATTGTTGTGTTCCACTTCTTCTTTGCAGAATAATCATACGACAAGTGCATGCACCCCACAGAAATGCACCATATATTAATCTAATTCAAATATGTCATTAGTTGACCTATGTAATTTATCCTAACCAATTAAGTAATAATAAAATCTACAAAACAAGCTTGATAGGAACTAGTTTGCAGTCCACAAACACTAACTTTCAATAATACACAATGGTAAAATCGATGTATTGTGAAACAATGTTACATTGTTATTTCACATTGGAATTCTTGCCCCCGTTTACAATTCAGATTATTATTCGCCCCAGAATGAATCATGTTTTCAAACATTTGCCACTTGTTTGTTTATGCCCTTTCCATAAACAGTGTTATGTCTAACTGGTCTGATAATCTGTGTTGTATTTCACACGTGATTATTTCTGCGATCCTTGTATGCTACCTTTTTCAGCGGACCGGATGACAACGTGTTCGTCTATTTCACCGATCACGGAGCACGTCGCCTACTATTATTCCCATATGATCCGGTTAGTATATCTGATAATGCACCCCATTTGTGTGCTTCACAAAGTCAGTGTTATCAAGTGATTCCTTCCAAATCTATTGATAAATTAGTCAGGCTCTACGGGATGTTCCTCTATACCTACCTTCCATTCAAGTGGCTATCAAGAATGTGTCAACCAACTAGGTCGACCGCTTTGGATTTGCGCGTAATGTGTAACACGTGTGAAACTCCCGTGGTGGATAAGCGTTAAATGATGTAGAGTTCATACAATGAAGAATCGTCTGAGAGACTAACCAGGTATACCAGAATTCATCGGATTTGAGAGAACTTGGTAATTCCATTCGTATATGTACTGCTCTGAACAGTGTGGTATGCTTCACTGAATTTGTATTCGAGATAAATGCTTTGGATGAATATGGGGATTAGGAAATCAACCATTGTGGTGCTCTTTCTCCACTTGTCTGCACAGCATTAGAAATCGTAATGCAGGAGGTGCATTGAATGGACTGTACAAGTGTTTCCACACTGTCAATGCATCATTGCGAATTCGTATTGGAGTCCAGTAGAGGTGTAAACTAAATTAGCTCACGTGGAAACACGATGACGAGGTGCCAATGAATGCATGCATGAACGAACTAATGGAAACTGATATATGTATATATGCAAACAAGTCAGTGGGCATGCCGTTTGAATAGATCTCCTGGAATACATACATAGTTGAACTAAATCTGTGCAGGCTAGGTCACATTGCATTCACTCTATCGTCTTAATCACTGATGTTGATACACTTTGTTCACTGGTTGTTTCTATTCGTCCATTCATTTTCTGCAAACGTCGAAATTCGATTGTACCACAAAACGAGTTCTCAATCAGATTAGTTTCGTTCCATATTATCTACGGAGAAGATAGCTAGGTGTTTCGAAGTCGTCCATTCTCCTCAGATATAATAATAATTATAATTATGCTAATAACTAGTAACCATGTTACCCTTTGTATTTTATTGATGACGGCATTTGATGCAACATTCATGAAATTAATTCCCATATCTTGTCCAACTTACCAAATAACCTACCAACCAACCAACCAACCAACCAACCAACCAACCAACCAACCAACCAACCGATCAATCGATCAATCAACCGATCAAACAACAACTACAGCTTGACTGGGAGTATCTGAGTTACCTGTTGTCCTACATGAAGGAACATAAGATGTTCAATAAAATGCTATTCTATGTGGACGCTAGTTATTCCGCCTCGATGTTTGCCGAGACCCTACCAAATAACATCAGTGGTGAGTTTCCGTGAACGTTGTATTGTTTATGTGTGTTTGATCTGATGTTGACTGACTCGTTCCGTGCCATCCCTTGGGAGTAACACGACTGTGATTAGTTTGCGAATCACCTGTTATCTAACACACACGAAGTCTCGTCTGGCAAAATATGACACCTAATTCAAAACGAAGAAAGATTACATGATGATGTGAGACCGCGTTCCATTCGCCGACAGATAAACGCACACACATGCACAAACAAGTACGACAATCAAAAGGCTTCCACGCACCCAAAAGCGTACACATGCAGATATTCATAACGATCTTTCCGTATCAGCTTCAACCTCAGTTGATTCAGGACTGTCGAGGTTTCATAATTTTTGAACTTCCATTAGCTTTGCATTCTCATGCACAACTGATTAGACATGATGATGATGATGATGATGATGATGATGATGATGATGATGATGATGATGATGATGATGATGATGATGACGATGATGATGATGATGATGATGATGATGATGATGATGATGATGCTGATGATGATGATGATGATGATGATGCTGATGATGATGATAATGATGATGATGATGATGATGGTGATGATGATGATGATGATGATGATGATGATGATGATGATGATGATGATGATGATGATGATGATGTGAAAACAGTGGGCAAATAAGCAATGTTGTCAGATATGTTTGATGCATGTGATAACTAATGTGAAATTCGAAGTTCTCATGTAGAATGCTCCGGATTGAATCATTTTTCTTACATTCCAGTTTTGGCCATGACTGCTACCAATGAACACGAAACAAACTACGCCATTTTCTGTGATGATCCTGAAGTCAAATCATGTATGGCCGACGAATTTTCGTATCAGTGGATATCAGATATTGAAAAGGTGATCATTGTGTATATGTGTGTGTGAGAGAGAGAGAGAGGTGGAGGGAGAGAGATTATTACTGTTACATATTTGGTCTGCTCTGTGAGAATTTTGCACAGGTATTTGTGTTTATTTATTGATTCCTCAAAATCATTCGACTGATCATCATCTCACAAACTCGGTATACCGCTACTGATCACTGAGATTTTATTTTTATCTTTGAATGGGAAAATTCGCTGTTGTAACCAGAGACGCACTTCATTGTGCTCATTATTGCAATGATCGGAATGCCAGATCTTGCGGTCAGAAAATCTGGCGCTTTCGAATGTGTTCAAATGTTGTTCAACTGAATACTTGATTGATTTACTGATCGAGTGATCAAGCGAATGATTTATTTCGTTTGGTCAGTGAGGGAATTGGTTTGTGAGTTGGATGAGCAAGCCGGTCATTCAAATGTCTGAGTGAATTTCCATATCAAATAATAGATGGAGTCGAAAATTACTTCGACGAGCACGAGAGTCAGGTAATACTGAATTCCTTCTCAACTGTTCATCATTTATATGAATTTGAAAGGAATGATCACATAATACTCGCACACATGATAAAACCGCCGGCTTTCATCGGTTTCTCATCTATTCCAGAATGAATTGAGCAAACGGACGATTGAGAATCATTTTATGGCTGTCAAACAGGCAGTAAGCCACAGTCATGTCAATTTGTTCGGTGATATGGTGAGTGCTCGGTACTGTTTAATCCATCTTTGCTAAATTCACTATGACAACAAATGGATCACTTCCATTTACTCAGCACTATATTGAACGTGGTTTGTACGTTTCTAAAACGTTTATTCATTTGAATATGATCATGCACGAGTCTTCCCTTGAATAGCAAACGAAGGGAATTTTGGAAGTGATCGTCAGTTTTCCGTTTCGAGTAAGTGTGAAACTGAAATGGTATCTGAGATATAATGGTCAGGTCGACGTGCTGTTGATAATTTGGTCCGTTGAATTTGAACTTTGATGAAAGTTCCTCAACAGCAGATTATTCTACCGCAAAAGCCAACAGTCAACCAACAATTAGGATGAAAACTCTTCCTGTTCATTCGATTTCACCCTATTTTATCTGCTCATTTTGCAAATCGAGACTCATTCCTAATCGATTTTACATTCACATCATCCAATGAAGAAATGCAAATTGATTGGAAATGGCATAGAAATGATGATAGTTTGTTCTCCTATAATCAGATACATGAGTCTGGAGTGGGGACCTGTAGAATGTTGTCCTCGAACATTTCATTCATTTGTTTATTCAGACGTGGTGATGCAAGAGTTTGAATAGGTTACTGAATAAATTGGAGTAATAGAATATGAAATGATCGTATGGAAATTACTACAGGATTTTGGGTCATATACTGCAAGTTCTACCCAGTCACGTGTTGAATGGTAGGGTGAATAACATTGTTAATTTCGTCGACGTCTTTGTTCTTGACTGCAAGAATAGCTCGTTCATTCAACCAATCGTGGTTCTGCCAATTGTTTTTAACATTGGGAAGTACTTTTTCGACAAATTCTTCTTTCGATGTCACTAAATTGTAGAAGTTATGAGGCAGTGAAATTTATCCTGTGGTCAGATCAACTGCACCTTTCCGTCCCCAATTTGCAGCAATTGATGTGAGAATATCTCAGCTGATCGATCGTTTTGCATCTGTAGGAGCAAATTTGTAGTTAACTTAGAGTCTTTACGTGTCGCCACAGAGTACAGTATTTCAGCCAAGCATTTATTTCGTGAGCTGGTGCCGATCGAGGAACTACAGTTAATGTTTGCCTGGAATCTTCTGCAAGTAATATTAAAGCTTATGGTAGAATTTTATTGCTCAATAATACAGCGTAGTCGAGATCGTTGGTAGGTTGTCGACGTTTCGGTCACCACGGGTAACCTTTTTCAAGACTGGTTTTGCAACCGAATGAAACTGGAATAATAGCTTAGAGCAATTGGGTGTTAGTCACAGTGTGTTCGTGTGTTGGTCTGTGTGTTTGTGATGTTGTTTTAGTGTAAGGGGTGGGTGGGTGGGTTGAATCTTCGTCCATACTATGTGTCCGTGTTAGTGGGGTCATTTGAGGTCAACAAGGTGCTATGACCCGTTTTGGTGTTTATCCATCCGCGTCGTAAGTGCCATCCATATACTTGAAATCTCTGCCCCATCGTTGCGATTGAGACACGATTGGTGGGCGTTAATTGCCAGAGCCTCCGCGTAGAGACGTTCGGTGTACGTACGGAACCCACATTGGAGGATTCTTGTGTTTTCGTAGTCGATGGTGTGGTTTTCGGATATGGCATGAAGTGCGATTGCAGAGTCGCGTTCTAACTTTCTTAAAGCCATTTGGTCCCTCGGTCTGCATTTTTCTTTATTTTTGTGTTCTGCGATTCTGGTTTTGACCTGTCTGCATGTTTGCCCAATGTACTGAGCGGGGCATTCTTTGCAGTTGATCATGTAAACACAGTTGTTCTGTTCGTGTATGTGTTGAGAGGCATTGGTTCTTGTGAGATGGCGTCGCAACGTGTTATCTATTCGGAAGAAAACGCGAACACCATACGCACCAAGTACTTTCCTGATTGCCTCCGATGTGCCCGATCTGTACGGGATGCCAACGGAGGTTAGCCAGTTTACGTCCTTCTCGTCGTGTGTTGCTGATTTGTTTCTTAACACATCGGTTATTAGTCTTCGTGGGTCGACAAATTGTGCAACGACGGTGTCACTCATAAACAGGAAATGCAACGCTTACACACGGTCCTTCAAAACAACAACTACCCACGAAGACTAATAACCGATGTGTTAAGAAACAAATCAGCAACACACGACGAGAAGGACGTAAACTGGCTAACCTCCGTTGGCATCCCGTACAGATCGGGCACATCGGAGGCAATCAGGAAAGTACTTGGTGCGTATGGTGTTCGCGTTTTCTTCCGAATAGATAACACGTTGCGACGCCATCTCACAAGAACCAATGCCTCTCAACACATACACGAACAGAACAACTGTGTTTACATGATCAACTGCAAAGAATGCCCCGCTCAGTACATTGGGCAAACATGCAGACAGGTCAAAACCAGAATCGCAGAACACAAAAATAAAGAAAAATGCAGACCGAGGGACCAAATGGCTTTAAGAAAGTTAGAACGCGACTCTGCAATCGCACTTCATGCCATATCCGAAAACCACACCATCGACTACGAAAACACAAGAATCCTCCAATGTGGGTTCCGTACGTACACCGAACGTCTCTACGCGGAGGCTCTGGCAATTAACGCCCACCAATCGTGTCTCAATCGCAACGATGGGGCAGAGATTTCAAGTATATGGATGGCACTTACGACGCGGATGGATAAACACCAAAACGGGTCATAGCACCTTGTTGACCTCAAATGACCCCACTAACACGGACACATAGTATGGACGAAGATTCAACCCACCCACCCACCCCTTACACTAAAACAACATCACAAACACACAGACCAACACACGAACACACTGTGACTAACACCCAATTGCTCTAAGCTATTATTCCAGTTTCATTCGGTTGCAAAACCAGTCTTGAAAAAGGTTACCCGTGGTGACCGAAACGTCGACAACCTACCAACGATCTCGACTACGCTGTGTTATTGAGCAATAAAATTCTACCATAACATTTCACATGGCGCATCGATTTTTCGATACACTCCGAACCGATTTCGGTTCTGACACATTAATATTAAAGCTTCCCCAAATGGCCTGATGTTTCCACGCAATGATTGATCTAGAGCCTCGAGAGATATTTTGTGCGCCATTGTGCATTCATCCGAAACCACGGAGCAGAATTTGGTGATCTTGCGTGTGCACGTGATGGCGAGTGAGGTCAACTCATCATGGGAGTGGTGTCATATGTGAACGTGTGTGTGTGTGTGTTTGTGTGTGTGTGTGTGTGTGTGTGTGTGCAGACAACCACGGTACGCATAGAAGACATATAAAAACATGTGCATATTCGAATGCAACGTTGTATGAAAATTTCAATGCAGTCAGTGAAGAACCTCCGGAGATTTAAGATTTGGAGCAAATGAACAGTTACATTTTTATTCATTTATTTGACCTAATTAACCTGAAATTAAAGATCGGTTGTATTAGTTTCAGGTAGACAAGCTTTGCAGTTATATTTTTCATTCATAAATTCGCTTCTCTTAGGCTCGTATGTTTCTCATGAGAATCGACCATTTTCTTCGACTTTTGGATGACCAATTTTCTATTGACAAATCTCACGATGCATAGGCACGTATCGTGTGACTGTCAATAGGAGAATATACGTTTCGATTGAGTCCCGATGGATTCATGATGCGGCTTTCCTATCACAAACGTGTTCTGAAAGGATGTTGGTGAAAGGCGATTGCGAAGTATTCACGAATTGTAAAATTGGCATGATTTTGCATTCTCGACGACAGAATGATAAGTCGAATGGGTGATTTACCAGACTAGAGATAAAGTGTGTATTTACTGAACTTAGTGGTATCGAACAAGATAATATTCTGCTAATCTTGCACCTTTCTCCATTGTTTTTAGGAAATATCCAAGCTCCCTCTTTCCGAGTTCTTCTCCAAGGGTGACAAAAATGATTTCCACGAAATCTCTACAGACAGTGTAAGTCACCGAGGAATATCTTGTGAAAATTTGAATAAGTATAATTCATTGAAAATGTCTGGCCCAAATCGGATTATTATATTGATCAGGATGGCGGTAAGGATACCTTAAAATCTCGAAATCACGTCACCCACCTATACATAAGCTCATCACATATTGACAAGGATAATTGACACAATAAAAGGAACAATTGTTTTTAGTAGTTCACAATGATGAGGAAGAATCACACCACGTCTAACCCTATTCTTTTTTCCACTTCTCAAATATGTCTACAAATTATTTATGATGAACCATCAACCAAACCATATTCAACCACGATGGGGAACGAAACGCTTGTCCGACAGTCAATGCAAATGCAGGATGAATCGAAAGCCACTCAGGCACATCTGATTTCATTGACAAAACAATTGACGGGATCAAACTCACCGAGACAAGTGGAGTTGGCACATCGTCGATTGAATCGCGCACTGGAGGTAGTTTGTTCTTATCCACCATTCTATTCATTCATTTTTCGCTCCCACTACTTGCATCTCCCTTTGATATATTTAATTATTCAAAGTATTAGGACATCAACTCCTCACATAATGACAATCTCTGTTGATGAACATTTTGCTGGCATACGCAACATGTACAATTTCCAGACTTGGAATATGCACACCAAATTGATCACCAACTAGAAAGATGAGCATAGTCTGTAACTTTCAAGTAGTTTATGATTTGGGCTTCATATTCTTAACAGAATAAGATGATTTTGGACAATTTGAACACGAGTAGTTCACCCTCGTTGGTAATACAACTATATTCTCCTCTTTACACATGTCGTGTATTCAGTTGGGTAAAATGGCCAGAGAAACCATGGATGAGATCGTGAATGCTGTGACCACAAACGGACCGCCCAATGGAAAACACAATGATAAACATACATATGTGGAATGTTATCGAACGGCATACAAGCAATACGAGAACAAGTGTCATAGCATTTACCAAGTGAGTCTTTGTTGTTTAGTTCGTGGTGAGACTAATGAGCACATTGACCGAGATTATCTTCATTTCGTTGGGCTATTATTATAATCATCATCATCCGATGTGTTGTTCGTAAATTGGTCTTTAATGAGAATGGTTAGTTACTGGTAAAATAGAATTTTGGGCAATGAATAGGACATGAATCATGACGGATGTTTTGGTTATGATTTGAAATGATCATCATATCATCTTTTCTGTCTAACCAATTTCCAGGTTCCAGAGGTTTCAAACGAATTGGAGAAGTTGGACCACTTATGTGAACAGGGATACGATGCGAAAATGATTGTGCAAGCAATATTCGACACTTGTGCATAATTGCCACCAGTTCCCGTGGACGCTTGCTTATACGTTGCCAACTATTCTTGATTTAACGGGGACATTGATTCAACGAATAAAATATCCCAAACCATTGCATTGAATTGAAGACTTTATTTTATTTGAACCGAGTTACCAGTGATGAAACCTCTACCCTTCCGGTAGACTCTCGAACGGATTGTTGTACCGATAGTGGAGGTTGCCATTACAGTGTGCGTCATCACCTGGCAGAGAGATTTCGCGAGTAGGTGACGAATGACCACTTTCAAGAGAATCAATTATCCGTGTTTGTAGCTTGGTCGGATAATTGAAGTTACACATTATTCGTAACTTCAAGTTACGCAGATTCACTTTGTGTCACAACGGATTCACTTGAAATTACAAAGTGTGGTACCAAATGCGAATGAAATGGAGTTGACTAAATAAGCCACTGGAATGATCGCAGAACGCATGCTTCACTGATTGAGCTGATAAGTACCATGGAGTAATCTGTTTTCAATACTTTTAGAATACCGGCTTTATGTGTCATTGTGTGGTACATGCGATTTTACTTCATGTGTATAAAAATAATGCCCACCGGTTTTCAGTCTTCAGCAATGCCTTTCTCTTCACGGTATTCGTTATAAATATTCACGAATAAAACGTTTCGTTGTCGGTGGGCTGAATGTTGTCCGACCCCGCAGACTACCTCATTCTGTTTATCTTCCATTTCGTTCGCGCCTATTTTGAGCTTCCGGGATCAACAAGGAATGCTTGTTAAATGTTGATGGTGCCCAACAATATAAAAGAACAAAAGAATTTAGGTAAGAAAATACCACGAGATATCCGAAGGTGAAAATCGTAGTCACTGATTTACACTGGTGGTAAGCTATTTTTGATTCCCATGCAACACACGATTCTTCCTGACGTGACTCTCAGGTGTGATTCTAGGAGAACGAAGGGGAAGAAATTTCGGTTTGTCAGTGGAAATTCCTATGGTACGCGAAGAAATATCAACCTGCAGCCTTTTACAACTGGGTGCGATACAGTCAGTCTGTTACTCGCGAGTGTGCCCTTCTCGATTTTCATAAAACCTGAGAGTTATTACGAACGCCGGGATCATAATTTTACCACCACGGTTGGCGCCATCTGTACATTAGATCTTTATGAATAAGGAGATAACAATCGGTCCCTTCACATGGGGGCAATACGTTTAAATTTGTATTCGGTAAAGATCTGGATTTGTGAGTATGTAACAGAACTAATTCCACCATATTTGATTAGGCGTAGTGGGAACCAATGATTAAGACACTTGGTAATGTTCCAAGGATTGGATATACTTGTAGATCTGTACCGTAGTAGATTTATTTGTCTTCCAAAATAGGTACTCGAAAAGCTGACGATGAAGATTAGCTTAATTGCCTCTTAAAATTCACCAACAATCGTTCTGGATACCGCCGCTGATTTTGAATTGGCGAACCTTGAGCATCACAGGTCGGTTCATCTAAACCTGGTTGTGTCCTCCACACACACACACACACACACACACACACACACACACACACACAGCTTGGTTGGCGGTTCACGGATTTTCTGTTCTCTGATCCAGTTCACTCGCACACCCGGACATTTTCCGTCTGGTTGGTTTCCTTTTGAGCCGCCCGATACACATGGCATGGTTGATAGTTCACAAACACTTGATTGCGCTGTTCATTTGTGTACAACCGACTTCCCCCATTTGGTTGGTTCCCATCCGAGTGACGCGTCGATCTAATCTCTGTCATATTCACACGTATTACCTGTCAACCTGGAACACACTTCCGTTGTCTGACGATGACCAGTTTCATTGGGATTTTGGGACACAGACGAGCGTTGCCTTGTACGCTCCTTGACACAGCCCCGAATGTCTTTATTTGACACACTGTAATTGACGGTGCCTTTGCCATCGTAGCCAGACCCTTTAGACATAGTTGCGCGCTGCCTTACTCCTCCCTAACGCACCTTCTTTCGGAAAGCGTTTTGAACAACCACCATAACCGAGATACCTCACGATTTGATAACTGTTAATTCCGCACACGGAATTAGATTGCCTGAGGAATACTATTCCAGGTCATTGCCAAACAATGGATTTACGAGTAAAGTCCCGATTCCAGTCCAGTGAGAACTGAAACTCTCCTGTGGTACGGTATCATTGGTAACATAGATGATTAATTCAATAAATTGTACAAACCTCGAATTAGGAGGTGTCTAGTCGGTAATGATATCCAAAGGCACTGAAAAAAAATAAATGAAATAATTTTTCACAACATACCAGGGGATAACAAGACGACGGTGGCTGTGTCTCAGTTCAACAATACAGCAATTGGCTGTATCTAAGATGGAGGCAATCGGAAGAATGGCTGCTTACAGGATGGTCACGTGTTTGCACAACGAAGCTGGGTAACTGACCATGGAAACAACCAATCAGAAAAAGAGTTGGGGCTGCACAAGTGATGAGGCAGTGTACATGCTGAGCCTGATTCCCGTCTGACTAGGATCGATGCATGCGGGCGTGAATCCATGGGTGTAACAAGTGGATCAAAAAAGGAGAACCAATCGGTGGAGGAAATCAGGACCCACACGAAGTGGTCTGAGTCAAACAAACAGCTGACTGTGTATACGTGTGTGTGTGTGTGTTGGCCTAACAATAGGAGAGTTGTTAATGTGTACACAAACGAACTGGGTTAGAGGTCTGCACCCAGATAGCAAACGACACGTCTGTGTGTCTATTGGATAGGTTGCATGATCGATAAGATCGGCGTGAGCCGAGCCATTTTATTTGTATTTACATTTGATCAGACTTTTGCGTAGACAGACGTCCACATTTCAGTGGAAAAAGATTTACACTTTGCACTTGATCAAATCAATGGGATGAAAAATACGAATGATTTCATACCAAAATTGCCAATAAATGCTGCCAATATTTGTTCCCAGTTTGTGAAGATCCGGGCCAGATATGGAACGGTAGAGATTTTTTACATGGTAATACGACAGAGTATGGATCGAAAAGAGGATTGTATAGAAGTGAGAGAGTGGCATTTGGATAGATCACTTCGTAAAGGGTAAGTGCTGTCTGTAAGGATTTTGTGAGCGAACAATTCACTTGCGGTCAGATGTAGTTCGCACAACTTAGCAGATAGTTCAGTTAAGGGTATGCAAGATTCTCGACTGATAATAGATAGCTCTCGACGAGGAATTTCAAAATCTTTCTTCAGCAGACCAGAAAAAATAACAGGGGAACAGTGAAGTAGAACAGGGAAAACACATTGATACCCAAGCTTTCGGACCTGGTAAGATAGCCGGCATAGTTTCTGCACATAGTTTTAAATGTGAGATGGCCACTTCAAATTTGCATCGATAGTAATTCCTAAGTATTTGATAGAACTCACTCTAGCTAATGGTTCTGTGGAAATGACAGATGGATCACAAGGACGAGCCGATTGAGTAAGGGTGAATGTGCAATAAGTGCATTTGGACAAATTGAAAGGTAAACCGGATGGAACAAAGAAACCATAAATGTGGGACAGATTACTGGAAAAATCATTAAGGTCGTGGGTTATAGAAACAGGTTGACAAATGGCCATATCATCAACATATTTAGATAAATGTGCAGGAGCACTGGATGAAAGATCAACAATGTAGGTGGAAAACAAAGAGGGGGAAAGCACAGCTCCCTGAAGCACTCGTGAATGGCATACCAAGAGTTTGGATGTTTTAAAACCCAGTCGTGTGCACTGAACTCTGTTGGTAAAATAATCAGACAGAGATGCTAATAAACTGGTTGTACAGCCGATAGCTTCCAGTTTACGGAGAAGAGACCGTGGAATAGAATCAATAGCGGATGAATAGTCTAGAAAAGCGCATCTCACAGACTTCGATGATCCATCCAAGGACTTGGTTGTGTGGTGGACTAAGGAAGCGATAACATCCACATTGGACCTGTTTTGTTTATAGGCAAATTGTAAGTGGTCATTGGAAGAAGAATTCAAAAGTTTAGGGATACTATGTTCCGTAAGTTTAGGACCAGATTTTATAAAAATTTCAATGGTCTCATTGATCAAATACTGTGGAAATGATCATTTTCGAGCACCGACCTCATTTACATAAAGCAACCAATGTCGACACGAAATAAAACGATCTCGGTCAACGAAATTTTTGATGGAGAAATGACACCAATGTGCACGTATACCAGATCCAATGAAATCGTTGGCAATTCTTATCAAACTTCATATATCTTGTCGCACAATCAGTATGAAATAAGTTGAATGAATGCGAAAATCGGGTCTAACATAGCCACGGAATGTACCAACGGACTAATTTGTAATAATGGTTTCTAACCGTCCAATCGTATGTAATGAAATAACTGGAAACCGGACTACACGCACTGGGAGAACGACAAGACCGGATAAGAAGGGCAAGAATGTATCTGTCCCCTTTGGTTGGTACTAACTCGTTCATATTACTAAATAGGGCATGCACTTATTGAATCACACTTGTTAATAAATGGCTTTCAACTGTTCCAGCAGAACAGGAATTCTGCCAGCAAGAAGACTGAAGTCTTGTCTTCACACTGAATGAACGATATTGATTATTTAGTAATGCAGTGACATCCTAATTTTCCTCTCCAAAGGAGCACCATCATAAGGAACTCATACATAGCTTCGTTTTGCACACAGAAAGCTATTTCAGCTTTCTATGACCCTTTTTGACCTTTCCTTGTTTCTTTGTTAAATGACAATTTGCGCATCATTGTGGGAGATTTTATTCGTGCTTCCACCCAACCCCTCACTGAGTTCGATATAACTGCTCTTTGTGTTTCTCCAACCAGAGAAACTCTGTCTTAGATAGAATCATCACCAATCATTTTGAATTATTCAACTTAAGGTTATTTGCACCTGTCTCAGCCAGCGACTAATGTCCACTTCTGTTGAGGTCTAAGATATACTCCCGGTTTCCCTTACACTCTTTCAGGCAAACCTGCCAAATAAAAATCCGCCTCCGAAATTTTTCGTGACAGCATTATTCTCCTGCAGAAATCACTTCCTCATGTATCTTCCTGGTTTTCTTTTGAATCGTCGCTAAATAGCAATATCAAACTTTTCTTGGAGACGATCAATTTATTTTCCACAATAGCTGCCCCTTAGAAACCCTCTTTCTCTGTAACAGCCTTGCCACTTCTCCGACTTTGAAGTTCTTGAGAAGCCGGAAGGAATACTTCTACAAAGCCCGGGATAATTCTAAAGTAAGATAAATTTTCCTTTTGGTAAAGAAAGAAACCAAACTCACTGACTCGCTGTGTGCTAGTCAGCTCTTATATAGCCACAACAAAAACAGTAACAGATCATGGCAAGGCATTCAATTGCTGTGTGGAAAGAAAGCGAGAAAAGTGAAGTATTCTACGGATGTTCACAGTATCAACAGTGGGTTCATCCACCCATCAAATGACTCTCCGGTTGCATCCATTCCAGAACATGGTGTGCACGTAAACCCGTTCTCTACATAAGAAGTAATTAGGTTTCTTCGTACTTCAAAATAACACCATGTATTGGTCCTGATGGCCTATCGTCATCATATTTGAGACACAATGCAATTGCTCTGACCGATATAGTTACTTCTCTCATAAACAAATCTTTGCGCTGATATTTTACTCCAGACTGCTGGGGACCAGTCACTATTGTCCCGATAATCAAACCTTGTAATTGTGCTGTCACAGATGAACCGTAATCGACAAGACAACCGAACCCGAGGCTCTAACTCAAGATCCATCAGAACCCTCTAACCTCATTCCAAATTTATGTTTCCCATTAACGTTTTCCACCACATATGCTTATTCACTGAGCCACACATCGGACACTGAACTTAAGTGACCGCTGACTGATGCGTGCATTGATTTCGTACCATGACCTTTAACCCACAGTTTCCATAGACATTCCGTTTACTTGACCACTTGAAACTCAAGCTTGCATTTTGTAGACTCCAATTCACGGAGCTGTTACCGTTGAGTTTTGTACAGTTTCTGTGTCATGTTTGTGATTCTTTTATAAAGAAGCGTATTGAAACCCACAATTGGACGCCTGGCACTTTTGGATTGTGTTTCGCGTATCTCAACGACTACTGGAAGTCCCTTACAGAGGGAATATGGTGGCAAAAGCCGCAGAACATGGAATATCGCCGGGGTTAGCAGCGCATTCGTTAGAAAGCCCGTCATCGAAGAGCACAGAAATTCAGCGAATCCGTGGATGCTTGGTACACACAAAGTGAAACGAGTGACAAATTCAAATCGGAGGAGTATTGCTAGTAGACCATCTTGCCAGACTCCATGACAGAACATTGCGATGGCCGTGGAAACCAAATAACACTCGTCACAGGAATCGATTATTCAAGACCAAACTTATGGCACGTATGAATCAGATTGCCAATGGACTTGTGGTAGTAGAATCTGTGCTTGGACTCTAACAATGGGGATCAATATTTTTTAGATATGGGTGAAAGTATTTTGTGTTCGAAAGAATCACCATTTTTGTGAATAGGATAGTCAAAAGCGAATCTTACATGTTGGTTAGAGTTTCGTTCAAAATGTTCGGAATTGTGGACTCGACCGTGGTTTCGTTGTTGGTTCACTAGCTTAAATGGAACTCCGAATCACCAGTCAGAGGACGTGAAGTCAGTAAAGTCTGTGCACTTTGAATGAAGTTTCAAGATCACGATGCATCTCTGTCCTGGAACAAGGGGCTTAGCTTGCCCTGAATTTCCATGTGCTCCACATTCATAAACTGATGTGATCATGAGATACACCGACTCCGCGTATCTTCTCTAGGCTCCCATGTACATATATTACTAAGAGGAAGGTGCGGGATGAGAGTTGGGAACCAGTGGGCTTTGTTGCGTGATCAGAATTTTCATTCAACACAGTGCGCCAGAAAGCTTTCGACGCTTCTCTCCGAAAGTTTTTTACCGCAACTTTTGTCTATTAACTGCTGCAATCAGATGACTGGCTTAGCTTGTCTAATCCCTTTTCCTGACAAAAATATTTGACAAGCATCGAACACACTTCAGTTTAGAAGGTATGCTGCATATAGCGTGAAATAAAAAAAAATTTCAAGACACATCATAGTTGGCAATTACAATACTATGTACGAACCCGATCGGAATCTAACGAACAGCTTTCTCTGTTTCGTAAAACATGGTCATAATTTACGCTAAGACCCAACTTCTTTCTTTTCAGATTTGTTTTGAGCAATCTAATAATTGACGTTTTTTATCCGCTGAAACATATGGTTTCGAAAACTCGATAAACAATGAGGTAAGAAAACACATTTTTTATGTAGACGATAGGGAAACTTTTCCACGCTTAACGAATCTTGCTCAAGCATGCATTTTTATAGTCCAACTTGATCAGGCTGGACTGAAACACACAGGAATGAGCTAAATAATGGGTAATTGGTTTGTAAACTTGATGATAATCCTAAACACAAGATAATTTAAACGAGCTCAGTTTCTCATGTAATTTGATAAAGCTGTTGAGTACGACGTACAGAACTGATGCAGATTAGTTGATAACCTGAAGTCACCGTTGTTCAGGGTTTCTTATGGAATCATGAAGACAGTGAAATCAGTATTGTGTTGTGTTGCTACTGGGATGTTCTGAGTTGGTTTCCTTAGTAAACTAGGTGATCAGACGGGAATTATAAACACTAAATATAATACATGTAATGTTAAAGAAAATGTACTATCTATCACTTAAATGACAGATAAATAGTTCGGTTGAATAACTGATTCACTAATTGAGAGAGTATATGAATATGTTGTTGGGTGTGTAGGTAATTAGTTGGTTGACTGATAGATAGATAGATTGAGTGAGTGAGTGAGTGAACGAGCAAGTGAGCGAGCGAGTGGGTGGGTGAGCAAGTTGGTGGTTGATCGAGATCGTGGATGAATGCGTGAGGGCTTGAGTGAGTGAGTGATATTACCATGTATGCTGGGGGAAAACAAACACAGCAAACGGTGATTAAGGTATTTCTTTCCACCATATCCTAGTGCAATAAAAATATTTTGCGCCAAATGTTTTGGGAAGTATGAAAAATGAAAAGATAAAAATATCCGACACTGCAATCCTATTTTGAGACTCAAATGTGAGTATGATGGGGAGCCAGAGTTTTCCGGAAGAAGAAAGCTCCGTCGGAAATTTTTGTACAAAAATCCACCATGATTCAGTATATTTTTTATCAAGATACGAAGTACGTGTTAAGTTAATTTCAAACAGCAAAATGATTTTACATTCCTTTGTTTATTTTACGGTGATGGTAAAATGTCTGGTGCAGTGGTTTGATGTCCATTGAGAGGGTCACCTGTGGTGACAGCATTCGAAACCGGGATCACAAATTCTAGTATCCGCCACAGTGATCGTTTAACCACCAATGAATAGGCCCGAAGATCCAAGTGTTTCTGTGTTATCAGGAGTAGCCAACGGGAATCGCCCGATAAAAACGATGAGTGTATACTACAGAAAGTTTGACGACAGAACTTCGTTAAACTTGGAGTGAAAACCATTTTTGGGTCCAGTAGGTTAGACGACAGTGCTGATCTTCCAAGCACGGTGGTGTCGGGATTTGAACCACTTTCCTGAAATGTGACAGTTCGATGCTTTTGCCACATGGCTTGCTTCTTATTGATCAAAAGAGTAACGCAGTGAGCAGGATTTCGTACCCTTCACACCAGGTGCGACGATATTGAGCTGAAGGTACTGTCAGCCTCGACCAATGAGTATGCATTAACTCCTCGTCCAAAGGATCGCGAGTGGAAACCCACGTGGCAGATTATCATTGACGTCACAATACAGCCAAAAATGGCTCAGCAAAAAATGAAATGGCCATCTAACACACACAAAACTATCAGAATGATAACGAGTGAGTAAGTTTAGCTATTAACTTTAAATAAACATTGGCTGCATTATTCATAAACACACGGTCAGCATCTACCCATATTATTTGTGAACAGGTTGACCAGACTGTGTAATAGTATGACACAGTATAGTAGATTCTAAGAACGAAAGCGCATGTCCGCAACACATCCATCGACTCTGTCTGGACAGCATCATGGACTACTTCCCTTAAATATTACGAATAGGGGAAATATTCAGTATATTCCGTTTCCATTAAAACTTTTGTACTATATGAAAACCGAGCTCACCTTTTTGGTTAGTTGTGCTGTCAGATAAAATATTCATCACTCACCTCCCTGAAGACATCGAAAAAAGTATTCATGGTGGCTCCGAAGGGCTTCACAGGGTGGAAGGGATATGGTGCAGTGTTAAACCCAGTCACAAGTTAGCCGGTATACTGCTAACTTAATTATATTCAAAATATTCTACAGGGAACCAAAGTTACCCACACTAGCAATATATACTATATCACGTATGAACGATGTTTGGTAACCTGCACATTTGCAGCCATGTAAAACTTTGTACCCGAACTCAGGCAAAATGGACCTTTTCCCAGTGCAAATTGACAGAAAACTATGCGTGTACCCATGTAAAAGGAGCCAATAAGCTTAAGTTAATTTCGCAGTATTATACAAAAACCTGTTTGAAAAGATACTACTGAACATTTCTCATCACTCAGTTCCTTTCAGGATGAACTGGACAATGAGGTCCTCAGTATTTATTTGAGACCAAATGGTGTTATGGGAGCGAACGGAGTGTTTTCAACAGCTCCTGAGCTCGAACTATTCCGGCTGGATAAAAAATACCATCAAACTGCACGCTAGTACACAAAAAAGAAATTGTCAATGCGTATTTGCCGAGTCGTGTTCGAACAATGAGGAGAAACACAGAGTAACAAATGGGTCATTCAAGATGGACTAAGGCAACTGAGATTCGAAACTCCTTGAACAGACAAACCCATGCAAATTCGCCCGAAATATCTTTCTAGAATATCAGTGATTCCTAACCATTCCAGTACATCATGCCAAACAGTATTATTGTTAGATATGATTGGAGCAAGAAGTGGCGGGTGTTGGGGCGAACTTGCATTCTGTTCACACGAATGATCCAGTTCCATCTCTGGATCGCAAGTGGCTGATCTTGATGTAAACGAGTCTGTTTAACACTTTCATTTAACCAGCCTCTGTTTCTTGTTTGCACAAATAAACGGATCTCCCATGTATCATGTGATGTCAGTTATAGCATACACAACGGAGATTATTCAGACAAATCGAAAAAAGGACACAATCCATCATAAAACTACACATAATAAGACTGATTGTTAATAATTTATCAATTCTTTAAATCATTTGTATTCTTCTTGTCAGCAGTAATTATGCTTGCACGATCTTTTGTAAGTCAACACTGGGATGAGAATTTGGATCCTCCATTTCTGCAATCTAAATGGATCTCACAATTTCTGGAAGTTGAACAGTTGTATGGAAAGCAGAAATTGTGACTGGAATAATAAGCATTGACTCTATCATCAACAAAACCAGTTTTCCATTACATTTTTGTTTCTTTGCAGCGCTGCTACTTGGTATCATTCTGACAACCCCAAAATCGTATGGGGGTAAAGATGAAGCAAAAATGAATTAATCAAGCCCTAATCATTTCATGGGGTGAAAATATATCTAAATTTTACCGCATTTGCACGGTCAAACACCCCTTAAAGTAGCTTTTGCACCTAATGACTCATTATTCATGCACTAGTAGCAAATCATCAATAAACATGTCATCAGTTGTCACAAAGCCACTGTCCTCAACAAGACCTAGGTAATCTGACCCTATGCGCAGGCACTGTGTGATCATAGAACCCAGATGGCAGGATTTTCACGTTTAGTCCAGCATTGTTGATAAGATAAAAAAATTCACCCACTCTATGCACAAGCATTTCATTCTCAACTTTTGTCTTCGTAGATTTATTCGCACACTGGAACAATAAACGCTTCAATATTCCGCACACAAGCGTGCTTCTACTGTTACTATAGTTTACTTCATCATCATATATATATATATATATATATATATATATATATATATATATATATATATATATATATATATATATATGAATTGAGAAGCAACAGGATTGGTTATAATGAAGTGTCTAGAATCATTTTCCTACATCTTCACAAAGTACCTACAACAACCACGGCAAATGGTCAAATAGTCAACAGTAACGAACATTAGCAGACGCAATTGCGAAAAAGTCCTAACAGTAAGGAAGGAGAAAGAGGGATTAATCAAGCTAGTTTGTGCCAAGATAGAGCTCGAGAGATGAATCATTCACGTTGTTTTCATAGATCTAGGTTTTGATTGTTATCAGACAACTTGTCCGACAATTACTTGCTGAAATAAGACTCGAGAAACGAAGGGCTGATTGCATGTATTTTATTGTTTTCCGCTTACAATAATAAGCAGAATTTTAAAATCTGATTATACTACACACTTCAGGTGCATGCTCAAAGAACAGGGCTGCCCTCGTTACCATCCTACATGAGTTTTGGACCTTAGCCGAAAATAGATTTTACAACACAATTTCGAGACCTTTGAAATCGCCCTAGTCGCCAAACTTGACGTCGAGTGCTCGTCCATTATCATTCTGAAATGGAGCAGATAATACTTGGGATATTTTAGAACAAGATCTCCAGATGGTATTTGCCACCACGGGAATCAGAAATTCTTTTGGTTTGGAAGGAAGACGAAAACCCCATGCTTTGCGTCCCTGATTGACGATGGAATTAAGCCACCAAACTTGATCCTTCTTCTCGACATAGTGCTGGATGCCATGAGTAAAGCTGAATTATTCATGATACAAGATCTCGATTTACTAATGAAAAACGTCTTCGCCAACTTCCAGCGGTTGGTCAGATGAGGCTTCGGAAAAGCATACCCCAAAGAATTTTACTATACCTACTAACTTACTTACTTACTCATTCACTGTCCATAGAAACACCGTCGGTGAATGAAACCACGGATGACAGGAGGTATTTTTTTGACTTCGAGCGGCTGAATTACCGTTGAAGTTGACAGAGAGCATCTTTTTTCGCGATACTTACTTTCAACTCGGAGTGTAGCTCAAAAGTGTTATGTTTTATTCGGCACCAAATTACGGTTCTACAGTCCCATCTAAGCTTGATATATAAAGAATTCAATAGGGAGTAAAGGATGGGCGGTGAAGCTGACGGAAATGGGACTTTTATTGTGAGCATCATCGGATCTTGTTAAGCTGAAGAGCCATATTTGGGATCTGATATGCTGATAGAATATCTTTTTCTCTCGTGCTGTGACACGAAGGTTAAGTGATCCATTTTAAATTTACAGTTTTTTGTCATTGTCCCGTGAAAAACCACTAATCGCGTCCATACAAAAAGTCACTCTCAAAGGTGGTTTGTAACCCGGACGAGTGAGCTTCTGCGTAACAACACGGGTTTGCTACTAGATACAAATTAGTAGTATGAGAAGGAACTACAATGATAGTAATCATTTTAACAGACTTCTTCGTGTACTGGCGCAACCACTTGTATAGGCTACGCAGATACGTTATGGATCTTATCCTCTTATATTTGACTGGCGAGCTATTCAGTTCCCAACTCTCCGGTACGGGAGCTCAGCTGAACACGTATCTAGGGTTTCTGTTTCTTTATCTGATTTCAGAATGTTTAAGATATGTAACTAGCACAAAAATGAGCGATCTACTGACCTAATTACCTATCAAAGATGAGCTGTAATTCTACAAGTATAGCCAATATGCTGTTTGATCATTTATTGGACTTTGTGGCTGATAAAGGCCACAGTATTGCGTGCGATATGCGCTTTCTGGTGATGTAATTTCCCGAGAATGATTAATGTATCATGCATCCAAAATATGAATTACTGTGCTATGGATTTTCTAGGTGTGCGCACGTGCTTGCGTTCGTATGCGTGCATGTTGGCCCACACACATATATCCATGATCATTATCATTCTGGCAGGTTACACTGAATGGACTGCCTCAAATTCCAGTCTCATCAATGGAACACTTCTTGTCTACACACCCTATGCATCAGCCTAGCGCCAACGATTAGTATCGATTGTAAGAGTGTGAATGGCTAAATGTGATGCTTTCCTATGCCTACACGATATGGGTGGGTGATGCTGCAACCAGTTGGTGCGATACTATGAAACGGATGTGTCGACAGTGATTCATAGCGAGAGTGAGGCATAGCACGAACACGTATAACTGTGATTTAGTTTCGGTTTAACCTTTCACATTAGGAGACTAACTGCTGAAGACCATGGTCGTTCACGTATCCATCTAGAATCACTAAGTTTTTTTTAATTCTAATTTATACTTATTGGTTTGTGTTATTCCAGCATAGTTAATGAGTATGCTGATTCCGGTGAAGGTGGGGGATTTTAAGTTCCATTTATCTCTTGTAATCAACTTGAGCTGATGCAAAGGTTGTGTGGTGAAATATAGAAATGGCAAAAGATTTGGGTTTTTATCTGATCATATTTCACATACATAAGTGGCTGGCCTTAACACCGAACTGTATCAGATCTCAGAGTATGAAATAAAAGGGCACACTGGTTTTAAATTACCATTTTGAGACTGTATTTTCTGCAGAACCTTGGGACAGAGTGAGCACTTTACAGATGTGCAGGTGTGTGTCATTTGTTCCCTTCCTGATACGAACGATCATCGATGCAATGAATACAAACTACCTCTAGGAGAAACTGAGCCTGATAATTCGAAATAAGAAAGCTGTGCGGTTATATTTTTGTTTCACACTTCTTCCGGTTGTTTCTGCCAGTGAGCAGGTTAGCCACGTAACACGATTAATAGTCAATCCATGACTTCTGGTGTTCAGTCAATGACCAACACGAGCCCAAGGGCTTCGAAGTACCAGTGCCAACTTAAACGTTCGCTTCTCAGTGACCTGTGATTGCTTGACACTAATCTTTTTTGCTGTTATATGATACGAATTTAAAAGAAATATAAACCAAAAAATAAATAATATAATTATATCCCTCATCTCATGTGCAGTGAATCGAAGATTGGCCAAAAACAGGTAAGAGGAATTTACCACTGAACTGACCGAATCATACAATCTAAACTGTCAGGATTATTGATCACTTTTGCCGCCATAGGAGTAATCGCAACTTGCGCGGAAAACCTCGATTATGTGAGCTTTCTTGATGTGTTTCCACGGACTACCGAATTAGGACTCGAAACCGCCACACAATATTTCCCGTGGAACTAACACCATTTCACAAATATAGTCTTCTGTGACGTGTCTGCCATTACTAGCGGTTTTTTGTGTTTCACCCATCGGTCCATACTAAAAACTTTTTAAACGTGCTGTACCTGGTCTTTTGTAAAGAAATGAAATACAAACAAGTTCGTTACTCGGTACGGTGCTCATTGTACATTATGTGAATTATACGGAAATTCTCAAATAAAATTGAACCTAATTACTCCAGGGTGTTATCACCGACGTCCTCGAAACTTGAAAAACATTGAAAGAAAATCAATCACCATCAGTTTTCTCAAAAGAATTTGTCTACCGGGATGATGAATTAAAGACGGTCAAGTAGTTCAAAATTAACGAAGGTATTGCAGAGATGCCATGAAAAGTCATTAACTTCGCAACGAACTCCGAGTCTCAATTTCTATGTCACAGCAAATAAAGTTTGCAGTATAAAGTTTATATATATATATATAATATGATTCATCATGCTCCTTGAACACCCAACTCACCATTGGGTACCAACCCGGATAGCCTTGCGGTTAAGGTGTTCGATTCACCCCGGGTTCGAGTCCTCGTGGGGGCTCGGTACTGCTGATGAGTCCCAACAAGGATGAAACAGCTGTACAGTGCTTCCATGCTTTTCAGTAATGAGATGAACGTTCGAGCTGCATGATCAATCATATTATACAAATTTAATCTCCTACCACTCAGTTGCATGTATAGATGTCTTCACTAGGATCTAATTTGAATCGTCTGGAGTGTGAATGGATACTCTTCATTGAAGAGTACGCAAATGAACCACAACTGTGATTTCCGTTAGTTATTCGTGTCTGGGTCACTGCTAACCCAACGAACAACGAAGCTGCTTATGCAAGCTCTCTTATTGATAGTAGGTAGTATGTAAGTGTGTGGACGAAATTTCCTCTCGTAGTTCGTTGGGTTAGCAGTGACGCAGACACGAATAACTATGGAAAATCACAGTTGTGATTCATTTGTGTACTCTTCAATGAAGAGTGTCCATTCACACTACAGACGATTCAGATTAGATCCTAGTGAACATATAACATCGGAGTGTACAAGTATGAGGACGAGTGGGCAGAGGAGTGCCGGGTACGCATACCTGGTGAGCGGCAACGACCGCGATACCGGGCTTGTGCTTCCGGGGGAGTTTTGTCCATACGTTTACGTACAGCGCACACACAGTGCAGTCAGTGTCCCGTAAAATGTTCAACCGAAAGTAGTTGCTGCTCTTTATTTACTGTCAGATAAGTAAGCTCGGTCTGTGAAATATTTTGAAGCAACCATTTTTCATGACCTCGCCTGGTCCCAGCACATAACTCATGCATTCACACTGATTCGATGACTATCTTCTAATATTCTACTCATCAGATCTTCACGCATTCCGCTATACCTAATTAAAAGTTCACCCATTTTTACCCTGTCATCTTCGCCTATCCTTGAGTAAAAGATTTTGCCATTTTTCGAAGATCTTTCAAAGTTATCTCTAGGTCCGGAGGTATCTCTTGCCTTAATGTGGGAAATTTTCCTTACAGAACAGATCTCTTCTTCGGGTGACAAAAGTTGCACTAGCGACAACCGTCGCACTCATCCACCGCACAGGCATTCGGCCGGGTTGCTCTTCTTAGTCCACCGGGTGTAGATAGAACTTCTCTAATCCCGGACACTCGTTCATCATTTATCTGTCCTACCATATTAGGCAAGGTGCTTAACCAACTCATCATTGTTGTCTGATGAAATCAGAAGAGCTTTGCCTCATCTCTCTTGTTATAATGACCGTGTTACTACTGAGTGAACCAGGTATTTATTTCGTCTTTTTTAATTATTTAAGTGGCCAGCAAATTTACCCATAGAATAAAGCACCGATGACCAAGGTGCTGAAAATGCATTCCTTTGGGTGAATAAAGCCACGTTTTGATTTGCTTTCATGTGATTTCAAATACGACTTTACCCAAGTAACAGTTGAAAACCGATAATCTTCAAAATCTCTATCATTACTGTATAAAGAGTATTAGATCTATCAATAATATGACTGTGATTATCTATAATTTCCCGAGGGCGATAGCAAGCTTATTTGCAATCTAGTATTGATGATCTATTCATGGTATTAAATTAGAGAATGTGAAAGTGCAAAATATCTGAGAGTGAGTTTTACGGTATCGATTATTGTAAATGTACGTGCAAATTGAACGATATATTGTAGGATTTGGGCCGAAATCGGAGGTTGATTAATTCTTCGTAAGCTTCCCAGAGCGTGAGCCACAATTCATTCGCAACGGTTAGAGGAACAGAGGAACTATGAGACCGGTTAGTCAAAAAGGAACAGTTTACGAAGCCGCTCAACCGAAAGTCATTAAAAAACCCCGTGGGCAAAGAGCATCAGATAAATTCAACCGAATATCTGAAAGAACCGAGAGGGGTTAAAAGAAACATCCGGTCAACCACATACAAAAGCCAATTCTCAGAAATGAGACCGGAATAACAATCATATTTTCACCTAGATATACATAATGCGAGTTCTTGGAACATTTAAAGCAGCCGGAAAGGTCCATTTTTGCTAATCGTCGCAAAAATTATCCTCGGATTTTTCACGTCACTCCTAATCAAATATATAGTGAATTGTCTTTGATTACTTAAACATAAAACTTGATGACCACAAAATTTCAGATATGTGGCTAATTGTATGATGCATTCCCCAGGCCCATTGTCTTAGGAGCAGACGATAGTTCAAAAGCTGACACCCCGACCGCTGGTAATACTAGTACTATTATTCGTTGGCTCATGCTATAAAAAAAAACAAATGAGGGTATACCATTTGCTTCCCACCATTTCGTTATTTTATCATCTACGACACGAGACAGATTTAGACATCCTTCTGTTACACTACAATCAGAAGAAAAATAGGCACTACCAAATTTTAAAGCTGGTGCATTTGGTCAGGGTTATGGAAACCTCTAACAGTGCCAACGGCATTCATTTATTTCGGATCACCCTGAGCAGCGGGTTTTCCTAAAGTGTTAGGATTGACGGCAGTCATAAATTGTAGGATAAGACGGCCTAGTTGAATATAATCACTTGATATCCACGTTCATTTCTTAACTCTGCTATTAGTATCCTTAACAGAAGTTGCCTCTAATTTGTCACTAGCTGAATAATAAAGACAGAATATCCGTTTCTCAACTAAATTTTGTCAAACGGAACGATGAGTTAATGGTACAAAATCTATCACACCATTCTTTAGAAAGAAATAGTTGCAGCATATCACGTAGAAATATCTGCTCAGGAATCGAATGCGATATGTCAACCAGTCATGCCATTTGTATGTTAATGAAGTTGATTTGGAGTGTACCGAAAAATGATATGCCACGTGATACTTCCGATTGGAAACCGGTCTTCAGAATGGTTGTTCGTGGCAGCCGAAAGCCAACTGGTTACCATCACTTCTAACAACACTATGTTGCCGAAAATCGAATGCTTACGCATAAAATTTGGAAGTGTTTTGTAATGTTCCGCATTCAGAGGGACGAAACTGTGGTTGTTTTAAAAATGTTAGCATATATTTGTGATGTTTTCCACGATTTTATTAAGCACATGGTTCTCTACAGACTGCGGCGACACAGATGAGCTTGAGATATCATAATTGTGCAACCACAGTAGCTGTTCACTCATTTCATCAGAAAGATATTGTGATAATTTCTGCATTGGCTTGTGACCAGAAATTAAGTGCAATGTGTCATTCGTCTATACGCAAGTTAGGGTGATGGCGACTGTCACGGGAACAGTTGAGTTTCACAGAAAGATACTTTTGCGACAACTGATTGATGTTTTTCTCAAGTGGGGAAAAAACTATCTAACCAATCAAGTGGATCAAGCTACCAGGTCTTGTTTGGGAAAAAGTAGGTAAAGTTTATTATTGCTAGGATTCATCGCGCCTCCTGTCCATTACGTTTCGTGGACGGTCATGGTAACATTCACTAGTTGTCATTTCACTTCTCCTACGCCCCCCTCCCCCAGTATTTCGGCATAGTAAGACAACATTTAACAGAAAATTTCACTGACTTTGCAAAACAAATGGTACCTTGGTCGGGCGAAGAAAATCAGAAAAACAATATTGTTTGTTCACCCACCAGGTTTGACCTTGGACTCTGTTTCCTGTTATTCTTCAGTGCGTGGGCAAGCTGTACTTTCCCAGTGCGGATTGGAAGATCTTAGAGAGTAAACAAACCGGGATAATCAGAAACACCCAGCGTGAGATCCGTATTGAAATCATTTGTTTATAAGCTCCCCAGTAGCCAGGTGCAGCTGGAATGTACGTGTTTCATTGTGTTCGTGTGTTATGTGAATAATAGCAGTGCTGCTTTCAGGTCTCTTCGTCGCTGATACCGTGCATTTCCAATTGGTCAGCTCCGGTCAGAGTTCTGTGTTTTGCAAATTTTCTCATTTAACGAAGTTCTGAATATGACCTGATTGCGAGCCCAGTCTGTGCATCCGACGGTATACCCTTTACATCAAAATATTCTGGAAAATCCTTCGTCCAAGAAAGGAAATGTGCTTAATGTGTAATTCTCCATTTGTAGAAGTTTCACCACAGTCACAAATGTTATCCTTGGTCACTGACGGTAAGAAATGATAGAGACGGTAACAGCTTTAACTGATCAAAAGGTACTGTTTTCCTTGAAAATTTGTGTTGACTCGTGATTATGAAGCAAATGGTGATCATTTGTTTATGATCACACTGAAAGTTTCCTTCCCCTAAAAATCAGTCATTTTTGTTTTTGTTCAGGGGCCAGAATTATCACTATCATCGAAGGAAAGTCATAAACAGTTTTTCTTATCTTGCCATTTTAAAGTTAGAATCACAAATCCAATCAGATATTTATTATCATATGGATAAACAAGGGATAGAGTAAAGTGGTCAAACCTCGTGTTCAAGTGGGCTTACTGTGCAACACGAAGTGAGAAAATAATTAACGGTTAAGAAATTATATTGGTTCTGTGCCTAAAGGAAGAAAGTTGTAAGTAGGTGGAAATATTAATTGGTAGGATTTTTCCGAATTTTGTGGTTCCAAGGAACAGTTTTTGTTTGAATAGGATCGTTCTACAAGTTTTGGATATTCCTGAAGTAGACGGTTCCCAGTTGGCTGACGGAATTCAAGAAGATTGACCTCGGACGGATAATAAAAGATATTTATGGAAATCAAATCCCTTTACGCTGGATCTTGTACATAAGAGAACTGGAGGATGACCGAATTCAAACCAGAACTGTGACTGAAGTATTCAAGACCAGGGATTGTTCACTCACATTATCATGTGAGCACTTGAAATATAGCGAAGGAGTGTCCGTTGAGGAACAAGTACGACATTTCCGTTGAGACACACGCGGAAGTTTTGTAAACTTGACGGGACTAAGATAGAGAGAAGTAGAGTTGCAGGCTCAGAAAGGCGCAGGAAATCTCGAGAGCTTCGCACTGCTAACGAAGTTTAGATGACGAAATCTGTGCAGTTGCAACCAACAGACATACAAGAGGTCAGGGAAGTACTGTAAGTCACTCCGGTTTTCGATATATTTAATCGCCGTTTATATCTATATCACTATGTATATGTAGAATATAAATATACTATATATATATATATATATATATATATATATATATATATATATGGTTAACTCTAGAATAGAATCAAACAAAGTGCCAAAACCAGAACAGCAACAGCAACTGTGGCGAAAATGGAAGAAATGAAGTACGATTAACCGGGGATATAATCATTTTTGATTCTTCTGGTCGTTTGTTTGTTTATTCTGGCTATTTATAGGAGTTAGTTTAACATGCCTTAACGGATCATAAAAAATTCGTGCCACTGAACTGTGTTCCGAACCGTACCCTTCAAGTTCTCCGATCGAGGAAAATCTTTATTCTTGGGTTCCATCCAAGTGTGCACGAATCAACACGTATTACCATTGCTGATGTCAGTAAGATAAGCCTATGCCTGACTGCTTCATTGCTTCTTCGATCCCTTCTAAGTAAGTGCTAAAAGAACACAGTGTGGGGCGAGGGCCAGCATTTGCCATACATGTCCGATCCATCGGAGATGGTGTACAATGACTATAGAAGCAGGATGGTGGCCCCTAGCATATGGCGATATAACATCCGGTGTTCCTATCCTATTCCAGCAATATTTCAGAAACATTAGTCATCAAACAGGAAAAGCCGCCGAGTATCTCAAAAGCTGACTAACCAGGCTTCGAAGTTGTAAATCAAAACACGTACGCACCGGTCCCTTAAAAGCACGCTGAATTCAATGGCTGCAAAACCAGTGTCGTTGACTGGCGAAAGCTGCGTCATATCTAGCTATTCATGAAACAAACTCCTTCGTAACTCCACCTCCAATGGACGATGTGTTTGAAGCAAGAGACTATTTTCAGTAGATAACCAGAGACGGTGATTGCAGGCACATGCTTCTTCCAGTCTTGCAAAGGTACTTGGCATCTGGAAGGCACAACGTACGTACTAAGCGCTGAAACAACGTGAATTAGGCAGTCGGTTACAAAGGCTTCGATATGATACGCCCACACTGAGACCAAATGTGTGAATTTGCATCTGAGTGAAAGTAATCTGGTTTGCAAAACCTGATCAAATTTGGAACCACCGAGTCTCATAACCAACAACCCTGTCTACTGGATGAATATATATCAGATCAGCTATTACAGGACTGGTAGCACCGCAGATGAGCACAAAATTTTAATTTCGATTGATCAAAGTTCACTTCATGATAGAATTGACTGTCGATTCGGGAAACATGGATAACGGACTCGAACGTTTGTTCATTCCGCAGGCACCATCCCACAGAAATCAGTTTGCTGGTTAACGGCACTTCACCGTGTTGACTGGCTTGTTAGCACGACTTGGCTACCAAGGTCTCATGTGGTCGTCTATTGAAAATCACGAGGCCTTGATTGCCACTTCCCCCTTTGACAAGGCACTGAATATTGATGATAAAGCATTTGCATACTCTTTCGTGTGTACGCATAAAAGTAGAATAGAAAATGTATCTGGGCTAAACGGCATTCGAATTTTTGCAGCATGTTGTTCGTTTAGTTCATATGAACATTTCAGCAGCAAAATCTACCACGGCTAATTCTAGTATTCTGATCGAAATATTGATAACCAATGAAAGTCACTTTCGTTGTCCACTAATTCAATTTGAAATCAAACACCAATATAACAGCAATCATGCAATGGAATCTATATTAATCAGTCAAATTTCGTGTATATCCAAAAGTAACTCGGGATGTTGCTTATTGAGTAGGTTGAATCTATCTGCTGAAGGAAATTTTCTGCGACGAATAGTTTAGATTGTCAGTTATGGATAGCTGTCACACCTCGGTTATTCATCCTCTGTCAACTATTTCTCAAGCAGGGAAAAACCCCGGGAATCATAACTGAATTTTTTGTTTCACGTTAGAAATCACACCTTCAGGATAACTGAGTTCTACGTGGAGGAGTCACTCTGCGAGTCCCAATTGTCAAAATTGACGATTGTAAGAGCAAATAGATCATCACATTGAACTGCGAATAGCAGTGACCTTCATCATCTGCAACGTATGATAAAACTTCTTATTACCAGTTTTGAACAATGGGTTGGTAACGAGATATCTTATCGCTTTGCTTCTGATTTAAAAGTGTATTTTTGGGACAAATAAAGAAGTTGGTGTTTTTTGAACGTTGGTTCTACTATTTATCTATCAATTCTTTTACAGCACTGTACTCACGTTTACTAACCTTGGTTTGGAAATGGTTTGAATTGCCACCCACCGACGGAAATACCGGTTTTTTGTCCACAGGCTCTGTTCCCATATACCTGGCAAACAATTTTATAGCTAAGCAGATTGATACTACTGAGAGGTCAAGAAAAAATCGGACCGAATTGTTCACTGAAGTACCGAATACACTAGCTGAAACTGCGGTGATTTTTGCTTTATCCTTTAAAGTACAACAAACAGACATTTGAGACCTGTGCTCAGGTTGGGCCATTCTACTCTGACCAAAAACAATCTAGTTGTTCAGAGAGTTTACCGACTATAGTGGAGGTTCCGGTCACATTGCCACCGGTGATAGGCAGTAATCCACCGACATTCGGTTCGTTACCACATCTGAGCTGTTGGACCTTAGGTGGTTCTGAAATCCATATCTCAGATTCCCGATTACCAGTTAACCCTCTGAGGCAACGATATCTATCCCTTTTTCTGCATTCACGATCAAGCACATTATAATGATACGAAAATAAACACAAATCAACTAATTATTCTGGTAAATTTTCGTTTTTGAAATGAACTACTGCTAAGGGGGCTCATTCAAGTTACTGATGAAACCTTCTGATTAAATATAGTACACTGAAGTCCACAGTAGAACCTTTTACGTTGGCTACGAGCCACTAGTAATTCATGACACACAGAAATGTTGCTCTTGCGTACTTTTTCCCCGGAGAGACTTGAACACTGAAGTAAACTTCTCTGGGTTGCACGATGTATTCCGTCGCATTTCGTTATGTCTTCCTCAGTGCAGAGAGAATGGGACAAATACATACAAGGACACACTTAACGAGTTAGCAGTCAGAAACACGTTACCAAGGCAAGGCTAACGCAATTATCCATTCTCCATGTTCGCACAGTTGGGAGTGGTATTGGTTAGTTGATACTGCGTCCGCGTACCTCAGCGATCTTTGGTTGCTTGTACCGTAAAAGATGATGAACGCTGTGCTGAGAATGACTTAGTGCTTTGTCTCTCACAAGTATTGGGCAATGAGAGAATCGAGGGTTCCGCGTGCGCTCGATGTCATCATCCACTGTGCCGGTCCGTTCACTGTTCTTTGTAGTAAAACAGGAATACGTTCAACATTCAGTTACCCAGTAGTCTGTCGACTTATCCGTTGGTTTATGTGCTCAGCTGACCCTTGTAAAACATGCCTGTAGTGGGTATCCGTCGAGTACCAACTCGGACACGAACCCAATATACGTAACTCCGAGTCATGCATGTTAATTCTGGGATAACCGGGCTAGCTCTCAGTCGATTATTAATCGTCTACACTGCATAATATAACAGCCCTCAGTCACTAATGCGAAAGGTAAAATATCATTGCCTGCACAGAAATTAGCTTTACTAATGGACGTCTTCGCCGTAAGGGCATAGATGAAACCAAAATACTACACTGAATATTTTCAGAAACAAACACGTTTGTTTACTATTTGCACTCTTCATCAATTCTAACGACTAATTTTAATTATATTCTTGTATTAGGAGCTTCTTGTTCTCAGCATAGTAAATTAAATTAGAATTGAAAACTAGAGGACTACCTGCACCCTCTTTGGAAACAGGTTACTGGTGAATAGTCCATCTGCTTTACTTTTTGCGGTTATCTCTAACAGCTCTACTTTTGAAACGACCTTGTTCGGTAGAATGGAATATCTCCTATGAGAAGTTTTGTTATGGCGACATCGAAAGTCTCAGGATTTCTGTTGAAATGATCCAGATAAATTGAAGTCAATGACCTAGTACAACTGTGCAAAGACCTCTCTTACAGATACAGAAGTATTTTCAAGACTGAAGTATACAGCTTTCTGATATATATTTGATGGGAAAAATCCTGAAGCACTTCATTTTTTAACTATAATGATCAACGAGTACTGATAAGGTCCTGGGGCAGTAGTACTTCTGGTTTGCTTTCATCCAACGAGTAAATATGCTCGAAATTTATGCACCAACACATTTTTATTGCCACTAGTCGACCAAAACCGCAATGCTACGATGAGTTTTATATTTAAATGAGGAGACCCGAAATATAGACCAACATCTGTTCTGGATGCAAAAAAATAGTTGTCTTCCGTATATGTCACCGACTGTCTTGCAACCGAAAGATCCATTCTGCCATTACCGAGGCCCACTCTGTAAGCACACAGTTCAGCTAGTAGGAGACACTCAGTACATCAGCGCAGATGTCGCAAAAAGGGTCGATTCAATGTTTATCAAAAATCCTATGTTTTTATGAAATATTATTGAATCCGACAGTATCACTTGTTTTCTTACTAAATCACCTAGATAACCTGTTTTATTCACCTGATGGCTTTGATGAAATCCGCACTTAAACGAAGCGAAAAACTCATTTTCAGGATAACTTTAGGTCGAAGTACGGTGATTAGGGTCTAAATGATAAAATCAACCAAAAAGTCTCCTCCTTTTCAAGTGAAAACTCATTGTGCATGCAAATGTATGCCGATAATCACTTTTCCTCCACTTCTTGTGCGCTTTGCTCCAAGTAATTTTTATGGTCATTTCATCTCGATTGGATAGTTGGGGTATGCATCACACACAAAATCAAAGAATGTCATCATAACTCAAAAACTGTCAGCCTATTCGCTTATACGGTCTCCAAAATAAACGAAAAAACTCGTTCTGTCTGAATCGAAGTTGTGGTTTTTGTGCGTTGAACGTCACTCTGGATAGCAGATACGATCGAATTTCAGTGTTAGCAACTGGGAATGGATGATTGAGAATATCTGTTTATCTCGTTCCTCCCAATTGAGATACTGTGGAAGTTTTCATAAGATCAAAGCCCATCGCTCACAAGTGATTGAAATTTCCGAAGAAAAAACCACTGTGTAAGATAATTCAAAGATAAAATAAACACTGTCCTTTGCGTAGTGCAAATCGAATTAAATTTATCTTATCGACAAGTTCATACCTTCGAGTAGTGAATGTGAACGCACTCCTTCTTTCCGTGAATATGTTCAGGGATCTCCAACTAGGTCCCGCAATCACAACTGTGCTGTTGGGTGTCCGTATTCTGAATCACGTTTTCCAACTAATAGGCGCCGACTGAGCTTGGCACCGTTGCGATACCGTGCAAACATGAGCGGTTAAGTGCGCAGACTACTCGCACAATCATGCCCACGCATATACATTCGCACACACTAAATGTGCGGCCTCCACTTTCGTAAAGGCACAGACCGTTTCGGTCCACGGTCTCGAAAGTAACCGGGGCATGATATCACCTCTCCTACGACTTCAAAGTTCACATTCGCCAAACCTGTCCATTCGTCGATACCTGAAAATCTGTATACTACACAATGAGATAGCTTCAACTGGTCTATGAATGCAAACAGACGGGCGAATTAAGTTTCCATCAATATTTGCGCTTGTTTGCATTTCAGAAGCCAAAGTCGGTGTGTTTTGGTAAAGGTGAACATTTTACATACAAAAGAAGGAAAGTTACGTACGAATGAATGAGTGTGTATACAACTGGGTCTGTTTTCAAACCACCAATATCGAAGTTTAGAAGTGTGTTATACAATAAAACCCTACTCTCGTAGATAGAGAAAATCTACTTCTTATGTTTTCAGACCAAAGACTTCAGCACAAGTCAGAATTATGGTGGTCACTTTCCTTCATCCGAGAACCCCATGCTCCTACTAATCCTTCAGCTTCAGAAACAAATCACTAGGGCTGCTAAATAAACGTACTTTACTCTGCTCTCGGAATTGATTGGATTGACGGAGATACATTGAAGGTGCGAAATATTCCGACGAAAAAGTATCACTCCGAGGAATATCGATTATCAAAATTCTTCCGATCATTCGGCACGGGTGACTTAGTCGTACAAAATGACCGATCATAGATCGAAGAGCAGGAGGTATACATGACCACAAAGTATAAGAATGTGAAAAGTAATCGATAAATTAATAAAAACCTCTGAGAAACTTTAGCTAGATGCCTCTTTAGTATTCTGTACTTGAAAGAAAACCGAAAAGCAAAAGTCCTTCCACTTTCCTATTAGCCTGAATGCTTTTGAGAGGATTCAAAGTAAGTGGTTCTATTAGTTGAGTTAAAGTTCATAAATTCCAGTCTGAACTAATCATCGGAATAACTGTGTCTACGGGAGACTCGTAAAGACTGACGGGCCTGCACATGGGAAGCAATGTATAGTTCAATCGCCTACCAGCGGCACGAAGGGATTGATATTATGACTTCACTTTTCAGGATTTAAGTTTGCGTGGTTTGCCTTGACTAAATGATGACACATTACAATATGAATAGTGTGGTATTGTATCGGGATGACAGGGCGAAATTCCCCCGGAAGCACACCACCGGTTTCGTGGTGATTACCATTCATCGCGTATGCCTACCTACGATATAACGAGTGATCCAATAAATGTGAACTAGACGGGCAAGTCAATGCGTAAGAGCAACTTTAAAACAGTTCTGTTGGAATCTTGAAGAGAAATGTGTATCACTGCGCGCAGACACGTCAAATGGTCAAGGTCAACAACGAGGAGGGGATTGCGGAAGATTGATATAAGGGAAAACACTTGACCCTCAAACAACTTCACACATGACTTGTGTGAATCGATGGAAATCTTCTCTGTCTGAAGAGACCGGTGATAAACAACTTGGAGGAGTACACATAAACAAAGCTTCAAAGCCGGTCAATTTTCCAGTAGGACGCTATTTATGCGTCCTTTCAATAATCAGCTGACAAATGATATATGCTCAGCAGTGACGATATCCAAACTTCACTCGTTCATTGGGTGATGCTAACAATTTGACCCGCATTCACAAAAATTCAACATTTGGATCCAAAGATAAACTGAATCGGCAATTTGAAAGGGAATCAGCCTGCAGGAATTCCTTTTTCGTTCACCACTAGACTATCGTGATTGAAGCTAGTCACACAAAACCACACACACACACACACACACACACACACACACACACACACACACACACACACAAATTCAAGTCTCACCTAATCCTATTAATCCGCTTAATCCTCATCATGATCTGTTATTTCTCTCTGGTGTCTGAGGAAAGTGAACGGATAGAATCGCTGTTGCAGTGTACGTCTTAATACTTGTTCCACTTCGAGTATCGCCAGTCAGGTGAGGAAACCTAAAGTAGACTGCGAGTTCATTATACTATTGAAATATTCTGCATATTCAAAATAATATCCATTGCGTCTGAGCTGGAGATAATTAACTACTCAGGGAGGAACCTAACCAAATCCGTGTTATAATCGTAATTACATGTTTTGTTTCATAAAATCCAGATGAGAAGTCGGAAAGAGTCTTTAAACACATTGACGTGGATATCGGCTTGGATACCAGCCACCCTTCTGATAAAGAACTGAGGGTTGATAAGATTCAGTAATTTCAAATATGGCCCTATTTATCAATCAAATAAAAAGGCAGAAGACATTGTCAGCATTTCTTTGTCTGTGGGAATTTTTTCTGAGGAACCCTATCATTACATAACGTGGTTGATCCCTTGGAAATCTCAAATGCTTTGCAAATGGGTGACGAATGATTACTGGATAGATGAACTGTCCAAAGGACTATTCGCCTACTTGTGACTCTGCTGACTTACGTTTTTGATTGGTTGGCTGATGAGTTAGCTGGCGGTTTGATTGATTAAATGGTTGGTGCTTTGACTGGTTGATTAATTACTTGATTCATTTGATTGCTTGCTTGCTTGCTTGTTTGATTGGTTGATTGATTGATTGACTGATGGGTTAGATGCTTTGTCACGGAAGCTTAACAAAGCTGACAAGAATAGCTTATATGCAAAAAAGTAGGCACTGGTCTATTCTCTAGGAAACACACTGTTTAGTTGTTTAATTTTGTTTCTGAATTAGACTACGAACGGGACTATCTTGACTGAGGATAATTAATTTCCCGCTGTTCAACTGCGTCACTTATGCAGAAGTACAGCTGTCAACTGATCTACATGTGTAAGAACTATTGTACATAAATTGCTGGAGAAAATTTCCCCGGGAAGCAAATGACCGACTTCACGATAATGGTCGCTCATGAGGTATGCGCACCCGTTAATCTCTGTCCAATCATCCCCAAAATTGTACATGAATAGCGCGAAAGAAGGTTAACAAATCCTTTATACGTAATGTACGAATAACATTTAATGTCACACAATTCCGGCATAAAATTCGTGCAAACTAGCATTAGTTGACTATTTGGCTTTACATTCGAGCTCACTTAATAATTGATACGATTCGTGATGTGACTCATCTCTTTTTATTTATCGAATGAACAACCTCGAATGGAGTTTGACTGAACACCTTATTTGTGTGCTTACACTTTCAACTGATATTTCTGTCGAAAATACCAGCGGCATGAGGAATAGCAAGTTAATCACCGTAAGCCTCCATCGAGGAAAGTCTTCGTACAAAGTCCGACTATTCAAATGAATAGTTATCCTAATTGAACAAGGGAAAGTCCGTAACGGTAGTCGTCCCCAATTATGCGCAATTACGATCCAATCATCGAACTTTTGAATATACAGGATCAAAAACAGGAAAAATTTCATGCCAAAACTTTCCCCTCTGAGCTGAGGGGTCAACACCACATGAAAAGTGAATTTAAGAGAAAAGGAATCCTAAATAACTCGTGTCATTATGATTCCATTTCTAGGAAAAGGCAGTGAAAACGTTTATGGCTGACGGACACATTTGGGCAGCTATCACGAGTAAGGTAAACCTCAGGGTCAAAACTACTAACCAAACGGAATGTCAGGTCAGTGAACAAGTGGTAAAAGTATACTCCCATCATATCAGAATAGTCGAATCCTACGGTTCAACAATAATTACTTGCTAGGTATACATTGCTACTAATATATCACGGAACCCCCATAATGATGCATCAAGTTGACGAAATCGGTACTGTGAAATGAGTCACTAAATCTTTGAAGCAGTCGCTATAGCTCAATGCAGCCAACGAAGTTGTGATGTTGTGCTTTTCGAAAGACCAGTTCACCTCACATTTTACGAGTTGTTAATTTGCACCTACACTACAGTCAAAATATAACCGAGAACGACGGATGAAGCTGAGCACACGTTACTTGACCATGTGGCTATGAGGTCATCAATGATAGAGGGGATAGATTCCGCATTTACTCGTGATTTATAATGTTTACGCGACTACACTTTGTGTACTTTAATAACCATATTTCAGAGGTAACCTTAACAAACTTTTCATGTTGCCAGTAGCAAGTTTATTGCTAGGTTACTGACTGATACCAGTCGGTTTCATCAATCTATTTTCGCCAGATTTGTATCTCAGTCCTCTGTCCGTTGGACAATTCAAAATCCTCCTAACGGCATCTTATTCGCCTACTTACCCGTTTGCACTCCGGTAGAAAATGATCTCAGTGATCATCTTCACGGTTAGGTCAAATACACATGTTTACATATCAACTGGCCTCGTATATGCCCTGTTCGTAAATCCCTTCGGAGTTCATGTTTACGTAGATTATTCACATTTCAAGTTTGTCTGAAAATTTCCCTGCAGTTCACTTTATTCTGCTTTATCATCACGTTTTTCTTCTGATCCTAAAGAGGATAGAATTTTCACCAACTTAGTGATGGCTGACATGTTACTCCTAAAAGCTATAGTTTCCTGTCTTTTTGACAGTTCATTTTAGACAAAAACCGCTACCTGTGTTGATCACATAGTCCATTTTGTGCTGCTGTCGTTTTTCTGCTCTTCGTTGACCTTCTATCTAGACGGTCTGGATTATGTACCTTTGTGAGATCGAAAAGGCGTTTTGTGGTTTTGCGAACTGCGTAAATGCACTGTTGAGGATAATACTAACATCCCGTTCATAGTACTTATCCATTTCGAAGAGTTATTATCCTTTTATTTTCAGCAGGCGGATGAGTCACCTTTGACAATGTAACGATTGCACAAATGATTGGGTTCCATAACTGGTGATAACTTACTTACGTCACAGACACACTCATGTATGGTTTAACCGACTGTTGGCCAAGGCAGTTGAAGTAGTTGAACCAACCTTCATTCCACGCAAAGTTATGGCTTCAAAAGGTGGATGCTAGTCACTAGCGTTCGAAGCCTGATTACTCTTGATGCATGTTGTTGGACGTGATAGGCTATTGTAAAGGAAGAGTGGACACCTGTCAAGTGGTCCACTTCAACTAAGTGTGCACTAATGGAACTTGATACGGATCCGTTCTCTCCGTGTCAAAGCCACCGTGGATGGTGTTCTTTGATGCGTTTAAATAGCTGCCTTGTCGTTCGACCCACATAAGTAGCACCACAAGTGCACATGCATTGGTAAATAATCATAGACGAGGTCAAAAAAGGTAGCCTATCTTTTTTCTGGCATTGAATTGCAGATGTAGTCATGAACATGCATCTGATTCTGGCGGCTCTGAATGGGGATCTCACTGTAGCAAACAAGATTCTACTGGCTTTTTCAGTTGCAAGATCCACCTTGAATGAGAGTCTGATGAACAGTACTTTTTTCCTGGACCCCTGATACTCTCACTGATTTTGTCTGTTCGGCCAAGTTTCGGCCGATGAACTTCTCCGGATATCCATTGTTTAATAATGTCTTTCTTACGTATGACAATTCTTCCTTTAGAGTATTTGAGGTGCAGATTTTCCTCACTCTGTACAGAAGACATTGTAACAGATTGCCTTTGTAGCCAAGTGGCACAAAATTATAAAAATTTCTGTGCTGATCTTTCCGAGCCATCTTCGGGTACACCGTTCTCTAAATTGGATCATCAAAACATGGAGAAATGGAAGACAGTTTTCTTTGTCGTTTTTCACCGTGAACTTTATTGCCAGGTACGTATTGTTGAATTCACGCCAAATAACCTCCAAGTCCTGCTTTCATCAATCACACAAAATATGTCATTCTCATACCGGTATTAGTGGTCAAAGTGGTTTATGGCTGCATGTATTGTTTGTGTCTCTAATTTAGTCATGAAGAAGTTGGCAAGAAGTGGTCTCAAGGGTGAGCCCTTGGCGACCCAAACAAAGAGTGTACATTCAATGTACAACAGAGTATTAATTCTTCTAAATTTGCGGTTGGGATTCCTAGTGTTATCATTTCTTTGTCGATAAATTCACAGTTAAAATTGACAATTTCAATCAGAGGTACTTTGGTGAACAAAGAAACCACATGAAAGAAAGCATTTTCTTCCGTTTTATATTCACATTTTTCAAAACATCAGAACATCAGGAAGAGACGGGTTTAAATAGCTTTGATCCGCGCTACGCTTTAGTGCGTTCGTAATTTCTTGTTCTGTCTTCTCCGTTTGGTCTTTATTCGATGCCTCCTTGGTGAACCTAAATTCGTCACATAAGAGATGTGATATCTTCTCCAAGCACGCGGCCCTGTCCATGACGACAATGCCAGATCCTATGTCTGGTCTGCTAAGGATAATTTGGGGATTGCGGTGTAGATCCTTCAGGGCATCAAGGTGCCTTCTTGTCAGAGGATCTTGATTACGTATCCGATAGCACCTGTACTGATAACATGCCGTGATCAATGACGATTCGAAACATTCTAAATCTGTCGATCTAGATGTGAGATCAGTTGTTTTTCCTACCAGATTTTCAAATGGTACTTCAAAACCAATCTGACTCTCCTTGCGATGTGGACAACAAAATTTCGAACCAAGAGACTGCCCTTCGAGAAAGACTTCGAGATCAAAAAGGAACAAGTTGTGTTTTTTGGTTGAAAAGGAAGATGTCATCACAATCTCGTTCACTCGAACACTGTCCTTTGCATTTTCTAATCACTTGTTTCAGTTAGTACAAGAATTTACGTTTGTTCAAGTTCAATGTGTGTTCAAGAATCCTGTATGAACAAGAATGTTGATCACTCCTGCTCTACATAGATCGACGTCAGTGATACCGTCAAGGTGGGATTCTGAAGGGGAAGAAATATGGAAACTAGATCGCGATTTGGGTCAACTCATCTTGGAGCGGTGTGTGTTCTTCAAAAGGTATTGACTATTTGACCACTCAGCACGGCCCGGGATTTCTTGGGTTCATAAGTACGTTCAAAACACACGTGTGGATTACTACCCTTTGATCACAATCGAAAATCAGTTATTTATGTGACCTGTCTATACAGTTTCCAGTTCCTGTCCTGGATGAACATATGTATGCTATTTTCCGTGTACTTTATCACGTTAGCGTATATCCACTGCTTTCCTTCGGGTTAGTAGACATCAGTAAACTACTCCACATGAGCTTATTATATGTTAAACGAAGTAGTCACCCGTCATCCTCATATATTCTTCATGTGATGGAATGCATCCGTTTCTACCAACGACATGGGCTTACATCTTTCGAGACCGAGAATGTATTTACACACTGACCACAAATTTAGCACAGAAACTGACCAGGTTAAAAATTCGCCTTCATGGACTTTCTCCCGGTAACATCTCCTATCTCAATGCATGCATCGACAGTACATTTTTGTGGTTTTCTTCATCTCCATTCTTCCTTGTTGCTTAATTCAAGACTATAGACTGAGCCCTCAAGGAATCAGCGTTTCCGGTCTGCATAGGACTAAACATACACTTTTTGTCCTTGATGAAAATTCTAGAAACGTATTTGTAGTACAGTGTACTTATGGGCTCTGTAACAGACCAAACTGATCGAGAAAAGACGCCAGAAGACATCAGCTGGTTCTGGCTTGTTGTGTGTTTGTGAGCAACGCAACTTTGATGCATCAGACTCACATTGACTGACTGACTCTACCTCGTATATTGATAACGTGTACTTTGTATATCGAGGTAGGTATGCAGCGAATAATTTTAGTACTATTCTGGATGAGGACACCACCGGATTTGGGTCTGAAGCGGCAAACACTAAACCCAAAGAATTGCATCTACCGAGTACAACCTTGCCAGTACAATTGGAATAACACAAAATTGGTTGCTCTTTTTTCAGTTTAATGATTCAGGAACCCCGTTTTGTATGGTAGAAACGAATTGATTTTGATCGCCTTTATTTGTGTATTTTGACACTGATTTCGCACTCATCGGGTATGCAAATGCAATATAGCTTATGAAATGTAAGACGGTTTTCTCGACTATGGAGAGACCTGATCATAACGATATACTGAGTGATAAGCAATTTATTTCTGTGTAGTTTAAATGGTCACCTAGGAATGGGTATTTTAAGTATCTTTTAGGTAGAAGCGGTCTACTATCAAATTCCTTTCTGCCATTGATGTTCGTCCTTGCGGACAAAAGGGATCAAATGTATTAGCTTTCCATCCATTCACTCAAGTAGCTAGAAAAATTGATCATACACGTGATACTGAAACTCGTCTTTCTGGTTTAGTGGTGCTATGCAAACCATAGAACATTTTCTTCCGATGGACATTCCCTTGTTTAAAATGGATAGTGCATTCATAAGCTATGCCCGGTGAATTCGTTTTGTCCTGTTCTTGTTCCGCCGGTTATACAACTAGCCAATGTCAAATAACAGCCCGATGGTAATACTTGTTCACTTTCTGATGAGTACTTCCGTTATTTGAGAGAAGAATATGGAACAGAATTTTCATCTGAAAAGCGATCGTTCGATGATCCAACTTCTTTACGTGTGTCTTATTCATACCCGGACAGCTTCAAGCCGTCAAAGTTAAGCCGAATTTCATTCGTAAGTCTTGGCTGGGGGAAGTTGTTTGTTCTACAGCTGCCTGTCCTCTCACGCTTAACTGCATCTCAGTGCGATACGTCCCTGCCCTCTAACCCGTATACTACATAATATTCTCTGTTTACAAGCGTGAAAATGTCAAACCCTCATTGGTTTACATAAATGATGATGAGAAAATGTGTGCACTTTTAAATACCTTGCGCATCTGGTTAAACGCGTATGTATGCGTGTTTATACTCATCAGCAATATGTGGAAGTCCATAGTCGCTAAGGGTCTAATTGCAAGGTAAGCTTCATGTGAAGTTGAAGGAGACGTAGGTAAACATAGTGATAGGCCAACAGACTGAGAAGATGCCACCCGATGCATACTGTGATACATACTGTGACTCAATTTGAAATGGACACTCAACTTTTCTGATGACTCACGTTTTATCCGGCTAAGAAGTACTCTATCCAGAAGCAGTTTGTATCTATTCGTTTATGCTATAATACAAGCGACAAATCAAATTCTGTTGATGATTTATTTACATGGACATTGGTTGAAAACAGAAGATAAAATAGATTCACTAGAACTGTTTTCGAAGTTTGTCTTTGGTTTGTTGGGAATCAACTCTCTCCATTCCCATTTACCGTTTGCTTGATTGTTTGACTCCTGTCTGCGTCACTTGCTTTGGCCAATTATGCTTTCGTGTCTCGACATCCGTGCTGCTTCGCATGCCTGTACGTGATTTTACATTCTGACTCCGGTTCTATTATTATTATTATTAATTATAATAAATAATCTTCTACTCCATTTGTTTATTATACGACAACGTACAATATTGCTGGAGGGAACCATAGTCAACGAGAGGGGTTGCCGAATCGGGGAAGTCCCAGGCAGTGGTGGGGATAGAACCCTGGGCTCAAATTTTTCAATGGTGACCATTTAAATAGCGCAGGCCTGACTGCTTTCGTTAGTCTGCAGGCGTGATAGGGGACAATCTAAATAAAGGGCTGAGTGAAGTATAACTTAAAAGAGGCTGTTGCATATGAATCAGATGATGCAAGATATCTATAATATGCCGTTAAAAAGCTTTTTCAACGTGTGCATATTTTACCGGATCTCCTTAGGTAGTTTTGTGTCTTAATTCGTAATGAGTTATTCTTCATGCGGTATAGACACTCAAATCACCGATAAAGTTCATTGAAATGCTGCAACCTGTGAGGATAACCCAAGATACTGACAAAGAAGCCCTGACTCAGTGGTCAGACAGCACGCTTTCGCCGTTCCGGAATCAAGGGAAAGGTTGGACTCCGCGAAGCAGATAGCAGATTTGGCAGGCATCCAGTACATCATCACCTTTCCAAAACAGAGGGCAAGATTGGGGCCAGCGAAGCCGAGTGATGGGTCAATCAGAGACCAAAAGCTGTTTGATCTGATCGCAGCTAAATCAGCCAGCTGGGTTGCAAGGGGACCAACCAGCCCAAAGAGTCACTCGTCAATAACATCTGAGCCAGTAAGTTTGCAGGTAGGGACTCGGTTATGGTATCCGCATATCTTGTGTAAATGATATATTCAGTCCCAATAAACCGAGATGGTCCGAAGGTAGAAAAGTCTTCTCACTGGAGTTACTGGGAAGAATCACAACACTTCGAGTCCCTGTCAAAGTACGGATCAAATATCTAGGTTGTGTACACTATTTGAAAGAATTTCTAGCATTCACACTGCCAGTGATAATTACTCCAACACGGGACTCACCTGTTGTGTGGGCACCTAGTTCTTAACTTTCAAAGCCCCTCAGGATTAGGCACTATATAGCATAACATTGGGGTGAAGTAGACTGTTGAGAATCAGCTAGGAATGCAGATCAGTAACCTTTGTTAATGAAAATAATGCAAGCCACGTTCGAGTCGGGAATAAAATTTAATAAAAAAGCTGGTGAATCCTTTTATCAAAGATAAAACATTTGAGCAGTGCGTTCATGGTTTACAGTGGTGAATGACATATAACAAATGAATTCGCTCATCATTTGGCTGGTTAGTCTTTATGTTTCATGCTAAGCTCCGAGGAATATTCCATTCCCTTCATAGATTGTTTACCAAACAGTAGGTGCACACGGGTCAGAATGGTATTGTAGGATCTTCGAAGATACACATTTAGCACTCAATAACCAGCATTATACACCACTTATCCATTCTTCAAGGAAATATATTGACTGAAATATTAGAAGCTCAACTGGCAATTATATTACTGGTCAATTTTATTTCATTTCTTTCAACGGTAGACAAAGCATCCTTCTCTCTGTTGACTTCAATGGCTTTTAAAATCACTATTTTCAGTTGTCATTTTGCTTTTGCTACTAACGCCGTTGTGTTTCAGTCACAATAGTCGCTTGTTGATGTAGTTTTGAGAAGCTATCCTACAGAGCACGAGAAACTCATTATTTTCAGTGTTAGGAAATTGGATTTCATAAATAAATGGATCATCATGTAGAAAAAAGGCTTAACTAGCCACAGCAAGGCTATGGAAGCACTGCACAGCTCTTTCATCCTTATTAGGAATCGTCCGCTGTGCACATCCAACGAGCCTCAACTGGGACTCGAACCCGGAGTGAGCTATTGTGAGTCGAACACACTTACACCAGGCTATCCGGATTGGCCCTCATAGGATTGTTTAACTTCATCAGTACATGATACATCACCCTTCCGCCACTGGATTATCAAGATGGACAAACTAACTAGAATGAAAAAGCTGTACAATGCTTCCACGAATTTCAGTGGTGAGTTTAAATTCATTATTGCATGATGAATTATTTGTTAAAACTCACATTATTCAAAATAAATTGGACGAGACTGCAGACGTTTTCGCAATTCATGTATTTATTCTGGTTGTTTCTAAATGTCTACATTCCTTATTTGCGGATGAACTCCATCACATCCTCACAACCAGGTTGAATCCTTTGACCTAAAATAGTAAAGCCCATTAGTTCGAACGGAAATCGTCCATCGAACACTCATTGTCATACCATTATCAATTTTCCACAACTTGCGAAGCTTCTTTGTTTTCAATAACACAATATTGCGCTGTGAAATTTTCAAATTTGTGGACACGTTTCACCATGTATTGTTATGCGTTAGTCAATAAACTTTGCTGGTTTCCAGAAGCATCTAAAACATACCCACAGGAGAGATGTGCATTCTTCCTTCTTTCTTTCTTTTTCCCTCTGTGTTTACTTCAATCTTAATATACGACAAATGTACAGTATTTCAGGAAGGGGGCCGCGGCCAATTTCGGGGCACCCAGTGATGGTGACCGGTGCAGGCGCGGAGATTCGAACCCGGGACTGAATGGTCCAAAGCCCATTGTGATGACGATTTTACCACCGCCGATCGGGTAGGTTTCGTAATTGACAAACATGCTCGTGTAGATAATTACCTGATTCCATAAACACTATGACGCTGTCACTTCTTGTTCACCATATAAGTTTCCAAAAGTTGTATCCACATCGTCTAATGGCAGAAGACTGAAAGTCTTATTATCCAGCATTTGCTCTTATTGAAAAACTACAGTACAGATATGCCTACCAAATATAATTATGTAGTTTCAGGAAACTTCTCAACTAATAAGCTCGATGGTATCACAGAATGAAATGAAGTTAAACCATCTAACTTGTTCAACAAAGAGTGTAGGTCTGTCGCTCTCTCTCACTTTCCGAATGTCCTCCTTCAATGGTTTGGGGAAGCAGCAAATGAGACGTTGCTACTCGTCGACTTAAAACAGATCAGTACAATAGTTGAAATTTGCGTTTCACAAAGTAGATATTTAGAGGAACTAGGTTTACCCGTAGTGCGTTTTCCAGCTGAAATGAGGTAAGCCATGTCTAGTGATGAGGAGAAGAATGAGATATTTACGACCACTTTTCAAAACCCCAAAGTAGTGCAAAGGTATTTGTTAAAATAGTTGGAAATTATCGTCCTTCCTACTGTTGCTCCAATTGCGCAACCCAATCAGGTAGTTTTATTGGAGCTGGAAAAAACGACATAACTTGGGCAGAAACTGATTGAAGATTTTCTCTGTGAACGTATTCGATTGTAGCGTGCGGTTCCTTTTGAACAGTATAACGCACTTGTCACCTGTTTGGCTAAGTAGTATACAATCAGTATTTCATTTGCGAGATTCGTATATGATGTGCGAAAATGAATGAAGATATGAGTACCGGATACGCATAACTCCTAAGAGGCAATTACAACGAAACCGGTCGTGGACTTCCCAGTAATATTTTCTGTCCAAAGAAATATACTCTGTTACTTAAAATTTATTTACTAGTCCGAAAACGTCGTATCCTCGATGATCCATCGACTGGAACATCATCATGTACTTTTTCAATATCAACCCTAACAGTGGTGGCCAATTTATTCGTGGTGAACAACCATCAGGTGCCTGCTGCGCGTTAGAAACTACTTTCAGTACAACATACGGGGACAATCTTGACCGGTGATGAAGAACTGGCGTAAGTATTAGTCACCTTTGAAGTCATGGGTTCGAATCTCACCACCATCGGTCACTTCGGTGGTAGACGGTAGTTCATAGTTCCCTGAAGCGTTCCCACTCTCGACTTACTGGGATCACTCTTCCAAATCTCAGCTTCATGGTTCCGGATCATTCCTAATAGTTCAGTGAGACCTAAAGACCGTAAGGCTCACCCATTCCACTGCAAGTACACAAAATTGTGCAACGAAAAACCGATGCTAAATGACTGCATTCGTAAAAATCTCAGAATAAGTACTCTCTGCAGAAATGCTCGTGAATTTAGATTTGACTGAATTCAATGAGATGTGGTCTACCTTATTATCTGAGGGATGAAATTGAAGTGCAACTAAACACACAAAAATGCACATGTATTTTCTATTTGACTTGAAAAAATCATGCTGACCGTCTTGAATATTCGGCCTTATCAAGGCAACAGCGCCATCTACTTTCAATAAAGAGCTTTGCATAACACAGTTAAGACCTGAAATTCTACTGTGTTGCTTGGCCTTAAATCTTTGGCTTAAGAAACCCACCAGTATAAGAAATCTCTCTTCTCCAATGCATGGTTAAGCCACATAGTCTCTCTGTGATCATTTCGAATACAGCTTACGGTCAGTAACCTCTAAAAGAGAATCAGGGGTTGATGGTTCACAAACGAATTTAGGCTCGTCTTGGGGTTCATCGTCAGCGAGGAACTGGGGCAGAAGAACAAACGTGACCAGCATTTTATGAGATGAATGCAATGGCAGGTCTACTGGAAACCCTCGTAGAAGGCCCGTTATGCACATGTTGTTTTCGTACATGAAAGCATAAGAGCAGAACTACACAATTTTCAATCTATAATAACTATCGATTCGCAACGAAGCTTCTGGGAAATGAAATTTTGTGACATTCTTCATTGCGGTGAATCATAATGCTCTGTTTTTGCCAACAACGATCGGCCACATCCATGACGAATACAAGCTTGTGGACGGAAACGAAACCAGATTTATTACTTTGAAGTAATCCAGCTAATAATAATACAAACGCAACGTTCGTACACATTGATAACCATTATGTCTGCCCTTGTTCTTTAGGAAGTTTCACAGTCTCCCTGGTATAGAGTCCACAAAGTTGGTTTTGAAATCGTTTTCTACCTCATGTTCCTTCCCATGGTCCACTTTTGACACCAGCGGACAGTGCTTTGATAGCCCACTGACTCTTCCCTCCAGGAAAGAGAACATGCCTTTGATTACGCTTTAATCTGGGTTGTTAGGGAGCAATTGTAGGAACTGGACCCGGAAGTTGTACGTACTTTCATAAGTTTGAAGGCGAATAAGGAAGAACCGAAATGTTTTACACGAATGGATCTAAAAACCACTGGTGAAATATGTTATGGAGCGCTATCCTGAGTAGTTGAGTAATAAAATAGCCAGCCCTTCTGTTGAAGCTAGCTGGCGTTGGGTAAAGGTTTTGGATGGATTTTAAAACAGCCTGTGTGCATACCTTGTCGTTCTATTTGGGTTCCATGTTTACTGTAATCCATAATAGTCCTGAAAATCGTCCTCTTCTTTCTCGTGCTTACCCAAGCCAGTTTATCTGGTACTCGAAATAGGAACTGGCAATCTGTTACTAAAACTCATTACGATTGTGGCTCTATTGTTAAATTAGGTGGGCGTTTCACCTGCAGCATAATTACGATAGATGTCCTTTCCCATCACTTCGTAACTAAAACGCCTTTTAGTCCTTAAACGGACTTCGTACTAGCACAAACTTTCGCTCAGTAGTCGCTGTCTTTGGTCTCCAGGATTCGTATCATGTTCTTCTGAATGAACTTATCATAATGATTGTTAGTCAGAATCACTTATTTGATGACGAGCCATATACACCTCTGACTGGAGCTTATCGCATGCTTGTGCAGGAGTGCAGCGGAAGGGGTATACTCCATAGATTCAAAAGCCTGCTCCACCAATAGATAATAGTGAACCAAACCCCGAGACTTGGAGTGGAGAATCGCATACGGTCCCAATAGGTCAGGTTTGGTAACGAACCGGAAGACAGCGGATTGCTGTCTACCATCGAAGTGACCGTTGACGGCGGGGATTTGAACCTCTGACCTGCCAGGTGGTAAGCGAACGCTCTAAACCACTCGACCACGACCAGTTGCAGATGCTGCCTCACTGAATGAGAACAAGTCCATCGGGGAAGTCGATCGTGATGCTTTCGTGATGCAAATGTACAATTTCCCCGGTGGATAGGTACCAAGCCGTCAGAAATCAATCCCGTTAGTCTAACGGTTGACAAGCGAAACCTCAAATCTCGCATTCAAAGATTGAGCTCTTGTTCGGGTGTGAGAAATTTTAATGGAAACCTATGACACAGAGTTTACTCATTGATCTTCACTGCGGGGTATTCCAAGTATGAGAACAACTGTTTCTTTTTAATCTGCTTCCCAGTGAGAACGAAAAGGTGTATTTGTAACTTCAGATAGGGTAATCGATTACGAACACCGAATTAGGAAGTATTCTGTCGAAACGTTTCTTTTTTTTCTGACATCTCTCTTCTTGGTAACTTGGTGCCAACAAATAGTCTGCCCATCGATTCAGGGTAGAAATATGGATAATCTTGAAATTAGTTTCTGGTATGATGCGGATTCAAATAGGTACGTTTAAGCTGCACCAATCATTGATCCTGTGAAATTTTGCCGAAGGTATTCCCTAAAGTATACCGTGTAAGCCCCCCACAAAATCACTACAACATTGTTTGAATATATATATAAGTGATTTTAAAACGGGTCACCATTCATGATTTCCGAATAACTGTTGCATTTATAGGCTATCATACCAACATTTTTCCCTTCTGGTTTTTATACATCATGATAAAAGGTGCACGCAACGTAGTTCGCACGGTTAGGCGTTTGCCTCAACGCATTGAGGAACATCACCCAGGATGGTTGAGTCAGGGGAAAACCGGTGTGATTACTAGTTCGAGTCTTGACCATTTGGTGGACAGTGGCCACACGATGGACTCTGAAAAAGCGTTCAAAGTCAATATTGAGTCCAACTTAATCGATCAAACTAGTCCGACTTCGATCCCTGGCCAATGCAGAGGCGATCGCCATTCGCCATTCGCCATTCGCCATTCGCCATTCGCCTACTAAGTCCTGATCTGTGTGCACAAAAGCGACTAGTCCAGACACTCCAGCTGCCCTGGCGAAGCCCGGAAACCACGGACCGCCGATCGAACCCCCGAAAATCCACTACCGATTACCACTCGTGGCTGTGGGAGTGAAACTCTCATCACAACACGCACACGATAAAGACATCACCTCACCACCCCCCACCCCATTCCTCTACCGTCACAACAATGGCCAATGGCTAACGCATTCTGATGTCGCCTCACCCATAAGAAGTGCAACAGCACATGTAGGATCCCTTGAAAACAACTGTTCTCTCTCTCCGGTGCCTTGTTCTTAATAGAAGAATATATCTCAAAGAAAGAGGATCGATGCCAACTATGGACTGCCGAGGAGAGGAGTTGGACGGGCAGCGACATATTTCTATTCTGTAGTAAAAACGTTAGCTTTTGATGTCATCCGTGATGTGAACATGCTATGGTTCTGAAAACGAGATCCTCGGGAATTGTCAGTTGGTGAAACCAAAGATCTCGTGACTCGCTTTATACTGGAAATGATAACGAGCGTAATATGGGATGTCACAGTGTGTATATTCCGGAATATTGGATGAGTCAAATCCAAGACCACAAATTGAAGGCCTGGATATCAATCGGAATACTACCGTAGATCATACGACGGCTTCAAGTTCCAGATGTGTTAGATCAGACATACCACAGGCCCTACTTACATGGACGTGGACCACACCCAATGGAAAACCTGAAGTGCATGACCCAGTCGCCTGTCAGCCCTACGACCAAATTATGCGACGCATGGCTTGCTTCACGGGAAGCTAAATGCACATCTATCCTTGTTAGCAGTCGAATGGCATGTCGACAATCACAGAGAAGATCCGCTCGACTGTTTGTCGACCTCAATCAGTTGGGGCGCCCACGGGACATCCGCTTATCTATCACGGGTCTAGCGTATACGGAAACAATTAGATCGGTTCTGCTGTATGGCTCGTTAAAGATATGAGATACTTGAAGACCACCGGTATTTAAGCATCAGTGTCTTCGGAATATTGCCACAATTTATTGGGAAAACCTTTTGAGTAATGATGGGTTTTAGTGCAAGTTATTGTCGAATGTAAGTCATCATCTAGATCAAAAAGCCTAATACAAATTGTACAAAGATGTTCAGGAAGTTTCTGTGCATGCCAAAAGAGAAGTTCCCTCTGTTTTGCACTTTTTTCGAAGCAGATATATGTCATAGGAAAGATTGAGGGAGCTTGTTCATGAAGTGACGAAAAAGTATGGATAATCTAACCAGTGGTCTCGGCCATATAGGACGTGCTATGCTTCAAAGTTTGGTTCTCGTTTATCCTGACCGGGATGGTTGGAAACATTGAGTCAGTTGGTTGGATATGGCTATCAGGTGTCAATAGGTAAGGAGAGGTAATCTGCCAGAAAACTTATATATCTCTAACCAATTTTGTTTGGAAATCGAAATTTTCAAGTATATTTGACCTGAAAACGGTTCTTGTTAAAGGGTGAAATTTCAATGAAAATGTTTCTTGTTCGATTCTGGAGGGAGGGAAAGAAGGGGGGTGGGGTGGGGGGGTTGGGCATTACGTAGTAGTAGGTTTCCTACAGAGGAAATTTTATTGGAAAGCGAAAGTGCTTCTTTCAGAGCGGTTAATGCAGTCGGGAAGTTTCCAGTCTGGAGGGAGGACTGTTGTACCCAACTTTGACGCTTTCGCCAACTCGATGTTAATTATCATATAGAAAAAAGTTAAAATGATTGGTCAAGTGTAGATTTTGAGTCCGGGTGCCTATGAGTTGCGTCGTAATAATTCCGAACTAGTGCTCAATCGGTTTCTTTTTAGTTCTTTTTAACTTGAACCGATTAATTAGGAAGTGGGTTTACCTTTGCATCTTAAGCCTTTACAAAAACTGAATCGATTTTTATTACTTTGTTTCAGGGATTTTAAAATTTTGAATGATTTTAGTAAATTAGTTTGCCATTATTAATCTTATACGTTAACATTAGACCATCCAAGCATGCCCTCGGAATGCTTGATGAGTACACCAAACCAAATTTTTCCGAAGTATTTCTTCTCAAGCGTGTAGCAAACGCTATGAGTACGTAGTGGGTGCTTTGCTCAGTCCCATTGGCTCTAATGAGAAGTCTCTTACGCCCACGAATCATCTCGCTTTAAAAGTGAAAAAACACCGAATATACAGATTGCTGTCACGTGTGCGCACGCGTTGCACAACACATTAGCCTGACTGGAGTGGCCGACCTCGTCTTGAAGCTTAAACAACGCTGCCAAGATTCATCTCTCATCTATCGATCCACTCCAGCGACTGTCTGTCTTGTCACCCGAGGTCACGAGGCCCCAAGCCTTGGGCTTGGTACCGCACCGGTGCAGACTTCCAACGTGACGTGACTGTCCGCCGATTCTGGGTTATCACGTTCAATCACAGTGGGAGAATGAGGATAGTGAGCCGAATTTCCGACTGAATTGGTGGCCGCAGTTGGTGAAGACACTGCACAAAATATACAGATAACTTGATTCTTGGAATCCCCAACTCCAACAGCGGTACAGTTTCCTTTTTAAAGCATACAGTAACGGAGCTTGACAACTGGTCTTCTAGCAGTAATACGAGGACGAATTCCTCAAAGTGCTTAGGCATTCTTTTTTGTTTTTATAAAAGCAACTACTACTCTGAATTATTGTAATGCAATTCGGACTGAGTCGGTACCGGAGAGCGAATACAAAGAGCATCCCCTGTCATCCCACCCTGCCTAACTACCAACCATGGTCACACCTGGTCAGACCAAGTCACGGAAATCTTGAAAATTCGAAGAATCGCCTTCTACCTAGTAGGACTAAAATCATTCCCTACCCTCTTTCCCTTAATTAAACGAATTATATTTTCATATATCAATACTGGCTCCAATACTTCGTCCTGTTCCCCGGATTATTCGTGAAGACCTTAGAATTATCATCACATGTCTTATAAATTTGTCTCGAAATAGTGGAACCACTCATACCCAACTCACCCGCCTTATGACAACCCAACATCACTAGACATGTATAACAGTCTCGTAGGATTATGGCAGACGACACCCCTCCCCTTCGTCCCGACCTCAACAAATGCGTATCAACATTTGCTCCTTGATCACATTACATACATTTGTTTGTTCGCACTAAACCTTATCACTCTTCTGAAGCTCCTATCTAGCTCGATTCCTCACTAACGGACATTCTATCACCTAACATTTATCTTGCGTTGAGCATGCTTTTATTATCGATTTCTCGGCTGACAGTGGTTACGTGGCGGCTGGACGTTTAACTTCGGGTACACAATGCACATACATGACTGCACGTGACTTGGCCCTAACACTTGAAGCGAAGAATCATAGAGAGTGTCATTTGGAAGATGCCGGAAAGAATCACAGGGAAGCGTAACCTGCACTTGATCTTGAACTATTCTAATCTTGTGATGAAGTAGGTACGCACTAGAGGTTAAACGATCACAGTTACAATGACACCCAAGAATCCGTATACATCTCCGTGTCGATATTTTGAAAAGATCTTCGGAAATTAAATATTTCTGTTTTTGGATGATCATGATGGTGACAACGATAGTGAGACTAATCTGGTTATTACTGGTATTTTTACGTTTATTAATATTATTACTTAGATTATTCTGGTGACAAAGCAGTGACGTCACTAGTTCTATCCCAGAAACCTACTCAAAGTTTGTTGTAAAAGCTCGTGAAGTATGTGAACAGTTACCAATGCTCACATGGAAGCAAATTTATGAATTACGATAAACACTGGACAAAATGTGAATAGTAAATTGTTGACATTCATCAAATTTTGATGACACAAATAGGATAGGTTGTGATATGAAGGAACGTATTTTTGAAGAGTATTCGCAAACTATCATTCATCGATCCGAAATTTATGCTCCAATCGAAAAACTAAAGAGCCAGCGCACCAGGTTCGACGTTTTCTCAACAGTAGTAAGATCAGAAAATAATATCACAACGAAGTCATGTTTTGGTTCTAGTATTGCAACCATAACGAGCGTTTACCTTAGTTGATTTCCTTCGATCATTCTCATGTATTAAATCGAATTTGTTTACCGACTTCATGAAGGAGGATGCACATGATTTTAGTGGAACAATAGTGGTGAAGTTGAAATCTGACTGAATATGGTCCTCGCTCGATGAATTTCACTCCCTCGCTTTCAGGGGTTAAATTCGGACTAACTAGAATACGGTTTGGATGTGGACCGATTGTTCTCAACATCATGGTGACCAGCTGGGTACATCGTCAAACTAGCACAATACATGAGACGATGTGCCATCCACTTTCCTCATGGTACCGTCTTTTCACCTCAGATGGTTGAAAAGACTGATGGGGTGAGGAAAGTTAACATAATCAACTGATTGCCAGGATGTTTGTTTGAAAATCAAAAACACGTGTAAGGTCGTTGCAAGTTTGTGTAGACGTTTTACCAAAAGATTGTAGACGATGATACCACGTGAAAATCGGTAGCAATTTACTCTCGGACACACTTTGCAATAGATCGCATAATACTAACAGATGTCTTGTCGCCTGTGGGATTCTTCTACGGTTCTACAATGAGCAACAATCCAGTCGGACCAAGAACAGACAAGGTCTTTTGTACACAGCCCATTCGCACAATTCATCCAGTGTAACCTACTGTGTTTTTGTGTATGTAAACGGAAGTCGGAGCACCTCTCTGACCTGTTTCCTTGATCGTGCTTGGTCTTAACCGAAATAAAGACAGCATGCTTTACACATTGTGTTTCAGGTACTATCTCTCTCTCTCTCTCTCTCTCTCTCTCTCTCTCTCTCTCTCTCTCTCTCTCTCTCTCTCTCTCTCTCTCTCTCTCTCTCTCTCTCTCTCTCTCTCTCTCTCTCTCTCTCTCTCTCTCTCTCTCTCTCTCTCTCTCTCTCTCTGTATCGAGCTTATGCAACCTCGTGCCAAATCCAGTGGTCCGTCAGTTGAAACTAGTTCGATGTGCAATGTCACGTGGTTACGAAAACGAAATAAAATGTTTGATTTGGTACAGGCTTTGGCACTCAGTGTTCCGACTGTCCTTGTAGTGATGACTTTTCTTCTACATTTTAAAACTAGATCTAATTAAAAAAGCCCATATCCAGATCGGCTTGTTTGTGTCGCAGGTGTCTAGCAAACCTGGTGAAGCACCATTATTATTAATGTATTAGTATGAAAATTAAATGCTTCTTTGCTTGTTGGCTGCCCTTTGGACTCCACCTTTCACCCACCCCAATAACTCAGCTCCAAACCATATGACTGTCACGACCTAGTCGTGCAGATCGACACGTCGATCTAACCCCAACCCCCTCTCACAAACAATGTCCAATCCGATTGACCCTTGACCATCTCAGCACAACCGTTTCCTACATGATTTGTAGAGACTAGAGAATGAGTCACTGAGAATAATTGTTTGTTTTTGAAAACATGTTCTGATAAGTGCTTCTATAGGTGTCACAGACCATGAAAAAACCATGGCCCTACTGGTCGAAATTACACCCAAATCCGCTAGGAGGATATCAGTCGAGTGCCAGCTAAAGTTGTTGTTGCAATTCGTTGAGAATCAATTAGGATAGCTTAAGGATGCCGTACACGAGTCAAAATATTTTACGCCGGTTGGGGTCCCGTATGGAGGGCGCGGACTACCCTACGAAAAATGTATTACACCATTGTAAAGTGCTTCTGTTACGTGTTCACAGTCTGTAAAATTCTGCGCGTTCATATTTACAAATCGTATCATCCTAAGAGATGTCACAACAGACGAACAATGAAGGAGGGAGGTGCTACGCTTCAGATGTGGTCTGGAAGAAATTAATGGTACGCTTAACAGGAATAAATGATAACCGCAGTTCATTTTCATCCTGCTCCTCATTCCCACCTCCAACCTCCTCCTCATCCTCCCCTTCATCGTCAGCATCATCATCATCATCATCATCAGCAGCAGCAGCAGCAACATCGGCAACGACATTCAGTCGCTAAACATCCAATATAATAAATTCTTCCCAGAGAAGTCATAACTGGGATCAGTAATAGAATTAATCCTTAGGGTTTTGCTCTACACTATTTTCGGAGTAGCTATTTCCCCTGAGAGTGTTTCAATTTGCATAGTTCGGCTACGATAACCTCGTATTTGTATTCTTACTATTTCACACGTCTGTAAGTAAGGCTATTTCCTATTCTGTCGTGGACATTGAATCCTTAATCGTGTGTGGTTAACTTCTGTACAACTGTTCGAAACTTAAGTCTGTCCGTTGATTTTGGTATTGGTCAACTTTACTACCACCATTCATATTAGCACAATAAACTTAGTGCTACTTGTAAAATTCAGGATTGATACTATCAGGGTCTTTGCTGCCAGCTATCCTCAACAATACGATGGCATTCCCGTGAGAGGCTTTCGTCCCTTCCACTGTTCAGTGAACCTGTTGAGACCTTTGATGAACTCCAATTTCGAACCTCACTACTGTAACGTACTCAGTAGGCAAGTCCATGTTGAAGGAACTGTGATTACGACTTTGCGGATGAGGGGTGGGACGTTCACACTCTGCCCAGTCTTGCATTCGTTCACGCGCAGTATCTGGAACTTACACCACAGGAATACGATACTAAGTCAGCTCTGCTGACAAGCCAAGGACGCCGTTGGCACGAAGAAGCCAAAATGCATGCATGAAATACGGATCGTAAAAAATTCTGCTACAGTCACCCGGTGAACCCAATTTCTGAGACACGTGAATACGAAAGAACTGCGTTGTGTTCTGATAACTAACTCATAAACTGTACAGTATAACGGAAGACTAGTAACGCTGATTCATCAATGCTAGAGTCTCTCAAGCAAGCTGTCTCGAAGTTCCGAAACACCATCTTCCATCGAACACGAATACTTATTGTATTCGGCTGGTTACACAGGGGGTTAAATAATCCAATATTTGGCATTTTACCACTCATGATAATTGGATCGGCCACTTATTTTACTGCTTTCCAAAATTGTTTCGAATAACTCAACGGTTACATGGCGATCACCTATCATAACTGGACCAGGGTAACTTGTTCAATTTATTGAGCACGCTAAATAACAGAATGGACATTTGGACTGGGCCATTCCTGAAAAAAGATAGTAATCTCTCACCACTTATGAAAATAACCCAAAGAACGCGGTATAGGCGCAAGTTCCGACCTGGAGATATTTAAATTGGAGCGGGCTGTAGTTTTCTTGAAGAGCTAATTTTTAAAAGTGCGAAGCTGATCTACCAAAGTTGTTATGAAATACGAAGGAGTTTCTGAGTTTTAAGTGGCCCACTTGTAATACTTATAAGGGGAAAAAATCGAGTAATTTTCCCCTGTGAAAAGTTTTCGGTCGATCTATTTCTTGTCATTTATGTGTATGGGACTTTAAAGTTGATATGTAAGGGTTATTCCTACCTAATATTTGCTAAAACGGTGCTAAATGGTTAGGAATATCAGAATATTTACTAAATACACTTTGGAAAGACAGTCCTGCTCTCCGATTGCTCCGAAATCGTTGTTTTGTGAAGTCCGGACACGGGTGGTGGCGAAAAGGATAGCAGGATGATGTAAAAATTGAGGAAGGTATCAAAAATCTTTGAGCAACCTATACTATCCCGTGATGCAAGGATTTTACTATGACGGGAGGTAGACTCAACAATGCAGCCGTCGTCATCCAATGAAGTTCAGTGTAAACAACTACTGCTAGTACACGGTACTGTCTTGTTTTCTGCCTGTATATCGTTAGTTACAAGACCGACCTCGTTGGGTTTTGCGTTCACCAAACAATACTATATATATATATATATATATATATATATATATATATATATATATATATATATATATATATATATCGACCATAGTTCCCACGGCGCTATGGCTAGTAGACTGCCGTCCAGTCGATGCCGGTTGCCTCACGTCTTCTATTATAACACCTTCCGCAATTGCTCCAGAAACCCCATTGGTCTGACCCTTTCCGTATATTTTACTGTAACTTACATTAAATGGCTAACCGATGGAATCAAAAGCTATTTCCTTTCCATCTTGTAAAGCTGTCGAATTTCACTAAAATGTTTAACAAAGTACGAAGTTTTCTTTGTACCATACCCAACCAATTCATTTCAAGTGAAAACATTCACGCATATGGTTGCCTCTACATTAAGCTGGTACACCCGCCGAGGTACACTTGAAACGAGACGCAATAAAGCACCAACAAAATGGCTTCATGAAAGTAACACGGTAATCAAAATGTGGTGGCCCCATAGGGACCACGTTCACAGTCACGTATTCCTCCACGTTCGTCATCAAGCCAGACAGAGTATGCACTCCTCCCGAATCATTGAAGCCGCCGTACTCACATGTGGACATTTGCTTTCCGTTCTGAATGGTGGCATTTCACCTGTTCGTGAATCGCATCATTAATAACTCGAAGAATTGGTTCGCTGGAAGTCCCGAAAGTCGAACTCAAATTGTGGAACTGGACCGAATCATCGTCGTTGCCGCGTTGCCCATCGAAAACCAGGCCACCGTGCCGAGGGAAACGCAATTGAGCGCCGAGCGTCGTGCAACGGATTATATATGATCACTAACCCAATCAACAATCAGCAACGGCCAAGCCAACGACTGGAGAGCCAATTACCGAGATATGACCAAGAAAAACAAGATTCACCAGGGATAAAGTATATTAATTTTAAAAGCCAATCCCATTACATACACTTTTAAGACATTTTCGTCCCATTTCAATTCGAAAGTTTTTCTGTCAGCTGTTTGATGCCTGAATTACACCAAGCCAGGTCGGAACTTGCTACACTCTTAAAGAACACTGTTCCTCACGGATTAATTCGTGCGTTCCATTCACTTTATTAGTCTGTTTTAAACAGCTTTCGGCCATAAATGAAATTCTGTTAGGATTTCCATTGCTTATTTCCTTTTAGTAAAATCTAATTGAATGGAACGTAACCAGAACGGAAACTAATTGTCTCCCAGTTGAGGTTCAACTAGGACGGGATGATTAGCCTGCACAGTGGATCGATAAATGAAATGAGTGTAGTTATTGCCTTTTAAATCACTTCCAATAAATCACTATTATTCAGGTGACATTTCAGCCTTGACGCAAATGCCGTCATGATTAATCGTACCAGGTGTTATTCAGATTTTCAAGTTCCCCCGTGTGAATGTAAAAACCCAATCAAAACGATGAGTGCACAGGCGCTGCTGATTCCAAGATATGAGAAGAAAATGGGAACAAATATTTCTTTCATTATTGAAAATTCATAGGATCAAAGTAGATGATCGCTCATTAACAACATAGAAGTAATCGCTGATGCATTTCAACATTGCCCGATATGTAACCTCTTCAATATCACCTTTTTAACTAAAACCACAATCTCTCTCTCACGCACGAGTTAGTATTAGCCTGTGGCGATTTTCTGTCACCAGCAATCGCCGCTTCATGAATCAGACAATGATAGCAGATAAAAAATAATAATATCCCTGGTACCTGTGTCATCCCAGCCAGTAACATCACTTTCACATTAATCAAGCAGTGAATAACCAACATGCCTACCATGTCTTTACTCCATTCTCTCATCATTCGCGAGTTCATCGAACACCACACACAAAAACGATAGCCATCGTCGTGTTCTGAAGTACGAGATCAACTAAAGCTAAGACTTTTCCAGTCGCTGGGATTTGTCTTCAGTCATTCGCCCTTCGGTCGAGCAGTTGACTTGATTAATATTTTTCTCCTCACAAATAAGAATTTTCCATCGATACGTTTTTCGGTCATAATTGCCGTGCGTATCCCAGTCACTTGAGCTCTCGCAACAGCACAGCGCACACTACTACTTCATCAAGCTCTCGTACTAACTTTTGTATTTACCAAGGAGAATTTCATTTACCAGCAACGAAAGTGATTTCACTGACGGGGATGAGTAAGAGCTACCAAGCAAGAAGCGATCTGTGTTTGGAGAAAGACATGATTGGTGGCTACATTGGAAGTTATGTGAGGTTCCTTTATGAGTCACTGAGAATTCATTTAAAATGAAAATATTGAGTTTAAAATGGTAATGTGTGTTGCCTTAGTGGCAACAAACACAGTTGTTGAGATTATGAGTTCTTAACTCGGAGGATATTTTCAGCAATATATCAGATATCAAATATATCTCGTATTTTTAGACGACTAATTCACAGAACACGGATCACCATCTGGATGCATATTCTTATGGTTTTTATGAGATAGATGCCACTCTCATATTATCTGCGATGTTTTTCACACAATAAAAGGTGGTCGAGTGAGCTAGTTAACAATAAAGATAAAAATAAGAGCACTTTCGTTTAGCGTCTTTGGAAGCAAACCGTCTAGACCTCTGGCTTTATTCTATTTACCATAAATGAAATCCTGGTCGACGGTTTTCGAATTAATCACGTTTCAAAATGTGTCCCCCATTAGTAGTGGTTAAATATGACTACCAAGCTTAAGATCATTGGTTTTGGTGAAATTTTGGCTCATTTTATCCGGATTCACACATCCTAAGAGACCGGGCGATGAGAAAAGCTCACTAAGGTTCCCGAGAACTGTTATTACTGGGACGTGTGTTAGCATATGCAGACATCAGCCTGCCCATTCGTAAAGACAGTGGTTTTGCGCATTAAACTGCCTAACGAGAAGCACTACAGTTCTAAGCTTTAAATTTCCACTACGTCAGGGTGCCTGTATTACTCATGTACAAGGAGGAAAGAGAATAACCGTAGAACACCACATTCTGGTAGGGATTTTAGAGATATCAATGAACACCGAAATTGCGCACTGTTCTTTTAGCTTGAGGTGGTGGTCAACTCAGTGTATTGTCCAAAGTCATAAGCTTCAGCTGAAGCGCATTCTCCATAAATGTGACGCTCAATTTTCTTCATGTGTAAAGTGAAACTTAGTTTTTGTCATAAGCTCTTTACCTTCTTCATGTTGTTAGACGATATTTCTGATAATTGAGTTTGATTTACTCCTCGTAATTTTCCCTCAATGTAGCTGATAGTAGCTTTGGAATAAATAGATCCATGATTTGACTGCAACAACATCTAAGGTGGAGAATTTGGTTGTTTTTGCTTATTTTCGAAAACACTGCAGATTCAAACAAAATGGAGTTTATTCGGGCTATGCCTGTTCTGCTAAATAGGATTCGTTGAGTACTTGCCGCTGACCTTGATAGAAGACCGATAGGTCATAACATTTCTAAAAAGGGAGATGAATACAAAGCTTTTACAATTAGGGATGCTTCGTATTAAATAGAAATACCACACGGAAAGCCCCTCCATCATTTCCGAGTCAGTGGTCGATCGATCGGTTACGTATTTATAATAGATCTCTGAACAGACAGCTGTGATATTTTTAGTTGCACAGTGTATTACAAAAAGGGGTTCTCACGAGCTGAATCATGTTTCTGAAATGGTTTAAAACAGCTCAATTTTTATGTAGGAAACAATGGTTCTCGGATCTTCAAAAATATCCTCGAGATAAGATACAACGGGCCCGAAGAGACAGTAGCTTAGTAATATTGTAAAATTTATGTCTCAATAGATTTCTGAGCAAATAGTCTGGTGCAAACTACAGTTTGTGTTGAGGGTTTTACGATATCGAACCCAAAATCAGTTCGGGCTGCATCAAAAAAACGACTCACCACGTGGTGTAGTCTACGTGAGCATTTATTGTTTTGACAGTAAATCGGTTTTTGAGTAAGGTAACTCGTGATAACCGGAATGTAGACTGACTATTATAATTTTCGACAATACTATGCCATCAGACAATAAACACTTACGAATGGCAAATGTCAGGATAGTAAAAGGTATGAGCTAAAATATGTTCCGACGGTCCATATTTCTGTCAAGGCAAATGTAATTCGTAATTTCTGTACAAGCTAGGTATCCATCGGTTCACTATTACCGCTTTACTGAACTGCAGCAGACGTGAATTAGTAACGGACAGAATCAAAATGAACCCAGTTGTTTGTCTGAATTGACCCTTTGTCTCAAGTAAATGACGAACGATAGAAGACGCTGGTGGCCACCTGGCTGGCGACCTTTGGCCGTGTGGTTCTGATTGGCACACCTGAGTGATACACGTCCAGTATCCGCTGACTTACGTAGAAAGAAAAAACTGACCTTTACATTGACCTTATCTTGATAAAAATTTGACCACTCGAATCTGTTGCCGGTAACATAACTTTTGGTTTAGATCGGAACACTCTTAATATACTCATTGATAAGCATCTGATGAGATGAAGAAAAAATGATCTGGATGTAAATTGTGCAACTCTGTTTTGCTGATTTCTGCTTTCACGTTCAAATCAAGAAAAGGCAGCTTCAAGTAACAGTGAATTTTTGGAATATGAAAACGTTGAAAAACCCTTCAGTTGGAGCCGGGGTTGTGAAAAGGTTGCATTGGGGTAGTTGGACAAGAACTGAAAGAGTGCTTTATTCTAGTGTTATCCCACGAAGATAATCTGGGAATGCTCTGTGAAATACAAAGAAACAGTTAACTTGGCGAACCATTGGATACGTTTCAAGTCAAAAATGAGTAGAATATACGGAGTAAAGGGGGGATGAAAAATCCATCAAATTTATCAGAAACTAGCTACCCAATGATGAAGTATTCTAAATTTTTCCGGAATTTATAAGGAAAATTTTGAATCTCTATAATTTATGAGTCATTGTTGGTGCGATATGAAAACATCTGAGTGGAATATCTGATAAAGTTTTTAAGTAGAGATACTGAGGGAGTTGTAATAATCCATCTGAATTGGGAGATCTATTTTTCAGCCCTTTGTCAGTGCTGCTGTTTGAAAGATCCCTTAGATTTGTACGAAGAACAGCCAACCAGGAAAGGTAGCGGCCTATGAATCCATACAGTTTAGGTGTGCGAGGCCTTTTAAGGACTATGTTTTATAACCCATGATACTCTTTGTCCATACAGCAGGCTTTTACTTTAAAGACTTAACGAGTCGTAAAAAGTAACGCCTAAGTGGCCATCATCAGAAATGAATTGAGGAAATCTGCGAACGGTGAAACCATGACTGACTTCCGGTCAAGTGATGTAGATGTGCAGACCATTTTACGTGGTATTGTCCTGAAGAATCTTATGCGGTAGTCCGGGTACTCCATAACCGATGGGTGAAATACCGCAATGTTTCATTCTCTAGTTCAAACTTCAGTCCAGCATACGGTACGCATGAGGCATAATTGCAATACAATCATTGTTAACTGTAATTTGGGGATATAGCACGCTGGGGGCAATTATTTCAGGCAAAACTGTGAAGCCCCAATTGTTTAATCTACTGACAGCCGGTACTTTTGTTTGTATCGTGCGAATCAAATACAACAGGAGCTTAAATCGACAAGTGAAAAAGATGAAGTCCATTCAAATAATATGATTGAAACTATTATGGATGATGACCAAGAGTCGAAAATACATGCGATATTCACGTAGCTTGAGCAATCCAAAATTTACGCGAAAGGATCACGCTATTCTTTGGACAGCTTTTTGATTTTAAACAAAACTACAGTGAAAATAAAGGTGCAAAAACGATCTTTTAGGAAGAAAAAAAAATCTGGTGTGGGTATCACACAACCGGAATTATATTTTTAATAGAAATAATTAATTTTTTTAGTACGCCATCTAAATGCGCGGAAACGCAAGTTTCCCACCTTATGGTTGCATACATACAAGTACCATTAAGATGCATTCGGTGTTTTGCAACCCGCAAGAGTGAAATGCATTCAGTTTTGACGGGTTCTATCGAATTAAACATGGAACATGGAATATAAAGAAAGTGAGTTAGTTGCGCATGCTTTGTTCCCAATCTCCCAAGCAGATTTCATTTCACACAATGTTAGCATGTATACCATTTTGAGGATCATTACGCTAGAATCTTTCGTCTCACTTTGCTGTGTCACTGAATACAATAATGAAGGCAGCATTTAATGTGTTCATAAAAACCTTGAAATACGCTTATTGACTGGAATACGTTTGTCGCTCAAACACCACCGTTCCTATTCCTGTACTAGAGGAGTTCTAAGCATGCATAGATTAAGGCTCGGAGTATAATAATAATGACGACAATAATGATAATAGTCCAGACACGGACGGCGTCTACATTACTCGCATTCAATGCTGCGTTTTTATGAGAACAGCAAGATTAGCTGACGAAGCCGTTCTGATGGCTACGTTATCCGTTCACAATCTACGAGTTTTGGGATGCAATTTGTTGCCTCTGGTTAAAGTCACGCACACTACGCGGACAGCCAATCCATATTCTTCTCATGAATGAACATACGTTTGCTTCGTCTCAGTCTTTAATCGTGCTTCAGCGTCAGCATTATTGGCTTATCGATTTTGCTACGTACTGATTGGTCTTGATCTGTTGCGCGTGACACCACATGTAGTTTAGCTCTTTATGCCAGTTCACTTGTTTGCGTGAGGCTTACTCGCCAGCTACCGCCGGCTTTTGTACATACTTTTGTACAAATAAATACAGCACCACCATTACGTGTTCTATTACTAACTATGGACAAAACTCACTTATCTTCAGTGCGTGATGTATTCGTCGGTGTGACAGGTCTATTTGTTTCGATGAGTTTGATATTTTCATTTATTTTGTCAAAGAGATCAAATGCGTCTGACTAGCTTTTAATTTGTCACCCATAAAAATATATTGGCTCACGATAAGCACGTAGGCTTTCTGCTCTGTGGTGTGACTGGATGGGAGATTTTGACAAGCAGATGAATCTTGCGAATCGGGGAACATATGCACGTTGTGGATAACTCGGCGTTCTACTAAAATGGTGCTCCGTCAGAAATTTTATACCTCCCTATTGCTTATCGGTCGTTAAACTTATGCATCCTTGAGTTGCCTGATTATTCAAATGCTTCATTCAAAAATGTTTTCCGTAATACACCGTGGATGAAGTAAGAATGCAGTCACAAGAATAACTGATAGGGATTTTGACGTTTTGAAATCCATGCACTGTACCACTTGTGCATGGACGCAGTTGCATTTACCTGCTATAATCAACAATTTTCATAGTATATATTTCAAAACGATTGATGCTGGCAGTATCTCGGTTTTGTCTTGCAGCTTTTTTCGAATCCCTTACCAATTGCTTTGCGTCCGAGGACTTGCCAATGGAATAACAGAAATAATAATAAGCTAAGATCAGCGATGTTCACGAGGTCGTTGAGAGCAGTTATCCCAATAAAGGTAAGAGGATTGAGGGGTTAGTTTTAAAGTGGTCCGAGATAACTGGTGTTTGAGAAACAACATTTTAACCGATGCATTCCACGTGAATAGCAGTAGCTTGCCTAATGGTAAACAGATCGACGAGTACCCTTAGAAAGCGAAAAAAATTTGAGAATAAAAAGTTGAGAGGTAAGCCGAGATTCCCGGATCTACTTGGATTCAATGATGGAACTTTGTCACACTTGACTGTATCGATCGTTCAGAAATGCGCACAGATATTATTTCACGGTTCACGTCCCACAACATGGTGCAGCAATCCACAATATCCATCCTGGTCGTCACTTCTTCGGCAGTCTAAATTCTACTTTTATTTGTACCACAACATAAAATGTCAACCCTATCCCTCTTTCATAAAGTAGGGTAATTTTCCGGTTTTCAGTAAATTTTTTAACGTAGCAAAAGGGACCGAGCTCGCATATCCTTGAAATCCAGGTCAAGCAACAGAAGTAAATCAAGCCATTTTCTTCGGTGAGTCTTCCATCCTCGTGAGTTGCTGATGAACTGCAAGACGAGGTAGTCCTCTCCAAATATGTTGGCTTTGTCTTGCTTCTTTTTGTCGGGTAGACACATGGAAGACAAATCAGAAAAAGATATTTTTTTGAAGGATCAACATTTATTTGCCAATAACGAAAATCAGTTTCCCTGAATCTGACCTCTATCAGTTTGACAATAAGCCACATTCAACATGTAGCTAATTTTGGGCTTCTAAACATCAGACCGGTTTATCATGGTAACCAGAATTTCACAATTTCAATCGCTACCGGCTCACAGCAGAACTGATGTTACGGATATCAAATTCTACTGGATTTTATAGTTCAGCTTTTCTATGATACACCACGAAGTGGTCAGGAAAGAGGAATAAATTATGATGAGACAGAGGTTCGTTTAGCAAATTTCGACTGTCTGTAATTAGTTTATTGTACGTCACTTCATGAACTAACTAGAAAACAGTAGTGCAACATTAGTGTCAGTAAATGATAAATGACTGGGCAAACGGTTTCTCGTATTTGATGTTCTTTAATTTATCTTCAGTTAGTTTGGTTTGCGATATCTGATTAACATTATGATCATCACCTTGAAACATGCACGTATGGGAAATAGATGGGGAAATGATAAGGACTGAACTAACACGTCAACTATTTCTTGTTTTCCATGTAATTTTACAATCACACTAGAATAACTGAATTTCATCGATAACTACCTCATTGGTCTCGATCAATATACATATCAGTATATGCACAAGAATCAAAAGACCGTGAGCATCTAGCCCGCTTAAATTAATTACCAATGAGACAGATATGAGGGAAGACGAGGCTGATTAACAGCTCCAATATCTCTCTCTCTCTCTCTCTCTCTCTCTCTCTCTATATATATATATATATATATATATATATATATATATATATATCAACGAAAATAGATAGCCTAGTTATTGTTAGTTAGATGTGAGAGGCATTTTTGCCGCATCAGACCATGGTTTGGCAGATCGAAATTTTGCGGAGGAACCAGAAATATTTTTGCAGTTTCATAGGAATATATTTCGTAGGTAGAAGTATTTCCCCTTTTTACTCTCTATAAGATGGCTCAGTTGGTGATTCACGCCGACATTCACATTGGGGAACGCTCACATAAGTGGTACAATTTGTAATGTGTTCAGTTGAGTTTCGGATTTTTCTAAATTTTGTTTCCCACATCGATGGTGCTACTTGGTCATTGCACTTTGCTTACGGAGACTGTAAAATAACATTAGGTTGCCTCCTTGGCCCTAATGGCCATACTATTGATAACTTTCACTTCTTAGTTAGGCTAGTGTTGAGAAGTAGCAACCAAAACAGCTACGATCCAGTAACCGTTATTGGTTATTCCGATTGAACTAGATTCATCGAAGTCTTTCACATCCAGGAGATCAAAGTGATTACACCAGAATAAACTAAAAACTGGTTAGTGATAAACTTTGTCCGAATGGATGACATACCGCTGATCAGATACTACATAAGTTACTATTCGATTCGGATTTTCTATGCAATGCCATACTAAACTGACCAAAATTGCCCGTTTATTCATAAAGGACGATGTCATGTCCGTTTAAATACTACTAACGGTTCACTAGATTTGCCTAGACAGCTTTATCCGACAAATTTTGGTTAAAAAAGGCGCCTTAGAATATTTAGTTTGCAAATTGCGGTGTCGTTCACCGATTTCTTAAGTCGACAGAACCGCGTTATGTTTCTCTCACGAATTCAGAAAACGTCCAAATCTAGCTACTGCCACTATTAACAGTAGTAGTATTAGAAATTCGAAGCTCCAGGGCTGTTACCATACCCAAAGAACACTGTGCATACAGCTCTGCACTAAGAGGACAAAATTATCAAGTAATAGTGTACCTTTGTTTACGTCGGGACTATTGTGTCCAGTTAACCCATACGCAATGAGAAGTAAAACACGAGTTGCACAAGCGTGTATTCAGCACCGGATCTGTAGCGGTGGAACGGCACAACGGGCAACAACGAAAAATGCGAGCGTTAAAGCGTGACTCAGCCAAAACGTCCAGACAAGTAAGTGTCATCGGTGATCACATGCGATCAATCGGGAATTGGATCGACAAGTAAGTGGGGCTAAAATTGCTCGAACCAGATTTGTTGGAGAACAGAATCTAACTAGGTACGGTTGTTTGACTCGTGCACGTGAACAGAGTAGACCACCAATGAATAAACAAAGAACAAGGGTAAGCGCAACCGACATTCCAATCAACCATGTAGTCACTTTAAGGACCATCAAAGGAAAGCTGCTGGGTGATTGTAAGGGACACCTGCCTAATATAATCAACCTCTGTCCTTCTTATCAGGTTAGATCTTGAAGGTGAAGGACCAAAGCGAACTCAATCCCTCGTAGATTAGATAGGGACCGAAGGTGAGTTTCATTTGGGTGGAAAGTTTACGGTTAACCAGCGATTAGTACAAAGACGAGACCCCATCAACTTTCCGACAGTCACCTGATTTTATTGAAAAATGGTTTGAGGGCAATTGAGACAAGTTTGGGATGGAACGTTATTAGGATACAATGAAGTGGAGTCGTATCCGATAGTGAACTGAGTGGAAGAGGTTGGGATTCTGAATGATGATTATTGCACAAAGGACGATGACGAGAAAGGATACGAATGGATACTGTTTTCTGAATCACACTGCTCAATCTTCAGATCGAGAAAATAATTGACCACTAATAAACTCCTCCGTATTGTTTCGAATTTCTATTTAAGCTACTGATGGATATAGCAGTAGTTAACTCCGTAGTTCCGCTAAGTTACTCGAGACAAGTGTTCCGTTTGATCCCTGGAGATGAAGATCAAAAACAGTTACGTTTATGAATCATGGTTTTAAAGTGCAATTGGTAACACGGAAAAGATTACGTAAATATAACGACGAATTATGATGGCTCACTTACTGATGTTTCTGCGTGCTCGCTTATTGTGATTAGAACTGGCTCATCCAAGACAAAATTTTCTTACTTGTGTATGCTCATACAATATCAATAAATTATTTGCTTGGTAGACATCCGAAACCCACCTACTGATGAGTTTTGTATTAAATAAGACCCCTTAGGAAAACTCACTTCGGGTAACGGAAAATCTGCCTGATTGTAGCCTTTTGTGATCACAGTAACATGAAAAATCACTCTCCTCATTTTTCTGGTTTTCAGAATTTTAAATTAAATATCCGCAATTTATCTTAAACCTTGTACTCCCGTTACCCTTTTTTCCCCGCCCGTTAATAAGCCGACGTTACATGTAATTTCTCGAAGTTTCACTCCGACAGTATGAGGGGCTTTCAACACGGAAGAAGCCGTCACAAAAGAGGCACTTTCATTTACTTCAAAAACAATCGACAAGATGATGACATGAAGGAAACCGTAGGCTGCTTCATATGCGGCTCCACGAAAAGCTTGACACATATTATGTATATGTGTATACGTATGCATATCTGTTCACTTGCGAGTAGTGTGTGGGATTGGTGATACTTTGTTTGGCTGACGGTCCTTCGGCCTTCACCTTCTAAACACGAAACTCAGGTCATTCAACCAATACTACACTCAGAGGCTCCAGACTCGAATATAGCTCTTGTTAGAGCTCATCACTGATGCATGCCCTCCCCCACACACAGGATTTGAAACCGAGCGTTTTCATCCCTAAGGCGTGTGTGTTACCAGTGCGCCACCCCGCTCCCGTCCAGGCTGATCAAATCACCACTTTTAGTTTATGCAGATGTCGTCCTCTATGACAGATAGAGAAAGTGTCTACGTTAGATCCAAGCGAAAGGCTCCCACTAAGTCAGGTCTTCTCCAAAGGATAAGCCAAAGTACCCAAATTTAATCCTGGTTCGCGTTTGATAGAATATATATATATATATATATATATATATATATATATATATATATATATATATATATATATATATATATATATATATAGTGATAATGACACAATTAAATCTGAGGTTAGCAATATAATTACTGATTATTTATTGCAATAAGGGTTGTACTGCTAACAAGACAGATAAATTCTTCTGTGGCTGTACTACCAGAGGCATTTACCAGTAAGTTGCATTGATTAATTTGTTGGCATTGAGCTGATTGGATAGCAGACGTCCACTTTTCTGAAGAAGAATAATACAGCACTGAGTAACTAGTTGATAAAATTGGTTCCAATAAACATATATAGCTGCAAGTATACGAGGAGGATCCGAGACTAAGGCTGCTAACTTGAACAATATGGCCAAGTTATTCACTAAAGCGAGCTCAGATTCATGGAAACATCAATAACACGGCCGCCAGGAAGGGTCAATATTTTTATAAAAACTAATTTGTGGCTAAGTGTGACTTATGAAGCAACAATTCACCAGTAATGACGTCACTGATACCCTTTTCAAGAAGACAACCTGACGTTATTTTACAGTCTCCGTCAGCAAAGTGAAATGACCAAGTAGCGCCGTCGATGTGGGAAACAAAATTTAGTCTGCACACGTGCACGCGTCAAGCAACCGTACCTAGTTAGATTCTGTTCTCCAACAAATCTGGTTCGAGCAATTTTAGCCCCACTTACTTGTCGATCCAATTCCCGATTGATCGCATGTGATCACCGATGACACTTACTTGTCTGGACGTTTTGGCTGAGTCACGCTTTAACGCTCGCATTTTTCGTTGTTGCCCGTTGTGCCGTTCCACCGCTACAGATCCGGTGCTGAATACACGCTTGTGCAACTCGTGTTTTACTTCTCATTGCGTATGGGTTAACTGGACACAATAGTCCCGACGTAAACAAAGGTACACTATTACTTGATAATTTTGTCCTCTTAGTGCAGAGCTGTATGCACAGTGTTCTTTGGGTATGGTAACAGCCCTGGAGCTTCGAATTTCTAATACTACTACTGTTAATAGTGGTGTTATGGGTGTATATACTACTTATTAAGTAGTTGATTGCTGAAGACAGAACTATGGACAATTGTGGATTAACGAACACAGCTAAGTTCAGCAATCCAGGCGCAATAAGGTAAGCGACAATCTGCGAACCACCTGACCGCTCCTCCGTTGGACGATGACTGTTTTCAAGTGGACAGGACAGCCATTTGGCAAATGAGGATGTTTGTAACGTTTGTGTTGTTTTGTCAATGTCCGAACACGTTGACGGCAATAAACAACTTATTCACCCAGGCACGCCTTCAGGATTATAACATTTGGTGCCGTGACCCGGATGGATCTACCATGGCCGGAGCCGTTTGAGGATGGCGACATACGGACCTTCCTGGAGGATTTCGAGGATCTGGCGGAGCTCTCGGGGATCCAGTCGGACCGGGGTAAGTTGACGGCCCTTCGAGCGCTTCTCAAGGGCAGGCCGCGGGCGGTGCTGGATGCGGTGCGAAGAGGCCCGAAGGAGCTGAAGTGGGCCGCCGCCAAGGACGCCCTGATTGCAGGACTGGACACCCCGGCCGACCGTCAAGACGCTATGCGCCGGTTCAAGGCCGCCCAGCTGGGGGTTGGTACGGACCCGCTGGTGCACGCCGTCGCGCTCCGCTCACTCCTGGAACGTGCGTTGCCAACGCTGGATGAGGCGTCACGGGCAGACCTGGTGGCAGACCGATTTGTGGATAGTCTGCCGGAGCCCCTGCGTGGGATGGTACGCGTCGCCCGTGTCGGCCGGTCATTGAATCTGGTCCAGCTCGCGGATGTGGTTCGGGAACTGGCCATGATTGGCGTGCCTGTGGTCAATACGGCCCATGTCGGGGATTCATGGAGGAACAGGGATCGTGTGGAGAAGACGTACGGTCCAGAAATTTTGAACACGGAGGACAGAACAGTGGAAGCCAGACAGTTGGAAGAAGCCGGGTGTTTCTGCTGTGGAAATGTGGAACCTGTTTTGGATGAATATCCTGAATATCAGCAGAACATCGAAACAGTTGTACCAGAAGTATCACCGCTCGAGAATTCAACCATTACCGATGAGTTGGCGAACTGTGAAAAATCGAACCAAATCCGTTGTGAAAATGCGGAAGATCGCTACCCAGGTTGCCTTGAACATGAACATTGTGACGAGGAAACCGAAGACATGTCGTCTAATATCGCAGTCACTGAAGCTTCAAGCTATGAGGAAACTCAGACTGAAGTCGAAATTCAAGACCAAAATGAGTTTAGCCGGAAGACTGCAAGAGAAGTTGCTTGTGCTCCAAAGAATCTGCCGAAGGAGGAAGCCGAATATGATGCCGTTCAAATCAAGACAGTTAAACACTCGGTTCTGGATCACGTTCAGATGACACAACGCGCGGTCCCACTGGGAAAAGAAGCAGCTTTGCACTATTTCGTGGTAATCTCCCACGACAGCCAAGCAGCCTGGGGCACGCTAAAGGTGGGTACTGATCGTGGAAGTCGCCTCAGCACAAGGTTTCATCCTATGCCGATTATTCACCTGAAGAAGCATACCTCCGGAGGAGTTGTTGGGTTGATGACAACACCGCCACGAACCGGGGTTGGAGGTATGAACCTCGGAATGGAGAAAGACTTGGAGGCAGTCCTCTGGATATGGAGTATCTTTTTTTGTCAGGGGGGAGGAGTGTTATGGGTGTATATACTACTTATTAAGTAGTTGATTGCTGAAGACAGAACTATGGACAATTGTGGATTAACGAACACAGCTAAGTTCAGCAATCCAGGCGCAATAAGGTAAGCGACAATCTGCGAACCACCTGACCGCTCCTCCGTTGGACGATGACTGTTTTCAAGTGGACAGGACAGCCATTTGGCAAATGAGGATGTTTGTAACGTTTGTGTTGTTTTGTCAATGTCCGAACACGTTGACGGCAATAAACAACCTACTCACCCAGGCACGTCTTGTGGATTATAACAGTGGCAGTAGCTAGATTTGGACGTTTTCTGAATTCGTGAGAGAAACATAACGCGGTTCTGTCGACTTAAGAAATCGGTGAACGACACCGCAATTTGCAAACTAAATATTCTAAGGCGCCTTTTTTAACCAAAATTTGTCGGATAAAGCTGTCTAGGCAAATCTAGTGAACCGTTAGTAGTATTTAAACGGACATGACATCGTCCTTTATGAATAAACGGGCAATTTTGGTCAGTTTAGTATGGCATTGCATAGAAAATCCGAATCGAATAGTAACTTATGTAGTATCTGATCAGCGGTATGTCATCCATTCGGACAAAGTTTATCACTAACCAGTTTTTAGTTTATTCTGGTGTAATCACTTTGATCTCCTGGATGTGAAAGACTTCGATGAATCTAGTTCAATCGGAATAACCAATAACGGTTACTGGATCGTAGCTGTTTTGGTTGCTACTTCTCAACACTAGCCTAACTAAGAAGTGAAAGTTATCAATAGTATGGCCATTAGGGCCAAGGAGGCAACCTAATGTTATTTTACAGTCTCCGTAAGCAAAGTGCAATGACCAAGTAGCACCATCGATGTGGGAAACAAAATTTAGAAAAATCCGAAACTCAACTGAACACATTACAAATTGTACCACTTATGTGAGCGTTCCCCAATGTGAATGTCGGCGTGAATCACCAACTGAGCCATCTTATAGAGAGTAAAAAGGGGAAATACTTCTACCTACGAAATATATTCCTATGAAACTGCAAAAATATTTCTGGTTCCTCCGCAAAATTTCGATCTGCCAAACCATGGTCTGATGCGGCAAAAATGCCTCTCACATCTAACTAACAATAACTAGGCTATCTATTTTCGTTGATATATATATATATATATATATATATATATATATATATAGAGAGAGAGAGAGAGAGAGAGAGAGAGAGAGAGAGATATTGGAGCTGTTAATCAGCCTCGTCTTCCCTCATATCTGTCTCATTGGTAATTAATTTAAGCGGGCTAGATGCTCACGGTCTTTTGATTCTTGTGCATATACTGATATGTATATTGATCGAGACCAATGAGGTAGTTATCGATGAAATTCAGTTATTCTAGTGTGATTGTAAAATTACATGGAAAACAAGAAATAGTTGACGTGTTAGTTCAGTCCTTATCATTTCCCCATCTATTTCCCATACGTGCATGTTTCAAGGTGATGATCATAATGTTAATCAGATATCGCAAACCAAACTAACTGAAGATAAATTAAAGAACATCAAATACGAGAAACCGTTTGCCCAGTCATTTATCATTTACTGACACTAATGTTGCACTACTGTTTTCTAGTTAGTTCATGAAGTGACGTACAATAAACTAATTACAGACAGTCGAAATTTGCTAAACGAACCTCTGTCTCATCATAATTTATTCCTCTTTCCTGACCACTTCGTGGTGTATCATAGAAAAGCTGAACTATAAAATCCAGTAGAATTTGATATCCGTAACATCAGTTCTGCTGTGAGCCGGTAGCGATTGAAATTGTGAAATTCTGGTTACCATGATAAACCGGTCTGATGTTTAGAAGCCCAAAATTAGCCACATGTTGAATGTGGCTTATTGTCAAACTGATAGAGGTCAGATTCAGGGAAACTGATTTTCGTTATTGGCAAATAAATGTTGATCCTTCAAAAAAATATCTTTTTCTGATTTGTCTTCCATGTGTCTACCCGACAAAAAGAAGCAAGACAAAGCCAACATATTTGGAGAGGACTACCTCGTCTTGCAGTTCATCAGCAACTCACGAGGATGGAAGACTCACCGAAGAAAATGGCTTGATTTACTTCTGTTGCTTGACCTGGATTTCAAGGATATGCGAGCTCGATCCCTTTTGCTACGTTAAAAAATTTACTGAAAACCGGAAAATTACCCTACTTTATGAAAGACGGATAGGGTTGACATTTTATGTTGTGGTACAAATAAAAGTGGAATTTAGACTGCCGAAGAAGTGACGACCAGGATGGATATTGTGGATTGCTGCACCATGTTGTGGGACGTGAACCGTGAAATAATATCTGTGCGCATTTCTGAACGATCGATACAGTCAAGTGTGACAAAGTTCCATCATTGAATCCAAGTAGATCCGGGAATCTCGGCTTACCTCTCAACTTTTTATTCTCAAATTTTTTTCGCTTTCTAAGGGTACTCGTCGATCTGTTTACCATTAGGCAAGCTACTGCTATTCACGTGGAATGCATCGGTTAAAATGTTGTTTCTCAAACACCAGTTATCTCGGACCACTTTAAAACTAACCCCTCAATCCTCTTACCTTTATTGGGATAACTGCTCTCAACGACCTCGTGAACATCGCTGATCTTAGCTTATTATTATTTCTGTTATTCCATTGGCAAGTCCTCGGACGCAAAGCAATTGGTAAGGGATTCGAAAAAAGCTGCAAGACAAAACCGAGATACTGCCAGCATCAATCGTTTTGAAATATATACTATGAAAATTGTTGATTATAGCAGGTAAATGCAACTGCGTCCATGCACAAGTGGTACAGTGCATGGATTTCAAAACGTCAAAATCCCTATCAGTTATTCTTGTGACTGCATTCTTACTTTATCCGCGGTGTATTACAGAAAACATTTCTGAATGAAGCATTTGAATAATCAGGCAACTCAAGGATGCATAAGTTTAACGACCGATAAGCAATAGGGAGGTATAAAATTTCTGACGGAGCACCATTCTAGTAGAACGCCGAGTTATCCACAACGTGCATATGTTCCCCGATTCGCAAGATTCATCTGCTTGTCGAAATCTCCCATCTAGTCACACCACAGAGCAGAAAGCCTACGTGCTTATCGTGAGCCAATATATTTTTATGAGTGACAAATTAAAAGCTAGTCAGACGCATTTGATCTCTTTGACAAAATAAATGAAAATATCAAACTCATCGAAACAAATAGACCTGTCACACCGACGAATACATCACGCACTGAAGATAAGTGAGTTTTGTCCATAGTTAGTAATAGAACACGTAATGGTGGTGCTGTATTTATTTGTACAAAAGTATGTACAAAAGCCGGCGGTAGCTGGCGAGTAAGCCTCACGCAAACAAGTGAATTGGCATAAAGAGCTAAACTACATGTGGTGTCACGCGCAACAGATCAAGACCAATCAGTACGTAGCAAAATCGATAAGCCAATAATGCTGACGCTGAAGCACGATTAAAGACTGAGACGAAGCAAACGTATGTTCATTCATGAGAAGAATATGGATTGGCTGTCCGCGTAGTGTGCGTGACTTTAACCAGAGGCAACAAATTGCATCCCAAAACTCGTAGATTGTGAACGGATAACGTAGCCATCAGAACGGCTTCGTCAGCTAATCTTGCTGTTCTCAGAAAAACGCAGCACTGAATGCGAGTAATGTAGACGCTGTCCGTGTCTGGACTATTATCATTATTGTCGTCATTATTATTATACTCCGAGCCTTAATCTATGCATGCTTAGAACTCCTCTAGTACAGGAATAGAAACGGTGGTGTTTGAGCGACAAACGTATTCCAGTCAATAAGCGTATTTCAAGGTTTTTATGAACACATTAAATGCTGCCTTCATTATTGTATTCAGTGACACAGCAAAGTGAGACGAAAGATTCTAGCGTAATGATCCTCAAAATGGTATACATGCTAACATTGTGTGAAATGAAATCTGCTTGGGAGATTGGGAACAAAGCATGCGCAACTAACTCACTTTCTTTATATTCCATGTTCCATGTTTAATTCGATAGAACCCGTCAAAACTGAATGCATTTCACTCTTGCGGGTTGCAAAACACCGAATGCATCTTAATGGTACTTGTATGTATGCAACCATAAGGTGGGAAACTTGCGTTTCCGCGTACTAAAAAGTTAATTATTTCTATTAAAAATATAATTCCGGTTGTGTGATACCCACACCAGATTTTTTTTTCTTCCTAAAAGATCGTTTTTGCACCTTTATTTTCACTGTAGTTTTGTTTAAAATCAAAAAGCTGTCCAAAGAATAGCGTGATCCTTTCGCGTAAATTTTGGATTGCTCAAGCTACGTGAACATCGCATGTATTTTCGACTCTTGGTCATCATCCATAATAGTTTCAATCATATTATTTGAATGGACTTCATCTTTTTCACTCGTCGATTTAAGCTCCTGTTGTATTTGATTCGCACGATACAAACAAAAGTACCGGCTGTCAGTAGATTAAACAATTGGGGCTTCACAGTTTTGCCTGAAATAATTGCCCCCAGCGTGCTATATCCCCAAATTACAGTTAACAATGATTGTATTGCAATTATGCCTCATGCGTACCGTATGCTGGACTGAAGTTTGAACTAGAGAATGAAACATTGCGGTATTTCACCCATCGGTTATGGAGTACCCGGACTACCGCATAAGATTCTTCAGGACAATACCACGTAAAATGGTCTGCACATCTACATCACTTGACCGGAAGTCAGTCATGGTTTCACCGTTCGCAGATTTCCTCAATTCATTTCTGATGATGGCCACTTAGGCGTTACTTTTTACGACTCGTTAAGTCTTTAAAGTAAAAGCCTGCTGTATGGACAAAGAGTATCATGGGTTATAAAACATAGTCCTTAAAAGGCCTCGCACACCTAAACTGTATGGATTCATAGGCCGCTACCTTTCCTGGTTGGCTGTTCTTCGTACAAATCTAAGGGATCTTTCAAACAGCAGCACTGACAAAGGGCTGAAAAATAGATCTCCCAATTCAGATGGATTATTACAACTCCCTCAGTATCTCTACTTAAAAACTTTATCAGATATTCCACTCAGATGTTTTCATATCGCACCAACAATGACTCATAAATTATAGAGATTCAAAATTTTCCTTATAAATTCCGGAAAAATTTAGAATACTTCATCATTGGGTAGCTAGTTTCTGATAAATTTGATGGATTTTTCATCCCCCCTTTACTCCGTATATTCTACTCATTTTTGACTTGAAACGTATCCAATGGTTCGCCAAGTTAACTGTTTCTTTGTATTTCACAGAGCATTCCCAGATTATCTTCGTGGGATAACACTAGAATAAAGCACTCTTTCAGTTCTTGTCCAACTACCCCAATGCAACCTTTTCACAACCCCGGCTCCAACTGAAGGGTTTTTCAACGTTTTCATATTCCAAAAATTCACTGTTACTTGAAGCTGCCTTTTCTTGATTTGAACGTGAAAGCAGAAATCAGCAAAACAGAGTTGCACAATTTACATCCAGATCATTTTTTCTTCATCTCATCAGATGCTTATCAATGAGTATATTAAGAGTGTTCCGATCTAAACCAAAAGTTATGTTACCGGCAACAGATTCGAGTGGTCAAATTTTTATCAAGATAAGGTCAATGTAAAGGTCAGTTTTTTCTTTCTACGTAAGTTAGCGGATACTGGACGTGTATCACTCAGGTGAGCCAATCAGAACCACACGGCCAAAGGTCGCCAGCCAGGTGGCCACCAGCGTCTTCTATCGTTCGTCATTTACTTGAGACAAAGGGTCAATTCAGACAAACAACTGGGTTCATTTTGATTCTGTCCGTTACTAATTCACGTCTGCTGCAGTTCAGTAAAGCGGTAATAGTGAGCCGATGGATACCTAGCTTGTACAGAAATTACGAATTACATTTGCCTTGACAGAAATATGGACCGTCGGAACATATTTTAGCTCATACCTTTTACTATCCTGACATTTGTCATTCGTAAGTGTTTAATGTCTGATGGCATAGCATTGCCGAAAATTATAATAGTCAGTCTACATTCCGGTTATCACGAGTTACCTTACTCAAAAACCGATTTACTGTCGAAACAATAAATGCTCACGTAGACTACACCACGTGGTGAGTCGTTTTCTTGATGCAGCCCGAACTGATTTTGGGTTCGATATCGTAAAATCCTCAACACAAACTGTAGTTTGCACCAGACTATTTGCTCAGAAATCTATTGAGACATAAATTTTACAATATTACTAAGCTACTGTCTCTTCGGGCCCGTTGTATCTTATCTCGAGGATATTTTTGAAGATCCGAGAACCATTGTTTCCTACATAAAAATTGAGCTGTTTTAAACCATTTCAGAAACATGATTCAGCTCGTGAGAACCCCTTTTTGCAATACACTGTGCAACTAAAAATATCACAGCTGTCTGTTCAGAGATCTATTATAAATACGTAACCGATCGATCGACCACTGACTCGGAAATGATGGAGGGGCTTTCCGTGTGGTATTTCTATTTAATACGAAGCATCCCTAATTGTAAAAGCTTTGTATTCATCTCCCTTTTTAGAAATGTTATGACCTATCGGTCTTCTATCAAGGTCAGCGGCAAGTACTCAACGAATCCTATTTAGCAGAACAGGCATAGCCCGAATAAACTCCATTTTGTTTGAATCTGCAGTGTTTTCGAAAATAAGCAAAAACAACCAAATTCTCCACCTTAGATGTTGTTGCAGTCAAATCATGGATCTATTTATTCCAAAGCTACTATCAGCTACATTGAGGGAAAATTACGAGCAGTAAATCAAACTCAATTCTCAGAAATATCGTCTAACAACATGAAGAAGATAAAGAGCTTATGACAAAACTAAGTTTCACTTTACACATGAAGAAAATTGAGCGTCATATTTATGGAGAATGCGCTTCAGCTGAAGCTTATGACTTTGGACAATACACTGAGTTGACCACCACCTCAAGCTAAAAGAACAGTGCGCAATTTCGGTGTTCATTGATATCTCTACAATTCCTACCAGAATGTAGTGTGCTACGGTTATTCTCTTTCCTCCTTGTACATGAGTAATACAGGCACCCTGACGTAGTGGAAATTTAAAGCTTAGAACTGTAGTGCTTCTCGTTAGGCAGTTTAATGCGCAAAACCACTGTCTTTACGAATGGGCAGGCTGATGTCTGCATATGCTAACACACGTCCCAGTTAAAACAGTTCTCGGGAACCTTAGTGAGCTTTTCTCATCGCCCGGTCTCTTAGGATGTGCGAATCCGGATAAAATGAGCCAAAATTTCACCAAAACCAATGATCTTAAGCTTGGTAGTCATATTTAACCACTACTAATGGGGGACACATTTTGAAACGTGATTAATTCGAAAACCGTCGACCAGGATTTCATTTATGGTAAATAGAATAAAGCCAGAGGTCTAGACGGTTTGCTTCCAAAGACGCTAAACGAAAGTGCTCTTATTTTTATCTTTATTGTTAACTAGCTCACTCGACCACCTTTTATTGTGTGAAAAACATCGCAGATAATATGAGAGTGGCATCTATCTCATCAAAACCATAAGAATATGCATCCAGATGGTGATCCGTGTTCTGTGAATTAGTCGTCTAAAAATACGAGATATATTTGATATCTGATATATTGCTGAAAATATCCTCCGAGTTAAGAACTCATAATCTCAACAACTGTGTTTGTTGCCACTAAGGCAACACACATTACCATTTTAAATTCAATATTTTCATTTTAAATGAATTCTCAGTGACTCATAAAGGAACCTCACATAACTTCCAATGTAGCCACCAATCATGTCTTTCTCCAAACACAGATTCGCTTCTTGCTTGGTAGCTCTTACTCATCCCCGTCAGTGAAATCACTTTCGTTGCTGGTAAATGAAATTCTCCTTGGTAAATACAAAAGTTAGTACGAGAGCTTGATGAAGTAGTAGTGTGCGCTGTGCTGTTGCGAGAGCTCAAGTGACTGGGATACGCACGGCAATTATGACCGACAAACGTATCGATGGAAAATTCTTATTTGTGAGGAGAAAAATATTAATCAAGTCAACTGCTCGACCGAAGGGCGAATGACTGAAGACAAATCCCAGCGACTGGAAAAGTCTTAGCTTTAGTTGATCTCGTACTTCAGAACACGACGATGGCTATCGTTTTTGTGTGTGGTGTTCGATGAACTCGCGAATGATAAGAGAATGGAGTAAAGACATGGTAGGCATGTTGGTTATTCACTGCTTGATTAATGTGAAAGTGATGTTACTGGCTGGGATGACACAGATACCAGGGATATTATTATTTCTTATCTGCTATCATTGTCTGAGTCATGAAGCGCCGATTGCTGGTGACAGAAAATCGCCACAGGCTAATACTAACTCGTGCGTGAGAGAGAGATTGTGGTTTTAGTTAAAAAGGTGATATTGAAGAGGTTACATATCAGGCAATGTTGAAATGCATCAGCGATTACTTCTATGTTGTCAATGAGCGATCATCTACTTTGATCCTATGAATTTTCAATAATGAAAGAAATATTTGTTCCCATTTTCTTCTCATATCTTGGAATTAGCAGCGCCTGTGCACTCATCGTTTTGGTTGGGTTTTTACATTCACACGGGGGAACTTGAAAATCTGAATAACACCTGGTACGATTAATCATGACGGAATTTGCGTCAGGGCTGAAATGTCACCTGAATAATAGTGATTTATTGGAAATGATTTAAAAGGGAATAACCACAATCATTTCATTCATCGATCCACTGTGCAGGCTAATCATCCCGTCCTAGTTGAACCTCAACTGGAGACAATTAGTTTCCGTTCTGGTTACGTTCCATTCAATTAGATTTTACTAAAAGGAATTAAGCAATGCAAATCCTAACAGAATTTCATTTATGGCCGAAAGCTGTTTAAAACAGACTAATAAAGTGAATGGAACGCACGAATTAATCCGTGAGGAACAGTGTTCTTTAAGAGTGTAGTAAGTTCCGACCTGGCTTGGTGTAATTCAGGCATCAAACAGCTGACAGAAAAACTTTCGAATTGAAATGGGACGAAAATGTCTTAAAAGTGTGTGTAATGGGGGTGGCTTTTAAAAATTAATATACTTTATCCTTGGTGAATCTTGTTTCTCTTGGTCATATCTCGGTAATTGGCTCTCCAGTCGTTGGCTTGGCCGTTGCTGATTGTTGATTGGGTTAGTGATCATATATAATCCGTTGCACGACGCTCGGCGCTCAATTGCGTTTCCCTCGGCACGGTGGCCTGGTTTTCGATGGGCAACGCGGCAACGACGATGATTCGGTCCAGTTCCACAATTTGAGTTCGACTTTCGGGACTTCCAGCGAACCAATTCTTCGAGTTATTAATGATGCGATTCACGAACAAGGTAAATGGCACCATTCAGAACGGAAAGCAAATGTCCACATGTGAGTACAGCGGCTTCAATGATTCGGGAGGAGTGCATACTCTGTCTGGCTTGATGACGAACGTGGAGGACTACGTGACTGTGAACGTGGTCTCTATGGGGCCACCACATTTTGATTACCGTGTTACTTTCATGAAGCCATTTTGTTGGTGCTTTATTGCGTCTCGTTTCAAGTGTACCTCGGCGGGTGTACCAGCTTAATGTAGAGGCAATCATATGCGTGAATATTTTCACTTGAAATGAATTGGTTGGGTATGGTACAAAGAAAACTTCGTACTTTGTCAAACATTTTAGTGAAATTCGACAGCTTTACAAGATGGAAAGGAAATAGCTTTTGATTCCATCGGTTAGCCATTTATTGTAAGTTACAGTAAAATATACGGAAAGGGTCAGACCAATGGGGTTTCTGGAGCAATTGCGGAAGGTGTTATAATAGAAGACGTGAGGCAACCGGCATCGACTGGACGGCAGTCAACTAGCCACAGCGCCGTGGGAACAATGGTCGATATATATATATATATATATATATATATATATATATATATATATATATATATATATATATATATATATATATATACCCAAGTAGCACGTTGCCCAACCCTGTTGGGCACTGCCCAACGGAGCGTTGGGGTGGCGCACGATGACGATACTTTCCAACAGAAATCGCATAGATCGTCCTGAACTGCAGGGCGCCGTTTGTATATATAGATTTCGTACAAATAAGTAACAAACATTTCTATGACATTTGCACACTTTTTGTTTTACTGCGTGCCCCCATGACCGGGTGGCCATCATTAGTTTCGTTCATTGTTCGTCGGCAGGTGAGTGTTTTTATCGGTGCGTAGTTGCGATAGGTGGTCTAATTGTCTAAGTATCATGGATAAGTATCGGTTAGATTGTATAGTTACTGTTACGTCGTCTTATTCTTGTATCGTAGGTATTAATTGCTTGAAACATTTCTTTATTCATATAAAATTAGAAGTTTCTATGAACGTTCTTATAATGGAAGTAACCAGCGTTTCCTAGAAAATAAATTTCATAAATAAAATGGTTACCCGTTAAAACCTATCCTTTCATCATTTCTCAATCCCATAGGTAACATTTAGTTATGCCGAAAGAGAGCAAATGGCAAAGGTATAGGAGGAGAAAGAGGGAACTGGGTTCCATGGTGTGTCCCATATGTCACGATGCCAGTTTGTGGGAGCACAGAACTTCGTGTCCCAAAGAAAGAACTTGGAGTATGCTCTTATAATGGATTTATTTATTTGAGTTTTTGAACAGCAGTTACAGCTAGCACTTCCGGTGCATTTGTTGAAGCGGAGCCACGACCTCCGGAGGTGCAAACAGAAGGAGTGCCCGGGGACCTAATCAGTGTAGATACACTTCCCATTGGGTGCACATCCGTGGGGTTTGTTCCATCGGGTAAGATGCTATCGTTTCTATATTGCGTATTTTTTAAAGCGACGAAAGATGTGCAACTTGGAAGGAATATATCCATTACCGTTAACGTGGATGTGCTGCAACAGTCGCTGTCCGATTTGTTCGTCAGCTCAAACTTGAGCATGAAACAGCGGCGAGACGTACTTTCCTGTGTGGGCAAGTTTGTGCCGGGTCTCCCGCGCGATCCACGTACCATTTCTCATACACCACGTTCGTGTGAGAAAATTCAGCTACGCAGTGGAATATATATTCACGTTGGGCTGACAGACGGGATAAATATGTGCCTTAGCAGCATGGATGTTATTCCCAGTTCTATCGATCTACACGTGAATATAGACGGGATGTCGTTGTTTCGGTCATCTTCCGTTCAGATGTGGCCGATTTTGGCAAGAATAGTGCAGCCAATGTGTGCGCAAATCATCACTGTTGGAATTTATTGTGGTGTTCAAAAACCATATCCAGTGCATGATTACTTATGTCACACCGTGAGAGAGCTCGACCAACTTCTGCAAAATGGCCTAAGCTATCGTAATTCTTCCATACGATGTTGCTTGAAGGCTGTTATCTGTGATACTCCAGCTAGGGCCTTTGTTCGTCAAGTCAAAAGTCCTGCTGGTTATTTCGGCTGTGATAAATGCAACCAACGCGGCTTGCATATTGATGGGAGGATGACGTTTCCCGTCGTCGAGGCTACCTCAAGAACGGATGAAAAGTTTCGCGCCGGGAAATATCATCGTCATCACATAGGCACCACCCCGTTTCTATCCCTACCCATCGACATTGTGACTACATTCCCGTTGGATTATATGCATTTAATATGCCTTGGGGTAACCCAGAAACTACTTTTCACCTGGCTGAAAGGCGGTCATTCATCACCTTGCCGTCTGAGTAGGTCGGGTGCGGAGGAACTTGGTGACCGAATTCTGGAAACCCACGGTGCTCTTACTTGTGACTTCCAGCGCAAATGCCGTCACACGCGTGATATCGAACGCTGGAAGGCGACGGAATTTCGCCAGTTCCTCCTTTACCTTGGTCCTGTTTGTTTGGTTGATTTATTACCCCATGATTTCTATGACCATTTTTTACTTTTGTTTGTTTCTGTATATATTTTTTCGCATCCCATTTTACATGTCCACTTAATAGATTTCGCTCACGGAATTTTGCGTGTTTTTGTGCAGGAGATGTCGAAGTTGTATGGCCCCAATTCAATTGTGTACAATGTTCATTGTCTGACTCATCTAGCAGAGGATGTGAGAAGACATGGAACTTTGGACCGCTTTTCATGCTTCCCTTATGAATCTCATTTGGGCAAGCTAAAAAGTTTGATAAAAGGGCCGGCTAGACCAGCGGAGCAGTTATACAAGCGGCTGCACGAAGTTAACACTGCCCGCTGTAATCTGCAAAAAGATTTGGTTCTAGATGACACGCTCCTGCCTATACCACGTTTCAGTAAAACTCCGTGTTCGTGTGTTCTTAATGGTATATTTTTCTCTAATGTACATCCAAATAATATCATTGTGATAGACAATAAACCTGCGACTATTGTCAATATTTTGAACGATGAAGTTCACTTCATCTATTTTAATATCCTTGGAGACTTTTTTACGCACGCGTTGCGCTCAACGCGTTTATTTATCTTTTCAGTAAACGGATTGCAGTCAGACATCCATACCGCTGCCATTCACACTGTCTCCTGTAAATGTTTACTTTTATCCATCAATTCTTACAATGTGTGTATTCCCATTTTGCATACCTTTTTATAAAATTTTTGGTTCCACAGCTGTTTTTCCTTTATACATACATACATACATACATACATACATATATATATGTATATATATATGTATATATATATATATATATATATATATATATATATATATATATATATATACGTGGCAGTTTCTGTTCGTGGAAAGCACCGACGAAGGTGGCATCTGTTTTCTACATATAATTATTCTTGTTTAGATGTACGTCGTGGTCAAGTTTGTAGACGACAGTTCGTATGCTGTGGTTCACAGCAATTGGATGGTCGATTGCCACCGGGTCCGGTGGCCGCGGTCAAAAAGTAAAGGCGCTTACCGGCAGTTGCTGCTTTCGGGTGCGTCACTGCCTGATTCGGTTCCGGCACACGAATTCGTGGAGATGTTTGCCACAGGTAAATGTTTTTAAATGTAACTCTCCTAGACAATTTCGGGGATGCTTTCGTTTTCGAAAGTAGGCTTCTAAACGAATCTTCAATCTGCAGCACAGATGACACTGTGCCACAGACACTGTTTGGCCAGCGCTATTCAGTTCGCAGGAGGTAGGAAGGATTATGAGTTGACACTGTTTAAAGGGTACCGACACAGTTAACGTCGGATGACAGTTTCGAGGAGGGGCGCACGTTGGTATCTCGTGAACCCCGTGGATCTTTCGACATGCCGCCGTCTCCGCCACCTGTTTTGGAGAGAGCACTTCGCGTTCCTTTGTAAGACAACTATTTTATTCCTGTAAAACTTGTGCATTTAGTTTATCTGACACAATGCCCAATATCACATCAACCCCAATTGCGGCACGCGAACCTCCGGTTACTGTTATTCACCGGAGTCCATTGAAAGACCATGGGTAACCGTAATTATCAAATGTTATGAACAACTAATCATATAGTAACGTTACTGCTTCCGCAACAAGCGAAGGGCCAATGGACAGATTAAGCAAGGATTTGCGTGAAGTTATGCGTGAGTGACTACTACATATAATCATGTATGATTATAGGTACGATGTACGATGTGCGCAACCGTTTGGGCAAGGTCGAACGTGCCCTTGATGGGCTAACCGTCGCGTTGGGTGCCACGCACGCATCAGCTGTGCCGTCCAAGGCGCGAAGAGCCGAGACGTGGGGGGAATTTCAGAAACTCCACGAGACTCTGAGCTCGCCCGAAGTGTATGCGAGCATGTTAAGTATATCCACTTTAACTGAACCTTTTCAGGTGGCAACGCTCAAACGGTTTGCGGATTGCGATTTGGCTGAAACCGTGCGTATCATGCTTTTCGCATCCATCGGCGACGAAGTTGCCCTTCACTGTTGTTGGCTAGGGAGCCCTCAAAGGAAGGCCGTAAACGACCATAAGTTGATCGCCGCCGTTAAGGGTAGGTTGTTCACATTTATTATCATACAAAACGTCAGATGCTATAAAAGGAATGGAGCGTTTCTCCAACGAGCCAACGTCTGTCATTGACAGACATATAAAGCGCTGGTTCATCAACGCTCGGGATAGAGGCGAAGGAAGACGGCTAAGACGGTACGCTATTCTCCTATATGTGTTGTCGCATAACAATTTTATTTCCTGCAAATTGCTTCGTTAAAATGTTTTGCCATTACGGTTTACATTGCTTTATATGCTTACTTGGACATGGGATTTATTACCGGTTTCTCCGTTGTAACTTAGCAGTTTCCTAGATGGAAATTTTGTCCAGTGTCTAGTAATATAGTTATATATATATATGTATATATATATATATATATATATATATATATATATATATATATATATATATATAATCTAGTGCGGAACTATTGTTCTTTGAATGTCTAACGTTTAAATTTCGCGATGCAGCTTTTTTCTTCATTTGCCAATGATGTAAGTAACATCCGCATTTTCCTGAATTGATTTTCCAGATACCGTGAGCATCAAGAAGAAGAGCCAGGAACATCCTCGCGGAGGATGGATTGACGGAAAAGCGGCTTTTTGTCAGATAAATCGAACTTTATTTTCAATAAATTTATCTACTTTTTTAATAAAATGGTCATTTTGCTCATATATATAGGGTTAATTTAGTGGTTAAGCTCGAAAGGAAGGAGAATACTTTAATGATATTAGGCGATTGGGCGAAATTGGAATAATTGGCGAAAAGTGAAAAGCCGTTTTTCGCGATTTTTTCGATGCGTTGGGCATGCCCAACCCTAGCCCAATTGGGCGCTGGTAGCTCTGCCCAACGCATTTCAATGGAGTTGCCCAACGTTGCGATGGGCATGCCCAACGTTTGCCCAACCCTAGCCCAATTGGGCAAACGTTGGGCAGTGCTGCTTGGGTATATATATATATATATATATATATATATATATATATATATATATATATATATATATATATATATATATATATATATATATATATATATATAGTATTGTTTGGTGAACGCAAAACCCAACGAGGTCGGTCTTGTAACTAACGGTGTACAAGCAGAAAACAAGACAGTACCGTGTACTAGCAGTAATTGTTTACACTGAACTTCATTGGATGAGGACGGCTGCATTGTTGAGTCAACCTCCCGTCATAGTAAAATCCTTGCATCACGGGATAGTATAGGTTGCTCAAAGATTTTCAACACCTGCCTCAATTTGTACATCATCCTGCTATCCTTTTCGCCACCACCCGTGTCCGGACTTCACAAAACAACGATTTCGAGGCAATGGGAGAGCAGGACTGCCTTTCCAAAAAGTATTTAAGAAATATTCTTATATTCCTAACCATTTAGCACCGTTTTAGCAAATATTAGGTAGGAATAACCCTTACATATCAACTTTAAAGTCCCGTACACATAAATGACAAGAAATAGATCGACCGAGAACTTCTCACAGGGGAAAATTACCCGATTTTTTCCCCTTATAATTATCACAAGTAGGCCACTTAAAACTCAGGAACTCCCTCGTATTTCACAACAACTTTGGTAGATCAGCTTCGCACTTTTCAAAATTAGCTCTTCAAGAAAACTACAGCCCGCGCCAACTTAAATATCTCCAGGTCGGAACTTGCGCCTATACCGCGTTCTTTGGGTTATTTTCATAATTGGTGAGATATTACTATCTTTTTTCAGGAATGGCCCAGTCCAAATGTCCATTCTGTTATTTGGCGTGCTCAATAAATTGAACAAGTTACCCTGGTCCAGTTATGATAGGTGATCGCCATGTAACCGTTGAGTTATTCAAAATAATTTTGGAAGGCAGTAAAAGAAGTGGCCGATCCAATTCTCATGAGTGGTAAAATGCCAAATATTGGATTATTTAACCCCCTGTGTAACCAGCCGAATACAATAAGTATTCGTGTTCGATGGAAGATGGTGTTTCGGAACTTCGAGAAAGCTTGCTTGAGAGACTCTAGCATTGATGAATCAGCGTTACTAGTCTTCCGTTATACTGTACAGTTTATGAGTTAGTTATTAGAACACAACGCAGTTCTTTCGTATTCACGTGTCTCAGAAATTGTGTTCACCGGGTGACTGTAGCAGAATTTTTTACGATCCGTATTTCATACATGCATTTTGGCTTCTTCGTGCCAACGGCGTCCTTGGCTTGTCAGCAGAGCTGACTTAGTATCGTATTCCTGTGGTGTAAGTTCCAGATACTGCGCTTGAACGAATGCAAGACTGGGCAGAGTGTGAACGTCCCACCCCTCATCCGCAAAGTCGTAATCACAGTTCCTTCAACATGGACTTGCCTACTGAGTACGTTACAGTAGTGAGGTTCGAAATTGGAGTTCATCAAAGGTCTCAACAGGTTCACTGAACAGTGGAAGGGACGAAAGCCTCTCACGGGAATGCCATCGTATTGTTGAGGATAGCTGGCAGCAAAGACCCTGATAGTATCAATCCTGAATTTTACAAGTAGCACTAAGTTTATTGTGCTAATATGAATGGTGGTAGTAAAGTTAACCAATACCAAAATCAACGGACAGACTTAAGTTTCGAACAGTTGTACAGAAGTTAACCACACACGATCAAGGATTCAATGTCCACGATAGAATAGGAAATAGCCTTACTTACAGACGTGTGAAATAGTAAGAATACAAATACGAGGTTATCGTAGCCGAACTATGCAAATTAAAACTTTCTCAGGGGAAATAGCTACTCCGAAAATAGTGTAGAGCAAAACCCTAAGGATTAATTCTATTACTGATCCCAGTTATGACTTCTCTGGGAAGAATTTATTATATTGGATGTTTAGCGACTCAATGTCGTTGCCGATGTTGCTGCTGCTGCTGCTGATGATGATGATGATGATGATGATGACGATGACGGGGAGGATGAGGAGGAGGTTGGAGGTGGGAATGAGGAGCAGGATGAAAATGAACTGCGGTTATTATTTATTCCTGTTCAGCGTACCATTAATTTCTTCCAGACCACATCTGAAGCGTAGCACCTCCCTCCTTCATTGTTCGTCTGTTATGACATCACTTAGGATGATACGATTTGTAAATATGAACGAGCAGAATTTTACGGACTGTGAACACGTAACAGAAGCACTTTACAATGGTGTAATACATTTTTCGTAGGGTAGTCCGCGCCCTCCATACGGGACCCCAACCGGCGTAAAATATTTTGACTCGTGTACGGCATCCTTAAGCTATCCTAATTGATTCTCAACGAATTGCAACAACAACTTTAGCTGGCACTCGACCGATATCCTCCTAGCGGATTTGGGTGTAATTTTGACCAGTAGGGCCATGGTTTTTTCATGGTCTGTGACACCTATAGAAGCACTTATCAGAACATGTTTTCAAAAACAAACAATTATTCTCAGTGACTCATTCTCTAGTCTCTACAAATCATGTAGGAAACGGTTGTGCTGAGATGGTCAAGGGTCATTCGGATTGGACATTGTTTGTGGGAGGGGGTTGGGGTTAGATCGACGTGTCGATCTGCACGACTAGGTCGTGACAGTCACATGGTTTGGAGCTGAGTTACTGGGGTGGGTGAAAGGTGGAGTCCAAAGGGCAGCCAACAAGCAAAGAAGCATTTAATTTTCATACTAATACATTAATAATAATGGTGCTTCACCAAGTTTGCTAGACACCTGCGACACAAACAAGCCGATCTGGATATGGGCTTTATAATTAGATCTAGTTTTAAGATGTAGGAGAAAAGTCATCACTACAAGGACAGTCGGAACACTGAGTGCCAAAGCCTGTACCAAATCAAACATTTTATTTCGTTTTCGTAACCACGTGACATTGCACGTCGAACTAGTTTCAACTGACGGACCACTGGATTTGGCACGAGGTTGAATAAGCTCGATAGAGAGAGAGAGGGAGAGATAGTACCTGAAACACACTGTGTATAGCATGCTGTCTTTATTGCGTTTAAGACCAAGCACGATCAAGGAAACAGGTCAGAGAGGTGCTCCGACTTCCGTTTACATATACAAAATCACAGTAGGTTACACTGGATGAATTGTGCGAATGGGCTGTGTACAAAAGACCTTGTCTGTTCTTGGTCCGACTGGATTGTTGCTCATTGTAGAACCGTAGAAGAATCCCACAGGCGACAGGACATCTGTTAGTATTATTCGATCTATTGCAAAGTGTGTCCGAGAGTAAACTGCTACCGATTTTCACGTGGTATCATCGTCTACAATCTTTTGTTAAAACGTCTACACAAACTTGCAACGACCTTACACGTGTTTTTGATTTTCAAACAAACATCCTGGCAATCAGTTGATTATGTTAACTTTCCTCACCCCATCAGTCTTTTCAACCATCTGAGGTGAAAAGACGGTACCATGTGGAAAGTGGATGGCACATCGCCTCATGTATTGTGCTAGTTTGACGATGTACCCAGCTGGTCACCATTATGTTGAGAACAATCGGTCCACACCCAAACCGTGTTCTAGTCAGTCCGAATTTAACCCCTGAAAGCGAGGGAGTGAAATTCATCGACTGAGGATCATATTCAGTCAGATTTCAACTTCACCACCATTGTTCCACTAAAATCATGTCCATCCTCCTCCATGAAGTCGGTAAACAAATTCGATTTAATACATGAGAATGATCGAAGGAAATCAACTAAGGTAAACGCTCGTTATGGTTGCAATACTAGAACCAAAACATGACTTCGTTGTGATATTATTTTCTGATCTTACTACTGTTGAGAAAACGTTGAACCTGGTGCGCTGGCTCTTTTAGTTTTTCGATTCGAGCATAAATTTCGGATCGATGAATGATAGTTTGCGAATATTCTTCAAAAATACGTCCCTTCAGATCACAACCTGTCCTATTTGTGTCATCAAAATTTGATGAATATCACCAATTTACTATTCACATTTTGTCCAGTGTTTATCGTAAT